>OY728141.1:927713047-930349714 GCA_963277665.1 Viscum album | reverse complement strand
ATTTATTAGAGAGGGGATGGGTTATGAAATAATTAAATTATGTAGTGTTAAATGTTAAACTTCTCATTTCTTGGAAGGAAATCTGATGTGATTCAAATTTTCAATCTTGATTATGGAACCACATCTTCCTCTATTGATCAAAAAGAGAGAGAAGGTGAAGATGATTTTCCCACCATACCTCCCATTGATCCTTACGTTCATGTGGGAGTAGTTTATTTCCTCTAAGAATTAGTATGAGTATCACCATGATGAGAACCCTCAATTGCAAATGATATATAAGTAATTATGATTGATGAATATTCTACATTTTTAGATGAAGTTTAACTTTATGAATATGATGAGTGGTTTGGTTGTATTCATCGAATATTCAAGAGTTTAACACCCTGACCCAGGTCATTTAGAATAGTAATCAAACTAGTTCACTATGTAACCTCAAGTGTGCCTCCCTATATGTCAGAGGCCACTAACTAGAAGTGAGGGTCTATAGAGATACCGTGGGGATGCTATACCCCCTATATCAAAGTGTGAAACCATAAAAGAAATATCTAAATAATATAGTACACATGAATAATAAATAAACTAGAAATTAGTTAAGAAAATGGAATACAAAAAAATCGGACAATCATGCTCTCATAAAATTAAAGACACAGAAACTCCATAATATGTTATCCCAACCCCAAACCATACAAGCTATCCTACTCATTCATGAAACACAGGGACTCAATCTAACCTAAAATTATTACCAAGTTAAGGATTATTAGGTACCCAATTGAAATGGTGGCTCGAGATGGGTGTTATTACATAACTTAGTAGAGAACCACTAAATATTTCCCATACTATACTAACAACTCAATGATATGTGCACGTGATATGATCAGAATAAAAGATCACACAAATACTATAAATAAATAAATAAAACCATCCAAAATACCTTCTTTTTCCTAATGAAATAATGTCTTTAAAAATTTCATGAGGATCACACCATACACTGTCTCACCACTACACTAAGAGAATACAAACATAACTAGGGAATACTCAAGAATTATCATTGATCCTAAAGCCTGAGATGCTGACTAGAAATACCTTCCTAAACTAGTGCTAGAGTGTCTCTAAGAATGATAATAACCACATGGGAGCCTATGTATATACCCTAGGGATCCCATGGTCATGTATATATCATGATGAGCATTAGAACCTAGGGTGTCTCCATGCATTCATCATTCTCAATCCCTTAGAATGATCCCCATGATAGTACCTAAGAATTCTCAATGTTAGGTTGACATTTGATTCCTCGAAGGGGGAGTCCCCAAGAAATTCTATACATTTAGGTGTGACTAATTCCTAGGATTCCCATGAAATCAAATGGAATACCCTCCCAGGATTCCATTGTTAGCCTCACGGGAATCCAATATCTCATGGATCCTCAACCAAACCAACACTGGTGTGTCCAACCGATCTTATAAGGGTTTCCTAATCATTGATCGAGGGTATCAAATAGCCACCCTTGGGATGTCCAACATCCATTCTTAGGTATATATGCCCACCCAAAACCTAATATCTATATTTTAATCCCATGAATAATGAGAATTCATGATGGTCAACTAGTATCACCATTCGATTCCAATAACCTTGGAATTTTTTTTGGTATCACAATATTTGAGAAATCCCTACCCTCATGGACATTAATGTATATATGAACACAAAAAAACACTCTAATGCTAGATCCTAGGTACCAACTTTATGAATACAACCTCGCATCAACCAAATCACAATATTCTAGCTGAAATAGGCATCCAACACCAATAGAATTTGAGAGCAGATCCCAACCATGCTGGTCATCCCAGGGTCTCATCCTTATCAATAAGTATTTCCTAGGCATCTTAGGAAATCAAAGTAGCATTAGGACCAATGTCCAATTCCTAGGTGTCTTGGGAAATCACATACCATAATAAAATAGTAAACAAATAAAGAATATATAAGGCTAGACAAATTCCCATGTATGTATCACTGCATATATTCCCTCAGGCTCACATGTTCATTACGGGTTCTAAGTGACACATTTTACTGTCTATACCCATAGCCACATATACCTTCTTTGGGTCATCTCACAAAGGGTACCCATTGGGGTCCCCTAAGTTATCACTAAAATAGAGGCACCCCACTTAGGATGATCAATCACAACTATTCGCTCAGTCCAACTCTGGATGCTCGAAGTATATCCCACCCCTCAGTGTTATAAAGGCCATCAATATACCTCATAGGCCTCATAGGCATGCCTCATAGGATACAGTCTCAAGATTTGGATCATGTCCTATCCCTATGTCTAGGGTCAATCCATATTGGTAAAATCATCCATCCCATATATAATATTCCTAAGACCCATCCATCTAGGCTCAACACAATTCAAGGGTCCTCACCCAGTTGAATATGGTAGTCTATCCCAAGAATCATCACACCCCAACTCTTGGGGTGTCTAAGTGTCTGGGAATCTTCATAGTATAGCTCTCATCCATTAGTGGTCGAGGCATTATGATGGTGCATAAGGTCTTTAGCATCCTTAGAACTTTACTGGATATTCCCAGGTATTTTACATAGGATAAAAAGTTTAAATTAAATTACCATTTATTTTAAATCAGTTAATCCATTTAAATTAAAGAATCCATTTAACTAAAAATAAAAACACCCTCGGTGGTGTAAGAACACATCCCACACATCATAAACTAAAACAAATAATCTATAGGGTGAGTATTGAGGTCTACCTACCTTAAAAAATAACCAATTTCCCACTATTTCATAGCCTAAAAACTCCATCTTAGGATCATCGAAGCTCATTCAAGGTTGTATCAGCACCAACATCTACTGTTCGTATTCCCAAGCACTTATCTCACACCGTGGAGTCAAAATTAATTATTTATAAACAATTAAATCTAAATATACCAATTATTATAAAATGGAATAATTTTTAAAATCTAACATGGCACTTGACAATCTTTAAATTCTCAAGAAATGGGTCACCTACCATCCCTAACATACCTCTAGGCTCATTTAGGGTTAAATACCCAAGATACACTACAAATTATATAACCAATTAATTTTATATTTTTAGCAAAAATATTAATAAATTTGGATAAAAACATGACTCTTAATACCATAGAGTGACCACATGCATATGGGGTATCGAGATTTCATATTATAAGTTAGACTTGAATCCCCAACTCATTTGGATTATTCCCCCATGATCTGGTGGAATCAGAATGAAAACTGTAACCAAGAAAGAAGAAAATTATAATGAATGGAGGAATGAATTGAGGAAGATCTTTAGAGTTTAAGACACACATCAAAACATTGAAAAATCATAAGAAGACCATCCCTTGTCCAAAGGAAAATAGGGAGATAAAGGGGTGAGGGGTGAAGAATTTGGTCACACATAGAGAAGAATGAGGAGTAAAGGGGATATACCCCTTCAAATTTTTAGTTAGAAGAGAGTAAATTCCCCCCCTTTTAACTACACTATCTAGACGATGGCACTGGGTCCCTTCCATCCCCTTTGGCTAGATGGTGGATACAAAATACAGCCCGACTAGCCCAAAATCCTTCTGAGGCCCTCCTAATAATTTTATCTCCCATATAACCTCCATTAATTTTCCAAAATACATATTTTTAGAGGATTAAGTATTTAGAATTCCATTATGAAGGCTGATTCAAAATTTAGGCCATCCACTAATAACAAATTCAAATTCATTTGGGTATTTTAAGCATGTACGGATACAAGGCATTATAAACTACCAACTGTAACACTTTTTATCCCCAAGATGCCCAGATATTCATCCAATTAAACATCCTGACCTACTATCATCATCAATTCCCTTTAAAATGGCCACATTTTAATTCCAGAAAATTAATTCAATCATAGGGCATAATTTTCAATATAAGGTGCTAAAATCACCAAAGCATGATCCATCATGAAAAATCATCATCGAACATTAGGATGATTCTTACCCAATCTAATCAATTTAGAGACACCCTATTATCTTCTTATGTTTGATCATCTAGTATCTGTTGTTTTCCACCATAGTCTTTAGCTTACTAAGGCCAATTATAATAGCTCGACACTTCTCTCTACTATAATTTTCCTTTAAAAAATGGTCTATATGGTCCACCAACCCTCTTGGAAAGACTCCAAACTTACCACACCGTAATATACATGAGAACACTATTTAGAAATTGGTACCCATTATTTTTTCTAATTTCCAATCCAAAAATGAATGTATACCCACTACCCATTCACAACACGAGTGCACCATATTATCCATGAAAAGACCAACCAATTCCTAAAATACACCAATTGGTCCTCCCCTATCTAAATCATCTAAAAAACAATCTATCTCTTCCACCGATGAAATATCTATTTACATGATCTAGACTCCTTTACTCCAATAGGCACTCTGAGATCATTCTAGTACATCCTTTGAGGTCTAAAAATGACTTTTACTATGAATCCATAATTTAATCCTCAATAAACCAATTCCTCCATCATGCTTCACATGTGACCAATTTCAAATTCGGAATGTAATCATGTTATAAACATTAAAAAATTACCCCAAGACCAAATCCAATACTCAAACTCCATCTGATTACACAACTCATTTTAACTCTATAATTTTCCTGAGAATCTGGTTGAATTCCTTCCCATAGCTTACTAGCCTCTGAAATGTCAAAATGATCATAAAAAATTAGTCCTATCATGATTTCACAACCACACCTATATGGGAGTCACATCACCCATGACCTAGATCATGCTCCACACTATAAGAGATCTCTTTTCACCACTTTTTGATGTTAAACTCTCAACCATCATGATCCATGATCTATCCATGTCCAAACTTGATGAATGGGTGTACTTAAATTGATCATCCTCAATATCTAACAAAAAATGTCACATTCCAACCATTACTTACTCACAGTTACACTATTTATAGAATCTGATGAATTTCTATCAACAAAAAGGGCCATACCCTCCGAAATCCTGTATTGGAATCCCCACAATACAATTTATGTATACCAATACATGAGGATGATTACTGATAGATCCCAACCCTACACACATATCGGTCCTCTCGATCCACGCTCATAGAATTTCCATCCGAAGCCATAATTCCTTAGATCTCACCCAACCATTGATAATATGATTCTCTAATGAGTTTCTTATTACAATAAATAAGACCACAAACCTAAACACTAACCATTCTATGAATCATTTCAATTTTACTTGAATAAATAACTCTTAACACTCCTCTTCCAAATTAGGCATTTTACTTGTTCCATAATTTACCTCACAATCATCCACTACATGTTGTCTTTCCCAAACCACATGCATTCATCCATGGTCCGAGGCATGTCAGACTCATCCATATGCTTAAAAACCACTCAATTTTTTTTATTAAAACTAATAAAATCAACAAATACTCACACTACATACCCAAACACATAAAAATACTGTTTGTCTAGAAACCCAAATGGTCCAACCCTTAGAATCTCTCCTCGACACCAAAGCACTACAAGTGAATTAACATGAAATTAAGGCATCATCATGACTATAAATAAACCCCTAGCATCCCCCATTCATCAGTCTCGAAGAAAATAATATTCCCATTCTTTCACTTATAAAGGACTCATAATATAAGGAAAAACCCTATCATGGGTTTCCATCAATCATACAAGACACCGAATCACTAAGATTTGAGTCAAAACCAAAGGTCTCTAGGTTTCCCACATTTCCAATTTTTGAAGTCTTAAGGTCACATATCATGGGACATAACCAACACTCTCAATTAAAAAACCATGAAATATAACCTACTAAATCCCCTCTTGAGGTTCCCATATCTGTAACCAAAACCCAAGATAACTCAACAGTCTATCACAATACTAATTATCATCAATAATCCACCCATGGAACCTCTCCCTTTTGGAATACCAACTCAAACAGGTTTACAAACACTTAATAATATCTTCTTGGATGGTCCGTACTAAAGAAAACCATAACCCTTGGCTCGGTTAAGTTGAATGTCATTCCAAGATATATGGGAAAACAACATTTAAGTTTTTACTAGAATATTAAATAATAAAACCTAGGGAATTAATACTTTTTCGAATCATTTCCACATCATATTTCTCCTGAGAGAATATTGTCTCCTCACATAAACACACACATTTAACTAAAATCACCCTATAACGACCTATAACTAGAAAAACACTATCACACAGTTAATTTAAGTGGAGTTTCATTCCAATATATATGGGAAAATTCCATATAGGTTGTTACTGTCACTTTATGTAACATAACCTAAAAAATATCAAAACACTAGGGGTTTCCACTAAGGCGCCATATGGATCACTGACCTTCCAGTTTCATCTCACATCCCATATATTTAGGGGTCATCTAATCATCATTGATAAGAGTCTCACCATATATCCACATGACATACCATCAGAATGAAATAAATTTATATATCAATTTATCTAAGTATAATTCCACTAAGTACTTATATTGGAAAAATTCTTATGAGTAGTTCATGTCACATTAAACATTTGAACCTCTCATCAGTGTCAAAAATCACACTTTCATTCCCATACGTGTCAAGTGAATCTATATGTTCCAATAATGATATATGAGACACATATTTCCAATATGACCTAATATTCAAATATAATAATTAGATTCTTGAAAATTTTCCAAGAGACAAAAATCCAATGATAAAATCATCAACCTCAAACCCCATGTGAATCACATAAGGTAAAAATCATATCAAACATAACATCAAAATTCAAAAATGTCAATCCCATAACCCAAAAACCTCGACTTCCTATAAGATTTTTTTTTCATGATGCATTATCCTGATATATATCATAAGATCCTACACATTCCTATATCTCCAAACCAACATATCGTAAATACAAATACAAAAAAAAAAACAAATTTGATACCACATTGTAACACCCCAATTCAGATCACTCTAAATAGTAACCAGACCAGTTCGCCATATAAACTCAGCCTTGCCTCCCAGTATGTCAGAGGCTGCCAACAAGATATGGGGGTCTATAGAGGTTTCGTGGGGAGACTATACCCCCAATACCATAGTAAAAAATCATAAAATAAATAGCAAAATAAGAGAGTTCCTGAGAATAATAAGTAAAATTGACATTCTCTAACAAAATTAAATGCATCACACAAACACGAATGGTCATTATCATATAAAATTAAAGACATTGAGGCTCTATAAATACCTTATTCTAGTCTTGTTACCATCTGAGCTATCCTTCCCAGTCAAGCAATACTAGGCCTCAACCCGACTAGAACCTCCAACCAACTGAAGTTTTCTCAAGCACCCTAGTATAATGGTATCCCAATTAGTGTGTCAGTATATAAATCTTTAGAGAACCACCAATGTGGTCTTGTAATATACTAGAAATATTCTGATATGATTAATAAAAAACTGTTCTAAATTAATAAATAAAAATACTAATAATACCTGCTTCATCCTAATGAAAGGATTTATCTAAGAATGTATCATGGATCGTACCAACCACAATATCACAAATACCAAAAGGGTGTATACATATAACAAGGGATAAGCCAAAAAAATCATCGATCCTCAGGTTTGAGACCTAGATCGACCACACCTACCCCGACCAATGCCAAAGCATCTCTATGGATGAGCATCACTATCAGTGGACCTCTGTCCATGCCCTGGGGTTCCCACACACATGCCTCTATCATGATGAGTATCAGACCCTAGGTAATCACTAGGAAAACCCTATCTCTTGTCTCTTAGGTTGAACCGCATGGTAGTACCTAGGCATTCTCAATACTAGGACAATGTTTGATTCCTAGGAGGGGGGGATTGAGATATACTTTACATCTAGGTGTGAATGATTCATGGGTGACCAAATAAATTAAAGGGAATACCCTCCATAGATCACATGGTTTGTCTCTTTGGTATTAAATAACTCAAGTCTCCTTAAATAAAGCTTCACTAGTGTGTCGACCCGATTATAGCGGGGTATCCTAAGCATTGAATGAGGGGATCCAACAATATCCCTAGGATGTAATTTTTTTTTAATTTTTATATACATGAACCTGACACCACATACTTCCATTAGAATCCAAAGAATCATGGACATTAACAATAGTCTACGGGTATTGCAATTTGAATCCAGACACCCATCATTAACACTGGTATCACAATATAAGAGGAATCACTACCGTCTTGGGAATTTCTATTTACATAGTCACAAATTATATGATTATGGATCATAAGAACCACCTTTAGGAGTCAAATAACACATAAAACAAATCACTAGATACAATCCAAGCTAAGAATACACCCATAATATACCATGAGTTTGGATCCCAAACATACCAAACATCCCAGTGTTTCATCCATGTCACCAAGTGATTCCTGGGTGTCCCAAGTAATCACAGTAGCATAAGGGACAACATATGATTCCCAAAACCCCTTAAAAATCACATACCATAATGAAATAATACAAAAATAATGAATATCCAATCCCGACTACATGCCCAGGCCTATCTCACTATACATATCCCCTCAGGCTCACATGTTCGATACGAGTTCTAGGTGAAACATACTAAAATCTCCACCCATAATCATATATACCCACTTAAGGTAATCACATAAACGGGTAACCATGAGGGTCCCATAGGACATAACTATAATATAGGCATCCCACTCAATATTATTGATCACAACTAGTCATTAGGGCCAACACCCGATGCTCAGAGGACCTCCCATCCCTTGACATCATCAAAGTCATCAACCGCCCTCAAAGGCGTCAAGGGTACAACTCACTGTAGATAGTATCAAGAGATGTATTGGGGACCATCCCTATGTTGAGGGTAACTAAATACTAGTCAAACCACCCAAATCATCTCTAATTTTCCTAAGGTCCATCCACCTAGGACTTTCACATTTCAAGGGTCCTCACCTGACTGACTTGGACCATCCATATCAAGTCTCATCACACCCTCTCTTGGGGGTGTCCAAGTGTTTGGGTATCATTTTAGTCTAGACCTCATCCATTAGTGGAAAATGTGTAAATCCAATGAACAAGGTCCTATGTGGCCTTATCACTACACTCATTCATCCTAGACAATTTAGATAATCTAAATAATTTAAATTATATTATCCAAACCATTTAAATTAAGAATTCCATTTAACTAATCTAGTCAGCACCCTCAGTGGTTGATGACACATAAAACAAATCATAATCCAAAATTAATAACCCATAGGTAGAGAATCGAGGACACCTACCTGAAATAAGAATCCATTTCCCCTTTATTTTATAGTGTGTAAAATCTCACTATAGGCTCATCTATGGCCATCACAACACCACTGACCATTTCCTGCATTCACAGGAAACTAACTCACACCAAGGCATAAAAATTAATTATTTATAAACAATTAATGTTAAATATAACATTTATATCAAAATGGAATAATTTCAAAAACATCAAAAGGTGATCGATGATCACTGAATTCTTCATAAATGGGGTGCTAACCATCCTACACACCCCCATACCCATTATAGATCAAAGACCAAAGTTATGCCTCTAATCCCATAACTAATTTATTTTAATTCTTAAATAAAATAATTAATAAATTAGGTGTAATGGAATAACTCCATCAAACTGCTTAGTGACTATGTGCTGATGGCGTCTCCAAACACCCTCTTCCATGGTAGAGCAGAATCCCCAACTCATTTAGGTGATTCAACCAAGATCTAGTGGAATCAGAATCAAAACCCTAACCAAGAGAGAAGATAATTATAATTTAGGGAGGAAGGAATCAATATAGATCACCAGAGTTGAAGATTCACCTCAAAACATATGAATAATTCCAATAATACTATCCCATGGTCAAAGGAATAGTGGGAGAGGATGGTGGAGGAATCCCATGGTTATAGAAACAAAAGAAGGGGGAAGGGGGATTGCCCCATACAATTTTAAGGGGTAGTGGAGTAAAATTTCACATTTTAACCCTACCATGTTGTTGGTATAGGGCCATCAGCTAGTTGGTGGAGCATAAAGTGGTTCTAATCCATTTCTTATCACATCGGCTAAATGGTGGGCTAGTGTCATCTTGGTGATTTCTATAGACTGTAGCCATGTAAGTTTGATTCCTTTTAAGGACCTCTTGTTCCTCTCATACACCATTCTACCTCCATTAATCTTACAGAAAACCTATTTTAGAGGATTTAAATTTTACAATTTTATTTTGAATCTCGATTCAAAATCAAACCCATACACTAATTTAAAATTCAAATTCCTTTAGTAATTTTCAGCTCATAAGGATGTGAAGAATTACCAAGAGTTTTGAGACTATAAAGTATCAATGAGATTAAATCCACAATTTTATATTATAATAGTCAAGATAATGATTGTGGGATGTGATTTTTGAGGTAAATAAGTATTAAATTCTAAAAAATAAGTGTTTTTAGGAATTTTTTATGAATATTTATACTTAGGTAATATTCACCAAGTGAATGCTTGAAAGTTTGTAGTGATTAAAGAAAGGTTGATGTTAGTGGTGGAATAAATCACTATATTCACAGTCCTCTTGTTCTTTACTCTATTTCTAAGAGCATATATTGACTTGAAAACTAAGTGATTTGATATGGGATTAAGGGAAACATTGTAGATTCAAGTGGTTATATTTAATAACTTTAACTTCTTTAAAGTGGTAAAGAAAGGTTGTGTTGGACAAGAATAGTTCCTAGAGGAGAATTAGATCTAGTAGTTCCTCTAGTTAATGAAAGTGATGCTAGGAAAAAGTGAGGTGGGGTAGACTTAGGGAAGGTAGTCAAGGTGGGAGTTCACTCTCTCATTGTTCAAGGGGATCCAAGATTCATTGTTTCCAGTGTGGTCATATAATAACTACTAGACTAAAATGTCCCTCTAAGCCAAAGAAATGTCATTAGTACAAAATGCATTGTCATATCTAGAAGTTTTACTGGTGAAAAATATTTGATGGTATTATCCATGACCCCATTTGAGTCAAAACTCCCATGATCATCCTATTTAACAAGTTACTTTATGAAAGTAACCACCTTATGGTATATCTATATAGGGAAATAGAAAAGTGGTGTAGATCCAAAAATCGATTTTACCTACTTTCTGTAGGGATTAAAACCAAACATTCATTATAATGGTTCAAGTGAAGTCTTTACAGCCAATAAGTCAATGATCATAACCAGAGAAAGTCCTATAATGAGAGTTACAATTCTAGTATTGATAGATCACTAAAAATCATTACCTTTTCATTTTAATTAAATGAATTATATCCCCAAAAATTCAATAAGTATTTTCATTTACTATATTTTTATGTTATAGGAATATTTTGGAGATTATTGTAAAAATGTTCTAAATTTGGGTTCTATTATAACATATTAATTTTCTATAATTGATTTTTATAATTTTTTTGCAAATTTTGACTTTTTATGGTCAAAATTGATACTATGTTTGATTAACAATAATTTTGGGGAGATCATGTATGATTAAAGGTTTTTATTGGATTCCATTTGAGATTTAATGTAATGATAAGGGAATCATGTATGATTATAATGAAATGGGGGTAAAATGTGTAAGGTTGATTAGGTTTTAGTTTAGCCCACATATGAGTAAAATCCATAACTCAAGCACTGTGTTTGAATCACATGGCCAGAATGATGTACACTATAGATTTACTCTAGCCTCATAGTTTATAAGTAATAATCATTCAGAATAAGGGATGACCTGGGAAGTTTGACCTAAAGGGAAACTAATTACATTATATTGAAATTAAATCTACCTAGTTGTACATCTAAATAACCTGGGAATATATTTAGATTTATCACTCCTTCACGTCAGAATAAAATGAAACAAAATTAACTAAATTCCAAGACATGTGAGATTAACCTAGCCACCCATTCACTACCTTATTTATTAAATCAATCTATTTTAGATTAAAATAGATCATTTAATTCATATGTATGATTAAAAATAAGGGGAACTTATGTAAGTAATCCAACTACCACATTATATTAAAAACAATTGCTTTGTGGGATTAAAACAAAATTAAACAATGAAATTATGAATTGATAAAAAAAATTCATCCAGAAAATCCCCTGAAGCTTCATAGATCCTTTTTGAGTAGTTCTTCACCCAATAAAAAATCTAATTTGACTCAACACAATGCATTGATTATTTAAAATCCAAGATCCTTTGCATGAAGTTTTCTACTTAAGTGAAAATAAGCGAAACACTTCCTAATTTATTATGTAGATTAATCATGGGAGGTATTTTCTATAACTCATATAAGTTTAAAAATAATTCTGAGAAAGCATGGGTAGTCTACATTGAGGGAAAATTTTAGATGGAAATAATATTTTTATAAATTATTCTTCTCCTAATTTTAAGAAAGTGGCTGGGCTGATTGTCTATTTAATGAAGAACCAATTGAAGGGATTAGATACTAGACTTGGCCATTTCATACATATCATATGAATTATTTTCTATTTTATTTTCAATTCCATGTAATAACTCATTATATTTTCATATTCATGGATAAATAACATAAAAAAATAGGTTGATCCAAAGGGAGAGAGATGTAATATTTACTGAGAAATAGTTTATAATGAAAAATCACTATGTTTCTCCTTATCTAGTTTTTAGTGTTTTCTATAGATAAATTTAGGAGGTTTATAATATCTTTTTACTATTTTAATTATATTTACACTTATATTATTTTTATAATTTTCCACCTCATATCAAATCATCTCATATACGATGGATTGGAGAGGGTTGAGTAGTGATGTGTCATGTGTTTATAAGCATGTGGATGAGAAACAGGACTTAGGAACATCACTGTAATTGGATTAAACACCTCTTGGTTAGGAGTTGCCTTTACAATGTTCCCCAAGGTCTTCTGAGTTTCATGGAGGCTTCTTGGTAAATCACACTATCACATAGGGATTAATGGAAATGCATTGTGCCCATAGTGCATGAGACATCGATATTTAACTCTGTATGAGGGTGAGGGATCCATGGGGTTTGGTTTCCTTATTGAGTTAGAGTAATAGTGGATACCTTAGTGATTTTATTGAGGGGATGATGTAGAAATAAAACCAAAGGATCACTGCTAATTATCTTCCAAAAATATTTATCATTTTTTCTTTATATTATGTTCACAAAGACACACACACACACACACACAATTTACCCTTTTAATTTCATTTGTTAATATTTTAAAACACTCTAAAAATAGTAATAAGTGATGAATGATGGATTATTGATTAGATCTTTAATAAAAGACTCTGGTTAGACATACACTAAACTAGGAGTGTGTAATGCCCCGACCCCAACTACCCAGAGTCGGTGCATTACTTCGTAACATTGGCATGATCACAAAAGATCAAGTCTCGAAAGACCGATTAGTTTAGTAGCCTTGGAAACACTAGATACATTCATAAATGTTACATTACATCATAAAGTGAAAAACTAATAACATAGTCTTCATAGTCCACACTCATATCCTCTTCTGACTATCCCTGCAGGTCATTCATAAAATACTTCTTCACATCCTGGAAAATATTAAAACACTGAAAGGGGTGAGCTCAGATGCTCAGTAAGGATAACAATATTGCAGAAGCTTTCATAAAAATTTAAGGCAATGTATAACTAAAACAAAAGCCTTTTAAACTTGAACATCAACATAATATGGCAAAAGTAAAATGAGATAATGCCATTCACTTCTTCACATGGATATTATACTGGTCGAATAATCACATGCAATATCAATAACCACTTTCATAATGAGGGAATGTATAATTCCAGACATTCTGAAACACTTTGTCAAGGCCTCGGCCAAGACGTCTAAAATGATTAAGGCCTCGGCCAAAACCATAAATCAAATTGGGAAAGGGCCTCGACCAATTCCACGTCTAGTTGTCTCATGAGACGTACCGATGCATCGAGGAGCTATAGCGGGCTCCACCCGTCACTTATTAAGTCCAATACATTCCTCATATGAATAGGTTTAAACATATCATAAACCATAACATAATCGTATCACATAAAACATGCATAAAGGAAACATAACATTTCCATATTTCAATCACAAGATATCAATACAACACATTGATATAATAAAAATGCTTTCAAAACCATTTTCAATAGCAAAATAAAAGAATGTTAAAACTTTGTATTTATTTTTCATCAAAAAAATGATGGCTTGTAGAGGAAGCCGAAACTCAAATAATGGTCACGGCGGCGGAGAAGTCGTTGTCGCCGCATATGTACGGAAAGAAAAACATTCCCGTTTTTTCGTTTAGTAAAACGCTTCGTATAAAAAGATTCCTTTTGAATAAACGTAAAAGTCAAAGGGGTTTATACACTGTATAAAAGAAATTTGTGTATAAAACAAAATATGCCTCAATGAATGGAGATTGAGACGAAGTCCCTTAATAAGATCATTTTTAAATAAAATATATCTATTATGTGTATTCACTATATGTACACATAAAGAAAGTATAAATACAATATACGACCTAAAAATATCATGACATAATTTGAAAGTAGGAGATTAACCCAAAGAATGGAAGTTGGGTTATGAAATTCCCTTACCTCGTGTCTGAATTGACTCAACCATTCTTTAACCTCCTGAATAATAAACTAGAGTTAATATATACCTTATTAAGAACCATTTTTAATTTCATTATCCTTTTTATATCACTTATTACAATGTTATGAACATTATGTAATTATTTAAGTTAATAACGGTCGTTTTGTCGATCTTTGTTACTTGAGTCAACAATAAACTTCTTATAATTACAAGTTTTTTATGTGGTAGAATATCCATTATCTCCAGAATTATATTCATGATTTAGATGTCATATATATCATATATATCCAGTATATACATTCATTTATAATATTACGTAACATTTAGAGGTAAGAAATGAAATACACCGTTCATGGAGACGGTAAGCCGTACGTACGCATGAACGCTACTTTCATTTCTATTTCATATTTAATGGAATGAAATAATAATGATATAAATGTATAATATAATTCCAGTATAATATAGTGTATAATAACATTTAATCCATCCTTTATACATCCCACATATGGCATTAACGATTCAAATCACTTTGAGGGGGCGGTAGTCCGCACTTCCTAAAATAAAATTATCGCGTTTTACCCATAATGGAAATCATAAAGTATGCCATAAATGAGAAATACAGAAGCATAAGTAAAACATAAACATATTATATATCATATATAAATATAGTGACATCTTAATGGCCACCTTTGAAGGTGTTATATGAGTGTTGAACAATCATCATTTCGTGAGGCAGAAATTCACCATCCACAGAAACCGTATGTTCTTTAACCATTAGATGTAGGTGTGTCTAAGTGTAGCTTTAATCCTTCTTATAACAACATCCTAGTATATTTATTATACTGGTGTTGTTACAAAAGAAATCAATAAAAAGAGTTTAGGGGGTTGGAGAAGAAAAATAAAACAAAACAACATTAGAGAAGACATTACCTCAAAATCGGGTAACTCTTTTTGATTTGAGCCAAAGGCTTCCTTGGGAAGCGTTCTGCCCAAATTGAGGCTTCTTGGAGTAAGAGGGGGAAGTTGGGAGAGTATTTGGGCAGAGGTTTTCCGAGCCAAATGGATTGAAAGTGTGAATAAGGTGGTAGAGGTGGGGGCCTTTTATAAGAGGAGAGGAGGGGCTCTTTTGGAAAGATTGAAATGTTACATTATTATACAATGCTTTTCGGATTCTAAAGGTCCCACACTTATATAATTCGTGGATAAGGTGATACGGGTTAGAAATATCCTCATCAAATAGGCTTTGGACAAGTGTAAGCCTTGGATTTTTCATTATTTTCTCATTTTATTTAAATCGTTAAATAATGAGGTCATCGCTGCATCATTATGATGTC
Source organism: Viscum album (assembly GCA_963277665.1). NCBI lineage: Eukaryota > Viridiplantae > Streptophyta > Magnoliopsida > Santalales > Viscaceae > Viscum > Viscum album. The sequence continues at coordinate 930,333,702 of OY728141.1, read as the reverse complement.
ATAAATAATTTAATTTATTTAATGTCTAAAAATTATAAAAAAATACTATGATGTAGGAAATCTTTTTATCTTTCCAATGAATATTTATAGTCAAAAATATGACTTGTATAACCCCATGTAAAAATTGTTTTAGTAAAACATTTCATGTTTGTGTCATTTTTTACTTTAACATTAAATAAAAGGTTTTTATGTCATTTTCCAACTAAAGTGGCTCCATGGGGTCCCCAAGTTGACGCATGGATTGTCTTGGTCGGACATGAAACATCCAATGAGGGTAGGACATGTGTCAAGCTCATCTCATATTATTAAAACATTATTTTTACCTTAAACTACACTAATTACCTCTAATCGCGATTAAGAACTTAAAAGTTACTATTCACCAAAAAATTATTTTAATCTCATTGAACCAAATTTTACTTCTTAATGATAACCATGTATGTCGGATTTTTGAAAATCAAATCACAGAAGTGGTAATATTTCATTTAAACGAAAATTCAGTTATTTAACTACCACTTAGTGGTTTCACTATTCATCAAAAATTGAAGTTTTTCAGAACAATGCCAAAATTTCACCCTAAGCTATAATTGATATTCCGAATTCAAAAATGATGTCTATTTTACAAAATTCCAAACATATAAGTTGAATTAATTAATTTTATAATTAATTCCCACTGTCACAACAATAGCGTGTTTTTAAGAAACAATTTATATCAAAAGATTGGCAATTGTTTATCTCTAATTTCAATGTTAAATTAATTCTAATGACCACCATTGGATAAAATGGTAAAAATATATTCTAATTATACTTTAGAACCACTAAATAGTATAATTTATCACTATAAATTATTTTGATTAAAAAAGTTGTTTTTAAGTATTTTTCACTATTCATAAAAAATTAGAAGTTCTCAGAAAAATACCAAAAATTCAACATAGGATAATTTCGATATTCCGAATCCAAAAATGAAGTCCATTTTGAAATATAAAATTTCTATAATTTTAAAAAGTGGTTATTACTATTCATAACGGCTACTTTGATTAGTTGCGGTGTGTTAGAACTCGAAGTTGCGTACAATGCAAGCTATTGCATTATTGAATGAGAAGCGTATCGTGGAAGATTGGGGTGTTACATTCTCTCCTCCTTCAATAAATTGCGTCCTCGCAATTTGAAAATTTTTCTTTGAAAATAAAAGGATGAAAAGAGAAAATACCTTTGTGGAAAACCCACATCGGAAATAAGATTAATAAAATTTATCCTTAATAAGAGGGAAAGGGAAATGAAAATGTCACCACCCAATTATGATCTCGATTAGGAGAACATTGGTGGCAATTAGAGACATATAATTGGAGGAAAAACGTAAATATTTGTAGGGAGTGATTGAGGTCATCAATCACAATCAACTGTCAAATTGAGGGCCTCAAAGCCTTCAATCTATGTTGATTTAAAATATCATCAGTTCAACAAGACATAATGTATTAGGATAACAAATTTTTTGTTTTAATATCCCTTTACTAAAGTTTAAGAATTAATTTATTCATTGAATAAGATATTGGTATATATATTTATGCTTGACAACTAGAGTTTCAACCTTCAACTCATCTTTCACTCAAAAAGATAATAGAACTCATAAATATTATACTTATCCTAATTGTATAAGGTTCCAAATGTTAACACATACCATTTAGATTATTAAAATTATTTTGTAACAACTAGGGACTTCTTGTAGGCTAGTGGTAGGAAATAAAGGCCTGTCACACTATGATTGTGGGTTCGATTCCTGCAGCTTTGTCCGACGCGATAGGTTATGCCCCACCCTGCAGGTTGTCCTTTTCCTAAAACTATAGTATAATAATATTCCAAAAATAATCTTCATAAATTTTTTAACCTTAAACAATACTATCCAAAGATCAACTTAATCCACTCCAACCTTTATAGTTATCCAAAATACCACTGTCCAGACTTTCTCTAAAAGGTCTCTTAATTCCAAAAATCAATTTATCAGATTCCCCAAACAAAGTAATGTTTCTCTTACTGTCACATACTAAAAATATAATTACCTTCATAATATTAAAACCTTACTGAAATCAACAAGTACTGCAGTATAATCCTTATATATATATCACATTATTCTAATAACCATAATATAATCAATGAGTCCAAAAGCACCAATACATTAGTTATTCTGCTTTAACTGTAGTAACAACATAAGATTGTCCTTGATCCCTTGGCCTTTTCTGAGGTAAGTTTCCCTGAATCTTAGGACATTCATTTACATACTGACCCATTTCTCTACAATTGTAGCATTCAACATTGATAACCTATTTCTTTCCCTTGCAATCACGCGCCTGGTGGCCTTTTTCTCCACATTTGTAACAAACTCCCATTCCTTTTAGGCAAGTACCAGGGTGATTCTTCCCACAATTATCACATAATGGAAAATACTTCTTTCCCTTTTTCCCTTTATCTGTCTCTTGTTCCACTATTCTCTTCTTCTCTTTCTTTACTTTGTTTTCATAAGACTTAGAGAATTCCTTTTCTGTCTTGATAGCACACGAGACATTATCTTCGTATGATGAGAAGGATTGTGATACTAAAGCTCGATGGAGAAAAGGTTTTAACCCATCAAATAAACGATCAATCTTACTTCTTGGGTTACGTATATAATCTTCAGCATGCCTCGCTAACCTTGTAAAGTTAGCCTCATACTTTGCAACATTCTCATCCTCCTTCTTCCTCAGACTCAGAAATTGCCTTTCCATATCTTCTCGATGGTCACGAGGAAAGTATTTTTCTAAGAAAAGCTCTTTAACTCCCTCCATTCCATATTCGATACGTCATAATATTCCTTTGTATTTTGAATCAATGACCACCATTGATCGACATCTCCAGTGAGGCGGTAAACTGCCATGATAACCTTCTCCCTTTCGCTACTCCCCAAGGCATGGAATATTTTCTCTAAGGAGTTTATCCATTGCTCAGATACTAACAGATTTGTACCCCCATTAAATGTTGGTGTTTGTTGCCTCATGAAGCGATCTAACATTGATCCTCCACGTTGTGGATCAGGGTGATCCATACGAGTAAGGTTATTATTCATAACTTGAGTGAGTTGTCCCAGTATGGTAATAAGTTGATCAGCACCAGTTGTATCTCCAGATCCAAGATAATTATCTTGAACAGGAGGGCAATCCATACACGGAGTGCGTGCATTGATACGGTTTCCATTCCTTCCACTAGGTGCCATTTCTAAATAATGGCATAAACTAGATTAGTTTATGAATCAAAATACATAATTCCATACTTGTAAAACACTTAACATAAATTGAACTAATTATGGATATAATCCATAATTATAAAAATGTTTTCTTTGAGGAAGTATATACTCATAACCCTTCATAGTGGTTTGTAAAGAAAATGGGAATTATCCTAAGCATATCCCCCGGGAGTGTCATAACCAAGAGTGCATCAAGGCCCGTTGTCGTGCACCAGTTCCCGTTTGAGTCTAGCTCAAAGCGGTGTTTTCGGGTTTTACCCCTAGGTACATCTGTGCCAGAGCCGCCTCTACCTGCTCGTATCTAGACAGGGATGTATTGCTCGGAAAACTCAGAAAATCTCTACAATAACAAAATTCTAGGAAGTTCTTCTATACTAATCCTCAAAGTCTATCTTTGGGATATGTGCTCTAATCAGAGTTTATCTAAATCTAGCTTCCAAGGTTAGTACTAAACTGCCTCTGATACCAACTGTAACGCCCCGACCCCAGCTACCCAGAGTCGGTGCATTACTTTGTAACATTGGCATGATCACAAAAGATCATGTCTCAAAAGACCGATTAGTTTAGTAGCCTTGGAAACACTAGATACATTCATAAATGTTACATTACATCATAAAGTGAAAAACTAATAACATAGTCTTCATAGTCCACACTCATATCCTCTTCTAAATATCCCTGCAGGTCATTCATAAAATACTTCTTCACATCCTGGAAAATATTAAAACATTGAAAGGGGTGAGCTCAGATGCTCAGTAAGGATAACAATATTGCGGAAGCTTTCATAAAAATTTAAGGCAATGTATAACTAAAATAAAAGCCTTTTAGACTTGAACATCAACATAATATGGAAAAAGTAAAATGAGATAATGCCATTCACTTCTTCACATGGATATTCTACTGGTCGAATAATCACATGCAATATCAATAACCACTTTCATAATGAGGGAATGTATAATGCCATACATTCTGAAACACTTTGTCAAGGTCTCGGCGAAGACATCTAAAATGATTAAGGCCTCGGCCAAAACCATAAATCAAATTGGGAAAGGGCCTCAGCCAATTCCACGTCTAGTTGTCTCATGAGACATACCGATTCATCGAGGAGCTATAGCGGGCTCCACCCATCACTTATTAAGTCCAATACATTCCTCATATGAATAGGTTTAAATATATCATAAACCATAACATAATCGTATCACATAAAACATGCATAAAAGAAACATAACATTTACACATTTCAATCACAAGATATCAATACAACACATTGATATAATAAAAATGCTTTCAAAACCATTTTCAATAGCAAAATAAAAGAATGTTAAAACTTTGTATTTATTTTTCATCAAAAAAATGATGGCTTGTAGAGGAAACCGAAACTCAAATAATGGTCACGGCGGTGGAGAATTCGTTGTCTCCGCATATGTACGGAAAGAAAAACATTCCCTTTTTGTCGTTTAGTAAAATGCTTCGTATAAAAAGATTCCTTTTGAATAAACGTAAAAGTCAAAGGGGTTTATACACTGTATAAAAGAAATTTGTGTATAAAACAAAATATGCCTCAATGAATGGAGATTGAGACGAAGTCCCTTAATAAGATCATTTTTAAATAAAATATATCTATTATGTGTATTCACTATATGTACACATAAAGAAAGTATAAATACAATATACGACATAATAATATCATGACATAATTTGAAAGTAGGAGATTAACCCAAAGAATGGAAGTTGGGTTATGAAATTCCCTTACCTCGTGTCTGACTTGACTCAACCGTTCTTTAACCTCCTGAATAATAAACTAGAGTTAATATATACCTTATTAAGAACCATTTTTAATTTCATTATCCTTTTTATATCACTTATTACAATGTTATGAACATTACGTAATTATTTAAGTTAATAACGGTCGTTTTGTCGATCTTTGTTACTTGAGTCAACAATAAACTTCTTATAATTACAAGTTGTTTATGTGGTATAATATCCATTATCTCCAGAATTATATTCATGATTTAGATGTCATATATATCATATATATCCAGTATATACATTCATTTATAATATTACGTAACATTTAGAGGTAATAAATGAAATGCACCATTCATGGAGACGGTAAGCCGTACGTACGCATGAACGCTACTTTCATTTCTATTTCGTATTTAATGGAATGAAATCATAATGATATAAATGTATAATATAATTCCAGTATAATATAGTGTATAATAACATTTACTCCATACTTTATACATCCCACATATGGCATTAACGATTCAAATCACTTTGAGGGGGCGGTAGTCCGCACTTCCTAAAATGAAATTATCGCGTTTTACCCATAATGGAAATCATAAAGTATGCCATAAATGAGAAATACAGAAGCATAAGTAAAACATAAACATATTATATATAATATATAAATATAGTGACATCTTAATGGCCACCTTTGAAGGTGTTATATGAGTGTTGAACAATCATCGTTTCGTGAGGCAGAAATTCGCCATCCACAGAAACCGTATGTTCTTTAACCGTTAGATGTAGGTGTGTGTAAGTGTAGCTTGAATACTTCTTATAAAAACATCCTAGTATATTGAGGATACTGTTTTTGTTACAAAATAAATTAATAAAAAGAGTTTAGGGGGTTGGAGAAGAAAAATAAAACAAAACAACATTAGAGAAGACATTACCTCAAAATCGGGTAACTCTTTTTGATTTGAGCCAAAGGCTTCCTTGGGAAGAGTTCTGCCCAAAGTGAGGCTTCTTGGAGTAAGATGGGGAAGTTGGGAGAGTATTTGGGCAGAGGTTGGCAGAGCCAAACTGCTTGAAAGTGTGAATAAGGTGGTAGAGGTGGGGGCCTTTTATAAGAGGAGAGGAGGGGCTCTTTTGGAAAGATTGAAATGTTACATTATTATACAATGATTTTCGGATTATAAAGGTCCCACACTTATATAATTCGTGTATAAGGTGATAAGGGTTCGAAATATCCTCATATAATATGCTTTGGACAAGTGTAAGCCTTGGATTTTGCATTATTTTCTCATTTTATTTAAATCGTTAAATAATGAGGTCATCGTTGCATCATCATGATGTCATAAATAATTTAATTTATTTAATGTCTAAAAATTATAAAACAAATACTATGATGTAGGAAATCTTTTTATATTTCCAATTAATATTTATAGTCAAATATATGACTTGTATAACCCCATGTAAAAATTGTTTTAGTAAAACATTTCATGTTTGTGTCATTTTTTACTTTAACATTAAATAAAAGGTATTTATGTCATTTTCCAACTAAAGTGGCTCCATGGGGTCCCCAAGTTGACCCATGGATTTTATTGGTTGGCCATGACACATCCAATGAGGGTAGGACATGTGTCAAGCTCATCTCATATTATTAAAACATTATTTTTACCTTAAACTACACTAATTACCTCTAATCACGATTAAGAACTTAAAAGTTACTATTCACCAAAAAATTATTTTAATCTCATTGAACCAAATTTTACTTCTTAATGATAACCATGTATGTAGGATTTTTGAAAATCAAATCACAGAAGTGGTAATATTTCATTTAAACGAAAATTCAGTTATTTAACTACCACTTAGTGGTTTCACTATTCATCAAAAATTGAAGTTTTTCAGAACAATGCCAAAATTTCACCCTAAGCTATAATTGATATTCCGAATTCAAAAATGATGTCTATTTTAAAAAATTACAAACATATAAGTTTCATTAATTAAATTTATAATTAATTCCCACTGTCACAACAATAGCGTGTTTTTAAGAAACAATTTATATCAAAAGATTGACAATTGTTTATGTCCAATTTCAATGTTAAATTAATTCTAATGACCACCATTGGATAAAATGGTAAAAATATATTCTAATTATACTTTAAAACCACTAAATAGTATAATTTATCACTATAAATTATTTTTATTAAAAAAGTTGTTTTTAAGTATTTTTCACTATTCATAAAAAATTAGAAGTTCTCAGAAAAATACCAAAAATTCAACATAGGCTAATTTCGATATTCCGAATCCAAAAATGAAGTCCATTTAGAAATATAAAATTTCTATAATTTTAAAAAGTGGTTATTACTATTCATAACGGCTACTTTGATTAGTTGCGGTGTGTTAGAACTCGAAGTTGCGTACAATGCAAGCTATTGCATTATTGAATGAGAAGCGTATCATGGAAGCTCGGGCTGTTACAGAGTGTTTCAAATTTATATCGATATACTCCATATGATAATAACTTATCAATTTGGAACAATTTCTGAGAATCCATCTTCATTTGTTATTTCTTCTCACTATGTAAATATTTTGACTCTATTTTTATTTTCATTTCATTCTTTGATTATTTTAGAATTATCCAAAAATATAAATTGTGTTTTGAAAATATTTCCTTATAAAAAGTAATCACTTTGAAAAATATTCAAATAATATTTCAAGATCAAACAAAAATTTACTATACTCATGATTCAATTTCCCATGTTTAGGCCAAATAAAGGGTAATTGGATCACAATTTCGAAAACAATAATTCCCACAAAAACTAATGCATAACCATTATGAATAGTTGGGAATACAAGGATAAAAAATATATATAATCATGTCCCTTATACTAGTTAGAATATAATGACAGCTCTAGTTATTTATCTGAAGAGAAATAATAAAGAATCACTAAGAGTTATATACATGAGATGAAGGGGAAGATGACATAGATAAAAAAAATACCTTCAAAAGTAGATAAGGAAAAGGTAAATGGAATACTAAAAATTCATCTCTTAAATGAAGTTAACATCAAGTAAATTGAATAATAATTGGAAAATACTCAATGGCGTATTACTTATGATCTACAAAAGGATATTCAAGTACCTAATATGGATTTAGATTAGGCCTTTTAGGTGGGGGGAATTATATTGGATACCTACTGGGTAGATCATTACTCAGAAATAAATAGAAATTGACCTCCATGAATTTAACAAGGAATACCGAGTGGAACTTTTGAATGATCTAGATAAAGATGAGGCCACACTGAATATGGCACGTTTTGAGTAAAGGATTAATGATACACTACATACCCCCAAGAAAATTTCCAACATCGTTATATTTGGATAGGGATCTTCACATTGATACTTTTCAGGGAGATATATTTTATTAAGACTTATTTTATTATAATTTTGTTTGAACTTAATCACCAAATGATATTTTATGTTTTTAATTTTCTAGATTCTTCTCAAGACAGGATTTCTAAGGATGAATGAGAGAAAAATAAAATGGTGGCTATGTATTTAGGGTAACATCTGGTAGATCCACTACTTGATCATTAAATTATTCTATTTATAGAGGCTGTATAAGAAAAAATAATATACCAGCTGATACAATGATATTAATTTTATTTAATTTAGTTAAAACCCCATTTATATTAAAATAAAAAGTGACTCCCCTTTATTAAAAATATAGATTCATATATATTAGTGAAGCCCATATAGGTTTTTGAATACATTCCACTAGTTATTAAGAAATGAAAGAGGAGTTTGATGTGTGTCCCCCTAAGACAAGGGAGGAGGATGGCCTATAACTGAACAAAATCATAGAAAAATACATTCAAACAAAAATAGAAGAGAAACCTTATCTGGAAGTAAGCTCTATAAATTCAATATGATACATTTCTCCTCAACTAGAAGAATATAAGGCCCTTTACTTTTATTTCCACTCATACTTAATATTGAATTTGATACTGATCGGGTAGTGGAAGCATCATTGTTTTTACATGGGACTATTTTAAAAATAATTTTGTAATATTCTATAGGACGATAAGGATGTGGTGGTTCAAATTATACAATTTACATCCTCCATTAGATGATGGATTTCATAAAAACCATCCATCTATGGTTGATAAAAACACACCACCTATTTATGGGGTTAAACCTCAACCATTTAACCTTCTCTTTTGTTTTTAATTTTATTTAGTTTAATCTATTTTTGAATATATTTTTGTGTTTTACCATGAATTTATGAAGGTGTGAACCCACAAACATGTGATAGAAATTGTGAATCTTCTTCTGTACACATATAAAAAATTGTGAGGTAGTTTTTCTTGTTTTGTTTGGAAAAATAATTTTGTTGTCTATTTTAATTATTGGTAATACAAAGAGAACAAAATATTTTGAAAAAAATATGATTAATGGAAGCATAAATGTTCCATCTACTTTATACTCAGTTTATATTTCTACTTTCCTCATTCATTGTGAAAACTTTTCATATCATTTATTTCTCAATATGGGCACAAATATTCATGATCTTCATTGATGAAAATGTGAAATTAATGTGGAGGAGGGGAATATTTGCATTAGGTTATAACTTTTTAGTCTGTTTAGTGTTTTTTCTTTCCCTTTATTTTGTTAGTAACACAATGAGCTTAGATGAAATATTTTTCCACTATTTAAAATCTAGTCAACTAGGGTGAATATCCTTTATTTATTAAAAAATGGGGTTTAATGAGTATTTATATAGAGTCTCTTATTGTATTTTATATTTTAAATATATTATATAGTGTTTGATTAATTTTTAAAACCCAAGAATCATTAAAAACATTTCAATCTTATTTTCCACAACCCAAGAAGTACGCTATACCAATTTGACATCTTCTTCCTATTACCCTTCATTATTGAATAAACTCATATTGTAGTTGTCATCAAGAACTTTGTTTTTTCATTTATCAATTATTTTATGAATAAATAAGTGTATATTAGTAATTATGGTACTTCTTCGGACCAACCCATTTTTATCCATTTCAAGACCAAATCCTACATTTAACACTGTGAATCCACAAATATCCTTGAATTTTTTTAGGTTATCCACATTACAAGATTATATTATATACCTAACATTACTCATGAATTCATTACATACTTTTAGTTCATAATGAGTTTGAGAGAAATGGATACTTCATGTGTTATTTTATGAATGGATAACATTGTATGGGAGTTTTGGGGGTTTTTAACACTTGAGGTAAGGAATAAAATTCATGTTTCATATTTTAGTTCATTTTATTACTCTTCAAGAAAAAATTAAAAAGGGGGATGAGATTACATGATTTAGTATACTCATTGATATGGCTATGGCCCTAAAAAAGAAAAGGGCACAGTTCATAATACATTTATAATTTTCCATATGATCCCATACTGTACAGAAAAGGATAAATTTATATAAAAAAATGTTAAAAAAATACCAGAGTAATAATCCTTCATTATATATCATTTTTCATGATTTGTAGTCTAGCTTGAACAGGGGAAAAAATGGGTGGGGCATTCATGTATGGGTACCTTGATTGGATAATTGTCATTGTATTTTTAATTATTGATCATGAATTGTATTTAAATAGTGAATCCTCAAACTTATATTCTAAATTTTTAAACATTGAACCCACTAACCCATATACTTAATGCAATCCTATGGAAATCCTCATAAGAAGCACACATTTGTTTATCTTTTATGAAAATAACGAGGATGAGATGATGCCTATGATATGACTTGCATAAATTTGAGTTTAGCATAACTTTTTACAATTATCACAATTGGGGGATGAGTTACATGACTTCATTTTGGGTTATTTTGAAACATGTGAAATTTCTGGGTTAATTAATTTAATAAAATTTTAATACGAGATAAGAAAAATAAAGGAAAACACCTTCCTTGTAAACCAAACCAGATTAATTTTATTCTGAAAAGAATCTTGAAAATTATCACTCCCTTTATTTTTTCATGGATTTTGATATGGATGTTAGATATTTTCCCATGAGTGAAAATTATTATGTGTGGGTGAGTGACATAAAACTGAAATTCAATATTTTTTCATTGTAATTAAATTATTTCTATCCCATAAATTTTCTAAATATGGGAATTTGATACGTTTTTAGGTTTTAGGAATAATTTGGAGTCTATTTTAAGAATAAAATAAATATAAATGTATATTGGTTTTACTAATTTTATGTATTTTTTTCACAAACCATTTTATTTAAATTTTGAGTTTGTTTACATGAAAAGTTTTTTTCCATTTTATTAAAAAGAATAATGGGAAACTCATGTTTTATTAAAAGGATATTCTAACATCTTTGTGAGATTAAATGAAAAAGAAGGGGGTTGGCCTATGATTAAATTGATGGGGGTGGGGTCATTTATATAGTTATCTAGGCTTCCAGTTACATAATGTATGAATAAAATCTATTGATAAAGCATTTAATTTGAATCAAATATTCAGAATGAAGATTATGTAAGATTAATAGGAGACATACAATTGTTATGTAAGAATAATTTGACCTAAGAAAAGCTCATGTAAAGTTGACTCAACGGGGTTGCTTATCACGTTAGATTAAAGTATCATCTATCTAGTACTTCTTTATAATAACTGGAGGATCATATAATATTAAATAATCATACTATCTAGAATAAAATAATATCATGTTATATTAAATAATGGGCAAGGTAAGATTAACTCAGCGACCCAATTTCTATGTTAGATTAAAAAGAGGGTTGCATCTAATTAAAATTTTTCTTCAAATACCCATGTGACATGAACACTAAGGGAAGTATGTGTGATTTATTCGACTACAAAATCATATCAAAATTAAGTGATAGGTGGACTTAAACCAAATTACCCAAGAAATCATTGACCCAATAGAAAACTGATTCATCCAAAAATTCCAATTAATATTCTAAGTTCATTTTTGAGTAGTTTCCAACCCTATCCAAAATATGAAATGAATAATCTCAATTCAATGAGAATGTATAATATAAGATTATTTATATAAACCTATATACTTCAATGAAAATTATAGAAACAATTCACGAATTAATATAAAACTAATCATGGGAGGTGTTAACTGCATATTGGATCTATTAAAACAAAATGATGGGAAATAAATGATGCATATGTTGAGGGATAATAGGATTTGTAATTATTCATTTCATGAATTTTATTCTCCTAATTTTTGAAAAGCGAATCAATGTTATTATTTATTTAAGGATGAAAAATATGAAGGGATGGGGAAGATAATAATAGCCATTCCATAAATATCTTAGGAACACTTTTCAATTTTCTATATAGTTCATAGCACTCTCTCCCCATGTTCCCATATCCATATAGGATTAACCCAATATATATGGTTGATCTATAGTGGGATAGATACTATATTATTTGTTCCCAAGTTTTAAATAAAAATTATCTCTATTATTCTGCTTGAGATTTATGGTATTTGGAATGAATGATGTTAGGAAGTTTCCATGATCTGCTACTCATTTTACTTCATTTACTTGAATTATTTGAAACAATTTACCACTATACTCAACTCATTGCACATATGGTGGAGTGGATATGGTTGGGTAGTTAAGTTCTATGTGGTTACATGTATATGATTGAGAAAGAAGACTTAGGGACATCACTATAGTTGGGTTTAACAACTCATGGTTCAGATTTTTCTTTATAGTGTGCCCTATTATATTGTGTGTTTCTTAGTAGATTCTTTGTAACTCCCACTCTCATATAGGTATTGAGGGATAATGAATTATGGCCATAGTGAATTATATTTTAATCTTTAACTCAATGTGCGGATGTGGTGTTCAAGGTTTTGGGTTTTCTTATCGAGTAAGAGTAACAATGGATACTTCAATGTAGGAACTGAAGAGATAAAGAGGAAATCCACCCAAGGTATCACTTCTAATTATCTTCCATTAATTTTATTCATTATGTCATAGCATTATATTCATACATATACACACAAAAATACAATTTAACCCTATATTTCCATTTTTTAGAATTTATAAAAATATAAAATTACATATTAGTAAAGGATAATAAGAGATTAGATAGTCCTTAGTAACCAATAGTGGTCAGTGCTATGATTCACTAGGTGTGTTTTAAATTTTTATTTGTAATATCCATAGGATAGGTTCTTATTAGGTATGGTAAATTCTAAATTATTCTATTATTGATACAAGAGAGTCTAATTTATTTATTTCTATTCATTTGGTATCTCTCTTGTAGTGGTAGAATAGTCTAGGAACATTATGAGAATTTATACACCATTGGGAAAATGGGTAGAGAGGGGTAAAATGAGACTTTCATGCCCTCTTTTTATATGATCATTCAAGAATCTATAGGTATTTTCCACTCTTGACATGGAGCTATTTGGTATTATCCTGGGTGGGGAGAGGTTAACCAAGTTAAAATATATTATTGATTTCTATCATAGGTGAGTTTCATTTTATTCTCCCAAGGGAATTAAATATACTCTTATTAAATAATAGGAATTACAAGAAAGTTTAGATGTGTGGTATTAGGAGAAAATTTATGTGATTATCTCTAAAATAGAGTGTTTTGTTCTATGGGTTCTTATAAAAAATAAACTAAATGTTATGAATCCAATGGTAGGCTTGTTTCTAGATTTATTTTCTAAGGATTACTCTACATTTACTCTTAAACACAAGGTAGGAGTTTCTATTGAGATTGTTCATTGAACTGAGTTAACTTTATTTACAGTATATTATATGGAACTAGAAAATTCAAGATAATTAAAAATTTATCACGAGAGTTGAATTCTAAAGGTTTAATTCAACTTAGTACCTCTATTTGGGTTGATCTAGTACTCTTTGAAAAGTAAAGTAATTAAAGATTCAACCATATATAGATTACCATAAATTAAATTAGGTAAGTATCAGAAAATGATATCTATTACCTCAAATTGATGACTTTTTTGAAAAATTTAATGGGGATAAATGTGATTTTATTATTGATTTAATATTTATGTATGATAAAATACTTATAACTCTTTAGGATATTTTAAATATGTATTTTGAGAGTTAATATGATAATTTCAAAAATCCAATCATTTTATTCTTTTTGAAGAATGCACCCACTATTTTCATGGCTCAAATGAATAAGAGTTTCTGTAAATTCTTAGAATATTTTATCATATTCTTTGTGAATGTTATCATTATTTATTAAATAATTTGAGAATATCATTGAAAGAATCATTAGGTGGTTTTTAAAAAAATACTAGAGCATAGGTTTTTATGAAAATCATGTTGAATTTTCACTCTATATTTTTGAGGTTAAATTTTTTAGGAATGCTATGTCGTTATCTCTAATCATTGAAAATATTGAGAAAGTGGAAGCAACAATGTATTGGGAAGTTCCTAAGAAAATCTTGTAGATATGATGTTTTATTATGAATTTCAAAATATTATCACTGCTTCATTCCATATTTTACTCATATAACTACTTCGATGACTACTTAGAAAAATAAAGGGGAGAAATTTATTTTTAAAAAAAAAATTGAGATGAAATTTTTGTAGCCAAATAATAGGATTATGATTACACATATCCAAAATTTCCTTGAACTTGGTAAATATTTTATAGTTTATTATGATGCATATACCATAGGTCTTGAATACTTGTTGATGTAGTAATGTAGTAGGGACCTATGGTTATAGTATAATATAAAATCATGAGTGAAATTATTAGATTAAAAATATAGATATAACCGCCGTAGAAAACGATATAATTTATAAGACATGTTACTCATTCTATAAGAAATTTATTATATAAATTGAATATAATATTCACAAGTATATGTTATCTCATATAGATCTCAATTTTAGGAATCATAGATGGGTTAGGTATATAATATATTTTGATTTTAAGCTTCTCCACTCTCCTAGAAAGAAAAACATTGTAGCGAAAAACCTTAGTCAGTAGTATTAGTCTCAAAAGGTGTGTCATGATAAAGATGAATGGAAGTTCATTTTCATACTAGATAACCTTATTCTGTATATCATTGAAGATAAAAATTAGATATATTTATGTTCTATTGATGTTTAATCATCAATTATAGAATGGATGAATGATTTTTAAATCTATGACTAGGATTGTATCATCATTTGAGAGAGACTCTATAGTGGAGAGATTATAGAAGGTTAATCTCATGATTTTTATTCTTTTCTCAAATATCATGGAAGGATGGTGGTTCTTCCATAATTTAGGAAGAGGTTATGAGGGATTATCCCGCCTATAATTTTTTTGTCCAAATAGGAAATTATTAGATGTATACATATATTTATTTTTAGTTAGAGTGTTCTAGAATGAAAAATAGATAATTGGATTTTTTTCTTAATGTATCACATGACATGAGTCATGTCAGAATATAAAAAACTATTCGGTGAGTTAAAACCACTTCTTATACCTATGCAGAAATGGTTTGAAATTGCCATAGATATCATGTAAATCTTACCTCTCTCTCCCAATGGTAGGGATATGTTATGGATAATTATAGATCACCTAACCCAAACTATACATTTTTTTATTCAAGATACATATTCTATTGGTGAATTTAGAAGGATTTATGTTAAAGATATTGTGATAATCCATGGGGAATTGACTAGTATTGTTTCAAATCAGGACCTAAGGTTTATGTTTTTATTTGGGAAAGGGTTGAAAAAATATCTTGAGACTCAAGATAAACTAGTTATAGTTTATTAGATTATATGTAAGGTAAATATGAGAGAAAAATTTACATTTTATAAGATATGTTATTGGATTATATTTTAGATTTTGGTGGCTCTTGGTAGGATTATTTATTTCATGAAGAGATAGACTATAATAACAATTATCAAATATCTATCCAAATAACTCTATTTGAGGTACAATATGGTAAGACATAATGTTCTCCATTATGAAAAAATAAGATTAGTGAATAGTTCTTAATTGGTCCTATCATACTTCAGGAGGCCATTGAATTTGATAAAATAATTTTAAAGAGATTGATAATTATGAAAAGTTTCCAAAAAGTCTTATGATGATCAAAGGCAATGACCCTAGGAATTTATAATTGATGATAATGTGTTTCTTCAAGACTCCCCTAAATTGGTTAATCAATTAATGGTAAAGAAATGTATGATTTATCTTCAATTAATTAGACCCTTTAGGATATTGGAGTGTATTATAGATATAGATTATATTTTGGCACCAATACCTTGGTTCAATGTGAAGAACAATTGTTTCCTTATTTCAAAGCTAATAATGCATTTAATCAATCATAATCACATTGTTAACTATGATGAAATAGAGTTCAAAGTGGAAAAATAATTTGTAGAACAAATCATTAGCATCCTTAATTGATGTGAGAAAATATTTTGGGTGAAGTATAATTACTTTAATACAGGTAGGATAGATGCATATTCAATATTTTGATAAGACATGGGAACATGAATATGAAATGAGGATCGTATTGACATTTTTTTTTGTTAGGATGATAGCTAAGGATTATTGGGGATGAGAAAGATTATGGTGGTAATGTTATAAAAACTATCATATTTATAGGTTATCATTAATCCTTAATTTTGGAATTTTAATTCTTTTTTGGGTGTAATTTTGAGTTGGGATAGAGTTAGAGTAACATAGAGATGAAGGGAAGGATACAATAGGGTGCCTTAGTGACGTGATAAAACGGGGTACCCAAAAGAGTAATACAAGGAACTCACTAGTCCATGGTGGGATATAACACCACCATTAGTCCATCAAGTACTTAACGGGTCTATACTTAGTACCTAATCAGTAGTAATTTTTTAAAAAGTGTTGGTGAATGTGTCATTTCATCTAATTGTTTATTCCCTATAAAACCCTTGGATCCAAATTTCATATCATATTAGATTTTTTCCTATCGCTTTAGAGATATCTTTTATAATCCTCATTATCCTTCAACCTAGTCTTAATTCTTCATCTGAATTCATCACTGAGTGGCCATGGGAGTCTATTATTAGATAATTTAATGTGGTAAATTTATTCTTCTATAATTTTATACTACACTAATAGTATTTATATATATACCTCAACCCTATATTATTATAGGGTTTTCAATCCATGATCCTTCTTTGACCATTATTCCTCTAGGTGGAAGGAGGAGGTTGTAATAGAAGATATTAAGGCGAGGCTTCTTCCATAATAATGGTTTTTTTATTTTCTAATTAGGGAAGTTGATTAGATAATTTTTTCCCAACCTATAATTTTCAATCATTTGGTTTTGTAATATATATCTTTCAAGGCATAGGTCATTTCTTCTGCATAGGATGAAGGAGGTAACCTATTCCTTTTCCGGTTCACTATCATAATATTATAAGTTCATCAATATGGGGAGGGATAAGGGAAGAATAAAAAATGTTTTATTAAAAAACCATTATTAAAATGGTTTTTTAAACCTAAATATGAATTTGGTTATTCAACATTGAACTAATAATCTTTGTGTTTTGTTTATGTTTCCTAGATTATTTTCATGGCCTCCAGTGAATAGAGTAGCCTCATAGGTAGGATGATTATTAACACACACACAACCTCCTATAGAGAATGAAATTTTTTGGACATCCTTGTCAAATAGGTTCTTTATGGTGGAAAATTACCATTACTTGGATTCCAATCATGGATCAAATTAGTAATGAATCATACTTGTAATGATTTTATTATCATGTTAACAAATCATGTGTAGTTTATTTATCTATACTTAATTTGGTAAACTAATTTGATATTTTTTGTTGTCTTCCTACATTATGCTATGAAATTTTACCCTTGGTTTTATGATATAATGGTTATGTTTAAGTGGTTACTTTCATAAGGTATGATTCACTCAAAACCTATATATATGCTTTAAGAATGTGTGTAGACCTTATTTTATGTGACATTGATAAAGGAAAATAACTTGTGTACAATGGATAAAGGAATTAGAGAATAGGTAGTCATCAGAGGTGGTGTATTGAGTTTGGATATACAATTTTGAAATTTTTAATGGATGCTCCATGAAAGAAATTAGTGTCTAGACATGGATGATTTACATTGGATATCCCAAACATAGAAGATTTTGTTTTATTTTATAGGATGTGTTTGGTTAGTTGAGTACCTGCAAGTGGTAATTTTTTAAAATTATAATTAGTTAATGATTTGTATGGATGTTTTATAGAACACTTTTTTCATGGATTTTCATTTCATATATAATCTCCATTAATGAAAATTTTAGGTTTTCTCAGTGACCAGTTTGAGATATTTAACTATCCCATATATACAAATGTCATGTCAAAATTATAGTTTGATGTATATGGATTTTGATATAATTATATATAGGTTATGTCATATCCCATTTGTGTATATTTTATCCACCAGTGTTTATAATATTCTCTAGACATTATGAGGTGCACTTGAGGTCTTGTAGTGAAGCATAAATGGTATTGTTTATGTATCTAGGTTTGATCATTACATAAGGTTATTTGGTCTAATGGGTTACCTTTTTTATATTTTTAATATTATTACTCTCCCATATAGATGATATATGGGTAATTTAAATCATGTGAATCTATCTAGTTTTAGATTAAAAGTTTTATTTATTTGGATTGATTTGGCTGATAACTCCTATAGTGAGGAGAAATCCATTATTGGATAGATTATTTGGTCCTTAATTAATAAAAAGCATCTCTATTATAATATTGTTATTATTTTTTGGAAATAAAACCTCATAAATATTACTAATTTATATAGATACCAATTAGATTACAGAACATAAATCCTAGTATTCTTTATAGTTTTCTTTATTACTCAATTAACTATTTAAGTTAATCAAATGTTTGTGATTTGATTCTATTATTTTTCAAACCATAACTTTATTTACATTCATTGAATCAGTTTTTTTATTCCAAGAATATTCAACGAATATTTGTTTTTATTTATATCTTAATCATTATTCTATTTTGATATTGAGCATGTTAGGTATTCCAATTTGTACTATTATAGATTCAGTATATACCATGTACATTTTAGGTGATTATATAATCCTAGATTTTTAGTTTTCATATGTGAATCTTGAAGGTATGTTTATTCAATATTGGTACAATTTTTTTAAATAATCATTAAACATTATAATTATTTCATTATAGTTACTAGAATACTCTCTGTGTAATATTTACCCTATAGTTGTCTTATAATTATTAGTATTCACTATTATAATTTTCCATTCCTATTTTAGTGACTGGTTATCAAAAATTTGTTTTTTATTTATTGATTTTTTATTTTGAAAACATTTTAATAAATAAATTTAATGTTTTCATATTTTTTAATTAATCAAACATGCACTATTATAAAGTTTATCATAGTCACTGAATGTGGTTATCCTATGATTATTAATAACATCACCCACAACACTATCATCCAAATAATATTTTGATTATATTTAAGGGCTGGTACCTATCCATTAAAAATTATAAATCTATATCCATGTATCCTACCATTTGTTCATAATTATTGGTTTGAATCCAAATTAAATATAAGAGTTTTATAGGAATTCATAAGAATTATGGATCTCCTATATAACCTCAATCAGTGTTGGTATAAAGTGTGACCCAACATCTATGTTGTATTGGATGACTAACCACTTTCCCCTCTAATTATAAATTATTCAATATTTTATGGATGATAATGTAGTTTATGTCGACATATTTTTTGTTATGAATGTGTAACATGGACTATGGTTTTTGTGGTAAAGGTATAAGAGACTCATTATATTCGATATTGGGACATGATGTAATAATGTTGGTTGACATGGGACCTTTTTGATATAAATATTTGTATTGGTGTGAGATATATTATACTTTCATGACGTGTTTTTAGGATCATTCTCGAAATGATACACAAGGAAGATATAGTTTTTTAGCTACCTAATATTAGTTAGTTATCTTGTTTTATCTATTTTATACACATATGCATTTTTATTATCTGTTCACATTGAAATGTGATGATTTCAAGGAGAAAACTTATAAGATGGTTTTTTATCACACATATTCAATATAATTTTTCTTATAGATATATAGGTTATTGATGGACAAGGTGTTATAAAATTTTATATTAGGAATGAGGTGTTTGGATTAAAGTTAAAATAGATTTGGATCTCGTGCGTATAATTTTTTAGGGTGATTTTTATATTGATTTATGGTTATTTTTTATAAAATACATGTATAAATATTAAATATTAAATATTATTATTTTATTATATAAACATTGACTAATAATTGGTATTTTCATATATTATTTCTTAAAGAGATCGGAAATTCTATTAATGTGTAATGCCTCTTATTTTACTTGTTGATACACATGGTGCTTATCTCAAACCCTATTCCTATTAAAGTGTATCTTGTCATGTCACTCTCTATATCATCTCTAAAAAGGGATGGATCTTGGTAGGCTTTCTATAATGAATTAGCTGTATTAGAACATCTGGTTTTGGAAAGTTTTTTGAAGTAGGCACATGTGGGGATTATTATTGGTTAGTGAGGTAGGTGTACATCCACTCTTAGGATGGAAAATAAAGCATGGAAACCAAATGTGTAAATTGGAGTTTTATGTATTTTTTGTATAGGAATCATGATTTACTACTGATAATATATATAGGATGAGTGTATTGACTGTAGAGTAATTATGTTGGTATGAGATCTTGTATCATATAGTTGTACATAAGTTAGAATTATTGTATATAATAATATTTGGATGATTGTTTTAATGGTGGTGGGATAAGGGATATGTATAATTCAACTATCTATACCCTTATGCCTAGCTTGATGAAATTCCATATCATATCTATAGTTAATATATTTATAAATAGTTTGAGTCGATATTATGAAATTGAATGATAGTATAATTCATAGGTAGTTATTTAACAGATTGATGAGGAAATTAATAAATTGAACTATGTGTGATATATAATATTTCTAATTGTTAATTATAGTTATATCTCGATTTTATTTTGATTTATCAGGAATGATGGTTGTAAAGTGGGTTGATCTTGAAAAGGTGATTTATGAGTATAATAGTTTTTTGGTAAATTCCCATAAGTAGTGCGTGCTTATTATGAGATTTTGACCATATAAGGATTGGCGTAAAATGATTTTGGAGACTACATTATGGTGAAATATTTAGTGGTATATCCGAATTCTGAGAGTGTTGTTTCTTGATTTTATATTCCTTATAACTTGATGTGGTTAAGAATACTATTGATATTTTGGATGAACCATATGTTTTTGGTGACTTTCATTACTTGTTTTGGAGGATTTGGTCATTATTTTGAATTTATAGGTAATTAAAAATATTTATTATTCCTCAGAGTTTATCTAGATATTCTTTTGGACATAAATTGATATGAGTGGTGGTAAGTAACCTGTATAAGATAAGCATATTTCTATTTATGTGATCATCAATAATGATCATCAAGGGAATATTTTAATTTTCCTAAGAGTATAAGAACTTATTAAAGGTTGTTAGTTTTTGGTATGAGTTAAAGAATGATAAAATGTTGTGATATTAACTAGATTAGAAGTATTGAACTTTTAGGGATTATTCCTATTATATTTATTCCTTACAAGGGGTTATTATTCCATTTTAATTGTTATTAAAATGTAATTACTTATTGTTAGCTTCTCCCATAAATATTTTTGAGGATTATGTTGAATGTGATTCATGGATATCAGATAAAATCTGATGTTTCACCTCTCTATAGAAACTATAAGTAGAGTATATATTTAACGATTAAATAAGATTGGAATGATTATTCTATTTGAATATGGATAATAAATAAAAATTATGGGTATAATATAAAATTATAGAAATATGTTGATAACTATGATTCATTTTTTCTTCATAATGGTGATTTAGTTATGAAAATCTATTATTTTAAAGATATATGTTTCTTTTGGTTTATTTTTCCATATTATTTCTTATTTATGGATCTAATGGACTTGTAATGGTAAAAATTAATATTCTTTTTATAGGATTTTGATTTTAGAAATTCCCTTGGGGTTCTGAAGATGGTAGTTCATGAATATTTTATGTGATCCTAATCCCTATCTACTTCCTGTATTTGGGTATGTGTTATTTTCTATCCATATTCCTTATTTGAATTTGATAATAAAGATCCATAACAACAACTTCTATAAAAGAGTGACTACTACTATTAATTTTAATTTAAAGGATACATATGTATTGAGTAGTTTCCCAAGGGATGAATGATTAGTTTTATTTTTTCCTTTAGGTTTGACATTCATAAATCCTTTAGTTATAACATCCTTACATAATATTTTTTGAAAATAAATTTTTAGTTTGTATTCATACTAAAGTTGTGTATTCTATGGTTTTTTGTAGTATATTATTATTTTTATTATTATTGTTGGGGTAGCAAATAACACCTTGAATTTTGGATTTATGAATTTTTGGGAAGTTGATAAAATGTTTTTACCTATAATATGTGATATAGAGGTATAGGAAAATGGAATGGATTACGATGGGCTAGTTTATTAAGGTGATTAGGTGTAGTTATAAAAAAAAAATTTTGTACTATAAAAGTAGTGTGATTATTTGGGTTATATGTGTTATCAAATAAAAATATATTAGGATATAAATGCTTGGATAAGTTATTGATAATATTTTTTCTTATGAAATTCCATTGAGAGGGGGAAGGGACTACTAGTGTAAATTTCTCATAATAGTTTTTATGGTTTTTTTTTTTAATTTTTTATCTTTTTATTATTTATGTTTTTATAGAACATAATTTAGGAAGTGATTTTTGAGATTCATGTTCAAAGGATTCGTTTTTTGAGAAAATTTTGTATCATGGTTTTGGGTTAATGGTTCTTTAGAATGAGATCAATTAAAATTATGCATAGGTTTGATGTGTTTAGAGTGAATAATTGGATGTGTGGTTATTGTTTTATATCAGATAGATACTTGGTGTTGAGGAAATATTTTGGGAGTGGGTAAATATTTTATGGTTTGATATAAAAAATGTTGGGGTCTATGTATGGAATATAATACTCTAGGATATAGTGTTTATAATTTTATTGGATTATTTATTTCTAATAAATCTCTAAAAATTTATGATGAGTTTATAGGGGGTATTTGGTAGAGTATATTTTTGAAGAAATATTAATCAATATATGTTTTCAATAATGGTATTTTTGTACTTGTCATTGGTCAATATGTTTCATTGAAATTGAAGAAATGACCATTTTAGTACATGAGATGGTGTGGAATATGCTAGATAACATTTAAATGCTTGAAAAGTAGATAGAGTGTTTAGAGTAAATAGAATTAAAACAAGGATTATAAATCTTGATCCTCTATGTTCACAATAGGAGACTGTGTTTTACTTACATTAAGGAAAGAACATTGTGGATTTGTAAGGAAAAAGTTATTTGTTATAAAGATTCATTGAAATATTTGATGTATTGAAATAAGTTAATGAAATAGTTTCTTATTATCCCTCAATTTTTAGTTTGAATTTAGAAATTATGACTGGAGGATCTGTATAAATGAGCTATTCTAATGGTAAGGGATTTATACAAACATTTTTATTCAAAGGGATTTTTGGAATGATAGTCACATATAAGGGTTTAGTGAACCAAGTTATTTTAATTATTTTTCCTTTATTTTTTTGGTAGATTATATCTTGATGATGTAGTTATAAATTATAGTTTTGGATATTTTTATTGGGTATGGGTTTTACCATTTTGTGGAAAATAACATTTAAAGGTGTATATAATATTGAGACCTGTAAAATATTATCCTTTGTGTTTATGAAATTATTACGGGAATTTTGGTCATTTGAAAAAATAGGGTAAAATGTTAATTTTAATGATATTGGAATAAAATTTGGGTTGTACCATTGATATCAGAAGAAGATATTTACCCTATGAAATTATAATTTTTTAATTTTGGAATATATATTTGGGATTAGTGGAAATTATTTATTTTGTAATTTTATTATTTTTAATGGCGTGAGAATCATATTTTGGATATAATAACAACAATATTTTGTTATTATTATATGGTTGATGGAGATATTACGGGAAGATGAAATCATTTTATTTGTATTTTTATTTTAAAGGATGGTAAATGAGATTATTAAAATGAAGCAAGAGGAGGAATTTCTTGTTGTATATTATTATTATGGGGGATGTGTTTCTTAATTTTTTGATTTAATGTGGAGAAATATAAATGAAGATAAAAGGTGTAGTTGATGGAATAATCTAACATATATGAGGTTTAATTATTATTATTATTGGGAGTCACTATTTATATGACTGGTGGAAAATACAATTATTATATAATACTTTAGAAATTTAAAATGTTAAAGAAAGATATTGAACCATTTATAAGGAAATTTCACATTAGTGTATTGGTGTAAATAGTTTAATCTAGGGAGAATTATAAGTTAATGGTTTAAATTGGGCCACCCATTTGAATATTAAAGAGAGATATATTACCTATTATTGAAGGGTATGTTATGTTTGTGATGTTAGAGACACAAAGGGAATATGTTATATAAATAATGGGTGTGGGTGAGCCTACTATCTACACAAATATAATAGTATCTTGAACTGTAATTTAAGATTATTTAAGCACTATGGGTTGTATTTGATGACAGTTTTCAGTGACGTGTTGATTGATGGATGAAAAAAATAATAATAGTGAAGTTGAAGGGAGAGAGAAAAATATACTTCTGGTATTTAAGGTATGTGACTTTAGACTTTAGTACTTTGTTTAATGTTATTAAGTTATAGTTTTGTTAAATTTTTATCAGTATATAATTCATGATATATTAGAGGCAAGATATATTTAATAATAAATAGAATTATTTATATTGGAATATTATATTTAATTTTTTTGTGATATATTCAGTAATGAAATATATTTTATAATTATGTAAATTTTGAATTTTAATTAAGGATGAGTATATTAAAAAATATTCTTCATTGTTATATGATATTTTATATTATAATTTGATGATTTATAATTCCAATAAATTAAATAGTGGAATATTTTGTTTGGAATAATGAATAATAGAAGAATAAAATTATGATTGGATATGGTGTTATGATGAGATAAAATAATTAACATTATTTGATCAAAGGAGTGATAAAAGTGTAAAATGTTTTGAAAAAATTTATTGAAGGGAGTGATTTTCCTTGATATAGGATAATTATGATGAATACAATAATTTTTTGGTTTCTTAAAATTATTGGAAGAGGCTTTATCTATAGATGAAATCATGATTAAAATTGAAAAAGATGAGAAATATTGATGTTTGTGCAATTTTCACAATGGTTCACCACTATTACACTATGAATTTTCATTATAATAAATTATTGATTTATTATGATTTGGTGAAAAGTTGATAGTTTTTGATTTATAAATTATTGTATGTTTCCATTCTAAATGGAATGAGGAACATGCCTGTTTCAGGTAGAAACCCTTAATGATGATTTTCCTTTAGATAATGAGATAAAAACATGTACATGGTTCATTTCAAGTGGAAAAAGGATATGTTACTTATATGTGGATATTAAATTAAATTCTACAACTTATATATTGATCATGTTCATGAAATATAGGGTCATTCCATGGTGGAATGTGAGGCCATATAGAATATTCATGGTTCTAATTCTACGCACTACTTCTTCTCCTTCTACTTTCCTCATACGACATAGATGTTTTCTAGACTATAATAAAGTATAAATTTTATTCAAATAATTAATATATGGTGACATATTATGTCAATATAGACTAAATGTTTAATTTCATATGATAAGTGTGAAAATTAGATGTTATATTAAATTTTTTTATGTCCAAATAAACAAAAATTTGACGAAGTGGTTATTTATGAAAGAGATAATCCTTACATCCTTAAACTCATATGATATGTAATATCCATATTTTAGAGTATGTTTATAGTTTTTCATTGGTTATAATACATCACATCCACTATATTTTACATGGAAGGCTCATGAATAAGAAACCAAATATTATATGATAACATTCAAAACACTTCCATCAATAACCTACCACTATTAAAGTGTTTTACTAATATGAAACACATGGGAGATTGTTAAAACATGTGGTTACAATTTTTTTATAAAACTTTCTATAACTCATACATTCCATTATATATTAGTTAACACATGGATGACTCAAACTATCGGAAGAGGATATAAAAGGATATTACTTCAATATTATGGGGTTATGAGATATTAGCCAAGATTTTATTGAAAATATCCTACCAAAAGCTCCCCACCTTATCATATTTAATTCTTGAGATATTAGAATATAATGTGAGAGACAAGGATACTTATTAAGTAATTGGGTGACCCATTGCGGACCATGGATATACTATAGAGGAGGGATGTATTTTGGATTCCTCATTGTGATCTTCATCAAGCACAATGATGAAGACAACACTATTATCTCCCTACAAGGAAAGGTATAAGTACATTATATTCATTTTATATAGTAGTTTCTTTTCATTTATCATTTATGATGATCAAGGTTTGGGTTTATTATTTATATCCACTACCTAATTTAATTTCTAAACTAACCTTAGAACCCATTCATTAGTATCAAATCATTTTTTTAGATTTGAATGAATAAATCATGATGAAAATAGAGATTTTATAATACTAAAAAATAAATATATCATTATATTGTCTAATATGTTATAGTGCAGGTCATTAAAATTGACTATAAATGACTAGACGATATTGTTTCTTATGATAAATTTCAATTAATTCTTAAGTGGGACATATCACATGTTACATAAAACAAGGATTAATGTCACACAAGGAACATTCCATTTGAATCCATTCCTATACAAGGGTTCTTATCATAACCAATTGTGGATTATTACTATATAGTTTTCTTTGAACAATTTCTATCCATACATAGTCACTTTAGTTCTACATTAATCTCACATGAGTTAATATTACATTTTTGTTGGTGTACTTGGATTAATCATACGCACACCATTATCATAAGTTCTGATTCCATATACCATGTGATATTAGCACTGGTTATTCTGATGCAAGATCTCTATGTGATTCTACTCTCCTTACGCAAACAATCTCTATTATATTAATCTTATTTAATCTTATACACGATTGTCTATGTCTGATAAAGTTAACACTACAGAACCGTTAAGTTAATTTCATGCAGTGCTCAAATAGATTTTATGTGTAGTGGTATAATTCTATGTAGAATCAGGTGTCTCCAGATTAAATCTTAAATTTTCACCATTAATTTAATATGACACTATCCATAATATTTAATCTTTTTAAGGATTAAAAAATTGAGAAAATTTCCACCCTAAAATTCAACTATGAATTGAATTATATAACTTATAAATTGTTCGTAAATTATAGATAAAGTTATTTTTGGGATATTTACTTAATTTAATAAAGTATTTATAAATAAATTAATTATAAAATGTTTATAACTAATTATTAAATGTTTATAACTAATTATTAAATGTTTATAAATAGTTAATAAATAAATAAATATAAATTTTAAATAATTATATTAAGGTACATTTTTATAGTTACATGGAATGACATATAATTTAGATAAAAAATGTTTATATGGAAAATGATAAGTGTAATTTATAAAGTGTTTATAGATTAAATAAGAAGAGAAAATGTATAAAATGTATTATATTTAATTTTAAATTTTAAATTAAAGGCCTTATTTAGTGAAATTATTTAAATAACATACAAATATTTTATGATAATTTATTTTATTAATGTTTAAAAAATTGTTAAATATGTGATATTTCGATTATGTAAATTGTTTACATAAAATAAATTCAATTATAAAATATTTTTAATTAATTTAATATCATATTTTTAAGTTAAACTCTATATAAATAGTTATATTAAAGAGTTCATATCTGGAAATGAATATAAATTATTTATATTAAAAATTATGAAATTTCTGTAATGAATTTATAAAATCATAATGTATTTATAAATTATATTTTATTTATGAATTGTTCATAAATGTTTATCTCATGTATAAATAGTTGAATTGTGCATTTATTTAATTTATTACATTATTTATTATTCATTAATATAATTTTTATATTATGAATCGGTGTATTCTTCAGTTTAATTGTTAAACTGATTCTAAGTTATCATACATTCATATAAAGAGCAACATGCTTGGTATAATAATAGATTTTGTTTTCTTCTATCTTGAGTTTGACTATTCTTGTGTTATGAAATTTATTAAGTAGTTAATTATATTTTATATATATTTTGTTTTATAATTATGATGGAATTGACATCATTCATAAGTAAAGTAACCCTAGGTAGAGGAACTTTGGGTTAATCTCCTCAATGGCACGGAGGATCAAACCTTGTATAGAGAAGTGATAGTTGTCAATCTATAGATTTAGTCTTACTCATGCATGGATTTATATTTCATATGAATCTAAAACTTTATGTGAAAGGGTTTAATGTAACTTATTAATGGAATAAATTTGGATATTTATGAGTGTACTTTTATTTTATTTTGGGTTAACAATAGAATCGATGAGCTTTGAAAATATTTTCATCAATGTGGTTTGAATATATGAATTTATTTTAATGAGTTAGATTCAAAAATAAATCATTAAATGTATGCATACATGTAAATGGAGTAACATGAATTCATATGGTGATATTAAATCCACTTTAAAATACTATGTTTTAGATTCCTTCCAAAGTAAACTCATTTAAAGACTGAGATCATCCAATAAGGTAGGTTCATGGTAATACTGAGTGACCATGGATTATCTTGTGTAAGGAATGGTGGAAATGACTACTATTAAGATATAGGTAACAAAATCTCGTTGTGTGTTTTGGCTAATCATAGGTGGGAAACCCTATGAGATAGGATATAAGAGGAACATAGTTGATCTTATATCCATATAATGGATTTGGGAAAAGCATCATTCACTCAATGTTCTGAGAATTCTATCTAATATTATTGACATTATTTCCCACCTAAAAACTAAATAGTGGTAGGAATAGTAATTTAGACTCATTATACAGTGTAATATATATCTCGAGTCAATAATGGATAAGTTGAATTTAAAATGGGTCATCATTTTAGTTGAAGCGCATTTAATAAAATTCAATATTAAATGATTGTAAAACATAATAATCACCTAATAAATATTTTATTGTAGAAAATATTATCATCATCATCAAAATTAAATTTCAAATCAATATTATAAAAAGGTGAAGATTATTGTATGAAAATTATTATAACATTAACTTAATAAAAGTTATTCTATAAAATAAATTATTTGTGTTAAGAGAGACACCATCCTAAGTAACCAACTGTAGAAGTTGTTCAATAATTGGTATTTTGATGATTATGAGAAGAAATATAAATTTATACGAGGTTTAAAAGGTATTAAATTTAAGATAACCAAGGTAATTTCAGTATCTTCTCTTATATTTAATATGTTTGGATTTGAAAATAACATGGGTAAACTAAAGGTTTCCTATATGGATCATTCTGGTTAAGGAATCTATTTTTTTAATTGATGGAAATGTTCTAAAAATGTAAACAATATTAAGAAAATTTTACTCAATATTATAAAAGTGGTGAGGGTAGATGAACTAAGGCATGTGTTTTCTAGGTTCCACTTTTTTTTGATAGTATAAGTGAGTAAAATTTCAAACTGGAAGAGGAAGAGTTTTTTGGAAAGTCCAATAATGTTTACTAAAATAGATATCAATGATAATTGAATCCTAAAGTTATTATTAAGATGAAATTATTTACAATACCTGAATGGATTTAAGAAACTCCAGGGAATGTCTATGTTTGGTACTAGTTTTATAGAAATCAATTCATTGATTTTGAAATTCATACGATACCAAATGTATACTCAACAAATTTTGTTAATTAGAAGAATTTCAATATCAAGGGATGAATTGGTAGAGATTATAGTATTCATTCAAATGATAAAACAAAGAGTTATTGAATCATGATTTTAAATGAAAATAAATTTATGAATATAAGATGGATCATTGTAAATGATGTGTATAATTTTACTATTTCACTTATGTGATGATGGATGTTATTTTCTAACAATGTTTTTTTATAAAACATATGATAAAATATATTCAATACACTTGGTTAATGATTAATAGAATTATATAACATATATTGAGAATAAAAAAATGATAAAACTATTTTATCTTAAATAAATGTTTTTATTCAAGAAATTAGTTAAAATACGAGGAATTGAGATTCCACCATCATCAGTGGAATATTTTAAAAAATAATATTATTTTCAATAAAATACCCTAAACACAAATAATACCAATATTATATAGAGGAAAAAATTTATTTTTAAAATATTCATAATAAAATAAAGTTCTTATTATTTCCTAAAAAAGTAGTTTTTGAATCTTAACATGATATTATGAAAACAATATGGAATATAAGTGGCTAGTGGGAGTATGTTTGGACTTATATAACTTCAAAGTTCATAAATAATATATTATTCCAGTAAAAAAACTTCAATGTTTCTACAAATGAAACTCAAAACAACATATTAAGCATTAAAATTAAAATTATTCTTATTCAAAACCCAAAAGATATCGTATAGTTGGGTGAAAATACATTTAAGACTATCTATCTAGAGGAAAAGTGGAAGCTAAAACACATAAAACTCATCCCATTATTTTGAATTCCATTCAGTGTCCATGTCTTATGCCTTAAGGATTTCCTCTTCTAAAGCTTTAAAAAACTGACAGTAAGAAAATTTTATATAATTTAAGAAATATCTGGGTAAAAAAACCATGTTAACCAGACCATCCACATCATTTCCTTGATCAGTAGGTTGGGGTGTGGGATATATTTCTAAATTTTAAGACCTTTACTATCTTCCCCAATTTCTTTATATCCTTTCTTGGTGACCTCTCATGATTATTGGATGCAAGTTTTCCCATGGTCCTAGTTTTCATAGGCTTATAAAATTAACAATTATCAATTTAGTGCTTGATAGTTTTCCTTTTGAATTGAAAAATATTGGTGTTATAGACACCTTGATTCTATTTTTTCTCTCCCAGACCATGAGGAAAATGTTCTTCAACTCTTAATACCTCATCAATATTAGTTGAGGCTAGAAAACCACCATCTACTAAATCCTCTATTTCCTTGGACACACTTTATGATTGTTTCTTTTTCTTCCTCATTTTTCTCAAAATTTTCAATACATAATAATATTTTTTCCATATATTCATTATTTAAGACCTAAAATTGGTTCTAAGTATCAATGTACTCATGTTTTACCTACTTATAAGGAGTATATAAACCCAAATAGATACAAAGATTCTAAAATAAGCTGGAAACCTGAGGTGAAAATAAGGTCAAAGGTGATTTACTAAAGGCCTAAACAATATATCCTATCACTCTATCTACAAATTAATGTTTTAAGATACTAATAAATATAATAGAAAAACTAATTTATAAAGAATCAAAAATTGCAACCACATAATATTGGGGTATTGATGATGAAGCTGAAGCTCCATATCTTGCATCCTTCACCAGAGGATCCTAAGAAGTATATTGAACAAAGAAAAAATGACAAGTACGGGTCATTATTTGATAAATTATCAATACATCATTATCTATATTTTGATAAAATATATTTTCTTAGTCTAATTCATCTCCTTTCATACCACTATAGGTATTTTTTCTTCAAAAATTTCTTAAGGCATTCCCTTGATTATAACACACTTCAAAGAAAAAAATAATTAATTTTTAAACTATTTATTTCCTATACCAAATATCTAATGATTTTAAAAGTCATATGAAACCCATGAGGGGTTTCAAGGTATCATGACTGAAAAAACTGTTAGATATTTCAATGTGTGAGTTCAATAATATGAAAATAGGAAACACCCCAAGGAAGCTGAGGAGCTTCAACACCAATGAGTTTTAATATGAAAACCTTTCTCTTTATTTCACATTAATTCATGATTTATTATATAAGACTACACTTTATAAAACCAAAAAAATTGATAAGTCTAGTTTCTTTGGGAATTATGTACATTACATGAAAAGATAAAATATGGGATTAAATCATCATTATTGAAAACTTCTTTAACGTGCTCATAATAGTACTTCAAAATTAAAACCGCAAGGGATAACCTGGGGACATACATAAGAAAGGGGTGAGAAATAAATCCTAGTAAGGGAAAAATGGCATAACATGAATAATGTTTTACATATTATACATTAGGAATATCAAATAATCATAAAAGGGTGTGCGAATAATAAACATGAAAAAAGAGGTATGATATTGCATGATAATCCTAAAGGCAACATGGGTATTGTGGCCACAACTTAAGACACTACATCATAAACATAATTCAAGGATATATTCCAAGATATCATGATGTAAAAAGGCTTGTGGTGCATTAGGATCACCCCTTTATCACTTTCACGATGTCTCATGAGTCTAAAGCATTACCCATGCATTGGAATGCTATATAATTTTGGGTTCACCCATCACTTTCATTTCATTCTCATGATTATGTGTGTCACAATGATCATACAACATGGATTCATTCATAATAATATTTTATTCCAAGATAATGTAGTGTGGAATATATAAATGTAATTCCCTAATAAATAATTATAACTACATAAAGGTGAACATCCTTGATAGGAAATGGGTATGAGTATTCACTACACAATTTTTTAGCATGGAAAATCATGGTGAAATTTCAGTAGCATAACGGGGGCGTAAGAATGTTCATGAGAGGGATTGGTGAGATTGAAAGTGGAATCTCAAAATTTAGACATAAAACAAAAATTAATGGGGATATGGAAGAACATATCCCAATATTGGGAAATGAAGTAAAATGACATAAAATAAAGAAGATACCTAAATAAAGGGGTGAAGGGGAGAATCCCTTACTAAATTTTGATATGGTAACAGGTATACATAAATGTTCATGGGATGGATTAATGAGAGAGAAAGTGGTATCTCATAATTTAATATTCAAATGGATAGTAGGGTAGATATGGTAGAACATATCCCAACGTGAACAAATGGAAACTAAGTGGCATAAAATAAAATAGGTGCTTGAATGGAAATGAGAAGAGAGAAATCCCTTACCTAGAGAGGGAGATTCCAAATTATTGGGAGGAGATTTATGAGATC
This sequence comes from Viscum album, assembly GCA_963277665.1. NCBI lineage: Eukaryota > Viridiplantae > Streptophyta > Magnoliopsida > Santalales > Viscaceae > Viscum > Viscum album. The sequence goes on along the minus strand of OY728141.1, from coordinate 930,300,359 downwards.
TTGGGGGAACCTTGGTATAAATATAGAGAATGGAGGGAAGATAAGTATGTACTTAAAGTATTTTTAGTTAAGGGGAATTGGTTATTGGGTGGGTTTATATAGGAAATGAGTAGGGAATTCTTTATTATCTCTCAAACTTATGTTTTGGACTCTATATAATAAAATAACCAAAACAAAAAATCTTTCCATATTTTTTGACCATGATATCATCAAAAGGGTATTTTTTTCATTATTTTATAAGGATAAGGTCCGAAATTAATAAAATAATACCTCTGTTGATGTGGGAGACATTCTATTAAGGAAATTATTTTAAAACCTTCAAATATATTATAGTTTTTGGAGGATCCCTAAAGTATTTATAAAATTAATAAAATAAACTTAAAATAACATTATTTTAAAGGTAATACATAGGTTTTTCATGGAAACACTTTATAGTATTTATTTCATCACTTTTAGGTCATTATGATTTCATAATACACACCATATATTTATAAAGTATTTAATTTTTACCTGAAAATTCAACTATCTCAAAAAAATATAAAAAACTAAATAGTAGATAATTTAAATGTTATGATTCTAAAGATAATATTTATTTTATCCAAATAATTTTATAAATATTTTAATTTTCACTTTTAAAATAATAATATATATTTAATGAGAAATGATGGGTTTTTTTGACAATAACAGTTTTTGAACCCTTACAAAAATGACATTTGATTTCTTAGAAATTTTATGATCATTTATATTTTATGAAAAATATTTAATAATAATATTTTTTTTATAATTTTATTTATTTCAAAAATATATTAATTCATCAAAATTAATTCCATAATTGAATTTGAATATTACCCAAAAATTTAATTTGTGTTTTATTACATCAAATATCAAAATCATTTAAAAAGTAATGATGAGAAGTAAATATGAACATTATTATATTTAAAATAGAATATTAATATTAATATTATTATGGTCTCAATACATATTATTTTAATACACTAGATAACTCCCTAAGGGTATTATGCGTGACTGTGATATTTTCATGGGGTGGTTCGATGTACATGGTTTGGTCCATGATTTAGATGAGCGTGAACTTCTACCATAAATGGTTTAACTAATGCTTAAGTTGTTGGATCTAAAATTGGAATTGGGAGACAGAAAATCATAGTGATTCTATCTCTATTATAATTTATGATAAATGAGATTTATAGGGTACAATCCTACTGGTTGAGGCCACCAATTCCTTTGTCTGTGTCAATTGGATTTGTTAAAACCCTATATTCATACTAATCATATGATCACTGTTTAATGACTATATTATCAACGGTAATGATTATTAACAGTATTTTAAATATGTTAAGATATAATAAAACAAAATAAGTGAATATGTTTTATATAACCATATTACATAATATACCATTTTATTAAATCTCATGGGAAATATTATTTATAAAAGTTTGGTTTGTTACAATATTCTCCCCTTTAGAAATATATCCCTTGAAATTTTCCTTTAACACACCAAAATAGATAAGGGTAATTATATTTCATTACCTCCTCTAGTTCCCACATCACTTCTCCAAAATTTTTGTTTCTCCACAGTAGTTTGACCAGGTGAATTGTCTTATTTTTTAGAACTTTTTCTCTGCAATCTATGATATTCACCAGCTACTCCTCATATGAGAAATAATTTTCCAATGAAAACAACTATGGATTGAGTACATGTGAGGGGTCTAGTATGTACTTATTTAAGAGGGATACATAAAATATATCATGTAGTTGAGGTAGGTTAGGTGGGAGTTCCAGTTGTTAAGCCACCGTTCCAATGCGATCACTAATCTCAAAGGAACGTATGTATCTTTGAATAAGATTTCCTTTCTTCCCAAATCTCATGACATTATCCCATGAGGATATGTAAAGGAGTAAAATGTCTCCAAAATAAAACTCTAGGTATCTTCGATGATTTAAATCATATCTCTTATGTTAAATATGACCATTCTTGATGTTCTGGTGACTAGTCTTATCCTTTTCAACCATCTCCTCAACTATTTTAGGACCTAGTAGTTTATGTTCCCCAAATTCATCCCAACATTTAGGTGTTATATACCTATTCCCATAAAGGTATTTATAGGGAACCATTTAGATGTTTGAGTAGAAAATGTTATTGTATGAGAACTCAACCAGAGAAATTTTTTCATCCCATTCTCCTTTGATGTCAATTGAAAATGATCTCGACATGTCCTAGAGTGTCTGGATAGTCCAATCATATTGGAAATCATTTTGAGGGTGAAAAAACGTTTTGAAGTCCAAATCAGTATTTAGAGCATGTTGGAGACTCTTCAAGAACTTGGAGGAAAATCTTGGATCTTGATTATATACAATCGATACCGTTGTTCCTTGCATCCTCACTGATTTTCTAATATATATCCTTCCACGTTGATCAAGTGAAAAATCCTTTAAAATTAAAATTAAGTGAGCATTCTTTGTAGGACGATGCAGTATAATCCATATAGAATTTTTTTCCTATTTATTTATTTGGAAGACTAGTGACAAAGTCCATGGTGATGTTTTCTCATTTCTATGTAGGTTTAGGAAATGGTTGTATCATCCCATTGGTTTTTTTCCTTTCCTCCTTAACTTGATTACATACAAGACATCTTTGTGTATATTCCATGATCTATTTCTTCATATTGTCCCATCTATAGTGAAATCAAAGATCTCGATACATATTTGTGCTTTCTGGATGGATGGATAAGGTTAATCTATGTGCATCATCCAATAACTCTTTCTTTATCTTAGGATTTGATGGTACACATAGTCATGACCAAAATATCCAAACTCCTTATTCATTATCATTGAAATTTAAGGATTTATCTTTTTTTTATATCTTCCACTTCCTCCTGAATTCCCACATCATCTCTTTGAGCATACTTTATCTTCTCCTGAAGGGATATTTGAGAAATCATTTTTTAAAGGATTGATGATATTCCTTGCTTTATGATTTCCATGTCCATACTTTTTAAGTATAATAAGACTAGAACCTTATCAATTCACATAAATGATTAAATTTCTAGATCCATTCTACTTAGAGAATATTCCACTTTATTCTATTTCCCACGATGGTAGTGGATTGAGTAGTCATAGTCCTTGATTATCTCTAACCATTATCACTTGAATATATTTTTCTCTTTCTAAGTGAATATATAATTATGTCTCTTGTGATCATTATATATTTCACACTTCTAAACAAAGAGACAATTCTTCCATATTTTCAATGTGAAGATCACTACATCTAACTCTATATCATGTGTTTGGTAGTTCTATTTTTGAACCTTCAATTTTCTTGAAGCATACGCTATCACTTTGTCATTCGGCATTCACACACAACCCAATCCCTTCCTCAAAGAATCACTAAATACCATAAAAATTTATCCACTTGTGGGTAGTATGATTACAAGTGTAGTAATAAGATTATTTTCCAACTCCTTAAATCCATCTTCACATTCATTATTCTAATAAAACTTGACTCTCTTCTGAGTTATCTTAGTTAGAGTGTTTGTAAATTTTAGGAAATTTCTCACAAATCGATGATAGTACCCGGCTAATCTAAGGAAACTATGAATATCTATCACAACTATTGAAAACATACATCCTTTAATTTGTTCTATATTTTAAGGGTCCAAATATATCCCATTAATTGTGATAATATTCCCCATGAATGAGAATTCCTTCAAACAAAACTCACATTTTCTATACTTTCCATTTTTATTATCTTTTCTTAAGGTCTTTAGCATAGTGCTCAGATTCTCCTCATGATCCTTCTTTCTTTTGGAGTATATTAGAATATCATCTAAAAATATTACCAAAAATTTGTCAAGGTAATCTATAAATACTCTATTCATCAAGTCCTTGAATATTTCTATAGCATTAGTGAGTCCGAATGGAATTACTATGAACTCATAGTGTCTTTACCTTGTATGAAAAGGAGTCTTGGGGATTCCCTCCTTCTTCAGCCTAACTAGGTGATATTCCAATCACAAATCCACCTTAAGGAGGTATTTTTTTCTATGTAGCTTATTTAAAAAGTCATAAATCCATGGAATATTATACTTTTTCTTTATCGTGATCTTATTGAGATCACGATAATTAATGAAAAGGTGCATTGGACCATCCATCTTCTTGAAGAAGAAGACTGTTTGACCCCATTTTGAAACACTTGGGTGTATAAACCCTTTATCTAGATTCTCTTGTAGTTGTTTTTTCAGCACCTAAAGCTCCAAAATATCCATCATATATGGTTTCTTGGATAATGGTAATTCCCCAAGTATAATCTTTATTGAAAATTTAATCTCTTATCTTGGAGGATGACCATACAATTCTTCAGGAAACACTTTAGAGTATTCCCTCACAATGGGAATGTCTTCAAGAATGATCCTTTACTTAGATTAAATCATTTTACCTAGACATTCTTTCTCCTAGGGAAATAATATCCATGCTTGAGATGTGAGTTCTAAAGAAGATTTATCCATCTCCTTAAATTTTTATATAATTGGAAGATGGTTCGTGATAGAGATAGTGATTTCCTTATCATGAAAATTTTTGTTGGCTATATATTGAGAAATCCAATCCATACCTATAATTGCATCAAATTATACTAATGAGAGTATCACAAGGTTTGATGGGAAGTTAAGCCCACAAAATTTGATAGGGTAGGTGTTATATAATTGGGATGAAATAATTTCCCCATTTTTTATTTTCACTAATAACTCTTCTTCCATGATTTGTGGTAATGTTTTAAAAGTTATACTAAACTCGTGTGATATGAAGGATTACATAGAACTAGAATCAAAAAGTACACCCACTATTCTTGAATGAATAAATAATGTACCTATAGCCACTTCATTATTAGGATCCATCTAAATAGTTTTGATGGAAAAATATCTCCCTTGCTACCTAGGAGGTTTTTTTGTCTTCTAAATCCCCTATCTTAGTGAATTGTTTTTCAAATTTCCATTGTTCCATGTAGTTAAAGGAATGAACAACGTGATGATGCTTTAATGGAGAATTCCTTTCCTCTATCACATTAGTGGGACTCTCCCATCAACAATCTCTCTCCCGGTGTCCTTCCTTCCCGCACCTAAAACATTTCTTCGTACCCCTTAAGGTGTTTTATGGGGTGATTCTTTCCTCACATTTGACAAGTGTGATGTTGAAATTTCTTATCACCATGTTATTTCTATATAGGGTTTCCAAAATTAAATAACACTTTATGATACTTATCCCTGTGATACCCTTAAAATTATAAAATATCTATTTTTACATTGAGAGAACATCAAACAATTTACTCATAGTTATCAATGTCTCAAATCACTAAGGATTTTCATAGATAGGGATTTATCCTAGCAAAGAAGTGGTAAAATTTTCATTTGAGAGTAACAAAAAAACTGGAGGCATATCATGCAATTATTGTGAAGTTTTCCTAATACACCCTGATATATTCATCATATTTTTCTCTTTAAGGAAACAAAATAAATTTACATTTTAATTTGGAGAGTGTGAGGATAATATTTATCTAAAGGCATTTTCTAAAATGAATTCCACTCCATCTCTTTGATATCTTCCTTAGGATTCATATTCTTGATCAATTTCCCCACTGATCGGCTTCTTCCTCCATATGATAAACATCTAGTAGAACATTCTCTTTCTCAGAAAATTGAATGATAGAGAAGATCTTCTCAATGGAATCGATCAAATATTCCATGATTAATGGATCAGATGATCCATTGAACATCAGCGACCTTTTTCACATAAAGGTCTCAATTACATCTTTTTATTTATTAGTAGGATTTGGTTTCTCATCCTGATGCATGTTTCTATTCATAACCCAATTCGTTTGAGAGAGTATCATCACCAATTTCATGATTCCTTCTCCCAGCAGGATGAGAATTTCATTTGGGAAGTCATCACATTTCCCTTCACATTGGTTATTACATGATTCCTTCAATTTCTAACCATTAGATAGAATAAATGGAAAATCAGGGATGATAATTTTTAAACTATTAAACACATAAATAGGAATCCAATGAAATTAAATGGATAACTCATAAATGACATTTATTTCTTAAATTATGAAATTATTGTCTTTAATCTATTTTATCCATGATCCATTTCCTAACATAGACTCTTATGGTAATTTTTTGGTTCTCTTAATAATGGTTAACAATGAGATAGTGAATTTACCAAATCATATCCGCTAGGAGTGTCAGACCATGTGTGTAAAAAGGCTTGTTTTTATGCAACAATTCCTAGTCGAGTCTAGCTCAACATGGTGTTTTTAGGCTTTAACCCTATATACATATGTTCTAGAGACACATCCACTTGTAGTATCTAAACATGGATGTATTTTTTATAAACCACACACTCTATACTTTACCAAAATTTAGGGCTGTTTTCTTATACAAAGTTTTATCCATAAGGATTTTGTTAGAGTTTTATATTCCTAATCCCAAAAAATTACTAAACTTTTCCTTTGATACCAAATATGACAACCCATCTCTTTATTACACAATAATTCATGATTTATTACATAAGATTACACTTAATAAAGCCCATAAGATTGAGGATTGTAGTGTATTTTGGAATTAGGTACATTACACAACAATTTAAAATAGTGAATACATCATCTTTATTGAAAATATCATTATCATTCTCAGAACATTCCTTCAAACTTAAAAATACAAAGGATAACCTAGGGACATACATAAGAAAGGGATGAGATATAAAGCCCAGTAAGGAAATACACAAGTAATAACATGAAGAAAGTAATACATTTTAAAAAATTGGAAAATAAAATGGGCATAACAGGGGTTAAAATCATAAACATGAACAAATACACATGATATAACATGATAATCATAAAGGCATCATCGAAAATGTGCCAAACACATAAAACACTACATCATAAACATAGGTTAAGTCTAACTTCCAATACATCATGATTGAAAAAGTAATGTGGTGTATTAGGTTCGATCCCTAATCCATTAAAAGATGTATTGTGAGAATAAAACATTACCCAATGCATTGGAGTACTATATAATTTCTAGCACACCCGTCACTTTAATTTCATTCTCATGTTTAAGTGTGCCACATAAATCATGAAAAATGGATTCATTCATCATAAAATTTTATTCCACAATCAAAAAGTGTGTAATAAATACATTTAATTTCCCAATAAACAATTATAGGTTCATAAAGGTGAAGACCCTTGATAGGAAATGGGTACAGGTATTCACTACACAATTGTTTGGCATAGAAAATCACAGTGAAATTTCGGTAGCATAACGGGGGCGTATGAATGTTCATGGTAGGAATTGATGTGATTGAAAGGTGTATCTCATAATGTAGAAATAAAATGGATAGTATGGGGGGATATGTAAGAACATATCACAACATTATTAAATAAAAATAAAATATATAAGATAAATAAGGAACTTGAATAAAGAGGAGAAGGAGATGATCCCTTACTAAATTTCGACACGGTAATAGGTGCATATAAAGGGTCATGGTAGAGATTAATGAGATTGAAATGAGTATATCATAATTTATAAATAAAATTAAAATTAAGTGTTTTATGTAAGAACATATTCCAACATGAACAAATGGAAACTAAGGTTTATAACATAAAGGATGTGCTTGGATGTAAATTAGAAGAGAGAAATCCCTTAATTTGAGAGGGGGATTTCAAATGCTTGTGAGGAGCTTCTTGAGAGATTGGTAGAAAATTGAGAAGACTCTAGAGAGAGGAGGGGATATTAAGTACATTATTCAAGGATTTTTATTGAATTTAAATGAGATATTTTTTGGGTTTATATATGAAATGAGTGGGGGAATTATTCATTATTTCTTAAACGTAGGTTTTGGACTCTATATAATAAAATAACCAAAACTAGAAAATTTCCTATGATTTTTACACATTTTTTCTTCAAAATGGGAATGTTTTTAATTATTTTATAATTCAAAGGTCCTAACTTAATAAAACAATGCCCTTGATGATGTGGAAGCGAGTCACACTCTTAATGAAATGATTTTAAACCTTAAAATATATTATAGGTTTTTTAGGATTCATAAAGGCTTTATAAAAATAAACAAATAAACTTAAATCATATTATTTTAAATTTAAAACATATATTTGGTTGTGGATGAACTTTATAGTATTTATTAAACCACTTTTGTGTCATTATTATGTCATAATACACATCATATATTTATTCCGTATTTAATTTTTACATGAAAATTCGACTATCTCAGAAAACTATGAAATATTCACCATTAGATAATACAGAATTTCTGATTACAAAAATAATATTTATTTTATCCAAATAATTTTATAAATATGAAAATTTTCACTTTTAAAATAATAATCAACATTTATTGATAAATGCTTGGTTTTTCGATAATAACATTTTTCAAACCCTTATAAAAATTACATTTGACTGCATAATAATTATATGATCATTTATAATTGATAAACATTATTTTATAATAATATTTTATTAAAATATTATTTATTTAAATAACAAATTAATTCATCAAAATAAATTCCTTAATTGAATCTGAATAATAACCAAAAATACAATTTATATTTTATGGTATCAGACTCAAAATTGTTTATAAATTAACAACAATTAAACTTGAAAACTCTTATATTGAAAATAAAATATTTATATTCATATTATAATGGTCTTGATATATATCTATTTAATACACAAGAAAACTCCCTAAGGGTAAGGTGCATGATTGTGATATTTTCATGGGATGGTTCGATGTACATGGTTTGGGCCATGATCTCAATGAGCTTGAACTTATCCCGTAAACAGTTTCACTCATGTTTAAGTTGTTTGATATGAACTTGGGATTGGTGGAGGTTAAATACCAGTGACTCTATCTATAACGCCACAAGCTTGATGAACTTGAATAGTATTTTGGTGCTTCACTTTGTTTTAAGATGGTTTATTTACGGTGCAAGTAAATGGATTCAAATTGAGTGAATGGAAAACAAAAAGAATAGAGAAGGTCTTGCATTCATTGAAATATTACATTATAACAAATAAAGCCTTGCAATGAAATGATAGATCACAATTAACCTAAAATACCAACCAACAACCCCATTAAGATTACTGAGAGACTACTCAAAACCACGAGAACCCCGAGTAGACGATAGGGGTCCTTGGCATCCGCCATAACAAACATAAGAATGGACAAGGGAACTACGGCCACACTAAGAACCAACGGAATGACTTGAACCATCTTCTTCTTCTCCTTCAATCACCTTGAGTTCAAGACACCCCGAAACCAGGTTTTATATGACACCAATTTAAACGTTACCTTTTTATGTAGCCGTTGGGTCTTTGAATTCCATGACCATTGGATAAAGGTTTTTTATTTTTAAAATTAATGAGGTTCATCTTTTTTATAAAAACATGGTTTTTATTATGCTTTCATAATTTTTGTGGAATTTCAAATGTTTAAATGTTTTAAATTATGCCTTTAAATAAAGGTATACTTTTAAGGTCATCTAGTCCAAAACATAGTAATTTAAATACCTTTTAATATATTTTAAAGGTTGTGATTCCTAAAGAGGGTATTTTATAAATTTTCGAACCAACATACCTTTGTTGTTATGATTTAAAAATAAATATATTTTCTTAAACCCTTTTGAAGTTTAGTATTTTAATTATGAAACATTTGTCTCTTAAAAGAGTTTTTGCATCAATTAGTGAAGTATTTTGTTGTAATTGGAGTTTATATTTTTAAAGTTATAAGTTATTTGTAATTATATTAGTTAATTAAATTTATAAAATTATTGTTTCATACATAATATTTACATTTTGTATACTCTATTATTTCAAATGAAATTTTAATAAAAATATATGGGGAACCGACCAACCGAGGGAAGCCTTAAAGGAGAAACCCTCAAGGTCAAGGCCAGTCCCCCTAGACACCCAAGGTGGAGACCAGGGGTGTCTCGAGTACATGCTTAGAGAAGAGCCCGAGCCCAAGCATAGCTCGCACTAGGTACCGGTGTGCACGCACATGCCCATGTCTAAGGCCCGAGGTGCGCACAGTTTAAGGGTGGGCCAAAGCCCGCATGGGGCCCATGTATAAGGCTCCGAGTTGTGTGTGCTTGTGTCATCAAAGTGTAGCAGGAGGGTTGAGGCTTATAATCCACGCCCAAAAATTGGTTTGATCCGATGTGGGAACCGTTTTTTTGGCCGAAACGAGATCTTGGCCATTGGATCTTTCAACGCACGATCTCGACCATCGAAACCGATCCTGCATTCAACCCTCAATCGACCGCGGTATGTCACAACATTTTTTAGAACCGTTCAATCCTACACGATCTAATACCGGCCGTTCAAAGTTTTCAAAACACCACTTTGTTCTCGAGCCGTCCGATCAGATCTAGATTCAATCCAAGCCATCCATCCATTTTTATAAACCGCAGGCGTACACCAGCCGTTAGATCAAGATTGGCCCGATCTGGGCTGTCCTTTTCTACTCTTGTTTTCTTCCTCTACAAATGTCTTCTTCTCTACGGCGTGTCCCAGACTAGGAGCCTACTCTCCTATATTTCACCATTTTTCTTCACTCACCGGACCCTCCAAACCCATGGGTTCCACATATTTTCTTTCCCCATATTTTTATAAGGCGAGTGGCCTCGGCACCCATGCTTTATAAATTAAAATAGTCATATGGGATTAGTTTATAAAAACCACTGAGGCATTTGAAGAACCTCTGGCTCTTTTCACTCAAGTCTTCAGTGATCCTCTCAAGTCCTCCAATCTTTCCAGAAGTCTCCCGAGCATCTCCTCCTCCTCAAGCTGGTGTAAGGGGAAATTTTACATATCTTTGTTATAAAAAACCCGATTATACATGTTCTGTGTATAATCGGATATACTACGTATGCATATATATACTCTTTACTGTTTCAAGCCTTCCCAAAATTTGTTAAGGTTTCACAAGTAAGGGTGGTTTTCATCCTAGTTTACATTGAACCGGTCTTATATAAGTTTATAAAATTATACCGATTATATATATATATATACGGGCATACAACCTTGTTTTCGGTTTCTTTAAAAACCCTAAAACCCTTTACACACTTTCTACATTTAAGGTTTCAAGCTTTTTAAAGGAGAGTTCTTATTATTTGGAAGGAAAATGGGTTTTTACATAAGTATATATATTTATACAGTGTTTATATATATGTATATAAACATTTTGATCCATGTCAAAAACCCTGAAATTCCTTTCTTATCTTATGTTTTTTGGGGATTTTAAATTTGGTCTAGGATGTTTACAATTTTTATTTCCCATGCAAATCAAAGTTTAAATTTATGTATATATTTATATACATATATATAGGTTATAGTACGTTCCATGTATGAACTTATTGGGACAGTCTACCGTCTTCCATTTTCAATGGATATCATGATTTTAAGACCCTCTAACTAAGGAAGAAGATTAGCCCTTAGAATTTCATGAAGATTAAGTTTTAGACATATATATGTACATATGTCTACATGTACATGTAAATGGAATTTCTAATTAAGTATTAAGACCCTAACCCTCTGTCACACCCTCTATTCTCATTTTCAAGAGCTATAAATTTGAAGAGGAGTCCTTTTAGCTATTTTTTTCAAGAAAATATATTCTTCCAAGGTTGGGATCTAAAAATTAATAAATGGGTGTATAAGTAAACATGAATAATTTTACTTTAAACTAAGGTCCTCAAAGCCTAAATCTTATGAAGTACACACAAATTTTATGCATAGGAAAAAGTTCAAATTTGTTGTTTTGTAAAAATGTATTTATAAGTATAATTTCCAAAACCCTAATTTTCAAATAATAATTACCAAGACTTAGTTCATGTTTTGATACATGAAATAATTTTAATAAAAGACAACTTTGGTGTTTATAAATCCAACATGTATCTTCTATATAAGAATACACTAATGAGCTTTTTTAATTAAATAAGTTATTTTTACTTTCACATTGTTGTGTTTTATGAATTAAAAATATGTACTTTGGCTTGATTAAGATGTATTAGTGAATTAGGGATTTAGGGAATCATGTTACCATTTTTATTTATTTATTGTTTTATGATAAACCTGCTGTGGTGAATTCTTGTAGTTAATCAATTTATGGTTTAATTCATTTTCATGTTCGACGGCATGTTTACCGCAATAATTAATGGCAAGTGTTTTCTTTATGTATTTCATTTCCATGATATAATAATTTTTAAAGATTCATCATTTATCTACCCATGTGGAAAACCCTAATCATCCATTATTTTATGTGCTATATTATGTGCAAAGAATGTTTACCATACTATGTATGCCTGTGATTATTTATTTCCTTATTTTCAATGTTATGTCAATTACTTGCAGACTCAATGTATAATGGTTTCATTACTCATTTTTATTTATTATTGTACATAATGCATAAATATGACATACCATGTTAATGAACTGAGAACCTAATTACCCAAAGTGGTATGGGACACCTTGAATATCATACCTTATTGGCATATGAGGAATGTATTGGACTGGCGGGATGGGGTCCGGTTAAAAGAAATCCCACCAGGTTAGAGACTGGTAAAATTAAGCCCTTCAGGTTGGAGACCGGTAAAAGTAAGATCCTCGATGCATCGAATGTTCTCAAGATAGTTAGATTGGGTTATTAACCTTTGGTCATGGCACAAGGCATTGAAATTCAGACGTGAGTCCGACATTATACGTTTCCTTACCATGTTTCAGTAAATGACCAACCAATTGATTATTTAAACTAGAGAAATATCTTTGTTTATAGAACCATTACCTATGATTATGAGATTAAATTGCACATGGCATATGATGAGACAATGATGATGCATGATCAGTTTACCTTTCCATAATTTTAATGAAAATGTTACCATTACATTTATCATGTTATAATGTGCATTTTTATAATTTGTAGTAAAATTGTTTATGCACAACTCTGATAACGTTCATGCTTAGTAGTACTTGCATACCTTGAATGTTATGTTTATTTTACTTAGTATAATTCTTTCACTTTTTTACAAACATGATTACTTAGTACATCTAGTAGATTTCATTTAAATGTTCAACTACTTTTGTATAGAATGTTTTAATTATTTAATATCAACCTTTGAAATGTCATGATGTTTTCCTTTAAGGAACTATTTTAAGTATAAGTATTTCCAAAGGTAGTATTCAAATATTGTATTAAGTAATTTTAAAATCCCTTACTGAGTATTTTTATGCTCACCCTACGTTTTTGTTTAAAATTTTTTAGGTTACAGTTTTAACAGAATGAATATTCCAGAATACAGCTGGTTTTCCTAGAACATGAACCTCACGAGACTCTATAATTTTGGGACATGATGTATTATTTGTAAATGTTTGTATTGTATTTTTGGTACATCATGTCTCATCGGCACCGGATTCGGGTATTTGGAGTCTGGGTCCTTACAGTTGGTATCAAAGGATAGGTCCAGACAATTCTGGAAAAACCAGGTAATGGAAATATGTAGCTACGACTACACCTTACTAAGTGGTTTTATTATAATTTTCTGATGTAAGACGAAAGATCACTAATAAGTCTTTTGTCCCTTCCCACTAAAATCCTCGAGACTATAATTGTTAAGTAATGTACGGAAGATTATAAACCCTTTGGGAACCTATGATTATCATGCAAGATCTTTTACCAAGTGTTGAACAACTCAAATATCCTTTGACTCTTCCAAGGATCGAGTCATGTATACTATCGTATTACTTATGAACAACTTGCATATAATACACATAAGGGGAAATATTATGAAGGTATTTTCCTATGTTTTACCCTATCTGCAAACTATGTGGCTTTAAGGGTTTTCCGGGAAGCTATAGAAGAGGGAAATCTTTACGCAACCTATCTTTTTCAAGTCTTGAGTTTGAGTCTGTACGGGAGACACTTTGTTATCAAACCCATCAACATTGAGGTAGTACAGCGAATCTGTAGGGACCAAGTCCATCTTGACATCGCTGAGCTTTTCACTGCTCGTGCCTCTATCTGGAAGCCCAACTGTTCTATATGGGAGTTTAACCCCACTTTCCCGAGGTGTATCTGGGCAAGAGGGATCAGAGAACTGGGAACCACCCTAGGAATAGAGTTGAGAACATCAGCGAACTGGTTAAGAAGGTGGGCTCCGTAAAGGTACAACCTAGTTGTTTTATGTTATTATCCTTTTTAGTTGCTAAATCCTAGAGTGTTTGAGTAGGGAAATCACTAAGGATGTCAGGGAGTTTTGCTTCTCTATGAGAAGTTAGTATAGTAGGTTTTTAAAGAAAAATCAGGCACTGATGTATAAACTTATGTGTTATTGAAATATTATTTGTTTTCCTTTCCTATCTATACCTTATCGGAACCGTTAAGTGAATTCTCATGAATTTATTTTCAAATGGCTGGAAAAACAAATATCTCATCCCTTCCCGATTAAATTTTGGAGGAAATCTTAATTAGGACGTGCACAGTGGACTATCCTTCTTTCCTTCATCTGCGAGTATCATGTCGACACATGTTTTATTTTTCCAACAGCCATGAAATTCTTCATTCCTTTCAAGAGGTCAACCATGTGTTCCACCTCATCGCCAATGCCCAACTACTGTATTATAGATAGAGGGGGAGATACTTCGAAGGTCATTTTCGATGTTTTACTCTGGCATAGAATTTTTCTGCCAGAGCATGTTTTCTAGTAACTGCCCAAAATGGGAACCATAGAGCAACCTTCATATTCCAGATTCTAAACCTCAGTCTTTTTAATCGCATGGTTCTAATGGAATATCTTGAGCATGATATAGTTCGGTGGAGTACCAGAGAATACGTCCATCTGTACATCCCTGTCTTTGTTACCGCACGAGCATCCCTATGGAAGCCTGTGTATAGAACACATGAGCACTAGTTCAAGACATACTTCTCAAGGTGTATCTATACCAGTGAAGCAGAGGAACTGAGTACCAACCTGGGTATTCCATTGACCGATCCAAATCTTCCATTTTGGTGATGTTGATCGTCTGGGGAATTTCTTTTCCAATTAATGAGTAGAATTGCGAGGACACAATTCTTCTTAGGGGGAATAATGTAACGCCCCAAGATTGATGAACTTGAATAGTATTTTGGTGCTTCACTTTGTTTTAAGATGGTCTATTTATGGTGCAAGTAAATGAATTCAATTTGAGTGAATGGAAAACAAAAAGAATAGAGAAGGTCTTTCATTCATTGAAATATTACATTATAACAGATAAAGCCTTACAATGAAACAAGAGATCACAACTAACCTAAAATACCCACCAACAACCCTATTAAGATTACTGGGAGACTGCTCAAAACCACGAGAACCCCGAGTAGATGATAGGGGTCCTTGGAATCCGCCATAACAAACATAAGAATAGACAAAGCCACTGTGGCCACACTAAGAACCAACAGAATGACTTGAACCGTCTTCTTCTTCTCCTTCAATCACCTTGAGTTTAAGAAACCTCGAAACTAGGTTTTATATGACACCAATTTGACAGTTACCTTTTTATGTAGCCGTTGGGTCTTTGAATTCCATGACCGTTGGTTAAAGGGTTTTTATTTTTAAAATTAATGAGGTTTATATTTTTATAAAAACTTGGTTTTTATTATGATTTCATAATTTTTGTGGTATTTCAAATGTTTAAATGTTTTAAATTATGCTTTTAAATAAAGGTATACTTTTATGGTCATCTAGTCCAAAACATAGTAATTTAAATACCTTTTAAAATATTTTAAATGTTGTGATTCCTAAAGAGGGTATTTTATAAATTTTCTAACCAACATACCTTTGTTGTTATGATTTAAAATTAATAAATATATTTTCTTAAACCCTTTTGAAGTTTAGTATTTTAATTATGAAACATTTGTCTTTTAAAAGAGTTTTTGCATCAATTAGTGAAGTATTTTGTAGTAATTGGAGTCTATATTTTTAAATTTATAATTTATTAGTAATTATATTAGTTAATTCAATTTATAAAATTAATATTTCATACATACTGTTTACATTTTGTATACTCTATTATTTCAAATGAAATTTTAATAAAAATATAAGGGGAACCGACCAACCGAGGGCAGCCTTAAAGGCCAAGCACTCAAGGTCAAGGCCAGTCCCCCTAGACACCCAAGGTGGCGACCAAGGGTGTCTCGAGTACATGCTTAGAGAAGAGCCCGAGCCCGATCATAGCTTGCGCTAGGTACCGGTGCGCACACACAGGTTCGTGTCTAAGGATCGAGGTGCATAGAGTGTAAGGGTGGGCCAAAGCCCACATGGGGCCCATGTATAAGGCCCCGAGTTGTGTGTGCTTGTGTCATCAGAGTGTAGCGGGAGAGTTAAGGCTTATAATCCATGCCTAAAAATCGATTTGTTTCGACGTGGGAACCATTTTTCAGCCGAAATGAGATCTTGGCCGTTGGAACTCTCAACGCGCGATCTCGACCGTTGAAACCGATCCCAGGTTCAACCCTCAATCGACCACAGTATATCACCACATTTTTGAGAACTTTTTGATCCTACACGATCTAATCCCAGCCGTTCAATGTTTTTAAAATGCCTCTTTGTTCTCAATCCGTCCGATCAGATCTAGATTCAATCCAATCCGTCCATCCATTTTTATAAACCGCGGGCGTACACCAGCCATTAGATCATGATCGGCCCGATCTGGGCCATCCGTTTCTCCTCCGGTTTTTTTCCTCCGTGGCTGTCTTCTTCTCCGCGGCGTGTCCCAGACCAGGATCCTACTCTCCTATATTTCCTCGTTTTTCTTCACTCACCATACCCTCCACACCCATGGGCTCCACAGAGTTTCATTCCCCGACTTTTTATAAGGAAAGTGGCCTCGACACCCATGCTTTATACATTAAAATAGTCATATGGGATTGGTTTATAAAAACCACCGAGGAATTTGAAGAACCTCCGGTTCTTTGCACTCAAGTCTTCAGTGATCCTCTCAAGTCCTCCAAGCTTTCTAGAGGTTTCTCGAGAATCTCCTCATCCTCCAGCTGGGGTAAGGGGCTCTTTTACTTATGTTTGTTATGAAAAACTTGATTATACATGTTCTGTGTGTAATCAGATATACTGCGTATGTATATATATACTCCTTTGTGTTTCAAGCCTTCCCAAAAGTTTTTAAGGGTTCAGAAGTAAGGGTGTTTTTCATCCTAGTTTACATTGAACCAGTCTTATATAATTTTATAAAATTATACAGATTATATATATATATATATATATATATATATATATATACAGGCATACAACCTTGTTTTCGGTTTCTTTAAGAACCCTAAAACCCTTTACACACTCTCTACATTTAAGGTTTCAAGATTTTCAAAGGAGAGTTCTTATTATTTGTAATGAAAATGGGTTTTTACATAAGTATATATATTTATACAGTTTGTATATATATGTATATAAACGTTTTGATCCATGTCGAAAACTTAGAAATTCCTTTCTTATCTTCTGTTTTTTAGGATTTTAAATATGGTCTAGGATGTTTATAGTTTTTATTTCCCATGAAAATCAAACTTTACATTTATGTATATATTTATATACATATATATAGGTTATAGTATGTTCCATTTATGAACTTATTGGTACATTCTACCATCTTCCATTTTCCACGGATATCATGATTTTAAGACCCTTTAATTAAGGAAAAAGATTAGCCCTTATAATTTCATGCAGATTAAGTTTTAGACATATATATGTACATATGTCTGCATGTACATGTAAATGGAATTTCTAATTAATTCTTAAGCCCCTAACCCTCTGTCACACACTCTATTCTCATTTTCAAGAGCTATAAATTTTAAGAGGAGTCCTTTTAGCTATTTTTTTTCAAGAAAATATTTTCATCCAAGGTTGGGATGTAAAAATGCATAAATGGGTGTATAAGTAAACATTGATAATTTTACTTGAAACTAAGGTCTTCAAAGCCTAAATCTTACGAAGTACACACTGAGTTTATTCTTGGGAAAAAGTTAAAATTTGTGGTTTTGTAAAAATGTATTTATAAGTATAATTTCTAAAACCCTAAGTTTCAAATAATAATTACCAGGACTTAGTTCATGTTTTGATACATGCAATATTTTTAATAAAAGACAACTTTGGTGTTATCTAAGCCAACATGTATCTTGTATATAAGCATACATTAATGATCTTGTTTAATTAAATAAGTTATTTTGACTTTCACCCTTGTTGTGTTTTATAAATTAAAAATATTTACTTTTGCTTGATTAAGATATATTAGTGAATTAGAGATTTAGGGAATAATGTTACCATTTTTATTTATTTATTGTTTTATGATAAACCTGTTGTGGTGAATGCTTGTAGTTAATCAAGTTATGGCTTAATTCATTTTCGAGTTCGATTGCATGTTTACCGTAATAATTAATGGAAAGTGTTTTCTTTATGTATTTAATTTCCATGATATAATAATTTTTAAGGAGTAATCATTTATCACCTCATGCAGAAAACCCTAATCTTCCATCATTTTATGTGCTTTCTTATGTTCAAAATATGATTACCATACTATGTATGCCAGTGATTATTTATTTCCTTATTTTCAGTGTTATGTCAAGTACTTGCAGAATAAATGTATAATGGTTTCATTACTTCTTTTTATTTATTATTGTACATAATGCATAAATATGACATACCATGTTAATGAACTGAGAACCTAATTACCCAAAGAGGTATGTGACACCTTGAATATCATACCTTATTGGAATATGAGGAATGTATTGGACTGCTAGGATGGGGTCCGATTAAAAGAAATCCCTCCATGTTAGGGACTGGTAAAAGTAAGCCCTCTGGGTTGGAGACTGGTAAAAGTAATCTCCTCGATGCATCGATAGTTATCGAGATAGTCAGATTGGGTTATTACCCTTAGGTCATGGCACGAGGCCTTGACATTCTGATATGAGTCCGGCATTATACATTTCCTCACTATGTTTCAGTAAATGACCAACCAAGTGATTATTTCAACTAGAGAAATATCCTTGGTTATAGAACCATTACCTATGATTATGATATTAAACTACACATGGAATATGATGAGACAGTGATGATGCAATATCAATTTACCTTTCCAAAATTTTAATGCAAATGTTAGCATTACATTTATCATGTTATAATGTTCATTTTTATAATTTGTAGTAAAATTGTTTATGCACAAATCTGATAACGTTCATGCTTAGTTGTACTTTCATACCTTGCATGTTATGTTTATTTTACTTAGTATAATTCTTTCACTTTTGTAAAAACATGCTTACTTTTTACATCTAGTAGCTTTCATTTAAATGTTCAACTACTTGTGTATAGAATGTTTTAATTATTTAATATCAACATTTGAAATGTCATGATGATTTCCTTTAAGGAACTATTTTAAGTATAAGTATTTAAAAAGGTAGTATTCAAATGTTGTATTAATTAATTTCTAAACCCCTTACTGAGTATTTTTATGCTCACCCTACGTTTTTGATTTAAATTATTCAGGTTATAGTTTTAACAGATGGAACATTTCAGAATACAACTGGTTTTCCCAGAACCTGAACCTCACGAGCCTTTGTAATTTTGGGACATGATGTATTATTTGTAAATGTTTGTATTGAATTTTTGGTACATCATGTCTCATCGGCATCAGCTCTTGGTATTCGGAGGTCGGGTCCTTATACTATCTCCCATGGAAGCCCAAATAAATGGGATTTTTAGTGTACAATCATCCTCATTGTGGCAATCAATTCCTTTTTCTATGTCAATTAGACTTGTTAAAACCCTATATTTATACTAATCATATGATCACCATTCAATGAATATATTATCAATGTTAATGGTTCTTAATGGTATTTTAAATATGATAAGATATAATAAAACCAAATAATGGCTTGTGTTTTCTATAACCATATTACGTAATATTCCATTTAATTAAATTGAAAGGGGATTTTTTTCCAAAAGTTCTAGTCATTACATTTAAAATGGTAAAGGGATAATAGGGTATCATAATATAACTATAGATGTCAAAGGGTCCATTTTCAGGAATAGATCAAACAACCACATAAATAAAAAAAATCAAAAAAAAAACAAAAGAGAAAAGAAACATGAGATCAGACCAATGCATATCTTCCTCATTAGAAACTGAATGATCATGTGACGAGCATCCAAAATACCAACCAAAAAAATATTTCTCAAACCCCAATCTGGATTGAAATGGTGATAAAATTGTATCAAATAAGGACATCGATGACCAAAAATATCCACTAGATAATGGTTGAGAACATTTAGAGAAGAATTATGGTAGAGTATGGTGGTAATAACACTAGTGTATTATATGTAATTTGGATTTATGAGATATTTATGGGTATATATTTATTTTTATTTTGGAAATTATGATTTATGTAGTTATATTTTTTCATCTAAGTGAAGAATATGTTTTATTCATCTATTCCCTATGCATCCATCACCCATGTTCACATCAAGTACGACCTAATGTCCATGATATATTAGATGTTTATCCACTTTCCCCCTCTCAATTTGAATTTTATGATGTGTAATTGATGATGAACAGGGTTTAAATGACATGTTAGGTGGTATAAATATACTTTTATAGACTATGGTTGATGTGGTAAAGGGATAAAAGCCTCAATATTGTTATTGTTGGGACATATGGTGATAAATTTAGTGAGTTAATATTTGAAGGGATCCTTTTTGATATGCATATTTTTTTTGAGTTATATAATACATATATCATATATTTTAGGTATGTGATTAATAAAATATATGAGGAAAATATAGAGTTATAAACATACCATTGGGTGGTTGGTTATCTTATTTTCTCTACTTCATACACATTTTCATTATTAATCTTTACTCGCATTAGTACTTGATGTTTTAGGGGAGGAACCCATCAAGTATGCATTTATAATAACCCTTAAATTATGCAATTTCTCTTAATTATTTATTTTCTTTTTTATATAGGTTATGTTAGGTGATGTTATCTCAGAAACATGGTGTCAATATAGGACTTTAATTTGAGTTAGAGTTCAATAATTTCATTTTTTACTTTTATTTTATGGTTCTTGTGTACATTATATATGGTTGATTTATTATTGTTTTTTTCTATGGAATGAATTTATAAATGTTTAGTACTTATTATTATTGCTGAAGGAAATATCATTTTCTCATGAATTCAAATAAGTATTTATTATGGTTATTTTTTAGTTTTTAAAATGAAAATTCATCTCATTTTACATGATTATACCCTTGATTTTATTCTTCAACCTTTGTCCTATTAGAGTTAGTCATGGGGTGTCATCACCAATCACAACATCAACCTAGGAGGGTTCATAAAGAGGTTGAGTCATGGAACTATTGAATTCCTTTCAATGAGTATAAAAATATCCATAAATCTTATATCAATCAGATCAATCTTAATTTATAGATCTCATTAATTTTCATTATTGTTCATAGTCATTCTTAGATATTTTCATTATTTTAAAAAATGAATTAAAACTGCTCTAAATATGAGTAAAATTATTAAAAAACTTTATTTAGGGATGATTGAGTATCTAAGTACATAAATGGGGAAGGTGTTTGCAAAAAATCAGGCTTAACAAAAAATATTAGTATAAAGAACAAACAATGTTAATGAAAAAAAAAATCTAGGAATCAATTTACAAGGGGGTCCTATAGGGACCCAAGATTAACATACATATATATTACATCATTTTTGAGTAATATTCATTATATTAAATAAATACACACCTAAGGACCATAATAGTTTAGTTCCTTTCGAAACAGAGAAACATAAACACTAGACCATAAGTAAACTACATAATCTCTCCCTAGGATCTTCTAAAATAGAACCCTTCTTAGAAATATCTGTAGAGAAATAGTTTTTTCCTTATAATACAATTAAATATTTATATATATATATATATATATATTTTGAGTTAGGTCATAAAACGATGTGCGATTATGAGGCCTGATGTCCCCAGAATTAATTTTATAAAAAATATTAAATATATTTTATACGATGTACCCATAGATTCTTAAAGGAAATGGGATAGATCTTAATTGGTTGCTCATATCATAAATCTAAAGCCATGGTTGAGTCCAGAACGTGGTGTTTAACCTAAGATCGACATAAAATGAGTCGATGCAGGATGTTCGGACCCCTCGTTCACAAGCGTTATGTTTCGGTGGATAAATTAATTATTAAATAAATTAATTCATTCATTTTTACCCTAATTGAAATATTATAAATATATCATTATGGAAACATATACAAGGTTAGCCTCACAATTATGAAATTGATGGATAAGATCTCCTTCATCCTTCCTCTGGTGGATCACGATGGAACTCTGAATCAGATCAGATTAGGATGCAACAAATGGAACAAATCCTCTCAGATTGTTAGAAGATGCATTCTTTATAAATGATCAATCCATAATCAAGGTAGGACTTTTCAATTAGTGTTTTTATTCCCTTTTGATAAAATGGTTGACAAAATACATCCTCTTTCATGGATCTTCTCCAATTGTAAACCTTGCATGCACCCGGATTTTGAAATCTAAATTACTTTCAATTTGTTTAATAGATTTTCTAACCCTGATATGACTGCCCTTGATCTTTGTCCATGAAAAATTTTACAAGGATGTGAAAACCTTGGTTTTTGGATCTTTTCCCCCTTGTTGCATCATGTACTTTGCTGGTTAGATCCCGGTGGTCCTGAATCACCTTTTCTAGGAGGTACCAAGCTCGATCGGACCCCCGGATTCACAACGGATTGACGAAACAAGAATAGATTGAAGAAATGAGATTAAATATGGAAATATAATAGGATTAAGATGATCATTTTGGTGGTTTAAGACTATGAAATGAAAATATGAATCCATGGAGTTATGAAGAATGAGTGGTAGGACCCTCGATGATTTCATATGGATATTTTTTAATGAACGATGGTTGAGATATATAATGTATAGTTATAATGAACTTTTTATATAGATTTGAGGCCAAGATCAAAGATGAACGAGCAAATTCAAGCATGGAATCTGGATATGGTATTTCTAAAAAAATCCTGACTACACGCTGTGTTCTATGATGAACACTCATAGTGTAGCCCCCTTTCACTATGGCAGTTAGGGTTTGAGAAATCTTAAGGATGAAACAGTGTGTAGTCCCTCCTACATTCCTTGTATACCCTTCCCATTTATAGAACCTATGTGATAGGTTGGGGTCTAGTACATGCCCTTGTACTCCAGTACACTAACACGATGAGCAGCACACGACCATAGTCCTAGTTATTTAGGACACATCATGTAGTCCACTTACACGACATGTACTACTATATGGGGTGGAGCCATGTGATAGCCAAGGGCACGACCGGGATGTCGAGTGTTACCACACATCGTGTAGGTCCCCTCACA
The DNA here is from genome assembly GCA_963277665.1 of Viscum album. NCBI lineage: Eukaryota > Viridiplantae > Streptophyta > Magnoliopsida > Santalales > Viscaceae > Viscum > Viscum album. The sequence continues at coordinate 930,276,830 of OY728141.1, read as the reverse complement.
TGTCGTGTATCACTTTTTATATTTTGAGAAAAATTCAATTATTTGTATCTCCTTCATTTGAATTAGTATTTTGGCATGCTAGTAAACTATATTGAGTGTTTCCTCGTAGAACATGATGGTGCCCTCACTTCTGGATTTTGAGATATGATTTGAAATTTTCTGAGCATGGAATCTGAGATGACACCTGTTGATGACAGTGGTTGTGCAGGATCACTAGAGACTCTCGAGTGGAACCCTCCTACTGGGAAGGAAATGGTTCCTTGATGACTTCTAGATTGAAACCCTCAAGTTGGGATGATCATGGGTCCTCTATAGACTTTGGAGTGGAACCCTCTAGCTTAGTTGGGAATGGTTCCTCGATGAATTTTAGAGTCAAACTCTCCAGCTAGACTAGGTATGGGTCCTCTACCAACTTCTACAGTGGAACCCTCGTGTCATCACAAGACATGGTACCTCTATAGACTTCTAGAGGGGAACCCTCCAGCTGAGCTAAGCAAGGGTCCTTTACCATTATAGTGGAACCCTAATGTTGGGAAGGGCATGGGGTCTCCATTGACTATTAGAATGGGACCCTCCTACTGTTCCAGGGAATGGGTCCTTTACCTGGAGATTATGGCCCCTCGACTATGCGACATAGTGATAAATAATGGATTAACATGGATTAATACTTTTGGGAAAATGTGTGGGGTTCTGCGCATCATTGATGTACTTTTGTAATTATTAGTTACTCTTATTCTTGGGATGAGCTATGAAATGTAAATCCCCTTACTATCTATTTTGGGATTCTTTTAACTAAGTATGTATATATATATATATCCTTCTTCTGTATCCACACCTTGTATTTGGGTACTCTCCTTTTAGGATAGGCAAAGATGTGTGGGGTGTTCCATGTGATTTTTGTGTTTATCTTATCATGGTTGGATGAGTCTACTCTCTTACTATAGGTGGTGAGGGCTCGATGAATAGTTCATCTACTCACCATGTTTAGCCACTTGTTCTTGGACGATCTTATTGTCACTCTCTTATTGGGTTGATCTGTACTCTTTCACTTTTACTTATTATATCTACAACATTTCTATTTTTTATGTATCTCTTACCTCCCCCCTTCAATACTACAAAATAATCCTTTTAACAGTGCTAAAAATGGAATTTAACAATGCTAAATAATAACTGACTACTGGAGTGAGATTAAAAGCCCTATTATTTTATTAGTGGTAAAAAAGTGCTAATAAAGGGGTCCTTTTTCAGTGATTTTAGAATAACTAACAAAGGAAACATTTATTAGCACTTGTAGAAGCACTGATAAAGGGGTATACTATAATATTTTTTCAATAGCACTCTGCAATACCAGTGTAGTGTGCTATAAAATCACACCACCTCACCAAAAACACCATAGAATTTGATAAATAAATTATGTATAAAAAATTTAAATGAAATAAAATTTAAAACACAAATACAAGGTGAAACACTATATTATAGACATTTAAAACATTGGTTTATGCAATAAAATAAGTAAAAATTATTACTTACATTCAAAAACAGCAGTCTTACTTTGTATTTTGATCATAAAACCTGATTGAGAAAAAATGAACATATATAAGAAAACAATTCTTATGTTAGTAATAATATAAAGAAATAAATTAACAGAATGTATTAATTCTAAACTAAACATTAAGTTATACTAGGAACACTATGTATCAGATTGAGTTCTGGTTGATTCTTGCACATCACATCAATTCTTGTTTGTCTTCAAGCATTATTTTTGTGAAAATTACTTAAATAAGTATAAGATAAAAATTATATGGAAATTAAATAAGTAATAGAAGATAGAATGATGAGAATAATCTAGGTCTGTTTCTTCAGTTTTGGCACTGTGATGTGCATTTTAAACTAAAATGACAATTTTATATTGAAAAGATGAACTTAGAGTCATTATAGTCAAACCGTGCATCATATTGAGGTGTGGATAATTTATACACATCTCAAATTACTTATGGATCTCTTTCATAAAGTATCAAAACAATCCAAATGTGTTTCTTCAGTTTTGAGTATGTCACCTGTTTTTTACTAAAATGTCATTATAAACTAGAAACATACACTTTTACTCATATCAACCGCATCATGTATCTATTTGATGTGAAAATAATTACTATATATAAAAAATGAATTATGATTTGATGTACTAAATTATCAAGAAAATATGAGTGTGCTTTCCCTGTTTCCAGTGAGTGACACTTTTTGAACTAAAATGTCGATTTTGAACTGATAACAGACACATTGAGTAATAACGGGTACACCGTGTATTACATTGAGGTGATGATGATTAATACATTTCAAAAATGACTTATGGATTCTCTACCTAAAAATTAAAACAATAAGAATGGTTTTTATTATTTCTGAGTAGGCCGATTGTCCTTTTACTAAAATTGAGGTCAATTTTAAATAAAAAGATGAACTTGGAGTCATACTGGTCACATCATGAATTGGATTGAGGTGAGGAAAATTCATAAAAATAAAAAAATAACTTATGTATCATTTCTATAAAATATCAAAATAATTAGGATGTGTTTTCTTAGTTTTGAGTAGGTCAGTTGTCCTTTTTACTAACATTGATGCCAATTTTAAATAAAACAATGCACTTGGAGTCATACTGGTGACACCGTACATCAGATTGAGGTGAAAATTATTCCTACACGTCAAAAATGTCATATGGATAATTTAACTAATATATAAAAATAATCTAAATGCGTTTACTTAATTTTGAGAAGTTCAGTTGTCGTTTTTACTAATATTCATGTCAATATAAAATAAAAGGATGCAGTTGGAGTCATACCAGTCACACATTGTGTTAGATTGAGGTGTGGATGATTCATACACATCCCAAATAGCTTATGGATTTTTTTATAAAGTATGAAAACAATTTTAATGTGTTTTCTCTTTTTTGAGTACGCCACTTGTCTTTTTTACTAAAATGACATTTTAAACTAGAAACACACACTTTGACTTGTACTGATCACATTGTGTATCTGTTTGACATTATATTTATTCCTAAATGTAAAAAATGATGTATAAATTAGTTTTATAAATTATCAATAAAATCTGAGTGTGTTTGATCTATTTTCAGTAAGTAAAATATTTTTAACTAAACTGTCAATTTTAAACTGATAATAGACACATTGATTTATAGTGGTCACACCGTGTGTCAAATTGAGGTGTGGATAATTCCTACATTTATGAAATGAATTATGGATAATTACCCTAAAGTATAAAAGCACTCCGAATATGTTTTATCAGTTTTGAGAATTTCAGTTGTCTTTTTTACTAAAATCAATGTCAATTTGAAATAAAAAGAAGCACTTGGAGTCATACCGGTCACACTGTGTCTCAAATTGAGGTGAATCTGATTCTTACACATCCCAAAGTTTCAAAAAAATCCTTACTACCAATGTTACCACATTTCTATTATTTTTAAATGTTTAACTTCAAAAATTTTATATATATTTAATCGATGTTCTTAGCTAGAAAACCTTTCTCATTATTAAAAGGAAGAAGAGAATAAGATATCATGTGCCCATTATATCACGAGAATTCACCACAATAAGATTATTATTTTCCACTACTGTTGAAGATTTAAACACTAAAAAAAGTTTTTTATCTAACAATACCACATTAATATGAAAAATTGGAATTTCGACAAAGAAAGGTGATGAAAATAGAAAACATGGTAACAATGGTAGAAAGAAACATTTTATCTCTTTTATGGATTTTTGAAGATAGTTGAAAGAAAAATATGACTTCCCAAAAGAGGTGTGAAAAAAACTAAATATGTATTATATAAAAAAGGTAAGGAAATTAACTTAGAAATAGAAGATAAAATGATGAAAAAATTAATTAAATAATTAGTTGGAATTAAACTTTTCCTAATGGTTCTATAAATTTTTAATGAATTTCCTTGCTGTCATTATCTCAACTGCATGCTCAAAGTCCAATCCCTCATGGGCATGAGAAAATTCAAAAAAAAAACACCTCAACTCAAACAAAATAATCCACTTTTACAAGAAAATAATTATTATATGAGTAATAATAAAAATAAATAAATTAAAAAAATATGAAACAATACATTAATTATATGGATAATGATTTTACTATGAAAACATTATTGAACATAGGGATATACTGACAGTAAAGTAATAATGATGATAAAAAAAGAAAATAGATATCTCTAAACAATCAATCAACAAGTTATGAGGACGAGGAAAAAATAAGATATCTTCGATTGAAACTTTGAACAATTTGAGATAAAGTATTTTTATCCTATTGGGTTTATAAAATATTCATTTTTTACAGTAAATAATTAAATACACATAAGATATTCATTATCAAAGGTAAAAATTATAGATAATTCTAATAAGGGAAACTCAAAATTTGATTGTTTCAAATAATTTCAGTATGCTTTGATGAAAATGGGTAATTGAATTTAAGAAAATAATTACTCCACTATGGTAGGTGTTATCCTATAAATTCATCAAAAGGTGAAAGTTATATACATTTTTCATCCTTATCAGCTAATATTACGAATATTTAACATGGAATTTTGTTATTTGGTACTCATCATCCATGTGTTGTTGACATTAAATGATGTTTCTTGAAATACTCAAAGCATTAGTCATCCATATGATGAATACTACTTAGAGTAGTACAAGAAACAAAAAAGGGAAGGGGAATGAGTCCCAAATAGAAAATTGGAATAATAAATGTTCAGGAGATGAAATTTATGAGGATTACAATTGTACTCCATCGTGTTCTTTAAATGGGGTAATCCTTCCCATTTGTGAGAATTACATGGATGGTAATAAAATTTTCCTAATAGTGGAACCAAAAGACAATGTTAAATAATGATCTGTGTTTAGATGGATTAAAGTAAAATATACATAGTGTTTATTAGATGTGTGATGAAAGAAATGATTTTATTTTTAGGTATTATTCATGGGTGGGTTTTCATTTTAAATATGGGCATATTTTTTCAAAGGTATAGAAAACTAGCCGAATAATTTTTTGATTTGAGGTTAGTAAAAATTTATGGTAATTGTATTTGAAAGAGAAAATTTATTTGTGGTATTGAAAAATTGATCATATTAGATAATGAGACAATTAAAGACTAACTTAAAAATAGTTTGTTGAGATGTTTTTATGAAGACAAGATAACATTGATAGATAATTTTTACTAATTAGAATGGAGATATTGTTAATAATTAAAAAAATCATGATACATCAGAGGAAATTAATGTTGAATTGATTAGCATAGGGGGGAGAACATGAGGATGAGGTAGACTCAAAATAAGACATTTATGGTGAAGCAAATTGGGAGGGATTATCAATAGAAAAAAATATAAGCGAGGCTAAAATCAATTGATAAAATTTTATTAGCGATCAGACAGTTTCAGTGAAAACAAGAATGAGTAAGACATTATGGTTGAGGATTGGAAAAAGCACAATGAATTTTTTTGGATCATATGAGGTAAGATATCAAGATTTTTATGACTGTTGAATCATTTTACTTGGTTTATATATTAATCAAGGAAATCATATCACATTAATTTCTCAATAAAAATATGAAAAATTGGTTCCCAAGTGAATTGCAATTGAATATTCCAAACCAGTGAAAACACCAACCGCTATATGGATCAATTTTTCAAAAGATTAAAATTGAAATGAGAAATATGTCATGGAATATAGGTATTGGGATCCTATTATACATCACAATAGCATGTACCAACATTGGTCTTGATATATTTGAAGTTTCACAACACCAATATTGTTCTAATGAGAGTCACTTGCTATCGAAAACAATGGTACTTCAATATATCTAAAAAACAATGAATTTCTATTTGATTTATTATAGGGAACTACAATGGGAGTTTTGGGATACATGGATGTGTGATGAGAAGGTTCAATGGATAACTGAGGGAAAATAGAGATATTGAAAAACTGGGATTTAGTTCGAACCTTAGTGTCGTTCGACCCTTGAATCACTAGAGCTTTGGATTTGAGCCTTGGAATAGCTGGTGCCTTGATTCTAGATTAGATTCAAGATTGGATTTGACAACAAGGAACACCAACAGTTGATGGCTTCTACAGAGAGCTTCAGATATCCTGATATGATATGCAATGGTTAGGATTCTTAAAATAGATTGGGAGACTTTTTATGAGTGCTTCCAAAAAAGCACTGATAAAGATACCTTTTATCAGCGTTAAGTTAGTAATTGTTGATAAATCTCTATCTTTATAAGCACTGAAAAAAGAGCTAGTAAATACTTATAATACTTTTTAATAAAAGTATAATTATTATATATAATTATAATACTCATAATGATACTTTTTAAAAAAGAATAATTTTTTAATTATTTGATGATATAAATATTTATTTATAATTATACAAATAATTTTTAAAAAAGTAATATTTATATAATTAGATATTTATATAAATATATGTATATATATTGAATAAATATAAATATAAATATAATATAAATATATTAAATATATTCATTATATATATATATATAATTATTTATATATAACTATATAAATACTTTTTAAACAAATTTTATTTATTTATTTATAATTATTAATGTATTAAAATAGTAAATATACATTTTTAAATATTTTTATTTATAAATAGTTTTTTTAAAATTTATTTTCAATATTATTAATGAATATTTAATATTAAGTGAATGCATGTTAAAAATGAATAAAATTGAAGAATTAAAAATGAGTACACTTTAATAAAAAATATTGAAAAATTGGATAAGTTAGATTAATTAAATAAAATTCATTTAAAAAGGATATATATTGAAATAAAGGTAAATAGATATTAAAAATATTAAAACATAGTAAATAAATATTATAAAATAAATAATAGAAACTGATTAAATTCCTAGAAAAATATTCATGTGTGTGCATTATATATAAAAAAGTATTATAATTACATATATGTGAAATCAATATAACACACTTTTGATCTATGTTAAACTGAGAAATCATAAGACATCCAATTATATGCATTACTCAATGCAATTAGTCAGTATTTTTAATTAATATTAATTTTTAATTATAAACCATTATTCACTAAATTTATTCCTATTTAATGTAAAGTATAAATATTTTTTATTATATAAATCACACATATATATATATATATACATTCATATATATATATATAATATTATTTATTAACATTATCAATAATTTTTTAATTAATAAAATGTTTAATATTTTTCTCAATTTACTTATTTTAAATTTTTATTTGTTTAATTTTTATTCTTTGTATATCTATATATTTAATATATACTATTTATTAGTATTTATAATTTATATATAATATAAATAATTTATTCATTTTTATCGATATTTATTTAATTTATAATTTTTTAATATTATTTTAATAAAATCATTTTTATTTATTGTTTATTTAATTTTTTCATTTTAATATAACTTTTATCAGTACTAAAAAATCATTAATAAAATATTCCTTTATGGGCACTAAAAATAAATCACTAATAAATGACATGTTTTATCAACGCTAAAAAAAGGCGCTGATAAATGGTGCCTTTTTCAACACTTTTTTCTAGCACTAATAAAGGCTTGTGCTATTAAAGACATGTTTTGTAGCAGTGCTTCAGCATTCAGGTCATCCTACTGGGTATGTTTATACGCACCCCTTCATGGGATTTTCCCACACATGTTGTGTCTTATGCAGACGACAAACATGTCGACCATGACTACAGAAGAGCTTAGGGATAATGGGTTCTTAGACCGTGTATGGTGGTCAGAGCTTAGGAATTTTTAGCTGATATATCTTTTAACTATTTAATTTCAATTTTTCTATTAGGTTGGGACACATATCTAGTTGGGCTTGTATTTTTCCACTTTACTTTTCAGTATACACTATTATACTTTTATATTGTCTAGAGGTTCATTTTTTCTTAGTTTACTTTATAGCAGAGTTTCATATTTTCATTCTTTCCCTATGATATTTTTCATTGAGTTGGTTATGTGTGTGCATATAAGTATTTAGGCAAAATCATCCCCTAGGTTAGTATTTCCTTCAGCACTTGTTGCCACCCCTGGCCTATGGAGGCGGGCTTGGGGTATTTGTGGATCGAGTCCCATCTTGGGTTGGGTCATAATAGATTGGTATTCAAGAAAGTTAATTATTTGGGGATGTTTTTCAGATGTTTTCCCTTAACAGAATTTGGTTGGGTTTAGAGAAATAGTGTCAATGTGTCTTGAGTGTGGTTCTCAGGCCAGGGATCCTAGTGATGGTGTGGTGGCTGATGTATCCATTCACCAAGACCCTGACTACCTTCTTGTTGACTTGGCATGCCAAGACATTTATTTTAGGGATAAATGGTACATAAATCATATAGGATTGATTCATTGAGTTTCCTTGAGTTAGATCCCCATTATTATTGATATATATTCTCATCTGACCGCAGTTCTCCTCAATAAATTTCAGGATTCCTCTACGACGCTAGCCAGTGAGGATACCATCTATGGTTCGTGAAGATGATCTTATGAGTGATGAGGCCTCATTTAAGGGTCCATACCATGATCCCCTTACTCCATGTGGGAAGGTATAATCACCTCCACATGTCGAGTAGTAGATCATCCCAACAGAGTAGGCTAAGGATGTGTACAGGATTAACGTACTCCATGAGTTCTAATGTCAGATATTGTGGAGGTTCCATGGAGAGAAAGATCCTTAGGTAGTAAATAATTGGATATAGTCAATGCTCTATGTCTTCAGGATCATCCAAAAATCGATGGATTAGGTGGTCTCACTGTAAAGACATGGAAATTTCAAGGAAATTTTTTTCTTAATTTTCTTTGGAATTTTACAAGAATGCAGTTTCTGACGGCGCCTGATTCCGAGGCCCGGTGTGCCCGGAATCATTTTCCGAAGTTTGGCTCGGGTACGTTCAGTGAACGAACGAGCGGGAATTTATATCTTTTGAACCGATGCTCGGAATCAAATTCCAAGGGCACCGATGGAACCACAACGCCGGTAATTGCTTAGGAACTCCATTTCCGGAGTTTCTTTTACCCGAGAGAAGATGATAAAAATTCTGGTAGTTTAATTTATAATTTATCTACAATTTTTATTTTCTTGTTAAGTAGATTAAGTGTTGTGTTACAACACTTGACCCTCTCTTAAGTGGTTTTAATCTATGTAAGGGAGTTAGGGGTGGGACCCACTTGGAGTTAACCACCCATGGGAGGATTTAAGGTGAGGTGGGGCCCACACGAACCCCACCCCTTCACATTCCTCTTAAACTACCTAACTCCCTCTTAAATTTTGTAAACCTATCTTTATTTGAGTAACCTTTCATTTCCTCACCCTCTCCCTCATTAACTCTAGACAACACACACATTAATTAAGTGAATTCAACTTTTGAATTCATTTTGTAAAAGCTTGGCTTGGGTTGATTAAATAATGTGGAACCATTATTTGTTATGGGTTGGATTTTGTGGTGTTGAGGGTAAGGGTATAGAGGTTGGAAGTTTTAAAAGAACTTCTTCTTCTTCTTCCATCTTCTTCTTCCTCGGAAAAGGAGGAGGCACCGACGTGGGAACTCGCCATCGACAATCCACCTTTGAAATTTCTCTCCGCGTGAAAGGAAGGGAGACGCTGCATCCTCCTCGGACGTTCTCCGTCGGCATATACGAAACCTCACCCTGCGACGCCGTTTTCCACGACACCATCGTTCATCAACTTTTGTCAAGGTAGGGAACTTTTTTGTAAACCCTCATTTACTCCCTTCTAAATCTAGGAACGCGGATCAACAAAATATTAAGTTGATCCGCGAAGATTATGTTACGGGTTGGGAAATCTTGATTACGGGGAGAACTTCAGGGGTTTATTTTGTTTCGTTCGTGATTAGTACCGTCGCTGTTCTCCGTTTAAAAATTTGGACCGCTTTCTATCGATTAACGGGAGGGGGCCGGACCACACAAACACGACCGACCCTCCTCTCTTATCTTGTTGTTGTTCCTGTTGTTGTTTGGAACGGAGATGGCGCGGAACCATCGCACCGCGCATGACCGTGCGGGAATTTAGAAAATCACGACGAAGGAGCGCGGCGCCGTTGCGCCGCACCTTTGGGGCTGAATGAATCTGCGGTCGGAGTCGGGCCGCGGTGAAGGGGCGCGGTGGCGACGCGCCATGCTGGGAAAACCACGAAGACGACACGATTTGTTTTTGACGTGTGGATTGACGGGCGATGAAAAATGAGGCCGCAAGGTAATTTTGAGGCCTCCACAGTGAAGGTCGGGTCCTGGGAGGACCATTGGCGAAGACGGCAGGAGAAATGCACCACCGGAGCGCGTCCGGTGGTCCGCGGAAGGCGGTGGCGGTGCGCCGCCGTCTTCAATTAGTGGCGAGGGGGGGGGGGGGGGGGGGGCGCACCCCCGCTCCACGGCTTCCGCTCGGCCGCGCTGGCCGAGACGCGGTTGGCCGGTCGAGCCGGACCGAGCTAGCCGGGCCGGGACGGGCCCATCCGGGTCGACCCGGTTCGGGCCGACCCAGGGGGGGTGGTCGGGCCGGGTCGGTCCGGGCCTAGACCCCCCGTTTTCGGACCCTCTTTGGCCTTTTTCCCATATCTTGGGCTACAGACCTCCAATCGATGCACCGTCAGTTGCGTAGCGATCCTTTGAACGAGACGGTCGTTTCAGTATATCGTACTCAAGGTTTAGGAATACTTTATGTTCATACGGGTTGGTTCGGATACGAAACCAATCGGGCCCTCAGAGTGGAAACACTTATATCTTGAGCTCCGGACGTCCGATTGACGTGCCGTCGACATTGATGGATTCCTCTTAGTGAGACGGATCTTTTGTCTTACTCCGCTCAAGGTTTGGATGCCGTCGGAGTGCGGTCGGGTTGGTTCACTCACAAAATCCAACCGGGCCCCTGGAACGAAAAAGCCAATAACTCACAGACCGGGCATCCGATTGACGCATCGTCTGTCTCGTTGATTTCCTCTTGTTGAGACGGAACTTTTGGCATACTTCACCCGAGTTTTGGTTGCAGTTGGATAGTGGCCGGGTTGGATTGCACCCGAAATCCAACCAGGCCCTTGGAACGGAAAAGCTGTTATCTTTCAGACCAGACGTCCGTTTGACGAACCGTCAGTGGCGTTGGTGATCTCGTTGAGAAAAGGTCCCTATGAGTATACCCTATGAGATTTAGGGGCACGATTGAGATACGGACGGGTTGGTTCTCTCCCGAAACCAACTGGGCCCCTAGGACGAAAAGGCTAATAACCCACAGACCGAGCGTCCGATTGATGCGCTGTCTGTTGCGTTGAGACCCCTATGACGAGGCGGTCCTTTGAGATACTTCTCTGCGGGCCTTTGAGATACTTGGAGTATCAACCTGTAGCTCGTAGAGCGGACCCTCCGGGAGATGAGAGTGCGGAGTACGGAGACCGTGTAGCTGACTGAGACCTGACGACTACTTGACCGACTCGACATGGAGTGAGTCGACTAGCCCAGTGGACAGAGCACTAATTTGTGAGGTGAAGACCCATGGCGGACGGAGCACTACCTGTGTGACAGTGCAGACCCACGGTACTCGTCCGGAGAGTACCTCAGCAGGCCACTAGGTGGTGTGCACTACTGTGTTTGGGTGGCATACTCCGACGGGAAGAACTACTGTGTTTGGGTGGCTGATCCGCGGTACTCGACAGGAGGAGTACCTCAGCAGTCTTAGGTTAGTGAGCAGTACCTCGGAGTCATGACAGGACCACTATACACTCCAGAGACAGAGCTCTTCAGCAGTTACGGTTTCGATAATGAAAATCATGGTTTGAGCTGAGACTTTTGACCTTTGTGTTTACCTCATGATTGAGATGGGTCACTTGATAACTTAGGTATATGTATGGGCATATACCTGGGTAGTGGTTATCCGTTGATTTCATGATCTTGGTGTTTTCCTCATAATTGAGATGGGTTACTTGATAACTAAGGTATATGCATGGGAATATACCTAAGTAGAGGTTATCTGTTGAGATCTTCTTTGTGGTTATCCTTGTTGGTTTTTAGTGAGACCTTGAGGGTCTCGGGGTCCCTACTGAGTATCATTATACTCACCTCTGCATGGGCTATGCCCACACCTCACTGTGTTGGTTGTAGATGACGGGCAGTGCTAACGGAGGCCGAGTGTTCGAGGACTGGACGGTACCCGGAGGTGGACTACACGACGAGTCAGTATCCGGAGGTGGACTTCATGGCAAGACGACACTCGGAGGAGGTTGACGGGCGAGAGCGTTGTGGAGGCTATCTGTACCTACCCTTCAGGTAGGATCTGTGGTGGACGATCCAGGAGCTTCGCCATCTGTACCTACCCTTCAGGTAGGATCCGAGGAGGATGAACCAGGAGCCGCTTCCGTCCCTCCAACTATTGTCTTTTTCTATTGTACTTTGTTCAGTTGTAGTTGTACTTTCTTTTGGGTTTGTATTCTGGCCTATTTACCTTTCAGCACTTCTCTTTGTACTTAGTGTTTTACTTCCGCTTGTACTCTGTTGTGTTTTGTTTACTTTTATAAAGGCAATGCCTTCCTAGTTATCGGGATTTACGCCTTTGGTGCTAGTCGCCAGCCCCTGGCCTATGGAAGGCGGGCTTGGGGTAGTCACAGCACGGGCCCCAAGGACGGGTCGTAATAAATTAGTATCAAAGGATTCGGTTCTACTGCAGAACTTATAACTCTGATATTTTCTTTCTGTGAAGCAATAGTGTTAAGAGTACCGAGTGTGGTTTTCAGTTCAGGGAGTCTAGTGTTGGTGCGGGCGGCCGACGTATCCATACATCAGGACCCTGACAACTGATTTCCGACTTTGCGCACGAAAACACTGATTGCGTGTGTGTTTTCAAAGGTTTTCCCTTAAAACAGCTCAAACTAGGTCAGCTCACCAGGTATAATCGTTTGACCGTGTTACGTTGTTTCTTTTAGGATGCCTTTTCTCAGACGACCATCTACAACCCAGAGGGTTGTGCGTACTGACAGCCTGCCGAGCGACGAGGCTGAGGTACAGGGCCCTCTTGCAGTTGAGGCACCAGCGGAGGCACCAACGGTACTACCATATGTTGGGCCACCGATGCCACCAGCCCCAGCAGTAGGCGATGCACGCCACTTGAGTGCGCTGCACGAGTTCCAGCGCCAGAGGCCACCCAGGTTCCAGGGAGAGACGGACCCGCAGGCGGCTAAGGATTGGCTGGAGGCTGTGGTGAGAGTCTTTAGGCTAGTGGGGACACCGATAGACTTCATGGTGATCTTTACTGCCAGCCTCCTTCAGGCAGCAGCAGGTAGGTGGTGGAGCCACTTGTTCCAGTTTTGCGATGGGATGACCTTCGCATGGGAAGACTTAGAGACCTTCTTCAGGGTGGAGTTTGTGCCAGTAGCTCTACACCCCGAGCATGTACAGGAGCTTCTGCCTTTGCCGCATGTTTTTCGATCAGTATCCGAGTCATCTGTGGGCAGTAGACAGATGATGCAGAGGTCCAGGAGGACCAGACCAGCAGTTGGGCGATCTCGGGTTTTAGGATCGGTGGTGTAGGGCACCCGGGGTGGGGTCAGAGCCAGGCATGCTAGAAACGGATAGTGTTACTCATGCGGCGGAAAGGGTCACCTAGCACGTGACTGTCCGAATCCTCGTACAGTTGATCCGCAGGCTTTGGATGGGCCACTGAGGTAGAAGCAGCGGGGGGTGCTTGAGCAACAGCCGAGCAGTGGACAAGGAAGTAGAGCTCCGGGAGCAGGTAGACAGGAGAAGAACTAGTGGATACGTCTCTTGTACTTCTAGTTCCATGTTGCTATTGTATTCATGTCTTTGTACTATGAGCTGCAATAATAAAAAAGACACTTATCTTTGTTTGCTTTCCTGTCCTTTTGTTTGGTTGATACTAAGTGGTCCTGGTTAAAACTGTTGACTTGACCCTCACTTTCGAGATTTCTACTGGAGGAGACCCAGTGACCTCACACTGATGCCGACAGTGTGACTCGACCCTTAGAGGTGAGAGTGACAGTTGGATCTCTTGGTAGTTACGTCGAGTCCTTACGACGTCATCCATGGCATGAATACATCATTCATGTCAGGATTGACTGTATTAGGCAATGAGCGTGGTTCATCCAGGGGATGAGATAAAGTTTCTCTTTTCAGCAAAGGAGAAATTTTAGCAGCTCTTCAGATCATAGGCAAAGAAGGTGCAGATCATCCAGGAGCGGATGAAGACTGCACGATGAAATAAGAAACAGGAAACCGACTCTAGTCTTAGTGACTCGAGCATGTTAAATGTTTAAAGAAGAGGAAGCTTTAAGGAGAGACGAGACTGCGAAGCAGCAGACGTGGAGTCAGAGCTAGGAGAGCTGTATGAGGTGGTGTACATCTTAACATGCTACAACCACCCGCCTTAGTTATCCCCTCCAGGCTCAGGGAGCTGGAGGGCGGATGAAGAGTGCGGCTGCATGCGGTCACAGAGTGTGACCCAATGGCTCTAAAAATGATTCAAGGGACAGTCTCTGTCCACTACTAGCTACTGTAGTAACATATGTCGATATGAATCATTCCTTTCTTTCAAAAATCTTGTTCCAGACCTAGAGTTTCCGGTAAGCCATGGACTTGACCCTCACGTCTGGAGATACCTTGGGAGGAGACTCGATAATCACACTTACGCCGCCGGTGTGGTCAGACCCTTGAGGCGAGAGTTTCGGTTGGAATCTCTTGGTGGAAGTGTTGAGGCCTTACGAAGTTGGTTTGAGTATGGACTGAGCAATCATAGTTCATACACAAATTGACTGTATTATGCAAAAAGGTTGTTGTTTAACTATGATGTCGGGATGGGTTTTCCCTAGTTGGCAAAAAGGAAACCCCATGCAGCACAGGATAAACTCTTTCACAGGAGGGTGCGATCGATCACTCTTGAGTCGGTCAACCTTACCCTCGTGGCAACAGTCGTTTTGAGTTCCAGTTCTAACATGAATTGGAGACCTCTAGAGTTAGATGATGATGATCACGTCCTTATACGGGTCTCACCTCGACGAGGTTTACGAATATGTGGCCAAGGCGGCAAGTTAACTCTGAGGTTCAACGGACCTTTCTAGGTCCTCAGTTGGGTAGGCGAGGTGGTTTACCGCTTAACCCATCCACCTCAGTTGCACCAGGTGCACGATGACTTCCACGTATCTCAAATGAAGAGATATGTGCTCGACCCTTCGCATATCATCATCCATGAGGAGCTGGATGATGGCGATGAGGTGTCTTTCACGGAGGTTCCAGTGGGGATCGAGGATCGACAGGAGCAGATCCTACGAGGATGATCGATTCCTCGGGTGCGCTTTCTTTGGCAGTATGGAACCTCCAGGTAAGCACATGGGAGCGGAAGGCTCAGGTGCATGTTCAATACCGCTTTTGTGACCCTAGTTTGTGATAAAGCTTTACGGGGACGTAAATCCCTGAGGTGGGTGTAATGTAAATACCTGGAAATTGCAAGGAATTTTTTTTCTTAATTTTCTTTGGAATTTTACAAGAACAAAGTTTCTGACGGCGCCTGATTTCGAGACCCGGTGTGCCCGGAATCATTTTCCGAAGTTTGGCTCGGGTACTTTTAGTGAACGAACGAGCGGGAATTTCTATCTTTTGAACCGATGCTCGGAATCGAATTCCGAGGGCACCGATGGAACCTTAGCGCCGGTAATTGCTTAGGAACGCCATTTCCGGAGTTGCTTTTACCCGAGAGAAGATGATAAAAATTGTGGAAGTTTAATTTATAATTTATCTACAATTTTTATTTTCTTGTTAAGTAGATTAAGTGTTGTGTTACAACACTTGACACTCTCTTAAGTGGTTTTAATCTATGTAAGGGAGTTAGGGGTGGGACCCACTTGGAGTTAACCACCCATGGGAGGATTTAAGGTGAGGTGGGTCCCACACGAACCCCACCCCTTCACATTCCTCTTAAAATCCCTAACTCCCTCTTAAATTTTGTAAACCTATCTTTATTTGAGTAACCTTTCATTTCCTCACCCTCTCCCTCATTAACTATAGACAACACACACATTAATTAAGTGAATTCAACTTTTGATTTCATTTTGTAAAAGCTTGTCTTGGGTTGATTAAATAATGAGGAACCATTATTTTTTATGTGTTGGCTTTTGTGGTGTTGAGGGTAAGGGTAGAGAGCTTGGAAGTTTTAAAAGAACTTCTTCTTCTTCTTCCATCTTCTTCTTCCTCGGCAAAGGAGGAGGCACCGATGTGGGAACTCACCATTGACAATCCGCCTTTCAAATTTCTCTCTGCGTGAAAGGAAGGGAGACGTTGCATCCTCCTCGGACGTTCTCCGTCGGCATATACGAAACCTCACCCTGCGATGCTATTTTCCGCGAGACCGTCGTTATTCAACTTTTGTCAAGGTAGGGAACTTATTTGTAAACCCTCATTTACTCCCTTCTAAATCTAAGAATGTGGATCAACAAAATATTAAGTTGATCCGTGAAGATTATGTTACGGGTTGGGAAATCTTGATTACGGGGAGAACTACAGGGGTTTATTTTGTTTCGTTCGTGATTAGTACCGTCGCCGTTCTCCGTTTAAAAATTTGGACCGCTTGCTATCGATTAACGGGAGGGGGCTGGACCGCACAAACACGACCGACCCTCCTCCCTTATCTTGTTGTTGTTCCTATTGTTGTTTGGAACGAAGATGGTGCAGAACCATCGCACCACGGAAGACCGTGCGGGAATTTAGAAAATCACGACGAAGGAGCGCGGCGCCGTTGCGCCGCACCTTTGGGGCCGAACGAATCCGCGGTCGGAGTCGGGCCACGGCGAAGGGGCGCGGTGCCGACGCGCCACACCGTGAAAACCACGAAGATGACACGATTTGTTTTTGACGTGTGGATTGACGGGCGACGACAAACGAGGCCGCAAGGTAATTTTGAGGCCTCCGCAGTGAAGGTCGGGTCCCGGGAGGACCGTTGGCGAATACGGTAGGAGAAATGGACCACCGGAGCGTGTCCGGTGGTCCGCGGAAGGCGGTGGCGGCGCGCCGCCGGAAGGTTGGCAGCGGTGGTAGCCGCCGTCTTCAATTAGCAGGGGGGGGGGGGACGCGCACCCCTGCTCCGC
The DNA here is from genome assembly GCA_963277665.1 of Viscum album. NCBI lineage: Eukaryota > Viridiplantae > Streptophyta > Magnoliopsida > Santalales > Viscaceae > Viscum > Viscum album. The sequence goes on along the minus strand of OY728141.1, from coordinate 930,259,650 downwards.
GGCTTCTGCTCGGCCGTGCTGGCCCAGCCGGGTCGACCCGGTTGGGGCCGACCCGGGGGGGGGGGGGGGTCGGTCCGGGTCGGTCCGGGCCCAGACCCCCCGTTTTCAGACCCTCTTTGGTCTTTTGCCCATATCTTGGGATATGGACCTCCGATCGATGCACCGTCAGTTGCGTAGAGATACTTGGAACGAGACGGTCATTTCGGTATATCACACTCAAGGTTTCGGAATACTTTGGGTTCGGCCGGGTTGGTTCGGATACGAAACCAACCGGGCCCTCGGAGCGGAAATGCTTATATCTTGAGCTCCGGACGTCCGATTGACGAGGCGTCGACTTTGATGGATTCCTCTAAGTGAGACGGATCTTTTGGATTCCTCCGCTCGAGGTTTGGATGCCGTCAGAGTGCTGTCGGGTTGGTTCGCTCACGAAATCCAACCAGGCCCCTGGAAGGAAAAAGCCAATAACTCACAGACTGGGCGCCCGATTGACGCGCCGTCTGTCTCGTTGATATCCTCTAGTTGAGAAAGAACTTTTGTCATACTTTGCCCGAGTTTTGGTTGCAGTTGGATAGTGGCCGGGTTGGATTGCACCTGAAATCCAACCATTCCCTTGGAACGGAAAAGCTGTTATCTCTCAGACCAGACGTCCGTTTGATGAACCGTCAGCGGCATTGGTGATATCATTGAGAAACGGTCTCTATGAGTATACCCTATGAGAGTTCGGGGTATAGTTGAGATACGGCCGGGTTGGTTCGCTCACGAAACCAACCGGGCCGCTAGGACGAAAAGGCTAATAACCCACAGACCGGGCGTCCGATTGACGCGTCGTCTATTGCGTTGAGACCCCTATGACGAGGAGGTCCTTTGAGATACTTATTCGTGGAACTTTGAAATATTTAGAGTATCGACCTGTAGCTCGTGGAGTGGACCCTCCCGGAGATGAGCGTGTGGAGTACGGAGACCGTGTAGCCGACTGAGACCTAACAACTGCATGACCGACTCGACTTGGAGTGAGTCGACTAGCCCAGTGGACGGAGCACTACTTTGTGAGGTGCAGACCCATGGCAGATGGAGCACTACCTGTGTGACAGTGCAGACCCGTGGTACTCATTCGGAGAGTACCTCAGCAGGCTACTAGGCGGTGTGCACTACTGTGTTTGGGTGGCATACCCCGGCGGGAAGCACTACTGTGTTTGGGTGGTTGTCCATTGATTTCATGATCTTGGTGTTTTCCTCATGATTGAGATGGGTTACTTGATAACTTAGGTATATGCATGGGCATATAACTAAGTAGAGGTTATCTGTTGAGATCTTCTTTGTGGTTATCCTTGTTGGTTTTTAGTGAGACCTTGAGGGTCTTGGGGTCCCTACTGAGTATCGTTATACTCACCCCTGCACGGGCTATGCCCACACCTCGTTGTATTGGTTGCAGATGACGGGCAGTGCTAACGGAGGCCGAGTGTTCGAGAACTGGACGGTACCCGGAGGTGGAATACACGACGAGTCAGTATCCAGAGGTGGACTTCACGGCGAGAAGACACTCGAAGAAGGTTGACGGGCGAGAGCATTGTGGAGGCTATCTGTACCTACCCTTTAGGTAGGATCCGTGGTGGACGATCCAGGAGTTGCGCCATCTGTACCTACCCTTCAGGTAAGATCCGAGGAGGACGACCCAGGAGCCGCTTCCGTCCCTCCAGTTGTTGTCTTTTTCTGTTTTACTTTGTTCAGTTGTAGTTGTACTTTCTTTTGGGTTTGTATTCTGGCCCATTTACCTTTCAGCACTTCTCTTTGTACTTAGTGTTTTACTTCCGCTTGTACTCTGTGGTGTTTTGTTTAATTTTATAAAGGCAATGCCTTCCCAGTTATCAGGATTTACGCCTTTGGTGCTAGTCGCCAGCCCCTGGCCTATGGAAGGTGGGCTTGGGGTAGTCATGGCACGGGCCCTGAGGACGGGTCATGACACGCACTGGCAGCTAGCCTTTTCTATAGACCCACTGGGCACTGGTGGAGCCATGTCACACAGATGCACGATGAGTCGACACTCTCATGGACTGACTTCTAGCAGCTGTTCTGTGAGTAATACTACCCATTGTGATTGTGCTTAGTCTATATCCAAGATCTTTTGTAGCTTCAATAGAGAGGGATGACAATAGATGAGTATGTAATGAGTTTTACATACCTTATGTGGTATTCCCTTAAAATGTTCTAGGATGTATACTTCTGATCATGGAAGTTTGAGAAGGGACTCCATAGAGATATCTAAGCTGGGGTTTTACCCTTGTGTATCGCCACCTATTCCAAGGTGCTAGAGCAGAAATTAGTGATAGAGATATTTATTTCAGAGGGATTACACATAGTTGGAGCTGGTAGTGGGTTCCAAAGAGATGAGTCATCTATAAAAGCTAGTAGATTATAGGTGTCAGGATTTCAGCACATGAGATCCTTCCATGATCATACCAAGGCATGTAGTCAAAGGTAACACAGAACACCAGGGAAACCCAGTGAGGTGCACTATTTTATTTATGATGGGGAAGTCACATGGCATGGGACTTCTATACCAGATGTCCTGAGAAGCACTGACAGAAAAATGATGGACCGCCATGGCAGAGGTACCGCCGTGACCAGGGATTTCCTAGGTGTGGATAGGGTGGTCCCAAGGGAGGTGGAACTAGTACATGATAAGGGGGAGGTATGGTTGGAGGTTGAAACTATGAGATCCTTCCACCACCATGACCAAGAGGCCCATGTATGGCTTTAGGAGATGGCGGTCGGGGCTGTAGATAGCTACATGCTATGGATGTCGGTGATCCTGCAACGCACAAGATGATTAGAGGTAGGAACTGTGTTTATTCTAATATTGTTTTAGTATTATTTGAAATAGGTTCCAGACATTCCTTTATCTCTCTACTCTTGGTTCAAGAGATGGAGCTCTCATTTTAGGTGCTAGCACAACAACTTTGTTTTGAGGTTCATACAAGGAACACTTCTTCTGAATCTTTCATCTGCTAGTAGTGAAAGCTATATCTTGGTCGTTAGAGGTTAATATGGGAACTTTTGGTCCCGCAGGATAAAACCTTATGACATCATATTGGGTATGGATTGGATATCCGTGGTCTAAGAACAGATCTACTTTCACCATAGATAGATCAAATTCCACACACTAATGGGATGATATTATCCTTTTCTAGCGAGAGAGATCTAATGGGAGAGAAAGTATGTTTTCTAGAATGAGGTTGTAGCCCATCACCCATTAATTAGAGAGTATAGAAATTGGTGTATCATTCTCTTCTGGCACCTGGATTCCTTCATTTGTCGAAGATTACATGGGCGTATTCCACAAGGATGTTCTGGGACTACCTCCAAGGTAGGAGATGGTGTTTTTCACCAACTTGCATCTTGGTACTGCTATGATATGTTCTGAAGCATATCAGATTTCAACTAATGAGATCTAGGAGAAATGGTTGTAGTTAGAGGACCTTTTAGAGAAATGTTTCATCCGAATAAGTGTCCCCCCCTGAGCAGCTCTAGTATTGTTTGTGAAAATAGTGGATTAGATATTATGAATTTTTCATGGATTATCATCGCCTGAAACATGCCATGATGAAGAAAAAGTACCACTCTCCAAGGTTTTACACCCTATTTGACCAGTTGTAAGCTGCAGGATGGTTTTTAAAGATCGATCTCAGGTCTGACTACCACCAGTCGAGGGTTCACGAGGCTGATATTCCAAAACTATAATTCCAATGTCTCTATGAACACTATAAGTTCCTAGTGATTCCATTTGGTATGATTAATTCCCCCATAATTTTTATAGCTTTAATGAGATAGGTTTTACATCCGTACTTGGTCCATTTCATTGTTGTCACCATCGATGACATACTTTTCTACTCTACATCAGATAAGGAGCACACAAAGTATATGAGGATGGTTTTTTATTTTCTTCATGAGCTCAAGCTTTACAGGAAGCTCTTGAAGTGATAGTTTTGGATTCATGAGGTTCAGTTTTTGGGGAATGTCATTTCTAAGAATATTTTAGTCATGGATCCAGTGAATATCGATGCAGATCATTCATGGGAACCACCCAATAATGTGTCAAAGGTGCGGAGTATTCTTTGATTGGTAGGGTACTGGAGGAGGTTTGTGACATGATTTTCTTAAATTGTACCCCCTTTGACCACTCTGACATGGAAAGGCCATTCATTTACCTTGTTTGAGTAGTTCTAGAGGTCCTTTGAGGAGTTTAAGAAAATGTTTATGAGTCCTCCAGTGTTGAGAGTACCAGAGGAAGGTGTTGATTTCATAGTGTATTGCGATTCTTCAAGTGATGGTGTTTCCTATAGAATTGGGGATGACCTCATTGGTTTAAGGTTAAAACATTCCAAGCGGTTTCTAACGGGTTTGTTCGTGAAAACCAGAAACATCCAATGATTCTACATCCATTTGGACCTACTTTCCAAAGGTAGGTGCCCATTAGTTATGAACTGATGAGGCTTATGAATTTTCATTGGTTGAGAGGATGGGAGGTCAAACTCATCACACCTTTTTTAGGGGAATTATTTTCTACTATAAGACTCTCTTTATAGATTTAAGTTATGCTCGTGAATCCGTATTACATTACCAAGTAAAAACTGATCTTTCCTTTATATCTGACAGTCAATGATTAATATGTATGAAATTAAGAGAATCTTTTATATGTATTTGAGGTTATTCATCGATAGAGAATCATCTGTATTTGTTTTAGAGATTCTTAGTCAATGGTATCCTTCGACACATTGTATAAAGCTTCTTGGTCATTATGATAACCATAATGGTTTTAAATCCACTCAACGAGGCACTTGAAGTTTATTGTCATTCAGAAGGACATAGATTATTTCAGAGTTGGGATCGTACCTGCAGATGGGCTACCTACGTATCCTTGTTTAGAGAAGGAATCAGAACCCATGTAGTTTGAGTAAGGGAGTATGAGGTTTATGCATGATTGATGGCTCAAAGAAAGATGTCATGATTACTTTTACACTCTAAGCTCACGTGATTCATGCTCGGTGTGAGAAACAAGAGGTATTGGTAAAACCAGACAATTGTGCCACGAAAGATGCAATCATGAGAAATAATGTGGGGATTATGTATGTATGACTGCCCAGATAGATGAATATTAGGATTTACTTCAGGGAAGAAACCCGGAAATAGGATCGATAAAGGTATATGTACTTTATGGAGATTTGGATACTCTAACTTGGGGCTTACTCATGAGGAAGATTCCCAAATTAGAAGGGACTTATGATTGGGTTTTATTCCTGAGAGGGAAGCCCAAATCAAAAGTAAATTAAGACTGGTTAATAGAAAATATGACTGTGGCTTATTACTGAGAAGGAGGCCCAGGTTAAAGGGATTTTTGGGAACTTGGGGCTTATTCCTGAAAAAGGGGGCCCAAATTGGGGAACTTGGGGCTTATTCCTAAGGAGGATGCCCATATTATGAGGGATTTGGACTGGGGCTTACTCCTAAAATGACGACCCAGGTTAGGGGACTTAGGGCTTACTCCTAAAGAGGATGACCAGGTGAACATGGTCCATAAAAGATATATGTGTTTTATGGAGATTTATACTCTTAATTTGGGGATTACCCCTGAAAAGGATGCCCATAATTAAAGAGGGAACTTTGAATTATGATTGGGGATTACTCCTAAGGATGATGCCCAATTTTGAGAACTTGGACTGGGACTTACTTCTGAGGAGGAGACCCATGTTAAAGATCATCTCATCTTTCAAGGATGAGGTTAAATGAATGAAATCTCTAACCTTAGTGACATAAATATGTGTAAATCACTAGGTTTTTTAGAGATATTCCACAGAATTCCTTTTAGATAAGGAATCCAATGAAGAAAACATGCCATAAAATGGCTTGGAATAGTGTCTTGAAGGCTGAATCTTGAAAAGGAAAGGTGGATTGGCATAGGAGAGGAAAAATGGGCAGGAAGGGCACCCAAAAAGAGAGGGGTGCGCAGGTCCTAGTGGGTGCGCAAGTCCTGTGTGGGCGCGCAAGTCTTGGTGGGCGCGCAAGGCCTGGTCGCGCAGGTGTACCTGTGAGACACATGGGTACTTGCGCGACGGTCAACCCTTAAGGTAATACTTGGGTGAGACTTGGATCAAGCCCTTAGTACTATCCCTAGAGGCTTCCAGAAGAGTGGCGTGCAAGTTCTGTTGAAGGAGTAAGGCTACGCGCAAGTGTGGCCATTTCCCCTAAGGGCTGGACACTGAGGTGCGCAAGTGTTGATGAGTTTCAACACTTAGTCCTTCCTCCTCCTCTTTAGATCTTATTTTCTAGGTAAGAAATTACCTTAGAAGTTTTCGGAATCTTTGAGAAGAGACTGGGGTGCCGGGAGCTCAAATCTGAGGTTCTGGAATTTTCCGTCCGTCAAATGGGGGGCCCACAAGGGGTATTTATAGGCTGGAGAAGACCCTGGGCGAATTTCAAAGACGGCGCACAAGTCACCTGTGTGACCACTAGGCGGCGTGCAAGTATACATGCGTGACCAAATTGTGGTGCGCAATTATACTTGCACGACAATGATGAAACCTGTGCGGCCAAAGTGGGAAGGAATCCTTGTTCACGCCTTTGTCTATTTTTGATGTTTCTTCAAAGGATGAATCACTTTAGACTAAGGTACTTCTCTTTTTCAATTATTAGACTCTATGACGGAAAGGAGCATCAATAAAAGTCCCCCCTCAGAGTTGGATCCGGAGAGAAAAGAGGATTTGACTCTGAGGAAACAAGAAAACCAAGGAAGAATCTTTAAATTGATCAATGTTACCTAAATCATACAAAATGTATGTTTAGTGATCTGGAACTTGACTTTTATTCAGAGTTCCCTTGTCTTCTGTGGGCAGTTTAAAGTAATTCACGTCGAACATAAAAAGGATAATATTTAAGGTCGAAATAGCTTTGGCTGAATGAATTGAAATTGACTCAATTCCTTGACAATTTATCTGAAAACATATTACTATACTCAAGTATGAAGGCAAATATGTAAACTATGACTTAAGAAATTTTGAATATGAGGAATGTTATGAAAAAGGACTAATATGCATTAGAAGAAGTATTTCCCTAGGAGTGAAGTTACCACTATTTAACAAACCTGTTAGGGGGCTTGAATTATGCAGGGCCACTAAGGGCATTGGCTGCATTGTCAAATAATAGCATCTTTTGGCTGACAGGTCCGTTATGTAGACTTGTTTATGCAAGGCCACCTAAAGGCACGTGCTGCATAGTCAGGAAAAAGAACTCTCAGAAATTTTCTTTTCTACTGCTAAAAGCCAATGGAAGTTTTATGGAGATTCAAATTTTCCAAAGTATGGAGTTTGTTGTATGGAGAGATGTACTTGAATATAGAGAAGATATTTCCAAACAAGATTGTCTAAGATCTGGATGAATATCACTCCTACGAAGGTCTGATCCAAATGTAGGAAAGGGAAATATAAACCATAGACTTGAATACTTTCAGATCATGAAAAAGAGTATGAGACAAATATGTAAAGGATGGATATTTTTGCGGATCCCTACATATCTTCATTAAGACAACTAAGGAAAAAATAGGTTTTATTCCCAAGAATTAAGTTACCACTATTTAACAAACCTGTTAGGGGGTTGAATTATGCAGGGCTGCCTATGGGCATTGGCTGCATAGTCAAATATTAGTATCTTTTGGCTGATAGGTCCGTTATGTAGACTTGTTTATGCAAGGCCGCCTAAGGGCACGTGCTGCATAGTCAGGCAAAAGAATTCCTGGGTATCAGACATTTTGTGACCAGAAGTCAAGAAAAAGGGGTTATGAAGATCTGAAGATATTTAAGGTTAGGAGTGTGACACATGAAAATGAGTATTGTCCAATGTATGAAAGAGACACATATAGACCAATGTTTACCATAATCATATTGTGGCTGGGTCCTTAATTGAGATATTGGACTTCACTACATATCTCATTAGGATGAGAATCAAGACATATATAGTTCTTGAAATACAGTTTAACGTCATGTGGGACGAAAGTATGGGAGATCTTAGTTTAGGGTCATAGAGCTCGAACCATAATAATGAATACACTATATATGTTTTCATGGGGACTTTTCAGCCAGGGGACTGAAATTGGAATTTGGGGTTAGGCCCAAAAGACTTGGGGCTGGATTCGAGGGATGCTCAAACATTCCTACGTATCCTATAAGGATGTGAATCAAGCCCACGTAGTTCTTGAAATACCCTCTGTACAGATATGGTTCATACATGTGAAGGGTGAAAGGGGACTTCAGTGTAATGATGATTTGACCCAAGATAAAAGGTTTGGGCACTACCATGTATACATGTAGTATTTGAAATATGACATGATTAGAGATCAATGTCAATGATGATTCCCTCTTAGGCAGGGGACAATGAAGTATATTTTAATGCCATATACCAAGGACAAGGGACATACACAATTTAACATAATGCAGGACGGAAGTAAATCGACATGAAGATATCGATTTTGGGCTTGAAACTTGGGAGACTGCCTAAGTACCCAGCCTAGAAGACAATGATCAAAGTCTGCATAGTTCAATTTAAAATGAATTGGTGATTAGGATGTATTTGAGGACAACCCAAAGATAATTTTAGGACTTACGCATGGTTAGCGGCCCAGGGAGAATGTTAAGTTTGAGGCTTACTCTAAGATCACGTGACTCATACTCCTTGTGAGAAACAAGAGGTAACAACAAACCCAACGATGTAAAATTCAACGTCATGTAGGACGAATTAGGGACTTTTACAGTTTAACGTCATGTATGACAATGGAGTGATGTACAGTTTAGTGTCATGTAGCTAGGACGTATTACTATAATGTTTAATGTCTTGCAGTGAGGACAATGGGGAGATAGTTTAACGTCATGTTGGACAAAAAGGGGACAATACAGTTTAACATCATGTTGGACGAAAGGGAGAATAGTTTAAGGTCATATGCATGGACCGTAATGGTGTAGTTTAAAGTCTTGCTAGACATAAGGGACTGTGTAGTTTAAATTCATGCAGTAAGGACTTAAGAAGGGCTGTATAGTTTAACGTCATATAGCAAGGATGACAGTAATGTAATTTAACGTCCTATTAGACGTGAGGGAGAATAGTTTATGGTCATATGCATGGATCGTAATGGTGCAGTTTAAAGTCTTGCTAGACATAATGGGACTGTGTAGTTTAAAGTCTTGTAGTGAGGACTATACAGTTTAATGTCATGTTGGACGAAAGGATGCTATACAGTTTAGCGTCATGTATCTAGGACGTCATAGTTTAACGTCATGTTAGACGACGAGGAAATGAAAATAGTTTAAGGTCATATGCATGGACCGCAATGGTCAGTTTAAAGTCTTACTGGACATAGGGGACTATTCAGTTTAAAGTCTTGCAGCTAGGATGTATTGAAACTATGACTGGCATAAGGATCTGTTAAGTGAATCATATTAACAGAACCAAAGATCAATTCTTCGTCTGATGAAGAATCTTCCTGATTAGCCAATTTAGGTTGTGCCGTTTGATGGGGCGGTGCCCGTGGCTTCGAAGTAGATGGCATAAAATCTGCCAGAGTCAAAGACAACTTGGGATTTAACACAATCTCATCTTCTTCTGATTGTTACTATTTTTTTGAATTATGCCGTTTCGTTGAGTATTTTTCTTCTGATGAAGGGGGGTTTGATGTGGCATTCACAGTAGAAGACACAATTGGTTTCTTCAATTGCGTTCGCAAAATGTCATGAGTTCGATTGATCATCTTTCTGACCATCCAATCATTATATTTATGTGCATTATTGCTTTTGACTTCTTGCCACTCGCCTTCTTCCTCTGGAATTGTAGCAGTAACACATGCTACCTGGGATGAAGAGCCTTTAAGTTTGACTTGTCCCGAGTCAACCATTTTTTGCAGGAGATCCTTGAAGACAAAACACTCTTGAATGGGATGCCCCAACATCTGATGAAAGGGGAAATAGTTGGTACGGTCTTCATCTCCTTCCTTGTTTGGCCTATTGGGCTTTGGCAACTAAACCAAATTGTTTTCCAGAGCCAAAATGAAGAAGCCAGGAACTTGTTCATTTCGGAAAGAATAAACTTTTCTCTTCAGATCCTCAAATTGTTTCTGTCTTTGATCTCTTTGATCATCTTGATGAAACAGACGTTGTTGTTGATGCTCTGGTGGTGGATCCCTTCGGAAAGATGATGGTTTTGAATTAGAAGTAGGTATAGGTGCTTGTTTAAGCGTAACTATAGCATTATCTACTTTCCTCATTCTCCTTCCTGGAACTGATGGAATTACACGAGATTTAGCTTTAGTCTATACAAGAGAATCTTGAATCTGCTGAGCGATTGAAGTAAGGTCTCGAAAACTTCCTTTGTATTTCACAGGGATCAATGGAGTGCGTAACTCGTCACACAAATTTTCTACACAGATTGGCAAAAATTCTTCTTGAGGGAGTGCTAAGCTTAGAGAATATGTTAATCCCCTCCAGTGAGAAATGAAATCTGAAACCCTTTCATTCTCCCTTTGCTTACAGTTTGTAAGATAAAAAACTATTGTCTTTGGAAAAGTTGAGTTGAATTGAAGAAGGAATTGTTGATAGAGATCTTCCCATCTGGTAATTGACCGAGATTGTAAGCTTGTGTACCAAACAAAAGCTGGTCCTTGCAAGGTCCGCACGAAGCATATGAGTTTCACTACTTCTTGTTGCTCCAGAGCTCCCATAATAGGATCACAACAAGACACGTAATGCGTCAAATGCTGTTTAGGATCACCTGATCCATTGAAAATAGGGAATACAGGGTTCCCAAAACTTGACAGTGGAGGGATTGAATCTACCCATTCAGGGTAATCTTTCCTTTCCAGTTGAATCTGGGCACGCTTTCCCTCTAGGTATTTAAATCGAGCTATTAATTACTCAATAGTATTTATTAACTTTTGAGAAATATCCAGTTGAGCTTGGACCTGAATAGGTGCAATAACTGGAGCTTGGATAGATGTGGTGGCTGGTATTGCAACTGATCACAATACCACTGGTTTTTGCTGTGCTTGACCCATAGGATTAGACTTGTGAGGGTGTACTGATAGAGGAGGATATTCTTGACCCATATCAGTAGCAGCAACAAATTCCCTTGGCTGACTGACTCCAGCACACTTAGGAGGAAGACTACCTTGTAGTAGTTCTGCATTCATCCTCCTCAATTACTTCATTTCTTCCTCTTGTTGCATAAATCTTTTCTCTAGTGAGAGAAATTAGCCTTCTCCAGAGGAAGGGTACGTAACCTGATTCTTTCCTTTCCCCTTTTTGGATCCCTTTCAGAGAGGGGGAAGTTGGATACTTGAAGGAACACCCAGATTCTGGGTAAGCCTTTGATTTCATGTATGCACAGATTCTTCATTTGTATCTGTGCGTACAACCTCTTGATTAATAACCTCTTCATCTGAATCCCCTGAGTGAGCCTCATGTTCTGGAGGATCAGAAACAACTGCATTGATGATATTAATTGATGCATAACGCATTGCATCCCTTATATTTCCATTTATGTGATATTGTCTTCTTCTATGTCCATGACGAGACAGTACCTTTTGTTGATTTGATCTCTCAGGAACTTCTTGACGAACTGTAATTTGGAGAGAATCTTCTGATAATTCGGCTCTTAATTCCTCTTGTGGCTTCTTCCCTAATCGAGAGAAGACTGAATTTCTCTGAGGAGGGGATTGATGATTTGAAAAAGTCCCTAGTCTGGTGGAATGGGGCTGTTCCTGCTATTCCCGATCAACTCATCAAATCCTATTTTTTGATTCTGAGGGTTGGGTGAAAAGAGTCCCCGGTCTGGAAAGCTGGGGTGGTTCTTGACATGCTTCATCTGAGACTTTCTTAAAATCTCTCTTGATCTTACAGACTTTAATTCGGAAATTAGCTGGATGCATCAAGTTGCATCCACTTTTATTACCCTGCTCAAAAGACCGTTGGATGATTTTTGACACTTCCGTCACTTGATGATGTACAAGCTCTAAACAAGAAGCTTGTTCAATATTCTAATTTTCATGATTCAAGAGTAATTCAGTAATTTGTTCTCTGTATACTTGATTTTGAGAAGAACTAGTTGAGGCCCATTCTTGAGCGGGCCATTGATTACAAACAAAGCCAATTGGCTATGGCCGGCTATGGGAAATAACATTGCATGAGACCATATTTGGTGGGCTTTGCTGACTAGAGAGTACAGTGACATGTAGTTCTCCTTGAACACCCCATACCCTTATATGAATACCAGATGGGGCATTGGAAATTAACTGGCGCATCCTTCTTAGTGCGCCAAGGCATGAACGTTGAAGGGATCTCTGCTACTTTTCAGCTTTCAGATATCGAGAGACTGAGAGAGATTCCAAATCAATCTGGCATTGTAACCCTTCTATTATCTTGACATGATTTTCATATTCATCATAAGATAATATTTTCTTCTTCAATTGACAAAGAGTTTTTCATATGTTGAGACGAACTTCATGAATTCCATCTTCCGTCAACATCTCTGGAATGTCATACTGAGAATCAGCCAGAGGCCAAAACATAAATGGCACTTCACCTTTCGCCAATTGTTTTCTCATATTCAGAACTTCCTCTTTATCATTTGATAAAGACTCTTCTACCTGATTAGACCAAAGATGGTGCTTCTTTGTTGCTTCATCTGATTCAACAAGATCGGTGGGGAATTCACTGATCAAACTAGAAGTTGAACGATCCATGGGTGGTTCGGAGAATGACCTACACTATGGGCTATCCTCTGATTGTGAAAGTATTTCACCTTCTAGCGATGAAGCATCAGACATGACTGGTTTCACATTTGTAAGTGCCTCAAGATAAGAGGGCTTTCTCGGCACTACATTGTCCATTGGAGCATTTTCCAGGAAATGTGCATCATTACTGCGGAGAGGACTTTTGTAGTGAAATTCATCATCATGGGGAGGACCACCATGGTGGGTTACAGCAGAAGACAAAATCTCTTGCTCCTTAGTCTTCTGGACACACAAAGGGTTACTGTAGCTCTCATCTGAAGATGAAACTTCGAGATCAACTAAATTGTCATGAAACAAGCCTTCATGAGGAAGTGTCTGTTGAAGACCTTCATAATTAATGTTCCCACTATTGGGAAATAAGAGAGTACAATCCTAAGTCACCACAGATAATTTTGTGATGGCTTCAAGAACTCTGGCATTGAGCAAAGTCTCATTGCAAATTGGTTCTTGATTTTACAACTGTGCCAGGCAGGTATTCTTTTTAGACGCCTTCTTACACAATTTGGAAACCACTTGTTGACAAAAGTGGATACTCTGAGTAGGTGTATGTGCATGATCAGGAGAGATGGCTATGCTAGGCTGATGATCTCCACTCAAATCAGGTGTATGTGCCTGACTTAGCTGTCCGTGTGATATGGGGGAGTACGCCTCACAACCCTCTTAGACTAGAACAGAGGTGTGTTTCTATTCTGGAGTGAACTGTTGATGTGTCACTCCACTGGTAGAGACAGATTTATGTGTCTTTCCCTGAGATTCCGCTGAAGCTGTTATAATATCCTGGAAAGCATCCAGAATATGAGCAGGGATTTTCTTCTGCTCTTTCACCATTGACAGAATGTGCTTGGTGACTTCAGCTGCCAGAACAGGGATATACGTCCATTCTGAGCTTGGAGTAGGTGTATGTGCCTGCTTCGGTCCTCCTTTTCCAATCAGTGAATCCTGACAGTACTCAAGTGTGGGGCCAGAGAGTTGAGTCTACCTCTTGTTTGTCGCTGGATATTTCTGACTGACTTCTCCGACTGCTACCAAACGAGACTGGTGGTAGGCTTGATCAATACTAGAAGGTGTATGTGCCTTCTGATTGTACTCCGCCAAACATGGTTGATGAACTTACTTCAATATTGACAAACGAGGCTGCTGGCATGATTGATGAGTGTAAGCAGGTGTATATGCCTGTTTACCAGTTGTCAACACATTGGGTTGGTGGGATACATCATATGTACTTAGACGAGCCTGCTAACTAGATGATTATTTATAAACAGGTGTATGTTCCTGTCTATAGTACTCCACCGGAATTGCCTGGTGAGATTGGTGTGCTGCTTCCAGACGAGTCTGCTGGACAGCGGGATTAGAACGGACGGGTGTGTGTTCCCGCTCGTTGATTTCCACCAAGTTAGGTTGGTGGACTTCTCCGGAGATGGCAGAGATGAGAACCTGCTCACTATTGACCGGATTTCGCCTTTGGAGGTTCGTCTTTCTTGCTCGGGTTCGAGGAACCTGCGCTGAATGCCTAGAGAAGATACCCTCAACATGTTGAGGGCGCACTGCCGCATGAGTCTGGCGGCGATTGTTGATGGGAGCCCTCGGTAAGGACTCCTATATCCTTGAATTAAGGCCCTGAGGGACCTGCTTATTCACCTCCCCAGAATATGGAAGGTACTGGTGATTGAATTCCAGGGATAACGACCCGAAATAGTTGGAGACAGTGGTTGGAACCACATACTTCTTGATAACTAGTCGTCGTTATCCGGACGACCGGTGTGAGCTTTTCACTTGGAGGTCTTGTTGAGCAGCCTCCAGAGATGGAATGGTACCATTTTGACGGTACTCCTTAACTAGCGCGTTCGATACCCAGCATTGAAGACGTTGAGTTGGTGATATCATCCTCAGAGCGGATGACGATCTAGTAGGAGTAGCAGTAGAGGCATTCACATCAGAAGTATTCACGGTTGTGAACATAAGAGAAGCCATTGTAGAAGATCTTGGAAAAGAGTGCCTGTTTGATGTAACAGACGTAATCTAGAAAAGTCCAGCCACTACATATTTTGGATGAGAACATATTTTATTGATTGCATTGTTGGCCCTCTAATTGAGTTCAAATAGGGGCCTAACAAATATGTAAGACATTACTTTAACTTGGATAAGGATTCATGTCGGGTTCACCATTTTTTGTTTACTCTGGAATTGGGGATGACCTCATTGGTTTAAGGTTCAAACATTCCATGCAGTTTCTAACGGGTTTGTTCATAGAACCGGAAAAATCCAATAATTCTACATCCATTTGGACCTACTTTCCAAAGGTAGGTTCCCATTAGTTATGAACTGATGAGGCTTAAGAATTTGCATTGGTCAAGAGGATGGGAGGTCGGACTCATCACACCTTTTTGAGGGGAATTATTGTCTACTCTGGGACTCTCTTTATAGATTTAAGTTATGTTTTTGAATCCTTATTACATTAACAAGTAAAAAATGAGCTTTCCTTTATATCTGACAATCAATGATTAATATGTATGAAATTTAGAGAATCTTTTATATGTATTTGAGGTTTTTCATCATTATATAATCATCTGTATTTGTTTTAGAGATTCTTAGTCAATGGTATCCTTCGACACATTGTATAAAGTGTCTTGGTCATTATGATAACCATACTGGTTTTAAATCCACTCAGCGAGGCACTTGAAGTTTATTGTCATTCAGAAGGAAATAGATTATTTCAGAGTTGGGATCGTACCCGCAGATGGGCTACCTATGTATCCTTGTTTAGACAAGGAATCAAAACCCACGTAGCTCAAGTAATGGAGTATGAGGTTTATGCATGACTGATGGATCAAAGAAAGATTTCATAATTACTTTTACACTCTAAGCTCACGTGAGTCATGCTCGGTGTGAGAAACAAGAGGTATTGGTAAAACCTGACAATTGTGCCATGAAAGATGCAATAATGAGAAATAATGTGGGGATTATGTATGTATGACTGCCCAGATAGATGAAGATTAGGATTTACTTCAGGGAATAAACCCATAAATAGGATCGATAAAGGTATATGTACATTATGGAGATTTGGATACTCTAACTTGGGGCTTACTCCTGAGGAAGATGCCCAAATTAGAGGGGACTTATGATTGGGTTTTATTCCTGAGAAGGAAGACCAAATCAAAAGTAAATTAAGACTCGTTAAGAGAAAATATGACTGGGGATTATTCCTGAGAAGGTGTCCCAGGTTAAAGGGATTTTTGGGAACTTGGGGCTTATTCCTGAAAAAGGAGGCCCAAATTGGGGAACTTGGGGCTTATTCCTAAGGAGGATGCCCATATTTTGAGGGATTTGGACTGAGGGTTACTCATGAAAAGAATGCCCAGGTTATGGGACTTGGGGCTTACTCCTAAGGAGGATGCCTAGGTGAACATGGTCCATAAAAGGTATATGTGTTTTATGGAGATTTATACTCTTAATTTGGGGCTTACCCCTAAAAAGGATGCCTATAATTAAGGAGGGAACATTGAATTATGATTGGGGCTTACTCCTAAGGAGTATTCCCAAGTTTTAGAACTTGGACCGGGACTTACTTCTAAGGAGGAGGCCCAGGTTAAAGATCATCTCCTCTTTCAAGGATGAGGCTAAATAAATGAAATCTATAACCACAGTGACATAAAGATGTGTAAATCACTAGGTTTTTGAGAGATATTCCACAAAATTCATTTTAGATAAGGAATCCAATCAAGAAAACATGCCATAAAATGTCTTGGAAGAGTGTCTTGAAGGCTGAATCTTGAATAGGAGAGGTGGATTGGCATATGAGAGGAAAAATGGGCTGGAAGGGAACCCAAAAAGAGAGGGGCACGCAGGTCCTGGTGGGTGCGCAAGTCCTACGTGGGTGTGCAAGTCCTGGTCGCGCAGGTGTACCTGCGCGACACATGAGTACTTGTACGACGGTCAACCCTTAAGGTAATACTTGGGAGATACTTGGATCAAGCCCTTTTTACTATCCCTAGAGGCTTCCAGAAGAGTAGCGTGCAAGTTCTGTTGAAGGAGTAAGGCGGCGCGCAAGTGTGGCCATTTCCCCTAAGGGCTGGCCACGCAGGCGCGCAAGTGTTGATGAGTTTCAACACTTAGGCCTTCCTCCTCCTCTTTAGATCTTCTGTTTTAGGTAAGAAATTACTTTAGAAGTTTTCGGAAGCTTTGAGAAGAGAATGGGGTGCCAGGAGCTCAAATTTGAGTTTCTGGAATTTTCCGTCCATCAAATGGGGGGCCCACAAGGGGTATTTATAGGTTGGAGAAGACCCTGGGAGATTTTCAAAGAGGGAATGAAAGTCACCTGCACGACCACTAGGCAGTGCGCAAGTATACTTGTGCGGCCAAATTGTGGCGCGCAAGTATACTTGCACGACAATGATGAAACATGCGCGGACAAAGTGGGAAGAAATCCTTGTTCATGACTTTGTCGATTTTTGATGTTTCTTCAAAGGATGAATCAATTTGGACTAAGGTACTTCACTTTTTCAATCGTTAGACTCTGTGACGGAAAGGAGCATCAAAAGATGGGTTTGGTTGTGTGTTAATGCATAAATAGGTAGTTATCATATACAAGTCATGGTAGTTGAGACTCCACGAGTAGAACTACACAACTCATGAAATTGATTTGAAAGTGTTAGTATTCTACCGGAGTATGAGGAGACACTACCTCATGGGGGAGAACTTTTTAGATTACTCATATCATTAGAGTCTCAGGTACATCTTCACTTAGAGAGAACTAAATTTGAGATAATCACTCTAGTTGGTGTTCCTACATGACTATGAATTTGAGATGGTCTATACTTTAGGGAAGGGAAATATTTTAAAATATCACCTTCGAAGAAATTCCCCGACATGCTTAGTGGAAGAAGCTTTAGAGTATTTAGCCTCCCTACAACTAACCCTGGTGGAGTAAGAGGTACAAATTTTCTTTTGTTGATGGTGTTAACTCCTTCACTTCTGAAGAGAGTGAGAGAGTCCCGACTAGGATACATCGAATGTGAGGTATTATGTGATCATATATCCACAAGTCATTCACTAGATGGATATTCTGAATGACGGAATCATGCCATCTTATTATAGGGGAGAATAGTGGTTCCGGTCACATTGTGGGAGGAGGTGATGCAAGAGTTCCACACTTCTCCCCTAGTAGTACTTCTCGGTTTGGAGAAGATGTAAAGATACCTTCATTGGTAGTTTTTGTGGTTTTTCATTAGGAAAAGTGTAGCTGAGTTCATCTCTCGATACCTCACTTGTTAGTAGGGGAAGGATGAGCACCAAGTATTGGCAGGTTTGTTACAGCCCCTCGAGATCCTAGAGTGGAAGTGAGATGACATACACATGGATTTTTAAAAAGGTCTTCCAAACATAGTGAAGATCCATGACACCATATGGGTGATAGTTTAGCAATTCATAGAGTCAAAATACTTCCTTTCTATCAGGGATTAGAGTTCAGTGAAGAGTTTGGGGCAGTTGTACGTATGAGAGATTTTTTGTCTTCATGGGGTTCCCTCGATGTTCGTCTCCTATTATGATAGGTGGTTTATATCATGATTATAGATAGGCCTATAAGAGGTATTTGGGAACCTCATGTTGTTGAGTATAACCTTTCACCCTCAGATCGATGGGTAGACCAAGTGCACTATCCCGGTACTAGAGGATATTCCAAGGGCTTGCATGCTGGACTTCGGCCGGAGCTAGGAGGATCAACAAAAATTTGTAGAGTTTGTGTAAAAAAATATCTACCACTATACCATCATCATGAAACCTTTTGAGAACTTGTATGGGAGACATTGAAGATCACCCTTATGCTGAACATAGATCAGTGAGATGTCTTTGGTGGGCCTAGGGTTTGCACAGATGATGACAGAGAAAGTGTAGGTCATCCATTAGCAGATGAGGATGAACTAGAGAAGATATAAATCTTACAAATATTTCCATTATTTTCCTTTATATTTCAATTAAGGATAACACATTTTCTTTCAATTCTACCCAGAAGGAAGATTATGGAGGTTTGGATGGGGAGGCATTCTATCCCAAAGGTTCATCTGGCCGTTTGAGATCGTGTAGAGGGTTGGTGAAGTTGATTACTTCCTTGACCTACCCCTACAACTAGAGTAGGCACATGACGTCTTCCAGGTCTCACAACTGAGTAGATATGTGAATGACCCTACACACTTTATAAATTGGGGTGGGAAGGACATCAAGGATGGAGAAACCATTACAGAGCACAAAGTGGTGATGAAGGACTGGTAGGAGAAGACTCTATATGGATGGAATATCCCTTTTCTTTGCATGTTATGGTAGCATGGAAATGTTCAGGAGAGTTCCTTGGAGTGGGAGAGCCAGATGTGGGCTTAGTAGATCAAGTTTTGTTCCCAGTTTTTCTTTTCAAGGACAAAAATCTTAAATTAGGTAATAATGTAGAGAACTAGTTTTTTCCTTTTAACAATTTTAAATATTTCTATATATACTTCCATAGTTAGGAATTGATACATCATGTGATTTTGAGACCCAGTGTGCCTAAAACTAATTTTATAAAAATATTAATTATATTTTAACCAATTCATGAAAAAATTATTAATGAAAATGAGATAACTCTTAAAAAGATTCATAGATCAGAAATATGGGACCACAGTTATGTCTGGAAGTGGTGTTTACCCTATGTGAGACATAAAATGAGTCATATCGGGACATTCAGACCCCTCGCTCTTTAACGTTATGTTTATGTGGACTAATTAATTATTAAATTAATTAATTAATTCCATTTTTACATGAATAAAATATTATAAATATATCATTGTGGAAACCTCACCAGGGTTAGCCTCAAAATTATGAAATCAATATAGAAGCTCCCTTTCCTCCTTCATTTGGAATATCACAATGGAACTCTGAATTGGATCAGATTTGGATGCAACGAATGTAACAGATCCTTTTAGATTATTTTCAGATGCATTTTTTCTCAATGATTGATATGTAATTGAGGAAGGAACCATTAATTTGTGTTTTATTCCCTATTTATTAAATGTTTTAGTAGATTCATCCTCTTTAATGGATCTGTTCCAATTTTAGACATTTCATGCAACCAAGTTTTCAAATATAAATTACAATCAATTTGCTTAATCAATTTTCTAAATCAGGTATTCCCATTCTTGATCATTAGCCAATAAATCTTGTCCAATTATGTCAAAACCTTGATTTTTGGTTCTTATCTCCCCCATTTCTTTGTATTATTCTTCTATTGGATCTCATGACCCCGAATTGAATTTTCTGGGAGGTACTGAGCTCAATAAGACTGTTGAATTCATGGAAGAATGATTAAAAAGAATAGATTGATAAGCTGGTCATATATCTGGGAAGATTTATGGAATGATAATGATTGATTTGGTGGTTTAAGATCATGAAATAAGACATTGAATCCATGTCGTCATGTGGAACGAGTTCTAGAACCCTCAAAGACTTTTAGTGGTCATTTTCTAGTGAAAGATGGCTGAGATCCCTGATCTGTTGTTAATTTCAAATTTTTAGGATGATTTGAGGCCTAGATCGAATCCAGACAAGTAGATTCCAGCTTAGAATTAGGATTTTGGATTTATGAAAAAAATCCCCACTGCAGGTTGTGTTCTAGAATGACCACACACACGTGTATCCCCCTTCCACAGTGGCGCCTAGGGTTTGAGAGAAATTAAGGATGAAACTATGTGTAGTCTATCCTATATGACATGTATACCCTTTCTGGGTGGAGAACCCATTTGATGGGTCACATGGATAGGAACACATGTAGAAGTACATAATGTCCAGTATAATACCATGTACTCCTATATACAGACACAATGAGAAGCACGTGGCCCTGACCCTGGTTATCTGGGACATGCCATGTAGTCCACTTACACAATGTTTAATGCTACATAGGGTAGAGGTGTGTGAAAACCTAGGACATGTCTAGACTATGGAGAGGGACCACATGCACTGTGGGTCCCCTCACATGTTGTGTATCCATTTATCTCTTTTGATAAAACTTTAATCATCTGTATCTCCTTCGTTTGAACTGGAATTTTGACCCATGAGTAGCCTATCATGAGTTTTTTTCATATAGAACACGATAGTTCCCTAAGTTGTGGATTTAGTTTTATGATGTGAAATATTCTGGGAATAGAACCTTCTAAGGTGATGACTGATGACGGAAGTGGTCGTGCATGATCACCAGAGACTCTTGAGTGGAACCCTCATAATGGGAAGGGCATGGGTACTCAAGGACTTCAAGAGTGGAACACTCTAGCTAGGCTGGTCATGGATCATCTACAGACATCTAAGTAGAACCCTCCACTTGGGTTGGGAATGGTTCCTCTATCAACTCCCATATTAGAACCTAATGTTGGCACAAAGTGTGGGTCCTCTACAGAATTCTATAGTGGAACCCTCTAGCCGGGCTGGGCATGGGTCCTCTTCCATCGTAGTGTAACCCTCTGGCTAGGTAGAGCATGGGTCCTCTATCAACTGCTAGAGTGGAACCCACATGTTGTTCTAGGGAATGGGTCCTCTACCTCAAGATTGTGTCACCTTGATTATGTGGTGTTGTGAAAAAGTATGGATTAACATGGAAGTATACTTTTGGTAAGATGTGTGGAGTGCTGGGCATCATTGATGGTCTTTTGGAACTATTGGTTACACTTCTTATTGGGATGATTTATGCGATGATGATCCCCTTAATCTCTAATTTTGGATTCTTTTGATTGAGCATATATATATATATATATATATATATATCCTTATTTTGTATCTACACCTTGGATTTGGGTAATATCGTTCAACGAGAGGCGAAGATGCATGGGGTATGTGATGTGCTTTTCATGTTTATATTCTCATGGTTGGATGAGTCTAATATCCTACTATAGTTTTCAAAGTCTTGATGGGTAGTTCATATACTCACAGTGCTTGTCACCTTGTGCTTGGAGGAGCTTACTTTCAATCTCTTGTTGGGTTGAGCTATAATCTTTCATTGTAACTTTATCTATCTACTGTATTTATCTTCTATTTTTATCTCCTATTGATCCCCTTTAGCATTTGGGGTGTCCTACTAGGTATGTTTATACTCAGCACTTCATGGGATTTTCATGCACATGTTGTGTCTTATTTAGATGATAGACAGGATGACTGTGACTATAGATGAGCTTAGGGATACTACGTTCTTGGGTATCATATGGAGGTCATAGCTTGGGATTTAGGAGCTAGGCTCTCTTTCAGCTCTTTAGCTTCCTATTTTATATCAGGTTGGGACACATCTATGATTGGGAGTGTATTTTCACCTTTACGTTTTTTTATACACTACCATACTTTTTTACTATCTAGAGGTTCATGCATGCTTGGTTTACCTTATAGCAGTGTTTTATCTTTTACTTTTTTTCCTCTTCACTTTTACATTGAGTTAGCTATGTGTATTCATATAAGAATTTAGTAAAATGCATCCCCAAGTTAGTTTTTCTTTTAGTCATTGTACCCACCCATAGTATAAGGAGGTGGGCTTGGGGTGGTTTCAGATCGAGCCTCATCTTTGGCCGGGTCATGATAATATCACATGTAATAAAAATATTCACAAATTAGGGAAGGGAATCATAATAAAGGTTGATATTAGATGCTCAGTAAGGGTAAAAAAGGGATATACATAAGGATAACATGAACATAAGGGTATGGTAACATGAGTATAACATTTGAAAACCATACCCTGCATATCAAAGATCGTAAGAATGAGTCAATGAATAGGGATTGGTAGTTCATAAGATAATAAAAGAACATGAACCATAAGAGAATACCATTGGCATAAGGAATGCAATTTGTGGCATACACATATGCATATAAAATCATTTCCATATTGGTTAATGCTCACTAAAAAGGCCATCATATCAGATAAAGTCCTTTACTATACTGCGTTCAATCCTCATTGAAACCATGTATTACTATACTGCATTCACACCCCATTCTATAACTATCTTACTATATTGAGTTCACTCCCTATTCCATCCATGTCTATCTCATGAGATATATAAATCTTTACCCAATTAATTTGAGGGAGATATATGCCCCATATATCTCAGAATTAAAAAATTATTTATTTATTCGACAAGATCATAAAAATTTATCATATCATAACCCATGAAATTAAATGAGAATCATATAAATTTCATAATATCATAAACTTAAAAAAAGAGATAGTTTTAATAATCATTTCATCATAGAATATAATATGAAAATAAGAAGGTTATATAATCATTTCATCACGATATGACATGTGGAAGAGAAACACGTTTCATAAAAAACATCAAATCAAAACATAAACCATTCATTGAATGAATATGAATGGTATCCTCGGATAATATTACTATCATGACATAAGTAATTCCAAATTACACCATCTTATATGGAAACTAATTTTCAAAGATCATTTAAAACATTTATTTGTGAAAATATCCTTCTCGCTTTGAAAAAATATTCTTAAAACATAAATTTTTTGAAAACCTTTTTCGTTGAAAATAACATTAAAATCTTATAATGGAATATTATAAGCAATGATTGGTCATGGTGTCAGAAAATTACGTTCTTTCTATACACATAATAATGAAGGTTCCTTTCATATTTTCGGTAAAGGAAAAATGAGCATTGTTTTTGAAAATGACATGATGATTTCTTTAAAAACATTTTTTTAAAGTCAAAAAATGAGAAAAAATTATTTAAAAAAAAATAAGTGACTAATAAAACATTTTTTGAAACACTTTTAGAAAACATTGTTTTGAAAGAAACAGATTTCAGACATAAGAGATAAATGAATCCATCTTTTTTAGAAACATTTTCTTTATAATTTTAAGTACCAAATATTAGAAAAATGGTAACATTAATTGAATATACAATGAATAAACATAGGATAAGAATATTCATGAGAATTATCTAGTGGTATATTATGATATTTTAATGTTGTAAACTTTACCATAAATGATACCAATAAATGATGATATTGTAACATAAAATCATTACCAGTTTGGTAACATTAAACCATCAACCCCATGAAGGAAGAACATAAAATGAAAATTAAAATATCATTAGTATGAATAAATTAAAGATATTCCATTTCAATGGGGTAGTATATGAACATAGTTTATGAATATAGGTGCATAACATAACATACTTATCAAAGAAGGATAATTGTGAAAAAATACCTCACTGCTTGAATAATGATTGTTTTGAAATACCTATGAAATAATAACACCAATGGAGACATTAATTATTATTAAATGATTTATATTCATGATATATCATTTCATAGGAAAGTATATACACCAAACAAATAAAATTATGGGTGAATATGGAATAAGTCTCTCAGAAATAAAGGTGAGACTAGAAATCCCCTTTCATTAAGTCTTAACTTCCATCATACTCGTTCAAAATTCTTGTATAATAAATATATTTTTAGTATACATTTATCAAATAAAAAATATTATATATATCATACAAATATATTATTTTATTATGACCTTTTATTACCCATTTATTAACAATTTCATGTTAAAGTTATGTTTTAGGTAACAACCGCTTTGTTTTTCATGTATGTTTTATTTTGTTATATTTTTCTTCCTCTTACTTTGATTATGATTTCATCATCTAAATAATTTATATAATGATATAATTATAATATATATTGAGTATATATTTATTTTGTTTAATTTATAAAATTTGGTGATAGGAAATGAAATACACCATTCATGGAGATGGTTGGTCGTATGTACGCATGAACGCTATTTCCATTTTCTTGTTAGGTTGAAAGAAATAAAAGTAAATGATATATATTATCACTCCAGAATAATTATTTATAATTAATAAATTCTATTTAAATCATGAATGAATCACATTGCCTAGTGAGGCGGTAGTCCTCTTTACACATAAATGACATTATCATATTCCCACAAAATGGAAAGCATGAAGGTATGCATTATATAATAATGAAAGAATCATAATAAAAACATAAATATAATATATATTGTATATAAATATTATTTCCATAATTATTCCCAACATTTAAAGGTGGTAATGGAGAAATGAAGGACATCGGTTCATGAGGTAGTAGTCCTCCTTGCACATGAACGATGATTTAGCAACCCATTTTGTGGAAGTTTATGTAGTTCTAGGTCATGACCTTAAAATAAAAACATATAAGTATATATAGGATACTGAGGATATTATATAATACTTATATAAATTTAATTTAAGGGGTCTAAGGAATAAATAATACAAAAAGTTTCATTGATGAACGTTACATCTTCTTCACATATCTCCTTTTGGTTTGAATCAAAGGACATCTTCTATTGGTTGTATGAAAACATTAAGGCTTATAGGATGAGAGGATGGAAGTATATAAGTTATTTGGGTAGTTAATGGATGAAAAAAATGGTTTTTAATGTTTTAAGAGAGGGGGAGATAGGGTATACTTTTATAAGTGTGGTGAGTGGAACTATTGTATTTTTTTGAATTAGTGAATTCCTACCATGTTGTTTTGATTTCACTAAGCCCCAATAATGGTATATTATCAATAATAGAAATGATAAAATATATATATGTCCATAAAATGGGTTTTTGAAATTTTATTGTAATTTTTACATCATATATTATAAATTTAACCACTAAGTAAACTTATTTTACCTTAATCAATGTAATTAATTTTAATAGTTTCCGCTAATGAATTTGGTAAAATAAATAAGTTGAAATTATTATACATTATAAATTATTCTTATTAAAAATATGAAATCCATTTTTACTAATTAAAACAACATTGGTTCCAAAAATTAATTTAAAATTATTCCTGCAGACGTGACGAGAATGTGGGGTTTTAAAGTAAAAATCATAAAAATTATACAATGTTTTCATAATCAATTTCAATATTAAACTGATTAAAATGAAATAAATTGGATAAATAGATGTATAATATAACTAATTACACATTTAAAAAAATTAAAATATAATTTAACATTATAAATAATGTAATCAAAAAGGCAGATTTTAATTAAAACTCATTATTTTTAACTATTCATAAAAAAATGAAACTTTCCCAAAAAATAATGAAAATTCACCCTAATATAATTTTGAAATTATGAATTCAAAAATTAATTTTATTATACCAAATTCATTTTCTAATAGTTTAAAAAATTAATTTTATTATTGTTTACAAAATAAATAAAAATCATTTCTTTGAGAAAATACTCTCTTCAAACTTATAAAGACTTTACCGTAGATTATGTAATTTATCATCAATATGTGTCCTTTATGTGAAGAAATTATAATTAATATTTAAAAATTATTTATTACTATTGATTTTTCTAAGTCTAATGGAATGGTTATAACGATCGAGTATAAATAACTCTATTAATAATATGTCATGGTTTTGTTAAAACTTAGTGTTGTGTGACATGAAAGATAACCGAGTGTTGCGTGTAGTGAAAGATAACCCAGGGTTTCATGTAACACAATATTTACTTAGTGTTTCATGTAATTCAAGACATAAAATAAATTTAATTTATTTAAAAAAAAGTAATTCATAAAAACTCGTTGTGTTACGTTCTATACCCTTTAAAAGAATTATTTCCCTCAAAATTCATCACTATTATACAAAAAAGGTGGATACTTATACAACATAATATCCTAAATATCCCATGTAGCTTCCCCAAACTAGTGGTTTCACCATAAAACTTTGACCAGGTGACTGGCCTTTTTTCGTAGAACTTTCTCTTTACAATCCAGAATCTCCACCAGTTATTACTCCTAAGAAAGATATTGATCCAGTGGTATGAACTCTAACTTTATTACATGTGAAAGGTTAGGTATTTAATTACCTAGGATAGAAATATGGAACACATCGTAAACTTGAGAGAGGTTTTGTGGAATCTCTAAAAAATAACCTACAACCCAAATACAATCAAGAATTTCAGAGGGACTGATATACATAGGACTTAATTTCCTTTTCTCCCCAAATCTCATAACCTTCTTCCATGTATAAATTATTATAAACACATTGTCACCAAATTTAAATTCTAGATCAAATTGGAGATTATTAGTCTAACTTTTTTTTATAAATTTGAGTCGCCTTGATGTGCTTCTGAATGGATATAACCTTATCTTCCATTTTTTAGTGATCTCAGGTCCCAAAATCTTTATTTATTATACTTCATTCCAGAAAATTAGAGATCTACATTTCTTTCCATATAGGGATTCACATGGATATGTATTAATTCTTGAGTAAAACCTATTGTTAAAAGAGAACTCAACTAGGGGAAGGTGTTGATCCCAACCACATTTGAAATCTAAAGAACAAGATCTAAACCTATCCACTAGGGTTTGAATCTTTATTTCAGAATAACCATATATATGAGGATGATATGTAGTATTGAAATTCAACTCTATATCAAGATATTTTTTATGGGTTTTCCAAGACATTGAGGTGAACCTTAGATCCTAATCATATATAATGAAATTTAGTACTCCATGAAACCTTACTACTTCTTTAATGTATATCCTTGTAAGATGATCCATAGAGAAGTATTGTTTGATAGTGATGAAGTGTTATAACTTTTTAAGGTGATTGACTATAACCCATATATAATTATTCCCTTTAGATATTTTTGTGACTCCAATGATAAACTCCATTGTTATGTTTTCCCATTTACATTCTAGTATGGGTAAAGGATGTAACTTCCCATTAGAATTTTTTCTTTCAGCCTTAACTTGCAGGAATACCAAGCACTGATATAAAAAATATGTGATATCTCTCTTCGTTCTATCCCACAAAAATTATTATTTTAAATATACATACACTTAAATACTTCCTGGATGAATAGATAATGAAGATCTCTAATATTCCTCTAACAACTATTTCTTATAATCTGGTATGGATGAAACACGTACATGATTCATGAACCTTATCATTCCATCGTGATCAAGGCTAGGCTTAGCAATGTTTCTAAACTTCTTTTGGAGCTCTAAATATTCATTAAGCACATCATTAATCTTCACACTGATAGATGTTTTAACATTAAATTGTGAAAGATAGTATTTTTTCACCTTCTTCAGTATTTCTATATCCATACTTTATAAATCTTGAAATATTAGATATTTTTTAATCCTCATCATGGATAAGCTAGAATGATCCTTTTGACTCAAAGTATCATCCACCTTGCTTACATTCCAGTGGTTGAAATGTATTGATAATTAATAAAAATTAATAAACTCCAACTATCATCTTAGACACATATCAAACTCCTTCTATGTGAATATGTACTTCAAACTTTTATGATCAATATATATATCACACTTTTTTTTTCTATAAAGATATTACCTCCATATCATTAATGAAAAAATGACCGTAGCCTACTCTAAATATTGAGTTTTGTAATTTTGATCATGAATCTCCAATTTACATGAGTCATAATCTATAAACATGTCATTCTACACAAGAACACATCCCAATATCTTCTTGGATACATCCCTATAGATTAAAAAAACTTCTCACTACAAGGTAATGTAAGAATAGGTGCACTGACTAATATTCTCTTTAGTTACGTGAAACTTTCCTCACATTAATCTTTATAGAGGATATTTGATCCCTTAAAAGTTAAATTGGTTAGAGGATTATGTTAGAATGATAAATTTCTCACAAACCATCCATAATATCTAGCTAAACCAAGAAAACATTATATCTCAGTCACCGTGGTTGGTCTTGGACAACATTCAACAACCTATATCTATGGTGGATCTACTGATATACCCTC
The DNA here is from genome assembly GCA_963277665.1 of Viscum album. Taxonomy (NCBI): domain Eukaryota; kingdom Viridiplantae; phylum Streptophyta; class Magnoliopsida; order Santalales; family Viscaceae; genus Viscum; species Viscum album. The sequence goes on along the minus strand of OY728141.1, from coordinate 930,231,012 downwards.
TATTGAGATTATATGACCCAAAAATTAAACCTTTTACAATGAAAATCATAATTTTTAAATTTTTAATATATTTTCTCTTTACTTAGGGTATTTAATATAATTATCAAGTGATATTCATTATCTTACTTGATCTTTGAATGGATAGGAATATCATCTATAAAGAATACCAAAAACTGATCAAGGTGATATCAAAAGATTCTATTCATTAAATCCATGAAGATAATAAAGGAATTAGTAATACCTAAAGGAATCAATATATACTCAGAGTGTATATACCTTGTATGGAATACCATATTTGGTATATCCTCCTTATTTACCTCCAATTGATAATATCCAAAACAAAGTTCAATCTTGTAAAAGTATTTATATCTACATAGATGATCAAACAAGTCATTAATTTGGGGAAGAGGGTACCTGTTCTTGATCGTGATCCTATTCAACTCTCGATAATCAATACAGAGTCGCATGGATACATATTTCTTTTTAACAAAGACAATAGGTTCACCACATGGTGACACACTTGGATGAATGAATACCTTTTCATGGTTTTTGTGGAGTTTATTCTTCAATTCCTTCAACTCAATCAGGTCCATTATTTAAGGAGACTTTTAATTTGGTGTGGTACCAGTTATTATTTCTACTGAAAAATAAACTTCAAATTTTGGTGGAAGACTAGAAAGATCCTCCGAAAACACATAAAAAACTCCCAAACAATGGGCATATCATCTATGTTGAGTTTCTCCCCAGACACTTGAGATAAAGAAAATTTGGAATGGAAATTAAGATCCATAAAATGGATGTAATCTTCATTGGAATTTCACACTTTTCATTAGATTGATAGATGATCATAGGTTAGTTTTTAATATCAAATGTGAATTCTACTCCTCAAAAATTGATATGGGATTTATGTAGATGAATCCAATCCATGCCTAAAGGACATCAAATTAAAATAGAGTAAGAATGATAAGATTTTCAAAAAGGACATCCCCACCAACATCAAACGATGAATAATAATATAATTAAGAAGTGTTCATCAAACCATTAAGGGTTTTCACTGCTAATTCCACATATAATCATTTGGATTGAATCTTTATACCCTTAGAAAATTATTTTGACATGAAATAATGGGTAGATATAGAGTAAAATAAGACACCATAATTTCTAGATTGGATGGTATGTATACCATTCTCCATGTCATTATCACACACTTCATCATAAAGAGTTATCACATGAGATATCCCCTTTCCCTCTGATTAAGTGGTTTTTGAAAACGATCATAATTATTAGCCCTTGAGTTTGGTAATTGGTTACCATAACTCACATTTCCTTATACTTCAAGAACTAAAGTGGGAGAGTTGTATTCTGTGTAGTTTTATCACTATTCAAATTTCTAGCTAACTTCTTAGCATTAATTTGGTGATAAATTTCCCAATTACCTTCCCTTCCACACTTAAAACATTTAGTAGTCACCTTAATATAATTTCCTTGAATATTCTTCCCTAACTGTGAGCATAAAGGAAATCTCATCTTATTCTCTTTATTTTTTTTCGATTTTCCTTTGAAATATATCTACCTTTTCTTATCAAAACCTTGAGATTGATACATAAATTCAACCTCCATTTCCACCTTGATAGAACATAGAATAATAACTTCATAGATAGTGTAGTGTCTTATGGATAACTCCCTTTAGAGAGTTGTTTTTAATCCATTGTAGAATTGATCAACAATATTTTTAGGTTGGATGATAATACTAGATGTGTACCTCACATGTCTTGTAAAATTAGACTCATAGGTACAATAAGATTTGTCATCCCTTTTCTTTAACTCAATGAACTCATTCTTCATCTTCATACAAAGAGCATGAGGAAATTACTTATTAAAAATTATGTTCTTTAGCTCATCCCAGTCTATGGAGTTAATTTCATCCTATTTACTCGTATTATTTATAATATTTCTCCATTGATCGACATCACCTTATAAAATATAAACAACCAAAATGAATTTTCATGTTCCGAACACTGTAAAATGGAAAATATCTTTTTATTGGTACAAATCAGTTTTTCAGAAACTAATGGATCTACTATTCCACTGAAGGAAGGTGAACGTTGTCTCATAAAGGACTCAACAAAACATTGTCACCTCCTTTTATCATTTTTAATTTTATCCTTATTTATAGCTTGCGAAAGATTCATGAGTGTAACAATGAGATATTTTATTCCATCTCCCATAACATTTGGATTTTCAGGGGGAAAATCATTGCATTATCCATCAAACTTAGCATTAACATGGTTCCTTCAAGTTACAGACATTGAATAAATCCAAAGAACATATTTTAAGAAAAATTAATCATGATGGGGAACCACATAATCATGATAAATCACTTATAATATGTCTAAATCCTGAAAGCTTCTTCTTTAATCTATGATTAGTTAAGTTTATACTAGGATATTTAGTAATTATCTATTTAAATCCTTTAGGATGGTTCATAAAGAGTTTTTAAATTTCTAAATCATATCCCCATGATGTTTCAAACCAGGTGTGAAGTAAGGCCCAATGTCATACAATAGTTCCTGACCAAGTCTAGATAAATATGGTTTTTTTCGAGTTGTTACCCCCATATACATCTATTCCTGATCCAAATCCACTTGTAGTATATAGATAGGGATGTAATTTCTTGGAAACCACTCACTCTATCATTTTAAAAAACTCCATTAGATTTTCATATACTTTAATTCACCCTTAGACTTATCATTAGACATGTCCTTATGGGTCGCTCTAAGGTTTTATCATCCTAGATTCCAATGTTTAACTAAAACATTCATTTGATAATAACTACAATGACCTAGGCGTACCATACATAGATGTTTCATTATTTTTTTATGTATATTCATTACATTATATAAACACATTCCTAAGGACCATAATAGTTTAGTGCCTTTGGAAACTTGGAAACATAAACACTAGACCATAAGAAAAATACAACATCTCCTACTAGGATCGTCATAACTAAAAACCTTCTTAGAAATGGAATACACAATACATATCTTCATAAAACGGGGGAAGGAAAAATAATAAAGAGTGAGCTTAGATGCTCAGTAAAGGTAAAAAAAGGATATACATAACCATAAAATTAAAATTAGAATAGAGACCCAATTTCTACCTCATAAGACTCCGAAACATTTCAATAAATATTTTTAGAGCTAGGCACTGAGACGACGTGAGATTTCGAGGCTCGGTGTGCCCAGAATTAATTTTATAAAAATATTAAGTATAATTTATACTGATCACACAAATATTATGAAATAAAATGGGACAACTCTTAAATGGTTTTTTAGATCAGAAATCAGAGACCACATTTTTGTCCAGAAAATGGTGTTTACCCATAGGCATGACATAAAATGAGTCAGCGTGGGGCGTTTGAAACCCTCACTCATTAGTGGAATTTTTAAGTTGATTAATTAATCATTAAATTAATTAATTAATTTTTTCTATAAACACAATATTATAAATATTTAATTATGGAAACCTCACCAAGGTTATACTCACAATTCTGAAATCTCTAGATAATCTATCCTTCCTCCTTCCTCTGGAGAATCACGACGAAAGTCTGAATCAGATTAGATTAGGTCACAATGAATGTAGTATCTCCACTCAGATTGTTGGAAGATGTGTTCTTCATCAATGATCAATCCGTAATTGAAGTAGGAATCATCAATTGTTGTTATTATTCCCTTTCGATTAAATGGTTTAGAAAATCCTCATCTTTCATGGATATGTGCCAATTGTAGACCTTGTATGTGCCCATGTTTTGAAATCAAAATTATATTAAATTTATTTAATTAATGTTCTAACCCCAGTATGTCCATTATTGATAATAGGCCAAGAATTCTTGTAAAATGATGTCAAAACCTTGGTTTCTGGTTCTTTTCTTCCTCTTTGCTTCACATTCTTCGCCGGTTGGATCTTTGCGGTCCTGACATGACTTTTTTCGAGAGATACCGAGCTCGATCAGACCCCCAGGTTCATGGTGGATTGATGAAACCCGAACATATCTATGATCTAAGCTCAGATCTGAGTAGTTTATAAGATTATGCTGATCGATTTAGTGGTTTAGGATCTTGAAATCAAACATTGAATCCATTAAGGTGTGTCGAATGAGTGGAGAAACCCTCGATGACTTTTGATATCCATTTTATAGTGAACGAAGGTTAAGATCCATGATGTATAGTTAGATACACCTTTTTCAGGATAATTGGAGGCCGATATTGAAGCAAGATGAGTAGATTTAAGTGTGGAATCTAGATTTGGAATTTCAAAAAAAATCTAAACTACACGCCATGTTCCAGGATGAACACACTGCATCTAGTCCACCTAAACGGTGTGTATTGCTACATGGGGTGGAGACGTGTGCTAGATAGGGACATGAATGAGTTGTGGAGCGTGACCACATACTGTGTGGGTCCCCTCACATGATATGTATCACTTGAGTGGTAGCTTATGACTCTGTGAGTGGCAGCTTATAGATCTATTCTCTGAGATGCATTTGGAGGTGCACGACAGACAAGGGCAGACGTATCTATCTTCTGTAGCTGTTACCTCTACCCTTCTTGATCGAGTAAGTAGGAGACAACTATCAGATTCAGAAGGCCTAGTCCTATGGGAAGGAGTGTCAGGGGAGGACCCTATTCCTGGATGGATAGTAGGCGAGGATGAGATCGTGCATTTCTAGGGACGTGTATGGGTGCCAGCATACATACGTGAGGAGCTGATGTGAGACTTTCACTCTTATGTTTGGGCAGTTCATCTTGGTGTCATCAAGATGTATCACGATCTTTATCTTCAATATTGGTGGGAAGGTATGAAGAGAGATGTTGCTGGTTTCGTCATGAGGTGTTCCACCTATCAGCAAGTGAAGACGGAGCATCAGGGACCAACATGACTTCTACAGCAGTTTCCCATTCCTGTGGAGATGGAATGATGTCGCGATGGATTTTGTGACCGGTTTTCCGAGGTCACCTTGAGGGAATGATGCCGTATGGGTTGTCATTGACAGACTTATGAAGGTTTCTTACATCTTACAGATCAAGGAGACCTTCAGTGTTGATTAGCTGGGACAGTTGTACATCTGAGAGATTGTATGTCTACATGGAGTCCCGTAATCCATTGTATCAGATATGGATGCACGATTTACTTATCGGGTCTGGAAGGGGCTTGAGAAGGCTTTGGGTACATAGGTACTTTTGTGTCCAACTTACCATCCCCAAAAAGATGGTCAGTCCGAGCGTACGATTCAGGTACTTGAGGACATGCTCCGAGCATGCATTCTGGATTTTGGAGGTTCTTGGGAGAAGAACATACCTATGGTGGAGTTTTCCTACAATAATAGTTTCCAGGAAACTATTCAGATAGTACCCTATGAGGCCTTGTACTGTAGGCCATGCCGATCACCCTTGTGTTGGCTAGAGGCAGGATAGACAGCTATGCTGGGACCTCATCTTGTCCAAGAGACCACGAAGCATATAGAGTTAATTCGGAAGAGGATAGCTACAACACAGTGCTGTTAAAATCTTATGTTGATCAGCGGAGACGACCTCAAGAGTTTGAGGTCAGGGATCAACTTTCCTATGTGTCACACCGAGGTTGGGGTACAAGAGGATTCAGAGATAGGGTAAGCTTTCACTGAGGTACGTCGGACCGTTTGAGGTGTTGGAGAGAGTTGGGTCAGTTGCCTATCGGTTTCAGTTACCTCAGAGGTACCGGGCAATGCATGACATCTTCCATGTTTCTCAGCTTCGATGTTACTTTTCAGACCTGTCTCATGTCTTTCAACCCGAGGAGGTTGAGCTTGAAGTGGATGCGTCGTTTGAGAAGCATCCTATATGGATTGTTGACCATAGTACAAAGGTTCTTCATGGACGGTCTGTTCCTCTGGTATGGGTGTTATGGCAGCACAGGCGAGTACAGGACGAGACTTGGGAGAGGGAGGCCGATGTACGATCTCAATGGCCAGAGCTGTTCATGGTTTCTTCTTCTACGCTTCCCTAGAGAAACTCAGGGATGAATTTATTATAAGTGGGGATGTTTGTAAGAACCTGGAACTTCCTTTTAGGTATGTATTTATTTTTTTTGGAGTTTTTAAGAAGAGAGGAGTTTCTGGAAATTTTTGAAGTACACACCATGTACTTTATGAGTACACGCTGTGTAATTCGTTGTCACGTGAGGCCCTGTGCTGACAATGTAAGGGCCCCACACACGGCCGTGTGGAGTGACGTGGAGGCCACTTAAAGCAAATTATAGAAAAGGTGAGTACACACAGTGTACTTTTTTTTCATTAAATGGGCTGGGGTCACGTCTAATCCCCAGCACCATCTTCTTTTAGGTCCCATTCATCCGAGAGCGCCGAGCATCCGCAGATCTTCTACGAGCCCCTGATCCTCTATCCTTCCTCCGATTCGAGCACCGTTGATTGAATTGGAATCATATCATTGAGTTCTATCATCTTCTTGAGCCTTGTTTTCCAATTCCTCATCTTTTCCAAGTTATCGTGGGTTGAACGTTTTGGATTTTTTCCTATATCTATGATGTTCCAAGGAGAATCAATCTTCGAGGTTCAAGTATATTGATCTCCTAGCACCAAGGTAGGTGGTTTGTGGCTTTCCGTTGAAATTACATGAACATTATGTGAAAATTCCACCAATACCCTTGAACGGGGTATTGTGTGTTTACCATTTACCCCTGTTGTATTCCTACCATGCTAGTATGCCTGTGTAGAGGATGTTTGAATATGAATATGGTTGAACTGTTTTTCTTTGGAGGTTCTTCTCACGCACATTCTGTTTATGACCGTTTGGTCCTGTTTTTCCTTAGCTGCTTTTTCTATTTCCATGCCTGTTGTAGTAGGATGGAGAAGTGTTTTTTGACATGCTTGATATGACGTATAACTATTTATCCAAGTAGTTCTGTAAGTCTACTTTGGTCATATTGTATCGCTATTCCATTATCCTACACAGGGCCGTGAGAACCAGGTGTAGTAGACTATAAGGGGATAGACCGAGTGAGCTTCCTCCGAGAGTCATTGAGCTTTAGTCTATACAGGGATTGACTGAGTGAGCATCCTTAGAGAGACTAGGATTATTTTGGGATATAAGGGGTATAGAACATGAGAGATTCTTAATAGAGTCCTTGACTGTTTTAGACTGTACGAGGATATACCGTGTGAGATTCCTCAGAGAGTCTCTGTTCTGTTTGTCTCTATTTAGTTTATTTGAATCACCTGATTACCATAGGCTATAGGAGGGATTGACTGTGTGAGCTTACTCAGAGAGTCTATGAACAAACCGAGGATATAAGGGGAATTTTACCGAGTGTACTTCCTCAAAGAGTCCTTGACCTTGGGGCTATAAGGGGAATTGACTATGTGAGCTTCCTCAGAGAGTTCCTGACTACCCTAGACTATAAGGGGAATTGACTACATGTGCTTCCTCAAAGAGTCTTTATAATTCTGTATGACCAAACCAGAGGGGTTAGGCTGAGTGCACTTCCTAGAGGGTTGTTGGTACTTGTTAGGTAGGACCAGAGGGGATGGATGTGAGTACTTCCCAGAGGGTTACCTATTATGCTTCACTTCTTGTTAGCTGTTACTTAACTTTGGAACTGTGGATTTTTTATTGTTTAGAATGTTCCTGTTTACTGTTTTCTGTACTATTTCCTGCCATATATTCACTGACTGTTAGCCACAGATCTTCGGGTGGTTTCCTACTGGGATTTAGTATCACACCCTATTTGGGTCATGCTTTTGGTCCCAAATAGACTATATTTTTTCCGGTATAGACAAGGTAAAGTGCCCTTTGACTTCAAGTACTTGACTTGCTGTGGAGATGGAGAGCATGGGACCCAACCTAGGCTTGTGATGCTGAGGAGTTGTTTATCTTTCTTTTGTACTTGTTTTTAGTACTGTTGTATTTCCAACATTGTGACTTGTTTTTCTACTTTCCTAGACATATGTATCATGCATCATATATATATGTGCTTCTGCTGTTTATCATATTTAGTCTTCTGTTGTTCACTTATGTATGGATTGTTTACTGCTTCTGCCATTGTTTGTTGTTTCTCTTCCACTGTGTACTCTTCCAATGAGGGCATAGTTTCCCCTCTATCACACCCAAGGCCCTCACTGCTAGTTAGCAGCCTCTGGTGTTTGGGGAAATGTGCTTGAGGCCATGTGACCGACCAGGTATGGGGCGCCTCTGGGTGGCTTCCGGAACCTGAACGTTAAAAGTGGTATCAGAGGATTCTTTTCTCTTGACTTACTATTTGGAGCCAATAGCCAGGGATAAGATGGAATAGGTACTTGGTAATAATTTATACCCGGGAGTAGCTAACTCGTGTACAAGGAAAATCCATACTACTTTGTTTATTGAAATTTTATTGGTTTTAAATTTTATAGTTGATTTGATTTCACCATTGGGTGATTCACATGCTTTGTGATGTTACCATTGTTGTTATTGCGGTTCTATTTCTGTCGCAACCCGATGAGATGAGGGTATTCCATCTCATGCATCATATAGGCACTTGTTAGAAATCACATGCCATAAATTCTTACCATGCCATCTAGGATTCATTAGCGACTTCTTGTTGTTGTGATAGGCATTGTGTAGATTATGCATGCTGTTGTGATAGATGCTTTGGTAGAATCCTTGTTGTTTGGTAGGGAATTTTTTTTATAGTGCTTTGCTTAGATGGATGCCAAACTTTGGTTATTGAGGTGTTATGGTCCCTCATGGTCCATAATTTGGTGGATCATTGCTTTTTTGCCTTGTTATAACTTGTATAAGATACCAAACTTTGATTCACGGGGAGTTTGGGCCCTCATGGGTCAAAATTTGGCACCATAACGCTGGTTTTCTATGTTTTCTGGGCCCCGAAGCAGTTTCTGAGGCTACTGTACGGAAAAACCCAAAATACACGGTGTGTACTTTTGAATACACGTCGTGTAGTCTATAGTCGTTTCACTGATTGTGAGAGAAGGGACACCGGGTTGTGAAAAATCTTGTAGGAACATGCCATGTACTAGTTTAACACACCGTGTAGTATGAAATAGGTACCTAGATATGTCATGAACAACACGAGTCGTGTTATCTTTTCCCATACACATTGTGTCTGAATTTTACACACTGTGTAGTCTTACCCAGGTACCCAGCTGTGTCACGAACAACACAGGTCGGTGTTACCCTTCCTCATACACATCGTGTCCTTCTAGAACACGCCCTGTAGTGTCAGCCGTGTGTAAGGCCGTGTCACTAACAACATGGTCTAGGTAAGGAATGTCTAGTACATGCCGTTTCTGCCTTGAACACACCATGTAGTTTTGTCTTAGAGGGCCGTGTGGCTTAAACATTTAGGAGGAATCTGGTAGGGAAAGAATATTTGAGTACACGCCGTGTGTTAAGACAACACACCATGTATTTGGGGTGTTACACGACCAGTAGAGACAGGAGTACACGCCCATGTGAATGACTTAAGGGAACATGCCATGTAGGGAAAGAACACACCGTGTAATCATGTTTTTCATAACTTGAATGCCTTAGTTTCTTTGTTCCTTCTTGTGACTTTAGTTTTTTCAGTACTTGATAATACTAAATCTAAGGTGTGTGTTTGAATTTGCAGAATCATGCCACCTAGACGTCCTGCGGTTGACCGCCAGTCACAGGGGAGTGATTAGACGCCCAATATGGCTGATCGGGGACTTCCTATAGATCCTCCTATTGTTCCAGCCTTGGCACCAACAGTTATACCACTTGTAGGTACTGATGCCCAGTTTAGGGAGGGTTTTCTGAGGATGATGCAGACCTTCCAGGGAGTGCATCCTCATGCCCCGTGGATAACTAATTTGAGGTGGGTTTTTCAGCAGCAACATCCTCCCCCCTTCCCAGGGGAAGGAGGACCATAGGTTGCAGAGTCGTGGCTCGAAGCCACGATGATGATCTTTGAGAATATCGAGGTACCACCAGAGAGGAGGGTGAAGCTCGCGAACTACATGCTCCGAGACTCCGCCAAGAGGTGGTGCGATGTCATCTCTCAGGCAGGACGCCACCAGAATATGGCCTAGGAGGAGTTTTAGCGTATATTTTACGATTACTTCTACCCTAAGACCTTGATGGCCGACCGAGCCTGGGAGTTCATGAGCTTATATTAGGATACTCTTTCTGTGATGGAGTATTCCTCTTGTTTCACAGAGCTGCAGTGCTTCATGCCGATCCCAGTAGGTGATGAGTTTTTCATGGCTAGGAAGTTTGAGGACACTATTAGGTAGGAGATCCATTCCCAGGTGAACATATTCAGATTGACTTTGATATCCTCTATCGTCAAGCAGGAGCTGATTATAGAGCACAATCTGAGAGATTCTGGAGCAGTGATCCAGGGCGGTTCGACATTCAGAGTTAGTGTTCCTTCTTCTGATAGTAGTAAGCGCCGCAAGGATTCTACACAAGGAGATCAGAGTAGTCGGGATGCACCTTCTGGTAGCTAGGTAGTGTTCTACCAGTGTGGGAGGAGCGGGCATATGAGGCCACATTTTCCAAGAGACGTGGAGTTCCGATCTTATGGCAGGATGGGCCATCTCCAGTGTTTTTGTTAGTTTTTCCCTCCAGCAGCTAGAGACAAGGGTTCTTATATGACTCTACATTCAGGATCTTCACCACCAGTTTCTCACCAGTCTGGGAACTGGAGTTCTTTTGGCCGTTCAGGCCGAGGTGGAGGTCATGTCCAGGGTGGTCAATCACCAGTCTATTAGTGACAACAGGGCAGACCAGCTCAGAGCAGTCCGGTAGGGTCACATGGCCGTGGTACATGCCATACTTTTGCAGTAGAGCAGACCCTTCAGAGGCAAGATCTCGGACCTTCCACCATTCAAGGTAAAATCTTAGTATCCTCAGTTTTATCTTCTTTTATTTTCAATAGGGGGATTTCCATAGTTTCATATCAGTTACTCTTGTGGAGAGACTTGGGCTCTGTGTCTTTTATTCTGCCGATACTTTGACACTAGACACTCCTTTGGGGATGAGAAAATCTAGTGCACATTAGTGCAAGGAGTGCCCTCTTGAGGTTTCAGGGTGTCACTTCCTTTGGGATATCTATGTCATAGAAATGACAGGCTATGATGTCATTCTCGAGATGGACTGGTTAGTTCCTTTTCAGGCAGTTGTTGATTGCTATCGTCGTAGGGTGAGTTTCATATCACTAGAGGGTGTATCATTTCTTCATAAGGGATAATGGGATGTCCAGGAAAGCAGAGTGGGACCAGAGCATCATGGGTTAGGAGGAGTTACATCCCAGATTGCTACTCTATACCTAGATGACTAGGGGACTTCACCGTTAGACTTTCCTCCAGTAGTGGATTGTTTGAGAGATGTCTTTCAAGAGGAATTTTTAGGTTTTCCTCCGGAGTGAGAGGTGGATTTTTATATTGATCTAGTGCCAGGAGTGGAACCAGTGTCCATTCCTCCTTATAGGACGGCTACACCTGAGTTACATGAGCTCAAGAAGTAGTTGGAGGAGTTCCAGGCAAATGGTTTCATCCGACCCAGTACTTCTACTTGGGGTTCGCCTGTCCTGTTTGCAAAGAAGGCAGACGATACCCTCAGGATTTGTGTGGATTATCATAAGCTAAATCAGTTGACGGTCAAGAACCGATATCCCTTGACGAGGATTGATGATCTCTTTGATCAGCTTCAAGGATCCCGGGTGTTCTCAAAGATCGATTGGAGGTCTGGTTACAATTAGTTGCGCGTTAGACCATATGATATACCTATTACAGCTTTCCAGAGTAGGTATGGTCTATACAAGTATTTGGTTATATCGTTCGGTCTCGTGAATGCACCGGAAATTTTCATATCACTGATGAACTGAGTGTTCCATCCATACTTGGATTCCTTCATGGTTCTTTTCGTGGATGATATCTTGGTGTACTCTCACACTCAACACGACCATGCCATAGATCTTGATATCATTTTGAGTACACTGAGAGAGCATCAGTTCTATACTAAGATCTCAAAATGCAACTTTTGGATGGATCAGATTCACTTCCTGGGTCATGTTATCTCAGAGACAGGAGTATCAGTAGACCTAGAGAAAGTGAGAGCAGTAGATTCATGGGAGGATCCAAAGAACATCTTTGAGGTACGGAGTTTTCTAGGGCTAGATGGATACTATAGATACTTTATACAGGACTTTTCATGCTTAGCAGCACCGCTGACAGGTCTGAATGAGAAGGGTGCGAAGTTCATATGGTCAGATTCTTATGAGTCAGCCTTTCAAGAGATGAAAGGGAGGTTTACTTCAGCACCAGTACTAGTCTTTCCAGAGCTGGGAAAGAGCTATACTGTTTACTGTGATGCTTTAGTTATCGGGCTGGGAGCTGTGCTGATGTAGGGAGATGGAGTCATTGTGTATGGGTCTCGGCAGTTAAGGCCACATGAGAGGAACTACCCGACACACTATTTGGAGTTGGCAGCTGTTCTTTATGCCTTATGCTGTTGGAGACATTATCTCTTGGGAGAGCACTTTGTGGTTTTCACCGACCATAAGAGTCTCAAGTACATATTCACTCATAGTGATCTGAATTTGATGCAGCAAAGGTGGGTTGAGTATCTTCAGTCTTTTGACTTTGAGCTTTCCTATACTCCTGAGAAAGGAAATGTAGTGGCTGATGCACTGAGCAGGAGGACTCAGTTACAAGTAGTTCAGGAGGCCAGTAGTGAGTGGAATCTTATGGATCTGTTCTCTGAGATGCATTTGGAGGTGCATGACAGATAGGGGCAGACGTATCTATCTTCTGTAGCTGTTACCTCTACCCTTCTTGATCGAGTACGTAGGAAACAACTATCAGATTTAGAAGGCCTAGTCCTACGAGAAGGCATGTCAGGAGAGGACCCTATTCCTGGATGGACAGTAGGCGAGGATGAGATCTTACGTTTCTAGGGACGTGTATGGGTGCCAACAGACATATGCGAGGAGCTGATGCAGGACTTTCACTCTTATGTTTGGGCAGTTCATCTTGATGTCACCAAGATGTATCATGATCTTCATCTTCAATATTGGTGGCCAGGTATGAAGAGAGATGTTGTTGGTTTCTTCATGAGGTGTTCCACCTATCAGCAAGTGAAGGCGGAGCCTCAGCGACCATCATGACTTCTACAATAGTTTCCCATTCCCGTGGAAATGGAATTATGTCGCGATGGATTTTGTGACCGGTTTTCTGAGGTCACCTTGAGGGAATGACGCCGTATGGGTTGTCATTGACAGACTTACGAAGGTTTCTCACTTCTTGCAGATCAAAGAGACCTTCAATGTTGATTAGATGGGACAATTATATATCCGATAGATTTTATGTCTATATGGAGTCCCGCAATCCATTGTATCAGATAGGCATGCACACTTTACTTCTCGGGTCTGGAAGGGGATTCAGAAGGCATTGGGTACATAGGTACTTTTGAGTCCAAATTACCATCCCCAAAAAGATGGTCAGTCCGAGCATACGATTCAAGTACTTGAGGACATGCTCCGGGCATGCATTCTGGATTTTGGAGGTTCTTGGGAGAAGCACATACCTTTGGTGGAGTTTGCCTACAACAATAGTTTCTAGGAAACTATTCAGATAGTACCCTATGAGACTTTGTGCTATAGGCCATGCCGATCACACTTGTGTTGGATGGAGGTAGGATATGCAGCTATGCTGGGACCTCGTCTTGCCTAGGAGACCATGGAGCAGATAGAGTTAATTCGGAAGAGGATGGCTACAACACAGTCCTATTAGAAATCTTATGCTGATCAGCGGAGACGACCCCTAGAGTTCGAGGTCGGGGATTAGCTTTCCTGTGTGTCACAACGAGGTTGGGGAACATGAGGATTCAGAGATTGGGTAAGCTTTCCCTTAGGTATGTCAGACCGTTTGAGGTTTTGGAGAGAGTTGGGCCGGTTGCCTATCGGTTGTAGTTACCTCAGAGGTACCAGGCTATGCATGATATCTTCCACGTTTCTTAGCTTCGACATTACTTTTCAGACCCGTCTTATGTCTTTCAACCCGAGGAGGTTGAGCTTGAAGTTGATGTGTCATTTGAGGAGAATCCTATACGGATTTTTGATCACAGTATGAAGGTTCTTCGTGGCCGGTCTGTTCCTCTGGTATGGGTGCTATGACAACACAGACGAGTACAGGATGAGACTTGGGAGAGGGAGGCCGATGTATGATCTCAATGGCCGAAGCTGTTCACGGTTTCTTCTTCTACGCCTCGCCAGAGAAACTCGGGGATGAATTTATTTAAGGGGGGGGGGAGTTTGTAAGAACCCGGAACTTCCTTTCAGGCATGTTTTTATTTTTTTGGTGTTTTTAAGAAAAGAGGAGTTTCTAGAAATTTTTGAAGTACACACCATGTACTTTATGAGTACACACCGTGTACTTCGTTGTCGCGTGAGGCCATGTGCTGGCCATGTAAGGGCCACACACACGACCGTGTGGAGTGACATGGAGGCCACTTAAAGCAGAGTACAGAAAAGGTGAGTACACACCGTGTACTTTTATTTTCATTAAACGGACCAGGGTCACGTCTAATCCCCATAACCATCTTTTTTAGGTCCCGTTCATCCGAGAGCACTGAGCATCCGCAGATCTTTGACGAGCCCCTGATCCTCCGTCCTTCCTCCAATTTGAGCACCGTTGATTGCGTTGGAATCATATCGGTGAGTTCTATCTTTTGGTTGAGCCTTGTTTTCCAATTCCTCATCTTTTCCATGTTGTCGTGGGTTGAACTTTTTGTATGTTTTCCTAGATCTACGATGTTACAAGGTGAATCAAGCTTTGAGGTTCAAGTATATTGACCTCCTAGCACCAAGGTAGGTGGTTTGTGGATTTCCGTTGAAAGTCCTTGAATATTATGTGTAATTTCCACTAATACCCTTGAACGGGGTATTGTGTGTTTACCATTTACCACTGTTGTATGACTACCATTATAGTATTCCTATGTAGAGGATGTTTAAATATGAATATTGTTGAACTATTTTTCTTTGGAGGTTCTTATCATGCACGTTCTATTTATGACCATTTGGTCCTGTTTTTCCTTAGCTGCTTTGTCTTTTTCCATGCCTGTTGTAGTAGGATGGAGAAGTGTTTTCTGACATGCTTGATATGATGTATAACTATTTAGCCAAGTAGTTCTGTAAGTCTACTTTGGTCATATTGTATCACTATTCCGTTATCCTACATAGGGCCGTGAGAACCGGGTGTAGTAGACTATAAGGGGATTGACCGAGTGAGCTTTCTCAGAGAGTCTTTGAGCTTCAGTCCGTATGAGGATTGACTGAGTGAGAATCCTCAGAGAGCCTAGGATTATTTTGGGATATAAGGGGTATAGAACATGATATATTTCTCATAGAGTCCTTGACTGTTTTAGACTATACGGGGATAGACCGTGTGAGCTTCCTTAGAGAGTCTCTGTTCTGTTTGTCTCTGTTTTGTTTGTTTGAACCACCTGATTACCATAGGCTATAAGAGGGATTGACTATGTGAGATTCCTCAGAGAGTCTATGAGTGACCCAGGGATATAAGGGGAATTTGAATGAGTGTGATTCCTCAGAGAGTCCTTGAACTTGGAGCTATAAGGGGAATTGACTGTGTGAGCTTCCTCAGAGAGTTCCTGACTACCCTGGACTATAAGGGGAATTGACTAAGTGTGCTTACTCAAAGAGTCTTTATAATTCCGTATGACCAAATCAGAGGGGTTAGGCTGAGTGCACTACCTAGAGGGTTATTGGTACTTGTTAGGTAGGACCAGAGGGGATGGCTGTGAGTACTTCCCAGAGGGTTACCTATTATGCTTCGCTTCTTGATAGTTGTTACTTAACTTTGGAACTGTGGATTGTTTATTGTTCAGAATGTTCCTGTTTACTGTTTTCTATACTATTTCCTGGCATATATTCACTGACTATTAGGCATAGATTTTTGGGTGGTTTCCTACTGGGATTTAGTCTGACACCCTGTTTGGGTCATGCTTTTGGGCCCAAACAGACTATATTATTGCAGGTATAGACAAGGGAAAGAACCCTTCAACTTCAGGTACTTGAATTTCTGTGGAGCTAGAGAGTATGGGACCAAGATTAGGCTTGTGATGCTAAGGATCTATTTATCTTTCTTTTGTACTAGTTTTTAGTACCGTTGTATTTCCAGCATTGTGACTTGTTTTTCTACTTTCCTAGACATATGTATCATGCATCATATATATATGTGCTCCTACTGTTTATCATATTTAGTCTTCCGTTGTTCACTTGTGTATGGATTGTTTACTAATTCCGCCATTGTTTGTTGTTTCGCTTCCATTCTGTACTCTTCCAATGAGGTCATAGTTTCCCCACTATCACACCCAAGACCCTCACTGCTAGTCGGAAGCCTCTGGCATTTGGAGAAATGTGCTTGAGGCCATGTGACCAACTGGTTATGGGGTGCCTCTGGGTGGCTTCCGGAACTGGGACGTTGCACTAGGTATGTATATACTCACCCTTGAATGGGATTTGTCCATATATGTTTTGTATTATGAAGACAACAAATAAGTTTAATGTGACTGCAGATGAGCTTAGGGATACTAGGTTCTTGGACTGTGTATGATGGTCGTATCTTGGGATTCATGAGATGAGATCACTTTCAGTTGTTTAATTTTCTACCAGGTTAGGATGCATCTCTCATTGGGAATGTATTTTCCCCCTTTAATTTAAAGTATACACTAATGTAATTTTTTACTATCTAGAGGTTCATGATTGCTTGGATTACTTTATAGAAATGTTGTATCTTTTTATTCACCCCTTCATAATTTTTCAGTGAGTTGGTTGTGTGTGTGCATACACATATTTAGGTAAAGGAATCCTTGTGTTAGTTATGAATTCATACATTATCTCCACCCCATGCCTATGGAGGCATGCTTGGGGTAGTTGTGGCTTGAGCCCCGGCTTGGGTTGGGTTATTATAGATTGGTATCAGAGAAATTTCATTCCTTGAGATGTTGTTCAGACATCTCTACTAAAGAAAATTTGGTTGGGTTTAGGGAAATTGTGTCAAAGTGTCTCTAGTGCGGCTCTCGGGAACAAGATACCAGTGATTGTACGATGGCAGACTTATATATTCACTAGGGCCATGACTACTTCTTATCTACTTGGAATACCAATACATTTTTTATAGGGATCAATGGTACATACATCATATAGGATTGAGGATTTGACTGTACTTCTAGAGTTAGCTCCCCACTATTGTTGATATATATATATATATTCTCATATGATTGCGATACTCCTTGATATCATTACAGATTCCTCCATGATGAAAGCAGTAAGGATACCGACATTAGTTCATGACATAGATCCCATGAGTGAAAAGGCCTCGGTTTAGAGTCCATCCAGTGACCCCTTCCTTCTAGTGGGAATGAATCAACACCTGCACCTATTGAGCAGTAGTTCATCCTAGAAGAGCAGGCTAAGGATGTGCATAGGATTAGCACACTCCGTGATTTCTAGCATCAGATACTTCTATGCTTATATAGTGATCTAGATCCCAAAGTAGTAGAGGATTGGATAGAGTTAGTGCTCCATGTCCTCAGGTTCATCTGAACACCAATAGATTAGGTGGTTTCACTAGAAATTAACCTTTTCCATGGAGGAGCTGGGTGCTGGTGGAGCCTTTTCAAACAGATGCACGATGAGTCGACACTCTCATAAACCTAATTCCAACATCTATTTCATGGGGAGTACTACCCCTCTTTCTTATAATTGTCTTGATCTAAGAGATTCTGGAGCTACAATAGGGAGGGATGGTGGTAGCTGTGTTTGCAGTGAGGTTCATAGACCTTATATGGTACTCCCTTAACATAATCTGATATGGATACTTCCAAGCACAAAAGATTGAGTAGGGAATCCCTATAGAGATCTGATCCATCATTGTAACCTTTTGCATCCCCACCTATGCCTGGGTGTTGGATCAAGAACTAGTTAAATGGATATTTCTATAACTAGGACACTAGAAAGATGTATTTGGAAGTTTGTTCCAGAGAGTTGAGTCATCTTTAGTAGCTAACAGATGCCAGGAATCCGGATCTTTTCACATGAGATCCTTCCATGATCATACCAAGGAATGTGGTAAAAGGTAGTGTAGAGAACTAAGGAAGCCTGGTGGTGGGAATTGTTTTATTTGTGATGGGTGAGGTCACATGGAATAGGACTACCTGATAAGATGTGCTGAGTAGCACCAACAGATAGCTGATGGAATGCCACGACAGAGGGAACCCCGTGATGTGGGATCTCCCAGACGTGGACATGGTTGTCACCCAGGAGGAGGGGCTCGAAGTGGAGTAGGAGGAGCTACGGGTGGAGGATGAGACTAGGATTTCCTTCCACCACCACCAATATACGACCCAAATCTAGATCATGGAGCTAGCAGTTGGGGACACTGATACCTACAAGATTTGAATACATGTGATCCCATAGCGCGAAAGATGATTAGTGGTACGAGATATGATTATTATAGTATTTATTCAGTATTAGTAGACATAGGTTCTAGTCATTACCTCATATCTCTACTCCTGTTGTGAGAGATGGAGTTTTTAGTTAGTCACTCGTACAACAACATTATCTTGATGTTTTTACAGTGAATAGTTCTTCTATATCTTTCATTTTCTGGTAGTGTGAGCTATCACTTGGTGGAGAGAGGTTCACATGTGGCCTCTTGGTCATCATGATGTTACCTTGCGATTTCATCATGGAAATGGATCATCTATCCATGGTCTGAGACCAAATTGGATGTCATAGGAGATAGATCACATTTCTACACACAGATGAGATGATATTATTCTTTTCTGGTGAGAGAGATCACATTCTAGGGTAAGTGGGTTATACGAGTAGGAGGCTACAACCCATCAACCATTAGTTATTAAGTATATCCCTTGGTGAAGCATGCTCTTTAGGAATCTGAGTTTCTTTAGTTGTGGATGATTATATTAAGGTCATTCCCAAAGTTGTTTTAGGACTACCTCCGAGGAGGGAGATAAAGTTTTTCATCAAATTGCATCGAGGAACCACTTCTATATATTATACAGGATTTAACATGGAACCTAATGAGATATAGAAGATAAAGTTATAGTTAGAGGACCTTATAGAGGAAGTTTTCATTAGACCTAGTGTGTCCCCCTTGGGAAGCTGTAGTATTGTTTGTGAAAAAGTTTGATGTGAGATTATGACTTTGTGTGGATTATCTTCATATGAACCAGGCCAATATAAAGAAAATATAACCATTAACAAATAATTATGACCTATTTAACCTATTTTAAGGTGTGATATGGTTCTAAAAGAACGATCTCAGGTTCATCTACCAATAGTTGTGGGATCATGAGGCTGATATTCCAAATTTAGAATTCTGATGTTGCTACAGAAACTATGATTTCCTAGTGATACCCTTTGGTGTAATGAATTCCCCACAATGTTTATGGATTTTATGAACCATATTTTACAGCCATACTTGTTATAGTTTGTTTTTTTCTTCATCGATGACATACTCTTCTACTCTATTTCAGATGAGGATTATGAAGACAATTTTATGATGGTTCTTGATTTGCTTCAAGATAACCTACTTTACGGGATGCTCTTGAAGTTCCATTTGTGGATTCATGAGGATCATTTTTTGGGAATTTAATTTACAACCACGGTTTATCCATGGATACAGTGAAGATTGATGCACCTCTTTCTTGAGATTCACCCAAAAATGTGGCAATGGTTCAGATCTTTTTGGCTTGGTAGGGTACTACATGTGGTTTTCGGAAGAATCTTACTGAATCACAGCCCCTTTGACTACCCTGACATAGAATGGGTAACTATTTACTTGGTCAGAGAATCACCAGAGGGCCATTGAGGAGTTGAGGTAGAGGTTAATGAGTTCCCCAGTGTTGAGAATACTAGATAAAGGCCTTGAGTTTTTAGTGTATTTTGATTCCTTAGGACCTAGGATTGCCTGCGTATTGATGAAGTGATAAGAAGTTATCACATATGGTCCAAGGAAGTTGGGGACCCATGAGACAAATAATGAAACTAATGACCTAGAGCTGATAGTGGTAGTATTCACCCTAATGATGTGAAGAAACTACCTCTTGGGGGACCACTTTATGGTTTACTCTGATCACTAGATTCTCAGGTACATCTTCACATAGAGAGACCTAAACCTGAGACAACGAATATAGTTAAAGATCCTATAGTACTTTAACTTTGAGATAGTCTATACTATAGGGAAGTGAAATGTTATATAAAATTTCCTTAATAGGAAGTCCTAGGATCATTTAGTTCATGAAGCTTCATATCAGTTATCTTCCTTACAGTTGACCCTAGTGAAGTAGGAGTGTGTAATTTTTTTAGATGATGGTGTTGATTCCTTCGTTTCTTAAGCGAGTGAGAGAGTCCCAACTATGAGACATCAATTGTGAGGTCTTTCATGATCAGACATATAGAGGTGATGCACTGGATGGATATTCTGAAGGAGGGAATCACGTCATCCATTTACAGGGGTGAACAATAATTTTATTCACATTACGAGAGGAGGTGATGTGAGAGTTCCACACTTCACATAGCTATACATCCTGATGTGGGGAATATGTACAAATATCTTCAATATATTTTTTGTTTGTCTGGCATGAGATGAATCATAGCTTTGTTTTTCTCTTGATGCCTCACTTGTCGGTAGGTTAAGGCTGATCAAATTTTTTTGATAGGATTGTTATAGCCCCTTGAGATCCTAGAGTGGAAGTGGTATAGAATATCTATGGACTTCTTTATAGGGATTCCATGAACAGTGAATATACATGACTCTATCTGGGTGATATTTGACCAACTAACAAAGTTGGTGAACTTCATTTCTACCGGGGAGTAGAGTTCAGTGAAGATTTTGGGGTGGTTGTATGTATGAGAGATCATTCGCTTTCACAGGGTTCCCTTGATGGTTGTCTATAATCATTATGGGAGTTTTATTCCATGATTATAGAGAGGCCTATATGTGGAATTTAGAACCCACAGTTGGATGAGTATAGCCTTTCACCCCCATACTAATGGGAAGAACATTCAAATTATCTAGGTGCTAAAATATATGTTGAGGGATTACATGTTAGACTTCATCCAGAGTTGGGAGGATCAAATGACCTTAGTAGAGTTTGTGTACAATAAGAGATACCACTATACAATCAGAATAACACCTTTTGATGCCTTTGGTGAGATAACCTGTTGGACACCCTTATGATGGGAAGTGATCACCGAGACATCTCTAGTGGGTCCCGAGTTGGTGAAGGTGATGATAGAGAAAGTGCAGGTCAACTGTGAGAGGATGAGGATCGCCTAGAGAAGGCATAAACCTTATTAAAAGTGCCATTGTAGGCCCTTATAATTTTAGTAGAGAGAACATGTTTTCCTGAGAGTATCCCCATGATGAAGATTGTGGAGGTACAGTCAGAGAGGCAAGCTATCCTCAAGGTTCATCGGGATTTTTGAGATCATGTAGAGGGTTGGAGAGGTTTCTTACCACCTTTTCTTACCCCCATATATAGATAGGGTGTATGATGTCTTACACATATCATAGCTAAAGAGATACATGCATGAACCTAATAATGCCATCAACTAGGGTGACCAAGATATCGCGGATGAATCCACCTTTGCGGAACACCCGATGGCGATCGAGGACAAGTAAGATAAGACTATGTATGGGAAAACCAACCCTTTGTTTCTCATGATGTGGTAGCATAGAAACTTCTAGTAGAGTTCCTAGGAGTGGGAGAGCCAGACTTAGGATTAGTATCCTGAGTTTTTTTCCTAGTTTTTCTTTTCAAGTATAAAAAATTTAAGGAGGTAATAATGTAAAGGCCCTATTTTTTCCTTATAGAATTTGATATATTTCTCTATATATATAAAGAGTTAGGCACTGAGAGGGTGTGAGATTCCGAGGCAAGATGTTACCAAAATTAATTATACAAAAATATTAATTATATTTTATACTACATGCAAAAAACTTCTTAAAGAAAATATGATAAATGTTATGTGGATTATTAGATCAAAAATCCAAGACCATGACTCATTTTGGAACATAGTGTTTACCCTAGGTGCGACATAAAATGATTCGGAAACAGATGTTTGAACCCCTCACTCATTGGAAGTTAATTTAAGTGGATTAATTAATTATTAAATTAATTCCTTTTTTCCTAAAATGAAATATTATAAATAATTCGTTATGGGAACCTTTCTAGGGTTAGCGTAACAACTCTAAAATCACTAGATAATCCCCCCTTCATCCTTCCTCTGGTGGATCATGATGGAACACTGAATTGGATCAGACCAGGGTGCAATGAATGTAGTATCTCCTCTCATATTTTTGACCAACACATTCCTCATAAAAAATTGATCTTTAATCAAAGTGGGACTCACAAATTGGTGTTGTTATTCCATTTTGATTAAATTGTTGAGAAGATCAATCATCTTTTGTGGACCTATTCTAATTGTAGACCTTGCATGCACCCGAGTTTTGAAATCTAAATTACTTTCAGTTTGATTGATCAATGTTATAACCTCGGTATGACTATTATTGTTCATTATCTAAGAAATCTAGGAAAATGATGTCAAAACCTTGTTTTTTATTTCTTTTATCCCTTATTGCTTCAACTCCTTTCCAGTTGGATCCTCACAGTCCCGACTTGACTTTTCTGGGAAGTACCGAGCATGATTAGACCCTCAGATTTTCCACAGATCAACGAGATGAGAATGTATCAATGAGATGAGATTAGATTTTTAAAAGTTACAGGATGTTGATGATATATTTGGTGGTTTAAGATCATGAAATAAAATTTTAAAGCCATGGAGGCATGATGAATGACTGGAGGAACCCTTTATGACTTCTGGTAGCTATTTTTAGGAAAACGATAGTCAAGATCCATAATCTACGATTAGATTCACTTTTTTCTAGATGATTAGAGGCTAATATTGAATACAGATGAACATATTAAAGTGCAGAATCTAGATCTAGGATTTTATAAAATATCTCAACTAGATGACATGTTCCAGGATGAACAAAAAGTGTGTATCCCCTTTCCGCAGTAGAAACTAGGGTTTGAGAAATATTAAGGTTGACACAACTTGTAGTCCCACCTATAGGACATGTATACCCTTCCTAGTTGGAGGACCCATGTGATGGGCCACATAGATGGGAACCTATGTGGAAGTACATGGGGCCCGGTACATGACCATGTACTCCAGTACATGGATACAACGAGAAGCACATGACCCTGGTCCCTGGTATCTAGGATAGGTCGTGTTGTCCACCAACACGGCATGTACTGCTTCACGGGGTGTAGTCATGTGCCATCTAGGGACACAACCAGACTATGGAGTGAGACCATATACCGTGTGGGTCCCCTCACACACTGTGTATCCCTTGAGATCTTTTTATAAAACTTCAATCATCCGTATCGTCTTTGTTTGAACTCAGATTTTAGCCCATGAGTAGTCTTTCCTGAGTGTTTTTCTACATAGAACGTGATGGTTCCCCCAATTGTTGATTTTGAGATATGATGTGAAATGTTCTGGGAATTAAACCTTCTTAGCTGATTCCTGATGATAGTAGTGGTTTCACAGGATCACTAGAGACTCTCGAGTGGAACACTCATACTCGGTAGGCTATGGGTCCTTAATGACATCTAGACTGGAAACCTCCAATTAGTCTAGGCATGGGTCCTCTAAATATTTTTTGAGTGGAACCCTCTAGAAGGTCTTGGCATGGGTC
The DNA here is from genome assembly GCA_963277665.1 of Viscum album. Taxonomy (NCBI): domain Eukaryota; kingdom Viridiplantae; phylum Streptophyta; class Magnoliopsida; order Santalales; family Viscaceae; genus Viscum; species Viscum album. Next base: position 930,207,179 of record OY728141.1, on the reverse strand, counting down.
CTCCACCAAATTTTAGAGTGGAACCCTATTTCCATCATATGGTATTGGTCCTCTAAAGACTTCTAGAGTGGAACCCTTTAGCTGGGATAGGCATGGGTCCTCTACCATCAGAGTAAAAACCTTCTCCTGGGTAGGGAAAGGGTCCTTAATTTACAATCAGAGTATAACCCTCTTATTTTAACAAGGAATGGGTCCTATATCTAGAGATTATGGCCCCTCGAATGTGCGACATAGTGAAAAAGCATGGATTGAATTGGACAGATACTTCTGGGAAACCGCATGGGGTGCTAGGAATCATTGATGGACTTTTGGAATGGTTGGTTACTCTTCTTCTTGGGTTGTGATGTGAGATGGAGATCCTGTCACTCTATTATTTGGTATTATTTTAAATTATTATATATATATATATATATATCCTTCTTTTTTATCCACACCTTTGATTTGGGTACTCTCCTTCTAGGATAGGTGAAGACACACAAGCTATTCCACATGATTTTCAATATTTAGCCTCTTATGGTTAGATGAATATACTGTCCTACTGTAGGTGGAAAAAGATTTATGGGTAGTTCATATACTCAATGTTTTTATCCCCTTATGCTTTTATGAGATTACTTTTAGTCTCTTGTTGGGTAGATCTATACTCTTTCACTGTACCTTGTTCAATCTACTATCTTTCTATAATATAGTATCCCTTTATGATCCCCTCGTATTTTAAGGTGTCATAATGGGTATTTTTATACTCACCCTTGCATGGGATTCTCCCATACATGTTGTGTCTTATGTAGATGACATACAGTTCTACCGTGACTAAAGAGAAGCTTAATGTTATTGGGTGTTTGGACCACATACGATGGTCGTAGTTTGGGATTCAAGAGTTGGGCTCTATTTCAAATGTTTATTTTATAGATTTTTTTTTTCAGGTTGGGACACACCTTTGGTTGGGTGTGTATTTTACCCTTTTACTTTTCAATATATACTACCATACTTTTTTACTATCTATAGGTTCATGCATGATTGGTTTACTTCATAGAAGTGTTTCATCTTTTTCTTCTTCCCCTATGAACTTTTTCATTGAGTTGTATATGTGTGTGCATACAGGTATTTAGGAAAAGGCCTCCCCAAGTTAGTTATTCCTTCAATTATTTTCACCACCCCTAGCCTATGGAGGCAGGCTTGGGGTAATTTCATCTTGAGCTACATCTTGGGTCAGGTTGTGACAATAAGGGTTTGAGAACATGTGAATAAAGTTTGAAAACCATACCCTCCATATCAAAGATCATATACATGAGTCAAGGAACAAGGATATGAAATTCATAAGACAGGAACCATAAGATAATCGATTAAAATTAGACATAAGATCAGAACATTGGAATAAGGAATAATTGTTTTGTCATAAACATAAGTATAGAAATTCATTTCCATATTGGTCCAGGATCACTGCCAAGGACATCATAGAAGACAAAGTACTTTACTGTACATGATTCACTTATTGTTCCAACCATGTCTTACTATAATGGGTTCACTCCACATTCTAGAACTATCTTACTATAGAAGGTCCAATCCCTATTTCATCCATGTATATCTCATGATATATGTAAATCTTTACCAAATTCATTAGAGGTAAATATAGGTCCCATCCATATCATAATGAAAACCATATTTACATGTTCCATAAGATCATAAAAAGTTATCATATCATAACCCATGAAATGAAATGGGTATCATAAATATTTCATTATATCATAAAATTTGGAAAATACACTGGTTTCATAATCATTTTATCATAGAATAACCCACGAAAAAAGCTAGTTTCATAAGCATTTGCTCATGGTATAATCCATGGAAGAGAAATGAGTTTCATAAAAAAATTTCAATCAAAACATAACCCATTAAAATAAATAATATGAATATAATCCTTGGATCATATCCCCTATAAGGCATATATAACAGCAAAATATGTCATCTTAGATGGAAAATAATTTTTAAAGTTCATTTAACCCATTTATTGAGTAAAATATTCTTTCCAATTTAAAAAATTATTTTGAAAATATAAAACATTTTGAAATCCTTTTTCGTTGAAACTAACCTTGAAAACTTATAAAGTAAAATTTGAATCAATTATTGGTCCGGATGATGGAAAATTTGGTTTATTCCGTACACGTTAAAATGAAGGTTACTTTCATATTTTTGACAAAATCCAAATGAGAATTATTTTGGTAAACAACATGAAAATTTATTTAATTTTTTTCTTATAAATAGTCATCAATGGGTAAAAAAGGAATTTAAAATTTATAATATAGTAATAAAACATTTTTTAATTCTTATTAGAATACATGATTTTTAAAGAAAACAATTTTTTGACCTAAGTGAGAAAAATGTCAGTTTTTAAAAATTTTTTATTAATAATTATAAGTACCAAAGAGTTGAAAAATGGTACCATTACATGAATAAATCATGAATAACCATAGGATAAAAAAGTTAAAGAGAATTATTGAGAGGTATATAATGATATTTCAATATTAGATACTCTATCATAAAAAATCTTGATAAACGATGAGATTGTATCATAAAATCATTATCCCTTTGGTAACCTTTAATAATAAGCACCATGAAGGAATAACATAAAATGAAACTTAAAATATCATAAGGATGAATATTTTGATGATATTATATTTCAATGTGGTTTTATATACACATTTTGTAATAATATAGGTGCATAACATAACATACGTCTCAAAGAAGGAAAATTAAGACAAAAAACCCATTACTGCTTAAGTAACTTTTGAATCATAATATCTGTGAAAGAATAACATAAATGAAAAAATTAATTATAATTAAATTTTATATATTCAAGATATATCATTTCATAGGTATGTATATTCACCACACAAATGAAACAAGTGGTGAACATAGAACAAGTCTATCATAAATAAAAGGGAGACTAGAAATCCCCTTACCTTAAGTCTTAATTCTATCCTACTCATTAAAATTTCATATATAATAAATATATGTTTATTATAAATAATTAAAAGAGACATATTCAATTATATCAAACCATATATTATTTTATTATGACCTTTTATTACCCTTTTATTAACAATTCCATGATAAAGTTACGTTTCTGGTAATTACTACTTTTTTTCATATAAGATTTATTTTGTTATATTCTTGGTGATATTAATTAGATCATGATTTAAAAATGTACATAATTTATATAATTATATAAATAACATATATATTTATTATATATGTACATATATTATGTCATAAATTATTTTTATAGGAACTGAAATAAACTGTTCATGGAGAGATTAGATTGTACGTACGCATGAACTTTGTTTCCATTTTATTATCAGGTCAAAAGAATGAAAATTAAATGATATATATTATCAATAAATAATAAATTTATGTAATATATATCACACAATTTCATTATACCCATCCTTAATACATTTAATGTAAATCGTGAATGAATCATATCGCTTTGAGAGGCAGTAGTCTTCCGTACATACGAACGACGTTATCGTATTCCCACAAAATGAAAATAATGACGGTATGTGTTATATAATAATTGAAGAATCATAATAACATCATATATATAATATAAAAATATCACAACTATCATTATTACCAACCTTGAAAGGTGGTAATGGAAAATTAACAACATCAATTTGTGAGGTGGTAGTCTGTCATACAAAAGAACAAGGATTTCATAACCCATTTGATGGAAGTGTGTGTGGTTCTAGGTCATACCCATAACATAAAAAAAATATAAGTATATGTAATATACTTATTTTATTATATAATAATGATATAAAAGGCACTGAAGGTGTTTGAAGATGAAATAATATAGAAATGTTCACTGATGAACGTTACCTCTTCTTCGAGTATCTCCTTTTGGTTTCAACCATATGACATACTTGGTTATATTTATACCCAAATTAAGGCTTCCTTGATGAGATTAGGGGAGTGGAAAATTTATTTTGAAATGTATTTTTGGAACTAATAGGTTTTGATGGTGTTAAGATAGGGGGATAGGTGGCGGCCTATTATATGGGTGGTGAGGGGGACTCTTATAATTTTTTTTGAAAGAGTGAATTCCACCCACATTTTTTTCATTTAACCTGGCACCAATAATGTTTCAATATTTATCCTAGAAATTATATGGTCGAATATGTACATAAATTTGGTTTGGTACAGGTTTTGGGTCATTTTTAGACCTTATATTTTATTTTTAACCACTAAGTAAACTTGTTTTTACCTTAATCACTATAATTAATTTTAATTATATCAACTAATAAATTTAGTTATAGAAACCCAATATTTCTTACACATATTATTAAATTATTTTAACCATGTTTATCCATGAAATAAAAACCAAGGATAAAAAAGTCTAGTGTCTTTAGAAGACTAGGTACATTATTAGAAATCATGAAATTAGAATAAAACATATTTTTATTAATCTCTATAATAACATCTTAACTCCCATTGAGCTCCTAAAACTATAAAAGATAACTTGGTAAAAAATTGATAAAATGGATGAGCTAAAAATCCCAGTAAGGGAATAAACATGGGATTGACGTAGAGAACAGAAGTTAGATGGCATAACATGATACCACAAGAGGAATGGATCGTGAATAAACATATAAAAGTATAAAATATATAACATGGAATCATATGATAATGTAAACATAAAAAATTGGTATTAATAAATAACATTACATAAACTTGATTCAAGGCTAACTGCCAAGACTGTATCACATGGTCAACATAGTCCAATAAAGTATTAATCCCTCTCCATAATCCCATATAGAACATCTCATGAGATTAAAAAATTACCCAATGCATTGGAGTTATATCTGGGAACAACTATCATAATATGATAATGTATATGATTTCTACATAAAGAATCAAACATAAGGAATAATCATAAGGGTTACCCAGAAAAATACACGGGTATCATAATAATTTCACAATGAATAACCAAAAGGAATATAAAAATGGTATCCTTAAAAGAATGGATCTAAATAAATCTTGGTCATTTATTAAGGAATAATATAAAAATAATAATTAAGTCCAACATAAAAAATATCAGATATGTAACATTAGAAACATGCAACATAAGTGTGTTTTTAGGGAAAATAATAAAGAGTCTTTAAATAGGATAAAAAAATAATTGTCTGCATAAAACTATAAATGAACTAAATTAGTTCTTCATGAAAAATTTAGTGATTTTAGAAAAATATTAGAGTCTTAAAATAGTTTATGGAGTGTAATTGAGAATGGGTAAGAAATAGAGATGTTCCCTTTAATCTGGTTTTCCTATCAAGAGTAATTGAGAAATAAACCTTTTAAAATATGTATTTCCCCATAAAATAAAGATGAATTGAGATATATATATATATATATATATGTTTGAGACATATATAAAAAATATATAATAATTGTTTTAATAATAATTAATAAATAACTTGATGCAATGAGAGATAAAGTGTTACCCAAATTAAATATGGAGGTTCGGAGAGGTCCCTTACCTTATGTCTGAATGTGATCTTCACTTACACTTAATGTTTGGGATGACAAAATTATATTAATTAATTATTTAATTAAAATCTTTTTGAATCATTATTTGATTTATAATAATTTCATTACGTTCATTTATGACCATTTAAATGATTTATAAAGATCAATTTTGCCGTTCTGGGAGCTTTCATTTCATGGTTTCATGGTCGGTTCATTTGTGTATAATTATTGATGTTCTTATCAAATGGAAATAAAAATAAATAAGTGTAATGAAATGTTATTGATGAACTTACATAAGTTAAAGTGGTCCCATATATCATTTTTTTCTAACACGAGGATGCTTCATTTTATTAAATGTTAATGATAAAAGTTTAGTTAATTTTGGTAATTTTCCAACCATTACGAACTGGTTTTTTATTTAATATTGTGAATATATATTAGTTCCAAAACATGAAATATGTTATAATATAAGTATTAAAATTTTATTTAACCAGAATAACACCTTTATGGCCATCCATGAATGCAGCGATGAAAAACCAAAAATCATTATCCACAAAGATGGTTGACAGCTATAATTTGGACAATTTTTTTGTTTCCTTGAAAAATAATAGATGAGAAAAGGGTTATATGGAATATATTCCATTAAATATATAACACTTAAGTATATAAATTATATTGGAGCTATTATTATTTGATTAATTAGGGTGTTGAAGAGAAGGTTGAACAAGAAAAGAAATTAAAAGAGGTTGTTTATGAATGTTACCTCTTGAATATTACCTCATTGAAGGACCACTTAATGAACATGGAATTGGTATTTTGGTTAGACCATCAACACTTCGAAATTGGGGGATTGGGGAAGAGGGATTTTTTCATATATTTAAAAGGATTCTTGGATTTTCAGGATAAGGGTGGGGGTATTTATAATTGAGGAGGGGTGGTTTTAAGTGATTGAATAATGATTATTTTATATTTAAATCCAACCACCAATGGGTGGCCTTAATTTCAACGAATTTGGTTGATAATTAATTTTTTAAAGGCTATTTACGTATGAAAAAACATAAAACACCCATTAAATGTTTTATTTTTTTGGTATATTAATTCATTACCTTTTAACTTTAACCCACTACAGTTTTTAACTTATACCGCGGTATTTTTTACCAATGTATCTTTTTTTATGTCTAGAAACTAAAATTGACATTATTACCTAATTTGTACCTTTCGAATAAAAATATTAAATAAAATTTTATTGATTTAATTTATAATATTGGTAAAATTTAGTTCTTATGTGACACCTGTATAACTCATAAAAACAGTTTTTTAAAGGTTAAAATAATGGTTTTCAAAAGTGATAAACATGTGTTTCTAAATGTAACCCCTTATGAAATATTTCATTGCCTAAATACTTTTTTATCATGAATAAGGGTTAATAAACTTGAAATCATGATCATATAATAATTATTTCATAAGAGTTATATTAAAATATTATTTTCACTTTTTAAGCAAAAAATCAACCTTTTTAGAAAATTAACAAAAATATTACCTTAAGATAATTTTGATATGATAGTTCCAAAATTTAATTTAATTTGATAAAAATATTTTTCTAATTATGATGATTTAAACTTTTAGTTAAATATCCATATTTATTAAAAAAATTCAATTTCATAAAAAATATACATTCTAAAAATTATAAAAAATACATAGGACTTTGTTAAAATATATTGTCTTATAAAATGTATTTTTGGGTTCTCTTCATGATATATGTTCTTTGTACTACCTAACATAATTATTCGAATAAAAATTTCATCGATAAAATTTTCAGTCGTTACATTGGTCAAAAATCAAGTTGACCTTATTAGATATTATAAATTATTCTGAAGCCAAATATGGAATCCATTTTTACAAAATGAAATCACATAAGTGTACAAAATTAATTTAAAATTAATCTCGTAGTTATGACAAGAAACCAAGATTTTAAAGTGAAAATGATCAAAAGTCCACAATGTGTTTATATTCAATTCTAATGTGAAATTGATTAGAATGACCTAAAATGGTTTAATAGATGTATAATATAAATAATTACACTTTTAATAAAAATTATAACATAATTTTAAATTATATTTAAATTAAACAAAAATGCAGTTTCTAATTAAAACACAATATTTTTTACTATTCATAAAAAATAAACCTTTTCCAAAAAAATATCGACAACTCACCCAAAGAAAATTTTTACATTTAAAATTCAAAAATTGGGTTTTTTTATATAATTAAATTTCTTAAAAGTGTCAACAAGTAATTTCTTATTGTTCACAAAAGAAAAAAACATTTCTTTTAGAAAATAATATTTTCAAACATATAATGACTTTACCAAATATTATATATTTTATCAACAATATGATTATTTTCTTTAAAAAAATTATAATTAATATTTAAAAATTAGTTAATACTATTTATTTTGCAAGTATTATGACTAGGTTATAACAGTCAAGTTTCAAAACTATAGTAATAATATGTATTAGTTTTGTTAAAACATAGTGTCATATGTCACACAAGCTAACCGAGTATTGCATGTAGTGAAAGATAAACCAGGGTTTCATAAAATTTAATATTGAATTGATGTTGTGTGTACTCAAGCTGTCAAAAAAATTTAATTTATTCAAAAAAAATTAATTCCTAAAAACTCACTGTATTATAGTTTTAGAAAAAATCCTGGTTATTCTTAATTGGGTATTAAATAATCCTATAAGAATGTGTTGTGAATTATATGTAAATATTTTTTTGAATCTATTCTTGAATGAAAAAATGATGCATCCCTATACAATGATAAAATCCTCAGTTTAGAGAATGAATGAACTAATTATTTTAAATAATAATATTCTCTTTAATATCAATTTATACCATTTTCTCTTTAGTGAGTTTAATTTAGATGTTATAATATTTTAAATTTTTTAATTTTATTTAGTATTAATTTGAAAATTAAATTTTACCTCAACATATTATGTTAAATAAAATAAAATACTTATACTACCAAAACAAACTTTTTCTATAGATAAAAATAAAACCTCAAATGAACATCTCATGAAAATTGTACCTTTTTGATTAGATAGATTCTCATGACTTATAGAATGTTTAGATTATTATAATGTGCAACCATCCTTGTTAATGATTCCCAATACATTATATAATAATCTAGTGTTTTATCATTAGTAACTTTGTTTTGTCACATAACATTTGGATGAGTACCTTTAAAAGGGAATTAAAGAAAATTCCTTCACTACATGAGTAACTGAAGAAGAATTTAGGATGACCACCACCATTATCATAGATCAAGAAATCAATGATGTTGTTGAATAATGTTTTATTTATTCTATACCATGAGTAAGAATAATTTATAGGTGGTTAAGTATGTTTTTGAGTTTTCTCAACCTTACTTGAGATGAGTTGAATAATTTATGAGGTAATTCATAAAAGTTTTGAAAATTTGGAAATTGTAGATAAGAATAAATTGAAAATTTTTAATTCATAAGAGAAATACTGATACCTTGATTAAATATTTGGTAAATTTAGGTGTGTCCCTATGATTCAATTCCAATTTTAGAAGAGTAAATTTTTCCCAGAACTAAAGAATTAAGTTGTTTTTGAGATATGAAACAATAACTCTAATACGCATGAGACCTATCTAGTCTTTTTTATATGGGTAATTGAGAATTCATCAAATCCATTTTTAAAAACACTATTTCTAATAAAAAAATAAGGTTCATCCTATAATATTAAGGTTTAAGGATCCTGTTTCATAATATTCATTTTTAGATTTACTTATTCTTGAATTCAAAAATGGAATAGAGAATCCTATGTATCATAAGATCCATTGACACATCTGATTTGTTATTTACATTTAAAAATAGACATTTACTCTTATGAAATATCACTTTAAGTGAAAATAATCAAATTTAGGGAATTATAAAGAAAAAAAGTTATTTTACTCATATGAAAAGGTATATACTGAAAATTTCGTAAGGGATTATACCATGACAAGATTTTAAGGGGAAAATGACATTTTGAATTCTACTTTTGGAAAATAAATGTGATAATGCTATACTGGAATAAAAATAAAAAATATCATAGGTTATTTTTCAATATGTGATTCAATTTTATAATTATGGAAGAATAAATAAGAGTATTATGGGGAGATATTTATCTGAATTTTAAATGAGATATTTGAAATTCATTATCATTGTCTAAGATAGAGAATTATTCTAGAGCTATTGACCATAATTTATATTATTGCCAAAAATAATAAAATAATTTCTTTAAAAACTATGTAAATATTATTCAAAAAAAATATGATTATAAATTAAAAAATATATAGAAGAATAACTACAAAAAATTTAGAAGCTGATACTATAAATGATCGTAGAACTGTTGTATTGATGAGTGAGAATAGAGTGTTGAAAAGTGTTGGGATTGCCTGATCATATGTATTAATGGATATAAATTATATTGATAATAATATGGAGGATTTTTTTTGAGAAGGGATATGACTAGTTCATTCATGGATGATCTCAAGTATACCTTGAGTGTTTTAAAAGATTAATAAAGAAGGCTGACTTACACATTTTTTTGATCTTATTTTTTTAGTTGAAGACTAATCTTGAGGAAGAAGATCTTATTCTCAGATCTAGAGACATCATAAAATTTATTGAAGATTTTTTTTCACACTGAAGATAATAATAAATTGTTGATATAATATTGGTTATTTTATAAACAACATAAAACATTCAAGAGAGAGTGTGTGTTTATAGTAAGTGGAAGATCATCATAAAGTAATTTTTATTCAAATATGGGTAAAAAGAAGTAACCAAAAACAAACAAAAAAAGGAGAAAGTAGACAATCCGGCCCACTCCTAGGGGGCCTGAAATAATGGAGGCTAAGGGCGTCCCCTCTAATCAAATTCACCCCTGGAGCTTCAGGATTGTCCTAGTATAAACCCACAGATTCTCTGAGCCAGTGAAATCCAGTACTACCAGATGGTCTGCTACTTTATTCCCTTCCCTCAATGTGTGTGAAACTTTAGTATTGTTGGAGAGGATGCTTCTACACTTCGAGATGATATAGTCAATCTCCCAAGTGGAAGATATATTCCCATATCACTATGAGAAGTGGATGATTCCTGCTCTAACCCTGTGTTCATTATTGAGTGGATGATACCTTCACAAAAATTTCCAATCACAACAATTTAATAATGATAATATTTTTTTCTCGATAATAAATTGAAAAAAACATGGAGTAGGTACCCTCATTTGGGGAAACCTTGATAAAATCCCCACATGCGTTAAATATTTATATCATATTTGGATATGGGTGAGGGATTATTTGAAAGATAGTGGATAATGAACTTAAAATGTCATGAGGTTAATTTCTAAAGAATAAATCTTATAACATATACCACTGATTGATCCTCACATTCTCAGTGGTATATCAGTAGACATGGGCACCTAAAGTGGTATAAGAGCTAACCAGGTACCCTTTGATATTATATCATATTTAAGGTGAATATGAAGAATGTGATTTTTTAACAATAGGGTTATTCTTATATTTTATGGAATGAATGTTTATGTATAAAAAAATATGATAATTACCTATCTTCTAATATAGGACTTAAAAGTAATTGATGCTGTTATGGATTGATTTACACCTCTTGGGAGAGATGCTCCCATGAAATTTTCTAGTAAGAATAATCTAGAAGTAGATAGAAGGATATAAATTCTAACTTTTCATACCAATTTGATAAAGTGTACAAAAAATTTGTGAGACTAAATACATCCAATGATAAATGTGATAAGATTGAGGATATGTTTTAAGATATTTATAAAATAAAGGATTCTAAAATATAGATATGGAGACCTATGTTGTAATATTTCATAATGACATATGATTATATAATTGATGAATACTTCACCAATAAAAATTATATATTCAGTCAGATCAGGGGGTTTGGAGACACATTGGAAGATTCAACTATAATTAAGAAGCTAACAAGAAATTTTCACTTTAGGCTTGATCCAAAGATATTGTCCTTATAAGGGAAGAAATACTAATATCTTTATGTGTTATATAACATGCTATTTAATTATGAAATGATTAAATCAAATATCTTCAAAAAGAAATAAACTAAGGAAATGGAATTCAAATCCATGTATGAGCTCAATATCCAAAAGGAGGTATTTTAGTCCTGTAGTTAATCAGAAGATAATAAAGAAAATGATAAAGAACATAAAAGGAAAATGTCCCATATCTCTAAAAACATGTAATAATGAAAGAGTAAATATGATGGAAATATTCCACTTAATAAATTTAAGTGTGTTTAAATTGTAAACTTTGTATCTAACTATACATTAAATGAAAGTGTAGAGTTTTAAGATAAATATTATAGTGAAATTACCCATTGAAAAAATTTGGAAGGAGTTTTAAAGAATCCAAAAAAGTTGGTGGGTATAGGGAAACAACCCAAAGATAAAAAAGAAACATATTATTGAGAAAGGAAGCGGTTGAATAATCTACCTAAAGTAGTCTATCAGAAGAATATTGTGTTAGAAGATTTAATAAGTCCATGGATAATATTTTAAAATAAGAAGAAATATCAATCAGTGGGGGGAAAGGAGAATAAACCCACATATAACACATATCAAATGATGATCTTGAAGTGATTATTTAGAGGAAAAAACAACACAAGAAGGAATTAAAATCCCTAAAGAAATGAATGTAATGAAACAAAAAGATTAATTATGTAACAAATAAAATGATTATATTGATGAAATTAAACTTATTAAAGTGAATATTATTGAGTAAGAGGGAATGATGAAAGAGTCTGAGAAGGTAGTTGATGAAAAGGAATAATAATTGAACATGATTTAGTCAAGGTATAATAATTTTGATAATACCCTAAAAAAATTGAGTGATAATGATATAAATCTATAGAAATAAAGGTTTATTCATATCATATTGATGAGAAATACTATACATAAACTTTGGTAAAAATTAAAATTATGAAACACTAAAATTTTAAACCCATTTCATCTAAAAGTGTGGGTTACAAGAGAAAATTTGAGAAATAATTTGTTGAGAAATATATATAATAAGTTTACTTCTACTTTAAGGAATGTTGGGGATATATTTAGAAGGAAAGGTTCCCGAGATCTAAAAAAATGGGGAAATAAATGTACCAAGATACCAAGATAAAATTCACAAATAAACTGAAATGTTTTATATAAGAACATGTTTTAAATTCAACTATTTATAATATAGATTATTTGGGAAAAATAATTATGTTTGTAGCTAAATATTTCTCTACCATAGAGTAAGAGAAATCATGAATTGTGGGGGAGCTATTCAGTGAAGCAAAAAAGTATGTATGAGAAGGAGAAAGTAGTGGACAGAAATCAATATCACTTACCCACCAAAGAATTTTTTTGATGGAAATATTTTGAATTTTTGATCATCAATTTCATTTTATGGGGGAATTCATGACAATTCTTCTAGGAAAACCTTTACAGGACTTTGAATGTAAGATGACTTAGAGAGGTAACAAATTATAAATGTAACATATTGCTGTAGTGGCTCTTAAACCTAACAAGAGTAGTATGAAATGGATTATTGATAGTGCTTTATCATCATATATAACTAGATATTCCATTATTAAAAAATAGTAACACAATAATTCTAATATTATCCTTGGTAATGAAATATCCCTCAAAAAAATAATTGGAACAACTATGTTTAAATCCCACAATATGAAGTCTTGAGATGTATTGTTTGTTGATGGGGTTAAACCTAACTTATTTAATGTGAGAGAGATTTTTTATGAATTAAATGATGTCATTTTTAATAAAAAATATTATTTTATCATGAAAATACAATTTGGAAGGATCATCGTTGATGGTGAAAGAAAAAGTGGTGATCTATTTCAGATTGGTGATCCGAGAAACACTTATTACCTTAGTAGAGAAGAAGAAAATAATCATTGGAATATAAGATTTAACCATATTGGTTAGATGATCCTTTTATAATATCTCAATGGAAATTATTTTGAAAGTTATTCCCAAAACAAGATAATATATTTATATTTTTTATGAATCATTCTAAAAGGGGAAGATGGCCTAGATAAGGAACAAAAGAATGGAAGTCCAATCCACTAGGGCAGTGGAATTGATTCACTTTGATTTTTATCAGTAAATGAGGATTAAATATTCCAAATTATATATTTTTTTAATAAAATTTATTAGTGATTTTCATGACTTTAAAATGTGATGTTTATATAACACAAGTTAGAGGAAATGGATATGTTTATATTTTTTAGAAGGCAAGCTGAGAGTGAACTGGGGGTTCAAATGAAAAACTCTGAGAACATATAATGTAACGGGGTTAACAAGATATTTTCTTAAATCCTATATTGCTATGAATAGGATATAAAATCATATATTAAAATTTACACCCATCTATAGATCATTTTTTCTAAGAAAATTAATGAAAGTCTGGATGAAGTGAGATGGAATATACATACTTAGTTTAATCAGAAAATGTTTATCTAGAGAGAGGTTTTATGTACAACCATGCATATTCAAAATAGGTTCTTCTAAAGAAAAAATTATTGTTAATTATCTTAATTTATGTTTTCTAAAATGAAACCAAATTTTCATTTCTTGTATGTGTTTAATAGTCCTTGTTTGATAAATATTATGACCAAAAATATGGGAAGGTTTGATGAGAAAAAAATGAAGGTATCATTTTGGGATATTTATCCAATATACAAGGATAAGGATTATGGAATAAATGGACCCATAGTATTTTTAAATATTATCATGTGAAATTCATTGATTATGATCCTAACAGTAATGTTCTAATTGATATAGGTATAAGAAACTTTGATGAAGATAATAACCATATTTTGAGAAAAATATCATGAAATGATGTGGACATTGAATCTGATATGACCAATAATGAATATGGGGATGCTGAGTATGAGAGAATACTATATCATAAAATAATGAATCATGTGGAATCATAGAATATAATTGGATATTATTATTCTCCAATACAAACTAAAAGGATACTGCAACAATGAAACCAAATTAATCTTATCTCCTTGATTGAGACACATTCAATTACTAATGCTTTAAAACATAAATAATTGGTTGATTCTAGGAATTATTAACAAGATCATAATGATAATAAGTCTATATTGGATATTTTTCCTTGATAATAAGGGAAAAGTGTGATTAGGATCATGTGGGTGTTTAAAATAAACCTGAATTATAAAGGGGGTGTTTCAAGGAACAATAAAAGACTTGTATAAAAATTCTATTCACAAGTTTAAGGATATTATTTTGATGATTCATTTACTATTATTATGAGACTACAAGAGATAATAATTTTCATAGCTATTACAACTCACATGAAATATTAAATTTAATAATGGTTGTGAAATATACCTTCTTGAAAGAAAATCTGGAAGAAAAAGTATACATTGAGGATCTTGTATGATTTTTTATATAAGGTGATGGAAAAATGGTTTGAATGATGAAAAATGAACTCAAATGAGATAAAAAATTCCCCAATATCCATGAATTATAAGCTAGATAGATACTTAAGAGAGATAAATTCTTTAGAGGAAATGTCAATATCAACCTTGATGTGAAGGGAGTAGAAGTAGGTACTCTTATTGTAATTGTATATATAGATGATATTAATTTTATATAATTCAAAGAGTGTGAATGTAAATAATTTTCAATAAAAATGAAGAAACATTTTGTGATGACATTTCTAATATAATTGAGATATTTTCTAGGATTATAAGTTCTATAAAAAGTGGATTTTATTTTTTTATCCTATTAAATGTATGAAATGGAATTACTAACAAATTTTGGAATAGAATACTTAAAACTAGTGGCTAAAACCATTTATGTTTGGATGATTCATGGAAAACAATCTATATTGAAAAATTTGAATCTAAATGAGTTTATAATACTTATTAGGAACTTAATTTATCTTAGTAAATCAAAACATTATATTGTCTATCCAGTAGCCCTATTTTAAAAGTATAAAGTGGTACTAGATAATTAAATTTAATGTATTTTGAATGATTTCCTATGAACATAAAGGATCTTTAATTATGGTTTGATTTACAAAAGAGGTGATAAATTTATTATATCTGTATTTTCTAATTCTAACTGGTTAGGAGATTGTGACGACATGATGTTTTCTTTAGGTTAATTTTTTATTCTTCAAGAAAGGTGTGTGAGATTGAACTATATGAATAAGAACTTAGTCACACTAAGAACCATAGATTCTAAACACGTTAATTCTAAAAGTACATGTACCCAGATGATATGTATTGAAAAATTATAGTATGACTTGAGGGTGAAGATTGAGAAGACACTCTGAATTTCATATATCAATCAAGGTATGATTGATATCTCTAAAAATACCATGGATTATTCTTGTTATTGGAAAAATAATATCAGATTTCACTTCCTCAAAGAGAATATTTCTATTAGATACATAAAGCTATAATTAATTACAACCAAAGATTAACTTGATAATATATTACACAAAGAAATTCCTAAGGATATATTTGAGACTCCAAGGTTGAACATTAATGTTATTACATTCCATTTCACTTAAGGTACATTGGTCTAGTACCTCACTATTCTTTGTATTTTTATTTCAAAGGGGTAGATGAAGTACCCAACTCTATTATATTTTTCCAATTTCAATTAAGATATATTTTTTTTGAAAAATGTCGATAAAAAGTTGAATGGGTTTTTTTATTTAGGGTAGAGTATCTATGTAACTTTGGAAAATATTTATTGTCAGGATAAGATATAATTATCTAAAAAACACAACTTTATGTATTGTTATAGTTTCAATGTTATTGTATTTAAAAACTATGTGATTATATTTTTATTTAAGTGAGTAGTTTAGGTTAAAAAAAATACTAAGTGAGAGATTGAGGAACCCTATATAGTTGTTTGAGAATGTTGTATTTGTTTTCAATCAAGAGTAGAATGTTTTGGAAGGTGATAAAGTATATTTTTGAGTTGAGTTGAATTTTTTTGAGTTGATTTGAATTTTTTGAGGTACATGATAGAAATTATTGAATTTTGGAGATTAAACATTTGCTGAAATTGCATAAGTCAGAATTGATAAGACTAATAAAGATACTCAAAGAGAAGTATTGGTAAAGGTGTAATATTTTTAAAGATTCGACTACAATTTTGTAAGAGTAAAAATTCCCTAGAATTGAACCATTTAGTTATGTACTAGATATATAAGGGTAACTTTTTTACACATAAGAGTTATCTATAATTTTCATAAGGGTCATTGAGAATTGGTAAGAGTCAACTAAGAAACCATAAGGGTTAGTGATTAAAAACACAAGGATCATATAAAAGTCATAATATTCATTGATTAGATTTTTTTCAGTGCCATTTTCAGATTGATTTTTTACTGAATATAAAATGAGGATGAAGACACCTAAGTATTGTATGATTTATTGAAAAATCGAAAGGGTCATTGTCATTTTTAAGAGTCGTTTACTCATATGAAAAAATCATTTAAAGTGAAAATCATAAAATTATGGTAATTATATATAAAAAAATAAGAGTACTTTTACTCTTATAAAAAGGCCAATATAAGATGTTTTATAAGGCTCATATCCTTAAAAAAAATTTGAGGAAAAAATGTATTTTCAGAAGATACATAAAAAAATAAAGGTGTTTCTGTTACATTTGAATTCAAATCCTAAAATTTCATAGGATATTGTCCATGCTAGGATTATGGTCAAGAATTGTAGAATATTAAATGAGAAGATAATACTGGTGATAATTGTGGGAATTTCAAATGGTGTATTATAAATTCATTATCGTAGTCAAAGTTGGAGAGTTTTTTTGGATCATATGACAAGTGTTGAAGTTATTTCAAAAAATAAGGGAAGAATTTCCAAAAACCATTTATGAAAATATTATTTGAATAATATTGTGAATATAAATGTTGAAAATGAGAAAATGGAGAGATATTTATAATTGGGAATCCAATACTATGCAAGATAGTAGAATTTCATTTATTAAAGAGTGTGAATAGAAGATCAATATGTGTTGGGACAAATTGATTATCTACACCAACAAGAGGAATTATATCATTGATCATTTGTAGGCTATAATTTTATAATTAAGTAGACTGAAACATACTTAAATTCTCATTAACATTTATCAAGTGTTCAAAAAGTTGGAGAATGAAGGTTAACGTTCATTTTGAACTATTGACATTCTTTTGGTAGTTAAAGACTAAGGTTGAGGAAGAAGATGTTATTCTTAATAGAATGTATGAAAATGTTTATACTCAAACCAAGAAAAATGAGGAATCAATTATTAGTCAAAAAATTGGAGAACATTTTAGTCCCTTAATAGAAATACAGTTATGTAATAAATTATATAACCCTATAACTGGTATATGTTATTTTTAATAGAAAATCAAACCAGATTTTTTTGAACATTAATAAATCTAATTTTGAAGAAATTAAATCCAATGAATTCAAACAATTTTTTATCATAACCATAAATGGAAAATTATGAGGAAAATTTTCAATAATCAAAAATTTAAATTTTATGTCAAGAAATTACATATCATCATTAGAAAATATGTTGGTCAAAATTCAATTATGTTTTGAGAAATTAGGTAAAAGCTATAAATTCTCTAGTTTTGAAATTCCTTGGTTGAAATTATGAATGAATAACACAAACAATAAATGGTGTTTTCCTAGTTTAAAAACACTATCAATTTAATATAATCTATTAATAAAGTCACCCATTCATATGAACTACATCAAAAACTAATATACGATGAAAATTAGGGACTATAAGAACTAATAACAAGAAAATACAGAGAATAAAAACTGATCAATAATCAATAATAATACTATAATACCTCAAAGTAAACCATAATATCTAACCAAATATCACTTTTCGTATCTAAAATACCTATATTGGAAAGAATATCACACAAGAGATATTGATCTATATGAATGTTCTTCTAAAAAACCAGTTAGAGAAAGAAAACTCATTAATCCATAAACACTATAGGACACCGAACCATAATCATAAAAAATTAACATGAATTTTAATTCATTTTTTATTATAAATTAAATTAAAATTTTAAATTGAATTTCAAATATTCTATTTCAATTTTTATTTATAAATATTTTTTTCCACGCTTATATTTTATTAGGTTGTTTCGGGCTTTCTATTGTACTATTTTTAAGCATATTAGGCATTATTCCGTAGGTATGTACTTCAATATATACCTTTAGACCATCTCAATGTTTGTTTCCTCATACTATATCATGTTTGAACTATGTTCCACTTGATTTTTAACTTGATACATTTATTAACTTGATCTAGTGTATGTGTGAACCTGTTGGTTTTATTTCAAGGTGTGCCTTCTCACAATGAGTTTTGGTTGGATCCATAGTGTTCCAATGTTTCCTTATCATGAACCTCCATGTATCCATTATATATATTGGAATAATTGATCCATGATGATTATATTTTATCAAATTTATCATGGTGTGATATAATATACATAACTACCATTCTAATTGACCCATTGGTTATGTCACACCATGATTACCTCTTGTGGATCCTCAGCAGTCAAGGGTAGTAATTTAATCAAATAGAATCATCTTGGTTTCAATATGAGTGGTGATTTGGAGATATCTCCTAGTTAGGTTTTTGAACTAAATGATATTGATATGTTTTATAGTTTGGTTTATTACTATTAGTTAGGAAATACAAGAGGGGGGGTCATTTTGATGATCGAGTGTAGATTCAATGATCCATAAACCATGTAAAAGAACCTAATACAAGGTTCACATGGTAGATCCTAGTCAGGATATTGAAGGAATCCAAAGAGTGTGGAATAAATTCTATAAATATAATCTTTTATCAAGATATAAAAACTTTTACATAGGGTAAAACCTTGGTATGAAAATATTAGTCTTTTATTTGTAATTATTTTTATTAATTTATTGTGTTATTATATTATGATGTGTATTTTTTAGGTGTATCACATAGGTATATCCATTTTGGTGGAATATGGTTCATCCGAAGCCCTAATAGGTCCTCTATTCCCTTAATAAGTGATAGTCACACTTTTCATTTCATATTTAATCCTATTTTTCTTAAGACTTTCATTTGTTTGGTCCTCTATTTTTTTATTAGTATAATTTTAATGTCCATTACCCATTCCAATTGGTAAAAATAGACTGAATAAAATTAAATATTTGTTCCCTTTACCAAATTCATTACTAATTTATTCAAATTATTGTATAGTCAATTTTTTTTATTACGATACTTCTTGTCAGACTTGAACTATGGTTAGTTCTTGTTTACTGAATCAGAATGCGACTATTTGATTATATTTGGAATGATGAATGTTTGATGTCAAATCTATTTTTTTGAATCTATATATGTATTTGTGTTTTTTAATTTAGTTTGATTCATCTGTTTTCCATGATATTAATGAATGTTTGTTTATTTTATTCCTAAGTTAGATTGTAGATATTTCAAGAAATATAGTATTTTTTGTTTTTATTATGCGTCTTGAAGATGGAATTATGATCCTATAAATAATAATTGATATAGATTATTTTTGATATTCCATTTTTATAATTCTATTTGTTTTGATTCATATTTAAATTATTTTGTTTTCTAGATGTTGATGTTGACCTTCAATAAGACTGTTGTCGAGTGTTTTTTCACTTTAAAGTCATTTTTTTCTCAAGATTAGAATTAAATATCTATTTTTTTTGTATTTATTTAATTTTATAGTTTGAAAATGGATTTGAAAATAATTTTTTAATATTTTATTTTCTATACCTTCAATATATTCACTATCCCCATTATCCATTTAATTTAGTGGTACTATCATGAGAAGGAAGAACACCCAACACAAATTTCCAAATAAAAAACAAAATAGAAAACTAAGAGTGTTATTTATAAATGTTATAAGCCATGCAATAACCCTCAATAAACACAAGTTTCAATAGAAATAAAATCCATCACTAAATAATGATGTATATCCAAATAGAAAATGAGCCACCCAGGATGAGGTTCTGGATAAAATCAGGCCAGAATCATCAAGGAGAAGCTAACCCAACCTGTCAAAAAATCAGATACTAAACCCTAAACATCGATATAAATTGGGTATAGGGATTTGATAATGATATATTAGAAATACTCAATGATAATTTGGAGTCTTTGTGTAATAATTAAATTTTTTTGGATTAAATATTTAATTTTAAAAAACATGGAATTTGTAGATAAAACTAAAATTTTTATCAATATGATTCCATGCTTCATGATAATAAAATATATCAAAATATTTATTTTAATAATTATAATATATAGGTTATTACCTACTTTTTTTGAGGTAATCCGAACCATGGTGGATTTGTAATTATTGTTTTTCATAGATTTTCATAATTGATCTTCATCAGTTTTGTATATGTTTAATCTATTTTTTTGTAAGTAATTATTCTTAGTAAAATTTTTAGATTTAATTAATTTTTAAAATAACATTAATTTTTTTAAAATTTTTTGGAGGCTTCCATATCAATGTTTTGCTGTCAAGTGTGTTCTATGTGATGTTTGGGAAATATATGAAGTTTATTTCTTAAGGAGAACCAACTTGGGGATTAGAATAATGGAGGAACACTATTTCCCATTATATGGAATCCAATTTTATAATTAATAGGGTATTAAGGGGCTAGAAAACTCTAATGCCTTATTTAATTTTGATGAGTTTCTCTTTCCATTCTTTTTTGGTGTTTCTAGGATTTTTTATAATGACTATTTTATGTTATGTCAGTGTATATTTTTGAGATATTCAATCAAAAGTTTTCTTGTTATGGGTTATGAAAAGGGGTTTATTATGAAGCACTGATCAATTAGATTTTTTGTCTCCTAAGAATGTACTATAGTGGACAATCCTAGAGTAGATCATAAAAAGGCCACTCACACACACTATCATCTTATTGTCATCATTATAATATAAATAATATAAAACTAATAAACTAAAATAGATGTGGTAGGATGGGTTAAAAAAATAATATAATTTATATAAAAATATATATTAATGAAAATAAAAAACACATAGAATAAGAAAAATAGAGACAAAGAAGTTGGAAAAAGAAAACCATTTCTCTTAGGGGTTCATAGTGATGTTATCATTATTATTTAAAATGTGTCTCATTATATTATTTAATTTTGATATCAATAAATTTCACTCTACATACTAACATTAAAATTGTATCACCTTACATCGAGACCTATGCATGTAAGAATAATATCCTCCACATCAATACCTAATAAAAAATCTTCCATTTTAATGACTTAGATACCAATGAGAAGAAAAATGAGTGAATGAGGAGGAAAAAGTCAGAAGTAGAGAAAGTTGGGTGACCACTTACCACAATAATTTCAATTACCACTAATATTTTACAATAAAAAAACGAAAAAAATTATTGAAAATAAACTCAAACCCTACCACATCCCCCCTTTAATAATAGTGATGGTTAGTTAACCATAAACATGGAGATAAAAGAAGCATGATGGTGGACACAGAAAATTGAAAATAAAACAAAAGAAATGAATAAGAAGAAATGAAACTAATATATATTAAAAATTAAATAACTTTTTAAGAGACTATAATCTAACTCATCCCCCTAAAAATGGCTATACTTTGGAATGGAAGTGGATGTGGCAATTTATAGAAAGGGGAGTGGGAATTTTAGCTCCAAAACCCACCCACCATTTTTTTGAATATTTATGCCAAGTTAATGGTAGAATATTGGAAGGTTATTTTAATTGATGTTTTTAGAATATATATCCCATACCCACACAAAAATATTTATCTATATTTTATAAGGGTTTCCCAAGTTATTATAGATTTAATTTGAAACTTGTTTTTTGGCTTGGAGCCTGTTGGAATTATTATACAACAAGTTCCCATGCATTTATGGAATTAATGAAGGAAAAATATTATGTCTATATAGTTACATATAATTATACTTATCTTATTATATATATCCCTGTAAAATTTCATATAATTTGAAAATGTACTTTGTCAGATATTTTCCCTAATTAAAAAATTATCCATTTTATGCATATATTCTGAGGCTCAGATTGTGAAATGATTTTGGGCCTCTAAATGTTAGATTGAGCATTGGGTCTGGTTGAATGAAATGAATCCCAAAATGTATGAAATACTAAAAAAATGTACTTTTAAAATATAAATTAGTGCACAAAAATTTATGGATGAAATAGGGAATTAAATTAAAATAGTTTAAAATCCAAAATTAGGCCATTTTTTAAATTAAGCATAACATAACACTAAAACCTAAAAATGTAACAATTACCCATAAAATAACACTATGGTTGGATTATAAACATTTAATTACTGTATATAACCTATGAAATATTTTCTTTATCACTCTACCACACTAAACCATTACATTCCTGAGCAATAATCAAATATTCAAATAAAATTCTACATAAGAATCAAAAATGAGAAAATATGTATAACCTTTTTCAAAAGAGAATTTCATCATCTATCATATATGAAAAAAATCCATTTAATTTTCATCTCAAAAATTTAAATTAATTCAACCTAAAGAATCCATCCATGGAATATTCAAAACAAACCTCAAATTAAATTCTATTTCACTATTCAGTTAAGAGAGATTGAATTTGAAGTTATACCCATACTTGGAAATTGCATGTATCAACATAGAATTATGAAAATTATAATCTATCCATATTATCAGAGAAAATATTTTTTCAATCATGAGGTTAATTTTTAGGTGATTTATATGTCTTAGGTTTGGTAGGTAAAAGCATTTAAAAATGTATGTATGGAAAGAGGAGGTTGTACTATTAAATCCAATCGCAGGATTATTCAATTGAAAACCCAGAAAAGTATCACTGAATTACACATTAAAATGTGAAAAGTAATAAAATACCCTTTGTATGACATGGTACATGAGTCAAAAGGTTATTAAAATGAATGATCTAATCTAAATTATCTCCCCATTTTTATATTCATAAATCTTTTTTTTCATTTTTTCAATATTTTTTGATAGAGGATGAGATGGAATTTGAATTCAATGAATGACTTAAAATTGATGGCCTTTATTTTTGAGAGATATGTGAGTTACAAAAATAATAACAATGAAAAATTCAATCTCATCTCCACGCTCTTCCTTTTTATATTTTTTATATTTTTGTATTTTATTTTTAAATTGAACTGAATGATACAAAGAAAGAATAATGAAATTGTGAATCATGCCCAATTATCTCCTTATATCCTTCCCAAAGTTAGTGTAACCACCTCACACCAAATTTAAATTAATAGCATCCCAAATAACACACATGATAGGACTTTTTCCTATAATAAATCATGAAGTGTCTATGAAAAAATATTAAGAGTGAAAGTAGATAAAGAAAAATTGGCTACTAATGTGACTTAAAACTATAAGGAAATTCCTTGATTCTAAGGGATAAACATGGATAAATTTAAATTTGGGTCTGATGACAAAATTTTAATGTCCAATAAAATTCTTCAATCATATAAAAAACATTCCATGAAGTCGAAAAATTTAGAAGTGAACAATGAAAATTTTTGGTTTTCACAGAAAATCCATGTTTCTCTTAAGAAATTGTGGGTATTAGGAAGAAAATGTTAAAATAGTTTATAAAAAGTTGTATGAAAGAAAAAATAATTTGACACATTGTTTTATGGGAATGGATTTAAAAGATCATTCAAAGTCATAAAAATTCTAAAAGGCCAATTTCCCAGAAAATGTTCTCACATCAATAGTCATTTAAAATCCATTTTTTTCAAAAATAATGTCAACTCTCTCAAAATCAATTAAAGTGTGAAAAATGATAAGAATATTCAATTCAAACCCTATTTCTTAAAAGATTAATATAAAAAAGAAAAACATAAAAAATAACTAATCATGATGACACCCCCACACATAGATTTCACTACCCCTCATTTTAGCTCAACATAAAAAAAATAATGGAACAAAAACAAAAGAGAAGAAAAGATACAATGTAGATCTATTGTCAGTTGAAAGCTTGAGTTTAGCTTCTAGATGACTCCAATTGGACCTATAATGCAATAAAAACATTGTGTGAGAAAAAAATAGAAATTGAAAAGATGATAAAACATGGGTTGGACCCCCATGTATGTTCTAGGGTTTTACTACCCCTATTCAAGAAATTACAGTGGGTAATACCCAATAAAAAGGTGGATGAGGTTTCTTTTTCATAAAAAAATATTTTTATCTCAATATACCTAACTAGATTTCAATAGTGATAAACCGCAATGAAAATAAAAAAATCGGCAACCCCCAAAAGAGATGAAATAGAAAATTACAAGTGCATAGGGAGAGGGAAGAGAATATATGGGTGCTTATTGTTTAGCTCATCCAGAGGAGTGGTGTCCACTAGTGGTGAAAATAATAGAATACAATGCATATTATCTTTTTATTTGATTTTAGAAAATGATTCTACAATGGTTTCTTATTTTGTTCCATTATCATCATATTTACATGGGTATAGCTCCACTGACTCCTTCATCCTCTTATCAACACATGCAACTTATATATCTTCTTCAACCATGGCCTGATGTAGTGGTCATATAAATATATAAAATTAGCATAAGTGAGATCAGTTTTCAATTACAAATTAATAATGACTGAATAAAAATAATTCTAGGAAATTAAATCTTCCATAAAAATTTCAATTTCAAAATCATTTTACTTAAGAAAGGTTACTAGAAATTTATTTGTTGGAGAGGGAAATGGATCATTAAATATTTATTAAACCTTTCTGATGTATTCTTGAATTGTAGGTAGAACATGAATTAAATTATATACATATTTTTTGAAACTATTCCATCCATATGACATTAACTACTTTAGTAGCGGAGGAAAGGATATTAATTTGATTGCGAATCACCTCTATATTCTCTTGAAATTTCTAATACTTTTGCTTCATTCAAAGAGAAAATATTCCACTTGGTGAGCACTTGAATCTTCCATCTATATTTAATTCTAGAAACACAAAAAAAATATCAACCGGAAAAAATAAATTAATCACCATAAAAATCCATCTCATCTTAAGAAATGAAAGATATGAAATGAATTTTTTTAGTTTTTGGTTATTTTGATTTTTTTGATTATTTCAATGAAAAAAATGTGTGAAATCTCTTGGAATCCCTGAAAATGGTGCCAAATATATTATAAGTGGTTTTTCATGAACCAATAATCAATTAAATTCTTATTCTACTAATAATGAACCATAGTGGAACAACCTAGGGTCGATCATAAGGAGGCCAATCACCCAAACTATCTTCGTAATGTCATTATTATAATATAACTAATATAAAACTAATAAACTAGCATATATGGGGGGGGGGGGTTGAAAATTCATTTTATATAATATATATATTAATGAAAATAAAAAAAAATAAAAATAAAATCAATACACAAAGAAGTGAGGAGAAAAAATCATTTCTCTTGAGGGATTATAGTGATATGAGCATTGTTATTAAAAATATGCCTTATTATTTCATTAAAATTTGGGATCAAGAAATATCATTCTAGACCCTCTACATTGAATTGTATTACCCATCATTGAGACCTTTACACACAAGACTATACTCCTCCACATTAATACCTAAGGAAAAAAACTATTTGAATGAATTAGATACCAACGAGAAGGAAAATGAGTGAATGAGGAGGAATAAGTCAATAGAAGAGAAATTAGGGAGATAAAAAACACAATAATTTTTATCAATACTAAAACCATTAAAAAAAATACAAACCATTAAATAATAATAAACTCAAATACCCCCACTTCCCCCCTCAAACAACTGTGAGGGTTAGTTCACCAAAAACATGGAGATAAAAGAAGAATGGTGGAGAATAAAAAATTTATAAAAAAACAAAATAAATGAAGTATAAGAAATATACATGAATATACATTGAAAATAAAAATAACTATTAAAACAACTATAATTTAACCTATCCCCTTGAAAAATGTCTACCCATTGGAAATTAAGAGGAGTTTACAATTTATTGAAAGGGGATTGGGAAAATTTTGCTCCAAAAAAAATCCTCAAAAATTATTGAGTTTTTAATACATATTAATTGGTGAATATTGGAATGTTTTCATCATTTAATTTGTTAAAATATTTCTCATATTTCTTCCCAAAAAATATTAGCTCCTTTGTAAATGTTTATCCTGAGTTATGAAAGATTTTACCTGAAATAATTTTCTAGCATAGAGACTATTGATATTACCATGTTTCCAATTACCATGCATTTATATAATTGATGAAGGCCTAATATTTAGTTTAAATATTTAAGAGAAATATTTCATAACCTCTTCAATATTTATTTTTAGAATTTCATATCATTTTGGAATGTAATTTGCGAGATGTGGTCCCATCTTCAAAAGTTATCCATTTTGTGCATTGATTTCGTGGCTCAGATTATGAGATGGTTTAAGGACTACAGATATTAGATTTATCTTTGGTTAATATTAAATTAAATCAATACCAATATGTATGGAAGCCTACAAAAAAAGAAAATTAAATTAAAATTAGTGTATAAAAATTTATGGCTGTAATATATAAGAATCTTAAAACATTTTAAAATCCAAAATTATTCCATTTTTCCAATTAATCTCAAAACACTATTAAAACAAAAAAATGTAACAATTTCTCATAAAATAAGACTAGTTTTATTAAAAAAATTAATTATAGTATAAATTATTTGAAAGTATTGTCTTAATCAATGGGTTCATTCATTCTCATATTATCATTGGGGGACTTCATTATATGATATAAATAAATGGTTGATTTATGTTTTTGTGGTTTAGTGGGTTGTTTAGAATGTTTTGTTCTGATGCACTATTTTTTTATACTCTAGAAATATTCTTATTTTAATTTAAATGGAAATTATTATTTTTCTGGGCTATAGATTTTTTTTATTATAAGTCTTATTTCATTTGTCTCAAATTCCGATACTTACTATTTCATAGTTTCATATTTATTTTCTCATTAAAAATTATTATATTTTTTGGTGGTTGAATATCTTATGGTATTTTTTAATTCATTCTCATTAGACGAATATAATATTCTATCTCCTTCATTGAATTGTATTTGATTCTTAATCAACTACTAAAATATCATTTTGATTCAATTTTCCTAGAGTATGATTAAAAAAACGTCTATTGAGGATTATGGAATCCTTATATTCTCTTTAGAGTGTTTTTAAATGATATTATTTTTGATTCCATTGATCATTATACTCTAATGGATGTGAAGATGGATTAAATTAATAGTTTTTGAATAGGTATTTATTTTATGATATATATTATTTGATGGAATATCTCATTATTCTATCCTTAGTGGATTTAGTTATGGGAGTTCTCTATGGAAAGGATTTATGATGTAGATACAAGTGTTATCTAGAAATTTTAAAAAAATATTACATGGTTTCAGTTGAGTCTAAATGGGCAGTGTTCTTTTATTGATAAATTGAGGAATTCTAAGTTCCACCTTAATCTTAATAGGATTTGGGGATACCCTATTAGGATTTATCAGTGTGATAAAAATTTTATAGATATGTACTGAAATATATAGAAGGAAAAATTACAAATGTATATCATGAAATCAAATGGAAAGAGTTATTTGAAAGTGAAAATGTTTGGAAGTCTAGAAGAGGGAAAAATAGAATTAGTCACAATGATGAACGAGTCTAGACGATGGGAGTTTGGAAGTTAATTCTACATATGGTAAACTATATTGTTGCATTAGAATAAAAAAAGGATTCTAAAGGCTGTAAAAAATTCATGCAAAGGGATACACAAAGAGTAAACACAGTTGTCACTTGTTGTGTTAGTTGAGGATGTGGTGTTTAGTTGATTTCCAAACATAAGTAGATGATTTCCTGTAATGTTCTGAATGTGGTTGTACCTATTTTACAAGATTTTCCTTACTATAAATAGTGTATAAAAATCATTTTTTATTAATCTACTATATTTTAATCATTTTTAATTTCTTAATAAAAGTATTTGAATTATTCCCCTCATGTAGTGGGACTATGTCCAAATAATGAAAAATCTTCTTATGTTGTTTGTTAGTTAATTTATTTCTATCATTGTCTTTTGAAAGTTATTTTCTATTGTGTGGTAGAATTTTGGTGGATTACTAGTTTTCATTACAATCTATTTTTTGGATATGTTATACGCAATGGTTCATTCCAAATTAATATATTTAGAACAATATTCTGTGTTTTAAAGCTCTATACTGAACATTTCTTTCTATAGGTTATAGAAAAAAAAATTAGCATTAGAGATGAATTACAATGCTCAATATAAGTTTTCCGTAGACAATGTTTTTCAGTGATATTTTTGGTATAAATTTTTACCCTTTTCCTAGTATAAAATTATGCTATGAATTTCCTAATATCTCATGTATTTATTTGTATTTTAGTGGGATATTATTGGTTTGTGAAGGATGACATTGGAAAAGGGTAAGGCCTAGGTTGAGATGTTTGATTAAAAATGATTTAGATTATAAAATATGAAAATAGAGTATTGTCTAAAATATAAGGATCTTTATAATTTATTAACAAGAACCAAATATAAAGTGATAAAAAATTAATAATAATAGTGTATTGAAAAGAAATAATTAGGGTTGATTCAGCTATGAATGGCCCAAAATGTGGCCTATAACACCCCTTAAGTAAAGAAAACTTTAGAACTTATAAAGATTATTTTTGATATGTATGATAAGAAAAATTTAATGAAAATAGTGATTCTACCACGAATACAATTTCATATATGAATTTTATATGGAAATCCAGTAGTTTATCATGTCAAAAACATTAACATGAATCAAATTTATTTATAATTGGTAATTGTAAAGTTCACTGATCTGGAGTGGGTGATGTTTTTTCATTCATCACTCTCAAAATAATGTGATGATATGGTTACTACTATGGGAGATTTAAGATGTAATAATTAATTAGTGTTTTAGCGATTCTTGATCTAATTATGAATATGAATATTCAGAATAATGAGATCCTAGAATCTAATATAAATGCATACAGTTCCAAAGGTATGGGTTGTTCCACTGCATGAAAATTACACAATAAGGGAAAAGTAAGAAGAAGAAGTATAAGCCATATTATTTTGAATGAAGGCCATATCATATACTAGAATTATTTAAATAAGGTCCATACAAATATATATTTTAATTTTAAAAGATTCAATTTTTGAATATTTTCTACTAGAAGTGAATCCTAAAATCCTATTTTCAAACATACATGTGGTCACTTTCAGAGTTTATCCAATCCACTTGATTCAAGGATCGTTGAATTGGGTGATTCTTTTCACTCCACATTTGAGAGTAAGAACATGAGAATCTATACATTCAATTGATTCATTAAGGTATATCTTACTGATGATTAAACTATCAAGATAGTGGTAAAGGGTGATGTTTTCATCCTAACTCAGAACAAAATATTTCTAAAATTTTAAGGAGTGCAACACATATATGGGATAAGGAAAAACATTTTGTTAGTAGGATAAATTAATGATTTCAGTTTTCTATGCATCATTTATTGGTAGAGCATGAGAGATATCATGTGGTTAAATTGTGGTGGATAATGGAGTAAATGATTGGAAATTGTACGCAAAGGGAGTTTCAGAATGAGAAATACATGTTAAGAAAACTAATTTTAGATCAAACAATGTTGTGGTATGTATATCATGGTCACTTATGAACGAAAAGTTTGAAATTCCTAAATTTGAATGGTATAATAAAACTCAAAAGCATGAAGTATAGAACATGTGGTTAGTGTATTATTGGGAAGTAGTTTATTATGTTGTTTCAAATGAAAGAAAAAATACCCAAGGATTGGAAGTTAAAGATTATTTATATGGATTTATATCTCTAATTAAAGAGTCATATATAATCAATTGAATCCTTCTATTGATGATAATATGTGTAAAGAGGTTAATAGGGGGAAGGAGGGAAAGTTTAACACCGTAAAAAAAAGATCTACTAAGAAAAGATGAACTTGGTAAATCAGAGAGAAAACAATAAAGTACCTATGATTTTAGAAACATCATTGGAAAATCTTGGGACTCTCTTATTACTGAAGAATAATGGAAAGTTTATATGTCTCAGGAATTGAAATATTTTTTCATAGTCCTTCTATTGGTAGAGTGGTTCATTATGGAGTAACAAATAATGGGGATAATGAAATTTTTCTTAATATTTCCCATGATATTGTGATCCTTGTTTATTCTCATCAAGATTTTCATTATAATATCACCTATATCATTCATGATGAAGTTGAAGCCTCTCTTCTTAGAAATAATAATGCCTATATTGTTTTCTAGGATGTTAGTGGAGATGTTGACAGGTCTAGAATTATGGACAAGGAATATGAATCCATATATATTGAATCTTATCAAGACATTAAGATTCATAATGAATATTTAAAGGATTAACTCTTAAATAGTATATATTCTATGTAAGAACCAGTTTTAGTCTCCTAGACTAATATTTCTCAGATTGGTTTATCTGTATTGGAGGATAGAAATACCTTTTACAAGGATAATGTTGAATCTACTATAAAAATCATGGATTCTGTAGGTCTTAATGTTGTCTCTAGGTCTATACAGACTCCTTTAACTGTGGATATTCTGAAAAATGAACATCCAATGAATTCCACTAGAGTAAATGAAAAAGACAATGTTTCATCTTGTGGGAGATGTACACAAAAAAAGGTAAGGCCTGACTTTTCTAAATTTCAAATGTATCCAAGACCAGATGATATTTTTAGGAAAATATATTCATATAATGTCAATCCTAACATCAATTCTGGACATTTAGTTCTAATTAGAGTTAATTCCTGTAGCACTAATCAGGTTAATACCAATTTGTGTTCCACTTTAGAAGGCAATATAAAGGGACTTTGTACTATTATTTTAGATCATAGAAAGAAAATTATCTATCTCATACATAAACTCTATGAAAATAAAATTTTGTCACATTTAGGGATGCAAAGCATGATATTTCATTAACGAGATCAAACTATAACAAA
Source organism: Viscum album (assembly GCA_963277665.1). Lineage (NCBI taxonomy): Eukaryota > Viridiplantae > Streptophyta > Magnoliopsida > Santalales > Viscaceae > Viscum > Viscum album. The sequence continues at coordinate 930,175,413 of OY728141.1, read as the reverse complement.
AACTATGGTGATAAGAAGAAATGCATCTCTTTATCTAAATCCAAATTTAAATGAGGATTATTTTATAGAATTTTTAGGGATTGTCCAACCCTAATTTTTTTTATCTATTAATCATTTTGTTAACAAGAACAACTCTGATCTTTTTAGTCTTTCTAAGTCAAAAAGTTATTTTGAGAAATTTAATGCTCTTGAAAAGATGGGATACCAGCTAGTTGGTATTAATCTGTCATGAAATGAATCAGAAAATGATTTGGGGTTTTTTCTCATCATACACTTTATGGAGTCTCTATTAGAAATTCTATTGAGCATATGGTTACTCTTAAATATAACTATTTTAGAATGAGACAATTTTACTCATCCATTTTTATGATAATTGTTATCAAGAAATAATAAATATATGGATGAATATTCTTGATTTTAGAATTACAAATAAGGACATTTGGATTATTTTTGTTGATTTAAATTCTATTCTCAACCCAAATGAAAAATTATTCATGGTTATCTCTTATACTTAAACTTGAGAATTCAGGGCATGTATAGAGGATATCAATCAGCATGAGGTCAATCTTGTTGGTGATAAATATACTTGGTACACGAGGCACTTTAATAATGAGTGTTTAAGTAAATTGGGTAGAGATTTTTTTAATGAGGTGTCTGTTGATTATTTGTTATCCATTTCATGATCTACTCTTGAAATAATTAACTCAGAACATCATCATACTTTAGAAAATCATATCAGTAAAGAGGTTAAGCCACCTTTCCCATTCAGATTTAATAATAACCATACATTGCATCTTGAATGTAAAAAAGTGATTCAATTCAAATGTAATTCAATAAATTACAATCATGACACCTTAGCTTGTGTTTCTAAGCTCAAAGTTCTTAAGAAAATATAAAAAATTTGGAGTCGTGACAAATTTATCCACCTATAGGAAAATATAACTCATCATGAATCCTTGTATTATATCATTCAAGAGAATGATACTATTGATTATTTTATAGTAGTTATTGAGTAGAATAATCAAATTATACATGCTATTAATAATTTTTTAAATATAAAATAATGCATGAATGGAGTTTATTTTATAGTAAAATGTCTCTAGGAAGGTGATCATAAAACCAAATTTTTTAACTATCTTAAAAGAGCCAAGAATCTCAATAGAAAACTTACTATTATTGATGATAACAGGATGTTTCAAGGTAAAAGAGAGATATGGACTAATCATGTTGTTTCTTTCTAAAATAATCATTTTCATGGGCATATTTCTAGTATGTATCTTACAGAAGGTATTATTCCCCAAATTTTCATTGATGATGAAAATTCAAGCCTTGTTTTTATTCCCCTTGAACTTGAGATTAAGGGTTCTATTTTTGTATTAATATCTGGATGATCTCTTGGGACATATGGGTTCAAAAACCCATTTTTCAATTTTTTGGGAGATTATTCTCAAGATTTTTTAGCATTTTCACTCATTTTTTAATGGTGGGTAGTTAACATTGGGCACTAATACTTAATTTCTATAACTCGTTCCTCACATAGTCAATGTGAATGTGATCCAAATTTTTAGACATATGTATACTGTTAATACTATTTATAAAATCATTGATTAAAATGTTTCCTAAAAAATATCAAGTATTTCTAACAGAATTTTGTCCCTGAACCAGTTTGGTTTCATTAAAGGTATAACTCTTTAGGATTTTCTTATTACTACTCTTGAATGCATTAATATTCTTATGAAATACACTAGAAGAGGTAACGTTTCTATAAAGCTTTATGTTAAAAAGGCCTTTTATACATTATAACATGGTTTCATCTGTAGAGTTTTAAGAAATTTTGACTTTGATGAAATCATTATTAATTGGGATTCTACACTCCTCTGATTTTCACATATGTCAGTTCATATCAATATCCCCCTTGAGGGCTATTTCACATGTACCATAGGTGTTAAGAAAGGTGATTCCTTTTCCTCCATCATTTTATTAATTTCTAAAGACTATTTAAGCATGACTTTTCTCAATTTTTCAAGTGATAATAAAATCATGTTCATCAGATATTACAATGGCATTATTTCCCCAAACACTTATTTTATGTTAATTAAATAATTATTTTCACTCAAGGGGTCAAATTAAACATCAAGAAAATCAAATTTCACCTCATTAATTATGATAATGTATTGGGGTAGGAGAAAATATGGAATAAATAATTCTTATAATTTTGAAAAAATATCACATCAGATAGAAAAGTTTACATCATTGGAGATATGTGAATTTAAAAAGGTAAGTTTCCTTTTATTTATGTTGGTTCACCTGTGTTTTGGGGAAGATAAAGTGTCAGACATTTTCCCCGAATTTTTATCCAGGTCAGAAACCAGCTGGATTCCTTGAAGGAAAATACCCTCTCAATGGCTCAGAGGGTTAGAGTTGTCAAAGATGTGATCATATAAAAATATTTTTAGTCAATTATAGTTTATAAATTTCCAATGGATCTTATTAAGAATGTTAATACCTCCATTAAAAATTTTGTCTAGAGTGGAAGCATTCTTCATTTAAAACATCTAATGGTTCCTTTGAATCAATTATGTAAACCAATTGATCAGGGAAGTATTAACATTAAAAATATCTAAAACTAAATGAAATTTTATAGGATAATATGAGGAAGATAATTATTAATAAGATTTTGGTGTCTATTTATTTTTAAATATATATATTTTTAAATAGGCTCAATGTTGGGAATTTAAATTATTTTGACTCTTCTATTTGTCCTGCACTTAAGAATTATTTCTCCATAATATCTATTAATTATCATTGTTTATAAAGAATCAATTCATCCCAGAATTTTTGGTTAGATAACTAGATAGGTATACCTCTTGTAAAATATATTAACTCTCATTATGTTTGTTTTTACCCAAATGTGTCAATCAAAGAGAAATTGTAAATTTTCATGGATGTGCTTCCTTTTGAAATCAAAGAGTTGGTTTTGAACTATGACTTCATGAATGGTGAGGATACTCTTATTTGGAAACCTTCCTCAAATGGGATATTTTCAAAAAAAGATTTTTATCATTTTTATATGTAAGGGTATGTCAAAAATTGGGCTAAGGATTTGAGAAGAAGATTTATTCTCCCATCCAGATTCTCTTTTTTCTGGAGACCCATGCTCTATAAATTTCCCACTGATGAATTTTTATAGGGTTTTGGTTTTATTATTTATACCAGATGTGCACTATGTAATCATAATAGAGAGGACATTGATCATCCTTTCTAAGGATGTCATACTACCTCTATGTTATAGACTACAATAGAATACTAATTTGAAATCATAATTCCCAACACAATAAGAATATATGATCATCTTCTTACCTGTATATTTGTGCCTCTTTCATAGTATATTCCCATCCCATTTTTGGTTTCCAATTTTTAGGTTATCCATTTTATATTGAATATATTGTATAAATTAATATATAGGGGTGCTTCTTTCAGTGTTCAATTGGATTTGGACAATATTTTATCTACTGTGAAATATGAACATGATGGAAAAATGGATATTATGATAAATAAATTCATGATTTTTTTGTGCTTAAGAATTTTAGAATAAAAGATAATTATAGCACTACTTATTTTACCATGTAAGTCATGTGGATTATTATATTTTTTGGCTGGATCAAAGGCAATAAGAATAGTGCATCAACAGGAAATCTAGTTTCTTCTAGTTATGGTGATATTTCAGAAATCATTATTGTGAAGCAGTGGACTGATTTTATGGTCCTAGTGGTATCTCCATGTCCCATGATGCTGAAATTATTGTTATTATCATTACAGTGGTGATTTAAAGGCAATAACGATGTTCCAAATTGTTTCTTGAGTGTGACTCCACTACAATTTTTCAGGTTCTCAAGAAAAGTATCATTCATCTCTCATGGAAATTTACTATAAGATAGTGAAAATTCATGTATTTGATTTTATCCATGAATTATATCATCACACATAAATATCATGAGGAAAACAATTTGGATGATGGGATTTCTAATAAAGTGGTCACTTCTCTAGAGTTGATATGGTGCTGTAGTGTTCTAGATAAGATTTTCTCTTTTTGTAACAATTATTATTGTAAATTATCTTTATTCATACATTTTTAAAGTTGTTTTTATTCAATAAAGGAGACTTTTAATTTTTCACAAGTTCTCATTCTACAGAGAAAAATACTTGTGGGGAATACAAAAGAAGTTAATTTTGAAGGCCCAATTGGTAGAATGAAATACAGTTTGAGAAAAGTATAACAATAACCTCATAGCAAAATAGAGTTGTAGAGAGGATAAATAATATTTCAATGGATAAATAATCGAGCATGAGTATATATGATAGTTTCCCCGAAGATTTCTTTTATAGAGGATATGAATTGTATTTCATACATGGTGAAAAAACCTTATTATTCATGGGGTAGGAAATTATGGATGGATTATAATCTAGAAATAAAGTCAACATTTCCCATATCAATGTAATTTATTTACTTCTCAGCATCTATATTGATTTTAAGGAAAGGTAAAAGATATAGGGTAAGTGCTGAGCATGTATCTGTATAGGGTATGGTAATAAAGACATTGGGATAATGAATTATGGAAGGTTTTTAAAAGATAAATTTTTTCCTTAATGGGGATGTCCTATAGAAAGAATAGAAAAAAAATTAAAAGTTATGGATCAGAAAAAAGAATCATAACAATATGAGTGTCATCTAAATGAAATTCTAGGTTTTTTGGAATGTTTAGGGATTGGGATAGTTTACTAATTACTATATTATTTGGAAGAAGTTTCGAATTGAAGTTGGGTTATGATGATATTTCTAAGATGATAATTCTTAGAATTCTTAGGGACTGTGGAAACATAGAGAGACCTCTAGAAGGTGATGTTCCTGAAGAAATGGTTCCAGAAATAGCTAATATTTATGATAAGTTATAGAGATAAACCTAGAATCAGTGATAAGTGTAAAGATAGAAAATTCATCTTCACTACCAGATTCTCATAGACTATGGAGAACCTAAAATCCTAAAAGGGGGTATAAGTCTGAGTTACTTAAGACCATGGGTGTTATCCATAAGAGGTTAAATGGTTTTATTATAGGTTCCCAAAATAATGGATCTCACAAAATGGCTAACTAGGAGGATAGTGATTCAAAAAAGTAGGTTTATCGATTTAATGACTAATATTATGGAAGAAAGAGCTACAAGTCATGGTCCTCATAAAGGAATTTTATCAAATAGAGGTTACAAATTTTTTTGTAATATTTTCTCTGATTTTTAAGCATATAAAGGTTCATATGACACTCAGAATAGTTATAATGGAAGGGAAACATCTTGAACATTTGGATGTTAAAAATTATTTTCTTCCTGGATAAATGGAAGAATACATTTACATGGAATGAAAAAAGGGTTTTTTAGTGAAATGGAACAATAATATGGTGTTTCAACTCAAACAAATATTTTATGGGTTGAAATGTACACCTAGGTAATATAATGAGATATTTAAATCTTATATGAAGGGATTAATGTTATTATAGATTAATGTGGATCATTATTTTTACTAGACGACGTTCCATGATGGGAGATTCATAATCTTCCTTTTCTCTATAGATTACATGATTTTAGCTATACCAGTAAAGGAAAGACCCAAATATATTAATATTTTATTATCCAAAAGTCTTGATATGAAAGATATTAGTCTAGATAAATTGATTTTGTGTATGTTGTTTATAAGGGACATAATGTCTAATTTTTTTTCCTGAAACAGTTAAATTATATCCAAAATATTTTATAATATTTTGAAATATGTGAAGAAAAAATTTTAAACACTCCAATTTCCAGACACATCATTTTGAGAAAAGATAATCCAACTATAGTAGAAGAAGTGGCTGAGTACATGGTGAAGGTTCCATTTTAATCAGATATTAGAAATTTGATATACACCATGGTTTGTATACAAACAGATGTTTTTTATATTGTGAGAGATGTTAGTAGGTTCATGACTAAAACCACAAGTGACCACATAGAAATAGTAAATTTAATACTGTGGTATCTTAATGGATATGAAAATTTTCCACAATATTTATTAACAAATAAACCATTTTTGGGGTTTTCTAATTCATAATTTGGGGGTGATACATATATATAGTGGAAAACTACCGAGTTTGTGTTTAATTATAGGGTCATAACCATGTGTTTGATATTGAAAATTCAAACTATAGTTAAAATTTATAAAATATAGGTAGAGTATGTTTCACTTATAAAATATGGGAAGGAGTTGATTTATCTAAAGGGGTTGTTGGAGGATCTTATAAAAGATAGAAGGTTGATATATTGTTATGTGATTCATAAATTGTGATCCACTTAGGAAGACGTTTAATGTTTCACTATAGGAGGAAGCATATTCCATAGAAGTATCACATAATCTGAATGTTATTAGAAGAAATAGTGTTGGAGTTATAGAAGCAGTATGGAGTTCAGAATATAGAGGATATGTTGATGATTTTTATAGTATAGGATGTTATTTGGTGGTTTTGTTCCATAGTAGGGTTGGGATGAATGGAAGTATATTTGGGGACCATATAGTTGTAACAGAAGATTCATATCTGATTTATTTTGGAAATTATGAAGGAGTACATGGTGATATAATTTGATAATAATTATAAAGTGGGATATTTTTATCCTTTTCCGATGTGAGAACCATTTTTCATATATGTATTAGAACATATTGAATGAGTTATTTTAGAAGTCTAGATTGGAACAAAATGGTAATGGTGACATGACAATGACAATGTCCAAAAGTCCATATGAAAGTAGAATGAATGAAATCACAAAAATGACCAAGTCCAGATAATTAGATTGCAAATTTTGATTCTATATAAGGTGAACTCTACTGGAGAATAATAATAACCAAAATTATTCAAAAATCTATATCAAATTCATTCAAATAGATAGATAATAATAATATTCATTGCTTCCCAGATGAGTCTGTTGAGGTTTTGGCTTTTAACTGATGGTCAAACTCATTTGGATGATCACCAGTGATGTTTGGACAGTGGAGGTACATGTTCTAACAGTTGGGATAAACTATAAATAGTGGCGTGGAGTAATTTTTTAACTCTAGTTGATCATTATCATCCTCCATTTATTAGAAAATGTATTTAGAATATTCCCCCCATTTATTAGGACCAAGTACAAACCACATAAAATATTATTTTATTATTCATTGTGTTATTTATTTCAATCATAGTATTTAAAAACATATTGTATAATATATGGTGACATTGTGGTGAATGATTGTGGTGTGTTTCCTTATAATTTCCAAATACATCATATACATAAGTTTATTCTAAATCTGGAGTTCAAGAACATTGTACCATATTTTTAAGCTATAGATGTTGCTTCCATTTAGGAAGTTCTAGACCCAACATAAGAGCATGATTGACCTTTTCTTAGTTTGTTGACATTGATATTAGTTATTACCAATTCTGATGAATACATGGTTTCTTATGATATTATTCTTAAATATAAAATGGATTGTTTTTAAGGTGATATTATTATTATTTTAATGATGCGAGATTTAATATCAATGGTTTCTTAAAAAGTGATGATTAGGTCCTGACCTTGGGATTTCATGTGATTATTTATACCCTTTAGATGGCTTAATAAAATATTTGGGTTCCATGTATTGGGTTAGAAAATTTAATAGTAACGTGTCTAGATATAGAGTGAGGATCATAAAGAGGGGGGTTGTGGCGAATCAATGATTCAATAACCTTTTTCATTTTAATAAGAAAACTTCTCTCACTACTGGTTAGTGAATAGAATATTTAGTCAACCAGTTAATTTGTTATAAATAAAACATGAAAAAGAAAAAAACACAAACACATTTATTTTTTTACAATGTTCACTAGTTATTGTATGAAACTAACCATTGGTTAAGAGTGTGTGCTTTCTTACATATCACAATATTCATATTTTAATAAACAAAAGAACTAATAGAGAAAGGGGATAACCTTTGACACTTTACAAGAGTTATATCCCAATATTAAATATGTACATCTAATACATTTTAATAATTTGATTATGAATTATATTTATAAAAATATAAAAAATATGTTCAAATTTCATAAAAGTAATATCCTTCTTTCCTTCACTAGTGTATTGAATAAAGCATTATTATGTTCACCTTTTCTTCCTCAAAGTCACCATCTTTTTCTTTTTAATTTTATGTTTTTAAAATTCAAGTGGATCTATTTAAAAGTTTTATTAATCAAAGAATCTATTTTTATATACTTCTCTCAAACCATGGGGTGTCCTTCATCACTATGGTGTGGTGACCTTCAGTTAACTTATATCTTAAAAATATCAGTTTCAAATAAATTTACTTCCTCTAAATCTTGGTGTGAATTATAGGTACATTTCATGAATGTAAATTTCACAATAGCATGGTATGTGTTCACCAAAACAATTTTTACTTGAATCATATATCATGTAAAATTGTTCAGTTAAATGGATAAATTACCATGTTTTAATTCGTTATCTTCTAATAAAATACAATAAATATCAATTTTGAAATTCCATGTATCAAAACATTTTTACCCTATTAGAAAATATTAGGTAGGAAATGTGTCCACATGGTATTTGAAATTTTTTTCAACAATGATACAATCTTGATGTCATTATATTTCATCTAGGTACTTTAAACAATACTTTATCTTTAATTATGTACACCTTGATGTGTTGAGTATACTTTTCTTATTTTGGATAATAACTCATGAAAAGTATGCCTTGACTATAGTTTTCTCCATGATTTGATTCTACTCTCAAAATATTTTAGATAGTGACTCCACCAAACAAACTTCTAATATGATGTTGACCAAATAATAGTTTATCAAAGATCAATATATAATGAATACCTTATTTTTCTATAATATTGAATTTGTTAAGATTTGGTTGTTTCACCATCAAAATGTTATATTCAATGACATGCGACTCACCCCCGATCACTATCAATTACCAAGGGTATTGGTTATAGTTTATAATTTGTAAAAAATGATACCTTAATCACTATAACTATATAAGTATAGTATATAAATTGTGAGTCCCAAGGTTAAACCAATGGGAACATAGGGATCTAATCATAGTGAGTAATTCTTTATTGATGATTCTATGAATAAAATCGATAAGGATTACATGGATACCAAAATTTGGAACAAGGAATATATTAATTAGGCTATCATAGAAAAGAAAAATATTGTATTAACTAAAACATCAGATGATTAATAGAGATGATGGATCAATCTTAGAGGATGTTTTCCATAGAGTTATGATTGGATCATATTATGAATCAACATGGTTGATTATTTTCAAGGCCCCTTTAAGAAATTAATTCAACATGGTAGATAATAATTAAAACTAACTATGTTTTTTCAATTCCTATAGTCTAGGTACCCTAAAAATAACTCAATGTATTAAGTTCTATCACAAAAGAAAAATGGAAATAAAGGTTATCTCTCACTCTCAAATTATCCTTTATCACATTTGTATTCATTTAATAGTCACCTCTACTATCACTAGGTGATCAAGGTATAATATTTTAATAGTATCAATGGGATATTACTCTAACACATGTGATTAAACAACAATATTAATCACTTACATTAATGTAACATCCTCTTAATCTCGATATACCATCCAATAAGAGACTAAAAACCCAGGATGGGATGGTAAACCATCATGGATGAAGTAGTGTACATGAGGGTTGAAATGGAAATACTCATAGAGAATGAAAAAAAGCGTTAGAAAAGAAAAAAAGTGATGCAAATACACCACTCCAAACACATAAATCTCAAATCCATAAGTATGAAATAAATAAATAAAATTTATCCAAATAAATGCTGATATCACTCCTTAAAAGTATCCTCCCCCAATGCAGATGCTGGGGAGGTCCAGTTCCGTGTAGATAGTCTAGTTGAATTCCCTAATATCTTCGGGTCATGTAATCTCCTAAGCCTACGAGCCATGTAATCTCTAAGCCTACGAGCCTTGTAAGGGTTCCCCCTCATCCCTTGAAAGGGGGGTTATCAAAAATCAATAAAAAAGAAGTCCTTTGGTCCATTCGGGTTGAAAGTATCCTCCGCAATTATTATTTTCATATGGTATCATTTTTCTCCTGATTGAATCCTAAAATATAGATCCCAATAAAGTTATAAATTATGTAGATTAAATAATAAATAAACCACTATGATGTAGCCTTGGATATTATAGAATGGTATAATAAATTATAATATTTTTAGCCCTGTTCTGACTAGATTCATGATGTATCGAGGTCACTGGGGTGTGGGTGAATGATTTATCACTTTGAATGTCAAGTAACCTATAGAGCACTATGTATTTTTTTGATATATTCAACTATATTTTGAAAAAAATTTAAAAGAACCACCTAACATGTCATCATATGAGAGAGGTTCTATAATATAATTGTCAGTAGCTCAGATTCTATGGTTTATCCATTTTATGCCCCTCTATACGTTAATGAATTTACTATGACGTTTACTATGATATCTACTTAAAATGGAAATAGTGTCATCCTTATGATCCCTGAATATGTCATGATATGAGAGTAGTACATTGAAATGATGTTCAGTAGGTCAAATTCCATGGTTTTACCATTTTATGACCCTCTATGTCTTAGTGGGTCCACTGTGAGGTGTACAATACTCTCTCCCCTTAATCAAAATTTATCTCACTGATACTCTTATGTATCATCCCTATGACCCACCACTTTTAGAAATTCCCAACCTTATACACTCTTATATATAATCATCACATGACTTATATCCATTTTACCATGATGTATATCTCTTTTATCAATGGAAAATAGAATTCCATATATATCATAGGAAGAGTGTTTTTACTTTTCTAAAATTACTTATTTAAGGTGAATTTATTACACATACTTGGTTATGGTGAAAGAGGGATCATCATATAACAACCTCTTTATCAGTTTTCCAAATTCAAACTTCCATGAGGAGATGTAATGGTTTGGTCCCCTAGGATGCACCTTAGTTTCTTATCCATCTAATTCTTCAAATTAATCTTTTTTAATCATTACATGATGTAGGGGATGTGAAAGGAATTAGTTCATTTTTTCCCTTACAGCATATCTAGATCCCCTAATCCTCAAAAATCTGTAATTTATCTTAAATTTTTGAAAAATACCAAAATGATTATGTATTTCATTCATAAATATACATAACGTCGAATCATAGAGGAATTAAATATAATCCCAAGAAAAACATAGTCATGGAAGTTTTATAACAAAAAATGATAATAAATTTCAAAAAAACACACAACCCATTCAATAAATATTATCTAAATCATACACTACCCATCACTCCATTTCAATAATCTTTCCCCTTTGACTCACTAGGTCCATCCATTCAAAAATACCCAATCCATTTATGATTTACCTATCATGAAAATAAATTCATTCCTAACTAATGATGTATTTGACTTGAGTTATGATAAATATAATATAAATTCACTTTATTCATAGGTATTCTATTCATCTCAACCTATACTTGAAATTTAATCCACACAATTCCAAATGATTTTTTTAAGGTTCTAATATCTCTACAGCTAATGGTAGGTAGGTAATGATGTAAAAAAATTATAGGTTGAAATAAAAAGCTAAAATAATTAATTATAAGGAATGTTATTCAAATAATCCTAATGAATGATGTAATATACTTCTTCCCCTTCAAAAGATATTATCTATGACTTATGTTTTTTTTATTATTGTATCACATACTGAACATTTAAAAGAGTGAAGTAATTTCTTCTTTTTTTTCTCTTAGAAATTTTCTTCTCTCTAAATTTTGTAATGGAATGTGTGTAAGAAAAATTATTACACCCTCAAAAGTTATAAAAATATATAACCTTGGTTCCCACCATCATTATCAAAATGGAAATATTTTATATAGTTTTCATAAGAAGGGGAAATATAGCTGGTCAAATGTCAATCCAAGGTATCAAATTTTCTTACATTTTCTTTATTTCCTTTTTAAATTTAAAATGTTAATAATTAAATACAAAAAAAGCAAAAAAAAATATGTGAATATTTCTCATCAAATAATAAAAATAACTAACCCACTTTCTTCATTTTAGTACAAGATCTCTATATAAAAAATAAAATTAACAAACTCCCCTTTTAATCTCAATAAAAATCATGCATTTATACCGAAGAAATAGGGTAGTAAGGAAAAATATGGTTGTAATTTACCTTATTATAAGGAAACTCTTAGTCTATATGGCTTATAAAAAGATCAAATTAATGGAAAGGTCTCAAGATTATTGGGGATAAAAAATTTCAAATGATGGACTCAACCATTTTACTATAGTTTTAAATAATCTTCTTTCAATGATAAAAACAAAAAAAATTCTAGTAGTAATAGAAATCCAAATAATCACTAATTAAAGTGCACATAAGGAAGAATATGAAAAAGGGTTCAAAGTACCTCTCATGATGGAAATTTAAAATTTCATAATTAGGTTTTGGAATGGAAAAAATGATTGGTATAATAAATGAGAATGTTTAGATATAAAATTCCAAAATTAGAGTAAAATCACTAGTCATTTTCAAAAGAACTCAAATTTAGAGTGGGCATGTGGCTCTCAACCAACTTCACATATTTATTTATCATTAAAGATGAATATATATCAAGTTTCTCAACATGTAAAAATTAATTTCTTACTTGATGATGTATCCTAGTTCGTTTGAGGGACCAAAAATTTATGTGGGGCCAAGTATCCCTCTCCCACACTTTATGTGCACATTTTCCAAAATGTGTAAAACAATTTAGAAGAGGTGTAGATATATTTAAAGTGAAATTTAGAAAATAAATGACCCAAATTATTATATTGAAATGAAATTATACACTAAAAAATATATGCTTTGTTCATTGAGCTTTGAAAAGAATTAATTATAGTGAGAACCATATAAGAGTGAGTGGAACAAGGAATATAATCTCAATATTTCAGATAAAGTAGGGTGAGATCAAACATTATATGTATAATGAAGTATCTGAAGAGGGGTGTTTCTCAATATATTTTCTACCAATATTAGCCATCGAATGCCGAAGAGATAATCAAAAAGTCATAAAGTAAATGTAAAACCCAAATGATGAAAAAAATCAAAATTTATGGTTCAAAAAGATAAATACAATGTAGGGGAATTTTTTAATACTTCTCTCTATGTGTTCCCTACGATCCTCATCATTCCATACTTTTACCATTAGTATATAAGTATCTATATCATATGTAGAAGGAGAGATGTCATACTGTGGGGAATCTAGTGAAGCTAAATAATGTTGAGTAGAGAAATTAGTGACCGTCATAGGTGGATCACCCTCTAGGGCCTACAAAATCATATTGATTGAGAGGGAGGCTTTCTAGACTGAGGAAAATTTTATTATTGTGAATTTAGGGGGTATATTTGATATCTTCCACTTTCCATTACTTTGGACATAAATATCCAATTGACAGTAGGAAATGTGATAGGTTGGAGAATTTGGAGCCTCTTGATATAATTCTCAATAAGGACTTCATTGAAATGTGTTCTTGAAGAAAGTTAGTGAGTTTACCCTCTTAGTAGATAATACCGAGGCGTTAAGAATGATCAACATCAGAAGTAGACATCAATATTGTTGAAGAGTCTTGGTGGGGTTGAGATAGAGGGGGTGTAATGGTTTGTGCATTCCTAGCATGTTACTTTACTAGTTTTGAGTGTATGAGGTGTTCAGTGGAGGTTTAGAGGACGTTTGGAGGAGTTCGGGTGTTGAGAGTTGGGGTTAGGAAACTTTCATGACGTGAAAGTTCATTTGACACTTTGTAAAACAATTACACGATGTGAATGTTAGTTTCATGATGTATAATGAATCGGGTTATAAAAATAAATTATAATGAAGAGGTGATGTGTTTTCTGGTGGAAATCAAACCCGAGGGAATTCATAATGTGAAAGGGGATTACACATCATGTAATCCCCCAATACAGTGCATATTTAAAATTATTTATGGAAAAATTATCATTCATTAAACCCAAAATTCTTCATCCTCTTTTTAGGTGAACTCCAGGTACCCTGAGGTGTTCTTAGAGCCTTATTCCTCCCTCCTTAATCTGTTGATCCCATAGGTTGTTCATTGGCGATATGTGGTTGAATTGTGGTGAGTTCTCTTCTCTTTCTCATATTTTTTCTCGCATTATTCTCCTAGGCATACACTTTGGGGTTTTTTATTTGGTTTAGGGATTGTGTTAGGTTTTATTTTATGGTCTTGGGATTCAGTTTAGGTTTATCTTTGTTTTCCCATGGTGCGATTGTGTTTTTCAAGCATTCTTTTTCACCCTGAGGTGTGTAGCGAGTTGGAAGGCTTCCTTGAGGTAAGATTTACTTCATTTATCTTTATTTGTGTATCACGTGGGTGGTGTTGTTTTTTTACATGTGGATCATGGTGATGATGGATTAGCTAAAGATAAAGTAAATTTGTTATTTGAAATTGATGGGTAAAAGAGTTTGTTTGCTTTTTTTATAGCTTTATTGTTATTGTGATGTGATTCATTGTTCGAGAATGATTCCCCACTGAAAATTTATGGTTGTTGGTGGGTTTTTTTTCACTGGATATATTTACTATGATTTTGACACTGGTTTTGGTTTCTGTGATATCACCCTAAATGTAAATTGGTTAATTACTTATACTTGGATAATGAAATGCAACCCTAGAATTTTGGTTTGTGTGAAAAAAATCCCAAAAATAAAGTGAAATGTGATAAAATACCTTTTTAAATTTATAATTGGATATTATTGTTTTGTGATGTGAGTTCGTGCTCATGGGATAGTGATGTGTCAATGGGGAATGTAAGGTTGATAGTTTGTGGGTTGTGCTTGTGGGGCAGCGAGCTGATAGTTTGTGGACCATGCCTGTGGGGAGGTGATATGATTGTTTGTGGACCATGCTTGTGGGGCGGTGAGGTGATAGTTTGTGGTCCATGATTTTGGGGTGGAAATATAATAATTGGTTGGCCATTATTATGGGGTGGTGAGGTGATAGATTGAAGGTCATGTTTTTGGGATGGCTAGGTGATGAAATGTTGAGATGTTTGTGGAATGTGGTTTCTTTGTGCTAGATTCCCATGTAGTGATGGAATGATGAAATGTTGAATAATGTTTGGAATGGATTAGGTTTGTTTGGTTAGAGGAATGAAAATTGGTATTGAATAAATTAATTATGGGTTTTGTGATTAAATTTGGTTGCTAATAAATAATTAAATGAATGGGGTGATTAATTGAAATTGATTAGAAATGTGTAGTGAGGTTTGTGTCTTGATGTATGTTGTTAGGAATTTAGAGGTGGAAGAAAAAGTGAAAGTGTTGATAGTTAATTGGATAGTTTTTTAACCCATAAGTTGGTATTGAGTGCCTGATAATATATTATACCTTATATATTCTTATGATTTCTATACACACCCCACCCATGATGAGAACTATGTTTCGAACACCCACATAGTCACATGGGGGTGTCTTTCCCAACATCTCAGTGGAAGGATGGATGGATGAACAACCACTATGCCTTGATCCTTCTTCCAGGAGAGGGTGTAGACTGATGATGGGTCTGCATCAGTCCCTTGGGGATATTTTCTTGATATAGATGAAACCATATGATGTTATAATTGACTGGTTGTATTCTATACATGTGGTTATCGACAGAATCTAGAGGAGAGTCTTATTTTTAGATGTGGATGGGAATCTTGTCATTTTCATTGGAGATTGGGATTATTAGGTGGGTAGTCAGCATGTGAAGACCCTTATTTCTTTGTTGTCTAAGTTGTTGGTGGAATAAATGGACACTCAGATGGCAGAGGTTCCTAGGGTCTTTGGGGAGTTCCTATATATTTTATCGGAGGAGGTTGTGATGCTACCCCGTCGAAGTGATATTGAGTTCAGGATAGACTTACAGCCCAGTTCTTCTCTTATTTTGATGGATCTTTATTGGATGGTACATTCTATGTTGTGTGAGTTGAAGATTCAGATTTATCACTTAATGAATAAGGGTTTTATCTCACCCAGTGTGATGTTGTGGGGTGCTCTAGTCTTGTTTCCAAGAAGGTAGATGGTCATCTGAGGTTGGGTATAGAATACTAGAAGTTTAATTAGTTGATGATCAAGAACCATTAACCTCTTTCAATGATATAATATATTTTCGACTAACAAAGAGGGGAAATTTGGATTTCTGAGATCAATATGCATTCTGGGTATCACTAGTTGAGGGTTAAAAAGGGAAATATCCTGAATACTACCTTCATATGAAGCTATGAGAACTTCTATTTTTTAGTAATTCTATTCGGTGTTATGAATGGACTATCCATGTTCATGGGGATTATAAACTCCGTGTTTCATGGGTTCCATGATTGGATCGTCGTCATACTCATCAATGATATCTTGATCTACGTGAAGTCAAAGTTAGCTCATGCCGAATATCTGAGAACTATCTTTCATGTTCTTTAATTCCACCAGCTATAGGGAAGTTTGTCCAAGTGTATGTTTTGGAAATGATTGGTGCATTTCCTTAGTCATGCAGTGTCTCACTATGGTGTGGTAGTAGACCCGTAGAAGGTTGAAGTATTTTTTCTTGGGAAGCACCCATGAACATTGAATAGGTTCACCGTTTCCTTGGTCTCACAGGTTATTATCAGAGGTTTGTACTCAATTTATCTTGATTTTCTACCTCGTTGATAGATTTTACTAGGAAAGACCAAAATTTGGTACAAAGTGATCAATTCTAGATAGTGTTCAGTTACTTAAAGTGGTAGTTAATCAGTTCTATAGTGCCTCAGCTTCCAGAGGATGGTGTGTTGTTTGAGGGGTTTTGTGATGCATCTTATCTAGTATTGGGATTCATGCTGATGAATCAGTGGGCAGTGATCTCTTATAGGTATAGGAAGTTCCGTCCCTATGAGGGTAACTATTCCACCCATGATTTATATCTAGTAGCATTTGATTTTTCACTGACGTTTTGGGAGAATTATCTCATTGGGGAGCACTTTGTGTTCTTTAATAATTACAAGAGATTGAGGTATATTGTTTCCAAGTGTGAACTGGACTTGTGGATGTATAGGTTGATAGATTTTATTCTAGATTATGTTTTTAAGATATCCGATACCTCAGGAAAGGGGAATTTCATGGCTGGAACTTTGAGAAGGATTTCATGGAAGGGTGTTTTCCATGATTTTACAAATATTTCGATAGAAATGGAGGAGTTGGAAAACTTTCACTTAGATGAAAGAGTGGATAGTGGAAGAGGATATTTGTTTTAAATGATAGTATAGTCATATTTGATGCAGTAGGTGGAGAAGTCTTAGCAGGGAGACTAAAGTTATAGGGGACACATGATCATGTTTTCCATGGTGATGCTATAGAGGGATGGTTAGTGGATGTTGAGAACTAGATATTGTTTCATGGATGGTTTTTTGTTCTGATAGTGATGCATGGGAGATTCCTTCATTAGTTTCTGTGACGACCCGAGCCTGGAGCCCCTCTACTAGTGCCCCATACCCAGTTCACCACATGACCTCAAGTGCGTTTCCCTAAATGCCAGAGGCTTCCAACTAGCAGCAAAGGACTTGGTAAGTTATTGGGGAAACTATGCCCTCATTCGGTAAGGTATACATGGTAATAAAACAACAATAAACAGCGTAAGCAGTAAGAAATACACAACAACTGAAACCAAACAGCGGAAGCAATGTAGATATATAACAATGATGTCAATGATGTGGTAGGTACAAGTATATAAGAAAAGCATAAAACACAACAATGTGCTGAAATACATATGAAACCAAGTGCAAAAGAAAACAAAGAAATCTCCTCAGCATCGCGAGCCACGGCTCGGTCCCATGCTCCCCAGCTCCAGTGCACTCAAGAACCTGAAGTAGAACGGTGCTTGCCCTTATCAATACCTGCAACAACATAGTCTGCTTGGGCCAAAAAGCATGGATGAAACAGGGTGTGAGATAAAATCCCAGTAGGCAATCACCCAAAGATTTGTGCCTAAGAGTCAATGAATACATGGCAGTAGATAAACAAGAAGCAGTAAATAGGAAAGCAAAAACATCTACAATCCACAGTTCTAACAAGCAAAGTACACAAGTAAGCATCCAGCAGCAAAAGAAGAAATAGGTAACCCTATGGGTAGCTCTCACAGCCTAATCCCTATGGTAAACCTATAATTACAAGAAACCCTCAAGGGGACACACACAGTCTCACCCCACTGGTTCAGCAATGAAAAAAAAATAGAATCTCTGGGGAAGCACTCACCGTCAATTCCCCCAATAGTCTCATTTCATGCTAAAGGCTCTCAGGGGAAGCACTCAATGTTAATTCCCCCTGTGGCCCGCGTCGAGGATCTACAGAATCTTTGGGGAAGCACTCAATGTAAATTCTCCCTGTAGTCTCGCATCATAATTAAAAGACACTCTGGAGAAGCCCTTCCGTCAATTCTCCCTTTGGTCTACTACTGAAGGTTCTCACAGTCCTGAGTGAAACTAAACATGCTCACCATGCGTGTGACATCCAAATAAACCTCAAGAACTACTTGGCTAACATTCTAAGGCTCAACAGTAATAATAAAACAATAGTTCCACTATCCTACGACTAGGCATGGCAACTGGAAAAACGCCCAACAGGAAAAACAAGCATGGAAAAGCAACCTGTGCACAAAAAAAGTTATTATACTCACAAGCATAAACCTCTACTACAACAATCAAGCAATGCATGCAATACAACAAGGGAAAAACAGGAACACGCAATTCCCCGTTAAAAGGAATTGGTGGTAATTGCACATAATACTCATCAACATTCTACAGAAAGGCACAAACCACCTACCTTGATCCTAGGAGATCGATATATGTGAACCACGATGACAGATTCCACTTAGAACAACGTAGATCTGAGAAAACGCACAAAACGTTCATCCCACGATATCTTGAAAACAAGGAGGAATCAAGAAACAAGGATCAAGAAGAAGGAAGAACTCACCGTTGCGCTTCCAACACAATTGACCGTCCTCAAATCGGAGAACGGACGGCGAGGCAGGAGCTCGGGGAATATTCGGTCGTACGGTCCCTCCTGGGCGGACAAAATCTAGATAAGAAGACATTTTCCCAATTAGCCGCGACCCTGGTCCATTTAAAGAAAAAAAGAAAAGTACACGGCGTGTATTTTTAAAGTACACGGCGTGTACTGGGGATTTTCCATACTTCGCCAAAATTGGCCTCCACGTCACCCCTACACACCGTGTGTGTGGCCCGGGCACATCTAGAACACAACTTTGAGCCGGATAAGAGTACACAACGTGTACTTCAAAAATTTCCAGAAAGTTCATTTTTCTAAAAAAATACAGAAAAAGGAAAAACGTACATGAAAAGAAGATCTGGGTTCTTACAAACTTCCCCCGTTAAAGAAATTCATCCCCGAATTTCCCTGACGAGGCGAAGAAGGAGAAACCCCAAACAGCTCTGGCCACTACGATCGTACATCGGTCTCCCCCTCCCATGTCTCGTCCTATACTCGCCCGTGCTGCCATAGCACTCTTACCAGAGGAACAAACCACCTGTGGAGAACCTTCGTACTATGATCAACAATCCAGATAGGATGCTCCTCGAACGATGCATATGCTTCAAGCTCGACTTCCTCGGGCTGAAGGACGTGAGACGGGTCTGAAAAGTAACGTCAGAGCTAAGAGACGTGGAAGACATCGTGCATGGCCCAATACCTCTGAGGTAGCTGCAACCGATAGGCGACTGGCCCCACTCTCTCTAATACCTCAAACGGCTCGACGTACCGCGGTGAAATCTTACCCTGTCTCCGAATCCTCTTGTGTCCCAACCTCGGTGCGACACGCAGGAAAACATGATCCCTGACCTCGAACTCCAGAGGTCGTCTCTGCTGATCAGCATAAGACTTTTTTCGAGACTATACTATAGCCATCCTATTCCGAATCAACTCTATCTACTTTGAAGTCTCCTGTACAAGACGAGGTCCCAACAAAGATGCCTCTCCTGCCTCCAGCTAGCATAAGGGTGATCGACATAGCCTACCGTACAAAGCCTCGTATGGTTCCATTTGAATGGTCACTTGAAAACTGTTGTTGTAGGCGAACTCCACCAGAGGAATATGCTTCTCCCAAGAACCGCCAAATTCTATAATGCAAGCTCGGACCATATCCTCAAGACCCTGGATCGTGCGCTCAGACTGGCCATGAGTCTGGGGATGGTATGCTGCACTCAAAAGTACCTGTGTTCCCAAGGCCTTCTGAAGTCCCTGCTAGAACCGATAGGTAAAGCGCGCATCTCTGTCTAAAACAATAGAGTGTGGAACTCCATGCAGAAAAATGATCTCTCTGATGTAAATTCGTCCCAGATCATCGACACTAAAGGTCTCCTTGATCGGCAAGAAGTGAGAAACCTTCGTAAGCCTGTCGACGACAACCCAAATAGCATCGTTTCCCAAAGGCAACCTCAGAAACCCGGTCACGAAGTCCATCACAACATCGTTCCACTTCCACTCTAGAATGGATAGTTGCTATAAAAGCCTCGTTGGTCGCTGATGATCTTCTTTCACCTGCTGACAAGTAGAACATCGCATGACGAAACCAGAAAAATCCTTCTTCATAACTTCCCACCAGTACTGGCGATGAAGATCCCGATACATCTTGGTGACACCAGGATGAACTGCCCAAACAGAGGAATAGAAATCCCGCATCAGCTCCTCGTGTATGTCTGCTGGCACCCATACACGTCCTTGGAAACACAAGATCTCATCCTCGCCCATTGTCCATCCAGGAAAAGGGTCCTCTCCTGACACACTCTCCCGCCGGACTAAGCCTTATGAGTCTGATAGTTGCCTCATACGTACCCGATCAAGAAGTATAGAGGTAATAACTACAAAAGAAAGGTAAGTCTGTCCCTGTCTGTCGTGCACCTCCAGATGCATCTCAGAGAATAGATCCATTAGCTTCCGCTCACTACTAGCCTCATGAACTGCCTGAAACTGAGTTCTCCTGCTCAACGCATTTTCCACGGCGTTGCCCTTTCATGGTGTATAGGCAAGCTCTAAATCAAAAGACTGAAGATACTTGACCCACCCGCGCTGCCTCAGATTCAAATCACACTGAGTGAAGATATAATTGAGAATATTATGGTCAATGAAGACCAAAAAGTGCTCTCCCAGAAGATAGTGTCTCCAACAGAATAAGGCATGAACAACAGCTGCCAACTCCAGATCATGCGTATGGTAGTTCCTCTCATGTGGCCTCAATTGCCGAGACCTGTACGCAACAACTTTATCTCCCTGCATAAGCATAGCTCCTAGACCGATACCTGAAGTATCACAATAAACAGTGTAGCTCTTGCCTGGCTCTGGCAAGACTAGTATTGGTGCTGAAGTCAACCTCCCTTTCAGCTCCTGAAAGGCTGACTCACAAGAATCTGACCACAAAAAATTCACCCCCTTCTTAGTCAGAACCGTCAAAGGTGCTACTAAGAGAGAAAAGTCCTGAATGAAGCGTCGGTAGTATCCAACCAGCCCTATGAATCTCTGTACCTCAAAGAAGTTCTTCGACTGCTCCCAGGAAACTACAGCACTCACTTTCTCTGGGTCCACAGATACTCCTTCCTCTGAGATGACGTGGCCCAAGAAGTGAATCTGTCCCATCCAGAAGTGGTACTTAGAGAGTTTAGCATAAAGCCGATGGTATCTCAGTGTACTTAGAATGATCTCAAGATGTGTGGCATGGTCATGTCGAGTGTGAGAGTACACCATGATATTGTCCACGAAGACCATGATGAAGGAGTCCAAGTAAGGATGGAACACTCAGTTCATCAGTTCCATGAAAACTGCAGGCACGTTTCATAAGACCGAACGACATGACTGTATACTCGTAATGACCGTACCTGCTCCTGAAGGCTGTCAGAGGTATATCTGATGGTCTAACGCATAACTGATGATAACCAGACCTCAAGTCGATATTCAAGAACACCCGGTCTCCTCGAAGCTGATCAAAGAGGTCATCAATCCGCGGCAAGGGATATCGGTTCTTGACCGTCAACTGGTTCAACTTCCGATAATCCACACAAAGCCAAAGGGTACTGTCTGCCTTCTTTGCAAACAGAACAGGCGAACCCCAAGGAGAAGTACTGGGTCGGATGAAACCCTTAGCATGTAGCTCCTCCAACTACTTCTTGAGCTCCTGAAACTCATGTGTGGCCATCCTATTGGGAGGAATGGACACCGGTACCACTCCTAGAATGAGCTAAATAGAAAATTCTAACTCACGCTCTTGAGGAAAACCTGAAAAGTCCTCTGGAAAGACATCCCTGAAGCGATCCACCGCTGGAGGAAAGTCCAACTGTGGAGTCCCCTGATCATCCAAATAAAGGCTAGCAATCTGGGCTGTCACCCCTCCTAGCCCAAGATGCTCGAGTCCCGCCCAACTCGCCCAAACGTCCCATTCGCCTCTATGAAGGAAAGATTCACCCTCTGGTGAAATGAAACTGACTCTATGGAGATAATAGTAAACGAATGCCTGGAAGGGAATCAACCAGTCCATGCCGAGGATGACATCATAGCCTATCATCTCTAGGACATAGAGATCCCATAAGAAGTGATACCCTGCAACCTCGAGAGGGAACTCTCTACACTGGCGTACACTAGATGTCCTCATTCCCAAGGGTGTGTCTAGTGTCAACGAGTCGACAGAAGAAAAGATGCAGAGTCCAAGCCTCTCCACAACAGCAACAGAGATAAAGCTACGTATAGCACCAGTATCGAAAAGGGATTAAGATAAAACTGAGGCTACTAAAATCGTACCTGGAACAGTAGAAGGGCCAGGATCCTGCTCTTGATAAGTCTGCTCTATGGTGAAAGACTGGCCTGCAATGCGGTCCTGTACCCCTGGCTGACCACTATGAGTCGAACCTACCTGCTGGTGCTAAGGGGCTGGTGGCTGATTGCCATGACCTTGACCTCCACCTCGGCCCGAATGGCCGGAAGAACTCGAGTTTCCCTACTAGTGAGAAATTGGAGGTCCTGATCCTGAACGAGGAGTCATGGAAGAACCCCGGTCACCCACTACTGGTGAGAAAACCTGACAGAAACGCTGACAGTGACCCATCTTGCGCAATACCGGCACTCCACGGGGTCTCTCTGGCACTGCGGCCTCGTGTACCCTATCTGGCCACACTAGTAGCATGTCACCTGGCTGCCTGATAATGCGTCTCGCTTCCTCGAATCACCACGCAAAGGATCCCTACGGCGCTTCTTGCTGTCATATTGAGGAAATCTAACTCGGGAAGCAGAACCGCCCAAGCTCGCCGCTTAGGAGTCTCTCAGATTGTGCTCTTCAATCATTGCCTGGTTGACAATGGAAGTAATGTAAGTCAACTGGAAGATATTCACCTGTGAGTGGATCTCCCGCCTGAGTCCATCCTAAAACTTCCTCGCCAAGAACACCCCACTCCCATCCCGAAGGGGTGTAAAATGCTACATCTCGGTGAAACGAGAGGAATACCCCATGACATATAGCGTACCATGCTCTAAGATCATGAACTCCCAGACTCGATCGGCCCTCAGGGTCTCCGGGTAGAAGTAGTCGTATAACACGCGCTGGAACACCTCCCAAGTCATAGCCTAGTGTTGACCCGCCTGTGAGATCACGTCCCACCACCTCTTGGTGGTGTCTCAGAGCATGTTGGTGGCGAGCTTGACCCGCCTCTCTGGAGGCATCTCTAGGTGCTCGAAGATAGTCAGCATGGCTTCCAGCCATGACTCTACAGCCTGAGGTCCTCCCTCCCCCGAGAACGTGGGAGGATGATGCTGCTGGAAAACCCGCATCAAGTATTCCATAGACGTGGTAGGAGGCAGTGCTCCATGGAAGGCCTGCATCATCCTCATGAAACCTTCCCTGAACTGCACATCCGTGCCCGCAATTGGTACAACAACCGGTTCCAAGGCTGGCTCATCTGGGGGATCGATAGGAAGTCCCTGATCAGCCCTGTCTGGCATCTGATCACTGCCTGACGATAGACGTACGACCGAAGGACGTCTCAGAGGCATAGCTCTGAAAGATCAAAGTACACCTTAGGTCAGGTAAACAAGGACAGATAACACAAGAGTACAAAACGAGACCAGGGGATGAAATACACAAAAGATTGCAAAACACGACTACACGGTGTGTATATAAACTACCCAGTGTGTCTTTTTAACCCACTGTCATGGGCGTGTACTCACACCCTACAAGTCATGTAACACCTCAACTACACAGTGTGTTGATCCCAACACACGACGTGTACAAGAAAATTGTCCCCTTCCAGAGTCTCTTTACATGGCTAACCCACACGGTCCAACTTAACCCGAGACTACACGGCGTGTTCTAAACAAACATGGCGTGTACTAGACAAAGCTTAGATGGCCCGTGTTGTTGAGAACACAGTCGTCTACATGGCTGGACCTTACATGACGTGCTCCAAAAAAACATTACATGTATAGGTGAAGGCAACACCATCCCGTGTTGTTCGTGACCTGGCCGGGTACCTGGGCAAGACTACAAGGCCTGTTCCAAACAAACATGGAGTGTGGAAAGGAAGGTAACGTCAGTCCGTGTTATTCATGACACGACCGGGTACCTGGAAAGGACTACACGGTGTGATCCCTAAGGACACGACGTGTTCTACCCGTGCTTCCCCGACCCGTGTTGTTAGTGACACGGCTGGGTACACGACTCTGAACTTACATGGTGTGTAGCTACTATACACGACGTGTTTCCGAAGTTACTTCCACGACACCATGTTCTGATCACACGGTCAGTGACATGGCCTAAAAACTACACGGTGTGTATCCAAAAAGTACACGCCGTGTATTTTGGGTTTTTCTAGGTATTAGCTCAGAAACTGCACAGAATTCCAGAAACACTAAAACAAGGCGAAAAGTGCCAAATTCTGATATGTGAGGAACCATAACACCCCAAGAACCAAAACTTGGTGTTCACTTTAAGAAAAGAACAAAACAAACAGTTTTCTAACATAATAATAGAGAATCTATCAAGCAACTATCCCAACAACATGCATAATCTACACAAAGTCTATCACAACAGCATCCAATCGCTAATGCACCCTAGATGGCATGGAAAAAATGCATGACATGTGATTCCTACAAGTTTCTATATAATTCATGAGACGACATACCCTCATCTTATCGGGTTGCGGTAGAAATATAACTGAAAAATCAAAATAGTAATAGCACAAGCCATGTGAATCACTCTAGGTGAAATCAGATCAACTATAAAATCTCAAAACCAACAACTGAAATTAATGAGGTAGTATGGCTTTTCCTTGTACATGGGTTAGCTACTCCCGAGCACAGCTTAATTCCAAGTACCGAATCCGTCCTATCCCTGGCTAAGGTCTCCAAACAGTAAAGAAAGAGAAAAGAACCCCTTTGATACAACTTTGTAATGACCCGAGTCCGGAGCCCCTCCACTGGTGCCCCGTACCCGGTTCTCCACATGACCTCAAATGCGTTTCCCAGAACGCCAGAGGCTGCCGACTAGCAGCGAGGGCCTTGGTATGTTATTGGGGAAACTATTCTCTCATTAGGTAAGGTATACAAGGTAAGAAAACAACAATAAATAGTAGAAGTAGTAAGCAATACACAACAACTGAAACCAAACAGTGGAAGCAATGTATATATATAACAAAGATGTCAATGATGTGGCAAGTACAAGTATCTAAGAAAAGAAGCAAACACAACAACGTGATGAAATAAATCTATAACCAAGTGCAAAAGAAAACAAATAAATCTCCCCAGAATCGCGAGCCACTGCTCGATCCCATGCTCCCCAACTCTAGTGCAATCAAGAACCTGAAGTAGAAGGGCGCTTTCCCTTATCTATACCTGCAACATCATAGTCTTCTTGGGCCCAAAATAATTTCCCAAACAAGGTGTGAGATACAATCCCAATAGGCAGTCACCTAATTATTTATGCCTAACAGTCAATGAATACATGGCGGTAGATAAACAAGAAGCAGTAAACAGGAAAGCACAAACAACTACAATCCACAATTCTAACAAGCAAAGTACACAAGTAAGCAGCCAACAGCAAAAGAAGAAATAGGTAACCCTCTGGGTAGCTCTCACAGCCTAACCCCTATGGTTCAACCTATAAGTACAAGCAACCCTCTAGGGGGGCACACACAGTCTCAGCCCTCTGGTTCAGCTATGAAAAAAATAAAAGACTCTCTGGGGAAGCACTCACCGTCAATTCACCCTATAGTCTCATATCGTGCTAAAGGATCTCTGGGGAAGCACTCAAAGTCAATTCCCCCTGTGGCACGTGTCGAGGATCTACAGACTCTCTAGGGAAGCACTCAATGTCAATTCCTCATGTAGTCTCGTATCGTAATTAAAAGACACTCTGGAGAAGCCCTTCTGTCAATTCTCCCTTTGGTCTACTACTCAAGGTTCTCACAGTCCTGAGTGAAACTAAACATGATCAGCGCACGTGTGACGTCCAAGTAAACCTCAAGAACCACTTGGATAACATTCTAAGGCTCAACATCAATAATAAAACAACAGTTCCACTATCCTACGACTAGGCATGACAACTGGAAAAACACCCAACAGGAAAAACAAGCATGGAAAAGAAACCTGAGAAAAAAAAATTATTATACTCACAAGCATAAACCTCTACTACAACAATCAAGCAAGGAAGGCAATACAACAAGGTAAAAATAGGAACAATCAATTCCCTGTTAAAGGGAATTGGTGGTAATTTCACATAATACTCATCAAATTTCTACGGAAAGGCACAAACAACCTGCCTCAATCTTAGGAGATCGATATATGTGACCCACGATGACAGATTCCTCTTAGAACAACATAGATCTGAGAAAACGCACAAAACGTTCATCCCACGATATCTTGAAAACAAGGAGGAATCAAGAAACAAGGCTCAAGAATAAGGAAGAACTCACCACTGTGCTTCCAACGTAATCGACCATGCTCAAATCAGAGAACGGACGGCGAGGTGGGAGCTCAGGGAAGATTCGGTTGTACGATCGCTCCCGGGAAGACGAAATCTATAGAAGAAGATGTTTTTCCTGATTATCCGCGACCCTAGTCTGTTTAAAGAAAAAAAAGAAAAGTACATGACATGTATTTTTAAAGTACACGACGTGTATTTTTAAAGTACACAACGTGTACTAGGTCTTTTCCGTACTACGCCAAAATCGGCCTCCACGTCACCCCTACACACTGTGTGTGTGGCCCGGGCCGCCCAGTACATGACTTTGAGCAGGAGAAGAGTACACGACGTGTACTAAGAATGTACATGGCGTGTACTTCAAAAATTTCTAGAAATTTTATTTTTCTCAAAAACTCCATAAAAAGGAAAAACGTACCTAAAAAGAAGATCTGGGTTCTTACAGTTTCATAGATCACCTTTGGTGGAAAACCTTGGAGTTTCCAAGATGTACTGTGGATTGAGGATGCAGTTTTGGTGGCCTAGGATGAAACATGCAGTGTCAGAGTTTTTGGAAAAGTGCTTGGTTTTCTAGCAAGTAAAGGTCAAGCATCATGTTCCTTATGGTTTGTTGTAACCCTTGGATGTTCCTAAGTGGAAATGGGATGAAATATAAATGGATATCATCACAATGTTACCCAAAACTGAAGGAGATTTTGATGTTATCTAGGTTATAGTGGATGTATTAATGAATTAAACCCACTTATTAGTGATCAAGGAGTTGGGCATAGTGGATTCCTTAGCTAAGAGATACATGGATGAAGTTGTATGGTTGCATAGAGTTATGAGGTCTATTTTCATAGATCAGGATGCACATTTTACCAAATGAGTCTAGGGGATATTGCAGCATTCTTTTGGTAGTCAGTTATGTCTCAACACTGTTTTTGACCCTCAAACTGATGGGTAGATGGAACAGACTGTCCAAACATCAGAGGATATGTTGCATACATTTTTTTGGACTGTGGTGGATATTGGGTAAGGCACCTTCATTTGGTAGAGTTTTATTATAAAAATAACTATCACTCTTATATTGTTATGGACTCATTTGTGTATTTTTTTGGGAGACCAATTCGTTCTCCATTGTGATGGACAGAGGTTGGGGAGACAACAGTTCTTTGTCTCTATGTGGTTCCAATAATGATAGAGAAAGTACATATTGTTTGTGATATGATGAAAGTAGTGCATGATTGGCATAAGCCTTATGCCGATCTCTTTAGGGGGGCCTTGGAGTTCGAGGATGGGGACCATGTGTTCTAGATGTTTTTCCCTCGATATGGGAAGCATAGGTTGGTAGAGGGAGTAATATTTCTCCAAGGTTTTTTGGACTCTTTTAGGTTTTGGGGTGACTTGTAAAGTTGGTGTTTCTACCATAGTTGGAGAGGATCCATAATGTCTTCCACGTTTCTTAGCTTCATCAGTATATTCACGATGACTCCCATGTCATTGATCAGAGATAGTTGGATATTGAGAATGACATAATGTTTGTGGAACAACCAATAGAGATCCCCGATTGTTAAGAGAAGATGTCATGTGGATGGAACTTTTCATTGGTTTGTGTGTTGTGGAGGAACAATGGAAAGGAGGATAGTACCTAAGAGAGAGAGAGAGAGACATAGATGTGTTCAGAATACCCAAAGTTTTATTGAATTTTACTTCGATCTAATTTTCTTATGATGAAATGTTTGGATCATTTTGTTTTGTTAGATGTGATGTTTTTATTATTATGTGATGTGTGTGGTGTGATTTGTGATAAATTCCTAACATGGGAAAGAAGAAATACTAGATTCCTAATCAAGTCACATTAAATGTTATGCAATTAAACTCGTGAAATTGAGTCACTACTACCCGTAGCGGATAATATCATGACATGGATGAAAAAATACATGGATTCATGTGTTCGGTATAATGAATTTTGTTGGTTGTGAAGTGGATTTGTGGTAGTGTAGTTTTTTGAGAGGATATGGTTTACAATTTTGGTTTTGTAGTGATGTGGTTGTGTGATATGTTTGTGGTCATTTGGTTTGGTTTGCTTGGTTGGTGGTAGCATTTGAGGTATGATGAGATGCTTGAGAGGTATCTCCCATGGTGGTTGATCCGAACCATTTTCTTCTTGGAATGGTTTTGGATTATCAAGGGAGAGAATCATTTGAGAGGTATATATAGTAGTGTTATGTTCCTTTTTGGTCCATTACATTTCCGGTTTTGAGTGTTGGAGGTGTTAAGAGGAGTCATAGAAGAAGTCTGGAGGAGTTCGAGTGTTGATCGCTAGGAGCGGGGAACCTTCATGATGTGAAAGTGGGTTTTATGCTATAATTTTCAATTAAATGATGTGAAAGTTTGTTTCATGATGTGTAATTAATCAGGTTTAGAAAAATTTAAAAAAATGAAGTGGCCACACATTTTTCAGTGGAAACCGAACCTTGGGGATTACACGACGTGAAAGGGGATTACACATTGTGTAATCTCCCAAAACAGTGAAGGTTTAAAATTATTTTTAGAAAAATTATCATTTATTTAGTTGTGGTTTCTTCTTCCTCTAATTTTGAGCAAACCATATTCACCCTGAGGTGTTCGTCGAGCCCTATTCCTCCATCCTCAATCCGTTGATCCTTGTGGTTGTTCCTTGGTGATCCTTGGTTGAACCATGGTGTGTTGTCTTATCTTTCTCATCCATTTTCTTCTGTTATTCTTCCTACGATTTACTATGGTGGTGGTTCATTGGTTTGGGGTATGTTTTGGGTTGTGTTTTATGGTCTTGGGATGCGGTGTAGGTTGATCCATGTTTTCACGTGGTGTGATTATGGTTTGCGAGCGTTCTTCTTCACCCTACAGTGCACAACGAGTTGGAAATTGTAACATTCCTAATAATTATAGAATAATACCTTTTCATATATAATAATATTTATGAATTAGATATTAATTTTACTTTAAATGGGATTCTATGTTTGATAGCATACTTGACATGCAATATTTGGTTTCTTTGAAATCCTAAATTGCACACAAGACTGAGTTATACCAAAAAAAGTATATTATTGATATTATTATTTAATATGGTAGTTTTCACCTCTCCATTAGAATAGAGGGAATGAACAATGTTAAATTAATTTTGAAAATATGGTTCACACATGTTTATATAATGATTAATTGGATACCAAATTAACTTGAAATGAAACTAAAAACCAATTGAATAAATAATATGTATTTTTATGAAAAACTATTTAAATACGAATAATTTGGTTTATAAAATAATAAAATCAATATTATTGGACTATATCAATGAATTATATATTAAATATAATTTTTAAAATTCATGTTATGTTTTTTCCAGACATTAAATAAGAACAAATACAATTTTATGGATAAAATGAGTGTTTTCCAAAAAATACAGTTTTACCACTTTTGTTGGAGAACCCATTTTAAATATATTTTTTTGACATATTTATGCATTATATTTGAAAAAAATAATCTTCTTATTTAGAATCAGGACATAAAAATTTACTTTGGTTGAAATTTTGGTATTTTTCTCATATAATTAATATTTTAATGAGTAATGAAAAACACCAGATTTCAATTCAAAACTGTTTTTTGTCTAATTTATTTATATTGATAGATTATATTTTTAACAAGTTTTAAAGTATAATTAGATTATTTTTGTCATTTAATACAATTTTAGTCATTGTAAGTAATTTCACATTGAAATTAGATATAAACACATGTCAATCTTTACTGCTTTTTTACTTCTAAAAAACCTATTTTCTCATTTTGAAAACGAGGATTAATTTTAAATTAATTATGAAAACATATGTGTTTTTAATTTGAAAAAAATGGATTCCATGTCTATAATATTAATTAAAATATTATGTAAATAGTTCCATTTTATTTTTTGATATTATAAATAGTAACTTCAATAATAAACTTTATTACGTCTGTTAAAGATAAATCAGGTAATTAAAGGTAAAAATAATATTATAATAATATAAAAATATCCTCAAACTTATCCTAATTTAATTGGATGAGTTTATTCTGACCATTATCATACTTGGGTTGATTTTAGGACAACTTGGAGCCACTTTTATGACTTTAATCCATTTATAATGTTATATTCAATGAAAAGTATTTTTTGTTACACTTTTTTTAAAAAAGTAAAGTATTTTAATATAGAGTTATATATAAGATCACTTCAACTATAAATAGTCATTAAAAATATAAAAATATTACCCACATCATGGTAATTTATATATAATTTTTAGAAATTAAATAATTAAATTTAATTATGACACAATGATGATGTTACAATTTCTTAATTAATGGAAGAATCAAATAAATGATATTATAAATATTAAAATAAATATTATTTGACGTAATTTATGTGATACAAAAATTTTATGGATATATTTGATAATTTTTTTATTAATTAAATGGGTTGGTTTAAACTTATCTTTGTGTTATGATATTTTTTAAAATTCCACTAATGGATAGAGTTAGAATTGACACTATTGGTATTTTAAAATATAAAATAGTTTATTAAATGTTATAAAATTTCAAACAATCTAAGATTCATAAAAATGGTTAGCATAATTCCTAATATGTCATAAATGAAACTTTTGTGGGTCGTTTGATATGTTATGGTAATTACATTAACCCAACAATTTTAAATAACATGATATAACGGTAAGATTAAACAGGGTAAAGTAAGGGTTAAAACAAACAGATAAGGATTAAAAATAATCAAAATATGTATAATTTTAATATTATTACTGTTATTCTACCAAAATTAATCTTATATTATAAATAAATTAGTTTGGGACCTTTTGAATTGGAATTAAATTTATATTTATTTAATACTTTTAATAATTCCAAGGGTGCCCCTCCCTGCTCCTATAAAAGGCACCTATTTATCTATATCACTCACAATTCCAAAACCTTTTGGTTTATCCAATATCTACCAAAAAACCTTACTGTAATTCCAAACCAAATTTTTGAGGCCTTATATGAGGTATAACACCCTTCTTAGAGGTGTTAATGTTTTCTTTAGTAGTGATCAACTAAAGAAGAGGTATCATTTTTTTTAAGTATTTCTATTTTATTACTTCTTACAAGTCCTTAAAATTCCCTTAAACCATGATGAAATAATAAATATAGTATTATTAATATAATTAGATGTTATTATTTTAATATCATCACCTAAATCCATCCCCACATTCATTAATTGGGAAGGGAATTAATTGTTCATGCATACGTGTAAACTATCACCTCCACACACCGATTTAATTCGTTTTCCATAACTATTTCTCATGAATTGTTATAATAATGGAATTAATGTTCATGTGTGATATTAATTACATATTAATCATTATACTATAATAATATAAAAATAATTATCTTACCTTCCATGCACATAAAAATGATAACATCGTTCGTGCATACGTGTGAACTATCACCATCACGAAGCGTTGTGAATTGTTTTTATTCACCACATCACTTGTATGATATATATAAGTATATCTAGATGATTATTATGATTTTACATATATTATGATAATTTTAGAAACATAAAATAATAATTACCTTATTTCTATAATTATCAATGAAAAATGGAAATGTTATTCATGCGTATGTAAGACCTAACGTCTCCATGATTATAACGTTATTAATTTTTCATAATATAAATAAATTATTTTATTTGTAAAGTATAATTGATGTATTAAAGTGATTATTATTTCATTAATTTCATTTTTAATATTACGGACTTATGACCACATTGACTATTGACATCGTACAAAGATTATTTTCAACTCAAGTACCAAATAATGAGAAAATGTCTGATATGAACTTAAATAAATATGTAATTATTATAACATGGTAAAAAGTGATATAAAAGAAATAATAAAAATGAAAAATTTTATCAAGAAAGTATAAATTATCCTATGTTTATTATTCATGATAATAAATATTGGTCGTGACTAGTCGGACTCACGGTAAAAGACTTTTTAACTCAAAACCTCATTCTAATGTATTGATGATTTATTATTATAAATAGTTCTATTTAATTTACAAGTTTTGAAAATGGTTTTAAGGATTTATTTATATTGAAATTAATTTTATAAAATATTAATTCCTATAAAAAGTATAAAATTGGTATGGGACACTTTGGTTCAAAAATATTCTTTTTAAATGTTTTAATTGTTTTTTAAAAATGGATTAATCATTTCAATAACTTGGAATATTTTTTAACATATACGCCATGAATGGAATTTCTAGATTTAATGTTTCTATCATTTATTTATGTTTAATTTAAAAATTTAGCATTTTATTTTTAAAAAATATGTTTTCATTTATGATTGCATAGCTTGTAAATATGAAATGTGATTTCAAAGTGAAAATGTTATATTTTTCCTTTATGCATGTTTTATGTGTTATGTTTATGTTATGGTTTTTGGGAATTTTGAAGTCTATGGGTGGTTACATGACAAAACTAGGGTAGGTGATCCCAAGATATCTCTCTAACGCATTAGGTAATGTGATAGAGTTAAACAATAAGATTTATCCTAAGAGATTTAGGGAATATTCTGTGATGGGTATTCAAAACTTAACCATAATGGTTACTCCCTATGTATATGTCAAAGCTAAAATGTAAGTATGACATGGATGACACATATTACCTTTATGATTTGAGATTTCTAATACATTTTTTCAATAAACTTATGATTTCATAAGGTATGTTAAAGTGTTTATGTATTATGGGTCAAAAGTACGATTTTGTTAAAATGTTTTCATGATTTTAAAAAATTCATGTACTAATGATTTCATTACTTATTTTATATCCCTTACTGAGATTATTATTCTCATCCCATGTTTTTGAAATGTTTTTTTGTAGGATTTAAGTGACAATAAGGTCAAAAATGGGATCCAAGAATTATTCTGATGATTCAATATGAAAAGAAACCACATTTCATTTTAATAGTTTTTGTTTTATGGAAGAAATGGATACTATTTGAAGTTTCTACTTTTTCTTTGTATGGTTTTGTTATGTATGAATTATTGCCTAATTCTCTAGATCTATAAACTTGAAAATATCATAAATGTTAAATAATGTAAAATTATTGACTTAACTCAATATTGTGTAATGTTTAATATTGGGGCTTTATAGTTGGTATCAGTGGAAAGGATTAGAAAAATATTTATAGATTAGGAGTTTTGGTTAAACATATGGTAAGATACAATATCTATTATTTTGGGTAAATCATTGTTCTATAAATTTTCCATAACAAGGAAATTCAGTTAAAAATGTAAGGATAAGGATGTTAAAAAACATTCTTATCTCTTCTTGAGGGCCTGATTGCAATAATTATTGCAAAGTCATGTTCAGATGATTCTGAAATTTTTTCTAACATACAACCCATTTGAAAGAAGTTGTTTGAGATATCAAACACCCCCA
Organism: Viscum album; assembly: GCA_963277665.1. NCBI lineage: Eukaryota > Viridiplantae > Streptophyta > Magnoliopsida > Santalales > Viscaceae > Viscum > Viscum album. The sequence continues at coordinate 930,140,835 of OY728141.1, read as the reverse complement.
ATATACCTTTATACCATAATGGATCATGAGTTTTTTTAATAAAATATTATTTTCCAAATATTCTCATATATTCAAAAAATGAAAAATATTATCAAAGAATTTTTAGATATTTTACCTTATCACATGATTATGAAGCATATTATGATTTTGAAAAATCTACTGAAGAAGGAGACCCATTCACAACCTGCTTATATTTTATTTTAAAATATTTTATTTCAGAACTTACTTATGGTATTTTAAAACGATCAATGATTGAAATTTTCAACAAAAAATCATTCTGGGTGTTTTATAAAAATCAATTGTTATCAGATGTTTCAAAAAAATATTTCATAAAAGATTATTTTCCAAAACTATTTCTTTGAGAATACCCATATAACCCAAGTTTTACAAGGTGTATTGGAAAAAATTAAGCAAGGGATTTCAAAGAATCTCTAAACCGCCATTGAAATGTAAGGACCTTCTATCTATGCGAACAAAATGATGATGAAACCAGGAAGACACCATGATAAAGGTATGATGTTATTTATTTTAGGAATAGTTTTATTAAATCATTTTGAGGTGAAAATATATGTCATTATATATAATAATTCATTAATTAAGATATTGAGGTCATTATTATTTGGGAAAAAAATGAGAAGTATAAGACAACCTTTAAGGTTGAAAGATTTTATGGTTTTTTTAGGATTTTATCTCATATTGGGTGTATTTTATAAGAATGATATAGTTTTAGAACAATAAAAAACCCGCAGGATGGGTGCCAACCCATCACATCTGGAAAGGCCATGGGGATCGAACCCACAACCAAAGGGTGACATGGTGCACCCCTTACCACTAGCATACATGAAGTCCCTAGTCAGTATGAATTCTTTATTTTTAGTTAAACAAGTTGATGGTATACAAATAAGTTGATTTTAGTAACATGTGTTTTGTCAAATGGATATCCTTGGTATTGGGAAATAATTTGGGGATTGAGTGACAAATGTTATTTTGGAATACACTCACTATTTTGGGAACCCTATATGCCTAAGGAAAATATAATACTATGGGATTTTATTTTAGGAGTAATGGTTTAATTTTTGATTGGAAGCATCTGTGTTTTTATTGTGAACTTATTGTGATTTCGTTTATTTATGGAAATTATTAACCTATCCTAGAGAATATTTTTTTTTGAAATTATGTTTTTGGTAATAGAAATTAAGAATGGTTGATGTTATTTGATGTTTAATGTTAGAACATATCTTTGAATATTATTGGATTAAATCATTTTGAATTTTGGGATTTAATCTTAGTTAAAAGATTTTTTTTGGAATTTTTTGGAGAGTTATTTTTTGAAAGGTCTATGTTGAAATTTTGGTATTATAATTGAATTTAAGAGATTAAAAGTAGTTTTTCATAATCTAATGGTATATTCTTTTTGGTGGATTATATTATTTTATCCTAAATTTTTGGTTTTGGTTAATGTTTCAAGATAGGATTAATAGATAGTTAATTTTTTGGGGATTATTTAATTCTCTAAAAGTTGATTGTATGCTTCAGTAATGAAAAAAATTCGTCTTAAATAATCATATTTTAGATAAAACGATGAGTTTTTCATGGAATTTGATTAAAGGATGAAACTAAACATGCCATGTATGATTGTTTCCTTATGTTCTTATTCTATATATTAAAATAAATCCATAACTCTATGAAAAGGATCTTAAAACAAAAATGTTTTTTGTTTAATTTTCATACTATGAAATAAAATACCATTTAATCTGTCACAAGTTTATGGTTTTATGATTGTCAACATTCACCTGATAATTTTTTCTATGAATCTTCATCAGAACATGATGGTTAGTTTTCTGATACATATTCATATTTTCCTAAATGGTACCCAAGTATTTGTTATCTAGGGTGACCTTTTTACTACACATTATTTCTTTTAAAGTGGTGGTTTTATTGAATCTTTTACAATTTGGGATTTCAATAAAGTAATTTTGAAAATAGAAACCATAGTTACTGAGCCCAAATTTATAATTGCGAGGAAGAAATTTCCAAAAGTGGGGAAGGATGTAACATCCCAGGTAATTATAGATTAATAATTTTACATATATATATATATATATTAATATTTATGAATTATATATTAATTTTACTTTAAAGGGGATTCTATTTCCAATAGTGTACTTAAAACACAACAATGAGTTTCTCTAAAATCCTACGTTGCAAATAAGATTGAGTTATACTGAAAAATAATTTATTATTAATATTATTATTTAATATGGTAGTTATCATCTAGCCATTAGAATGGAGGGAATGAAAAATTTTAACTAAATCATTAAAATATGGTCTACACATTTTTATATAACGGTTCACTGGTTACCAAATTATCTTGAAATAAAACTAAAAACCAATTGAATATAAAGGATGTATTTTTATGAAAAACTTTTTAAATATGAATAATTATGTTTACAAAATAATAAAATCACTCTTTATGGATTATATTAATGAAATATTAATTGAATATAATATTTAAAATTCATCTTATGTGTTTTCTAGGCATTATATGAGAACAAATACAATTTAACGCATAAAATGAGTGTTTTTCTAAGAATATAGTTTTACTGCTTTTTGATGGAGAACACATTTTAAATTTAGTTTTCGACACTTTTTACACATTATATTTGACAAAATAAACTTATTATTTTTAATTGGGACATAAAAATTTACTTTGGTTTATTTTTTTTATTTTTCTGATAAAATTTATATTTTAATGAATAGTGAAAAATACTTCATTTTAATTCAAAAATGTTTTTTCCTAATTTATATATATTATTATACTATATTTTTAATTTTTTTAAACTATAATTAGATTATGTTTTTATAATTTTATCCAATTTTGGTCATTTTAAGTAATTTCTTATTGAAATTAGATATAAACACATGTCAATCTGTTGATAGTTTTTAATTTTAAAAAATTTCCTTTTCTCATTATGACAACGAGAATTAATTTTAAATTAATTAATCAAATTTTTTGTTTTCAATTTAGAAAAATGTATTCAATATTTGGAATCATAGGGTATAAATTATGTAAATAGACCCCTTTTATTTTTGGAAATTATGAATAGTAAATTTAGTAATAAATTTTATTACCACGGTTAATGGTAAATCGTGTAATTAAACATAAAAATTATATTATAATAAAAGCAAAATAACCTAAAACTTTTCCTAATTTAATTGAATAAGTTTATACTGACCATGATCATCCTTGGGACGATTTTGGGCCCACTTGGAGCCACATGGAAGACTTTAATGCATTTATAATATTATATTCAATGAATATTCATTTTTGTTACACTTTTGTTTTTAAAAAGTAATGTATTTTAATATAGATTTATACCATGGATATCATCAACTATAAATATTCATTATAAATATAAAACAATTACCTACATCATGGTAATTTATTTATAATTTTTATAAATTAAATAATTAAATTTAATTATGACACAAAGACGATGTAGTAATTTATTAATTAATGAAAGAATAAAATAAATGATTTTATAAATATTAAAATAAATATTATTTGACATAATTTATGCCAGAAAAGAATTATATATACACATTTTACATGTTTTTAATGATTTAGAGGATTTGGTTCGAACTTATCTTGCTGTTATGATATTGTTTAAAAGTCAACTAAGGAATAGTGTCAAAATTGACACTATTGGTATTTTAAAATATAAAATAGTTTATGAAATGTTATAAAATTAGTAAAAATATAAGATTCAAAAAAATGGTTAGGATAATTCATAATATGCCACAAATAAAACATATTTTTTCATTTTATATGTAATGGTAATTAAATTAACACACAAAGTGTAAATAACATTATATCAGAGTAAGATTAAAAAGGGTAAAATAAGGGTTAAAACAAAACGATAAGGATTAATATAATATTAAAAATATTTATAATTTTAAATATATGGCAGGGATTAAATAAAAATCATATTATATTCTAAATAAATTAGTTTGGTATCATTTTGAATCTAAATTGAACTTATATTAATTTAATACTTTTAATAACTCAAAGGGTACGCCTCTTCTCTACAATAAAAAGGAACCCATTCCTCTCTATTACTCACACTTCCAAAACCTTTTTTTGGACAATATCTACCCAAGAAACATCCTATAATCAATACAAACATTCTTTATGCCTTATATTAGGCATAACATCCTTCTTAGATGTGTTAATGTGTTCTTCAAAGGCGATCAACCGAAGAAGAGGTATTGTTTCCTTTATATATTTCTATATTATTTCTTATTCCACATCCTTCAAATATCCTCCAACAAGAATTTAATAATAAATCCAACATTATAAAGATAGTAAGATGTTATTATTTTAATATCATCACCTAAATCCATATCCAATTCCATTAAATGGAAAGGAATTAATCATTCATGCGTACGTGTGAACTACCACCTCCACGAACCTATCTAATTCATTTTTCATAAACATATTTGATGAATGACTATAATAGTGGAATTAATATTAATATGTGATATTAATGACATATTAATCATTATAATATAATAATATATCAATAATATTCTTACTTTCCATTCACATAAAAATGATAACATTGTTCGTGCGTACGTGTGAACTATCACCTCCATGAAGTGATGTGAATTTTTTTTTCATAAAATAATTTTAATGATATATATAAGTTTATTTATATTATTATTATGATTTTAATTATATTATTATAATTCAATAATGATAAAATAATAATTAACTTATTTCCATAATGATCAATAAAAAATGGAAAAGTTATTCATGCGTGCGTTCGACCTACCGTCCCCATGATTATAACGTTGATCATTTTTAATACATAAATTAATGGTTTTATTTTTGTGTAAATTTTATTATTATTTCATAAATTTAAATTTGGAGATTATGGAATTATGACCACATGTACTATTTACATCGTACTAAGTTTATTTTCAACTCAAGTACCGAATAACAACAAAACGTCTGATATGAACTTAAATAAATATGTAATTGTTATAACATGGTAATAAGTGATATAAAAGGAATAATAAATATAAAAAATATTCTCAAGAAATTATAAATTAACTTAAATTCATTATTCTAGATTATAAATATCGTACGTGATGAGTCAGACTCAAGGTAAGTGTCTTTTTAACCCAAATCCTCATTTTAATGTATTGATGTTTTATTTTGATAAATATTCCTATTTAATGTACATGTTTTAATTTTTTTAGGATCTAATTATATGGACATGAAGGTTTTAAAATTTTAATTCCTTTAAAAAGATTAAAAGTGGAATGGTAAACTTTGGTTCAAAAATATTATTTTTAAATGTTTTAATTGTGTTTTAAAAATGGATTCATTATTTCAATAAATTGGAATGTTTTTTAATATATACTCCATGAATGGAATTTATTTCTTTGATATCACTATCATGTATTTATGTTTACATTACATGTTTACCATTTTAGTTTTAAAAAACTTTTTTTCATTTATGAGTTCATGACTTGTAAAGATGAAATGTGATTTCAAAGTGAAAATGTTATTTTTTTCCTTTACGGATGTTTTATATGTTATGATTATATTATGGTTTGTTGGAATTGTTTAAGTATACGAGTGGTTCTATGATAAATATAAGGTGGGTGAGCCAGTGATAGCTCTCTAACACTTTGGGTTATTGTAGAGACCTCAAGCTTAACGTACATGGACATTACATTACTTTTGCGGAATACTTAGTACATAACAAAAACACACACACAAGGATCGTAATAGTTTAGTGTCTTTGGAAACTCAGAATATAATCTTTTAATTGTGGTGAAATATCTTCAACGTCTCCCATAAATATCTTCCTTATTTTTTTTACCTAAAACCTTTCTTTATATCCCGGGGAAAAGAAAACATAAAAGGGTGAGCTCAAATGCTCAGTAAGGGTAAACAAAAAAATTATCAATCACATCATATTCATAAGAACATAACATTTTGGAAATCTTAACCTGCAAAAGAGAGAATAATTTCATAACATGGGATAAATCATAGTAGTGAAATGAAATCCCAATAATCATAACTTAAAACATGAAACTTTGTGGCATACACACACAATCATAGAGAATCATTTCTTATTAGTCAAGACTCATTGCCAAGACTATCTTAGTGGACAAAGTCCATTTCTGAACCGAGTCACCCTCGTTTCAGTCCTGTTTCATTGAACCGGTATAACCTACCGTTCCAGCCATGTCTATCTCATGAGATATAAAATCTTTACCCAATGCATTTGAGGGAGATATAGGTCCCACCCATCTCATAATGATACCATTCTTATGTGTGCCACAAAATCATAAATCATACATCATTGCATAACCCATGTAATAAAAATGGGATTCTTAAACAACATGACATCATTTAAAAATTCATATAAGATAAAGTAATCCATAAAAATAATTCCATCACAACATAATCAAATCAATGTAATAATAGGGATAGAAACAGAACCATATATTATCTTATATGGAAAATAATTTTGATAAAACACTTGAACTCCATTCTTGAGGAAAATATCCTTTCTACTTCAAAAACATTTTTCCTTTCTTAACATGTCATAAAAGTTTAACTAAAAGAAGTGTATTAAAAATAAACTTGAAAACTTGTAAAGTAAGCTTCTTGAAAATAATTTTTTAAAAATCCATTCATGCCGTATAAGTTAAAAAAAGCATTCTTCTCGTACTTTTGTCGGAAAAGTCAAAAAAGTACCTCATATGAAAAACGACAAAAGATTCCTTTCATATCTTTTACTAAAAACTCACCGAAGGGTAAAATCGGATTTAAAAAATTGTAGGTGAATGGAAATAATATTACATATTGAGGAAACATGGATGTGGATGATAAAATACACCCTAGTAAATACTAAAGTATAAACAATCTCGGATAAAAATGAGATTGTGATATTTTCCCTTACCTTAGGTCCGTTTTTCTTCGTAAGTGTCAGAACCTCCTGTATAATGATTTAAATAATGTTATTGACTTATTACAGAATCATACTTATTTTTATGATATCATATATGGTCATATTCTTAGCTTCTTAGTAGTAATATTTCATTGCTACTTGTTATTCGGGTGTTTATAACATTTTGTTCTTATGCATGTCTTGTCAAATAAATTATTATTCTTATCTTTAGGTTATAGATACATCATTTACAGAATGGTATTAATGTAATATATATCATATTTATTCATTCAATTCATTTATATAATCATTATGAAATGAAGATCATGTAGAACGAGTCGCATCACATCGTGGAGACGGTATTCCGTACGTACGCATGAGTGATGATATCGTTCCTATGATCGTGGAATTGTATTGGAGTGTATGTATACTATTTCAGAATCAGTATTACTTTATAATAGTCATATATATTCATTATTTACACCATTATACCCATCCAAGTAAGGTGGTGGTGGAAAATAGATTACACCACGGCATGGAGATGATATTCCGTACGTACGCACGCGCAATGATTTATTTTTCCGTAGGATGGATAGATGGTGAAATAGGGTTGTTTCATAATTATAATAACATATCAGTATATTAGTGATACTGATGTTATTAATTCATAATGAAACAACTAAAGAAGAAGACGTGGAAGAAGAAATAAAGATGAAAGAATCGGTAACGGACATTACCTCTTCTTTGAAGTGTTTCTTTGAGACCATCTTTTAGGGCACTAAAATTGGTCTTTTAAGAAGACCAGGAACTCTAGGATGTCTCTAGGGAAGTTTAGAGGAGGAATTGTCAGGGTTTGGACGAGCTTGAAGGCTCAATGTGGTGTGAGGAAGAGGGGGAGGAGGTGCCCTTTTATAAGGGAGGAGAGGGGCACGTTAGGAAAATCTCAAAATATTATTTTATATTAAGGTCAAATTCGGTTTATAATGGTTCAAAAGGGTATTATTTCAAAGATAAAGCGGGGATGTGTCGAAAGCCTCTCATCAAATAGGATTTAGACAAGTTTAGGTTATTATTTTAACCTTATCAATTAGATTTAACTCTAAGTTAAATAATTTAACTTTTACCGTGTCTTTTTGTTTTCTTACACTATATGGTTAATAAACTTACCATAACAAGACAAACGAATCCCAAGTTGTTTATTATTAATATATCTATCCTTATATAAGTCATTTGGACAAACCTTATATTTTTAGGAATTAAATAACAATTAATAATATAATATTTGTTTTAAAAACTAATTTATGTCAATTTTGACACTATTTGGTACATGATTTTTATGAAATTTATAACAGAATGATAAGTTCAAACCAAGTTACTTATATCAACAATAACATGTCATATTAACCTATAAAATTAATGTAAGTCATAAAAAGTCTCAAATTACATTTATTTGGGCATTTATAACATCAATTATGTCAATATTTCATTAATAAGACAATTACTGCATCATCTTTGTGTCATAATAAATGATAATTATATAATGCCTAAAAATTCTAAATAAATTCCTATGATGTAGATAATTGTATTATATTTCTGGAGACCATTCATGTTTGAAGTTTCATGAAGTTTATCACTAAATTAAAATTATTATACTTATAAGATTTAAGAAAGTGACATGTTGTCACATTCTTTGGTTTTAATAATAATTAAATTATTTTCATTGAAAAAATTTAATTAAATGAATCTAATCCGACCCTTAGGTGATATGGGTCGACCTTTAGTCATCCAATAGGATTTTGACATTTGTTAGGGTAATTTTAAAATATTATATTTACCCTTAATTACCCGATTTACCTTTATCTATGGTAAATAAAATTTACCGTAGTTACTATTCATAATTCCAAAAAATAAAAAGTAGCTTATTAACATAATTTCGATCCACTGATTCCAAATATGGAATCCATTTTTCCAAATTCAATGCACAAAAGTTGCAGAAATTAAATTAAAATTAATCCCGTTGTCGAAAGAAAACGAGTTTTTCTTTAAAACATTGCAAAAGATTGAATTGATTTAACCTACGAATTCAAGGTAAAATCAATGCTAATGACATAAATTATATTAAATGGTAAAAATATATTCTATTTATACTTTAAAACCATTCAATATTATAATTTAACCACATAAGATATTACGATGAAAAAAGTTGTTTTTAATTAAAATATAGCGTGTTTTTACTATTCATTAAAATATGAAAGTTATCAGAAAAATATCAAAACTTTATCTAATGTAAATTTTTATATCCTGATTCAAAAGAAGAATTTTATTTTTTCAAATTTAACTTATAAACATGTCAAAAACTAGATTTAAAGTGGGTGCGCCATCAAAAGGCGACAAAACTGCATTTTTTGAAAAATACTTATTTTACCTAAAAAATTTATTTTGTTCTTATGCCATGTTCTAGAAATTTGTATGATGAATAATAATGTTATAAAATTCAAAATTTAGTTAACACTATTCATAACGGCTAGTTCATAACAATATTATAATAATATATCGTTGTTTAGTAAAACCCGGTATTGCGTACAACACAAGCTATCGAGGAAGGTCACGATTGCGTGTAATGTAAGCCAAGTCAGGGTTTCATGTAGTGCACAACTACTTTGTTGTTGTGTATAATAGAATCCAACCATATTTTATTCATACATTGAATATATATATATATATACACTCAATGTTGCGTAGAATAACTTCTATCAAACGAACTTGAAATTGTGTGTAACAAGAGCCAAGAAAAGTGTTGCGTATACTGCAAGCTAATACGGTGTTGCGTATAGTGAAAGATAATCTTGGTGTGTCTTACAATAGAAGATATGAATGAAATTAAAAAGAATGTATCTTATAAAATCTCGGGTTGTTACATTCTACCCCCCTTAAAATGAATTTCGCCCTCGAAATTCGTCAGGGTTATAAATGGTTTACTATTTGAAAGTTTATTTAATAGAAACCCACATCGTAAAAAGGAATACCAAAAAAAATATTTAAAAACAAAAATATGAAACGTAATGGTTACCCAAATAAACTAATCACTGGGTTTCCACATAGGTGAAAATATGGATATGGAAGAGAAATCTAACCATCATGTTCTGATGGAGAGTGGTAGAGAACATGGCAATGAAAAAGCCAATAATCACAAAGCCATAGATTTGTGATTATATAAGGTACCATCTGATTCATCGGATATAAGGTCAGTAGGACAACATTTTTGGTTTTTCAAGATCATTTCCCTAAAGTTGATGAAATTGGAATTAGAAGAAATACTTTCGTGATTTTGGTATAGTCTCACCGTTGGTCGTTCTATGGACAATTTCCACTTCATCTTTTAAAGAAATGAAGTTGAATTTGTCATTCGTGAAGTGTTAGCAGATCATGTGATAGAATAATGGGTCATTCCATCTGTCAAAAAAAGGTTATAAAAACATCAAAAATACATAAGTCCATCTATTGTGATATTAATCATATATGGTTCTTAAAATGGACTTATACTTCATATATCATACTGATTAATATAATAAAACTAGTTTCTACTAAATAGGGACTTCCTATAGGCCAGTGGTAGGCGATAAATGCCAGTCGCACTTCGGTTGTGGGTTCGATTCCCACGGCCTTATCCGACGCGATGGGGTGTCGCTCGTCCTGGAGGTTGTCCTTTTTCTAAAACTATATTACTATAACATCCCATCAATAATATCGAAAAAACATCTATCCTTAAACAATACTAACTTATGTCCAACATAATCCATTCCATAATACTGCAGTCCACTCTCATAATATAGTGAAAACGATTACCAGAGATTTAATACCATCGTTGATCCCCATATAAGATATTCCTTGTTGGTCACATTCCAAACATTCAAAGGCCTTAATCATGTATTCTCTTGAATACCCATTGAACCTAAGTGAAAACATGAATGCAGTTAAAAGTTAACACTTTCCACATACCAAAATCCAAAAATTCTATATACTCAATCCATTTGATAACCTTCTCCTTATATCAGTCATGAGCTCATGAATACTATCAAACATTTAATTTTCTCCTTATCCCTTCTATATTCCAAAAATATCTGAATATCCTTTAATGGATACTGGTACCATTAATCATACACTTTCAAAACTCAAGGAAAGACAACAGTGTAACAATCCTTAGATGTCTCTTTATTCCACAGTACCATGAGATTACTTATACAACATTACACTTGATAAACATGTAACAATTCTTTCAACTCACATATCATTTGTAGTCTCTTCATCATCATCAACATAAATATTACTCATACGGCCGTACTAATTCTCTTCATGAGACTTTCCCTTAGGGCATTGGTTTGCATAATGCCCGTACATTCCACATTTAAAACATTTAACCATTGTTGATGTCGTAGAAATACCATTATCCTCATCCCTAGTGTTAACTGAACCTTTTCCTTTGCACTTACTGGCTTTGTGTCCTTCTTTTCCACACCCAAATCATCTTCCAGTTCCCTTGAAACATTCTCCTTGATGCCTCTTCCCACATGATTTACATAGGGGAAATTTAACTTTCTTTCCTCTTTGATCATCATGAAACTCCATCTTTCTCTTATTAGCCAAGTCAGGAAACTTACCAAATTTTACTTTATTGATCATATTATGAGATTGCTGATTCGGCATAATAATGATGTTTGGACTTCCAAATCCCATTTCATTTGGTTGCTCATCATTCCATTGTCCATCATATCCTCCATTATCGTGAATCATCTTGTTTCCATCCATTTTCTAAAACCCAAAAAGAATAGTGTGAGAGGAAGAAATCATAATAAAAGGGGAGTAACTTCAATATCTAACATCTTTGGTTTAATCTAATATCGTTACCATAGTTCTAGGACTATATCCTATACGTATACTTATCCTTAGGGACATCCCTAGACATACCTTAGAAATATCTCTAGGGATCTCACTAACGTTCTCGCATCCTAGTTTCCAAAGGTTGACTAAACCTTTCCTCTGATACCAACTATAGAGACCTGAAGCTTAACGTACATGGACATTACATTACTTTTGCAGAATACTTAGTACATAACAAAAACACACACACAAGGATCGTAATAGTTTGGTGTCTTTGGAAACTCGGAATATAATCTTCTAATCGTGGTGAAAGATCTTCAACATCTCCTATAAAGATATTCCTTATTTTTTTACCTAAAACCTTTCTTTATGTCTTGGGGAAAAGAAAACATAAAAGGGTGAGCTCAAATGCTTGATAAGGGTAAACAAAAAAAATATCAATCACATCATATTCATAAGAACATAACATTTTGGAAATCTTAACCTGCAAAAGAGAGCATAATTTCATAACATGGGATAAATCATAGTAGTGAAATGAAATCCCAATAATCATAACTTAAATCATGAAACTTTGTTTCATACACACACAATAATATAGAATCATTTCTTATTAGTCAAGACTCATTTCCAAGACTATCTTAGTGGAAAAAGTCCATTTCTGAACCGAGTCACCCTCGTTTCAGTCATGTTTCACTGAACCGATATAACCTACCGTTCCAGCCATGTCTATCTCATGAGATATAAAATCTTTACCCAATGCATTGGAGGGAGATATTGGTCCCAACCATCTCATAATGATACCATTCTTATGTGTGCCACAAAATCATAAATCATACATCATTGCATAACCCATGTAATAAAAATGGGATTCTTAAACAACATGACATCATAAAAAAATTAATATAAGATAAAGTAACTCATAAAAATAATTCCATCACAACACAATCAAATCAATGGAATAATAGGTATAGAAACAAAACCATATATTATCTTAGATCGAAAATAATTTTGATAAAACACTTGAACTCCATTCTTGAGGAAAATATCCTTTCTACTTCAAAAACATTTTTCCTTTCTTAACATGTCATACAATTTTAACTAAAAGAAGTTGATTAAAAATAAACTTGAAAACTTGTAAAGGAAGATTCTTATAAATATTGTTTTAAAAATCCATTCATGCCGTATAAGTTAAAAAAACATTCTTCTCGTACTTTTGTCGGAAAAGTCAAAAAAGTACCTCGTACAAAAAATGAAAAAAGATTCCTTTCATATCTTTTACTAAAAACTAACCGAAGGGTAAAATAGGATTTAAAAAATTTTAGGTGAATGGAAATAATATTACATATTGAGGAAACATGGATGTGGATGATAAAATACTCCCCAGTAAATACTAAAGTATAAACAATCTCGGATAAAAATGAGATTGTGATATTTTCCCTTACCTTAGGTCCGTTTTGCTTCGTAAGTGTCCGAACCTCCTATATAATGATTTAAATAATGTTATTGACTTATTCCAGAATCATACTTATTTTTATGATATTATATATGGTCATATTCTTAGCTTCTTAGTAGTAATATTTCATTGCTACTTGTTATTCGGGTGTTTATAACTTTTTGTTCTTATGCGTGTCTTGTCGAATAAATTCTTATTCTTCTCTTTAGGTTATAGATACCTCATTTACAGAATGTTATTATTGTAATATATATCATATTAATTCATTCAATTTATTTATATAATCATTATGAAATGATGATCATGTAGAACGAGTCGCATCACATCGTGGAGACGGTATTCCATACGTACGCACGAGTGATGATATCGTTCCTATGATCGTGGAATTGTATTGGAGTGTATGTATACTATTAAGAATCTGTATTACTTTATAATAGTCATATATATTCATTATTTACACCATTATACCCATCCAAGTAAGGTGGTGGTGGAAAATAGATTAGACCACGACATGGAGACGGTATTCCGTACGTACGCACGCGCGGTGATTTCTTTTTTCCGTAGGATGGATAGATGGTGAAATAGGGTTGTTTCATACTTATAATAACATATAAGTATATGAGTGATACTGATGTTATTAATTCATAATGAAAAAACTAAAGAAGAAGAAGTGGAAGAAGAAATAAAGATGAAAGAATCGGTAACGGACATTACCTCTTCTTTGAAGTGCTTCTTTGAGACCTTCTTTTAGGGCACTAAAATTGGTCTTTGAAGAAGACTAGGACCTCTAGGATGTCACTAGGTAATTGGAGAGCAGTAATTGGCATGGTTTGGCCGAGATTAAAGGCTCAAAGTGGTGTGAAGAAGAGGGGGAGGAGGTGCCCTATTATAAGGGAGGAGAGGGGCACCTTAGGAAAATCTCAAAATATTATTTTATATTAAGGTCAAATTCGGATTATAATTTTTCCAAAGGGTCTCATTTCGAAGATAAAGTGGGTATGGGTCTAAATAATCTAATAAAATAGTATTTAGACAAGTTTAGGTTATTATTTTATCCTTATCAATTAGATTTAACTCTAAGTTAAATAATTTAACTTCTACCGTGTCTTTTTGTTTTCTTACACTATATGGTTAATAAACTTACCATAACAAGCCAAAAGAACCCCAAGTTGTTTATTATTAATATATCTATACTTATATAAGTCATTTTTCCGAACCTTAGATTTTTAGGAATTAAATAACAATTAATAATATAATATTTGTTTCAAAAACTAATTTATGTCAATTTTGACACTATTTGGTACATTATTTTTATGAAATTCATAACAGAATGATAAGTTCGAAAAAAGTTACTTATATCAACAATAACATGTCATATAAACCTATAAAATTAATTTAAGTCATAAAAAGTCTCAAATTAAATTTATTTGGGAATTTATAACATCAATTATGTCAATATTTCATTAATAAGACAATTACTGTATCATCTTTGTGTCATAATAAATGATAATTATATAATCCCTAAAAATTATAAATAAATTCCTATGATGTAGATAATCGTATTAGCTTTCTGGAGACTATTCATTTTCGAAGTTTCATGAAGTTTATCACTAAATTAAAATTATTATACTTATAAGATTTAAGAAAGTGACATGTTGTCACATTCTTTGGTTTTAATAATAATTAAATTATTTTCATTGAAAAAATTTAATTAAATGAATATAATCCGACCTTTTGGTTATATGGGTCTACTTTTAGTCATATAATAGGATTTTGACATTTGTTAGGGTAATTTTAAAATATTATATTTTACCCATAATTACCCGATTTACCTTTAACTATGGTAAATAAAATTTACCGTAGTTACTATTCATAATTCCCAAAAATAAAAAGTAGCTTATTAACATAAATTGGATCCACTGATTCCAAATATGGATTCCATTTTTCCAAATTCAATGCACAAAAGTTACAGAAATTAAATTAAAATTAATCCCGTTGTCGAAAGAAAACGGGTTTTTCATTAAAACATTGCAAAAGATTGAATTGATTTAACCTACGAATTCAAGGTAAAATCAATGATAATGACATACATTATATTAAATGGTAAAAATTTATTATATTTATACTTTAAAACCATTCAATATTATAATTTAACCACATAAGATATTACGATGAAAAAAGTTGTTTTTAAGTGTTTTTACTATTCATTAAAATATGAAAGTTATCGGAAAAATATCAAAACTTTATCTAATGTATATTTTTATATCCTGATTCAAAAGAATAATTTTATTTTTTTTCAAATTTAACTTATAAATATGTCAAAAACTAGATTTAAAGTGGGTGCGCCATCAAAAGGCGGCAAAACTGCATTTTTTGAAAAATACTTATTTTACCCGAAAAATTTATTTTGTTCTTATACCATGTTCTGGAAATGTGTAAGATGAATAATAATGTTATAAAATTCAAAATTTAGTTAACACTATTCATAACGGCTAGTTCATAACAATATTATAATAATATATCGTTGTTTAGTAAAACCCGGTATTGCGTACAACACATGCTATCGAGGAAGGTCGCGATTGCGTGTAATGCAAGCCAAGTCAGGGTTGCGTGTAGTGCACAACTCCTTTTTTGTTGCGTATAATAGAATCAAAACATATTTTATTTATACATTGAATATATATATATATATACACTCAATGTTGCGTAGAATAACTTCTATCAAACGAACTTGAAATTGTGTGTAACAAGAGCCAAGAAAAGTGTTGTGTATACTACAAGATAATACGGTGTTGCATATAGCGCAAGATAATCTTGGTGTGTCGTACAATAGAAGATATGAATGAAATTGAAAATAATGTATCTTATCAAATCTCGGGTTGTTACAGTTATGATATAGAGTTAAATGATGTGATTTCTCCTAAGAGATTTAGGGAATATTCTTTTAATGGGTATTCCAAATGTAACAATGAAGGTTACTCCCTATGTAGCTATGAAATATACAATGGAAGTATGATCCAAATTCCACAAGTTACCCTTATGATTTATGGTTTCTAATGTGATTTTTTTGGAAACATATGATTTCATTAGGTATGTTAAATAGTTTATCTTTTATGGGTGAAAAGTATGATTTTGTGAAAATGTTTTCATGATTTCAAAATATTCGTGGACTAATAGTTTCATTACTTATTTTATAACCATTACTAAGCTTATTCTTCTCATCCTATGTTTTTGAAATTTTTTTCAAAGGATTTAAGGGATAATAGATTCAAGTATGGGATCATAGAAAAATTATGATTATTAAACATGAAAAGAAACCGTGTTTCATTTTAAAAGTTTCTGTATTATGGTAGAAATGGATACTATTGAAAAATTCCACATTATATTTCTATGGTCTTGTCATGTATGCGTTAGGGAATAATTATATTGAGCTATAAAATTTAAAAGATCCTCAATGTGAAATAAAGTTAAATTATTTACTTAAGTTAATATTATGTAATGTTTATGGATATGGACCTATTGAAAGCTTCCTTGAGGAAGGATTTCCTTTGTTTATAATTATTTGTACATAATATAAGAGGGGTTAATTTTGTTTACATATAGATCATGGTGGTTCTAGATTCATTAAAGATAATGGAAATTGGTTATTTTAAATTTATGGTTAAAGGGGTTTGTTTGAATATTTTTTACACCTTTATTTTTATTGTGTTGTGATGGATTGTTCGGGATTGATGCACTACTAAAAATTTGAGACTGTTGGTGGATTTTTTTGCACTAGATATATGTGATGTGATCTATTATTTGGTTCTGGCGGTTTTGATATCACCCAAAATGTAAATTTGTTAATTACTTATACTTAGATAATGAAATGGCTTCCCTATGATTGTGGTTTGTGTGATAAAGAGCCTAAAATAAAGTGGAATGCGATAAATTCCCCTTGTAAATATATAAATGGATCTTGGTGTATTGTGATGTGAGGTCGTGCTGGTGGGATGTTGATGGTTGGTTGGGGTATGTGGCATTGATAGTTTTCGGGTCGTTCTTGTGGGATGATGAGATGATAGTTTGTGGTCCATTCTTATGGGGAAGCAAGATGATAATTTCTGGGCCGTGCTTATGGGGAGTAAGGTGATAGTTTGTGGGACGTGCTTGTGGGGAATCGATATAATTGTTTGTGGGATGTGATTTTAAGGAAGCGGGGTGATAGTTTTTGGGCCATGCTTTTGTGATGGCGCGGTGAATGAATACTGAGTTGTTTGTGGAATATATCTCCTTTGTGCTAGATATCCGAGTAGTGATGGAATAAATAAATGTTTAATAATGTTTGTAATGGATTGGGTTGGTTTGGTTAATGGAATGAAAATTTCTAATGAGTAATTTAATGAAGGGTTTTGTGATTAAATGTGGTTAATACTACATAATAGAATGAATGGGGTGATTAAATTAAATTTATTAGAAATATGAATTTAATTATGTGGGTTGATGTGTGGTGTTATGTATTTAGAGGTGGAAGAAAAAGTGACAGTGTTTTGAGTTAGTTGGTTTGTTTGTGAACCCATAGGTTAGGCTTGATTTATTGACACTATATATATAACTTTTATATTCTTATGATTTCTCTATGAAACCCACACATGTTGAACACTATGTTTAAAACACCCGCATAGTCACATGAGGGGTGTATTTTCCAACATCCCAAAGGTAGGATGGATGGATGGCCACCCGCTCTTCCATGATACGCCTTCTAGGAGAGGTAGGAATTGCACAGGTTGTGATGTCCAAAATTCTGTTAGTGAATTCATTATGAGATGTGGTATCCCAGGTGTCTTTGGGATGATTTTTGATGTGGTGTCCCAGGTTTCTTCGATATGAGTTGTGATGTGATTTCCCAAGTATGTTCAGGATGAGTAATGATGCGGTATCCTAGTTGTATTCAAGATGATATGTGATATTATTTGAGGCTCGTGTGTGTGTGGGAAAGAAGTGTTGTGAGGCCCAGGTGTTGTATAGTTGAGATTTTTTGTGAGGCCTAGGTGTGTGTGGGTGGGATGTGTTATGAGGTCCCCACATGTGTGTAAGTGGGATTTGATGTGGTATATTCATAAGATGTGGGAGTTCCACGATGATTTACATTGGGGTGTGACAACATCTAATTATTGGGAAACTGGTGTGGGGTACCCTATCATCAATGTGATTTACTTTATATTATATTTATTGACTTATGTTACTTAGTTAGCATGCCTTGGTGGGGATGGGATTATTAGTATACCATTTAGGTGATGTTTGGTTCTACTATTTTCTCATGGGTGCATTAGTATGATCCTTCCACTTTTTCATGAGAGACTTTTGTTTTCCTACTAATTATACCCTTATTCTCACCCTATATATATTAAACTGTTTTCAGGTTTCTTGGAGGATTTCTTGGACCATGATGGACCTTACTAGCTCAGATCCTTGAAAGTTGTTGTGTCACTACATTGGATTTACTTTTGGGTATTTAATTTAGAGACGTTATTGTATCTATATCAGTTCTATTTATACATTCATTATGCGATGGTTTTTCGTTTTATTATATATATATATATTTCTCGGAGTCTTTTGTGGATGATTTATCTTATCTCCCAATCTTGTTTTTTTATAGAAGGTAATGCCTCCCATACTATGTGATTCTTATACCCTCGGTGCAAGTCACCAACCAAGTCCTATAGGAGGCGGGACTCGGGGGGTCATTATCCCTCTCCCCTAATTGTAACTTTTTTGGAGGGATATGGTCATGATAGGGGTACTAGGAATGAAGTCTACGATGGTATATGTGGGTCCAAAAAAGGTAATCTCATCCCCTCAAAAATCATGTTCTGAATTTATAAAAAACTAAAATACCCTGAAACAATAATTTTTTACTCCTCCTTTTGAATAGATCATGGTGGTGACTGAGCTGAGTTTTTAACTAGTGACACTAGAGGTTATCTAGGATATGTGGTAGAATGGGGATGCTTTCCTCACTCTCATCAGTGGTTAAGGATTATGTGTAATTTTCAGTACACACATTTTGACCAATATCTTTTCAAAATAGGACAATATTTTTTAGAAAATAAAAACAAATTAATTCAATATTTATAAGAGAGTTATGTTTCTGAGATATAATATAAACATATTGGTGTGTTCCCAAATATGTTATAATTTTACCACCCATAATTATCCCTTTTCCCCTTCTTCCTTTTCCCCTAAAAATATATTGAAACTTGAAAATCAATGTTCAAATATTTTGGGCCATATATAGAGTATATAATGAGGATTTATAACTATCTATGGATTACTATGAGTCACCCTTTGTTTTTCCAAGCCTGGATTATGTCTTGATGGATGATTTGTAGAAGATCCATCTTAATCTGAGAGCTCTTTATTTTGGAAATATAATGTCATATGGTAGGATCTACAACTAAAAGCATCCACATTTTTTCTACATGATCTTAGGAAGGCTTGATCTCCACATATACATAGTATGATATTGTCAAAAAATCAAAATTAGAACTACCAAGGCCTATGTTGAACCCAACAATGGTCATATTCCGAAACATTCTACATAAGTGGATCATGATTAATTCCACTCCTAACTCTGATGTGGTCATGAACTATGACATTAATTCTTGAGAGGAATTCTCCCTCAGATGAATTATATTTTCCAAATTCATATCCTCTATAGAATCCATAACATTATCCTCCATACTTATTTTTCCCATTACCTCAAAATAAAGGGTCTTTATTTTCCTGAGTGTATTTTTCTTTAACTTATATAGTCATAGGTAGTGTTTATATCAATTAATTGATGGTAATTAAGATGGTTGACTTGGGATTAATGAGTGAATAAATAAGGGCTCTAGGTAGGTGATATATATTTGGGATTAGAAAGTTTGGGTGGTGAGGATAGTAATGGAATAGGAGTGGACTCAGGAAAAGGGGTAAGTTTTTTATTTTGGTGATATGTGGGATATTTATATAGTGTAGTTAGAGGTTCCTATAGAACATTGAATTATGGTGTTGAGTTGGTATTTAGAGGAGGATTGTTCATGTGAGGATTCTTGGATTTTGGAGGAGGAATTTGGTTTAAGGGTGAGGATGGAGGGGTTGTAGTAGTTGATGGAGGAGTTAGTACTCATGACTCACACCATTATGGAAAGTTAGGAATTGGGTTGAAATATGGGGAATGTGGTTTATGAATTCTTTATGGGTGGTTGGAAAATAGGGAAAAATGTTTTAAAATAAAGAGTGGGGTGATGATTTGGGGAATAGTAAGGTAAAATACTAAGAAGTGTCTTCTAGTTGGGGAAAATGAATTAATAGGGAAGATCAATGGTTATCTTACCTGACTCAACTAAAAATGATGATAGAGGTTCAATGTCATGAGAGGATGAGTGTTGATAGATGTTGAGTAGGTTATGTGTGGTTTAAGAAAATGATTTTAAGGATTTAACAATATATTTATATCTATATCAATTTTCTATAACCCTTATATATTGTGATGTTGTACCTACCTTGAAATTTTGGAATCCAAACCATCAGAAATATTCTACCATGTAACCCTCATATATGGTGTGGCTTTATATTAACTAAAACCTTATATGTTCACTTTTTGGTAGATCCCACTAGTTACTATGTGGAGGTGATAAAATTTTCAGATAGTAACATCCTTGAATTTATCCTTCTGAATGAGATATGTGACTTGTTGGATTGTCTTATGTCATGAAAATCCCATAGTTTTTATATGACCAAAACCTTACGTATGATAACTAGGAATACAAAGGAATGTTCAGAGCATATATGAGGAGTTTTCTATTAAAATATTTTGATTGAACTTAGGATCATAATGTGTAACTTAAATTACAAAGTGGAGTTTAAAATGGAATATTAAAAGTTTTTCTAATGTTTTGTCTTCATGGAGTGGCCTTTAGGCCATAACGTGTAGGTTCCAAAATTTCTAGGAATAAAAAATTTCTACCATCCTATACACTACGGATCTATAGCATTGTTTAGGGATTACACTATCGACACATTAAATTTTTTAGAATGCTCTATTTTACTTTTTCCTCAACTTCTCATTTGTGGTGTTTAATCTTGATTATGAAATGGTTTGACTTGAATTTTACATTTATCTTCCTACATTTATCCAATATACCCCACTACCTCATTATACTTCCTTTATCATTCCTTCAACACTTTATGGTGGTTTGAGATTCCTAATGGGGTTTCCTGATAGAAAACATTGGGGACTCAAAGACTGACTATATGACCTAAAATACATCTACTAATTGACAAAAAACAAAAAATACATAATTGAAATAAAAGAATACCCTATTTTCGTTCCATTACATGCTTTATTGAAATTAAAAAACATGACAGAAATTGGATATTTATTCAAATATAAGTGAAAGGACACTCTCCATTTGAGATTTATTAATGTACGTCATGACATGAATTATAGTAACATTTAAAGGTGGCTATATACCCTATTATATGTCCACAAATCGTTGAAAAAACACACATATAGTAGCAAAAAACCCTAATCATATTGACCTCTAATTCCCTACAAATAATAAAAGACACACATTAAATTATTATATCTTATCTCAATGGTATATTTGCTTCATTATATTATGTTGATCATTTCATTTTCTTCTGTTTTATTTATATATTTTATCATTGGTATAATAATCCATTTGGGTCTATTAAATATTATCTTACTCCATCATCCAATTAAATCCAATATCATTTTCTCTCAAGTAAACAACCCTGATTTCTCAAAATGGTTGGTTGGTAAGCTCTACTAGAAGGTCGATGGGCGTTCGAGCCCCATTCTAAGATTAAGCCCATGTAATGGCCTTTGGGTTAAAAGGAATTTAGGCTGGAATATATAATAATATAGGTCTAGTGGGTAATTTCCATTCCTTATAGGGATGGATGAGGCTTTACCCAGTATCATGTCCGGATGTGTGTGTTGTTTGGTTCCTTGTAATCTCTTATAACTTTAATTATAATTCCATAAGCATTATCATATTTCCTAAACCCCCCACTAAAATTGAGTTTATATTATTCTTAAAAATATTATTTATCACTCTATTTTAAAGTTAAAATTTTCTTCTTGTCTATAGATGATACAAAGATCTCACATTATAACAGAGCCCGTATTTATTCAACACTTATCCAAAGACATGATAATCAAAATGGGTTCTACTATCCGTGATTAACATATTTTGTACCCCAATTCTAGAAAATATATTATTATTCAAAAACTTAGTTACCAATTTCATAATGTTGGATGGGGTGGATTTGACCTCATTCCATTTGGAAATGTAGTCAACACACACCAAGATGCATGTGTGGATGAATAAGATGGGTAATGGGCCCATGGGGTCAATCCCACATAAAAAAATCTTTTCCATGATCAGGTGTTAGAGAATTTATTACATTTTTCAGGTCATCCATATGTTTTGAAAACAATTTCACAATTCTATAAAATTTATTTTATATTAGCGTAGTGATGGAAAAAAATAAACTCTATAATATTTTTTCCAAAGTGCATTCCAATTCATGCTTTCCTCTAGTTGGTATGTAGTGTAGGAATTCTAACTCAAATTCAATTTCACTATTGGGAATATATCTCTATATCATCCCATATCCTCACTACTTGAATATCAGTGGATCATCCAAAAAATATTTATGTTTATAAGTTAATAATATTTTTTCTACTAGTAGAAAAAATATAAGTAGATAATACTAATTTCAAAGAAGTTTTAAATGTCAGTAAAATATGGTCTAGCTAGTAACTAAACCATAAATAGATGTTCATCTAGGAACTCATCCAAAATATCCACCACTTATTATATAGATCTATTTAGAAACTCCATATTCAAAAGATGTTCAACAATAACATTTTTGACCAATTTTATCTTAAACCTCAATATAAAACTCCTATAGTTATGAAATCCACCTAGTCAGTCAGATTTTGAAACCCTTCTTTGTTAAAAATATTCGATGATATATGATTCATGAATTGCACCACCTTAGAGAACAGTAAGTAAATCTATAATTTTTGAAAGTGAAGAATATCATATGTCACTTATTCTCTATTATGTTTTAGTTGAGCTAAGATTCTATCAAGAACCTACTATTAACGTAAATTGGTTAAAAAGCTCCATCCATTGGTCAATGTACTTCTCCTATCATGTAATCACTTGTATTAAACATCAATTCAAATGGTTCTTCAAAATTCAATGGTAGAATTATTGTGTAATTGATCAACCAACTATACAATTTCCTATAATCCTTCTTATAATTATCCTCAAGTGTTAATTCCACATGTCTTTATAATAGGTGAGTGAGGGTTTGACATGCCCATGAGAAATATTTAGAAACCATTCAGTAAAAACAAGCTTGTTAAAGACAAATTTTGATCCATATTAATATCTTTTGATCTTATAGATCCCATATCACCTTGATTCTCAAATGAAAAAAATAAATCCATTCCTTTGAGATTTTATGTCCAATAAAAATTCCATATGTAACCCTAAAAAACCATTTATAATAATTAATCGCAATTTATATCTCTTCACACCACTTGGTCACTACATCATGATTCATCATACATATGTAAAACGAACACCGTAGACTGAAATTTCTTCCATGAAAACTTTATGTAACTCCTTCACCATCCCATGAAAAATATGTGTCACACACCATTGAAAACTACCAGGTATATTAAAAATGTCAAATTAGTAGGTGAAGTTTCTATACATGTATGTGAATGTTGTATTTTATCAGTTCATAGATTCCAAAAGAATCTAATTACACCCAGAATAAATTTATAAGAAATACTAATATCCATGACTGAATAATCTCTTAAACATAAGATAAATGAATGTAAGAGAAAAATGAACCTTCCTTATTTCATAATTTAGATTTATATAGTCAATAAAAACCCTCTATCCCATCACTGTTTAGGTGGAAATTGGATTGTTGATCTTTTTCACTACTTTCATTCCTCCTTTACTTGGAAAAATTGGGAATGGGTTCAGAAGTACAAAGTCTAAAATAGGGTAAAAAATTATAGAACCCCACAAATTAATCACATATTTTTTCATAATATTCATTATAGGAAGGTTCAACTACTTTTAGGGATTCCATGTATGCTTATTACCTTTTTACACTCTTACTATTTGGTTGATAATAAAGGCGTAAATTCCTCTAATATCTATAATTCTACAAGATACTGGATTATTATTTTTAATCATAGAAACCAACCTTTATATTTTTATTTTGAGAGGGATTTATTAACAATAAATAGAAGAACCTCTCTTTCTCCAAAGAATAGATAACTATGATTACTATATAATCACATCATCTTCGTCTTTGGTTCCTTCACAATCAATGGGGTTAGTTTAGGAATATTATTCATTGAATGTTGTTCTATAGACTGAAAATATTATTTTATCTCTAGCTCCACATTGTTATACTCCTCATGATCAAACACTTCTTCCATGAAAACAACTCCCTCCTCATCTTTGGTCTTCAAAAATCTATAACATTATTCTTTGGTTGTGATGAGATGATATTCTTCCAACTCATCTCTATGTTATATAGTTTTGGTGAGATCAAATTCATCCCATTCATCTATAACTCAGAAAATTAAACATACTTGTTTATAATTGATGAGAAATTTCATAATAGAAAAGAAATGGAAACCATGAATGATTAAAACCTCTCCATTTTACTCAATTTACAATATGATAAAATCAGAAGAGAAGATGAACTTTCCTATATTTATAAAGACATATTCATGAATTGTAATAGGATATAGTATCAATCTATTTTCTAGTTTCAATTAAAATATTATGGGTTTGGAATTTCATTTACCGAGTTTCTTGAATACATATAGTGGATTTAAATTAACACTAGCTCTCAGATCCTGAAGGGGTTTCCCAATGTTCATGATTAGATTTTTTATAGAATAAAGAAACTTTTTCAATCTTCAATATTAAGTTGGAGTTTCCATTGTTCAATAGTTTAACACTATTCACTTAACAAAATCACCCCAAATTCCTCTAGTTTTATTTTATTTGATTGAATCTCCTTGAGGATCATTTTGTATACCACCATTTAGGAAACCACAGAGGACAAAATATTAATATATTGGTTCTCGAAGATCACTATAAACCTCTTATACTTTCATTTCATCCTCCCATGGTGAATTATCTAAAGAAAATGAATAAGTGGAAGGTGTAGCTTCATTTGATAAATCATCCCTTCATTTTCTATCTTATACACTACTATAAAACACACCTTTAAAAATGATGATATTTATCAGTGCTAAATAATGTGTTAATAAATTTAACCTTTTATCAGCACGTCTTTTTTATCATTCATAAGGAAAAACTTTATTAGTTTTTTATTTTTAGCACTAATAAAGGTATTCTCTATCAATGATTTATTTTTAGTACTGATAAAGGGTATCCATTATCAGCACTTTATTTTTAGCACTCATACATGGTATCCTTTATGAGAGCCTTAATTTTAGCATTGATAAAGGGTATCCTTTATCAGTGAATTATTTTTAGTACTGATTAATATATATATATAAATAAAATGAAATAAGTTAAGAAAAAGAAAATAAAAAATGTGTTTATTAAAAAAATATTACAAATCTTATTAATTAAATAATTATTGATAAAATGATTTTTTGATTATACATTATCAATTATTAAAATATTTATTAATTCAATAATTATGATAATTAATGTTATTAAATTTTTTATATTAAATATATAAATATATATTAATTTTATAAATATGATTTATATTTTACAATATATTTATGCACTTTACATTAAATAGTTACGCAATTAATGAATTTTTATATACAATGCACATACACAAAACTTATCCATTTTTTAAATAAAGTTAAAGTAATTATTCTTAATTTATTCAATTTTCACCAAATTTTAACATAGATGAATACACTTAAAAAGAAATATTCATTAATAATGTTAAAAAAATATTAGTAAAAAAATATTTACAAATATATATATTTATAAATATGTATTTACTATATTTATACAATTATATATTTATAATTATAAATAAATTAATGTTTTTTAAAATATTTATATAATTATAAATAAGTAAATATATATATATTTAAATAATTATTAATTTTATAATAAAATTAATTAAATAATGAATATATTTACTATTTGTTTATTTATATATATTTACTAAATATATATACGTATACTTATATAAATATAATTACATAAATATATATATGGATATTAATATTATTTTTTAAAAAATAGTTATATAATTATACATAAATAATTATAAATAAATAATTATAAAATTAGAATAAATATATTTAAAAAGGAAAATATTTACTATATTTTTAATTATATATATTTATTAAGTATATATAAGTATTTACAATTTTTTATTTATGATTATAAATATATATCTTTAATCATCGCTTAAGTAATAAGCACTGATAAAATCATCTTTAGTAGCACTTTATTTGTTCTAATAAAGATGGGATTTTGTCAACGCTAACCAACACACTGATAAAATTAACATTTATCAGCACTAAAAATTTAGTGCTGAGAAATACATACCTTTATCAGTTGTAAGAAAGAACCGATATAGAGTCATTTTATTAGTTATTAAGTAATAAGCTCTGAGAAAAGGGATCTTCATCAGTGCTTATTTGCAATCAATGATAAAAGTGTCCTGATCTATTTTAAAAACCCTATGCATTTTTGGACTCATCGTGATATGAGAAGATTTATGCAGAAGCCACCTGCTGTCGGTGCTCCTCCTAAGTGAATAAAATCTCGAATCACACCACTCGACTATTTCCAGCGCTCCAGTTGCACAAACATCTCATTTGACATCTAATTTTCGATTACAGTTGTGATGCATATGGAGTTTAACATCGCTTTCCAAAAATTTCTTGGCCCAGGTTAGGTGGTTCCAATCCCTAAAAATTGTAGATAATTTAATTTTCTCACTTGGTTGTTTTTTGGATGCTCTATATTTTATTTTGGTGGTGACAACATGTTATAGAAATTATTTGACATGCATTTTTGTTGAAAATAAATTTTCTAAAGAGAAATTGTTATGTTTCTATATATGCCTTATTTTGAAAAAATTAGTTTAAGTGTTCAATTAATTGTTTGAGTAGTGATAAATGGTTTTTAGTTGCTTAAGGTGTGCGTGTGTTGAGAAAGGATTTTTGATGGGAAATAAATCATTTTGGGAATGTTATCCTTATTGTGCACTTTTTAGTATGAGTTGTGAAGTGTTTAAATATTGAAGAATTTGTTTTGAAATGAAATTTTGTATGTTGAAATGGTCTATTAAATTATGTGAGTGATGAAAAATGTTTTTTCGAAGGGTTTGGCATGCTTTTTTTGGGTTTGGGTTGTGTAATGGAAAATGTGTATGTTGTGTGTGTGTGTTTAGTGTGGTGTTCCATGGAAGGGTTTTAGGGGTCGATTGAATGGTTCAAACCATGTTTTCAAAGGGGTATAAAAAACTGGTAGGTTTGGAAGTATGTTCTTAAAGTAAATTGACATACTTTTCCATGTTTAACTTGTTGTAACTTTTTTTAATGTGAATTATAAATTGTTTTAAAGGATGAAAGGCATGTTTTGAAAATGATTTCAGGGTGTGTTAAAATTTGTAAAAAATGGACTTGCTATGGAATTGGTTGTGATTTAGTGTAAAATCTTGTTTTATTAATTGGAAGTGTTCTATAAATTATTTAATATATTTATTAAATAATATAAGTGTTGAAAATTATTCTC
Source organism: Viscum album (assembly GCA_963277665.1). Lineage (NCBI taxonomy): Eukaryota > Viridiplantae > Streptophyta > Magnoliopsida > Santalales > Viscaceae > Viscum > Viscum album. The sequence continues at coordinate 930,112,687 of OY728141.1, read as the reverse complement.
GATGCGGTTATGTGGTGCGTTTTATTTTAAAAGTAGTAATTTCATGTGAACATGGGTGTGTTTTTGCTGTAAATCCTTGCGGTACCTCCATGGATTATTTTGGAAAACTTTTTTAATGAATTATTAACATACATAATAGGTTCTAGGAATGTTTGTGAAATGATTTGGTGTGAATATGTTTTGAAATGGGGTTTGGGTGTGCAAGTAGTGGCACACTATGTGTACAATGTTCGGCTTGACATGTGTGTGTAAATGTGTTGTGTTAGTAACATGTGAATGTGAAACTTGATTGAGAAAAAATAAAAGGGAGTCTTGGGTAACTGGGAAAATTGATTATTCTTTCTTATAAAATCTTGATGTTTGCATAGTAAAATTATTGTCCATATAATTAATGTATTAATTCATATTTATGTTTAATTTATTTCTTTTTAGTATTACTCACACAATATTTTTTTCTTATATATGTGGATTCTTTTGTATGAGTTGGGGTGCTCTGTCCAACTTTCATACTTGTTCTCCATTAATTTCTTTCCACCCATGAAGTGGTGCATTTATCACTTTCTTTCAAGTTACCTCCATTTCCTTTATGGGAAGAGAAATGACGCTGCCTCTACTCAATCACAAAGGTAATATTTATGTTTTCAGAATAAAATCATTGTCCATATAATTAATGTATTATTTCCTGTTTATGTTTAATTCATTTCTTTTTAGTATTAATCACATAATAATTGTTTTCTTATATAGGTGGATTCTTATGATCGATTCAGGGTGCTATATCTAAATTTCATGCTCCTTATCCCTTAAAATATTTTCACCCATGCACTGGTGCATTTATCACTTTCTTTCAAGTTACCTCTATTGCCTTTTCTATAAGAGTAACGATGCTGAATCTGCCCAATAATAGAGGTAATCTTGATGTTTACATAGTAAAATCAATGTCCATATAATTAATATATTGTTTCATATTTATGTTTAATTTATATCTTTTTAATAATACTCACATAATAATTGTTTTCTTATATAGGTGGATTCTTTTGTTTGAGTCGGGGAGATCATTCCAACTTTCATACTTTTTCTCCCATAAAACATTTTCACCCATATAGTGATGCATTCATATATTTACTTCAATTTACCTCCACTACCATTATAGGAAGAGGAACAAAGTCATCTCTACGCAATCACCGATTTAATGTTTATGTTTTCACAGTAAAATTATTGTCCATATAATTAATTTATTGTATCATATTTATGTTTAATTTATTTATTCTAAGTATTAATCACATAATAATTGTTTTTATATACATGTAGTTTATTTTTTTTCGAGTTTATGTGGTTTTTTTGAAGCTTCTCATGCAGTGTTAGCAGCTTGACAAAGAAAGTCAACATAAATGGTGGTAAAATTAACAGTTAGGATTGTTTTTGAATTTATATAATAATTTGTAGTTAAGTAGTTGTATAAAGAAATGTTTTAGATTTCTATAATATATTTTTTTTGGGTATTTTTGTTGTGAACTTCATTTCAGTTAAACTCTATATTGGGACTTGTTTGTGTTGATATATCTGGTGTGTTTTTGGTGTTTCTGGTGCTGCGGTGTGATGTTACATCATATTGTAGTACGGCCTTTTATCAACGCTTTTGATAGTGTAGATAAATAATGCATTTATAAACACGTATAAAAGCAGTGGTAAAGGTCGACATTATCAGTGCTTCTAAAACTGGTGATAATGGTCTAATTTATGAGGTCTTCTACAATGCTGATAAAGAATTATTTTAGTGAAACTTTAATAATCTCTGATAAATGTGTTCTTTATCAGCACTTTTATTAGTGTTGACAAATGTCCACTTTATTAGAGATTTTTCAGAACTGATAAAATTACTGGTATTTTAATATTTATCACATTTTCTGTGCTTTTTAGCACTAATAATGGCCATTTTAGCACTGTTAAAGGCTTATTTTGAAGTAGTGAGAGTCTTTCTGAGTTTCTGAATTTGGTTATGTTTCCTCTACTTCTCTACTCCATTAAATATCTCATTTTACATTTTATTTATTCTCAATATAAAATTAATTTTATTTATACTCAATATTATCTTTCATAAATCTCCCACTACATAATGTTATGGACATCAAATCCTCTCTTGGAACCTCAGTGTTTCTTGACAACACTCTAAGTTTCAACTCTATTAGTTTTTGGAGGATCTATCCCAATCGAGTTTCAATATTTTATAGAATCCCTTGGTGATTATCAAATTATTTTTCATTCTTTTAATGGGTTATCTTGACATTCTTGAGAAACTTATCATTCTAGTTTTTTTTTACTTTTTCATGAGCTCCTCAAATGAGATATTTTCTTATTGCCCATTCCATTGGTACTACTACTATTGTTGAACATACTATGTCCTTGTATTTTGAAATATCCGGAATATTGGTCCTGGTGCTTACTATCCTTGGAGAAACCAAAGAGGACCATGAGTATGGATATAATTCTTCCTTATTCAAGCTCTCAATAATTATTTTTTGATCAATCAGACTTATAATTTGTATAAAAGAGTATTTATAGTAATGTTTGTGCTGATTATATTTCAAAATTATTACCTCACCTGTTAAGCTGTCTTCTACTACTACTTCATAATCTTGGAAGATATGGGGACCTTCAAACATCTGAAATGATAAAAGTTGAGGAGACTCAAATGGTTTCCCATGATTTTTTATCTCCATCAATGTATCTACATTCTCGAATGTGTCTTCAATTTGAGAGGCCATCTTGGTCATCTCACCCACTTAGTGTACGCTTCTATTGGGAAGCACTCACTCTCTATTCCATTAAAAGATATTTTCCACAAGATCATTAATTATAGATTAAGAGTTAGTGTGGTTTTTCCTCTTTAATCCCCATCACATGTAAAAATAAACCACTAACATAGAATTATTTTACAGCTTAAAGTAAAATGACTTCAACTAGATCTACTGGGTAACTCCATGATACATGTATCTCTGTAGAATATTCTTTAAGCATTCCAAAGACTTTTCGGTAGATTACCCATATTTCTATGAAAATTTATGGATGATAATAATAATATATTCTATCTTCACGAGTGGAATATATTTTTGGAGGGATAATTTGGAATGTTCATCTCATTGCAATCAATCTTGGAAGTTAAGACATAAACCACTATTTGGATCTCTTTTTTAATGAATACAAGAATTATTAAAGTATAATGGAATTATAATTGAATTTATTTATATTTAATGTATTGAATATATATAAAACTATAGAAATATAATGGTGGGGATATTTATTTTCCATGCCTCTGAATTGTCCCATATTCTAAATCATCATCTAAATACTTGGATTTAACTTGATGTCATTGGATTTAATTATTATCCCAATGATAGTCAGCGTAACTCCATAAAATAAAAATACTATGTTTCCATAAATTTGATATGTTATGGTCCTTTTTTTACCACCACCAATGATTTTTTCTATCACATTGGGGGTTTCATGGGATCCTTCATTCTACATTATTGTTTGTTTCATATAATAAAAAGAATGATTTTTTGATTGAATTTGAGTGGTTACAGAATTAAAAATATTTAAAATTGTGTGAGTGTAGTGTGGTTCATGCACCTAGTTTATTCAATAAAAAACACAAGAAACCATTCACTTGGAAATGGAAAAAGTAAAAATAGAAAAATAAATGGAAGGAGTGAAACAATTGATTGACACTAAAAGAATTCACCTAGTTTTCTATCATGTCTCTGATAGAAAAACCAAAAAATGAAGCACCCTTGAGAGTCATTACATATTGAGGGTGTTTTTTAGAGTATGTAATTTGTAAAATGGTACCTTAATCATTATAACCACACAAGTGTATTATAGGAATTGTGAGTCATAAGGTCGAACCATTTGGAACACAAGGATGTGAACATAGTGAGTCATTAATGATTGTTGATTATATAAAGTAGATAGAGGAAGATCAGTTAAAAACAAAATTTGGTAAAAAGAATAGATTAATGAGGAAAAAAGAGTAAAGAGAAATATTGTATTGAGTAAAAATTCAAATGATACACATTTACAATAAATCAATTTTAGAGAAAGTTTTATATAGAGTTATGATTTTTTCATCTTATGAATAAGAATGATCAATTTATTATGATACCCCTTGATGTAATTAATTAAACTTGGCTAGTAACGGTTAAAAATACCGATTTCTATTTAATTATTTTGGTGAATGTAACCTAGTAATACCTATATGTATTAATTTTTATCAAAATAAAAATTTGAATTTTGGATGTCTCTCACTCTTCCATTCTCCTATATGTCACTGGGGTTTATTGACAGGAATTGACCAATTGGGACCCTTATTTGGTGGTGGTAATCAAAGTGTTCCATGCCAAGACAACCTAAAATAGGTTAGGGACTGGTGACTAGCATCGAGTAGGGGAATCACACATGATGATATTACTTAGACTAATGAACCTATACAAAACATACACCTCCACATAAGACCTAATAATTCAAAAAGGATAAATAAAATAAATGGAAATGCATATAATTCATGAAAAAAATTATTGGATATAGAAAGGATAATATTTTATATAATCATAATGCGAGGGGTAAGACAAATCCCTATAAACCAAAATAGAAAGTCTAACATAAGACAATTGAAATGATTTCCTCATAGAAAACTATATTCAAACATGAATTCTATCCATGAACTTCAACTCTTGAAACCACTAAGCTATTAAAAAAATTATTCCTCCATTGTCACCATAAGGTCTCATCTCTAAACAAGTTTCACTAATTATAAATCCACGAATAATATTTACAATTTGTACATTGACTACACAAACACAACATGTGTCTTCATCAAGACCGTGCATGGGTGAGAGAAAGAAATCCAAATATTCACAATAATTATCCATAAATAAATAAAGAAGTCCCAATCATCTAAAATATTACCCATAAAGGCCCAAGTCTCATGAGAAACAAGGATGTTCTAAGTTCCATAAGCCCACTATTTTACAGTTTATAGCCTAACTGCATGCCTAACCTCAAAAGTAACCTTGAGGTGCTTTAGGAATCACAAGTCTCAATAGATATGATATGATAAACCATTCTTTCACACTTCTATTAGAATCCACTTAGGAGAACCCACTCCACATCAAGGTACACACATTGGTTGAGAGGATACCACCCTTTACTATTCATTTTATCATTCTGTCATTCTAAGAAACTATAGGGGAACCGATGAATTTGCCATGAATAGACTATGAAAATAAGGGGAACTGGCCCCTTATATAAAAAACACATCATAATTATTTATAGGAAGGATATTATGGAATATCGAAATTTTTTATTATGTTCACTACCTAACCACAAGAGAATAAGTACATAGCCTCAAGAGTTTATAGTATACTACTAGAAGACCTATAACCTCACTAGAATCATAAATAAGATCCTTCACCTCATTAGTTATCACATAGTAGGAGTGGGAGACACACACTAATCTAGCGATTCTTATAGATTATGATAGAAGGCAACTAACGAGGGTAAGTCATTGGATCCTCAAACATTCTGATTATCTTGCCTAAACCCCAAAATTGGTCCTATTTTTTCAAATTCCAAAATCTTCATATCTTTTCTCCTAGATTAGATTGAATGGATAAATGGACAGTCTGAAAATGATATATGTAGACATATAATTATGATATAATATTTACTTGACTGAACCAGACACATAGAGAAGAAGTCACAAAGTCTCCCAAGAGGCATAGAGCTAGGTTTCATGGTGGCCTTGGGGAATGTCACATGGAACACTATAGTGATGGAAATATACCATACCTACCATGTCACAGGGTGGCTTGAGTAGACCCATATTGAATGCATCACCCTTATACATTCTATTCTAGATCACCTAGAGTCATTTATTGGACCACTGGTTGGGCCTGTGTGGTCTGGCTTGTAGGACTGACTTGGGAAGCTAGCCAATGGTGTTACCGGACTGGCCCTTGGTCATTCTGATTTAGTTTTCTTATATTTGGTCACAACCATGGTAATATAACCATGAATTTACTAAATTTACACTTTTTTCATTAACAAACGTGGGTGACCTACTAAGTGGAGGACAATCCATTGGGAGCAATTGGTTAGAGAGGCCATCAACACTATTATGACACCACATGCCATTATTCTATGATGACTAATTAGGCTTCCATTTAGGAACACCACAAGACACAAGATGTGGGAAATTTTAACTAAGGAACCTTAATTAAATTATATACCTTCTCATATAGTTCCTATTACTGACCACTCAGATTGCTAACCACCCTCATGAAAAATGCCGACCGTGATGGAGGCCAACCAACTATGACTGCACTGGTGGCCGCTACAGTGACTACTAATCCTCACTTATGCACTACCATCATTACAACATCTTCATCCTGGATCAATTCTATCACCCTTTTTGAGTCTCCACATTACTCAAGACATGCCATGAAACTTCCCCCACTAAGCTATATCATCACCCCATCTCCTACCAATTCTTGGGCTAATGATGTTCATCAAAATTTTTTGGGATGAGAGAGAGCAATAGTGAAGAGATGAATGATAATTAAGGGAGATGGTGGAGAAGGGTAAGAGTAGAATATAAAATCTACTATCATTCATCAACATCAAGTAGAACCAAATTTAAAAATTAATAAAATGAGGATTTATGTTAAATCTATGAATAACAAGAGTCTTTTAGTCAATTGATGGAAAAAATCACAAATAATGAGGAATCCTAATAAAATTTGGATCAAGTTCCTGAAAGGTATAAAAAATATTTATTAAAAATAATTCCAATAAATATTCACATATAATGGTGCTAAAAAATTATGTATCCCTACCTTGAAGGTGTGTTTCCAATGTTAGATAATCACATAATATTCATATTATGTCATTGTTTCTTCCACTACAAATAGAATTAAGAGATTAAAATTCATTTTATGTGTCTATAAGAGTTCCTACATGGTGTTATCTTATTAATAGAGGGGAAAGGAGGGTAAAATTACTCTCTATAACTATCCAATGATCACAATTAACATAGTGTACAAGAATAATTAGTTCATCCTTTAAATCTTACTATAACTCACTAATTTATCTTCCCCTCATTATATTGTGAATAAATTCCTTCATTATTGTAAATTCATCTCAATAAAATAGATATCATACCCATAAATGTATAACTTTACTGTCTATTTCTACATGGTGCATCATTTTCTTAGTCATAATTACAGTTCCCTACATTTTCACCACACTCAACATAATAAAAATAATAATTTTTTTATTTATGTTTTAGGCTCATGAATTCTTATTCACTGGGTTTAAATAATTCCTACTAAAATAATATATATCCTAGGGAAAAAATATTTATATCAAGTGAAACTTTAATGTTATAATTTCCATTTGTTCCTCTATTCAAAAGGTATATCATAATTATTATAAATTCACATGTGTGAGCTATAAATAATTTTTCTATACTTAATATATTTTTATTAGGGATTTTCCCCAAAATTACATATTAGTTTAGCTTAGGGATAAACACCATACTATGGATTCAATGAGACCATAATATAATTTTTTCATGTTCATCTGGAAGTAAAAATTTATTATTTTTTCCCTATGGAGGTCTTGAGACTCTGAAATAAAAAATTAAGCTAATTCACTTCTAGGAAAAACTAAGGTCACTATATCCTCCAAACCTTAATACATTTTCATCCTTGAAACAAAAATATAAGGAAATAATTAACCGAAAAGAATAAAGATCAAAACCATGTGGAAAACAACCCATCATCACATGAAAATATTTCAACTTGGATTTTTGAGCATTAGAAAAACTAGAAATACAACATTTTAGGAAGGAATCATATTCTATCATCTACAATGATATTGGATATATCCCATCCAAAATAAAGAACAAATCAGGAACATTCCTCCACTCTAGAGGATTATTTTCAATTCTTTACACACGAGACATTTTTCTAGTAGAAAGGTCTCCTTTCCGTATATATTTAAAAAAATCAACCGACCATCAACATCATCCCCAAAATGGTTCTTTATAAAGTCTTTCACTAGTGGGATAATTTAAATCCCCATATTTTAATAAATTTCTTAGGGGTAGTTATATGAGAAATACCCATTCATATCACACTCCAATACTAATTACTTCATTAATATTCTACACTGACACATGAAGATTTTTGAGGTAGCATGATCCTCTGATCCCATGATAACTTCTTCTACATCCCCTACTAAAAAGGCACAAAAACCAATGTTGATAACTTCTGACATAATAGAAAAAATGTAATTATTACTGAATTTCCTAAAAAACACTCAAAAAATACACCATCTATATCCTTAATATCTTATAGTTATCACATCCATATATATAATATCTTGTGCTTTTTTCACTACTCTTTTATGGAATATACTAGTGAGGACATCTAGAAACAATAAAAAAAATCCTTAAAATGATTAGCTTCACATAGTGGCTTGTTGGGTAACCCATTCCAATATAATAAAATGTGAAAATTCTTGGATATTTAGATGAACCTTCTCTATTATCTCTAGACCCTGTGATAACACATTAACAAAAAATCAAAATCTATAATATCTTGAAGAAACCACCACCCCCAATGTAGATAAAAAGTTTCCATTTGATGGGTGTTGAGTCAATATGGTTTCCTTATGACTTTTCTATTCCTCTATGTTTTGAAAATCACAAACACTTTATCATTAGGAAGATTGTTTTTCCCTAAGGATTATTTTCATAAGGAAAATTTCTCTTCTCTAAAGAAAATTTTATCCTTACCATTATTTTCATTGTTTCATTTTATAATCTCTCTAAATCAAAGCCTTTTTATTACTAAGTCTAAAATTCAGATTCTTATGTAAAAACTTGGAATCTTATAATTTCTTGGACATAGAGTGTTTTATTTGGTGATTCTGAATTCTAGGAAATCCAGACTCCAAATTCTATAAAATTAAGACTCCAAATTATCTGAAATTCAAATTCATATTTCTCTGAAATTCAGACTCTGAAATTCTCTAAAATTCAAACTCCGAATTCCTTTATATTCAGACTCAGAATTCTCTGAAATTCATACTCCAAATTTTTTGAAATTCATATTCTGAGTTTCTTAGAATTCAGACTACGAATTCCTCAAAATTAAGACCCTGAATTCCATAGAATTTAGACTCTGATTTCTTCATAATTCAGACACCAAAATATTTATAATTCAAAAGATTAATTCCATAGAATTATGACACCAAATATCTCAGAATTCGGACTCCAAATTCCACAAAATTCAGATTCCAAATTCAATGGAATTTAGACTCCAAATCTATAGAATTCAGAATATGAATTATTTGTAAAATAGAATCCAAATGTCCATATCTTATAGACTCTGAATGATTATTTGGTTAGACACCGAATTATATTTTTTCCTTAGACTCTGAAAAATAGATTTGTTTAAGCAAATTAATTTTTCTAACACATGTTATTGTTATGAAACAGTAATCTATTTCTAACAAACAGTTTGGTTGAGTGACACATGTACAGGCCCCTCTGAAATTCAAGGAAAATATGAACGCTAGAGGAGGGAGCCGACCATTGGAGTTGTGCCTATAAATATGATCTCATTTGAAGTAGCTCATATACCATTCCACCAATCTAGAGATTACATGCTCGGAAGTGATTTCTAGAGAGAGAGACTCTCAAGCCTTATACGTACTGAACATCTTATTTAGCTTGCTTTGTGCGACTCCAATTAATGTTGAGTAAAATCGAGGGCTTCTAGGGATAGGAAGAAAGAGGTGCTGACTACCTTAAAGTTTAAGGACTTCCAGGGTTGGGAATAAATAGGTGCCAACTACCTTAAAGATCGAGGGTTGCAGGGATAGCAAGATAGATTCTGATATTCTTATTGAGGGATCATCTTGGAGTGGGTAAGATAAGATTTTATGAAATTATAAATCAAGGGACCTTTATCCAAGGTTTTTGGATACCCTACACTTTTGGTTAAAAGATTTCATACTTGATATTTGTTTTGTTCCAAGTTTATTTCCACTATATTTTGATAAAGGAATAAATTATAACCTTTTTATAATTTCTTATTCTTATATGCACTATGATAAAAAATATTATATATTCTTTAAGGTATAATATTTTCCTACGTAAACTTTTCTTAAATTTTCATTCCAGAAAACATATTTCCGGAACCGAGCAAGTTTGTCTTATAGAACTATTTTAGGGTTTGTGAATTTACCTTGTTTAACTTTGTTAAACATATGTTTCCTTAAGGTTAAAAATGAATGTTTTTAAATTTACAATTCACCCCCCTCTTGTAATTGATCATCTATATTAATATTTCAATCCAATAATTAGTATTAGAGGAGGTCTCTGAAATTATTATATTCACATATGAGTTTTCGTGTTCAAGTTTTCCTTGTTCTAAATTTTCCTTATTAACTTTTATTTTCTTAAGTTTTTCATAAAGAATATTTTTGTTTACAAACATTTTATATGAACATGTTTGGTGGAATGATATTTTCTTATAGATTAACAGGAATGAATAATGGTTCTATTGAAAACCTTAATCCCACTAGACCACCTTTTTTTGATGGTAATGATTATGAGTATTGGAGAGATATAATGAACACCATTTTCATTAACACTGGAGTAGATAATTTTTTTATTCTCACTGAAGATTACAAAATTCTTGAAAAGGAAGTCAAAATCTTTACCAATCAAGAAAAATCATAATATCAACTAAATTACAAGGTACGCAATACTTTGTTGTATTTTTTTACCAGGAATATATATAGTCAAATTTCTTCTTGTGAAGCTACGAAGTGTATCTGGAAGAAACTTGAGGTTACTCATTTTGGGACTTCAAAAGTGATAGAGACTAGAAGAGCTATGGTTAGAGCAGAATATCCTGGATTTATATTTCCTTATGGAGAACTTGTTTTTCATTGTGAAAAAAAGATTTATGACCATTTTCAACAGTTTACAATCTATGGGAGAGAAAGGTCTTGATGATGAAGATCTTTTGGGAAAGATTATTTATATGATTCTTAACGAGTGGGAATAAAAAATAACAGCTATTGAGGAGAATAGAAAAGAATCCCAAATTACTCTTGATGAGTTTTTTGGAACTCTTCTTTAGCATTAAACTAGAATGAAAAGAGATGTTGATATGAATAAGAAGAATAATGGAAATGGAAGTGAAGCCTTTACTACTAATAAAGTCAAGACTTTAGAAAGGGTTACAAGATCTAAGTCTAATAAAGTCATTGTTCTATCTGAATCTAGTGAAAGTGAACATTCTGAAAATGAACTAGCTAATATTTCTCAAAGTATGAACAAGATAGTAGTGAAAAAAGATTTACATTACAAATACATGAAGAAAGATAGAAAGGATAAGAATGATTCAGAAGTTATTTTCTATGAATGAAAAATAGCAGAACATATCAGGATAAATTGTCCTATGATTAAAAGAAAATACAGGAAGGAAAAGAATTTTGAGAAAAATATAAAGAAGTATTAAAAGACTAGTTCTAATAATGTCTTGAAGGTTAATGATAGTTGGAGTGAAAGTGTTGGTGACTCATTTGATGAATCCTCCGAGTTTGAATCTTTTAATCAGAAGAATATTGGTTTCCTTTCCAAACTACCCATTGATAATCATGGTTAATGGCCAAGGTACAAAATGAATAATCTATTACTAATATATCTATGAATGAAAATTATAATGATGATATATATTATGAATCATTATATGATTAGTCTTCCTCATCAGAAGATAATACATTACCTTCTTATAATGAATTTTCTAGATTTTCTAAACTTCTTGATAAAGAAAATTGTAAGATAAAAAAGAATTCAGAGAAAGAAAATTCTAGAATTTCTGTTTTAACTAAATAAGTATCAGATCTTTCTAGGGATCCTGATCATAAAATTTTTGATTTTTAAAGTGTTTATAAAAACCATGAGAAAGTTAATTCTGAGAAGGATAATCTTTCTAAGGATCTTGAAAATTTAATTTCTAAGAAAAATATATTAGAGGCTAACTCTAACTATAAAACTAATGTTTTTGGGGATAAAAATTTTGTTATTAAACTAAAGTTAGAAATATTTTCCTTAAGGAAATGTCTGTCAAACTTTACCTCTAGTAAGGAAAACATTGAAAATATATATTCCCAAATTTTTATTTTAAGGAATAGTTCTAGATTTTGTTATACTTATTCAAAACTAGTTTTAGTAATAACTATTTTTCCCCCAAAGTGCTCCATTTTGCACTAAATTACAATGTGGTGGAAATTGGGAGAAAATTTTTTCTTTAAACAAAACTCAATTTTTGGGTGTTTATAAAGATTATTTTAATAAGAAAATGTGGATTCCTAAAATCTTACTTTCAGAAAGTTCCGGATCCAAAAAAGATTGGATTTCAAAATTATAACTCTTTTATTTTCATTAAAATAAAGAAGGTACCAAGAGAAATACATGGTACATGGATAGTGGATGTTCCCAACATATGACTAGTAAAAAAAATTCTTTGAAAATATTATCAAGAAGATATGAGGAAAAGTAACTTTTAGAGATAATTCTTAGGGATAAATTATTGGTATAGGTAACATTGTTCTTCTTGGAAAACATTGATTTCAATTGTTTTATTTGTTAAGGGTCTTAAGAGCAACCTCATTAGCATAAGTTAATTATGTGATGAAGGTTACCTTATAAATATTAGGATCGATAATTTATTAGTACAAAATTCCAAGGATGATTTTATTGTTTATTACCATAGACAAGAGAATGTATACAAACTAAACTTAGAAGACCTTAAGAGGTAAGATATAAATTTCCTTAGTGAAATGGAAGATCAATATTGGTTATGGAATAGAAGGTTAAGAAACTGTAATCTAAGAAACCTAGGAAAACTCTCAAAGAAAATAATTGTTAAGGATCTACTAGAAATTAAATTTGATTTGTCAAAAGTTTGTGATCCTTGTCAATATGGAAAGAAACATAAATCATATTTTGAATCAATCAATGAAGTCACAACTTCTGATGCATTACAGTTAGTGAATATGGATCTTTTCGGTCTAACAAAAACTTTAAGAAATAGAGGAAAATATTATGTATTTGTCTTAGTTGATGATTACACTATTCTTATATGGGTCTATTTTCTAGAAAATAAATCTGAAGATTTTTTTTATTTCAAAACTTTTAGAGCCCAAGTTAAAAATGAGAAAAAATTTCTTCTGATAACTATTCATAGTGATCATAAAAAATAATTTCAAAATTCAGATTTTGAAACTTTTTGCAGTAAAAAAGACATTACTCATAACTTATCAGATATGAGAACTCCTCAACAAAATAGTGTCATTAAAAGAAGAACTTGAATTCCTTAAGAGATAACCAGAACCATGTTGAGGGGATATTCTATTTCTAAGAACTTTTTGGATGAATTTGTTAGTACTTCTTATTATACTATAAATCAATTTTTAATCAAAAATTTTCTTAACAAAACACCTTATGAATTGTGGAATGTTAGAAAACATATACATTTTTACATAAAAGTATTTGGTTTCAAAGTATTCCCCCTAAATACTAAAGATAACTTATATAAGGTTGCACCCAAATCTGAGGATGTAATTTTCGTAGGATACTCCAAAACTTCTCAGGATTATAAAGTATTTAATAAAAACACTTTTACTATTGAAGAAATAGTACATGTTAAATTTGATGAAAATCAACCTTTTGTTTTAAAACAACCCCAACCTACATCTTTGGATGTGTTTTCAAAAACTGATTTTCAACCAATGATGAAAGATCCTTATGATATGGAAAATGTTCAAGAACATATTTCTGAAGCATTTACCCCAGAATATTTCCTACCATATGTTGATGAACATGTTTTACAAAAACTAAATCAGTTATTTATTAAGTATCATCCTAGTGATAGTGTCATTGATGATGTAAATCGACCTATAAGGACTAGAGGTTTCTTAATAAATGAAGTAGAATATCTAGAATTCCTTTCCCAATTAGAACAAAAAATAAATGATGAATATTTAGGTGATGATTATTGGATTAAATCCATTCAAGATTAGAAAAATAAATTCGAAAGGAACAAAGTCCGGACCTTGGTGAAAAGACCTAATGAAACTTCTATAATTGGAGTAAAATGGGTCTCGAGAAATAAATGAGATGAAAATGGAATAATAGTTAGAAACAAAGCTAGATTAGTTGATAAAGGATATAATAAAAAATAAGGAATAGGCTAAGAAAAAACCTATTCTCCAGTATTTAGAATTGAAACTATTTGCATTCTACTTGCCTTTACAACATTATTTAATTTTAAAAAATTTCAAATATATATAAAATGTTCTTTCCATGAAGGATATGTTCAAGAGGATGTTTATGTTGAACAACCTCATGGATTTAAAGACACAAAACATCCTGAATATGTTTTCAAACTTACCAATGCTTTATATAGACTTAGACAGTCCCATAGAGCCTGGTATGATAGACTTATAAGATTTTTGTTGCAAAACAATTATTTTAAGGGAACTGATGATCCAACTCCTTTTATAAGTAAAGATAAAAAAATGTTTTGATTGTTAAAATTTATTTTGATAACATTATATTTGGTTCAACTTATAAATATTTAACTAATTAATTTTTGAATCTAATGAAATCAGAGTTTGAAATGAGTATGATGGGTGAGTTAACATTTTTCCTCGGTTTTCAAATTTCCCAAAAAACAGAAGGAACTTATATATCTAAACATAAGTATATTAAATATCTCATTAAAAGTATAGATATGAAAACACTAAAAGTATAATAACTCCAATAGGTACCTCAAATTATCTTGATCTAGATGAAGTTGAGAAACTAGTAGATCAAACATCTTTTAGAGGTATGATAGAAAGTTTATTATAATTGCAATCTAGTCATCCAGACATAATGATTTCAGTATGCTTATGTTCTAGATACCAAGATAAACAAAAGGAATCTCATTTAAAAGAAGTGAAAAAAACTTTTTTTATTTAAAGGGAACTATGGATTTTGGACTTTTCTATACTTTTGGAAATGATTTTGTTTTAAATTTTTTTTCAGATGCTAATTTTGGTGGATAGAGAATGGTTAGAAAAAGTAAATCCATAACTTTTTATTTCTTAGGAGATTCATTAGTTTCTTGGTCATGAAAAAAGAAACACTCAGTATCACTTTCCACTACTAAAGCTAAATATGTAGCAGCTGGAGGTTGTTGTGCTCGAGTATTGTGGATGCAACACATACTCACATACTATGATATGAGTTTTACCAAAAAAATAGATATTGTTTGATAATACTAGTTCCATTTACCTAAGAAAAAACCTTACACATAACTCTTGTAAAAAACACATAGATATTAGGAATAACTTTCTTAGGTATCACACACTTTTAGAATATATTATTCTTCAGTTTATCAGAACACAAGATCAACTTGGTGATATTTTTACAAAATAATTACCCACTGATAAATTTGAACACATTAAACAAAATTTAGGAATTATAACCATAAGGTAATCTTCCATATTAACTTTTTGTTGAAACCTATCTCTTTACATTAAGAAAATCCATTGCATAGGGGTGTACATTTTCTTGAGTAATCAAATTTTTTCGTAATAAAATTCTTTTCTTATCAAAATTTTTGGTAATCAAAATCTTTCCTTATAAAAATTTTTGATAATAAAAATTTTTCCTTAACAAAATTTTTCTTAATCAAAATTTATTCCTTATCAATATTTTTTGTAATAAAAAATTTTTTTAATCAAATTTTCTATAATAAAATTATTGTTAGTAAAAATGTTTGTGGTAAATAACTTTTTTTTTCATAACCCAGAATTTAGGAATCCAAAATTTTCCTTCATTAGGAAAATTTTCCAGAATCTAAAGTTATTTATGAAGAATTTTACTCATTACTGATAATTTTTCTAGAAATACGGAAGGTATGTTTCCTTACATAATTTTTCATAATTAAATTTTTTTACTAGTTGGTATTTTCATCTTGTTGAAGAAAAGTTTTCAGATTCAATTTCTTTAAATATGAATTTCTACCTTAAAAACATCAAATGATCAGAACCTACCAAATCCATCATCAGATTTTATCTGAACCATCAAATATTATCAATCTTGTTTTAACCATTGGATCAATCTAGGAATATAAAACATCGCTTCAACGCATATATAAAGTCCCCCTCATTATTTGTCCCACATCATTTTCAATTCCTTGAGTGATGAAGCTCTGCCTCTCTACTTAAGGGTCATTCTACTTTCCTAGTTTTTCTTAACTCTGAATGTATTTGGAATAATATCCTAAGAAGAAAATTTCATTAGTTAAGGAAATTTCAGAATGGAAAATATGCAGAGAAATTTTAGTAGATCCAAAGTTCTTTTCCAAGTACAATTCTATCATTACAAAAAATATCAAGATGAATTGATGGGAAAACCTATGCATAGGCAAACCAAAATGCCAGGATCCGGCTTATCCTGATTTACTTGTAGAGTTTTTTGAGACTATAAGTTTTTTTAATAAATATGGGAGAGGGAAGTTTTCTTTAATGTGTTATGGGAAATCATATTCCCTTTATTTTAAGATGGATGCTAATATCATTGGAGTTCCATATGAGGGTGAAGTAGATTCTTGCACCCACAAATTACCTGATGAATCATGAAGTTTTTAGAAGGAGAAGGATCTAGAGTTACT
The DNA here is from genome assembly GCA_963277665.1 of Viscum album. Lineage (NCBI taxonomy): Eukaryota > Viridiplantae > Streptophyta > Magnoliopsida > Santalales > Viscaceae > Viscum > Viscum album. The sequence goes on along the minus strand of OY728141.1, from coordinate 930,095,885 downwards.
AGGTTTGATAGAATTAAAGAAAAATAAAATCAATCATCTCTCTATTAATCCCATGATCCTATAATTATGGGTTCAGGGGTTTCTCATTTCTAGAAAATGTTATAAGGACACCATGAAGAAGAGTGATATCAATATTTTGAATTTTATGGTGAACTTGAGGAAGATAAATTTAGTGAAGTATATTTTGATAACTATCACCAAAATCAATAATGGGACCCTTAAATCTAAAATTATCTTATACCTGGAAATATTATCCAAGATTATAGTTCTTTGTTTGGATTCATTCAAAATTACATGCAGTTCTAAGCCATGAAATTTCAAGGTTTTGTTACTGAGTGATGATACCCTGAGGAGAATGAAGGTTGGATTTAATAGAAAATCCAAAGAATTCAATGACTTATCAAAAAATTAAATAGAAGAATTATAAAAAAACAAAAAGTAGTTGATACTTCCAAGAAGGTTGAGAAGAAGACAAAGTAGAATGAATCAAAAGTCCAAGGAAAAACTCATGTAGTTCAGAAAACTCAATCAGTACCCCCAAAGTCTAAGAAGAAGAAAAAAATACCCATTTGAAGTGGTTACTAAGTGGATAGAAGAGAAGAATAATAGGAGGGAAGGAGATCCAAGCTTTGGCATGGATCCTGATGAGGCAAAAGCTATGAAGATTAAGGCTATTGAGGAGTATGAAAAATTAGAAAAATAGAAGAAGAAAAAGAAGAAAATATCTGAAGCTGAGATTGTTCAATCTCTTCTCACGGATAATAAGAATGCTTCTGAGCAGATATAGGTACCAGAATAATTTCTACAAGAATCAATACCTGTGACTACAGGAAAGAAGATGGTAATTCCAGAACAAGAAGAAGAGGAAGAGATTGTTCAGGGAGAGGAAGTGGAAGAAGAAGAAGAAGAGGAAGGAAGTGATGACACTGATAAAATGATAAGGCATGTTGAGGAATATCATGAGAAGGAAAGAACTTCTGAAAATTTGTCGATCCAGACTTCTCAGGATGAATCTAAAAAACATGTTTCCCTAGGAAAAGGTGATGAAGGTGAGGAATAAGTAAATAAACCTTCTGATGATGAGAGTAGAAGTCATGACTTCATTCAACCAGATGATCTTATGGTCGATGCTGAGAAGGAAAAAGTTGATGAAGATAGATTCATTCAAGTATTAGATAGTGAACATGAATCCACAAAATCTATAGAGAACATTTCTAAAGATGATAAAGGAAATTAGGTGATAGTCGATACACCTCAGAAAGCAGTGGTAGATAAGAAATTTGTTGGTATTTCTTCAAAAATAAATGTTATTGAGATAGAGAAAGAATTATCACCAACAAGGGAATCCCATTCAAAATTGTCCTCTTTGGGTCAGGAATTTGTGGTTCAATAGTTGAAGAATTTAGTTGACACCATTCCCTTGATTCAGAGTATTAACTTGAGGTTTCAAATGCTTTAGCATTCATTTGATAACGAATACAAATCTGTTAGCTTTATTATCGAAAAATTCATTAAGATTGAGGCTAATTTTAAAACTTTCTATATAGAGTATGATGCTCACAAAAGGTCTTGTAAGAAAATCACTAAGTGCTCTAAGAAGACGATTGAAGAGATGATAATTTTTGATGACTTTCAAGAATCTATAAAAGAATCCTTTTGATAGAGCATATTTGAGGATGAAGGAGCTTATGAAAAGTTTTTCTAAGAAGCTGAATCTAGAAAAACAGCTCGGAAGCAGGAAGAAAAAGATCTGAATGGGATGCAAAATTCATTTTCTATGAATTTAAATGGGGAAAGAGATCTCAGAATCAAATTCGAAGAGAAGTTTCGTAAGAAAGAAGAGCTTTTGTAGTCTTACGTAGAAATTTTAAATTATTACGATGAAAAGATCAAAGCTTTGGAGAAGAAAAATGTGGATCTAGAATAGGTACTCATAATAATCTTAAGAATATGAAGACCATTATGAATAAGTTCATGCAGAAGGAAAAATATGGATGAATATTTTTTCCTTATAACTCTGATATTTTGTTGTACTTTCTTTATATAATTATTTCTAATCGTAATGAAAATTCTTTTTATGATTCATTTTGTTTGTTGTATATAGTTATAATCTTTCAGGTACCATATTTTTTTATCCATTATCTCTATTCCTTTTTGAAAATCATAGAGGGGGAGAAAGGAATGATTAAAAAGAATACAAAGTAGAGAAGAGAATGCCCTAAGTAAGGGGGAGTTTACTCAAAGAATATTTTCTTATTCAATAAAATGAAAAATATCTTTAATTAAGTCAATAATATGATCCTTAGGGATTTCAAAACATAAGGGGGAGTTAGTAGTATTCACAATAATCCATATGTAAAGGGATATACGTTTTTCTTTTAAGTTCATCAAGAAAAATTCCGAGTCCTTATATTAATTTTTGTAAGGATTCTAGTGAATTCCAAAAAGGGGGAGATTGCTGAGTAAATAATGTTTCTCTATGACTCTTCCATTCCAATATGTTTTGAAAATCACAAACACTTTATCTTAAAGAAATTTTTTTTCCCTAAGTATTATTTTCATAAGGAAAATTTCCTTTATCTAAGGAATCTTTTATCCTTACCATTTTTTTCATTATATCATTTTATAATCTCTCTAAATTAGACCCATTTTATTACTAATTATAAAATTAGGATTCTTATATAAAACCTTATAATCTTATAATTCCTTGGATATAGAGTGTTTTGTTTTTAGATTCCAAATTCTCTGAAATTCAAACTCTGAATTCTCTGAAATTTAGACTCTGACTTCTTGGAAATTCAGACTCTTAATTCTATAAAATTCAGACTCCAAAATACACTGAAATTAAGACTCCGACTTCTCTGAACATCAGACTATGAATTACCTAAAATTTAGACTCCAAATTCTATGAAATTCATATTTCAAATTTCTCAGAATTCAAACTCCAAATTCCTCATAATTCAGACTCTGAATTCCTTAGAATTCATAGTTCGAGTTTTTCAGAATTCAGACTCCGAAATCTTTATAATTTAGATGCCGAATTCCTTAGAATTGAGACTCCAAATTTTTCAAAACTCAGACTCCAAATTACTCAGAATTCAGATTCCGAATTCATTAGAATTCAAACTCCACAATCTATAGAATTCAGATTCCGAATTCTTTGTAAAATATAATCTGAATGTCCATTTATTGTAGAATCTAAATGTTTATTTGGTTAGTCACTGAATTCTATTTTTTTATTTAGACTATAAAAAATAGATTTGGTTAATAAACATAATTTTCCTAACACATTTTATTATTATGAAATGATGTAATGTAATTTTTTTCAAACTAACCGTTATTTGACTGACACATGTACAGATCCCTTCAAAATTCAAGGAAAAGTATGACCGTTAGAGGAGGGAGCCGGCCATTGGTGTTCTGCCTATAAATAGGGGCTCATCTAAATGAGATCATATACCATTTGATCAATCTAGAGATTACGTGTTGTGAAGTGATTTCTAGAGATAGAGAGACTCTCGTGCCTTGTTCATACTACACATATTTTTCATGTTACTTTGTGCAACTCTGATTGTTGCTGATTACAATCGAGGGCTTTTGAGGATATGAATACATAGGTTCTGACTACCATAAAGTTCAAGGACTTTCATACTTTGGAATACAAAGGTTCCGACTACTTTAAAGATCGAGGTATTGTAGAGATAGAAAGACAGATTCTGATATTCCTATCAAGGTCTTATCATAGTGTGGGTAAGATATATTTTTTTGAAAGTGTAAATCAATGGACCTTTATATAAGGTTGTTGGATACCCAACTCTTTGGGTTAAAAGATTTCATACTTTTTACTTGTTTTGTTTGAAGTTTTTTTCCACTCTATTTTGATAAAGGAAGAATGTAAAACCTTCTTATACTTTCTTATTTTTAGATGTACTATGATAAATAAGATTCTATATTCTTTAAGGTAGAATCTTTTCCTACATAAAATTTTCTTAAATTTTCTTTCTGGAACCATATTTCGGGAACCTAGAAAGTTTGTCTTATAAAACTATTTTAGGGTTTGTGAATTGACTTTGTTTAACTTTTTTAAACATAGTTTTACTTAAGGTTAAAAATGATTGTTTTTAAACTTACAATTCACCCCCTCTTGTAATTTATCATCGACATTCATTTTTCGATCCTACAATGGGGACTTCTACAAGGGGATCACTGAACAAACTACACGAAGGGTTGCATTAGGAATGAGTTATATCCCCCTTTTACATATGGAACACCCATATATGTTATGATATATTCCACTTTAAATTAATATATTTTCATAGATAAAATACTTTACACACAACACTGAGTTTTAATGACCCATGATATACCATTGAATTATTATTACCTAAATGTGACCATTATAAAAAATATTTTAAATTAGAAGTTTAAATATAAATAACCTAGTTATTAAAAAACATGTATATACGTTTTATACAAAGAGGACGTATGAATTAATTTATATTAAATAATCCCTCAATTTTCATTAAAGTTATTTTATGCTTCAAAAATATGTTTTCTTCAAAAATGGGTTTTATTTCATTTTATCCACATATATTATAATTAATTTATTTGATTTAAAGAAATTTTATTTGATGAAATTAATATCATTTTTATAATTAGTATGTAAATATTAACATAGGTTGAGTTTTTAGTATTTTTCTGAAAAAGTTTTTTTTGGGTGAATAGAAGAAAATACCATTTTTTGATGAAAACCTTCTTTTCTATTCATGTATTTACAATCTTAAATTATATTTTTAATTTATTTTAAAATTTAATTATTTCCTTTTTATTAATAATAATAAAATTAATTACATTGGAATAAAAATTATTCTTAATTTTTGTATAAAAACATTTTTACACTAAAAATTATATTTTTGTAGAAAACCGTTTTTCATGAGGTTTTGCCAGATATTTTTAATATAAATATATAAAAATCATTCATTTTGAAATTAATAAAATTGATTCCATATTTCTAATTATCATAAATAATAATATATAATAAGTCCAACATAATATTTGGTCATTATGAAAAATAACCAAGGTAAAAATTCATTACTAGGGTGAAATTTAAAAGGGGTTAACGATGGGTTAAATTAAATATATTCGGAGTAAAATGAACAGAAAATTGTCTAAATACCACATTATAGTTAGATTTAAACCCTATATAGTCTAATATTTTATGACGAGTCATTTTAGATCCATTTTTTTTATTAACACATAAATATATTTTAATATTTTTAAAAATTCCAAGTGTGTCCTCTCACTCCCTTATAAAAGGACACAACCTATCCTCTATTCATCACACTTCATGAGAATGAAATATTAGCCAATAAATACCAAAATCCTTTTCTAATATCCATATATATTATCTAGAGATCTTTTTTGATCAAAATACCATCCATAGAAGGCCAAAGTAGTAAGCTAAAAGAGGTTGTAGAGAGAAGATGTAAAACTCTTACCGATTATTTTCATTTTATTTTAAATTATAAATCATTAAATTTTGTGATAAAAATGATGATGTAATAACATTTTTATATCAAATATATTGGGAGGTTATTATTTTATTTTCATAACCATTATTAATCTTCTTCTCTATCAAATGAGAAATGAAATTATCGCTTGTTTGTACGTGTTGACTACGACCTCCACATAGAGATATGATCTAGTTTCAATCATCAAATTTTATTTTTAGTTACTAAGATGTATTTAATATTGATATATTATATTTATGACATAATTATTATTTTATAATTATAATATATTTTCTTCCTTCTTACATTCCCATCTGTTCTGGAATGATAACGTCGCTTGTGAATATATGAGGACTACCACATCCACGAACTGATGTAATTCATTTTTCATTTTCTCATGACATAGATGGTAATAAGGAAATATTTAATAAATATATATGATATATATGATATAATAATTAATCTATAATTTTTAATTTTTAATTATTTTTATTTCATTTCATCTAGTGACAAGAGGAAACAACACTCATGTGTTTGTATAGAATACCCTCTCAATGAAGTGATGTAATTCATTTTTCATCACCAATTTATATGAATATATATAAAAATGAATATAATTATTATATTTTATACTCATTAAATTATTAAAATTATGGATATTCAGAAAACATGATTGAATTATTAGGACCATAGTGGGAAAATCGAAACTTGCTTGGAAAAGATGAAAACATCACACTAAACAATGATTTTAATAAAAAAAATTAATAATTAGGTGATAATTTATTATAAGTAAATAATATATGGTGTTATATGAATTAATATTATTTTTTAATATATTTATAATAAATATATATTTATTATTTATGTGGTTTTAATGAAAATAAACTAGGATGAGACTTGAGGTAAGAGTTTTTGTCCCAATCTCATTTCTTTTCAGGATTGTCAATGCTAACTTTTAGTAAAGGGAAATTATATGGATAATATAATGAAACCATATATATTTTATTCTCATTATTTTATTTCTTTAATTGTCAATTAATTGAACCATTTAACTCTCTTTGGTAAATAAAATGGCTGAGAAAATGTTATTAATAAAATTTTCCCTTATTCTTCTTTTATTAAATTTTTTGTATTCCATGTCTATATCTTCATTAAAATGTTTACATGAATGTTTTTACTATTATAAAATGATTCATTAATGTCAATTTTTCCATATTTTAATTTCTATAAAAGGTTCAACAATAATATTCGTTCTATTTTCCAAAAGTGGATTGTTTCACCAATGGTGTGGATGAAATTTATGTTTTAATGTATTTCACAAAAATTAATTTCCCCACCTTCATAAATAATTTTTGTCTTAAAGGTTTCTTTATAATTTTACATAGTTAATTTCAAAGGATTATTTATTTAATATTCAGGAATATTTTTTGATTTTAAATAAGTTATTTTAAAATGAAAAGTATATTTTCCTAAATAAATATTCCAGTGATATTTTAAATTTTTTTCTATCTATGACAAGATCCATTGATATTACATATGCTTAATTTGGGACATGATCAAATGATACCATATTTATTATTTCATTGGATGGTTTATTACTATGATGAAGATATATTGATGAAATATATTTATTTTTAATGAGAAAATCTATAACAAAAAAGATAATTTTTTCATGATCTTGTGGAATATACATGAATAGATTATATGACAGGTGGGTCTGTTATAGACCTCCAATGCATTGGGTAAAGAGGAATAACTAATGATATATCTATGTTATGCATGGTCCAGACTTTATATTCAGAACATTATGCACGAACATGATTTCATTGTTAGAACATTATGTGTAGACCTAGTTTTGTGACTATAAATTTATACGTGGACCTGTTTTCATGTCCATAACATTTTTTGAGGACTTGATTTCATGTATTTAACAAATTGAGTGAACATGTCATAGTTTATTCAAGTTCATAATGTTATAATCGTATGGTTTTTACATATTCAGAGGTTTATGATATGATTTAATTACTCATGATTTATTATTGATAATTTAACAATCATATGAAATTTTTCTTTTATTATGATTAAGCTTTATGTCGTGATTCATGATTGAAGATATTTGACTAATTGGGTATGAATTTATTTTGTAATGATCATGTTATCATACCAATATGATCATGTATGACCATTTCTTTATATCTCATATATTTACCCTAAATGAGAATCTGACATCAACTACTCTAATGCTTCTATTTTCCATAGGTTATGAATAATGTTTTAAGTAGAATATTTATAAGAAAGGCATTGTGGTAAAAGAAATTTATGAGAGGTATTGTAGATACTTTAGGAAATAAGATATTTTATTACATTTTATCTAGAGAAACAAAACATTTACAGTCCTAGGGAAAGTATTTTTATGATATTTATTGAATATTCATCTCTAATTATGTAATATTCATCTATGAAATGATTAGGACACCTTGTATGGAATTAGAGTAAGGTTTATAATTTTTCAAATAAATGGATTATATAACATTGATGAAAACCCTATAAAAAATTATAAGTATAGGATAACATCATAATGATTTGGAAATATAGATATTATGTGTTTCCTTATAAAATACATCCTGTAATGGTACAATAAATTAGATGTGGTTAGGAAACAGATGCACCTAGTGATGAAAACTATTAAAATTTTAATTTATCTATTTAATTAAGCATTATTGATACACGATGAGTTGGTTTAAGACTACATACTTGACTATACATCCCCATGGGATATTACTTGGTTAATTAAAAATTATATTTACGAACCATTAATAAGGATTTTAATAGATGATGATTATAGATTCCATTGGTTAAACCTAAAATTTCATTGGTTGATTAGAATATTTCATGATTTAAACAACTTATGAAATTTTTTCTTGATAATATGATTACTCACTAGGATTTTTGATGCTCATTACAACCCTTTTTTAGTAAGGGAATGAAAATAGAATTTTAAAGATGAGGTGGTGACAAGAAAACTCAAATATTGAAGTATATTACTTGATATTAGTATTTTTAATTCCTTTATATTATGAAATTTCTCCAGGTATTTTCATTCATATCCTCAATGATTTTACATTGATATAATAGTAAAAATAATTAATAGTATAAGGATTGAATTTGAAGTCTATAGATTCTCTACAATATATGTTTATGGGATTTTGATTCTGGAAAATATTATGATTTTTCATCTAATTGAATTTGTGATTATTTTGGGCATGTATTAGCTCTTTCAGTATAGTTCCCATATCAATTACTAAGGAAGGGAAGTTATATTTTATATTTTGAATCAACCTATTATCATATATTGGTTTGTGGAATGAACCATAATTCCTAATTGAAATTAATTCCATCATATGGGTTTTACTACTTATTCATGAGGTATATTTATATCAAATTATTGAGGATAAAATAATCACTGAAAATTTCACTATTATTTGGCAATATGCTGATGTATTTCTTAAATAATTTCCTAGTATTCTCTAGAATCATGTTGTTAAGTATTTAATAGAACTGACACTTGATGATAAATCTATTTTAATGACTTTATAAAAAATATACCTGATTGAGTTATAGGAATAAAATAATAAACTACTATAGAATCTAGATAAGGGTTTAATTTGGCCTAGTGATTCACCATCGTATTCAACTGTTCTTTTTTAGAATAAATATGGTTCGATGTATATTTTCATTGATTATCAAGAACATATCAAATATAAATATTATGATAATGTATCATATGAATATATTGATGACCTGATGGATCAATCATGAGGAGTTTAATAATTTTTTAAGATTGACCTTCATTCTCGATATTGTTAATTAAGGACCAGGATGGAGGATATACCAAATAAAACCTTATATATAAATTATGGTCATTATTAATTTTTAGTGATTCCATTTGGGAATACCAATTCACCTATTATAATAATGTATTTAATTAATAGAGTCTTTAGATATTACCTTGATCAATTTTTGGAAGTATTTGTAGATGATATTATTATATATTCCAAAATTCAGGAAAGGTATGAAGATCATTTGAGGATTGTTTTGAAGAACTTATGGAAGGAGAAGTTTTATCCCAAATTCTCATGTATGGATTCAGGATACAAAATGTTTTTCTTGGGTCATATAATCTCAAGAGAGTGTATATCTTTAGATCCTTTACATACATTTTTTATTGAGAAATGGCCCTGAAAAACCATGATAACCGAGATCTTTAGTTTTCATGGGTTGGATGGATACTATATGTGATTTTAGGAACTTCTCATAGATATATAATCTAATAAACAAGTTTAATCATAAGGGATCCATGTTACTTTGTATAGATAAATTTGAGGAAAATTTTAAAGAGATAAAACAAAAGATGGTTAATCCAAATGTTCTTACACTACCATGCAATGGAGATGGTTTTTTGAGCTATAATATTTAATTATATAAGGAACTCATATGCATCCTCATGTATAACGATATATGGATACATTATTTTCACTCCAATTGAAAATTCCTAAGAAAAATTACTTGACTCATCATTTGGATATTGAAACAGTAACTTTTATATTTAAAAAATGGGGGAAATATATTTATAGCGAAAGATGTTATATATATATGATAATGATAAAATATTGAAGTATATATTCACATTGAAAGAGTTTATTATGTTCCAAAGGAGATGTTTGGAATTGATTAATGATTATGACTGCTCAATACATTAACACCCTAGGAAGGCGAACATGGTGGATGGTTCTACGAGTTATAATGTCCATGATAGTTTTCCATGATAAGGATTTAAAGAGATCCAATATTTATGGATTTTCATAATATGGATCATGAAAACATGATAAATGGGGAAATATCATATATTTCATAGATGAATATTTAGTCATCCATCCATGTTAGAATTAGGGAGGTGTAGAAGGAAGATGTGGAACTATAGAAGAAAGTGAGAAATGATCCATAGTTCATCCATTATTATGATGGAATGATAAGTTTATAGAAATGAGTATATGCCCCATAAATACTATACTTGAATAAGGAGCTGATGGATGAAGTTCATAGTTCATCATTCTCTATTCATCATAGATGTATGAAGATGTATAAAGACCTGAAAGAGTATTTCTAGTGGGACAACATGAAAAGGGATATTTAAAAGTATATATCTTGATTCCTTTTAGGTCAAAAAGTTATATCTGAGAGATAGAAGTATAATGGGATTCTACAACCATTACCTATACTATAATGGAAATGGGATAATAATAACCTAGATTTCATCATCAGAATCCCCAATATATCTAAAAAGAATAATTTTATTTGGTTTGTAGTCAACCACGTTGATAAGTTAGTACATTTCATTAAAATAGTAGAATATTTATATCTTGATTTGATTTCCTAGAAACAAATTGAGGAATTGATGAGATTTCATGGACTACCACTCTCAATTATATCTTATAAGGATCCAAGGGTTACCTTGATATTATGGAGATATCTTCAGCATGCTCCAGTTATAGAGTTGTGTTTCAGTAATTCATATAATAATCATATATATTATTAGTGTGTGAGATCTTTTAAAAATATAGAATACATTTTGAGGGATTTATCTATGTATTTCAATGGTGTTTTTGATCAAAACCTTCTTTTAGTATCATTTTCTGACAATAATATCTTTTAATCGAGTATTCCAATGGAGCTTTATGAAGCTCTCCATGACAGGAAGTATAGAAATCCGATGTGTTAGGATAAATTTGGGGAAATAAATATATTGGGGGATAATTTAGTAGTGTAAATGGTATATAAGGTTATATCCATTCTATAAATAATCATGGAAGTTCAGGGTTGATTGAAAGCTTATGTTGATAATGTTTGATGAGATCTTGAGTTTGAAGGTGAAAATAAGTTATTACTAAAAATATACCTTTCTAAAAGGGTTATTATATTTCCAAATAATCTAAAACTGATCCATAAATATATTAGTCTCTTATAATTTCATGATAGTATCATGAAAACATCTTATCAATTATCACTTCCACCAAATCTCTCTCAAATTCATTGTGTGTTCCATGTATCAATTTTGAGGAAGTACATACCTCATCCTTATTATGTACTAAAATATGAGATCATAAAACTAGATAATGACCACTATTAGGAGGAAAAAAGTGTATATTTTAAATCAAATAGATAAATTTTTGTGAAAAAAGACCACTCACTTGTTCATAGATATGTGGAGAACTATAAATCTGACGAAACTACATAGGAACCTAAATATGTGATGTGGTAGAAGTATCCTCAATTATTTGTATTAAAGTGATGGAATTTAAAGGGTGAAAATATTATAAGTGGGTTTAATGTGACACCATGAGATTTTATTATATATATATTTTAAATAAATTCAATTTAGTTGATAACTTATTTTACATGCAACACTATGTTTAAATGAACCACGATATAGTGTTGAATTATTTTGATTTAAATGAGTCCGTTATGACATTGATGTTAAATTGGAAGTATGAATAGGAATGAAATAATTATACAAAAGTTTGTATAAAGGTTTTATATAAGGAAATTAGTTTATTAATTCATATTAAATAAGTACTCGATTTCCAGAAAATCCATTTTATGCTTCAAAAATATGTTTTCTTCAAAAGTGGGTTTTATTTGATTTTGTGAATGAAAATTATAATTAATTTATATAATTTTTAGAAATTCAATTTTAGTAAATTAATATCATTTTAAAATCATTTGGTCAATATTAACTTAGGGTGATTTTATTTATTTTTATGAAAATGTTTTTTGGGTGAATAGTATAAAATTCCATTTTTAAAGAAAATTTTCTTTTCCTTTCATGTATTAAAAAAATTAAAAATTTGTTGAATTTATTTTAAAAATTAATTGTTTTATTTTCCGTAAAAATTATTAAATTAATAACACTATAATAAACATTATTCTTAATTTTTGTATAAAAACATTTTTATACATCAAAATGCATTTTTTCTAGAAAATAACTTTTTTCGTGTTTTGCATCTTTATTAAAAAATGAATTATTTAAAATTATATATATTTAATATGATAAAATGGATTTTTTTGAATCATCATAATTATCAATATATAATAAGTTCAACATAATTTTTAGTCATTATTCATAATAACTGAGGTAAAAATTAATTACTGCGGTAAAAGATAAAAGGGGTTCATGAGGGATTAAACTAAATAGAAAAGGGATAAAATATAATTTAATCTTTTTAAACCCCAATTTAATTGTAATATTTATAACATATATTATCTATTATATAAATATGAGTCATTTTGGATCCATTTGATTTGATTAAAGCAATAATATAATATAATCTTTTTAAAAATTCCTTATGTGTTCTCTCCCTCACATATAAAACAACACAATATCTCCTATATTCATCACACTTAATGAGAAAAATTTATCATAAAATACATACCCAAATAAATATAGAAATATTCTTTCCCATGATCTGGAGTTCCTAGATCAATCAATGTAACACACTTACAAAGCATAATGTTTAATCCAAAGGAGGTTGTCTAAAGAAGTGGTATAGATCTTAACTGATTATTTTCATTTTATTTCATGTTATAAATAAATTAATTTTATTCTAAACATGATTATTTAATAAATTAAATATCATCAAAATAATGATATTTAATTATGTTTATGGTTTACCCTTTATTCATATGCTTCTACATAAAATGGGAAATGATAGTATTGTTTATTCATACATGGGCTATACAACATCCACACAGTGATATGATTCATTTTACATCACCATATTTTTTGATTGGTTATTATGATGGATTTAATGTTTATATTTGAAATTTATTTAATACTTAATATTTTGTAATTATAATATATCTTTTACCAAATTACTTTACCATCTATTGTGAAATGATAACGCCACTTGTTCATACATGTAAACTACCACCTCCATGATTTGATGTGATTGATTCTCCATTTTCGGTTAACATGGATGGAGATAATGATATATTAAATAGATATATATAATTTATTTAATAATGAATATGGAAAGGTGAATTATTATTCACCTTTCATACATTCTTTCATCAAAAAGCGGAAATGCCACTCGTGTATATGTACAGATTATTGCTTCCAAGATGTGATGTAAATCATTTTTTATCATTATTTTATATTAATAGTTATAAAATGTGTTCATAATTATTACATATGATAATTTTTTATATATTATGGAACCTTGATCAAAATATAAGGACCATAATCACTGAATCATGTCATGCATGAAAAATGAAGCAATTTTTACACTGAATAATGATTTTAATAAAGAATTGATAACAAACTGGTGGTAGGATGTTATATATAAATCATATATTAATTATATATTTTAATATGTTTCTGTATTATATTTATCATATATATATATATATATATTATACAATAGGTTTTAATACATATGATGTAGTGTGAGACTTGAGGTAAGGGTTTATGTTACAATCTCATTTCTTTTTGAGATTATATATGATAAATTACTATTGAGGATAATTATATGGATCTTATCCTTTAATTAATGTCTATTTTACACTCCTATGGATATTACTTTAATCTAAAGAAAATAATACCATTTCCCCTCTTTTTCACTTAAAATGACTGAGATTTTTGTTAATAAAATCCAACCTTATTCCCCTTTGGTCAACAAACTTTTCCTCGATGTGCCTATATTATTTATAATGAGTCCATGAATGTTTTTTATTATTATACAATGTTTTATTAAATTAATTTTAATCCATATTTTAATTTTTATAAAATGATTAAAAATAGTCTTCTTTTCAATTTTTAAATGAGGTACTTTTCACCAAAGGTGTAAATACAATAGTTTTTAACATATATTACATAAACAAATATTCTTGGCATCTTGAATAATATTTTAATTGAATTTTAATTTATAATTTTCCATGGTAATTTTATAATTAAACATTTTCCCTAATATTATATAAATTTTTAGATTTTAAATAAGTGATTTCCGATTGGAAAGGGTATTTTCCTCAATAAATGTTCCAAAGATCTTTTAAAGATATTTCTATCAAAGAAAACATTTGTTGTTATCACTTATTATTCACTAGGTATATGATCCAATGATATCATGTTTATTCATTCTATATATGGTTTATGATAATTAAGAATATATATTGAGGAGACCATTATTATTTTCCAAATTTATGTTGTATTGAAATGATAATTTTTTTCATAATCTTGTGGAATCCACATGAATGTATTATGTGATAGTTGAGTCTGTTATAACTATCTAATAAATTGTGTAAGGATGGAAAACTCATGAGATAACTATATTATGTGTGAACCCAATTTTATTTTTAAATCATTGTGAGTGAACCTAATTTCATGGACACAACATTATTCATGGACACAGTTTCATGTCCATAAGTTTATGTGTGGACCTATTTTCATGTCATTCAATTTATACATGATGTGATCTAATATCCTTAACTTAATGAGTGAACATATTATTATTTGTACATATTCACAATGTTATAAGATTATTCTTGTTCTAAATTCTTATTTTTATGATATTTTTTCATGTCTCATGATTGATTGTTGATAATTACACACAATTATGACATTTTTATTTTGTTATGAAAAATCCTTATTCAATGAATATTGAATAATGATATTTAATTAATTAGGTATGACTTTATTAGGTTATGATCATGTTCTTATACACTTATGATCATGTATGTTCATTTATTGATATATATTATGTTTACTTTTACTGATTATCTAAGCTCAACATTTCTTATACTTGAATTTTCCCCAGGTTATGAAGAAAGGTTTTAAGTAGGGTACATATAAGGAATGTATTGTGATAAAATATATTTCTATTAGATATCAAAGATCCCTTATTAAATAGTATGTTTATGCATCTAGTATCCAAAAATACTAAACCTTTATGGTTATAGGGTGTGTATTATTATGAGATGTATTGAATACACATCACCAATAATGTAATATATATATATATATATGATTTTTTTTGGTCACCACACCATTCATCAAAATATTTAATATAATCACTATGAAAATACCACTATCCACCCAAGAATGTGGGTGATGTGCTTCCAATATTCATGGAGAAACCCTTGAAATCCATCACATAAGAATATATGTACACATATGACTGCAATGTTGACATTTCCACCATATCCCTCCAATACAAAAAGAAGGAGTGTGGTACTACCACCATAAAAAAAGCGGAGAAACATATCTCCCTTAACGAAAGAATCATTTTTATAATGATAGACTCCAAAGTAACTCAACTATTATGAAATCAATTTGTCCTCTATCAGAGGTGACCATTTCCATGATGCTACTTGACCAATATGATCACATCAAACCCACTAGAATTAACTTCATAGGAACCAAAATCATTCCATGAATCCTAAAATCACAACATGAGAGTTTAGTACATAGATGAAACGCTTGGGTTATGACTAGGGAATTATTCATATGACTAATAAGAACCTCCTTGTAATGGCACATGGAAATATTTGAAGCATATTACCATAAATTCCACAAGGATATTCATCATTCCACTTATAAATATTTTAACATCCTCCTCAAAATGCATGTGAATTCCCACATCTGTCTCTCAACAAAGGCTAAACATGATTGTACCTTTCAATGAATCTATGAATTAAATAACATTCATAGGAAGTGATTTTTTCCTATACAAACTCAATTAATAAAGAAAATTACTACCATTTTATGGGATGTAGACCCCAACTTTTATAGTGGGGGTTCTGCTCACCACACTGGTGGGGATCTCACCCACTACTGGGGGTAAATTTCACCTCAATTACTGAACTATGCATCACCATAAAGTATTATCTTAGGAACACAATTAATATCGATATGAAAACCATTGAATCAAATACCATAAAATAATCAATTTTAGAAAATAAAACTTTTTACACAAACCATCTTTCACCTAGGGGACATCGGTAAATATAATGCTGTGTAAAATATTATCTAATACTCCTAGCCATGTAACACTACGATATTTTAATATATAATATTACTTTAATTAAACATTTTGTTGATATCTATATTCACACACCACACTAAACCAAAATAATATAACAAATATTATATAACCACTGAATTTTTGGGTAGAAATAGTGTTAAACACAATATGAAATACCTGAAAAAAATAAACATCATTTTTAATACTAATGCATTGAAAAATTAAATTGGTTTAATAACTAATAAGTCCATTTTATGATAGAAATATATTTTATACATAAATATTATTTTTATACCATTTATTTTAATAAACAAAATATATTATAGATAAGGTATATGATTGACACAAATAATACTCATTTTTATATGAATAATATATTAAAACTAATTTTATTATTAATTGATAGAAAATAGGAATAAAAATAGCTAACACATTGAAAAGTTATTATCCTATAAAAATAGTTATCATTAGGTTTTAGGATTTTATTCAAAAGTTGAATTCTTATATTTTATAATTTTAATCTGAAAAAATTAACTAATATTTTTTGATATAGGATAACCATATTATCTTATGATAAATTTTTTATATTTTTCTATAACATTTTTAGGCGAATAGTGAAAAATTCCATCATTACTAAAATTGAAACTTTCATTAAATTATAATAATAAAAGAAAAAATAAAATATTTTTGAATTTTTTTCTATAAATTATATATTTTGATAGGTAAAATAAATCATTTATGTTAACTTTTTTATTTATAAAATACATGTATGTAATTTGGGAAACATAAGTAATATTTTTCTCTAAATACTTATTTATTCACTTATATTAAATAGTTAGTTTTCATCACATATAGAAATTTAACCCAAAAAATGGATTTTATATTTTAGATTAACAAGATTACATTACATAACATGGTTAATTTCTTTTTGTGGGAATGAAATTATTATTACTGTGATTAAATTCAATGACCAAGATAATCATAAAACTATTATTCTCAAAGAATTATTTTATTAATATTTTTTGTTTTTTATATATAAAATATATTAATATTTTCTAAAATGTTTCACTAGTATAATGTTTAATCCTATATTTAACTAAATTAGAACACATTCAATTATTAATTAGTATTAATTCATATTAAGAACACTTAATAGTGAAAAAAATGTTTCTATAGAACAATTTATTTATATATAAAATGTTTTAATTCCAAAGTTAATTTTATCATATGTATAAATTCAATTAGATAAATAGATATTAAATTTATGTTCATGATGGAAGTATTTGGTAAGATGAGATATTTTATATACTAGGTAAAATATAAGTTACATTCATAAAAACTAGTTACTCTAATAAAAAATGGTAAAAGTAAAAATATTAGAAAAAATGACTTCCGACATGTTTAGAACTAGTGTGGAAATAATTTCCTGAGGCTTTATCATCCCAATATCACCCAAAAATCCATGATTTATATATTTTTGAGTCATTGAACCTTTAATTGTTTAATGATAACTTTGGAAAGTAAAATCTATTAACAAAATTTATATTTTATTCAAATATAAAATGGGAAACCTCCACCCATTCATTCCACACCATTCATCCAAACATAATTTTTTTATTAAGAAGACCAGGATCTAGTGAGATCAAGGTGGTATGAATTAATAAACCAAAGATAATTCCTATAAGATACCAAATTTTTGTAGAGATGTATCAAGTTCATTTTAGGTACACTTTTTCCTTATTTTGGTTATTATTTAGTTGAGGATTTTCTTAGGTGTGTTTAAGGGAATTTTGGAAATTTTTAGGTGATGTTTGGGTAGAGAATGGTTGGGGAACAGTTCCCCCATATTGTGAGCCCATACCAAGAAACCATGAACTCTTAAGGTAGTGGTGTTTTCATGGTTGGAACATGTTTCTTCAAACCATCCACCCTCTTCAGAGTAACTGTGAACCCCTTAAGGTGATGAAAATGGTTAAGCTACACCATTTGGAAAACCTTATGCCTCATCCTAGAAAACTATGTGCGCAGGATCTAATTCCTTAAAAAAATTACAAAAAAATACTCACCCCTTGTATTAACCCCAAATGAAAAAATCATACCTGGCCTAATTCAACTGAATTTTGGATCTCTCAGAAGGACTCCAAAGCACATCAAACACTATCCTTAATTAATCAGAGATCCATTCAATGGATCCTCTCTCTATTGGTAAGTGATTTATTCCCCATGCATATGTATCTATCTCCTATCTCTCTTTCCCAATAAAGAGGGATAAGTTTTCCTCCTTTGGTGATTTTATAGATCTTGGTTTTTATGGATGTTGATCCATTTGATCATGATCTTAGGTTTTGGTCCAAGATATTCCACACTATTGTGTACTTGATCATTCTGCTTCAATTTGAGGATTAATGGTATGCCAAACATAACATAATGATCTTGAGGTAAGGGGTCTACTAGATAAATCCCATAGTATTGATAATAATTTTAGGTATGTATTTTTGAAATTTCATTTTGTAATTTAATTAATCAATCAATTAATTTGATTATGAAATTGGTATATTAATTTTATTAATTATTTGGTAAAATAATGGGATTGTGAATTAGTAGATTAACGTGATTATGAATTGATTGATTATGGGAATTAAGGTATGTTTAGATTAACCTTGAAGAAATACTAGAATATGGGTCTATACCCACGCATCTATACCCACAGTTTAAGAGAAACATGGGTATATGTTGTATTTTTTAACCTATACCGATGGTTTTGATAGAACCGTGGGTATAGTAACCCAGATTTCAATCTTTTATCGGGCTCCCCCTCCTGATTTTCATTTCTTACCCCACATCTCCCCTGGCATGGCCTCTCCGTCCTCCCATCCCCTCCACGACCTCAACCTCCTACCCTCACCTCCGCCTCCCAGCCCACGCCTCCCTCCCTCCGCCTTCTCGGCTCCGCTTCTGTGTCGGCCTCCGTGTCCATGGCTACCTCCGCCTCCACGACCACCACCACCTCCGTTCCTGCCTATTCCTCTTATCCATCACATTTGTCTCTATGGACACCTCTACCTCCACCTCATCCCAGCCTCCTCTTACCCCAAATGGTATTCATATTCTTATTTGTACTATATTGATTTAGGGATTCTTTTGGCCAAATATCTCACATTGTGTTAAATCTATACTTGTGTTAACCATTTCATAATTTAAACATCCAATTGTGGATGAAAATAGAACTTTGTCCATATATATCACCTTTTCCTCTATTCATGATGATCGATGTGGATGTTAGGGATGAACGAGTTTTGGTTTACTATTTGAATGTGAGGGAATCCAAGGATTGAAAGAGAGGAGAAGACCCATTCACCAGAGGATATAGCATAATTATGTGACCCCATACCTATATTAGTGTACAGTTGATGCCTAGATCGTGGTGTAGGTTTCCCAATTTTTATCTCCTCATGGTAATCTTGTTAGATCCTAGGTTTCATTGGAATATAATGAATCCATTTCCTCCTCTAGAGATAACTTCCATATTCTGGAATTTCATACTAATGTTGCCTCTCCTAGGATTCCATGTTCTCCACCATACATTATATGTTGATAATGAAATCATGTCCACATATTTATAAAATTCATTTGACTCTATAAGAATATCACAATTCAATATAATTCTTCCACTTATGGTGTAACCACCTTTTTATATAATCTTATGGAATTTAAGTATCTAGGGATCAAATTCATGCCTCTAAAGGACATGATCATTTAAGAATATATAAAACTTTTTTTATCATCAAAAAAGTTTATACCATCATCTAAATTCAATGTAACTTGAGTGATTCCAATTTTCTCATCCAAATCGACTTGAGTATGGCCTATTGATTCATGGAACCCTTTTTTAATCTATGTTATGTTTTGGTCTTTGTAAGTGTGTACCCATATTTATTCTATTTCACTTTTTTTGTTTCTCTATCCTAGAAACCATATACTAAATCTTATGTAGGTCAAAGTTAAAAAGGGTAATAAAGAATCTACTGCAGTTTATGCCCCTGCAGGTACTATGAGAGTAGTTCCTACATGCACTAAACAACAACCACTAGATTATATAAAATCTACTTCTGTGCTTGAAGAAGATTCTCCTATGAGTGAAAATACATCTGAAAGAAATAATGTTCAAGTTTATGTTATTCATATAGCTTTTGATATAATTATTCTTTTGCTGAAAATTGACATCACTACCATTTTTTATACCCTTTTTTTATTTTTTTTATAGCAGTAGTTGAAAGTGAACAATGTTATGGTCTAAGGGAGTGTATTATTATATGTTGACTAGTATTTATATCTATTTCATGTGTTTCATCCATGAAAATATCACAATTATAGGCCACTCCATATACATAAAAAAATTTCCCTTATACTCAACACCAGAGGAACTCAACGAGGTGTTCAAGCAGTTTGGACCAATACAAAATGGTGGCATTCAAGGAAGAATAAGTAAGGTCCATTTTAAATTCCAACTCCAATTTTCTTTATATAATATCATTAGAAATTTGATGTGAAATTATTTTGATATTATCCACTTAAATCAAGTATTTTTATTTGGTTTTGTGGAGCTTGAGTTGCTGAGTTCCGTGCAATGTGCACTACAAGTAACCATTCATTTCCCAACTATGTTAATTAACCAAAATGATCTTCAAAATGAACACATTTTTTTTCTAGGTGCCTTCTTCTCTTAATTCAGGGAAGCCAATTTTGGGAATGTGTCTAGTGATTTGAATTCATCAAAACCACTTATTTTCTAATAGAGTTGTTGGAAGAAGTGACCATTTGTCACGACCCAACCCAATGGGGCTCGAGCCGCGACTCCCCAAGCCCGCCTCCAATAGGCCAGGGGCTGGTGACAAGTGCCGAGTAGGTTATCACACACATGGGAGGCATTAGCCTAAGGTACCTATACACATGCACCCACAAAAACCTCCATGAAACAGTACAGAGATATAGAAAACTGACAAGTAAATGCATTCATACACTATCCCACAACCAGAGTACAGCTGAAGTACAATAGGGGAAAACAGGGCCCACCCAAAGAAAACTACAAAGCGTGTCCAACCTACTCTGAAGAAGGGGAACACTGCCACAAACAACCGCCAGAAATCCCCCTTGGCACAACTCCGGTAAACACCCCAGTCAACACGCTCACTAAGCTCCGCCTGCTCTGTGTCCTCCTGGGACTCCGTCGAAAGGCCTATGGTATGCACAAGACACAAACATGTGCAGGAAAAGCCCATGCAGGGGTGAGTATAAACATACTCAGTAGGCACCCCAAAAACCCAAAACCCAAGGGAGAAACTGAAATGCAACAGTCCGCTCAACCCAGCCAGAGGGAACCCAGAAGAGAGAGAAACTCTATCTTGTGACCATCCTCGGCTAAACACAATTGGTCGGCTCAGCTCAGGTGTATTCTCATTCATACACCTTGAACAATCCAGATATACTCAGTTCATTCCACAAAGCCACAAAAGGTACCGAACTCATCACCAGAAATTTTCCAAAACCACGAGAACATGCTCCATGATCACTGTCATCCCAGATGACACTCAACTGAGAGATGCATTCCATCAGGTTTCTCAGAAACCTCTCAGACGCTCACTCGAGAGATCACGCTCGTCGGATAACATCACTGAAGAAACCTCCCTGAAACAACAGAAATACCAAACTCCTCGGATAGGGGATCGCTTCTAGGGTCCGCTAGGGGATACCAGAACCCACTCTGGTATACGAAGCTCACAGATAGGGGATCACTCCCAGGGTCTGATAGGGGATACCATAACCTAATCTGGCATACGTAGTTCTCACAGATAGGGGCTCACACCCAAGATCCGTTGGGGGATACCACAACCCGATCTGGTGCTCGACAGAGGCACATAACTCAGATAAAGGATCATATCCCATATAAAGGTGGTCACGATGATACCATAATCCTATCTGGTATAACTCGTGATGTAGGGGATCAAACCGATGATGCCCCAACCCTACTGAAACCACGCGCTGAGTAGGGGATCACATAACAAACGATACAACAACCCTACTATACAACTCATTCTGAGTAGAAGATCGTATACCCGATGATGCCACAACCCTACTGAGCATGGCCCACCGCATAGAGGATCATAATCCTGATGATTCTACAAACCCTATAGAGTTAACCAGCTAGATAGTGGATCACCGCCCATGAATAAGCGGTCACAGCGATACCAAGAACCTGGTCTAGGGAAAAGTTGCTAGAGGATCCTGCTTCGGGCCCACCAGAGGGATGCCACATCTCTAACAGTTTAAACATCCCATCGAGAGGATCACAAACCTATACGAAGGTTATGATGCCACATGAACCCTCGTGGAAACCAACCAAGGGAGTACCCTCAACCACTGCTGGTCCAAAACATCGTTAACCCAAGAAACCCACAACAACACCACTCTGCGCACCTCCAAGGCCAATACCGAGGCCACCATCGCGTTCCACACGAAAAAAACACAGGATAGGCTACTTACTCGCCCGAAACGGAGCACCGATGAAAAAGGCAGTATTCACTGTAGCTAGCTCGTGCAGGGCCCACACAACGATCCCAAAAACCATCGAGCGGACCATACCACGGCGATCCCCTCAAAAAAAACAAGCGGAATCAACTACTTGCTCGTCCGAAACGGACACCCGGTGAAAAAGGTACTATTCACCGAAGCCAGCTCAGGTGGGGCCCATGCCTCGATTCCGAATCTCACCGAATGGATCGCACCATTGTGATTCTCTCAGAAAAACACACAGGATCAACTAATCATCCGTCAAAATCAGACTTCTGGTGCGAAAGTTGCGTTTCTCCGCAAACGCCAAAACCCAGCCTCGTGGGGCTCACACCCCGTTCTCGGTCCCAACACCCGCAAACCATCTCAAAAATTCTTCCATACAAGGTCTCAACGCCCCTAACGACATTTCAAACGGACACTCCAGGAAAAAGTTATGGTCGGTCAAAGTTGAATAATAATTAAAATATTATTATTATTCGACGTTTCGTGACCCCGGGCCACAGACCCAGCCCGAAAAAAACCCAAACCTATCCCAATAGGTCTATCTCACTCCCAGGGTCACGTCCCCACAGACGGTGCGCGAATTGGACCTTTGGATTACACAAAACATGGGTTTTTAGAACCCCCGGTCCAAAAACGACTAGACCGGCCCCACCTGGCTGGTCCGGCCGGCCCCACCTGGCCGGTCCGGCCGGCCCGAACAGGCCCAGCCCGGCCGGTCCGACCGCCGCCGCCGCCAGGCCGCGCCGGACGGCGGCCCTCCGCCCCACCGAAGCTCGCGCCGCCACGCGACCGCCGCGTCGCTGCACAGCCGGTGGCCGTCGCCGCATCACCGAGCCGGCCCGCCGTGGCCGGCCCCCATCCGCCCGCGCCACCAGAGCCGCGCCGACGGATCTTTCGCGGACCACCGGGAGCTCTCCGGTGGTCTGTTTTGCGATCTTGAGGCGTCTGCGTGACCCTTGGGATCCGATCTACACTACTACAGCTTCAATTTTCAAGAAAAGGGAGCAAATACGGGACCAGGGGTTAAAACTCAAATCCGCCTACCTCGCGGGTGAAACGCCGACGTTCTGCCTTAGATCCGCGCTCCAGAGCTTCCGTTGCACGCTTCTGGAACGTCCGCCGTTGGATTCCAAGCTCGTGGGCACTTCGTTTTCTCGATTTGGTGGTTCGACGACAATGAACAGCGAAGAACGCTGAGAGGAACGATAAAGGGGGGGGGGGTGCTAATATTTATATCAGCCGCCCACCGACACCAAACCTTCCTCAGACCCGACGCCCGATGCGAACAAAGGTAAGGTCACCCCTAGGGTAAACGCGCCGTTCTAAATGCAATGGAGGAATCAAATTTTCTATCCGAGACTCCATTCATAAGTTATTCGAGCTGATGCTCGTACACCTACTTCTCTATTTATTTACGAAAACACCCCTAGTGGGGCTTCTCACCGCAGGCCCGTGCCCGCAAAGTTTATATCTCGCCTAGGGTAAGCGACACGTTCCAGACACAACTGTGCCCTCAGATTCCCGCTCTGAGCTACCATTTAGGAGATATGACACCCCCGCCATGTGCATAGTATAAAAATACTTAATATTTTTATAAAATTAATTCCGGGCACACCGGGCATCAGAATCGCACGCCGTCTTCGCGCCTAGCTGTGTAATTCTTCGTAGTAATATTCCAAAGTCTAACAGGGCCAAAAACATGAGTCGATAAATCCTCCCCCCCCCTAGATCATTTCTTCCCCGAAAAGACCTAAGCACAAGGAAAGCGGTTGGACTCTCAACTGGGTCTCGCACACCAGCGAGTTTAACCACAAACGCCCATTCCTGAACACATAATTCAGAGGGACTAATCCAATACAACTCAATACTATCCTCTTTGGGTAGCACTGACTTGCCCACACAGTTTTAATTGCGTCCCAAAAATGCATCTCGGTGGGAGAAGGATCCCTCTTTCTTACGCATTCGAAGCACATGAAACAACACCCACCCAGGGTCTTACCAATGCCCTGCACAAAACTCGAACAAGAAACCGAAAGGAAAGGTACCGCTAAACAGTGTCTATGAACTACTCCAGAAAGTAGAAAGGACACAAGGATTACCTCTATCCATTCGCGGTGCCTCTGGGTCAATAGCCTCCAGGGCATGCAGCTGTCCTCGCCCTCGGCCACCAGCTCCCTGAGCTTGGCTTGGACCTCCTGGGGGCGGGGGTGGTGGCATCTGGTACCGATTACCACCTCCTCCCACTGTACCCGCTCTGCCACCAGGTCTGCCGCCCTGCAGACCTCCTTGCTCGAGACGCTGCCTCTGCCAAGGTGGTCCATCAACTGGCTCCCTCTTAGTAGCACCACGGGTCGTACAATCTCTAGCAAGATGTCCCTGACTGTTGCAAGCATAACACCACCTCTCCTGCGGTTGACCAAAACTGGCCTGCGAGCCCTGAGCCTCAGATCCTCCATCCTGGGGTCGCCTTCTGAAACGTCAGCCACGTCCAAACCCATGAGTCTGTCGTCGACTACCAGATGCCGATCCAACTGAAAAATTCTCAGCTCTCACGTGCCCAGCACTAATAGGGGGAATCTGATCAGCCAGAAATCTCTCCACCACCAATGCTCGCTCCAGCACAGCAACATAGGTGGGCAGGCACAAAGAAACCACACCTGCTCGGATTTCCCTGTGTAAACCCTGCTCGAAGGTCCAAGCCCTAAAGAACGGGTCTCGAACCATATCCAGGGAGTAGCACTACAGGTCTGTAAACCTCGCTGAGTACTCCGACATGGTCATGCCCTCCTATTGAAGCTGTAGAATCTCATGAATCCGCACTGACCTCAGCGTCACCGGATATAACTCTTCCATGTAGAGCCGCTCAAACTCTGCCCATGTGAGAATCTCCTCATCATGGAATTGCGTCACTAAACTCCACCATCACCCGGAAGAACTATGCAGAAGGCTCGCTGCTAGGACCACCATCTGATCTGGAGGTGTCCTCACCAGGTGGAAAACTCGGGAGACTGCCTCAAGAAAATCATCAGCTGCCTGGGGGTTTGGATCACCCCGAAACCTCAAAGGTTGCTGCCTTTGGAACTCATGTAGTGCACTCAGCCTGCGTGCAACCTCGTCCTGCACTTCCGGCACAACCAGCTGCTCGACAGGTGGTGGCTCAAATGGAAGACCACCTGGAGGTACAACCTCAGAACCTATGCCCTGGTCCACAGCCTCTGCACGAGGTGGATTGTCACCATAATCCCAATGTGGAACCCTCGATGGCTGTCGTCATAGAGGCATCCTGAAATACATTCAAGACGCACCACATTCAAAGAGTATATCTGGAGAGCTGACTCAAGAAGGAGAAGGAAAACCCAAAAAACCCAGTCTTATATGATGCATGTACCGTTATGTCCTTGCGACCAGTGTAAGAATACCCCGAGTTGAAAGGTAGGTTATCAGAGTCCTGGTGTATGGATACATCGACCGACACACCAACACTGGAGTCTCTGGCCAGAAAGTTGAGCTCGAAACATCCTAACACTGCCACTATGCAACCCAAAACAAACTCACATCTAGACCAGCTACGCTCTGAGATCCCAAAGGTAGAACCTCCTTTGATACCACTATGTCATGACCCGACCCAACAGGGCTCGAGCCGCGACTCCCCAAGCCCGCCTTCAATAGGCCAGGGGCTGGCGACCAGCGCCGAGAAGGCTATCACACACATGGGGGGCATTAGCCTAAGGTACCTATACACAACACCCACAAACACCTCCATGCAACAGTACATAGATATAGAAAACTGAAAAGTAAATGCATGCATACACTATCCCAAAACCAGAGTACAGCTGAAGTACAATAGGGAAAAACCGGGACCACTAAAGGAAAACTACAAAGTGCGTCCAACCTGCTCTAAAGAAGGAGAAGACTGCCACAAAAACCCGTCGAAAAGCTCCCTCGTCACAGCTCCGGTAAACACCCCGGTCAACATGCTCACTAGGCTCCTCCTGCTCCGGGTCCTCCTTGGAATCCGTTGAAAGGACTGTGGTCTATACAAGACACAAACATGTGCGGGCAAAGCCCGTGTAGGGGTGAGTATAAACATAATCAGTAGGCACCCCAAAAACCCCAAACCCAAGGGAGAAACCAATAGGAAACCGTCTGCTCAACCTAGCCGAATGGAACCCAGATGGGAGAGATACACCATCTCGTGACCATCCTCGGCTAAAAACAACTGTTCAGCTCAGCTTAGGTGTATGCTCATACATACACCTTGAACAATCCAGATATACTCAGCTCATGCCACAAAGCCGCAAGAGGTACCGACCTCGTCGCCAACAACTATCCACAACTAGGAGAACATGCTCCACGATCACTATTATCCCAGATGAAACTCAACTGAGAGATGCACTCCATCGGGTTTCTCACAAACCTCTTAGACACTCACCTAAGAGATCACACTCGTCGGATAACATCATTGAGGAAACCTCCCTGAAACAATAGAACCACCAAACTCTTCGGATAGGGGATCACTCCTGGGGTCTGCTAGGGGATACCAGAACCCACTCCGGTATACGAAGCTCACAGATAGGGGATCACTCCCAGGGTCCGTTGGGGGATACCACGACCCGATCTGGCATATGTAGTTCTCACAGATAGGGGATCATACCCAGGATCTGCTGGGGGATACCACAACCCAATCTGGCGCTCGACAGAAGCACATCACTCAGATAGAGGATCATCTCCCATATAAAGGTGGTCATGACGATACCAAAACCCTATATGGTATAACATGTGATGTTGGGGATCGAACCGACGATGCCGCAACCCTATCGAAACCACTCGAAGAGTAGGGGATCACATAACCAATGATACCATAACCCAACTATACACCACATGATGAGTAGGGGATCGTATAACCGATGATGCCACAACCCCACTGAGCATGACCCACCGCGTAGGGGATCATAATCTTGATGATGCCACAAACCCTACGGGGTTAACCAACTAGATAGGGGAACGCCGCCCATGAATAAGCGGTCACAACGATACTAAAAACCCGATCTAGGGAAAAGATGCTAGAGGATCCCGCTCCGGGACCACCGGATGGATGCCACAACTCTAAGAGTTTAAACACCCCATCAAGAGGATCACAAACCTATACGAAGGTTGTAATGCCACATGAACCCGCGTGGAAACGAACCAAGGGAGTACCCTCAACCACTACTGGTCCAAAACATCGCTAACCCGAGAAACCCACAACAACGCCACACTGCTCACCTCAAAGGCCAATACTGAGGCCACCATCGCGTTCCACGTGGAAAAACACGCAGCAGTGGCTACTTACTCGCCTGAAAAGGAGAACCAGTGAAAAATGCACTATTCACCGTAGCTAGATCGTGCAGGGCCCACACAACAATCCCGAAACCCATCAAGCGGACCATACCACGACGATCCCCTCAGAAAAACAAGCGGAATCAACTACCCGCTCGTCCGAAACGGACACCCAGTGAGAAAGGTACTATTCACCGAAGCCAGCTCGGGTGGGGCCCATGCCTCGATTCCGAATCTCACCAAACGGATCGCTCCATTAAGATCCTCTTGAAAAAACACACCAGATCGACTAATCAACCGTCAAAAGCGGATTCCTGGTGCGAAAGTTGCGTTTCTCCGCAAACGCCAAAACCCAGCCTCATGGGGCCCGCACCCCATTCTCAGTCCCAACACCCGGAAACCATCTCAAAAAGTCCGCCATACCATAAGGGTCTCAACACCACTGAAGACACGTCAAACAAACACTCCAGGAAAAAGTTAAGGCCGGTCAAAGTCGATTAATAATTAAAATATTATTATTATTCGACGTTTCATGACCCCAGGCCATGGACCCAGCCCGAAAAAAAACCCAAACCTATCCCAATAGGTCCGTCTCACTCCCAGGGTCGCGTCGCCGTAGACGGCGCGCGAATTGGACCTTTGGATTACACAAAACAGGGGGTTTTTAGAACCCCCGATCAAAAAAGAACCGAACCGGCCCACCCCGGCCGGTCCGGCCGCCGCCGGCCCGCACCGCCGCGCTGGGCGGCTCACTGCCGCACCCCAGGCGGCCGACGCTGCCTCACCGGGCCGGCCCGCCGTGGCCACCCGCCATCCGCCGGCGCCGGCGCCGTCACGCCGGTGCCGCACCGGCGGATCTTCCACGGACCACCGGGAGCTCTCCGGTGGTCCATTTTGCGATCCGGAGGCGTCTGCGCGACCCTCGGGACCTGATCTACACTGCTACGGCTTCAATTTTCAAGAAAACGCTGCAAAAATGGGATCGGGGGATAAAACTCAAATCCGCCTACCTCGCGGTCGAAACGCCGACGTTCTGCCTTAGATCCGCGCTCTAGAGCTTCCGCTGCATGCTCCTGGAACGTCCGCCGTCGGATTCTGAGCTTGTGAGAACTTAGTTTGGTCGATTATACAGTTCGGCGGTAGAGAACGGCGAAGAACGCCGAGAGGAACGACAAAGGGGGGGGGGGTGCTGATATTTATATCAGCCGCCCGCCGGCGCCAAACCCGCCTTGGACCTGACACCCGATGCGAACAAAGGTAAGGTCACCCCTAGGGTAAACACGCCATTCTAAACGCAAAGGCAGACTCAGATTTTCCATCTAAGACTCCGTTCAGAAGTTATTCGAGCCGACGCTCGCACAATAACTTCTCCATTTATTTAAAAAAATTCCCCTGGTGGCGTTTCTCACCGCAGGCCCACACCCGCAATGTTTATACCTCTCCAAGTGTAAACGGCACGTTCCGGATGCAATCATGCCCTCAGATTCCCAATATGAGCTACCGTTTAAGAGATATCACACCCCCTCCACGTGCTTAGTATTAAAATACTTAATATTTTTATAAAATTAATTCCGGGCACACCGGGCCTTGGAATCGCACGCCGTCTTCGTGGCTAGCTATGTAATTCTTCATAGAAATATTCAAAAGTCTTACAGGGCCAAAAACCTGAGTCGCTACACCATTGACTCCCAAATCTCCAATATCATTGAAAATTTAGGCAATTCCCATATATCATTTTTGAAAGAGACTTTCAGAAGCTTGAGATGACTCTGGAACCTATTACAATCATTAACATTGTTTTAATTTGGTCTTCATTCCATCAATTCATTCAAAAAAACCTATACATCAAACAAATCTTGTTTAAATGTATTGTTGTTTCATACATGTCTGTGAATTTATTCATTAATGCCTGAGTTGTTTTATTCTATTGAATGTTGAAAGCATCATTCCTCACTAATGTCACCCTCACCATTATGAGTGCCCTATGATCTAGCCATTCCCATTGATATTTCTCTTTATTATATATCTTAATTTTAGTTAATGGAATAACTATTTCATTTTTGATGTAATAATCATCGATATGCATCCTCAAGAAGCCGTAGTGTCTTTAGTTAAACTTCTTATCCCTAATATTTAAATGAATCAGTTATGGATGTATGAACTACTAAGAGGTGGGGTGAATTAGTGTTAATGACTTTTTAAACAAATTTAATATTTTATATCACCTTTCTTATTTTTTCTATTATAATTACATAAAATGGATCTCTCATTCTCCCTTATCACCTTTTTTTTATACATAAAACACATCCAAATACTCACACACACAAAGAGGATAGTGATTTACATGGATCACTACTTAGTAATAGTTTCTAATCCTTAGTGTTAGTGGGTAAAACCTGCAATCACATGACCCACTATTAATAAACCAATAAGATACAATAAGAATGAAGTACCCTTGAACTTCCATTACACTATAGTCTTCTGAAAATGAATTAATATGCATGAAATGGATCTTTTATTCTTCCTTATCACCTTCATTGTACTACTGGCCTCTTATTTTTTATCCTCTATTACTTAAACAACATCATTAATGTAACACCCTCTTCCTCATTGGTATGAACAACAGTACACACACTTCTTCACAGTAGAAAAAATGACCATTTCACCATCTTTTTATTCTTACTTTTTGTAAAATTATACTATATAGAATCTTAAATTTTTTTATTTAAATTCATTACAACATCAAAAAATAAAATATTTTTTCTCTCTTTATATCATCAATAATGGTACTAGGTTTCTTCCTCCTTCTATTTGATTAATTAAATCATATAATGAGTAACTAAGTCAGATCCCTTTCCCTTCGAATCAAATATTTTTTTATAAACTATAACATTGATCACAACACACTACTCTCCTTTGATCACTTGCAGTCTTTCTCTCTCCCCTCGATTCATCACTCCTATCAATCAATTTACTAATAAATAATTGTTTCATTTGTTTCCTTCTATTTTTTATAAAACGGAGTAAAATTATTGAAATATTTGTTGAAAAATTTCTTTTGGGCGTTTCATGTTAAATTTCCACTTTACCTTTGAAGAAAGCCAACACATCTAATTTATTCTTGTGAGTTTCTTGCCTTATAATGCTTCAATCTGAAGGGGTAGCCCAAAGATGTTGAACACCTCAATTTCTATGTTTTCTAATTTTTTATTGGCATCAAAACAGACTAATGATAATTACATGGTTTGCGTTTACACTACAGGTAGCATGGATGAACGCTAAAAATCACAGGTTTGTGTTGTTATGTAATTGAATCAGATGCGTGTTGATTATTTTAGAAAAAATTAATTTGTTTTGTTCATGGTTCAGGTGATTAATTCTATGGTTACTTCAAGGAGATAGAAGATTGACTGGTGGGAGATATTGCATGGAGGCTCTGCATCCCCGACACTTGATAGGGTTCTATTTTATGGTATGTAAATGTCTTATCTTCTATTTCAAATGAACTCTTTTATGCTGATAAAATTTTCTCTTTGAGGACAATGATAAAATTTTATGGATAGAAAACCAGGGAAATCTACCCCCTGCACAAATAACTATTTTTCATGATTTTTTGGAATTTAATCTATTAAAGCTTCAATGGATTTTATTATTGATTCTTTATGCTTATTTTATTGTGAAATGTTCACAACATTGATTAGTAATTATTTTAATTTTTTCTCTGTTATCATACAAATATATAATTTAGATGGATAGATTTTTTCCCCTTACTAGTAACCAAGAATGTATATGATGTTTTCTCCAAATATGGGCTTTCTACTGAGGTTGTTTGAGCTGCAATTCATTTTCTTTAGAATATTGGGGCTAACAGCCTTGATAACAACGTTATCTGGTCAAATGCTGAGAGGTATTTTTTGAGTATTATCTTCAATAGATTTTTTTATAGGAATCCTTACCTTTTAATTAAAAAACTTATTCATATACTCTGCATATAAATGAAATAGGTTTGATGAATTTCTTTTTATTGAATCTCAAATGCATATTTTCAGATTATCTAAAATTTACTAAAAATTTATTTTATTAGAAAAATCATTGTTTTTTGTTAGATTAAATTAATATTTAAGTCTTTTTTATATAATTGACATTAGAATAGTGTTTAATCATGTTTTATTTTTATAATCACTCATCTTGTTCCCTTTTATGCAACTTCAACAAGTTATTTTCTCAAGATAAGAAACAACTTTATGTTTGTAGTAGATTAATTGTACTTTTCTTTCTTGAAAATTATTGGGTTATAAATATGGATAATGAATTTGGTATTTCCTGAAACTTGTTATATTTTAGTACTCCATTCAACAAAATTTTATATTCACATCAACTGAATTAAGAATCATTACTAACTTCCAATCTTCCACATCAACCTCTTCAATTTTTACTTCATTTTTTGGAAGGTTTTTCCAATACATGATGCTCTAAGATAATCCTTATCATGTATTGATTTAATTTCTAGATTCACATTCAAAATTATTTACCCTTCATGTTTTTTGTTCATATTTTATACTCAAAATAGTCAGATACTTCTCCATCAATCATAGAAAAAATTCATCTTCTAAACTCATCATCAATCAGGAACTATATTCAAATAGTCATGATGATTATTACCTTAAATTATAAGTATAGAATCATCTTAAGTTACTTATATAATATCATTCAAGAAACCTAAAATTATTTCAAATAGATAAACTTAATGTATCACT
Organism: Viscum album; assembly: GCA_963277665.1. Classification (NCBI taxonomy): domain Eukaryota; kingdom Viridiplantae; phylum Streptophyta; class Magnoliopsida; order Santalales; family Viscaceae; genus Viscum; species Viscum album. Next base: position 930,062,651 of record OY728141.1, on the reverse strand, counting down.
TTGATTGTAACACATACAAATTATCTTCCTAGTTATTACGTAAAATGATGTTAATATTATGTATCAAAATGTGAATTAATTCCATGTTCTTAAGATGTTTTATCTAATAGTAATGTTTTATGGACTTTTTCAAGGTTGTCTCATTTATCTTCCACTGATTCTTCTACATCCAATAACATGTACATTATCTTTTGGATAAATAATAACTTTTGTCTATGAACCATCTTTTTGAAAATGTATCTGTATACTTTTTTGGGTAAACAATAGCTTTTATTCTGGTGTGATAATCTATACCCATAATTTTTTAAACCATGGGTATAGATATACTCCCATGTTTTAAATAAAACCATGGGTACTATTGAAATCTCTAAGGCTATACCCACGATTTTATAGAAACTGTGGGTATAGCTCTATACCGATGCCTTAGTATCCCACAGTTTATAAAACCTTGGGTATTGCCTATACCCATTGTTCCAAACCATGGGTATATGTAATTTTTCTAGTAGTGAATGTTTAATGGTTTATATGATTAAATTTTCAGAAATGGTTTAATGTTGAATTTTACATGTTATTCCATGTGACTAAAGTGACGATTAATGATAGATTCGATAATTGAAATGGAAAACCGTAATGTGAATCAAGGTTAATATGGGTTATGTTTGACCATTGTTAATATATATTGTGATATATGTGATAACGAGAATGGGGAATGGATTGATGCTTCAAATAAACATGTGTGACACTGAGTATGGGATTGGGAATGATGCTCCAAATATCCACAAATTAAAAAAATGATTTGCGGGTAAGGGAATGATGATCCAAATACCCAAGAGGTGCTAGATATAACATTTTAGGCCCAAGACATTGACATTTGACCAGGGTTCCATATAGAATTGATATGAAATTGGTATTTAATGATTTATGAAAACCGTTATATAATTAATTGGGGTTCCCTATGATACATGGTTTAGATTCTGGGATGGGTTGAAGTAGGTATAGATGGTTTGGGTCTCATCATGAACCAATAAATTATGTGGTTAATTAAGGAATAATGAAATGTGAGAAATATTAACTATATTTATTTTTCATTATTCTTCATAGATATTCATACACTAATATAGAATGGAAATTGTTTTTGACACTATTATTTGTGTCATGATGAGTTTTACTCACACCCTACTTAGGCAACCAAATCGTTACCCGAATAGACATCATGTTTACAAGACATGGTAAGGGCCAAAACCCTATATTAGATGACTATGTTTGGATGGAGAATGGTTTAAGGAAAATTAAATTATGTAGATACCCTCTTGGGAGTTGGTAGTAAGTATTTATTTTGTGCTTTTCATTTTGAAACCTGACATAGATTTGGAATGACATATCTATTAATTTATTTTGGATATTGTTTTCTTATTTTGGTTTATCTTATGATACCGGTCTATATTGGTTGTGGTATTATTCTAATTATTGGTCAAGTCATTTAGATATATTTATATATTTTTGTTGTTTTGATTCTTTGATAAAATGGGAATAGTATCCCCGTGTTATATATTAGACCCTCATTGGTAGTTAGTAGCCTCTGGAATATTGGGAAGCACACATGAGGTCATGTGACCAACTATCTTGGGGAACCTGTATGTGGCACCCGAGTTGGGATGTTATAAAGTAATATCAAACAGTTTTTCTTTTCTATTTTTACATTGTATTAATATTTGGGAAAATTATAAAAAAATAATTTGATGAATTAGGCCTCAGTTATGAGCACATTCATGGGAGTATCTAACCCATGTATTGGGTAAAACCCAAGTACCTAGGGTGGGATTGATGTTATTGATGCTTTCTATTATAGTTGGATGTTATTTCACCTCGAGTGATGCACTTATATTGTGATGTTGTTGTTTGATGAGATTTTATCAATGGATCAATATTACATTGAAGTTGAGAATACATGAATCATTTTAGGAACTTATGAATTATTGTGACATGAATCATTTTAGGAATACATAGAAAAACAGGTTTTGGGTGAGTTGATTAAATGAAAATACGTTTCATTACATGTATAATTTAAATGAAAGTTTTCTTAAAATGAAATTGAAAAAGTGTAAATGATGCTAAATATTGTAAATAAAATGGATAAATTGGGGTTATAAAGAGAAACATGAGTATTAAAGGTGTTTTAACATATATTATCCATGTCTTAGGTGGGGTATGGTAGATGGTAGTGATAGTTCCTTAGTTTTGACCACGTAGTGGGGTTAGGGAGATGAATTTTTGTGGTTTATGTGTCCTAAGACATATGTATATCATTTTAGAGAAATTAATCCATAGTGATGCTTTTTTATAGGATGATATGAGAACATGGCTGGAAATGTGGCTCCAATTATGAAACCATATGCATTGATAGTTCCAGGTGAGGTAGAAGGAGATAAGTATCGTGGGAAATTTTATCACATTATTTAGTTTATAGAATGATCCCCAGGGAAGTTTGTGAAGAGTATATATGACTTGACATCGGATTTACAATTGCATCCCCCACCAACTTCCATGAGATATGGTGGACTTAAGGCCGTTGAGATATGGATTGATTATATCCAGAAGATTCTTGACCACTTGGAGAATCCTTCTGAGAAGAGATTCAAACTCGATGATTATATGTTACATCATTAAGGGAAGTGTTAGTGGGATATCTAGACTTAGGATGGGAAATAGGAAAATATTGACTGGAATGAAATTAAAGAGAAGTTCTTGTAGAACTTTTACCCTAAGATGATCAGGAAGGAGAGGTTAGTTGAGTTCATGAGGCTAGCCTAGAGAAGTATGTCTATAATGGACTATGATATACATTTTAACAATTTTCAATTATTTTTACTAGAACTGGTAAGGGATGAGGAAACTACTTTGAAATAGTTTTAGGATGGTATTAAATGTGAAATTAATTCACAAGTTAACATCTTTCAGTTAAGGAAGTTTTCAAAGGTGGTGAATCAAGCTTTCATATCTGAGGGGAACACGAAGGAAGCTTGTAGTAAAGGAAAGGTGGTTTCTAATATATTAATAAGTGGTACATATTACAAGATTAGGAATAATTTTTATGAGAATCTTAACCAGATTAGTGTAAATTAGAGTTTCCAGGGGAAGGATTAGTCACTCAGGAAATTATTTGAGTGATCTTACACTAGTGAGGTTGGTTCAGTCACCTTCATAGGTAGTCCACTGACCACCATTAGAGTGAGGAGATTATGGTAGGATGGGAAATATCCAATAGTTATATGGGAACCCATGATATATAGGTAATTATGGAAGATATAAGAATAATCGGAGTTCCAGAAGGGGGTATTCTACACCATATTAGTCTGGATGTAAGAGTTCTTTTGGACATTGCGGTTTAGGTAGTGAAAATGGTACAATGGGGAAGGAGTTCCCATATCAGTAGAGTAGTGATGCTCAAGGGACTCAAAATAAAGTATAGGGATGAGGTGTAGGAAAATTTCATGTAGTTAAGGTTTCACTTGTGGATACTGAGGATAAACCATCAACAATTTGAGATACTATTCTTGTAGATTCTATTCTTTCTAGATCCTTATTTGATTTCAATGACTTTGATTCCTTTATTTATTCACGACTTTTCAATGGGTTCAGTCTGAAAGTAGATTTTGTGAGTGGTCTTATGAATATTTAAACATTATTCGGAGCATGGTTGAGATACATATTCTTATGTAAGGGGTGTTATCTTTACGTTGGGGAGTACCCTTTCAGTTGGGATATTTACATCCTTGATGTTTCATTATTAAACTTGATTTTAGGTATGGATTTATAGGTATCATAATGATCCCACAATAATTTTTATTGTAGGATAGTATCCTTTACTTCTCCAGTGGGTGATAGTTATATACATTGTAAAGAGTGAAATATTTAGGAAGGACATGTTGGTCTAGTTCCTCAACAACTAAGGGAGCTCACCACCTAGGTTTCAAGCATATTGTCGGATGCTGGAGATGTGAAGTAAGATATCATTCCAACCATGGTAGACATGTTCCAGGACATGATTCTTGTATAATTTTTAGGGATTCCACCTAATAGGGATGTGGAGTTTATGATTGATCTCATGCATGGAGATGATCTAGTTTCCATTACACCTTATATAATAGAACCAACATAGCTTCATGATCTTAAGACTCAGTTGGAAGAGTTGATGGATAATGTATTTATCCATCCAAGTACATTGCCTCGGGGTTCTTTAATCTTTTTTTCTAAGAAGGATGATGGGATTTTGTGCTTATGTGTTTATTAGTGGAAGTTCAACTAAATAAAAGTGAAGAATCGGTATCCACTTCTGTGTATCAATGCTATCTTTGAATAATTGATTGTATCTTTCATTTTCTCTAATATTTACTTGAGATAAGGGTATAATTAATTGATAGTTTAACCTTAAAATATACCATGAACTTATTTTAGAAGAAGGTATGGCCTTTATGAGTACACCATGATGCCTTCTGGGATGAATAATGCTCTGGTAGTGTTCATGGACATGCTGAATTGAATATTAAACCCATAACAATATCAGTTAGTGGTTGATTTTTTGGATGAAATATTTGTATACTCCACAAATCATGATAATCATGCTTAATTTATTGAAATCAACCTGAGTACAATGAGAGAGAAACATACTATAGGCCAAGAAAGATAAATGTCAATTATTGATCAATAAAATATATTTCTTTGGTTACATAATATCAGAGTAAGGTATCTCAGTGGTTCCATAGAAGGTGTAGGAAGAGGTTTCTTGGTAGCATCCTAATAATTTTTTGATGTATGTAGCTTTCTTGGCTTAGCAGTATATGATCAAAGGTTTATCTAGGACTTTTCCCACTTTGAAACTCTAATTTTGGTCTTGAAAAAGAAGGGAGTTCTGCTTGAATGTTCTGGATCATAGGAGAATGATTTCTAGTAGTTGAAGAAGTATTTGAATACAACACCAATTTTTTTTCATACTTGAGCTAGGTGAAGAGTATATGGGGGTTTTTGATGCATATAGGATAGGAATTGGAAAAGTTTTGATGTAGGGGTATCTTCTTTTGGTGTATGTGTCATGGAAGTTGAGGCCTCATGAATTCAATTACCCTATGAAAGATATCATGTTATCTTTGGCGGTTTATGCCTTGAAGTTTAGGAGGAATTATCTATTATAAAAAAAATATTACTCTGTATACTAATCACAAGATATTAATGTATATCTATTCACAATGAGACTTAAATCTTCAACAAAAGATATGGGTTGAGTATATGTAGTCATTTGATATTGAGATTTCATATATTCTTGGGAATGAAAATAGTGTATTTGATATTTTGAGCTGGAAGACATAGACTTAGGAAGTTCAAGAGTTTATTTCTGAGTGAAAGATAATGAATATGTCGACTAAGATGAATGTTGTGGTTTAGTAATTCTAGGAGTATATTATTTTCATATCTATATCAGTGGAATCCAACATTTTGAGTCAGTTCAAGAAAATACAGTGTGCAGATCTAGAGTTTTTTACCTTGAGGGAAAACCTTGATGGTGGGGAGTAACCTTAAAATTAGACAATAGATGAGGATGAGATCATCTATGTCAGAAATCATGTTTTTGTTCCCACATGTATAAGAGATTATCTGATGCATGAGTTTCATTTTGTGAACTGGTAATTGCATCTTGGTTTGAACAAAATATACCATGACCTATGTTGAAAGTACTGGTGGATAGGCTTTAAAAAGAAGATTTTAGTGTTCATGACATGATTCTACACCTCTCAACAGGTGAAGACTAAGCATCAATAATGTGGTGGTCCACTATAGCTATTTATCATTCCAAATTGGAAGTTGGATTATGTTACCATGTTTTTTGGGTAGGTCTCCCAAGGATTCTTCAAAATTATGATGCTATTTGGATGATTATGGACCGATTGAACAATGTATCACACTTCATGCCTATTAGGGTGAATTTTTCAGTGGACCAGTTTGAATACATGTACATTTGGGAGATAGTCAATCCATATGAAGTTACATAGAGTACAGTTTCAAAACATGACTCATGTTTCACCTTGTGCTTCTAGGAAGGATTTTAGAAAGCACTTGGTGCACATGTTTTTTATGAGTACAACATTCCATCCATATATAGATGGATAGTCAGAACATACCATATATGTTTTATAGGTTATGTTATGGGAATGTTTCATATACATATGTGGGTCTTGGGAGAATCACTTATCCCTCATTGAGTTCTAATATAATAACATTTATCAGGAACTATTCAGATGGAACCATATTAGGCTCTTTATTGTAGGCTGTATAGATAACCAATATGTTAGATGGAGGCAGATGAGTCATAATTTTTTGGACTGAGTCTAGTGCAGGAGACATAATAGTAGGTGTAATTGACTTAAAAATGTGTGGATATGGATCTATGTAGAAATAATTCATACGCTAATAGACATCAACGACCCCTTGAGTTTATAGGGGTGATCATGTGTTAATTTGGGTTTTAGCTGGATTGGTTCACCATAGGATTCAGAGGCAAGGCCAGTTGGTGACCAGGTTTGTTAGTCCACTCAAGGTTGTAGAGGGAATCAGGCTAGTGGTGTACCAATTGTCTCTTTCACATAGGTATAATTTTATGCATGAATTATTTCATGTGGAAAAAATTTGGCCTATCACCCCAACCCTTCTCATGTGATCGATGTTCATGATGGTGATATTGTGACTGATACATCTTATAAGGGGAATCCAATGTTTCTTATAGATCATAGTGATAAAGTGTTGTTTGGAAAGATTAAGATAATAGTTAGAGTATTGTGGAAACATGGTCACGCTTAGGAGGAAACATGGGAGAGAGAAGATGATACATGGGATCAATGGCCCGATCCTTTTACCATGGAATCTTATAAATACATATGAGTGCAACTCAAAGAAGATATATTATATGGTGGGGAGACTGTATAATCTCTAAATTTTCTGAATATGTATCGAGCTCAATTTTAGGCACTATTTTTCTTTTTATTACTTTGGTTGAGTATTTTATTTGGTGTGTTCCAGGGAATTTTTGATGTTTTTGGGAGATGTTTGGGAAGTGCATTGTTGGACCACGGTTTTCCCAATCTATGTGACCAAACCAACAAACCATGAACCTGAAGACAGTGAGGATTACATGGTTGGCATATAGTTTGTCAAACCATGTATTGAATTAGGAGAAACCATAATCCCCCTAAGGTAAGGTACACAGTTATGGCACATGGTTTGGAAGTGTTCCCCAACCCAGGGACCAATGCGCATGTGATTTAATTCCTCCAAAAAATTATAAATAAAAACTTGAACACCTCGATATTATCCCCAAATCCACCCAACATAGACCAAATATAATTACCATGATTTTTGGAGATCTTTAAAGGATTAAAACCCTCTTAGAACTCCGTTCTTGATGAATTGAAGATCCATTCAAAGGATCATATCTCTATTTGTAAGGGATTTCTTCTCCATATAGATTTATCTCCCCCAGTCTATCATTCTCGATGACGAAGGATAAGTTTTCTCCTTTGGAGATAGTTTATATATAGTATTTGATGGATATTGATCTATTTGATCTTGATATTAGGGTTTGGACTGAGATCTTCCACACCAATGTTTTCTTGATTGTTCAGCTTCAATTTGGGGATTTTCGGTTTGGCGAACATCCATCAACAATATTGAGGTAGGGGGTCTAATATTTCATTCTGATAGTGTTATCATAATTGTTTGTATGCATGTGTGAAATTGCAATATCCATGTTGGAAACTTGAATTTTGGATTGATATATCAATCAATTAATGGGATTGTGAAATTAAATATTTTATGGGATTAATTACTGGGTCATTTTTGAAATTTTGGAATTTTTAGATTAATGTGATTATGAATTAATTGATAATGGTAATTAAGGTATGGTTGGATTAATCTTTAAGGGTTAATGGGTTATATGTTTAAATTTTTATAAATGGTTTCATGATGAATTGTTCATATTGTTCCAAGAAACTAATGTGAAGAATTAGGTTTGATTTGATAATTAAAATAGTACAACATGATGGGAATGTATGTTATGAAGGATAATGTTGGTTAAAAATGGTTTATATATATTGTTATATATGTGATAATGAGTGTTAGATAAGGATTGATTCTCCAAATACCCATATGTAATATTGAGTTTGGGGTAGGGATTTATGCTCCAAATACCCATATGTTATAATAATGAGGTGTGGGATATGGATTGTTTCTACAAATACCATTAGGGGATATAAATGTTGTTCTAGTCCCAATGCATTAGTGCTTAACTGGAGTTCCAAGTGGCATTGATATAAAATTGGAATTAAATTATTGATTAAATACTTGATATAATTTTTTATTGATTCTCTATAATATAAGGTTCATAATCCATCAAGGGATAAAGAAGGTATTGATTATTTGGGTGTCATTATGAACCCCTAAATCATGAAATTAATTAATGAATAATAAAATTTGAAACAATTTAATCTATTTATTTTTTTATTCAGTATATAATTGAATACATTTTTATAGACTGGATATTGTTTTAGAATTCTTTGGTGGTGGCCTACTAAGTTGTACTCACACCTTACTCAAGATACCTGATCAATACCCAAATAGACTTCCAGTTTTCTAGATAGGATAAGGGTAAGATCTCTATGTTAGATGAATAATGTGGTATGGAGCATGGTTGAGGGAACTGAACATGATATTGGGACTCAAATAGATTTTGTCAGTGTATTTATTTTGTGTTTTTTATATTGACACTTGACACATATATATAATGATGTTTCTACTACTATAGTTTCAATATTGATTTCCATTTTTTTATTATCATGTGATACAGGTCGATATTGATTATGGTATTATTCTGGTTATTGGTTATGCCATATGGTTATTTTTATATTTTTTTTGTTTTATTTTCTTCTTTTATATAGAGGGTATTTTCTACCCATGATATATATTAGACCCTCACATATAGAAAGAATCCTATGGAATATAGGGTGTCATGATTGAGGTTATGGGAGTAACTGGATTGGGGAACAAGTATGTGGAACCTATTTGAGATGTCACAATCCCCTCTAATGTTATCAATAGAATGAGGGGATGGGGGGACCAAGAGAGGAAAAGGATGTAAACAAACCAACCTAGTTAAACCTTGAAGTAATAAAATATACGGCTTTATTCCCCTTACAACACATGTGTAGAAATTCAACATAGTTATTAAGAATATTCATGTAGTTATGGTTTCGATAAAAAATGGACCGTGTGGTGGATATATGCCCCATGAAAGAGTTGTGGATGAAAAATGAGTTAGTTTTAAATAAGGCCAATTCAATTCTTCTTGTATGACATAAATCAATCACATAATGCATGGTGCATGATTCTATAAGGATAGTGTCACCACACCCATAGAATACACTAAAGGATAAGAAATCATAACTCTTAGGGTCTCAAGTGATACCCCCTCACATGAAGCTAAGGTTGGAAGACCCATTATTGTTGATCTTTTGACCAATGTTAGAGGATTCTGACATATCCAACATACCTATGAAGGCATCCTATGAATGGATAAGGAGGGAATACTACCACCAAGATATTACTTAGATAAGTGGAGTTCTTCCATGATTTCATAATAAAAAACATGTTAGACTCCATAATCCTAGTATTGAACACCATAGTAAGCATCGATCTAAAGTGGAATTTGAGATGAACCTATACCATACATTCCAAATACACCAACATCTGACTTCCAAGAGAATAGAAATAACCTTTATTTCATGTTTTTTTATATCCACACCATGAATTCAGAGCTGGAGAAACATCTTTCTTGTAAGATCCTAAGATGATAGGCCCTTAAACTCACCAAAGGAGCACCACATCGAAGATAACCACTCTCGTTGAAAGAATATATGAGAAAAGTATTCATTACTAGAATTATAGAAACATGGACACAAAGAAGTGAGCTTTACCCCCTTTCTCTTGACCTCATATTATATATAAATATAATGGACTTATATTCACAAACTAAAAAGATGTACTTTGCAACTTTGTCCATGAACTGGAGTTGACGAACCTAGTTATATTTCTCCCTATTTTCATGTAGAGCTTAAAAATATGCCACAGCTAGAAAGTACCCCAATGAGAATCCCATGAAAAAAATTTATCCCAATCATCTTTCATTATGATTTTTTTAAAAGATATCACATTGATCTTGATTTAATATGGCTTGAATAAAAGTATAATTGAGGCTCCCTTTTCTAAATGCAAGGCATGATGTCCAGCATCCCAGGAAACCAAGACTAGATCCCACATAGTTGTGGTTCTATAAGATAATGTCTCCCCACCCAATGATACAACATGAATCCCGTTAGATATCAAAGACATTCCCTTGGGGAATCTACTATAGACAGGAGACTTTCCCCATCAGTGAACTATGGTCCTTCCAATAGTTTCCCATGATGAACTTTCTCCGAAGTGATTGGTCTTCTAAAACCAACATTACATTTTATCATGAAAGCAAAGAATCTTTCCTGATACACTTCCCATATTGATACAACATTTATCCACCACCTTAGCTAGCCTAGCCCATAAATCCCAATTAAATATCCCATTAAAGTGAGCATACCAACTAATAGAAGACATAATAATTTCACTGTACTTATTGACTTCCTTCAGCACCTTTATAATTGATAAGAGTGATTATACCTTTTATATAAAAGTATTAGTTCTTCTAGTTTATAATTTTATTGGAAATTGTATCAAACAACCACTCAGAATATTAAAGAAATAATATACCAGAGGAAATTTGGGATCCCTTGTAATTCAACTGAAATTTAGTCTTATGAACTACTTATTTGGTTTATATAATTTTATAACACCACTATGAACATAGATTCAGAATAAAAAAACTACTATTATCACTATTAATGAGTTTCCCACTCCATTTTCATTATTCCTTTAGATCCTTATTAAATAAATTTATGTACTTTCTAATTCCATTAAAAAAGAAAGCCATATCATCTAGAAACATGATGTGGGATATAGAAATGATGTGTAGCCTATACCAGAAGTAAAGGGTACTTCTATTTTGAAGGCACATAGTTAGGTACCTACTAAGGGTATCCTGATCTTGAACAAACACAATCAGTTATAACAGGGTCCCTTCCACATCCCCCTGAACGACATGAAGAATAAATATTTGTAACGCCCCGACCCGAGTTATCCAAGGCCGGTGCATTACTTCGTAACATTGGAATGATCACAAAAGATCAAGTCTCGAAAGACCGATTAGTTTAGTAGCCCTGGAAACACTAGATACATTCATAAATGTTACATTACATCATAAGGTGAAAAACTACAATAACAAAGTCTCCATAGTCCACACTCATATCCTCTTCTGACTATCCCTACAGGTCATTCATAAAATACTTCTTCACATCCTGGAAAATATTAAAACATTGAAAGGGGTGAGCTCAGATGCTCAGTAAGGATAACAATATAGAGGAAGCTTTCATAAATAAACATTAACATTTAAGGCAATGTATAACTAAAACAAAAGCCTTTTAAACTTGAACTTTAGTAGAATATGGCAAAAGTAAAATGAAATAATACCATTTACTCAATCACACGGATATTCTACTAGTCGAATAATCACATGAAATATGAATAACCACTTTCATAATGATGGAATGCATAATGCCAGACTATCATAACCACATAGCCAAGGCCTCGTGCCAAGACCACAAATAAGATTTTGTCAAGGCCTCGTGCCAAGACACTAGTTTGTCTCATGAGACCTACCGATGCAATTTTTTTAGAAGACTCTTACTTTTAAAATTTATCAAATATACTCCAGTGTTTTTCTGAAAACATTATGCAAGCTTCTGAAAACAAAATAACTAATTCTGAGACTGCTCGACTAATTACATGCCATGATGGGTCTACGCCCAATCCCTTCTTGTTTACCAAACTTGAGAGTCGGGTTTTCTGAAAACAGTTTTAAGATTGCGTTAAATACATATACATTTGCACTAGGTTTTCATATATTAAGACTCATAAACAACGTTTGATACATACCATTTTTAAAACCAAAATAAAAGAAAAGTGAAACATTGTATTTGTTTTTCATTTAAAAAAAGATATGGCTTGTAGAGGAAGCCTAAACACAAATAATGGTCATGGCGGCGGAGAAGTCGTTGTCGCCGCATACATAAGACAAAAACATTCCTTTTGTTGTTTAGTAAAACGATTTGTAAAAAAAGATTCCTTTTCGAATAAAAGTCAAATTCAAAGGGGTTTATACACCGTATAAAAGAAAGTTGTGTATAAAACAAAATATTCCTCAATGAAAGGAGATTGAGACGAAGTCCCATACAAAGATCATTTTTTTAAATAAAGTAGATATATTATGTGTATTCACTATAAGTACACATAAATAAAGTACAAATACAAGATATGACATAATAATATCATGAAATAATTTGAAAGTAGGAGATTAACCCAAAGAATAGAAATTGAGTTAAGAAGTTCCCTTACCTCGTGTACGACTTGACTCGATCGTTCTTTAATCTTCTGAATAATAAACTAGAGTTAATTTATTTTTGATTAATAACCTTTTACATGTTCATTATTTATTTTATATCACTTATTACCATGTTATGGACATTATGTAGTTATTTAAGTTAATAACGGTCATTTTGTCGATCTTTGGCACTTGAGTCAAAAATAACCTTCTTATAATTACAAGTTGTTCATGTGGTGAAATATCCATTATATCCAGAATTATATTCCTAATTTAGATATCATATATATCATATATATCCATTATATACATGCATTTATAATATTACATAACATTTATAGGTAAGAAATGAAATGCACCGTTCATGGAGATGGTAAGCCGTACATATGCATGAAGGCTACTTTCATTTATATTTCATATTTAATGGAATGAAATTATAATTATATAAAGTTATACTATAATTCCAGTATAATATAATGTATAATACCATTTACTCCATCCTTTAAACATCCCACATATGGCATTAACGATTCAAATCACTTTGAGGGGGCGGTAGTCCGCACTTCCTAAAATGAAATTATCGCGTTTACCCATAATGAAAATTGTAAAGGTATGCCATAAATGAAAAATACAGAATCATAAGGAAAAAAACATAATATATATCATATATAAAAATAGTGTCATCATAATGGCCACCATTATAGGTGTTAAAAGAATATTGAACAATCATCGTTTCGTGAGGCAGTATTTCGCCACCCACAGAAACGGTATGTTCTTTAACCATTAGACGAAGGTGTGTGTAAGTGTAAACCAAATACTTATCATAACAACATCCTAGTATATTTTAGATATTGTTTTTTTACAAAATAAAGGAATAAAAAGAGTTTAAGGGGTTGGAGAAGAAAAATAAACAAAACAACATTAGAGAAGACATTACCTTAAAATCGGGTAACTCTTTTTGATTTGAGCCAAAGGCTTCCTTGGGAAGACTTCTGCCAAACGTGAGGCTTCTAGGAGTAAGGGAGGGAAGTTGAGAGAGTATTTGGGCAGAGGTTGGCTGTAACATCCCAAGTAAGTAATGAATAATAGATATTTTTATCTATGTCTATTAATGATTAAGATAGTGTTATAGAGGCTTAAAATGAAAATAAATACAATCTTATGCATGGAATACACTAATATTCATAAAAGATTGTTTTACTGCATTTTGATGGCAAACCATTTTTGAATATATCTTTTGAAAATTTTATAAACTATGTTTGTCAGAATAAACTTATTCTTTATGATTGGGACATCAAAATTTACTTTGTGTGAATTTTTGGTATTTTTCTCACAATGTTCATTTTTTAATGAATAGTGAGAAATACTGCATTTTACATCAAAAATGCTGTTTTATCTAATTTATTTATATGATTAGATTATGTTTTGAATTGTGTTTGAAGTGAAATTAGAATATATTTTTACCATTTAATGCAATGGTGGTCATTGGAATCAATTTCACTTTGAAATTAGACTTAAACTGGTGTCAATCTTTTGATACTTATTGTTTCATAAAAACACGCTATTTGCTCTGACAGAGGGAATTAATTATTAAATTAATTAATGTGACTTATATGTTTTGAATTTTGTAAAATAGACTTCATTTTTGAATTCGGAATATCAAATATAGCTTAGGGTGGATTTTTGGTAATTTTCTGAAAAACATCAATTTTTGATGAATAGTGAAACCACTAAGTGGTACTTATAAAAATTGATTTTTCCGCTTAAATGAAATTTTTCCATCATTGTGTTTTGAATTTCAAAAATCCGACATACATGGTTGTCATTAAGAAGTAAAATGTGGTTCAATGGGATTAAAATAATTTTTTGGTGAATAGTATCTTATTAAGTTTTTAATCGCGATTAGTGGTAATTAGGGTAGTTTAAGGTATAAATAATGCTTTAATAATATGAAATGAGCTAGACACATGTCCCCACCTTATTGGTTCTGTCATGGCCGACCAATACAAGCCATGGGTAAACTTGGGGACCCCATAGAGACATTTTGGTTGGGAAATGACATAAATAACTTTTTATTAAATGTTAAAGTAAAAATGACACAAATAAGAGATGTTTTACGAAAATTTTTTTTACATGGGGTTATAAAGATCAGATTTTTCATTATAAATAGTAATTGGAAAGCTAAGAAGATTACCTATATCATAGTATTTTGTTTCCAATTTATAGACTTTAAATAAATTAAATTATTTATGACATCATGAAGATGTAGCGATGTCCTCATTATTTAATGATTTAAATAAAATGGAAAGATAATGAAAAATATAAAACCTACACATGGCCAAAACCAATTGGATGAGTGGATTTTGAATCCTTATAACCTTATCCTCTAATTATAGAAATGTGGGACCTTTTGAATCCGAAAATCTATTTAAAATAAAGTAACTTATCTTTACTTTCCAAAAGTCCCCCTCCTCTCCTCTTATAAAAGGCCCCCACCTCTACCTCATTTCACACACACCTCAAGCCTTTGGCTCGTCCAACCCCTGCCCATTTACTCTCTCCACATCCCTCTCATAATCCTAGAGGATTCACTTTGGGCAGAATCCTTTCAAAGGAAGCCTTTAGGCTCAAATCAAAAGGAGTTACAATTTTACAGGTAATTCATTCTCTCATGTTCATTTGTATTATTTTTCTTCTGCAACCCCCTAAACTCTTTTTATTTACTTCTTTTGTAACAAAACCAGTATCTTAAATATAATAGGATGTTGTTATAAGATTTATTTGAGCTACACTCTCACACAACTACATCAAATGGTTAAAGAACATACAGTTTCCGTGGATGGCGAAATTCTGCCTCCCGAAACGATGATTGTTCAATACTCATTTAACACCTTCAAAGGTGGCCACAATGATGTCACTATTTTTATATATGATATATAATATGTTTATGTTTTACTTAAGCTTCTGTTTTTTTTCATTTTGGGCATACCTTTATGGTTTCCATTATGGTTAAACACGATATCTTTATTTTAGGAAGTGCGGACTACCGCCCCCTGAAAGTGATTTGATTCGTTAATACCATTTGTGGGATGTGTAAAGGATAAAGTTAATGATATTATATATGTTATTATTCTGGAATTATAATATACTCTTATATCATTATGATTCCATTCCAAAAAATACGAAATAGAAATGGAAGTACCGTTTATGCGTACGTACGGCTTACCGTCTCCATGAACGGTGCATTTCATTTCTTACCTCTAAATGTGATGTAATATTATAAATACATGTATATGATGAATATATATGATATATATGTTATACAAATAATTAATATCATTCTGTATATAACGAAACTTTGACCAAATTAACAACATGTAAGTATAAGAAGTCTATTTTTGACTTAAGAACCAAATACCGACAAAATGAACATTATTAACTTAAATGATTACATGATGTTCATAACATGGTATAAAAGGAATAATGAACTTGAAAAAGGTTCATAAGCAAGTAGATATTAACTCAATTTTATTATTCAGGAGATTAAAGAACGGTCGGGTCAAGTCGGATACGAGGTATGGGACTTCGTCTCAATCTCCTTTCATTGAGGCATATTTTATTTTATACACAACTTTGTTTTATACGGTGTATAAACCCCTTTGACTTTTACGTTTATTCAAAATGAATCTTTTTTATACGAAGCATTTACTAAATTACAAAAGGGAATGTTTTTGTTGTACGCATGCGGTGACAACGACTTCTCCGTCGTCGTGACCGTTATTTGAGTTTCGGCTTCCTCTACAAGCCATACCTTATTTTTAAAAGAAAAATAAATACCATGTTTTACTTTTCTTTTATTTTGGTATTGAAAATGATTTTCACAATGTTTTTTGTGTTGTATTGATATCTTGTGATTGAAATGTGGAAATGTTATGTTTCCTTTATGCATGTTTTATGTGATACGATTATGTTATGGTTCTTGGGCATTATTATGAAGACGGGTGGTCCCGTGATAAACTAAGGGCGGGTGAGCCCGATATAGATCTCCAATGCATTGGGTAACGCGAAGGAGTGAAACGTTAAGGTTTCTCTGAAGATATTTAGGGAATATACTGTGATGGGTATTCCAAACGTAACCAAGAGGGTTACTCCCTACGTAAGAATGTTATGAATGCCTCAAGTTACCTTTCTGTCTTATGATTTCTATGATTTATTCATGATTTTTTGAGGTATGTTAAAGTGCTTATGTTTTATGGGTAAAGTATGATTTCATTCTTATGTATATATGTACCCATGTTTCCTTTCCATGTTTTTATAACCCATACTGAGCTTTTTATGCTCATCCCAAGTTTTTTTGAAATGTTTTTCACAGGTCAAGGGAAAGGTACATGATATGATGATAGTGTCAAGTAAGTGTCAAGAAAGAATCCATGTTTTATTTTAAATATGTTTCCATTGATGGGAATTAAGAATACTATCTTTATGTAATCACATTGTTTATATGTGGAATGTAATGCAAGTTTTATGATCTAATTCTCTAAAACTCTAAACCTGAAAAGATCCTCAATGTGTAATCTTGTAATAACTCAAGATTAAGTAAGGTTTAAGGCTGGGGCCTTATATTGGCCGAGACAAAAGGCTTTGAAGGTGTGAGTAAGGTGGTAGTGATGGGGGCCTTTTATAAGTGGAGAGGAGGGGCACTCTTGGAAAGTAATGAAATGATACTTTATTGTACAATGATTTTCGGATTCTAAAGGTCCTAAAATTATATAATTCGAGGATAAGGTGACAAGGGTTCGAAATATTCTCATCCAATAGGCTTTGGACAAGTTTAATGCTTATATTTTACATTATCCTTCCATTTTATTAAAATTGTTAATTAATGAGGTAATCACTGCATCATCATGGTGTCATAAATAATTTAATTTATTTAATGTCTAAACATTATAAAAAATATATAATTATGTAGTAAATCTTTTTATATTTCTAATGAATATTTATAGTCAAAAATATGACTTGTATAACCATATTTAAAAATTGTTTTAGTAAAACGACTCATGTTTGTGACATTTTTATTTTAACATTAAATAAAAAGTTTTTAATGTCATTTTCCTACAAAAGTGGCTCCATGGGGTCCCCAAGTTGACCCATGGGTTGTATTGGTCGGCCATGACTCATACAATAGGGGTAGGACAAGTGTAAGGATCATTTCATATTTTTATAATATAATTTTTACCTTAAATTTCACTAATTACCTTTAATCGCGATTAATTAAACTTAAAAGTTACTATTCAACAAAAAATTATTTTAATCCCATTGAACCAAATTTTACTTCCTAATGACAACCATGTATGTCAGATTTTTGAAAATCAAATCACGTAAGTGGTAATATTTCATTTAAAGGAAAAATCAGTTATTTAACTACCACTTAGTGGTTTCACTATTCATCAAAAATTGAAGTTTTTCAGAACAATGCCAAAATTTCACCCTAAGCTATAATTTATATTCCGAATTCAAAAATGATGTCTATTTTACAAAATTACAAACATATAAGTTGAATTAATTAATTTTATAATTAATTCCCGCGGTCAGAACAAATAGCGTGTTTTTAAGAAACAATATATATCAAAAGATTGACAATTGTTTATGTCTAATTTCAAAGTGAAATTAATTATAATGAACACCATTGGATAAAATGGTAAAAATTTATTATAATTATACTTTAAAACCACTCAATAGTATAATTTATCACTATAAATTATTTTGATTAAAAAGTTGTTTTTAAGTATTCTTCAATATTCATAAAAAATTGGAAGTTCTCAGAAAATTACAAAAAATTCAACTTAGGATAATTTCGATATTACGAATACAAAAATGAAGTCCATTTTTAAATATAAAATTTCTATAATTTTAAAAAGTGGTTATTACTATTCATAACAGCTACTTTGATTAGTCGCAGTGTTTTAGAACTCGAACTTGCGTACAATGCAAGCTATTGCATTATTGAAAGAGAGGCGTATCGTGGAAGCTCGGGGTGTTACATTCTCCCCTCCTTCAATAAATTGCATCCTTGCAATTTGAAAATTTTCTTTGAAAATAAAAGGTTGAAAATAGAAAATACCTTTGTGGAAAACCCACATCAGAAATAGGGTTAATAAGAATATAACATTAAAAGAAAGTAAGATAAGTACAAAGGTCACCCGAGATAGCCCATACTAGGATTCTATGAAAATATGGATATGGATGAAAAACAAACCATCAAGGTCTGATGGAGAGTTGTAGAAAACTGGATTAGGAGAAAGTTAACCAAAAGAAAATCACAAATTTGTGATTGGTTAAACGGTAATTGAATCCCCAGTTGGAAAAGTTAACCGACAACATTTTTGTTTTAAGTTACCTTTTATAATGTTGAGGAATTTATTAAGGAGATTTACTAAGAACGTAAGGGAATATACATACTTGTCATGTAGACTTTCATTCTTTAATTTTTTTTACCACAAACCCATCTTTCACTCTAAAAGGTAATAGAAATCAAAAATATTCTATTTATCCTAATTGTATAAGGTTACAAATATTAACACATACCATTTAGATTTGTAAATCTATTTTGTAATAACCTGGGACTTCCTGTAGGCTATTGGTAGGTAATAAAGGCCTATCACACTATGGTTGTGGGTTCGATTCCTGCAGCTTTGTCCGACGCGACGGGTTATCCCCCAACCTACAGGTTGTCCTTTTCCTAAAACTATAGTATTATAATATTCCAAAAATAATCTTCAAAAATGTCTTAACCTTAAACAATACTATCCGAAGTTCAACTTAATCCATTCCATCCTTTATAGTTATCCAAAATACCTCTGTCCAGACTTTTTCTAAAAGGTCTTTAAATTCCAAAATTAATTGTAACATCAGATTCCCCAAACAAAGTAAAGTTTCTCTTATTGCCACATACTAAAAATATGATTAACTTCATCATATTAAATCATTAATGAAAACAACAAGTACTGCAGTGCAATACTTATATATATATCACATTATCATTATAACCAGAATATAATCCTTGAGTCCAAAAGCACCAATACATTAATTATTCCGCTTCAACTGTAGTAACAACATAAGATTGTCCTTGATCCCTTGGCCTTTTCTGAGGTAAGTTTCCCTGATACTTAGGACATTCATTTGCATAATGCCCCATTTAGTTACAATTGTATCATTCAACATTGATAGCCTCTTTCTTTCCCTTGCAATCACGAGCCTGGTGACCTTTTTCTCCACATTTATAACAGACTCCCATTCCTTTTAGGCAAGCACCGGGGTGATTCTTCCCAAAATTATCACATAATGGAAAATCCTTCTTTCCCTTTTTGCCTTTATCCGTCTCTTGTTCCACCGTTCTCTTCTTCTCTAGCTTTACTTTTTTGTCATAAGACTTAGAGAATTCCTTTTCTGTCTTGATAGCACATGAGACAATATCTTCGTATGATGAGAAGGATTGTGATACTAAAGCTCGACGGAGAAATGGTTTTAACCCATCAAATAAACGATCAATCTTACTTCTTGGGTTACGTATATAATCTGCAGCATGCCTCACCAACCTTGTAAAGTTAGCCTCATACTTTGCGACATTCTCATCCTCATTCTTCCTCAGACTTAGAAATTGTCTTTCCATATCTGCTCGATGGTCATGTGGAAAGTATTTTTCTATGAAAAGATCTTTGAACTCTCTCCATTAAATATTTGATACTTCTTCATATTCCTTTGTGTTTTGAATCAGCGACCACCATTGATCGGAATCTCCAGTGAGGCGGTAGACTGCCATGACAACCTTCTCCCTTTCTCTACTCCCCAAGGCTTCGAATATTTTATCTAAGGGGTTTATCCATTGCTCAGCTACTAATGGATTTGTACCCCCATTAAATGTTGCCGGTTGTTGCCTCATGAAGCGTTCTAACATTGATCCTCCACATTGCGGATCAGGGTGCTCCATACGAGTAAGGTTATTATTCATACCCTGAGTGAGTTGTCCCAGTATGGTAATATGTTGATCAGCACCAGTTGTATCTACAGATCCACAATAATTATCTTGAGCAGGAGGGAAATCCCTACACGGAGTGCGTGCATTGATACGGTTTCCATTCCTTCCATTAGGCACCATTTCTAAACAATGGCATAAACTAGATTAGTTTATGAATCAAAATACCTAATTCCATACTTGTAAAATACATAACATAAATTGAACTATTTATGGATATAATTCATAAAAATGTTTTCTTTGAGGAAGTATATACTCATAACCCTTCATAGTGGTTTTTAAGGAAAATGAGAATTATCCTAAGCATATCCCCCGGGAGTGTCGTAACCAAGAGTGCAGCAAGGCCCGTTGTCGTGCACCAGTTCCCGTTCGAGTCTAGCTCAAAGCGGTGTTTTCGGGTTTTACCACTAGGTACATCTGTTCCAGAGCCGCCTCTACCTGCTCGTATCCAGACAGGGATGTATCGCTCAGAAAACTCACAACATCTCTATAATATCAAAATTCTAGGATGTTCTTCTATACTAATCCTCATAGTCTATCTTTAGGCTATGTGCTCTAATCAGAGTTTATCTAAATCTAGCTTCCAAGGTTAGTACTAAACTGCCTCTGATACCAACTGTAACGCTCCGACCCCGGTTACCCAAGGCCGATGCATTACTTCATAACATTGGCATGATCAAAAAAGATCAAGTCTCGAAAGACCGATTAGTTTAGTAGCCTTGGAAACACTAGATACATTCATAAATGTTACATTAAATCATAAGGTGAAAAACTATAATAACAAAGTCTCCATAGTCCACACTCATATCCTCTTCTGACTATCCCTGCAGGTCATTCATAAAATAATTCTTCACATCCTGGAAAATATTAAAACATTGAATGGGGTGAGATCAGATGCTCCGTAAGGATAAAAATATATCGGAAGCTTTCATAAATATACATTAACATTTAAGGCAATTTATAACTAAACCAAAAGCCTTTTAAACTTGAACTTTAGCATAATATGGGAAAAGTAAAATAAAATAATTCCATTTAATCACTCACATGGATATTCTACTAGTCGAATAATCACATGAAATATCAATTACCACTTTCATAATGATGGAATTCATAATTCCAGACTATCATAACCACGTATCCAAGGCCTCGTACCAAGACCACAAATAAGATTTTGTCAAGACCTTGTTCCAAGACACTAGTTTGTCTCATGAGACCTACCGATGCAATTTTTTTAGAAGATACTTACTTTTAAAATTTCTCAAATATACTCCAGTGTTTTTCTGAAAACATTATGCAAGCTTCTGAAAACAAAATAACTAATTCTGAGACTTCTCGACTACTTACAGGCCATGATGGGTCCACGCCCAATCCCTTCCTGTTTACCACACTCGAGAGTTGGGTTTTCTGAAAACAGTTTTAAGCTTGCGTTAAATACATATAAATTTGCACTAGGTTTTCATATATTAAGACACGTAAAAAACGTTTGATACATACCATTTTTAAAACCAAAATAAAACAAAAATGAAACATTGTATTTGTTTTTCATTTAAAAAAAGATATGGCTTGTAGAGGAAGCCGAAACACAAATAATGGTCACGGTGGCGGAGAAGTCGTTGTCACCGCATACATAAGACAAAAACATTCATTTTGACTTTTAGTAAAATGCTTTGTAAAAAAATATTCCTTTTTGAATAAAAGTCAAAGTCAAAGGGGTTTATACACCGTGTAAAATAAAGTTGTGTATAAAAAAAATATGCCTCAATGAAAGGAGATTGAGACGAAGTCCCATACAAAGGTAATTTTTTAAATAAAGTAGATATATTATGTGTATTCATGATATGTACACATAAATAAATTTCAAATACAAGATAGGACATAATAATATCATGAAATAATTTGAAATTAGGAGATTAACCCAAAGAATAGAAATTGGGTTAAGAAGTTCCCTTACCTCGTGTCTGAATTGACTCGATCGTTCTTTAATCTCCTGAATAATAAACTAGAGTAAATTTATTTTTGCTTAATAACATTTTACATGTTCATTATTAATTTTATATCACTTATTACCATGTTATGGACATTATTTAGTTATTTAAGTTAATAACGGTCATTTTTTCGATCTTTGGTACTTGAGTAAAAAATAACCTTCTTATAATTACAAGTTGTTAATGTGGTGAAATATCCATTATATCTAGAATTATATTCCTAATTTAGATATCATATATATCATATATATCCAGTATATACATGCATTTATAATATTACATAACATTTAGTGGTAAGAAATGAAATGCACCGTTCATGGAGGCGGTAAGCCGTACGTACGCATGAACGCTACTTTCATTTCTATTTCGTATTTAATGGAATGAAATTATAATTATATAAAGTTATAATATAATTAAAGTATAATATAATGTATAATACCATTTACTCCATCCTTTATACATCCCACATATGGCATTAACGATTCAAATCACTTTGAGGGGGCGGTAGTCCGCACTTCCTAAAATGAAATTATCGCGTTTACCCATAATGGAAATCGTAAAGGTAAGCCGTGAATGAAAAATACAGAATCATAAGGAAAACAAAAACATAATATATATCAAATATATAAATAGTGTCATCATAATGTCCACCATTAGAGGTGTTAAAAGAATATTGAACAATAATCGTTTCGTGGGGCAGTATTTTTCCACCCACAGAAATAATATGTTCTTTAACCATTAGATGAAGGTGTGTGTAAGTGTAAACCAAATAATTATCATAACAACATCCTAGTATATTTTAGATACTGGTTTTGTTACAAAATAAATGAATAAAATGAGTTTAATGGGTTGGAGAAGCAAAATAAAACCAAACAACATTAGAGAAGACATTACCTTAAAATCGGGTAACTCTTTTTGATTTGAGCCAAAGTCTTCCTTGGGAAGACTTATTCCAAACATGAGGCTTCTAGGAGTAAGTGAGGGAAGTTGAGAGATTATTTTGGCAGAGGTTGGCTGAGCCAAAAGGCATTGAAGGTGTGAGTAAGGTGTTAGTGGTGGGGACCTTTTATAAGTGGAGAGGAGGGGCACTCTTGAAAAGTAATGAAATGTTACTTTATTATACAATTCTTTTCAGATTCTAAAGGGCCCACACTTATATAATTAGAGGATAAGGTGATAAGTGTTCGAAAAATTCTCATCCAATAGGCTTTGGACAAGTTTAATCCTTAGATTTTACATTATCCTTCCATTTTATTAAAATTGTTAATTAATGAGGTAATCGCTGCATCATCATGGTGTCATAAATAATTTAATTTATTTAATGTATAAAAATTATAAAAAAAATATAATTATGTAGGAAATATTATTAGATTTCTAATGAATATTTATTGTAAAAAATATGACTTGTATAACCCCATTTAAAAATTGTTTTAGTAAAATGACTCATGTTTGTGACATTTTTATTTTAACATTAAATAAAACGTTTTTAATGTCATTTTCCTACCAAAGTGGCTCCATGGGGTCCCCAAGTTGACCCATGGGTTGTATTGGTCGGCCATGACTCATACAATAGGGGTAGGACAAGTGTAAGGGTCATTTCATTTTTTTATAATACCATTTTTACCTTAAATTTCACTAATTACCTTTAATCGCGATTAATTAAACTTAAAAGTTACTATTCACCGAAAAATTATTTTAATCCCATTGAACCAAATTTTACTTCCTAATGAAAACCATGTATGTCAGATTTTTGAAAATCAAATCACATAAGTGGTAATATTTCATTTAAATGAAAAATCAGTTATTTAACTACCACTTAGTGGTTTCACTATTCATCAAAAAGTGAAGTTTTTCAGAATAATGCCAAAATTTTACCCTAAGCTATAATTGATATTCCGAATTCTAAAAAGATGTCTATTTTACAAAATTCCAAACATATAATTTGCATTAATTAATTTTATAATTAATTCCCGCGGTCACAACAAATAGCGTGTTTTTAAGAAACAATATATATCAAAAGATTGACAATTGTTTATGTCTAATTTCAAAGTGAAATTAATTATAATGAACACCATTGGATAAAATGGTAAAAATATATTATAATTATACTTTAAAACCACTAAATAGTATAATTTATCACTCTAAATTATTTTGATTAAAAAGTTGTTTTTAAGTATTCTTCACTATTCATAAAAAATTGGAAGTTCTCAGAAAATTACAAAAAATTCAACTTAGGATAATTTCGATATTACGAATACAAAAATGAAGTCCATTTTGAACTATAAAATTTCTATAATTTTAAAAAGTGGTTATTACTATTCATAACGGCTACTTTGATTAGTCGCGGTGTTTTAGAACTCGAACTTGCGTACAATGCAAACTATTGCATTATTGAAAGAGAGGCGTATCGTGGAAGCTCGGGGTGTTACAATATTTCCTCACCATAAAGGTAATTGAAATCCTAGTAGAGTTATATCATTGAAAAAATAATTTAGTTTCCCATGTATATAATCCCATTTAAGATATCTCATTGAGAATGAAATCCAATTACAATGTATCATATATTTTTTCCATGCCCACTTTAAGAAAATATTGCCACCAAAAGTTTCCTATTAATGTAACCAATAATTTATTAAGAAAAACCTATAGATCCTTAGATATACCTTCCCTTAATGAAAACATGACTCTATTTAGAAACCCAACTATTGGGATTCTGCAAGATTCTCTTATTGATAACACAAAAATGAACCTTATAAGGGAAGCGTCACATGAAAATGGGTTTATACTACCTCAATAAATAGGGGGTTTCACTTTCAGAATGAGCACCCGAGTGGTATCACAAGACACCCAAGGGATACCACCTCCAAAAAAAAAGTCATGGATGGATTCTATGAGGACGCCCTTAATGTGGTCCCAAGTCACCAAATAGAAGGATATTGAGAAGCCGTTAGGTCCATTAGATCTTTCATAGTTGAAAGCGCAAACATCATCCCAGTTATACCTCACCTCTTGAATTTCTACAAAAGACATGTTGTTCTGACTAGACACCATACGAGTAATTGTTTCAATTATATCTACATGTCTCATTATATGGACATCCAATATTCAAGGGTTAGAGAGTGTAATGTTTTCAAATATTCCTCATCCATACCACCCAGCACCTTGAGATCGTTAGTGAAAGAACCATTGTCCATGGAAAAGACCCTCATTCAAATTAATTCCCAAATATATATGATTTTTATACTCTTAGAAACTATATCATGTTAATAATCATATATTCATAATTATTTATCATAATACCATCATTTACCAGGATACTTTCAATAGAATGTTCAAGATACAAGAGTGTGTGTTACGTAGACCTTAGATATTTTCATAATATTCCTCTTACAAACCTACCCTAACCATCATAGTATAATGAAATTAGATTCATTAGTACATTGTTGTTTTATTATATTAATTTAACAAAGATTATTTATTTACTTCCATCCATATATAAAAACAAAAGAATGCTAAATTTGAATTGTGCAACCTAGCACCTCCATGAAGCAACATTTTTTGTCCGTCATCTTAGTTTTTTTATTTTTATACAAAAAACTTAAAATATGATTCAAAAACATGAATAAATCTATATGATATAATTATTATTCTATTATAATGATATTATGCAATTCCTTAACCATAGTCACCTATCAATATATAGAGTGTTCATGTTTGGGGTATTTTTAACCACCAACATGAATAATGGTATAAAAATATATCATGGATGAAAATTGGAACTAAAAAAATAATAATTTTATAATTTTAAAAAAAATTAATTATTAGTGATTGGTTCTAGAACAGTAATGGTAGGAATTTATCTTATTAAAATATCATTTTCAATTACTAAAAATACCAAAATATGTCAACATTGAGTCAATATTCATGAAAACATGAGAACAAATATATAATAAATAAATAAAACAAGATAATAAATAGACCACATTCAATTAAATATAGAATAAATTTCATCCTAAGATGTTATATAATAAACTTAATTTTTTTATTTAGTAATTTAATCACAATATTAAAAATGAATCAAGAACACGATAAGGTTTTCTGTCTCAATCACCCTTCATTGAGGCATGCTTAGATATTATAAACTAAAATTCATTTGTATAGTGAAAGTAATTCCCCATAAATATATAATAATAAAATTATTATTTAAACTTGGAAACTTAACTTCCATTCATTATCATCCTTACTATGTTGTATGATTGATATCCACCCTAAAATATAAGGGTTCTTTCAAAATTCAATCTAATTTATTGAGATAAAATGTTTCGATAAGAGATTCATCTTTAATATCACTTATTATATCATATTTCTATCTTATGACATCAATTTTAATTCAAATATTACTTATTTATTCATTATATTAATTCTTTAAAATGAAACTTTGATAAAAAAAAATGTATATCCACTTAAATGATGTTTTCCTATCATAATCCATAATTTATATTACCAACAATGATCTCATTTTTAATTGGAATCCTATTTATGTGTTATCTCATGTGAAATATATATTTCCCTTATCCTATTTTCAAAATAAGGTTTCAACATCCTTCTTACGATGTGGGATTTCAGAAAAAGGTGTTTGAAAACATAAAAATGGATCGTTTGAAACCACACTCATTACTTTTGGGTTACAAATTCTATTTTATTTTATCCATTTTATCTATCTTATTCTCCGATTTTTAATCCATATATTTCACATATGTTCCATACATATACACCTAGTTTACTATACCTTTATTTTTGGTGGTTAATAAATGTTTTAATTTCCCTTATAAATTCCCACTTGTAAGTAAACCTGACTTGAGGAAACATCCAAATTTCTTAATTCATGACTAGTGTCACCTACATAAAATGTTTTTTCACCACAAATAACATTTGGATATTTGAAAACTAGTTCTCACAACCTCTCAAGATTCCCTGAATAAACATTTTATCCCCCTTTGGCCCACCCACATGCTGAAATCGGTCAATAGACTAATGACTTTCCCCATTGACAGAAGCATATTCTTTCAAATTTCTTTTTCATCATTAACACACAGCCTAGTAGAATCCCATGAAGGTTACCCATACTTATCAATAATCTAACAAAAAAATCTTTAACATTGGAATTCTAATTAGGTTGTCCCTTAAAAATAATGGTTCATCATGTGGACATTAGTAGTGAAATTTATCCTTTTAACCCTTCAAATTTATGGGGTTTTACATTCACTCCCACCTTTATAGAATAATATCCTCATTTTTAAATAAATATCAACCTAGGTAGTGACACCATGCTTTTGGATAGGTTCCTCCTCTAATATAATTGAAGAAACTTGGCCCTGTAGTCACCTCAGTTGACCCATATACACATGTTATCCCCTCCATGGTTCCCAACCATGTCCTCGAATGGGTTATCAGACTAATGACTGTTACCATATTCCAAAACGTGTTGTTTTAGTGAGATTTTTCCTAAATCATAAACACATACTATGATACTTCCCAAGATTTCACCCATCCAAACCACAAATCCAAGAAAAACCTCTTCAACAATAGAGTTCTTATTAGGTAGGCACATAAAAAGAATAGTGCTATTTATTTACATGCGTAGTAACATTTAACATGTTATCCCCTTAACTTGCTAGGGTGTTACAAAAAACCCAATTTAGTTTAAAGAAAACTATCCTAGTTCAATTCTGGTATAAAGGGAAATAATAATCTATTACTATCCTAAAATAGTAAAATCTATATTTTGAAAACCATTACCTGTGTGGTTTATTTTTTTATTCTTATTTATCCTTGTTCCTTATCTTGAATTTTCCAACAATTGATGTCAATGTTCAGGACGAATGTGTATTTATTAAAATATGAAAATAAAAAATGATTTAATTCCTTAATAACTTATGAATCCATATAATATGGCATTCTATCATGTTTTGATACAATATTATGAAACCCACTTCTTTCTCATGGGTTTTATCATACTTATACTTTGTGTATGGTTTATTTTTCTTATATTGAACATATATACATGTACAGATTATTATTTTAATTATGTGATGGGTGGTTCTAAAACATTATATCATTACAATTAATTGAGCAATATTTTCATCTTATGAGATACCATTTATAGTGCATAAATGGCTATCCTAAGAAAATTAGGCTATGTGATGGGTGGGCTTGAAATTATATATCCCTCCAACCAATTGGGTAAAGATTTATATATCATGATTTGTTATGTATGGTATTATAGAGAGACCCTAATACACTATGGTACTTTGTACACTATGTTTATGGGAATTAGGTTGGAACCTAACAACTATGGTACTTGTCTAACTTTTTTTATTGGAATGGGGAGTGGACCCAATCCCCTATGGGACATTTTTCACAATTTGTTTTATTAATTAGGAGTGAAACAAATCCACTATATTAATTTTTACACTATGTTTTCAGGAATGTTTAGTGATCCAAATCCACTATGGGGCATTGTACACTATGTGATGAAGTTCTTGAGAGTTAACCTTGACCTATTATGATGATGTTATTATTTATATTAACATAACATATTTATGATTCCTATATCATATGATAGGATTCAGTTATGCTATGTTTCCATGCTTCTCTCAAACAATTATGTCATGGTACATGTTTTCTATTTGATATTCTAGTTCATTATTAATGATTTTGTATAACCTGTATTGATATTCATTATTTTTATTAATAAATTTATTCATAATAATGATTTCTTATATGCATATGATCTAAGACTTGTTGTAATGTTGATAGTTTTCCCTTATTATGATTTTTAGATCACACATTTCTTATGATTACCTTCTCCAGGATATATATGAAAATTATAACTTATATAGAGTATAGAAGTGGTCTATAAAGATTCTATTTTGGAGAAATGTTGGAATTATTATTAATTAAGTTTCCTATGTAACTGTTCATCAATGAAAATAAACCAAAATGATATTTTATCCCTATGAGATTGTTATGAGATATAATGTTCAACTTATGAAAATGATGTAAAATAAATATATTTGTAGTTTGGGTCACCCTAAACCGATTAATCTGGAGTCTTCTCCATAACTTCTAATCTTAAACAATTTCACTATAAAAAATTCTTATAAAACATCTAACAAGATCCCCATTACATAACCGAGTATGATTATGTAGCCTTGTGGAATGTCCAACATCCTTTGACAAAATTAATCTTCGGTGAAGTAAAAAACTTCAACCAAGGTATATCAACCCAATAGAAAGTCCCCAAACCCAATACACTATAGATTCACAATGTAATATAGGAATCTTGATACAATAATCAATATCTAGTTAGTAAAATTTTAAAAAAATTAAAAATTACAGTCTTATATTCTACCCCAAAACTCATCCACTTAATAATTTGACCTACCTCATGAACTTATGAGGACTCTCTTGTTGTAATGTAAAAAAGTTATTCAGTCCATAGATAGTATTTTCAAACTAAGTGAGAACCACCATCTTCTCATAAGGAAATGTCTAAACTAAGTGTAATGAAATATTGAAATTCCTATGATAATGGGAATTAATTAATCTCAACAATGTATTGGAAACTACAACTCATCACCCAAATGGAATTATAATGGAGAATCCATTCCTCATTAGATAACCTATAATAGATAAGGATAGAACACAATAATTATGTGTAGTATTTAGAATGTGAGAGAAAACAATAGTTTGGAATAACATAGCAGATAAGAGGGAGAAGTACTGGATCCTTGTATAAAGGCCCCATCACTTAGAGAGTCATCAAAAATAGGATCAATCAAAGGTAAAGTATGTTGTGAACCTACATCATAATTCTGGTTGGCTTCCTATGTGGTGTCATCCATCAATTAAAAAGATAAACGATGGCAAAAAAAGCATATCTAATGAGATAACATGATATGTAAATGGAAAAAATGACCTATTCCTATATGATACATGTACCATTATCATTCCCCGTAATTGGAATCTTAGTTTATAGAGTTGAAAAGTTGGTTATTAGAGTCATGGTGGATAGAAAAATCGGTAGCTACACCATTAATAGGTTCCCTAGAATGGAATCCATTCTTGAGATTCCTTAACACCATTATCTTAAATTACCAAACCATTCCTTACATGACTACTAACTCCAAACACCATACATAATAAAAACCCACTTTGATACCCCTCTAACATTACTCGACCCACTGGGACACCTCCTGGGTGGCGGTAAGTCAAGTGTGACACCCAAATCTTTCCTCCAATAGGTTAGGGGTGGGTTACTATCATCGAGTAGGAAAATCACACATGATTGGAGGAATTTTCCTAATGAACCTTCACACAATGCACACATTAACATATGACATAATAATGTATAATGGAAAAATATAACCAACTACATTTTATGAAATGCATGTGAAAATTAGTAGGATACACAAAGGATAAGTTGTACATAATCATAATTCAAGGAGAAAGATACATGCCCAATTTACAAAAATTAAAGGTAAACATAATACAATTGAAGAAAAATTCTATGTAGAAAGCTATCTTTAAACCTGAATGTAACCCACTACTATAAACTCATAACACCTTAAATATTTTCCAATACCTTTTCCACTAGTGTCACTGCCAGGCACTAGATCTAAATAAAACACACTAACTCCATGAACCTAAGAACATGTAACACACTGTTATTTTATGATATAGTTATCTACAAATAAATTGGATTTATTTGATAGAATTCGATACACACAACACTGAGTTTAAAAGAACCATATTATATTATTGATATATTATTATATAATGTTATATTAATCACCTAACTGTTGGATTGGTGGGAATGAATAGGGAAAAGTAAATTATGAATTTCTTTACATATGTATAAAATAAAATCATTGATTATTAAATGGTTATAAATGAATTTACATGTGTTTGAAGGTATATAACGTTGTTTTTTGAAAAATAGTTTTTGTGCACACAATGTGTTTTATTTAAATAAAATAGATTAATATATATTGATTAATTATTTTAATGAAATGAAAATATGATATATTAAATCACATGTTTTAGCATCTAAATGTTTTTACAAGGCATGGAAGTAGAATAAATCAAATTTTATTTTCAAATATTCATTTTTATAAAAATGGTTCAATTGTGTTTTATGAACTTATTATAAAATGAATTTATACCACTTATTATAATTGAATCTTAAAAAATGGATCACATAATTGGGTTTGGGAGGTTCAAAATTTTAAAATCATTCCCGTTTATTTTATTAATTATGAATAATAACTCGCAAATATTTTTCACCTTGGTAAGGGTAAAGGAGGTCAAAGAGGGTGAGAACTTTGCAATAAGGATATACAAGTTCTATTAAACTTTCCTTTTTTTCTATTGGCTGACTGGATTTATACCATTCTCATCAAAGTTTCTAAAATATTTCTACTTGGTTACATTTTTATTTTACTATAACCTTTATATTATTTTAAGAAAAGGATAAATATAAAATTCCACTTTATTGACATTAATATATCTAATATTTTCACATAAGGATAAAAATAGGTTATGTTCAGTTTCAAATATTTCTTTGAAATAAGAGTTTATTTCTTGATCATATTAATTTATTTTTAATTTTCATGGATTTAATAATTAGCTTAGATTCATTTTTAATTTTGGGATAAGGTTTACTGAATTAAAATAAAATTAAAAAAAATGATATTTAAAATATGAAAAGTAATATAATTTGAAGGAACTATTGTATTCAATTTTTTTATCATGACATTGATGTAAATTCTTTTGAATAGATAAAAAATGACATTAATACTATTTTATTATAAAAAATGTTTTATTAAATTATTTGAAATTCATAAAAATAATTTATTTAGAAAATTTAATTATAAATGGTCAAAAATATCAACCATGTTAAATTTATAGATGACTTTTCATTTTATGGTGACATTATTGACCCTTAAATAGTAAAAAACTTTGATATTATGGTAATTGTAAAAAGGGTTAACGAGGGGTTAAATCAAAGGGATAAGAGTGAAAAAATCACCTAAAATTGTATTCATTTTATTATATACAGTTATTTAGACTCAAACTAATCATATATATTAAATATTTAATTTTTTTTTCAACTTTTCCATGAAAGTTAATTTATATTAATTTAATAATTTAGGTAATTCTAAGAGTTCCCCTCTATTCATCTATAAAATGGCACCTATTATCCTCTATTTATCAAACATTTTCACCTTATATATAATCCAAAACCTACCATAATACCTTTATATATTTCTTAAACATGTTATATATTTTATGGTATTTCTAAATGTAAATCCTTTCAAGGCTTATGGTTTAATCCAATAGAGATTTATCAACGAAGAGGTAGAACTCTTAACCAATTACTTTTGATTTTATTTCTTCTATTAACACCTATAAATATATGGTATCCATTATAAAATAATTAATTATATATATTAAATTAAATAAATTTTTATTATGATGATATAACAACCATTATCCCCCCTTTCCATCATATGGGAAAAGAAATCATAGCTCGTGCGTACGTATGCACTAGCAGCTCCACGAAGCGATGGGTTTCATTTTTTATCACCACTTCATATTAATGGTTATAAAGATAGAATTAATGAATATATATGATTTATATTATATTATTATGGTTCTATAAATTTTAATTATTCTTTTACTTTCTTTCATTCTATCCATAAAAAAATCGAAACATCTCTCATGTATACGTACAAATTACCATCTCTATGAAGTGATGTAATTCAGTTTTCATCATCACATTATATGAATACTTATAAAATTTTATATAATTATTAAATAATATAGAAATTAAATTATTAAAATTATATATAATATGGATCCATGATCAAAGTATGAGGACCCGGACTACCAAACTGAAACATGGATGAAAAACGAAACGGTTATCACTTAGAACACTGATTTTAATAAGGATTTATTAATAAACAAGTGATAAGATGTTATAAGTAAATAATAAATGGTATTATATATAATAGTAAGGTTATGGAATAATTTTTTATTAAATATATATTTATTATATAGGTGGTTCTAATGCCTATGAAGAACAATGAGACTTGAGGTAAGGAATTTATGTTTCAATCCAATCTTAATCATGATTATTTATCCTCGAATTTTGTTTAACAAAATTTTATGATAATTATCTAAAAATTTAAGTTAAATTAATTATCCAAAATTTATTCATTTAATTTTTATGTAATATTTCTATTTTAATCTTTTTGGTACATAAAATTATGGAGAAAATGTTTTTGGAAAAACCGACATTATTTTCTTATTGGTAGAGAATATTTTTCTTCCATTTGAATGTTTTCTTTAAAATGATTTCAAGAATATTTTTATATTATACTACAAATGTAAAAAGATATTTTTAACCAAGTTAGAAATTTTAGAAAAAAAATTCAAAGGGATCTTCCTGTTATTTTTCAAATGAGGTACTTTTTAATATTTACCAAAATGTGAATGGAATATTTATTTTCACATACATGACATGATAGTAATTTACCACTATCATGACTGATAAAATTAATGAATATTTTTACCACCCTAACTAGATAATACTATACTATTTTATTTATTTTTGTTATTGATTTTGTTTTATGGTCTACCTGGTTGTTTTTCCCCAGACCGAGAAAACTTTGGAAGTTCTGAGGGTGGCATAAAGATGGTGCATGGTTGGTAGAAAACATTCACTAGCCTCTAAAAACCGCGATTCCCTTCAAGGTAGTCCTATAAAGGTCACATAGATAGAAACATGACCATGTACCAGGCCCTATAAAGTACATGGCCTCACCTTCCTCTTGGAAAGTGGAACCACACGGTTTTCACACAATCTAAAAAACCATACGACCTACTCAGGGATTAAAAAAATTATTAAAATGAAATAAAATGAAATAATTATAATTATAATAATGATAACGAT
Organism: Viscum album; assembly: GCA_963277665.1. Taxonomy (NCBI): domain Eukaryota; kingdom Viridiplantae; phylum Streptophyta; class Magnoliopsida; order Santalales; family Viscaceae; genus Viscum; species Viscum album. Next base: position 930,028,047 of record OY728141.1, on the reverse strand, counting down.
AAAATGAATATACACCACCTCCTTCTTCTATGAACCAACCCCCCCCCCTTTCATTTCTATGTCATGTGACACCCCAAGACCATATCCCTACCACTCACATATGGAATCCTCATCCTCTCCCTACTGTGGCTGATTTATTACACGATTTCTAGTGCGATCATCCTAGGAAACCCTTTGGGCCTCTCCATAAAAATCTTCTTTTTTACTCCTCTCTTTCCTCAGCGTGGAATAAGGTCTTTAAAACACCAAGGTTTCCTCAATCTCCAATTTTTTTGGTTTTCATTTTAGTTTGGGTCTCGTTCTATTTTTTAGGGTTCCTTGGGTTCAATTAATACAATATTGGGTATCACATTTCAATGAAAGAAATTTCGACTTTAGTTTTGGGTAGGATTTATTCTAATTTTTTGTTCCAATTTAAATTAGGGATTTTATTAACTTGGGTTCCTAATTTTTTTATAGAATACTTTGGACCTCATTGCGGTCAATTTAAAACTTAATTCATAAATAAGATAGATTACAACTTCATAGAGTCATCATTTACACATATAAATAAGAAATCATATATATATATACCACTATTGTACATATTCCCTCCTGGTGAGGGGAATATGTAAATTGGGTAAAAGGGTACGTATATATATAATTGTAAAGTGTCCATCATTAAAATAAACATGTTTTGAGGTAGGTTATCTATATATGAGCATTTAATTTGAATTCGTTGATTTATAAAATGATTTAGAATTGTGATCTTATTATTATGTGGTATACATACACTATGATCAATTGTTTTTGGCTATTAGAAATGGGGTTTTCATTTTATTAGAAAATCAACCTAAGCTTCCATAATTGGTTCTTCCTAATAAAATATCTTTTTAACCATTTTCTAAAATGTAATGTGTTTTTAAGAAAATAATGTGGCTTGGTTGGAACATTGAATATTTTTTTATAAAAATGGAAGACCCCTATTTTGTAACAATACTTTATTTGGAAATATTTTGTGTGTGATAAATGAGTAATTTGGGAGATATTCTCAGTGAATAGACTTGGGCTTGGTTTGTGTGACTCGGGAAGGGGATATGAGTACGGAGGGTGATCAGTGGTGTGAAAGTGGATTTTTATTTGTGTGAAATTTTATGATATGTATGTGAATTATATTTTAATAACACCCAACTAAATTTAGTCTTGGAACATGGGAATCCGGGGTATCTATGTGGGTACACTAGAAAAAGTATGCTAGGAATTATCCAACATACCTAATAGGATTATGATATAACACTATCTAAACTATGATGACGAAGATTGGTTTACTCAAGCATGAGATAAAACTTTGTGTCCATGGTCAATCAATAAAAATATGAGGATCTTAGGTCCCCAATATCCTAGATACTTAAGAATTTCCTATCATGCTTACTCTCATGAAACATGTTTTACATGTATGATCCCTTTCCCTATTTTATAATTATTTATGAAAGAACTTACCAATTTTGATATCATACAGAGATGCCTATTTTAGTACTATTTTTAATATAAAAATATTTTATTTTATGTTAATTTACATTTTAAAAAATATTTTGAAAATGTGTTGAATTTTTTACTTAAAGTGTAAGCTTTTGATTGTTTAAAATGGAAATGAAAACCTATTTTGAAAATTGTATATATAACTGGAATGATTTGGATTTCTATTTAAAGTAATGAAATATTATATTTTTTATTCATGGAATATCTAATGGTCATTATTATGATCACAACTATTTTCTCTCATAATTTTCAATTTTAGGATGAGCTTGATTTTTGTCGATCATAGAGTGAGATTGGTTCCATGGATGGAGGTGACCTATGAGGTCACATGGAGAGATGTTTTGTTTTATTTCTCTATTATAATTCTAGTTGTTATTTTATTCTATGTTTTCTATTTATCTACTGTATTATGGGATAAATCATTCAAAATTGAGCTTCATTTTATGACCAACCGTAGTTTCCATCCAGGGAGGATCAGGAATGACTCTTAGGCTATGTTGCATTCTGACTTGGGTGACCAGTTTAGGGTCAACCCGGGTAGGTTCATGAGAAAATGGTACCAGTGATTTATCCATTTCTATTTGGATTTATCTAATATTTTGGTTCGATTATTATTTGAATTCAAATGTTCAATCATGGGAAGGTTCCTGATAACAATATATTTAAAAGGACACTTGAATTTCTAGGTTGGTTCAGGATGTTTGTTCCTAAAATTCAAACTTGGTTCTAAGATGTTTTCAAGGTTTTTGTTTTTTGAGAATTTATAGTATTTTTTTAGATTTAGTGGTTATCTTGGATGGATTAAGAGGGATAATGGTTGCTATTAACTGTCTAGAAATCCATGTAAAGATAATTCACTTGCCTCTTATAACCTCCAATTTTATCACCCAGTTGGCGCACAGCCTATCAAACCACACGACCAAGCCATATGTAGCAGTGGTTATTTTTGGTTATTGGGATCTTGATACATTGAGTAATTAGGTTAATATTGTCAGTTTTCAGTATTATTCTGTGTTTATTTTGTGATTTTTCTTTTATATTTTAAAATTGGAATCTATTTTATCAATGTTTGTTTTCCAAAATGAAAACATTAGGTTGTATGAAAATGAAATGGGTTGGTCTGGAAATAGAATTTATTTGGGAGGGGAATCATTTTGGAAATTATCTTTGGGATTTTTGTAATGTTTTTTGAAATGTGAAATGTTAGTATCTTTGAAAATAAAAATTTATAAATGTTTAATTTTATAATGAAAAGGTGTGGATTCAAATTGGTTGGTAATTTGACTTTTGGTTAAAAGTTTTGTTTTTGGAATATATATTTTTTAAATGATCATTAATATTCCAATGAATTATCACATATATGGATGTATGTTTTTTTCAAGTGGGTTGTTTGTGGTATGTTTGGATCTGTTCTAGAGATGGTAGGGATGTATATATATTTGAGGCTTCATGGAATACCAATGGTTAGTGATTGGTTTTTAAGGATTTTTATCTTTTTAGTAAATTTATTTAAAAAAAGGTAATTTTAATGTTATGAAAATTGAGTGAGTAGTTTTTTGGTTTTTTAATTTTATATTTATAGTATTATTAAATGGATTTTAGTTTTAACATGCTGGAAATGTTGTTGGAATTGTGTTTTTAGTTTGAGTTCTTAATTCATGATTGAGATGTGTAGTTTTGTATTGTGATGTGTTTTAATTTGGTTTTTTGCTTCTAGTTTTTAGATTATGCCTCAAACAAATCATGGTAAAGAGCATATTGGTTGGTTTTTAAGGTAGATTCATTGTTTGTTATGTTTAGGCCAGTTTTGGGAATTGTTGGAGGTCATTATTTAGTGATTTTATCTTGTTTAATTTATGTGGTTGAAATCTTTGAGAAATTTTTGAGTATGTATTTCTCTTGGTATTCCCATTGAAGACTCCAACTAAACTCTGAATCAAGGCATACAACCAAAGTCTTTCTAGACATTGAACTACCCCTAAGTCATTTTGGGTGGTCGTTCACCTTCATTAGCAGAGAAAGTAGAGAATACCTCATTCTTATTTGGCTTATGAGAAGGTGTTCCGTGCCATATAATCTCTTAAATAACTTTAATATTTTCTATAGGATGTGATGTCAAAAAATGGTTCTTTGAATAGGGATTGATTAGATCTAGACTACAGTGTAGTAGAAAATTCAAGACAATTTGGCTCTATCCATAGGTATCTAAATGGAGCAACCAAGGATGGGGGATGTACAGACAACTTTTTATTCCCAACATCGAAACCATCATAGTGGAACCTATTTATGTTTCCCCCCTTACTATGGATTTTTTGTTTTTGACGATTCTTGTTGGGAGATCTTATTAGCATATTTTTCTTATGATTTATATGTTGTTTTATTATGGATCTAAACTCTAGAATTGTTATGCATATTTGGGTTTGGTTTTGAAGCTAGTTATGTGTTGGTGGTTCCTCTCGGGAGCCTTATTTTTCATTTTATCTTTCTTAGAAATTTGGCTTCTGAAAAAAATATCTTTTTGGAAGGAATTATGGTCTTGAGGTTTTGGATGGAAGTGTTTATTATTCCATGCCACATTATTTGGGAGGTTGTTTTTGTTTGAGTAAAATGGTGTTTGAATATAGTTCTAAAATTATCGGGAGACCACCATAGGGTAAAATCAGTCTTCAAGGTGTTCATGAGGGAGGAATTCTTTTCTACTACCACCCTGACCCCAACCATGGTAGTTGGATCACCTATATAGTTGGTGGTGTGACAAATGATCATGATGATCCCAAATATAATATGATTATTTTTTTCTTCTCTAATTATATGTTAGGGTTTGGGTGTTCTCTTTGAGTTGTGTTTGGAAGGCGAGTATCAATTTTGGTTCTTTTTTATTGGATTGAGTTTCTGGTCTCATATGTTATTATTAGGATGTAGATCCAGTTCCTTGAAGACGGTCTTACCAGAAAATGCGGATTTCAAACTATTGGGGTTTGAAAGGAAATCTATTTTGTTGTTGTTGGTTATCATGTGTGGAGGTTTCATTTTTGGAGGGGGTTTGTCCTTGTTTAAGGTTTCAGTCAACTAAATATTTTGGATGTTTTGGGGGTGTTATGTGTCAATGTAGGAGAGAAATGTCACACCCCGACCTGAAAATACTATATTATTTTATTTATTTTTCCCTATCTTTTGTTTATTGTTATTTTGTGGGGGTTTCCACTGAAAGTTGAAATTTGGAAACTTTGAGTGTGGCACACAGTTGGCACATGGTTAGTAGAAATAGTGGAACAACCTCTAATAATCATGGAACCCTTGAATGTGGGACTTTTATTTTTTATGGATAGCTATATGGTCATGCGATATGTCTCATAAACCATGAGGCCTCCCTTTCCTCTAGGATAGAGGCACCACATGGTTGGTATACACTTAGGAAGATTGTGCAGTAAAATTGTGTAGCCTACATAGGGATTTAAATAATATTAAATTAATGTAAAATAGAATAGAATAGAATAATAATAATATTATTAATAATAATAAAATTATATCCTCCCCTATCCCTCTTGTGAAACCCAACCCCTCTCCCTTTACTCTGAATGTTTCATGACACCCCATGACTAAAACTCCCTACATCACTTGTGGTCTCCAACTCCACTCCCTCTAATGACTGATTTCTTCCATAATTTCTAAAATGATCATCACAGTTTCCTCCTCTCCATCACCTTATTCTTACACCATCCCACACTCCTTGTCGTAGTATATCGTTGGACGAACATTATGATTTCTTCATGGTCCAATTTTTTGGTTTTCAGGGGGGATAGTGGCTCCTTCTATATTACAGAGTTCCTCAAACTAGGTTGATACAAGATTGAGTCTCTGACAACAAAGGTAGAAAGTTACACTTCTATTATAAGTATAATTTTTTCAATTTTTATTCATTGGGAAAATTTTAATTTGGGATTTTATGACCTTTAGGTTCCCGGTATTTTTCTATTATACCTTGGAACTCCATGGGGTAGCTTTGCACTGTCGTTCATGAAGGAAATGGCTTGCGGCTCATTAAAGGTAGATTTCACATATATTAATCGGAGAGAACACACACACACACAAAATATATATATATGACCCATTTATATGTACTCTATCATGTCAAGGGGAATACTTGCATTTTGTAAAAGGGTTTATATATATATAAAGTTTAAGGTGTATATATATGTAAGTTTGATGTTATTGTCATCAAAAGTTACATGGTTTGAGGTAGGTTCCCTATGTCAGAGGATTAATTTCAATTCCATAATTTATTTGATGATTTAAATGTGTGTTTTTATTATTATTTGTTTTATATATGTTTTGATTTTTTGTGTGGATCTTTTAATTATTTCTCATTTTTTAGATAAGTTACCTAAGCATCCAACATGGGTTATTCATGTTAAAATATCCTTTTAAACTTATTTTGAAATATAATGAGTTTTTATTAAAATGATGAGGACATGTTGATACTTTTACCTTAAAAAAATAGGAAAACACTCATAAGGAAAACCCCTTGGGTAGGAAATGTGGTGTGTGTGATAAATTTTTTAATTGGGAGATACCCCTGATGAATAAAGTTGTTCTTTGTTTTTGTGACTTGAATATGTTATGTGCTTAAAGAGGGAGAGTGGAGGTGTTAAAGAGTATTTAGTTTTCTATAAAATCTTATTAGATGTATATACATTCTAGTTTAATAAAACTCACCTCAATTTAGGCATAGAACATTTGGATCCTTGGTTTCTAGGTGGAATGACTAGGATAAGTATGATATGCCTAACCCACCCTACAAAAAAGGATTACAAAACAACACTAACTAAACAATGATGATGTGGCTTGGATGGATCGAGCATGATATGGGAATTCACATCCATGATTGATCCCAAAGAGTAAGGGGATCCTAGTTCCACACTAACCTACCTACCTAGGGACTACCCATGGTTCTTCCTATGATGACACCTATTTTACTGGTATGATACCTTCTAATATTTTCTAATTTCTTAATGACGTAACCTCTCTATTTCCCATTCATACCGAGACACCTATTTTATTACTATTTTTACATTAAGAGGAATATATAGAATATAGTTTTATATTTTGAAAAATTATTTGTTGTTTCATTGAAAAATAGATTTCTAAAAATGGGTTCTTATTACTTGTTTAAAAAGGAAATGAAAACCTATTTTTAATATTGTATTTCAAAATATCTTTATTTGGATTTCTATTTAAAGGTAAGTAATTTGGTGTTGTTTATTCTTAACATCCCTATTGGGAATTTTTTATTCTCATTCTTATTTTCACTATCATTTTTCAGTTTCAGGATGAGCTTGAACTATATCTCTATTAGAGATATCTTGGTTCTATTATTGTATGTGACCCATGAGGTCACATTTAATTATGTTTATTTTTTCCCTTCTAATTACAAATTTAATTTTACTCTATTTTATTACCTTTTCTCCTGTCTTACAGGACAAATGATTCCTAATAGAGTTGTATTTTATGGCTGATGCTAGTTTTCAACTCGAGAGGATCAGAAATGCATCATGGGTCTTGTTACGTGCTGACCTGGGTGACCGGTTTAAGGTCAAATCAGGTTGGTTCAGGAAAATATTTCATTATAATTTTACGCGTCCCTTTTAAAAGTTTTTTTTTCAAAACAGTTTTTAATTTTTAATATTTCTTATAAGTGATTTCTAATTTAAAAGGTTATATTATTCAAGAAAAGTTCTATTGATCCTTTAATGAAATATTCATCTATGAAAACATACTCTGATTTTAATTATAATTTATTATGTATATGAACTAATGACACCATCCTTATTCTCTATTTGGTTGGTTTATTATTATAATGATGAGATTTTTGTGAATCCAATTTATTTTCCATGGGTTATGCAAGGATGAAATGATGAAATTTTTCTAAAAACCATTACCTTTCCATGAGTTGTGTTATGATGATATGGTGAATATTTTAAGATATTGTGGCACAAATATGTATTTTTTAATTATGTGACTACTGGGACTAGAGTTATATATCCCTATAATTAATTGAGTAAATCATTTTTATCTCATGAATTAATTTTGTGAAAAACATTGATTTACTCGATCCACTATGTGGAACATGTAAAGATTCCCAATCCAATGTGGGATGAAGGAGGTGATTCCTAATATGTATGATATAGAAAATAGTTGTTTATTCCTAATCCACTGTGTCTTTATGCACTCAGAATTTAAACATGAAATATGATATATTATATATATCTATGATGGTGATATACTTTTATAACATATTTAATGCCAAATATTTGAACTCGTGGTTCATAATTTATTAGTGAAAATTTATAACTCTTATGAGCCTTGTCTTTTAAATATAATTATATAAGTTATTATTTATTATTATGATCCCTAATAAATTGGTTATGAATGTTGTAAGTTATGACCATAACCTCATACCCTTATTATTATCTTCTGCTTTAATATGTTCATCAATTGATATTTCCCTTGTTTACCCTTACCATGTATTTGAGAACACCCTTTCTTATTTTTCCTTTCCCTTAGTTATCAAGAATGGTTTTAAGTAGTGTATGTCAAGAAGGGTAAAAATTTATAATATGTTTAAGATAGATGATGTATAATGAACTGAAATAAGATGTTTATGTATATAGTCTTCAAATACACCAAACCATTACAATTAGGGTATGGATCATAATGTAATGTATTGAATATTCATTTAAAACGATGTCATATTTACATATAAAAACATTGGTTCAACTAATTTTTATTAGAGGAACGTTTAATCAATCATTGGTGATTAATATTAGTGAACCTTGGTGAAAATCATGGGTATAAGCCTTTGTATAAGATAACATCCTAAGGTTTTTCTATGAAAGATATTATTTAGTTTTCCTAGAAATATTTCCTTATTTGGATACTAGATGTAGATATGGTTTTGGAATAAATGGATCTATGGGAAATGATATTGAAAATAGTTTGTTTATGTATATCTTTCCAAACATTCTGGTGAATAATGATTTCTCCCTTACTCTGTGCATCTAGTTTTACACTCCTCAGGGATACGCTTGGGTTAACATACATTTTCATTATGACCAATTTCAAAGGACTTGAAAAGATAATGACCAAGGATGGAATAGGTTAATACTAATGTGATATATATTTAAGATATGGATTCATAAATAAGACACATTATAAATAATTTTTAATTATTATTTTTATCACAATGACTATTGTGGATCATGGTATGTGTTGTGGTATTAGTAAATAGTTGGAACTCAAAGGAACTATGTTAATGATGTATGTGATGGGAAATGAAACAATTTTCCTCTTTATCATCCAAATGTTGTGGTTTCTAGAATAAAAAATTGTCTTTCTTTGTTTATAGAATATTCTCAAGTTACGAGTTAATATAAGATCCCAAATGATAAAAGGAGGGGAAACTGTTCTGTAAAGTATTTCATGAGAAAATATCCACCTTATTTTAGTGGGTCATATGATCTACTAGTGGCTGAGTGTGGGATTAGTACCACTGAGAAAATATTCCCCATTATTACGTTCTTAGGACATGAAAAAGTTTTCCTAGCCATTTATCATTTGAAAGGGGAAGTAGATCAATGGTGGTATCTTATTAAGAATATGAGGAAATATGAAGAAATTGAATCTATAGAGTGGGATAAGATTAATAAGATTTCATTAGTAAGTGTTTCAATCATATACTATATACAAAAATGGTTAATAAATTCCTTATACTTAAACAAAAGGATGATGAATCCATTCGTACCTATTAGAAAATTTTTACAAGAATTTCAATGTATTCTAGTGGTTTAAAAATTATCCATGAATGAAAAAACTAATCTATTCTTTGGTTTCTTAAAACCAAGTCCTTGAAAGGAATTAGATATAATATACTTTTTCAGTTATGTTTAAATGGTTTTATGTGCACTCAAGATAGAAATTGATGTTAGATATTTCTATCATTTGCATGGATTTGATATGAAAATAAAGATATAGAATCATGAAAACTAAAATAAATCACATGGTGGATGGAAATTCCATCCATTTATATGCTATAAATTCAGATTAAAAAACAATTAAATTTCATGAATGGAATAGGGAGGTGCCGTAAATATGGAAAGGATAGTCATAGTGCCCATAAATTTTGAAAGGTGATGAATATGTAGGTTAATGCAATAGAGGAAAAGAAGATTCCAACTAATGCATGAACCACACTCCAATGATTCAAATTTAATGAGTATGGGAATTACTCCAAACAGTATATGAATATGAAGGTTTATGATGGTGATCAACATTAACATCCAATTAATCCCAATAAAAAAGGAAAATATATCGTGATCACCACTGTTGAAGTGTGTTATGAGAATGAATTGGTCAAATTTATACTTATCATTCACTCCAGAAATTCTAAAATATTATTTGATTATGGTTCCACACACACATAATATCTAATGATTTTTTCTTAGGGTATCAAATTACCAAATCAAGGAATTAATTTAGAGTTAGTGGTGAAAACTCATATTGTTAAAAAGGATGAATCTTAATTTTATATTCCCTCTTTGATTGAATTTTTTGGTAATGTTCTTACTACAAATATTGTGGTTCTCCATTTAGTTAAATTTAATGTGACTCTAGGCATGAATTATATTTCTTTATGTATAACCAAAATCCATTTTAGAGGAATGGAATTCAAATTTTTCTATTTGTAATGAACTAATATTATTTTATTAGTGTGGTGATGAATAAAAAAATACAATGAAAATTAATTCTATATTGTGTGTCTAAATTATAATCCATGAGGGGTGAAAATATCATATGGTTTGGGAGAAACTCAAAATCGAATATATTTTTATTATATAGAGTTTATTGATGTATTTCAAGAAGAGTTTCCTAATCTTCTTCGGAATCATGAAGTTATGTTTTCAATAGAATATATACATATTTCTAAACTAGTTTCAAAGAATCCTTATAATATATAACCAATGGATATTTATGAGTTGAAGAATAAACTCCAAGAGAATGTTGATGAAGTATTCATATTCCCTAGTGAGTCACCTAGGGTGCACTTATTCTTTCTGTTTGGAAGGAAGATGGGTTAATGCGTCTTTATATTTATTATCCTGAACATAACCAGATACCTATGAAGAAAAATATCCTCTACCCCATATAAATGATTTTTTGTTCAATTATGAGGAGATAAAAATATATCATAGATTTAAATTCAATATGTATATCATCAATTGATGGTTAAGAAGGTGATTAAACCAAGGAAAACATTCTGTATGAGGTATGGGAATATTTAATTTATATTAATCCCATTTAGACTTACTAATTCACCCGCTATATTCATGGATTTAATGAATTTATTATTTAGATATTTCCTTGATTTGTTTGAGATATTTTTTATAGAAAATATTCTTATATATTCAAATAGTAATTATGAACATGGATATCATTTAATAATTGTCAGGAAGACCCTGAGGAAGGATAAGTTGTATAAAAATTTTACCAACTGTGAATTTTGGATTCTAAATGTTGCATTATTTGTTCATGTATTATCATGGGAGGATATATCAACAGATCATTTAAAGATGAATGTTATTAAGAAATGGTCCAGACCAACCATGGTATCCAAAATCCATTGCCTTATTGAGTTATTTAAATAATTCCGATATTTTGTGAGATATTTATCTTGACTATGTAATCCAATCACCAAGTAAACTAAGAAGGGGGTTATGTTCTTTTCGATAGATTAATGTGAAGATAATTTCAAGGGGTTTAATAGAAGGTTGGTTAGTGCACCTATAGTCACCCTAACCTATTATGGTGAAGAGTTTATGATATATAGTAATGCATAAAGGTATGGATTGGGATTTGTACTGATGAGGAATGATATAGTGATAGCATATGAAACATCTTAACTGAAAATACAAGAAAAAATTTCCCAACTCATGATCTAGAGCTATAAGTGGTAATTTTTAAGTTAAATACATGGAGGAATTATATTTATGGTGAAAGGTGTGACATATATAATGATCATAATATCTTGAAGTATATATTCACATAGAAATATTTGAATATGTACCATATAATATGGTTGTAATTGATTAGATATTATGTATTATTAACATATTTCCACCATGATAAGGTGAAAAAGATGGGTAATGCTCTAGGTCAGAAAGACCATGATAGCTTTTACATGATGAGTATAAAAAGAGATACAATACTTATGGATTTTTAGAATATGAATATTCAAATATCAAGGAAAGTGGACAAATACTGTCTTTATCAGATGAATTTTTTACCATATATCCATGTGAGGATTAAAGAGGAATTTAAGGAATATGTGGAACTATATAGGACATATAGAAATATTAATGAATTCAACTATGATTTTTATGGAATGATAATGTTTAGGAACTATGTATACATCCCATAAATACTATAATTGTATAATGTATAAATATTAGAAGGAATAATTATAATAGAAAAACAAGAAAATGGATATTGTAGTGTATGTATATTGATGACTGGTATGTTAGAATGTTATGGATAAGATATTTAATTATAAGGGGAAGTTACAACTATTAACTATACCAGAACCGAAATGGGAAAAAACTACAAGTATTTCATCATCAGTCTCCCCAAAATATCTAAAGGGAAGAATAATTTATGTGTTGTAGTTGATTTCATTACAATGTAAAAAAACTTCATTGATATTAGATAATATTAATTTATTGATCTTATTTCTTCGAAATACAATAAGTATGTGGTGATATCTCATGGGGTACCACTCTCAATTGTATCAAATCTATTTCTGATTTCTAACTATAAGTTTTGGAGAAGTCTCTAGTATGATCTAGATACAATGTTGAGATTCCAAACTGTATATCATCCATAGATAGATGGTCAGTCTAAAAGGCCCATTCCAGTTCTAGAATATTTGATAAGATCTTGTTCTATAGATTTTAAATTTGATTGGTATTAATATCTTTCTATGGCCAAATTTTCTTATAATAATAGGCTTCACTCAAGTATTTATATGCCTCCTTATGAAACCCTCTATAGAAAGAAGTTTAAAACCCAAAAGTGGTGGGATGAATTTATAGAAGGAATGCTATTGGGACCTAGGATTTATAAGGAAATGATATAGAAGATTAAATTCATTAAGCAACATATAAGAGCATCTTTGAGTTGATTGAAAATTTATACTGATAATCATCATTGATATAAAGAGTTTGATATTGGTGATAAGTTATTACTAAAAATATGTCCTTATAAAAAGGTTTTTAGATTTGGTTATTAGGGAAAGCTGATTCCTAGATCTATCAGTCTCTTTAACATTATTGATCACATCAAGATGGTAGTTTATCATTTGGTAGTTTTATAAAATCCCTCTCAAGTTCATAATCTATTCCATGTATCTATTCTATGGAAGTAAATACTTTATAATTCATAGGTACAGGAATTAGCAGTTATACCATAAGAATATGATCTTACTTACAATGAAAATCCTATATAAATATTGTATTATAAGGATAATGTTCTAAAAAACAAGACTAATAACCTAGTTAAAGGTCTCCAAAGTAATTAAGAAATTGAAGAGAAAATTTGGGTACCCGAGGATGTGATGAAAGATAGATATACTCATCTCTTTGTATTATAGTGATTGAATTTTTTTAGGAGAAATTAATTTTGAAGGGGGAATAATGTAACAAATTGAGAGTTTATGATATATTTCTCTATAAATAATTTTTTTCTTTGATATCTTACATTACACGTAACATCGAGTTTAAACAAATATTATTATAGTATTGAAATACTATTATTTAATAATATATTTATCACCTAGCCATTAGATTGGATGGTATTAAGATATATGAAAAATCATTAAAAATTATTGTTTACATATGTATAAAATAAAATCTTTGGTTATCAAATGGTTAGGATTGAAGATAAAATCATTTAAAGGTAAATAGAGATGTTTTCATGAAAAATAGTTTTTATTTAAAAAAATTAGATTAATCACTATTGATTAATGATTTTAATAAAATGAAAAGATAATATATTAAATCTAATATTTTTATATACATCTAATGGTTTTTACTAGGCATAGAATAATTATAAATCGAATTTTATATTCAAATATTCATTTTTCTTAAAAACGTTCTATTATGATTTACAAACTTATTGTAAAATTAATTTCTCCCACTTATAGTAATTTAATCATGAAAAAATGATTCCATATTTAGAATCGTAAGGTTGAAATTTAGTAAATAGTTCCCTTTTATTTTTGTCAATTATAAATAGTAACCTTGGTAAATATCTCACCTTGGTAAGGGTAAAACAGGTAAAATGATGTTAAGAAATATGGATAAAAATTTATATATTCAATAAGACTTGAATTTATCCTATTGGGTTGGTGTAGTTCAATCTTTCTCATCCATTTTTCAGAAATATTCTCACTCACAACCATTTTCCCTTAATTATTCCCACAATAATTTAAAAATGGAAAATTAAAAATGTCACTTTCTTGACTTTAATATCAATAATATTTTTTTTAACTATAAAATAAGATTTAAATACTAATTAATTGGTTTTATAGTAGTACATTATTTTTATTTTTTAGTTATTTAATAATTAAATTAAATTCTTATACAACACTAACACAAAATTTATTCAATTAATGGAAAAATAAAATGATGGAATTTGAAAATAATAAAAGTAATACAACTTGGGTGAATTATTCTGTTACATAAATCTTTAAGACAAATATACAATAATTAAATATTTTTTAAAAGTTTATATTATAATTCTATTTTTATCATTAGGAAATTAAAATCAAATTAAATTATTAGTTCCAAAAAATGACATTAATGATATTTTATAAAAAACAATATTTTTTTAAATTATTAAAATTCATAATAAATTCTACATTTTTCCAAGTTAATGTGAAATAGCTAGGAATATCAACCATTTTACATTTATGGGTCACTTCACTTTTTATGGTAACATTCTTGACCTATATGGAGTAACAAACTTTGATATTATGGTAATTGTCAAAAGGGTTAACGTGGGGTCAAAAAAAAGTGATATGGATGAAATCATCACCTAAAATTGTCCAATTTTATTGTATGAGATGGTTTCAACTCATAATCATCCTATATTTAAAATATATGAATTTTTTCTATTTTACATGAAAATTAATTTTTATTAATTTAATATTTTAAGTAATTCCAAGAGTGCCCCTACCCCCACTTACAAAAGAGAACCTATTATTCTCTCTTTCTCATAGATTTGAGACTTCTATATCATCCAATACCTACCATAATAACTTAATATATTACTTTCCCACATCCTAAGTCTTTTTTTTATTTCCATAAAACTGTCCTTTCAAGGATTAAGGTGTAAGCCAAAATGGCTTTCCCAACGAAGAGTTATAGCTCTAAACCGAGTACATTAAATTTTATTTCTTCTTTTGACACTTTTAAATATATGGTATCCATTATAAAGTAATTAATTAATTATGTTAAATATATGTAATTTTTTTATGAATATTAAACAACAATTATCCACCTTCTTTCTATCATATAGAAAAATAAGACATCACTCATACATATATATGGACTCCCACCTCCATGAAGTGATGCATTTAATTTTTCATCACCACATAAAATTTATGTTTATAATGATATAATAACACTATTTATATCAAATATATTATATTTTTATTGTTTTTAAAGGACAATTATTATTTACCTTTATATTGTACAATCCATTAAAAAATTGAAACATCACTCATGCATATGTACAAACTATGGTCTCCATGAAGTCAAGTAATTCATTTTTATCACTGATTTATATGAATAGTTATAAAAAGGTATATAATTACTAAAAATATAACTAATTATATTATTAAAATTATGGATATTATGTATCTATGATCAAATTATAAGGTTTGGTAATACTGAACAGAAACATGCATGAAAAACAAAAGAGTTATCACACAAAACAGTGATTTTAATAAAGATTTATTAATAAAGGAGTGATAATATTTTATAAGTAAATCATATATGGTATGATATATATGATAAAAGATATAACAAAAATTTATAATAAGTCTATATTTATTATCTTGGAGGTTTGAATGTGTACGATGAAATATGAATGGTTAGTTAAGGGATTTATGTTTGTATCCCATTTTAATTGGGATTGTTGATGCTTAAATTTCCATTGAGGAGATTCTATGATAAAAATATAATAAATACATTTTATTTTATCCTAATTTGGTTATTAATTGAATTTTTAATTTATATTTCCATTTTTCCTTATGTGGTACTAAAAAAGAATTAGAAAATATTTTTTAGAAAAATAGACTTTATTTCCTATTTGGCTGGGAGTACTTTTCTTCAATGTCCATGTTTTCATTAATATGTTTTCAAAAAAGATTTACTAGTATCCAATGATTTTTATATTAATTTTTATCAATTTTTTAATTTTTATTAAAATTATTCAAATTAATCTTCTTGTCTTTTTCTAAACAAGATACTTTTTACTTTTTACGAAAATATGAAAGAGTCATTGTTTTAACATGCACGACATGAAAAAAATTTCCCAACATTATGAAAAGTATAATATTTGAAGCTTATGTTATGTGTTTCCATGTTTATTTTCAAAGAAAATAATTTCTATAATATTTTGGAAATTTTTAGATTTTATATAAGTATATTCATATTTAAAAGGGAATTTTCCTCAGGAAATATTCCAGTGATCCATTAAATGAATTTTCATCTAGGATAATATCCTTAAATATTAATTATGATTTATTGGGGGCATTATCCTAAATACCAGCCTTATTATTTCTATGGATTTATTTTGATTACTATGATTTTATTTTTATGAAATAAATCTATTTTTCATGAGTTATTATATGATGAAATCGTGAAATGTTTATAAAATCCAACCCTTATTGATGAGTTATGTTATGAAGATATGATGAATGTTTTATGATCTTATGGAGCACTCGTGGTTTTTATTATGTTACCTGTGGGTCATTAGTTATATATCACTATAATTCATTGGTTAAATATTTATATATCTTGATGTAATTATGGGAAATGAGTTGATGTTTTTGATATATAATGGGAAAAAGGTAGGTATGCCTGATCTACTATGAGAAATAGGTGGTTATTCCTAACCCGTATGATATGGGTAACAAGTGTTGATTCCTGGTACACTATGATTTGATGATCTTGATAGGTAAAAATAAAATGTAAAGTGTTTTATTTTCCTACGATGGTTCCAAACTTTTATTACATGTTTTTTATGCTTATGATTTTAACTCATGGTTCAGGATTGAACTGTAATGATTTCCCACCCTTATGATTCATGTCTTTAAAATGTAAACAATTAATTTCATGATTCAGGATTATGATCCATGATAAATTGGGTATGATTTTTTTATGTTATGATCATAATATAATACTGTTTTACTTATCTTATTCTTATATATGATCATCTATTTATATCTCCCTTATTTACCCATTCTAAGAATTTGATCACAACTTTTCTTATGTTTTTTTCCCAGGCTATGAAGAATTGTTTTATGTAGATTATGTCAAGAAGGGTACAATGTGAGAATAAATTTATGATATATGATATGAAATATTCCTAAATAGGATGATTCTTTATATAGTATCCAATGAAACTTAACATTTGTTTTTATTGTATGGATTTTAATGTTTTTTTGTTGAATATTCATATAAAATGTGTTAAAATGTTTGTACAAAAAACATCAATCGCCTCAAAACAACTTTAAACTCTATGTGAATTGCCAAGGAAAGACAAACAAACCAGTGAGGTCAAGGCCATAGTGCATGGGAGTAAATAGGAAAAATAAACAAAGAAAAATAAAAATATATTAAATAATTAGCCACAAGGAAAGAGAGAAGAAATAATAATCTTATCTCTAAATAATTATGGTCTGAATATCAAGAGAATATATGGGTTCTCAATGTACATAAGTCCAAAAGCCTAAAGTGTACATCCTAGATACATGTCTCACCTTGATTGTAGACCCAAGGTTCCTAAGGATCAAAAGTATCAATGAATCAAGTCTAAACAGCCTTTCTTCCACACTTCCATTAGAATCCACTAAGGTTAACATTATTCTAACTAAGGTACATTCATCATCTGAGAGAGTACTCCACTTTACTGTTCACCATATCATTCTGCTATTATAAGAACCCAAATGTGAACCCTCACATTTCCCTAGAATGGACCATGAAATCATAGGGTTACTTCCACATACATCTTATCCACTAAAAAAATTAATTATAGGAAGAAGAAGCCAGAATATAGGGAAAAGGTTCCACTCTTAACTACCCAACCATTTGAGAATATAAACACGACTTTGAGAGTTGTCAGTACCCACCTAAAATCCCCATCACCTCACTAATGTCAAAAATAAGACCCCAACCCTTGTAGGTTAGAACATAATAGATGAGGGTGTCACAAAATAATTATGAAAATCATATAGTAGTTGAGAACACACAAACAATGATAGTGTGGCCTCAGACTCCCAAACACTCCGATTTTCATGCATAAACCCCATTGTTGGTCCTATGAATATAAATTAAAAAATATACCTATATTTCCTTGAATATGGACTTATATTTTTAAGAGTAATATTCCATAGTGATCTTTATAGAAAAAATTCATGAAATGGACACCAATATAATAATTCACGATGTTTCCACATATTAACAGTGCCTGGTCTTGTGATGGCCCATAGGGCATGCTAGGTGGCATGTTGTGGTGAAGCATATAGGCCATACCCACCATGAACCTGGTAAAGTATGGAATACCAGTCTTAATTGCCTCACCCATCAGTAGGTTGGGATAGATCTCTAGGATGAGTGGGATGGGCCTTGGGTTAGGCATGTATTGTATGGATCGTTGGATCTGTCTGGGTAATTGACACACACCGCTACTTGATCGGTGGTTTATTAGACCTACATGAATTAGTGAGACCTACTTTGATATGCAATCATGGTGCATTAAAGTCTTATAATTTTCTTATTTCATGATTTCCCATGTGAGTTTTTGTAATGTCTCGGATCTCAATGCAACTCAACTAGTGCCCCATACCAAGTTGGCCACATTGCCTCAAGTGCATTTCCTCAAATTCCAGGGGATTCTAACTGTAAGTGAAGGCCTAGGGCATGATAGTGGGGAAACTATTCCCTCATTGTCAGATTGTAACACAACAGAGTAAATAATAATACAATATCCAAGGTAGTAAACACCATACAACTCAAGTAAATAGAAAAAGTTTGATTTTAGAAGTAACATAGCATCATTCCATACCAAAGATGATGAAGAATGTTATGTTATAAGAAAACAACCCAAACAGGTACACTAAAGTAATCCACAATATATGTTCCAAAAGAACCAAAGAAACAAAGGAATATAAAAAGCATCGCGGTCCTTGGCTCGGACACATGATCTCTTACTCCTAAGAAGAAAATCAAGTACCAATAGAAGGGTACTTTCCCTGATCAACAACTGCAATCATATAATCTATTTGGATCCAAAAGAATAACCCAAACAGGGTATCAGACAAAATCCTAGTAGGAAACCACCCAAGGTATATGCCAATACTTCAGTGAAAATATATAACATGCAGTGTACAATAGTAAAAGCAGTGAACTTAATGTACTAAAAAGAAAGCATAACAGATGTCTCAGAAGAAAATGTAATCAAGAACAGGTGAACATTGAATCCAATATTGAGCTTTGTCTTTGCAGAAGAGTCATTAGACAATTCATTTTATTATTCAATTTATAACCGAGTCCAGTCTTGACATCCTAAAGTGGAATTCAAGTATCAATCCTTGTGTATTTAACCAAAGCCATGTATCCATGGTATAACATAACACTAAACTAGATCAAAACATGCTATATAATCATTTCATTAGTTTATTAGGGTTCTAACCTAGTATATAATCATTTCAGCAGGTGTTAGGGTAAAAACTTGACATATAAGCATTTTATCATGTGTTAGGGTCAAAACCCAGTATATAAGAATTTCAGCATGAAGACAACACAAATAACTTACACTATTACATGGGTAACAAAATAATAACTCACGTGGGAATCAAACATGTCAAAAACCATTCATGTAATCTAACCATTACCATGCTTCAAAATTATAAACTCACATGGGAAACTCATATCACAAGACTAACATGTGAATTGAACTATCACAAGGCCTAACCACATATTATCTCATGTGGGAAAGTCATTCAATTAACCAATTACATTTTAAAAAACCCATGAAATGGAATCAAGGTCATTCCCATAGGCATAATAGTCCAAATGGATAAACATTGGTCATCCAAGAGAAAATGCACCTATGGGGTGGCCCTCAATCAAGTCTAACAATATCAAACAATACTTATAATAATTTAATGAATTACATAATCAACATTAGGTAGTAAAATATGTCAATATTCAATTTAGGAGAGACACAAAATAGAGAGTGTGACACTCTGGCACATATAATCAACTTGAAAATTAGCAAAAGGAACGAGACCACCTACCTCTTACTCGTACAAATCTCTTCATCCAGTATCGAGTTTTGATTCAACCTAGAACAGAGTAGATATACAAATGAGAATAAATGCTCAACCCACGATAACTAGGTATAGAGGATAAATCAAGAATAAAGTCTCAAGAGGAATCAATCACTCACCGAGGGGATTTCAACATATCCAATGGTGTTTGAATTGGGTGTCAGATGAAAAAACATGAGGAAATTTCCTGTTCAGATTTTCTTAGGCACACTGCTCATCGACGGGGCTCGTTTCTGTCTATATGACAAAAAATGACGCTACATCCTGATTTAATTAAGAAATAAAATAATAGTACAGGATCTGTACTAGAAACCACATTTTGTGTCCATAAACATCTTGGTCAGGTTATTACATGGTTGTGTACTACTATTATATGGAGTTTAACCATAATTACATGACTTATACCTAGAAATACACTGTGTGTAACTTTGAGTCATGTAATGTAATAGGACTACAACTAGCGTTTGATCTCTTTTACCTCCATTTTATTTTTTAAAAACTGAAAAGGAAAGATCTATACCTCATGGGAAGAACCAGATTCTTACAAACTTCTCCCCTTAAAGCAATTCGTCACCAAATTTCCCTTCCAAGGGTGATGAAGAAATATTATAGAACAACCCCAGCCACTGTGATCATATTTTGGCTTCCCTCTCCAAAGTATCTTCCTACACTCGTCCATGTTACCATATAACTGGTACAAAAGGAACAAAATGGCCATGGATAACCTTTGTGCTATGTTCCACAATATGAAAATGATGCTCCTCAAAGGACCCATCTTCCTGAAACTCAACCTCTTCTGGCTGAAAAGCATGAGATGGTCCTGAAAAGTAACATCATAGTTGAGAAACATAGAAGACATCATGAATATCCCTGTACCTATTAGGTAACTAAAATTGATAGGGAACCGACCCAACCCTCTCCAGAATCTCAAATAAGCTAATGCATCTCGGTGAAAGCTTACCCGGTCTCTTGATCCTATTATATCCCAACCTCGGTGCAACACGTAGGAATACTCAATCCATGACCTTGAACTCCAAAGGTCATATATAGTAATTGACATATTATTTCTAACCAGAATGCACTATATTCATCATTTTTCGAATCAACTGAACCTACTCAGTGCTCTCATGGACAAGACGAGGTCCCATACTCACTGCCTCTCTTACCTCAATCCAACATAGGGTTGATCAGCATGACCTACCTTACAAAGCATCATATGGAGCCATATGAATAGTATAATGGAAGCTATTGTTGAAGGTGAACTCAACAAGAGGTATGTGTGTCTCCCAAGAACACATGAAATCTAGGATGACTTCCTGAAGCATATCCTCTAGAACTTCAATCATGCGCTCTGACTGACCATCTATCTGGGGGTGGTAAGCTGTTCTCATATGCACCAGTGTTCCCAAGGCCCTTTATATCCCTTTCTAGAGATGAGAAGTAAACGAGAATTAATATAAGAAATGATATAAAGAGGGACCCCATTTATTCATAAAATCTCAAGAATGTACAACCTCCCATTCCTATCAACACTGAAGGTTTCCATGATTGGTAGGAAGAGTGAATCCTTTTTGTGCCTATCATGAATAACTAACACGACATTGTTAACATGAAAACTCCACCATTGGAAAACTCCAAAAAGAAATCCCTTGAGCATTATAGAAATTCCACCAGTGTTATTTTCCTTTACCTAGAAAAAACTGAACACAACTGAGGTCATTACCGCAGTCTCATAGCATTGAACAGTCAAACCTTAACAAAAATGGTCACACAATCTTCCATTGAAAGGAATTGAACACTTTCACATCACAGCCACCTTAATTGGTGAAGTGTTAAAACTAGTTTTAGTCAAACCATACATGAAGAACATGAAGGATAATGAATAAAACATGATTTGATGACTTATCTCAGAAAAACCAAGCTTATAAGGACAACATATTGCAAAAGAAACACAACACCTTAACCTAAGGAACCATGCACCCACAAAAAGAAAAAGCGTAATTCAAATCCATCCCACAGGAAACATTAACCCTTTTTAAAAAATCACATCTAAGACCAATTACAAGCCTTAGAAAACCTAAAATTTCTCAACCTAGGGTCCAAGGAACTCATTGAGGTGGTCCATACTCCTTGTTATAAGAGAGACTTTGGTACAAGGTTGAAACTCCACATAAGAACACTCACTGAACCTAGATTGGCATCCGCCTGGTGGCCACGTCAAAGAATGAGGCATGATTATAGAGCCTGTTCAAGGAATTCCTACACAAAAAACCCAAGTATCACTAAGGATTAACCAAGCCTCAACAAAACCATGCATGCAGCAGACAACACGGAAGGAGATAATGAACTAGCCCAATGGCTTCCAACTATAGCGTGATGTATAACCGACACACTCTTAGTGCATCCAGGATGATGTTAAGATAAGGGACATGATCATCTCTTAGTAAATATCACACTAAGAGTATTATAATGATTACCATATAAGGACAATTGAACCACTTATGGTCGACCTCTTGAAAGAATACTCGACTTCACTTACCAACATATCTTCATTTAACTGATCACAACGCATTTATCCTAAGAAATTTTTATTGTGGAACATGCGTATCAAATGAGGTCCATCCATGATCATCAATGTGTTAGAACATAGGAAAACATATCTAGCTAAATCAACATTATGTTCCATGAGAGAATTAACATGAAACAATACTAAGAAGAATCAAAGGTATTGATGTAAAATTGACCATTTCTGAATGGTCCTTGATTATGATCCTTCCACATTAAAGGACACATTTAAACAGAAACAATGTGAAACTACCTACATAGGAGTGACCAACACGTTGATAAATAGGAATAACTGCTCTCAAATGCATTAGTTTAGAACTAACATAAATTCACGTGTTTTGTTACACGAACCATGATCACCACATAAATCACTTAGCATGAAAGATGAAATTAAACCGACCAGTGTGTCAAAAAACCATTTTTATATAAATTCCTCTCGAGAATTGGGATTAACATGGTTCCAAAATGTTCAATTCACTAAACTTCAGAGATAACTAAGAATATACACAACAACTAAATGCTCAACAATTTAACTTAACTCGACAGCTCATTTTTTTGAACATTTAAAACTCGATGGGTACCATGTATGTCAACTTATACTACCTTGAGTTTATAAGAACAAATGGAACATTCTAGTTACTATTCATAGGTCGTCCACCCTATTCATCCTAGTACCAGATGGCTCACAAAAGTACTTGTTCAAAATAAAATCATTAACACAACCATTTGCACGAATGATGATGTACCAATTCACCCATCACATATGGAAAGAAATGATTAGACGACCTCTTAAGTTGCTGACCATGCTTAAGGCATGTATACCCTATGAAACCGAGCATTCCCCAATACACATTCCCATATTATGATTTGAGATACAACGATCACCCATCCGAACAATGGTGTCCTCTTTATAGACTCAAACATCCTAAATGGGACAATGACACCTAGGTGGTACCATCATTTGAAAGCCGTACCACAGGCTATCCCCTTACGAAGAACAATCTTTATAAAACTGGGAGGCATATTACTCGGGATCCTCTAGGTAACACAAGTGAAGTCATCCTATATGAGATCTATGGATAAAAATGAAAGGGAGGAATCCTATATAGAATCCTCGATGTCAACTCATATCATGACCTCATAGGGTAGACTGAAACATCTCTCAAGGGAGACGTCCTTAAATCATAGGTCATGAGAGATAGCTCACAACTCATCTCAGATCACAAGTCTTTAATAGGTTGGTCCGAACAACCAAATGGCCATTCACACTCTAGTCTCACTCCCAATAGAACACCAAAATGATAACTTGAGGAAAAACCTATCCATTTAGATTGGAAAGATCCAAAACACCCATTAAGTGTCCTTAGAATGATCCACAGTCTTCACCAATGTGATCTACGTGGAAAAATACTTAGAAATAACTATTTGGGGATTGGAAACTGATAAAGGGGGATAAAATAGGAGAGTACCCTTAAAGGGAACCAGAAAAGAAGTACATGGCATGTAGAAACCACACACAGCGTGTACCCTCAATCTCTTACTTATGTGTCTACTCATTCCGTCATAGGTGTGCAAACATCCTAGGTACACAACGGGTTAGCCCGACACACGGTGTGTACTCATGCTCTCCCTCATGGCCATGTAATTCCACATGGATAGAGTCACACAGTGTCAGCCTAATTTAAACCACACTTTGTGTATCTACCATAAATGGATTGAACTAACCAAAAACAAACAACCCATGTTCTCTCTCACATGAATAGACACACAATCAATTGCCACAAGATGCGTACTCCGAGTACACGACATGTACATAAGAAGATTTATCTCTTCATGAACAGATGAACAGATGGCATGTGTTCATAGAATCACACATCGTGTTGTTTGGGTTTCCAAACATAAAGCCACAGAAACTTCCCCAGAACCCCTGTTTTTGAAAAATAAAGCAATAGAGTTCCAAATTCTAATCTGTGGGGGACCATACACCCTGAGAATCAAATCTTGACATCCACATAGACCACTTAACAACACAATATATATCCCATGTAAAAAACGTGATCCAACAAATTTAAATCGAAGAGGGTCCATACTCCTCAAGGACTAATGTTTGGCATCCAACCAATTAAAACATAAAACGTACCAATACACCTATTTCAACAACAGATATATCTATCATGGTACCTATCAAAACAACCTGCATATCTAACATGACATCTATCACAATATAATGCCATCAAAAATGTTCTATAAATGGAATAGAAAGAATGCATGCCATGTGATTTCTAACAAGTCCCTATATGATGCATGAGATGGCACACCCTAATCTCATCGGGTTACAACAATATAGAACCAAAATGATATCAATAATAAAATCACAATACAAGTTCATCACCCAATGGTGAAATCTAATCAATTGTAATAAAACAGATTCCAAAAATCATAATTCAATTCAAGGAAATTTGGATTTACCCTATACCTGTGGTAGCTACCCCTGGGCACAACATAGTACCACATCCCTTTCATTTCAATCTCTTCCTATCATCACCATATAATAAAGAAATCTAGAAAATAAATGTTCTGATACTGCTTTGTAACATATCTAATCCGGATGTCACTCAACTAGTGCCTCGTACCTGGTTGGACACATGCCCTCAAGCACATTTTCCCAAACACTAGAGTCTACCGACTAGTAGTGAGGGAATAGGGTGTGATAGTGGAGAAAATATGCCAACATTGGCAGAGTGTAACATAATGTAATAAATAATAATATAATAGCCGAAGTAGTAAACATCATACAACTGAAGTAGATAGTAGAAGAATAATATTAGAAGTAACCAAGCATCATTCCATACAAAATATGATGCAACATGTTATTTTCTAGAAAAATATCCAAAATAGTTACATTGTAGTAAGTAAAAATATATGTTACAAAAGAACCAAAGAAACAAAGGAAGCTAAAAAGCATCGCAAGCCCCGGCTCGGTCCCATGCTCTCCTGCTCCTAAGCATTAAATCATGTACCAATAGAAGGTCACTTTACCTTATCAACAACTACAATCATATAATCTATTTGGTCCCAAATACATGACCCAAATAGGATGTGAGACTAAAACCTAGTAGAAAACAACCCAAGGTCTGTGCCAATCTGTCAGTGAAAATATATAACATGCAATGTACAATATTGAAATTAGTAAATAGAAGTTACTCAAAAGTAAGCACACCAGTTGTCTCAGAAGATAATGTAATCAATTATAGGTGAATACAAAATCTAAGATTGTGCTTTGTATTGGTAGAAACGTCATTAGTCATTTCATTTCATTATTCAATTTATAACTGAGTTCAGTCTTGACATCCTAGAGTGGAATTCAAGTATCACTCCTGGTGTATTTAATAAAAACCATATAACATGGTATAAAATAACACCAAACTACATCAAAACCTACTATATAATCATTTAAAAAATTAATTAGGGTCATAACCTAGTATATAAGAATTGCATCATGTGTCCAAGTCAAAACCTAGTATATAATCATTTCAGCATGTGTCAGGGTCAAAACCATGTATATAAGAATTACTTTATATGATAAACATGTAAAGCATAATTACATGGTTAACATAATAATAACTCACATGGGATTCAAACATGTCACAAACCATTCGTGTAATATAACCATTACTAGTATTAATAGTTATAAACTCACATGGAAAACTCATATCACAATCCTAACATATTAATTAAACTATCAAAAGGCATAACCATTTATTATCTCATGTTGTAAAATAATTCAATTAACCAATTCCATTTTAAACAACCCACAAAGGGAACCAAATGCATTCCCACAGGCATCCTAGGCCAAACAGCTAAACGTTGGTCATCCAAGGAAAACACTCCCATGGGGTTTCCCTCAATCGAGGATAACAATATCGAATTGTATTATAATCATTTAATCAATTAACTAATTGACAATAGGAAACAACATAGGCTGATATTCAATTTATCCAACACCCAAAAATGGTCTCATTACACTCTATCATATATAATCAACATAAAAATTAGGGAAAGGCATGATACCACCTACCTCGTACTTGTACGAATCTCCTTGTCCAGCATCGGTATTTGATTCAAACTATAATAGATTATATCTAAAAAACAAGAATAAACACTTAAACCTCAATAACTAGGAAAGGAATAAAAATATGGAAGAAAGGATCAATAGGAATTGACCAATCACTGAGGGGATTTCAATAGATCCCGCAGTGTTTGAATAAGGTGTTAGATGATTAAACAGAACGGTATTTCCCTTTCATATTTGTCTTGGTGCATTTCTTGTCGATAGGGCTTGTTTCTATCTATCTAACAAAAAATGCCGCTACTTCCTGATTTAATAAAAAAAGTACATGGTATGTACTAGAAACCACATGCTGTGTCCATACAAATCCTGGATAGGTCATTACATGGATGTGTACTAGGATTATATGGCATGTAACCCTAATTACATGACATATACATAGAAATACACGGTGTGTATCTTTCAGTCACATCATGTAACAAACCGGAATCCCTCCTTTGATCTATTTTCTCTCCATTTTCATAAGTAAAAACTGAAAAGGAATGATCTTTACCTGAAGGGAAGA
Source organism: Viscum album (assembly GCA_963277665.1). Classification (NCBI taxonomy): domain Eukaryota; kingdom Viridiplantae; phylum Streptophyta; class Magnoliopsida; order Santalales; family Viscaceae; genus Viscum; species Viscum album. Next base: position 930,000,660 of record OY728141.1, on the reverse strand, counting down.
ACTTGGTTCTTACATTTTTCACTCTGGTGTGACACTAAACGTGGGATGTAGTCAGTTATAGAGGGCCATAATGACTTTATGATGTTACGTCCCCTTATCCCACTATGGACATCTCAGAAAACCATATTTGTGTACCACTAATATTAGGATGAAGCCAATTTCCATGGGAAATAATGAATTAATAGTGCCCCATCCATTATCATATAGTGGACAACTTGGTCTTCCACTCAGTACACACCACCAGTCGCTCAGGCGGTCAACCTACCCCATATACACCACTATCAAGGATATAATACAACCTTCTTCACACACAATACAAACCATTATAGTGGATGATAATCCACATGAACACCCTTATCCATGATGTTGGATGATATTCCTCTCTTTATCATCACCATTATCACACTATATTCATCATTTCATGACAATATCTCTTTTTCTATTTCTACAGATCTCATATTTCATGCTATTCCACTTCACTCATAGATCCGTCCCATTATCCCCCTTTGATAAATATAGGGTCCATAATCCATAACAAAAAATAGTGATAAAGAGATAAATAGTGTGAAGAGAGGAAGTATAATTCAGGGAGAGAGGGGGAGATGGATAAGAGAATAATTCACAAGACTTAATCATTTTTTCCATCATATAAAACAAATTTAGATTATTAATATAATTGAGAATTTATTTTGTCCATGTGATGAAAATGAGTATATTAATCAAAATATGGGAAAATTTATGAAGAATGAAGAATACCAAGAAAATATTGACCATGCTACATAAATTTATAACATAAAATTTATTAAAAACGTTTCTAGTAAATATTCACCAAGATAGAAGATTAATCAAAATCACATATCCCAACCATTAAGGAATGTTGTTGATTCTAGATGATCATATTATATTTCTCAACAACTATTTTCGGTTCGACAACATAGTACACTATTCATTTAACATCGATAGATGATTTCCCCCATGATGTTTTCTTTATAATAGAGATTTGAGGAGGGATACATTCCTCTCTCTCACCTTTGGTGATCACAATTAGTGTAGTGTGGTGGAATAATCACTTCTTCCCTTAATTAACATAATATCTCCCCAATTTAACTCCCCCTCAGTAAACAATTAATTAATTCTTTCATCATTAAAAAATAATCTCCCAAAATGGATATCCTCCACCAAAATATATAACATTCTATGCTATCACCACATGGTATATAATTTTCTATACCATCATGAAATTTCACTTATTCATTTCCATACCATATAAAATAAGAAAATCAACTATCTATTTATTTAAATTTTAGGCCCACAAATTCTAATTTTAGGGGTTTAAAGACTTCCCTGAAAATAATAACTATCATAGGAAAAAAATACCCATCCTGGATCTAAACATGCTATTAGACCTCCAATTTTTTTCTCTACTTACAAGGAATAGCATAATATTAATAATTCACATGCACGTGCTAAAAATAATATTTTAATCTTAATATTTTTTATTTAGTCTCCTCCATTCCTAAAATTCCATGATGGTGCATCCTAGCTGTAAAAAACACACCCAAAAATCAGTAAAGAAATTATTATTTTTTGATGTTGTCTACTAGGGAAAATTTACCAATTTACCCTTAGGGAGTCCTATGACTTTTAAATTCAAACTAGATCCATGTAAATTCTATAAAAAATATTAATGACTACATTCATCCCCTAATAGTCATCACTCTCTCTATGAAACTAATGGATACTATTTTATTAGTATCAATGTGATATTAATCTAACACATGTAATTCAAAAACTAAATTAATCATTTAAATTAAAACACCATCCACTAACTCTTAATCTACAATATGTTTTGAGACTACACTCTTTGGATGGAATGTTCAACCACCATGTATGAAATAGTCTACCCGAGTGACAGAATAGGTATACTCATAGGAAAAGAAATCAAATAATTTATAGAAGGAAAGTGACGAAACTTCCCTGTCAAACACAAATCAATCTAAAATTACCAAGTTTAAAATAAATTCACCAACATTATCTAATAAATTTTCACATTTACACCTCAATGTCTCATCACTATATATGTTCATCCTCTAGTATATTTTTTTCTAAAATTTAATTACAAAATATAAATCCCCATAGTGTAATAATTTATAGATTAAAATAGGCCAGTCATCACTACAACACATCCTTGGTGATTGCGGTGTGGTGAATCGATTTCCCATATTCTCATCCCTATGTGGATCATATTTATGTTGTAATTGGGTCTCTATGGTGTGAGTGAGAAATATATTCTTTTTAATTTCAATAATTTCACACATCATGACATGATTTTTTTAGAGTTTTATCATTGGTTTGACCAAATTCAAAATGACCTCAAAATAAGTAATCACTTGAGAGTGGTACTATAACATTTTGGTCAATATACTAAATTATATGGTTCTTACATTATATGACAATCTATTTCATGGTGGATAAGATGTGGTGTTGAATTTTATTCCCCTTTAAATGGAAAAAGGATTACTCTTATGAATCCAAATATCTCACATAGATACACTTATATATCATCCATATGGCCTAATTGATTCCCAAATTACCCACCTTGTAATGTATTATATATCCTCAAAAATTGACTTCATTCCATTATGTAATGATGTACATATATTCCCCTCAAATAGAAATGGATAATTCCTTAAATATCCTCATGTGATTTCTTTTACATTTCTAGAAATTCATACATATCGGGGTGAATTTCTTATGTATCCCCAGTTTCATTTTAAGAAGACTCATCACAACATAACCTCTTAATCAGTTTGGATAATTCAAACTTCCATGAGGACATACTCTAGTATGGTTCCCAGGTTCATAGCTTGGTTTCATCTCTAACTTAGTTCTTAAAAATCCTTTTAGATTTAATCCAACTATAATTCTAGTAAAACTGTGTGATGTGGTTCATTATTTCTTCAAAAAATATCCAGGTCCCCTTAATAATCATCAGTATACAATTTTCCCCAAATCATTAAAAAAGACACAAATGAGGCCATATTTGATTCATATAAAGACATAAATTTGGCTAGATAATATACATATTTTTGACTCATCAACATTCTTCTGCCCACCATAATTATTTTTTTCATATGATCAAAATTTACTCATCCCTATTACATTATTTGTATCTCTAATAACAATTAAAAAATTTCTTGATAATATTGGAAATAAATACGATATGTATAAAGATAATAGATTTTAAATTTTTATCTTAAGAAATAATGTAATGTAATTATATTAAAGAGAGAATCTATGCACCATAATACTAGATAAAGTATCATTTTGAGATAATTCCATACATTATTATGAGGAAATATTCTATCCTTGAAAAACGTCTCTTAAATATTATCAAGACATTCATGAAACTATATTCATACCTTTAATTATATACCTTTTTATTTATTAGTGACATGTATATATTTATATAACCCCCCATTTATATAAAATGAAATTGCAATATAATATATTAAACTAACATTATATTCATATTTACTCAACCACTTTTTTGCAAGTCACATATTTCTCTCCAATTAATTTTTTATCCTCAATAATATATCCCCCATTGAATAAGAATATTTCCCCCTATAGAACAAGGATATTTTATTAAAATAATATCTAATAATTTTAATAATTTTTTAAAATTAAAATACCATATATTAATGTGAGTAAATATAATCATTTATTTTTATGAATTTTTCTATATTATATCAAATTATTTAATTTATTTCCTCAATAATTACATTAATATCAATTTTTATTTATAAAAAATAATTCATTTTCATAATTAATGTTATTATAATTTGAATCAATGGATTCCTCAATTATTCATTCTCATTTTCCATCATAAAAATATTCTTAATATAGTCCATAAGATCCATTATTAAGACATATAATTTTTTCCCAATTCATCCTCCACCTCATCAACTTCATTAAGATTTTTATCATAAGAATATTTATTTGATTGTTTGGATTGAGACATGTAAACATGATCACAATCATCTTCAAAGATTATTTATTCCACTTAACTGTATTCTCTACAAGAGGTATCATATATCACAGTAAAAGTATTTTTATTTTTAGTTTATGTAAAAATATTTCCTTTAAGATTAGAAAAATTATTACTCATTTGAAATTATCCATATTGTTACTTTATCTTCTTGAATGATAATTATATAAATAATCATATTTTTCCTCATGAGTCTTCTTAGGGAAATTCATGTTTTTCTCCTATTTACCATTATTAAAACATAGCGAGAGAACCTTTTTCTTATACATTTATTTAACATTTCAAAAACATTTTGAGACAAATAACATCAAATATTTTTAATTCATATATTCCCCACCATCCTATGATTTTTTATTATGTGGGTTTTCCTACTAATTTTAAATTATTAAAAAATATTTAATTGCATTATTCATATCTAATTTACCATTATTATTTAAATATAAAACTAATTTCATCACGTAATCAATTATAATTTTTTTTGCAATCTATTAATAGATAAGCGATATCTCTTTGAAAAGGAATGACTATAGTTATTGGTTGAAAATACGATTAATCCTTATGAGATAAGATTAATATGATTTATGATTGTTATATAAAGATAAAATAACCTCACTTTCAATTATGAAATTTGTAATTTTATGAAATTTTAATTGTCAATTATGAATTGGTGGAAGATTTTTTTACATGGGATAATATTATTCTAAGCACAATTCATTATTATAGAGAAAATCGTCATGATTTACTAGAATATAAAAATAAGAATATGGATATTAATGTGTATCTTATGATTTTTATGTTTCCCTTGAATTTAATTTGTGGATGTTTTACCATGTTAGAATTTATTTTATACACCATAAAATGGAGTTGTCTCATAAACACTACTTTATCCCCTAGTGTGGATTTTTGAAACCATGGTTTGACATCCATTCTTTATCTATTAATTCCTTTAATAAAAATTCTTATGTAGTCATTCTAAAAAATTTTAAATATCTTTGTTGAAAGTAATATAATATTAATAAATATCTTAAATCAAAATTTCTTATAAAACAAATATCATTCTATGATCTAAAAGGGGAAATTTAAACACTACACTATCAGACTTAGTTGTATATATGAGAGAAAACCACTCCTCAAGGTAAAGAATAATTCAACCATTATAAAATGTTTCTTTGATTTAATAAAGTGTTTTTTAAACATCATTTGGATTTTCAAACCCCAATTTATATTTTTTGTATTTCCTCATATATTCTAGGGTCCCATGTGTTTGGTTTGACCATTTTAAAGGTTATAGGATGTAATTAATATGTGAATAAATATATAAATTATTAAATTTATCATTGGATTTATAATCTAAGTTATTTTATTTCTTATTATTATTATAATATGTGAGATCAAAACCCATAATATATTGGTATGGTTTAGTTGTAAATCCATTGTTCTAGTGTCTATATGATCTATATCAGAATATCCACTAGAAAAAGGTCATTGGATTGCTAGTTTTGAGTTTTTATCATTCATTAATTAGAATATGATTTAGAGGGTAGAAAAATAAATTGAATAGAGTGTCTAAAAAGGGTAATTATTGATGTGATTTGTTAGTGAAATGTGTTACATACTCAAACCCTATTATTTATAGAGAAATTTTTTACAAATAACTGAAGGGTAACTAGATTTCATAATTTATTTGATTTTGTGTAATAGATGGATGTTTGGATATTTCAATGAATCTTCTTTATTTTCCTTACATTATTTTTGGTTTGACATGTTTTTTTTTGTAATTTAAAATTATTTTTATCATATTGTGTTATTATTTTCACATTGATTTGGAAGAATATTTTTTTTGGGTTGGTCTTACGTAGTACTTCATAGCTACTCACATACATTCATAGTTATATATTGTTTTCATCATTTAATTAGAGATCAATTATGGTGTAATACTTATAAATGAGTGGTTTTTGGGAAGAATTATTCGATATAACTAAATGGTGGAATATGATTTTGTATATGGGGTTTATTACTATTTTTTTCATTATTTATTATTATTTTATGCATAAAATTCCTACATTTTTATTTGACCCTTTTTTAATTATTTGATAATTTATTTATTAACATTATTATTATTTTTTCATATAGTTAAATTATAACATCTTAGGTCATATTATGAAGTAAATTCTTTATATTTCTGATTTATTCTTTCATAACTAGTGTCGAAACCAAAAATAAAGGACAACCGTATATTTAATTTCATAGTTTGAAAATTTTTACCAAGGGTATTTTCGTTGTTGGAAAAATGATTGGTAAAGTGGTATTTTTGGAGATCATGGTATAAATTTTTGATTATTCCATTAGATTTGGAGTATGGTTTTTATAAGAGGGTGCTTGTTTTATAAGTGAACATATAATATTTTTAGTACGATATTATATTTTATTTAAACGATATCTTTTATGGTATTTTTTTTATAATTTAAAAAATATATACTATTGTTGTGATTGGTGGAAGTATAAATGTTATAATTGGACATTTTCTTGGTCATGACATGTGATATAGTTATAGTGGTAGTTAGGTGAGTTGATATGGATTTATTTATTAAACATTGATGGTATATAGAAAAAAATAAAAAGTATATTATAGAATTTATTGTCATTAGTTTACCATGGTGGTCATTGAATTGATGTTGAAGGTGATAGTCATCTTTATAAAAGGTGGTATCGACTATAGTATTTTCACCCAGTCATGATATATTCTCTTCTCTCATTATCGATAAATTCCTTAGGGTTATTTATGGTATGGTAGATTAAGAACCAAGATTATGGAATGATAACATGGGATGAAGGATAATTAATTTTCGAGGTAAGTGACTTTAGATGTTCACACATTTTAATTCTTGATGGTAAAAATATACTTATGTTATTACCGGTTATTATCATACACATAATAATATAGAGAAATCACTTTTCATATTTTGGGAATATAAGGAATTTATAAATAAAATAATAGATTATTCCTATTTATCTTTTAAATAAAAAATAATGTTTTATCTTAGATGAATGGGTGATTTTAAGTAACATAAACAAAACATTATTGATATGATATAGATGTATGTTTTTTCAGGAAATTTTTTACAGGATATAATTTTACATGTATATTAAAATTCCATTTAATCGTGGGGTGTACTATTGGAATAGTTTTATTATTTTCTAGGATATTCAATTATACATAAAAAATAAATTATTTAATTTTTTTAGGGTCATACCATGTTGTACGGAGGTTATAAAACTCACTAGAGGAATTATTATTTATGATACTATTCCCTTGAATTATGGTAGAACGGTAATGATTCCATGCCCTTTGGGAAACAAATCCATCCCATAAACTATAGTTGACATATTTGGTTAAGAGAGTTACATAATGTTGGTGTATATTAATTAAAGGGTCACTTTATGTTGGCATTGATCTATTCTGAAACCTATAATAGGTTTGTGTCACATATTATATTCTTTTGGATTTCCCTAATATTACATATAGGTAATATATATTTTCATGGAATAAGAGAATCCTACTAGTTTGATTATTTATAGCTCTATTTTGGGATAATATGAATAACCATAATTATGAGTAATAAAATGATGGTGTAGTTACCAATGGTATTTTTATAATTATAAGTAATTATAAGAGGTTTTTAATCTCCCATTAAAATATTATTCTTTGTAATCCCTTCAAATCAATAATTAATGTTAGTTTAAGATAAGTGGATATAATTATGGATGTGATGAATAATATATGGAAATAAATTTATTTGTGATGGTGGATTTGGGTATAAGAGTTTATTTTTATTGGGGTTACATTTTGGGTAATGTGATTTGATTGAAAATTATAGGTAATCATAAAATATTAAGATTATAAATGATTTCAATTTAGGGTAGTTATATCTTCCAATGATTATTAGTGTTATAATTTTGAGTATTAATGTTTACAGATATATTTTTATTGGAAATATGAGTGTTCCTATATATTAATGTTATTTCTACTATGACGAACATTCATCATTCAATTTTCAACCACCAGATAAGTTTTATTGCTAGGAGTTATAAAACATCGAGTAGAATATGGTATTACTATATAACCAATTAATTTTTTATATCCTTACTTTTACCAAGTTTGAATTCAATATATATATATATATATATATATAATTTTAGTTAATAAATGATAGCGAGATATCTAGTGAGAGCTGTTATATGGGGGTTCATCTCTTTTTATTGATGTGTATATATATATATGTGTATAAATTATAAATATATATTTTTATAGAGGGTTGTTATGGTGATATATGGGTAAAATGGGAACATTTATTATAAGTTTCTTTAATTTTATTCCTTTACATCATTGTTTCATTATTATTATTTATGAACATTGAAACATGTTGTTCCACAAGAGGGATTGACTATGTATGTTTATGATCATACCTATTGTATTTATATATGTTTTTTTAATTTTCCAAAGTGTGTTGGTGTTGGTGTTGGTTGTTGATAGATTATTCATAAGGATAATCTAGAAGATATTAATTATATTTGATTTTATTTTTATTTTATAATTTTTTTTGAGAATATATGGTTTTCTTATTAATGCCTTCATATATTCAATAGGCTACTTTTGCGATGAACCATGTGTTTTAGAGATATAATTTGGGATTTAATTTCAACTTGACAATGTGTAATTGTGTGTGTTTGAGTTATCATAGGGTCTATGATGGCCTTAGTATCAGTTTTATGAACATAGTTCTGGTGAGGGACATCTATGTTTAATAAAATATTTTTTTTGTGTACTCTATAGAATGTTATTAGGCACACAGTGTTCCTAGGTGGGATGTGGGTGGATTTGTTAGTTCCAATAACCTCTCGATGGATTTGGAATGGGTACCTAGTGGTGGTAAACTAGGTACCTGATTTATTTTCTTTTTAAATTTTAATCAATCAATTAATGTTTTATTAAATATTTATTAATGAGTTGTTTTGTTCATTTAATTTAGAGGCCACCCATTCAAAACTTATCCCTACCCCTTCAATATCTTCCACCAAGGGAGGGATTCCATATGTTCCTTATTGAATCTATGAGTCGTATGTCACAGAGGGCCAACATGGACAAGGCTACCGATCCTCTTGCATATATTCCATGGTTTTCTTATTAGTACTTATTCTACGATTTGTTATGCCATAATTAGGGGTTCATGCCTTGTTTCTTAGTTTCCTAACATTGAGGTTGAATTGGCCGATGAAATTTTTAGAGAAGGGTTTAACCAAGTTTATTTAGGTGGTTCTTATTTAATTTTCATGTTAAATATATGTTTTTAAACTATGTGATATGTGGACATTGATAGTTGTGAGTTACCAATAGGAATCGGGCCAGAATGAGGTATTTAAGGATCAAGAGTGGTGTTCTAGGGAATGGTTAGAGTAAATAGTTATGGTTTGGGATATGGTATGTTAATGCATATTGGGTAGTGGTCGATTCCCTAGAACTTGATCGATGAACTATTCTTGTGGTTCATTTCAAATGATATTAAGCAAGTAACTCGGTGAAAACATGAATTTCTAATATGACATGGTGGTTATATATCACTTACCGATAATGGGTAAATTAAGGTTTTCAAGTTCATTGCCATAGGATTTTTGTGTTACTGCACACTAATGGAAATGATGCCATTGGGTATATGTGAACATAGCATAGGTATGAAGTGACTTGGTCACATGGATATTGGATGGATCCATCCTAGATGTATGGATTAGGGTGGTGCAGTTTATCATTGGAATGGAGAGGGATAAACCATAGATATTGGTCATAATTTTTTAATGGTGATTGTGATAACTAGTTGGGGGAAGAATGCTAAATATTCATGTCTCATGGATTTGAGTGATAAATTAGGATATAAGATTGTTGGAATGTTATTTGATGGTGTCTCATGCACTAATACTCTCTGATTATGCTGACATTTTGTCTCCTTAGATTATGATATGATTGAAATGGATTATTCTCCCTCAGGGTATGTTTATACTATAAGTATATTTACTAATTCTGCTATTGGATGAAATCGGTAGGATAATCTATTATGGATATTAGAACATAGATTAGAGAAGTATTTGTTTTTATTTCTTTTTTTCATAAGGAACATATTTTATGAAATAATATATATATATATAAATATATATATGGATATTATCTTGGGAAAACATTGGTGATAGACTATTGAGTTTATACACACACCCAACATGGGCCCTTTAATATGCATGTAGACTTTATGTCTCATTATACAAGAAAATAAAATATACTTGCAACTAGATCATATTATTAGGTGGTCTAGTGGATTTACATGGGTTACAGAATGTTATATTTTGGAGATGTACCTGGTATCTCATTAGTTCCGCATTATAGTCATCCTTTTATATATTTTTAATAATTTCTATATAAAATCAACCTATAAGTGATCCAACATACCTTTTTATGACTTTCATGTCATTTTAGACACTCATTTTTATACTAAATATGTTACGTTATGATTAATTATACTATTATTATATGTAAATAGTCAATTTAAATTTAATTTTCTATTGCGTTTGATTTCAAACATACGAGTTTATAGTTTCTCCTTGACCAAACCCTAGAACAACCCTATTATATGGAATCTGTGTCATATAGGGAGGTGTGTCTGAATTATTTGGTACTCTGGTTTAGTCATGATTGAGGTGAACCAATATAGGGACATTATTAAGTGGTATTAGATTGACATTGAGAATGGTAGAGCAGTGAATGGTTGTTCCTGATGGTAAAAAAGGTTGGTATTTAGTTATTTGGGTATAATTTAGGGAAATTTAGGAATGAAATGGCTTGGAAGCACACTTATCTGAGTAGCTAAATCCTAGTTAGAGAATGCTAATGTAACTTGGGTTTATGATATTTCTTTCTCTTTTTGGTATTATAGTTTGTTCATTTCAAAATATTTATATATTTTATTAGTTATCTGTCTTATGGTTTGACACTTAACTAATAGTGGAGATAGGGTAGATATTTTATACATTATTTTAGTCATGTATAACTCACATTAATTCTATAATATTATGTGTATTATATTATATAGTCCTTGGAAAGGGGTGTATTTATTTAAATTGTCAATAGAATTCTATAAAACAAATTCCTACATAGAATCTTGGTACCATTATAGTCAATAACACTGAGTTCTATGATTCTTAATTTTATCAAGTGTGTGGGTCTTGAGTGTGTGCATGTATATGATACCTGGAAAGAAATGGGTAGTCATGGAAATATAGATAGATGGTATGAAAATCGTATGTGGATAAAAATGTGTATGGGATAGTTTCATGTACTTCTCATTTAAGCTTTCATTATTTGCAGTATTTGGGATATTATATATGTATTGATCCTATTATTTGGTTTATAGTGATATACTTCCTCAATGGCCTCTATTAAAGAAAGAAGGAAGAGATGATCATGTGATGATGTATATAACTTTTTCTCCTCTAAGGGTAGATACATGGTTCCACTAAGGTATGATTCAGTTGGGTTCCTTAAAAGAGGACATGAACACAAGCTGCATGTGGAGGTTCTAAGTTATATAGAGGCATAAGTTAAGATAAGTTAGTTGAGGCTTTGTTTTGAGGGAGATTCTAGTGTGGTTCATTCAGATTATTGGTCAAGGGACTCAGGGAGTAGATTTATCTATGGTGTATCTGAATAAATATTTTTTGTCTCAACATAAACCCTTATTTTTGGAATGTAGAGATCCCTAACAAATATAATTATAGATTGGGTCCGTTTAAAACATTTCTAATTTTATTATGATGTATAAATAGTGGAGGGTGAATCTATATACATACATGCTCAGGGGTCCAATGAAATAGTGATGGGATATACATGTGTATGGTTGTAGACAAGAGGGTATGTCGTTGAATAATTATGATATGAGATCCTATGAGTACTTATTTCCCGTGATACTGAGGATAGACCCAACCTATCAGTTCATTCACTTTGTGAAACAATATTTTATTAAAGGATTATGCTACTTTGTTCATCGATTTACTTTATTTTACATAGAAAATATCTGGATATGATCTCCCTAAGGTGTAGTGATTAGAAGATAAAATTCAACATGGTAACATTATAGATGTGAACATCTTCATGTTGATATCAATTTACTAGGTTGTAAACCAATAATTAATGGTAGATTAGAAGTTGAATTATGGTAGTGTACCCATCCATATGATGATGAAAAGGGAGCCTAGAAGTTTCGATTCGAGAATTTTTATGTATGGATATTAGGGGACCCAATAAGAAAGTTTTAGTAGGTGGCCTTTTTTGGAAGCTCAGAGTGGGTCATCATTATGTTTTAATCAGTGTGGAAATATGGTAAATATTCAAACCTAGTGTGATTAACCGCCTATTTGGTTCTAGTTTTATTGGTTTATATGGAATTTAGAGATATTTTTATATGTGATTTCATAGTCAACTAATTTATATTGATCTAGTAAGACTCAAACATATGAGTTCCGATCGGAATTTTTACTGGGAGGCATTATCTAGATTTCATCATCATGGTTAGGTTAGGTAAGAGGATATGTGATCAACAATGGAGGATGTACCTAAAATATAGTGTTAATGCAATAAGATATCATGAATCAAGATATTAATAATTAGGTCAGTTTTATGATAGTGGGCCAAACTTTTTTATTGAATATTAAGAGTAATTTATGATTATAGGTATGCTGTGATAGTGTTTGGTTTAATTTTCAGGATGAGTAATAACATACTGTGTGTGATATGTGTGAAGTGGAAAGACCATGTATTGGTCAAGGGTAGTGAATTGGGTATGATGAATTATAATAATGTATTTCATTTCAGATAAATATTTTTATGGGCTATGGTCGGCTATGATACCATGGCCACATCATGGGGCTTGGTAGTGGTGTTTCTAAGAAGTTGATTCCTATGGTAGGGAGTGCTCTGGATTAAAATTTGTGTATCTAAGCCTATTGTTCATTGTGATTAGTAGAATTCATAAGTGTTTGGAATTTTATTAGTTTTTTATCATGATATTAATGAAATAATTAGGTTTTTTATAATTTTATTGGTGTTGTGGACCGATAATTCCCATGGATAAACTATTTTGATGTTTCGTTGGAATGGTTGAAGGATTTTTATTTTATAACATTATTTTTTGAAATATTTTCTGAGATGTTTAAGAGGATTATTTATGTTCTTGAGAATATCTAGATATGAGTTTAATTGGTTTTGGATAGACATGAGTAAATATTGGATCAATGGACTTGTGTGGTTGATACTTTACTCATACAGTCAATAATTTCTTCTTATATTCAATCCATTGACTGTCAACTCAAATGATCAGTCCATATTATGGAGGTAATTTCATTTAATATGAGAGGGTCATAGTCTGATGGTTATTAATTTTTTTGATCTGATGGTCATACATATGGTTGACCTAGATTTATTTATATGGTCTCTTGGACCATGGTTTCTTCATATGGTATCTTTTCTAACTCATGAATAGCCACATACTTAGTGATTTATTTAGGTGAATGAAATGGTTAAAAATCATATTTTTTTTCTAAATACTGTTTTCTAAAGTAAAAATTATGTGGTTATTATGATATTATTTATGGATTCAAGTATCATATATCATCAAATTTCTATTATAATGATCCTAATAATTGATAATTAAAGATCTAAACTAGAGGTCATACTTTAATATTGAAGGAGTTATAGAGGAGGAAGAAGGAATTTTTTTTATCATAAGTATTTTATTATTAGTTTAATTATTTGATAATGAATATAAATATTTGATTATGAATGTAATTCTTTAAAGGGAAAATAATTTTTTTGATCTAATTAAAATACACTAGAGATACATCATAAGGTTTTCCTACCATCATATCTTAAGCCTTTGAGAGATGAATAAAATTATTTTTATGTAGGAATTTGAAAGAAGATCATATGAATTTTATTGATCATAATACTTTAAATATAAGTATTCATGAGAAAATTTATTAAATAGTTATAAAAATTATAGATTTTAGATGACATAAAAAAATGTTGATATGTGTTCCATGTTGTAAGATATAGGTATATATGGAAGAGATGCATGATGCCATGCATGTGGAGTTTGTAAATTTATTAAAAGAATAATTTTTTCATGGAGAATAAAATTTGGACTTATTAACACATCCCTTGAGATTTAATAGTACTTTATTATATTTTTAATATTATAGAAAATTAGGCTATGATGATTTATATAGCACATGTGAAAATAAATAAGAGTCTTAAAAGATATCTTAATGGGGATATTTACCTCAATTTCCACTAAATTTAATGAAATAAGACTATGGATATTTTAAACTACAAAGGACAAGATAAATGGGGTTTTATTAATGTGAAAAATTAGGGAATATTATTTACTATGTTTTTTAATGTTTATTCTATGAGAATGGGAAATTAATATTTTTAAGACTTTTTGACAGATACATCGACTATTTTTTGATGATTTTTGTACTTATTGAATAGAAGGATGTAAATTATCTCATTCTTGATTTCACCCATTGATATGATGACTATATTGAATAAGAGTGAGATAAAAGACGATTTACTATTGGTACACCATTATCTATCATGGAATTTATGTACTTTTAAAAGAAGATCCACCATATGATGCTGGGAATCCAATGATCATCTAAATATCATATTAAAACACATGGTATATGAAGAATATCTAATATAATAGTGGTTCTAGTCTTAAAAATCCATAAATATTATTATGGGGAGTGAATGATACATTATCATTTAGAGAAGTGGATAAAATCTATTTAAACCTTGTGTGTCTATTAATTTAATTTGTAATCATAATAAATTAAAGTGATAATAAGATCCATGGACCAACCAAAGGTTGAATATAATGAAGATTAGGCTCCCATATAGTGGCCAATCATTGTAAAAAGTTACTATGTGATGATTCTATTTCTTATTTGTGCATATGGTTGTAAAAGTGACTTAAGAGAGTGAATCACAATATTAATCTATCACTGAATTTTAATTCCATAAGAATAATTTATAAAATATTGGGACCACTTATTCACCCCCTCTCAGTGATTTCTTATTTTATCATGGATATTCAAGTGGTATCAAAACAAACATGTTTCTCTTGTAATTATACTTATCTAACAAGTATCATGGAGAATTCAAATTCTTTGAATATTAAATGTTTCACATTCATTGATGGGAAAATAATTCAGGGGTAGAAGAATTAAACTCTAAAAGTTTTGCTATCATAAGGACATGAAGAGGGTAATTTTGACACTATGGGTTATCCACCAATTTTAAGAGATGGTGCTATGAAATTTGTAGTTCAGGGGAATCATGAGAATTATGGGAATGACAGGAATAAAATATTATAATAATTATATGATAATTTTTATAATAAGGGGATGAGGCTATAAAAAACTCATGATATATTAGATAACCATGTGAATATGTTTTAGGGAAACATTAATATAAAATAAGAAAAATTGAAAATTTAGAGGGATAAATTTTAAAATGATAGGATTGATAAAGATGATAATGTTGAAGAATATTTCACTTTGGTTAATGAGGTAGTAAGTCACATTAAAGGCTTTGGATAAAATCTTGATGAATCATATATGATCAAAATATTAATGAGGAACTTTATAGTTATATTTTACCTAAGGATATCAGCATTATAATAAATTATTAAAATATATCTTGATGATATATATAACTTCGACGTAAATTATGAGATTATAAAAAAATAGTTTTTACGAAAGAAAAATTAAGAAATTTATTTCAAAGGATTGAACATGATAAAGGTCAAGGAGGTAGAATTGTTTGAGACCCCAAGTCAATTAGGTGAATATGATGATATTGATGAGAATCATAAGAAAATCTTGGATGTTATATCTAAAAATTATAAAAAATTAAAAAAGGAAATTTTAAGTTTGTACTACAACAACTTTTTTATATGTGTTGGAATTAGACATTTTTCAGAAGTCTATTCCAATAATAAGAAAGAGATGTAGCTTGATAAATAATACAAACAAGAAAAACCACAATTAAGGTCAAAATTTAAATTGTTAAAGGATAAAGGAAATATTATAAATAAAAAAAGAACATGATTATAATGAAAAAGGAAATAATGATATGTAAATAATAGGAAGAAAAAATTTTCCTTATTGCTTAATTAGAGGAGTATTGTGGTAGAAACAATACTAAATTTATGGTTCACTTAAAAGTAAAGTAGATAGTTCTTGTAGTAGAGAAGATGACAGAGGTGAAGCTTACATGATTCACATATGTAAGAAATAACTTTAAGTAATTCTTGAAAGGAACACTAGAGTTATCAATTGAGGTAAAATTTTCAAAAAGGAAATTGATAGTTTGATGAAAGTTAATGGTTAGTTACAGAACAAAGAGAATGAGTAAATTAGGCAGATCAAATTTCTTAAAGATAATGTTATTCATAACGAGAGAATTACAAAAGGACCAGATAAGAGGTTAGATTCTTAAGAATAAAATCATAGTTAAGATGAATCATGGTGTATTAAATTATTAAAAACCTATAGAAATATAAATCTTTACTCTAAAGAAGATATTGAACATATGGATGAGTTTTCAAAAAACATTTAGAAGCATTGTTCATCAGGTCTGGTAAAAAGTTCACTTGGAATGTT
This sequence comes from Viscum album, assembly GCA_963277665.1. Lineage (NCBI taxonomy): Eukaryota > Viridiplantae > Streptophyta > Magnoliopsida > Santalales > Viscaceae > Viscum > Viscum album. The sequence continues at coordinate 929,983,844 of OY728141.1, read as the reverse complement.
TAAATTTTTTAAACCTTATCAGTCTAATAGAGAAATCCCCATAAGTAATTATGGGTAAACATGGGCTATAAAACCCCTATAGTGGAACTATTATATAGTCAAGGTGGTAGATATTTATCATAATAATCAAAAATATAAAAAATCAATTCCAAATAAATATGATCTTTCACCAAAAGGACAAGTAGATTTTCAAAATTGAATCAACATGTGTATGAGTGATCTAACATCAGTGGTTATTACAACCATTTTAGATAATATAGACATAAATTATATATTTAATGGTATAATATTTTTTATCACTTAGAATCAATGGGGTCCAATGTTTACTGGGAGTTACTTTGAAAATAGCAGTAACAAATTATGCTTGAATAAATTAGAAATTGAGAGAACTGTAAGAGTAAATACTCAAAATATATTTGTGTATCTTGAAAAAACATGTGTAATGTGTGACAAAAAAAGTTGTTTTGAATAATAGTATATGACTATAATTAATGGGAAACACCAAAAAATTTAAATATTATTGAATGAATAAAACAAAATTGAGAGGAAAAAAATTTACAGACAAGTTTATCCTAAACTCTAGAAAGAGGGGAAGTCATTGAATACTTGATAGTGGATGCACATCACATATTATAGGATATACCAAGATATTAAAATAAATAGAATAACATGATTTGGGTTTTATAATTTTTGGATAAGGATGTTATTCAAAAAATAAGGGATTTGGTTTAGTTGTGATTGAATCTAACAAACTAAATTCACAATAGGTTTTAATTGTTGATAATCTCGAGAACAACCTATTGAGTGTGAGTAAATTATGTGATAAAGATAATGAGGTGATATTTAAGAAGATCAGTTGTATAATTATAATAGTTATGTATGAGACAATCATCACAATAATAGAAAGGTATAGTGGATTTTTTTGAGATGGAATATTCCAATAATACATGTTATCTCAACTCTTGGAAATAAATCATCTTTAGCATAGAAAAAACATAAAATTATTAAAAACATTTGAGTAAAGTCTATAATTTTTTTTAAAATTATGACTCGACTGAGTAGAGATAAAGATCATGTTTTATAGAACCTATCAAAAAAGAAAAATGGTTTAAGGGATACACGTATGAATGGAGACCAAATCATTAGGACCATTGGAATTAGTTCATTCATAATTGTGTGGACCCTTTATTAAAAAATATATTAAAAGTGAATTTTACTTTATAACATTCATTCATTACTATAAAATAATTTAAAATTTGTTATTTATGATGTTCAATTCACATGAAATGATTTTTCATAAGATATATAACAGGATTGCTAAAAGAGAACTTGACATTAAAATCAAGAAGTCTGGAACTTATAATATGAATGAGTTCACTGGTAATGAATTTTCATCTTAAAATGGTAATTATGATGTCGAACATTAATTTAGATTTTCATACACACCCCAATATAATGGGGTTACCAGTAGAATGAATATAACAAAAAATAGAGATAGAGATAAATTTTCTTGTAGTGTTTGAGAGATCAAAATTATTTTAGAGAGAAGATATGTTCACCAATATGCACATTCAAAATTGTTGTGTTCTATGATCGAAGTTAAATAAGACAACATATGATATATCGTAAAAAATAAACCAAAATTGTGTTAATTTAGATTCCCTCAAAATCACTTCATCATCAAGATTAAGGACTCAAGTCTAGGAAAATTTTATAAGAAAGACAAAGAAGTTATATTTACTGGGTACATATAAAATGGTATTGGTTACGTGTGATTGAACAAGAGGCTTCCCAATATGGTTGATTATTATTTGGTCAAGATTATTGAAAACCAACCCAAAAAATAGTGTTCTAGATGTTATTGTTTCTATATAAATTGATGGATACAAAGAGAATATTTCAAGATAGAATAGTGAAAAACACGTTGATGATGAATTAAGAGTATTATATGATGATTCAGATCCAACTAGTGGTTAATAAAAGGCTATTCATAATGAAAATAATAAGTTTTATAGGTTAAATAAACATGTTAATACAAAATATGTCATTGGAGAACAATCTACACCTATATAGACCGGAATAAATCTAAGATATGATGATCCTATAGAATAATACACTAAAATAATATTGGGATTTTAAAATTGGGTCTCTCTTATTATTCAGGTTGAACCTCAATCAGTGAAGAAATATTTTAATCATCAGGAATTTAATCAGTATATTAATAAAAATCATAATTATACAGAGAAGAATGCCACTTGGGACATTATTTCATGAAAACTTGACAAAAATATAATTAGGACCAAGTGTTAATTGAAAAATAAGTTAATTGAAAATGTAGAAACAACAGGGAACTTGTATAGACTTGTTTTCAATGGTTATTAATATATTGAGGGAATAGATTTTGAAGAGGTTTATTCAATTGTATCATGGTTGGAAGAAATTAATATATTCCTTTATGTGGCCACTAACATTAAATATAAAATTCATTATATGCATTTTAATACTACATTTTTGAATGGTAATATGGAAGATAAAGTTTATATTGAGTAGTTAGATAGTTTTATACATGAAAAATATGGGAAAAAGTGTGAAAATTTAAGAATTATATATATGTATTAATATAATATCCATAGACCTTGTACTAAAGGCTTTATAAATGCATAAAATAATTAAAATTCATCAATGGAAAAGTTGAAAGAAACCTGTATATCAATGAAATGAAGACAAAAAATTTCATTATTATTTTATAAATTGATTGAATAATTTTTTATGGTGATCCTGATAATCAATTTCAAGAGTTTTCTAACCAAATGAAGTAATAATTTGATATATCCTCACATTGTTTTCTATGATACTTCTAGGGGTTATAAGTAATGTAAGGAAAAATATTTCATTTTTTTATCTGAGGAAAATTCTTCTAGAGAGTTTTTGATTAAGTTTGAAACAAAGGAATCAAAGCCTGCGACAACACCCTTTAAAGTGGAACTGATGATGTCAAATATGATTTTAGGGATAATGTTAATTAAATATAATTCATATGGTTTCTATGGAGGTATATTTTCTCAAAGATTCTAGACTATTTTTTTTATGTTAAGAGTTTTTGTGTAAGAGACGAGAGTAACTCGAAGGAGTCTCATATTCTGACATATAAAAGGGTTCTTTGATATATAAAAGGGACTTTGAGTAATTAGATTATTTATAATAAGGTAATCAATTTAAATATATTTATGTTTTTATATAATGATTTTTTTTATTGGGATTATAAAATATCCACATTTGGTGGAATTTTCATCTTAGATGATATCTCTTTGAGTTCGAGTTGTAAGAAATAGAATTCAGTCATAATGAGTACTACTGGATGTGAATATGATGCTACTATTATGGATTTCACTAAATATATTTGGATGAAGGAGAAACTAAAATATTTTAGGATGAATTTTGAAATACCTCTTATAATTTATTGAAACAATCAATGTTCTAATTATAGCATCCCTCCTTTTTATCACATAAACTTTCATTACATTATACAAAACTGAGGATCTTTAAGGTTTAGTGTCTTGGAACCCAGGAACTTAAAACATGAAAACATAAAAAATTCTTCTTAAACACTTGAAAGGATTGTCCTCATGTTCATCCTAGGTTCATTACTACATCTCATAACCTGGGGACATACATCAAATGAAAGTGTGAGCAGAAGGCCCAGAAAGGGAAACAAGGGAAACATTTAACATGTGAACTTGAGATACATCAACTATGTCATGAACAAGAACTTTAAGGCATGATAAAAAAATCATGTGGAATATCATAATAAAAATAACATTTTTCATAACTTTAAGATGTGGCTACATCATTTAACATAGAAAATCATAAACATATCACCAAGGTCCATCCCCAAGGTGTTATTTGAAAATTACCAAGGTTATTCACCAAGGTATCGTGAAAATTGTAATCTCTAGTGGTTACATCATTACCCAATGCATTGGAGCGCTATCAGGGAGCACCCTTAAATTTGCCTTTGTTATCATGTCAGACACATATATCATCATCAAACATTTCATAAATAACCCATATAGCATAAAATAAATGGGTTTCATTTCATAATCACAATGTTTTAAAAACTGCTTTAAAGACATGATCTTTATGTCACTTTAAAACCCACAGAAAAGGAAGGTGGGTCTCATGTATATAAATCCCAGAATTTAAAATAGAACATTTTGGTATATATGTGAATACCCCTTTAGAATAAAGATCTTTGAGTATTCACTTAATAATATAAAATAACTTTATAAAAAGAGAGAGACATTTTGAGACAGAAATTCTGCAGCATAACGGCTATGTTATGAGGTTTTAGAAGACATTAAAAAGAGAGGGAAAATGGGTCAAACATTCATAAATGACCCATAAAACAGAATATGGACAGAATAAGAAGGATACATGATAATGTTAATGAAATTTCAAGGACATACCATTTGAAATGAAAAACATGGAAGGAAGACAAAAATTAGATTTCTCTTATGAAAGTTCGGCAGCCTAATGACGTTACTTAAACTTCAAGAAAAATGATTTGAAAAGATCAAATAGGGTCTCTCATCATGTGAACAAAAGAGTTCAGTATGATAGATATAGATATAATACCCCAACATAATTAAAAAAGAACTTGAAAGACTTGACATCAAATTAGAACATTGAAAAGAATGAGAAGGGTGAAAGAATTCCCTAAAAAATTCGGCAGCCTAACAGCGCCACTTAAAACATCAAAATACAGAATTGAAGAGATCAAATGGGGTCTCTCATCATATGAACATAAGAGTCCAGTATGATAGATATAGATATCATACCCCAACATAACAAAAAGGAACTTGAAAGAATTGACATGAAAGTAGAACTTCAAAACGAGAAGGGTGAAGAAGCACTTAAAAATTTGGCAGCCTAACAGCGCCACTTAAAACTTCAAAATACTGAATTGAAGAGATAAAATAGGGTATCTCATCATATGATCATAAAATATCAGTATGATAAATTTAGTGATCATACCCCAACATAATAAAAAGGAACTTGAAATAATTGACATGAAAGTAGAACTTCAAAACGAGAAGGGTGAAGAACCACTTAAAAATTCGGCAGCCTAACAGCGCCACTTAAAACTTCAAAATACTGAATTGAAGAGATCAAATGGGGTATCTCATCATATGAACAAAAAAGATCAGTATGATAAATTTAGAGATCATACCCCAACATAATAAAAAGGAACTTGAAATACTTTACATGAAAATAGATCTTGAAAAATGAGAAGGGAGAAAGAATCTGTTACAAAAAATTTGGCAGCCTAACGGCGCCACTTAAAACATCATAAAACGAAATAATGAGAGTAAGAGGGGATCTCTCATTATATGAACATGAAAAGGGCAGTAAGAGGAGTATAAAAGAACATACTCCAACAAAAGAACATGTAGCATAAAAAGAATGACATAAAAGAGATTACTTGAAATGAAAGAGAGAGGTCAGATCCCTTACCTTAAAATGTAACTCTTAAAACTCAATGGTTGGGACCTTAAGGGATTGGGGAAACCTTGGGAGGACTCCTTTGGAGGCAATGAGATCATAACTTCGTTGGGGGAGAGTGGGGAGTCGAAAGGATGAGAGGATTTCTTGGTATTTATAGGGAAAGTGAGGGGACAAGGCATTAATGGCCAAGGGACACCTCAAAAGTGGTTTTCTCAAAAGCATGGGCCCTCCCAAGGTACTTCCCATGGAGTTAGGCCACATGGGGCCCCCAATACAATAATTCATCACCTTTGGCCGGACATCCCTTAAAATATCTCATGACATCATCATGACACAGTTATGAGATCATTAGACATACCGAAACCCTAAAACTGTATTTTTACTATTCACTGAAAATTCAACTTTCTCAGAAAAATCCCAAAATTTCACCTTAACCAAATATCAATTCTCTGATTTCAAAAATGAACTCCATTTTATAAAAATATTTTTTTAAATATTTTTAATTTAATTTTATAAATAAATACACTATTCACCGAAAATTCATTTTTTCAGAAAAATCCCAAAAAATTACCATAACATAATATCGACGCTCTAAGTTCAAAAATGAAATCCATTTTATAAAAATAATTTTCTAAATATTTTTAATTAAATTTTTAATTAAAAAACACTATTCACCTGAAAAAACTAATACTTGAATAATAATTTATGAAACCGTTATTTAACCATTTTATTGAATCACATTACTTAATCAATGTGCCTAGATTATATTAATACTTTTTTAAGTGAGATTACTAATCCATTTAAACACATTACTAATCCTAATCATAAAATCACTATTCATAATCAAAAATTGAGTTGATCTTATTAGACTCTAAATTTCGTACTGAACATAATTTTAGAAGACCATTTTTTAAAAATCTTTACACATTTTTAATTATTTAAGGTTTACAAAAACATTTTTAAAATATCCTTTTTCTAAAATTTATCAAAAATATGCATACTATATTTATCCGGTCATTTAAAAATTCATAAACTTCATCATAAGAAAAAATCCCAATTTTTATTTAAAACAAAGGATTACACAATGCAGTTACGGTCTCCTTACATAGCCCCTTATTACACCAACATAGGACCTAAGTGTAAGGTGTGCTAAGGTGAGAGAATCTGAGGGAGGCTTGGCTAACATCACATGAGTAGTAATTTCTATCAGTTTGAACTTCTCACAGAGGAAATTCCGTTCTAGATTCACACGATGAAGTTCGGCTTGGGTTTGGTCCAAAGCAAAGTCCAGTGGTGCTACCTCCTTCCCAAGTTCAATTAGATGGGCTTCGATCGGTCCAAGACTACTGGGTGAGGCCATCAAATCTTCTTTCTATAATAATTAACCAAGATTACTTGTATTTAGAGACAGTAGTCAAAACGTTTAGTTTCCAGCAGTCATATTGACCAATGGTCATATAACCGTCTAAACCCAACGGCCTCATTTTAATTATAATCATGTTATCAAATGAAACATTTTTTTGAGTATAAAAATAAATAAAATAACACATAAAATTAGGAAACAAGATTTATTCAAAATTTCGGGTCGTTACATTCTCCCCCCCTTAAGAAATTGCGTCCTCGCAATTTTTAAAATTGGGTTTTGAAATTTCATTGAAAGTACCACATCGGAAAAGGAGTCAGTAAAATTATTACTTTAAAAGAAAGAAAGGGAAGTACAAAGGTCACCCGAGTTAATCCACACTAGGATTCCATGTAGCAAAACATGGACATGGAAGAAAAACAAAGGGTCAAGTTCTGGGGGAGAGTGATAGAGAACATGGTTAGAAGAAAGTTAACCATAAGAAAATCCCAAACTTATGATGTGTGTAAACGGTCTTTGATTACCTAGTAGGAAACGTAAACCAACAACATTTTTGTTTTACGTTCATTTTCATAATTTTGAGGAATTCATTTACAACATAAAACAAAAACATAAGAAAATATACCTATCTTCATGTAGAGTTTCATCCTTTAATAAGTTTCTACCCCAAACTAATCTTTTCTCCAAGCTATGAGCATTCAAAACTACTTGGTCTCATCAAAACACAAGAGTCATCTTCATAATCCACAAAAGATTAACTATCTATTTCTTCTATCTTTAAACATTATCCCAAAACCAGAAAGGGTAAGGTAAAACAACTCTTCAAAAAAAAAGAAACCCATAAGAATGGAAACTACTTTTAAATCTTCAAAGTTCCATGGTACTACCCAAAGTTCATCATAGACCATTCCATAAATAACGGTCCTTAAGATTCCTCAAAATAAACTAAACTAAGATTGAAACCCAAATACAAGAAGGATTTGATAACATAGTCTTCCAAAATAAACTTCATTGTTCATCTCCAAACAACATCAACCACTCCTAACATCTTATAAAAAAAGTAGCTAACCTAAACATATTTTACCCAATATAGGTTAATCATTCCCATAAGTAACCTAAATTACTATAATTCCACCTTAAATTCATCGATTCTTCAAAATATAAGTCAACCTTACTCCTTAGTGAAAATACCGTAGTAATATATTTACCTCGACCATATAGGGTCCCCAAAATAGTGAACGTCTCCCAAAATAATAATCATCTTTTAATCCCCCAATCACCTCTTTCATATTAATACGGCAATCGTCGCATTTCCTATCACGTTGTTTGTTGGGACATGTTCTTCCATTTCCCACCATTAAATAAGAATAGAAAGTATAATTAGGGGCATAAATACTTAGCTAATAATCATGAAAAGGAACTTAAAGCATATAAGGATAACTTGTAGAAGAAAATTATACCCTAACTTGTGATCCCCTAGGTTCTCATCTAGGTTATCCATGATCATATATTCTTATGTGAATCTTTATTTTATTTTATCTTTGTTCCTTTAACAATGGTTCATACTAAGCTTATGAATTTACCAAAGCACATCCCCCAGGAGTGTCATAACCAAGAGTGCAGCAAGGCCCGTTGTCGTGTACCAGTTCCCGTTTGAGTCTAGCTCAAAGCGGTGTTTTTGGGTTTTACCCCTATGTACATCTGTGCTAGAGCCACCTCTACCTGCTCGTATCCAGACAGAGATGTATTTTCTTGGAAACCCATTACTCAATACTCACCAAAATACCAGGAAGATTTCCTATATATAAAATTTTCTATAGGCTTTTTCCTAAAGTTTTAATATACTAATTTTCACAAATAACTAAACCATACTTTGATACCAACTATAGCATCCCTCCTTTTTATCACATAAACTTTCATTACATTATACAAAACTGAGGATCTTTAAGGTTTAGTGTCTTGGAAACCAGGAACTTAAAACATGAAAACATAGAACATTCTTCTTAAAAACATGAAAGGATTCTCCTCATGTTCATCCTAGGTTAATTACTACATATCATAACCTGGGTACATACATCAAATGAAAGGGTGAGCAGAAGGCCCAGAAAGGGAAACAAGGGAAACATTTAACATGTGAACTTGAGATATATCAACTATGTCATGAACAAGAACTTTAAGGCATGATAAAAAAAATCATGTGGCATATCATAATAAAAATAACATTTTTCATAACATTAAGATGTGGCTACATCATTTAACATAGACAATCATAAACATATCACCAATGTCCATCCCCAAGGTGTCATTTGAAAATTACCAAGGTTATTCACCAAGGTATCGTGAAAATTGTAATCTCTAGTGGTTACATCATTACCCAATGCATTGGAGCGCTATCAGGGCGCACCGTTAAATTTGCCTTTGTTATCATGTCAGCCTCATATATCATCAGCAAACATTTCATAAATAACCCATATAGCATAAAATAAATGGGTTTCATTTCATAATCACAATGTTTTAAAAACTGCTTTAAAGACATGATCTTTACGTCACTTTAAAACCCACAGAAAAAGAAGGTGGGTCTAATGTATATAAATCCCAGAATTTAAAATAGAACATTTTGGTATATATGTGAATACCCCTTTAGAAGAAATATCTTTGAGTATTCACTTAATAATATAAAATAACTTTAGAAAAAGAGAGAGACATTTTGAGACGGAAATTCTGCAGCATAACGGCTATGTTATGAGGTTTTAGAAGACATTAAAAAGAGAGGGAAAATGGGTCAAACATTCATAAATGACCCATAAAACAGAATATTGACAGAATAATAAGGATACATGATAATGTTAATTAAATTTCAAGGAAATACCATTTGAAATGAAAAACATGGAAGGAAGACCAAAATTAGATTTCTCTTATGAAAGTTCGGCAGCCTAACGACGTTACTTAACCTTCAAGAAAAATGATTTGAAAAGATCAAATAGGTTCTCTCATCATGTGAACATAAGATTTCAGAATGATAGATATAGATATAATTCCCCAACATAATTAAAAAGGAACTTGAAAGACTTGACATCAAAGTAGAACTTTGAAAAGAATGAGAAGGGTGAAAGAATTCCCTAAAAAATTCGGCAGCCTAACAGCGCCACTTAAAACTTCAAAATACAGAATTGAAGAAATAAAATGGGGTCTCTCATAATATGAACATAATAGTACAGTATGATAGATATAGAGATCATACCCCAACATAACAAAAAGTAACTTGAAAGAATTGACATGAAAGAAGAACTTCAAAACGAGAAGGGTGAAGAAGCACTTAAAACTTTGGCAGCCTAACAACGCCACTAAAAACATCAAAATACTGAATTGAAGAGATCAAATGGGGTCTCTCATCATATGATCATAAAAGATCATTATGATAAATTTAGAGATCATACCCCAACATAATAAAAAGGAACTTGAAATAATTGACATGAAAGTAGAACTTCAAAACGAGAAGGGTGAAGAACCACTTAAAAATTCGGCAGCCTAACAGCGCCACTTAAAACTTCAAAATACTGAATTCAAGAGATCAAATGGGGTATCTCATCATATGATCATAAAATATCAGTATGATAAATTTAGAGATCATACCCCAACATAATAAAAAGTAACTTGAAATACTTTACATGAAAATAGATCTTGAAAAATGAGAAGGGAGAAAGAATCTGTTACAAACATTTTGGCAGCCTAACGGCGCCACTTAAAACTTCATAAAACGAAATAATGAGAGTAAGAGGGGATCTCTCATTATATGAACATGAAAAGGTCAGTAAGAGGAGTATAAAATAACATACTCCAACAAAATAACATGTAGCATAAAAAGAATGACATAAAAGAGATTACTTGAAATGAAAGAGAGATGTCAGATCCCTTACCTTAAAATGTAACTCTTAAAACTCAATGGTTGGGACCTTAAGGGATTGGGGGCACCTTGGGAGGACTCCTTGGGAGGTAATGAGATCAGAACTTCGTTGGGGGAGAGTGGGTAGTCGAAAGGATGAGAGGATTTCTTTGTATTTATAGGGAAATTGAGGGGACAAGGCATTAATGGCCAAGGGACACCTCAAAAGTGGTTTTCTCAAAAGCAGGGGCCCTCCCATGGTACTTCCCATGGAGTGAGGCCACATGGGGCCCCCAATACAATAATTCATCACCTTTTGCCGGACAACCCTTAAAATATCTCATGACATCATCATGACACAGTTATGAGATCATTAGACATACCGAAACCCTAAAACTGTATTTTTACTATTCACTGAAAATTCAACGTTCTCAGAAAAATCCCAAAATTTCACCTTAACCAAATATCAATGCTCTGATTTCAAAAATGAACTCCATTTTATAAAAATAATTTTTTAAATATTTTTAATTTAATTTTTAAATAAACACACTATTCACCGAAAATTCATTTTTTCAGAAAAATCCCCAAAAATTACCATAACATAATATCGACACTCTGAGTTCAAAAATGAAATCCATTTTATAAAAATAATTTTCTAAATATTTTTAATTAAAAAACACTATTCACCTGAAAAAACTAATACTTGAATAATAATTTATGAAACCGTTATTTAACCATTTTATTGAATCACATTACTTAATCAAGGTGCCTAGATTATATTAATACTTTTTTTAAGTGAGATTACTAATCCATTTAAACACATTACTAATCCTAATCATAAAATCACTATTCATAATAAAAAATTGAGTTGATCTTATTAGACTCTAAATTTCGTACTGAACATAATTGTAGAAGACCAGTTTTTGAAAATCTTTACACATTTTTAATTATTTAAGGTTTACAAAAACATTTTTAAAATATCCTTTTTCTAAAATTTATCAAAAATATGCATACTATATTTATCCGGTCATTTAAAAATTCATAAACTTCATCATAAGAAGAAATCCCAATTTTTATTTAAAACAAAGGATTACACAATGCAGTTACGATCTCCTTACATATCCCCTTATCACACCAGCATAGGACCTAAGTGTAAGGTGTGCTAAGGTTAGAGAATCTGAGGGAGGCTCGGCTAACATCGCACGAGTAGTAATTTCTATCAGTTTGAACTTCTCACAGAGGAAATTCCGTTCTAGATTCACATGATGAATTTCGGCTTGGGTTTGGTCCAGAGCAAAGCCCAGTGGTGCTACCTCCTTCCCAAGTTCTGTTAGATGGGCTTCGATCGGTCCAAGACTACTGGGTGAGGCCATCGAATCTTTTTTCTATAATAATTAACCAAGATTACTTGTATTTAGAGACAATAATCAAAACGTTTAGTTTCCAGCAGTCATATTGACCAATGGTCATATAACCGTCTAAACCCAACGGTCTCATTTTAATTATAATCATGTTATCAAATGAAACATTTTTTTGAGTATAAAAATAAATAAAATAACACATAAAATTAGGAAACAAGATTTATTCAAAATTTCGGGTCATTACACTAAAAAAATTAATAAAAATATTATCCACCACACACGGTCAAAGTGTATTGATATTGGATTTCACTTTCCCAAGGATAACATAAAAAATTTATACATTAAGATAGACTTTTTTCTTATTCCAGACAGGATATTCAATATATTCACCAAGGATGACCGTAAATACATATATGAGTTCTTAATGTTGAAAATTGGTTCTTAGCTTCTCCCACATCATTAGGAATCACTGGGTGGTGAACCGCCACTAATCCATGGATTATATTATTAAAGGTGGATAAAAATTTCATAACTATTTACTAGGAAAGTATATTTTATTTTCATTTCTATTAAAATTATGTGTATATAATTTATGTGAAATAGGGAAGTTTGTTTGATGTGCTGTGTGTGTTCACTGAGGGGGGACATCATTTCACCTAGATAAATGTTTTCTAATCACCAAGGGATAAAGTTACCTAAAAAAAATCTTGTAACAACCCAAGGTTTTACAAATAAATTTAATATATAATATAACGGTTGAAACACGAAGTCTATGTGAAACAATACTTTTTTATATAACCTACCCTTTAAACATAATATTCCGCTTCTGTGATATGAATTTTAAAAAACAGACATACATAGTTCCGATCAGTGAGATATTTTGATTCTTATAGGATCAACTTACATTTCTAGTGAATTGTAACCCGACCCTTATGAATAGTAATGTACCATTATGAATAGTAACATCTCCCATGTATATTTAAATAAAATTTACCCACCTTATAAATGATAGTGAATATTTTAAAAATTAATAATTAAGCGTTCGTATTTTTTGTGACAAATAAATATTTAATTACAAATTAAAATTAATAAATGTATTTAAAATAAAACTAATTTTCAAAAAATGAATTTCAAAATAATTAATTTTTTTCTTATAATTTTAGGATACTTTTATGAAACCTTAGTTAATTTTTAAAAGTATTATAAAATGAGTTTTATATTTAAAATCTATATTTTTCAAGTAAATAATGATTTTTTATAAATTGAATTTCTCTTATTTAGAAAATTATTTTGATAAAATGGAGTTCATTTTTAAATTCTAAACTATAAAAAATGGTTAATTTTTTTTTAATTTTTCTGAAATACTTGATTTTTTTGTGAATAGTGAAATTTTATAATATATGAAACTTGCTAAATAAATGAATTTATGAATCATGTTTGGGTGATAGATGATGTAAATGGATATTTTTTTGAACTCTAATACAGTTATTACTACTTTTTTTCACAATAATCAACACTATTTCTTTTCTTGAGAAAAATAATAAAATAATGAATAAGATATTCAAAAATCACTCCTCTCCTCCACTATAAAAACCACACCTCACTCCCTCTTCTATTCATTCCTATAAGCCTTGATGCGTCTCCAATTTCTTCCAATATACTATTCCCTAGTCCCTCCGCAAGTCTAGGATCCCTTTTTCATACAAAAATACCCAAACCCTTTCTCTTAAGGAAGTTCTCAAGGTGGTTTTTTCAAGAGGTAAGTCCTCTTACTTTTTCATTTAATTTCATTTCAATTTATCTCTTTTTCTTATTCTCACCTAACATAATATATCCAATTGATCATGATTACTCTTGTATCATCTATATATTGGAATTATATCATGTTAATTTAATAACAATTATCAATCTTCTTACTCTCCCTCTTTTATATTATAAATTGGATCATCTTTTGGGAGGTTTCAATTTACAACATTCATGGACGATGTTGTTTTTCTCTACAAATTATTCCCTAAAGATGTTTATGAAACCATTTTAATGGTTGATACATATTATGAAATGTATTATAGAACCATTTTTATTTTTTTAGGTAACATATTTTCATAATACTGGATGATTAAATAAATTGATTTTGTTTGGATCAATAACTACCGTAATAATCTAAATGATTATCATTAAATGTATTATCTAATGATTCACACTCATAATATTTAACCAATTGATATATATATAAATATATATAACCATTTAAAATTATCTATTCTCATTAAAAACATGTAATTCCAATTTTGAAGAATTTAACCAATTTTGAACGAACTCCATTACTTATAATCAAGAAATCCAATCATGAAATCAAGGAGACAAACACTCTGGAACAACATAATTTAATAATATGAATCATCCAAAATTACATAAATGAACTTAATAAAATTATAATAAATAAAATAAATTTATATAATGTTGTGAATTAATTAATTAATTGATTTAATTAGATTATCCAGGATGTTAAGGTCAAGTGCAGAAGTCATTCGGACATAAGGTAAGGGTTTTCTTCATGAAACTCCATTTTTTTCAGGTTTCTCTTTATCTCTCCTAATCCAAATTAAATGCTTAATTATTCTTATGTACTCAAAAATTATTTTTTATTGTTATATATATGTGTAAAAATCCTAACCCTTCTTTATTTTATGGGGAGTTAAATGGTTTATAAAAATGTTTCTCAATTATTCCCAATAAACAAGCATGATTCAAAGGAACTTTTCAAATTCATACCTATTTTCAAGGTAACTCAAGAATATTTGTTAATCCAGAATTATTTTTCTAAAATAAATCATTCCATCATGAAGAAAAAAACTTAGTTCATTACTGGTTTAATGAAAAATATTTTTCCAAAATAACACTTCTTTTCAAAGTAAAAATGAATTTCTCTCAAAAATTCATCAATGATTTTATTAGAGTATTTTTGTATATTTCAACACTCTATTGAATTTTATGTCTTATTGATGTTAATATCATATGTTTATCATCTACCATATTTTTTTAAAATTTTATGATCAGTTTGATTCTGGATGTACTATCATGATACCATTCACCATACTACTCAGAATGGTTATTGTTTATGTGTACATATTGGGGAATGTTTTTTCATGTTTTCATGTTTTTAATGTTTATCCTATTTCATATAAGGAATTATTTAGTCTTAGAAATTTATGGGTGGGTTTCTTTATATCCTTTCGATGCATCAGTTGGTATGATGAGACAAAAAGAAATTGGGTCTTGGCCGATGCCTTATCCTAATATTTTTAGACGTCTTGGATAAGGCCTAGACAATATGTTTCAGATGTCCTAAATGATTAATTATCTCATTATGGTATTATTAATTGATAAACCATTTTATTATTATACTATTAGAAATTCTATTATTATCATTTATATGGACTTATTTAATTAGATTAAATTTCTTTGATATTATTCTCAAGTATATTGTTAAAGGCACGAATATTTAGTTGATCATCATGCCTAGTGTTTATTTTTATGATAACTTCCACTATATTACTTTCCATTACTAAGAAACTGTTCTCACCCATTTTTTATGTTTTTTCCTAGTTGGGGAAGATGAATATTATCAATTAATTGCAAGGATAATCTACGAGTCATAGATTTTTCCAATGTAATTGCTATTATGTATTTCATTTCAAATTGTAATATTGATCATATGTTTTATCTTGTTTTCCAAAACTAATAATCTATTCATTACTTTCGGAAACAACTTTCTTGTAATCATGTCAATGTATTAATATAAGAAACCTACTGTGGGAAATTGGGGTCTGGGTATTTTTAGTTGGTATCAAAGGAAGTTTAGTAGAAAACATGGAAACTAGATTTAGAAAATGTAGATTAAGGTTCAAAAACATAAGATATACTTTGAGGATAAACATACAAGAACATCCTCAGGTTTTGGTAAGGAATATATTATGTGGATCTTCCTATAAAATAAATCCTTGTCTGGATACTACAAGTGGACATGGTTTTGGCACAAATTCACCTAGGAGTAACAATGTTGACAAGGTGTTTCAGGTTTGACCCAGGGTAACCTGGTATATAAAAATAGTACATATTGCGCACCAGGTCCCAAAATCCATGGCTATATGCTTACGAAAATACACATCTTTTTAATAAGCCATTATGAAGGATTTAAAATTAATTTTTTATCAAAGAAACCATATTCATAATTATGGTATTATATGTGCATGGGATTTAAATTTATGATAAGTATTATGCTAGTTGATATTATAAAATATGATTTATAACCTAATATAGTGTATTCCATCATTGAGAAATGGAACATAGTGGAAGGAATGGAAACCGCAAGAACACACATATCCCATGTAGGGATTGTCCTCCTATGCAAGATAATTACACTGGTGTTGGATATGTGACTAGTGTTGAGCAGCTCATAACTATACTGGGACAATTGAATCAGGTTATTAACAATAACCTTACCCATATTGAGAATCCTGATCCAAAACCTGGAGGTGAATTCGTAGACCTCTTTATGAGAAAACAACCTCCATTATTTAATGGTAATTAAAACCCATTCATAGAGGAGTAATGGATAATTTCATTAGAGAAGATATCTATCAATTTGGGATGTAATGAAAGGGAGAATATTTTCCTGGAATTTTATCATCTATTGGGTGATGTAGATAAAAGGTGTTTGTTAATTCAAAACATGAAGGAGGAGGAAGAAATAGAAGAAATGGAATTGAGATATTTTAAGGAAATATTCTTAGAAAAATATTTTCCTCGACAACAATGAGCATATATGGATAGGCAATTCTTGAGTTTGAAACAAAAAAAGGATGAAAATGTTGTAATTAATGAATCCAATTTTACAAGGATAGAAATTCATGTCGTGGACTATATATGTAATCTGAAGAGAAAGATTGATCAATTTATTGATGTTTTAAAAACATTCCCCCAAAGGGAATTGGTTCCCGAATCATTCTCATCATACAGAGATATATTCTCATGTGAAATCAAGATTGAAAAAGAATTATATAATTCTTATGAATTTAATGGAAATAATGAGAAGAATAGGTTGGTGGAGGAATGAATTCGCAAAGGGAACAATAAAAATTGGAGTTTTATAACATGTGATACATTTGGAAAGAAACAACGGAGCCTACTTAAAAGGAAAATGAGTCTATTACAAATGTAGAGAAATAGGCCTGCAATCTCATGATTTGAAGGGAACGAAAGATGCTACCAATGTTCAATGCTAAAATTGTAATGATATGGGACATTTTTTCAATTATTGTACAAATAATCAAGGAAACATTCCCCTAAAAAGGAAAAGGGAGCAAGTCCAAGCTTATGTGATCACAACTGCTAAAGTTTATGTTCCTAATATTGTGGTGGTAGGTACTATAATCATTTATTCAAAATTATAGAATGATTTATTTTATTCTGGATCATCACAGTCCTTTATATCTTCCCAGTTTTCTTTAAAAATTAGATATTTATAATTCTATTGAACAAGGGAGTTGTCAGTCCAAACCTCTAAGGGAAGTATCATTGTAACAATGATGTGTCAAGCAGTCCCTATTATGGAATATAAATATGATTTATCTTTTGATTTAATCGTCATACCTATGGTCAACTTTGACACATTGTTTGGCATGAATTGTCTTTCCAAACATGATTCAAAAACATATTCTAGGAATACAAAAATTACGATTTGTGTGGAAGGTGTAGAATCCATTATCTTTAGAGAAGAATCATCACCATCTGATTCTTATATAGATCCACCCCCAGTATCTCTACTAAATTCAATTCTTTGGGAGAAAGTGAACTCAATTTCTATGGATGATGGAAGAAATATTCAAATAGAGGATGTACCTATTGTTAAATAATATGTTGATGTATTTCTAGATGATTTACCTGGACATTCTCCAGATCGGGAGGTTGAGTTCTCTATTGATTTAATTCCTAGTTCAAGACCTATATCAAAGACTCCTTATATAATAGACATGGTGGAATTAGTATAATTGAAGAAACAACTAGAGGAATTGATTGATAAAGTATATATCCACCAGAGTGTTTCTCCATGGGGAGACCATGTTATCTTTATCAAGAAGAAATATGGATCTATGAGTTTATGCATTGAATATAGAGAAATGAATGATATCACAATAATAAAAAAATATCCCTTTCCTTGAATTGATAATTTATTTGATCAAATTCATGGAGACAAATATTTCTTGATGATTGAACTTCGACCTGGATATCAACAGTTGTGTGTAAAGAAGGAAGATATTCCAAAGACATTATTTCGAACCATGTATGGGCATTATGAGTTTACAGTAGTTCCTTTCAGACTGATTAATGTACACTTTATTTACATAGATCTAATGAATACAGTTTTTAGGGAATATGTTGATGAATTAATTATGGTATTTATTGATGATATCATTATATACACTAAAATCTATGAAGATCATAACAATCACTTGTGCATTATTCAAGAGAATCTTAGAAGAAATGAGTTATATGGGAAGTTTAGAAAGTATGAATTCTGGATTCAAACATTTTCTTTTTTTCACAATATTGTCTCTAAGGATGGAATTTTATTAGATCCAACAATGAAAAAGGTAGTTCAATAATGGACTACACAAATGAAAAAAACTAAGGAATGTATTTTTTTATTGGTTTAGCATGTTATTTTCGCCATTTCGTTCATAACTCTACATGATTAGCTAACTCGTTAACCAAGATTACTCTTAAAGGGGTTAAGTTTTTATAGACAAAAGAATGTGATGAATGTTTTGATGAATTTAATAATAGGTCAGTGAATGCTTCAATATTGATACTACCATGGGGAAATAGTGGATTTGTGATTTATATTGATGCATCAAAGAAAGTACATGGATGCATAATTATCAAAAATGATATAGCTATTGCCTATGCATCAAGGAAGTTAAAAAATCATGAACAAAACTATCCAACTATTGATGTCGAGATAGCATATGTAATCTTTTCTTTGAATATATGGAGAAATTATATCTATAGGGAATGATGTGAGGTATATACTGATCACAACAACTCAAAATATATATTCTCACAAATAGAACTCCACATGAGAAAAGTGAAATGGCTAGAGAAACTCAAGGATTATGATTGTTCCATACACTACCATGCATGGAAGACAAATAAGGTGGATGATTCATTGAACAAGAAAGATCATGGAGTTATGAAAAAATGAGGATTAACAATAATCCTATGTACATGAATATATAAAGGTTGGATTTAGGAATTATGAAATAAGGTGAAGCATGATTACTTTTTCAAGTGGTTACCCAATCATATTTATTTGAAAGAATTAAAAGTTATCAATCTGATAATGAGAATATCCAAAATAAAATTTCAGGAGTGAATTATGGGATGTTCTCAGAATTTGTGTATGAGCATGGAATTCTAAAATTTCGGAGAAGGCTATGTTCTCCCTCCATACTCAAGCTAAAAAGGGAGTTATTGGGTTATTCCCATAGTTCAAATTTCTCTATACACATTTGTATCATAAATATGTATGGATATTTGAAAGAATGTTTCTGGTGGGACAACATGAAGCTTGAAATTTCTAATTATGTATCAAGATGTTTAGTTTTTCCACAAGTTAAGGTTAAAAGATAACATCCTAAAGGTTTTATGAAACATCTACCTATTCCTACATGGATATGGGATGACATAACCATGGATTGTTTTCACCGGATTAATAGAAACTCCATAAATGAATGATGCAATATGGGTAATTGTGGATCGACTTACTAAATCCGCCCATTTCCTCACTATAAGGGAAGACCTTCCACTAGATATTCTTTCAAAACTATATATTAATGAAGTTGTGAGGCATCATGGAGCACCTCTCTCAATTGTGTCTGATCATGATCCATGGTTTATGTCAAAATTATGGAAACATCTCTAGAAGTCATTGGATACCGAGTTTCATCTAAGTACTACATATCATCCTTAAACTGATGGGCAGTCATATTGGACGATGCAAACATTAGAATACATGTTGAGATCATGATCACTTGATTTTAAATGTTTTTGGGATAATTATTTACCATTGACGGAGTTTTACTACAATAATAGTTTCCATTCTAGTATTCAAATGGAACTACATGAAGTATTTTAGGGAAAGAGATGTCATACACCAATATGTCATGATGAAGTTGGTGAGAGGAAGCTTATAGGCCTAGATCCTGGGGAGGAAACAACAGTGAAGGTTAATACTATTCAAAACAACATCATAGTAGCTCAATAGAGGCAAGAGATCTACATTGATAATTGAAGAAATTATTTGTAATTTCAAGTGTGATATCATGTTTTCTTGAAAGTATCTCAATGGAAGGGTGTTATAAGATTTGGGAAGAAAGGGAAATTGTTCCCAATTACATTGGAAATTTTGAAATTTTGTAGAGAATTGGAGTTGTGGATTATCATTTGGTAATGTCAGCAATCCTTTCTAAGGTATACAATGTGTTCCATGTCTCATTGTTGAGAATGTACTTGCCAGACCCAACACATGTACTTACATATGAAGGTATAGAATTGGAACCTGACTTATCTTAATGTGAAGAGACTATCTAGATTCTAGACACTAAAGAATATGTGTTGAAGAATCAGATGACTCTGATGGTAAAGGTACTTTGGAGAAATCATTAAATTGAAGAGGCAATGTGGGATACTTTGGAACTTATGATGAACAACTACCCAAATCTTTATGTGAGGTAACATTTAGGAAATTTCGAAGAAGAAATTTTTATAAGGGGGAAGAATATAACACCCCAAGGAGTTAAAAATTAATTTAATATACAATTTAATGCATGAAACACTGAGTATATATGAATAAAAACTTTGTTATTATAACATAGACATTAAACATAATTTTGTCACTTCTGAGATTTCAATTTTGAAAAATAGACATACACAGTTGCGATCAATAAGATATTTAGATTCAGATAGGATCAACGTGCATTTATAGTGAATAGAATCTTGACCCTTATGAATATTAATGCACCATTATGAATAGTAAAATCACCCATATAAGTATAAATAAAATTTAGGAACCTTGTAAATGGGATTGAATATTTTTAAAATTAATAATTAAGTGTTGTTATTTTTGTGAGTAATAAATATTTATTTGAAATTTTAAATTAATAAATTTATTTAAAATAAAATTCATTTTCATAAAATTAATTTTTAAATAAATATGTTGTTGTCCTATTATTTTAGGATAATTTTATAAGACTTAAGAAATTATTATAAAATCAGTTTCCAATTTAAAATATGTATTTTTCATATAGATTATGATTTTATTTAAAAATTAAATTTCTCTTATTTATAAATTTATTTTGATAACATTAAGTTCATTTTTTAATTCTACATGTTTAAAAATGGTTAGGGTGAACTTTTTTATTTTTCTGAAATTCAAGAATTTTTAGTGAATGATGAAATTTAATAATTTACAAAACTAGCTAAATAAATGAATTATGTATCATGATTGAGTCATGGATGATGTAAATTTCCATTGGATTGAATTGAAATTAACTTATTAATATTTTTATCATATTAATCAACACTATTTATTTTCTTCATCAAAATAATAAAATAATGAATAAGATATTAAAAAAACACTCCTCTTTTCCACTATAAAGACCACCCTCACTCCCTCTTCTCTTCACTCCGATAAGCCTTTATGATTCTCATGTTTACAACCAAATAGTCTTCCATAGTCCCTCCCCATGTCTAGGATCCGTTGATCTTTCCAAAAGACCAAAAACCTTTCCCTGATGGAGGTTCTCAAGTAGGATATTTCAAGAAGTAAATCCTATTCCTTTTTCAATTAATTTGACTTTAATTTATCTTCATTTATTATTCTATCTGAACCACCTTTGTCCAACTGATCATGATAACTCTAGTATCATCTATATACTGGAATTATATCATGTTAATGTAATAAACATTATTTATATCCTTACTCTCCCTCTTGTATTTTATAAAGGAAATCATCATCCGGGAGGTTCCAATTTACAACCTTCCTAGACGAAAAAGTTCCATTCTTCAAATTCTTCTTCAAATCTCTTCATGAAACCATTTAAATGGTTGAGACAGAATTTAAAATTTATAATATAACCCTTTTTCTGTTTTGGATGTAACATATTTACATAACAATAAATGATAAAATAAAATGAGTTCGTTATGATCAATAACCATCGTAATAATATAAACGATTATTATTAAATGTATTATATAATGATTCGTGAACATAATATATAGACAAATTATATATATACCCATTAACACTTCTAGATTCTCATTTCTAACATTCAATTCCAATTCTGTATCATTATACCAATTTTGAATGAACTCCATTACTTATAATCAAGCAAACTGATCATGAAAAAAAGGAAATGAACACTCCGTAGTGACGAAAATAAATCATATAACTCAGACAAAAGGCCATAAATGAACTTAATAAAATTATAATAAATAAAATAAATATATATAAGGTTCTAAATTAATTAATTAATGATTTTAATTTGATTTTATTTCATTATCTAGGATGTTAATATCATGTACAGAACTCATTCAGATATAAGGTAAGGGTTCTCTACCTGAACCTCTATTTTCTTTTGGGTTACTATTTTTCTCCTTTAATCCCAATTATATTATTATTTATTTATATTTAATCCCCATAAATTCTGTATTAATATTATATATATTTGTACCAATCATTATATTTCTTTATTTTATGGGTAGTTAAATGTTTTATAAATATCATTCTCAATTTATCTCGATAAACACTTCTGATTCAAGGGAACTTCTCAAATCAGTACCTTTTCTCAAAGGAACTCTAGAATATTTTTTAAACCCCAATTATTTTTCTAAAACCTTTCATTTCATCACGGAAAATCCAAAATTTTTATTTTTGGTTTGATGCAATGATTTATTAAAAAGAACACTTCTTTTTAAAGTGAAAGTATATTTCTCTCAAAAATTCCTCACTGATTTTATTCAAGTATTTTTGTCTATTTAAAAACCTCTGTTTAATTTTATATCTTATGGAGGTTAACATCATATGATTATCATATACCATACTATATTAAATGGTTTTTTATCAGTTTGATTACAGATGTTCTATCTTGATACCACTCACCATACAAATCAGAATGGTTAGTGTTTATGTGTACAGATTGGGGAATGTTATTTCATGTGTTCATGTTATTTTTGTTTCTCCCCTTTCATATGAGGAATGATTTAGACCTATAAAGTGAAATATAGGACCTGTTATATCCCTTATTTTCATTGGTAGGTCTTATGAGATAAAACAAAATTTAGTCTTGGTCGAGGCCTTACCCTAGTATTTTTAGACGTCTTGGACGAGGCTTTGAAAGTATGTTCAAGATGTTCGGAATTATGAATTACCTAATAATGTGATTTTTAATTGATAAACCATGAGATTATTCAACTTGTATAGCATCAATTGTTATGTTTCATTCTATTATGATCATTTATATGGTCTTATTTAATCATATTTCATTTCTTCCATATTATGGTCAAGTATGTTTTTTAAAGTCATGTGTTTTTAGTTGTTCACCATGCCTAATTTTTATTTTTATGATAACTTCCACTATATTACGTACCCTTACTAAGAATCTTAGCTCACCCCTTTCTAATTTTTTATTTTTCCACATGTGTTGAAGATGAATATTATGAATGACTTACATGGATAATCTATGAGTCATAGATGTTTCCAATGTAATTGATATTATGTATTTAATTTCAAATTGTAATGTTGAACTTATTTTTAGATCTTTTTTCCAAAAACTAATAAGCTATTAGTTCTTTTGGGATACAAATTTCTTGTAATCACGCTAATGTATTAATATAAGGCACGAACTCTGGGTAACTAGGTTCTGGGTCCTTACAACTCTAATCTATATTGTAGTTTCAAGATGTTTGTGTTTTAGATTATGATTTGATTTGATAACACTTTAAAGTGTGGATGAATTTTGAGGTTAACCACATAGGTTGAAAACAAATCTAAAGAGAGATATTGAATTTTTCTTGGATTTTTTGAAGGAGTTATCTTTGTTGTCAATTTTTTTGAAATATGTTCTGAGTTGTTTTAGAATTGACTTTGAGTGATTTTGAAGATTTGTAGATGAGTTGAAGAGTATCTAATAAGACATGAATGAAAACTAGAGAAAAGGAATCATATGGTCGATACTATAATCATGTGGTTGATACTTTTTTCTTATGGTGGATCCAATGATCTTCAACTCATATGGTCAGTCTAAAATCATGAATAACATTGATCAAGACTATGAAAGGCATGGTCTCTTTGTTATTCATGTGGTCGATCTTGAGGAAATATATACATCTAATCTATAATTATCCATTTTTTCTCTTGGCCTACAGTAACTTTATACAATTAGTAGTTTGACTCACGGTCAATCACATACTAAACAAATTTCTAGTTGAAACTACACGGTGAAAATTGTAGTTTCCAAATTTTCTATTTTATGAATCAATAATTAGATAATTATTATGATGTTATTCATGGATTAGGGTAATATGATTTATGAAATGTGATTATTGTGATCCTAGCTATTAATAATTAAAGCATCAAACTATAGGTGATTCTTTGTTATTGAATGAGTTTTAGTTGAGGAAGACGATATAGCCTACATATTTTATGGTCATAAGACTTTGATGAGGAACATAATTCATTGATTTAGAACATAAGTCTTTGAAGAGAACATATGTATTTTAGAAGATCCAAAATCTATGAAGATGAATCATAATTATTTTCTATTGTCAGATCTCCAGTCCTTGATATTTTAATGTATGTTTTTTCTATAATAATTTTTAAGTTAATCAAACAACTTATTCTGATAAAAATCCATTGAATGAATGTCTTCATGATAACATGTCTTAAAAGAATAGAAAACATTTATTATTTCTAAGTCTAATATAAAATATAATATGCATTCCACATTATAATCTAGGTATCCACATGGAAGAAAATCATGATTTTGTGAATGTGGAGTTTTTGAATGAGTTTAGAGAAGTAGTTTTTCATAGAGAATAAAAATAGGTATTATAGATAGCTGGTGGGAGACATAAATGAAGTTTATTACAAAGGAATTAGTGGAGATAATGAGGACATGATGGTTAATATTCTAGGTGATATAATATGGGTGAGTCTTTATCGGATCTAAAAGAAGATATTTATCAAAATTTTAAATGTATTTAAAGACAAAAAATACATGGGACCTAAAAATATGATTGTCAAAATAAAGGGAGTTTAACTAAATCAAAAAAATTTGGAATATAATTTACATTATTTTTTCATATTTAATGAAGGATATTGTGAAAATGAATTTATTAGGCAATATTTTGAGAGACACTATTTTTTTTGAAGATTTGCGTGCTTTCTAGTAAAGAAGAATATCATACAATGCATTATTTCACTCATGAATAAGAGGATTATTCTATTAAAGAGGGGAGAAAATTGATTTTCTACTAATAAACTATTATATATTTTTTAGTTGATGACTTTTATAAAGAATATAGATCATATGGTTCTAAATCATTATTTTATTATATGAATTTTTGATTCATACACAAGGAAAAGGATTAATTTATGATCAACTAGTGGTTATAGTCAAATTAACACTCTATGGATTATAGTGGCGAGTGGTTGATTTATACTCATAGAGAGAAGTGTATAAAACTTAATTTAACCTTATGAACATATTTTAGTCATTTTAAATCACTAAAAATTATTGTGATAATAAAATTCATGACCCAACCAAATATCTATTATGATAAAAAGTAGGCTATCACATCAAGACCAAACCTCATAAAAAGATAAAATGTGTTGTTTATTTATATTATTTTTTCATATAGGGGAGGTGGTGACTCAAGAGTGTGAATCATGAGATTAATCTTTTATAGGGGTTTAATTTCACATTAAGAATTTTTAAAAGAATAGTACCACGAATTCACCCCCTCCTCAATGGGTTTCTTTTTGATATGGCATCTTCAAATTCTATAGTGGGTATTTTCTGATGGATCACGTGTTTTGGATTGTAAATTTGATTATTATTTCAACTTATAAAATTTTAATTAGGCTTATTTGAGTTATTTAACGGTCCAGTGAAATCATGGGGTCATGTTTTGGGTAGATAATCATTGTGTGTGTTGTATTTATTTTAAGAAAGATTCGATTGAGTACCCAATCAGTTGGTACCAAGAAAATAGTATTCCTAGCTGAGATTGGGGTGGGATGACCTGTGAGGTCCACTTAACATGTGATGAAATTGGGATAGATACCTAGTGGGTATTGGGTACCTGATGGGCACTAGGAACCTAATGGTGGGTGATCAGTTACCTAATGTGTACCTAGTTTTTTAATTTAATCTTTAATTATTTAAATATTAGTTATTATATATAGGAAAATGAGGGGTTTAATCATTTTTCATAGAGTCCATCATTCAGCCCATACCCCTCTTCTGTTCATTCACTTCATATAATGGAATGACTCCCTCCGTAATTCTTTTGGATCACCGAGTCATCTATCATAGGGATTTACCACAAACAAGTATTATTGTAAGTGGGTGTCTGAGACCCAACACCATTATATAATTTGATTACCATTACATTTATATATTTTCATATATACATATGTTTCTCAAACCATCACAATAATTTTTATTCATAATATACTAAATTTATTGTAATGTACTTAGATTAAATATCATATAAACAGGTTACAATAGTTATTAGCTATAATAAGAAACTAATGATATTATGACTCTAATATTAAATATTTTTCATATGGTCTTGATACATCATAATAAAGATAAACTGGTGTTGTCTGAATCTCAGGTACTAGGGGATCAAAAGCATTGAGATTTTTTTTAATGAAATTTTTATTTTGTGATCTTGACTATAGGAGATCATAATGACTGACCTTTAAAAAGGAACACCACATGTTTTGGGTGTTATTGTTGTTTATGTCTATGAGAATTTTTATTGGTATTCTAGATTTAGATAATTATCAATGTGTACCATTTGATCATATACATTGATGAAAGAAATAAACCATGTAATTAATTTTTTGGTGAGTTAAATTTCATTGAGTGTGTTAGTGGTGGTATTACATTGGATGAATGAACAATATTAGTTTTCTTCACTTCTAAAAGGAAGAGGTTTCTTAGGACTAGTTGACTAGGATGGTATTACTATTATTAAATCAATGGCCATAGTGATTGAATATTAGATCTTATATTAAGGTAAATAAATTAACAAATCATGAAATGATGTTGAAAAAGAGTTTCATCCTATATTATGAGATATCGCGAGAAAAAGAGATTATATTACATGACACATATTCATAGGAGGTTATTGCAACCATAACATTCCTTATTTCCTTTTGTGACTTGATATTTTTTTACAATCCACTCAAGGACTATGATTTTCACTGAAGACTATTGAGATAAGGGCCTAGAGGGTCACAAACTTTGTGTATCTAAATGTTCCATCTATTAGGATACAAGGTGGTTTAGGATGAAGTGGGCTATACATGTGGGAGTCGGTGAACATACATGTGTGAATGATAAAATGTAAGAAAATTTAATTTAATTTTTCATGTTTTGAATCCTAATTACTTAATTTATTTCCTAAGTTATAAACAAGTTATTTAATTTTAAATGTGAAATAGGAAAATATAATTTTTTTAGTGAACAAAACACATTCAAGGTTTTTAAAATTATCATGTGAGATTAAAAGGAGAGTAAAAGGATTTCATTTTATGATGTGATTGGTTAATATGTTACAAGGAATTTATAAAATATTTTTGGTGGTTATTATTAGTTAACTAGGTCATAAGTGTGTTTTATTTTCATTTTTAATGTTTAAGTTTATGTAAGGGAAAAACATAATTTATGGAAACATAAACAATAATGCATAGATTTTTTTAGAAAAAAAATTAGTGTGTGATCATCTTGTATGAATTGAGATATCTCTTACCTCTCTATCTCATGTTTTAGATTAATAAAGAACATTAAGAAACTGTATTGATCAATTCAGTCTTGGAAATTGATCACTCATTCTTTACATAATCAAATAGATGTCATAAAGAACCTTTATTTCTCATTATAACACCTAGGAATAAATGAACATAAACCTAGGAATTATGGTTCACATTTGGATGATCTAGATGATGTATTCTTTTGATAATTTACATTATGAAATACCATTGGTGAGAAAATCATATTGATATTTTTTAATGAACAATGTACTATTTAACGTTTTGTTCGAGTTTTTTTCTTAAATGTATTTTCACAAGACCCATGAAAAATACATTCAAGGGATATTGATTATTTTTTTTATAACCGGAATCTGATCTCAAATTTTCAAAACACTTATTTTTTTACAATTTCTCAAAGCCATAGGTTCTATCAATTGTTATTAGAGAAAAACATTACTTAGTATAGTCGAAAAAGTTAAAAATTCAATTTAAATTTATTTGAATAAAAAATAATGGTTTCATATGGTCCCAGCATAGAGAAAAACATGACAATGCATGTTTGTATAGCAATGATATGGTTGGTAAAAGTTTTATACTATTTTTAAAAAACAACAGTGAAAATTATTATATCATTCTATATATCAGATATAAATATATATATAGACATACACTAAAATAAATTCATATATATATATATATATATATATATCCTCTGATAAGGTATTGGGATGTTGGTGCATTATCAGGTAGTCTGAAGAAGAATACTGATGGGGAGAGGCTTTCCATAAAAACATTTTGATTTTAAGTATAAAAATATGAAAAATAAAATGGGTTTATACCCCTTAAATGAAACATGGACATTTTCACCTTCCCACCATTTATGGGGGTGAAGTTTTTTTAACACCCATGTGGGTTGGATAAAGACATGATATATATATGTGTATGTTATATAAGTACATGTATACTATATATATACTTACATACATGTGTGTATATGGTACACCATTGGGTTCCTTCTATCTACACCCAACTTGGCTCTCTTTCGAGTAACCACATATCTGGTTGGGCGGGAAAGGCCAGTTGGGATCAATTTGAACTAGACCAACCTGACTTGTTACACTTTTCACAGGCATGTTTTTAGTTTCTAAGATCCAACATCAGTTCCAAATCGAAAAATTATAAAAAATATTCAGAAATTAAATTTGTTTTTCCTTAATTTAATTAAATTATTTTGTGTTACATGGGATATATCAATAATATATTTAAATTATTATAGTTCATGTTTAATTCATTTAAATTACCCTCAAGTTCGATTTTATTAATTTTAATTTTTATGATGAAACTTAATTATGAGTTGACTGATCGTGAGGAGAGATTGTCCCATGCATGTTTGGTTTAATGTTATTTAATTTAAATATTATTTTTAAGTATTTAAATTCTAATAATTATTTTTGTTATGATAATCTGTGTATCATCCCTCTAAATTTTACTATATAGGGGAATATGTGTCCACATTTAAGTGAAAAAATGTAATTTTTCATCCTATGTTCCCCTCACCTATATGTGAATATACTATATAAGGATTAGTGGCATTAGAAGTGTTGTGGTTTGAGTCAAGATGTGGTGTTGAAACAATGTTAAATTACAGAGTGTTTGAAAGTTCTTAAATTCAAGTCAGGTATTAACTTAAAGAATTCACCCATTGTCTTCGCCAATACATTATTCACTCGATGTATTAACCAATAGTTAATGGATCATGACCATGTCACTATTTATTTATTTTATCATTTGTATATGGTATTTTTAAAATGTATTTCTATTTATTACATTTGATCACATATGATGATAAGAAAAAACGAATAATTAAAATGAACTTTTTAGTGATTTTTCTCATTAAATCATGTTTATTTTGTGAGTTAGATCACATAGATCTGGAATGTTAAATTGAAATTGATTTAATTCACCAAGATAGATTAAAACACCCCAAATCAATACTATGTAATATTACTTCCATTAAATGACATTTTATAAAAATGTATATTTGAGGTAATTGTTAGCCCTATTTGTGGGGTACTCTTTCTACTAGGGAATTAGCATGAAATAAATGCTATGATATAAGTAATGTTTTATATAAGGAAGTATCCATATAAATATTATTACAAATTTAGAGGAAGTGTATTGAACAATGAAGGTTAATATTTTTTAAGAGATGATACTCCACTCAATAGATATACGATCCATGAGTTAATGAGGTTGTTTAGTCAAAATCATTCCTTAAAAATATCATAGTAGTGGTTTAGCTAGTCTTTGTACAGTGAGGACAGTTTTCATGGATCATTTCCACTATAATACTAATGTGGATGAGTATTCCAAGTCTAGTAATTTAGGGATACTAGGATTTGATAAAACAATGGGGGATATTTGAAAATTAATAAAACTTTAAAATTCCATTTGGTAATGAAGATAAAGTTCTAATATGAAATTTTTTACTTACTCTAGATCAAATGGACATAAACTCCACCTATATAATCTCATTGTAATCAATATTGGATAATAATAATATCCTAACCGATAATAATATCCAGGATTGGTACATGTATATAACCAATTCACTACATTTTGAAAGGAAAATTTATGTTCAAGAAACCTCACTTCCTTAAAATCCAACATAGGAAGTAAGTAAGGAAGATAATGTTAACTATAAGAAGTAAGTGGATGATTCACTAGATTTATAATGTGTTATTTTTTCTTATATATAAAATGATTTTCAAAAAATGCATGTGGTTGAATATTCCTACAAGATGATATCTCATCTATAAAATATATACTAGGAAAAAGATTAACAAGAAAGATATTAGATATCATGTGCACTTTCTAGATACAGGTTAGCATAAGTAAATCATACAGGGCCCCAAGTACTCAAAATTATTTGTCACATTAAGTGAATGGTGTCCCTTAGATTCAAATTGGAAAATAAACATGAAAATGATCCAATTCATACCTATTTACCACATAACATATCATGTTTTAAAGTTAATTATAATACTAAAAACATGGATAAGTTTCCCCAAGAATTATTGGCTTTATTTCACCAAGATGATAAGGAATGTACCATTCTAGATCATATTCCCTTATAGTGGAAAAGAGAATGAATAGAAATTATAAGTTGTCAATGGATAAGTCCAAGTCAAATTCATTGACACAATTCCCCTCCATGAACCTAAAGATATAGAGAGGAAGTGTTGAGTATGAGTGAGACAACTTTTCTTGTGGTAATAAAGTCAATGGAATGAATAATTTCATTAATGGGAAGATGAAATAAGGAGATTCTTATACTATAATTATATTTATAATCAAATAAAATATATCAGTATCTCTAAGTTTTTTTATTAAATATGGAATGTGGATCTCACATTTTTACTCAAATATTGGAACCTTGTAGATTCCATAAGATTGAAAGGGCTGCGGTAGATCTCCAAGTAACAAATGAAACAAGACTTGAATGATTAACAATGTTAGATTACTATCTCACATTTCATAATGGTTTAGTACTTGTATTAGATAAGTATATTATGTACCTTTGATTACTAGAAACGTAATATTATTATCAAGAATTGGAACTATCAGTTTTTAATTCAGGTATGTAAATAAAATTTGTGTCTTTTATAAACATTACGATTATAATGTTATAGAACATCTTAATAGCGGATTGTATATACATGACCATAAAAACCCAATTTTTATAATAAATTAAAAAATCAATGGGAATTACATGTATCATACCAACTTATGGAACATCAGGATAAGCTACATAAATGAATGGAATTTAAAAAAACTATATCAAGCAGTGTGTATAGAATATCTTGATTTGAAACACTTAGTTTTTTTCCACACTTGGTTAAA
This sequence comes from Viscum album, assembly GCA_963277665.1. Lineage (NCBI taxonomy): Eukaryota > Viridiplantae > Streptophyta > Magnoliopsida > Santalales > Viscaceae > Viscum > Viscum album. Next base: position 929,951,724 of record OY728141.1, on the reverse strand, counting down.
AAGTAAAATGAGTAAATAAACTTTTGGTGGGAAATTATAAAGATACGAAGACCTACTAGAGTTGATTCATACTGATGTATCTGGTCCATTTTCCATAGAGGGAAGAGGTGGGTTATGTTTTTTCAATAATATTATCGACAACCTTAGAAGGTATAATTATATCTACTTAGTGAGTTATAATCAATATTCCATTATCATGTTTAATAATTATAAAAATTAAGTAGAGGATCATCTTGGTAAAAACATTAAGAAGCTCTATGTAGACCATTGTGAAAAATATCTATATCAATCACTTGATGAAGTGTTAGACTGTTTCATATATGCTTCTTCTTTATACACATATATGAAATTTTTTAGTTAAAGTATGAATCATAACATTCTTGACATGGAAACATTGAAGATGAATCATAAAACTCTAATATTATATTTTTATGGATATGCACTGAATATTGTGATGTAAAAACTATGAAAAGTACCAAATAATTCAATAAATGTAATTTTATATGAGTTATAATATGAAAATAAACCTACTCTATATAACATACATGTTTAAGGAGTCACATCATTTTTTAAGACTAAACCTAATGAAAAACTAGTATCTAAGAGAATGAAATGAATATTTATAGGTTTTCCTACGGAAAAAGAAAGATATTACCTATATAAACCATCATATGAAAAATAATTGTTTAAATACTTTCTATATATCCATAAAGGGAGAATTATTCTAATTTAAATAGTTATAGAAGTATTGAATTTGATGAAGCTGATGCTTGAGATGCATATGAGTTGGTATAAGAACAATATCCTCAAGTGTTAGTGGTAGATGAATACGTTCTTTAAGAAATAAGTACTATATAAGTCTAAGGGAGAGGTTATAGAACTATAGAGGTATTTTTTTATTGTTACTAAGCTAATTGACACATTACTTATTTAGGATAATGAACCAAAAACCTTCTAGGAAGTAGTAGATCGAAATGCGTTATTAAATGGAAAAAATCTATGATTTTAAAAATATATACCATGTACAAAAATCTAGTTATGATTTTGATAGACCCTCTAGATGATGTAAAACCTATTGGGTTTAAATGGTTATTCAAGAAAATATTTACATTTATTATCTTGGGAGAAGTTATAAGTTGCAACTCACTGTGAAGGGAATCAGAAATTTCATGGAATTGACTATGATGAAATAGTACCACTGGTTGTGATGTTGTAGTCTAATTATATAATAAATGCAATAGCAGCCATCCAATATTATGAGAATTATTTTCTAAATTGGAAAATGGTTAAAGATGTTGATATGGATCACCTTGAAGTGTTTATTATATTAATTAATACTAATAAAGTATGGTTTTGTTGAGATCTATTTATATGTTAAAGAAGACATCGGGATCATGGAATGTTTTTTTGGATGACCCCATCAGATAATTTTGGTTCATTAATAATGAAATTGATCTGTGTTTCTATAATAGTGTTATTGATAATGCCATAATTTTCCATGTTTTATATATTTATAACAAAATAAACATGGGAAAGAAAGTGAAAATCATATAGTAAGGGAATACATGGATAAATGAGTATTTATCAATGAAAGATAAATATTAAATTTTTTTGGGAATTAATATATATCAATAATGATATCAAATGACTCTTGGTCTAAGACAATGTTTAAAAATTGATAATTTACTCAAAAGGAAAAATATGGATGATTCGAAGAGAGGATTCATTCTGATCTAACATGGAATTAATCTCACCTAGAATATATTCTATAAAGTCCCAAAATTCCCATAAATAAATATTACTTATTAATAGAAAAATATTCATTTAATAATATAAATATCCATTCCAGAATCATATTGGTTTAGTTCATTTAGAAACATGAAAATATAAACAACTGGTGAATCAGTGAACTACATTTTCTCCCACTAAGTTATTCAAATCTAAAACCCTTCATAGACTTATCATAAACAAAACCATTATTTATAACTTGGGAAAAATATCATAAAGGCTATGATAAGATTCATACTGAGGGTAAAAAATGGAGATATTAATGATCAAATAATAATAACATGTGTATAAGGGTATGAGAGAATGAGCTTAAAATTTGATGATCATACCCTGCATATCAGGGATCATGAACTTGATTCAGGAAAAAAATATTTATAGTTCATAAGACATGAATTACAAATGAATCATCATACATAATCTATGAGAGAATAATAATCACATAAGACATAGATTTTCGGAATATTCATAAACATATAAAATTGTGAACATGAATGAATAGAAATATGTTTAATCATTTTTTTAAGGAAATGAAATCATTCCCTCACATAATCCTATGTACATGAAAGAAGGCCCACACATGACATATGGCTCACACATAACATACCATTACCCAATGCAATTGAGGGATATATAGGTCCCACCTATTATAGGTTATATTATGACCACCGTCATTGGTTATAAAGTTATCACCATCTCTGGTTATAACATAACCACCAATACATAATTAAAATCATAAATATTTGTACCAAATGATCATTAAACATTAATAACCTCATAACCCATCAAAGGAAATTAGTTTCATCAAATTTTCATCATAGTATAACATGTGGAAAATAAATGGGATTTATAAAAATATTTTTTTCATGAATATAAACCATTTGTTGTCATAATAAAAATGGCATCATAGGATAATATCCCTATTCAAACTTGAGTAACATTAAAGGATGTTATCATATATAGATGATGATTTTGAAAGATCCCTTGAATCATGTATTAAGTAATATAATATTTCATTAAAATCGAACATATTTTGGAAATCATTTTCTTAAAAAAATAAAATTTGAAACATAAAATGTAATAATTAAAACATTGAGTGTTCCAAATAGTGGGGAATTATGTTTATTCCATACACGTTAAAATAAAGATTCCTTTTACATTTTCGGTAAAAGAATAAATGGCCATATTTGAAAATTACACGAAGACTCATTTTAATTTTTTAAAATTCAAAAATTGGAAAAAATGAAATAAAAAAATATTTTTATAATATTAAAACACTCTTTAAATAATTTTTATAAAACATGGACATGGATGAAGAAATGATTTTTGACTGAAGAGAGAAATAAATCAGGTATTCTTTACAAAAATTATTTTAGAATCTTGAAGGTATAGAGGGAGGAAAATGAAGGAAAAAACGTATTCTAAAGAAATAAATAAAGGATAATAAATTCCATGATGTTATTGAAAAATATATCATAATATTTCATCATTAAAATAATAATCATAAACAATCTGGATAAATTGTGAGACTGTAACATCAAACCCTCACCACATTGGAAACTTTTGAATCGTAAGACATAATAAATAATTAATTGAAAATAAAGAGTAAGTATAATAAATAGATATATATTCATGAAATTAAATTTCATAGGTGTAGGATAAAAATATCATAAATAAAAAGAGGTGAAAAACAAAATATATTTCTCAAAGAAGGAAAATGGAGAAAAAATCCCTTATTTCAAGTTTCGAATTACATTATACATGTTCAAAAATACTGTACAATAAATATATGTTTATTATAAATAATATATATATACATATCATACCATATATTATTTAATTATTAACATTTATTTCCCTTTTATTAACAAATTCCTTGGTAATATCACATTTCAAGTAGTAACAGGTTTGTTTTTCATGTATGTTACGATTTGTTAGTTTCAGTAATTTTACTGTAATAATGACTCAATCATATCAATAAAATTAAAAAATATATAAATATAATTTATATTAGGTATATATAAATATATTTAGTGTAAAATATAAAATTATGAGATAGAAAATAAAATACATCATTCATGGAGATGGTAGGCTGTACCTGTGGATGAACGTTTTTTTTTCACTTCCTTGAAAGATGATAGGAAATATAGGTAAATAATATTTTACCTATCAAGAATAATTTTTATGTCATATATATCACATATATTCATTAAATTCTCCCTAATTACCTTCCATAAAAAACATTAGTGAAAAAATGAGTCAAATGGATTTGTGAGGTTGTAGTCCACCGTACACATGAATGACATTATTGTATCACCCATGAAATGGAAGGTAAGATGGTATATGTGATATAATAATTCCATAAGTATATTTATTTTACTAATATCATATATATTAATTTAATCTATCTGTACTACCATCCATAGTAAAATAGAAATGAAAAATAAATCACAAAGGTTCACGAGGTGGTAGTCTTCCATACACACGAGCGACAACATCTTTTCTCAAGGGTTGGGAGGTAAGAATGTAGATGTGGTATTATAATTCAATATATTTTAGAATTTAAAAAATTTTATATATAAAAATTAAATCCATCATTGTATTCATCTGTGATAGGTGGTGATAAAAAATGAATAAAATTAGTTCACAAGACGATAGTTTGTCGTACACAAGATCGATGATTTCATTCATATTTTATAGAATATGATATGGATATAGGTTATTCAATTAAAAAATTAAATCTATATATATGGGATATAATTATTTTCTTATATCAATATGATTTTAAATTATTTGAAGGAGGTTGAAGAAGAAATAAGACAAACTATAATGTATAGAATTTTACATACTTTTTAGAGAACCACTTCTGTTTTGTACAAAAATATTTAAAAGGAGGGGTTCATAATAAAACCAAAAACTCTAGGATGTGTATAGGTATTCTAGTAAAGTATTGAGGTTGTTATTTTCTGAAAAATCTAGTTTTGGAAGTGTGAAGAGGAGAGGAGAGGGCGTGGCCTTTCAAAAATAAGGGAGAGTTCACAAATAGATTTTTTTTAAAGAATAAAGTGTAACCAAAATTTTCAATTAAGAAAAGAATAAAATGTTTCATTTTAGAAACTTATTTGTGATAAGGTCAAAAATATTTCAAAAAAATAGGTGTATGAAATGTTTCTATGTCATTTTACCCTCTATCATTTTAGTCTAACCCCTGTTAACCGCATTTTAACCTTAACTGCAGTAATTAATTTAATGTGTTTTTGCTGTCCATTATGATCAGAAGTTAAGTTGACCAAATTTTTTTATCTTAATTATTATGATTCCAAATATATAATCCATTTTTCCATATTCAATTTATAAAATTTTCAAAATTTAATTTAAAATTAACCTTATAGAATTAATGAAGAAACATTTTTCCAAAGAGAATGTTTTTAAATGTTTAGAAAGTTTTAATATGAAGATTGAATATAAATTTGATAAAAATGATATAAATTGGAATAATAAATATATAATAGAACTATTTTTAATTTTAAAACATTTTTATAACATATTTATCTTTGTAAATTCTTTAAAGGAAAATGATTTTTTTATTAAAAAAGTATTTTTCAATGTTCACCAAAAAATATATCTTTTTAGAAAAATATAATTAATTTTACATATGATAATTTTGACATGAAGATTCTAAAAATGAAATGATTTTTTTCAAATAAATTTTATAAAAGTGAAAAAAATAATTTTGTTACTTGTTCAAAAAAAATGTCATTTTTTTTGGGAAAGCTTAAAAAGGCATTACAAAAAATTAAGTACTTATTTACATATATATTTTCCTTATCTAAATTGTTTATAAATAATTTTTAAAATGATTTTATCCCTATTCATATAACTAAATTTAATTGTATAGTTTATATAATTCTATTTATAGTGTATTTTGATTTGTTAAAACTCAGTGTTGTGTGCAACACATGCTATTAAAGAAATTCAATCTATTCGAGAAATATTTCATAAAAAATTAGGGTGTTATAGACTACCACCTAAAAATTATTTTCTCCCTCAAAATACAATACTTTTATACATAGAAATGATGGTATTCTAACTCATCACATTCTCAGTTTCCCACATAGCTTCTTCAAGTGGTTGGTTTCACCAAAAATATTTGACCAAGTGAATGGTCATGTTTCACAACACTTTATCTATGAAATCCATCATTTCCATTGGTTGTTCCTCATAATAAATTTCATTCTCCAATGGTATGACCTATGACGTCCTGGACCCAGATGCCACTTAATAGGTTCCCTGAGCCCGGTGGGCCACATGGACTCAAGCTTGTCTCCCCAAACTCCAAAGGTTACCGACTAGTAGTGAGGGCCTAGGGCGTGTCCATGGGGAGACTATTCCCTCATTACCAAAGTGTATAATATAGTATAAATAATAACATAGGTAAATATTAGAAGAAATATAAGTAAACAATAGGCATATAATAAATAGGGACAACAGAAAAAATAACTGAAATAATTGGAATAAAATTCAACTACTAATGACGATATGTCATGTATCTAGAATGATGGAAAGCATGGATATATGGCATCATGCATAACATGTTACACAAAAGTATAAATGAAATCAAAGACTATCCCAAGAATCATGATCTCCAGCTCAGTCATATGCTATCATGATCTATTATTAAACAGTAAGCAATCAATTATTTGAAACTGCATGCTTTCCTTTTTAAAACCTACATTCATGTAATTTTCCCCGTGTAGAAAACGACACCCAGAGAGGGTGCGAGATATATCTCAGTGGGAAACCACCAACAATGTCTATAGAATTTGGCCCATGTAATGAAAATATAACAATGTACAAGCATGAATATATTATATAAATAATTACAATGTTACTAAATACCTATGCACTTGCTTCTGCCCTTGGATGGGGTCTCTACATATAAACAATTAATTTTTTTATTTTTACAAATTTAAAAATAAGTCACACACTATTAATGGTCAAGGTTACAAGATGTAATAAGGAATCCATAATTGACGGTTAATAAGAAGTGGTTCCATGGAATTCACTAAGGGAACCTAGACCTCAAGGGTTAGTAACTCAGTGGTAACTGGGTCATGCAAAGGGTAAAACTATAATCCAAGGAGCATCGTCCAAGACATTCCAAAATAAGATGGCTACTGAATCATAGGTGATCATCTAGGGTAAAATGGGGCTAATATGTGGTTGGGCCCTATGGGGTTTAACCGTAAAACCGACATGTCAATACTGGATCCAAGGAGTGTATCCACAAAATCCTTTAATACTATGTGAGGGATCCTAAGGTGTCATTCTAAGAATCCAATAATGGACAAGGATTGGAATATTGGTGGGTCTCAACCTAATAAATCCACATCCTTAAATCATAATGGTGTTCCCGATTACTCAAGGAATTCTTCATTAATAATCCAAGGTGACCTTGAGTTAGGCCACCGCTCTTTAATAATGATGTCATGTATAATTTCAACTTGGTTTGAAGCCTTTAATTTCATTAGTGTGACAAGGAAAAGTAGCATGAAACCATTACTAAATCCATTTAAGGAATATTCAATAATTAAGGTCCATTCCTATACCTTCCATTAATTAGGTAAAGGGTTTTAGGAACATGCAACGTATAATTTATTTACATTTAATCTTGTCAAGTCATATACATAGTATAATTGAAAATTTCAATTGCACATTTAATTATGAATTAAATAACTTACCCTAAGTGGGTCAAGTGGTGAGAAAATATGGTACTTTTCATTATGCAATTAACAATATAAACCATTCCAATTAATATAGAATAGATTACCATTAGCAGGATTAAGCCAAGTCACACTCGAATGTTGGCTCAAACGTGTCAAATACTAAAATTCCAATTGCGACAAACATCATACATGGTATGGAAGGAATTTTTGGAATAACCACTAAAAATTAATCACATATTTAGAAAGAGAATAACCATAGAGTTCAAATGAGTATAATAATGGAATATAAATTCAACAAATGGAACCCAATGAAATCGGTGGGCCCCACACAACAATTCCAAAATCAATGAACATGAGGGATGAGTTATAAACCACCCACCAATGGATTTTATGACTCTAATCCTCATGTATAAAACCTCGTTTAGGATTAAAATGGAGTAGATCCGAGAAAAAGGGAGAAACACTCACACCTCAATAACTAGGCTGAGAGAAAGAGGAGATAAAAGGCTTAAACGAACTTGAGTACTTACCATTTCATATCCAATGTGATGAAAAAAACGTTCAATCGGATCCCAGATGATGGAGATCATTCAATCCCAACCAAAGGACTTCATAGAACTCCAAAATTAAATAAAAAAGGTTATTCTAGAATGAATTCAGATTAAGAGGAAAGAGGAGGCTTAATTAGATCATTAAAGAGAAAATACTAAAATTACCCATAATTTAGACTATGTACGGTTGGTCTGCATGGTTTGAAAAGTCATGAGAAAATCCGGCATTATTACCTAGGGAATAAGGTCACTAATATGGTTAGGCCACATTATTAGGGAAACAGTGCGGTAAGGCTCTGTCCAAAATGGCACCACCCGAACAGTTTGATCTAACCGTGCAACCATCCCACACGGTTTTCTATAAATTGTGTGTCATGCCTTTTTTCAAAAAAACTATGTTCTGTGTTCTGAAAAATCCTTAGACAACCCTGAGACCTACAATATCATATTAGGTATCCAAATTAGGTCCAAAATAAGGAATTAGATTGAAATTTAAAGGATCCATACCTAAGTGAAAAACTAGATTCTTACAGTCTTCCCCCCTTAAAAGAACTCATACACAAGTTCAGCTTCCAAGGGTGGAGAAAAACTATTAGAGAACAACTCTTGTCACTAGACACATACATCAGTACCCCTCTCCTAAGTCTCATTCTGCACACGGTCATGCTTCCATACCTCCCATACTAGATGGAATGACCGACCTCAGAGAGATTTCGTGTTCTGGTAAACAATGCGTACTAGATACTCCTCAAAGGTAGCATTATCATCTAACTCAACTTCTTCAGGATCAATGGTATGAGATGGGTCAGTATGATACCAGAAAAGTTGTGAGACATGGAAGATATCATGCATGGTATAGTACCTCTGAGGAAGTAGTAATCGATAGGCTACTATACCGACTCACTCTAGGATCTCAAATGGACCTATATAATGAGGTGATAACTTCCCTTTATTCTGTAACCATTTATTCACTATCTTGGGAGATACTTGAATGAAAAAACAATCATGACCTCGAACTTTAGAGGTCTTCAACAGAGACTGACATAAGATTTTTTTCTAGACTGAGCAGTAGTCATATGCTTTCTGATCAGTTGAACCTGCTCTGAAGTATCTTGAATGATACAGGAACCTAATAATGCTACCTCACCCACCTCTAACTAGCATAGAGATGAACGATGTGACCTATCATATAAGGCCTCCAAGTTATCCATCTGAATAGTATTTTGAAAGTTATTATTATAGGCAAACTCAACTAGATAGATATTCTTCTCCCAAGAACTAGATAAATCAAAGTTATTTGCTTGAAGAATATCCTTTAGAAACTGTATTTTCCATTCTGATTGTCCAACAGTTTAAGGGTGAAAATCTATTCTTAGAATCACATTTGTTACCATAGACTTTTGCAATCTCTACTAGAACTGTGACATGAAACGAGAATCCCTATCTAAAACGATGGTACAAGGTACCCCGTATAGTCATCATATTTCATAGACATACCATCTTCCCATATCATCAACTGAGAAAGTATCCAAAATAGTATTTAAGTGGGATTATTTCATTAGTTGGTCAATAACTACCCATATAGAATCACTATCCCTTTCTGACCTAGATAAGATGACTACAAAGTCCATGGAAACATATTCCTATTTTTATTTTTTGGACAAGGAGTGGTTGTAACAAGCATGTAGGTCTCTAGTGCTCTGCTTTCCCCTACTGATAGTTGGAACACCTAGTTACAAAGCCTACAATTTGATGATTCATCCCAGGCCACCAATATTGGAATCACATATCTCAATTAATCTTTGATATTTCTAGATGAAATTCCCACTAAGAAGTGTGGGAATATTTCATTAACTCTTCTATAATATCTATAGGAATCCATACATGTCCATGAATACATAGGATTTCAACTCTTTCCAAATACCATTATGGAGGTGGGTTATCTCATGATATACTATCACGAAGAATCAAGCCTTGAGGATCTAAAAATATTCTACCCTTCACCTTCTCAAGGATGGAAGAGGTAAATATTAGAGATGAGTGGTAAGACTACTTGTGACTATCATAAAACTCTAGATAGAGTTTAGAGAATAGGGCCATTAACTTTCATTCATCACTTGCTTCCTATACAACCTATGTTTTAGTTTTCCGAATATGTGAATCTGTAACCACATTTCCCTTCTTAGGAATATAGGAAAGCTAAACATCAATGTACTATAGATATTTGACCAATCTACACTATTTGAGGTTCATGTCACACTATGAAAAGATATATTTGAGGCTCTTGTTATGTGTGTACACCACAACGTTCTCACCCAATAGATAATGTCTCCAGGAATGTAATCCATGGAAAATTTATTTTAGCTCAAGTTCATGCGTCAAGTTCTTTCTCTCATGAGGCCTTAGCTACTGGGATCCATACGTAATAACTCTGTCCTCCAGCATCTACACTACTCCTATGTTGATTTCTGATGTGTCACAGAAGATGGTATAACCTCTGCTTAGTTCTAGAAGAATTATAATATGTACTGAGTCAAGCCTCCCTTTCAACTCATGAAAGGATTTTTCACATGATTCTGACCAAAGGAACTCAACACCCTTCTTTGTAAGGGTAGTAGCAGGTGATGAAATTTCCAAGAAGTCACATGTGAAATTACTATAATATATATCCATCCCCAGGATACTCCATATGTCAAACATGTTCTTGGGATTCACCATGAAAACTATAGTAATAACCTTTTTAAGGTCAATAGATACACCTTATTCCAATATTATATAACACAAGAAGTGAAAATTTTCCATCTAGAAGTGGAAGTTAAAAAGAATGGAATAATGCTAATGCTCTCTTAGAGTAATCCGAACATTATTAAGATGATTGGCATGGTCACTACAAGTATAAGAATACAAAAAGATTTCATCCATAGAGACTATGAAAAAAGAATCCAAATAGGGGTGGAACACCCTATTCATCAGACCCAAGAAAATGATGTGCATGTTTTTAAGAATGAAAAACACAACAAGGTACTCATACAAACCATACTATCTCCAAAAATAAGTATTAGGTTTGACTGATTGCCTAACTCACACATGACGATAACCCAATATTTGGTCAATCGTAAAGTAGAACCTAGATCCTTGAAGCTAGTCAAAGAGATTATCAATTTGAGGTAGTGGATATCGGTTCTTGACTATCAGTTGGTTCAACATTATAAAATCCACACATAGACATAAGGTTTTATCCACCTTCCTGGAATAAAGAACGAGCGAACCGTAAGAGTATGTATTGGGCCGTATAAAGCCTTTGGCCTCTAAATCATATAACTAACATTTGAGATCCTAAAACCTTTTAGGTTCCATCCTATATGGAGGATAGGAAAATGGAGATTCACCCAAAATAATCTCAATTGTAAACTCTACCTCTCTCTTCGAAGGTAATCTATAAAAATCAACGGGAAAGATATCCCTGAAACAATACACTATTGTAGGGAAATCATCTTGTTGTAGACCCTGATATTCCATGAAGAGTTTATCAATCTGGGCAGTCACTCCACCTATACCATGATACTTTGGTCCTTCTCAAATATCATGGACATCCCACTCAACCTTAAGTAGATAACTACTACCCTATGAAAATGTAAATGATACCCGGTGGTGATAGAAGTCTACATAAGCCTGATACTCAACCAATAAATTCATCCCAAGAATAAAACAAAAGCTTGTCATATCAAGAATGAAGAGGTTCCATAAGAAAGGGTAACTACCTACCTAAATGGCAGAGTCCTTACACTGGCGTATTCCCACTATTCATACCTCTAATGGGTATCTAGGGTCATTACACAATAGTAATATTGTATCTATAGTCTAAAACCTTCCACAATAGATATACAGATAAAAGAGTTCAATTCAAATGTATCAAATAAAGAAGATACTCTAGTTGATTCCAATAGAATAGTACCTCGTACTGTAGATGGTCCAATAGTCTGATCCTCAGGTTTTGGCTATAGTTCATGAAAATGTCTTGATCCATGAAAATATAAAGTAGATAAACTAGAATGATAATATCTTATTTTATGGTGCTATTGGTGATCAAGGGTCTTTCTACCATGTCCATGACCTCCTCTTTGGCTATTCCTGTCGGTAGACCTCCAACTCCTCACCTGATGTGGCGCAAAAGTACCCACTCCCGATGGTGGAGCTGGTGTGAATCATTTTCCACATGATGTTGGTGGAATGGTCCTGCAGAACCTATAAATATGCTCTATATGTCTGTAAGGATGAAACTCCATTGGTTCTCCACCACAATGGGGATTCAAGTGCCCCCATCATCCACACTGATGAAACAGAGTAGGAATATCAAAATTGGCACTCTGGGTGTCCCTGCCATGACGAGAAACCCCAAGGGAACATTTCTTGGCACTAGGAGAAATACTGGAATGCCATGTCACTGATCCTATAACCCTGGTTCTATTGTCTCCCCTTAGGTTTCACTCAGCGATAATAGATTGATTGACTATTGTAGAGAAATTAGATACGTGAAAGACATTCACCTACATATGGATGACATACTAGAGCCCATCCTCGAAACATATAGCACGCGAAATCCCATTATCGACTAAAAGTAGTGAAAAATGCTACAACTCTATGAAACATGTTTAATATTATATAACTGACATAGAAACCTACTCAAGATTCATAAATTGTCTTTCTCTATCAACTGTCACTACTAGAAAATCGGGCTATATCCATGGTCAAAAACTGTGGCTATAGGGGTCAAAACCGTGGCTATAACCTATAGCCACGGTTCCAGCTAGCCGTGGCACCTATTGGCGTAGATATAGCTAAAAGCTATAGCCATGGTTTTTTTGGGCTATAGTGACGGTTTCACTAAACCATGGCTATAACCCCCATATATGTCCACCTTGGCAGTTGGGCTATAGCCACGGTTGTCCCCCATGGAAACAGGGTTATATCCACAGTTTATAAACGCGGCTATAGCCCAATAAAACTATGGCTATAGCCCAAAATTAATTTTCGCCCATTGAGATTCAATCTTTGTACCTTCGCTATGTAGACCAAACACCTCTCCACTACTCCACATACGTCTTTGCATAAATATATATATATATATTGATAAATATATTATTTAAAATTGTGGCTATAGCATGTGAACTATGGATATAAACCTTCCCGCCATTTTTTCACGGGTTAATTTTTTTCCCGCACAAGGGCGGGAGATCTATAGCCACAGTTTTGATGAACTGTGGCTATAGTTCATGAAAACATACCCTATAGCCACGGTTTTACCAAAACTGTGGCTATAGACCTACCCTATAGCCATGGTTTAACCAAACCGTGGCTATAACCCTTTGAAAAAGACCCTATAGCCACAGTTTCACCCAAACCATGGCTATAGATTTTGAAAAAAAATCATATAGCCACGGTTTCACTAAACCGTGGCTATAGGCTTTGAAATTAAACCCTATATCCACAGTTTTGTTTAAAACCGTGTCTATAGCCTCGTTTTCTAGTTGTGTGTTAGTGTTTAAGGAAATAACTGATCATAGAAGGTAGTCTAGAAATCAACCCATAACAGGACACGATGACGACCAACCTGGGTAATCAAATACCACCAACGCTTGGATGAATCTCGATGAATGTATGTGGAAAGATTGACCATCCTCTATGATGGTATATCAAGAATCTCCAAGATAGATAGTGTGGATTCTAGACAAGATTCAATAGCTTGTGGACCACCATTCCTTGAGAAATAAGAAGGATTCTACTGCATGAAATGTTGATTAATATCCACCATCATAGGTGCAACTCATGGTTCACCATACATAGGCTGCATCAGACATATGAAACTATCATGAACTTGGGAATTAGTTCCCATATTAGGTACAATGGGTGGTTCCTCAAGTGGAACTCCTGGATGTAATACTGGTGTCTTAGGGCCCACCACTTTTACAACTTGATCGTTGCCACTTTCCTGGCATATGATACAATGACATCGTGAACAAATTGTTCTACAATTTCTAAGAACACACTTTAGAACAATCTTAGAAATAGAAACAAAACATCAGTAGTGGAAACTGAATCTAAGTAAACTTACTAGCCTTGTAATACTACCCCAACTTCCCACTTTGATGGCTAGATATCAATAAATTTTGAAGTATAAGTTTCATTTCATTTAAAATTTAATTATCAGGTTCACTAATTCTAGTTTCATAAACATGACAAGTCAGAATAAGGATGTGAAAGAAATTCATTTTATAATTTATGTTTCACTTTATAATTTATAGTTATTCCCATTCAATCAGTTCCCACGTGCCTTTTGAATGAAAATAATACCCATTTATTTATATCATAACGTCTCAACTCGGTAAATTACTCATCCCAAACCATGAGGTTCCATAACACCTCATGAATTATGATAGGCAATCACTCAATCAAAACCAAGTTTAATAAAATAATAAGCTAACTATCATAGAATCACACAACAATCATAGAATATCAAGCAATGAAAATTCGTGAGACACACCTATATGGCATGGAAATATGTATGTCATGTTAATTATAGGTGCTTTTAATGATTCTTGTAATAATGATCCTTACCCTCATATAATCAGGATAAGGATGAAAATAAACCCTCAATAAGAATAATAATAAACAACTCCAGAACGCATGTCCATCACCTAATGGTGAAATAATTTCAACTATAAAAGGAAAAAAATAGAACAATAGTTATATTTTGGGTAACTTGGATTTTACCCCAAACTTGGGATTGGGAGGCCCAAGAACAACTTATGACCAAGTCCCAAGTGTTCATGATCTCTAGAATATTGTCTCTAAATAGTAAAGAAAGAAGGGAAACTGCCTATGATACCACTTTGTGATGTCTTGGACCCAGATGCTACTTAATAGGTGCCTCGAGCCATGGGGCCCACTCAGCTCGGGACACCTATTAAGTTTCATCCAGGTCTGGGATGTCAGATGACCTCTGAGTTCAATTCATTTGGTGGATAATGTATGTACTTCCTCAGGAGAGATATATGCAACACGTTGTGAACCTGAGATAGGTTTAGTGGAAGAACCAATCAATAAGCTACTATCTTGATATGATCAATAATTTCAAAGGGGCGCAAATATCTTAGGACCAACTTTATGATATATCACAATCAAAATTTCAACCATTAGTTGTACTTCGAACTATTTCCACTTAATCCATGAAATGAATATGAATAAGTTGTCACTTCTAATGAATTAAGATCATTATAAGATTCACAAGCCATTCCTTCATCTTTTAAATATTTAACAAAATATGAATTGTTAGTAGAATTTATCTAATAATAACCAATGTCCAACTTAATCCATTCCATGAATAGTTAACCTTAAATCTTCTCCAAGCTTTATCACAATTAAAATCTAATAATTTTGAAACTAGGTTACTAAATTCACAAAATTACCATTTCATTAGTCCCCCAAACTACATGAAGTATATCTTATTGAAAAACCCAAAAATATGTGAATAAATTTATCAGATATTATAATGAAACATGGTAATATCCAAAATCTTCATATAAAATTAATGAAAACAGAAATTATTTAAAAAAACACTCATCATTCCTTAAATTAAATCAAATATTGGTGAATATATTCCATAAATCCATAAATGATAGAAACTCCATTAATGATAACATAACCCAGTTTTCATCAAATAATTATTTAGTACAAATGTGATTAATTCTATAAAATTTACTTTATCCATATCAAAAATATCTTTATGAAAACTAAAAACTATTATCTCAATATAATAACTTATACTAAATCATGTATTTTTTATAAAATATCACCATGCCATTATATCACATTTATGGGTCGTCAATACTATTTAATATATTATTGAAAATCATTAATGTAAAACATTTCTAGAATAATACTTGTATATTCCACGACTCGAAATTATTTAATTCCTATAAACAATCAATTCAATCATTTCACTTCTTTCTTAAACCATTAACTAGGATTCATCATCATATTCCTAAACAACTCATTAATTTCATATATCATTTTTGTCTCTTCACCATTAATAGTAAAACTATCACTTGTACCACCTTGTTGATCAAATTATTGATAAATCCACTAGGATAATGATTTTTATAATTACCATATATTCCAGATTTAAAAAATTCAACTCTTTATAATTCCTTAGATAAACAATTATTCTCATCCATTTCATTAAATGTAATATTTATTTTTCCTTGGAAATAACTTACTCTATTCCCCTATTCTCTATACATAAAACATATTCTAATTCCTTTAAGACATTTCATATATTTATTATTTGAAAATTCTAAACCTATAGAAAACCAAAATTCTTTCCATCATGGTTTTTACAACCTAATATCTCATAAAACTCTATCCATATCTTCTTTGGTGAGTCCTAAAGTTAGTTAAGATGCATTTTTTAATTATATATTATGATTATTGATTATGAATAATCATAATATTCTTTACTCCAGCCATCATCCCATTTGGGTTTCCATTAACACATGTTCTATCACATATAAATTTACCCTTATTCCATCTAGTTCCATACATTTCCTAAAAAAACATAGCATGAAAAATAATATTCTTAGTGGGAAACCACATAATCATAAAAAATAATATATAATATGTCTAAATAATGACACTGTATTTCAAATATAAAACAATTTAGGTTTATCCTAAATTTTCCCATTTATCATCAATTAATGTCCTTCATGATGTTTTAGAAAGGGTTTATGAATTTCCTAAACATATCCTCTAGGAGTTTCGAACCAGGTGAGCAGTAGGGTCCATTTTCATGCACATGGTGATGATTGTGTCCAGATCAATGTTCCCTTTTCATATTTACTACACCTTGGTACATTTGTTCTTAATCCACATCCACTTGTAGTTTCCAGAATGGAATGTAACTTCATTGAAACCAATTCATTTTTCCTTCACCAAAATTCTAAGATATTTTACACCACTTAGTTGTATCCTAATATGTATACCTAGATATATCCGTAGACATATTCATGGGGATCTCATTAATGTTTTCACATCCTGGTGTCCAAATATTTACTAATCCTATATATGTTACAAATTGTAATGACCTAAATTCTCATACATAATTATTAAATTTTAAGAGAATAATATTCATTACATTTTATAAAAAACCATTCTAGAATCATATAGGTAGATTACCATTAGAAATTTGGAAAAATGAAAAAATGGTTCATAGGTTAAGTACATCTTCTCCCACTATGTTTTTCATATATATCAGCCTTCTTAGACTAATGATACAGAAAACCATTCTTCATAACATGGGGAATAAAACATAATAAAGTCTGAACTTAGGTGCTCAGTAAGGATCAAAAAGTAATATATCAATGATCAAAAAATAATAACATGTGAATAAGGGTATGATAACATGAGATTAACATTTTAATACCATACCGTACATATCATGGATCATAAACAAGGTTGTAACTAAGATCTTGGTAGATCATAATAAATTAATGATAAAGGAATCAAAGTACACATTTCATAAGAGAATAACCTCGGAATAAAACATATATTTGTGATACACATAAAATTATAACATTGTGAACATATATAAATAGAAATAGTTTCATTCATTTCATTAAGGAAATGAAATCTCCACCAAACATAATCTTATGGAGATAAAACAAGTTCCATTACTGAAATTAGGTTCACACATAACATATTATTAAATAGTGCTTTAGATGGGGATATAGGTCTCACCCATTCTTGGTTATAATTTGACCACTATCCTTGGATATAATGTTACCACTGTCCTTTGTTATAAAATAACAAAATTCACATAATGAAAACGATACATATGTGTGACATAAGATAATAAAATATTAATTATAACATTACCTAGGTGATGAATAGGGTTTTATTAATATTTAATTATATTGTGAACCGTGGAAAAGGAATGAAATTCATAATAATCTTATCATCATAAAAACAAACCATTCATAGGATGAATGAAATGGAATCATTATATAATCCCTCTAGTAAAACTATTGTAAGATCAATAGATGAAATATTATATGGAAAATTATTTGGAATGATCACTTAAAACATTTATTGAGGAAAATAACCTATAATTGAAAATCAATTTTAAAACAAAAAATTCAAAAAATATTTAGGAAATGATCTTATTTTAATATAAAATTTTAAATTTATAATGGTAGATTTAAGCCAATGAGTGTTCATGGTGGTGGGAATTTTTTTTCATGTACATTAAAACTAAGATTCCATTGAAATTTTTAGTAAAATACAAATAGGTCTTGTTTAGAAAAAAAACATTGAATATTCACTTTAATTGTTTTAAAAAAAATAACAAATTGTGTAAAAATAACATTAAAATATATTTTTAGAATATTAAGTATTTCTTTAAATATTTTATGTAAAACATGGACATGGAAGGAAAAAAGGTTTCGATTAATGGGGGAAATATAGTAGGTTATACATAATTTTTTAGGAATCCTGAGTGTATAAAGAGAGAAAAATGATGGGAAAAAATTATTATCAGTAAGTAACTATATGATAATAAATTTAGATAAATTATTTTTAAATATAACATAATATTTCATCATTGAAAGCATAATCATAAATAATCCTGATAAACAATGAGATTGTAACATCAAACCCCTACAACATTGGAAACTTTTGAATCATAATCCCCAATAAATTGTAACATAAAAAATAAACATTAAATATAATAAATATAAGGATATTAATGATAAAAAATGAAAAATTGTATGTATATAAACCTCATAAAATAGGATATGTGCATAACATTATATATGTATCAAAGAAGGAAAATTGAGATAAAAATCCATTATGTTAAGTAACGCCATGTTTCATATAAATTCAGTCATCCTGTATAGAAAATATATGTTTATTATACATCCATTACAAAACTATAATTATATATATCATTCCATAAATGATTTACTTATGAACATTTATTACCCTTTTATTAAAAATTCCTTTTTAAAATCTTGTTTCAAGTAACAACTCCTTTTTATATCATGCATGTTTTGATTTGGTATTTTCATAACATTTACATTGACCATGGTTCAATAATCTCAATAAAATTAACCATTATATAATATATATATATATATATATGTATTATGTATTTATAGTAAACCATACAAGTTAGATATTGAAAATTAAATACACCATTCATGGAGACGGTATGCTATACGTACATATGAATTCCGTTTCCATTTTCTCGATGGATGAAATGAAAGAATCATAAATAATAGATTACTTATGACCTTTTATTACCCTTTTATTAACAATTCCTTTTTAAAATCTTGTTTCAAGCCATTTGATCTTTGGCCTAAGATACTTTGGACTCGTTATGGGCTTTTGGGTTTTCCCTTCTCCCACAAAAGGGGTTTGTATGTTTTCTTTTTTTAATAAAGGGGTACGCCCCCACCTTTTGTAGTAGAAATGAAAAACACATCACATTAGTTCATGGGGTAGTAGTCATCCATACACGCTAGTGAAATTATTATTTTCCAAGGGGTTGTGAAGTAATAAGTTAGATGTGTTATTATATTTAAAGTGGTATAAAAATATCATAAATATCATATATAAACCATAAATTCATCATTATATCCATCCATGATAGATGGTGATGGAAAAAGAATAATATTGGTTTTTAATGTGGTAGTTCACCATACAAATGATCAACAATTTCGTTTACCATTTGATGGAAGAGGAGATGGATACAGGTTATTACATTAAATTAATATAATCTTAGTTTATTCTATGTAATCTTTGGTTAATATCAGTATAATTTAATAATATTTACAGGATTTGGAGGGAACAATAAAACAAGAAACAAAGGTTAATAATTTTACCTCTTCTTTAGAGAACCTCTATATGATAACAACTAAAGCCTTCATAAGAGGGTTAAATAATAAAAAAATACACAAGGAGGTGTAAAGGTAATTATGTAAGATATTTGGGTAGGTATTTTTAGAACCTATGTATTTTTAATTTTCAAATAGGATAGGAGAGTGGGTGGCCTTTTATAAGTGGGCCAGAGGACACACATGGAATTCATGAAAAGAATAAATTGTTCCCATGTTATTGGAAAAAAGGGGCCAAAAAATAGGTCATTGTAGAACCCTATATGTTATAAGGTCTAAATATATCCATAAATTGTTTTAACAAGTTTTATGGACATTTTATACCTTATATTTTTAGTATAACCCCATGGTAAACAAATTTTAACATTAACCATAGTAAATAATTTTTACTGTTTTTATTATCATTTATGGTAAAAACATAAGTATCCATTATTTTATACTATTAATTATTCTGATAAAAAATATTTAGTTCATTTTTATAATGTCCATTCACATAAGTGTGAAAATTTAATTTAAAATTAAACCCACAGATGTAATGAAAAAAATGATTTTGCAAAGAGAACATTTTCATAAGTGTAGAATGTTTTATTATCAAATTCTAATATGATAATGATAAAAATGAAATAAATTGGATTAAAAAATTAATAATTGATCTAATTTTACTTTTTAAACATTTTTATACAATATGTGACTTTTAAAATTATTTATGTAGATGGATGTTTTTTTAATAAAAATCAGTATTTTTCACTATTTACCAAAACATTATCCCTCTTATAAAATTATAAAAAATTAACCCTAACATAATTTTCAAATTTTTATTCCAAAATTGATGTTATTTTTTTCAAATAAATTTTCTTAAAGGGTTAAAAATTATTATTTTTACAAATAAAAATAATTTTTTTGAGAAAAAAGGTATTTTCGAAGCATATAAAGATAATACTAAAAAATAAGTACTTATTTATAAATATATTTTACATATATAAAATCATTATAAATAAATTTTAAAATATTATAATTACTATTAATACCAATAAATTAATCAATCAATTTTGAATAACAATATTAATAGTATCCCACAATTCGTTAAAACTCGGTGTTGTGTGGAACACAAGCTATCAAAAAATTTAATATAGTCAAAACATATTTCATAAAAATAAGGGGTTTACATTTTTCCACATAAAAAGTGGATACTTATGGAATCAGTAGAATACCCTTTTCTTAAATAATGGGATCTATCTCTATGCTATGTTATGCACTTGGTTTGGTGGTATATTTTCTTTAACCATGGTGGGAAGATATCAAGCCAATCCAAGAGAGATGCATTGGCCAAATGTAAAGACTATCCTAAATTACATGAGAAGTAAAATGTTACAATATTGTTGTAAGGAGTATACATTCATCTATTAATGATGGGATACACTGATTCTATCTTCAGGATAGATAAAGATGTTTTGGAATCACAGTCAGCCTAAATTATTTTCGTGAATAATGGTGTAATGAGATGGAGAATCTTGAAGTATTTCATGGTCACCGATCCTATTGAAGAATATGAGTATATAGTGGATTATGATTAAACTAAGGAATTAGTTTCGATACAATTTTTTTATGATCTTATAATTATACCCAGTAGTGAAGACCTTATCACAATATTCTATGAAATTTTTTCATTAGTGGTGCTTTTGAATGAGACTAGGACACACAAGAGGATAATCATATACTTTAGAAGTTTCATCTTGTGATATATTTTTCTCATAGTGGTGATGCCATAGTTAGTAGAGTTTCCATAAAGGATAACATCGATGACCCTTGAAATAAATATATATCTCAGTAAAATAATGATTCTCAGGTAAGTGATAGTGGTTTTAGAGTTTCTAATAATTGGATCTAGTGCAAGTTGGAGTGGTGTGAGTGGGTTCTATAGACCTAACACCTTTATGTTCTTTGATTAACATTACATGTATATAGTTGTATATATACATGTTTTCACTTAATATCATATAAAATTTTCTTCTTCATATACTATTTGTTTGGAAATGTCCTTGGATTACATATTTTATAAACATGTTAAAAAAATTCCCAACTATAGTGAGAATCTAAAGATACTATGACTATAATGTTAAATATATGTCCTTTGGTCTAGATATATCCTAATAATAGGAAAAATGATATCTAACTATTATGTTTTATAGGATTATTATAATTGAGATGTATTCTCATGATGTTTACACTTGGTGATCTTGTGAAAAGGAGACAATGAGTACAAATTAGAACACAACATGTTTGATGGGTTATTAGTTTTTCATATCAATAAGCATGTGTATTGGTCTTTTGAATTTATATTATTATTAATATGTACCATTTGATCAAATAATTTTATTTAATATGAAAATAATTAAATTGATGTTGTTGTGAGTTAGCATGTATTAGGTGTTTCATTAGAAACATGGATTTGGCTGAATGTTAAAGACATGATATATTTCTTTCAAATGGAAGATATATATTAGGCCTAGTTGACCCAAATGGTAGTAACTTTATTAAATCCATAAACATGGTGATTTAATTAAGTCTCGATAGTATGTTTAAATAATAAATAAATCAATAAAGGATAATGACATGGAGTTTACATCGCACTTTATGAGAGATAATTGCACAAAGGGATTATATCACATGGTGCGTGTTCATGGTAGGTTTACATAGCTGTGACATTCCTTATTTTCTTAGGTTCCATGATGGTTTTCTATAATCCACTCCGTGTCTTTGAGTTACACACATTGTGATCATGATTAGGGAATAAAGGGTTTCACACTATGTGTATACATAAGTTCCACCTATTTAGATTAATTAGAGTTTAGAAAAACTAGGCCCCGTATGTGGGGTTTAGTGATCATCTAAGTGTAAATGATCATAAGTAAAATAATTTAATTATATTATTAGAGTTTAAAATCATAATTAATGAATTTGTTTATCAATATATTCACAAATTATTTAATTATAAAAGTGATTAGTATAAAATATAATTTTTCGAACCAAGACAACATGTTCAAGAATAGTTACATTATTAGTAGATCATATTATCCAAGTAAATGGATTAAATTTTATTGTGGGAAATATTAACAATGGCAGGAGATATTGACAAAAATATTTATGATGCTTGGAAGGAGTTAACTAGGTCATAATTATGTTTTTGGTGTTTTTGAAGGTTATGTTTCAATAGGGGCCAAAATGGGATTGATGGAAACTCCCAAAATATTATATAAATGTTTTTTATCCAAAAAATAGTGTGCGATACTATTTCAGTAATTTGGAGATCTCCCACCTCTCTTTAAAGATTTATAGAGAGAGAGAAAATGAAGAAAAATTCCTCATAGTTTTCCAATGGAAAATTGATCACCCATTAATTATGTGATTAAAGGGATATTGTAAATAAATTAAATTTTATATTATTGCAAATATAAATCAAAGAGAAATTAACTAGGAGGTATGGTTCATGTACATATGATCTAGAGGACATCTTATTTGGAAACTTTGATCAACAATATGCTGACAATGAAAAAAAAATCATATTATCATTTTCATTTGAAAAATGAACTTTTTAGAGTATCATTACATTTTATTCTTCATAATTAAATTTAATTAAATTCCAGTCATAAAAAATATGACAAAGGGCTATTACATATTTAGGGTTTTTATCATGAATGTAATCCCAAAATTCTAAAATACCTATTTTTCTAGGTATTGAAAAGCCCAGTGTCCATTCATGTCTATGAGTCCTCTTGCATATATTCTCTAGTTTTATTATATTTTCTTCTTCAATCATTATTTATGTTTTAAATTTGAGGTTTAATCTAGGTTTCATGGTTTCTTTATGTGGTAAAAAATTAGGTAATGATATTTGGGAATTGGGTTCTACTAAGTCCATGTAGGTGGTTCCTAAATACCTTTACTATTATATTTTTCTTTATTCCTAGTGTGATGTGAATATATCAATAAGGGTATGTGATTAACTATAAGTAGGATGGATGAGGTCTATTAGGTTTGAAATATGTGTCTTAAGAGTTGTCTAGAAAATTTAGGTATTGATTTGGGTGAGGTGGGTTGATTCATTTCCAGGGATATTGATCGACATGATCTTGATTGATGTATTATTCTTTTTATTTTTTGTAAAGGAATTAAAAATTTTATCTATGTGTATATGTGATGTTATGGTATAATAAGGTGGTTATATATTATTCACCTACAATGGGGTGACTAAGTCTTTATGGGTTTGTTGGTTTAGGATTTAGTTATTACTATACACTTTTGAGGATGAGGACATTGGGTACCTGTGAACATGGGTTAATTACTAGGTGACTTGGTCACTTGGATAATGGAATTATCTTTAATATGGTTTTAGATTAGATAGATTTAATTTATCACTAAAATAATGAATGGATGAACTTTAGATATTGGGAACACTGTTTTAATAGTGATTATGATCACCATTCGGGAGTTGAATACTCACCATTCATCGGTTTTGATAGGAATTTTTAGCAAGAATTTGTGATTTATGGTACTTGGAACATGGAATATATATTTATCATTCAATTAGAGTCTATGAGAATTGAAATGAATTATATTCTTATATTATGAGAGGCAGATAATGTATCATTTCCTCTCATGGTGAGTTTAGACTATGTGTACATTGTTCCATTCTAGAAATAGGAAAAGTATGTTGGTTTCTTTCACATAGCTGGTTTAGGATGGAGTGGAGTTATGTTTTATTATCATTATGGTTTTACATATATAAATAACTTCATGTAATAATATATGTGTGGATATTATCTTGGGTGACCATTTGTGGTTTCCTACTTAGTTCGTACTGACACCCTACATGGGTCATCTAAGATATGTGTAGACATCATCTCTCATGATATAGGAAAGGGAAAGGGGCATATGACTAGAGAATAGAGGCCGGTTTAGTAGTTTATATATAGGGGATGTTGATAATTCTATTTTGGAGATAAAATGAGTGGCTCCTCTATAGATACCTACATCTTTTATGCATGATTTCTGCATTATTTTTACGATAAAAATATAATAATGAAGCATTTGAGAATCAAATGTTTAGAGTCATAGAAAAATTAGGTATATATTACATTAATACGTATATAAATATAAGAAATAATTAAATCTTTATTAATATTAAACCTATATTATTTCATATTCTACTCATTATCTGAAACGAGCTAAAGAAAAACATCAAATAAAAGGTGTGATAAAATACCCTAAAGGGGGGTGGGGTAATAGTAAAGGAACATATGACATGAATCAAGATAGTACATGGGTGATAAAAATAATAATCATCATATCATAAGAATATTATAACCATAAAAATCCTGAGTAAATATTTTGGTAGATATTATGGAAGATTCATAAAAATGAAACATAATTACATTGTGGATAAATCCCACATAATATATTTAAACAATTATAGCATTATGTCCACACATAATATATGCATTTAAAGCATACTACAGATAATTTAAGTGAAAATAGAATCATGTCCACGCACAATATAGATAATATATTTAGAAAAAACACATTACTAAATATATTTTTGGGATATATAATTCAAGGACCTCACATAATAAGGTATATATCGATGAATAAAACATGGTGGTTCTCAAAATGAAGAAGGGAAGGAAAATAAAAAAGACTTTTTAAGGGATTTGGGAGATCCATATTGAAAAGTGATATGAATTAGTGAGAAATCCAAAAATAAGGTGTTGGGTATTAGTGTCCCCATACATTATGTCTTGTTTTGTTCCACCAAATTTATACCTTCCATATAATAAAATTTTGATCATTAGAAAATTAATAAAAAATTATATTATATAATTTGTTTTCATTTTGTATCAAAAATTTTCATTTTTATTTATTTATTACAATTTTTTAAATTGATATTGGATTATTGGATTTTTTTTAATTAAATTTTCTCATTTATGTGTGTTTTTATTGGCTTTGATTCATTTTTTTTATCAATTTGTATAATTAACTCAGAAAGTATAAAAATAAGTAAATTTAAATTTTTATAAATTATATGTTATCTAAATTTACCATATTTGAAACTTGTGATACTTAAATAATTGATGCCCTTATAGGTTGATAAAATATACCATTAATTAGGTTTGACAAAAGGAGGATGTGAGAGAGTATATATATATTATGAATGTTAGAAAACAATTATACCATACCATATTTAAATAAATGTTTTTATACTTTTAAAATAATGTATTTAATAATATATAAAAATAAATTATATAAGGAGTGTAGAATGGAAAAATGAAAATAACAGGACATAGTGGTTACATGTTCATTGATGATTACTCCCTTACTGTAGAATTAAAGCCTCGAGGGATTGGGGATAAATGACACCATACTGTACCAAATGACTCTAAGAGTCAAAATATATGGGAATTAGGTAGATATTGGTATAATATATGTAGTTGAAAAGTTATTTCTTATAAATTATGTTTATATGTTCTAAACTAGTTTATCCTAATCATTTCCATTTTATTATATAGAGAAATACATGTTTTATAATGTCCCATTATCAATTATTCTCGATAAGAAAACCAAATTAAAAGAATCATTCCAATTTATTATCTATTTTAAAGTACCATCCATAATATGTTTCAAGATTCCATTTTTTAGAGAATTAGTAGTTTTTTTGTTAAAAACAATAAATTTTCATTTATGGTTTTATACAAACAATTATGAAAAATTCAAATGATTTTTCCAAAAGAACTATTCATTGCAAAGTAAAAGGGTAGTTCTCACAAAAATTACCTTGATGATTTTATTAGAGTATTTTAAAGTATTTCAACACCTCTTATGAATATGATGATTTATTGAGATTGATCCTTTATGATTATCATCTACCATATTTTATTAAATGGTTTAGGATCATTTTGACTATGGATGTGAGATCTTGACAACATTCACTATACTATTCATAAGGGTTAGTGATCATTTTTACCAATTAGGGAAAGTTATTTACATTTCATATGTAAATGTTGTTTATGTTTCACCCCATTAATATGAGGAATGCATTAGACTTAGTAAGTGATGTGTGGGTCTCTCTATAGCACCATGACGCATCAGTTGTTTTCCCGAGACATAACAGATATAGACATGGACAAGGCCTTTCCCATTTATTTTTAGATATGGATTTGGTCGACGCCTTAATCATTTATTTTAAGGTTCCTTGAATGAGTCCTTTACAATATGTTTCATTTGTATGGAAATATTCATTCCCTAATTATAATATTATTAATTGAATTCCATGTGATTATTTTACTATTAGAATATCGATGGATAAGTTTTATTCTCATGTGATTATTTACATAGAGTTATTTATTTGACTTTTATTCATTCCGTATTATGGTCAAGATTATTTTTTAATGTAATATATTTATTTACCATGCCTTATTATTTATGTTAATCTTCCTCTGTATTGATTACCCTTACTGAGTATATGATATCACTTCTTTCTTAGGTGTTATTTTTTCCAAGATGTGAAGTTGTGTATTATGAATGACTTGGAGGGATAATATAGAAGTTTATTGGTGTTTACAATGCAGTTTATTTTTGGGGTTTTCCTTTCATGTTGTAATGTAAAACTTATGTATGTATTTGGTTTTTCAATTATACTATAATATTCGGTCCTTTGGGATGTGACTTCATTTTTATTATAATAATGTTATAAAATAGGGAAGCAGATCTCAACTACTAGGGTCTAGGTTATTACAGTTTCCATTTTATCTATAAAAAATGTAGCATATTTGTAGTGTATCTTGATTACTAGTATGACTTTTAAAATTTTAAATTTTAAATTTCTCACACAATTTTATCAAATTATATTATCCCCTAAAAATTAATTTAGAATACCAAGTCACTTGATTGTTCTAATGGAATAGATCTTTAAAAATATATTCATATCCCAAGATATATAATTACACCTACTATATGACTATAAGGTAGTATTTTTATAGGTTAGCCACATTAAATTTCCACTCTATGAACTTTTGAGTGGTGAACCATCACCTTTAAATATTTCCTTTCAATTCTCACTAGTTTTCCTAAATTGTTGGAATAATCTAGCTATGACTACTCCTTTCTTGGAAACATTAGTTGAGTCCACACACCACTCTTATAAGAATTACATGACAATAAGGGACACCATCAATTAGGGATGATGAGTAACTTGAACAATTATTTGTTTTTAAATTCATTTGATTGATGAAATTTAATGAATTAATATTTACATTGAGGGATTTTTTGATCTTGGTAAATGAAATCCTTTTCTATTTGGCTTGCTTGTCCTATGTGATTTCACTCACAACATAACCATGGTTTAAAGAGAGAAATTCCCCACACATTTTCATTTTATCTATGCATGCTTGTTTATTATTATGACATGCGATTGTGTATAAAAAATATACATTCATAAAATAATAAAATAATAATATGATAAAATAAATAAATAATGATGTTATCACGAGACATTAACTATTGGTTAGTCCATTGAGTGAATAATGGATTAACCGTGACCCTATGGTAATTCCATGATTTGATTCCTGACATGAATTGTAGTGCCCACAACTCCAATACATTTTAATTGTCTTATTTGCATAGGATCTCAACTCAAACCTTGTATCCATGAACTACTATAATATTTTATATAATTATTCACAATCAGGTTAGGTAAACTGAAGGTGAAAAATTGATTTTTATTTCTCAAAGGATCATGTGTAATTCAATTTGAACACGAATAATAGAAACAAACAAAACCATAGAGAGTACATTATTCATTTGAAATTGCCAATTTCATTTACTCAATGTTGGCATGTCATGGCTCAAAGTCACCGAGATAGGAATCCTTTGAATAATAAAAAAGTGAAACATAACTCCTCAATCATAGATATTCAATTTTTAGCTTCTAGAATGGGAAATCAAAGAGCATTATAATATCACATTGATCTTTTAAAGAAAACATACCTGATCGAGATGATGAGATCAATCCAACTTTTTTATTCATTAAATTTTTCACAATAAATTTTGGAGATACTAGAGAGATAAAAAATCATTAAAATTGTTGAGAACAATATTTTTGAGTATAAAATTCACTCATATACTAAGGTTACACTTTCCAAAATTTCACTTTGGTCCCTGAAAAGTCATAACAATCATTTAAGAACCCAAAGGACACTTATGACTTAATTAAACATCTCATAAATTTCATTACCACATTATTACACATGTGTAATACATTAAAATTTTACATGATAAAATATAAAGCATTAAATAGACTCATAAGCTCCCGAAATAATTTAACAAACCTTGAACGTACATTGTTCATTTTAAAAATTATATTTTATCTTATTCAATTTTCTGGCCAAATAATATCTGAATACCTTGAGAAATAAATTCAATCATCATTATTCTAAACTTGAATATTATGTTTGATTTTTTTACCTTTTATTGTTCACACTTTAGAGTTTACCAGCCCCTACATGTGGGGATCACTTCATCCCAAACTCTTATTAATCAAAATAGGTGGAACTTGTGGATACACATAACATGTGACCCTATAGGCCCTTATCTTGATAGTAGTGATTCTAACTTATGTATGAATATCACATTATAACAATCCATAATTCCACCCCAAAGAGATAATAAATCTCATAGTAATGACTGCCTTATAAGAAAATTATCTTTGTAATATAATATATTTTTATTGAAATATCTAAAAATGTAGGATTCCAAATTGTGTCATTATCCTTTTTATGGTTTATATATTTCATGACCTAACCAGATGAGCTTTGTTTCTTATACCATGCCCATGGACTTGATGAATGTACTACAATCTTGTTCATCCTAATCCAATGAGATATGTCTTCCTCAACCCAGAATGTAAAAAATATATCTTGATAATTTAACCAATGTCCTAACACCAATAACACACCGTAAAAAATCTACCTCATCACAACTTCAATATCATGGTATTTTCTTTACATTAATTCATGTGATCAAATGGTATACGATGATAATGATATCAAATTAAGAGAACAATACACATGTTCATAGATTATAATAACAAATGGCCACGAAAACATGTGGTGTTCCTATTGGTGGGAAAGTCCTCACGATCTCATCCATTCAAGATCACCAAGAGTGAACTTCATGAGATGAAGTCTCAATGGTTATGAGCCCCAAATAACTTATACTCAATCACTATAGTTGTCCAATCAGTATGATATACCCAGACGATGCCACATATATTTAATATTTTTGTCATTGCATCTTGCGGTCACATTATAGTTGTGATCTGCTATAAACTTTTGATACGATATATAAAATAAAGACATTACCATATAAACAATGGATGTAGAAGTATAAACACTATTATGGTAAGAATAAAGACATGTATATTTCATAACGTATATATATATATAATAGTTATTAATTTATATAAAGTAGTTGGGTCTAGGGAACCCCCTCACAACATATGGGAAACTCAATATTGTCTAAACGACCCCCTTTAGGGGGAGAATATGTTTTTTGACAATAGAAAAGGTCTTTTGATTTAATTATGGTACATGTTAGATATTATAAACATGTCCAATTGACATGGGAGTAAATAATATAGTAGTGATTTATATCAATTATTTTTGAATACCAACACGGGAAAATGATGATGAAGTGGTGATTATAATCCAATTCATAATGTGTGTCAGGTACAGATACTATCAATAAAGGAAAGATGAACACTTTAGGGTGGGGTGTGAGGTGTTATGTAAAGGTGGAACACAGATATATGACTGATGGGTATAAGGTGTTGATATAATCCATGGGCCTTGTTCAATGATTCAATACATTAAGTGACTGACACTGAATTCCTTATCGACTTAGTGATGAAGCAGGTTGGGTCAGGGTTCAAGGTATCTTGGTAAGAGCATGATTTCTTGGTAATTTTTTTTAATTTTTTTACTTATGAATTATATCATGTAGTGGAATAAAACCTATATATATGATCATCTGTGTTAAATATGTGTGTGGGGTGTCCTACTAGGTTTATACTCACACCCTGTAAGAGCATATCAATTCAAGTGAATACTTCACAATGAAGGACCCAGGAATGGGAAAGTGATCAGTGATAAGGATAGTAGGAGATGCAGCTTGGTTTTTAGAGATATTATTGGGATATATTATAGAGTAATGTTGTAGTGTATCTATTTATTTTATTATTTCATTCTTGTACACTTGTTGACCTATCATTTTTTGGGTCCTTAGTTTATTAACTATTATAACAAAAAGATAACTGAAAATTTATCCATTATAGAAAGTCATTATATAGTATTATTATTCCCCCTTTTCTATTATTCATTTCATGATATGGTTATGGTGTTTTTATCTTGGTAAAAAGGGTATATTCCTGAAGCTCTACCATTTAGACACTCGTAATTAGTCAACAATCATTTGTGTATGGGAAGGGATGGATGATGTCACATGGTACTCTTGTCGAGATTGGGTGATTTGGGTTGGGTGTTAGAAAGTAGTATCAAACATGTTTTCAATTCATTTTATTCTTGACTATGTTTAAGGTAAGGTGGAAAATAGTTATACTATGTGAAACATTGGTAGGGGAGTAAAAAAAGTTCTTAACTAGCTCCAATGTGATGGTCTCCCATGATACTGATGATGGGACTTCTTTTACAGTTGTGGATTTATGGTTTATATCGATCTTGAATATGTTTTGTTGTCATAGTTTATTGTATTTTGGTTCATTCATGCATCATTCCTAGGAACATAGGATCACATGAGATAAATACATATTGCTTCCTATGTATGGTTATTATTTTAGTTAAATTTAGTGATCTATGCTTTTGTGATATACTAAGATGATACATGTATTATTTTAATTTGATCATTCATGAATTTACATTTATATGACTAAGAATAACATGAAAATACACAGAATAATGTATGATAATTGGTTAATGTTAAGAGTGTTATACATTATCATTGTTGGTATCCTTCAATGATAAGTATCCTATATAAATCCCCTGTTCTGCCTATGAAATAATGAGGTTGTAACTTAAAAGAGATGTTATAGGCATTCTATGTGATTGTTTGGAATTTCATATAATGTTTCCTTATGGATGTTTGATTAGACTACTAAGATAAGTAAAATAGAATTCTCCCACTAGGGAGGATGCATCTTTTCCAGTTCTGGTTATGATGGAGGATTCACATGAGAATTCTTTGACACCCACACTAGTGGTTCAGGTACCAAAAATATTACAATCCAAATTCATCTATTTTATGTATGTTCAAAATGGATTTCCATATAAGAAAATTATTAATTTTTACTTGGAAATTCATCTTTATAATCCACCATAATTCCAGCGTAGTGGGAGTCCTCAGAACGATGAAGATGTGATCAAAATAATTTATGGGATATTTGACCTAGTCAAGACACCAATGGATCCACATTTGATGCTGGATTACTTCACTCTTCAAGGACCCACCAAATTATGGATGGGTGTCATGAAAAAGGTTGGATGGAATAAGGGCCTTAAATGGGTGACATTGATAGAAATATTCTTTGAGGATTTATTCCCTGACACATTGAAGTGAAATTGTTATCATAAGTTCATGGATCTATAGGAGGGAATAATGATAATAACTGCCTATTCTACTCATTTCATTGAGATACATAACAGTTCCCACAAATTGGATAAAGATGAAGGGAAAATGATCAAACATTTGAGATTTTACTTTCACTATAAACTAGTTTTTTTGTTTAAGGATTAGACATAATGATGTAATCGAAAGTGCTTTATAAGTCCCTTGCATTTGAAAAGGGTATAGGGGAGGAAAAACTATAGTTCCTATTTTGACATTCAATGGAACTGTTAGAGGACACCCCATTGAATCTATGGGTGTATGTTATTGTAATATGAGGAGGACGAAAGATGATTCATTCTAGGGTGGTAGAAGGTAGATGTTGTAAATGATAAAATCTTTGGATCCCTCTATACGATATGGTTCAAGGAGTATATTCAATATTGGGAAAGGAGGGAACCTCATTAATACTCATGGGAAACTACATATGGAGTTTCTTCTATGTAGAAAGGTGGTAGATATAATTTTTTTGAGGGACATATATATGGGTTATGGGAGATTGGGCATTAATGGTGGTGGAAGAACTCTATAGAGGATAAAACCCCGTTATACATTGATGACTCAAGTAAGCTAGGTCACATAGTATAAATGCCATCAAAAAAAGTCTGGTAGGATACACATAATGGGCCAGGTTATAGATGATAGTTGAGAGGAACCAAAAACCATTTGAGGTATGGTTTAGATCACATCTAGGATATATTTTTCATTTTTTTGACACATGATAGTTCCACTCAATTATATTCCCCCAAGTTATTTCCATGAATAATTTTGTATACATGTTATCTTCTGAGTTATTATCTCTTGGGAAACCATTGGGGAAGAATTTTGATCATCTACAAAGATGTTTAAAATTTTCCATGGTATATTTTGGCCATAGAAATATATGGGATTTTATGATTCATGAGATTACTAGTTTCATTGATATTTTAATTATGGAAAGGTTTAAAGGTATCAAGAACACGCCAAATGTTTTAGGTGATGAGAATCATTCACTATGACCAATTGAGAATGTTTCTTTTTTGACCGGTGAAATTTATGTTAGAGGAGTTAGAATGTGACAAGACCTCATTAATTTTTAGAGCTATTATGACTCATGTAGTGGGAATTGTTCTCTAGTAGATCAGGTAATAACTGCCTCCATTTTTTAACTTACTATGGACCATTATCAGGATGTATTTCTAGATTATTTCTCAAGATTCTCTCTTGATAGAGTTATTAAAGTTGATCTTGGACTCATGTTGGGATAAAAACATATAGTAATTCCTCCATATCATATTGTTATAGTGAAATTGAAGAAACTTATGGTTTAGCTCAATAACTTATAGGTGAAGGTTTATATCAGACCAAGTACATATCCCTAGAGTGCCCAAGTTTTAATCAAAAAGAAAGCAAAGGCTTGTCTTATTTTTTGTGTGGACTACAAAAAAATGAACTAGATGACCATGAAAAATAGATAATAATTGATGAGGATTTGTGATTTATGTGATCATTTTTAGGTATCCCATTTGTTCTCAAATATTGGCATATGATTCGGATACCACCACCCTCATTTCAGAGAGGAATACATTCCTAAGAAAACATCCAGGAGTTGATATTGGTTGTATAAGTATCTTTTCATGAATTTCTAGTTTATAAATTATATAACAGTACTCATGGATATCATGAACAATATATTCATTATATATCTCAAAAAATTCATTATAATGTTTGTTAATGACATACTTATATACCCAAAATCCTTATGGATTCACACTAGAGAGCTAGATATTGTATTGAGTAATCATCATGAACATAATATATATATATATATATATTTCACGATACAAAAGATTCATTTTTAGATCTATGAGTTATATTTTATTATATATGTGACCACTAAGGAAGAAATAAACATAGAAATGATGAAGGGATAGGCAGTAATTTATTTTTAATTCCCCATAAATATGTTTTGAATTTATGGTTTCCTTGGGTTTGTAGAATTATAGAAATGATTTATCCATGAATTCATTCATAATAAAGCACATATGACTTAGGTTTCCATGAATGGATTTTTTGTAACACCCCAAGCTTCCATGGTACGTTTCCCTTTGAATAATACAATAGGTTACATTGTACGCAACTTTGAGATTCTACCACACCACAACCAATCAAACTAGCCGTTATGAATAGTAATACCCACTTTTTGAAATTTTATAATTTTTATCTTTCAAAATGGACTTCATTTTTGGATTCAGAATATCGAAATTAGCTTAGCTGAATTTTTGGCATTTTTCTGAAAACGTTCAATTTTTAATGAATAGTGAAAAACACTGAGTTATTGTTTAAAATTGAATTTTTATTTAAATAATTATTTATTTTATTTAAATTTATTTTATGTAAAAATAGTTACATAATACCAATATTAGTTCAATGTAATTAATTGGATTCATTTTCATAATAAAAGGAGATGTATAAAATTTTATTGAACCTTTTACCGTCTTTTACCCACATCCTAGGAGCATTTTCAAATTTGCATAAAACATAATTTTACCACTTTTGTGAATTGAATTTCAAAAATCCAAGAGCCATGGTTGATATCATTAAGTAAAATGTGGTTCAATGAGATGAAAATAATTTTTGGTGAACATAAACTTTTGACTTTTATTTACCACGGTTAAAAGTAAATAAGGTAATTAAAGGAAAAAATGATATTATTATTACTGTAACACATGTCCTAATTCAATTGGATAAGTGTATTTTGAAAAAAAACAACCTTATTAATAAAATATGATCTTTTATTCCCACTTGGATTAGATTAGGACATTTATTATTATTTTATTTAAAGAAGAGTTAAAAGTGTTAAATTCAATGATTAATAACTAAAGTTTTTTATATATGGTTATACATAAGATAAATTTGACTATAAATATTAATTAGAAAGATAATAAAATTTCATACATAATAGTATTTTATATATAATTTTTAGACATTAAATAATTAAATTTATTTATAACACAATGATGATGCAATAATTACCTTATTAATGAAAGATTACAATAATTGATATTATAAATATCAAATAAATCTAATTTGAGACTTTTGATGAATTAAACAAATTTTATAGGTTACTATGACATGATAGTATGGATTAAATTAATTTAGTTCTATTTAATAGAGTTTTTAGGAATTAAAAAAAATCAATTACTCAATAGTGTCAAAATTGACATAAATAGGTTTTTAAAACAAATATTATATTATTAATTGACATCATATTCCTAAAAATATAAGGATCGGCAAAATGTCTTATAAAAGGTTATATATATAAATAATTAACCTCTTGGGGTTCTCTTGGAAGTTTATACTATGTTTATTAACCATATTTTATAAAAATCCAAAGAGACATGGTAAATGTCAAACTATTTTACTAAGAGTTAAATCTAAAAGATAAGGTTAATGTGGTGACCTAAACCATTATAAAACCTATTGGATGAGATTATTTCGACCCATACCCACCTTATCCTCTAAATAAATCATTTTTTGAGACATTAGAAACCGAAAATGATTTTATTAGAAAATAATATTTCAATCTTTTCCTAAGATAACCCTCACGCCTCTTATTAAAGGGCCCTTCCCATTCTCTCACATTCACACCTTAAAAAACATTT
Source organism: Viscum album (assembly GCA_963277665.1). Taxonomy (NCBI): domain Eukaryota; kingdom Viridiplantae; phylum Streptophyta; class Magnoliopsida; order Santalales; family Viscaceae; genus Viscum; species Viscum album. The sequence continues at coordinate 929,915,341 of OY728141.1, read as the reverse complement.
TTCTCGGTCAAACCATACCAAAATATCCTATAAACTATCCTATATTCATACTATAGTCCTTACTTTCGTCATAAATCCAACATAAGCAATCCTTTTGATCAAATCAAAAGGAAGAACCTGAAGAAGAGGTAAATATTTCATCACCTCATTCAAGTTCTTTTCTTCTTCCACTTCCTATTTCTTTGTTATTTCCAATCTAAAATAATAAATCCAGTTACTTATATATAATTTTATGGTGTTATAAAAATGGTACAACCATATTCTTTATTTTATCCATCCTATAAATGAAACAGTCACCATACATGCGTACATACGACATACCATCTCCACGTCGTGGTGTAGTTGTTATTCAATAAATTATTATTTTTATGGGTATAATAATTAGTATAATTGGTGTAAATAATTAATATAAAATGTTAATGGTTATTTATATATGATATACCATCTATTTACATACGATTTTAAATCAAAAGAATGATATTGTCGCTTGTGCGTACGTACGGATTACCGTCTCCACGAACGCGGTGAGATTTATTTACCCGTCATAACCATTCAAGAATAATTTTCATTTGATCATTAAAAATAATTATTAATAACTTAATATCATTCTGAATATAAATCAAATACATACTATCCATAACAAACAAGGATTATGTAAAAAAACATATAAAGGAAAACGAATCAGTCAACACCCAAAATGGCGATAATACTAAAATATTATTAACAAAGTAATATTAGAAGATCATATGTGATATCATATTTATGTATATGGTTCTTGTATAATTTAATAACAATGATTTAACTATTAAACAGGAAGTTAACATACCCCCGACCAAGGAAAATTACAAGGTAAGGGTTAATTTGACGATCTCTTTATTATTCGAGGTTGTTTTTACGTAAGTATCTATTGGGACCTCTTTATCATCCACATCCATCTTTCTTAAAAATTTATTTCAAAACATTTTTAGTATTTAATAGACTATGGGTTAAAGTCATTTATATCCTTTTTTACTTTTTATAATATTTTTATAAAGGAAACTTTATGTCATTTTCCAAATAAGGTACTTTATGACCTTTTTGAAAAAATTAAGTTAAGAATGTCTTTTTTTAACTTATACGGAAGGTGAGGATATTTTCCATCATTATAAAATCATCGAAAATACATTAAAATATTATAAGAATATTTCAAAAATAAATGTTTTCTTTTAAATGGTTTCAAAATAGAAAGATGCATTTATTTCAAATAGATTTCATTTCATCTATGTCAACATCCTTTGAAGGATTTTAAACGTGTTTGAAGTTTATTTATTATGATACAAATCTTACATATTGTATTTAAGGGTTTTGTGATATGTTTGACTGTGGATGTGTTATTTTATACCATTCATGGTTTATGGATAAAGTATTGAAATTTTTTATGCTAGTTTTAATACCAATGTTTATGTTATGTTGAAACCTTTTTATATGACGAATGAATTGGACTTAGTAAGTGATAGGTGGAGCCCGATATAGCTCCTCGATGCATCAGTAGGTCTCATGAGACAAACTATTGTCTTGGCACAAGGCCTTGACAAAATATTATTTGTAGTCCTGGCACAAGGCCCTGACTATGTGGTTATGAATTCTGGCATTATGCATTCCATCATTATGAAAGTGGTTATTGATATTCCATGTGATTATTAGACTAGTAAAATATCAATGTGAATAAGTAAATGGAATTATTTGATTTTATCTTTTTCATATTATGATGAAGTTCAAGTTTAAAAAGCTTTTATTTTAGTCTTATACAATGCATTAAATGTTTATGCTTATTTATGAAAGTTTCCTCTATATTTTTATCCTTACCGAGCATTTGAGATCACCCCTTTTTGTGTTTTATTTTTTCCAGTACACGAAGATGTATATTATTACTGACCTGCAGGGGTAGTCTAAGGGATATGAGTGTGGAATATGGAGACTATGTTTTTTTAGTTTTTCATTTTATAATGAAATGTAAAACTTATGAATGTATCTAGTATTTCCAAGGCTACTAAACTAATCAGTCTGTCGAGACTTGATCTTTTATGATCATGCCAATGTTATGTAATAATGAACAGACTCTAGGTAACTGGAGTTGAGGCGTTATAGTTGGTATCAGAGGAAGTTTAGTACAAAACTTGGAAACTAGATTTAGATAAACTCTTATTAGAGCACATTACCCTAAGATAGACTTTGATGATTAGTATAGATGAACTTCCTATAATTTTGGTAATGTAGAAATTTTGTGAGTTTTCAATGAAATACATCCCTGTCTGGATACAAGAAGGTAGAGGTGTCTCTAGTACAGATGTACTTAGGGGTAAAACCCAAAAACACCGCTTTGAGCTAGACTCGAACGAGAACTGGTTCACAGCAAATGGCCTTGCTGCACTCTTGGTTAAGACACTCCCAGGGGATATGCTTAGGATAATTCTCATTTTATTTACAAACAATTATGAAGGATTTATGAGTATATACTTCCTCAAAGATTTTTTTTATGATTATGGAAGATATCCATAAATTGTTGAATTTATGTTAACCATTTTACAAGTTTGGAATTATGTATTTCGATTGATAAACTAATCTAGTGTATTCCATTGTTTAGAAATAGCACACAGCAGAAGAAATGGAAACAGTATCAATGCACATAATCCATGGTGGGATTGCCCTCCTACTCAAGATAATTATAGTGGAGCTGGTGATGAAACTGGTGTTGATTATATTATCACCATACTAGGACAACTCACTCAGGTTATGAATAATAAACTTACCCGTATAGAGCACCCTGATCCACAACGCGGAGGATCAATGTTAGACCGCTTCATGAGGAAACAACCACTAAAATTCAATGGGACTAAAAATCAATTTGTAGCTGAGACATGGATAAGTTCCTTAGATAAAATATTTCATGATTTGGGGAGTAGAGAAACGGAAAAAGTTGTCATGGAAGTTTATCGCCTCACTGGAGATGCTGATCAATGGTGGTCATTGATTCAAAACACAAAGGAAGATGAATATGTATAAAGTATGTAATGGAGGGAGTTTAAAGAGATTTTATTAGAAAAATAATTTCCATGTGACCATCGAGCAGTTATGGAAATGTAGTTCTGAGTCTGAGGAAAAAGGAGGATGTGAATGTCACAAAATATGAGGTTAACTTTACAAGTTTAGCAAGGCATTCTACAGATTATAAACGTAACCCAAGGAGTAAGATTGATAATTTCCTTGATGGGTTAAAACCATTTCTCTGTTGAGCATTATTCTCACAATCCTTCTCATTATATGAAGATATTGTCTCATGTCCTATCAAGAAAGAAATAGAATTCTCTAAGTCTTACAACTTCAAATAAATACAGGAGAATAAGAGATCTGCTGAAAACTCTGGAAATAGAAATAAGGGGAAGAAGGGAAAAGTTGAATATCCATCCTACATTAAATATAGGAAGAAAAACCGTGGTACTTTTTTGAAGGGAATGGGAGTCTGTTAAATGTGTGGTGAAAAAGGCCACAAAGATCGTGATTATAAAGGAAAGAAAGTGGCTATTAATGTTGAATGATACAACTATAGAGAAAGGGGGAATTATAAAAATTAATTCCCTAATCACCAAGGAAACATACCTCATAAAAGGAAAAAGGATCAATGACAAGCTTATACGATCAGTACTACATAGGTTGAGGATCCGAAAGACGTGGTGGCAGGTAATTTAATGGTTTCCTCATGTTTAGAAAATGCTTTATTTGACTCTGGATCATCACATTATTTCATATATTCCCAGTTTTCTAAGAAAATTAGATATTTTCAATTTGGCTTGACAAGGGAGTTGTCAGTCAAAACACCTAAGGAAAGTATCATTGCAACAAAGTTTTTGTGAATCAGTTCCCATTAAGGCATATAAATGTTCTTTATCTACTGATCTCATCGTCATTACCACGATTGACTGTGATATAATCCTCGTTATGGATTGGATTTGGGACCATGATGTGAAAATTTATTGTAAGAAGAAGGAGGTTACAATTCTTGATGATGATAAGGAGTATCTTATCTTTCGAGTAGAAGCGTCACCGCCTGATTCTTATCTAGATCCCCCCAGTAGCTCAACTAAATTCAATTATTGTGGAGGAAGAGAATGAAATAACTATGGGTGAGGAAAAGAATATTCTAATAGAGGACATATCTATTGTGAAAGAATATGTTGATGTGTTTCCAGAGGATTTACTTGGACATCCTCCAGAATAAGAAAATGAGTTTTCCATTGATTTAATTATTGGTTCAAGGCCCATATCGAAGAAGCCTTATAGAATTTCCACTGTGGAATTAGTGGAACTAAATATAAAACTATAGGAATTGAGTAATAAGGGATTTATTCTCCCTATTGTTTCTTCATTGAGATCCCTTGTTCTTCTTGTTAAGAAGAAATATGGATCTATGAGGTTGTGCATTGACTACAGGGAGATCAATGCTATAACAATAAAGAAAAATTATCCTCTACCTCACATTGATGATTTATTCGACCAACTTCATGGAGCTCAATATTTTTCAAAGATTGACCTACGATATGGATATCATCAATTGTGTGTGAAGAAGGAATACATTCCAAAAACAGCATTTCAAACTAGGTATGGGAATTACGAGTTTATAGTAATGCCTTTTGGGCTGACTAATGCACCCTCTATTTTCATGGATTTAATGAACAAAGTTTTCAAGGAATACCTTGATGACTTTGTAGTGGTATTTATTGATGATATCCTGGTATACTCCAAAAGATATGAAGATCATTAAAATCACTTGCACACCATTCTCAAAACCCTCAGAAGAGATGAATTATATGGGAAGTTTAACAAGTGTGAATTATGGATTCAGGATATTTCTTTTCTTGGCCATATTGTCTCTAACGATGATATCTCTGTTGATCCTTATAAGGAAAGAGAAATCCAATAATGGCCAGCACCGATGAGTATAACTGAGGTATGCAGTTTTATTGTTTTTAGAAGGTAATTATCGTTTTTTCATCCAGAATTGTTCCCATTGGCTAACCGATTAACCAAGCTCACATGTAAAGGGGTCACATTTGTTTGGAAAAAAGAGTGTGAAGATTTTTTTGAAGAACTAAAGAGAAGATTAGTCAATTCTCCTATATTGACTCTACCATCAAGGAATGATGTGTTTGTTATTAATAGTGAATCTTCAATGAAAGGACTTTGTTGTGTCCTTATGCAGAATGATAGGGTTATTGCCTATGCATCACGGCAGAAAAAAATTCATGAGAAAAACTATCCCACTCATGATATTGATTTAGCAGCTGTAATCGTTTCTCTAAAGATATGGAGACACTATCTATATGGTGAAAAATGTGAGATTGATACTGATCACAAGAGTTTTAAGTATATTTTCTAACAAAAAAACTCAACATGATGCAAAGACGATGGCTTGAACTACTCAAGTATTATTATTTCACTATACACTACCACGCAGGGAAGGAAAATAAGGTGGCATATGCTTTGAGCAGAAATGATCATGGAGTTTTGAACAAGATGAGAGTTGAAAGAGATTCTATTTTCAGGGATCTAGTAAAGATAGATATGGGAATAACCATGGAAGGTGGAACATCAATGCTTTTTCAAATGGTTTCAAAACCATCATTACTAGAAATGATAAATAGTTCTCAGACGGATGATGAGGGGTTTCAAAAGAATATTAAATGTGTGAATGATGGGAGATTAATTGACTTCGTATATAAGGATGTAATTTTTAAATTTGGGAAGAGACTTTGTGTTCCCAATATACCTAATCTAAAAATGGAATTGTTGGATGATGCCCATATCTCCAATTTCTCCACACACCCTGGTAGCACCAATATGTATAGAGATTTGAATGAACATTTATGGTGGGACAACATGAAGAGAGAGATTTCTGATTTTGTGTTGAGATGTATGGTTTTCCAACAAGTGAAAGCTAGAAGAAAACATCCTAGAAGAGTCATGAAACATCTTCCCATACCTGAGTGGAAATGTGATGATATTATGATGGAATTTGTCATGGGACTACCAAAGACTCCTAGAAGGAATGATCCAATATGGGTCATTTTTGATCGTCTTACCAAGTCAGTACATTTTTTTAATATAAGATAAGATTTATCACTAGAACATTTAGAAAGAATATATATTAATGAAGTTGTGAGACGTCATGGAGTACCAATATCGATTGTTTCTGATCATGATCCCTATTTTACATCATGATTCTGGAAAAGTCTTCAGAAAGCCCTAGAAACTAGACTTTGTTTGAGTACTGCCTACCACCCTCAAACTGATGGACAATAAAAACTGACTATTCAAACCTTAGAAGAAATGTTGAGATCTTGCTCAATTGACTTTCAAGGTATGTGGTATCAATATTTACCTCTGGTAGAATTTTCCTATAATAATAGCATCCATTCAAGTATTCAGATGGCACTATATGAAGCATTATATGGAAAGAGATGTCGCACACCAACATGTTGGGATTATATTGGTGAAAGAAAACTCATAGTACAAGAACTTTTTGAGGAAACGATGGAAAAGGTGAAGGTAATCCTAACCCACATCAAGGCATCTTAAAGTAGGCAGAAGAGCTATGCCGATAACCGAAGGAAGGATTTGGAATTTCTGGTAGGAGATCATGTTTTTTTAAGGTATCTCCATGGAAGGGAATTATACAATTCGGTAAGAAGGGTAAATTGAGTCACAGGTACATCAGACCTTTCGAAATTCTAGAATGAATTGGGGCTGTATCTTACCATTTGGAAATGCCGGCAAGTCTCTCCAAAGATCATGATGTGTTCCACGTATCACTATTGAGAAAATACATGACAAACCCAACACATGTACTCACCTATGAGGAATTAGGACTGGAACCCGATCGTTCTTATTGCGGAGAGCCTATCAGGATTCTTGATACAAGAGAACAAATGTTGAGAAACCGGATGACTTGTTTGGTTAGAGTTTTATGGAGAAACCATAAGATGGAAGAGGAAATATGGGAACTTGAGGAATGAAGAACCACCCAAATATTTTTATTCAGTAATATTAATGAAATTTTGAGGACAGAATTATTTGAAGGAGGGGAGAATGTAACACCCCAAGCTTCCACGGTACATTTCCCTTTGAATAATGCAATATCTTGCATTGTACGTATCTTCGAAATTCTAACACACCACAACCAATCAAACTAGACGTTATGAATAGTAAAACCCACTTTTTTAAATTTTATAAATTTTATCTTTCAAAATGGACTACATTTTTTGATTCAAAATATCAAAATTATCTTAGGGTTAATTTTTGGTATTTTTTTTGAAAACATTTATTTTTTGATGAACAGTGAAAACACTGTTATTGTTTAAAACCGAATTTTTATTTAAATAATTATTTATTTTATTTAAATTTATATTAAGTAAAAATAGATCCACAATATCAATATTTGTTTAATTTAATTTATTGAAGTCATTTTAATAATAAACTTAGATGTATAAAATTTTATTGAACTTTTTACCGTCTTTTACCCACCTCCTAAGAGCATTTGAAAATTTGCATAAAACATAAATTTACCACTTATGTGAAATGAATTTCAAAAATCCGAGAGACACGGTTGATATCAGTAAGTAAAATGTGGTTCAATGAGAAGAAAATAATTTTTGGTTCATAGTAATTTTTGACTTTTATTTACCATGATTAAAAGTAAATAGGGTAATTAAAGGTAAAAATGATATTATTATTACCCAAACACATTTTCTAATTCTAAGGGATAAGTTCATTTCGACCAAAAAAATATTAGGAATAAAATATGATCCTTTATGCCCACTTGGATTAGATTAGAACATTTATTATTATTTTATTTAAAGAAGAGTTAAAATTGTTAAATTCAATGTTTAATAAATGAAATATTTTTTATATAGGGTTATACAAAAGATAAATTTGACTATAAATATTCATCAGAAATATGAAAAGATTTCCTACATAATTGTATTTTATTTATAATTTTTAGACATTATATATTTAAATTTATGTATAACACAATGATGATGCAATAATTACCTTATTATTGAAATATTAAAATAATTAATATTATAAATACCAAATAAAACTAATTTGAGTATTTTAGTGAATTAAAATAATTTTATAGGTTAATATTACATTATAGGATTGATTAAATGAATTTATTTCTAAGTAATAATGTTTTTAGGACTTTAACAAAAATCAATTACTCAATAGTGTCAAAATTGACATAAATAAGTTTTTAAAACAAATATTATATTATTAATTGATATTATATTCCTAAAAATCTATGGTTCGGAAAAATTAATTATATAAGGTTATATATATCAATAATGAACCACTTTGTGTTATATTGGACGTTTATAGTAATTTTATTAACCATATAATATAAAAATACAAAGAGGCATGGTAAATGTCAAACTATTTTATTAAGAGTTAAATCTAATGGATAAGGTTAATATGGTGACCTAAACCTATATTAAACCAATTTGTTGAGATTATTTCGACCCAACACAACCTTATCCTAGATATGAATCATTTTGGAGCAATTAGAAACTAAAAATGATTCTATTATAAAATAATATTTCAATCTTTTCCTAAGGTGCCCCTCACCCCTCTTATAAAAGGTATCTTCTCCTTCTCTCAAATTCACACCTTAAAAGAAATTTCATTCGGCAAAACCCTACAAAAATATCCTATAAAATATCCTACCTTCATCCTAGAGGCCTTTATTTAGTTATAAAGCCAACTTATGGATCCCTTTTGATCAAATCAAAAGGAAGAACCCGAAGAAGAGGTAAATATTTCATCACGTCTTCCAAGTTCTTTCCTTCATCCACTTCCTCTTTCATTGATACTTCGATTATAAAATAATAACTCCAGTATCTTATATATACTTTTATGTTATTATAAAAATGGTACAACCATATTTGTTATTCTAACCATCCTATAAATGACAGTCACTATACGAGCATACATACGACATACGGTCTCCACGTCGTGGTGTGGTTGTTATTCAATACATTATTATTTGGATGGGTATAATAATGAGTATAATTTATTTAAATAATGACTATAACATGTTAATGAATCTTTATATATTATATACCATCTATTTACATATGTTTTGAAATCAAAATAATGATATTGTCACTCGTGCGTACGTACGGATTACCGTCACCATGAAAGCGATGACATTCATTTCCCCATCATAACCATTCAAGAATAATTTTCATTTGATCATTAAAAATAATGATTAATAACATAATATAATTCTGGATATGAATAAAATACATCTTATCCACAAAAAACATGTCTTATGTAACAAAACATATAAAAGAAAACAAATCAGTTAACACCCAAAATGACGATAATACTAAAATATTATTAAGAAAAAAATATTAGAAGATCATATATGATATCATATTTATGTAAATGATTCTTTTATAATTTAATCACAATGATTTAAATATTATACAAGAGGTTAACATACACTCGACCAAGGAAAAGTACAATTTAAGGGTTAATTTCACAATCTCTTTATTATCCGAGGTTGTTTTTACGTAAGTATCTACTACGACTTCTTTATCATCCACATTCGTGTTTCTTACAAATGTATTTCAAAACATTTTATCTTTTTTATAGACTATGGGGTAAAGTAATTTATAATCTTGTTTTAATTTTTATAAGATTTTTATAACTGAATCTTTCGGTCGTTTTCCAAACAAGGTACTTTACGACCTTTTCGACAAAATTATGGTAAGAATGTATTTTTTTTAACTTATACGACGATTGCAGCTATATTCTGCCATTATAACATCGTCGAAGCTTCCTATAAATTATTATAAGAATATTTAAAAAATAAATTCTTTCTTTTAAATAGTATAAAAATAGAAAAAGGCATTTCTTTAAAATAGTTTTCATTTCATCTATGTCAACATCATTTTATGTATTTTAAACTTGTTTGAAGTTGATTTATTATGATACAAATCATCCATATTGTATTGAAGGTTTTGTGATATGTTTGACTATGGGTGTGTTATTTTAAAACATTCATGTTTTTTGGATAAAGTATTGACATTTGTTATGCTAGTTTTAATATGAATGTTTATGTTATGTTTAAACCTTTTCATATGAGGAATGCGTTAGACATAGTATGTGATGGGTGGAGACCGCTATAGCTCCTCGATGCGTCAGTATTTCTCATGAGAAAAACTAGTTTCTTGGAAAAAGGCCTTGAAAAATCTTATTTTTAGTCCTGACACAAGGCCTTGACTATGTGGTTATGAAGTCTGGCATTATGCATTCCCTCACTATGAAAGTGGATATTGATATTTCATGTGATTAGTAGATGATAAAACACTATTTTATTGAATATTTTATTGATAATAAATGATATAATTTCTCACATTGTGTTAAATATGTTTAATTAGAAAGTATTTGGGATTAGATCATTCATTTGAATATTTGATGAAAATTCTAGTTTTACCCTTTATAGATCACTGTAGTATTTCGAAGATACATATTTTTATATTTATTATTTAAATTTTAAATTTTGTAACCGTGTTCTTAACTTAGTTATATACAACTTTTATTCAGAAAACTAGAGCTAAAGAGTGCAATTGGTTGTTTAAAAGGGGCCATGAATTCAAAGTTGGGATGGACTCGCCAGAATGGAGAAGCTTATGTATTTCGGTCATAACTCCTTAATATGGGCCTAGATTAAGTCCACGTTCATAGAGGTGATAGAGGACCCATATCCTCACATATTACCTTCTGGAAGGCCGTCCAATTCACGCGGTTTGGTGGTCCAATGGGTAGTTCAAGTTGGAATAAAATATTTGTCTGAATTTCCACATTCACACTTGAAACCACTTGTAACCTCTCTTCCCCTCACCTCTATAAATTGGAGTTTTTCTCATTTGGAGGGGTTGGGAAGTGCATTGGGATGTTTAGGGTAGATGATAAGTGGATCCACTCTAATTAACCAACCATTTCAATAAGGGTATCTCTTGAAGCAAGGATCCCTTCGACGAGGCCTTCTTCTTCTCCTTCATGTTGTAAAGATTTTGTTTATGTAATAAACTTCTTTGTTCTTATTTTATTTCTTCTCTTTTTCTTCTGTTTTGTTTAAATTTCTTCTTCTATTAATCTTCCTATTTGGGCAGGAATTATTGAGTAGAATTGTTATTGGGTTATACCCATTATAAACCTTTGCACATGCAAAACGCTTCTACGATGATTACCCCACACATGGAAGAGTAGTTCTTTTTAGTAATCGATCGACCTCTATCCTTCTTCATTCATTTATTTTGAATAAATGAGTTATTTTAATTCACATAATATGATCCATGAATTGTGTTTTTAAATTACAAGAAACTAATCAAGAAATTGAACAATTAATACAAAACACGCGAGGTCGAGATTTTGTGTAAATTGTGAGAGCGCGATCTTAATCGGTAATACAAGACCACACGAGATAAATTTTTAGAGTTCAAATATAATCCCTAAACACAATTAATCCTCATTTACAGAATGTATATGATCTTTAATTAACCACTGACCATAAGATATCCTTATAACAACAATCAAAGCAGGGTGCTCCGATTGCGTGTTCCGAAGCTTGCCTAGGGTTTAAGTAAAATTTCATCTTTGTGGTTAAGTTAACTCTCGTAGGGTTCGAGGGATAAAAAATTAGGGGATCATAATTAAGTGAATATTTATTTAAATGATAATGATTAATAAGTGAATTAATAGGTATAGTTAGATCGATTACGCCTTTTAAAATAGGTTTCTAAAAAAACATCTTCTTGTAGTGTCATTTTAATTGAAATTCATTTCAAAAATAAAAACAAAAAAATATACAATCTTCTTCCAGAAAACTTCTTCTAGATTCATAAACTATAACAAACCCCAATATTTTAAAGTAGTGTTTTTATTCTATTCAATTTTATTTTTTTATAATACCTTTAATAAGTTGTTAAATTCACTTCCTCCTTTGAGAGACGACCTTGGTCAGCCACTCTGCTGCACCAAAGTACCCCAAAATCACACTAATCATTTGAGGGTGCCCACGACAGTGCTCATTAAAATTGGAACTGTTTCTGGATAGGCAAGTAATTTATTCAACCATTTAGAGGTATTTCTTTTATTTTTTATTTTATTATTTTCTTCACCTCTCTCTTTCATCTTTCCCCTTTCTCATGTTTTCCATTTTTTCATCCTCTTCTTTTCTGTTTAGACCATCAACTCAAACTTATAATTTTATTTTACTATGGTCCACATTATTTATTTTCATTTTATTTGATTTATGCCACGAACTAATCTCGAATATCTCTTAGATCTTGAAACTAAGATTGAACGTAGCCTTAGGGCTCGAATCAGACATTCTCAGCCTACGAGAAGTTTCAATATTCATCCAGTTGGTGAATTCCTCTCTTCTGGAAACAATGAAATTGGAATGTATTTAAATTCAAACATAAAAGAGGAAACAATGTCTGGAAATAATAGAGATGAACTTAATAGAATCATTCGATAATTGGCTACACCTAATATTAACTATCAACAAAATTGTATTGCATACCCAAATCTCGAATCGGACTTTGAACTGAAATCTGGGTTAATTCACTTACTTCCAAAGTTTCATGGCCTCTCTGGTAAGGATCACAATAAACATTTGAATGAATTTAATGTGGTTTGCTCAACCTTGAAACGAAGAAATGTATCTGAAGACCAAATCAAATTAAGAGCATTCCCATTATCACTTGATGGAGCTGCGAAAGATTGGATGTATTATTTACAACCCGAAGATGTAACTTGTTGGAACAATTTGAAATGTCTTTTCTAACCGAGATTTTTTCTAGCATCAAGGACCATATCCATTCTAAAGGAGATATCGGGGATCAAGAAAGCACAAGGGGAGTCAATGTATGAGTATTGGGAGAGATTCAAGAAGCTGTGTGCAAGCTGTCCACATCACCAAATCAGTGACCAACTCCTCATTCAGTACTTCTATGAAGGACTCACACCTACGGAGAGGAGCATGGTGGATGCCGCAGCAGGAGGGGAATTGGTGGACAAGACACCAGTAGCCGCACATGCATTGATCGACAAGATGGCACAAAACTCCCAACAATTTGGCGATCGAGTTACACCACAGGTTAGGGGAGTACATCAGGTAAGTCCTTTTTCTCTTGAGAGTCATTTTATTGATACCAAGTAAGAATAATTGAAAACTATGATGTGGAAAATTGATTTGGCACAAAAGACATCTCTACCCCCTCCTTCAAGGCCTTTTTGGATTTCCACTAAGACAAGCCACCCAACTAACTGTTGCCCACAATTACAAGAGACAGAGGATTGCACAGCAGTATTCTCAGGGAGACCATTTCAGCAGCAACAACAACCATATCCCCAATAGAAGTTTGATTTATTTGCTCCAACATACAACCAAGGGTGGAAAGATCAACCAGACATGAGGTACGGCTTTGGACAACAACAAAGGACCCCTTTTCAACCAAACTTTCAGCAGCCTCCACCTTACCAACAGGGTTTCCAACAACCCCAAAGGAGATTTGAAGCCCAAGCATCAGCAAGCCAGTAACAAGAGAATCCCCCACCAAAGGTAGATTCTAATACTGATGATCTTTTGAAGCAAATATTTCTTAATCAACAGAATGAGCTGAAGAGTCAAAGTTCGGGGCTGAGGGAGTTGAAGACTCAAATGAGCCAGATTTCCACCACCCTCCATGAACATGTAAGTAAGAATTCTGGAAATCTACCTTCCCAAGCCACTCCAAATCCAAAGGGGAATGTTAATTCCATCACATTGAGAAGTGGGAAGCAAATTAATGATACATCTATACCTACCATTCCATTGGGATTCACCTCTACTCCAGAAAAGATGCATTCCATACCAACTGATGAGAAATCCAAGGGGAAAGATAAAGGTAAGAAAAAGATTGATGATGTTCCTCCTAATCCCCTTACTTTTCCTAACAGGGTTGTTCAAACGAAGAAGATGGCTGAAGAAGCAATACAAAAGGAGTTTTTGGATACATTCAAGTGTGTGGAGATCAACATTCCTCTACTTGAAGCCATTAAGCAAATTCCAAGGTATGAAAAATTCTTAAAAGAACTTTGTACCAATTGAAGAGGGCTCAAAGGAAATGAGAGTATCAACCTTGGAAGGAATTTCTCAGCACTCATTACACCAACTCTAGTAATGCCAACAAAGTGCAAGGATCCCGGGACATTCACCATCCCATGTACCATACGGTAGTTGAACTTCTATGATGCTATTTGTGATTTAGGAGCTTCAATAAATGTGATGCCTCACTCTGTATTCTCTTCTTTACAGGTTAGTGAGTTGAAGCCGATGAGAGTAGTGGTGTAGTTGGTGAATAGAGCTACGACATATCCAGCAGGAGTTCATGAGGATATACTTTTCTGGGTATGAGACATGATCCTTACAGCGGATTTCTACGTGCTTAACATGGAGGACGATCAGGTAAGTTCTCATGACCCCATTATCTTAGGTAGACCCTTCCTCAAAACTGAAAAAACTATCATAAATGTCAATGAGGGTACACATTCCATGGAATTTTGGGATGAAGTTGTGATATTTAATTTTATGGATTCCATGAAGTACCCCTCAGAGGATCATTCTGCATTTGTTATCTCCCATTTTCAACCACCAAGTAAAAACTCCATGGAATTTGATTGTCCTATGATTAGGAAGATTATGAGTATTGGTTCGAGTTTGATGTCTAAGAGCACTTCCACACATGTTGCTGATACACAATCCTCTCTTGGATTTGATTTTGATGTGGATTCATATTCTGATTTTGATCATGTTCACTCTGATTATGACATGGCTGTTGAGTATATTGATGGATTTGATGCTTTATTCTCTGATTTTGATGATGTCTATTCTGATAATGATGCTCTTTGTGAATATATTTCACTTCCTTCTATGTCTTCATCCATACTACACCCTCCTTCATTAGAACTCAAGCCATTGCCACCAAATCTGAAATAATCATACTTGTTGAGTGGTGAGATATTACCTGTTATCAATGCTAACAATCTCCCTTTTGAACATGAAGAAAATATTTTGAATATTTTGAGGGAGAACATCAGGGCGATTGGGTGGACCTTGGCTGACATATCCAGAATTAGCACCTTCATTTTCATGCGTAGGATTCTATTGGAGGATGTGGTTAAACCGGTGAGACAGTCACAAAGGAGACTCAATCCCACCCTCCTGGAAGTTGTTAAGAAAGAAGTTTAAAAATTTCTCAAGGCTGGTATAATCTTTCCCATTTCAGATTCTCAGTGGGTAAGTCCTATTCAGGTTGTGCCTAAGAAGAGTGGTGTTACTGTTGTTAAAAATGAGAAAGATGAGTCAGTTACAAAGAGGGTGCAAAAAAATTGGCGTGTGTGTATTGATTATAGGAAACTAAATCAGTCCACTCACAAGGACCATTTCCCCCTCCCATTTATTGATCAAATGCTTGAGAGACTAGCTGGGAAAACACACTATTGTTTCTTGGATGGATTTTCTAGATATTTTCAGGTTCCTATAGCTCCGGAGGATCAAGAGAACACTACATTAACCTGTCCCTTTGGCACATTTTCCTACCGAAGGATTTCATTTGGACTTTTCAACTCCCTAGGTACCTTCCAGAGATGCATGGTGAGTATTTTTTCTGATTTTATTGAGACATGCGTGGAGGTCTTTATGGATGATTTTACAGTGTATGGGTCTTCATTTGATGAAAGTCTAATTAGTTTGGGACAGGTGTTGAATCGTTGTATTGAGATGAATCAGGTCCTGAACTGTGAAAAGTGTCATTTCATGGTAGATCATGGCATTGTCTTAGGGCATGTAGTGTCAAAACATGGGATAGAGGTTGATAGATCGAAGGTAGATATTATTTCATCCTTACCATATCCTTCATGTGTGCGTGATGTTAGATCTTTCCTAGGGCATGCAGGATTTTATCGGCACTTCATCAATGATTTTAGTAAGATTGCTCTTCCTATGTCAAGATTACTTAAAAAGGATTATGATTTTGTGTTTGATGTTTGTTACAGGAATTCATTTGATGAGCTAAAACAACTTTTGAACACTCCACCTATCATAGAGCCCCCACTGTGGGAGATTTTTTTTGAGCTTATGTGTGACGCCTCCAACTTCGTGGTTGGAGCTGTCTTATCTCAGAGGGTGAAAGGACGTTCACATGTGATTGCCTATGCATAAAGGACATTGGATTCAGCCCAATCAAACTACACTACCACAAAAAAGGAGTTTCTTGTTGTTATATTTGCTTTAGATAAATTTCGTTCATATTTATTGGGCTCTAAAGTAGTTGTTTTTTCTGACCATGCAGCTCTGAAGTGCCTCTTGAAGAAGCCAGATGCAAAGCCACGACTTATCCATTGGATGCTCCTTCTTCAAGAGTTTGACATCGAGATAAAGGAAAAAAAGGGGTCAGAAAACGTAGTGGTGGACCACATGAGTAGGCTTACCCACACACTAGAGGATGATACCTTGGATTAGGTACCACTTCAGGACACTTTCCCTGATGAGCATCATTATTCCATCTCAGGTACGCATCATTGGTTTGCAGATTTAGTTAACTACCTTGTTGCCTCTGAAATCCCAGAAAATTTAAAGAAACATCAAGTCCAAAAATTAAAGAGTGAGACAAGATTTTATGTTTGGGATGATCCATACTTATGGAGCATGTGTAGTTATAAAGTTATTAGGAGGTGTGTTCCTGATCAAGAGTTTGAGTCTGTTTTGAAATTTTGTTATACACTTGCATGTGGTGGACACTTTGGACACCAACGGACAGCTAGGAAAGTTTTAGACTCTGGATTATATTGGCCTAGCTTATTCCATGATTCCCATGTGTTTTGTATGTCATGATCTCGTTGCCAACACACTGGAAATATTTCAAGGAGACACGAGATGCCCCAACAACCCATTTTATTCTGTGAGATTTTTGATGTTTGGGGAATTGATTTTATGGGCCCTTTTCCCAGTTCCTTTGGTTTTTGTACATTTTGGTTGCTGTTGATTATGTGAGTAAATGGGTGGAGGCTAAGGCCACTAGGACTGATGATTCTCATTTTGTTGTGGACTTTGTGAAAGAATTTTTTTTGCAGGTTTGGAGTACCAAAGGCCATCATCAGTGACCAAGGGACACACTTTTGAAATAGGAATTTTTCTTCCCTCCTTCGAAATTATGGGGTGACACACAAAACATCAACACCATACCACCCCCAAACAAATGGCAAGGATGAGGTTTCAAATCGTGAGTTGAGAAAAATTTTGGAGAAAACTGTGAAGCCAAATAGGAAGAATTGGAGAAAGTGCTTGGATGATGCATTATGGGCTTATAGGACAGCATACAAGGCCCCCATTGGTATGTCCCCATTTTGGATTTATTTTGGGAAAGCATGTCATCTCCCAGTGGAAGTCGAGAATCAGGTATATTGGGCTATAATGAAATGTAACATGGAATTGGCCCAAGATGGAATTCAAAGGAAGTTGCAAATTCAAGAGCTTGAGGAGATTTTACTGGCATCATATGAGAACTCAAGGCTCTACAAGGAAAGATCAAAAGTAGTTCATGATAAAATGATCTAGAAAAGGGAGTTTCATGTTGGAGGAAAAGTCCTACTCTATAGTTCACGACTGAAGTTGATGCCTGGTAAGTTGCGTTCCAGATGGTTAGGTCCTTATATTGTATATAATGTTTTTCCTTATGGTGCAGTGGAGATCATACAAGAGGACACTGGAAGTAGCTTTACAGTCAATGGGCAACGTTTGAAGAGATACATTGTGGGACTTCCTACTAATGCAGTGGATTTTATCACACTGCATGACCCCATCATCACTTGAGCACATCAGGCTGTTCCTAACCCTTTCACTTTTATATTATTTGTCCTATTTAAAAATTCTTCATTTCATGTGAATATATCATCTCATGGGTTCACATTGAAGACAATGAAATATTTTAAGTGTGGGGGAGGGAACCTTTTAGTTTAGTAATTTCAATTGTTTTCCTGTTTAAAAACAATTGTGTGTTTTTTACATTTTTAGTGTTTATTTTACAATTTTCTGTGTTTTTTTGAAACTTTTGAGCTGAAATGATTGTCATCACTAATTTTAAATCCATATCAATATGTGAAACAATTTACCCCTTGAAACTAAGCTTAAATGAATTTTTAAATGACTTTGTCTCAAGTTCAAATATTTATTAATTTCATGAAAAGTACAATGAATTTTGAATCCCATGCCACATATCACTGTCTTTATATTTGAAATCACTTTCCTGTGAGGCTTCTAAACCATTATTTTCATATTCTTTACATTCACCTCACTTCTTTAGAGAACCAAACAATTCTTGATTTAAACAGAATTTGATCTATTCCTGTCAAAACATGAGGGTTTGAGGTACTTATTTTTAAATGATTGAGGCATTTGTCTGGTATTAAAGCCCCTATTTCAAGGAATACTTTTTTATAATGGCCTGTCGTGAATATTTAATCATTGTATACCTTAAAATACATGCACATCTTGTTAGGTTATCCACATTACAAGCCAATTTTCCCTATCCAACCAACTCTTGAAGTGAAATTGCATAATCTAGTTGAGCTTAAGTGTGGGGGAATCTATCTTGTATTATGCCACCACATTATGTGATACTTTGGGTGGAACTTTAAATTCGGAATATACATGTTTTCTACTGAATAAAGTCATTATATTGAAATCTGTGCCTTTTCTTGAGCTTTCATGACAAGTGAAGTTGTGCCTTTTCTGGAGCTTCTAATTGAGGTGGAAAGATGTGCCCATCTGGAGCTTTCAAGAAAATCATGTTTGAGAAGATTAAAATTTTTGATGATTAAATGATGAAAGGTGTAAACCTTTCATGACTTTTCATGATGATGGAGCTGAATTGATACTATGGGGATTGAGGAGAAGACCATATTTAACTGAAAATTAGATTAATGCAATTTTTTTTCAAAAAGAGTCAAGCCCTCCTCATTCAGCCTCAGAATTTTTCACATCTAAATCCTACCAACTAAAAGCCACAAAACAACTCTAAAAAGTCGTCATGATAAACACATGTCCTTGACTCACATCGGGTAGCTATGTAGGAATCTATCAAGCCTATGTTGACCCTTGTATGAGTTTGGATGAGAAAGACATTGTAAAAAAAAATTGACATTTGTGTGATAAGAGAAAATTCAAGTGAGGTAAGTGTTTTGTGCATGTGAGGATAAATAAAGTGGAAATATATTGAATTATATAAATGAAGAACATGAAATAATGGGTTTTTTTATGAGGCATGATATCTTTTGTTTCTTGGTGTGTAATTGTTTGATCTCATGGATATGTGTTTTAAAATTGGTTTTGATTTGATATTGATGTTTACTTGATATGAGGTTTTGCTCAGGAGTGAAAAAGGTTAAGTGTGGGAGAGTTGATAAAACACTATTTTATTGAATATTTTATTGATAATAAATGATATAATTTTCTCACATTGTGTTAAATATGTTTAATTAAAAAGAATTTGGGATTAGATCATTAATTTGAATATTTGATGAAAATTCCAGTTTTACCCATTATAGTTCACTGTATTATTTCGAAGATAAAAATTTGAATATGTATTATATTACTTTGATATTTTGTAACCATGTTCCTAACTTAGTTATATAAAACTTTTATTCAGGACACTAGAGCTAACAAGTTCATTTGGTTGTTCCAAATGGGCCATGAAGTGAAAGTTGGGCTGGACTCGCTAGAAGAGAGAATCTTCTTGTATTTCAGCCATAAATCCTTAATCTAGTCCTGGATTAAGGCCAACGCTTTAGAGGAGACATATGACCCATATCCTCACATATTATCTTTCTGGAATTCCGGCCTATTCACGCGTTTTTGTGGTCAAATGGGCAGTGAAAGTTGGATTAAAATATTTGGCCGAATTTCCACATTCACACTTGAAACCACATGTAACCTCTCCTCCCCTCCCCTCTATAAATAAGAGTTTTTCTCATTTGGAGGGGTTGAGAAGTGAATTGGGAATTTTAGGGAAGAGGAGAAGTGGATCCACTCCAATTCTCCAACCATTTCAATAAGGGTTGCTCTTGAAGAAAGGATCCCTTCGACGAAGCCTTCTTCTTCTCCTTCATGTTGTAATGATTTTGTTTGTGTAATAAACTTCTTTGTTCTTCTTTTAATTCTACTCTTTTCTTCTGTTTTGTTTAAATTTATTCTTCTCTTAATCTTCCTATTTGTTCTGGACTTCATGAGTATAAGCGTTATTGGGTTATACCCATTATAAACCTTTGCACATGCAAAACGCTTCTACGATGGTTACGCCACCCATGGAAGAGTAGTTCTTTTTAGTAATCGATCGAAATCTATCATTATTCATTAATTTATTTTGAATCAATGAGCTAATGTAATTCACATAATATGATCTCTGAATTGTATTTTTAAATTACAAGAAACTAAGAAAGCAATTGAACAATTAATACAAAACACGCGAGGTCGAGATTTTGTGTAAATTGCGAGAGCACGATCTTAATTAGTAATACAAGACCACACGAGCTAAATTTGTAGAGTTCAAATATAATCCCTAAAAACAATTCATACTCATTTCCAGAATTCATATGTTCTCTAATTAACCACTGAACATAATCTATCCTTATAACAAAAATCAAAGCAGGGTGCTGCGATCGCGTGTTCCGAAGCTAGCCTAGGGTTTAAGTAATTTCATCTTTGTGGTTAAGTTAACTCTTATAGGGTTCGAGGGATAACAAATTAGTGGATCATAATTAAGTGGATATTTATTTAAATGATAATTATTAATAATTGAATGAATAGGTAGAGTTAGATCGATTATGCCTTTTAAAATATATTTCTAAAAAAACATCTTCTTGTTGTGTCATTTTAATTGAAATTCATTTCAAAACAAAAAACAAAAAAATATAAAATCTTCTTATAGAAAAATTCTTCTAGATTCATAAACTATAACAAACACCAATCCTTTAAATTAGTGTTTTTATTCTATTATATTTTATTTTTTTAGAATACCTATAATAAATTGTTAAATTCACTTCCTCCTTTGAGAGACGACCTTGGTCAGCCACTCTGTTGCACCTAAGTACCCCAAAATCACAATAATCATTTGTGGGCGCCCACGACAGTGGTCTTTCAGTAGACTAGTAGAATATCCATGTGAATATGTAAATGGAATAATTTTATTTTATCTTTTCCATATTATGTTGAAGTTCAAGTTTAAAAGGCTTTTGTTTTATTATTATACATTTCCATAAATGTTTATGCTTATTTATGAAAGTTTCTGCTATATTGTAATCCTTACTAAACATCTGAGTTCACCAATTTCAATGTTTTATTTTTCCTGGGATGAGAAGATGTATATTATGAGTGAATAGAAGGGATTGTTTAAGGTATATGATTGTGAACTATGGATAATATTTTGTTGTAGTTTTTAATTTTATAATGTAATGAAAAACTTATGAATGTATCTTGTATTTCCAAGTACTAAACTAATCGGTCTTTCGAGACATGATCTTTTGTGATAATGGCAATGTTATGTAATAATTCACCGACTCAGGGTAACTGGGGTCAGGGTGTTTCATTGTTGTTCAAGTTG
Source organism: Viscum album (assembly GCA_963277665.1). NCBI lineage: Eukaryota > Viridiplantae > Streptophyta > Magnoliopsida > Santalales > Viscaceae > Viscum > Viscum album. The sequence goes on along the minus strand of OY728141.1, from coordinate 929,893,598 downwards.
GTAGACTAGTGTAAAGAATACTTCTAGGATACAAAGAAAATATAGATGAAAACTTTGAACCTAACATTACAAGAGTTTAGGATGGATAAATGGTCCACTGTGATTCCTCATGTGTTGGGCCAGATGCTATGGTATTATAAAGGGAATATGTAATAGATTATGGTTCACATCAGTTATGAAACCATGAGAAGAATAACCCTATGAATGACTTGGTATAAGATGTTTTTTTCCTTGATTAGATTTATGGTGAAATTATCTCTTTGGCTAGATTTTTATCCTTTAGAAAAACTACAAGAGCATGCGATACATCTTCTATAAATGGAAGCTAAATATTGGATATGGGAATTGAGTGGAGTATATTTAGATGTCTGACTTTGGGATGGATTATTCTGTGGAGTATTGGAATTTCATGGGAGATTATTACATTGGTAAAAGGAAGGATCTCAGAGAGGAGCCTTCCATAGATGAACAATACAACATTAGGTCTATAGATGAGTGGATGATAGATGCATCTGTGTATCTTGAAGTAATGATGTGTGAATATTTTCATATAAAGATTGCATTGGTGGATGGATTTAATGTTTTTTCAATGTAATATCTTGAGTGTGTAGTGATGTAAGGATAGTTGGTGGGGGTTACCTAATTCCCAAAGGGTCCTTAGATAGTGATTACATTATCTATATCCATGGGAGAGTTGCAGTTACTACTTTTATTATGGATGTGTTGACAATGAAATATTATTACTCATAGTGGGTAGTGAATCTAGGGTCAATGAAGATGTATCATGATATCATATGGTAGCTTTGGTGGTTAGGTATGAATAAATGCATCACAGGTTTTTTAATAAAATTCCTTACATGTCACAAATTCATGTCTAAGAATTAATATCCCAGTGAATTACTTTAGCAACATCCCATGCCTATGTAAGAGTGCAATGAAGTGATAATAAACTTCTTAATTGGGTTCCCCATAACCCCTAGAATTTAATTTATCATTAGAATGATAATTTTTTCCCTAATGAAGGTGAAACATTTCCATCTAATATCTGAGACATACTCCGTAGATGAGTTCAGAAAACATTATGTTTATGGGATTATACGATTTCATGCAGTTTCATTGAATATCATGTAAAATAAAGACGCATGATTTATATCAAGTTATTTGTGAGTCATGTAAAATTACTTGGGGACTAGCTTATAGTTATATACAATGTATCATACACAGTCTAATGAGAAATCTAAGAGAAAAATCCATATTTTGGAGGTTATTATTTGGAAATATATCCCGGATTTTAGTGGAATATGAGATAATAATATGTAATTGATGGTGTTTGTGTACAAAAATAGTTTCTAGTAATTGATTCAGATGACACTATTTTAGGATCTTTATGGATGGATATGTATCTCAAAACTAGGTTGGAATGAGTTATGAGAGATAGTTATTGTTGGGATGAGTTAGGAATTAGAGACCTCAGAGAGGGTGCAGTTGACTCAGAAGCATTTGGTTACTGCTAACTCTTAACAAGCACCATATGATAACTTGAGATGGTGACCTTTTTAGTTCATTTTACAACTCCAGGTATTCTTGTGGGTGTTACCTTATTTGGGGAATTATTATTTTATGAGGCACGAGATGTTCATACCATGTGTTTTTGGACTATTTTTGATCACTAAGAACATTATAACAGCATCCTTCCATTTGGATCTTCATTCACGATGTCAATATATGAATAACATGTTCAATGTTCCTCAATAGTGGAGATAGGAGAAAAATCATACACATGATATCAAATATATGTGTGGAGATCGATATAAAATTTGGACTAGAGAAATAATGTGTCATGGAGGAAGTTAGTTCCACTCGTTTGAGTCTTCTAATAGTATAGGCATATTTAATATGCTACATGGGGGTAGGATTCTAATTTTCTAGTATAGTGGAATGAGTATTATAATTATGAATATTAAAGGAACTTATTGAGGATGATAATTCATTATAGGGGGTACCTGTGATAACCTCAAATTTCAAGTTATCGCATAGTGTTGGTCTTGAAGGACAATGAGGAAATTTGAATAGATTGACCAAATGAAAATGGATTCTATGGCGTGGTTCATTGTTTGTAAGGTAGACGATGTGGTTATGGTGTGGTTGGAGTACTGTGGCATGGAATATATGATTAATGGATTTACATATTTTAGATTTACTGTAATACCCTTAGTTTTTATACATTATTATTTTTTACAATGAATTAAATATCTTCAATATCATGCATTACACGGAACACTAATTTTGGCTTTCTTTACACACTACACTGAGTTTTAACAACCCACGATACATTTTTAATATAATTATTGAAACATGACCATTGTAAACTACTTGTAAAAAAATGAATATGAAAAGAAAAAACTATATTTTAAATAAAACGTATAATGTTCTTATTTAAATAAAACGTATTTATAAAATGGTACTTAGTTTTTATAATAGTTTTCATATGTTTCGAAAAAAAAGTTTCTAAAAAAATATATTTTTTATTTCATTTTGATCACATTAATATAAATTTTTTTTAACTTTCAGAAACTAATTTCCAAAAATAAAATTAATTTTTAAAATATTCAAGTCAAAATTTAAGAGGGAAATTTTTTTCTATTTTTCTAAAAAGATTAAATTTTTGATGAATAGTAAAAATACATAATATTTAATTGAAACCAACATTTTCATTTAAAATGTTAAACAATTAAAATATAATTTAAATTTATTTTAAATTAAAATTAGATAAATTATATTTATATTCATCCAATTTATGTCATTTGAATAATTTTCATATTAATATTTTATATAAACACATTTCAAACTTTTGAAATTTTTCTCTATAAAAACATATATTCTCATCATGTATGTGGTATTATTTTTAAATTGAAATTTTAATTATGTGAATGGAATTTTTAAAATGTATTACATATTTTTAATCATCATTATTATCTTTTATGTTCAAAATATTTTTTTTACCAAAATGAATAGTAAAATCAGTAATAATTATTTACCGTAGTTGTGGTAAAAATGTGTTTATAAGGGGTTAAACTAAAATAATAAGGGTTAAAATAACATATAATATTTTATGAAATAAATTTTATGGATTTATTTATACCTTATAATATCTGAGGTTCAAAATTCAGAAATTTTGGACCATTTTTTCATGAAATTTTCTATCAAAAAATTATAAGTGTGCCACTCACTTCACTTATAAAAGGCCACTTGTTCTCGTCTCTTATTCACACCTTAAAACCACATTATATCAGTGAAGAACTACCCAAATCACTTTAAAAATTCCCACATATCGTCCTATAATCCTTATTTTTGAGATAAATCAAACCTAGGAAGTCTCTTTGTGAAAACATAAGGAGGATACCTGAAGAAGAGGTATCATTCATCAATAGGAATTTTTATTTTATTTCTTCCTCCACCTCATTTATAATCTTGTTTTAATTTTTATAAGATTTTTATAACTGAATCTTTCGGTCGTTTTCCAAACAAGGTACTTTACGACCTTTTCGACAAAATTATGGTAAGAATGTCTTTTTTTTAACTTATACGATGAGTGCAGCTATATTCTGCCATTATAACATCGTCGAAGCTTCCTATAAATTATTATAAGAATATTTAAAAAATAAATTCTTTCTTTTAAATAGTATAAAAATAGAAAAAGGCATTTCTTTAAAATAGTTTTCATTTCATCTATGTCAACATCATTTTATGGATTTTAAACTTGTTTGAAGTTGATTTATTATGATACAAATCATCCATATTGTATTGAAGGTTTTGTGATATGTTTGACTATGGGTGTGTTATTTTATAATATTCATGTTTTTTGGATAAAGTATTGACATTTGTTATGCTAGTTTTAATATGAATGTTTATGTTATGTTTAAACCTTTTCATATGAGGAATGCGTTAGACATAGTATGTGATGGGTGGAGACCACTATAGCTCCTCGATGCGTCAGTATTTCTCATGAGAAAAACTAGTTTGTTGGCAAAAGGCCTTGAAAAATCTTATTTTTAGTCCTGACACAAGGCCTTGACTATGTGGTTATGAAGTCTGGCATTATGCATTCCCTCACTATGAAAGTGGATATTGATATTTCATGTGATTAGTAGATGATAAAACACTATTTTATTGAATATTTTATTGATAATAAATGATATAATTTCTCACATTGTGTTAAATATGTTTAATTAGAAAGTATTTGGGATTAGATCATTCATTTGAATATTTGATGAAAATTCTAGTTTTACCCTTTATAGATCACTGTAGTATTTCGAAGATACATATTTTTATATTTATTATTTAAATTTTAAATTTTGTAACCGTGTTCTTAACTTAGTTATATACAACTTTTATTCAGAAAACTAGTGCTAAAGAGTGCAATTGGTTGTTTAAAAGGGGCCATGAATTCAAAGTTGGGATGGACTCGCCAGAATGGAGAAGCTTATGTATTTCGGTCATAACTCCTTAATATGGGCCTAGATTAAGTCCACGTTCATAGAGGAGATATAGGACCCATATCCTCACATATTACCTTCTGGAAGGCCGGCCAATTCATGCGGTTTGGTGGTCCAATGGGTGGTTCAAGTTGGAATAAAATATTTGTCTGAATTTCCACATTCACACTTGAAACCACTTGTAACCTCTCCTCCCCTCACCTCTATAAATTGGAGTTTTTCTCATTTGGAGGGGTTGGGAAGTGCATTGGGATGTTTAGGGCAGATGATAAGTGGATCCACTCCAATTAACCAACTATTTCAATAAGGGTATCTCTTGAAGCAAGGATCCCTTCGACGAGGCCTTCTTCTTCTCCTTCATGTTGTAAAGATTTTGTTTATGTAATAAACTTCTTTGTTCTTATTTTATTTCTTCCCTTTTCTTCTGTTTTGTTTAAATTTCTTCTTCTATTAATCTTCCTATTTGGGCAGGAATTATTGAGTAGAATTGTTATTGGGTTATACCCATTATAAACCTTTGCACATGCAAAACGCTTCTACGATGATTACCCACACATGGAAGAGTAGTTCTTTTTAGTAATCGATCGACCTCTATCCTTCTTCATTCATTTATTTTGAATAAATGAGTTATTTTAATTCACATAATATGATCCATGAATTGTGTTTTTAAATTACAAGAAACTAATCAAGAAATTGAACAATTAATACAAAACACGCGAGGTCGAGATTTTGTGTAAATTGTGAGAGCGCGATCTTAATCGGTAATACAAGACCACACGAGATAAATTTTTAGAGTTCAAATATAATCCCTAAACACAATTAATCCTCATTTACAGAATGTATATGATCTTTAATTAACCACTGACCATAAGATATCCTTATAACAACAATCAAAGCAGGGTGCTCCGATTGCGTGTTCCGAAGCTTGCCTAGGGTTTAAGTAAAATTTCATCTTTGTGGTTAAGTTAACTCTCGTAGGGTTCGAGGGATAAAAAATTAGGGGATCATAATTAAGTGGATATTTATTTAAATGATAATGATTAATAAGTGAATTAATAGGTATAGTTAGATCGATTACGCCTTTTAAAATAGGTTTCTAAAAAAACATCTTCTTGTAGTGTCATTTTAAATGAAATTCATTTCAAAAATAAAAACAAAAAAATATACAATCTTTTTCCAGAAAACTTCTTCTAGATTCATAAACTATAACAAACCCCAATATTTTAATGTAGTGTTTTTATTCTATTCAATTTTATTTTTTTATAATACCTTTAATAAGTTGTTAAATTCACTTCCTCCTTTGAGAGACGACCTTGGTCAGCCACTCTGCTGCACCAAAGTACCCCAAAATCACACTAATCATTTGAGGGTGCCCACGACAGTGCTCATTAAAATTGGAACTGTTTCCGGATAGGCAAGTAATTTATTCAACCATTTAGAGGTATTTCTTTTATTTTTTATTTTTTTATTTTCTTCACCTCTCTCTTTCATCTTTCCCCTTTCTCATGTTTTCCATTTTTTCATCCTCTTCTTTTCTGTTTAGACCATCAACTCAAACTTATAATTTTATTTTACTATGGTCCACATTCATTATTTTCATTTTATTTGATTTATGCCATGAACTAATCTCGAAGATCTCTTAGATCTTGAAACTAAGATTGAACGTAGCCTTAGGGCTCGAATCAGACATTCTCAGCCTACGAGAAGTTTCAATATTCATCCAGTTGGTGAATTCCTCTCTTCTAGAAACAATGAAATTGGAATCTATTTAAATTCAAACATAAAAGAGGAAACAATGGCTGGAAATAATAGAGATGAACTTAATAGAAGCATTCGATAATTGGCTACACCTAATATTAACTATCAACAAAATTGTATTGCATACCCAAATCTCGAATCGGACTTTGAACTGAAATCTGGGTTAATTCACATACTTCCAAAGTTTCATGGCCTCTCTGGTTAGGATCACAATAAACATTTGAATGAATTTAATGTGGTTTTCTCAACCTTGAAACGAAGAAATGTATCTGAAGACCAAATCAAATTAAGAGCATTCCCATTATCACTTGATGGAGCTGCGAAAGATTGGATGTATTATTTACAACCCGAAGATGTAACTTGTTGGAACGATTTGAAATGTCTTTTCTAACAGAGATTTTTTCTAGCATCAAGGACCATATCCATTCGAAAGGAGATATCGGGGATCAAGAAAGCACAAGGGGAGTCAATGTATGAGTATTGGGAGAGATTCAAGAAGCTGTGTGCAAGATGTCCACATCACCAAATCAGTGACCAACTCCTCATTCAGTACTTCTATGAAGGACTCACACCTACGGAGAGGAGCATGGTGGATGCCGCAGCAGGAGGGGAATTGGTGGACAAGACACCAGTAGCCGCACATGCATTGATCGACAAGATGGCACAAAACTCCCAACAATTTGGCGATCGAGTTACACCACATGTTAGGGGAGTACATCAGGTAAGTCCTTTTTCTCTTGAGAGTCATTTTATTGATACCAAGTAAGAATAATTGAAAACTATGATGTGGAAAATTGATTTGGCACAAAAGACATCTCTACCCCCTCCTTCAAGGCCTTTTTGGATTTCCACTAAGACAAGCCACCCAACTAACTGTTGCCCACAATTACAAGAGACAGAGGATTGCACAGCAGTATTCTCAGGGAGACCATTTCAGCAGCAACAACAACCATATCCCCAATAGAAGTTTGATTTATTTGCTCCAACATACAACCAAGGGTGGAAAGATCAACCAGACATGAGGTACGGCTTTGGACAACAACAAAGGACCCCTTTTCAACCAAACTTTCAGCAGCCTCCACCTTACCAACAAGGTTTCCAACAACCCCAAAGGAGATTTGAAGCCCAAGCATCAGCAAGCCAGTAACAAGAGAATCCCCCACCAAAGGTAGATTCTAATACTGATGATCTTTTGAAGCAAATATTTCTTAATCAACAGAATGAGCTGAAGAGTCAAAGTTCGGGGCTGAGGGAGTTGAAGACTCAAATGAGCCAGATTTCCACCACCCTCCATGAACATGTAAGTAAGAATTCTGGAAATCTACCTTCCCAAGACACTCCAAATCCAAAGGGGAATGTTAATTCCATCACATTGAGAAGTGGGAAGCAAATTAATGATACATCTATACCTACCATTCCATTGGGATTCACCTCTACTCCAGAAAAGACGCATTCCATACCAACTGATGAGAAATCCAAGGGGAAAGATAAAGGTAAGAAAAAGATTGATGATGTTCCTCCTAAACCCCTTACTTTTCCAAACAGGGTTGTTCAAACGAAGAAGATGGCTGAAGAAGCAATACAAAAGGAGTTTTTGGATACATTCAAGTGTGTGGAGATCAAAATTCCTCTACTTGAAGCCATTAAGCAAATTCCAAGGTATGAAAAATTCTTAAAAGAACTTTGTACCAATTGAAGAGGGCTCAAAGGAAATGAGAGTATCAACCTTGGAAGGAATTTCTTAGCACTCATTACACCAACTCTAGTAATGCCAACAAAGTGAAAGGATCCCGGGACATTCACCATCCCATGTACCATACGGTAGTTGAACTTCTATGATGCTATTTGTGATTTAGGAGCTTCAATAAATGTGATGCCTCACTCTGTATTCTCTTCTTTACAGGTTAGTGAGTTGAAGCCGATGAGAGTAGTGGTGGAGTTGGTGAATAGAGCTACGACATATCCAGCAGGAGTTCATGAGGATATACTTTTCTGGGTAAGAGACATGATCCTTACAGCGGATTTCTACGTGCTTAACATGGAGGACGATCAGGTAAGTTCTCATGACCCCATTATCTTAGGTAGACCCTTCCTCAAAACTGAAAAAACTATCATAAATGTCAATGAGGGTACACATTCCATGGAATTTTGGGATGAAGTTGTGATATTTAATTTTATGGATTCCATGAAGTACCCCTCAGAGGATCATTCTGCATTTGTTATCTCCCATTTTCAACCACCAAGTAAAAACTCCATGGAATTTGATTGTCCTATGATTAGGAAGATTATGAGTATTGGTTCGAGTTTGATGTCTAAGAGCACTTCCACACATGTTGCTGATACACAATCCTCTCTTGGATTTGATTTTGATGTGGATTCATATTCTGATTTTGATCATGTTCACTCTGATTATGACATGGCTGTTGAGTATACTGATGGATTTGATGCTTTATTCTCTGATTTTGATGATGTCTATTCTGATAATGATGCTCTTTGTGAATATATTTCACTTCCTTCTATGTCTTCATCCATACTACACCCTCCTTCATTAGAACTCAAGCCATTGCCACCAAATCTGAAATAATCATACTTGTTGAGTGGTGAGATATTACCTGTTATCAATGCTAACAATCTCCCTTTTGAACATGAATAAAATATTTTGAATATTTTGAGGGAGAACATCAGGGTGATTGGGTGGACCTTGGCTGACATATCAAGAATTAGCACCTTCATTTGCATGCGTAGGATTCTATTGGAGGATGTGGTTAAACCGGTGAGACAGTCACAAAGGAGACTCAATCCCACCCTCCTGGAAGTTGTTAAGAAAGAAGTTTAAAAATTTCTCGAGGCTGGTATAATCTTTCCCATTTCAGATTCTCAGTGGGTAAGTCCTATTCAGGTTGTGCCTAAGAAGAGTGGTGTTACTGTTGTTAAAAATGAGAAAGATGAGTCAGTTACAAAGAGGGTGCAAAAAAATTGGCGTGTGTGTATTGATTATAGGAAACTAAATCAATCCACTCGCAAGGACCATTTCCCCCTCCCATTTATTGATCAAATGCTTGAGAGACTAACTGGGAAAACACACTATTGTTTCTTGGATGGATTTTCTAGATATTTTCAGGTTCCTATAGCTCCGGAGGGTCAAGAGAACACTACATTAACCTGTCCCTTTGGCACATTTTCCTACCGAAGGATTTCATTTGGACTTTTCAACTCCCTAGGTACCTTCCAGAGATGCATGGTGAGTATTTTTTCTGATTTTATTGAGACATGCGTGGAGGTCTTTATGGATGATTTTACAGTGTATGGGTCTTCATTTGATGAAAGTCTAATTAGTTTGGGACAGGTGTTGAATCGTTGTATTGAGATGAATCAGGTCCTGAACTGTGAAAAGTGTCATTTCATGGTAGATCATGGCATTGTATTAGGGCATGTAGTGTCAAAACATGGGATAGAGGTTGATAGATCGAAGGTAGATATTATTTCATCCTTACCATATCCTTCATGTGTGCGTGATGTTAGATCTTTCCTAGGGCATGCAGGATTTTATCGGCACTTCATCAATGATTTTAGTAAGATTGCTCTTCCTATGTCAAGATTACTTCAAAAGGATTATGATTTTGTGTTTGATGTTTCTTACAGGAATTCATTTGATGAGCTAAAACAACTTTTGAACACTCCACCTATCATAGAGCCCCCACTGTGGGAGATTTTTTTTGAGCTTATGTGTGACGCCTCCAACTTCGTGGTTGGAGCTATCTTATCTCAGAGGGTGGAAGGACGTTCACATGTGATTGCCTATGCATCAAGGACATTGGATTCAGCCCAATCAAACTACACTACCACAAAAAAGGAGTTTCTTGTTGTTATATTTGCTTTAGATAAATTTCGTTCATATTTATTGGGCTCTAAAGTAGTTGTTTTTTCTGACCATGCAGCTCTGAAGTGCCTCTTGAAGAAGCCAGATGCAAAGCCACGACTTATCCATTGGATGCTCCTTCTTCAAGAGTTTGACATCGAGATAAAGGAAAAAAGGGGTCAGAAAATGTAGTGGCGGACCACATGAGTAGGCTTACCCACACAGTAGAGGATGATACCTTGGATTAGGTACCACTTCAGGACACTTTCCCCGATGAGCATCATTATTCCATCTCAGGTACGCATCATTGGTTTGCAGATTTAGTTAACTACCTTGTTGCCTCTGAAATCCCAGAAAAGTTAAAGAAACATCAAGTCCAAAAATTAAAGAGTGAGACAAGATTTTATGTTTGGGATGATCCATACTTATGGAGCATGTGTAGTTATAAAGTTATTAGGAGGTGTGTTCCTGATCAAGAGTTTGAGTCTGTTTTGAAATTCTGTTATACACTTGCATGTGGTGGACACTTTGGACACCAACGGACAGCTAGGAAAGTTTTAGACTCTGGATTATATTGCCCTAGCTTATTCCATGATTCCCATGTGTTTTGTATGTCATGATCTCGTTGCCAACACACTGGAAATATTTCAAGGAGACACGAGATGCCCCAACAACCCATTTTATTCTGTGAGATTTTTGATGTTTGGGGAATTGATTTTATGGGCCCTTTTCCCAGTTCCTTTGGTTTTTGTACATTTTGGTTGCTGTTGATTATGTGAGTAAATGGGTGGAGGCTAAGGCCACTAGGACGGATGATTCTCATTTTGTTGTGGACTTTGTGAAAGAATTTTTTTTGCAGGTTTGGAGTACCAAAGGCCATCATCAGTGACCAAGGGACACACTTTTGAAATAGGAATTTTTCTTCCCTCCTTCGAAATTATGGGGTGACACACAAAACATCAACACCATACCACCCCCAAACAAATGGCAAGGATGAGGTTTCAAATCGTGAGTTGAGACAAATTTTGGAGAAAACTGTGAAGCCAAATAGGAAGAATTGGAGAAAGTGCTTGGATGATGAATTATGGGCTTATAGGACAGCATACAAGGCCCCCATTGGTATGTCCCCATTTTGGATTTATTTTGGGAAAGCATGTCATCTCCCAGTGGAAGTCGAGAATCAGGTATATTGGGCTATAATGAAATGTAACATGGAATTGGCCCAAGATGGAATTCAAAGGAAGTTGCAAATTCAAGAGCTTGAGGAGATTTTACTGGCATCATATGAGAACTCAAGGCTCTACAAGGAAAGATCAAAAGCAGTTCATGATAAAATGATCTAGAAAAGGGAGTTTCATGTTGGAGGAAAAGTCCTACTCTATAGTTCACGACTGAAGTTGATGCCTGGTAAGTTGCGTTCCAGATGGTTAGGTCCTTATATTGTATATAATGTTTTTCCTTATGGTGCAGTGGAGATCATACAAGAGGAAACTGGAAGTAGCTTTATAGTCAATGGGCAACGTTTGAAGAGATACATTGTGGGACTTCCTACTAATGCAGTGGATTTTATCACACTGCATGACCCCATCATCACTTGAGCACATCAGGCTGTTCCTAACCCTTTCACTTTTATATTATTTGTCCTATTTAAAAATTCTTCATTTCATGTGAATATATCATCTCATGGGTTCACATTGAAGACAATGAAATATTTTAAGTGTGGGGGAGGGAACCTTTTAGTTTAGTAATTTCAATTGTTTTCCTGTTTAAAAACAATTGTGTGTTTTTTACATTTTTAGTGTTTATTTTACAATTTTCTGTGTTTTTTTGAAACTTTTGAGCTGAAATGATTGTCATCACTAATTTTAAATCCATATCAATATGTGAAACAATTTAACCCTTGAAACTAAGCTTAAATGAATTTTTAAATGACTTTGTCTCAAGTTCAAATATTTATTAATTTCATGAAAAGTACAATGAATTTTGAATCCCATGCCACATATCACTGTCTTTATATTTGAAATCACTTTCCTGTGAGGCTTCTAAACCATTATTTTCATATTCTTTACATTCACCTCACTTCTTTAGAGAACCAAACAATTCTTGATTTAAACAGAATTTGATCTATTCCTGTCAAAACATGAGGGTTTGAGGTACTTATTTTTAAATGATTGAGGCATTTGTCTGGTATTAAAGCCCCTATTTCAAGGAATACTTTTTTATAATGGCCTATCGTGAATATTTAATCATTGTATACCTTAAAATCCATGCACATCTTGTTAGGTTATCCACATTACAAGCCAATTTTCCCTATCCAACCAACTCTTGAAGTGAAATTGCATAATCTAGTTGAGCTTAAGTGTGGGGGAATCTATCTTGTATTATGCCACCACATTATGTGATACTTTGGGTGGAACTTTAAATTCTGAATATACATGTTTTCTACTGAATAAAGTCATTATATTGAAATCTGTGCCTTTTCTGGAGCTTTCATGACACGTGAAGTTGTGCCTTTTCTGGAGCTTCTAATTGAGGTGGAAAGATGTGCCCATCTGGAGCTTTCAAGAAAATCATGTTTGAGAAGATTAAAATTTTTTATGATTAAATGATGAAAGGTGTAAACCTTTCATGACTTTTCATGATGATGGAGCTGAATTGATACTATGGGGATTGAGGAGAAGACCATATTTAACTGAAAATTAAATTAATGCAATTTTTTTTCAAAAAGAGTCAAGCCCTCCTCATTCAGCCTCATAATTTCTCACATCTAAATCCTACCAACTAAAAGCCACAAAACAACTCTAAAAAGTCGTCATGATAAACACATGTCCTTGACTCACATCGGGTAGCTATGTAGGAATATATCAAGCCTATGTTGACCCTTGTATGAGTTTGGATGAGAAAGACATTGTAAAAAAAAATTGACATTTGTGTGATAAGAGAAAATTCAAGTGAGGTAAGTGTTTTGTGCATGTGAGGATAAATAAAGTGGAAATATATTGAATTATATAAATGAAGAACATGAAATAATGGGTTTTTTTATGAGGCCTGATATCTTTTGTTTCTTGGTGTGTAATTGTTTGATCTCATGGATATGTGTTTTAAAATTGGTTTTGATTTGATATTGATGTTTACTTGATATGAGGTTTTGCTCAGGAGTGCAAAAGGTTAAGTGTGGGAGAGTTGATAAAACACTATTTTATTGAATATTTTATTGATAATAAATGATATAATTTTCTCACATTGTGTTAAATATGTTTAATTAAAAAGTATTTGGGATTAGATCATTAATTTGAATATTTGATGAAAATTCCAGTTTTACCCATTATAGTTCACTGTATTATTTCGAAGATAAAAATTTGAATATGTATTATATTACTTTGATATTTTGTAACCATGTTCCTAACTTAGTTATATAAAACTTGTATTCAGGACACTAGAGCTAACAAGTTCATTTGGTTGTTCCAAATGGGCCATGAAGTGAAAGTTGGGCTGGACTCGCCAGAAGAGAGAATCTTCTTGTATTTCAGCCATAAATCCTTAATCTAGTCCTGGATTAAGGCCAACGCTTTAGAGGAGACATATGACCCATATCCGCACATATTATCTTTCTGGAATGCCGGCCTATTCACGCGTTTTGGTGGTCAAATGGGCAGTGAAAGTTGGATTAAAATATTTGGCCGAATTTCCACATTCACACTTGAAACCACATGTAACCTCTCCTCCCCTCCCCACTATAAATAAGAGTTTTTCTCATTTGGAGGGGTTGAGAAGTGAATTTGGAATTTTAGGGAAGAGGAGAAGTGGATCCACTCCAATTCTCCAACCATTTCAATAAGGGTTGCTCTTGAAGAAAGGATCCCTTTGACGAAGCCTTCTTCTTCTCCTTCATGTTGTAATGATTTTGTTTGTGTAATAAACTTCTTTGTTCTTCTTTTAATTCTACTCTTTTCTTCTGTTTTGTTTAAATTTATTCTTCTCTTAATCTTCCTATTTGTTCTGGACTTCATGAGTATAAGCGTTATTGGGTTATACCCATTATAAACCGTTGCACATGCAAAACGCTTCTACGATGATTACGCCACCCATGGAAGAGTAGTTCTTTTTAGTAATCGATCGAACTCTATCATTATTCATTAATTTATTTTGAATCAATGAGCTAATGTAATTCACATAATATGATCTCTGAATTGTATTTTTAAATTACAAGAAACTAAGAAAGCAATTGAACAATTAATACAAAACACGCGAGGTCGAGATTTTGTGTAAATTGCGAGAGCACGATCTTAATTAGTAATACAAGACCACACGAGCTAAATTTGTAGAGTTCAAATATAATCCCTAAAAACAATTCATACTCATTTCCAGAATTCATATGTTCTCTAATTAACCACTGAACATAATCTATCCTTATAACAAAAATCAAAGCAGGGTGCTGCGATCGCGTGTTCCGAAGCTTGCCTAGGGTTTAAGTAATTTTGTAACGCCCCGACCCCAGCTACCCAGAGTCGGTGCATTAATTACATAACATTGGCATGATCACAAGAAAGATCAAAATCTCGAAAGACCGATTGGTTTAGTAGCCTTGGAAACACTAGATATATTCATAAGTTTTACATTACATCATAAAATGAAAAACTACTACAACAACATAATGTTTCCACAGTCCACACTATAATCCCCTCATAATATCCCTGCAGGTCATTCATAACTTACATCTTCACATCCTGGGAAAAATAAAACATAGAAAAGGGGTGAGCTCAAATGCCCAGTAAGGATAACAATATAGCGGAACATTAAAAAATAAGCATAAACATTTAAGGCAATGAATTACTAAAACAAAAGCCTTTTAAACTTGAACTTCAACATAGTATGGAAAAAGTAAAATGAAATAATGCCATTTACTTGTTCACATGGATATTCTACTAATCGAATAATCAAATGAAAAATCAATAACCACTTTCATAATGTTGGAATGCATAATGCCAGACTATCATAACCACATAGCCAAGGCCTCGTGCCAAGACTACAAATAAGATTTTGTCAAGGCCTTGTTCCAAGACACTAGTTTGCCTCATGAGACCTACCGATGCATCGAGGAGCTATAGCGGGCTCCACCCGTCACTTATTAAGTCCAATGCATTCCCATATGAAAAGGTTTAAACATAAAATAAACATTCGTATTAAAACTAGCATACGAAATGTCAATAATTTCACCATAAAACTATGAATGGTATAAAAATAGCACATCCACAGTCAAACATATCACAAAACCTTCAATACAATATAGAAGTTTTGTATCATAATAAATCAACTTCAAATAATCTTAAAATCCATCAAAGGATGTTGACATAGATGAAATCAAAATTCTTTTTAAAGAAGTATCTCCTTTTATTTTGAAATCATTTAAGATGCATATAAAATAAAACATTTTCTTTGAAAATATTCTTATAATCTTCTATGGAAAGCTTTGATGACTTTATAACGGCGGAAAATAACCGCACCCGCCGTATAAGTTAAAAAAAACATTCTTACCTCAATTCCGTCGAAAAGGTTAAAAAGGACCTTGTTTTGAAAACGACGGAAAGATTCCTTTATAAACCTCTTATAAAAAGTCAAACAAGGGTATAAATGACTTTAACCCATATTCTTGTAAATAGTAAAAATGTTTTGAAATACATTTCGAAGAAACATGGATGTGGATGATAAAGAGATCCCAGTAGATTATTACGTATAAACAACCTCGAATAATGAAGAGATTGTGAAATAACACTTACCTTGTACTTTTCCTTGGTTGGGGTAGGTTAACCTCCTGTATAATGGTGAAATAATTGTTATTAAATTATACAAGAATCATATATATTAATATGATATCATATATGATCTTTTAACATTGATTTATTAATAATATCTTAGAATTATCATCGTTTCGGGTGTTAACTTACTCATTTTCTTTTATATGTTTTGTTACATAAGCCATGTTTGTTGTATCTTATTCATATCCAGAATGATATCAAGTCCTTAAACATCATTTTTAAATCATAAAATGATAATTATACTTGAATGGATACGATGGAGAATGAATCTCATCGCGTTCGTGGAGACGGTAGTCCGTACGTACGCACGAGCGACAATATCATTCTTTTGATATTAAAATAATATATAAATGAATGGTATATCATATATACAGAATCATTAACATGTTATATTTATTATTTACATGAGTTACACATCATTATTATACCCATCCAAATAATATTATATTGAATAACAATTACACCACGACGTGGAGACGGTAAGCCGTACGTACGCACGTATGGTGATATGTTATTCAAAGGGTGGATAGAATACTGAATATGGTTGTAACATACTTATAATAACATCACAGTATATGTGAGATACTGGAGTTATTATTTTAGAATGGTAAGAACAAAGGAAGAAGAAGTGGAAGAAGAAATGAACTTAGAAAAGGGTGGTGAAATCATTACCTCTTCTTCGGGTTCTTCCTTTTGATTTGATCAAAAGGGCTCCTTAGGTTGGCTTTCTGATCAAACTAAGGCATATAGGTTGTAGTGAGGGATGTTGGTAGAGTATTTGGGTAGAGTTTGGCCGAACAAAAAGGCTTTGAAGGTGTGAAGAAATGAGAAAGAGGAGTGCCCTTTTTATAAGAGGGGTGAGGGGCACCTTTGGAAAAGCTAGAAATATTAATTTATAGTAAATTCATATTCGGTTTATAATGGCTCCAAAGATTATTATTCAAAGGTTAAGGTGGGGATAGGTCGAAAACCACTCAACAAATAGAATTTAGACAGGTTTGGGTACTTATATTAACCTTATCTTTGAGTATTAACTCTAAGTTAATTAGTTTCACTTTTACAATGTCTCTTTGTATTTTTATATAATATGGTTAATAAACTTACTATATACATCCAAGCGACCCCCAAGTGGTCCATTAATGATTAACCTATCATAATATAAGTCTCTTGGCCGAACCTTAGATTTTTAGGAATTTAATATCAATTAATAATATAATATTTGTTTTAAGAACTCTTTTATGTCAATTTTGACACTATTCAATAGTTGATTTTTTTGAAACTCATAACAGATTGATTACTTCGAACAAAGTCCATTAAATCAATCCTATTATATCATATTATCCTAGAAAATTAGTTTAATTCATTAAAAGTTTCATATTATATTTATTTGGGTATTTATAATATCAATTATTTTAATTTTTCACTATTATAGTAATTACTGCATCATCATTGTGTCATAAATAAAATAAATTATTTAATGTCTAAAAATTATAAATAAAATATCATTATGTAGGAAATATTTTTATATTTCTAATGAATATTTATAATCTAAAATCCAACATATATAACCCTATGTAAAAATTTTTGTTCTAAAAGATATATGCTTGTGTTATTTTTGTATTCATTTTAACTAAATTAAAATAAAGTGTCATTATCACTTACAAGTGGATCCATGGGGTCCCAAAATTGACACAAAGATGTCCATGGTCGACCATATATCAACCAATAGGGTTAAGACAAGTTTTTAGGGTAATTTAGTATTATTATAATATTATTGTTTTAACCCTTATTTACCGGATTTACCCTTAACCATGGTAAATAAAATATTTACCGCAGTAATTATTCAAAATGTCTAAAAATAAAAGTTACCTATTTACACAATTTGAACATCCTGATTCCAAATATGGAATCCATTTTCCTAAATTCAAAACACAGAAGTGGCAGAAATTAATTTAAAATTAATTCCCGCTGTCAAAACAAAAAGCGTGTTTTTAAGAGATAATAACTATCAAAAGATTGACACTTGTTTATGTTCGGTTTAATTGTAAAATTATGTCCAATGACCAACATTATATTAAATGGTAAAAATATATTCTAAATATACTTTAAAACTACTAAAATTCATAATTTATCACTATTAATTATTTTGATTAAAAAAGTTTTTTTTAATTAAAATTTAGTAATTTTCACTATTCATCAAAATATAAAAGTTATCCGAAAAGTACCAAAATTTCACCCTAGGATAATTTCGATATTCCGAATCCAAAAATGAAGTCCATTTTGAAATATAAAATATATATGATTTCAAAAAGTAGGTATAACTATTCACAACGGCTAGTTTAATTAGTTGTGGTGTGTGTTAGAACTCGAGGTTGCGTACAACACACGCTATCGCATTATTCGAAGGAAAACGTATCGTGGAAGCTTGGGGTGTTACATTCTCCCCTCCTTCAAATAATTGTGTTCTCGCAATTTCTAGGGTATTACTGTATAAAAAGACTCGGGTGGTTCTTCATCATAAGTTCCTCGGGTTCCCACATTGCCTCTTCCATCTTATGATTTCTCCACAAAACTTTTACCAGACGCGTCGTCCGGTTTCTCAACACTTGTTCTCTCATATCAAGAATCTTGATGGGCTCTTCGCAATAAGACAGATCGGGTTCCAGTTCTAAATCTTCATAGGTGAGTACATGCGTTGGGTCAGGCATGTATTTCCTCAACAGAGATACGTGGAACACATCGTGAACTTTGGAGAGACTTGGCGGCATTGCCAATCGGTAAGCTACAGCCCCAATTCGTTCTAGAATTTCGAAAGGTCCGATGTACCTGGGACTCAATTTACCTTTCTTACCAAAACGTATGACTCCCTTCCACGGAGATACCTTCAGGAAAACATGATCACCGACTTGAAATTCCAAATCCTTCCTTCGATTATCGGCATAGCTCTTCTGCCTACTTTAAGCTGCTTTAATGTGATTTTGGATTACCTTCACCTTTTCCACCGTTTCCTCCACCAGTTCTGGGCCTACAAGTTTTCTTTCACCAACGTCATCCCAACAGGTTGGTGTACGACATCTCTTTCCGTATAACGCTTCATATGGTGCCATCTGAATACTCGAATGGAAGCTATTGTTATAAGAAAATTCTACCAGTGGTAAATATTGATCCCACATACCCTGAAAATCAAGTGAGCAAGATCTCAACATGTCTTCTAAGGTCTGAATAGTCCGTTCTGATTGTCCGTCTGTCTGAGGGTGGTAAGCAGTGCTCAAATGAAGTTCAGTATCCAGGGATTTCTGAAGACTTTTCCAAAATCTTGAAGTAAAACGGGGATCACGATCAGAAACAATTGATAAGGGTACTCCATGAAGTCTCACAACTTCATTAATATATAGTCTTGCTAGACGTTCCAGGGGTAGATCTTCTCTTATAGCAAGAAAATGTGCTGACTTGGTAAGACGATCGACAATAACCCATATTGCATCATTCCTTCTAGGAGTCTTTGGTAGCCCCATGACAAAGTCCATCGTAATATTGTCCCATTTCCACTCCGGTATGGGAAGAGGTTGCATGACTCCTCCAGGCTGTTGCCTTCCATCTTTCACTTGTTGACAAACCATACATCTTGACACAAAATCAGCAATCTCCCTCTTCATGTTGTCCCACCAAAAATGTTCCTTCAAATCTCTATACATTTTGGTGCTCCCAGGGTGTATAGAGAAATTGGAACTATGAGCATCATCCAGCAATTCCCTTTTTAGATCAGGTATATTGGGAACACAAAGTCTCTTCCCGAATTTCAAAATTCCATCTTCATACACAAAGTCTCTCAATCTCCCATCATTCACAGCTTTAATCTTCTTTTGGAATTCTTCATCATCAGTCTGAGAACTCATAATCCTTTCTAGTAAATATGGTTTGGCAACCATTTGAAGAAGCATTTATGTTTCACCTTACCTGGTTATTCCCATGTCCATCTTCACTAGCTCCATGAAAATTGGATCCCTTTCAATTCTCATATTGTTCAAAACTCCATGGTCTTTTCTACTCAAAGCATCTTCCACCTTGTTTGCCTTCCCTGGGTGGTAGTGTATCGTACAATCATAATCCTTGAGTAATTCAAGCCATCTCCTTTGCCTCATGTTGAGTTCTTTTTGTGAGAAAATATACTTCAAACTCTTGTGATCAGTATAAATCTCACATTTTTCACCATAGAGGTAGTGCCTCCATATTTTCAAAGCAAAGATCACTGCTGCTAACTCGAGATCATGAGTAGGATAGTTTTGTTCATGAATTTTCAACTGTCGTGATGCATAGGCAATAACTCTATCATTCTGCATAAGGACACAACCAAGTCCTTTCTTTGATGCATCACTATAAATAACGAACCCATCATTCCCCGATGGTAGAGTCAATATAGGAGCATTGACTAATCTTCTCTTCAGTTCTTCGAAACATTATTCACACTCTTTTGTCCAAACAAATTTAACCCATTTACGTGTGAGCTTCGTTAATGGGTTAGCCAATCGGGCAAAATTCTGGACGAAACGTCGATAATAACCTGCCAAACCAATAAAACTACGTACCTCAGTTATACTCGTAGGTGCTGGCCATTCTTGGATTGCCTTGGTCTTAGAAGGATCAACAGAGATTCCATCTTTAGAGACAATATGGCCAAGAAAAGAAATCTCATGAAGCCAGAGTTCACACTTGCTAAACTTTCCATATAATTCATGCCTCCTCAGAGTCTTCAAGATAATGCGCAAGTGATTTTCATGATCTTTATAGGTTTTGGAGTATACCAAGATATCATCAATAAATACCACCACAAATTCATCGAGATACTCCTTGAAAACTCTATTCATCAGATCCATGAATACAGAGGGTGCATTAGTCAATCCAAACGGCATTACAGTAAACTCTTAATGCCCGTACCTGGTTCGAAATGCTGTTTTCGGAATGTCTTCCTTCTTTACACACAACTGATGGTATCCAGATCGAAGGTCAATCTTTGAAAAGTATTGAGCTCCATGCAGTTGGTCAAATAAATCATCAATACGAGGTAGGGGATACTTGTTCTTTATCGTTATAGCATTGATCTCCCTGTAATCGATACATAACCTCATAGATCCATCTTTCTTTTTTACAAAAAGAACAGGGGCTCCCCATGGAGAAACACTAGGGAGAATAAATCCCTTATTACTCAATTCCTCTAGTTGTTTCTTTAGTTTGACTAGCTCTACAGTGGCCATTCTATAAGGGGTCTTCGATATAGGCCTTGATCCAGGAATCAAATCAATAGAAAACTCAACTTCTCGTTCTGGAGGATGTCCAGGTAAATCTTCCGGAAATACATCTACAAATTCTTTCACAATAGGTACATCCTCTATTTGAACATTCCTTTCCTCACCCACAGTTATTTCATTCTCTTCCTCCCCGATAATTGAATTAAGTTGAGCTACAGGGGGTGGATCTAAATAAGAATTAGGTGGTGACGATTCTTCTCTAAAAATAAGGTGCTCCTTATCATTATCATCAAGAATCGTAACCTCTTTCTTCTTACAATAAATCTTCGCATCATAGTCCGAAAGCCAGTCCATACCGAGGATTATATCAAACTCAATCATAGGTATGACGATGAAATCAGCAGATAAAGAAAATTTATGTGCTCTAATGGGGACTGATTCACAAAAATTTGTTGCAACGATACTTCCCTTAGGAGTTTTAACTGACAACTCCCTTATTAAATCAAATTGGAAATATCTAATTTTCTTAGCAAACTGGGAAGATATGAAACAATGCGATGATCCAGAATCAAATAATGCATTTTCTAAACTTGAGGAAACCATTAAATTACCTGCCACCACGTCTTTCGGAGCTTCTACCTCAGCAGTAGTGATAGCATAAGCCTGGCCTTGATCCCTTGGCCTTTTCTGAGGTAAGTTCTCCTGATGCTTAGGACATGCATTTGCATAATGCCCCATCTCCCTGCAATTGTAGCACTGAACGTTGGTAGCTTCCTTCTTCCCCTTGCAATCATGAGCTTGGTGGCCTTTTTCACCACACTTGTAACAGACTCCCATTCCCTTCAAGCAAGTACCAGGATGTTTCTTCCCGCATTTACCACAAGATGGATATTCAACCTTTCCCTTCTTCCCCTTATTTCCATTCCCAGATTGATCAGAAGGTCTCTTCTTCTCTTGCTTTGCTTTAAAGTCATAAGACTTAGAGAATTCCTTTTCGGTCTTGATAGCACATGAGACAATGTCTTCGTACGATGAAAAGGATTGTGAGACTAATGATCGACGGAGAAATGGTTTTAACCCATCAAAGAAACGATCAATCTTACTTCTTGGGTTGCGAATATAATCACCAGCGTACCTCGCTAACCTTGTAAAGTTAGCCTCATACTTTGTGACATTCTCATCCTCCTTTTGTCTCAGACTCAGAAATTGTCTTTCCATATCTGCTCGATGGTCGCGAGGAAAGTATTTTTCTAAAAACAGATCTTTGAACTCCCTCCATTCCATGTTTGATACTTCATCATCTTCCTTCATGTTTTGAATCAATGACCACCATTGATCAGCATCTCCAGTGAGGCGGTAAACTGCCATGGTAACTTTTTCCCTTTCACTACTCCCCAAAGCCTGAAATATTTTCTCTAGGGAAAATATCCATTGATCAGCTACTAAGGGATTTGTACTCCCATTGAACGTTGGTGGTTGTTGTCTCATGAATCGATCTAACATTGATCCTCCACGCTGCGGATCAGGGTGCTCCATACGGGTAAGGTTATTATTCATAACCTGAGTAAGTTGTCCCAGTACGGTGATTAGCTGATCAGCACCAGTTGCATCACCAGCCCCACTATAATTATCTTGAGCAGGAGGGCAATCCCTACATGGAGTGCGTGCATTGATACGGTTTCCATTTCTTCCACTAGGCGCCATTTCTAAAAAAAATGGCATAAACTAGATCAGTTTATGCATCAAAATACATAATCCCATACTTATAAAACACTAAACATAAATTGAACTATCTATGGATATAATCCATAATCATAAATATGTTTTCTTTGAGGAAGTATATACTCATAAACCCTTCATAATGATTTGTAAAGAAAGTGAGAGTTATCCTAAGCATATCCCCCGGGAGTGTCGTAACCAAGAGTGCAGCAAGGCCCGTTGTCGTGCACCAGTTCCCGTTCGAGTCTAGCTCAAAGCGGTGTTTTCGGGTTTTACCCCTAGGTACATCTGTGCCAGAGCCGCCTCTACCTGCTCGTATCCAGACAGGGATGTATTGCTCGGAAAACTCACAAAGTCTCTACAATACCAAAATTCTAGGAAGTTCTTCTATACTAATCCTCAAAGTTCATCTTAGGTCTATGTTCTCTAATCAGAGTTTATCTAAATCTAGCTTCCAAGGTTTGTACTAAACTTCCTCTGATACCAACTGTAACGCCCTGACCCCAGCTACGCAGAGTCGGTGCATTAATTACATAACATTGGCATGATCACAAGAAAGATAAAAATCTCGAAAGACCGATTGGTTTAGTAGCCTTGGAAACACTAGATATATTCATAAGTTTTACATTACATCATAAAATGAAAAACTACTACAACAACATAATGTTTCCACAGTCCACACTATAATCCCCTCATAATATCCCTGCAGGTCATTCATAACTTACATCTTCACATCCTGGGAAAAATAAAACATAGAAAAGGGGTGAGCTCAAATGCCCAGTAAGGATAACAATATAGCGGAACATTCAAAAATAAGCATAAACATTTAAGGCAATGAATTACTAAAACAAAAGCCTTTTAAACTTGAACTTCAACATAGTATGGCAAAAGTAAAATGAAATAATGCCATTTACTTGTTCACATGGATATTCTACTAATCTAATAATCACATGAAAAATCAATAACCAGTTTCATAATGTTGGAATGCATAATGCCAGACTATCATAACCACATAGCCAAGGCCTCGTGCCAAGACTACAAATAAGATTTTGTCAAGGCCTTGTGCCAAGACACTAGTTTGCCTCATGAGACCTACCGATGCATCGAGGAGCTATAGCGGGCTCCACCCGTCACTTATTAAGTCCAATGCATTCCCATATGAAAAGGTTTAAACATAAAATAAACATTCGTATTAAAACTAGCATACGAAATGTCAATAATTTCACCATAAAACTATGAATGGTATAAAAATAGCACATCCACAGTCAAACATATCACAAAACCTTCAATACAATATAGAAGTTTTGTATCATAATAAATCAACTTCAAATAATCTTAAAATCCATCAAAGGATGTTGACATAGATGAAATCAAAATTCTTTTTAAAGAAGTATCTCCTTTTATTTTGAAATCATTTAATATGCATATAAAATAAAACATTTTCTTTGAAAATATTCTTATAAGCTTCTATGGAAAGCTTCGACGACTTTATAACGGCGGAAAATAACCGCACCCGCCGTATAAGTTAAAAAAACATTCTTACCTCAATTCCGTCGAAAAGGTTAAAAAGGACCTTGTTTTGAAAACGACGGAAAGATTCCTTTATAAACCTCTTATAAAAAGTCAAACAAGGGTATAAATGACTTTAACCCATATTCTTGTAAATAGTAAAAATGTTTTGAAATACATTTCGAAGAAACATGGATGTGGATGATAAAGAGATCCCAGTAGATTATTACGTATAAACAACCTCGAATAATGAAGAGATTGTGAAATAACCCTTACCTTGTACTTTTCCTTGGTTGGGGTAGGTTAACCTCCTGTATAATGGTGAAATAATTGTTATTAAATTATACAAGAATCATATATATTAATATGATATCATATATGATCTTTTAACATTGATTTATTAATAATATCTTAGAATTATCATCATTTCGGGTGTTAACTTACTCATTTTCTTTTATATGTTTTGTTACATAAGCCATGTTTGTTGTATCTTATTCATATCCAGAATGATATCAAGTCCTTAAACATCATTTTTAAATCATAAAATGATAATTATACTTGAATGGATACGATGGAGAATGAATCTCATCGCGTTCGTGGAGACGGTAGTCCGTACGTACGCACGAGCGACAATATCATTCTTTTGATATTAAAATAATATATAAATGAATGGTATATCATATATACAGAATCATTAACATGTTATATTTATTATTTACATGAGTTACACATCATTATTATACCCATCCAAATAATATTATATTGAATAACAATTACACCACGACGTGGAGACGGTAAGCCGTACGTACGCACGTATGGTGACATGTTATTCAAAGGGTGGATAGAATACTGAATATGGTTGTACCATACTTATAATAACATCACAGTATATGTGAGATACTGGAGTTATTATCTTAGAATGGTAAGAACAAAGGAAGAAGAAGTGGAAGAAGAAATGAACTTAGAAAAGGGTGGTGAAATCATTACCTCTTCTTCGGGTTCTTCCTTTTGATTTGATCAAAAGGGCTCCTTAGGTTGGATTTCTGATCAAACTAAGGCCTCTAGGTTGTAGTGAGGGATGTTGGGAGAGTATTTGGGCAGAGTTCGGCCGAACCAAAAGGCTTTGAAGGTGTGAAGAAATGAGAAGGAGGAGTGCCCTTTTTATAAGAGGGGTGAGGGGCGCCTTTGGAAAAGCTAGAAATATTAATTTATAATAAATTCATATTCGGTTTCTAATGGATCCAAAGCTTATTATTCAAAGGTTAAGGTGGGGATAGGTCGAAAACCACTCAACCAATAGAATTTAGACAGGTTTGGGTACTTATATTAACCTTATCTTTAAGTATTAACTCTAAGTTAATTAGTTTCACTTTTACAATGTCTCTTTGTATTTTTATATAATATGGTTAATAAACTTACTATATACATCCAATCGACCCCCAAGTGGTCCATTAATGATTAAACTATCATAATATAAGTCTCTTGCCCGAACCTTAGATTTTTAGGAATTTAATATCAATTAATAATATAATATTTGTTTTAAGAACTCTTTTATGTCAATTTTGACACTATTCAATAGTTGATTTTTGTGAAACTCATAAAAGATTTATTACTTCGAAAAAAGTCCATTAAATCAATCCTAATATATCATATTAGCCTAGAAAATTAGTTTAATTCATTAAAAGTTTCATATTATATTTATTTGGGTATTTATAATATCAATTATTTTAATTTTTCACTATTATAGTAATTACTGCATCATCATTGTGTCATAAATAAAATAAATTATTTAATGTCTAAAAATTATAAATAAAATATCATTACGTAGGAAATCTTTTTAGCTTTCTAATGAATATTTATAATCTAAAATCCAACATATATAACCCTATGTAAAAATTGTTGTTCTAAAAGATATATGCTTGTGTCATTTTTGTATTCATTTTAACTAAATTAAAATAAAGTGTCATTATCACTTACAAGTGGATCCATGGGGTCCCAAAATTGACACAAAGATGTCCATGGTCGACCATCTATCAACCAATAGGGTTAAGACACGTTTTTAGAGTAATTTAGTATTATTATAATATTATTTTTTTAACCCTTATTTACCGGATTTACCCTTAACCATGGTAAATAAAATATTTACCGCAGTAATTATTCAAAATGACTAAAAATAAAAGTTACCTATTTACACAATTTGAACATCCTGATTCCAAATATGGAATCCATTTTCCTAAATTCAAAACACAGAAGTGGCAGAAATTAATTTAAAATTAATTCCCGCTGTCAAAACAAAAAGCGTGTTTTTAAGAGATAATAACTATCAAAAGATTGACACTTGTTTATGTTCGGTTTAATTGTAAAATTATGTCCAATGACCAAAATTATATTAAATGGTAAAAATATATTCTAAATATACTTTAAAACTACTAAAATTCATAATTTATCACTATTAATTATTTTGATTAAAAAAGTTGTTTTAAATTAAAATTTAGTAATTTTCACTATTCATCAAAATATAAAAGTTATCCGAAAAGTACCAAAATTTCACCCTAGGATAATTTCGATATTCCGAATCCAAAAATGAAGTCCATTTTGAAATATAAAATATATATGATTTCAAAAAGTAGGTATAACTATTCACAACGGCTAGTTTAATTAGTTGTGGTGTGTGTTAGAACTCGAGGTTGCGTACAACACACGCTATCACATTATTCGAAGGAAAACGTACCGTGGAAGCTTGGGGTGTTACAAATTTCATCTTTGTGGTTAAGTTAACTCTTATAGGGTTCGAGGGATAACAAATTAGTGGATCATAATTAAGTGGATATTTATTTAAATGATAATTATTAATAATTGAATGAATAGGTAGAGTTAGATCGATTATGCCTTTTAAAATATATTTCTAAAAAACATCTTCTTGTTGTGTCATTTTAATTGAAATTCATTTCAAAACAAAAAACAAAAAAATATAAAATCTTCTTATAGAAAAATTCTTCTAGATTCATAAACTATAACAAACACCAATCCTTTAAATTAGTGTTTTTATTCTATTATATTTTATTTTTTTAGAATACCTATAATAAATTGTTAAATTCACTTCCTCCTTTGAGAGAAGACCTTGGTCAGCCACTCTGTTGCACCTAAGTACCCCAAAATCACAATAATCATTTGTGGGCGCCCACGACAGTGGTCTTTCAGTAGACTAGTAGAATATCCATGTGAATATGTAAATGGAATAATTTTATTTTATCTTTTCCATATTATGTTGAAGTTCAAGTTTAAAAGGCTTTTGTTTTATTATTATACATTTCCATAAATGTTTATGCTTATTTATGAAAGTTTCTGCTATATTGTAATCCTTACTAAACATCTGAGTTCACCAATTTCAATGTTTTATTTTTCCTGGGATGAGAAGATGTATATTATGAGTGAATAGCAGGGATTGTTTAAGGTATATGATTGTGAACTATGGATAATATTTTGTTGTAGT
This sequence comes from Viscum album, assembly GCA_963277665.1. Lineage (NCBI taxonomy): Eukaryota > Viridiplantae > Streptophyta > Magnoliopsida > Santalales > Viscaceae > Viscum > Viscum album. The sequence continues at coordinate 929,865,702 of OY728141.1, read as the reverse complement.
TTTTAATTTTATAATGTAATGAAAAACTTATGAATGTATCTTGTATTTCCAAGTACTAAACTAATCGGTCTTTCGAGACATGATCTTTTGTGATAATGGCAATGTTATGTAATAATTCACCGACTCAGGGTAACTGGGGTCAGGGTGTTTCATTGTTGTTCAAGTTGGTAGACTAGTGTAAAGAATACTTCTAGGATACAAAGAAAATATAGATGAAAACTTTGAACCTAACATTACAAGAGTTTAGGATGGATAAATGGTCCACTGTGATTCCTCATGTGTTGGGCCAGATGCTATGGTATTATAAAGGGAATATGTAATAGATTATGGTTCACATCAGTTATGAAACCATGAGAAGAATAACCCTATGAATGACTTGGTATAAGATGTTTTTTTCCTTGATTAGATTTATGGTGAAATTATCTCTTTGGATAGATTTTTATCCTTTAGAAAAACTACAAGAGCGTGCGATACATCTTCTATAAATGGAAGCTAAATATTGGATATGGGAATTGAGTGGAGTATATTTAGATGTCTGACTTTGGGATGGATTATTCTATGGAGTATAGGAATTTCATGGGAGATTATTACAGTGGTAAAAGGAAGGATCTCAGAGAGGAGCCTTCAATAGATGAACAATACAACATTAGGTCTATAGATGAGTGGATGATAGATGCATCTGTGTATCTTGAAGTAATGATGTGTGAATATTTTCATATAAAGATTGCATTGGTGGATGGATTTAATGTTTTTTCAATGTAATATCTTGAGTGTGTAGTGATGTAAGGATAGTTGGTGGGGGTTACCTAATTCCAAAAGGGTCCTTAGATAGTGATTACATTATCTATATCCATGGGAGAGTTGCAGTTACTACTTTTATTATGGATGTGTTGACAATGAAATCTTATTACTCATAGTGGGTAGTGAATCTAGGGTCAATGAAGATGTATCATGATATCATATGGTAGCTTTGGTGGTTAGGTATGAATAAATGCATCACAGGTTTTTTAATAAAATTCCTTACATGTCACAAATTCATGTCTAAGAATTAATATCCCAGTGAATTACTTTAGCAACATCCCATGCCTATTTAAGAGTGCAATGAAGTGATAATAAACTTCTTAATTGGGTTCCCCATAACCCCTAGAATTTAATTTATCATTAGAATGATAATTTTTTCCCTAATGAAGGTGAAACATTTCCATCTAATATCTGAGACATACTCCGTAGATGAGTTCAGAAAACATTATGTTTATGGGATTATACGATTTCATGCAGTTTCATTGAATATCATGTTAAATAAAGACGCATGATTTATATCAAGTTATTTGTGAGTCATGTAAAATTACTTGGGGACTAGCTTATAGTTATATACAATGTATCATACATAGTCTAATGAGAAATCTAAGAGAACAATCCATATTTTGGAGGATATTATTTGGAAATATATCCTGGATTTTAGTGGAATATGAGATAATAATATGTAATTGATGGTGTTTGTGTACAAAAATAGTTTCTAGTAATTGATTCAGATGACACTATTTTAGGATCTTTATGGATGGATATGTATCTCAAAACTAGGTTGGAATGAGTTATGAGAGATAGTTATTGTTGGGATGAGTTAGGAATTAGAGACCTCAGAGAGGGTGCAGTTGACTCAGAAGCATTTGGTTACTGCTAACTCTTAACAAGCACCATATGATAACTTGAGATGGTGACCTTTTTAGTTCATTTTACAACTCCAGGTATTCTTGTGGGTGTTACCTTATTTGGGGAATTATTATTTTATGAGGCACGAGATGTTCATACCATGTTTTTTTGGACTATTTTTGATCACTAAGAACATTATAACAGCATCCTTCCATTTGGATCTTCATTCACGATGTCAATATATGAATAACATGTTCAATGTTCCTCAATAGTGGAGATAGGAGAAAAATCATACACATGATATCAAATATATGTGTGGAGATCGATATAAAATTTGGACTAGAGAAATAATGTGTCATGGAGGAAGTTAGTTCCACTCGTTTGAGTCTTCTAATAGTATAGACATATTTAATATGCTACATGGGGGTAGGATTCTAATTTTCTAGTATAGTGGAATGAGTATTATAATTATGAATATTAAAGGAACTTATTGAGGATGATAATTCATTATAGGGGGTACCTGTGATAACCTCAAATTTCAAGTTATCGCATAGTGTTGGTCTTGAAGGACAATGAGGAAATTTGAATAGATTGACCAAATGAAAATGGATTCTATGGCGTGGTTCATTGTTTGTAAGGTAGACGATGTGGTTATGGTGTGGTTGGAGTACTGTGGCATGGAATATATGTTTAATGGATTTACATATTTTAGATTTACTGTAATACCCTTAGTTTTTATACATTATTATTTTTTACAATGAATTAAATATCTTCAATATCATGCATTACAAGGAACACTAATTTTGGCTTTCTTTACACACTACTATGAGTTTTAACAACCCACGATACATTTTTAATATAATTATTGAAACATGACCATTGTAAACTACTTGTAAAAAAATGAATATGAAAAGAAAAAACTGTATTTTAAATAAAACGTATAATGTTCTTATTTAAATAAAACGTATTTATAAAATGGTACTTAGTTTTTATAATAGTTTTCATATGTTTCGAAAAAAAAGTTTCTAAAAAAATATATTTTTTATTTCATTTTGATCACATTAATATAAATTTTTTTAACTTTCAGAAACTAATTTCCAAAAATAAAATTAATTTTTAAAATATTCAAGTCAAAATTTAAGAGGGAAATTTTTTTCTATTTTTCTAAAAAGATTAAATTTTTTATGAATAGTAAAAATACATAATATTTAATTGAAACCAACATTTTCATTTAAAATATTAAACAATTAAAATATAATTTAAATTTATTTTAAATTAAAATTAGATAAATTATATTTATATTCATCCAATTTATGTCATTTGAATAATTTTCATATTAATATTTTATATAAACACATTTCAAACTTTTGAAATTTTTCTCTATAAAAACATATATTCTCATCATGTATGTGGTATTATTTTTAAATTGAAATTTTAATTATGTGAATGGAATTTTTAAAATGTATTACATATTTTTAATCATCATTATTATCTTTTATGTTCAAAATATTTTTTTACCAAAATGAATAGTAAAATCAGTAATAATTATTTACCGTAGTTGTGGTAAAAATGTGTTTATAAGGGGTTAAACTAAAATAATAAGGGTTAAAATAACATATAATATTTTATGAAATAAATTTTATGGATTTATTTATACCTTATAATATCTGAGGTTCAAAATTCAGAAATTTTGGACCATTTTTTCATGAAATTTTCTATCAAAAAATTATAAGTGTGCCACTCACTTCACTTATAAAAGGCCACTTGTTCTCGTCTCTTATTCACACCTTAAAACCACATTATATCAGTGAAGAACTACCCAAATCACTTTAAAAATTCCCACATATCGTCCTATAATCCTTATTTTTGAGATAAATCAAACCTAGGAAGTCTCTTTGTGAAAACATAAGGAGGATACCTGAAGAAGAGGTATCATTCATCAATAGGAATTTTTATTTTATTTCTTCCTCCACCTCATTGAATTATTATTATACCATAGTGATGTAATAAAATAAATATAATATATATACATTGATATTTTTTGTTCAAATTTAATGTCCTAAAACCATCTCCACTTCCATAATATGCATTATGATATCATCATTCGTGTGTTTGAGGGACTACTGCCTCACGAACTGATGTCACTCATTTCTCTATTACAACCTCTCAAGGCAAGAAATAATGAAGGAATTATTATTTATATTTTATATTAATGATGATATTTTTATTATGTAATTACTATAACACACATGCCTTTATACTCTCTATTTCTGGGGAATATGATAATGTCGCTCGTGTCTACGACAGACTATCGCCTCGCAAAGAGATATGATTCGTCACTCGTTAAATAGATGGTATGGAGGATGAATTAAATTAATATATGTGATATATATAAAAATAAAATTATTCTATAATGATAATATATATTTCATTTAGTTTTCTTTCTTTTAACCCAATAGGAACAAAATACAACATTCATGCATGCATAAGACCTATTGTCTCCATGAACGGTGTATTTCATTTTCTATCACTAAATTTTATAGATTACTCTAAGTATGTATATAAGTAATATATTTGATTTTTATATCATGTTTTAAATTATTTATATGATTAAAATATAATCAAATTAATCAGAACAAAAATGAAAAATCAAAGCATACATAAAAAACAAAGTAGTCATTTCATGAAATGTTACATCAGCATGGTATTATTAATAAATGGTTAATAAAAGTTCAAAATAAAATAGTCTATAATATGATATATATATATATATATATATATGTTTGTGTGTGTGTAGTTATGTAATATATTTATCATAAAATTTTATTTATCATAAATTAGGTTTTAAAAGGTACAACAAAATTCAACACATGAGGTAAGAGATTTCCACCTCACTTTTATTTTTTGTGCGACACATGCCATATTGATAACATATTTATTTAATATGGTGTATATACTGAACATTAATGTACATTATTATTATTATCATGAAAATTATTGGGATTTATTTATACAAATTTAGGGATCTCTATTTTATGGGGTTTATGGTTCAAAAGTTAGTAATGTGGTAAGTGATTTTTGTTTTAATTTTACTTATTTGAGACAGTTGTTAGGTTATTAACCTGTATACTTTTATTAACTGTATATAAATCCCATTTTACATGTAATATCATGAATTTATTTATCCTCGTGATATTTTATGTTTCATTTTTTCTTATTACTTCATGGTTCATACAATTCAATGTTACAAAAGAGGTAATGATTTTGTAGTACAATATTATAATTTATTCTTATTATTTGTGATTATGTTTCCAATGATAGAATATTACGATTCTTATCTCAATAAACTCATAAAATTTCTTATCAAACTGTTATTAATTATATTTTCAATTACTAATATTATTTTTTCTACACTTTTTAATTAAAATAATTGATAATTTTTTTATGAGAACCCAACATTATTCATATCTTCGGCCAAAAATTAGTTTTATTCCAAAAAAATATTTGTAATAATGTTTTAAAAATTGCATTTCCATTTTAATATGTTTTTTAAAATAATTTATTCCAATGTATTAATTTCTTAGAAAATGTTTTCAAACAAATATTCATGCCAATTTACAAACAATGCCCATTTGGATTTTACCATAAATTTAAAATGATTATTTTTTATGTCATGGATGATATGAAAAAATTATCCAATATCATGATCAATAATTTCAATGAATATTATTTTATAATATTCCAATATTAGTTTAATCAAAAATTATTTTTGAAAATGTTTTATGTTTTATAATTTTTTTTCAATATCGAAAGGGTATTTTCCTTAGAAACTATTTTAAATGATTTGAAACAATTATTTCACATTGAAGATGAAATACATTGATGGTACCTTTTAATTACATAGGATATAAACCAAGGAAACCATTCATATTATGCCTTTTAATTATTTATATTTTGATGGAATGTTTTTTATGAAATTTTTTTCTCTTCCACATGTTGTACCATGAAGAAATACTTATGAATGCCACCTCTTTTCATGGGTTATACTATGATGAAATAATTAAATGTTTATGAAACATGTATATATTCCATAGGTTATTATATGTATAAATTTTTATGATAACCATTTTATTTAATGTTTTTATATGATAAGTGTTTGATGATATTTTGGAACACATAAATATGGGTTTCATTGTGAGATGGGTGGAAGCTATATATCCCTCTAATTCATTGGTTAAAAATTTATATCTCAAGAGATGGAAAACACTAAAACGGGGAGTGAAAAAAGTTCAATAATGGAATTTCTCCATAATGTTGGTCTTGGGAGTGTACCTTTTCTACTATGATGGGTTTGGGAGTGAATACATTCCACTTGGATATCCTTGATAGTGAGCCTTGAATAATATAGAAATTATTTTCTTTGTGTGTGCGATAAATTCCATGTCTTATGAAAATGATATGCTCTCATGGCCATGATTTTTATTTCATTATGATTAATGTTCTATTAAATACCAATATTTTTTCCATGACCCAATATTATGATCTTCGATATGTAGGGTATTATTTGAAAATGTTATGATCTTGTTCTCATACACTTATTCTCATGAAATGCTTACATGTATCTTTTGTTTACCCTTACTGAGCATATGAGCCCACCCTTTCCTATTTCCCCTTTCCTTAGTTTATGAAGAAATTTATTATTTGTGATATGTCTATGAAGGGTTCTTGTCATTATAAACATATTTGTAAATGAAATAGCTCTTATGGACCATCTGTTTTAAGTGTCCAAGTTTCCAAAGGAACTAGACCTAAATGATTATCGTGTGTATAGTTAAGTTATATCATTTATAATTCATCTAATAATATGTAATATTTGTGTATGATAATTTCATATCCTCATAGTGAGTATCATATAATGTTTTAATTAAAATTTGGAAACTAGGATGATATAAATTTTTTGATATACCTAAGTACTTGTCTAAGGATTAGTCAAAGGATGAGTAGAATTATGGGAAAATGTCCTAGATTTTTCATAAAGAATAGAGTGATTTGTTTCAAGAAATTAAAATCATATATAGATACTACAATGGATGTAGATTTTGAAAAGATGTACATTAGGGTAATAACTATAAAATGGGTGCATTGATCTAGACTTGATCATCACCTGGTGCATGAAAATAGGTCTTGCTTCATGCCTAGTATGACACTGATAGGGGGATATGCTTTGAAAATTTATAAACTAATTAAAAAACATCATAATGGATTAAAATATAAGATGACTATGAATAACCTAGGATACAGATATGGTTTCATGTAATAAAATTATTGTGTCCATATTTTGACATCCTATATGATTGTTTTCACAATTATGTAATAAGTAATTTCCTCATATTCTACATATGAATATAAGGAATATGATTCATTAGTTAAAAAAAAAGTATGATGAATTTTTTGGTAGTTGTGAGGAAAATTTAAGAAGACTTGTGAGGTATGATTCCAGTATTATCATTCAACCTAAATGTAAGGTTGATCGATTCTTAAATGGATTAAAATCATGTATCTGAAGGGTGTCATCCATAATAAACATGAGTAACTGTGTAGATATTTTTGAATTTCTATGAAGGTAGAAATATTTGTTAGAGTTAAATTTCAATATGATGGTTTTGAAAAGAAAATGATCATGCATTTCAGAGGAAAATCTAAAAACCACAAAGATATGAAGATGATATTTCCTCCATTTTTGAAGTGAGGGATGAAAATTAAAGGTAATTTTCATAAGGGTACTAGTAAATATTTCTTGTTTTTATGGGAATCCCATCAAGAAATTGTTTTACAAAGTAATGTTAAGAAGTTATATAACAATTTTAATAGAGTGAAATCTACAAAAAAATGTTCCACCCACACTATAGTGCTTCAAATGAAGGATTGTTGGAATTTTACTAACTGGTTCCCATATTAAAAGGTTAATGATGATGATATATGTTAAAATCCTCTTAATAAAAGGGAAAAGGTGAAATATTAGGTGGTCACTATATCTAAATATGGGTGCAATAAGGATGTGGTGAAAGGTATACTTAATCTACACTCTTGAATTGAAAATGTCTTATTTGAATATGGTTCTACCCATTCATTCACATTTGACAAATATTCTAAGGGTATTATGATTACACAAAAATACTATATGTAAAATTACCTTTAAAAATATCTAACAGAATTATGATAACATATCAGTTATATGATTATTCTATAGTTGAATTGTTTTTGAATGTGCTTCCTATAAATCTTATCATTATTCCTTTGGTGGAGTTTGATGTCATGTTAGGCATAGATTGAATTTATCTAAATAAATCCCTCATAAATTATCAATTAAGGAATGTCAAATTTGATATTTGAAACAAACCTATGATCATATATCATTGTGATGAAAATAATGAACTGATTAATATTAAATATATTGTATTTGTCTTATCTCGCATTCAGAATGGGTGTTTATCTCAAATGGTTGGGCAGAAACTTGAAATCAATCATATGCCTATTTTTCAGGAATTTGTCTTTTTATATCTAGAAAATTTGTCTAGTATTCCACCAAAAGGAGAAGTTCAGTTATCAATATAAATCATAACTAGTACCACACCAATTTAAAAGACTCCCTATAGAATGAACCCAATTGAGTTGTTGTAATTAAAGAAGAAACATTAGAAGAAACATGATACGGGATTCATTCGACCAAGTGTGTGACATTGGGGTGCATGTGTACTTTTTATTAAAAATAAATATGGATCAACGTGAATCTAAAAATATTATTGATATTTTCACAAGATCATGATCAAGAAAAATTAATCTCTACCCCATTTTGATGACCTATTTGATCAACTACACAGAGTTCAATACATTTCCAAGGTTGATCTCTATTCTGGATATCATTGAGGGACAAGTAGGAGGATATTCCCAAGACAACATTCCATAAAATGTATGTACATAATGGTTATATAGTAATTCCATTAGACCTTACTAATTACCCTTCTATATTTATGGATTTATTGAATAGAGTCTTCAGAGATTACCTTGATCAGTTTATGGTAGTCTTTACAGATGATATTATCATCTATTCAATGATAATTGAATAGCACGAATACCAATTATAAACTATACTAAATATGCTATGGATGGATAATATATATAAAAAAATTATAAAATGTGAATTTGTGCTTGAAAAGGTTTCATTTTTGGGCCATATAATCTCAAGAGAGGGTATATATGTAGATCCATCAAAGGTGAAGGCTATTGAATGTTGGGCCACGCTAACCATGATGTCTAAGATACATAGTTTTCTTGGTTTATCTTGATATTATTGATTGTTTATTGATAATTTCCCCTGAATCTCTAATCCACTCACCAAGTTAACTCAAATGGGGGCCATGTTCCTCTAAAAATATGAATGTGAGGAACATTAAAAGGAAAAAAATAGAATATTAGTCAGTGCACCTATTCATACATTTCCTTTTAGGGGAGAAGGTTTTGTAATCTATAGTGATACATCCAATAAATGATTGGGATGAGTAATTATACTAAATTACATTGTTATATGTTATCCCACATGAAAATTTAATATTCATGAAATAAATTACCCAACTCATGATGTTGAGTTAGATGCGGTAATTTTCATATTAATGATATTGAAGTATCATCATTATGGAGACAATTATGATACATATACCAATCAAAAAGTATTGAAGTATATATTCATACTCAAGGAGTTAATCATGTTCCAGATAATATGGTCAGAGATGACTAAATATTATGATTTCTCAATAAACTACATCCCTAGGAAATGAAATAAGGTAGCTAATTATTTGATCTAAAAGAATCATGCTGACATATCCATGAAGAGTATCAAAAAAAGATAATATATTTTTTGGATTTTAAAAGGATAGATTTGGAAATCCTAAAGTAAGGGGGGAAATCTTATCTTTCTCAACTGAATGTTCAACCATCATTTCAAGTGTAGATTGAAGAGTCATAGAAGGATGATATAAAGATGAAAAATAAGGCTAGAAATGTTCGTGGGTTTAAAAAATATCATAATGGAATGATAAGTTTTAGTAATGGTGAATTTTTTTGTCCATACCAGATGGGAAGAATGAGTTATTAGTGGAAAATCATAGCTCTTCATTTTATATTCATCCTAGAAGTATAGAGATGTTTCCATATTTGAGTGAATACTTAAATTGAGATGAAATGAAGAGAATATCATATATATTTTTCATGGTTCTTGGTATGTCAGCAACTTATGGTTAAGAGACAAAATTTGAAGTTACATATTTTTGAAATAGTGGGTTCCCTAGACCCAACTATGTAGTACTTTTGATTACTATATCATGTGTACAGTTAGATATGCATGATGATATCTTATAATTATAGTGCAGACTTTTCTGTGTCCACTATAATAATGGTAATTTACAAAGGTTAATTGTCGTGTCAAGAGGTTATAGCAGATCCCAAGCTATAATGAAAACCTCGAGATACAATGACATTGATCTTAAATATATGTTCTACAGTCTAGATACATCTTACTGACTGGACACAGTAGATGTCTAACTATCAGGTGTTGGGGGATCATAAGCATTGAGACTTCTTCTCATGAATTTCTCACTTGGCGATCTCTAGTAGTGAGATCATGCAGACAGACCTGCCAATAGAAACACTAAATGTTTTGGGTGTCATTGGTTGTTCCTATCTATGGAAATGTGTATTGGTCTCCTGACTTGAGACCATTACCAATGTAAATCATTTAATTACATACTTTAATGCAAGGAAAAAACCATGGCAGTAATGTCGTGGTGAGGTAGTTTGTGTTGGGTGCGTCATTGGTGGTATGACGTTGGTTGAATGGTCAAGAAATATTTTTTCGCTTACAAGTTTAGGAAATTGTATATCTCAGGCCTGGTTGATTAGGATGGTGAAATCTTTATAAGTCTTTGGTCAAAACAGTAGAAAGGCGAATCCATCTGGATAGATCAACAAATAATAAAGTAAGATAAGGACGATGACACAAGAGTGTGTCCTGCTTTATGAGATATTTAATGACAATGAGACTATAGTACACAGTCAGTGTTCATAGAATGGTTGTCGTTGAAATGACTATCCTTATCTCTTTAGGGGCCATGACGGGGTGCTAGACCCCACTCTTGGTCTGTGGATTTTATTCACAACTATTGAGATAAGGGCCTAGAGGGTCACACACAATAGCATATTCAAGAATTCACACCTATTCAGTTGAATAGGTATATGGACATAGTGGGCCCCGCCACGGGGTCCAAACATTGTCCAAGATGTCGATCACCAAATGAATTAAATAAATTCATTAATATTCAAGTAATGAATATTTGGGATTGAATTCATTTAATGTATTTACGATTTTAGTAAATATGAGATAATATTAATTGAACAAATATTATTTTAATATTCAAGGTTCATTTAATATTAAGCGGGACATCGAGTTGAGTAAAATGGCTTGGTTTTATCACATAATATATTATATATATATTACAAGTATGTGATAAAATATTAAATAATATTGGCGCAGTTTAGTCCATCAAAATTATTTATTTAGAGAACTTTTATATTAACGGGGGTCGAGGAACCTTACAGGGTATTTATCAACGTCTCTATAAATAAGAGAGGAGGCTCTCTATCTTTGGTGTGAATATCACTATTTATTCATTATGGAATGAAAAGTTGAGAGCCTTTGTCTCCTCTCGCTTCCTAGAGAGAGAAGTTGATGATCCAAGAGCTCAGATCAAGTTCTTCCTCATGCATTGCAAGATCAGCGATGCAGTGATTGTCGGGACAATTAAGATATCGTTGAATTTCTGCGCTAGCACCCGATGTTCTATGATCGGCATTCCCGTGGATTTTTTGGAGCGCGTGTGGACGATCTAGAGGGATCCTTCTTTGGATCCTTCAAGCGACGATTGGCATCGGCTAGCGGTAGTCGACCGCGCCTACCAATTTGAAACGAGTACTTTTTCCTTTTAATTTTGTGCTCTTAATAATCTATGCGAGATCCTTGGACCTCTCCGGGGCTCCGATCGTTGGCGACGACAAGTACCGTCGTTCCGCCGACAAAAATTTTAAAATCCCCGGCCCACCGGCTTCTGTTATGGCTCCGGGAAACCTAATAGTGGTATCAGAGCGAGTCGTGTAGATTTTCTGAGCCAAATAAAATTAATTTTCATAATATTAAGAAGAGGTTTCAAAAACGGTCCCATCAGTTCAAACCACGCTTCGATCCGATCTCGAACGGCCAAGATACAGTCAATTTAAATTTTCGAATGGGATCGAATATGCAGTTTAATCTCGGGTACAAATTTTATTTCATCCAGTAGAACCGATGAAGTTGAGATTGGTTCAATGGATGTAATTAAAATTGTGAAAATTATAATCTGTCAAATTAAATAATTTCCACAATAATTATATTATTTTAATAATAATTATTTTATTATAAGAATAATATAATAATAATAAATTATTATTTTGTTATAATAATTTTATTATTATTTAATTTAAAAGGATATCTTTAGCCTTAAGAATAATAATAGAAAAGACATGAAAAGCTAATTCTTAAAGTTGTTCAAAAAAAATGGGTGGAACCATGACATAAAAAAGTCTTTATAAAACAAAAAAAACGGGGAAAGGGGGGCAGCCGCGTGGAAAACAGAAAGAACAAAAAAACAACAGGAAAATTGAGGGGAAAGGGGGCGGCCTGTGAAATTGGCGCAATAGCCAAAAAAATCAATTTGAAGGGGGTCCAAGTGGACCCCCTCTCTTCTCCCTCGGGAAGCCGCACAGGAGGCAGTCGCGCCCCATGCAGGCTCGCCGGCCACTCGCCCACCTCCTCCTCCATGACCTGCTGCTGCGCCCCAACTGCGATCTGTCGCCGCCCCGACCTCCACCCACCTCGCGCCGCAGATGCCTCCTCTCCTCCGCAGACTCACACAAGCTGCCCGCCTCCCTACTGAAATCTTGCCCAGGAGATCTCCCGCGCGGCGCTCTGTAGGGACTCTGCATAGGTGCGGCGACACCCCTCCTGCTTGACCTTCCCCGTACGCCACACACTCCCTCTGTCTGGCTTTCCTCGCGAAGCAGCCGTATCAGGGCCTCCACCCACCTGCTTCGGACGTCTCCCGCGCGGTGCATGAAGCGCCGCTCTGCTTCTTTTCCTGCCCAGGCTCACCGGACGAGTGTGAAGCCCCACCTCCCAGTGCGCAGCCCCCGCGCTCTACCGAGTGAGGCACCGCCTCCAGCAGAGATAGACCACGTACCGGCTCCTCCCCGGGAGCACCCTGGCCAAGCTTACCTAGCTGCCGCCCGGTCCTCCTAGTGGGCAGGTAACCACTGACATGGATTTAATTAAATCAATTAATATAATTAATTAATATAATTAATTAATTTAATTAATATATTAATTATTGTGAAAATAAGTTTTAATACCCAAGGTAAAAATTAATTTCATTTTTGAAATTAAATTAATTAATTATTTAATTTAATTCTAAGTATTAAAATTAAATTAATTAATGGACCAATAATTAATTAAATTATTTCAATTTATTAATTCATATAATTTAGTTAAATAACCCTCCTACATAGTTAATTTATTTTAATTTTTTATCGCACAATATTTTGTACCCGACTATTGGTCTTGAGCATTGGCCCCGTATGTCTGCTTTTAAATTATTTATTTAATTAATTATTTTAAAATGCGTGCGATGTGTGTAATTAATTAAATGACAGTCTGTGCATCGTCTTTGTTTTTGGTTAAAATGTATAAGGGCATGCGCATCCAATTTACCTGATGTAAATTTATACGTGAGTCCCCCTCGCCTGCGCGCGAGTACCTTTGTACTTCGAACGAAGACGGCGAGCGACGTGGACCCTTCCAAGATGATGTGGTGCATGACGGTTCAAGACGACACGTGCACCACACCAAGACGGGGTGGTACTCCAAGACGTGACCTGGACCCCGCCAAGATAAGGCGATATTTCAGAAGAACAACGGACATACATAACAGGGCAAGCTGCATCAAGAGTTAAGTTTTGACTCATGTATGATGCGCCTTAGGTCATTTAGATGCTCAAGACTAGTAGGGTATTAGTTTTACCATTATGAATTTATTTATTATTTTATGCAATTTAGAATAGCGGAAAAAATACATAAAATAATGGATAGTAAAATTCCTAAAGAAGAGATGTATGTTTTTCTATTAAAGTTCAGTTGTCAGCGTGACAACTTAGATGAACAAGATTAATAGAAATATATTATATTCTTTGAGAGAAAAATATAAAACCCTCAAATAAAATATTAAGTCACAAATATCCTTCCATCATTCAAGTATGAACAAAACCGGGTGTTCGAGGTGCTGGTTCATGCCTTAGCTGAGGGTGCCTCTTACTACTGGGGAGGTATTATTTGTGTCGTGGGTCGACTTAACTAATTTTGAAACAAATATATAGACTTATCTAGTTTGTTGTAATTTTAGAGGCAAGCATTGAGTAATTCAGTAAATGATTTTTTGAAGTTGAGACTTCACTCAACAGATCAAGGAACCATGAGCTAATGCGGTTGGCCAGCCAAAAGCCTACCTTGGACAGTCCGAGTAGTGGCGTAGCCATAGCTTGTATAATATGATGGATGTTTAGGGATCCTTGCCACTAGAGTACTCAAGAGTTTTCCGATTCTAGTACAGAGGGTTCCTAGAATTCAAAAAACTAGTGGGAGACATTTAATGATTAAATTAATCAATTATGTCTAAACTGGTAATCACATAAAAGTACAATCTTCCAAAGTATATTTGTAGATAATGAAAAGAAATACCATAATAAAACATTGATTAACATTGGACAAAGTTAATGTCCAAACAAGAATGAAATTCCATGTGTAGTATAGGTGTTTCCGCACATTACTACAATAATGGAAATTCAAGGTGCTTGTGTCCCAACCTGTTAAGCCACCTCAGGAAGCAAGGGTGTAAAACTACTTTTAGGATACTCGTGAAAAAATAATGTGATGGTTCTATTATAATGCTATCATAAAATTCTAATTTTAGTTGTGGTCTCTACATCAAGACATGGATGATGATCACATGAAGTCTCATATCCATGATCCTTTCGAGGAGAAAGTGAAGCACAATTTGAATATGATGGTTGCACTCGGTTTGTGTAAAGTGAAAGATAGTTCACAATTTTTCATGCCATCCCATTCCTTATAATTTTTACACTCAATTACTCTAGTTTTATTTGAAGTTACAAACGAACCGTATAGAGTAAGCACTTCATTACCGTTAAGGAAACATTCACCATGTAATAAGAATATTGGAGATTACACCATCTTTTATTATTATGGTAAATACATTGAATGACAAGGTGAAAAGGATTGTGGAAAGCTACTCCAAAGGCACCTTCATCATGTCCTTCAATGAAAAGTGTTTTGTTATTTAACAGGAGGTTATTTTCATCACATATTTAAATAAATTTATGGATGTTTAAAAACTAAAATACAAGAAGCAAGTACCCGCTTCTCATTCAGTTTATATTCATCAAATAAAATTATTGTTTTCTCGAATACTTCTTGGATATTAAAATAAAATATACTTTTCACATATATGTATACAATATCCAAGTAAGTAGAGAAACATTACTAGAAGTAAAGTGTCTTCTCCAAGCAGCTGATAAAGGGTGATTCCTAAGTCAGTGGAGAGAAACACATAACTTCTTAATTGCCAAGTGATTGATTCAAATTGAACAAGTTGTGGAGTATAACCAAAAACATTTATCTCTTGTGGACATGATGAGATATTATTCCATGTTTTGTAATGAATGTTGTTTGAGGTAACATACTAAAAAAATTGTTCACTGCTATTTGAATCAATGGTAATCAATGATGAATATAAAATGTAAGACCGACCCAGTTGTGGCAATATGATTCTTTGTCTAGTAAAACTAAAAGCAGACATCAACTATATACCCAGTATGGTATTTAGGATCGGCACAACTAAAAACCAATGGTATAATTGACATCTTTATTTTAGACAATGAAACCTTTGGAAATAAAGGTATGCCACAAAGCTTTCGAGGTTAGTTCCACACGAGAGTGTGAACTTTTCCAAAGAAATCCAGAGGTAAAGATACCTGGATGGTACAAGAATGGTACTAGTAAGGCCTTATTGGATACAAGAATTTGGTATTCATAAATCTATTATAATTTTACTTGTCATAGCTGAACTTCTATGATCATTGTATTGGTCATTGGATGTCAAGATCATCTTTCATGGAAGGTGTCTATACAACGCAACTAGAAAGAGATGATGATATCAAATGATGCCAATAAGGGTTGAAAGTTACTGAAATCCAATTCTGGATTAAAGTAAGCAACAAGATCTTAGAGAATTCATTATATATGAATCATTGACTTGTGTCTACCAAAGATTAGTGGGAGCAACACTGTTTTCCAAATGAAATATGTTTGAAAACATATGGAAAACAGATTTTGATCTTTCCGTTAGATAAGATCAGGTTAAAAGAAATTCTCCATTGATTGACATCAAGTAGAAACCTAAGTTATAGGGAACAGGATCCACTCAGGTAGATCCAAAGGTTGCTTGGTCCTGGTAAATCGTACATATAGTGACAATGTATTAAAAAAATACAAGTTGGAACAGTTCAAGTTCAGAATTTTTGTCTATGTCACATGGCTTAATCTCTCGAGGTTAACATGTTTGGAGCATGTGTGGAGATTAAAGTGGTGAATTGATAACATATGCTTTAACGATGGATCAATCACATATGCCATAATATGTACAATAATTGATACTTTTATGATATAGTTTATTAAAGGCATATATCAATTATTTCCGTGAGCACTGCAAGTGATGCAGTCAGAACATTCATCTTGTACTTCAGTAAGTACAAATGATATGTACCTGAAATATGGATAGGAAGGTATACTAGTTTTTGGTGGACACAAACTAGTAATCCATAGATCAATTTGGTCTAGTATCAAAGTCAGGTGAAGGATATGAATGATTCAAGCTCATAAAAGCTTATGGTAGCCATACCTACAAATACCGAGTACGTTGCAGCTTCTAAGGTAGCTAAGAAGTAGTTATAAATTTCATCGATTTTTTCTAATTATTGGATTTTCACCTATTGATAAAAGTATTATCATAATGAGAATTATGATATTCTTACTAACCATGTTGTCAAGTTATGACAATGTAAAAAGTAATATACTCGGGGATACCCTGTCTTGAGAAGTTTTACTCAAGCATATGAGGTTGCATATAGCAGATATGCCACACAGTGAAAAAGTGGCAGGCCTAGTAGTTAAAGCCATTGCTCAGCAGAAGCATGGTATTTATCATGTGAGTAACTAACAAGTTTAGTTAGTATGTTAGATCTAGTGCAAGTGGGAGTGTTGAAATAGTGGGTGCCCTAGACCCACCTATGTAGTACTATTGATTACCGTATCATGTTTGCAGTTAGATATGCATCATGATATCTTACCATTATAGTGCATACTTTTCTGCGTCCACTATAATAATGGTAATGTCCAAAGATTAATTTTCATGTCAAGAGGTTATAAAAGATCCCATACTATAATGAGAACCTCGAGATACAATGACATTGATCTTAAATATATTTTCTATAGTCTAAATATATATTACTGACTGAAAACAGTAGATGTATGACTATTAGGTGCTGGGGGCTCATAGGCATTGAGAATTATTCTCCTGAAGTTCATACATGGTGATCTCTAGTAGTGAGATCATGAGGATAGACCCGCTAATAGGAACACCACATGTTTTTGGTGTCATTGGTTGTTCCTATCTACGGACATGTGTATTGGTCTCTTGACTTGATACCATTACCAATGTATATCATTTAATTATGTACTTTAATGAAAGGCGAAAACCATAGTATTAATGTCATGGCGAGGTAGTTTGTGTTGGGTGCGTCGTTGGTGGTATGACGTTGGTTAAATGGTCAAGAAAGAATTTGTCGCTTACAAGTTTAGGAAGTTGTATATCTCAAGCCTGGTTGATCAGGATGGTGCCGCCTTCATAAGTTTTTGGCCAAAGCAGTAAAAAGGTGAATCTATCCGGATTGATAAACAAATAATAAAGCAAGATAAGGATGATGACACAAGAGTGCGTCATGCTTTATGAGATATTTAATGACAAAGTGACTATAGTACACAGTCTGTGTTCATAGGATGGTAGTCGTTGCAATGACTATCTTTATCTCTTTAGTGTCCATGATGGGTTGCTAGACCCCACTCTTGGTCTATGGATTTTATTCACTACTATTGAGATAAGGGCCTAGAGGGTTACACATAATAGCATATTCAGGAATCTGCACCTATTCAGTTGAATATGTATATGGACATAGTGGGCCCCACCATGGGGTCCGAGCATTTTCCAAGTTGTCAATCAAGAAATGAATTAAATAAATTCATTAATATTCAAGTTATGAATATTTGGGATTTAATTTTATTAATGTATTTACGAGTTTAGTAAATATGAGATAATATTAATCGAACGAATATTATTTTAATATTCAAGGTTCGTTTAATATTAAGCGGGACAGCGAGCCATGTTAAATGGCTCGGTTTTATCACGTAATATATTATATATATATTACAAGTATGTGATAAAATATTAAAGAATATTGGCGTAGTTTAGTCCTTCAAAATTATTTATTTAGAGAACGTTGATATTAACGGGGGTCGGGGAACCCTACACGGTATTTATGAACGTCTCTATAAATAAGAGAGGATACTCTCTCTCTTTGGTGTGCATATCACTATTCATTCATTATGGAATGAAAAATTGGGAGCCTCTCTCTCCTCCCACTTCCTAGAGAGAGAAGTTGATGATCCAAGAGCTCGGATCATGTTCTTCTTCACGCATCCCAAGATAAATGATGCGATGATCATCAGGATGTCGAAGATATCTTTGAATCATCTTGCTTGCACCTGGAGTTCGACGATCAGTATTCCTACATATTTTTTGGAGCACGTGTGGACGATCTAGAGGGATCCTGCTTTGGATCCTTTAAGCGATGATCGCTATCGGCTAGCGGCCGTCGACCGCGCCTTCGGATTTGAAACATGTACTTTTTCTATTTAATTTTGTGCCCTTAATAATTTACGTGTGATCCTCAGACCTCTCCGGGGCTCGGATCGTCGACGATGACAAGTACCGTCATTCCGCCGGAGAAAATTTTAAAATCCCCGTCCCACCGACTTCCGATGCGGGCCCTGAAAACCTAACACATACTTTAACCATTACAAAATGAAAAAAAGAAAACATCACCTTGGAATTTGTCATTGGACTCCCCAAAACAACTAAAGAGTATAATGGTATTTAGGGTGTAGTTGATCACCTTACTATTAAAAAAACTTCATCGCTATTAGAGAATACTTATATCTAGATTACCTTTACAGGATATATGTTAAGTAAGTTGTATGGTTTTATGGAGTACCACATTCCGTTATTCTTGATCTTGATCTAAGGCTTACCACAATGTTTTGATAATTATCAAGTAAGCTCTTAATAAAGAACTGAGTTTCCTCAGTATTTATAATTATCAAAAATATGGTCATTGGAAAAGAAAAATTAAAACCCTAGAGGATATTCTAATATATTTTTATCTAGATTTAAAATGTGTTTGGGATTAACACCTTCCTCTAGTTTGTTTTTCTTACAATAATATGTTTTAATCAAGATTTTTGATGGATCTTTATGAATCCCTCTTTGTAAAGAAGTGTAGAGATCAAACATGCTAGAATGAAGTTGTAGATAGAGAAATATTGGATCTTGATAAAGTTAACATAATTTTATAAAAGGATAGATCCATTGAAGAACACATAAAGGCGTCTGAGATTAGGTAAAAAATTTATGCTCAAAATCAATGATTTGATTGAAAATTTGATGATGTTGACAAGGTGTTTATAAGAATTTACTCACGGAATAAAGATATGATATTTGAGAATAAAGGGAAAAAACAGCTATGTATATCAGTCCATTTAAAATGCTTGACCATATTGGGATGGTATCCTATTAGTTGGTGCTTCCACCAAACGTCACTCAAGTTCATGATGTGTTTAATTTATCTGTAATGAGGAAGTCAATAATGGATCTTGTAAATGTATTAAACCTAGAAGTCATATCACTAGAAAATGATCTTTATTATAAGGAGAAATAAGTGCATTCTATGGATCATACATAAAATGTTCTAAAAAATAATTCCACAAATTTGGTCATGGTTTTCCCACGAAAAAACAATTCTGACAAAGGTACATAGGAACTCAAGGATATGATGAGGCATATGTATCCTAACTTTTTGTATTCAAATAAAATATTATTATGGTGAAATTCATTTTTAATTGGGTTAGAATGTAAAACCCCATGTTTTTATGATTTATTTTCAAATAAACTAAATTTTTTTAACTTACATTACACACAACTGAGAGTTTATCTTGTGTTACACACAACTCTAAGTTTTAACAAACAAAGTATGTTATAAATATATTTATTTAAAAACAACCATTATAAAATTGGAATTAAAAATAATGATATGAATTGTAATAAACAAATTTATGTAATATTTATAATGATTTTATATAAATAAAATATATTGATAAGAACATAATTATCTTTTTTGAATATCCTTTATATGTTTTGAAAATATTGTTTTGACAAAGAATTATTTTTTCTTCTTGTGCTCATTAAAAAAATTAGTTTTTTGTAAATTTTGAAAAATAATTTGATAAAACAAGGATTATTTTTCAAATAGAAATTTTGAAATTATCTTAGAGTGAATTTAAGGGATTCTTCTAAAAAATTTCAATTTTTGATAAATAGTGACAAATATTGAATTTTAATTAAAAACTTCCTTTTCATTTAAAATATTTATAATTTATAATTATATTTTTAACTGGTTTTGAAGTAAAATTAATTAAATTGTATATAAATGAATCTAATTTATTTTATATTAATAATATTCATATTAATGTTTAATATAAAAACATTTCAAAATTTTGATCATTTTCTCTGTAAAAACCCGCAATCTCATCACATTTGTGGGATTAGTTTTAAATTGAATTTTTATAATTATGTGAATGGAATTTGGAAAATTGGATTCAAATTTTGGAATAATAATTATTTATATTATATATTAAGTTAAAGATAATTTTTTTACAAAATGAATAGTAAATACTGTAAAAAGGATTTACCATGGTTATGGAAAAAATGGGTTTACTAGGGGTTAAAATAATAAGATAAGGGTAAAAATCACATATAAACAAGTATAAAAAATTACATGTTTTCCACTCAACTCGTTTATAAAAGGCCACAACATTACCATCTTCTAAAAACCATCAAAACCATTTTCATCAACCATCAAATTCCAAAATTAATTCTAAAATTTAATCCTCTCATTATATAATGCTTATTTTGGACATAAATCCAATCAAGGAAGTCTCTTGTTGCAAACCTAAGAAGGAAACCCGAAGAAGTGACAACATTAATCAACAAGAGTTTTTTTATTTATTCCTCCACCCATATAAATTTTTAGTATAACATTATGATATAATAAAATAATTATCATATATATATATATATATATATATATATATTAGTTTAAGTAAACTACATGAATCCATATCCACTTCTATCAAATGGTTTACAAAATAATTATTCATGTGTATGGTGGACTACCGCCTCGAGAACCAATGCCATTCAATTAGACATTTCCACCTCTCAACACTAGAAATAATGATTAATTTATTGATTATATATGATATTTATTATATTATTACTATTATGAAATTATTATATCACACATAACTTCACACTCTCTCTATTTTGGGAATACGATAACGTCACTCGTGTGTACAGTGGAATACAACCTCATGAAGTGATGTGATCCATTCATGATTTAAATGGAAGGAAATAAGAATGGATATAATGAACATATGTGATATATATAACATAAAAATTATTATGTAATTCTAATATGTATTTCATTTACCTTTATTTATTTCAATCTAACAGGAAAATGGGGACAATATTCTTGTGTACGTACGACATACCGTCTCCATTAACGATCTATTTAATTACCCATTACTAAAATATATAGATTAATCTAAATAAATGTATATTTTATATATATGATATTTATAATTTTTTTAAATTCTATAGATGATAAATCAATGATCAATGTAAGATGAAAAAAATCAAAGCATACATGAAAACAAAGTATTAATTTCCCAAAACGTGACTTTTACATGGAATTGTTAATAAATGGTTAATAAAAGGTCTTAAGGAAATAATATATGGTATGATATATATTTTTATATTTCACTAATTTATTTATAATAAAATTATATTTATTATTCATGATGTTTTAATTTGTATGAAATAAGTCTAGACTTAAGGTAATGGGTTTTTGTCAAACATTTATTTTATGTGAGTCACATGTCATATACACTACCAATATATTTTATGTGGTGTATGTAACTCCCATGAAGTTATATTATTATTATTATCTTGAAAATTTTTTGTATTTATATATACATTTTGTGATGTATCTTTCATGGGGTTTATGATTCAAAAGTTACCAAAGTTTCCAGGTATTTTTGTCTAAATTTTTCTTCTTTGAGACATATATTATGTTATGCACCTATATACTTTCACATGGTGAGTATACAAACCCTATAACATGTAATATAATGTATTTAATTATCATATTTATATCTTATGTTTCATTTGTTTTATTTCTTCATGGGCCTTGTAATTAAAAGTTACCAAAGTGATAAATATTTTATGTTACATACTCACTATTTGTCTGGATTATTTATGATTATGTTTCCAATGATAAAATATTATAACCAATAACATAATAAACTCATGAAATTTATCATACTATATTTATTCCTGATATTTTCTAGTAATATTAGCATTTTTAACTCTTTTTTTACTTGAATTATTTGATAAAATGTTTTCTAAAAAATCTCGCTGTATTTCTCTCTTCAGTCGGAAATCTGTTTTCTTCCAAAACCATGTATCTAAAAATTCTTTGAAAAATGTTTTATTTCTCTCCTATGATTTTTAAAATAAATTTCCCCATTTTTAAATTTTTATAAAATGTTTTGAAAGGACTATTCATTTATTTTTCCAAAAAATACCCATTTGGCTTTTCAAAAATATGTGAAAGGAATGTTCATTTTAATATGTACGATATGAATGGAATTATCGAATGGCATGACCAATAATTTACTTTATGATTCCATTACAATATTATAAGTTTATTTTATAAAAATTGGATTTTTAAAATGTTTTATGTTATAAAAAAATTCCATGGGGAATGTATATTTTCCTAAATATATGTTTTAATTGATGTTTCAAAATTATTTTCCATCTAATATGACATCCATTGATGTTACTTATGAATTACTGGGGATATTATCCAAGGATAACATTAATATTGTTTCTGTGAATGGTTTATGTTATGATTGTTTGATGTTTATGAAAACCTTTTCTCTTCCATAGGTTATAAAGTGATGAAATACTTTTGATACCATATTATTTTCATGGGTTATGCCATGATGAAATGTTTAAATGATTTTGAAACCTGGATATTTAACATAGGTTATGATATGTGGAGGTGTTTATAATATACATTTCTTTTCATGGGCTATGATATTATAAATTTTTTATGATATTGTTGAAAACAAAAATATGGTTTTCACTATAAGACTTGTGGGACCTATATCTCCCTCCAACACATTGGGTGAAGATTTATATCACATGATATGGACATGACTAGAATAGGGAGTGAACCTAGTTCAACAAGGAAATTTGTCTACTATGATGGTATTGGGAGTGAACCATGACTAGTATGATTGTTTGAGGAGTGAACCCATTCCATTACGATGTCCATTTAAGTGATCATTGATTAATATATAAATAATTTTCTATGCCTATGTGTATGAAAAAAATTTAATATCTATTGCAAATGTCATTCTCTCATATAAATTTTATTTGATTTCCTTTTGATTCATTTCTTATGAACTTCCAATCATTATTCTGTTACCCATGATTATGATATTTGATGTGTTGGGTATGATTTTAAAATGTTATGATCATGTTATCATATCATTACACTCATGATATTCTTACTTGACTCCCTTATTTATGATTATTGAGAATCTGATCGCACCCTTCCCGGTGTTTCCATTCCCCAGTTTAAGAAGAAAGGTATTATGTATGAAATTTTTAATAATGGTTATAGTTATAAATAACATTGTGGTTTATGACATACCTCTTATGGACCATTTTTTTATGTGTCTATGTTTCCAAAGTCATTGGACCTAAATGATTCTGACATGGATTTTTATTTTATGTAATGAATAATTCATTTAATAAGATATATTATTTATGTATTACAAGTTTAGGTATTAAAAATTACTAGAACATGGTGGGTTTTTTTGTGTAAGGTAATTGAAGGTGGAATTATGTAGTTATATTTAATTTTTCATAATTACTCTATAGAGGATGGATACAGTGTGGTTTTCATGTAACGGATTAGAGGTTTCTGTGTGGTGATAAACTTTTTTTTCACAATAACATTTTCTGGTTTATAAGATCTTATAATGGACCATGGAATAGATTTCAGACACACATTTGAACAGGAATCACTATGGTGTTTCAATCTTCTTTTCAATATAAAAATTTCTAATTTGGGACCCATTGTGGGATAACCCTAAATTTTGTGTTGTGATGCATATTTTTCAATATTTCAAGGAATTCATGAAGCCCCATTGAATTTTTTCCAAACCTTTCATCTAAAATATTGGGTACCTCTGGATCATATTTAATATAACATTCAGTACAAACCTTTTGGGTTCATAAAATACATTAGAAGATCAATTCTTTTCAATTTAAGGTTAGATACTCTCCCATTATAGCTATTTTCAACTACTATTCATTGTTTTCTCTCTCTCCTTTACTCAGGAAGGGGATGTGATCATTGATTATTAATGAAACATGTGGTTTATAGAGAAATACTTATAAAGGGAATTTTTTTCTAGGGTCCTTGGTGTGTGAGCTTCACTTGATTGGTAACCAAACATGATTTGGGTACTAGATCTTGAAAAATATTTAAATTGGAATCACATTATTGAGGGATATATAACCTTAATAAATAGGTGCCTAGTATATGGTTGTTGTCATGATATGATGATATGTTCTTTTGTACATTGAGACTCATTATTGATGTATATTTTTTCATATTATTTATTTCTTGTGATGTGTGTATGCATGGACTTGTGAGAACCATACCTGATATGACCAAATTTTATTAATATAACATTATATAATTGTGGTTGCTTCATACTTTCTGAAACTTTTATCAAGTATTAAGTTGAATGGTTTCTCAAAATTTCCTAAACAAATCCTTTGAGGGGGATTATAGGTGTTGTGACCAAGGCTATGGACTTATCGTTTCATGATGATACTAGTCGAATATAATTGAAATTTCCATTTAATGTCAGTGTATACCATATATGGGTGACCAATATAAAATGTGGAAGAATTTTGAAAGGGATAAAGACTATACATGGGTGATTTTAGTCCAATTCATGAATCATGTCAGGTGGATGTTCCATCAAGAGATGAAAGGAAACAAACTTACGGTGGGGGCGTGAGGAATTATGTAATGTTGGAACATAGATATTCAATAGATGGGTGTAGGTTTCTAAATTTATAAGTGGAGATACTTCCAAATTCCAAGACACACAATGAATGACACCACCATCTATACTAGTATAGTTATTATGTAAGTGGGACTAGGTTTAATGGAATCATGGATAGCGAATGATAAATGGAAAATTCTGTTGTTGATTTCCTACATATAAATTAATTCGTTATGGGGATTACACCAAATGTAAAAATACACATTTATTAAGGACACATTATTGGTATCCTACTAGGTTTACAATCACACACTACACGAGTATCTTGATGCACATACATACATTGTTATTAGGGACCCTCGAAAGGGAAATCTCCTAATGATAGGATGATAAGGAGATAGATCTTACTATTTAGAGGTAGTATCATGATGTACTCTGAAGTACAAAAAATGTATTTATATAATCTATTTTTTCTTTATTATAATGTAGTTGACCTTCCAAATTATATTTCCTTAGTTTATAACATGTTCTAACAATTAGATAGATGAAATTTCAAATGTTATAGAATTACTATCATGTAGTTCCATTTCCCTCTTTTTACAATATTTATCTAATGATATAGTTCTAAGGTGTGTCTCTTAGTATAGAGTTTATAAATTTTCCACCACACCATTCTTACCCTTGGTGCTTGTTGACAACATCATGTGTATAGTGGGGAATGTATGAGGTCTTGTGGAAATCTAACTCAAATTTGGTGATTCAAGTAGGGGAATGAATGTAATGATGTTCATATCAAACCTAGAGTATAAAAAGATTACGAGACTCTAAAATTATAAATATATTTAGGAAAAACATGAGAACATTGATGAATGGAAAGTTAAAGTTAATAAATTTAAGCTAAAAATATAGAGATGAATGTTTTAAGAAGATATAATGTTTGGGGGACATACTATTGTTGAAATCTTAATAAGATTGAATGAAAGTTTCAATAACACTTATTTAATTTTTGAAAAACTAGAAGATAAAACCATAATGAAAAATTTGATGAGAAAATTTATTGATAGTTTTAGTGCTATTTTTTTTAAACAATAGGTATGATTTATCTGTTGTTGTGTTCGATAATATACTTATTAATCGTGAAATTTGGATATATACCATGTTTAAGAAAAATAAAAAGGGGGAGGAGGATATGAAATTACATTCAATGAGAGATATTAAAATTAGGTTAGAGTATGATTCATATTTTAGTGAATCTAATGAGGATGAATAATTGGATAAAGACTACAATAGGATCATAAATCACATCTAAACGAACCTCTAAAAATAATAGGGTGTGTATAAAGGGAATATATAATTTAATAGATTCAAGTGTTGTAGAATTTTAAACATTTTTATTGACATCTGAAAAAATAAAGGTGGTCATTACGATTAATATAAAATGAAATAAATACTTTGGAAGAAGATATATAGAAAAAAACAAGGAATATATGAAGGCATGTGAAGGTATAAAAAGATTCACTGAAAGTAAAATAATTACCATAGTTTGCATTGAAGACAAATAATACTCCAATATAAGATTTAAATATAAAAAAAGAATGTATAGAAAAGTATAGTAACTTTTTGGTTAATATTGAAGTGCTTGAAAAAACCTCAAATTCTGGGGAAGCCGGTGAAGAAACTTATACTGATCACATGATAAAAACTAATATTGATGCATGATTTTATAAGAACACCTAATACAATAAGGAAATTAAATCCCTCATTAATTATATTGATAATATAATGGAATAAAAATATTATATTATCAAAAAATGAGATTTATTACTTTGAAAAAATTAAGAATCTCAAAGTGATGTTTTTGGAACAATACAAAATAATGAAAGATCATGATGAAAAATATATGGTAAAAAAAGATGAATTAAAATTGAATAGTTAAGGTAACATTATGAAAAAGGAATCTGACAGAGATTAGATGTTATTATAACAATGTCATGGATGTAAATTACAAGTCATCATATAAATTCGAGGATTGGTGAACAAAGTATCTAAATAAATATGTACCTAGGAACCATAAGAATGTAAAATCTATTTTGGAAAATAGATTTATTTATAATAGAAAATATGGGAATATGTGGTCTATAAAAAATCATGATAAGACCATTTCTTTGTATAGAGGATGTGTAGATGTCTCAAGAAGTTAAATTTATCCATGTCAAAGGAAAATAGAATGCATGGAATATACATGGAGAATAAGAAACATTTTATAGAACAATTAATTAATTTCATTGAAGATCATGTTTTAGAGGCTATTATTGAGGTTGTGGGTCATATGAAAATAAGAAAATGTTTTACTATATAATATTTCATTTCCTCTAAATAAAATGAGTCATGATTTTTGGGGGAATGTTTGATAAAATAAATAAAAATTCTTAGAAGAAGCATGTTTTGAATATAAATATATCAAAACATACTAGCTAGAATTTATTTAAATTTCTTGGATGAAATATGGGGAAGGTGTGACACAAAGTCAAAATACTAAATAATTAATGAAAATACTTATAGTAAAATATTATTCAATCTTCAATGTAACGCCCCGACCCCAGCTACCCAGAGCCGGTGCATTACTTCGTAACATTGGCATGATCACAAAAGATCAAGTCTCGAAAGACCGATTAGTTTAGTAGCCTTGGAAACACTAGATACATTCGTAAACGTTACATTACATCATAAAGTGAAAAACTACAATAACAAAGTCTCCATAGTCCACACTCATATCCTCTTCTGACAATCCCTACAGGTCATTCATAACATAATTCTTCACATCCTGGAAAATATTAAAACATTGAAAGGGGTGAGCTCAGATGCTCAGTAAGGATAACAATATTGCGGAAGCTTTCATAAATAAACATTTAAATTTAAGGCAATGTATAACTAAAACAAAAGCCTTTTTAAACTTGAACTTCAGCATAATATGGAAAAAATAAAATTAAATAATGCCATTTACTTACTCACATGGATATTCTACTAGTCAAATAATCACATGCAATATCAATAACCACTTTCATAATGAGGGAATGTATAATGCCGGACATTCTGAAACATTTTGTCAAGGCCTCGGCCAAGACGTCTAAAATGATTAAGGCCTCGGACAAAACCATAAATCAAATTGGGAAAGGGCCTCGGCCAATTCCACGTCTAGTTGTCTCATGAGACCTACCGATGAAATTTTTTTAGAAGATACTTATGTTTAAAATTTCTCAAATATACTCCAGTGTTTTTATGAAAACATTATGAAAGCTTCTGAAAACAAAATAACTAATCTTGAGACTTCTTGACTAATTACAGGCCATGATGGGTCCACGCCCAATCCCTTCCTGACTACCACACTCGAGAGTCAGGTTTTCTGAAAACATTTTTAAGTTTGCGTTAAATACGTATACATTTGCACTGTATTTTCATATATTAGAGAGAAATATCTCTTTTTTTAAATCATTTAAAAATCACATAATTATAAAAAAAACCTTTTGAATAAACGTAAAAGTCAAAGGGGTTTATACACCGTATAAAAGAAAGTTGTGTATAAAACAAAATATGCCTCAATGAATAGAGATTGAGAAGAAATCTCATAAAAAGATAATTTTTAAATAAAATATATCTATTATGTGTATTCACTATATGTACACATAATGTAACGCCCCGACCCCAGCTACCCAGAGTCGGTGCATCATTACATAACATTGGCATGATCAAAAGAAAGATCAAATCCCGAAAGACCGATTAGTTTAGTAGCCCTGGAAACACTAGATATATTCATAAGTTTTACATTACATCATAAAATGAAAAACTACTACAACAACATAATGTTTCCACAGTCCACACTATAATCCCCTCATAATATCCCTGCAGGTCATTCATAACTTACATCTTCACATCCTGGGAAAAATAAAACATAGAAAAGGGGTGAGCTCAAATGCCCAGTAAGGATAACAATATAGCGGAACATTCAAAAATAAGCATAAACATTTAAGGCAATGAATTACTAAAACAAAAGCCATTTAAACTTGAACTTCAACATAGTATGGCAAAAGTAAAATGAAAAAAATGCCATTTACTTGTGCACATGGATATTCTACTAATCGAATAATCACATGAAAAAATCAATAACCACTTTCATAATGTTGGAATGCATAATGTTAAACGTTAATTTCTTTGTCTAGGCCTCATCCCAAGACCTAGGGGTTACTTCTAACCGGGACCCAACCCGGAGTGACTCTAATAACCGGACACCAACCCGGAGTGCCTCTAATAACCGGACACCAACCCGGAGTGCCTCTAATAACCGGACACCAACCCGGAGGGCATACTTTTACCAGTCCCTAACCTGGAGGGCTTACTTTAACCAGTCCCCAACCTGGAGGGCTTACTTTTACCAGTCCCCAACCTGGAGGGCTTACTTTTACCGGTCCCCAACCCGGAACATACTTGTTTAGCACATTCATCTGAAGAAAAGTTTGAAATATAACATAAACATTTGGATTAAAACTAGCATACGAAATGTTAATAGTTTCACCATAAACTATGAATGATATAAAATAGCACATCCACAGTCAAACATATCACAAAACCTTCAATACAATATAGAAGTTTTGTATTATAATAAATCAACTTCAAATAAGCGTAAAATCCATTAAAGGATGTTGACATAGATGAAATCAAAACACTTTTTAGAGAAATATCTCTTTCTATTTTTGAAATCATTTAAGAGCCATATAAAATAAAACATTTTCTTGAAAATATTCTTGTAAGATTGTAAGGAAAGCTTTGACGATTTTATAACGGCGGAAAATAACCGCACCCGCCGTATAAGTAAAAAAAACATTATTATCTTAATTCTGTCGAAAAGGTCAAAAAGGACCTTGTTTTGAAAACGACGGAAAGATTCCTTTATAAACCTCTTACAAAAAGTCAAACAAGGGTATAAATGAATTTAACCCATATTCTTGTAAATAATAAATATGTTTTGAAATACATTTTCGAAGAAACATGGATGTGGATGATAAAGAAATCCCAGTAGATTATTACGTATAAACAACCTCGGATAATGAAGAGATTGTGAAATAACCCTTACCTTGTACTTTTCCTTGGTTGGGGTAGGTTAACCTCCTCTTCTTCGGGTTCTTCCTTTTGATTTGATCAAAAGGGCTCCTTAGGTTGGCTTTCTGATCAAACTAAGGCCTCTAGGTTGTAGTGAGGGATGTTGGGAGAGTATTTGGGCAGAGTTTGGCCGAACCAAAAGGCTTTAGAGGTGTGTAGAAATGAGAAGGAGGAGTGCCCTTTTATAAGAGGGGTGAGGGGCACCTTTGGAAAAGCTAGAAATATTAATTTATATTAAATTCATATTCGGTTTCTAAAGGCTCCAAAGTTGATTATTCAACGGTTAAGGTGGGGATAGGTCGAAAAAAACTCAACCAATAGAATTTAGACAGGTTTGGGTACTTATATTAACCTTATCTTTAAGTATCAACTCTAAGTTAATTAGTTTCACTTTTACAATGTCTCTTTGTATTTTTATATAATATGGTTAATAAACTTACTATATACATCCAAGAGACCCCCAAGTGGTCCATTAATGATGAACCTATCATGATATAAGTCTCTTGGCCGAACCTTAGATTTTTAGGAATTTAATATCAATTAATAATATAATATTTGTTTTAAGAACTCTTTTATGTCAATTTTGACACTATTCAATAGTTGATTTTTGTGAAACTCATAACAGATTGATTACTTCGAACAAAGTCAATTAAATCAATCCTAATATATCATATTATCCTAGAAAATTAGTTTAATTCATTAAAAGTTTCATATTATATTTATTTGGGTATTTATAATATCAATTATTTTAATTTTTCACTATTATAGTAATTACTGCATCATCATTGTGTCATAAATAAAATAAATTATTTAATGTCTAAAAATTATAAATAAAATATCATTATGTAGGAAATCTTTTTATCTTTCTAATGAATATTTATAATATAAAATCCAACTTATATAACCCTATGTAACAATTACTTTGCTAAAAGATATATGCTTGTGTCATTTTTGTATTCATTTTGACTTAATTAAAATAAAGTGTCATTATCACTTATAAGTGGATCCATGGGGTCCCAAAATTGACACAAAGATGCCCATGGTCGACCATGTATCAACCAATAGGGTTAAGACACGTTTTAGGGTAATTTAGTATTATTATAATATTATTTTTTAACCCTTATTTACCGGATTTACCCTAAACCATGGTAAATAAAATATTTACCGCAGTAATTATTCAAAATGTCTAAAAATAAAAGTTACCTATTTACACAATTTGAACATCCTGATTCCAAATATGGAATCCATTTTCCTAAATTCAAAACACAGAAGTGGCAGAAATTAATTTAAAATTAATTCCCGCTGTCAAAACAAAAAGCGTGTTTTTAAGAGATAATAACTATCAAAAGATTGACACTTGTTTATGTTCGGTTTAATTGTAAAATTATGTACAATGACCAACATTATATTAAATAGTAAAAATATATTCTAAATATACTTTAAAACCACTCAAATTCATAATTTATCACTATTAATTATTTTGATTAAAAAAGTTGTTTTTAATTAAAATTTAGTAATTTTCACTATTCATCAAAATATGAAAGTTATCCGAAAAGTACCAAAATTTCACCTTAGGCTAAATTTGATATTCCGAATCCAAAAATGAAGTCCATTTTAAAATATAAAATATATATAACTTCAAAAAGTAGGTATTACTATTCATAACAACTAGTTTGATTGGTTACGGTGTGTTAGAACTCGAAGTTGCGTACAACACATGCTACTGTTTTATCCAAAGGAAAGCGTACCGTGGACGCTTGGGATGTTTCATTTTAAATTTTTTGATGTCTCCATTTAGTCAAAAAGTTTAAAATATTTTATTTAAAAAGGTTTCACTATTAGAAGTTGATAAAAGTGAAATACTGAAAATGAATTTGTTCTTGCATTATGACTAAGAAACTCATAATAGGGATTCTAAAATTATAAGGATTATATAAAGTTCAAAATGTAGTTAATACTATTCATGACCTCTTTTAATGGTGTGATTGAACTCGGTGTTGCGTGTAGTGCAAGTTATTGAATTATTTTTAAGAAATAACACACTCTGAAATCCTGGGGTGTTACATTCTCCCCTCCTTCAATAAATTGCGTCCTCGCAATTTGAAATTGTTCTTCGAAGATAAAAGGTTGAAAGTAGAAAATATATTTGTGGGAAAACCCACATTGGAAATTGGGTTACTAAAATTTAGTCTTAATATGAGGAAAAGAGAAATTAAAGGGTCACCACCAAATTATGATCTCGATTAGGAGAACATTGGTGGAAATTAGAGACATATAATCGGAGGAAAAACGTAAATATTTATAGGTAGTGATTGAGGTCATCAATCACAAACAAGTGTATAATTGAGGTCCTTAAACTCATCAATCTATGATGATTTGAAGTACCATCGGTTCAAAAAAATATAGGGTATTGGGATAACACATTTTTGACGTTTCAAAATATCTTAGTTGAAATCCCACATCGAAAAATGAATTAACGAGGCCTCTATTTAAAATAAAGAGTCGAAAGTATGAAGATTACCGAAAATAACACATACTAGGGTTCCATGTAAGAAAATATGGATATGGAAGAAAAATCTAGCCATCAATTATCTGATGGAGAGTGGTAGAGAACATGGCTATGAAAAGGCCAACAATCCCAAAGCCATAAATTTGTGATGATTTAAGGTACCATCTAGGACAACATTTTTGTTCTAAGTTTCTATTATTAATGTTGAGGAATTTATTTATGAGATTGGATAAGATAATAAGGAGATATACTTAGTTTATAATTAGAGTTTTATCCATTAATAAATTTCTACCAAAACTCATCATTCACTCGTAAAAAAAATTCTATTTATACTATTCATAGAGGGTTCCAAAATAAACGAATTTATAATTCATCTACCAGATCTTTTAAAAAACTACTTTATTTAATCCAGGACATCTCGTGGGATAGTGGTAGGTGATACACCCTTGTCGCCCTTTGGTTGCGGGTTCAAGTCTCGCAGCCTTGCCGGACGCGACGGGTTGCCGCCCGACCTCCGGGTTGTCCTTTTATGGCAATCCAAAATAATCCAAACTAGCACTATCCAAAATAATTCTGTCCAAACTCACAGTCCAACATTCATAAGGAAGGTAAACATAATATAGATCCTTTTTACCCTGTAATAGCATATGAATACCTTCATCATGTATTACCATATTCCATATTGATTACATTCATGCTCCCTTATTCCATATAGAATGCTGGATATACTTCATTAATCCAAAAATGTTTTAAACCCCAACAATGATGGAATATACAAATCATTAATCAGTTCCAAGGTAGTCAAGAATATCCAATATAATTTATCCAAAACAATCACATATTATTCCAAAATCACTACCTTAGTATCAGAACTATATTATGGTTTATCATTCTCTCAACCATATATTTTCCAAAAATCTATCCTGCTAATGAGTCACTTTTCTTTGTTCCACACAATCTCAAGTCCTTAATGAAATAGTACTGCAGTACAATCCTTATATACTCCATAATTATTATAACAAGTACATTGTTGATACAAAGCTCAATTGATATAATAAACATAAGAACTCTAATCATTCCTCTTCATCTGTGGTAGTATCATAACTTGATTATTATCCAATAACATCATTTGCGGCATAGTCTGATGACTGGGACATAGGTTCGCGCAGTGTCCAAACTCCTTGAAAATGAAGCATTGTACATTTAAAACCATTTTCTTACCCTTGCAGTCACGTACTTTATGCCCTTTTCCTCCACACTTATAACAAACTCCCATTCCTTTCAGGCAAGTTCCAGGGTGTTTCTTTCCACAGTTACCACATATGGGAAAATTCTTCTTTTCCCTCTTCCCTTTATCCATCTTTCTCTCTTCCATCCTTTTCTTCTCTTGCTTCCCTTCAAATCCATAGGACTCAGTAAACTCTTTACATGTCTTATCAACACATGATATTATTTCTTCATATGATGATAATACATGGGAGACTATTTCTCTTATAAATTCTAGCTTAAGACCATGAATGATATGATCCTTCCTTCTCTTTGAATCATGTGTATTTCTGGAGTTCTCATTCCTTCTACTGGGCGCCATTTCTACACCTTGGCATAAACTAGATCAGTTTATGAATCAAAATACATAATCCCATACTTATAAAACACCTAACATAAATTGAACTATTTATGGATATAATCCATAATCATAAGAATGTTTTCTTTGAGGAAGTATATACTCATAATCCCTTCAAAATGATTTTTAAAGAAAATGAGAGTTATCCTAAGCATATCCCCCGGGAGTGTCGTAACCAAGAGTGCAGCAAGGCCCGTTGTCGTGCACCAGTTCCCGTTCGAGTCTAGCTCAAAGCGGTGTTTTCGGGTTTTACCCCTAGGTACATCTGTGCCAGAGCCGCCTCTACCTGCTCGTATCCAGACAGGGATGTATTGCTTGGAAAACTCACAAAATCTCTACAATACCAAAATTCTAGGAAGTTCTTCTATACTAATCCTCAAAGTTCATCTTAGGTCTACGTGCTCTAATCAGAGTTTATCTAAATCTAGCTTCCAAGGTTTGTACTAAACTTCCTCTGATACCAACTGTAACGCCCCGACCCCAGCTACCCAGAGTCGGTGCATCATTACATAACATTGGCATGATCACAAGAAAGATCAAATCCCGAAAGACCGATTAGTTTAGTAGCCCTGGAAACACTAGATATATTCATAAGTTTTACATTACATCATAAAATGAAAAACTACTACAACAACATAATGTTTCCACAGTCCACACTATAATCCCCTCATAATATCCCTGCAGGTCATTCATAACTTACATCTTCACATCCTGGGAAAAATAAAACATAGAAAAGGGGTGAGCTCAAATGCCCAGTAAGGATAACAATATAGCGGAACATTCAAAAATAAGCATAAACATTTAAGGCAATGAATTACTAAAACAAAAGCCTTTTAAACTTGAACTTCAACATAGTATGGCAAAAGTAAAATGAAAAAAATGCCATTTACTTGTGCACATGGATATTCTACTAATCGAATAATCACATGCAAAAATCAATAACCACTTTCATAATGTTGGAATGCATAATGCTAAACGTTAATTTCTTTGTCTAGGCCTCATCCCAAGACCTAGGGGTTACTTCTAACCGGGACCCAACCCGGAGTGCCTCTAATAACCGGACACCAACCCGGAGTGCCTCTAATAACCGGACACCAACCCGGAGTGCCTCTAATAACCGGACACCAACCCGGAGGGCATACTTTTACCAGTCCCTAACCTGGAGGGCTTACTTTAACCAGTCCCCAACCTGGAGGGCTTACTTTTACCAGTCCCAAACCTGGAGGGCTTACTTTTACCGGTCCCCAACCCGGAACATACTTGTTTAGCACATTCATCTGAAGAAAAGTTTGAAATATAACATAAACATTCGGATTAAAACTAGCATACGAAATGTCAATAGTTTCACCATAAACTATGAATGGTATAAAATAGCACATCCACAGTCAAACATATCACAAAACCATCAATACAATATAGAAGTTTTGTATTATAATAAATCAACTTCAAATAAGCGTAAAATCCATTAAAGGATGTTGACATAGATGAAATCAAAACACTTTTTAGAGAAATATCTCTTTCTATTTTTGAAATCATTTAAGAGCCATATAAAATAAAACATTTTCTTGAAAATATTCTTGTAAGCTTGTAAGGAAAGCTTTGACGATTTTATAACGGCGGAAAATAACTGCACCCGACGTATAAGTAAAAAAAAAACATTCTTATCTTAATTCTGTCGAAAAGGTCAAAAAGGACCTTGTTTTGAAAACGACGGAAAGATTCCTTTATAAACCTCTTACAAAAAGTCAAACAAGGGTATAAATGAATTAACCCATATTCTTGTAAATAATAAATATGTTTTGAAATAAATTTTGAAGAAACATGGATGTGGATGATAAAGAAATCCCAGTAGATTATTACGTATAAACATCCTCGGATAATGAAGAGATTGTGAAATAACCCTTACCTTGTACTTTTCCTTGGTTGGGGTAGGTTAACCTCCTCTTCTTCGGGTTCTTCCTTTTGATTTGATCAAAAGGGCTCCTTAGGTTGGCTTTCTGATCAAACTAAGGCCTCTAGGTTGTAGTGAGGGATGTTGGGAGAGTATTTGGGCAGAGTTTGGCCGAACCAAAAGGCTTTAGAGGTGTGTAGAAATGAGAAGGAGGAGTGCCCTTTTATAAGAGGGGTGAGGGGCACCTTTGGAAAAGCTAGAAATATTAATTTATATTAAATTCATATTCGGTTTCTAAAGGCTCCAAAGTTGATTATTCAACGGTTAAGGTGGGGATAGGTCGAAAAAAACTCAACCAATAGAATTTAGACAGGTTTGAGTACTTAT
Source organism: Viscum album (assembly GCA_963277665.1). Taxonomy (NCBI): domain Eukaryota; kingdom Viridiplantae; phylum Streptophyta; class Magnoliopsida; order Santalales; family Viscaceae; genus Viscum; species Viscum album. Next base: position 929,828,732 of record OY728141.1, on the reverse strand, counting down.
ATTAACCTTATCTTTAAGTATCAACTCTAAGTTAATTAGTTTCACTTTTACAATGTCTCTTTGTATTTTTATATAATATGGTTAATAAACTTACTATATACATCCAAGAGACCCCCAAGTGGTCCATTAATGATGAACCTATCATGATATAAGTCTCTTGGCCGAACCTTAGATTTTTAGGAATTTAATATCAATTAATAATATAATATTTGTTTTAAGAACTCTTTTATGTCAATTTTGACACTATTCAATAGTTGATTTTTGTGAAACTCATAACAGATTGATTACTTCGAACAAAGTCAATTAAATCAATCCTAATATATCATATTATCCTATAAAATTAGTTTAATTCATTAAAAGTTTCATATTATATTTATTTGGGTATTTATAATATCAATTATTTTAATTTTTCACTATTATAGTAATTACTGCATCATCATTGTGTCATAAATAAAATAAATTATTTAATGTCTAAAAATTATAAATAAAATATCATTATGTATGAAATCTTTTTATCTTTCTAATGAATATTTATAATCTAAAATCCAACTTATATAACCCTATGTAACAATTACTTTGCTAAAAGATATATGCTTGTGTCATTTTTGTATTCATTTTGACTTAATTAAAATAAAGTGTCATTATCACTTATAAGTGGATCCATGGGGTCCCAAAATTGACACAAAGATGCCCATGGTCGACCATGTATCAACCAATAGGGTTAAGACACGTTTTAGGGTAATTTAGTATTATTATAATATTATTTTTTAACCCTTATTTACCGGATTTACCCTAAACCATGGTAAATAAAATATTTACCGCAGTAATTATTCAAAATGTCTAAAAATAAAAGTTACCTATTTACACAATTTGAACATCCTGATTCCAAATATGGAATCCATTTTCCTAAATTCAAAACACAGAAGTGGCAGAAATTAATTTAAAATTAATTCCCGCTGTCAAAACAAAAAGCGTGTTTTTAAGAGATAATAACTATCAAAAGATTGACACTTGTTTATGTTCGGTTTAATTGTAAAATTATGTCCAATGACCAACATTATATTAAATAGTAAAAATATATTCTAAATATACTTTAAAACCACTCAAATTCATAATTTATCACTATTAATTATTTTGATTAAAAAAGTTGTTTTTAATTAAAATTTAGTAATTTTCACTATTCATCAAAATATGAAAGTTATCCGAAAAGTACCAAAATTTCACCTTAGGCTAAATTTGATATTCCGAATCCAAAAATGAAGTCCATTTTAAAATATAAAATATATATAACTTCAAAAAGTAGGTATTACTATTCATAACAACTAGTTTGATTGGTTACGGTGTGTTAGAACTCGAAGTTGCGTACAACACACGCTACTGTTTTATCCAAAGGAAAGCGTACTGTGGATGCTTGGGATGTTTCATTTTAAATTTTTTGATGTCTCCATTTAGTCAAAAAGTTTAAAATATTTTATTTAAAAAGGTTTCACTATTAGAAGTTGATAAAAGTGAAATACTGAAAATGAATTTGTTCTTGCATTATGACTAAGAAACTCATAATAGGGATTCTAAAATTATAAGGATTATATAAAGTTCAAAATGTAGTTAATACTATTCATGACCTCTTTTAATGGTGTGATTGAACTCGATGTTGCGTGTAGTGCAAGTTATTGAATTATTTTTAAGGAATAACACACTCTGAAATCCTGGGGTGTTACACATAAAGAAAGTATAAATACAAGATAGGACATAATAATATAATGACATAATTTGAATGTAGGAGATTAACCCAAAGAATGGAAGTTGGGTTAAGAAATTCCCTTACCTCGTGTCTGACTTGACTCAACCGTTCTTTAACCTCCTGAATAATAAACTAGAGTTAATATATACCTTATTAAGAACCATTTTTAATTTCATTATCCTTTTTATATCACTTATTACAATGTTATGAACATTATATAATTATTTAAGTTAATAACGGTCATTTTGTCGATCTTTGGTACTTGAGTCAACAATAAACTTCTTATAATTACAAGTTGTTTATGTGGTAGAATATCCATTATCTCCAGAATTATATTCATGATTTATATGTCATATATATCATATATATCCAGTATATACATTCATTCATAATATTACGTAACATTTAGAGGTAAGAAATGAAATGCACCGTTCATGGAGACGGTAAGCCGTACGTACGCATGAACGCTAATTTCATTTCTATTTCGTATCTAATGGAATGAAATCATAATGATATAAATTTATAATATAATTACAGTATAATATAGTGTATAATACCATTTAATCCATCCTTTATACATCCCACATATGGCATTAACGATTCAAATCACTTTGAGGGGGCGGTAGTCCGCACTTCCTAAAATGAAATTATCGTGTTTTACCCATAATGGAAATCATAAAGTATGCCATAAATGAGAAATACAGAAGCATAAGTAAAACATAAACATATTATATATCATATATAAAAATAGTGACATCTTAATGGCCACCTTTGAAGGTGTTATATGAGTGTTGAACAATCATCGTTTCGTGAGGCAGAAATTCTCCATCCATAGAAACCGTATGTTCTTTAACCATTATATGTAGGTGTGTGTAAATGTAGCTCGAATTCTTCTTATGACAACATACTAGTATATTGAGGATACCGGTTATGTTAAAAAATAAATGAATAAAAAGAGTTTATGGGGTTGGAGAAGAAAAATAAAACAAAACAACATTAGAGAAGACATTACCTCAAAATCGAGTAACTCTTTTTGATTTGAGCCAAAGGCTTCCTTGAGAATAGTTCTGCCCAAAGTGAGGATTCTAGGAGTAATAGGGGGAAGTTGGGAGAGTATTTGGGCAGAGTTTGGCCGAGAAAAATGGCTTGAAGGTGTGAATAAGGTGGGAGAGGTGGGGGCCTTTTATAAGAGGAGAGGAGGGGCTCTTTTGGAAAGATTGAAATGTTACATTATTACACAATCCTTTTTGGATTATAAAGGTCCCAAACTTATATAATTCGTGTCTAAGGAGATAAGGGTTCGAAAGATCCTAATCCAATAGGCTTTGGACAAGTGTAAGACTTGGATTGTGCATTATCATCTCATTTTATTTAAATTGTTAAATAATAAGGTCATCGCCGCATCATAATGATGTCATAAATAATTTAATTTATTTAATGTCTAAAAATTATAAAAAAAATACTATGATGTAGGAAATCTTTTTATGTTTCTAATGAATATTTATAGTTAAAATTTGGACTTGTGTAACCCCACTTAAAAACTGTTTTAGTAAAACAATTCATGTTTGTGTCAATTTAATTTTAACATTAAATAAATATATATTAATGTCATTTTCCAACCAAAGTGGCTCCATGGGGTCCCCATGTTGACCCATGGGTTTTCTTGGTCGGAAATGACTCATCCAATAGGAGTAGGATAAGTTTCAAGGTCATCTCATATTATTAAAACATTATTATTACCTTAAACTACACTAATTACCTCTAATCGCGATTAAGAACTTAAAAGTTACTATTCACCAAAAAATTATTTTAATCTCATTGAACCACATTTTACTTTTTAATGACAACCATGTATGTCGGATTTTTGAAAATAAAATCACAGAAGTCGTAATATTTAATTTAAACGAAAAATCAGTTATTTAACTACCACTTAGTGGTTTCACTATTCATCAAAAATTGAAGTTTTTCAGAACAATGCCAAAATTTCACCCTAAGCTATAATTGATATTCCGAATTCAATAATGATGTCTATTTTACAAAATTCCAAATATATAAGTTGAATTAATGAATTTTATAATTAATTCCCGCTGTCATAACAAATAGCGTGTTTTTAAGAAACAATTTATATCAAAAGATTAGCAATTGTTTATGTCTAATTTCAATGTTAAATTAATTCTATTGACCACCATTGGATAAAATAGTAAAAATATATTCTAATTATACTTTAAAACAACTAAATAGTATAATCTATCACTATAAATTATTTTGATTAAAAAAGTTGTTTTAAGTATTTTTCACTATTCATAAAAATTGGAAGTTCTCAGAAAATTACGAAAAATTCAACTTTGGATAATTTCGATATTACGAATATAAAATTTCTATAATTTTAAAAAGTGGTTATTACTATTCATAATGGCTACTTTGATTAGTCACTGTGCTTTAGAACTCGAAGTTGCGTACAATGCAAGCTATTGCATTATTGAATGAGAAGCGTATCGTGGAAGCTCGGGGTGTTACATTCTCCCCTCCTTCAATAAATTGCGTTCTCGCAATTTGAAATTTTTATTTGAAAATAAAAGGTTGAAAAGAGAAAATAACTTTGTAGAAAACCCACATCGGAAATAAGATTAATAAAATTTAGCCTTAATAAGAGGGAAAATGAAATGAAAAAGTCACCACCCAATTATGATCTCGATTAGGAGAACATTGGTGGCAATTAGAGACATATAATTGGAGGAAAAACGTAAATATTTGTAGGGAGTGATTGAGGTCATCAATCACAATCAACTGTCAAATTGAGGGCCTCAAATCCTTCAATCTATGTTGATTTAAAATATCATCAGTTCCACAAGACATAAGGTATTAGGATAACACATTTTTTTTGTTTTAATATCCCTTTAATAAAGTTTAAGAATTAATTTATTCATTGAATAAGAGATAGGTATATATATATTTATGCTTCACAATTAGAGTTTCAACCTTCAACTCATCTTTCACTGAAAAAGATAATAGAACTCAAAAATATTATACTTATCCTAATTTTATAAGGCTCCAAATGTTAACACATACCATTTAAGTTAGTAAAATTATTTTGTAATAACCAGGGACTTCCTGTAGGCTAGTGGTAGGAAATAAAGGCATGTCGCACTATGATTGTGGGTTCGATTCCTGCAGCTTTGTCCGACGCGACGGGTTATGCCCCACCCTGCAGGTTGTCCTTTTCCTAAAACTATAGTATCATAATATTCCAAAAATAATCTTCATAAATTTTTTAACCATAAACAATACTATCAAAAGATTAACTTAATCCACTCCAACCTTTATAGTTATCCAAAATACCTCTGTCAAGACTGTCTCTAAAAGGTCTCTTAATTCCAAAATCAATTTATCAGATTCCTCAAACAAAGTAATGTTTCTCTTATTGTGACATACTAAAAATATAATTACCTTCATCACATTAAAACCTTACTGAAATCAACAAGTACTGCAGTACAATCCTTATATATATATCACATTATTCTAATAACCAGAATATAATCCATGAGTCCAAAAGCACCAATACATTAGTTATTCTGCTTCAACTGTAGTAATAGCATAAGATTTTCCTTGATCCCTTGGCCTTTTCTGAGGTAATTTTCCTTGACGCTTAGGAAATTCATTTGCATAACGCCCCATTTCCCTACAATTTTAGCATTCAACTTTGACAGCCTCTTTCTTTCCCTTGCAATCACGAGCCTGGTGACCCTTTTCTCCACATTTATAACAAACTCCCATTCCTTTTAGGCAAGTACCAGGGTGATTCTTCCCACAATTATCACATAATGGAAAATCCTTCTTTCCCTTTTTCCCTTTATCTGTCTCTTGTTCCACCATTCTCTTCTTCTCGTGCTTTACTTTGTTGTCATAAGACTTAGAGAATTCCTTTTCTGTCTTGATAGCACACGAGACAATATCTTCATATGATGAGAAGGATTGTGATACCAAAGCTCAACGGAGAAATGGTTTTAACCCATAAAAGAAACGATCAATCTTACTCCTTGGGTTACGTATATAATCGGCAGCATGCCTTGCTAACCTTGTAAAGTTAGCCTCATACTTTGCGACATTCTAATCCTCCTTCTGCCTCAAACTCATAAATTGCCTTTCCATATCTACTCGATGGTCACGAGGAAAGTATTTTTCTAAGAAAAGCTCTTTGAACTCCCTCCATTCCATATTCGATACGTCATCATCTTCCTTTGTGTTTTGAATCAGCGACCACCACTGATCGGCATCTCCAGTGAGGCGGTAAACTGCCATGACAACCTTCTCCCTTTCGCTACTCCCCAAGGGATTGAATATTTTCTCTAAGGAGTTTATCCATTGCTCGGCTACTATAGGATTTGTACTCCCATTGAAGGTTGGTGTTTGTTGCCTCATGAAACGATCTAGCATTGATCCTCCACGTTGCGGATCAGGGTGCTCCATACGAGTAAGGTTATTATTCATAACCAGAGTGAGTTGTCCCAGTATGGTAATAAGTTGATCAGCACCATTTGTATCTCCAGATCCACAATAATTATCTTGAGCAGGAGGGCAATCCCTACACGAAGTGCGTGCATTGATACGGTTTCCATTCCTTCCACTAGGCGCCATTTCTAAACAATGGCATAAACTAGATTAGTTTATGAATTAAAATACATAATTCCATATTTGTAAAACACTTTACATAAATTGAACTATTTATGGATATAATCCATAATCATAAAAAAAGTTTTATTTGAGGAAGTATATACTCATTACCCTTCATAGTAGTTTGTAAATAAAATGAGAATTATCCTAAGCATATCCCCCGGGAGTGTCGTAACCAAGAGTGTAGCAAGGCCCGTTGTCGTGCACCAGTTCCCGTTCGAGTCTAGCTCAAAGCGGTGTTTTTGGGTTTTACCCCTAGGTACATCTATGCCAGAGTCGCCTCTACCTGCTCGTATCCAGACAGGGATGTATTGCTCGGAAAACTCATAACATCTCTATAATACCAAAATTATAGGATGTTCTTCTATACTAATCCTCAAAGTCTATCTTAGGTCTACATGCTCTAATCAGAGTTTATCTAAATCGCTTCCAAGGTTTGTACTAAACCGCCTCTGATACCAACTGTAACGCCCCGACCCCAGCTACCCAGAGCCGGTGCATTACTTCGTAACATTGGCATGATCACAAAAGATCAAGTCTCGAAAGACCGATTAGTTTAGTAGCCTTGGAAACACTAGATACATTCGTAAATGTTACATTACATCATAAAGTGAAAAACTACAATAACAAAGTCTCCATAGTCCACACTCATATCCTCTTCTGACAATCCCTGCAGGTCATTCATAACATAATTCTTCACATCCTGGAAAATATTAAAACATTGAAAGGGGTGAGCTCAGATGCTCAGTAAGGTTAACAATATTGCGGAAGCTTTCATAAATAAACATTTAAATTTAAGGCGATGTATAACTAAAACAAAAGCCTTTTTAAACTTGAACTTCAGCATAATATGGCAAAAATAAAATTAAATAATGCCATTTACTTACTCACATGGATATTCTACTAGTCGAATAATCACATGCAATATCAATAACCACTTTCATAATGAGGGAATGTATAATGCCAGACATTCTGAAACATTTTGTCAAGGCCTCGACCAAGACGTATAAAATGATTAAGGCCTCGGCCAAAACCATAAATCAAATTGGGAAAGGGCCTCGGCCAATTCCACGTCTAGTTGTCTCATGAGACCTACTGATGAAATTTTTTAGAAGATACTTATGTTTAAAATTGCTCAAATATACTCCAGTGTTTTTATGAAAACATTATGCAAGCTTCTGAAAACAAAATAACTAATTCTGAGACTGCTCGACTAATTACAGGCCATGATGGGTCCACGCCCAATCCCTTCCTGACTACCACACTCGAGAGTCAGGTTTTCTGAAAACATTTTTAAGCTTGCGTTAAATACGTATACATTTGCACTGGATTTTCATATATTAGAGAGAAATATATCTTTTTTTAAATCATTTAGAAATCACATAATTATAAAAAAAACCTTTTGAATAAACGTAAAAGTCAAAGGGGTTTATACACCGTATAAAAGAAAGTTGTGTATAAAACAAAATATGCCTCAATGAATAGAGATTGAGAAGAAATCTCTTAAAAAGATAATTTTTAAATAAAATATATCTATTATGTGTATTCAATATATGTACACATAAAGAAAGTATAAATACAAGATATGACATAATAATATAATGACATAATTTGAATGTAGGAGATTAACCCAAAGAATGGAAGTTGGGTTAAGAAATTCCCTTACCTCGTGTCTGACTTGACTCAACCGTTCTTTAACCTCCTGAATAATAAACTAGAGTTAATATATACCTTATTAAGAACCATTTTTAATTTCATTATCCTTTTTATATCACTTATTACAATGTTATGAACATTATATAATTATTTAAGTTAATAACGGTCGTTTTGTCGATCTTTGGTACTTGAGTCAACAATAAACTTATTATAATTACAAGTTGTTTATGTGGTAGAATATCCATTATCTCCAGAATTATATTCATGATTTAGATGTCATATATATCATATATATCCAGTATATACATTCATTCATAATATTACGTAACATTTAAAGGTAAGAAATGAAATGCACCGTTCATGGAGACGGTAAGCCGTACGTACGCATGAACGCTACTTTCATTTCTATTTCGTATCTAATGGAATGAAATCATAATGATATAAATTTATAATATAATTAAAGTATAATATAGTGTATAATACCATTTAATCCATCCTTTATACATCCCACATATGGCATTAACGATTCAAACCACTTTGAGGGGGCGGTAGTCCGCACTTCCTAAAATGAAATTATCGTGTTTTACCCATAATGGAAATAATAAAGTATGCCATAAATGAGAAATAGAGAAGCATAAGTAAAACATAAACATATTATATATCATATATAAAAATAGTTACATCTTAATGGCCAACTTTGAAGGTGTTATATGAGTGTTGAACAATCATCGTTTCGTGAGGCAGAAATTCTCCATCCACATAAACCGTATGTTCTTTAACCATTAGATGTAGGTGTGTGTAAATGTAGCTCGAATCCTTCTTATGAAAACATCCTATTATATTTAGGATACTGTTGTTGTTACAAAATAAATGAATAAAAAGATTTTATGCGGTTGGAGAAGAAAAATAAAACAAATCAACATTAGAGAAGACATTACCTCAAAATCGGGTAACTCTTTTTGATTTGAGCCAAAGGCTTCCTTAAGAAAAGTTCTGCCCAAATTGAGGCTTCTAGGAGTAAGAGGGGGAATTTGGGAGAGTATTTGGGCAGAGTTTGGCCGAGCCAAATGGCTTGAAGGTGTGAATAAGGTGGGAGAGGTGGGGGCCTTTTATAAGAGGAGAGGATGGGCTCTTTTAGAAAGATTGAAATGTTACATTATTACACAATGCTTTTCAGATTCTAAAGGTCCCACACTTATATAATTCGTGGATAAGGAGATAAGGGTTCGAAATCTCTTCATCCAATAGGCTTTGGACAAGTTTAAGACTTGGATTGTGCATTATCTTCTCATTTTATTTAAATTGTTAAATAATGAGGTCATCGCCGCATCATAATTATGTCATAAATAATTTACTTTATATAATGTCTAAAAATTATAAAAAAACTACTATGATGTAGGAAATCTCATTATCTTTCTAATGAATATTTATAGTTAAAATTTGGTCTTGTGTAACCCCAATTAAAAACTGTTTTAGTAAAACAACTCATGTTTGTGTCAATTTAATTTTAACATTAAATAAATATATATTAATGTCATTTTCCAACCAAAGTGGCTCCATGGGGTCCCCAAGTTGACCCATGGGTTGTCTTGGTCGTCCATGACTCATCCAATAGGAGTAGAACAAGTGTCAAGGTCATCTCATATTATTAAAACATTATTATTACCTTAAACTACACTAATTACCTCTAATCGCGATTAAGAACTTAAAAGTTACTATTCACCAAAAAATTATTTTAATCTCATTGAACCACATTTTATTTTTTAATGACAACCATGTATGTCGGATTTTTGAAAATCAAATCACAGAAGTCGTAATATTTAATTTAAACGAAAAATCAGTTATTTAACTACCACTTAGTGGTTTCACTATTCATCAAAAATTGAAGTTTTTCAGAACAATGCCAAAATTTCACCCTAAGCTATAATTGATATTCCGAATTAAATAATGATGTATATTTTAAAAAATTCCAAATATATATGTTGAATTAATGAATTTTATAATTAATTCCCGCTGTCACAACAAATAGCGTGTTTTTAAGAAACTATTTATATCAAAAGATTGGCAATTGTTTATGTCTAATTTCAATGTTAAATTAATTCTATTGACCACCATTGGATAAAATAGTAAAAATATATTCTAATTATACTTTAAAACAACTAAATAGTATAATCTATCACTATAAATTATTTTGATTAAAAAAGTTTTTTTAAGTATTTTTCACTATTCATAAAAATTGGAAGTTCTCAGAAAATTACAAAAAATTCAACTTTGGATAATTTCGATATTACGAATATAAAATTTCTATAATTTTAAAAAGTGGTTATTACTATTCATAACGGCTACTTTGATTAGTCGCGGTGTTTTAGAACTCGAAGTTGCGTACAATGCAAGCTATTGCATTATTGAATGAGAAGCGTATCGTGGAAGCTCGGGGTGTTACATTCAAAATATGAGATGGTCCAGAGAATAGAGAAATTTTAGAACACACTTCTCATTGAGGAGGATCTTTAAGAAAGTAGGAGAGGCAATACATGGATAAATTTTAATGGTTATTAATATCCTATAAAATAAGAAAAAAAACTGAGTAACATTTAAGATCATGATAATGGATTAATACATTTGGCAATGAGTGATCATTAATAGTCAAAGGTGTTGGTACAATAGGGATTGATGAAACAAAATTGTAAAAAAGTTTGTCTTATTTATTAATTATATCAAATAGAACCTATTAAGTGTTATGTAATTGTGTGAGGATGGGAATTAATTATGTTTTAGAATGAAATATGGAATCCTAAAAATAACAAAGTATTGAGGATTTATTAGTAAGTGAAAATTAAAAAGTATTAATCAATTCCAAAATATTAACTCAAGTAATACATGTTAATTAAGTTAAATAGATGAAAACCAATTAGCATAGAAGACATGTACAACATTTTTAGAAGTGATTGAGAAGTATTTTAAAGGGATATGTGGAAAGATAATTTTCTCAACCAAACATGTAATTACATAAATTTTGTGAATCATTTATAAAGGGGAAAAGTTATGAGGTTGTCATTAAAGATTATAAATTTATTCCATTGGGACTCATAAATTTAAACATTCAGATTTATATGAAAAAAATTTACTTAATTTATCTTTATGTGATCGATAAATCATCACATTTATTGAAAATTTTCTAACGATTAATAAGGATATATTCATGAAGCACAAACCAATGAAAATAGAGATGTAGAAAATTTTCCAATGATAAGTTGAGAAAGAGATGGGGGTTTATATCAAGAGGCTAATAACTGATAATGGAACTGAGTTAACTTGAAATTAATTTTAATACTATTTTTTTAGGGATGATATCAAACATAAATATACTTATATATTCTCACCCCCAAAACATGGAGTTTTAGAGGGGAAAATAGATTCTTAGTTTAAATAGGGATAACAATATAGAGATATTAAATCTAACACATATTTCTGGAAATAAGATTTGAGTTCATGAATGCACATTAAAAAATTCAAATTATTGAGGTCTCAATCCAATATGAATCCCTATGAAATGCGGTAAAAATAATAATCTTACAGTTAAGTTATTCATAGTTCTTTCTAGTCCTTGATTTATATTGATCAAAAAATCAAATCAAAGAAAAATTTATGAATAAAAAGATCATGGGTTTTCTTGGGTTATCTACCAAATTAAATATGATAAAAGTGTTAGATGAAGTGTATTAAAAATGGTCATTTTTTATATGTATGGATTATTGAAAATAAGCATAATTTTTGTGAGAAAAATGAAGAAAATTCAAGAATTTATGATTATGATAATGAGTGTGTTCTTATGAAAATTAGTGAATAAGAAGCTTGAATTTAACCAAGAAATGTTAATATTGATTTTTATAATAACCTTGATGATTATGGTGATATTTAGACTAATAATTTAAAACATTAGAGATTATAGAAGCATGTGGAACCTGAAAATATAATTGGACATCAGAATTCACCAGTTTAGACTAGAAGAAGGTTGAGACATGATAATTTAACAACCCTTATTACTCACGTTGGGGAAAAAATAAGTTACTAAATATGTTGAGCACCAATAATGGATAAATTAAATAAAGGATGAGATGGATCATATTTAAAATAATGTATACCATTCTATGATTCTATTATATATATGTTCATTTAAATAATTCTGATTATGATATCTTTCTTCGTAGAATTTGAATTGATGGCCATGAAACATTATTAATCTAATTTCATCTTATTTAAATGAAAATTATGATAATATATTATATATAGACTTTTATGTGGCATAAAATATTAAAATTATTTTTGTTATAATTTTTTTAAAAATAATATTAGAAATGTCAATTTTTAAAAGGGTTTTTTTAATAAAAGTGGCTTTTATTTTGTATTATATATTAAAACTAAAATATATAATTTTATTAATTTTAGAAATAAAAATAAACTAAATATATGAATTTATTATATGAAAATCAACTTATTATTATTTTATAGTTTTTTTTGAAATATTTAATTTTTTAGTGAATAGTGAAAAATACCAATTTGGGATTATATTTCCACAAATTAAGATAATATTATAGCATAAAAATGAAATAAATATTTATCAAATCGATTTTAAATTTAATTGCGTATATATATATATAATATCATTTTTACAAACCCTTGATTAATAGTTTTTAACAAAAGTTATATTTTATTATAAAATATGGTTTTCAATATATTATATATTTTAATTTAAATGAAAATTTTTTATTTTTTATAAAATTAATTATATTAAATGGAGGAAATATTTGGATTTATCATGTTAAATTTTTATTGTAAGGTTTCTCTTTTTATTTTATTAATAAATTAATTACCATGATTAATATTTAATTAATATGAATTATTGTTTAACATAGTAATTTATTATAAAAAAATGTTTCCCTTTTTTAAATTACCTATAGACAATTTTAGACTCTTTTTTAGGTCATAAATACTTACCAACATGTCTTACAATAATTCCATCGCCTACCCCACTTAATTATTATACAATTCCATTCTTTCCTCATAACAATATTTTATACGAAAATTTACATTTTATTCACTTATAAAATGAGGAATATTGCACCCCTCAAATACTTAAACTTCCATTCATATTACTCTTGAAAATATACTCCAATTACCTCTCCATGAAGTTATTTATATTCCCTAATATCTTTTTCCACCATTATTTAAAAGATGTACTTCATATCCAAGGAGAGTTTCAAGGAACATCTATGTCCATGACATTTATGTTTCTTCTTTTTAGTTTTTTTTAATTTTATTTATTATCATTATTCTACTGTGTTGAACTAGGATGAACAATCCAATCACCAATTCTAAACTATGACATTTCTCAAAGAGCATTCCTGATCACCACATGTTGGAGACAAGCACTAGGCATAACCAATAATCAGTTGAAAATAGTTTTTCCTATAGTTAACCGAAATGACCCATCCAAGAAATGTGATGCCCACAAAAAGAAATCAGGGTCAACATGAATATGTGAACATCCAAATAAATGGATCATATGAAAATAAGATAAAATAGATAAATCAATATCATATACGAAATAATCCAGAAATGTTCCATAAAAATGGTATCCCAATTCATAACTCAAATAACATAAAATTTTAGAACAATCCCATAATTCAAATATACACATTAAAATTAATGAAAAATACCAAAAATGTATCCTCCTCAAACCAAAATGGTGAGACCTCATCTCTTCCAAAAATACAATGAAGACAATAATTTTGAAGATCCACCTGATGACATGGTTCCCTTGCCATTACCTATGTCCTACAAAACAAAGTATACATATACCAAAAGTCATCTGTAGGATTTGAGGAAAAAATCCTAGTAGGATACCACCATGAATAATTTTAATGATTTTACCCAATAAAAAAATATTTTGGAAACATTTTTAAAAACTAAACTCTACGTATAAACCTTTCCCTTAACAAGCATTTAAATCCTTTTGGTTTTCATTCAAATTAAACAAGGATTAACAAAAACATATCTAAATAGGGATAAGATAAATAAACAAGGACACATGATCCCAAATAAATACAAAATCCAATTTAATGTTAGAATAATCATCCACATATAATCCAATAATAGAGAAAGGAATCATATCAATAATCATATAAATAATGGACCTACAAAAATTTCATAAAGTATATAAACTGATTCATCAGGAGTAAATAGAAAGAGGGATATAACCTAAAGGGTATAATGTGATTGACTATAAACAAAAAATTCTAGGTTTGTAAACAAATTGGAGGATCTCATGGTCTTCCCAAACCTAACTCCCATATCTCTCATGGTCTCTCAACAACTAAATGGAAGATCTCATGGTATTCTTACCCAGAGGATCTCATCATTCATTCGAATCAAAAATAGAATCTCTCAGAATCTTCCTTCCCAAAGGATTTGAATGTACCTAGGACAACACCACGCTAACACCCCAGTTAACCAATCTAATACTCCAAGCCAAGATAATTAGAAACAAGTTTGGATCCATGAAAATTTATTTCAGAAATCAGGGTCATAAAAAAACATAACCATTATCATTAAGATAGGTTTCATGAGGTAAAAATGTCTAAAAACGTATTATAAATCCATTTAAAACCTTTAAAAAAAATTATCGATTTTATCAAACACTTTGGGTTCACACATGCCACCCCTATTTAGAGAACCCTTTTTAAGCATCCAATTGTCGAACAAATCCATCAACCACAAAATTAATTGAATACATATTAATCATAAATAATTTCAATGAAAATTGAAGTAATATAAACAAAAATAAATTCATAATTTAAAGTAAATCCATGGAAATTCTCATACATAGAGACACCTACCTCATATTCGGTTCTAACCACATCTCCATTGAAAAAAACCTCATAGAAGAGATAGAAAAATTCCTCACACACTAAACCAAAAGAAAACAACCCATTTCCCCAATTACACACCGCATATTTGGACCACATTACATATAGGGTTACACAAATCCTTGAGAAATTACAAACATAGGCAGAGGGGAAAAGGAAGACCAAAACAATGGGGAATAAGAATACCTTAAACAAAAACATCAATAAATCAAGAGAAATCCACTACCAAAGGAGAGGAGAAGCACCACCAACAAGGATTACGTGATTCACATGATAAGGAAGTAAAATTAGTTCCAAAATACATATAAATAGATAAAGAAAAAATTTGAAAGACTAATTTTGTGTGAGATGGATAGGATGCTATATTAGGCATAACACGAGGAAACAATGCATGATCTACTATCTCCACAAAATAAAATTTGTATGTTTAATCCAGGGAGTCATACAATATTAAAAACCATGGAAAAACCCACATTCACCCTCTACAACACCCTCACATGGTTATCTACATAGTTAAGGAAATAATTAGCTAACTGTGCACCTTGGTCTGTTTTCCAAAAGACACCATTTTTGATCCTCAGTACCTGAGAATTACATGGTAAAATAAAATAACAAATGATACAAAAAAACATACAAGTGACTTGGAAGGTGTCAAAAACTCCCCACCATGACACTCTCTACCCCCAAGATGTGCTCCATAATCCAAAGAAGGAATCATGTGAGGCTACTTCTCCATCACCAAGGCATTCCACTCCAATATCTCATGACAATCACCAACTTTGTTCCAGAGCACACAAAACAAAAGGATTTATTTTCATTAGATAATTCTATATAGGTAATCCAAGATAAGAATTGGGTTCTCAATAAGGGTGGTAGCATTATCATCTTCTATATTTTTCCACTATAACACATGAGGTTGGACCATATGGTATATCATAAAATGGGATACCATGAAGATGTCATTGATCAATATATTACACTTTGGAAACTATAAATAATTGGATACCTCTTCAAGATTCTCCAAAACATGAAACAATGTGATATAACATGGCACTATCTTCCCATACCAACCTATGTGAAGATGTCCCAGTAGAGATGATACCTACAAAACACCTGACACCTAACCAATTACTCTAATGGGTACTGATGATAATGGGAACAGAAATTACAAAAACTATTATCTATTAATAATATATTCTGAATCATCTAAAATTTCTCACTAATCTCTTGGATGAGAATCATTCCAACCAAGGAATTCTCACCAATCTCAACCAAACATAATGGGGATTGGAATGAATATCTATACAACACATCAAATGGGGACCTTCAGATCAATTATTGATATCTATTATTATATATAAACTATTAAAATGGTAGGTTCATCTACCTAGAACCTCTAAAATCAATAATTCACGATTGAAATGTATCCTTGAGATTCTAAATGGTCTATCCAGAATGTATATTCATATTTAGGTGATATGTGGTACTCAACCTCATATTAGCTAAATTTACCTTTAGGAGTCCTTTGATAAATCAGGAAGTGAAGCATGAATCCTGGCATTAGACTACTAATGAGGCTACTCCATGAAGCTGAACAACCTCTCAAACCTATATGCATATGTGGTCCTCTAACTGTTTCAGAAACCTGATGGGAAGAAAATAAGTTAATTTTATCATATGGTCAACAATTTCCCACAGGGAATGTTTCCCACTTAGAGTATGAGGTATCCTAATCATGAATCTTATCCCACTACCACACTAGAATGGGAAGTTTCTATAACAACCTAGCTAGTCTCTAATGTTCCACTTTGATCCTATGATATTTCAAGCATTTGGAAATGGAATCATTCACAATGAGACTCACCATTGGGGTAAAAAAACTAGCCTCTCAAGTTACAAAACATCTTCGTTTCTCTAGATTCTATGGTCCAATAGGAATGATGATCCTAATTTATCTCCTCCTACCTCAAGATAAAATTAACCATAAAATGCTTTTGAAAAAACATAGAACCATCTCAAGACTGAGACAAATTACACGTAGTCTCCCCACAATTTAATGTTCTACTAATATGCTTGAACATGGGGTTAGATACTTACCTACTCCTCACCTAATTGATGAGAGATTGTGGGACCTACATTGGTCAAGAGTTACACCTCCCTATCATCTTCCACTTATCGATTCAGACCAAGTAATAAACTCTTTATAACCTACCAATTCAAATATTTTGAAACTTCCATCATTGGAAGATTCCTTAAGAATGTTTCGATGACCATATTTTCCTTCATAGAAGTATAAAAATCTTGAAATCAAAAATCTAATGTTTTTTCCCAACAAACTTTCTCTAAAATTTAGTTCTATATGGGTGATCATATACATTATTCTCTTATTATATGAATATACTCTAAAATGCTCCCTAGAGTGGTTGTGTCGCCATTTCATCAGCGTATACATCAAAGATACCAATTCTCGGTCATGGGTGGGATAATTCTTCTAATGTAGGCATACATACCACAATCCACATGTCACCAAATGATAGTATTCCACACACAAAACATCACAAAACCACAGAAGAAGTATCACAGTATAGAGAATATGTTCTCCCAGGCATAAGAAGAATAACAACTAGTGAATATGTCAAACGGTCCTAAAACTTTTCAAAATAACACCTAAAAATATCATCCCTATCAATATCCAATACTTTTCATGTCAAATTAATAATTGGAGAATTAATCCAAGAGTATTATTAAATTAAACATCTATAATACCCATCCAGTACAAAAAATACATGATTCTCAAACACATTACTGAGATTATCCCAAGACATGACCACTTGAACTTTATCTGGGCCAACTAAAACTCTGGCCTCATAAATGAAATGGCCCAAGAACAATACTTCATGAATCAAGAATTAATACTTATATAGATTTTCATATAGATGGTTCTCTCTTAAAACACCCAAAACAACCTCTAAATAGCCAACGAGATCCCCCTTCTTCTTGTAATACACAAATATATTGTTCATAAACATGACCATGAAAGATTCTAAATAAATATGGATGATCTTGATATTATTTCTATGAAAACTGCAAGATCATGGCTGAGACAAAATCGAATGAACAAATAATCCAAATAACCATACTAAATTCACAATGTAGTCTTTAGAACATGTTCTTTTCAAACACTGAGCTGGTGATACCTAGATCTCAATTCGGTCATTTAAAACCAATGGGATCCCTTGAGCTGATCGAAAAAATCATAAATTCTATTAAATTAATATCAATTCATTAAGGTCACCTAGATTATCTTATGTTAGTCTATGAAAATCATATAATTATGTCCTTCTTTGAATATGTAACCAGTAATCTCAGGGTTACACATTGGTATTCATAATCCCTTTCCCATGAGATTCTATATAATAACATCTACTATATGAAGATCCCCTCGAATAACCCCCAATGTGTTTTCTTCCAATGGTGTGAATCTCCCTTACTATGAGGGAACGATCCTATACCATTTTATGACTTTTATTGTTCCCAAGATCCCATCAGGAAAATAAGTCCCACATTACTTCCTCAAAATGAAAGCTTATAGAAACATATAAAACTATATAGGCATCCAGACTGGTGGAACACCCTTAAACTCTTTGAGAAATGAAGAATGTTGTTTTCTCCATTTAAAAACTAATAATAGACCACCTTATTATGAGCCATAGAATCCATATGGGCTATACATGAAAACTACTAAACACTCTTAACACTACTATGTTGAGACATGTCCGGCTTCCTCCTATGCCCAAATGAAGAAATATCGCTTCCACCCACAAAAATAGCACCACTGTGACCTATCTTTCCAAAAAAAATTCTTCATCCATAACCACCATTTCATCAACATCTGAATAGGTCAATAGATAGAGAAGAATAATAATGGATCTAATACTTGGACACAAACCCATCTTCAGATTCTGAGCTCTGAGGTTATCATTCATGAGGAATTATAGAGAAACATGAACAAACTCAGTAAATCTTGTGGCATAATCCATCATCAAAAAATCCCCTTTCTCTAACTTTATGAACTCATGGGGTTTCACTGCCATCATATTCTTATGGTAAAACCAATAGTTAAAATACACCAGGAAAATGTTCCACATGAGATCGTTATTCTTCCTTAAAAGAATCATCAACTCCCACCATTTATTACCATGTCCTTCAAGCATGTATATAGTGAAGCCATCTATTGAGGTATCATGAGTTCCCTAAAACTCAATGATCCTATAGATACATCTCTTCCACTCCATGTGTGTCCCTCATAGCTATAGAATATTGGTGGATTATAACTCATAAACATCCAAGAGTGGTCCACCATCTCTATCCACTACCAATCACCCACTTGAACCAAGAATTGAATTATACAAATCACGTTATCCACCAATGTCGAGTTGAGAGGAGGGTTTTGTTGTGGGGTATTATAGTGACTCAGATTTTCCATATATAATTTTTAGATATTGTATAGATAATTTTCTAGACTAGGTTCTCAAACAGTGTGTGATTCTGGGGCCTGGTGTTCCCAGAATAAATGCTTAAAATAAATTAAATAGCACATGTGTGTAGTTCTACTGAAAATGTGAAACAATGTTTATACATGGGCCTAGATCTGAAATATGTGGGTACTATTGAGTTTAGAGTAGAGTTTTTAACCTATGAGTGACATTACCATTGTGGGTATAGGGCATTTGTAAAAAAATAAATGCAGGAATGAAATGAATAAAATAAATAAACATGTTATTTTGTTATTATTTAGTTGATGGATCGACTAACATGTATTTAAGTATACTATTATGATGAAATTTCTAGGCCATCTTTATAACCCTAGTGACATTGGATAGCCATTAGAGAGAGAATTGGAGGATCTCTCCCACATTAATGACAAATATATTTTAGGTCAGAAATTAGTGGGAAGCAAGATTCGGGTTCTCACCAACAAAAAAATGTGGGCTCTTTCTTCATTAGAGATTGATCCATCTGAAGGTAGAGCATTGTTTTGACTATCTTTTTCAATTGTTCATAACTCCTATTAGGAATGTGAATCAATCAACCAACAGATTGATCCATTTTTAGTACATCTTATGGGATGGGTATATTTTTAGAATTTATTAGGTGAATCTCTTTGTGATTTAATTTTTATCTCTTTTTTAATCAATCTAATAACAATGAATCATGGTCAACACAAACAAAACCAAATTCCTTTCCTCTCAATTGTTATTTTGGATTTTCTCCCTCGATCCTCTACTAATCACTGACATTATTCATTTGGGAATTATTTGAAATCAAATGGGGAATAAATCATTACATAAATATTTCTTAGAACAACAATATGATGTTGTAGATGTAGGATCGACATGGCATGATAGTGGTGTGATGATGAAAATGACAACATATTAGATGATGTAGTTACTTAGCATTTGTTTTCTTTGGCGTGTAACTAAGAACATCATTAGAATATGTTTTCCAAATGGATCGAAGGGATGAAACATGTTGATCAATGTCAACATGGAACATTGTGACATGAATATATATTTTATAGTGAGAAGCCTTTTCAAAACAAATTATAGAGTAATGATCAAGGGAAGAGGCTCAATATTTGAGATTCTAGAAAAGTCTACACTATACAGTGTGTAATGCAGAGCCACACACTGTGTGGACTCCTCCCAATGGTGGTTAGGGTTTCAATAAGAAGATAAGTATCAAAATACATGTGACGTTATCAAAAGGATTGTGGTCATCTTTGGTGAGCTCGATGTGTACCTACGATGGTACACAGACACAGGCCAGAGTACACAAGCACATGAATTCTTTATACTCCCAAACAAATATACTCGTGAAAAATGTACACAGGCTAAGCTATGTACCGGTGAAAGAGCATAAATACACATATAGCAGCATGCTATGTACTTTAATACTAACACAAGCATAGTCCGTTTTACATAATAAGGACCCATGGTTGAAGTGACACATTGTGTATCCCTACAACACATGGTATACTCTGTAATTCATAGATATGATCCCTTTTTCTATATATATTGTAAATTTTTTTATAGGTTGAATAACACATATCCATTACCTAAGGGTTAGTATGGAATCACCTCCTAAACATAGTATATCGATCCGTTTAGCAGGTCATCTTGGATACAGTTGTTCCAATCCTTCCAAGTAGCATGTAGTGAGATCCTCTACTCATGTTTGTGCCCTTGATGGAGTTCATGGTATCTTTGTGACCAACACTACATGGGTGTCAATCCTCTTCATAGTGGGTTAATATAGATTGATTTTTTTACACCTCATGCCCTTGGGAGTGACCTAATCTTTATATCATATCCCTTTGGACATTCAGTGTGTATTTTATATGGAGAGACGATATGACAACTACCTATCAGATAAAAATCATCAGTTCCATCATACTCATGGTGTGTGTTCTCCCAAATGAGTTCTTTATGGAACCATTGAGATGGAATCCTAGGTTGGCATCATGGTTGTGAATAACCTTCAAAATATATGTCTTGATTGAGTATATCTATATATTATTATTATATACAATATATAAATATACCAGTATATAGATAACTATATATTTTTTGTATTCTTTGATATTATTCATTGCCCAACTGGGTGTTGTTATACTCACAACTACAAGGGATTTTCCCGCTCATTTTCTATCTTGTGAAAATGATCCACCTTTTGATAGAGTCCTTGATAGACCAGGACTAGATGGTTCTTAGTGAGACCTGAAAGAATGAGGTGTGAACCTTTGGTATCTTGATAACAGTACCAATATTTCTTTATAGGTTATACATTTTTCAAAAGCATTGTGTTCGGATTTTATTTGAACTTTTTTACATTCCTTTACATCATGTCGTACTCTGGTTGTAGGATTTAGATGTATGCATGAATAGTTTTTCATTTTTTTACATATGAAAACTTTATGGTCTCGGAGATGCGTTCATGTCTATATGTACATATTCCAATGCCTCCCATGTTAGTGATATTCCTACTCAACTCTAGTCTCCATCCCCAAGAAAATTGTAGGTAGGATTGGGGAGTCACAAAACAGACCCCACTAGGATGGTTCATGACAAATTTATATCAGATAATTTAGTTATACCTTTGGACCTGGTGTCTATGGCATTGGTTTTAGGAAAAAGTGAAAACTATATTGAGTTCAACTTTCAGGACAGGAAATCTAGTGTTGGTTTGGAGGACAACGTGTCCATACATGAGGATTTTGATCACCTACTTATGAATTGGTACATGAGAATCCTAGTTCCAGGGAAAAAATGGTACTTGCATCTTATTGGAATGAGTTGGGGTTTCCATATCATTTTTTGAGTCAGTTATCCAAATATACTCATTAACCATGGTACATATTATTTATTTTGGGATTCCATCATGATGTATTCTCTCTTGGATTTAGCATTATGATCATGAGGTTGATCCCCACAGTGACGAGGCATCGATACAGGGACTTCTTCTAGAGATGTTACCTCTAAATGGTGCACCAGCTATACCACCATCTATAGAGATGATGATGATACCCACAGTACTAGTGTATGAGGTGCGCTGGATGGAAGTACTTCATGAGTTTTAGTGAAAAAGACACATTAGGTTCTGAGGTGAGCTTGAACCATAGGCAACTGAGGACTATCTTGAGGTAGTGACCCATGTTTTCCATCTATTCAGGACACCAGTAGATCAGATGGTGGTCCTGGTCGAAAGCCCTATCTATGGACCATCAAGATAATGGTGGTGGTTAGTGACCCAATATTTTAACAAGGAGACTCTAGAATGGTCAAGGTTTGATTGAATTTTTAGATATGAGTTTTCATCAACTACAATGAGGTCTATACATATCTAGGAGCTTCTACATCTCTAGCAGTGAAGCATGACGGTAGCTGATCTTTCATCCAGGTTTACTAACTCCTCTAGGTACTTGATAGATATGATTCATGAGTAGTTATTATGGGATAAAAATTAGACCAAGGAATTAATAGATACATCTTAACTAGTGTTATGACTATATGAATTTCTACTTATTTTGGGGGTCTAGAGTGAGCTTTGGTGGTTCAGAGTGTCTTTGATGAGCTGACGTTGCTATTCGTTGTAGATAGTGGGAAAGGAGCAGAGTTATTGGGAACAATGAACTGATTTCAGTCTTAGGGAACTAGATATGTGATGCCTTTCAAGAGGAGGTCTCCAGAGAGAGTATCAGTGGTTCAGGAATCCCAGTAGGGGTCAAGTTAGCCCAGAGAGAGGTAGTGCTACTCATTTGACCACATTGGACATCATGCCTGATATTTTCTGACCCACCATGCATACGAAGAAAAAACCATGGAAGGGCCTCTAAGGGAGGGGAAGTAGTAGGATAGGATAGGATTTCAAGGTGGTGGATGTAGAAGATGATCAAGGGGAGTATATGGAGGTGGTAAATACTTTGACTTGTTACCACCACCACCACAAGAGGCCGACACTAGGCTCATGGAGCTGGAGGGTAGGGGCAGGGAGGGCTGCAGGCATTCAAAGCTTAATACCCAGAGGCTCCACAAATGTTATGAGGTATATTCTATTTTTTATACCTTATCTTCAGTCTTGATGGACACAAGATCATGTGATTAGTTTTTTCACCTATCTCGTTCGAGACATATATATCCTTATTGAGCCCATGGATCTGCCCTTTGATTAGGAGACTCCTACTAGAGATGACTCATCAATCTTCAACTTCTTCCAATGGTATGGAGTGACTATTGGGGGTGACTGTTTTTTGTTGGTATCTCCTTGTAAAAGTTATGAGGCCTTATGATGCCATCCTAGGTTTGGACTAGTTATATATAGTTCATTCTTTGATTGACTATTTCAGGTGTAGGATGTGGTATCTCCACCTTAATGGGACTAGGTCATTATTTATCACTGAAAAGGAACCCCATGATCTGAATTATGGAATCATGCATAAAAGGGTGTCACTAATAACTCATTAGTTGTCTAGCCTGGCCCTTGGTGAAATGGATGTTATGAGTTTTCAATTTCTTGTAGTGGTGGAGGAGTAAAAGGACATCCTCTATGAGTATGTTCCAAGGTTACCTCCCCATAGAGAGATAATTTTGTATTTATCTACATATGAAACTAAAATCTATGATAGAATATAATATGACTCCCATAGAACTTCACGAATTGAGTGTTTCGTTGGAAGATTTTCATAGAAAGTGAGTTTTTAGACCCAGTGTTTCACCCCAAGAAACCATAGTTTGGTTCTATAAGAAGGTAGATGATGGAATGAGGTTATGTGTAGACTATTCGCTCATAAAAAAAGTGATCATTAATAAATAATATCCACTAACAAGGATCTATGACATCTTTGATCAGTTTATAGGGGAATAAAGGCTCTTAAATGTTGACCTCAGATCATGAGATCACTAGTTCCAAGTATGGAATGAGGTTGTGCCGAAGAAGACAATCACATATATCTACAATTACTATGAGAACTTGGTGACACCTTTTAGCCTGAAGAACTCCCTCGTAGTGTTCTTTGGACTCATGAATCCTATCCTTAAACCATTCTTAGACCGATTTGTGGTAGTCTTTATCGATGATATCCTTGATTACTCACCATATGAGGAGAAGAAAAAAAGACACTTGAAGATTGTCCGAGAAATTATCTACGAGCAAAATCTTCATATAAATCTCTTGAATTTCCAGTTATGATTCAATATTTCCATGTTTTGGGACAAATTATCTCAATAGATGGAGTGGTAGTGGAACCATCCAAAGTTGATGAATTTTTATCTTGAAAGAAACCCAAGAGCATGATGAATGTGCATATCTTCCTTAGGTTGACAGGATATTACAAGATATTCATACCTTATTTCTCCAGTGTTTAAGAAAACATGAAATATTTTTCCTTAAGGGGGAAGTCTTTAGAGTGGATAAAGACGTTACAATGGAATTTTCTACAGTTTAGATAAAAATTGACGAACGCTCCCATCATGAGATTGCTAGAGGAGGGTGTTGAGTACATACTATTCTGTAATGCATCAGGAACTGGGAATGGTTTTATTCTGATTATGAGGAAGATAGTGATTTCTTGTGGTTCATGTCAGTTGATACCTTATGAGTAGAACCACATGAACAATCATATTGAGTTAGTGACAGTATTTTCCAAACTAAATATGTAGTGAAACTACATGATGGGAAAGTGGTTTATCAACTATTCTAATCAAAATATTCTGAATTATGTCTTCTCTTTTAAGAATTTCACTCAAGATATAAGTGATGGATAGAGTTCCTATAATATTATGACTACTAGAGTTTCCATACTCATGGGAAAAGGATAGTGGTTTTAGATGCCCTTAACATGAGATCTCATTCTCAGTTTCTGAAGGAGGTGGTAGAGTTACTAGCCTTGTTGCAGTTATCCTATGTGGATGGTTATGTAGAAACTTACATCCATTTGATGGTTTTCACCCCTCAACACCTTCAATGAGTCAGGAAGGTATATCTTGGTAATGTTGACTGTGAAACCCTATGTACTCCTGTATCCACTAAACATGCCCCTAATATATTTTATAATGGTGGGAAACACAGAATTATTTTTAGAGTACGAATGAGTGTTCCACTGATGTTGTAGGTGGTAGTTCTAGGAGAATTCATATGTATCTTTTGGAGGTACAACTAGGAGTGGAAATGATGTATGAGGACCTATGACATCAGTTTTTGTGGTAAGGGATAAAGAAGGGACTTGCAGAGGTTTCCTCTCCATGCCTTACTTGTCAGAAAGTGAAGGTTGGGAACTTTGATCTAGTGGGTTTAGCTTAACCCCTTGAGGTTCTAGAGTGGGTGTGGGATGTGATATCGATGGTATTCATTAAGGTATTACCACATATGTTTATTGTCCATGATTCTATCTGGGTGACTATAGTCTGACTCACCAAGTTAGCTGACTTCTTAGGTATTCGAGAACAGAGTTCAATAGAGAGTTTGGGATGACTCTATGTGCAAGATAAAGTTCAAATCCATGGAGTTCCATCGATAATAATTTTTGACCATGATTATTTCTTCACCTCTTGGTTATGGATGGGACAATAGGAGGATTTTTGAGCTTATTTATTCTTGAGCACAACATTCCACCCCAAAACTAATGGCCAAACACAATGAACCATTTAGGTCTTGGAGAACATACATTGAGCTTGCATGATACACATTTTATGTACTTTAGAGGATCATATACCACCAGTGGGGATTTCACTCAACAACAGCTACAATTCCACCATCAATAAGATAACGTTTGAGGATTTGTAAGGGAAACCCTACATGTCACCACCTTGCGGACTTACCCAAAAGAGTCGACACTTATGGGAACAAATATGGTATGGGAAACTATAGATAAGATATAGATCCTCAAAGAGTGGATGAGGAATCGAAAAATACATCAT
This sequence comes from Viscum album, assembly GCA_963277665.1. Taxonomy (NCBI): domain Eukaryota; kingdom Viridiplantae; phylum Streptophyta; class Magnoliopsida; order Santalales; family Viscaceae; genus Viscum; species Viscum album. The sequence continues at coordinate 929,802,261 of OY728141.1, read as the reverse complement.
TAGTATTATTATTATTATAGATGATGGTGGCCTTTGGTGTTCGAAGAGGGAGACCATGTATTCTTATGGGTTTCACCTTAGCATGTATTACAAATATTTGGCTAGGCAGGAAAGTAATCTTTGAGATTTATTGTCCTTTTATAGATACTTCATAGAGTTTGAAATGTATAATACTACTTATCTCTACATCTATTGTTAGACAGTTGGAACCACGACCATTCTATGGATGAAATGGATTTAGTTTTGAGTTTATTTTCAATCCTCATTGGAATTTTGAATGTTTTCTAGGAAAGGGATCATACAGTTCAAGTGGAAAAAAGTATTGAATGTGGCGTCATTTCCCAATGTTTGCCAATTTTTTGGGCTAGAAAATTAGAAAATGAAGAAAAGTGTGTTTGGAAAAGGATTTTGTGTGAAAGTTTGTTGGTGTTATGGAAACTTGTGTACAATGCATGTTTTGGGATCAGAATGTCGAAAAATATAAAAGGAATGAGATGTGCGAAAAATCTGTAGTTGTGTGCGGAAGACAGTTCTTGCGTGAATATAATTGTGCACGGAATGGGAGGTTTTGTGTGAAATGGTGGGTTTTGTGTGTGGCAGTCATCGATTCCTATAAAAAAGAGGTGACCCCACCTCATTTGGCGCGACTGAATACTTAGGGAATATCTGAGTTCCAATGTGTTTAAAAGTTACACGAAAAGAGAGTTTCACAGAAAAGTTAAAGTTGTTCGAAAAAGTTCAAGTTCCACTGAAAAGTTATTGTCTTTTAAAAAACTAAATGTTTCACGTAAAGGGTGTAGTTTCACAAATTATTTTCCTCAAGAAAGTAAAATCTTGCACCCAAAAGTAAGATATTGTATTCACAGGGTAGCTATTGCGTGTAATTGTCGGTGTAGGCTGAATACATGTTCTGAATATCCAGTTCAGTGATTTAGTGCTTTCAAGTGCATCAATTCAGGACTCTGATGCCAAAAGAGTCTCATGATGAAGAGATACAAAGACTTAAATGAAAATCTATTTAAGTTACCTTCACGTCGATAAACTAAGTTTGACTTCTCCCAAGATAGTGAGCTTGGGGGAGTCGAGGGAAGTGATATGAGGAACGTATTGAGAAATCTTTGAACCTTTATAAGTGAAGTGTTCCAGGAATAGAGTGACTATGACCTAATATTTTAATCCAAAAACATGTAAATATTAGTGGATATATGTAAAACTGACACACCGGAAGCGTATAATCCCTGGACGTAGCCCTTTGTTGTGAACCAAGAAAAAGTTCTGTGTCATCTCCCTACTTTCATTTGTCTGATAGATTTAACAAGTTTCTACTAATGTGGGAACAAGATCCAAAACATTAAAAAGAAAAAGTAGACACCCTGGTTCACCCCTCCCCTCTTAGGGTGTTCTGAGGTCCTTCATAGACCATTTACATGAATAAGAGGGGATATGTCATGGGAAAATGATTCCATTTTTACATTTATAGTGGAAACATGAGAGTCTTCAGGAAATCATATTGGAGTGGGAGGCTCAGATTAATACTTAGTATACACATCTCATTGTGTAGCATGTGTTTTGGATATTCAGGACATAATTCCCCAATATGGGGAGGATATATTGACCCAAATTTTCCATGATTTTTTTGTGGATATTGTATGGATTATTTTTAAGACCAGGTACTGAGACGACATGTTATTCCAAGGGACTTTGTGATTAGAATAAATCATTGAAATATATTATATATACTAAATAAAAAGGGTGAAATTATTTCAGGAAAAAGTTGAATAAATTATAAATGGGGGACTAGATCATAAATTGTAAGGAACCGTTGAGTTCATAGAATGAGTTTTACCCTAGGCATGACATAAAATGTTTCATCATAGGGAATTTGTAAAAAGTCATCGTGGGTGTGGAATGAATAATATAATTAAATTAATTATTTTATTTTTAATTTTTTTGTTGAAGAGACTGATGTGTCTGTAAATATACTATTTATGATAAATTACAAGGTTATTCTCATAACCTTGGATGTATTGGAGAGATATTGGAGAGAGCGTTGGAGGATCACTCATAGAATAATGACAACAGGATCATAGATTGGTTAATGGGGGTAACAAGATCCTATATCTAACGAATGATAATGAAACAAGATCTTTTGTTGTCAATGATCATTCCATATCAATGTAGGATATTTTTTTGATTGTATTGTTTCCCCATTATTAATCTCTATGAAAAACATGAATCAATCGACCAAGAGATTGATCTGTGGTTCGATCATTTTATTGGATGGCTATATTTTTTGGGAGTTATTGGTAGAATTTCTTTTTGATTTAATTGTTTTCTATTCACTAATCATTCTAATGAAAATGAATCGATTTCGACACAAACACCAATTGAGGACTATTCCTTATGATAGTTCATTGTGGTACTCTGCCTCGATTCTCCATTCATCATTGAAGTTCTTCATTTGGTTCATGGATTGAAATCCAATGAGGATTTAATCATTTCACACCAATTTATTAGAACTATGATTAGATGTGGAGATACAGGATTAGAACAACATGACAGTGGCCTGATGATGGAAACAATAGTGGATTGGATGATATATATACCTAGTTTTTCTGTTCTTCGGTAGACAATAGAGAACACCATTCAAAAGAATTTTGGAATGGATCGAAGGGTTGGAACATGTTGAATGGTGAAGGTATAGACCATCATGAAATGTATCTCTATTTTCTAGATATAATCCTTTCTAGATTCAAGGAGAGAGGAACATCTATGGATGTGGGATGTTGATCCAAGATTCTATAAAATTCATTACTAAATTTCATGTAACGTGGAGTCACACACCATGTGGGCCCCTACCCGTGGAATATAGGGTTTCAAGAATGAGATAAGTATCACATAAAGTGTGACTTGTCACATAGTGTGTGGTCCCCTTTAGTGAGTTTGAAATGTCCCTCAGAGGGTAGACAAACATAGGCTAGAGCTCATGGGAATGGGAACACCGTGTACTCCCACACAGACATGGCCTAGAAAAATTTACACAGACTAAGCTATGTAGTGATACATGGAAAAAATTTCAGGGTAATCAACACACTATTTACTTTTACATAGACATGGAAGAAATTCATTTTACATGGGAAGGACCCATAGTTGTAGGGAAATTGTGTGTAACCCTACTACAGGTCATGTACTCCTTAAATCATGTTTTGGAGAAATTTTCCTATATATATTGGAAAATTTTTGTTAGGTTTAATTCCCTATAACCATTACCTAATGTTTAGTACGGAATCATATCATACATATAGGAAAATGATCCCTTTAGTAGGACATCATGGATAGTGTTTTTGGAATCCTTCCATGAGGCCTAGAGTGAGAACCTTTATTCATATTCATACCCTTGGTGGAGTTAATGGTTTCTTCATGACCAAAATGACATGGAAGATAATCCTCTACTTAGTATCTAAATCTAGATTGAGTTATACGTATACTCCATGGACTTGTGAGTGATCCACATATGAGTATCATATCTCTTCAAACATTCTGCGTGTATTACCTATGAGAAGTCCCAACAAGAACTACCTCTTGAACGGATGTCATCAATGCTATTAGACTCATGAAGTGTGTTCTCACAAAAGAGTTCTTTACAGAACCTTCAAGATGGAAGCGTAGGAGGGAATTATAGTACGAATTTACTTTAGAATATTTTTATTTATTATGTGTTTTGATATTCTTGTTATATGTACTGTAGACATATACCTATGTAGATATGACTATATTCTTTTGTTGTATGCTTTGTGATTTGGGGGTGTCCTACTCGGTATTATTATACTCACCCATACATAGGATTTTCCAAAACAAATCATGTATTGGGATAACGATCGGCCTTTTTACATAGCCCCTGACAAAATAGTATTAGACGGTGCTTAGCAAGACTGCGAAAAATGGGGTGTGTTCCAGTAGCATCCTGACAGTAGTCTGTATATTTGTTACATGTTGGAATTGTTTTCAAAGAAAAATTGGTGGGATTGAATTTGGCCCTTTTTAATTTCCATTACTTTCTATTGTACATTGTCTTTGGTATTCAGATGTATTCATGAATTATTGCTTATTTTTTTTATATTTCAGCATTGTATGGGCTTGAAGATGTGTTCATTTCTATAGGTACTTTGTCTATGGATTCCAATGTTAGTGATACTCATAATCAGGACTAGTCTCCAGCCAATGGCCTATTATAGGTGGGATTAGGGAGTCCCAGAATAGGCCCCACTGAATTGGGTCATGATAAGTACTCTCATAAGGACCCTCTCTATTCCTAGACAAGGTTCTTCTGGGAGGCATCATCTAAATGACATAAAAATACAATCCAAATCAAACATATTTCTATCACATGACTCCTCAAATGAATCAAAATAAACCCTACATCATGGGTCTCAACGTGTGGTATAAGCATCACGATCACTACAGACAATAAAGTAGTAAAACATAAAAAATCCTTCACACTTCCCACTTCACAGGGTTTGGCTACATGGTTTGGCCAATAGTGTTCCAACCATGCAAGTGATACTAGATTTTATAATACATGGTGGTATGGGATATCCATGATTACCACTAACCATGTTCATTAATAATGATCCTCCTACAGACCTCCCAATCTTAACACAAAACTTGAAACAACCCCTAGGATCACCCTAGTACTCACCTCCAACCAATTAAATACATCCAATTGTCATTTGATCAAACCAAAACCTAGCTCAAAATATAAACTCAATCCCATAATGCCCTTGGAGAATCAAGGTTTTGAATGAAAAAGAACCGGAAAGGAACTTCCTAATAAATAAATCTAGAGTCCCAATAGTCCAAGATCTAGTCTAACATAAACTCTTGTTGGCACCAAAAATTGGGAAGAACAAGAACAAATGGAAGGAATTAGGGGCTGCCTCGCAAAGACCGTTCGCGGAGCCCCCGTAGCCCCGCGGCCAGTGAAAATCTCCCCTTTACGAAGCCACTACAGAACAAGGAGGTGGGATGCTCTGTAAACCCATTTGACATTAAAAACCCACCATAGATCAAGGAGGCGGGATGCTCTGCCAACCCATTTGACGTTCGTGAACCCAACACGGAACAAGCTCTGTCTTCACGCTGAGTGAGCTCTACCTCATAATGCATCTTTCTACCAAATACTGTGCTCCCCCCAAGACCAAAGGATGGATCCTCCAACCATTATCCTTCTTAACTCTTGAATCATGAAGCCATTTCTGCTTTGAGAACCATGAGTTTTCAAGGCACTTTTTCATCGTGAAGTGCCTCCCCCATTGCATGAATTCATCCCTTATTTAAATAGGGATTCCCTTCACAGAGCCCTTGGGACTCCGTGAAGGAAGTGGATCCCCAAGGGGACTCGGGTCTTCGTAGATCACTTATGCTTCATGAAGTACCCTCCATGAACATGTGACCCACATGCTATGGCAGGGTCACTGTACATCGTGAATTACATTTCTTCGCAATGCTATGCTTCATAAGGCACTCTTGCTTCGTGAAGAACTACTCCGCAAATACCTTTCCACTTCGCGAAGCACCTTTCATATGCACCAATTCCCTATGCCTAGGATTGGAAACCTCAATTGTTAATGAAAACCCCTTCATGAATCCCCTCCATTTCATGGAGCACCAGAGCTTCATGAGGATTTTATCTATGTTCTTCTTTTCTCCACAACTCCTTTTCCCATGCGGCCCTCCAGGATTGCACGAAGTGATTTCAAATATCCTGGGCGGTACTTCCCATTGCGTTGCTTCGCCTCATGCTTCTTCACATAGGAACACTAATGGATATTCATTGTTTTCATAGCCATGCTAACGTGGACCCCTTGATGGATCACTCTATGACACCCCAACACCACGACATTGCGGATGCCTTCCTTTCCTCAAGGGAAGGTGAGTATCAGTTATGTATGTCCTAGGGGTGTGGAGTGAACCCGCCTTGTCCGAGCTGCAAGACGTTAAACTGGAAAGAACCATCTTCCTTAGCACATGACGTCAAACTATGGCCTCACCCCATGAATCACATGTCGGGTCCCCCTCCTTGGACATTCTACACACCAAATGGTCTACACGGGAGTGAAATCTTCCTCACATGGAATGAGATCCTCTTTGTTGGAATGACATCTATCCATGGGGAAAGGGAAACCACCTTGGTGTAAGCCCCTAGACATTCTTGCGGCAGGTAGTACCCCTACTCCTCCTATCTTCTTCCTTGCTAGAGATTAGAGAGGGGGGATGGGCACCAGAGCCCTCCTCTATTCCATGCCAAATCCCTCTCCTTTCAGGCTCTATCTCCCCATGAACCTCCATCCTAGAGTAAGAAACATTCTCCATCTCCCTAGGCTGTGGACCAGACATAAGCCCCTGTTTCCATTTTTGGCCGCTAACCATGTGTAAGCCCAATTCCACTTTCCACGGACGCACCATTCACGATGTGATCGTTAGGTCTTTGATGCCTCTTGTTTATCACACCGATCATGAATCACATGGTTTTAGAGTCATAATTGACCATGGCATCCCTCTGGGCATCCTAGAGTGTAAGCCCCAAAAGAAATCCATTCTGAACTATATGGACTTTGATTCTTTCCAAGGCAAGGTACGTAGGAAGCCTCCCCAAGGTTCAAGCCGAAAAACCATCGGTTCTGACCCCCTTTTACGTCGGTTCACCCCATCCCAACTACATGTACATTAATACATTCCATGGAAAGGTACGTAGGAAGCCTCCCCGAGTTTCAATCCCAACAACCTAGTTCCAACCCCCTTCACATTGATTCACCATCCACAAATCCTCCTAAATTACAAGGACTTTGATCCTTTCTCAGGCATGGTATGTAGGAAGCCTCCATGTGGTTCAATCGCAACAACCATTGGTCCCGACCATCTTCATGTCAGTTCACCAAGCCCCATTTTGAACTACATGGACTTTGATCCTTGACAAGGCAGGGTACGTAGGACACCTACCAGAGGTTCAATCCTGACTCCCATTGGTCCCGACTACTTCTTGTCAGTTCACCCCCGTCCTGCACGATGTTAAAACTACATTCCCCCTTTTGTCCCACATGACACTAAACTATAACTACATCCAGTTTTAAGCCTTTCTACCCTAATTTGATAGTAATCTGTTGATGTACCTAATCAACGGTAAGTCGTCGTCAGATGAACTACGCAGGTTTAATACCTGTCTCTTCGACAAGGTACGTAGGAAGCCTCCCTAAGGTCCAACCCCAAATACTGGTAAACATTGGTGTCCCCCCTGTAGGGACTTACATCTCTAGTACACCTCTATGGCGCCAGACAAACTCTCAGGCCGCTAATCACACGTAACCCTAGCATGTCATTGGGTCACTGTTGTTTCCCTCAGAATCCGGGGATGACTGCCTTGATGGGAGGTTCAAACGTTCTGATTTGTTTCTAATGTGTTTGTTCGTAGAACCATAAACATCCAATGATTCCACATCCATTCAGACCTACTTTCCAAAGGTAGGTGCTCATTAGTTTGTGGACTGATGAGGCTTAGGAATTTGCATTGGCCGTGAGGATGGGAGGTCATACTCATCACACCTTTTTGAGGTGAATTATTGTCTACTCCGGGACTCTATTTATAGATTTATGTTATGTTCGTGAATCCTTATTACATTACCAAGTATAAAATGAGCTTTCCTTCAGATCTGAAAATCAATGATTAAATATGTAGGAAATTTAGAGAATCTTTTGTATGTATTTGAGGTTCTTCATCGATAGAGAATCATCTGTTTTTATTAGAGATTCTTGGTCAATGGTACCCTTTGACACATTTATATATAAGTCTCTTGGTTATTATTATGACCATACTAGTTTTAAAGCCACTCAGTGGGGAACTTGAAGTTTATTGTCATTCAGAAGGACATGGATTATTTTAGAGTTGGGATCGAACCCGTAGACGGGCTACCTACGTATCCTTTGTTTAGAAAAGGAATCAGAACCCACGTTGTTCGAGTAAGGGAGTATGATGTTTATGATTGATGTCTCAAAGAAGGATGTCACAATTAATTTTACACTCTAAGCTCACGTGATTCATGCTCGGTGTAAGAAACAAAAGGTGTTGGTATAAATTAGACAGTTTGTTCTATGAAAGATGCAATCATAAGAAATAATGTGGGGCTTATGTATTTATGACTGCCCAGATAAATGAAGGTTAGGATTTACTTTAGGGAAGAAATCTAGGAACAGGGTCCATAAAGGTATATGTGCTTCATAAATATTTTGAATACTCTAACTTGGGTTTTACTCCTGAAAAGGAATCCCAGATCAAGGGTAAATTAGGACTGGTTAAGAGAATTATGACTGGGGCTTACTCCTGAAAAGGAGACCTAGGCTAAAGGATTATGACTGGGGCTTATTCCTGAAAACGAGGCCCAGGTTAAGAGAATTATGGTTTGGGGCTTACTCCTGAGGAGGATGCCCAAATTAGGGGACTGGGGATTACTCCTGAAGAGGATGCCCATATTTGAGATTGGGGATTACTCCTGAAAAGGAGGCCCAGGTTAAGGGATCTGGGGCTTACTCCTAAATAGGATGCCCAAAAATTGAGGGACTTGGGGCTTACTCCTAAAGAGGATGCCAAGATTTGGGAACTTTAATAATTGGGGCTTACTCCTAAATAAGATGACCATATTTGAGACTGGGGCTTACTCCTGAAAAGGAATCCCATGTTAGGGGATCTGGGGCTTACTCCTAAGAGGATTCCCAAATTAGAGGACTTATGACTGGGGATTATTCCTGAAAAGGAGACTCAGGTTAAGGATTCTCTCATCTTAAAGGATGAGGTTGAATGAATGAACTCTCAATCTTTAGTGACATAAATATATGTAAATCACTAGGTTTTGAGAGATATTCCACAGAATTCCTTTCAGATAATGATGTCAAATCAATAAATGTTGCCATAAATGGAATTTAAGAGTGTCTTGAATACTTAATCTTTAATAGGAAAGGTGTAATGTCATAAGAGGGGTGAAAATGGGCAAGAAAGGCACCCAAAAGGCAGGGGCGTGCAAGTCTAGGCAGGCGTGCAGGTACTACGTTGGCACGTAAGTCCTGGTCGCGCAGGTCCTGGTCATGCAGGTATGCTTGCGCGACACATGGTGTACTTGTAAAATGGTTAACCACCAGGGTAATACTTGAGTGACATTAGGTTAAGGACTTTAGAATACTCTTGAGGTTTTTTCAGGAGAGGGGCACGCTTGTTCTATTGAAGGAGTAAGGCGGCGCACTAGTGTGGCCATTTCCCTTAAGGGATGGCCACCTAAGCGCGCAAGTGTTGATGAGTTTCAACACTTAGGCCTTCCTCCACCTCTTTAGATCTTCCGTTATAGGTAAAAAATTACCTTTGAAGTGTTCCGGAAGCTTTGAGAAGATACTAGGGCACCGGGAGCTCAAATATGGGTTTTTGGAAAAAATCCTCCCCGAATGGGGGGCCCACAAGGTCTATTTATAGGCAGGAGAAGACCCCGGGTGGTTACCGGGAGGTTATCACTTAGGTCGCGCAAGTCACTTGCGCGACCATAAGGCGTCGCACAAGTGGACTTGCGCGACAGTGATAGAACTTGCGCGACAGAGGTTCTTTTGATCCATTGTTCATGCCTTTGTCGATTTTTTGATATTTTCTTCAAAGGTTGAATCACTTTGAGCTCAGATATTCCCCTTTTCTGATCTTTAGATTCTGTGATGAAAGGAGCATCAAAAAAAGTCCCCCCTCAGAGTTGGATCCGAAAGAAATGAGGATTTGACTCTGAGGAAATCGAAGACATCCAAAGGAAAGGTGGCGCGCAAGTCTTGATGGCGCAGAGGGCGGCGCGCAAGTGCGCATCGCGCAAGGCCTTGGCGCACTGGGTCCCGGCCACGTCTAAAAATAGAGGGCCTCACCTCCGTACAATTATCCGGATTTCCGGTAATCATACCATCGAGCTCTCACCGCGCAGGTCACCTTAGCAACACATGTTGCTCTGTTTTCCGGTGTTTTCCTTGATGTCACGCTACTGTCAAGGTAATAGGACTTGCGCGGTAAAAACATGCACGACAAAAACTTGCGCGACACATTTAACACTTGCGCGGCACATCCATACTTGCGTGCCTTAATTCCTTATCCATTTTTTCGAATTTCATTCACAAAGTTTATGAAAAAATCAATCCATTTAAGAGATAATTTATTCAACTCTTGTGCAGATTCAATAGCTCCCAAGGGAATTAAAACGGCTGATGAACTAGCTAGCAAGCGGATTTATGACATGATGAACATCATTGGCCATGATTACTATGATATCTGTGACATCACTCTCCCAGATTTGGCTAAGTACTTGAAGAAATATCATCCTAATTTCCCTCAGAGCATCTACCTTCCTCTATATGGTCATGGTCATCTGCAAGGAGTCAATGTTCCGAATGCAAAGAACTATACACCTGAAATGCAACTGCACTGCTACTCCTTCATTTCAGTTATGCTGTGCATTAAGAGTAACAACAATGGTGTGAACTTTCAAATTCTTCCTCCATGTCATTTCCTTCTAGATATGAAAATGGAAAACCCATGGGCTGAAATGTTTTCCATTGCTGGTTGGTGGAGAGAAGACAAACATGGTATTAGAGCAATATCTGAAAAGAGTACTCTCTCCAAATGGATCATTACTTCCAATGCTCCATTCTCAAATCCATGTATCCATCTTCTAAGTCTCTTGGACAGAAACAGAGTAACTATTTGATCAGTAGAAAATTTTCTCAAACCGCACTCAAGAACATCCTTTTACAATTGTTCCAAGAAGAGCTGGTATCACTGCTTCTCTTATTGTATCCAGTTGAATGAATTAATTCCAGGTGGTTTCTGATGAATCTCGGGTTGTGGTTCATCAATTGAAGACATATGCTGAAAGCCTCTTGTAATTCTTGAAAAAGAGAAGAGACTCCAGTCTGTGGATGTCCTTCTAACTCTTGTGCATCAATGAAAAACACTTTCACCTTCACCCATTTGTACCTTCATTCTCTTTTTCTACATGCCTTATATTTTACCTAAGCCAATGGGACTAGCAAGCATAGTTTTATTTTTACTAGGATTAATGTAAATAACCCAAAAAACTTTGAACCTTTTAATTGCTCAATGTTACCTAAATCATACAAAATGTATGTTTAGTGAGCTGTGAACTTGACTTTTATTTAGAGTTCCCCTGTCTTTTGTGGGAAGTTTAAAGTCATGCACGTCGGACAAACAAAGGCTAAAGTTTTACGGTCGAAATAGAATTGACTGAAATGGATTATAATTGACTCAATTCCTTGAAAATCTATCTGAAAACATATTACCATACTCAAGTATGATGGAAAATATGTAAGCTATGACTTAAGAATATTTGAATCTTGAGGAATGATATGAAAAAGAGCTAAAAGGCATTAGAAGAAGTAGTTTCCAAGAATGAAGTTACCATTATTTAACAAACCCGTTAGGGGGTTGAATTATGTAGGGACACCTAAGGGCATTGGCTGCATAGTTAAATAAAATAGTTTCTTTTGGCTAACAAGTCTGTTATGTAGACTGTTTATGCAAGGCCACCTATGGGCACGTGCTGCATAGTCAGGAAAAAGAACTCTTAGAAATTTACTTTCCTAGTGCTAAAATCCATTGGAAGTTTATAGAGATTCAAATCTTCCAAAGTATAGAGTTTGATGTATGGAAAGAGGTACTTGAATTTGGAGAAAATATTTCCAAACAAAATTATCAAAGAACTGGATGAATATCACTCCTACGAAGGTCTGACCCAAATGTAGGGAAGGAAAATATAAACCATAGACTTGAATACTTTCTGATCATGAAAAAGGATATCAGATAAATATGCTAAGGATGGCTATTTTTGCAGATCCCTACATACTGTCATTTAAGACAAATAAGGAAAAAAGAGGCATTCATCCCAAGAATGAAGTTACCACTATCCGAAAAACCCGTTAGGGGGTTGAATTATGCAGGGCCACCTAAGGGCATTGGATGCATAGTCAAATAATAGTATCTTCTGGCTAACAAGTCTGTTATGTAGACTGTTTATGCAAGGCCGCCTATGGGCACGTGCTGCATAGTCAGGCAAAAGAACTCTTAGAAGTTTGACATTTTTGTGACTAGAAGTCATGAAAAGGGTTATGAGGATCTGTAAATATTTATGGTTAGGATTATGACACATAAAGATGGGTATTGTTTAATGTATATAGAGATACACAGATCAATGCTAACCATAATCATGTTGTGGCTGGGTCCTGAATTGAAATATTGGACTTCACTACGTATCCCATAAGGATGAGAATCAATCCATACGTAGTTCTTAAACTACAGTTTAACATCGTGTGGGACAAAAGGATTAGAGATCTTAGTTTAGGGTCATAGAGCTTGGACCATTGTAAGAAATACACAGTGTGTGTTTTCATGGGGACTTTTCAGCCAAAGGACTGAAAGTGGAATTTGGGGTTAGGCCCAAAGACTTGGGGCTAGATTCTAGGGACACTCGAACATTCCTACGTATCCCATAAGGATGAGAATCAAGCCCACGTATTTCTAGAAATACCCTTTGTACAAATTTGGTTCGTACATATGAAGGGTGAAAGGGGACATTAGTACAATGATGGTTTAACCAAAGATTTAAGGTTTGGGTGTTTCCATGTATGCATGTAGTTTATGAAAATGAAACATGATTGAAAAATAAATGAAAATAATGGTTCCCTCTCAGGTGAGGGTATTAAAGAATATTGTAGTTTATTGTCATACTAGACAAAAGTGTTGTATATTTTAACGTCATATAACAAGTAAAAATGTGAACCAATGTAAAGATATTGATTCTAGGGGCGTTTTCACAAATCAACATCATATGAGATGGAGGTGAACCGATGTGAAGATATTGGTTTTGGGCTTGAACCTTGAGAGGCTGCCTACATACCTAGCCTATAAGGCAAGGATCAAAGTCCGTGTAGTTCAATTAATGAATGAATTAATGATCAAGTTGTTCTTGGGGACAATGACCTAAAAAAAATATTGTTGGGACTTACACATGGTTAGTGGCCCAAAGAGAGTGTTATGGTGGATGTTTTCTCTAAGCTCATGTGAGTCATACTCGATGTGAGAAATAAGAGGTAACAACAACCTTAACGATGCATAGTTTAATGTCATGTTGGACATATAAAGGGACTATGCAGTTAATAGTCTTGCAGTTAGGACTATTGGTGCTGCACAATTTAGTGTCATGTAGCAGGGACAAAATACAGTTTAGTGTCATGTAGGACGTATCATGGACTTTCTGTACAGTTTAGCATCATGTAGTTTGGACGATGGGGAAAATAGTGTTTAATTTCATGTTGGACGAAAGGGGGGGACTGTGCAGTTTAATGTCATGAAGTGAGGACAAAAGAGTGCAGCATTTTAACGTCATGTTGGACGTATTGGGGATTTTTTCACAATTTAACGTCATGTTGGATGAAAAAGGGACGATACAGTTTAGCGTCATGTTGGACGAAAGTGAGAATAGTTTAAGGTCATATGCATGGACCGTTGATGGTGTAGTTTAAGGTTATATCGGACCTAGTTGCAGTTTAAGGTCATACTGGACCATTTAGGGAACTTTTTCACAGTTTAACGTCATGTGGGACGAAAGTAAAAATAGTTTAAGGTCATATTCTTGGACCTTTGCTATATAGTTTAATGTCATATAGCAAGGAAAAACTAGTGCCGCACAGTTTAGTGTCATGTTGCAGGGACAAAGTATAGTTTAATGTAATGTAGGATGAATGTAAGGACTTTTGTACAGTTTAGCGTCATGTAGCTAGGACGATGAAGGTGACACAGTTTAACGTCATGTTGGACGTATGTGCAAATAGTTTAGGGTCATATGCTTGGACCGTTCCTGTATAGTTTAACGTCATATAGCAAGGGCGAATGTAAGGAATTTTGTACAGTTTAGCATCATGTAGCTAGGACAATGAAGGTGACACAGTTTAAAGTCATGTTGGACGTATGTGAAAATAGTTTAGGGTCATATACATGGACCGTTTCTGTATAGTTTAACGTCATATAGCAAGGACGATGAAGGTGACATAGTTTAACGTCATGTTGGACATATGTGAAAATAGTTTAGGGTCGTATGCTTGGACCGTTGATGTATAGTTTAATGTCATATAGCAAGTACTAATGTAAGGAATTTTGTACAGTTTAGCATCATGTAGCTAGGACGATGAAGGTGACACAGTTTAACGTCATGTTGGACATATGTGGAAATACTTTAGGGTCATATTCTTGGACCGTTGCGGTATATTTTAACATCATATAGAATGGACGATGAAGGTGACACAGTTTAACGTCATGTTGGACGTATGTGCAAATAGTTTAGGGTCATATGCTTGGACCGTTGATGCATATTTTAACGTCATATAGCAAGGACGAACTGGTGCCGCACAGTTTAGTGTCATGTTGCAGGGACAAAGTACAGTTTAATGTCATGTAGGACGAATGTAAGGTACTTTTCAGTTTATAAAAAATACTTCTTCAAAAATCTAGCATTGTTTGGAGTAGTGATGAGTTATCCATCCATCGAGATTAATGAATAAGCTCCATTGGAGTAGACCCTATGAATTGAATAAGGTCCTTCCGATTTTGACTCAAGCGTGGGAGGTTTCTTTCCTGGTATCATTGGAGTTATGAGAACTAATACCAATTCTCCCTGAGTGAATGAACGAAGACGAACTTTTTTGTTAAAATCTCATGCTATTCGATTCTGATAGACTTCCAAGTGGTGAAAAGTGCACAATCTTTTCTCATCTAACCATCCCAATTGATTAAATCACTTTTGAGATTGTTCATCTTTAGATGATTGATCATAAATGGCAACTCTGAGCAAGGGTAGTTGAACATCAATGGGAAAGACAACATATGTTCCATATACCAATGAATATGGAGTTGATTGAGTTGCAGTGCGGGTGGTAGTCTGATAATCCCATAAAGCATGAAAGATTTTATCAGGCCATGAACTCTTATCTTTATCCCCCATCTTTTGCAGTATATTTGAAAGAGCCTTGTTAAAGGCTTCTATCTGGCCGTTGGCCGCTGCATGATACCGAGATGAATGGTTGGATTTGATGTTGTATTCTTGATACAATTTCTTCACCTCGGATGAACAAAAATTGGTGCCATTGTCCATCAATATGGTATGAGGGACACCAAATCTGGTAATGATGTTAGACTTGATGAAGCTAAAAATGCATTTAGAACTGACTTCCTTGAGAGGTATTTCCTCTGCCCATTTGGAAAAGAAGTCAGTAGCAGTGAGAATGTACTTAAGCTGCTTGGCCGTAGCCGAAGGGTAAGGTCCCACCACATACATTCCCCATGTGGAAAATGGCCTTGAGTATTTAGTTGTATGAAGAAACTCTGGAGGTTGATGAATGAAGTTTGCATGTACTTGGCATGAATGAAACTTCTTTGTGAAATCAACACAATCTCGTATCATTGAAGGCCAAAAGTATCCAAGCCTTAGAATTTGATCAGACAGTCTATTTCCAGACTAGTGGGCACCACAGACTCCTACATGCACTTCGTTCATGATAGCCATTGTCTCTTCACCATCAATGCATCTGAAGAGAACTCCATCAAAACCATGTTTGTGGAGAATTTTCTCTATGTGATCTGGGCTATCATAAAGAGTAAAATTGACCACACGTCGCTGGATTTGTTCTTTCTCGGCTCTATCAGGTTGAAGTGTTCAATTTTGAAGGTATTCCCTGATAGATGACATCCATCCTGTAGTATGACCATACTGTTCAGGAATGGGACTAATTTCATGAATTTCCTCTATTTTGATTCGAACATAAGGTGAAATTGCATGATGGTGGGCAATACTGATGGTTTTCTCATCCCGATTTGGATCTGCTAGAGCTGTGGCTATATTAGCCAGCGCATCAGCTTGAGCATTTTGTGATCTTGGGACATAAGAAAATGTCAGTTCTGTAGGGAATTACACCATTAACTCTCTGATGTAATCATACAAAGGGATTAATTCTTCTTTTCTGATGGCATAATCCCCATTGCCTTGTTTGATTACCAGGTCTGAATCATCTTTCACCTTTAAGTGATTCACTTGTGCTTGAAGTGATAATTCCAAACCTACGATGAGAGCTTGGTATTCTGCTTCATTATTGGTACCACCTTCCCACAGTAAGAAGGAATAAGGTAACACTGCCTTTTCCGGAGAAATGAGCACAATTCCTAAGCCAACTTTGTTGAATTTAGGATTTTCCATTTTCTTTCCTGTTGGACTTCTGGAAGCACCATGAAAATACATTTCCCAGGATTGAGGAATTTATTGAATAGAGAAGACTTCCTCACCAGGGAGTTCAATATCTGAAGAAGTGTCTTCCACTGAAGGGTGTTCAGCCAGGAAATCAGCCAGAGCTTGACCCTTTATCGCCTTTTGAGACACATACTGAATGTCGAATTGCTGCAAAATAACTGCCCACCTTACAAGACGTCCTGTAAGCATTGGACGACTAAGGATGAATTTGAGTGGGTTATTGCGAGATACCAATTGTCCCTCGTGATGTTGCAGGTAATGTCTCAACTTCTAAACTACAAAGATTAATTCCAGGCAGCACTTCTCAATACTTGAATACCGGGTTTCTGCTTCAAGCATAGTTCGACTGAGATAGTAGAGGTTGTTTTCATTCCCAACATCATTATTTTGAGCAAGAAAGGCACCTAATGATCACTCTAGAGCTGTCACATAGAGGATAGGTGGTCTTTCTACAATAGGTGGTATGAGTACCGGTGGACTCAAGAGGTATTTCTTGAGAATATAGAATGCTTCTTGACATTCTTCAGTCCACTGGTATGTAACTCCCTTCTTCATCAATTTGGTAAAGGGTAAACTTTTTCCTGCCAAATTGGCGATGAAACACCGAATATAGGCTAAGTTTCCTTGAATTCCTCTTAATTATTTCAAATTTTGAAGCGGTGAAATACCAAGGATTGATTTTTTCTTCTCAGGATCGACTTCAATAACACAATGGCATACAAAAAAGCCTAGAAATTTTCCTGAGGTTACCCCAAAAGCACATTTTAAGGGGTTCATCTTCAAATTATGTTGTCGAAGCTTGCCTAATATGACTTCCAAATCAACCACGTGATTAGAACGTTGTTTGGATTTAACTACCAAATCGTCTACGTAGCATTCAACAACTTCCCTAAGAAGGGTTTGAAGATACGATGCATGACACACTGATTTGTTGCACCTGCATTCTTTAAGCCAAAGGGCATTACCCGGTAACAAAACACACTCTGAGGGATTCTGAAGGATGTGGATTCCTCATCTTATGGGGCCATTCATATCTGATTATATCCAGAATATCAATCCATGAAGGAAAGCACTTCATATCCAGCTATTGCGTCAATTAAAAGTTCTGTAATCGGTACTGGGAAATCATCCTTAGGAAAATGTCAATTAAGTTCTCTAAAATCGATGCAAACACTAATTTTTCCATTCTTTTTCATTACAGGGACAATATTAGCCAACAACTTGGGATACTGAACTTCTCTGATGAAGCTTGCTTTGATAAGATTATCCACTGCAGCTTCAATTTTAGAAGCATAAGTTTGGTGTGTTCTTCTCACGACTTTCTTAAATCCTCGATGTTCTGATGGTAAACCCAAATGATGAGTAGAAACATCAGGATCAAGCCCGGTCATTTCTGTATAGTTCCAAGAAAAAATATCTCTATTTCTCTTTAGAAAATAAATATACATATCTTGCTCTTCAAGGGTCATGACCGCACTGATTAAAGTGGGGTGTGGATCTTCCTTTGTACCCAGATTTATTTCTCTGAGTTCATCCACAGTGGTAGAGATACCCTCTTCAAATGCTGGAGGAGCATCTCTGAGATCTTCCTCTTCTTCTTCATCATGTGCTATTTCTTCCGTTTCTACTTGCATAGCAGATGACAAAGCAAAATTTTCATGATCAGAAGAGATGTCAAAATTTGCACATTTTGAATAGGAAGTTTCCATTTTTGAACCTATTGCTGATGAAGGGTCTTCTTTGGGTAATAAAGAGGAGATGATGGATTGAGAATCGACATCATTGTTTAACTCCGATGTTTCTATAACTTCTTATGGCCTAATTGGAGAAGCATAGACTTGTTGTATTTCAGTAGATGAAATGAAGATGTCACCATTTGTGCTTTCATCACTGCTTGGTAGATTCCCAATTGTACCTATGTTGTCTAGCTCGATTACTGTAATTGACATTATGGATCATTCCATAAGAGCATTTTTATTTGGGTCTATCTTTTCAATTTGACTGATAGGCAACACATAATCTGTACTCACATGTGTAAATGGATTTACTGGAATTTTTTCCAAACCATATGGAGCATTAACTTTGGTAATCTACTTTGTTATGGATTTCTCCTTTTTCTTCCCATGATAGAATTACGCTTCAATGTATTGAGACTCACATGTCATGAACAGGGCATTAACACCATACAACATCCCAACTTGACCATCGAAACAATATTTGAGACATTGATGGTATGAAGAAGGGATAGCCGCATGTTGATGTAGCCAGGGTCTTCCAAGAAAAATGTTGAAGGCTGAGTCTTGATCAACAACCATGAAATATGAATTGGATATAAGATCTCCAAATTGAGTTCTAAGTGTAACTTCACCCCGTTGTTCTTGTTCATTTTTATCATATCCCTGTAGAATCATGGTGGAGGGAGATAAATCAGATTCCGTGAGGCCCAATCGACGAAGTGTACAAATGGGCATGAGGTTGACTCCTGAACCATTGTCAATGAAAGCTATTCGTGCATCCACGCCATTGACCATGCTAGAAAAGTACAATGGTCTAATATTTCCATGCACAACATCATCTCCATCTTCATCAGTAATGGATATTAATGCATGGCATTCTGTAGGATTATTCTCTATGTGATAGACTTCAACTGCAGGAATTTCAGTTTCAAACTCCTGAGGACTTGACAAAACCTCGATGAGTGCTTCCCGAAGATCTTTTGACAGATTCAGAGCATCCAGAATTTATAACTTGGCTGATACTTGGGCCAAGTGTTTCAATATATCATACTTTTGATCCAGAGGTCTGCGTTTCCCAATAGGAATATGTGGTTTAGCAGGTACCTTGGAAGCAGATTATTTGGAAGTTGATGCATCTTGTATTGGGATAGGAGTTGGCAATATTTCTGGTTTTGGAAGATTAGACCTAGTAGATCCATTTAATTGCTGAGAGGAATGAGATGGAACCTTCAACCAGTCTTCCAAAAAAACTGTTCCAGGACTGAATTTGCTATTGGTAGAAGAACTTTCTGGTTCTTGCTGAGCTCACTGAAGGGATCTACCACGAGTTTCTGCTGCGTACACAGTTCTAGCAGGGGTAGAATTGGAATAGTGGCTTATGAAAAATCCACGCCTTCCCTTGTATCATGAGCCCCTGGAACATCCTCTGATTCCTCTGTTTGATACAGGGAATTCAGGCACATTGAAATTGAAACTGCGACTAGTATATGGATCTGTTAATTGAATCATATTAATAGAACCAAAGATTAACTCTTCGTCTGATGAAGACTCTGCCTGATTAGCCAGTTTAGGCTTTTCCGTTTGGTGGGGCAGTGCCCGTGGCTTTGAAGTATATGGAATGAAGTCCGCCAAAGTCAAAGACAACTTAGGCTTTGACACATACACATCTTCTTCTGATTCTTTTTCTTTCTTTGAATCATGCCATTTCTTTGAGAATTTTCCCTCTGATGAAGTGGGTTTTTCCACAACATTCATGGAAGAAGACACGATTGGTTTCCTTAATTGTGCTCACAAAATAGCATGAGTTTGATTAATTGTCTTTCTGACCATCCAATCATCATAATTATGTGCATTTTTTCTTTTTTACTTCTTGCCATTCACCTTCCTCCTCTGGAACTGTAGTAGTGACACATGCTACCTGGGCTAAGGAGCCTTTCAATGTGACCTGTCTTGAGTCAACCATCTTTTGCAGGAGGTCTTTGAAGAAAAAACACTCAGGATGGGATGCCCCAACATTTGATGAAAAGGGCAACAATTAGGACGGTCTTCATCTCCTTTCTTGTTTGGCCTCTTGGGTATTGGAAATTGATCCAAATTGTTTTTCAGATCTTAAATGAAATAACCAAGAACTTGTTCATTTCGGAAAGAGTATGTTTTGCTCTTCAAATCCACAAATTGTTTTCGTCTTTGATCTCTTTGGTCATCTGAACGAAATGGAATTTGTTGTTGGCACTTAGGAGGTGGAGCCCTTCGAGAAGATGAAGGTTTTGAAGTAGAAATAGATACAGGTTCTTGTTTATTCATAACTATAGCAGTTTATGATTTACCCATTCTCCTTCCTGGAGCAGATGGAATTACACGAGATTTAGCCTTAGCCTGTATAAGAGAATCTTCAATCTTCTGAGCGATTGAATTAAGGTCTCGAAATCCTCCTTTTTATTTCACAGGGATTAATGGCATGCGTAATTCGTCACGCAGATTTTCCACAAAGATTGGCTACAATTCTTCTCAAGGGAGTGCTAAACTCAAGGAATATGTTAATCCCTTCCAGTGAGTAATGAAATCAGAGACTCTTTCATTCTCCCTTTGCTTACAATTTGTAAGATCAAAAACTGTTGTCTTTGGAAAAGTTGAGCTGAAATGAAGGAGGAAATTTTGGCGAAGATCCTTCCATCTGGTAATTGACCGGGATTGCAAGCTTGTATACCAAACAAAAGCTGGTCCTTGCAAGGTTCGTACGAAGCATCTGAGTTTCACTGCTTCTTGCTGCTCTGAAGTTCCCATCATAGGATCGTAATAAGACATGTAATGCGTCAAATGCTGTTAAGGATCGCCTGATCCATTGAAAATAGGGAATACAGGATTCCCAAAACTGGATGGAGGAGAAATTGAATCTACCAATTCAGGGTAAACTTTCTTTTCTGGTTGAACTTGTGCACGTTTCCCTTCCATAGTTTCTAACCGAACTGTTAATGACTCAATAGTAGTTATTAACTTTTTAGAAACATCCGGTTGAACTTGGACTTGGGTAGGTGCAATGAATGGAGCTTGGACAGATGTGGCGATTAGTGCTGCAACTGATGGTAGCACTGCCAACTGTTGTTGCACTTGACCTGTAGGATTAGACATGTAAGAGTGTACAGATAGAGGAGTATATTCCCAATCCATCTTAGTAGCTGCAACAAATTCCCTTGGCTGACTGACTCCAGCACACTCATGAAGAAGACTACCCTGAAGTAGTTCTGCATTCAGCCTCTTTAATTCCTTCATTTCTTCCTCTTGTTGTGCAAAACTTTGCTCTAGTGAGAGAGATTTACCTTCTCCAGAGGAAGGATATGTAACCTAGTTCTTTCCATTCCCTTTGTTGGATCCTTTTCGGAGAGGGGGAAGTGGGTTACTTGAAGGATTACATAGGTTCTGAGTAATCCTTTTACTTCGTGTACGCACACCTTCTTCATTTGTGTCGGTGCGTACATCTTCTTGAGCAGGAACCTCTTCATCTGAGTCCCCTGAGTGAGCCTCATTTGGTGGATCAACAACAACAGCATTGATGACATTGATTGATGAATAACTCATCGCATACCTTCTATCATCATTTCTGTGATATTGTCTTCTTCCATGTCTTTGATGAGACATTGCCTTTTGTTGATTCGATCCCTCAGGAACTTCTTGACGAACCATAGTTTTGAGGGAATCTCCTGATAATTTGGTTCTTCGTTCCTCTTGAGGTTTCTTCCCAATCGAGAAAAGATTGAATTTATCTGAGGAGGGGATTAATGATTTGAAAAAGTCCCCAGTCCAGTGGACTGGGGCTATTCATGCTATCCTTGCTCAACTCCCCGAATCCTTTTTGTTGATTCTGAGGGTTGGTTTAAAAGAGTACCCAGTCTGGTGAGCTGGGGTGGTTCTCGACATCCTATGTATGAGACTTTCGTGAAAGTCCTCCTGATCTTGCGAACATTAGTTTGGAAATTAGCTGGATGCATTAATCTGTATCCGCTTTTATAACCCGGTTCGAAAGACCGTTGGATGACTTTCGACACTTCTGTCACTTGGTGACGTGCTTGCTCCAAACGAGAGGCCTGCTCAATATTCTCGTTTTCTTGATGCAAGAGTAATTCAACAACTTGTTCTCTGTATTCTTGATTTTGAGAGGAACTAGTTGAAGCTTGTTCTTGGGAAAGCTTTTGATTACAAACAAATCCCATTGACTGTGGCCGGCCATGGGCAATAACATTGCATGAGACCATTTTTGGTGGGATTTGCTAACTGGAGAGCACCGTGAAATTCAGTGCTCCATAAACACCCCATACTCTGACACGAATACCAGATGGGGAATTGGAAATTAACTGACAAAATCTTCTTAGTGCACCAAGCCATGAACGTTGAAGGGAACTCTGCTGCTTTTCAGCTTTGGATATTGAGAGACTGATAGAGATGCCAAATCAATTTGACATTTTAACCCCTCTATTATCTTAAGATGATTTTCATATTCATCATGAGATAATAATTTCTTTTTCAACTAACAAAGAGTTTTCCATATGTTGAGATGAATATCAGGAATTTCATCTTCCGTCAACATTTCTGGAATATTATACTGAGAGTCAGCTAGAGGCCAAAACATAACTGGCACTTCACCTTTCGCCAGTTGTTTTCCCATATTCAGCATTTCCTCTTTATCATTTGATGAAGATTCTTCTAGCTGATTTGACCAGAGTTGGTGTTTCCTTGTTTCTTCATTGGATTCAACAGGATTGGTAGAGAAATCATTGATCAAACTAGAAGATGCATGAATTAGGGGTGCTTCAGAGAATGACCTACACCCTGGTCTATCTTATTATTGAGAAAGTATTTCACCTACTAGCGATGAAGCTTCATACATGAATGGTTTCGCATTTGCATGTGCCTCAAGATAAGTGGGCTTTCTCGGAGCTACATTGTCCACTGGAGCATTTTCTGGGCAATGTGCATCACTACTACGGAGAGGACTTTTGCAGTGAAATTCATCATCATGGGGAGGACCACCATAATGGGTTACAACAAAAGATGAGATCTCTTGCTCCTTGGTCTTCTGACCACACAGAGGGTTCCTGTGGCTCTCATCTGAAGATGAAACTTCGCGATCGACTGAATTGTCATGAAGCAATCCTTCATGAGGAAGTCTCTGTTGAAGACCTTCGGCATTAATTTTCCCACTATTGGGAACTGAGGGAGTAGAATCTTGAATTCCAATAGATAATTGTCTGAGGGCTTCAAGAACTCCAGCATCGAGCAATGCCTTATTACAGATTGGCTCTTGATCTCCTAACTGTGTTGGGCGGGTCTTTTTCTTAGACGCCTTCTTACTCGCCTTGGAAACCACTTGTTGACGAAAGTGGCTACTCTGAGCAGGTGTATGTGCCTGATTAGGAAAGATGGCTAGGTTAGGCTGACGATCTCCTCTCAAATCAGGTGTATGTGCCTGACATGGTCGTCCGTATGATATGGGGGAGTATTCCCCATAACCCTCTTGGACTAGAACAGATGTGCGTGTCTGTTCCGGAGTAAATTGTTGATGTATCACTCAACTGGTAGGGATATATTTATGTGTCTTTCCCTGAGATGCCGCTGAAGTTGTTATGATATCCTGACAGGCATCCAGAATATGAGCAGGGATTTGCTTCTGCTCTTTCACCATTGATAGAATATTCCTGGTGACTTCAGCTTCTGGAACAGGAATATACGTCCATTCCGGGCTTGGAGCAGGTGTATGTGCCTACTCCTGTCCTCCTTTTCCTATCAGTGAATCCTGACAGTACTCAAGTGTGGGGGAAGAGAGTTGAGCCTGCCTCCTATTTGTTGTCGGGGCTTTCCGACTAACTTCTCTGAAGACTACCAAGAAAGACTATTGGTAGGCTTGATTAATACTAACAGGTGTATGTGCCTGCTGATTGCACTTCACTAAGCGTGGTTGACGAGATCCATCATATGTAGTCAGACGAGCCTACTGAATAGCTAATGATGTATAAACAAGTGTATGCTCCTACTTATAGTACTCCACCATAATTTCCAGGCGGGATTGGCATGATGCTGCCAGATGAGTCTTCTGGACAGAGGAATTAAGGCAGGCAGGTGTATGTGCATACTCGTTGCTTGACACCAAGTTAGGTTGGTGGACTTCTCCAGAGATGGCAGAGATGAGAACCTGCTCACTGTTGACCAGATTCCACCTCTGGTGGTTCGTCTTGCTTGCTCGGGTTCGAGGAACCTGAGCCGAACGCATGGAGTCGGTACCCTCATCATGTTGAGGGCGCACTGTTTCACGAGTCTGGCGGCGATTGTTGGTGGGAGCCCTTAGGAAGGACTCCTGTCTGTTCGAATTAAGGTCATGAGTGACTTGCTCATTCACCTCCATAGAATAATGGAGCGAATGGTGATTGCGTTCTGGGGATAACGACCCGAAACGGTTGGAGACGGTAGTCAGCACCGCCTGTTTCTTGATCACTGGTCGTCTTTGTCTGGACGACCGATGTGAGTTATTTACTTGGAGGGCTTTTCGGGCAGCCTCTAGAGTTGGGATGGTACCGTGTTGAAGATACTCCTTAAATAGTGTGTTTGATACCCAGCGTTGAAGACACTAAGTATGTGATATCGTCCTAAGAGCGGACGACGATCTAGCAGGAGTAGCAGCAGTGGCATTTGCAACAGCAGTATTCACAGGTGTGAACTTGAGAGCAGCCATTCTTAGAAATGCAAAAGATCTTGGAAAAAGAGTGAATGTTTGATATAACAGACGTAATCAAGATAAATTTAGCCACTACATCTTTTGGATGAGTACATATTTCAATTATTGTCTTGATGGCCCTCTCATTGAGTTTTAAATAGGGGCCTAACAAATGGGTAAACCATTATTTTAACTTGGTTAAGGATTCACGTCGGATTCACCATTTTTGTTTCCCTCAGAATCCATGGATGACGGCCTTGATGGGAGGTTCAAACGTTCTGATCGGTTTCTAACGGGTTTGTTCGTAGAACCGGAAACATCTAATGATTCCACATCCATTCAGATCTACTTTCCAAAGGTAGGTTCTCAATAGTTTGTAGACTGATGAGGCTTAGCAATTTGCATTGGTCGAGAGGATGGGAGGTCAGACTCATCACACCTTTTTGAGGGGAATTATTGTCTACTATGGGACTCTCTTTATAGATTTAAGTTATGTTCATGAATCCTTATTACATTACCAAGTATAAAATGAGTTTTACTTTAGATTTGACAATCAATGATTAAATACGTAGGAAATTTAGAGAATCTTTTGTATGTATTCAAGGTTCTTCATCGATAGAGAATCATCTGTATTTATTAGATATTCTTGGTCAATGGTACCCTTTGACACATTTATATAGAAGTCTCTTGGTCATTATGATGACCATACTGGTTTTAAAGCCACTCAGTGGGGCACTTGAAGTTTACTGTCATTCAGAAGAACATGGATTATTTTAGAGTTGGGATCGAACCCGTAGACGGGCTACCTACGTATCCTTTGTTTAGAAAAGGAATCAGAACCCACGTAGTTCGAGTAAGGGAGTATTATGTTTATGATTGATGGCTCAAAGAAGGATGTCACAATTACTTTTACACTCTATGCTCATGTGAGTCATGCTCGGTGTAAGAAACAAGAGGTATTGGTAAAAATTAGACAATTGTGACATGAAAGATGCATTCATAAGAAATAATGTGGGGCTTATGTATGTATAACTGCCCAGATAAATTAAGGTTAGGATATACTTTAGGGAAGAAATCTAGGAACATGGTCCATAAAGGTATATGTGCTTCATTGAGATTTTGAATACTCTAACTTGGGTTTTACTCCTAAAAAGGAATCCCAGATCAAGGGTAAATTAGGACTGGTTAAGAGAATTATGACTCGGGATTACTCCGGAAAAGGAGACCCAGGCTAAAGGATTATGACTGGGGATTATTCTTGAAAAGGAGGCCCAGGTTAAGGGGATTAAGGTTTGGGGCTTACTCCTGAGGAGGATGCCCAAATTAGGGGACTTGGGCTTACTCCTGAAGAGGAAGCCCATATTTGAGACTGGGGATTACTCCTGAAAAGGAGGCCCTGGTTAAGGGATCTGGGGCTTACTCCTAAAGAGGATGCCCAAAAATTGAGGGACTTGGGGCTTACTTCTAAAGAGGATGCCCATATTTGGGAACTTTAAGAATTGGGGCTTACTCCTAAGGAAGATACCCATATTTTAGACTGGGGCTTACTCCTGAAAAGGAAGCCCAGGTTAGGGGATCTGGGGCTTACTCCTAAGAGGATGCCCAAATTATAGGACTTATGACTGGGGATTATTCCTGAAAAGGAGACCCAGGTTAAAGATTCTCTCATCTTAAAGGATGAGGATGAATGAATGAACTCTCAATCTTTAGTGACATAAAGATATGTAAATCACTAGGTTTTGAGAGATATTCCACAGAATTCCTTTCAGATAAGGAAGTCAAATGAATAAATCATGCCATAAATGGCTTTGAAGAGTGTCTTGAAGACTGAATCTTGAATAGGAAACGTGTAATGGCTTACGAGGGGTGAAAATGGGCAAGAAAGGCACCCAAAAAGGCAGGGGTGCGCAAGTCCTGGCAGGCGCGCAGGTACTGCGTGGGCACGCATGTCCTGGTCGCGCAGGTCCTGGTCGCGCAGGTATACCTGCGCGACACATGGATGGTGTACTTTCGCGATGGTTAACCAGCAGGGTAATACTTGAGCGACTTTAGGTTAAGGCCTTTATAATCCTCTTGAGGTTCTTCCAGGAGAGGGGCACACAGGTTCTATTGAAGGAGTAAGGCGGCGCACAAGTGTGGCCATTTCCCTTAAGGGCTAGCCAACTAGGCGCGCATGTGTTGATGAGTTTCAACACTTAGGCCTCCCCCCCTCTTTAGATCTTCCTTTCTAGGTAAGAAATTACCGTAGAAGTGTTCTAGAAGCTTTGAGAAGAGACTAGGGTGCCGGGAGCTCACATCTGGGTTTCTGAAAAAATCCTCCCAGAATGGGGGGCCCACAGGGTCTATTTATAGGCAGTAGAAGACCCCGGGCGGGTTATAGGGCGGTTATCACTTAGGTCGTGGAAGTCACTTGCGCGACCATAAGGCGTCTCACAAGTGGACTTGCGTGACAGTGATAGAACTTGCGCGGTAGAGGTGCTTTTGATCCCTTGTTCATGACTTTGTCGATTTTTTTGATATTTTCTTCAAAGGTTGAATCACTTTGAGCTCAGATATTCCCCTTTTCCAATCTTTAGATTCTGTGATGAAAGGATCATCAACAACTATCCTCCACACACGCCCCAATTTCATGCCCCAAGCCAAAGGTTCCACTTCCTCCGAGTCCCATTCATACGGGTCACCTACTTAGGTGTACCATTTCCCTGCTGAACTACATGGACTTTGATTCCCTACCATGGGGATATGTAGGAAGTGTCACGAGGCTCAATACCAACACTTACACCAACTTAATGATGGTTCCATGTCATTCCCCCACCACTCCATTCAACTCTCAATCATCCACCTTGACCCTCACCAGGGGTGCCACATCCCGGTGGGATCTTGCCATCTCATTCCCTTAGTGATCCAAGTAGAAATTGTGTAACTAAGAAAGCGTTAACCCCAATATCAATGCTCTCTCCAGGGGTCACACTCATCTGATCTACTCTTATCAGTGTTATGATCAGTCCGATCTATCTCCGCTAGACGTTAAACTTGCGTCATACCTTGTGTTAAACATGGGAAGATAAGGAAAACCTCAGAGACATGCCCATGGCATATAATTCCCTGCAATTGTTGTTGGATTCCCCAGGATTCCGCACCATCGAGAAGCCCTATAATAAGGGGAAGAAACCCAGACACACTAGTGTTCCAGCATCTAGACATGCCAGTGATGTCCAATGTGACCACTCCCTTAATCGAAGGTTGCTTCCCTGGATGGAACCTTTGGAATGTCCTGACAAAAGCAATGTAATTACCCAACGTATATGAAGATATGCCACTGGGAAGAGTTTCACGAAAAATGTCTTAATCTATAAGGGAGACCCGGACTAGGTGACAAGCTCTGAGGAGGAATCCACAAAAGTAATAAATGACATCCCATCATCCTATTTTGATCAAGGAGAAAACGTCCCTAAATAAGTGATGGATGCCGCCCGCCTTTAGAAAGCGGGAATGTGGGGAAACAGCTAACACGTCCTCAATGGATAGATGCACATGCCTAGAAGAAAGCATCATAAATAAAAATGGTCAACCCGGCGTGAAGTTATTCTCCTCAATATGGAGATTAGTAGCGTTCGAGTCATCAGTGGACTAATGGGTCACTGGATCCAGTTATTCGATGCCCAGTCCCACAAAGAAAATATTGGGCCTCTCGTGAAACTCACCAGAAGTTGGGGCAGTTGAATGTTGGAAATCTCAATATACGAAGTTGTTAGCATGGATCCCTCTTTCCAGTCATTGAATTTGTAATGGCACTGGGGCATTGGACATTGACTTCCTTGTTCAGCACTAATGGTTTAATCTCTCTGCATTCAGGAACCAAGATACTGCATTAGGAATATGATCTCCACCCACCCACTGACGCAGGTGTTGGGGAAATGTCAACATGGAAACCCCACATGGCTCCACCACTTCCACGAAAATCTCTATAACCATTGATATTGGCCGCCCATGCCCCATCTCCTCTACTAAATCCGTGCAAAGAAAGTGATAAATCACCTTGTACGCTGATATGAGGAGGCAGGGATTATCCCAACCCAGGATATGGCCCTCCAGGAATAGAGGCGTTTGAGACTCATCACCACCGCTACCCCCAACGGGTCACGCAAGGAGGTACTGCTCCCCACTCTGATGCACAATCGTTTCGGGAGCCTCTCCCCATAACGCTACGATGACTCCCTCCCATATGCTGATGAGGTGGGGGATGTCCAGGCCAGTCCCACCAGGATCTCATTCTAGAGGACCCCAATGAGGGCCCCCACTAGGTTGTGCCAGTGCTTTCACCCAGTCCCATGAGTCAAGTATCAGGTAAGCTATGCGCCTGCACCACCAGCCCCGATCTGGCTGACTCGGTGCCAGCTTCGGGCGCAGGCTGAGGAGGTCACCCGTCAAGGGGCGTCATCTTCAACAACTACTGTGGATCGCACCACCACCAATGTATATCATAAAATCCCTATGTATTATGTGGAGGGGAACCTATATAAACGTCCCGGATTGAGGCCCCAACCACCCCATGGGTAGGCCAGGTCGACTCTCTTGGTCGTTGGCACAGGTAGTGGTCGCCGCAAACTTACCTGTAGCGACGACACCCAGTACGGAGGTCCTCCTTGTACCGTGATCATTAAGAACATGGGTCCTCCACACATCCATGATCGACATGGAGGTCCGACCCATGCCACCTTCAATTCAAATTTGGGTCCTACCTGTGGTAGGGACACTCAGTATAGAATCCTATCCCATGCTCATTACATCGGGTATGGGGTTATTAGTCATGCCACAGACTGCAGGTAGGGAGATGTGATGAATCTGGTCAAACTCCAGCATGGGGGCCCTCCACATGTCCTCACAACAGCTGGAGAAGGTCCTCCTCACCTTATAAATCATAAGGGGTAATGTTAGCTTCGCTTCAATAGCACCCAACATGGAGGTCCTCCCTGTGTTATCTTTGGTATCTATCCAGGTGCTCCTCGTACCCCAGCTCCCCTAGGGGTAAGTCCTTCCCACCCCAGCACTAGTACGGATGAAGGACCTCCTCGTGTAGGAAATCTACCATGTCCTGAAGAACCATCCTAGGGCAGAAGGGTGGGTCATAGATGCCAAAAAAATAATACCAGAAACATTCAGACCGAGATCAAACCAGTCTGCTTCTCAGATTCTGAGGCACAGTACGACTCAGCAATGGAACCCTTACTTAGATCCTCTATGTCAAGGGATGGGGAGGAAAAAGGTGCATCAGCCTCATACTTCTAGAATGTTAGGTCTATCAGATTCCCTCATCCCTTCGTAGGTATATCCGGGGGGATAAAAACATGGAAACTCCACAAGTTCTGACCGTGAAATCACCACCATCATCACTAGAAGAACCCTCTAGCTCGACTAGAGATCACATATATCTATTCTAGGGACCGATGGAAGATGATACACAGTGTGGATGATTGCCTGTATTCATTGTCCCTACAGCAAAAAATGTGATCACCAGTCTGTCCTACCACGATGTGGTGGCTAAGTCACTATGCTCTTCGGAGGATATCCCAAGATGCAGTGGCCTGTCAGCTCGCTCGCCATATTCTCCACCATACAGCTTTCCATCTCAGCGGTCTACATTATACTGCTATCGGATCCCCAGCTGGTTCTAGTTGACGAGTGGGGAAACGAATGCCCAGACCCCGAGTCTGGACCAAGGAGGTTGTGGGACATTCTCACTATAGACCATTTCTCGAATATGTTTTCGCCGGTCACAACACTGGATTTCAGTGTGCCAGAATCACTCACCTAGGAGGAGGTTGGTTGCTTTAACCAAATCCTATGGGAGACTCATTTCCATCTGCGTCATTGATTAGTGGCCAACCCCAAGAGTCAGGCCCACTTCTAGGACATTGGCCAACAATGTCGTTTGGTTGATTTGGCCGCACTCCCCATGGACCAACACCCCGAATCACCAGGTCTCCATTGGACCCTCCAATAGAGATGCATCTAGATATTTAATGTGATTCGTAGGATAATCAAGGAGGCTTCTCCTCAAGTGAAAATCTACGGTTGGGGGAAATACACAGCCCTCCATTTTAGCTCTATCCAATGCCAGCCCAATTTTTCAGGCGAAATAGAGGATATGCCTCCGGCTAGGGTCGCGATTAACATGGCTGACCCATCCGGGGAAGATAATGGCCTAGAACTTCTCGGACAGGACCTACCCCCGAGGGAGTATCATACTTATTGGATCTGTTGAGAAGGATTACTCATCAACATAGAAATCTACTGGGTCTTCCAATACCTACCAAGACATTAACCCTCGATCGAAATCGAAATAAGGGAAAAGAGTACTTCAAAGCTATCAAACCCTCTGAACTGTCCAGATCAGTTCAAAAGGTGGAAGAAGATCCCAAAAAAGCCGTGCTGCGTCAGCAACATGTGGAGAACAAGAAGATGTTAGAAGGCCTTCTCGCTGAATGTGCATTGGAGCGACGACCATATTACAGTGATCCTCGTCCAAGGAAACAGTTCTAGGGACAACTTCCCCTTGGAAAATGGCCTCTAGGCGACCCTGGTCGTCCTTCCCCCATAGACACGGATGAAGCCATCGCTTGTGGAAAAAGGGCACTTTATGTATCACCAAATCTTCTGGAGTGGCGTGACAGCCCTCGGGACCCATCCCTAGTTTCCCCAACTGCTCAATAGGTCATTCCACCAGCCGCTCCAAGAGCCGTTGGGCCTTTGTATCATGTTGAATAAAATGCCAATGCATTGGTGGTTCGGGATCCCCATCAAGACAAGAATCCATGGCTAGTCAATCCAATAGCGGCACTCATTGCCTGCCTTGAGGCATTAGAAACTTGATAGGTGGAAATACCACTTGATGGTAAGCCATATCCAGTGTGGGTGGATGATATGACATCACCCCCAGGTTTCCAAAATCCCACGTTTTCTCCCTTCAACGAGATAGGTGATCTGCTGCAGCATATGGCCCATTTCATTTCATGGTGTGGGCCAATGTGGAGAAATACAGTGCAACAGGAGGCTGCCAAACTCCGATGCTTCGTACAGACGTTGGATGGGCCTGCATTTGTCTGGTATAGCCAACAACCCATCGGATCAGTAGACGGTTGGGAAGATCCCCATAGGAAATTTCTATACCAGTCTAGTTCCACCACTCAAAAGACGAGTATTGCATAGCTCTTCAAGTGAAATCCAAGGCCTGATGAGCCCGTCACAAACTTTGTCGCCCGGTGGAAAGGGATTACATACTCCCTTGAGATTCCACTGACTCAGGAGAAACTACTGACCATGTGTGTAGGGAATGTCAAGATAGAACTGGTCTCCTATCTGATCACCCAGAACTACCCCGAGGGATTCAAAGACATGTCTGATAAGGCCCAGCTCCTAGAAGAAGTCTTCAAACAGGCTATCCAAGCATATCCGTTACCTCCTACAATCCCCGTGAGAAGGGCCTCTAGGGCCGATCCCACCATTGTGGCTCAAATAGAGTCCCCCAAGATGCTAGAGTTGTTACCAGTGGAGCTTCCTCCACAGCCTCACAGGGGCCTGCCACCTTAGACGCAGCCTCTGGACCAGTAGTGCCCACCTCAAAATTGGCAGGTGCCCCCGCAAAATGCGCCACCACTACCCATGTGAGATAACCAGGTCCCACCTCCTCGACATGCTCCTACAGCTCCTCATCAAGGCCAGGCTCCCAGAGCCCCCTTCACGGAGAGTAGGAACTGGACCTACTCATTTAATGAGGATCTTGTCCCCAGTTCTTTATGAAGTACCTTGGAGTACGAGATTGTACACTTTCTTAAATACAAGAAGCCAGAAGATACTAACCTTGTTGATCACCCAAATTACTGTCCCTATCACCGGATCATGGGGAACATCCTCAAATAGTTCTATGTGTTTAAAGAATGGCTTCAAGACTAGGTGGATAACAACATAGTCTGGTTAGGCGCAGACCCGACATAGGTGGAATGTGTCTTTGTGAGGGCATACTACATCAGTGATAGAGAAGATGTGGGTCCTATAAGTATGACGACTGGATGGATCGAAAAATAGTTTCTCGTGCCCATGGTGTTATCCATGCACACCTGAATCAACCAGAGCCTTTGAAAGCTGTATCTACTACTTCTGCATCGTCGTCTTAGCCATCCTCTTCACATAAGAGAAAACACTGACCACGTAAAGGAAAAAAAAGTTCCCCACCAATGTCATTGTAATCTCGTAGTCTTGGTGACTTTATGTCCCCCATAGATGGTGATTCATCCTAGAATGCATATAGTAGTGAATGACTCTTCTAGTGATAGTTAAGGGTACGATTCGGTCAACACCATAGAGATGGTAAACCCCTACATAATTCCTGACGATGAGGAGTGTCGTGCATATCCTCTCAACGTCCCCATCCTTCTTCAGTGTCGACTGAGCCACAACAATATGGGTCGTTGTAGTTCCTCGATCAGTACTTCTAGCCAGGCTATGCATGCTACCGAAACGAGGTAGCATGCCCAACGTAGAGCTCAACACGCCCATCCATCTCATCTGGTGTCATTAGGTCCTCCTTCACCGCCTTTTGTGTTGATAGATCAGGAAGATCCACCCAACCGCATCGTGAATATCCATCTATAACTCACCCGGTAGTCACTCCACATGACACATGCTTTGACTAGTGAGAAGTGGGATATTCCTAGAACCATTTATCTTCCGGTCCGGCTGGCAGGGCCTACCATACCTCCCATTATAGAGCGAACTCCTATAAAAAAAAGATCACGCCTGGCGTGGAATTATGATGTCCCCAAGAATCTCTCCAGCATTACAGCAAAGATCTCCATCCTTAAGTCCCTTCACCTATCATCAGATATGCGAGAGGCCCTCTTCGAGGATTTAAGAAGCCCCATCCAGTTTGAGATGGAGGTAGTAGCAAAAAAATCCTTCCACGCTGAGGTGATCGATCCTGTTGAGTGCCAGGACATCATCTCGTTCTCTAGAGAAGATGAAGGATCTCCCATACGGGGAAACATTAACCCACTGGACTTCACTAGATTGTTTAACGGTGTGGAGGTTCACCGCTCCTTATCGACATAGGATCCAGGATCAACCTATTCTAGACTAAAAAACTGTGAAAATTGGGATTGTTCGGGGATGATATGAGTCCCTCTAACCTAAGAATCCAAGGTTATGATAGGATGGAATGGGCACCAGTCATCAAGATCCTCTTGAATACCCAGTTCGATGGCCTAGTTTCAAGTACTGAGTTCATGTTTGTCTCGCAGGACACGGCTTACAATGCATTAATGGGTATACCGTGGCTCCACCCATATGTGCCAGTTTCTTAATCATATCACCAGTGCCTTAAGTACTCCCTCAACGGTCGAGTGGGTGTGCTCTAAGGTGATGTGTCTCCCATTTCCTCATGTGAATCCCGATATCTAGATACTGAATATTACAAGAACAAAGACAAACAGATTCAGAATAATGATTCTGAGCATGCTACGACTACGACTAACCCATGGGAAGACTAAAATGATTCCTATATATTTCTAATCCACCAGTTGGAGACTACGACCCTGGACATGGGACAATTCGTAGTTGTTTCTGGAATGATGGGAGAGCACATTCCCAAGTCTAAGCTATGTTGGGAGATCACCTCATAATCATACACGAATTAGGCTCAGGTGATCCCAGATCCCCCTATGCCCATAACGTATCGAGATGTATCCCCATGTCGACAACAATATATCATACTTGCTTGTTCCTCCTGGTAGGGATAAACCGGATCAAGAAGGCCTTCCACTATTACTTTCATATCATCAAGCGGGGCCCATTGGGCTAAAGACCAGATGAGATCAGATCGAAAGCATTTATCACTATGGTTTCGGAAGTACGGGAGTTCCACGATGCAGTGTCCACCACCAATCAGGCTAGTACTAGTATCACATCAAGATCCGTTGAATCAGAGGAAAATCCCCCCCCATTGTGGATCCCCCCAATAATAGGGCTTATAAGATGCTCCCCCTGCCATTTAAGAGGGAGTTTCCACCACGATCGATGAATTGGTGTAGGTGGACCTCGATAGCGAGGAAGACCCGAAACCCACCTTGATCAGTGCCACCATTCCCCTCGAGGAGTGACAACATTAAATATACTTCTTGAAATAGCACCGTGATGTATTCTCCTGGAGTTATAATGATATTACAGGTCTAGATCCCTAGGTAACCATCCACTGACTCGGTCTTCCGGAAAACCATCACAGGTTCAAGAAACCTCCCATAAAGATTCCCCCTTCCCATACTGGCATGGTTGAGGCTAAAGTTGACAAGATCATCAAAGCCAACTTTGTTAAAGAGGTCCAATACCCCATATGGGTAGCCAAAATCATTCCATTCAGGAAGAATAACGGATAGATCAGATTCTGCATCAACTTCTGGGATCTCAACCGTCACTACCCAAAGGATGATTTTACCCTTCTTATTAATGATCTCTTGATTGACGCCACATCAGGGCTCTAGGAAATATTCTTCATGGGTGGGTATTCCAGGTACAACTAGATCCAAATGGCCCCCAAGGATGAGGAGTCTACAGCCTTATGGGCATCACAAGGTACCTTCTGTTACCAAGTCATGCCTTTCAGTTTTAAGAATGCAAGAGACACCTATCAGCGTGCCATGCATCGCATATTTAAGCCGATCCTCGGGACACTGGTGGAATGTTATGTGAACGATCTAGTGGTCAAATCATGCCAGCGTAAAAACCATCTCAAATACCTTGAGAAAGTGTTCAGCTTGCTCTATTCTCACCACCTAAAGATGAACCCATTGAAGTGTGCCTTCATGGTATCCTCTGTAAAGTTTCTCGACTTCGTTTTTAGATTCAGGGGCATCAAGATCAATCTAGAGAAGATCAAGGCCATCAACCAAATGTCTCCCCCAAGAAATATCCAGGAGCTTCGAGGTTTCTAAGGCCATTTAGCCTACATATTCCGGTTCATCACGAATTTGGTCAGAAACTATAATCCCTTTTCTTGGTTAATGATGAAAGGCAGTGTATACAAGTGGGAGGAAGAGTGCAAGACTTCTTTTGAGGAAATCAAAAAGTATGAGCTCTAGCCTCTAGTCTTAATTCCACCCATCTTCAAAAAGTCATTGGTCCTTTATGTGATTTCCCTGGAATGATCTCTCGGTGCCCTTATCACCTAGAATAACAACGAGGGGACAAAGAAAAACATCTACTATATTAGTCGTATGCTCATTTATACGGAGACCAGATACTACCCTATTTAGAAGACCTTCCTAGAGCTAGTATTCACAGTCCAGACATTGCGACATTACTTACAGCATCATGAGGTACAGCTGGTATCCGGAGTAGATCCGCTAAAGTACATCCTAAACCGCCCCATGTTGACAGGCTGACTAGATCGGTGGGAAATAATTATCTAGCAGTTCAACATCAGGTTTGTTCCTCAAAAGGATATCAATGGGAAAACATTGGAAAATTTCCTTTCCGCTCACGCAGCTTCTGCGGACCAGTCTCTGGATCTTAACTTTCCAGACGAGGCAATCCTCTCAGTTGACCGAGCCATCCCTTGCTGGAAAATGAACTTTTATGGTGCTTCTCGAATCCCCACCGACAGAAGGCTCAATGACCCCAAGCTCAATAGAGTAGGCCTAAGCGTCGTCTTCATCACTCCAGTGAAATCCATCCTGCTATATTCATTTCTGTTGTTAGAAGGATACAACAACAATGAGGCAAAGTACCAAGCCCTCATCACAGGCCTCGAGCTAGCCCTCAAGATTGATGTTCCCCATTTTCATGTGAAAGGGGACTCCGAACTAGTCATTAAGCGGGTCAACAGAGACTATGTCTTAAGAAATCTAGAGGTCATGCCATTGTTGGAATGCAATTTCTAGCTAATGGCCCAATTCCTATCTCAGCCAGAAGTCACTCATGTCCCTCGATCAAAGAACGGCCGAGTTGATGCCTTGGCCAGCCTAACTGCATCACTTGCAGAGCCTAAACAAGATTATTTGATTATCCACGTGGCACACCAAAGATTCATTGCTCCCGTCACTCAAGATGATGGTGAAAACCCTCAAGTGATCCACCTTACCACTTGCGCCTCCACATCAGGACCCCCCATGTTCCCCGGATGCAGTGATCGAGGTGACTCTCAAATGGAGAACCTCCTTTGTAGAGTATCTCTAAAACGGTAATATCCCAACGGATCGGAGAGAGCGCGAACCAATTCAACACCGTGCACTATAGTTTACCCTCCAGGACAGTCCTAGTCATGAGAAGATACTGTAAAAGCATGGGTTTGATGGGGTTCTCCTATGTTGAATTCAAGGAGTCAAGGTTTCCCAAGTCATGCAGCAGGTTCATGCCAGTTCCTATGGGGCTCATCAAATTGGGCCAAAACATTCTCACAAGATCCAAAGACTAGGGTATTTTTGTCCCTCCATGAGCGATGATTGTATCATGTTCTCCAAAAGGTGACATGCGTGCCAAATTCATGACAAATTTTTTGCATCGGCCGCTAGAGCCTCTCCACACAACAAAGTACTCGTGGCCATTTGTGGTATGGGGACTCGATGTCGTGGGACCATATCCACCGGTGACTGCTCGCCAGTGTAGGTTCATCCTGAATGCTATGGATTTATTCTCCAAGTAGGTAGAGGTAGTTCTTCTTAGAGAGGTCAAGGCCCATTCCATCGTTGACTTTGTGAGCACTAACATCATCTACCGATTTGGGGTCCCTCACTCCTTCTTCACTGATAACAACATGAACTTTCAAGAAGCTGAGCTAAAGTAATTGTACCCTAAGTACAACATCCCTTCTAACCATACCTCTTGCTATCATGCACAAGAAAATGGACAGATCAATGTGTTCAACAGGACCATATCTAACATTATATAGAAAATGGTTGGTCAGAACCAGATGATTTGGCAAGACAAGATCCCCAATGCCCTCTGGGCTTATCAGACGATGACTCGAAATTCCACCTAGGTGACCCCGTATTCCCTGGTGTACGAAACAGAAGTCGTCCTACCTATCGAGATTCAGTTTCCCTCATTGCACACAGCTATTTATGATCAGAAAGTGCCAAATAAAGTAGCTGAAGTTCATCTGGATGAGTTGGAAGTGCTGGACGATAACAGACTCCATGGCCATCAAAATATGGAAAGGCATCGGAACACGATATCCAGAGCTTTCAACAAGAAATTTTTCCTCCACTCCTTCTTACAAGGAAACTTTGTATTGTCCTTGAGAACACCAATGATACCTGGTAGTAAACCACCCAAGTTGGATCCCAAATGAGAAGGACCATACATTTTTCACAAGGTTTATTCCAATGGTGCATACTCCCTGGTTACCATAGATAATGAGCATATAACTCCTCCCACCAATGACATGTTCCTCAAGAAATACTTTTCTTGAGTCGCCCAGCCCCGCATGACCTTAAATTGTATGGTCCCACATGACCCTAAACTGCATTAGGGTCCTACATGACCTTAAACTGTCTGGTCCTACGTGACCTTAAACTATCTAGTCCTACATGACCTTAAACTGTGAAACGTCCCGCATGATATTAAACTGTATGTCATCCTGCAAGACATTAAACTGCATCTCAAGAACTACGTATGGCTTGATTCCCATCATCATGGGATATGTAGGAATTCTTAGACGTCTCGTCCTGAGTCCAACCCCACACTCTTCTCGTTTGGCTACTCTTGGGTGTATTTCCCTTAGAGGATCTCATGTAACGTAGACTAATCATTTCTGACCCTGCTCGTGGAAAGATTTATAAGGTCGTGCCATGTTCCCCTCCCCATTCTTCTAAACCTCCCACATCCTTACCGCATGCCGTTAAAATACATGGCCCATTAAGAACTATGTGTGGCTTGATTCCCATCCTCATGGGATACGTAGGACTTCCCGGACATTTTTTCCGCAGGTCCATCCCCAAACTCTAAGGTTTCCCCTTGAGTCTCATCCCGCACATGTTACATGATGTGGATATTGTGTTGAGAATTTGGTCAATAGATATCCTTTTTCGTTGTCACCACCCCATATGGCCCAAACATTGAGTGTGGTGGTTCATTCTACCCCACTGTCTCTTCAAACATCAGTCAACCTTGAGAAGGAGTGTGATTCCAGCTGGTGGTCCCTTATAGGATGGGGAAAGCCTAATTCTACTCCTTATTTCCAACACCGAGCATTGCTTATGTGGTATTAGGATCTATGATACGACAATAATACTATGAGTGTCCATATGGCCACAACTGGCCGAGATTCCCAACCTTAGGTCCCTCAGCCATTTCGGCCACTTGGCCCATGTTCTCTTTTAGGATTTTTTGTTGTGGTATGGACTCATTTCCTCATTCACGTCAGAGTATTTTTCCAGGCCACACATATCCCCTTGAGACAACCCTCCTTCATTTATCATCCTTTCTGGAAGTGGAGGCCCTGACATGCTTCACAAGCACCATCATTTGGGTTTTCATTATCTTCTGTATCCAAAAGGACCCCCAAATGGCCTGGATGCTCATCCAGAAGGATCTCCTACCATGATGGTCCAACATCCTTGAGGATTTTGAGAAAACAATTGATACAAGTCTTATGTTGCGATTGCGGTCAATGGTTGACACTCAATTACTTTCCCCCGAACTCCGGTCACCCAAGGGAGGATACTGTGTTGCGAACCTAGTCAACAGTTGTCCTCTATCATTGTTTTCTCTTTGTGGTCCTCCATAGGAATGATGAATCTCCCTCTCCATTCAGTTTTCCCATGCATATGACATTAAACTAGGCATCTACTATCCGAGATTTATGACCTTAAACTAAGATCACCATTGTCCTCATTGCAAGATGCCAAACTGAAAGCTGACTATGACATTCTGTCCGTGGCTCATCCTCAGGCCCTTGTCCCAAGTTCTCAGATATGATTGTACGGTATGGTATGGGATTATGTCCTCGTTCACATCGGGCTACTCGTTGTCCTATACACATTCATCATTGGGGTATCTTGGACTTATCCCACATCCCTGCTGCATGACAATAAACGACACATCATCTTTCTCTAGAACTATTTATGGCTTGATTCCCTTCCTTAGGGGATACATAGGACCGCCCAAAAGTCTAGTATTCAGGTCCAACCATATCTCTTAGAAACCCTGCCTATCATCTTAGCCCCATGTCCTACATCCTTCTTGGAGAGGGGTATATAGTGGGGTATGGGATTATGTCCCCATTAACATTGGGTTTATAACAACCACAACACATGCCTCTCTCTCATGAGTTCCCTTCTATCCCTTTCCCTATACTAATCTTTTCAAGTTGGTTACCCTTACACTGGGTCCCTCAACCCTCTACGACGATTCTCCAATGTGCCTAGGAGTACTCTGGTTTAGAGCCTGGAGTGTCGAATTCTTCCTGGACATGCTTTCACGGATTTTTCAGGGTTTGCGTTCCCCTTCATTTGGGTTTTCATTATCTTCAACATCCGAATAGACCCCCAAATATAGTGAATTCTCGGCCCAAGGGCTCTCCTACCATTATGGGACAACATCCTTGGGGGACTCGAACAAAAAAATTGATACAAGTCCTGCGTTTCAAATATGGTCCGCGGTTGAAGCTCATTTATTTTTCCTATTAAAGGTTACATGATATGGATGTTGTGTTTGAAACATGGTCAAAAGTTATCCTCCATCGTCATGCCAACCCCATCAAGCCTTAAATGTTGGTTACATGATTCACATCATTTTCCACCACATATTGTCCAAGAAGAATTTTGACACTCCTGGTACTATCCCTCAGTGCGAATTTTCACGTCAAGAGGAAAAAGACGTGGTAAGGTTTAATTTGGGACTCCTCACCAACTTCCCCATTGCATGTATTCTAGGTATTTCAAAAAACCTCTTCCACCATTTTTTCCCACATTGAGTTTGGATCACATGGGATTAGGGATTGGATTGAGGTCACTGACTACATAGAAAGGTTCTGATTTCCTATGGTCAGAGTTCTAAAACACTAAACTAAGATATCTTTATATGTCCCCTATTTAGAACAACGTATGGCTTGATTCTTATCCTCATGGGATACGTAAGAATGCCCAAACATCTCAACTATGGGTCCAGCTTGAGTTCCACTAATATATCTATTTTGTTATACCTTTTAAGACCCGATTATTATAGGATCACGTGGTGTGGTGCGTGTGGGATTATTCATTCTTTCATGTCGGGTTTATAATAGCTGCAGCACGTACTCCCCTTTAAGGGGCTAGTCCCTCCTACCTTCTGTCCCGCCTGACAATAAACTGCTTGTTGTCCTGCATGATGTTAAACTACACCATCAAGAACTACGTATGGCATGATTACCATCCTCATGGGATACATATGAATGTCATAACATCTCATCTTAGGGTCCATCTCGATTGGGAGCTATTCTCTCTTTTTCCATATTCTATAACCTTTTATTCCCCCTTAGCCCGAGGTTTTTTTTCGGGAATCGTGCACAGTATGATATGGACCCTGTCCTCATTCACCCTGAGTATGCTTTATCATGCCATGAAAATTCCATTTTGAACATCATATCTCCTATATATGCATATTCCCACATGACAATAAACTATTGCGTCTATACTGCATGATGTTAAAAGTGCATGGCTGATCCCATCACATGGCCCTAAACTGTGACATTATCGTCCTGGACACACGATGAAAAAATGGAACTGCATCATGGTGTTCAAATCCAAGAAGACATCATGTTTGGTATCATTAATGCACCATACCATTTGTCAATGCCTACATACAGCTTGATTCTTGGGGCGATGCCTGGACTTTCTATCCTAGTTCTGTAGCTTCAAAAAAAAAACACACATTCATCCTAAAGGACAAACAAGATCTATCAATTGTTATTTCATTCAGTGAGAGGGCCATACCTGCATGATCTTATCATCTATGGAACTGGTATCTTACCATTCCACACATATAACTACGTGTGTCATTATTATCATTCTCATGGGATACGTAGAAATTCCCATGCACTTTCCCTCGGGCGCAGCCTAACTTTTGTTTTTGGTCCCTCGACCTAAAACCACCCTAAGGAACACATGGTGATCTGGACTCCGAGTCCTCATTCACGTCGGGATTTATAATTACCTCACCATGTGTCTCCTGCATTCCATACCATCCCTAGTAAAAGCTCTATGACCATAAACTATGATCACTTCACCCTTTTCGCAAGATGTTAAACTGAACGACATCTTCTAGAACTACATACGGCTTGATTCCCATCCTCATGGGATACATAGGA
Source organism: Viscum album (assembly GCA_963277665.1). NCBI lineage: Eukaryota > Viridiplantae > Streptophyta > Magnoliopsida > Santalales > Viscaceae > Viscum > Viscum album. The sequence goes on along the minus strand of OY728141.1, from coordinate 929,760,111 downwards.
ATGCCTAGTAATCTTGCCTCCTGGTCCAACCGTTGGAATCATATGTCCTTTTTCCCTATTTTTTTCCCCTAGATCAAACTCTTTCGGGTAACCCTATAACCACAGCCCATCCCGGAACAAGTTTTGGATTCCCCACGACAATGATGGGATGCATCAGCATCCTCGTCAAAGAGGTCCTGTCTAGATGGAGTAATGACCCCTGATCAAACCGGTACATCCACCTAATGTGTTTCCACCATGGTGGCATGATTTCAAGAATGTTGGATTCCATTTGAAAAAATCTGTCACTCCACACTCCACACTTTGCATGCCCTTTATTCAGACCTTGTCCTCATTCATGTTTAAAAGAACCCCATAACTGTATAGATGCTCGGCCTATGGCTTGCCTACTGTCCTGGGCCAACGTTCTGGAAGACTAATGGGTGGAATTTTGAGTCAGAACCTGTGTTTAGAACATGTTCAATGGTTGGATCTTGTTTGTTATCTCCATTTTAGGCTAAAATGAAAAGGATACTATGTTTTGAAGATGGTCAGCAGTTATTCTTCATTTTCATTCCATCTCTACGGTGTTCTGAATTTTTGGTATCGTGATTCACACATTCAACTCCCTTATGATTGGGTTGATTCCAAATGCCCCTAGCATTACATTGCTCATGAACTAGAGTACATTGGGAAGATGACACACCATGTTTTCTGAGGTTTTCATCCTCCAGTCGAGCCTCTCCCTTTCTTCCTAGAAATCTAGACTAGTTGTTCAAACCCTGGATGCCCAGATCTTGGTTTGCACTCTTATATTTGGATGGAATGATAAGGTGGTCATCCTTTGTTTCTCGCATTGGGCCTGACCCATGAGATCTTAGGGGATGATCGCTCGATGTTCCATGAATATAACAAAAATGCATTAGACCAAAAAACGAATAACAAAACTCATTCATGAATATAGAATAAACGATCAAAGCATGAAAGTGTGTTCAAAAGTTATATGCATCACAATAACTGAGGATCGACCCCTCCCAGGGATGGGTTGACCTCATCAACAGAGAATTGTAGCTATGCCACCCTTTGACTCATGGTATCCTTGATCTATTGCCGTCTATTCAGCTCCTACACCTCTTCTGCAGTAATGGGGCGTAGTTTGTTAGTTGCAATCTGAGCGTGATCCTCATTGCTACGGACAGTAGCCATCTCCGTGGAGGCATGCTTCATCTGCTCTTCAGCCTCTGCCAGCTGGGCCTTCATCCATGATATAATCTATGACTACGTGTTGAGGAAGGCCAAATTCTCATCTTCCCGGATGTGCAGTCGCTAAATCTCATTTTCAGCATCCTGGAGCTTCTTTATGTTCACCGCCTTTTTCCGCTAACAAGGCCACGGTTATACTCCCTTATATTCTCCACCATGAGATCTCCGAAGAGCATGTGGGGACACTGGGTGGTCACCCCTCTATCACATAGTTTACAAAGTCATGAACGAAGTATCTCCATTTGGTCTATCCATTATGCTTGAGGGGTGTCATCGATGAAGCACTTGATCAACTTCCATGACCGCTGATGGACTATCTTTCTATCCTTTTCATCAGAGGCCATTTCATCCCAGTCCGCAGGATTGGAAGGCTCATACATGGGGAACTCCCCAAAGAACTCATCAGTAGGGTCCACATCTAGTGTCTTATCAGATATAGAAGGACCCGGGATGTCCGATTGATCATCATCATCGGATCCCACTTCAATAATCTCAAGCGTAGCCATACCAATGGTCCCACCAGTAATAGAGTGCACCGCAGCTTGGTCAGTCTAGAAATATGCCTCCATGACCACCGACATTCCCCTGGGAAAGGCACCTCTAGGAGTACCGATCGTCCTCACCAAGGTATCCCACGCCATTTGAATAACTACACATATCAAGAAGGTCATGGATGATAGTTGACCTAATCGATGGGTGGAAGGCATGAGTATTTTAAATAAAACATACAGAGATCGAATTCTCGATCTCGTTCCTGGGTTCTTTCCATCGGGACACCAAGGCGTGGCCCCTCGTATATTGTTGGAATGTCTGAAAACTCTAGAGGAACCACCTCGAGTGTCCTGGTACCACTGGATGTGGTAACTGCCATAGCTGCAGGCTGGGATCCAGAAGGCCTCGCATCTTCATCCACTGAGGGACGAGAACGGAGTATGTGAATGAGGCTCTCCTATATGGTTTAAACATTGGTCAGGGTTCTGAAGTATCATGGAAGCAGATCCCAGGAATGGGATTTAGGAATTTACCTCGAGAGCCTATGAAAGTTCTTCAATATCTGAGAATTGATCACTGACTTCACCCTCCTCTAGGGGGATCCCTCTACCGGCCTCCCCCTGGAGGATTCATATGATTCTTCCGACAGAGGTAATCGTTACCTCAAATTAGCAGCTGACAACCGTGGAGGAGCTGTTTGATCCAACAACACCTTCACCCGGTCTTTCATTGGACGTGGGGAACCCCAAGAGTGGATGAAATCATTCAATTCATATAGGTATTGCTTCGCCTCTACCTAGGACACCGAAAAGTTTTCCCTGATAGGAATTATCCCTGGAAAACCCATCCCAAGAAGGTTCAGGTGTTGCAACATATCGAACGGGTCGAGGAATTGCCTATTAACATCCCAGATGTCCCAGGCCTTTGGGAAGACAACATTCTCCAGCATGTCTTTGTGACGAAACCACATCCCTAGATCCTAGGTGGATCTTTGGAGGAACCCTCTTGGTGACCACCCCTCTAGGTAATTCTGCTCTTATGGGACCTCCAGGTCTGCCACAACCACTGGATCCTTTGCCACTTCCTCCCCCTCAATCAGTGCAGGCCTTGAAACCACTGCAATCCCGCCTCCATGGGATATCCTTTCCACCTTCTAGACCTGGACTCAAGGTTGGAGAGGCACACCATAATCGGACCGAATGGTTGGATGCTTTAGCATCTCCCCCGGGTAGGCTGCCTCCCAGCTTTTTGTTTACTCCTTCACCATTTTGAAGATAGCTATGGGTGGAGGCAGATCATTCGGCATCTTCCCGTATTCCCGTGTGAACATGAGACACATCTACCTCATCACGCAATGATGTTCCTTGTAGCGCAACCCCAAATAGACCGGTGGGGCCAGTCGCTGCATGCACCGAAATTGCCTTCCAAATCGGTGTGGGGTGTATGGCTCAAAGAGGGGCTCACAGACCACTCTTGCAACTAGGACTCCACCTAGAAAGGCCAGGGGGTAGGACGGATTCTCATCTGTTACCTGACCATCATTAGTGAATACACACGTTGGCAATGGGGACAGGTGAAAGTTGAACTCCTCTACCTTCTAGACACTGTTCAGTATCGACTGCATAATCATCTTTTCCAGAAATCTCTTTGCGGCATTCAGGATGGACAAGTGGAAGTTTGATCTCGGAGGGGAGATGGGGTTCCAATATTCCTAGACCCCCTGACTTGCGCCACTATCCACCCATACAAGAGGTTGAATGGACCACATATTCTCTATGGATTCTTCCCCTCGCTGATATCTCCACAACATCTTGTATATCATGGTGAGCATCATGATCTCATGGTTGACCCACCATTATATCGCTAGCATGGATTCCATGATAAAATTTCTTATTCTCACACCCATGTTTGTATCTCTCACCGGTAGGAACCAACTGCAGATGAGTGCCACAATGAATGAAGCAAACCAAACTACTGGTTGCTTATCAGTGCTGACACCAAATCCCCAAGTTTTCCAATGGTTGTCCTCCAAGATCCACCAGTACGAATGCTCCATGCCACATTGGTCCCTCTTTGAGAATGTTCAAGGACTCATTGGTAACTTCCTATATTCCAGAAAGATCCGGAACTGCTTGAACCACCGTTTGAAGTGGACATCCCTCACCAACTGTTTGTCCTCTCCTGGTACTATGGTCATTAACGCCATCGCCAACGATGGCATTTTCTCCAGATCCTCACATGCACCCATAACAGAGAGGAACTCATCATACATCGCCCATAGTATTGGGACCCCTGAGATTTGATGCAGGTCTGATAAACTGATACCGACCTCTCCATGGTGCAAGTGAAAGTTACTGGTCCTCAATGACCATCTGCTCAGTAACTCCAGCATCAGCTTCATTGGCTGATAGATGTTGAATTGGGAGGCCCAAGACACCTCATATAGGACCACTCTTCTCATATCTACCCCTAATTCCTCACACGATGAACCTACCCAGTAGGTCGAGGCCTAGTCATCTGTGAAATTGCCGCCCTCACACAGATCCCACTCATCGGACTACCCCTTTCATGGGTTCCTCAGGGCCTCCTTCAAGATCATATGATACAGCGGGGGAGACATTTATAACTAAAATTCCTCCCTGTTGACATTTTTCATGTGATTGTATAGGTAGTTAGCATTGATAGGCATGAAGTCCTCCCAAGTGTGGTCGCCAGCTGCCCTGAACCACTGGTGCTGTCATGGTGTGCTCCTAAACCAGCAAGCTGGCTCGTCCCTACACGCTTCAAGGATGAAGACACCATCCCTTAGTCCAAATCCATGCAGAGGTAGCCTCTTACACACCAAATATATATTTGTCTTTCTGACATCAATTACACAAGAGATTTATGGTTGGAGTGGCTCTACACGAACTCCCCTAGACCCAAGATGTTCGCCATCTTCTCCATCTAGCCAGCATCCGCAAGGAACCCCTGGCAGCCTCCTGGTGAGCCATTCAGTTTTTGAGTTTTGTCATTCTTTGTTTTTGGTTCACAAATATCTTTCACAGATCTTGTTTGCGGAGATCGTTTGGAAAGACTATTCACAGAGCCCTACCCCGGCCCTCAGGCGCAAACCGCAGAGCGCACCTTCGCAAAGTCAATGACTAGTTCTACGCCGTGAAGTAGAAATCTTGATTTGTGGAGAGCAATCGCGGAGTACGCAGAGCATCATGAATCTAGAGCGCTAAAATCCAAAAATCTCAGAAAATAGAATGGACAAAAGAGTGATCAACTCCACTATTTATAGGCAAGGAGCCTTGGTGCTTCCTAGAACATCTATCTGCAACGCGCTCAGCCTGCCCATCACCTCTCCACTTCACAAGCTTCCTTTGTGAGTCTTCTTCATGATTGATGATGGATTTTGGTGATTGACCCTCAGACTTTGACCCCCGCTTCTACTCATCTCCCAGTCTGAGGGGGGGGGGGATTTGTTGGTGCTAAAATTTGGGAAGAACAAGAACAAATGGAAAGAATTAGGGGTCGCCTCGTGAAGACCATTCATAGAGCCCCCGTAGCCTCGCATCTGGTGCAAAGCATCCCTTCGTGAAGCCAACGTGGAGCAAGGATGCGGGAAGCTCTGTGAACCTATTTGATGTTCACGAACTCACCACAGAGCAAGGAGGCAGGATGGTCTGCGAAACCATTTGACATTCGCGAACCCGCCACAGAGTAAGATCTGTCCTCGCACCGAGAAAGCTCTACCTTGTGGCGCCTCTTGCCTATAAATATTGAGTTCCTCCTGAGCCCAAAGGATGGATTCTGCGACCTTTTTTCCTTCGTATCTCTTGAATTGCGATTCCATTTCTTCTCTGTGAACCCTAAGCCTTTCAACATACTTTTGCATCGCGAAGTGCCTCCCCCATTGCATAAATTCACCCCCTCTCCAAAGGGGGATTCCCTTCATGAAGCCTATGGGCCTCCGTGAAGGAAGGGGATCCCCAAGGGGACTCGGGTCTTCACAGAGCACTTATTCTTCAAGAATTAATCTCCATGCACATGTGACCCACATGCTAAGGCAGGGCCACTATGCATCGCAAAGCACATTTCTTCGCAATACTATGCTTCGCGAATCACTGCTCCACGAATAACTTTCCACTTCACGAAGAACCTTCCATATGAACCTATGACCTATGCCTAGGCTAGGACACTTCACTTCGTGAAGCACACCCCTTTGTGAAGCCCCTCCATTTCATGGATCACAAGAGCTTCATGAGGCTTCTACCTATTAACCCCTTTTCTCTGCAACTCCTTTTCCCATGAGGACCACCACGCTTTCATGAAGTGATTTCAATGTTCCTTGGGAAGTAATTCCCATTGGGTTGCTTTAGCTCATTCTTCTTCACATAGCGCGCTAACAGATATTGATTCTTTACATATCCATGATAATGTGGACACCTCGATGGATCACTCCACAACACCCCCACACCATGGAATTGATGATGACTTCCCTTCAACAAGGGAGGGTGGGTATTATTTATGTATGTCATAGGAGTGCAGAGTGAACCTGCCTCGTCTGAGCTACAGGACATTAAACTACCAAGCACCATCATCCTTAGCACATGATGATAAATTTTGGCCTTTGCCCATGCATCAAACATAGGGTCCCCCACCTTGTACATTCTGCATGCCCACTGGTCTCCACAAGAGTGAAATCTTCCTCACATGGAATGATATCCGCTTTGTTGGAAAAACGTCTATTCGTGGGGAAAGGGAAACCACCTTGGCGTAATCCCCATATCCTTTATTATGTGAGGTAGTACTCGTACACCTCCTATATTTTTCCTTGTTAAAGACCATAGAGGGGGGGGGGGGGGAGGGCATCGTGGCCCTCCTCTCTTTCGTGCCAAATCTCTCTCCCTTTGGGATGGGTCTCCCCAAGGGCCTACATCTTAAATTAAGTTCCAATTTACATCTCCCTGGGCTATGGACCACGTGTAATCCCCCATTTCCATTTTGGGCCGCTAACCACTGTTAGTCCAATTCCACTTCCCACAGACGCACCTTTCATAATGTCATCATCAAGTCTTTGTTGCCTCTGGTTTCTCACACCTAACACGACTCACGTGGGCTTAGAGTAATCCTTGACAGTGGAATCCCTCTGGGAATCCTAGAGTGTAATCCCCACAAGACATACATTCTAAACTTTGTGGAATTTGATCCTTTCCAAGACAAGGTACGTAGGAAGCCTCCTCGATCTTCAAGCCCAAAAACCATCAGTTCTGTCCTCCTTTTACGTCAGTTCCCCCCATATGATCTATGAGGACATTGATCCTTTCCAAGGCAACGTATGTAGGAAGCCTCCTTGAGGTTCAAGCCCAAAAACCTGGTTTTGATCCCCTTTACGTCATTCCACCAGTCACACATCCTCCCATACTATGTGGACATCGACCCTTACCAAGGTAGGGTACGTAGAAATCCTCCCTGAGGTTCAAGACCAACAACCATTGGTCCCGTCCATTTTACGTCCGCGCACGAAGCCCCATTTTGAACAATGTGGACTTTGATCCTAGCCAAGTCAGGGTACGTAGGACATGTACCTGAGGTTAAAGCCTGACTCACATCGGTCCCAACTACTTTATGTCGGTACACCCCTGTCCACCATGACATTAAAACTGAACACCCCCTTTTTTCCCACATGACACTAAACTGTAACTCCATCCAACGGTAAGCTGTTGTACCCAATTTGATAGTAAGCTGTTTAAGTACCTAATCAATAGAAAGCCATCGTTAGATGAACTATGAAAGTTTGATCCATGTCTCTTAGACATGGTACATTGGAAGCCTCCTTGAGGTCCAACACCAAATACTAGTAAATGTTGGTGTCCCCCTATTAGGACCCACATCTTTGTTCCACCCCTATGGCGTTAGACCAACTCTCAGTACGCTAATCACGTGTAACCCTGGCATGTCATCGGGTCGCTATCCTCTACACACGCCCCAACTTCATGCCCCATCATAATGGTTCCACTTCCTCTTGGTCGCATTTGTACGGGTCGCCTCATTAAGAGTCCCATCGCCCCGCTGAACTATGTGGATTTTGATTCCCTACCACAGGGATATGTAGAAACCTCACAAGGCTCAAGCCCAACACTTCCATCACCATAATGATGGTTCCATCTCATTCCCCCACTACTTCATATAACTCTCCATCATCCACCTTGACTCTTACCCAGGCCTCTACATCCTGGTGGGATCACACAATCTATTTCCCTCACTAATCCTAGTAGCAATCGAGTAACTAACAATGTGTTAGCCCCAATATTAGTGCTCCCTCCAAGGGTCACACCCATATGATCCACTCTTATCAGTGTTCTGATCGGTCGGATCGATCCCTGCTAGATGTTAAACTCATGGAATACCCTATGTTAAACCTGGTAGGCTGAGGAAAAACTTAGAGACATGCCCATGGGATATAATTCCGCACACTCGATGTGGGATTCCTCGAGTTTCTACACCCTAGAGAAGCCATGTCATAAGGGGAAGAGACCCAGAAGAACTAGTGTTCTGGCATCTGGACACGTAAGTGATATCTAACCTGACTACTCCCCGGACCGAAGGTTTCTACCCTAGCCAGACCATTTGGAAAGTCCTAACAAGAGGAGTGTAATTAGCCGACATCTATGAAGATATGGCACTGGGAAGAGTTTCACGAACAACATCTTAATCTACAAGGGAGCCCCGGACTAGGTGACAAGCTCCGAGGAGGAATCCATGGAAGGAAGAGCTGATATCCCATCATCCTGTTTCGATCAAGGATAGAACTTCCCTGAAAAAACGATGAATGCTACCCACCATTGGAAAGAGAGAATGCATGGCAATAGCCAGTGCATCCTTCATGGACGGATGCACGCGCCCCGAAGAAAGCATAAGAAACAACTCTCAAATAATAATCTATTCTATGATGCCTTATTTCAATGATCTTACCAAGTTCTAGTTGAACCATCACCCATGATGGCCCTTCATAGGAAATGAAGCACATTCCCAACCACCACAGGCAGGCGATAAGAACCGAGCATTACCAACAATCAATTGGAAACAATTCCAACTAGGGTACACCAGAATTACCCATCCATGAAACCAGACATCCACACGAAAACACTAACTTTAAAAATTAATAAATAAACATCCAAATAAACAAATCACATGTAATGTAGATACCATATAAAAATCAACATCATATACAAAACATGCCACAAAAGGTCCATATAGATTGTCTCCCAATTGATAACTCAAAACATAACCAAAATGGATCAAGCCCACAATACAAATATGCACATCTCAACGGGTTCAAAATTACCAAATCATCTCCTACTTAAACTAACCCAATGAGACCTCATCTTCTTAAATAAAACACAGATGATATAAATCAATAAGTTCCACCCTAGTGTATGGTGTTCTTTCCATTACATGTGTCTTTCAAACCATAGTCTACATACACCAAATCGAATATGTAGGGTGTGAGGAACAAATCCATGAAGAATACCTTCGTAAATCTATTTATTTCATTTATCCATGAAAACTAATAAAATAGTTTGAAAACACTTTTCAAAACCAAACCATTTGAAAAGGACATGTTCTAAACAAGCCCTTAAATCCCATTATATTTTCCTTAAAAAATAAACCTGTTTTTTAATAACATTTCCAAACATGGCTAAATTAAATAAATAATATCAAACATCCCAACATTCTTACAACATCCAAACAATCCATAACCATGGTAGGAATAAGTATCCATATATAATATAACAATGGAGATCTTAATTATATAAATCATTATATCTAGAATAGAACTATGAACATTCATAAAGTATATGTCCCAATACAACATTAGTAAGTTCACTAAGGGATCTAATCATTAGGGTATAATGTGAGTGAATTTAATAAAATAAGTCATTCCTACAAAATAAGGTGGAATCTCTCATGATATTCCCAAGTCCCAACTTCAAGATCACTTATGGTCTCTCTAAAACCAAATGGAAGCTCGCATGGTATTCATACCCAAAGGATCTCGTAGACCCTTTAGTAACCAAAATAGATTCTCTCATGGTATTTAACACCAAAGGATATCACAGTATCTATAACAAACCCTCCCCCGCACCTTGATTAACCCTTATTATACTCCATGACAATATAATCATAAACATGTCACAATCCATTATAAGGCATTTTATAAGTCAATTTCATAAAAAACTTTATGGATTTCATTAAAACACATTTCACATGGGAAAAACATTTGTAAAACCATTTTATAAATCCTTATCAATCTATAAAACCTCTTTTACCCATTTTATAAAATATTTGGTTTTCACACATGACACCCCCAATTTCAAAACCAACATCAAAAATCAAATTTCATAACCAATCTATGAAAAACAACAAGAATGGAATATATATCAATGATATATCATTTCAATGGAAATTTATGAAAAATTATCCAAAGGTAATTAATATTTTATAGGCATGATATGGTTAACAACCTTTAATAGAGACACCTAACTTTAATTCATTTCCAAAAACGTTGCCTTCGACGACAACCACCTGAAAGAGGTAGAATAAGGTATCAAACAACTAATACACTAGATAACAAACCAATTTTCACATGAAACACTCCAAATTCATCCTAAAACCATTATTGGGTTACAAAAATCCATGAAAATTTTATAAAATAGGTGAAGGTTAAAATTAAGAGGAATTTAATGATTATTGGGCTTACCTAGCTCCAAAACAGAAATTACTCAAGAGAAATCCTTCACCAAAGGTGAGATGAAGCTATATAACTAAGTTGAAGGGGACATCGATAACAAATAAGGAAAATCATGGCCAACTCCTTTAAAAATAACCAGGGGAAAATGAAAAAAAAATCTTTATTAGTGTTAAGGATAGGACACATGGTATGTCTATATTGTTTGGTAAATCAAGCACTAACTGTGTGGGAGCTCCTGTCTCCCCAAAATAAAAACTGCACGATTACTACTAGGTTTCATAAGTTTTGATAAACAATGATCAAAATATATAAAAATCTACTTTCACCACCTCAAACACCATCTCATAGTTATCTATATGGTTAGACAAACCATGCACTAACTATGCATCTTGGTATATCTTCCTCAAAACCCCGTTTTAAACCCCTAACACCTGGTAACTTGAAGGTGAAAGAAAATGATAAATATACCTCAAAAAAATAAACCACTAAAATAATGTGTCAAAAAATTATCTTCCCTAAACCCATTAATATATATTTTTAGTATCTTTCAGATTTCTATGTTTCAATATTTTCATTTAAAAAGAATTATTCATTTACATGCAACTTCTATGAAAAACATAGTCATAGACTGAGTGTTTGTGGGGACTATCACCTTCATGTAGTGATGTAGTTTTTTTAATATCACCACCTTTAAATGGTGTTAATAAGGATGAAAATGATGAATAAATATATTTTATGACTTAATTATAACTCATAAATCATTAATCGTTTTTACCATTTCATTCCAATTTTATGGAAAATGGATGTGTTGTCTGTGTGTATGTGCGGACAACTACATCTAGACAACATCACTTCTCATTTTCCATTATCTACTTACATGGATGAATTTAGATTTTTTTATTTATAAAAATTATATTTATAAATACATTGATATTAATTAATTTTTGAATATATTTTTATGATGAACATAACATTATTCAACTTGTAAAGATAATCGCATAAAAATGGACAAAAAATCAGCTAACTGACAAGAGAAGAAGTAATTTAATTAATGAGTAACTTATGGAAATAATTTGACCATTAGAAACCAATTAAATATGAATATGGTATTTATTAAGGTTTTTAATGAACAAAATTTTATTAGACATGATGTTAAGTATATGTGCATAAGGCTTTCATACATTAAGTTGAGGAATATTATATAGTCACCTCATAAATCATCAATTAAAATTTATCTTCATATTTATCCCATAAATGCCATATTATTCTCATTAACACCATCATTATTATATATATTTACCTTATATACATACCATGTTTTGTATCCATTTCATTTAGTCGGTATACATGTTTAATGTTTTCTTCAAAATACTCACTTTTAAGAAAGCTCAACATAATAAGATTTTCAAAATTATCATTTCACATAAACCAACACCCACTATAAGTGTTTTAAACAATGAATATATTTTAAAATTATTCTTTAATTTATGTATAACCCTTTGGGTTCTATTATTATTTTAAATAATAATTTAGATCTCATTTATCGAAAAGATCATTTGATTATTTTGAAAGAACATCCACATAGTGGTTCTCTTTTTACTATTACTATTTCAAACCTTATCATGTATTTTTATACCATGGGACTCTAGGATTATGACTTACCTTCCTTTCATATTTTAGTGTATAAATAAATTTAATTCAACTTATATTTGGGAATACTTATGTTATAGCTTTCATATAATCCTTGAAATGAGTTCATGAAACCCTGTTTTTCTCAAGTGTTTATAAAATATATAAAACATTTATATGGATTAGTATCATCATTTAAAACACATATATATTATATTCATTATGTTATGGGTGCGCATGGAAGTATATATTCATCCAATGAATTAGGAAATATTTCCATCTCATGTGATATCATTGTACATGGGTAGCGAGCCTAGCCAACAATTGTGGATGTGCATTTCTCATAACAAACATTGTTATGTTAAAATGCATGGGAGATTTTAAATATTCTTATAATTACATGTTTTATATATTATCCACATTTCCTATGATGAAATTTTCATATTATATGATCATGTTTACTCTTTTCTCTTATGTTTTCATTTTTTTATTCATTGATTCCATGCCTGCGACCATTCTCTTCAAGATAACATAGAATTCCACCCATGTTATGCTCCATTATAATGTTTATTAACTTACTAATAATTCTATCTCACCATTTTAATTATCAATTTTACTAGGATATCCTATGTAGTATAAATATTACTTATCAGAGTCTGAATAACATAAAGGATACTAAATAAATACAAAGATGTTATTTTTCAATATGTTAAATTTATGAGTCTAATCGTTTAATGAAACTAGACCGAAGATCCTTTGCTTTTATGTTTTTTCATCTATATTAAATGTTTTTAAATACTATGTGTTTAATGGTTTGGTTCACTATAGTTGGAATCAATGAAATTTCTAGTTATTTTTCAGAGAATAGGATTAGAGAACATTAAGGAAAACCTGAAGGATAAGAATATCTATATGATATGATCTTAAGGTATTAATAAGGTAGATATTATTTGTTTTTCCTAGAAATATATAATTTTCAGGATACAATAAGTTGATATGATTCTGGAAAAATAATATTATAAGGGTAATAAACCTAAAAAGAGTTGGTTGAGTATACACGATGAATAATCCCTTACCACACACCTGGTTTGACACTCATGGTGGATATGCTTTAGTAAAATGACAATTTCTTGACAAACTATTTTGATGGATTAAAAAATATTTTATATAATTTAGTAAGTATTTAGTGTTAGAGAACCTCATTAGAATATTTCAATAGATAACCTAAATTGATAATTATTGATTTAGTATTTAAGCTCTTCCCATCATTTTTGAGTTACTTTTTATATATTTATTATTTTCCATGAAAACATTTATTAATTTAATTATTATCATCCCAAAACATCCTTTATGTTAGAAAATGGCGACATGTTAGGGGAATCAAGATAATGATATGTCTAATGGTAAACACTGTAATTTAATGTTTTAAATGACAAACATGATAATAATGAGAATTGATAAAATTATGGTTTTACTAGAATATATAACTCATGTTCTGAATACATACATGAAGCACATGTAATTACCTTTGAGAGGGAAATATGTAGTTGAGTACTTTATAAGACGATGAATTATAATGCTTATTGGATCTACTAATCCCATAGTCACTGAATAGTGGATTAACTCGGTCTAAAAGATATTCTCAATCCTATAATGCTCTGAATAAGAAAAGGTTATACTGGATTTTTATTTCCTCAAGGTAAAAGTTGATTAGTGATGGACATTGATCAAGAATATGAATAGTAGAGAGGATGTAGAATCCATAGGTTTAGATTATTTAATATGTTTTTTATTTATAATTATTTACCATGAACTATCCATCATAAAATGGGGAGGGAGTTTTTTCACTCTTGAAAAAGGGATATGAATATGTTAGGTTTTATGAGGTGAAATTCATGAGACTTTAATGGTATGCTTCCAACCTAATCATGAGACTTGAAAGAAATATTTACTATTTATCTAGAGGTTTGAAGCTTAGGCATTGCCAAGAATTTGTGGTTCGAGACTTTGGAAGTTATAAATAAACTTTATGATGCTACCAAAAATTATAAATTAGTATGGGTGTTTCTTTGGGTACTATAGAACAGAAAATAATAATGGAGTTTATCCATAGAGAATGACTAGATAAAATTGAAGTTGGTAAGAAGATCTGACATCCTACCTATCGAATGTGCGAGAAGAAACATCCTTGAAATTTTCTCAAGGGGAAAAGGAAGTGATACAAGTGATACAAGTGTGAAAGTAGGGTCATGTAACTATAACATGTTTATTGGGATGAATTTAGATGATGGTATTTTTTAAGTTACTGGATGTTTCTTTGAAGAAGTTTGGTTGGAATTTTTTTGAAAATGCATTTTTATTTCAATGGTTGTTTTTTTTAAAAAAAATCACATCACATTATAATGTTTTGTTATCAAAATAAATCAGAAGGAGAGGATCAATTTATTGTTTCCAAAGATAATTCCATCTATGAAATTATTTTTATCTATTAATTTCATATGAATATTGGTGATGAATGTTTATAAAATAATGTTTCTAACATTCCAATCATAAAAAATGTTGGATTATAATATTTTGTGATGTGTTATTGTTCTTAAATTCCCAAAATAAATATTTTTGAATTTTCTCATGATTTAAGAATCTTTGTAGAAATTCAGAGGATTTTTTAGTGTACAATATATTTATTACTATGTTTTACAGAAATTGCCTAAAAAAACATCAGACAAAGTAATTGATGTAAAGAGTTTTTGGTTGAGATACGATAGAGTTATTGAGAATATTTCTTGTGAAAATTATCTAAATTTATATATTCCATTTAAGGTAATATTCAAGGTAGAAGAAGTTTTGATTCTAGGGATATTATAATATTTATTTTTATATTTGTGAATTTTTCTAAGAATAATAATGTTGTTGAATATCAAAGGGAGAATGATAAATAATTTCAACTAACACAGTCAAATTAGTCTGATCCATTCAAGATATACTATCAGATTAACTCTTTGTAAAATGTCTATCAGATGGACATTTATGATGTTTTGAAGTTGATATGACTATAAGATGATCAGATGAAATTTGGATATGAATTTTATCAGAAAAACATTTTATAGAAATTCTCATCAAAAGGATATGTATAAAGAATAGAAGAAATGAAATTAATGTTAAAAAGTAAAGTTACTGATGCTTTATCAATGTAAGAAGTGCATAAAATGTAAAAATTAACCATTAAAAGGTTTATTATTCAAGGAATAATGTTAATATTTTTTTTGGGAAAAATTAAAAAATGATTCCATGAATTTTTTTGGGATCAGTAGACGGATTCTCCCAAGATAGAGAAACTATTTCGAGTGTTCCAAGAAATTTTTTTCGAGAAAATGTTTTTTGAAGTGAAGTTATTCAAAAAAAGTGTTATAAATATATAAAATTTTAGGATACTAAGATGATCATTCCAATTTCCATATATTATGGGAGAAAGATCCGTGATTATCATTGAGTTTTTTGGAAAGATGTAAAAGTTATGTTTTTCAAAAAGTACTAAATTTGAGATTTTAATTTTATGATTCTATTAATTGGTAAGGTAAAAATAGAATATCTCATGTTATCCCAATTATAAATCTATTAATAGGATTAAAGTACAATGTATGGGTACAAAAAATTCATTTGTGGAAAAATTTAAGTGAAAAAGAATTTTTTTTAGACAGAGATACTGGATGAACTTCTAAATATAGAATTTGAGAAGGATAGTTTTCAAAAAAATCATATATTGGATAAAGGATAATAATATGAATAAATTGTTTTTTATTATAGAAATTGAAATTATAAGTAATGCATGCACAAATTTTTAGCTAGAAAATACTTTTATAATAGGTGGAATCAGATGAATTTTTTTTTGAGGATGTTGTCACTAGACAAAAATTCTGGATGGAAAAAATAGACAGGGAAAAGAATGAACTATGGAAATTAATATATTTCCAAAAAATTTATGAAAATCAAGTTCATACCAACTTGTGGGTAAGAAGTTACAAATAATAATAATTTTTTTCAAGGTGATAAAAAAGATAATTTTCCACTTGAAGTATAGTGAAAACATTATGAGACTATTTTTGAAGGTTTCTCATGTTTTTCTAAAATATTTTCTACAAATATTAACTATTTAAAAAGAAAATACACTATAGTATTGATAAAAGTTAACATCATGTTTAAGGATATTTTTTTGTTTCTATAAAAAAATAAAACGATTAATCTCTAGTGGGTTGTGTGGTATTAAATTATATTCAAACTATTCCAAGGACTAGACACTCTTGTTAAGTAAAGAACCTTGTAAAACCATCTGTTCCATTGGTTGTGCATTCAATTTTTTTAAATGTTATAACTGTTTCAGGGTTTTTATTTATTTCATAATAAAGAAACCATAAAGTTAAAAAATATCAATGATACAAAGCGTCCCCCTCTAAGTGATAAAAAAGATCCTACTTGGGAATTCCATTTGGCATTAGAGCAAATGTTTCATTTATTAAGTCTTAATAGAAGTTTGAATACAGGAGAACTCTTTATGGATGTTTATAATTTTAAGAACTATAAGGTTATTCTTATTTTTTATGGAAGTAACTATCATATTGAGAAATATAGAATGTACCATATCTTATGTCTCTTGGTTATGATGTTATTGAAGCTACAATAGATAGTTTCCCACCCTATGGTGAAAATGATCCCCTTATAGATACCAATAAGAATAATTTAGAGAATTATTGGTGAGATATAAATTCAATACTATCATCAATCACTAAAATTATGTTTCTTATTAGTTAAAGGAGTGGGAACTATATAATTAATTTGGGAGAGTTTCATTTATAACTATAAAGGAAATACAAATGTGAATAAATACAAGTTACATATATACAGGTTGGAGTACAAAGATCTTAAGATGCATGGTTTTAGAATATACTAGTGACTTATTTATAAGATTTAATTTCATTATAAGGACCATAATATTCCTTTTTGAGTACTTTTCAGATTCAATATTTTTCAAAAATATCTTACGATTTTTTTGATAAGTTTTATTCCAATGATTAATAATTTGAAGGTATATATATGGGAAATCTAAATTTGGATAATCTATAAACCAATATCACTACATATGTAATGTCAAGAGAGAAAGTTATAAATAGTAAATATTAGCTTGATCGTGAAATTTCTTTCAAATATACTAAGAAAGGAAAACAAATAAATTTCCATAAGATGAAGAAGTGGTGACTCTATTATCAAAGAAATCATTAGTAATTTTTTTCATGAATTTATGTCATTATTTTTTAAACATGTAAACATGGGTAAAACATTGTAAAAAGTAAATTTACCTCTGAAATTATTTGGTTTTGGGGTTAATGGGAACTTTGTTCCAAATTTTCCTTGAAGAAATGAAAGTAACGAAAGTGATGGAGAAAATTAAAATTCAATAATATCCTTAAAGAAGAATGTGTTAAAATAAAAATAATAATTAAATTGTAAGGATAAGAAGTTTTATACATCCAAATGGAAAATACTTTTTTATTAATGATTACAAAGATGAAAATAGAGTTGAATAATATATAAAAATCAATGATAAAGATGATGAAAATTCCTTTACTGAAAATGTAAACGGTGAAAGGTTCACAAGTTATAAAAATAATAGTTTTGAAGAAGAAGAGTCGCAAATAGAGATTATAATGAAATGATAATTGAATGAATTTCTTCAAATGATTATATGACATGAAAAATAGAAAATAATATTTATGAAAGTAAATATTTGAGTAAAAAGATAAATAATATGTTATTGAATAAAAATACATGTTTATTAAAGTGATTGATGTTCTAAAAAGAAACATGTTAAAGAGAAAAATATCAATATTTAGAACTAAAAATATTTGAATGTAAAGGAGGAAGATTAAAAAATAGTCAACAAATACATTATGAATCTATGAATGGAATTGAAAATCTACAATATGTAGGTGTATTAGTTGTTGAATTTTATGAAATGTGACAAACAAATAAGGATCAAAAAAATAAATCTTAAAAGGTTGATAAGAAAGATGAATATGTTTGAATGATTAATAATGTCAATAAATTCACATAAGTAGATAAAATATGTAGAGTTAAGAAACCTGATGTTTTTATGATTACAAAATCAAAAATATTAGTTTCTCCTACTGCTGATTTTTTTATCCTAAGAATAAAATATCAAGACGTAAGAGAATAATTTTTGTTCAATTAAATACCAATTCGGAAATTAAAAATGTCAATGAAAATAAGAAACACAACTCCAATAAGCATACAAACTACATCAAGTGATATGATTTTTATTGTTATTATTTGAATTATGGTGGATTTGTGCCTACAACTTATATGT
Organism: Viscum album; assembly: GCA_963277665.1. NCBI lineage: Eukaryota > Viridiplantae > Streptophyta > Magnoliopsida > Santalales > Viscaceae > Viscum > Viscum album. The sequence continues at coordinate 929,741,626 of OY728141.1, read as the reverse complement.
GTCAGTTTGACCACCAACGTTATAGTGAACTCAAAAGAAAATGGAGATAAATTTTGAGAGGGATTCAACCCACATAAATTTTATAGACTGAAAAATATGGTATAAAGATTGAAAATATATTCTAACCCTTGGAAACTATTTTTGAATGATTTGAACAACCTATAAATATTTCAAAATGAATCCTCATAATGTTACCTGGAAAATAATGTTTTATTGGAAATCTCAAAATCTATATGCAAATAAAGAAAAAGGAAATGAAAAATCTCTTATTCTTGAGACTTCCCTAAAATCTATAAAAGGAGATCGACCCATGATTTTGGACATAGGGTGATCTTCAAACATGATAGAGGATTTTATAATATTAAATAATGTCCAATATTTCAAAGGAGTAATGAGTCTTATAAATAATGAGTCACTTATAATAAAATTTATTGGATCTACCATTTGTTTAGAAGATAATTTAAAATCTAAATGTGCATTATTTTTTGATTGGATGAAAAAAAACTTATTAAGAGTGTAACCAATTTTTTATTTAGGTAGTAAATTTTTTTAGTAATTTTTTTGTGAAAATATTAGTTTTTTTTTTGGAAAGTTGTCATGAAAGGCCAGTGAACAAAGGGATTTTTTTGAAGGTGGTTGAATTGAAATATCATGATATCTTATCTTTATGTAAAAAAATTAACTATGGAATAAGAGGCTTAGGAACATGTGTCAGAATAATATGAGTAAGTTATTAAAGAAATGAAGTATTCATTATATTAAAAATATTAAAATAAGATGATTTTTTTGTTCCATATTCTAGTAACAATTGATAAAAACCCAATTTAGAAGAAATGTTGGATACATTAAACACATTCCATATAGTTGATTTAGTCATATATTAGTGGGAAAATGAATAAAAAATCAATATATAGAGATAAGTACTTCATTTCTTTCAATAATTAATTTCCTAAAATTACATGTATTATCTTTTTAAAAATCAAAAAAGAAAATGTTTAAGAGTATCCAAATAAGAGAAGAAAAAGAATTAAAATATTATATGAAGATATTATGAACTAATAATGGTGGTGATTATAAAAATATATATTTTGGATGTTTTATTGAAAAATATGGAATTCATCAAGATATTTTGGCATGGTACACACATAAAAATGGTGTTGATGAAAGAAGAAATAGATGTTCAGTGTAGACGAAGAGAACAATTTTAATCAAACATGATTCTTTTTATTACTTTTTGAGATAGAATATTAATATAGTAGTTTATAATCAGAATAATTGTTTCTATAGTTAAAACTATGACATGACATCTTATTAATTGTTTCCAATGAGACTCAGGTTTTTAAGAACCTAATGGTGTTATAAAATCCATGAATTATAATATAAAAGGTTAGAAATCATTGAAAATTTGACCAGAGAGGCATTGATGGAACTTTTTTTCTATGATTTTAATCGTATATGTTATATATGTTTCAATAAAGAAATGGAAATTTTATTATATTAATAAGATGTGATTTTTCTTGAAAATTATGATAATAAGGTTTCATAAACATATGTATATGTAGAATATAGTGGAAATGAGGTGGTTTTAGTTGATAAAATATGTCATTAAGGATAGTAATAATGTTGATGCTACATAGAATGAGGATTTAGGATCATATTTCACAAGTGATGAGGAATAAATTTTCACATCTAATCCTTGGATAAGGAAACATGTTGAAGTTCGCAACATCATTGGATATATAAAAAATTAAGTTAAAAAAGCATCAAATTATGTTTTATATAGATTTTTATATTTAGATGTTTAGATGAAAGATGATGATGGATCACAGACGTATCAGGAATAGATTAATGATATTAATGAAGATTGGATTATATTTAGAAGAATGATACTTGGGGAATTTCACTCAAAGCAGACAACAAAAACGTGATTTAAACAAAGTGTTTGTTTTAGAAGAAGATAAATGTAACGACCCGAAATTTTGAATAAATCATGTTTCCCAATTTTGTGTGTTATTTTATTTTTATACTCAAAAAAACTGTTTCATTTGATAACATGAGTATAATTAAATGAGACCACTGGGTTTTGACAGTTATATGACCATTGTTCAATATGACCACTGAAAACTAAATGTTTCAATTATTGTCTCTAAATACAAGTGATCTTGGTTAATTAATATTGAAAGAAGATTTGATGGCCTCATCCAGTAGTCTCGGTCCAATAGAAGCCCGTCTAATGGAACTTAGGAAGGAGGTAGAACCACTGGGCTTTTATCTAGACCAAACCCAAGCTGAACTTCATCGTGTGAAGCTAGAACAGAATCGCCTTCGCGAGAAGTTCAAACTGATAGAAATTACTAATCGTGCAATTTTGGCTGAGCCGCCCTCAGATTCTCTCACATTAGCACACCTTACACTTAGGTCCTATGCTGGGGTTATAAGGGGCTATGTAAGGAGACCATATCTGCCTTGTGTAATCCTTTGTTTTAAATAAAAATTTTGATTTCTTCTTATGATGAAGTTTATGAATTTTCAAATGTCCGAATAAATATAGTATGCATATTTTTGATGAATTTGAGAGGAAGGATATTTTAAAAATGTTTATGTAAACCTTAATTAATTAAAAATGTGTAATTATTTTCAAAAAATGGTCTTCTAAAATTATGTTCAGTACGAAATTTAGAGTCTAATAAGATCAACATAATTTTTGATGAATAGTAAATTATGAATAGTTATTTTATGCTTAGGATTAGTAATGTGACCAAATGGCTTAGTAATCTCAGTTAATGAAATTATTAATATAATCTAGGCACCTTGATTAAGTAATGTGATTCAATAAAATGGTTAAATAACGGTTTCATAAATTATTTGTCAAGTATTAGTTTTTTTGGGTGAATATTGTTTTTTAATTAAAAATTAAATTAAAAATGTTTAGAAAATTATTTTTATATAATGGACTTTATTTTTGAACTCAGAGCATCAATAATATGTTATTGTAATTTTTGGGGATTTTTCTGAAAAAGCGAATTTTCGGTGAATGGTGTATTTATTTAAAAATTAAATTAAAAATATTTAGAAAATTATTTTTATAAAATGGAGTTCATATTTTTAATCAGAGCATCGATATTTGGTTAAGGTGAAATTTTGGGATTTTTCTGAGAAAGATGAATTTTCAGTGAATAGTAAAAATGCAGGTTTAGGGTTTCTGTATGTTTAATGACATCATAAATATGTCATGATGATATCATGAGTTATTTTAAGGGTTTACCAACCAAAGGTGATGAATTCTTGTATTGGGGGCCCCATGTGGCCTAACTCCATGGGAAATACCCTGGGAGAGCTCATGGTATTGAGAAAACCACTTGTGAGGTGTCCCTTGAAATTATTAAAGTATCACCTCACCTTCCCTATAAATACCCACCCTTTCCTCCTTTATTTTTCACTCCTAACTCTTCCCCAACGAAGCTATGGTCTCATTACCTCCCAAGGAGTCATCCCAAGGTTCCCCCAATCCCTCAAGGTCCAAACCATTGATCATTATGACGGATGTACATGTAACTCCTTCGCAATAATTGTCTATGTCATGTTGTATTTTAGTTCGTGCTCTATGAGCATATCTTTTATGTTTTCTATGATCATCGAGTCACTACCTAAGATGATTTTATATCATTAAGGAACAAATCTATTGTTATGTGTCACATGTTGATGTTGTGAAGTTGTTCTTCGTAAAAAAAATTGATTAGGGGATTAAAAGATGATTATTATTTTGGAAGACGTTCACTAATTTGGGAACCCTATATGATCAAGGTAAATAAATTACTACGGTATTTTATTTGAGAAGTAAAGGTTGACTTATATTTTTAAGAATAGATGAATTTAGGGTGAACTTATGGTAATTAAGGTTACTTATGGAAATGATTAACCTATCTTGGGGAAAATGTGATTAGGTTATTTTCTTTTGTTATGAGACGTCAAGTGTTGTTGATGTTGTTTGGAGATGAATGATAAAGATTATCTTGGAAGACTATGTTATCAAATCCTTCTTATATTTGGGTTTCAATTTTAGTTTGGTTAATTTTGAGGAATTTTAAGGATAATTATTTATGGAATGGTCTATGATGAACTTTGGGTAGTATCGTGGAATTTTGAAGATTAAAAGTAGTTTCCCTTCCTATGTGATTCTTTCATTTTAAGAGTTGTTTTATCTTACCCTTTCTGTCATTGGGATAATGTTTAAAATATAAGAAACAGATAGATAATAATAATTTTGGATTATGTGATTCCCTAGATGATTATTCTTGTTCTTTTGATGAGACTACGTGTTTTTTAACGTTCTTTGATTGGAGAAAAGATTAGTTTTGGTACAAACTTATTAAAAGATGAAAGTCTACTTGAAGGTAAGTATATTTCCTTGTGTTTTTATTCTATGTTATAAATTAATTACTTAAAATTATGAAAAGAAATGTAAAACAAAAATGTTGTCTGTTAATGTTTCCTACTAGGAAATCCAATACCGTTTAAGCCATCATAAGTTTGTGATTTTCTGGTAGTTAAATTTCTCCTAATCATGTTTTCGATCACTCCCCTTCAGAACATGACCCTTTGTTTTCTCTTCCATATCCATATTTTCCTACATGGAATCCTAGTGTGGGTTAACTCGGGTGACCTTTGTACTTACCTTTCTTTCTTTTAAAGTAATAGTTTTACTGACTCCTTTTCCGATGTGGGGCTTTCAATGAAATATCAAAACCCAATTTTAAAAATTGTGAGGATGCAATTTCTTAAGGGGGGAAGATTGTAACGACCCGAAATTTTGAATAAATCTTGTTTCCCAATTTTGTGTGTTATTTTATTTTTATACTCAACAAAACAGTTTCATTTGATAACAAGAGTATAATTAAAATGAGACGATTGGGTTTTGACTATTATATGACCATTGGTCAATATGACTGCGGGAAACTAAACGTTTCGATTATTGTATCCAAATACAAGTGATCTTGGTTAATTAATATAGAAAGAAGATTTGATGGCCTCATCCAGTAGTCTTGGGCCAATCGAAGCCCATCTAACGGAACTTAAGAAAGAGGTAACACCATTGGGCTTTGCTCTAGACCAAACCCAAGTCGAACTTCATCGTGTGAAGCTAGAACGGAATCGCCTTCGCGAGAAGTTCAAACTGATAGAAATTACTACTCGTGCAATATTGGTTGAGCCGCCCTCAGATTCTCTCACCTTAGAACACCTTACACTTAGGTCCTATGCTGGGGTTATAAGGGGATATGTAAGGAGACCGTAACTGCCTTGTGTAATCCTTTGTTTTAAATAAATTTTTTTATTTCTTCTTATGATGAAGTTTATGAATTTTCAAATTTCTAGATAAATATAGTATGCATATTTTTGATTAATTTTAGAGAAAGGATATTTTAAAAATGTTTATGTAAACCGTAAATAATTAAAAATGTGTAATCATTTTTAAAAAATGTTCTTCTACAATTATGTTTAGTATGAAATTTAGAGTCTAATAAGATCAACTTAATTTTTGATGAATAGTAAATTATGAATAGTGATTTTATGCTTAGGATTAGTAATTTGACAAAATAGATTAGTAATCTCACTTAAAGAAATTATTAATATAATCTAGGCACCTTGATTAAGTAATGCGTTTCAATAAAATGGTTAAATAAAGATTTCATAAATTATTAGTCAAGTATTAGTTTTTTTTGGGTGAATAGTGCTTTTTAATTAAAAATTAAATTAAAAATATTTTGAAAAATATTTTTATAAAATGGACTTTATTTATGAAATCAGAGCATCGATATTATGTTATGGTATTTTTTTGGGGATTTTTCTGAAAAAAATGAATTTTTAGTGAATAATGTATTTGTTTAAAAATTAAATTAAAAGTATTTAGAAAATTCTTTCTATAAAATGGAGTTCATATTTGTAATCAGAGCATCGATATTTGGTTAAGGTGAAATTTTTGGATTTTTCTGAGAAAGATGAATTTTCAGTGAATAGTAAAAATGTAGTTTTGGGGTTTTGGTATGTTTAATGAAATTGTAACTGTGTCATGATGATTTCATGAGATATTTTAAGGGTTTCCCAACAAAAGGTGATAAATTATTGTATTGGGGGCCCCATGTGGCCTAACTCCATGGGAAATACCATGGGGGAGCTCATGGTTTTGAGAAAACCACTTGTGAGGTGTCCCTTGAAATTATTAAAGTATCACCTCACCTTCCTTATAAATACCCACCCATTCCTCCTTTATTTTTCACTCCCAACTCTTCCCCAACAAAGCTCTGGTCTCATTACCTCCCAAGGAGTCATCCCAAGGTGCCCCCAATCCCTCAAGGTCCAAAACTTTGAGTTTTAAGAGTTACATTTATGGTAAGGGATCCTACCTCCCTCTTTCTTTTCAAGTAATCTCTTTAATGTAATTTCTTTTATGCTCCATTATATTATGTTAGAGGAAGATATGTTATATTTTTCATACTTCCATTTTCATGTTCATATTATTAGAGACCCACTCTTTCTCTCATCAATTCGTTTTAAGAATGTTTAAGTGACGCCGTTAGGCTACCAAATTTTTAAGGGATTCTTTCACCTTTCTATTTTTTAATGTTCTACATTCATGTCAAGTTATTAAAGTTCCATTTTATTATGTTGGGGTATGATATCTATACCTATCATACTGATATTATATGTTCATATGATGAGAGACCCTATATGATCTCTTCAATTTAGTATTTTGAAGTATTAAGTGGCATCGTTAGTCTGCCAAATTTTTAAGGGATTCTTTCACCCTTCTCGTTTTCAAGATCTATTTTTATGTCAAGTCTTTCAAGTTAATTTTTATTATGTTGGGGTATGATCTCTATATCAATCATACTGATCTTTTATGTTCATATTATGAGATACCCTATTTTATCTCATCAATTTATTTTTGTTGAAGTTTGGGTGACGCCGTTAGGATGCCGAATTTTTAAGGGATTCGTTTACCTTTCTCATTTTCAAAGTTCTACTTTCATGTCTAGTATTTCATGTTTCTTTTTATTATGTTGGGTTATGATCTCTATATATAACATACTGATCTTTTATGTTCATATTATGAGAGAACCTATTTGATCTCGTCAATTCTTGTAAGTGACGCCGTTAGGCTGTCGAATTTTCATAAGAGAAATCTTATTTTTGTTTTCCTTTCATGTTCTTCATTTCATATGGTATATCTTTCAAATTTCATTACCATGTTCTCAAATATTTTATATTCTGTTACCCTACTGTTTTATGGATCATTTATGAGTGGGTGACCTCTGTCCCCTCTCTATTCAATGTTTTCTAAAACCTCGTAACATAGCTGTTATGCTGCAGAATTTCTGTCTCAAAATGTCTCTCTCTTATTCTAAAAATCATTTATTTTATTAAGTTAATACTCAATGATATTTATTCTAAAGGGGTATCCACATATATACCAAAATTTTCTATTTTAAATTCTAGGATGTACATACATGAGACCCGAATTCCCTTTCCGTGGGTTTAAAGTGACATAAATATCCTGTCTTTTAAGCAGTTTTTAAAACATTATGATTATGAAATGAAACCCATTTGTTTTATGCTATATGGGTTGTTTAAGAAATGATTGATGATGATATATGTGGATCACATGATAATAAATAAAAAATTTAAGGGTGCGCCCTGATAGCGCTCCAATGCATTGGGTAATGACTTAATCTCTAGAGATGACCATTTTTAACGACACCTTAGTGAATAACCTTGGTAATTTTTAATGACACCTTGGGGATGGATCTTGGTGAAACGGAAACGATTGTCAATATTAAATGTTGTAGCCACATCTTCATGTTATGAAATAAATTTTTTTTATTATGATATGCATCATGATTTCATTCTCATGACTTAAAGTTCTTTTTCATGACAATGTTGATGTATATAAAGTTCACATGTTAAATGTTTCCCCTTGTTTCCCCTACTGGGCCTTCTACTCACCCTTTCTTTTGATGTATGTACCCAGGTTATGAGATGCAGTAATAACCTAGGATGAACATAAGGATAAGCCTTTAATGTGTTTAAGATGAATGTTTTATGTTTTCATGTTTTATGTTCCTGGTTTCCAAGACACTAAACCTTAAATATCCTCAGTTTTGTAAAATGTAATGAAAAGTTATGTTATAAAAAGTGGCGATGCTATAATAAATGAAGATGGTTAATGGATATGAAACAAAGAAAGACTAGTTTGTAAGGGTTAATCACAAATTAAATGCATTGATTTTGATGAGCCTTTTTCTCATGTGTAAATATTATAAAAAATCACAATTTTCCTTACTATAACTACACAATAATGGAATAAATTATTTTACATGTATGTAAGTGAAATTTTATTAATGGATATATCTATAAATATTTTTATATAAACAACTATGTGTCTTTATTATTAGAAAGTATGAATGTTCTTTTTGTAATTTTAAAAATTATTTTTATAAGTTGAAGAAAACTATGAGATATTGGTAATCAAAATAGGATACTTACATAAGCATGTCCCTTTTCAGGAAAGGTAAAGTTGATAGCAAACCCTACATTAATGAAAATGAAGAGGTTTCCATAATTTTTATTGCTTATGTTTTTGATATTATCTATATTGTGAGTGATGAAGCAATGTTGAATTTTTTTTAGGATACAATGAAGTAATTCGATATTTAATTGTATGAAAAAATGAAATAATTTACTAGATTACAATTCTCAGAAGAAATAAATATAATTTCTCATATAAAGTTAATTAAATTAGTGAACAAATTTGGAAGATTTTCAGGGAAGATTATAAACTAGTTTCCTAACAAATTTCTATTGGAACTAAGTTTTCAAATGATTGTGAAGATAAGGAAGTTTATCCTAAGGTGTTTAGGAAGTTGGTTGGGAGTTTTTTATGTCAAAAAACAAGAAAGAAAAATATTGTTTCTAATGAAACTTTTTGTTCATGATTTTAATGTGTATGAAAAGAATATCATATCTTGGAAGGAAAAATAAATATTAGATATATATATGGAAGAACTAATTTTTTTATAAAATATAATACATCAGGGAGATTGAATTTTTGGGTTATACCAATGATGATTGGGCATGAAATGTTGAGGATAGTAGATCCCGGTTTGGAAGAGTTTTATTTATGGGGTAATGTTGTGTGAGATGGAATATAAAGAATCAAAACTAAATAACTCATGGTACATCTCAAGCTATGTATGTTTCTACCACTCACGCTACAACACAACTTATTTGGATGGATACATAATGGGAATAATTTTTAGTAGAAGTGAAGTTACCCCTTCACTTAGGTTGTGATAATCATAGTACTATAAATCTCACTAAAAATATAGTGTAACATTATCATTCAAAACACATTGATATAAAATATCACTTCACTAAAGATAATGCGTAGATTAGTGAAATGAAGTTGGAGTATATTCCTATAATATAAAATACTTCTCATATAATCACCAAACAATTTTAGAGGGAAACATTTTATTATTTGAGGTTCAACATGGTTGTACAACCTCCCTCTATTCATGGCAAAGTTATTTGTTTTCATCCCCTATATCCTATTGTCTTTGGATATTGTTTTAAAGGGGATAAACATTTATAACATATAAATTTATCCGTTGGTTTGTTATTATGATTTTAAGGATAGAATGTATTTAGGGAATGATTTTAAAGGATTAAGAAATTATTTTAGTATGATTGAACTATTTTAACCCAATTCTTAAGTTGATATATGAAATAAAAATTATACTAGTAAAAATTAAAAAAAAATTGACAATTGAAGGTTTTATGAGGATGGTTCTTAAGTCACTACTTGTGGACATCCTGGGTTAGCTATTAAATGAAACTTGGTTCCTACATCAATTTTTCTCACATAGGTTCATAATTATTGGATAAGTAAACCATCGATTATGTTATGAAATTTTAGGATTTATGTTTCCATGTTGAAAAAAATCCAAAGGGGATGATTTTTGGGACCCTTTTTGTGGATGGATTTATTGATATTGTTTGAAGTTATTTTAAAAAGGTTTGGTTGGATTTTTTTTTTAAAAAAGGTTTTCCATAAATGGGTATCCTTTATTATTTTAAAAAAAATCACATAACTTTGTCATGTTTTCTAACAAAGGATATAAGAAGGAGGTAGAATCACATGGATATGATCATATGGAGGTTTCCTAAAATTATTCAATAAGATGAACATTTTGTATTTAATAAATTTAGATAATATTCCTAGTTGAATGTAACACCCCAAGGATTTAAAATAATTTTAATGTTGAATTCATGAAACCTTGACTCTCTAAAAAACATTTTTATAACTGAGCCAATAAACATAATTTTTTAACTTCTGTGATTTGAATTTCGAAAATCTGACATACATGGTTGCGTTCACGGTGATTTTTGGAGTCTGATAAAATAAACTAAATTTTAGATGAATTTTATCCTATACTTATGAATAATAAACTACCCTTATGGATAGTAATATAACCTAATGAATGGTAATTTTACCCTTATGAAAAGTAATATGACCCTTATGAATAGGATCCTCACCCATGAAAGTATAAATAATATTTAGGCACCATATAAATGAAGTAGAATTTTTTATAAATTATTAATTAAGTATTCGTATTTTTTGAGTGATAAATATTTAATTAAAATTTTAAATGAAAAAATTATTACATTTTCGGAACTTGGGTTCGTAAAAAAATATTTTGTTTCCCAATGATTTAGGAAAATTTTATGAGACCATAGTTAATTTCTAAAAGTATTATAAAAGAAATTAGATATAAAAGATATTTACTTTTTAAGTAAATAATGATTTTCATTAAAAATTAAATTTCACATATTTAAAAAATATTTTGATAAAATGGAGTCCAATTTTGGAATCTACGTGTAAAAAAAGGTTTGGGTTATTTTATAGGAATTTTCTAAAATACATGATTTTTTATGAATAGTAAAATACAATAATTTATGATAAATGCTAAATACATGGTTTATTGTGTCAGAGGCGATGTAATTATGATGCAAGAACACTTATTTCGAACTCACATATAGTTATTACTATTTTTGTTCATATTAATCATGACTATTCATAGTCTTGAGAAAAAATATTAAACTTATGATTATAATAATGAGAAACACCTCCTCTCCTCCACTATAAATACCAGCCCTCCTTATCTCTACTCTTCACTCCTCTCAAACCTTGTACCTTGTCAAAATTCTACCCAAATATCCTCATAAGATCCTACCCCACATCCAAAAACCGTTTATTTCATAAACAGACCAAATCCTCTCCCTTAAAGAGGCTCTCAAGGATGAGTAATTCAAGAGGTAAATTCCTCTTTTCAATTCTTTTACTTTCTTTTCAAGTTCCTTTGTTTTATTTTCTATCCTCACATCCCTGCATCCAAATGTTATGAAAAATCTTGTACCATACATATACTGTAATTTTATTATTATTATGGAATAATTTATTGTCATCCCTCTTTTAACTTTATTTTATGCTACTAATAAAAAACACCATCTAAGATGTGCTAATTTACCAAATTCAAGGATGATGGGTTTTCAATTTCAATTACATTGTTCAATTATGGTCATAAAAACATTATTATGGTTTAAATAGACTATAATATATGTATTATGTCTCATATATGGTTATAGAGTTTTTTTGTACACATGGATTTGATTTATAATGAAAAATGAGTTCTTTGTGTTCAAAAACCTTTAATTAACACAAAAAATTATCATTAAATAATTAATATAATGATTCATATTCACTCGAAGTAACCAAATGAAATTAACAACCATGTAACTTTATTTATGTTCACTAATAACATATAACTTAAATTCTGGAAAACCATTGACATTTTACATGATTCTCCATTCATGTAAATAATTATATGGATCATGAGACAAACAGAACTGAACAATGAAATTGAACCTCTTCACCCATAAAAAAGGCCAGGAATTAACTTAATAATGTAATAATAAATGAATTACATGAAAAAGAGGTTCTGTAAATATTAACTAATGAACTTAAATTTTATTATTCTGGTCATTAAGATCAAGTGGAGAACACCTTTAGACTTAAGGTAAGTGTTTCTCTATCTCACTTCCATTTTAATGTGATATTCCGTATTCACTACTACTACATGTGTATGGTGTATGTATACTGTCCATTGATTTTTATACCATGAATCTCTTTATTTTCATTATATTTTATGTATTATTTTATTATTAGTAATTTTTCGTCATATGGTTTAATTGATTATAATGTTTTAAGTATTTTCTACCTGAACATCCATTTTCATTCGGGTTGCTCTTATTCTCTACTCACCTCAGTGAAATTATTAGTCATTCCTATTTAATACTCATATCTATTTGAATACTCTATTTATGTATACCAATCATAATTATCCTTTATTTTATGGAGATTTACATGTTTTATAAGAATATTTAAAAAAATTGTTCTATAATGCAAGCCCGAGTCAAAAAATGTCTCAATGTAATAACTATTTCGAACATTACTCTATAAAATTTTTTAAGAAATATTTATCTTCCTAAAATGACATATTATAACATGAAATATATATTTTGGGTCATTCTTGGTTTTATGAATGAAAACATGCCTTTTTTTTCTTTAACATCCATTAATATTTTCCTTAAACTGCACTAAAATGTTTTATTTCTAAAGATTCTTTAAAAACTCTTTTTAAATGATTTCACCTCAATATGAATTTATTTAAGCTGAAAATATAATTTCAATGACCTCCCATTTTATTTTATTGGATACATATGTTTACAATTTAATTTCCTGATAAATACAAATGATTTTCCAAAATAACTCGTATTTACAATGTAAAACAGGAATTTTCTCATCTCACATTAACTTTTAAGAGATATATGCCTTATTCACCAATTATTTCTTCATTTTGGAGTATGTATAACCTTTATTGTATCATATCAAGAGTCTCCTTATTCTCATTATATTCCAAGGGACTATGAATTGAATGTTCCAAGGGGGTATGTGACACTTTGAAATGTGTATGGATTATTTCCACAAGGATTTTTCAGTGGCATCATCTAAAATTATCTTCATTAATGTCAACATCATTTGTTGAATCTTATACTTCATTGAGTTTTATCTCATATGATATAATCCACAATGTTTTATTGAATTGTTTATGTAAGAACCTATATCTTTATTTTAGGTACGGATCTTGGTTTTGGGTTGTTTTTGAGGAAAAGGGAAGAAATGTGAATTTTCTAAGTAATCTCTTTGTACTTTTGATCACAAGTCATGTACCTGGTTACCACATACATCCACGTACAGGTCGTGTAATGGCTGAGTACGTGGTAGTGTAGGTGACCTGGCATACTTCTTAAGGTGGGGTCTGGTTAAGGCTACTACACGTCGTGTACATTTAATGAATACACCATGTAGGTTTTTTGGGACTTTCGTTGTCTGTCATTGGATTATATATGATGAAAGTACCATATACCCACGTTTGGGGTATTTAATGATTTGGAATTTAACCATGTTTATTACCATTATGGTTTGGTTTGTTAATTAAGGTTTTTTTCCTATGCATAAGGTTAGATACCTTATTTATGGGAAACCCCATGGGATGATTCCCTTGTTTGATAGTTATGGATGTTTGTTCTAGGTTTCCTATAGGATTTCCTTATTTACATACTTTGTTATGTTAGATTGGAGCTGCTGATTATATGAAATTCCTGTGTTATGCATTGTGATTGTTTGACCATGGAGGATTTGGACTGTGAGAGATTCCCAAAGGGGTTAGACCACGAGTGCTGCCTAGGTGGTCATTTATAATTAATTGGGTTAGACCATTAGATATTCTTAGTTGATCATTATTATTTGATTAAATTATTTTTTTACCCAAGGGCATTGACCATTAGAGATTTCGGGTGACCGTTTATATTTTATTAATCCAATGTTGACCAACATGTATTGACCGTGGGAGCTTCCACGGTGGTCCTTGGTAATTTAACTATACTATGTGGGACCAAAGTGGTTAGACTATGAGTGATTTCCCAGAGGTTCATTATTTACTGAATTGACGTTATGTAAGACTTTTGGGGTTAGACTTTGAGAACATTCCCAGAGGGTTGATTATGATTTCTTGAATGATTGTGACGAGTCTGCTAATACAGAGCACCAGCTTAGACTCGGTCATACTAGATTGTCTAGATGGTCTCTGAGACATTTGTTTTGTTACATAACATAGGGGATATAGATCTTAGGCTGTATCCTATAGTTACATGATTCAAATGATTGAATAATTTATCAATGAAAATGAATGTAATTAAAAACTATAGGATGTTATACTTTTGAGTACTTTCAAGTTTATTTCTTCACTCTTGCATATTACCTTATATATATATATATATATATTAAATGATAGTTAGGCATAGATATTTTTGGGGTTTCCTACTGGTATTCATCTCACACTCTGTTTAGGTCATGCTTTTAGACCCAAACAGATTATATGATTGCATGTATAGATAATGGAAAACACCCTTATTCATCAGGTACGTTATTTTTTTTTGGAGCTTGAGATAATGGGACCAAGGTGAGGCTTAATAAGCTGTTGGAGTTTACTTGTTTTTCTCTAAATTGGTTTATGTATTATATTTTCAGAATTGTTAATTATTTGGCTGTTTTCCAAGGCTCATGTGACATGAATCATTTATATATGCTCCAGTTGTCTTATTACTATTAGTATTCCACTGTTTACTTCTATTGTATTGTACTATTTCTTACTCTATTATTTACTATTTGATTTTATCTTTGTATACTCTTCCAATGAGGGAATATTTTTCCCTTTATGATACCTTGTCCCTCGCTTCTAGTCAGCAACCTCAAGTGTTTGGGGAAATGCTCTTAAGGTTATGTGAAAAATCGGATTCAGAGAATCTTTTGGTGGCATTCGAATCTGCGATGTTACAAAGTGGTATCAAATGAGTTATTTTTTTCTTTTCCTTACTATTTAGAGCCTATAAACTGGGATAGGAAGGAATAGGTAGTTTTTAATAAGTTTTGGCCAGGATTAGCGAACCCATGTATAGGGAAAAGCCAAGTTACCTCAAATATTGCAATTTTTCTGGTTTGGTAATTGTAATTGTGGATTTGTTTTCACCATTTTGTGATTCAATTGTTTTGGGTTGTTAGTATTGATATCATTGGGGTTTTATTTATTTTTCAACCCGATGAGATCAAGGCATGTCATCTCTTGCATCATATAGGCACTTGTTAAAAATTACATGCCTTGCATTCTTTCCATGGAATTAAGGTGCATTACTGATTGCATGTTATTGTGATAGATGTTGTTCTAGTTATGCATGATATTGTGATAGATATCATGATATAATAACTATTATTTTGATATGTTATTGTTATATGTAACATTTAATTTGGATAAACGCCAATCTTTGGTCCCTGAGGTGTTATGGGCTATCTTGGATCAGAATTTAGAGTATCATGTTTGAACATTAATTGTATTTTATAAAAGAATGTTATGTCAAAGGATTCCATAAATTTATTTGTGAGGATTATAGGCTCTCATGAATCATAATTTGGCATGTGTTGGCAAAAATTTTAATATTTTGTGGGTTTCGGAGAATTTTTAGTGACTTGCGGTCCAGAAACCCAGACAACACAACTTGTGTTTTTATTAACACATGCCCTGTGTTCATCGATTCAAGAAGAAATGACTTTTACACATTGTGTACCATATGTACATGTCGTGTAATTGTTGGTCGTGTGACTGAATATGTGAGTAGAGACACTGGGTTGGTAAAATTTAGGTAGAACATTCCATGTATTGAGAGTACATGTCGTGTTGTTTTTGAGAGAGTATCTAACTGTTTAACTAACAACATGATTGGATGGGATTTTTTTAGACATTGTGTCTAGGGTGAACACACCGTGTAGTGTTACACAAGAAGGAATGTGTAGTTTGAACAGTGTAGAAGTACTTAGGTAGGAGGGAATATTCAAGAACACGATGTGTCTCATGAGGAACACACCGTGTGTGTGGGTTGTTACATGACCAGGTTGGAAGGGGTACACCACTATGTTAAAGATTAAGGGAACACACTGTGTAGTGGTTCTACATGCCGTATAACCCTCTTTTGTATAATGTGAATGTTTTCCTTCACCTGTTCTATTCTTTCATTTCTAAGTTGCGGTCATTGATAATCATTTACTGAGGTGTGTTCTTGACCATTCAGAGTAATGCCACTAAGACATCC
This sequence comes from Viscum album, assembly GCA_963277665.1. NCBI lineage: Eukaryota > Viridiplantae > Streptophyta > Magnoliopsida > Santalales > Viscaceae > Viscum > Viscum album. The sequence continues at coordinate 929,725,306 of OY728141.1, read as the reverse complement.
TCTGGTTGTACGCTAGGTACATTAAAATGATTAGACACAAGAAATGTTAGATCAGGGACTACCAGGAGATCCTCTTTCCATGCTTGTCTTCGCACCAACTATTATACTAAATGCAGGTACTGATGGATAATTCCATGAAGGATTTATAAAGATGATGTAGAATTTTTAGGGAGAACCACATCCTACCCCAACTATGGAAGAGTTTATGCGGGTGTTCCAACATTAGTATCCTACCACTCTTTTAGAGGATGGAGGACCACATGCTACAGATTCATGGTTTGCGGCCATTATTTTTAACTTTGAGCATCTGGAGATGCCTTCGAAGAGGAGGGTGAAGCTCGTGACGTACATTCTACATGATTCCACCAAGAGATAGTGGGATGTTATGTTACAAGAAGGGAATCATCGGTATATGGCTTGCGAAGAGTTTCGTATGACATTCTTTGATTACTTATACCCCAAGAAATTGACGGCCAACCGAGCACAAGAGTTTATACACTTAGAGCGGGGTGCTCTATTTGTGATGGATTACTCTTATCATTTTATAGAGCATTTTCACTTCACACCTACTTTAAGTGGTGATGAGTTATCACTTGATATGCGATTTGAGGATGGTCTTAGGTACCACATCCGATCACTGGTGCATGTTTTCATGCTAGATTTGATGAATACTATAATAAATGAGGCATTGATTACCAAAAAAATCTGAGGGAGTTAGGAGCTATGAGCTCGGGCGGTTCAACATCCAGGGTTGGTACACATTAGTCCAATTAAAGGAAGTGACGTAGGAAGAATTCATGGTATGTTTCATTAGGCATCTAGGTGGTATGCTTCTAGTGTGGAAAGAGTGGGAATACAAGACCATATTGACTGAAGGACCCAGTCGAGTGATGATATTGTGTCAAGATGGGCCATATTTCAAATTTTTTCTAGATGTTCTCACCAGTAGTGAGTGAGAGGGGATCTGGTATGACTCCAAGATCAGTAGCAGGACCACTGGATTCTCGTTATTCAAGGAAATGGAGTTTTTTAGGACGTTCAGGATGAGTAGGTGGTTAGGGCTGTGGTAGCCAAAAGGCAGTATTTCAGCAACCATAGGGTGGATCATCTCAGGGTAGTCAGGCAAGGACACAGGGTCACGGTATAGTTCAAACGTTTTTGATGGATCAGACCCAGCCAGAGCAGGATCCATGACCCTCTACAGTTATAGGTACGATTCTATTTGCCTCAGTTATAGCTTCTACACCTTTGGATACATGGTCTTCCCATAGTTTTATATTAGTTACTGTTGGGAGAGCCTTGGGCTCTATATCTATACTTCTAATGATTCTATGCTGGTAGACACTCTGTTGGGGATTATGATGGCTAGTGTACATTAGTGAAAAGAGTACCCTCATGATGTTGAAGGGTGTCACATATTGTGGTACATCTATGTCTTAGAGATGATATGCTTCAATTTGAATCTTAGAATGGAATGCTTGGTCTTATTTCAGGCATTTGTTGACGGCTATCACCGCAGGGAGAGTTTCACATCAACAGAGGGAAGATCTTTTCTACCCAAGTGTGAATGTGATGTCAAGGTGTGTAGATCTGGACCAGAGCATCATGGATTGGGAGGAATTATATCCCAAATTTTTAGTTTATATCTGGATGACCATGGGGCTTCACAGATGGACTTTCCTCCAGTGGTGGATCATTTCAGAGATGTATTTCGAGAATAATTTTCAGGTTTAACTACAGAATGAGCGGTGGATTTCTCTATTGATCATGCTCCAAGAGAATCACCGGTGTCCATTCCTCGATATAGGATGGCTACACTAGAGTTACAGGAGCTCAAGAAGCCGTTAGAGGAGTTCCAGGAAAAGGGTTTCATCCAACCTAGTACATCTCCTTGGGGTTCACCTGTGTTTTTTATGAAGATGGCAGATGATACCCTCAGACATTGTGTGGATTAACTGAATCTAAACCAGTCGACAGTCAAGAACCGATATACCATTCTGGGGATTTTGGATCTCTTTGATCAACTTCATGGAGACCATGTCTTCCTAAAGATTTACTTGAGATCCATGTGTTCTCGAAGACATTAATACATGTTAGATATTAATTATTATTTAAATATTTCTTCATATCCCTCTTAAACATTTCATATTCTCCTTAGTATATATAATCACATGGGGAAGTAAATCAGAGGAAGGGTGAGATAAATGGTTGGTAATTGGAGAGATAATATGGAAAGAGCATGTGACATGAATTAATATAGTACCAAACATTAATTAGAGTAAGATGTAAGGGGGATGAATTATTCTTTTTAAAAATTAAATAAAGCGAAAAAGAAAAGAAAAAAGTAAAAGGAATTGACATGATAGAGTAATAATTTCCATAGATACTAAAATGTTAATTTCAATATTAATCGAGTGAGTATGAAATAATAAAATGTATGTTTCAAATTTATGCAATTATACATATCGATTTTGAATGACGCGATGCATGAATAGAAAGAGAGATTAAACATGGTTTAATAAACTAGTTAATTAATTTCATAGTGTGATACCCACTGAATCATCCCCTTGGGTTTAGAGGTTTATATTATTTTTCCCATGATCTTAGCGGTTATCAATAAATCAATCCCACAAAATTTAGGTTTTGCGTACCCTGTAATTCTTTTTAATATAAACTAACGTATCCCTCCCATTATGATAATGAGAACCCATTGTAGAATAAAATTTAAATTAGAGGGAATTTTTTGGTATAAAATTGTTACAATGATTCTCCCTAAATCCCTCCTAAGGATTTTTAAAATTAATTTGAAAGATAAAGGATGTAGGATGGATAGATGTTAATTTAATGTTGAACAATTGAGGGTTTATCTTTCGATAAAATTGAGAGGATCTTTTAGATATTCACCTTTAGTGAGACAAAATTTGATAATGGGATGGATTTACAGAGAAGGCATTTTCAATAACCATTTTTAATCAAGGTACATTATATGACCCACTAGTTATACCTATTTATATGCTTTAATTGGTATAGTAATATCTTATAATTATTTTGGGATCATTGATGTTGAAGAAGACCATATTATATAATTTTTTAACCATAATACACCCACCCCTATATCCTCTATCTCGATGATGCCACTTACTCGCTGGCTTCTATTGGTTCGCTAGTGGTCCTGCTAGAGCTCAACCCAAGTAACCAGATACATCCCATTATTTCGTGGGAAGCACTAGCTAACCAATGTTTTTTTTAGGATGTAGATACCACCTGGATTATATCATATGGTTAGGGTATTTTTTTTCAAATATATGATTCTGTCTATATAACACCAGCAATTGGTGTGCTGGTGTAGTCTAAATATCTCCATTACCTATTATAGCCTCCATGGATTCCTTATAATACCATTATTAGATCCTCTAACATTATTACTAGATATCAAAACATGATAAATTAATTTTACAATCCTTTAGCATGATCATTATGATGCCTTCAAAGAGTCTCAGATATCTTCATTATGTCTATCCAAGTCATGTCAAAAATAAACAAAAGGAGATATTGAAATTCAGTCAATTGATAAATATAGATACAAAAAAGAGTGTTTCAGATCAACCAAACACCATGAGAGTATGGGAGGAAAACAAATCTCCCCCATTTTGATTACCACAAACAATTAACACAAAAATCCATATAAAGTATAACTAAAAAATGGAATATATAAAAAATTATTCAAAATACCAAAAATTATATTCAATATTATCAAGAACACAATAAAATAAATTTACATATTTCAAAAAAAAGTACAAAAATTTAACTCCCCCATTGAGAATAAAATTAATAAAAACACATATAAAAATAAAAATAAATTTCTTTCCCTTTGAAGTCCATTAAATTATCCCCATTTCTGATTCTAAGAATAAAAAATAGAGTAAAAATTGATTTAAAGGGAAATAATTGAAGAAGAAGAATAAACTAAAGATACATATTAAAAGTTATTTTAAAAAAAAATACGGATTTAAAATGACAGTAAAAATAAAATAAAAGCGAATTGGAAACTAAAAACATAAAAAAATTAAAACCTAACTTGCCCTCTAAATTCTATTTTAATAATATCTTTTCATGGAGTGATAGAGTACCATTTAAGATAATAATTTTTAAAATATATATATATTTTAAAAGGTGATAGAAAAATTAATTGAGGAAAAATAGAAAAGAAATAAATATTAATTAAAATTTATAAATACCTTTTCGAAAACACTCATTCAATAAAAGAGCGGTTTTTAATCAATAAAATGATTGAGAAGGTAGAAAAATTTCTTCGGATTCGATAAAATACCCCTAATGTATTCTACAATTTTCATTTTCTCAATGATAACACAAAAATATTGTTAGTGAGAAATATATATAAATTTTTTTTATACACATCATTAATCTTCCTAAGAGAGATTAAAACATACCCAGTTTTATAAAACATGTATATCATATACATAATTACTCATAAAAGTCTTCAAAACAACCATAAACTAATTTTATAAAAAAATTATGTGGATTAATATTTAAAAAAAAAATAGTTCCAATGTTTAAAATAACAAAATATGGAAATATTAATTATTTGAGAAAATATTAATTTCATGTCTGAAAATAATTGAAAAACAAATTAAAAATATAAAATGTATTTTGAAAATATAAGGTACCACTTAAGGAAAATTTAAGGATTTGAGAGATAAGTATCCCCCTCGAATGAAATAATAAGTGAGATATATAGATCATATCCAACAAGAAATATATAATAAAATCCAAAAATATAACAATAGTTTGAATTTTTTAAGAATAAATAGGATAATATTTTGAAAATGATTAGAATTTAAATTAATAAAATATTAATGAAGTTAGCCATAATGAAAGGCAAAGTGTCACATGAATACCCTTTCTAATTAACCATTAATAAAATAAAAACGACCAACTACTGGAGGATTAATTAAAATATTGGGTAGTTAAAAGTTCATCCTAAAAAATACAAATAAGATATCACCCTTTGGGAGATGATCTCTTATAAAAGAGTTTATAAGGTTAATGTTCTTCATGATGGAGTGTTACATAGGTTTTTTGTAAATATTAATAGAACTATTATTTTCACATTTAATAGGGATATAGTTTAATGTATGCCTAAAGTCTAAGAGATTGTGGTTCATCTATATTATTTGGAAGAAACAACTCGGAACAACTGTATATTCATCTTCAACTATAGAAAGAGAAACAAATTTTTGATATTTCAAATAAAATAGATAATGTATTTTCCATGTGGAAGGTTCCACTTGTTCTTTTTGTATCTAGTTGGAATCCACCAAAATCTGTATCAGAAAAAAAAACTATCAAATAATATGTCAGGTCATGTTGTAGTAATGTAATATGGACTCAAAATAAAAAATCTATGAAGCTTGTTGTTTACCATATTTATTTCCTTATCCAATTTCAACTGAAAATTTTCAATCATGGGTGTACTAATTTCTATAGCTTGATCAAAGCCAATTTTTTTTTAATATTTCATTAGTGTATTTTCCATTGTTTAGAAAAATAAAATTAATATTTTTAGAAATTTGAAAATAATGATAGAATTTGAATTCACCAATAAACATAATTCAAAATTCCATTTTTAGTAAATCAGAAGTTTCAAAACAATGGTTGACCTAAAAATCACTTCAAAAATGTAAATCATATATAGGTAACAAATCATTTGAGTTGTGTTTTAGAAAAATATTTGAATCTTTTTTCCCATTTAAAAACCATTTGATAAAATAAAATTATATAATAGTTAATATCAATATTGAGGGCCTATATTTAAATATCAAATAGATTTTGATAATATTAAAACATTACTTGGAAAATTAAAATATTCAAAACCAAGTGGTTGTACTGTAAATGAATTTTCATTAATAAATCCATTTGAAATAAAATTTTAAAATACATTTCAAATAGTTTTAAAAAAACTAAAGTGGTGAATTCCTATAATAATATAATAAATTTTATCCAAGATGAAGGTGAAAATGTTTCACATTAATCGATTTATTCTTCTTGGTTATAATATTTCGTTACTATAACTGCATTTTTTGGGACATTTTCAAGATCATCTAAATTTTTACTAAAACCCCATTTAGATCATATGATGGCATCATAATCAGGTCTTTGCATGTGAGTATCAACATAATTATTAGAATTATTATTTAGTTTTTATTTTATGTTAAGAACCTAATATTCATTATTAAGGGAATCATTCATATTTTAGGGTTTGATGTGAGAGATGATAGAAATATCTAAAACATTATTTAGAACCAATATTCTAGTATGTGTTCTCACTTGATAATATCTAATAACATTTTACATAGGATTATTCTTTTATTTTTTAAAATCATTAGTTAATTAATATGTTGAAAATTATTTTTCTACTTCAATTGTTGAGATTGGAATGGTTCATTTGATGTTATAATATCATTTTCAACAAAATATTTTATAGAAAGAGATGTTTGATAATTTTCATAAAAAATAACATGAATTGATTATTCTAATGTATTATACATTTTTCAAAGTCTCTATAAAACTTACTTGAGTTGTAGTGCCCAAGACAAAAACCTAAACTAGATTTTTAATTAAAATTTACAAGGATTCCTTTTGTGTTTAGAATACAAAATTTACAAAAAATCTAAAACCCGATGTTCAGTTTTTTTATAATCAAAAGTTCATAAGGATTCCTTTTGAGAAAATAAATTATGATGATGTGGTTAATAATAAATAAAAAAATATTTATGGCCTCTACTAAAAAATATTGAGGTAAATTTAATTCATTTAAATGATTTTTAGTTATTTCTATGATATTATAACTTCACTTTTATACTACCCCATTATTTAGGGGGGGGGGGCTTGAAGATTTTAAAATAAATGAATGTCGAATTAGGAAGAGAATAAATACTGGAATTCCTTATTATAAAATTATATTCGAAGATCACATCAAATGAACTGTTTTTGATAATATATTTCATTTATCAACTTTTGTTTTTTATCAGTGCTGCTGCTAGAGCTCATTCAATATCCTCAGATGCCTCTGTCTGGACACTAGGAAGCACCAGCTATATAGTCATGTTATTTTATTATGGTGATACTCTCTATATTTCATGTTATGGTCTATATAATTTATATTAATATAATAGTATGTCAATATGGTATGGGATAACCGGTGTAGCCAATAACACTCTATATTTTAATAGTTCCTCTCTCGCTTCCTTTAGAGAGATTTGGCTGATCCTGAAACGTTATTCCAATATATAAACACATTATAAATGACTACTCTGTGACTTTAACTAGTTCATTATGATTAATTTTTATAGTCTTAGATACAACCTATGTCATGAATTAAATTCAAAATACTGAGACTAAAATTCAATCAAATGATAATATAAGAAATACAACTAGGTGTTTGTGATCATGGAAACACCATAAGAGATTGTGAGTTATAAAACATGGTTGATATATATCATATTACAAAATTCATTGTAGGGATATATATATTTCTAATACAACCCCTCAAATCCATAAATACTTTTGATAATGTATGTCACATAGAAATGGAACAGGTATCAATCATAAATATCAAATAAACCCATTAGGAAAGAATGGATTTCATAATGGTGTCATAAGGAATATATAGATGATTCAAAAATAGAGGTTCCTGAAAATAATAATGCAAGCCAAAATTTTGGACATTTATGCAAAAAATTATAAAATAAAATTTAATATTTCCATAAGGTCTATATAATAAAGATATGAATAATCAATGAGAGATTTAAAATAAAATTCATTTCTAGAAGAACCATTATGTTGTCATGGAATACATCCCAAATATGTAAGAACATGTATATACATTATCAAAAATAACAAAAAATTATAATACACTTGAGATGGGTTTAAAAGAATTATCTTGAAAATAGAGAGAAATAGGTGATAAACCTAAAATGAAGGACCTAGGTTCGAAAGTACCATTACCTTAGGTCCTATTTTGTTTCTTTAAATTCAAACCTACTACATAATATATGATTATTTTCAATTATTTTTAATGCAATTATTTTATATATTTTTTTTCTTTCTCCATGAATTATTTTCACTATAATATATATATATATATATATCTCTATTCATTTTAAGAGATAACCCATTAATGACATGCTTATTTTAATATCACTATTTATATTTGATTTTTTGGTTTTACATCCTTATACTTTATCATTGAGTAAAATGAACTCTAGAATATTAAAAAACAAAAAAATTAAATATTTATATATTACATATTATCTACACTAATCATCTAGGAAGGATAAGATAATTAAATAATTTAAAACATCCTCATAGGAGGATAAAACCGACTATTAACAAGATATGTTGAAAATTGGGGGAGGGAGAGTCTAAATATATTATGAAGGGTTTAAAATAGATATAGAAGATAATAATAACATAAATATTTTTATATATTTTTTAAATAAACTATTTAGGAAGGCTGAAAATGAAAAGTGATTATGATAGTAGAATGAATAAAATGAAAACGAGATGATTGTGAGGTTACCTCTTCATTGATGCTTACTACCTTGATATGGAATTACAGACTTGAGGGTTTTAGTTTGTATGACACCAAAAAATACATAAGGATAATAAGAGTCTAATAAGAATGTAATTGGACATATCTTGATCCAAGATAAGTGTTTGAGAAATTAATTTAAATGGGTAAGTAGATGAGGTATTTATACATGAGATGGGGTATTTTTGGGTTAAAATAGTGAATAAATTATTATCTCAAAATTGAAACATTCAATAGTGGTATTTTGACACTGTAACATATATTATATTTAAATTTTGTTTTTTTATTTTTTTGTAACCCCTTTAACACTAAATTGTATAGTTTATACAAAAAATGATGGAATAATGAAAAAATCATTTTAATGATACAATGTATAATAGTAGTGTTTAAGAATTAATTTATATCTTTACAAATTTTTTTCGTTGTTTTCAAATGAGTAAAGATTACAATAAAATTAATTTTTTGTCTATATATTCATTTTATAGTTTGTATGATCATTATTAAATCATTACCCTACTGTTAAAGAATCAATATTTGAAAAAATGAATTATTACAATTCACCGTAAAAATAATATATTTAAGAAAATTATAAAAAAATGACTCATGGAAAAATTTAAAGTGATAATTCAGAAATTGAAATACATTTTATCAAAATAAATTTTGAAATTATGTTCTTTTAAAATTTAATAAAAAATATTGGGTTTACAAAATATGAAAATGTACACATTATTAAAATTGTAATTTTACTTTGTTTTAGGTGTTTTAATTTAAATATTTATTTTCTAAAACTCTAACATTTGTATTTATTATTTTGTTTATAATAAGTATTATTTTCATTGTATTTTACTAATTTAATTTTCATTTCACTGTTCTAATGGCCATGTTACTATCCCTAATGGACATGTTACTATTCTTAAAGGTAAAGTTATTATTCTAATGGTCATATTGGGTTTAAAATTACTATAAATGACTAATATTTCCTTCATTAATAATCAAACTTGTTTTATCAAATTGTAATCACCATATTTTAAAAATAATATAATAATTTTTATAAATATTTTTTTTCTTTTTACAGTGTTGTTTATAAAAATGAAAGTTATTGAAGACCATTATTATCCGAATTTTCTTATTCACATTGTGGGATTATGTTGTGTTTATTTTCTGAATATATTACATTAAATTTGACAGATTATATTTATTATCTATATAAAACATTCCATATTTATGAAATAGTTTACTTTTGGTTCTTTTGTTTTATATTATACCAAATTTCTAAATATAAGAAATTTATATTTTAATTATAATTTTAATATATAAAATTATGGGTCACTACATCCTTTGAGCTATATTTTTAACGAACTAACCCAGTTCTACCTCATGTGCCCCCCAGTTTATAACTCCATAGGGAATTAAGCACACCTCCTCATATTCCAAAGGTTTCTAACAAGTAGTGTCAATCTAAAAGATACCATGAGGAGACTATACCCTTTATTTATAGTGTAATAATGACAGAAAATAACCATACAGATGGATATAGGTAAACATCCAAGTACGTATAATAAATAAAATAAAAATAAATAATTAATTAAAAAATGTAATGTAGCATATAATCATGAAGACTCTTAAAAATAAAAAACATAAGAAAGATATTCCCCCACTGGGCTGACCACATATTCAAAATAAAAAACTAAAAATGAAATACAACATGCTCTACGACAAACACTATGCTGAACCACATACCTAGTATCCACAATACATGAGCTTTAGTAGCCTTATCCCAAGACTCAACATGGGTAGATACACTTGATCAAGAAAGACTGGGATTCAACCCCATCCACAGTATAATGTCTTCTCTATCCTAAATGGAGACATCAGGTCTGCATGCACACTGAGGCTCACATATTGGGGGTGTGAAATAAATCTTATTAGGCCTACCAAAATGGTGAACCCATAAATATAATATAATATCATGTGAATATAAACATTTTATTCCTAGAATAGTTGAAAATTAATAGTATCATTCATAGAAAAAAATACATTAAAACAATAGGGGGAAAACAGAAAATTGAAAATAGATAACAGCCAAATACAGCCTAACACCTGAGGAAAATATAACTTCCCAATAGCCCCATATAGAGGATTTATAACACATGTATCACCCATACACAGGATAACTTAGGTGTCTTATAGATATACAAAGGATCTTCAAGGCATTTCAGTGAAACATTCTTTAATTCCACACACTAGGGTGTAACTATATGAATTAACAACCACAACACACATCTACCGAGCATTTGAGACAAGGATAGAGTGATCTGAACTGGTGGTAGAACCTCCCCTAGGAACATTATAGATATATAATATCCCAAAAGTCTAGGAAAATAACCTAGGATCTACCATGTACCCATATGATACATTGCCTTATGTGATCCATCCACATGGACCAAAAAGATTCACTAAACAAGGGTTGTATACACAAATCTAGGAGTGGAAGAGTATCCATGATAGACATACACTATATTAAAGGAACACACTATACAAGAGGTTTTTCACTCATCTAGATCATCCATTATCTCCCTAAACCCTTCTAACAATATCCGTCCAATGGAGGACATAAATAAATTGAACTCAAGGCCAACACATGGTCTACGATATCCCAAAGGACTCCTCCTTAATCAAAATACATGAGAATAAACTATATCAACATCATGAAAAATGGACAAAAAAAATGAAATCATCTATCCTTGAACCCACTATCTAAATATTTGAACAACTACACTGATAAAATATTAGAGAAAAAAAGGCCTCTCTCAGCACTATGGATCTTAGAATCTATCCAATACCAACTATGGGCTCTCAACGAACCACCTCTAGGCCAAACCAGAAACCGAGGATCCTATTGTCCCTGAGGTGACAAGATAATGTGATTTCTATGACATGACTCACTGAATAAACCCAATAACTCATTCCACACAAATAGGAACATCCTTGAATAAAAAATGTTTACAAAAAATAGAAAACCCTATGAAAGGTTCCTCTAGATCTTCAAAAGAAGGGGACACACCCTATGGGAAAACATACTAAAAGGATCCTAGTGGCCTCTAACTGATCCCTAATAATTTTTTAAAAGGGTCACCAAATGAATAGTATATCTAACTAGGGAATTAATAATGGTCCATATGAACACGTCAAAAGAAATACCTTACATGGGTTCCCAAACATAAACAGTACTCCAGGGAAACATCCACACAATAAAACCTCAACCTAAATTCCTAGATATCATCCTACTATTGGATACCATTACATAGACAATGTTACAAAAATCACTAAATTCCTTAAAATCATTTTCAATAACCAAATACAACAACCACAAATCACTCGATTAGTAACCAACATGATAGGGAATCCTCCTGAGTTGCTCAACCTCATCTAAAAAGCTCAAAAACACCATGTCGTAACAATGATACCATGGAATCACCCATATGAAATACTCCAAATTCTATAGTCCTCCATCTGATGAGCTAAGCATCATATTATATAATGTTGAGAAACTGGTCCCAACATACTAGGATAAAAAAATAACACATCATAGGTATAATTCAATCATGATTTCAAAGATCCATTCATAAAATTATCATGAAAAATTGGCATGACATCCACAATCCATGTCAACTAACAAGGATACTAACCTTAACCGTGTCTTGAATCTCAAAACCCAAACCCTAGGATGATTCTAAAACAAATCAACAAATAAATCCTCCTCCAATCTCTTTCACATCTATAAAATCGTATAGACATCCTCTAAACACAAAAAGGATTAAATCCACACAATCTACATAAAAAATACTCATAATGGACTACTAAAAAGTCCAATTATGAATCCATGGAACAAAAAACCATAAACCCCCAATCTAGAAAATGTAAATGGAATGTACTTTTGAGTTAACTACCTGTACTCTGATATCCTCACCTAGCCATGTACTTATACATTGCTAAAGAAAACCAGGGGTACTTCTATGTACTACTATAATGGAAGGGAATACATGGGGTTTTACCCTACACTACTACACAACCATATATCCCACACATGGGGTGTCTTCTAATTTCATGGCCACATGGCCATGTCCCACTATATGGAATATACACAGAGTACGTGACATGTACTTACAAAAACTCTATCCTCCCATGTACATGGCCACATGGACGTGTGCATAGATAATTAATAATACAAGGTGTGTATTTATTTAACATGGGGTCTACTTGAAAAAATTATCATCCACGAATATGAGGAACACATGGAATGTATTCCTTGAGCTACACACTGTGAACATGGGTTCCCCAAAACAGAAATACCCCAAATCACCCCAAAACCCCATATTTCTATAAAAAATACATATTGATTACCATGGGGTATCTGAAAATGAAAAAAGGGAAAAAATTGATGAAAAATATACTACAGGGATTAATACTAGAAACCATAACACATGCCAACCTGAAGAAGGAAACCACCAAAAATTCACATTGATCCATGATTCGGAGCTACCAAATAATGATCTGGCATGTCATGATCTCTACAGTAGTGCCTTATCCTCTCTAACACCCTCTATATACCATGTGAATGGATTACTGTGGGGGTGTGGACGGGAATATAAATGGGAAAATTGGAATTAAAAAAAGAAAATATGATAAAAAAGAAAAAGAAAAACAAAAGATATGGGTCATTGGCCCAGCCTTGGTGCCTGACACAAGGTTATTCTTCACCTAGGAAAAACACTACTTTTCAAACTCAACCATGGAGATGGAATCTATATCTGACACTCCATTTAGAAGAAATAATTCAATGAACACACACATTGAAATTAATGTTAAATTAATTAAATATTATATATTCCATAAAAAATGAAATTGCTCAGATTTCCAACAAACTACTCACCTTGGTAAACAAACAATTTTGGACCAATGGAGTGGTTAGAAAAATTATTGAATCTCATATTATAAGATAATTTAACATTATCCCTTAGAAAACATCAATAGATAAAATGTTCATATTTACCATAATTTTCATGACCCAGGTTGACACAGGTTGTCACAATATTCCAATTATTATTTTATAAATTTTGTGATATTTTTATATACGATCATTAGACATGTGATTTAGATTATAGTTTTTTGACATTCATGAAATAGTATATATTCAATTTTCTACTACATATTGTTTTTTATATTTAATTATAATGTTATTATATATTCATTTCATATTTACGTTTCTTCCACTATTGTGATTGAATCCTACATAAGTGTGTATAGTCTCTCCATGAACACACCATTGATTTTCAATCATAGTCATTAGTTGTTGGTATATGTGGAGGTGCATCTAAGGTATTCGATAATCCATTTTAGTTATAAGAGAGTTGAATTGAGCTGGGGATGTTATAACTAACTAACAAAGAGGGTCTATGATCCACATTGGTTATATTATACCCTAAATATAATAATCACATGATAAATGATAACTATCATAAAATATATATAAAAGAATACCCGAGTATAAAATGGAATTACACTGAAAATCATACACTCAAATAAAATACACCAAACAAATATAAAAATGAACATTTATAATAATTAATGTTAAAACACTAATGTGAAATATACCATTAATATGATTATGTACATACATAAATGAACGAAAAAATGTATAAAAGGAGAAATCACTTGGAAAAACTCTCCTTACCTCAATCCTACCTCAAAAACCCCATCATGCTCCTCCAACCTAATAACCTGTACAAACCTATGCAATATCCAAAATACAATATATATTAGATGAAATACACTTTGGTTCATGTTAAGGGTGTGAATATAAGACTCAATAGGTCCCATATGATTTGTGATAATATATAAAGAGAGTGTATATGTGGTAAGGTGAAAAATTTAGTAACACTCAATAATAAATCTATCAATTTAAATCATTATGTTCTTATCAATACACTACAAAACATTCTACAACCGATATTGGGAAATTCCATAATATCAAAAAATTTATAAAATATTTACACCAATATGGTTCCCTAATTACTATTATAGTCTAACTAACGATAAATTAGATATAAAATCATCAGATATGCATGTAATGACCAAACCCTAAGGGATAACACATGGATGTACTATGTGATTTACCTTTAGGTTCCTAGAGTACAAAGAAACTAGAATGTAATCATACAGTGGGTTCCATGAAACCTCATTCATACCCCTAAAATTCAGTTATACAGAAAGAGAAATCTAGGATTTGGTACCATGAGACCATCCCATAGGCCCTCAAACATCCAAATAGTTTAAGAATGAATCACATGGTGGGTTCCATAACACATTGGGTTTTCTCCAAAGCATATGAGGCCAATAAAGGAGAATCATATTATAGGGAACCATGAGACTATACCATGAGTGATATAGTGTTTCAATCAGTTAGGAATGTATCACTTGATTAATGCCATGATACCTCAGTCTGGATCATGGAATATAAGGAAACATAGGGAGAAATACACTACAGAGTAACAACACTCAATACCACCTCCTCTAATGTGATCATCTATTTGAATCATTAACACCTCTATGTAAGCTTCATCAATAAATATAATCCAATAAATTAAAATAAACACATGGAATACACATCCTATCAGTAGCTCTCAATTTTCATCCAATGTATTCTATGATTACTATATATTGAACCCCAACCACTAGCATCAATAATTTTTGGAAGAAAGAAATTTACCACTAACCCAACCCATTAATCAATAAAACAATTGGATATATCATGTAATTACATAATATGGCTCATAAGTCATTCCAATATAAATTTATCATTAATCTTATCTAGCGCAAATTATATAACTTTTCTTTGTCTCATAAGACACAACCAATATCCAACCATTTTTTACTAACTAAAATAGAATCACTTACATATTAATTGTAATACCAATGGTATTTAACAACACCAAACCATGTAATATGAATATAGGAAAAGACATTGATGAAGCCTACTAACAAACATATCCTTTGGTTGAATATTTTTAGAAGTTTTATAAATAATAGTGGGATTTATCCTTATGGATCATAATGTAATTCCACTAATTTAGCTTCAAAAAATAGGAACTAGTTCTATTAATATCATTATATAACTTACCCTTAATTGGTTATAGAAAGGTAGAACCATTATTTATTTTCAACAATGAACTTATCTTACAGGGCCTTAAATACAAGATACCTTAAGCCTCATAATGAATTCCCAAATCAGTTTTCTAGCACAATCCTCTAGAGAAATTTCAAATGTCCCTAAACACTACATGTTTCTTGGCCCAGGAAACATGTAATTATTACCATCAAATTATCTGAACACATAAATTACTACTCACCCAAGACCCTTCCAACTAAATCTAATGATACCATCCCTGACCACTCATAATTAAATTAAATCCAAAGGAAGTATTTTGGATTAATATATATTAATATATCCTTGAGTACCTTGATGAAGTTACAAAAAAAACTAAAATCACTATACCTATGGTATATTTTTTTCTCTAAAGGATGCAACCTAATTTATCACACAATCTACACTCTCTCAAACCTGATCCAGGTCTCCCTAACCTGAATGCCCATGATTTTATACTATATCTCATAGATTCAATGGCATATAATTCTAAATAAATTAGTTACAACTTAACTAATTACATTATGAGTTATCTCATCCATTATTTTTATATGATTCCTCATTATTTACTAAATATATAATAATCTAATGAAAAAATAATAAATTATGGAATTTTACTAAAATTAACTTGATATGAACAATTAATAGAATTTAAAATTATAGATTTCCAAATCCCTAGTTCTCATAGATTATTTTTATAATGGTCTATAAATTTGGTGAGTGCAGAGTATTAGGTGGGAGTAGAATATTAATGTATAAAGGAGAAATGAAGGAGATGTACCACATACTCAACTATTTAATGAAAATAATATATGTATGTATAAAATTTAATAATAAATACCTATTAAATTAATAGAATAACTTAATTTAAGTGGTTGTAAAATCTACCACATTACAATTACTGAACCACACTGAATTTCCAATGGATCACCTAACTCCTCATGGCTAACCACAAGACTTATGATGGTGTGACACTGGATTTATTTACATTTTCATCCCTATTAGGATACTAGGGGAATCCAAATTTACAATTAGTATAGTTTGATAATACACAATTTGGGGTTTTAAATTTTCCATTTCTTAGGGAGCCATCCTATGTATTTTCAGAAAACTATTTCACTTTATAAAATCCCCTTTATCATTCTGAAAAAACCTCAAATGTATATCCTGAAAAGAGAATTCTTAGTTTTAAATTCATAGTACCTCCAATCCCATAAGATTTTGAATTGATACCTAATCCCATCACTCCTCAATGAAAATGTTCATTATAAACTATCCACCATAAAAATTATAATAATTGAGAATAATCCTTGTACATTACTAGTGTTACACATAAAAAAATAAGACCCAATCTATGTTTATCCTTTATGATTTACTAATAGATATGAGTATACCACCCACTTTTTTATCCAAGTTATCTATAAACATTCAAGAAAACATCTTTATTTGATTAAAAATATAATATATAAATTTTATAAACAATTCATTTGATACCAAATCCACCTAAAAAAATAAATCACATTTGAAAATCATTTTTTGGGTTATTCGCTGCCCCAAATTCCTCAGAAACCACAAATCCAATTCACCATAGATCAAAATTACTCATCTTAATCATGATTTTCTATTCATACTGACATAATTTAACCATAAAAAAATTATACCTTCAAATTTCAATAGCTAAATACAATAAAAATCAAAATATACTCTAAGATAAACCCAAGAATCAGCTAACCATACAAACTTTATTCCCAAACCTCTCTTAAGTGCTAGTGTGCTATAATTTTTCATAATTAATGAGACCATTATCTCGTTTTCTATATGAGAACTAAAATTTCCCAAATTAAATCCATACATTGACTATTTTATCAATCATATACCATGTCAATTACCATTGACACTACTCTATCAAAAAATTATTTATGGATTTTCACTCTATTATACAATCCAAAATTAGACACAATCTATCATCTTCCATCCAATATATTTGAAATTGGCTATAATAAAACAATCTAAATTCATCACTCACATCAACCCCATTATTTTTAAAAATAATTAATCAATAAGGTCACACCCTAAATTAATAAATGGGGGTAATTATCCATATATGATTACCGTTATTAATAATTTAATAGAAATAACCTATTCATAAACCATTATTCCCAAGTTCCATTACCCATGACATAATCTCATTTATTTCCATCAGACCCATAGAATATGTTACACTAGGGTAAATATTTTTCATAATACACTAAAATATTGTATTATGATATCACTGGTGATCCATTAGACAAAACCAAGGACTGGAAAAAAATATAACTATAAAATTTAATCAATTCTATGTGATTTCCACATCCCTATAAAAATGGACTCAAAGATATTTTGTGAAAATTCACGCAATTTACACTGATATCCCATCTTCATTATTAGAAACCAATCTATTAATTTAAATAAATGTACTGCTATACTCTAATACTATTATAGAAATCTTTCTCTTATTTATGCATAGTATAATGTGGTATGATTTACTCCCTAGACAGATCCTTGATCAAGAAATAGTTCCATAAACCTTTCTAGAAGTATTCTAATACTTGATTACACCATAATTATGATCACACTGTGGTTCACATTAGAGTCACATGAATTATCTCTATGTTTATTGGAATCCAAATAATCCCAGGATCCATCACAATAACACATATACCACACGGTGTCTTCTAACCCATATGATTCAAAAATGAAACTAACGTGTATCTCATATTAACACAACCCATGTACTAGATATGCCTCACAAGAAATTAACATGAACCACCGATTTTTATTTTGACCTCAACTTAGATTTCATGTGATCAATCAATCTATTACTCCCATGTCAATAGAGGATCTATTAAAAAAAACTCATAGTGGTTCTTTTCCATAATTGATGAATATTAAATTCTATGCATGGATGTGCATAAAACCCCATACCAATCTATCATACAACCCATATTTTTCCTCCAAGAATTGTATTCACTGTATTCATGGAAATCATAATTGATCAATTGACAATACATTCCATGAATATCAAATATATCACCCATGATGAATTATAAATTATTTTACTACCAATGTACCGATGAGAATATATATGTTGAGACTAACACTCGATCAAAAACCACTAATGCATCATTCTAATATGTGATGAATTTACTCATACACCATTAAAATTAGGTTATAATACCATATAAACCTCACATATATACATTTTACAATTAGTTTCCTTCATTGTATAGGAGAATAAACAAACCTATATACCAAATAACTCACAACAACCACCTAAACATCCAAACATATTATATATACTGCTACCAAACTAACTTATTCCAATGAAATTGGTGTCTTACGATCCAATGGATGACACAACCATATTTCTAGGCAATACATATAACCAATCTTACCTATTAAAAGCAAACACAGTCTTCACAAATCTCTAACTATGCATATGATCACACACACCCAAGGAATGTCAGAAGCCAACTGAACCTATTTATTGGTTTTAAAACCACTAAGGAAACCTATACTCACACTGATCCATAATTATGGATTACAATAATCATACTAATCCCAAAATAATATATATAATTATAATTCCATACTACTCGGGATGTTATTATACCATATGTCTATATTATCAGTATCATAATATTAATGCAATATCATGAAGAAATCAATCAGTATTTGTTTTAGTGAATTAATACACACCTAGTATGTTATTTATGAAAACACAACATAAATTATTGATGAAAATTTAATTAATTAACGTATTTATCATAATGTCTTTCTAAAGATATTTATTTTCTAATTTTTTTCCACAAAACATTTCCAAAATTTAGTTTTCCAATCACACACACCTAAATACATGAAACGAAAACCAACATTCTAAGAATGATGTATGCATATAATAATTTTTCAAATATATTATAAGATATAACCCTAAATAATTGAACATAGCATCATTTAGAAAAACATAAAAATGAGGTGAAAAGAAAGAACCACAATCCCAACATCATGTAAAATTTGACTATCTGACTGAAAATTATTATTTTTTATTTGATTATTGAATCACTTTTAATGGGAAAGTAAGAACCACCAAGTCTAACAAAACAAACATAAGAACAATACAAAAGAACCAGATCAACACATGTCCTACCTCACCCCAACAACTACCTCAATATTAGGCCCCCACCAAGCATAAGTACTCGGAAACCAGTCCCGTGCAAGGATGCACGGGCACTGAACCGATGGCTAGACCATACCATCTCAGTCTTAAACTCCAAGTACCATGCATTTGGGGCATCCTTGCCCTCTGAACCTCATCTTATGTAGATCCATGGAACAAGCAGCAAACAAAACACCAAAACATCTCCAGAGTATAAGCGAAGAGTAAGCCTCAACATAGGAACAAGAAAGGTGAGAGTAGAAAACCAAGTAATAAATAGATAATGTTAAAGCAACATCATTGAAGAAAAATAAAATAATTCCAGAATACATATCCCTGAATAACTTTCCGGAAATAGCTATTACCTGAGTGAGTGTCTCGTCACTTAAAAGAGCCTCCAAAGCATTGGAAAGTTTATCCTAGAACTCTATATACTCTTCAAGTCTGGTCAACCCCTTATTGAAACCCCCAACCTGTAAAATTTGACTATCTAATATGAATTTATTCACAAAGACCAATCATTATGTTCATTCCAATATCCAATTATTATTATCATCATATACCATGAACTAATCTAATAAGACATAATACTTATTGTTCTAATACCATTTTCAATGTAATCTTCTTAATCATCATTCTTTGATATGATTTGGATATATCGTGAGACCATAAACATATCCCAATGTGTTCTAGACGATGAAATCACTATGTGAGGGTATACTATCAAAATAAGGGAGAATTTTCCATTGATTTTATATTCTCTCCTCACTAGATAAATAGAAAACAATATACATAACATAATATCAAATAATAACATGAAATTTTTGTTGAAAGATAAACATAATTTAAAATACAATATCATTCGATAAATGAATGAACATTTCTATCATGAAAATGCATAATTAAATATGAACAAACAAAATAGATAATTATATATTAATAAAAAATTAAAATCATAATATCGATACACTTATAAAAAATGCCTAACATCACTTCTGTCTGATCTAAAAAACTCCATCAAGCTAGTCCAACATGATCATTTGTATAAACCTATTCCATAAATTGTTTACCATGTATAGTGGTTTCATTTTCACTAAGGATCATGTGTTGGGTATGATTATAATATTTTGTAGAAAAGGAAAAATGGTACACTAGTGAAATGATTATACTTGTTATGTGAGTGTATGCTTGATAAGGTAAAGAAATTTGTTATAATAAACATGAAAATAATCATGTCATGTCATAGCTTGATAACCATGATACCATGTTACCAAACCCTACCTGATTTCAATTTTACCATATGATACTACCTTTTATACTAATATTTTAGCAATATGGATCCCTTATATCCATTTAAATTAAACCATCCATAAATTTCCATCTAAATCATTACATAAGAATGATATAACCAAAAAAACTTAGATAAATTAAAATACACACCATGTGAGTGGCCCAAATGTCGCTAGAATCATAATCATTCAACATTGAATCCGATGGTGGGAACAATGAAGCCTTAATATGGATTATTGAATCTAAGGACACTCAGTTATAAACATATTGCGGGGTTCCACAAGACCAATCCTCAATAATGTCAAGATATTAATCAATGGGAAAGATTCATATGACAACTTCTAAGAATCCTCATATGGAACGTTAGCATTTTACGCCACTATGGAAACCAAAAACACTACGTGGTATCACATATCTATCCCTAAGGTTTTATGGAATAAAAATTAATTTGGAAAGAGTTATATGGTGGGTCACCTGAAACCTTATCCATGATTCTAACATCAAAATCCAATCATATAGAAACACATTGAGGGATATCATGACACATTTTGACCGTATAGTTTTAAAAAATAAATTCATTTATTATTATCTCCATGTTCAATATATTAACCATGATAGAATAATAAACAATAGAAAACATTTTTAAATACATGACCCATCCATATATCTTTTTTAGCACCAACCATATCTAGAAATTAATACATTATAATCCCCATTACTATGGTTTAGAAATTATATAGATCAATTTACCCCCAACAAAACCAAAAATCACTAAGACCATTAGTTGTACCTCTTATTTTTAGACTCTAACTCAATGTATATATATATAACTAAACCAAAAAACTATGAAATCTCATAGAAGGATTCAAACATTACCTGATCTCCTAGGACCCCACCCAGACCCAAACATTTCTTTCCCAACAAATATAGAAAAACTCTATAGTAATTTAAATACCTCTAGTATTTACCGATATCAATCCATGCATTAGAATATATGAAAATCCATCACCAAAGACCACATATATATCCACACTTAGCTAGATTACTAACAAATGTTCACTAATCTATATAAGGGTTTCTACCTATGGATTATTCCATAATTATCCTAATTTATATCCCACACATAGTCAAATTATCCTTTAATACCATTATATAAATTACATTTCGATAATACTCATTAGGAGGAAACAACATTATTTATCAACACATTAGTCTTCTCTAATTAGAATGTACCTCCATGATATCGCATGCATCAGAAGTCATTCTGTGGTTTCTTCTCTACCAAAAACCCTAATTCCCTTTTTATATAGTGATCCAAGGTCCCTAAAGATAACTCACTTCCTACCCATGAAATTTTCAAGGAAGAACACAGAACAAACAAACCACGTAAAGTATTATATAAAACATAACCTACTAAATAATCCATGAGGTCCCATTTTAATAAAATAATAATTTATCTCACTCTAATATATCCACATTGGGTATATCCTATATAACAATTAAATTCACCCAATGGTTACATAATCACCACAAAATCATAAATTCACTAGACTTAGTGTAAAGAATTTGTTTTTATTCTAAGGAATTTCTATTAATGTTTCCCACAATTTTAGACCCTCTCATTCCCAATTTAGGCCACCTTGACCAGATTTCCATGATTGAATACTATATCACATATAAAACACATACAATATTTCATAATATATTCAAAGACTACATAGGATATATGTCATAAATTTATATAGTAAATTATCATTAGTTTATTTTTCTTGTTTCACATGAAGTTAAATGATCCAATCAAAATACTAAAATACGATTTTTTATTTGAAAAAACAAGATATTAATGTTGTAATGGGTAAAATGTTAATTATTAATTTATTCTTTTATCTGAGAGTTTGTTAATGTAGAAGAATTGTTTACAAGATAAGTTATGAAGTATCATGATGTAGGGTAAGATTGAATAGTAAGAGATAAAATAGAGGGGGTGGAAGTCCCTACTCTGAAAGCTTGAGGAAATGAGGTGTAGAGGATGTATTTTTTATAAAAAATGATCTTTAAATAACTAAAATTATCCAACATGACATGGGGGTTGGTCCCCCATTAAAACGCTTGTGTCAAGTCATTGGATGTTCAACAGACTACTGGACACACATTGGATGGACACTGAGCTTTTTGTATCATGGAATTGGTGTTATTTTCTCTTATATCCCAACTAGAGATCGATTAACACCCCAATAGACTTTTATAAGGGGTTGATAAAACATAATTAGGATTTTTTAATTTATTGATTCCCAAAAACTCATTTATGGTCTTCTCCCCCAACTCCCCCACTGTCAAAATATCCCATGTTCTTTAAATATAATAAAAAATTACAACCTCTAATCATAATTTTAAAATTTAAATTCCCCTTGAATATAAATATATAGGGTCTTATCTTGATAGATGATTTCATTAACCAATAATAATTCATTATATTATATAGACATAAATAATTTTATAAAATCTTAATGAGTTAATAAAAACCCTACCATGAGATTATTATGGGACACTATTAGAAAATATTAAAATCTCTACATTGAGTATATATATATATATATATGAGAATTCTGTTTCAAAGGATTATTTTTAGATCCCTTTTTGAAATGAGTCTTTATCCAGGATTTTGAGGGTTTATAGACATCAATAATTTCTATACATTCATCATGGGATTTAATTTCTGTGATAATTCAATTCATATTTCAAGAACCTCATCCTATATTCTCTTGAAATTTTTTGGGAGGAATTGATATGTTAATTTTTTATTCATCTATATAAACCCATATTAATTCGTGGGAATCTTATCATAGATTTTAGACATATTGAGAGGTGATTAAAATATTATATATAGATAAACACACACTTTCATAACATGTAAATATAGAGGGATACAAAAAACATTCCAATATTAGATCTATGTATATAATATTTACACTTTAAAGATCATCCATATTATGTAAAAGTGTGGGAGAAATAATATATAGAAAATAAGAATTTGGTATGAATCATTCTTTATTATGTATAGGATTATTGGATCTAGTATATAATTTCAATTTTAGGAGTGGGTTATTTTCAAGTTATATTTCCCTCTATTTAGAAACACATTAATACAAAAATTATTTTTACTAGGTTGTTTTAATCCGTAGAGAAGGGTATGGGTGAATTATTGATACATTTTTATAAATTTATCCTCCACTTTAACCTCTATGGCTGGTTAATTCATCATTCCACTTATTCATGTTATGTCAACATTTATCATATGTATGAAAATGTTTGAAAAGTAGAACAAAAGGATATCTATGGTTTGGAATTGAAATAATACTCCTTATCAGGCATGGGTCTCGTTCTAATCAAAATATTCTAAACTATGAAACAATTTTTGTATATATACAAACCACCTCTTGGAAAAAATTTCAAACAATCTCAAAAAATTATTAGTCCCAAGTGATCAAAATAACTACCTCTCTATTGGTTCTTTATAATCCCTCCCTCCAATTGAAACTACATCATAAAAAAATTCTTAACATCTAATTATATGTTATTTATACTTACTTTTGAATCTCTTCAATGGACGCCCCATTGAAATCATTGATATGAAGTTCATCCAGAACTATTTCTTAATGAAACATATGTGTTGGTCTTTTATTTATTACAGTATACACGTCCAACATTATACCTAGACCCTAGAACATTTTTATTACTCTGTACATCACTATAGACTTATTTATTGTTGTCTCATAACCATTATTCAAATAATATGTTCAACGTAGATGAGTAAACTATCCTTATTATTTTATAACAGGATGTATTTTCATGGAAGCAATATCAAAATTATCAAGTTCTAAAAATTTTATTCTTCATCTACCCTATATCATCATATTCATAGTATGGGAATATTATCTCCAATAGTAATTAAGGAAAATTACCATCATTTATAATAGTGAGATTCTATTTATTCAAACTGGTAGATTATTTCATGATACAATTCAAATTCAAACTACACATTGAAATAATGTCAGTGTATTCCATTAAACTTGAGTATTTCCTTCATGGGAAAAATGAAATATTTATTCCTTATTTATCTTTATAAAATAAACCATACTCAATTTCGTTGAAATACTAAATTGTGAATAGATGCATGATCCTCGATAATGTGGAACCTTCTTTTTGTAATGTGGACCTCATCCCAGACTCAAAGATCGTTTTTAGATGGTCCTCCTCTAACCTTGAAAAGAATTAAAAATTATTTTTGGGACAATATTTCTAAAAAATTTAGTTCTGAATAATAATTTTATTTAATTTTAAATCCCTCAAAATATATAACTACAAAACCATAAGTAATTAATCGATCGAGACTTACATATGACCTATTAAGTCAAAAAATCTCCCTATGAAAGTCGTATAGTAAAGAAAATGATGTCTTAAACTAAATTCTAAATTCATAAAAAAACAGAAAATGTATTATGTGATGCATATGTATTATGGAGTCTCGTGTTTTGGAAATATAGGAATTCATACATCAAACTTTGAAGTATGATGCAACTTATGAAAATCCATATATTATAAATTCAATGTCTTATGTGGGACCTCTCAAAGTCATACAGGCACTAAAATTCATACAGGACCACTGCAAAGTCTTAACCCTCTGGTAAATTCTTATAGATTGAATGAACTATAAATTCTCATAGTGGAAAAAACTTATAATACTTAAATTTAGTGTGCACTCAATTTATGTAATAGTGAAAATGAATTATGTGGACTTTAATTTATGTATCCTAGATAAATAATTTATTAGTAGGTATGTGTTAAAAAATCCTAGAAACCCTTGGTTCTCATAATAAGAAGGATTTCTTTTCTTCCTTTCAGAAGAATTATCTAATCATATTGAGTTTTGTATCCTTGTCATAAAGATCCCTCAGTCTCACAAATATGAATAACAATAAAGGGAAAAATTGATCAAGGTAAATAACTAAAATTACTAAATGATGGATTCTCTCAAGTATAGATCATTTTCAAAATATAATAAAAACAAACAGTTAAGCCAGTAGGATGTTGAAAATATTAAACCACAGAAAATATCTAGAAATTTTTTTATCAACACATATAGTTCATTATGTTAAGCTCATACAATTATTTATAAATGAAGGATTTAACAGCTTTAACATTTGGATTAAAAATTTCTCATTTTTAGTTTCAATTCTATATGTAACCTAATCTATACTTCTGAAATATATAATCCTATGATTCTTCTATATATAACGTTTTTACAGTGTTACTACAATTCCCCTGATAAAAACATCAATAAGAACAAAAATTCAGATAAATAGTTTATGTAAATGAAAATAATAAATAATTTCTTACACCTTCCTTACTGTAGACTTAATCATATAATGATTTTTCAAATTAAGGTCGATTGATCTGGAATGAATTTTTAAGATACTACTCAATATCAAATTATAAAATGACATAAGAAAAAAAGATAGAAAAGTTATGTATTGTGATTTTCAAAAGAAGTATAGGAATAAGTATTTCAACCCACTAATATCCTATTTTTGAAAATAGGAAGGAACAAAACCAAATGAAAACACATGCATAAAAAACATCACAAACACAAACTTCAAAAACTCCACCATTATAAATATATTTTGTGAAATTATTTCTTCACCCACAATGTTTTTAAAAATGAACAAAAATGTAAATGATTATTAAAGTGAGAAAACATGACAAAAAATTTTCAGAAAAACTTTAATGAAGATAATGAAACTACAGAAATAATGATATGAAAATAATTTAAAATTAAATGATTATTTTCTTATTAATAACCCTTTTATATTTTAAAAAATATAGAATATCAGGAAGATGTCAAATTTTTTTCTAAATTTTATAACGACATGTTTTGAATTTTTTAACTCCTATAATATCTAAACTTTTTTCCTCTAGTAAATTATTCTATACTGTAGTTCCTTTATATATTCATCCAAGTGAATTATAAGTGGTTTTAGATAATATATTTCTCTTTAATATTCTCTATCTTATAGTCTGATTCATTCTTTCATATTGAATAAACTCTTACATTTTTTTGGGTTTCATGTTCATCAAATGGCATCAAATCTATCTCATATTTATTCTCCCACTTTATTACACTTCTCAACTTATTCAAGTATATAGAATAAGTTCCATTAAGTCCATTCATAAAATCTTAATTTTTTATTATGGAATCATTAATCTATTTTCTCTACTTATAATCCCAAACATGAATTATTTTTTATTGAATAAATATACATCATTTGTAGATATGTAGAAAGATATCAAACATTCCATCAAATTACTTTATTACATTATTGAAAAAGTTCAAAAACATATCCATTCTCTTTGATGTATCATGTGTCCTATTAATAATAAAATTATAAACATAGTGAAAAGTGGTATTTATGATCCTTATTTTCTGATACAATTATTTTTTTTCAAATTTATGGGTCAAAATATCTTTTATGTCAACATCAACATCATCACCTTTTTTCCTTTGAGCTTATTCATATTATCATGTTTCATTATTATTAAACGTTATTCCCCTAAACATTCTAAACCTTATTCCAAATTATTTTCTGATGAAGGAATAGTTGTTGAAAAATAAGGGTTTAAATAATATTCCATTGATGAAGAATATAACTTATCATAATTTTTCTTAATCATGGAATCAAAAAAATTGAAATTGTAGCTTCTAAGATATTTTCAACTTCAACTTCATTATAATTTTAAGACTAACCGATGAAAATTTCCTTTCATTTTCTAGCTAAATAATTTTATTTATGATTTTTAGATGATAAATATCATGAAAAACATGTTATTCCATAGAAATTCATTTAAGGAAATATTAACTAACCCACACTTTGCTTTCTTCTTCTAATAGTTTCTTTCTCTTATCTTCCTCTTTCAAACTTTTATGGTTATTATACCTATCTTACAAAGAATAATCTTTTCCAATACGAACATGAGGATACCTTTCTAATAATTTTAATGTTTCATTGTTTTTTTTCGAAATGAACTTAATGGTTTTTTTCTACAAACTAATTCTGATAGACAACATATGTTAATAACTTTTTCTAAACACTTTCATCTAAAAAATTTGATTATTTTTATCTTAGTTGTTGTGATATATTATTTATGTAACTATTTCAAATAAATGAATCAATAAATGTTTTAATAAATATTTGATAATGGAGAACTGTCATGTTTAAAATATTTGAGAAAATTAATTTAATATAGCACAAAATAAACTAAAAAATATTTCAATTTATCATTTTATAGTTGAATATATAATATACAAGTCCTATATTTTTATAGATTTTTAATTAAATTTTCTTGGGATATTAAAATATTTCACCTATTGGAACACTATTAGACCTTCCAAAGATCCTATTAAATTGGAATATTTATGAGAAACAATGTTATATTTCAAATTAATGTTCAAACTAGTATTCATTGACATTCTTTCTAAAGCCAATAAATATGTTCATCCAGAAATATAAAAAGAAACAATTTTTACTCTATCTAAATCAATCAAATTTTTGTTTCCCTGAAATTCTGTAATGACCATTGGAATGTACAAATGATTCAATTAATTTATTAAAAAAAAAGACTCCAAACCTTGAAACAAAAAACTATCATTGATAGGGAATCATATTTATTAGACAAGAATATATATATATATATCATCCTTTCATTGAAACTTTTTTTTATAAATATCACTTGTGGAAACCATATATAAATTATAGAACTAGAACTCATATGAAATAATTAGAAGAACATAGAATGATTTGTAATGCCAAAACACTGAGAGACAAGAGTTATTCAGAACTACCAATGATAGAGTAAAAATTATCATATCTAATTATTAATATAAGATAAGGAATATATAGTTTACCTTCTAGAAAAATAAATGGCTGAGATATATTATTCAATATAAATAATGAAATTATAAATTATTTTTGGGATTTAAAAATGTTTCCACCCATCTATTACCCAACTAAAAATATGGTTTATTAAGAAATGGTTTAGGTAAAACATGGTATATAGTAAAGAATGAAATATTAATTGGTAATTCCCAAAAAAGGATTAACAATTTATTATTCACACCACAAGGTTTAATAAATTTTATGAATAATTATATTTATTCACTCTACTGCACCATTTTTCTAAGGAGTTTTATGTTCCAATAAGTTTTTAGTAATTCCTTTTTACTATAAAAAGTTTGCAATTTTTTTCAAACTCACCACCATGATCTTGGTTTGTAGTAAAATAAGGTATGTTTTTCTCATTTTTTTAATGATCAAGATGAATGTTAAATCAAAAAGAGACACATTGATTTAGTTTATAGAAATTTATACATTGTTTATCTTGGGAAATCAAAACCATAAGATACACATAGTGTTTTTATCAAATACTTATAATTTATACATGGCCATATAAATACATGTCTTTTAACTATATATCTTCACATGTTTACATTACACTAATAGATTTATAACACAACTTGTGTTTCTTAAAATATTAATAAGACCAAAAAAATTCATGATTTAAACATATGATCTAGTAAATCCATTCTAAATAATTTCTTTATAATGTTCATCTAATTTAAAAAAATTTCATTTTCCTAACCATTTATTCTAAAACCAATACTGATCTTCCATTCCACATAAACAATTTAGATATTTTTTTCAATAGTCCTCTATGTCTAGGGTGTAAGCATTATCATTCTTATCAAGGAAAAGAATAAACTTTCTTTATGAACAATGAATATTATATTTATAATTATTGAATATAATAATATATCCTTTATCAAAAAATTTAATTATAGTAATGTGGTTTTTCTTGATTCATGTAAAATATAAAAAAATATAAATTAAAACTTTATCAAGGAACTCAACATCATCAATATTTGTTACATGTCCTTGATCATTTTCACTAATGTTCACATTCCTAGATTTTTTTTTGAAAAAAAAAGAATTTTTTATTTCTTATTATATTTTTTAACATCCTCTATCTATGTACCATATGTTTCTACAACTTTTAGTCTTATTTCCTTCATAAAATATCCTAAACTATGGCTTTAGTACATTGAATGTTTTTAGTCGATAATTATTAGTAAAAACATTAGGAATATATATATATCATACTATTTTATGATGTAAATCTGATAATTATATAGAAATATATTATTTATGACAACTAATTGATTGAAAATGGTTTTAGGATCATTTATTTTTTTTAGACACCTCCTCTTTCAATTTTTTTTCAAAAGTTTCACTTTTATGAACAAAGTAATTTGACTGGAAATATAACTTTTATGAAGTAAATAATTTTACAAAATATTATTCATATAGTTTAAACTATATATAATGTTTATCCAAAGTTTCATTCCGAGAACTAAAATATGGACGAATATTTTTAAGGCTAAGTATCACTGAATTAAGATTTACAACTCAATTTTTACCTTTATGAGTAAATCTAGAACAACATTTGTTATCTAATTATGAAATATGTTAAAAAAATTGGATGAAGGTTTTGAAATTATACCATTTTATTTAGAAAGTTATTCCATATAAAGATCATATCCTTTAATTAATTTATAATTATTTCTCTTAAGTAGAGTCACATAACAAGAAATTTCCCAAAAAAGGTTAGATATCATCATATTTGGATGTGAAATAATTCTCCATAAAAAAAAGGTTATACTCAACTCATCCCCAAAGGGATCAGGGTAATTTTAAATTGATAAAAAAATTGAAAATGATTCATTATATACCTTATCCATATACAAATAAGTTCCATTGTAATATAAACATAGAAACAAATAATTATTTTTATATTGATAATTCCATTTCATGAACTATATGAATATGTATGTCAACCACTTTCACTATTAGTGTCCAAATATTTAAAAAATGTTTTATTTTAACTTTATTATATTTATTTGAACTAATTTACATTATTTTTATCATCATAGTATTAGTTTGATATAAAATAGTTTCTTAAATTCATAAAAAAAATAAAATCATATGTACATTTCCTCTCATCACTATCATATTGCTTTTATGTAATTATATTCAAAATCCTTCTGACCAAGAATGTTTTACATTAATTTCAAAATATTTTCGATTAAAATTTCGCATTCAATTAAGTAATACAACCCAAATCATCATTAAAAATTCTCTAAGACATTCAAGATGTAAAAAAAATTTCACCAAAGTTGTATTTTTTATTAATAACTACCTATCAAGAAGATGAAAAATCTACCCCATTTTTATTTTTCTCTATTTTATTCATCTCACATCAATATTATTTCATATTGGACATGTTTTCTAATAATACCATAATTATTCATTTTAGAAGGATATTTCATTCCATATATAACTTTTTTGTTATACTCCCAATCTTTAGGCAAAATATCATTAATATGATAAATATATTTTTTTCATATGCAACTATTTCTCTCATTGAAACTATAAGTTATTAATTATAATTAAAATTATTTATTACATTTTTATAAAATAATCACCATGATAGAAATCAATAGACTGATAATTTTATAAATTATATCCCTTATACTTTCTAAAACAATAGGCTTCCTAAAATGTGTTACTTCCAACATTATATAGATAGTATTTACAATCTTAAAAAAGGATATTTTTTTGTAGATATCATATTTCATTGAGCACAATAATGTGTTCTAAAATTTATAATTCAACTAATAATTAGTATTATAATATATTTTAGAAGTTATAACTTCTATATTATGAATCTTATAATTTCAGGTCAAAAAAACAAAATTTTCCAGTCTTGAAAAAATTACAATTGTATTTATAGGTTCTATCTAGTACTCAAAGCCGAAAATCATCAAAAACTTGTTGTTACAATGGATTTAAATTCTCTAATATGATATCAGATAAATATTATAGAATAGAAAACTTTTTACCACAAAAAAATTAGTGAATGGATTATAAATAAATATAGATTCCCTGATTTAAAATAAAATATTTCCTAGGAGTGTATGGAAGATACAATAAGTGGGGGAGGGGGTGATATTTTGTTTTGA
Organism: Viscum album; assembly: GCA_963277665.1. NCBI lineage: Eukaryota > Viridiplantae > Streptophyta > Magnoliopsida > Santalales > Viscaceae > Viscum > Viscum album. The sequence continues at coordinate 929,692,872 of OY728141.1, read as the reverse complement.
AACTACTAAAAAAATACACTCATATATAATAAAATAAATGCAACCATGATATACAAATCATTTATAATACATTCCTTCTGATATATTAAAAAAATTATGATGAATAAAGTAAACTAGTGTAACTATGTAATTGTATAGATATAATATTATCAATGAAATTGTATGTAAATAAAAATTTAAAAACTTAATAATAAAAACTTATAACAATTAAAATGAGTTATGTATTCGATATAACCTAATGTGGAAAGGAATTACATAAAAAAATAATTAGGTATCTCTAACTATAAACCTATCAGTAGGTCTATCTTAAAAAACCCTAGAAGCCTACTATTATTTAAATCATAATGACTTACTTTATTTATTTTTCATGCTATCAATCCACCTAATTGAAATGTTTTATATCCCCTTGGCCATATTATCCCTTGATATCATAGATAAAAAAAATGAATATTAATATAATTTATAATAAGTTCTCATATATGGATTATCTTAAATAGATTATCCATAGAAAATAATATAAAGAGAATATCTCAAGTCAATAAGATTTTATACAATTAAAAACATAATAAACCTTCAGAGAGTTTTTCATCACCATGTATACTTCTCTACCTTGAGATAATGGTACTATCTATAGTTGAAGAATATAATGGCTCCAAATTTTAAAATCTATGCTTCTTGGGTTCTGTGGAAACTATTCCAAAAACATAATCTATCATTTTGATGGATCCAATCAACTTTTATATTTACCAATAGAGATTATTCAAAACATTTATAGTCCCCCTTTAAAAATAATAATAATAAACACCTTATAAAACATTTATGTTATGAAAATTAATAAAGTATTAATTACATAATCATTTTTGTAAACAAACACATAACAATATTCTTATGATATTTAGGGTAATTTTGAATTACTATTAAAGATACTATAATACATAAACTTAAAAACTATACAAGAAAAATAAAATATTATTAAGAAGTGTATTGTGAATTACAAAAGAAGTATATGTAAAATTATTTTTTCCAAAAATATCTCCTTTTTGAAAATCCCATGAAAGAAGAACAAATGAAAACATTCCTTAAAAAACATTACAAACACCAACTTAAAAAAATACCCATTTATTAACAAAATATAATATAAACGTTTTATCCTTTGTGTTTTCCAAAAATAAAATATCTGTAAAATATTATCAATGAAAGAAATCATGAAATAATTTTTAATTTATCTTACAAAGAATAAAACGAAGATAAAAAATAGACTTATATGTAATTCATAAAGGAAAATTTATTTTTATGTTAAGAACTAGTTTATAGTTTTATAAAATCGAAATTTTGGAAGAAAAAAATCCTTTTCAAAAAGTGAAACGAAACCATGCTTCAAATTATTATATTCCTTCTCCAATTTATCAGTATTTATATCTTGAAACTTCTACATGTTCATCAGTTTCATGATCTCTTCATCATACTATATTGCAATATCTTTTAGGTCATCCACTACTCTTTAATTTTCTCTATCTCCTAGCTTAATGATTTTAGTCAGCCCAGACAAACTCTTATATTATTTTCCTATTCTAGTTATATGTTCATCAAATAAATTAAAATCCCTCTCAAACTATTTGACCCACATTATAAATAATATCAATATACTATTGTATATGAAATATTTTTATATATATATTCTAAAAAATTCCTCATTCTCTAAAACATAATAAATAATTTTTCTCTATTTAACATCCTAAACATGAATTATTTGTCAACAAATCAACTTGAATCTACATTGGAAATCCCAAATTATTTCAAACCATCCATAAAATTTCATGATCACTTTTTCAAATTTCAAAACAACAACTCTATTAACATTGAAGTATCAAGTAGTGTATTAAAATAAGAATTAGAAACATATAAAATAGGGGTCTCTCTGATTCTTACTGACCAAGACTCTTCTCATAATTAATATTGATGAGGCGAAATATCATCTATGTCAACCTTTACATCACCATCTTTATTAATTTGAATTTATTCCTATTTATTTGTTTCATTATTATTAGAAACTTCATCCACTAAACCTCTTGAACCTTATTTTAAAATTTATTAATTAAAGTGAATTTCTAAAAAAAATAAATGTTTTAAGGAGATCCCATCAGTGAATGATCTAACTAAGATATCATTATCGTTATATTAGAAACTGTAACTTTTTTGGAAAGAGTAGCTTCTGATATATTTTTATCTTCAACTTATTTTGACCATTCAACCTGACTGATGATAATATCTTTTCCTTTTCCAACCAATTTATTCTCTTTAATATTTTTCTGAGGAGAAATATTTATATCCCTATGTTCATTAATAGTAATTCTTTTCAGGAATTATTATGGAACTACAACTTGAAATTCCTTTTCTAATTGTTTCTTTGTTCTTCACTTCCCATTTTATACTTTCAGTCCATAGATTTTATACGAATGAATTGATGATCCCCTTCCTTCTGATATTTTCAATGTATCAAGATTATCTTCTAAAACTGTCTTAAAATACTTTTGAAAAATTAATATATAAAGACAACATACAACAACCTCATTTTCCTAATAGTTTATTCTCTAAAGTGATTTTATTTTTATCATTATAGTGGAAAAATATTCATCATGTTCTCATATTTAATAAGTATTACAATCACATTCATAAAAAGTCTTAGATATGGAAGAAGCTTTAGCTTCACACATATTTAGTGAATTTTTTCAATGTAACTCCAAATAAACTGGGAAACATTGAATTTTCTTGTGTTAAAAAATAAATATAGAATATAAATGTCTTAAATTTTGATAGAGACTTTAACTCCTTTTCATAGGAGAATAAGAACTAGTAACTATTAGAACGATGTTCATCCTTATTGAAATATATAATTCATCTTATAAAAACAATATTTGATGATGAATAGGTATTTTTCAACTTCAACTTTTACAAAATATCCCATGACATATATAGTTTATAAGAAACAAGGAGTTATTCCTATTATTTGTACAAACAAGCAATCCATGACATTCATTTCAAAATATAACTTCTAAGCCTTTTAGAAAAATCAATAGAAACATTTTTACTCAATCGAATTCACTAAAATTGTATCTTCCATAAATTTCACTAATTATAGTTAGAACATACAAATCATAATAACATTGTTTAGAAGAAAAGGCTAATAATATTGGATGAAAACAAATTAATTCAATACATAATTATATTTATCAAACCATAATATGTCTATTAGCACATCCTTAACAAATCATCTCTTAAAAATATCACTTGAGGATGTTGTGAGTAATTTACATAACTGGATGCACTTTTATTGAATCAAAATAACCAAGAATTATTTAGAAAACAAAATTTTGAGACATAATGGAAATTCACCATTCCTATAAATAAAATTCAATTTATAGTCTTTCTACTTTATATAAGATTAGGAGAATATAGTTAAAAATCTAGAAAAACTGATGATTGAGATTTAATCTTCCATATGAAGCAAGAATAAATTAATGGTTTTTATGATTTAAAAATTTATTCAAACATCCAATCCAAAAATCATAAGGCATTTTATTAAGGAAATAATGAAGTAAAGCACGATTTATATTATATAAATAATAACAAACATCTTAATCAAAAGACAAATTATTAATTTTTATTCCATTAACCCAATTATTTTAATTTCTTGAAGAATTCAATTACCTGATTCAAATAAAACTTTTAATTGAGGATATCTAGGTGATGGGAAGTTCTGAGTAAATCCTTTTTTACTTAAAATTATTTTGAAACCAAAACTTTTAAATTCACCAACATGATCAATTTGAATAGTATGAAAATACTAGTTTCTCTTATTTCTACCAAGAGAATGAAATCATGTAAAACAAAAAATAGATTTTTATTTCATTTATAGAAAATTGACTTAGGTATAATTAGTGTAATCATTATGTAATACATACACATTGTGTTTTTTCTATAATGATTCTTGTTTCTATAGGATAAAATAAAACCATGTGAAGTAACTTTTAATATTAAAATGTAATAATTCCACTAATAAACAAAAAACTCAACTTACGATTCTTACCATGTTGAAAGGGATCAAATAGTGTTGAAGAATTAAAATTGATCAAATCCATTTTTTTTATTTTTAGATGAATCTTTTAAAGGATAAGTGTGAACCCTAAAAGTTTCAACTAATTTAAACCATAAAAGAATACATTCCAGAATGATAGATAATACCTAATGTTCAATTCCATAACCAATACTTTACTTCCATTTCACTTAAACATAGTTGATAATGGATTCTATGATCTTATAGTTCTATGGTGTAAACATCATGATGTCTATCGATAGAACGAACAAACATGCATTCTTTGTTTTTATTAATATATTAATCATTATTGAAGTGTAAAAGATAACCTTCATCACATAATTTACATATGATAATAATATAGTAAATTAGAACTAAAACACAAAATAAATTTGAAATTATATATTTCCAGGAAACTAAATATCACTAATACCAATGATTTCTCCTCGAGAATTATCAAAGAATATTATTTACCTTTCTTTAGTTTTTTTAAACATTTAAGAAGAGATTTTTTATTTTCTATCATGTGTCTTGAAAATCTAATATTCATGTACCATAGTTTTTTACTATTAGTGATCATCCAAACTTCTTGAAAATATAACAAATGATGGTTTTGTTGCCAAGAATTTCTGGGGTCTAGACATATCATAAAATAAATATTTTGGATTTAACATATTTCTAAATATTTTATGTTATAAAACAATTAGTTTATATAAAATAATATTTAAGAAAAAATGATTCAACATTGATTAACAAATATTTATTTTTAAAGTGACATCATATTTGATATTTTTTATCCAAAGGAAGAATTTTAGGAATAAGGTAATTTGATTGGGAATGTGATTTTACTTATGAAAATCCTACTTAATTTTGTATTTTATGGTTTCAACTATCTGTAATATTTATATAAATATCCCTTCCCATAAGTAAATTTTGAAATATTTTTTTAAACAAGATTCTCAGAATTAATATTCATAACTAAATTATAATCTTCAAGAGTTGAAATAAACTATATTTCATATCTAATTCTTTTGTATGATTAGAAATTTTGGTGGTAGGTTTTGAAAATAAACTATTAGATTAATTTAGTACACCATAGAAAAATAATATTATTTTATTACATTAGAATTTTTTTTCTCATGAATAGTCACATATCTTATAGTTTCATCAAGAAAAGGTTAACAATACTCATCTTTTCATGTGATAAAATTATTTTATTTTTGAAGAAGATGATCTCAATTCATCATAATTATTATCCAAGCAATTTACACAAAAATTGAATTTTATAAGTGATTCAGTAGATACCTTAAGAACAAAACATTTATTGGACCTCTTAATATAAGAATACAAACCAACAACCATTTTGTTTCACTACTATCTTATGAAAATCGATTTGAAGATGTAAGTCAACAACTTGAATTGGATGTTCCAAATGCTTTTGAAATTTTATTTCATTTATCGTTGCATTATTTCTTTGATTTTTTGTTCATTTATTTTAAACTATATAAAATAAGGTATGATATTCATTTGTTTTTTACATTCATAAAAAATCAATTTAGATCGATATTTATTCTAATGTAAATAATTTTTATTAAACATATAATTGTAATGAAATTATTTCATACTAATAATATTGTAGATTCATTTCCTGATTAAGATAGTTAATTTTAACATTCCTCACATGTCTTATAACCTAACTCATATTCTAGTTTTCTATTATACTTTTATTATTTAAAAAAAACACAAGATATAGATTTTTGATATGTAACTGCCAAAGAAGTGGATGCGAAATATACATCATTATTATTTTTATTTTATTCAACATCTCTCACCAATTTTATTCCATTCTGTATAAGGGTTCCTATAATATCATCATGACTTATCTTAGTCAAATATTTTGTGTCATCTAAATATTTTCACTTATATTCCAATTCAATATTAGAAATATCAATAATATTTGAAATATATTTTTCATCTGATAACTCTTTCTATCTGGTTGATTCATATCAATTTAATATAGTTATAAATCACTAAAAAATTTATATAAATATTCACAAGGTAGGAAATAAAAATCTTGATAATCAAAAAAGACAATAACACTTCTGGTTTTTAATATCTATGAGGTATGAAAATGTTTTAATTCTATATTTCATCGGATATTATTTTCCATCATACAAAAAAATATTTCTTTTTTAATATACCTTGTAATTGAGAAAAAATGAGTGTTCTGAACTCCAAAATTTAACTGATACTTATTATTAATATATAGTTTAAGTTAAAACTTCCATATCAGGTATCTTTTAATTTTTGGTAATCCTAAATAATTCATCAATTTAAGTACTAATTAAATATTATTTAATGTGGTCTCTCTAATACTCATATCAAGATCAATAAAATATTAGTGGACTTTCTAGAATTAGATTCTCTATCATGGCCACAGTTAAACCTTGAATAATTAAAAAATTCCTATACCTATATAATTAGTGTAAGAATAAAAAATAAATTTAGAAAACATACATAGATACCAAATTATTCCTAGGAATATATTACAGATAGAATAGTAGGAGAGGTGAAATATATTTTTAAACTATTATTCAATAAACCATTTGAATATGAAAATACAAGAATAAAAATATAAAAGAATTATAGAATTAATCCCCTCCAATAATACGAGAAATCCATTGGAATAATAATGGTTATATAGAGTAACTAAGTATGTATATATATATCTATGAAACTGTATGTAAATACACATTCAAGCACAAAATAACAAAAACCTACGACACCTCCACTTCATGATTTCTTCACTTTAACTAAAACCGTAATCATGTTTGTTGAATTTAATTTAGATATCACAAATTATAAAACTATTGGTAGGTCTATCTTCTCGAACCATAGAATACCTTGATCAACTTTGTCAGAATGACTTTATGTCATCCTTCCATAATACCTCAATCTCACCTGCTACGAATTAATTCTCTCTCCTATGTCCCATGAGCCCTCGATCTAATTGATTAGAATAAAAATAAATACAATTAATGATATTAAGATAATTTATAATAAATCTCCAGATATGTATTATCTTAAATAAAAAACTCTTTGAAATGATTACAAATGGAGTCACTCAAGGAAATAAGAAGTTTCACACATATAAATTTATAAAATATTCAGACAAAGTTTCATCATTATATGAACTTCTTCACCTTGAACTCATGATACTACACATAAATGATGTTTGTAATGGATCCAATATTTAGATTCCACATTTATGGGTTCTTTTCTATCTACATCATTGTCATTGTCATTATCATCAATCATTTTGATAGATCTAATCATATTCTTATTTTAAAAATAAAGCTTATTTAGGACTAATAAAACTCTCATTCTAGAAAATAATAACAAAATAATCCTTTAGAAACATTTATAAGAAGGAAAATAATAAACATTTACATACTCCTTCATTTTAGAAAACAAACTCTTATGAACATTCTTCATATTATTGTAGTGTTATTCATAATGACTATTTAAAATTATAAAAATAATCAAATTAATAAACTTTATAAAAAATAAATACAACGCAGACAAGTATGATGATAATAAAAATTTTCATAGGAAGAATTATTTCCACACAACAGTACATACTTCCTAAAATAATATTATATAGCCACTTAGATTGATCTTGGGGTATTTTGAATGAATTCGACTCATCTTAAATCATCATTTTAAGATTCAATATCAATTAATATGATATGTTTCTTACTTCATCCTTTATGGGATGATCCTCCACTATTTAATCAATCATATTTCTCTTTTAACATGGTTTCATTAATCTCCCATTCAACCATCATCCTCCATCATCCATTAAATGTTGTAGAGAATAATTACATACAATAAAAAACTACCATGTATGGAATGTATATTCATAAAATATCTCATAATAGGATCGATACATAAAATATATCCTTTCAAATGTTTTAACAAAGTAATATAATTTTCAATCAAATAAATGAATCCTACAAGGAATTCTCAAGAGTTCATAAATGTAAAAAACTTATCCATATTATCTCTTCATTAATTTTCCTATAAGTACATCTTCATCTTTAGTCTCATACTTCTCCAACACATATTTACCACCTTCCTTATTATTAAAAAATATAATACAAGCATTGCAACTTCAATATCACTCTTTTTCTTTATTTATAATACTACTAAACATCTCTAATAGAAATATATCTGGCTATTTATTTTTACCCCTTATTATCAATAAATAGAAAATAATATTTTGGTAACATCTCCTCAACTTAATCCACATGAAATTGGTTTATTTTGTCTAAATATATCTGAATTAAAACCTTTATCTACTATTTATAGAAGAATAAAATCACTCAAAACTTAGAAAAGTTTCTCAAGTTAATCTAATCATAGTATACATATTCAAATCCAATGTATAAAACAAGGGAGGCATCACCAATACATTAGGGATATAAATGTGTAATTACATAATGTTATACTATTATCAATTTCCTTATTATTTGATATTTTCAAATATATTTATCAAGAATATATTATAGATTGTACACAACTCAAAAAAACATAAAATATATCTAGTTTGAGGAATAAAACCACCTTTCTCTTACTAAAAATATCAACCAACTATCCCAATTTTCAAATATTTGTGTGATAATGAAAACAAGGGTGAAAAGTGTGATTGGAATACCTCAATTTCTATTTTGTTTTCATGTTGTCCATAAATTTTATTTTTATTGGAAGAACACGGATAACATCAATTTCTTTATATTATCTCACCTTGAGGGACGAATCTCATTACATCTTCACTATGGTTGAAATTATTTCACATGACACCACGATGTAAAATAGTTTTCATACTAAAAACAAAAATTATAACACTCCCCAGATCACTCTTTAATTTGTTTTCATTAAATCCTTGAATGTTAGTTTAAATAAAAAATAAATGAATAAGAATGGGTTACTATTTCTCTTTATAAATAATATAATTTTTGAGAGTTATCTCACAACTAGAACAAAAATATCTTTCTATTTTTATCTGTTATATTGTTCTTCATGTGTACTCAAATGAAATTTTGATCACGTATCTTCATAGACACCATGATTACCTTGTTTATTACAATTTATAATTTTTTGTGGGTATATACTATGAGAAATAAATGAACACTATTCTTCAAAAAGTTGTCTCTTCTTATTTAGTACCATATCTTAAGATTGCTTCCGAAATGAACCTCTTTTGAAATTTAGTTCTAATTTCCCATTCATCCCACACCAAATACATTCATTGATTTAATAGTTTTTATAGTGTGTCTAGAATGAAATTTCACGTACATATAAGAATAGTGACCTTGTAGAAAACATATTCTAATAGATTATTCTATTTTATAAATTTTATTTCTTGGATAGAGTGGTTTATTTGTCAAAAATAATCATTCTTTTTTTTGAGACTAATCCTACAACTCAAAGAATTTCTCCTCTTATTTTCTATATTTAACTTCCTTGATTCTTGATAGTTTCTCAAAAGTGAAATATTGTTATAGTAATCATAGGATTTGTATTCAAATCCCCTACAACAATATAAGTATCCCATAAAACATGATTTTCAATAATTTTGACTATGCTATTGACATTATTCTTCTTTTCTAGATAACTAATAGCCCTTCTCCCATATTATATGAACATTTTCCATTTTCAACACATATTCAATAGTTTTCATTGTAAGAGAGTTTTTTATGATTTCCATAGTTTAAAATTTCTAATTTCTATTGATAGAGCTTACATATCTGGATAAAATATATTTTCTTTCAATTTGGAAGATAAAACCAGTTTCTGCATCTTTCTCGAGGATTATCTTATCATCTTATTTGGATTAATCATCTTGAATTTGTAGATCATTCTCATTGTATTTTCCCATGAAAATATAGTTGTTATTTTCTTTATTAAACACAATTTTTCCCTCAAGGATATATTCTTCCTAAAAATATTTCTTTTCATTAAGCTATTGTAGGATATTATCCAGTTTTATAATTTTTACCACTTATTTCTTCATCTATTTAATGAGATCACTCTACTTCCCATCATTAAATGTTTTCTATTTTTGTCAACATCCAAACACTATTCTTGTGATTGTAAATTTTCTCATGGTATTCCAACAATTAACCTATCAACATATATTAAACATATATTTCTTCTTCCTCCTCATCACGACATGATGAGACATTATATCATTTAACTTGAGAGATGTTGGTTCTATGATTTTAGAAACACCTTTATCTTCTGACTCACTATGGAATATAAACTCTTCAGTATCTTATATTTACATAAAATTCATCTAACATAACTTTGAAGAAATCCTATTTCTTCTAAAATCACTTTATATATATTTTATAGATCATCCCTTAAAATAATCTTTTCGCTAATCATCACTTTTACAATCATATAATTTCTTCTTTAAGGAGTAAATTTTAGAATTCCAATTACACCCATAATTAAATAATTTAAGAGCACTTATACCTTCATATTTTTCCTCTTCCCCTTTTAATGTGTAGGAGATAAATACCCTGGATTTCTTTTTATATTCACTTATTTCAACTTCATTTTAGAAAGATGAATCAAATTAAACCTTCAATTCCTTAATATTTTGTTTTTTTATAGATCTGAATTCCATACCCTTATTTTATTTTTTTAAATACATGTTATTTTATAATTTCATAGTTATGGAGGGTAGTATCAATATAAATAAGGGCTATATATCTAATAACATCATGTCCTAGAATCCTTTAATTGAATATTACATGGAAATTCTTCATGGGAATAATTATAATAGTTTAATCTTATGGAATATCTAAAAAACCTTTACTATGATTGATAATCTCACTGAACCTAGTAATGTAATCCTAAATTCTATCATCAAAATTCATCCAAATACCATCAAACCTAGATCTTGAATTCTAATGCATAGAATATTTAATATTCACATTGAATTTATACATATTTTATAGCTTCTCCCACATCCCATTGGATGTTTTGAGTCGTAGTATCTTGGTTTAAAATTTATCAGGAAGAGATAATTAAACGGTATTTATGGGTTTTCAATACACTTCATGATTCCTCTTATCACTATAACTGATGGTAATATCCTTTCCAAGTGGATTAAATCCAACTATAAAAGAAACACATACCTCATATCCTTATGAATGTTGACATAGAAGTATATCATTATTACATTAATGAAAATCCATGAAATCAAAAATAGGTACTCGTTCATTGTTTATAGGATTTATATTCCCCATAATTCTCTATGGAAAATTCATAGTCAACTTGGGTCAACTATGATACCAAATATTATTTTTTTGGTTAGGTTTGACAACTAATAGGGAAGGGGATGAATTGGTGATCCCTTTACTTTTTAAAAATTTATACTATGTGGCTGGTTAAACAATCTATCTACTTATTCATACTATCACAACCATTATTATATAAAATAAAATGTTAGTAAGGAAATAAAACTAGTATTTACATGTTTTCATCTTTAAATACTATTCCAGGAAGGGCTTGGTTTGTTTATGTAAACATGGTTTATATGCTATTAATCTACTTGAGTAAAAGTACAAACTATCTCATGAAAATTCATCCAGACAATATCCTAAAATTCTTGGTTCCAAGTAATCACATCAGTCATTTTCCAATAGTCTCTTTATACTAGATCCCTCTAACTAAAACTATCTTTTGAAAATATTATTTCTATTTCCTAATGGAGTATTTATACTTCTTAATGCTACTTTTTAAGGGTCCTTAGGAAATCCTCCTTGAATAGGTCATCAACCATGACTATCCCATGAAGTAGTATGCTTGTTTGACTTTTCATTCTTCATGTACACACATCCGACCATATACCCATTTCATAGATCAGTTTTACCTTATAACTATAGTGTTTTAGTTGTATTGATGAATATCTTCTCTTCCTTATTTAATGAAAAATTATTGCCTAGATATGCCAGCCCTCATTCTTATGAAATGAATAGGGATGTCCTGAATGTAAAAAAATATTCTCCTTTGATAAAGACATGTATTGTTATAGAATAAGTGTAATGTTTTACAAGATCTCAATACTATCATAATTAAATGGATTTCTTTTTAACATTTAAAATACATGAATATTAACCCAATTTTGAAATATGGAAACCTCCCTTCTTTTGTGCTAGTGTGATTTTCTTTTTTCAAATTGGTGAATTATTTCTAGTTTTAATGCTCATTAAGACTAACCATTGAAACAAATTCGTGTTCATAATTTAGAATAAATTGTTTTCATCATGGAATATGATATATCATGATAATTTTTATCTCTATGAAATACATTGTTTTCTATTTCATTGAAATCTCCACATTTTTAAGGAAGCATGCACCACTATGACATGAAACAACCCTTTTTAAAATATGGAACTGATCTCAGAATCTATCATCTATATTAATTATCCTTCCTTCAATCTATTATTGAATAATTTTTTTTTTGTGATATTATTTTCCTAAATATTGGTTCTTGAGCATCATCCATTTTAATTCTCAATTTTCAAGAATGCATAGTACTAACATTTTCTAATAATTTAGTAGTAGAATTTTAATTTGGATTTCTAAGGTTTTATGATTTCCCTGTCAATGTCCTAAATTGAAATAATAAATAACCAATGATCATGTGAAAATTTATACATAGTTGAAAAAAATATTACATAATTCCTCTATAAGTCTTACAGAATCTATATTTTTGGAAAATTGTATAGTCAAATGTGATATGAGAAAGTATGATGTGGAAAATTAAATTCTATATTATAAAATTAAATTTCATACAATGTGACACTCTCATTTTGAGTTATTTTTATATTTTATGTATTTTTTATGTTATGAAATGTTTATGTTAAAAAATGAGATGTTTATAAATGGTTGTAAAAGGTATAAGAATATTTATTTAGGTGCACAGATTGATAATGTTTTGTAACAACCCATTCTAATGTCTACAAGTAATCATGTGAAGTGTTTAAGGGATTATGGGTTGGCACCTAACTAGTGTTTCTTTTGAAAAAACAGTACAACTAATCACATGAATTGGAAATTTTCATCATAGATATTATTCACTTGGTTAGTGCACTCATTTTCAAACTCTACATCCTAATAGAAAAATAAGAATTAAATTATATAAAAATTGATTTTAAATATTGATTCATTCCGAAAAAAACTCCACTGTTCTTCCATTGACAAAGGATCCCAATTTCCAACATTCCCTTATGTGAATTTTGATGATCATCACTATCCAAAAATTGAATCTAATTATTCTTTGAGCATTTGATCATGGAAATAAGAGGTTTGGTCCTCATTCTTCTATTATATTATGGAATTTATAGTTTCCTATTGAATGGTACTATAGATCAGTGTTGTCATACCATAATCTGTTGCACCAGATGAGTTTTTATTATTTTGTCATGGGATTTATAGGAAATATAATAAATGGGTCTGATCCATGACATTTTTTGATAAATCATTTTACAAAATAAAAACATAGTATGCAGTTTTTAATTCTTTCAATGATTTCTTGGAATGTTAATTCATTCATTAATCCAAAAAACCATATTTATTTGAATGAAAATTCTATTTCCAAAACACTATTAAAATACATTTTTTACTCCTCTGGTTGTTCTTGTTCATTTATTTTGGTATTTGGGTAACACCACATATTATTTGAAAATAATATTTTTTTGAAAGGAAACTTTTTTTGTAAATGAATGGTGTTTTGATGGGTTTTCATGGTATGGGATTGGTTTCCATGTGATTTTGTGAATTAGGAAAATATATCACTATTGGAATTTACCAAGATCACATTAAAATTTTGTGATTTCAATCTTAGGAACATGTGTGCGTGTGTGGATACAAGATATTTCCATGCCAATATGTTTTTGAAAAACTATTCATCAATAGATTATGAACAAAAGTCCCCTTGATAACTTGTCCATTACGGAATTATAGGGTTTTATTGGGTGTGTTATTGGGATGATGGATATTATATGTATTGATATTTGGATATATTTACTATTATTATTTTAGAAGTAAATTGAATTTTTGAAAAAAAATATCATTGGACTTCTAGTTTAGAAATTTTCTTATAAAATATTTTTATCTATTTCTATTTGTATAAAATATTTTAAATATCCATTGATATTAATACAATAGTTTTATAAAACTGTGATATAACATGATTTCGGTCCTAGTGACATGTGAGAAATGTGTCTTGGGGTTACATACTTGGTTGTTATACTCACCTCTTAATATCAAGCTAAGTTAAAATATTGATGTTGTTTTTTTGTGACATAGGAAAGGGATGGGTTTTGTACTTCACTAGTTTAGCACTATGATAACAGATTTTTAGATGGTAAAATATATATCATAGATTTAGGGATTTTTCTTAGAGTTTAGAGTGGTTCCACTCTTATAACATTGTAGTTCTTTATTAAGGACAATGTTAGCTTTCATGACTATAGTAACACATACATTAGAGGTATAGATAACGAGATTTGTCAGATGAGGTGATGTGGCTATTGTTGAGTCAAAGGTTTCCTTCTAATATTTCCATTAATGTTTTCTTGGAAATCACAAACACTTTATTAAATAAAATTATTTATTGTTTTTCTGCCGAAAGTATTTTTTAGAATTTTTTTGAAGATTTTTTTTTCATATATTGAAATAGTTGTAAATTATTCAAATACATAAACTATATTTATTCATTAAAAATAAGATATTGATTATGAAAATGATAATAATCAGACCCACCTTTATGAAATTAGATTAAAGACATTTTATCCCAACTTTATAATGAAAATAGTATTCAAAATGAAACTTGATATTAAAACTGATAGAAATCAGATTCACACCAATAGAATTGATCATAATGAAATTCTATATGAAAATACACAAGATTGGAAAATTTTTAAATTCTAAATACGATAAAATATTTTCTATATTATTGGAGTATGTTTTACATAGAAAATGTTGTATAAAAAAACTCCATCAGACTTTTTATTCTGATATATCCATTATAGGGCCAGTTGTCCAATTTGATGTTACAAACTTGGAGAAATATGATCATTGGGAAAAAATTATGACAACTAGGGAATTTCCTATAAATACCCAGTCATTTGAAGAGTTTATAGCGGAGAGATTTCATTGGAAAATTTAGATTTTGAAAGATATATGATGATTGAATGTGGGATCATCTTATTCTATGATTTTGTAATTATTTATTATCTATTGGTTTGTAGTCGTTCTAGACTATTGTGTTAATACAATTGAGGAGTTGTGAGGATTGAAAGTCAAAAAGGACGTAATCACCGTATTGATCGAGGGATTCCAGGGTTAGAAATACAAAGTTGATCATCGTATCAAGGGAACACATGGATTGTGCGATATAGATGATCATCATATCGAGTTCTCACAATGATTGTGTGACAGAACCGACCATCGTATCGAGGTATTTCCTTGATAAGGGAAGACAAATGTGCTTGTTGGTATGAAACAAGAGACCATTATCCGAGGTTATTTGATACACTTCTCTTTGGGATAAATGATCTCTATTCAAATTATTTTACTTGTACATTAGATGTTTTATATTCTACTATACATATTTGTAATTGTTTTATCATAAAAAAACATTAAAGACAATAAATACATTACTATGATTTGATACACTATATTTTGAATTACATGCTCTATTTAATCATTATTACTTTAACCCGTATATCTCTATAATGAAGATAGATATTTTCAATTATCGTATTATGTACTGATACATTGAGAATAAAATATTTCTTGATTATGATTCTACATTGATCAATAGAATCATAAATGGTTACGATTAATTTTTATACTTTGATAACAAAATAGTCAACCAGATTATTATAACCTCATATCTGGACCTAGGGACAATTTTGATTAATTACTTAAATAGGATTTGTGAATTTGTTTTAGCTTAATTCACATAATATCACTTAATTATTATTAAAGGAAATATTTCTCATATACAATTCACCCCTTATTTTATTAAACAAATATATAAGATACCATTATATCCAAAAATTGATATAGGAGAACGTAATACTACATCAGGTAGTAATATTCTATAGTTGATTTAATATTTTCTTAATAGATCTTTATATATTCCTTAATATTTCATGTTATTCAATTTAATATATAGTTTTTTTGTTTATAAATTTTTTTATTACTCACATGTTTTGTTGAAAAATAATTTTTTTATTGTTTTAAACGTGGAAGGATTAAATGTAGGTTCAATAGATATACTTGATCAAAATAGGCCCCCTATTTTTGATGGAGCTAATTATTTGTATTTTAGTGATAGAATGAAGATATTTGTTATAAATAATAGAGTTGACAATTTTTTCATGTTAACTAGATTTTATGAGATACATGAAAAAGAGGTGAATACTTTTACAAATTAAGGAAAACTAGTGTATCAATTGAAATACTAAGTTAGAAACACTGTATATTGTTTAATCACTGGAAACACTTACAGTCATATTTCTTATTGTGAAGACGCTAATGTTACCTAAAAAAGGTTAAAGATTACTTATTTTGGAACATCAAAGGATATTGAAACTAGAAGATAAATCTTTAGAGTTGACTATCATGTATTTTAATTTACATTTGGTGAAACTATTTCAAAGGTACAATAGTGGATTATGAAAATAGTCAATACACTACATTCAATGGGAGATAAATGATTAGAAAATGGAATTCATGTATAGAATATAATTGGTATCATTCACAATGAAAGGAATTCTTGGATAATAGTTATTGATGAGTCAATAATGATATCAAATATCACTCTTGATTATTTATTTATAACCATTTTCCAATATGAGGGTAGGTTGAATAGAGATGCAGATAATGGAAATAAAAATATTGGAGGAGTTACATTTACTACTAATTTGAATCCAATAAAATCCTAGACTCCTAAAAATGTTGTTATGTGAAAAAAGGAAAGCTAAGTTATTGTTCAAACTGATTCCAGTAATTCTAAACTTTATATATCCAAAAATATAAATATTTCTTAATGAAAATATAATTTTTTGGTAAAAAATATTTTCAATATAGTTACATGAAAATTAACACATATAATAATGAAAAGAATGATTCTGAAGTTACTTGTTATGAATGCAAAAGATGTGGACATATTCGTCCTGAATTTCCCAAGTTGTAAAGAAAATTTAGGAAGGATAGACATTGTAATAGGAATAAACAGAATTTTTATAAGTCAAAATGCAAGAATGTTCTTAAATATTCAAAAACATGGAGTGCTAGAAGAGGTGATTCTTTATAAAATTCCTCAAAAAATGAAATTCTAGAATAGAGGAATGTTGGTCTTCTTTTAGAGTACCTATTGAAAATCATTGTTTTATAAAAAAGGTACATACAATTGATTCCTTAAATGATATGTATTTCAATGAAAATATCATGATGAGAAGAATTCAATATCTTTGGTTGAATAATCCTCCTCAGAAAGTGATTATAATACCTTACCTTCTTATGAAAATGTTTCTCTATTTACAAAACATTTAGAAAATGAAAATAATAATGTTTGTGAACAAATTGATAAGGATAATGAAAAACTAAAAAATATAATTCAAGAATTGATTTTTTGAAAATTTAAATATCATATTTATCAAAAAAAATTAATAAATAAAATTTTGAAAAAGCTTCAATTTCAAAAATATAGAAAAATGTAATTTCTAAAAATTATATTTTGAAAAGTAGTTTTGAGAAAATAAATTACAAAACTATTACAGATGAGTATAAGAATTTAGTTGTAAAACTAATATTTTAAATTTCTTTAGTAACGAAGCATTTTTCAAACATTTATACTGGTAAAGAATATTTTGATAAATTGTATATGAAAATCTATCCATATGGTACTAGTTAAAGAATGGGATATACTCATAAAAACCCATTTTTAGTAACAATTTCATTATTCCTAAAATTCAAACTTTGGTGATAAATGTCAAATTAAAAGTCATTAGGAGTTTTCTTTTCTTTAAATAACATTCAATCTTTAGGTTTCCACAAAGCTTATTTTTTCCAAAAAAATGTTAACTCCTAATTTTTTCTAACATTTGAGGACCTAAGTATGTTTAGGTTTAAAATGTATAGTAGTTTTATTTTAAAAATAGGATGTACCAAAAATAGAATATCTTCCACATAGATAGTGGTTTTTAATCATATATGACTCGTAACAATTATTTCATTTAAAATATTATCAATATGAAATGTGGAAAGGTTACCTTCATAGATAATTCTCAAGGAGAGATTATCGGTATAAGTAATATCTCTCTTGTTTATAAATATTTAATTTGTAATTTTTTGTTTGTTAAACTTATTAGGAACAACCTTATATTGAAAATTCAATTATGTTATGAATGTAACCTTATAAATTTTAGAACTGATAAATTTATAGTACACAATTCTGAGGATTAATATGTTCTATATGCCAATAAGCATGAGAATTTTTACACACTTAAATTTGTAGACCATAGGAGAAAAGACTTACCTTGTCTTATAGAAAATGAAGATCAATATTGGATATGGCATAAAACGTTAGCACACTGTAACCATGGAAACTTATGTAAGATAAATAAGAAATGACTTCTTAAGGATATACCAGATCCGAGGTTCTACTCTTCAAATGTTTGTAACTCTTGTTAATATGGTAAGAAACATAAGCCATGTATTAAAGCAATAAGTGAAGTCTCAACTTGTGATACTTTACAGTTAGTGAACATTTAACTTTTTGGACCTATAAAAAAATTGAAGTATTGGTGGAAAATACTATGTAATGTTTTGGTTGATGATAACACTAGATATACGTGGCTCTATTTTATAGAAAATAAATCTAGAGCCTTTTTATTTTAATTTTTTGTAATCAATTTTAAAAAATATATATACCATACCTTGAAAGCTATTCATATTGATCTTGGTGAAGAATTTGTAAATTCTAATTTTGAAACTTTTTTTAGTATGAATGGAATTACACACAACTTTTCATCCCCTAAATCTCGTCAAATAATGGTGTTATTGAATGAAGAAATCGTATTCTTCAAGAAATCACAAAAACCATACTGAGAAAATACTCAGTTGCTAATTTTTTTGGCTGAAGATGTTATTAAATCTAGTTATACAATAGAGTTTTAATAAGAAATTTTATTAACAAAACACCTTATGAATTGTGGACTAATTGAAAACCGAAGTATTATTATTTTAGAGTATTTGGATACAAAGTATTCATTATGAATGAAAAAAGATAAGTTACATAAATTTTCAACCAAAACTAATGAAGGAATATTTTAAGGTTATTCCACTACTTCTATGGTATATGGAGTTTTTACTAAAAACATTTGTACCATCAATGAAATAGTACTTGATAATTTTGATGAAACTGATATTTTTTTAAAAAAAACCTAACAAATTTCCTTAGATGTGTATTAAAAAAATAATTCTCAAACATTTTTATACAATTACCCTCTTAAGGAAAATACTCAAGAAATTGTTTCCAAATTATTTACACATGAAGACTTTCTACTTTATTTTGATGAACATGTTTTACAAAAACCACAAAATCATTTGTTTCTTAGGAATCATTCTAGTGATAGAATCATTAGAGATGTCGATCAACCAATTTGTACAAGAAGTTCCTTAATAAATTAAGTATAACACATTAATTTTCATTCCCAATTTGATCATTAAAATATTGTTAAGTATTTAGGTGATGAGTATAAGAAAAAGGCTATAAAATATTAACAACATGAATTCGAAATGAATAAAGTCAAGACCATGGTTTAATGGTAGAAGGAAATATCAATAATTAGAGTAAATGATATTTTTTCAGAATAAATACGATGAAAATAGAATAATTGTTAGAAATAAATAAGGTATGTCTGATAAATATTATAACCAAAAAGTGGTAATAGATTAATATAAAGAATGTGCTCTAGTATGTAGACCTGAATCTATTCATGTTCTACTATCCTTTATAACGTTTTTCAATTTAAATATTTTTCAAATGGATGTGAAGTGTCAATTTCTTAATGGTTATGTACATGAGGATGTTCTTATTGTAAAACCTCAAGGTTCTTAAGATATAAAAACCCAGAATATGTTTATAAAAAAAATAAAATATTTATATGGACTTAAACAAACCCCTAAGACTGGTATGATAGATTAACATGATTTTTGTTTCAAAAAAATTATGTTAAGGGAACCACTAACCTAAATCTTTTTATAAATAAAATAAATAAAAAATTAGCATTGTATAAATATATGTGGATGAAAATATATTCAAATAAACAAAAAATAATTAAAAGATTCATTTGTAGATCTTATGAATTCTGATTTTGAGATGAGTAAACTGGGTGAGTTAACATACATTTTATGTTATCAAACATCCTAAAAAAATATTAACATTGATATATCAATATAGGTATTTAAAATTTATTCTAAAAAATATTGGATATCATAACACTAAAAGTATTAGTACTCCTATCGATACCTCAAATACACTCGATCTTTATGAAGTTATGAAACTAGTTGATCAAAAAAATAGAGATATGATAGGAAGTCTACTTTAATATATTTTAAGTCTAATGGACCTAATTTTTTCTGAATTCTTATGCAAAATATATCTAGAAAATAAAAAGGAATCTCATCTTAAAGCATTAAAATGAATTTTTTATTATCATAAATTATGTATGGATTTAGGTCTTTTGTATCTTTAGGAAATGTTTTTGATCAAAAATTATTTTCAAATGCTGAAATTTGAGGTTGTAGAAGTGATATAAAATTTACCTCATGAAATTTCAATTTATTATGAGAATCGTTAGTTTATTTTTCTAGAAAGAAACAACACTCTGTATAACTTTCAATTACAAAAGATGAATATGTGTCAGTAGGATGTTTTTATACTCAAATGTTGTGGATGGAACACACACTCACTAATTATGGCACGAGTTTCACAAAAAATCAAATAATATGACATAACACTAGTTCCATTGCCTTATGTAAAAACAATTCACAACACTATATTTATAAACACATAGATATTATGCATCACTTTCTTAGGGAGAATTCTCTTAAACAAGATATCATTTTAAAATTCATTGTAATGTAAGAACATTATGCTCATATTTTTACAAAACATATACCTTTCGATAGATTTGAATACATTCAATAAAATCTATGAATGATCAGCATTAATTAATCATTAATATATACTTTTTTTATCCCATATACTTATATTAATTTACTCATTTTCATAGTTATAGTACAAATTTTGATTATTTTTTTCAGAACTTTTATTTTTAAAAAAAAATCCAAAATTTTTATCATAATGTTTTTTCCTTACTTGTTAAAATTTAATTTTTTTTTGGAATCAGTAACCTATGATTTTTAGGGAACTTTGTTTTATGAAACCAAATTGCTTCCATACTCAATAATTATATAAAACATTCCATAATTTTGTTTTCTTAAATTCATATTTTATAATTTTTTGTACTCAGATATTTTTTTCTAATTTTTTAGTATTTTAACAATAGTAATCAGTTATTTTATAAAACCAAGACGAAAGAATTATAGTACCAATGATTCCTATTTGAAAGGTATTATTTAATATTTTATACATTAAGACTATTCCATTATGATATATTTTATTCTTGTTTTTATTATAAATATTTTTATATTCATCTTCACTCAATATGATAAAAGCGTTTTATAAAACCTCAAGAGTTCAAATAAATTAAAAAACTATCTATGAATAATTTCTCAGCCATCAAATATGTTGTGTCAAATCTCAACTGTTATATCTTTTATGGGAGACCAATAGTTTCCTTAAACACCTATATAAGGAGGGACCCCCCTCACATCCCACATCGGTTATCCCAACTATTTTTATCTCAAAGTGAAACAATGTTTAAGTATGCAAGCCTAAAAAGTTATTCTTGTCTAAAACCTCAATTGAAATCCCCAATATGGTGGAACCTATGAAGGATTACAGAAAACTGTATATTTTATAGGAATGTTTAATAGGGAAATATTTTTTATGAAAATTATGATTCACCTCTAAGGAGGATAATAGATTTCCAATGATGAAAATCATTATGTTTTGAACAAATAAAATCTAGATTACGATTTGTTTTATGTAGATTTGGTTGTATATTTTTATACCTATGTAATTTTATTTGAAGATGATGGAAAATAAATGTTTTCTTTCAGAATCTATAATAACAGTTAAAAGATTTCATATAGATAAACCGTTGGTTTCCTAGGTATTTCAGTAGAAGGGGATTCATTTTTTCCATCTCACAAACTACTCAAGTCCATGGGAACTTTTAATAATGTTGGTAAAGCGTCATTGTTTAAAAATGTCTTAGATGATGAACCAATAAAGGTTAATCATCTCATTCTAGATAATAGGGATTTAAGCATATAGATACAAGGGTTTATAATGTCACGAAATGGAGATAGAGAATCTTTGAAAGTATCTGATAACTTTATTCAAGATTACCTGGTTAACATGAGGAAGATCAATTTAGTTTGTTTTCGTATTTTTAAAATCAAGAATATAAAACCCTGTTAAATATAGTATCATATTATAATATTTCTAGCTTTTTTAAGAAAGATGATTGAATAATGTATGAAGCACTTAAACATAGACAACAAATCTAAGGCTGTCAGAGAAAAGATTGTGTCAATTTGCATTGACACAATAGAATTTATGAAGTATGTATTTCATACATAATCAAATAAGTATGTAAAGATTACTCAGGATAATGAATCAGAACCAAAACCATCATAAAAAAAATGAAAGATGAGAAACGAGTTTAAAATAAAAACAAATCCAAGAAAGGTGTCATGAAAAGAAGAGAAAGGATGACTCCATGCCTCCAAAAAATAAAGGAAACAAAACAATGTCTTGGATGATGTAGCTGAAAACTAGAGGAGGGAACAAGTTGAAAAAGAAGAAGATTATGAATAGATTAGAATCAACCCATCAAAATCTTTTTCATTAAGGAATCCTTGATATGAAACTCTAGGAAAATATTCTAAGGAAAAGAATGAAAAAAATGCATTATTGGAAGAAAATTTATTTGAAATGTTGATAAAAGGCATGGAAATGAAATATGAAAATGTCTAATTAGATCTTAATATTGTTTTAACTTTTAATGAAATAGATGTCATTTATTCCACTGTTCCCAATATCATAGGCAAAGGAAAGGCTATTGTTGTGGATAAATATTTGATTTCGAATGGAAAGGAATATTTAAGATCAATAGAATAACTTTATAAAGTGTTTAACAATGAAATGGAGGATAGTGATATTATAGGAAAATCAATTGAATGTGTTAATGGAAATATTGTGTATAAATAAATAGAATAGTATAAATAAGAAGAATACGATGATGAATAAAGAAAAATAAAAGTGTAAGAAAATTAAATTATTGATAAACAAGATCTCCCATTCGATTAGCATTCATTAAAGACTTCCCAATAATTTTTAAAATAATTTCCTTCATTTGGAAATCAAAAAAAAAAAAGAAATCTATATGCCTAGAGAAACATAAGACTTCAAATGTTCATGAAGATCAATATTGATCCATGAAGGATGAAAAAAATAGTAAATGAAAAATAGAAAGGGGTAAAGGTATTGGTCTTGATATTATTGAGTTTATTTATGGAAACTAGGATGAAATTTTTTTGATAAAATAGTATCTAAGGAAGAAAAAGGCAAAATAGTTAAAGATGAAATCAGAAAAAGATGCATCAATTTTTTGGTGGAATAAGAATAAAATAAATCAGATTCATCCGAAACAAAAATTCTTTCCTAAATAACTCATCTGAAAAAAATGATGAATGCGATTAACTCGACCTTAGCATAATAAATTCACCAAGGAATGTACTCTCTTCATTAAATATATTTTTGTCTCTGTTACATTAAAATCTCCCTGATATCACCCTTTTGTTTTGGAAATAAAAAAATATTTCTTAAATAACTTGATTTCTAACTTTTTATGTCCAAAGTATTTTTTTTAGAATTTTTATAAAGGAAAAAAAATATTTTTTCCTTACATTGAAATAGTTCTAAATAATTTTAAGGCATAAAATAACTTCTTTCATTACTATTACCATATTGAGTATGAAACTGATAATAATTAGTTCCACCTTTATCAAACTAGATTGAAGACTTTTTTTCTTAACTTCATAATTAAAATAGATTTCATAGTCAGAAATGTTATCAGAACCATTAAAAATCGAATTTACACAAATAGAATTTATCTTAAAGAAATTTTACAAGAAAATCCATCAGATTTACTAATGTTAAAATTATGAATATGAAAAAATGTTTTCTATTGTATTGGAATAAAATTTACATAAAAATGGTATATAACAAAATGAAATTGGATTTTTTATTATGATATAGCGGTTGCAGTGCTAGTTTTCCAAGTCATTGCAACAAATATGGAAAAATATGACCGCTGGAAAAAAATATAACCATTGGGTACGTACCTATAAACACCCTATCATTAGAAACATCTGAAAAAGATCGATTTCTATTTCAAATTTATCTTTTATGATAGCTTCAAACATTTCATATGAAAACATCTTAATCTTAGTTGTTGTAATTGTTTAATGTTTTTTGTTTTGTAATCTTTGAATCTAATTGTGTGTATCTGATCACAAGATTATAGGTATAATAAGACGAAGGGAATAACGAGAATATGGATTATGGGTTTCTAAGGATAGAAAGATAGATTCGATCATCATATTGAGGGCACCCATGGATAGTGTGATAGATATGATCATTGTATCCAGGGAACACTAATATAGTGTAATAGAACAGATCAATGTATCAATGGAATTCCTTTCTAATGAAATATAGACATTCTTATAAGTAAAAAATATAGGAACATTATCCAATGTTACTGGAGACTCTTCTATTTGGGATAAAAGAACCTTATTCAAATTTTTTTACTTTTATCTCTCAAGTTGAATATTCCACTATTCAGATTTGTAATTATTTTATCATAACGTTTTTTGAATATGATAAATACATTATTATAATTTGATCTACTATATTTTGAATTACATACTATGTTTAATCATAGTTACTCTAATTTTGATATCACTATAATTACGATATATATTTGCAATTATGATTTTCGGTACTGATACATTGTGAACAAGATATATATTATTATAATTCTACAATGTTCAATATATTTTTTATAGTTACGATTAAATTTTTTACCCAAATAATATTGTAATCAACCAGATTACTATAACCTGATATTCGGACCCATGGCCATGTCTGATTAATTAATTAAGTGGTTTTGTGAATTTTATTTAGTTTAATTCATTTTACAATTCTTATTTACTATTAAAGGAATGATTTCTAATATAAAATTAACCCCCTATTATATTAAAAAAATCATTAAGATATAATTAGATCCAACCACCATGGTTTTTTAGTTGTAGTGTTGATGATGGGGAGATTTATGGGTTGTAGAATAGGTTCTTTGTTCTAATACTATATTTTTCTGATTATTAATTGATTAATCCTTATATATTTATTTATATAGGGATTTAATATTCCTGTTAACTAGATATAAAATCATTTGATGAGGATTATATTAGTTATACTTGTATACTTTCCCCTTTATTATTATTTAGTTTCTAAACATATAAGATCATGTTAAGGGTGGTGTTGAGCAACATTTGATAAAATGTGAGGTGTTATTTCTTAGAGTTGGTAGAGACTTCTATTGTTGTTTTCTTTTGTTTGGATTGAGTTTTTTTAGTTCTGTTTTTTGATATTACCTAACTAATGAGTTGTTGATTATGGGTTATTAATATAGGGAGGAAGTGGTGGTTTAAAACATTAAATAAGACCAGTAACATTCATAATATATATTTCAAACCACTAGTTTTAGTCACCACCTATACCAATAGAATATTCTAATACATATATAGTATATCATTTTATATGATTATTTATTACAATTAATAAATTAATTACTAAGTACCATAACTGTTTAGTGTCTTTGGAAACATGGAAACATAAACATTGGTCAATAGGTGAGCTACATCATCTCCCACTACAGTCTTCATAAATATCACCCTTCATAGTAATACCATATATAATACATATCATCCTGACCTGGGGAGTGGAAACATAAGAAAAGGTGAGCTCAACTGCTCAATAAGGGTAAACAAGGGAGATACGTAAGAGTATTCTAAACATAAGGGTATGTGATTATGAGCATAACCATTGAAAACCATACCCTATATATCACATATCATTGAAATGATGCATCGAATAAATATTGGCATTTCAGAAGACAACAATTGTAAGATAATCAAAGAACATGAGACATAAGAGAATAACATTGGCATAAGACATGGATTTGTGGAATACAAAAAAGCATAGAAAATCAGTTCCATATTAGTAAGTATCACTACCAAGGCTATCGTAATAGAACTGGTTCACTCCAAAAACTATCACAGTAGTCATGGTTCAATCCTATGAATATCATAGTGGACTACTTCCCTTACTAAACCGAGCTATCCCCTCCTTCCATCCTTTTCTATCTCATGAAATACAAATATTTACCCAATGAATTTGAAGTATATATAGGTCCCACCACTACTGGAAAAAAGTCATATACCCACGGTTCAAAACCGTGGGTATATTCCCCAAAACCGTGGGTATAGGCTATACCCATGGTTTTGGGAACCGTGGGCTGGAACGCCGTCGGTATAGGTCCCCAGCCTATAACCACGGTTTTCCAAAACCGTGGGTATAGGTGTTCTGCCACCGTGTCAACAAAACATTCCCAATTTCCACGGTGTCAATGGCTTTTACCCACGGTTTCAAAACCGTGGGTATAGATCCTAAAATAAAGCTGCAGGCGGGTTTCGATCCCACGACCTCTTCGCTGCAAAGTACCGCGTCTAACCACTACCCTACTATAAATTATGTGTATATATATTTATATTTAGTTAAATATAGTTATATAAACCGTGGGTATAGAGGGAAGAACCGTAGGTATAGGACTCCCGCCAAAAAAAAATCTTTCCCGCGGAAAAGTTTTTTTTCCCGCGCACACATGGGAAACCTATACCCACGGTTTTGAAAAACCGTGGGTATAGGTTTTTTATCCTATACCTATCCCCACGGTTCTCCTCAAAACCGTGGGGATAGGTACCCCTATACCCACGGTTCTTGAAAACCGTGGGTATAGGTCAATTTTCAAGACCTATCCCCACGGTTTTGGAAAACCGTGGGGATAGACCCCCCTATGCCCACGGTTTTTGAAAACCGTGGGTATAGGTCTTGAAAATTGACATATACCCACGGTTTTCCAAAACCGTGGGTATAGGGGGTACCTATCCCCACGGTTTTGAGGAAAACCGTGGGGATAGGTCCATTTTCCAGTAGTGCACCTATCACATAATGAAAACCATATTTATGTGTACTATAATATCATAATCATTCATCATATCATAACCAATTAAATTAAATGAATATCATAAACATTTTATCACATCATAACATATAGAAAAGAGACTGGTTTTATAGTCATTTCATCATAGAATAATCTATAGATAGAATATAGTTTCATAATAATTTTATCACTGTACAACCCATGGATGGTAAACAAGTTTCATAAACATCATTCCATCAAAATAGAAACCCTTAAAAAAATAATAAGAATGGTATAATGGGATCGTATCCCCAGAAATGCATTAATAACACCAACATATGTAATATTATTTAGAAAATTATTTTTAATGATCATTGAAAACATTTTATTGATGAAAAATCATATTTCTTTTGAAAAAATATTTTTAAAATAAAACATTTTGAAAACCTTTTTCATTTAAAAAAATAGATATTTTATTAATGATGTTCGGAACATCATTTTAGACGTTTCTTAGAGAAAATATAATTTCTTATTTGAAAAAAAATATGGCATAAAATATTTATGAAAACCTTTTTCATTTAAACTAAAATTGAAATATTTTAATATAATCCTCTAAAATCATATAAATTATTTCATGAGGAATATATACTTTCTATTTTAAAAATAAATATTTTAACAAACACTACACATTTTCAAAATAATTTCATTATGAAATCATTTATTTAAAATCCAAAAATATCCCAAATATTAAGGAAAAAAGTTTCCCATAAAGGAATATTGAAAACATGTAATGGGATACTGAAATCACTTTTTGGTCATGATAGTGTGGAATAATCTTCATTCCATGCATGACCAAAATAAATATTCTTTTCACATTTTTGGTAAAATCCAAATTGGCATTATTTTTTAAGAAAAATTAAAGATTCCTGGAATAATAATTTTGTAAAAATCAAAAAATGGAAAAAATGTATTTTAAAAATAATAATATAGTAATAAAACATTTCTGATTTTTTTGGAAAACTTGGTATTTGATGAAAACTAATTTAAGGCCAAGAGTGAGATAAAGATGAATTTAAAAGAAAACAAATATTAATAATTTTTAGTACCGATGACTGGAAAAATGGTACCATCACTTCATGAAATAATGAAAATAAAAAGGAGAATAAAATTAATGAAAATTATTGAGATATAGATCATGATATTACAATACTAGATACATAATCTTTACTAATCACGATAAATGATGAGATTGTAACTTAAAATAAATACCACATTTATAACATTGAATTATAATACCCAATTAGTAATAATATAAAAAATCATAAAAGATCTTGATGAAGAATAAATTTAAGAAATTATTTTTCATAGGGGGTTTATATACACCATATAAAAGAATATAAGGGCATAACATTACATACATCATAAAGAAGGAAAGTTGAGATAAAAACCCCTTACCGATTTGTTAACATTGGAACTGTAAACCCCATATAAGAGAGATCCAAAGATGGATATGTAAATAGAAATAATTATAATTATAAGAATAATAAAATACATTCATTGTAAGTATAAACACAACATAAAATGAATATTTTGTGAAAATGGAATATTTCTCACAGATGTAAAAAGTGAGATGAAAATCATTTAATGCTTGAGTAACATTTGGATCATAATCCCAATAATGGAATAACATCAATGGGAACATTAATTATAATGAAATTAGTTGTATTCATGTAATATAAGTTAATATGGTAGTATATTCACCACAAACAAGAAATGAGTGGTGAATATGAAATTAGTCTCTCAGGAATGAAAGTGAGACTAAAATCCACATACCTTAAGTCTGGACAAAATTCACACAATTTAACTGTATTATATAATAAATATATATTTATTATAAATATATTATAGGAAAATATTTATATATATAATAAAATATATGACTTTATTAATACTTTTTTAACCATCTATAAACAATTTCATGTTATGTCATGTTTTGTGCAATAACTTTTTTTTTCATGAATGTTTTGTATTGTTATGTCATGATTATCTTAATTTGAACATGATTTCATTATAAAATAAATGTTAAAAATTCTATTAATGTAAAATATATTCATTTTATAATTATTATGGTAACCCATAAAATTTAGTGGTAGAAAATTGTGTACACTGTTCATGGAGACGATATGATATATGTACATAAAAAAATTGTTACATTTTCCGGTTAGAGTGAAGAAAAAAAAATTAAATAATATGAATTAAAATTAGAAAATTATTTCGTTTCATATATACCACTTATTTTTATGAAATTCATCCCTAATCCACTCCATGAAAACCATAATTAAATCACATCGCTTCGCGATGCGATACTCCTCCATACTCATGAACGACATTATCGTGTTCCGAAAAAATGTAATGAAAGAAGGAATGTGTGATTTAATAATAAAATAATACTAATAACATAATAAAATTCATATATTTAATATATTAACTATAAAACTATCTTTATTCCCAACTTTGAGATGTGGCAATGGAAAATGGAACGACATTGTTTCATGAGGCTGTAGTCTACCGTACACACGAAATATGATTTTGTAATGCATTTGATAGAAGTGTGTGTGGTTCTAGGTCTTAAAACTAAAATAAAAATATATAATTATATGTGATATATTTTTTATTATTTAATATTGATATAAAAATAATTTAATGAGGTGTAGGAAGATATAAAACAAAAAAGCTTGTTGGTGAACGTTACCACTTCTTTAGGTAACCTCCTTAGGGTTTCCCTAAAATACTTCCTTGGTAGAATTGATGTCCAAAATAATGTTTATAGGATGAGGGGAGGGAATTTAAGATGTTATTAAAGTAGATATCTGAACCAAAGAGGTTTCACGATGTGAATAATGGAGGATAGTGTGTGCCCTTTTATAAGTGAGTTGAGTGGAAAATATGTAACTGTTTTAAAGATAGAATTCCACCCATGATTTTCATATGTAAAAAGGGTTCAAATTTATAGATTCATGAACCATAGAGTTTGAATTTTCAAAAATATCCATTCAATGGGATTTAGACATATTTATTGTTGATTTTATCCGTATATTTTTATTTTAACCCCCAGTAAACCCATTTTAACTTAACTGTGGAAAATAATTTCTAATATTTTCCAAATTCATTTTTGAGAAAAATTAAGTTAGAATTATTATGAAATATATATAATTTTTATTCAAAATATGAAATTTAATTTTTCAAATTCCAATAACATAACTGTAAAAAATTAATTTAAAATTATTCTCATCGATGTGACGAGAACATTGGCTTTTAAAGAGAAAAAATGATCATAAGACTCCAATGTTTTTATATCAAAATTAAAAATCAAATTGATTACAATGATAAAAATTGTATTAATTTATTTATAATTGAACTAATGATAATGTAAAACCAATTTAAATTATAATTTAACTTTGTAAATAATTATGTGAAAATATTGTTTTGAATAAAAGTTCAGTATTTTTAAATATTCATTAAAAAATAAATCATTCATAAAAAATACCAAAAATTCACCCAAGGATATTTTTTATATTTTAATTCATAAAATATTCTTTATTTTATCTAATTAATTTAATAAATTTGGAAAATATTTTTTTTTAAAAATAAGTGCACCATAAAAAATCAAGAAAACATCTTTTTCAAAAAATACCATTTTAGGGATAAAATTTGATTAATTCTTATATATTTCATAGATACATATAAAAAATTTTAAACATTTGTTTCAGTTAATAATATGTAAATTTCATTTAAATCATTAAAACAATTAATGTTTTTAATTTATTGATACAAAACTCACATGTACTCATAAAAATAGTGTTTTTTTGGAAAAAGGATTCCTTATATTTTGAAAAGGGTTTTATTTTCCATTAAAATTAATTGGTTCCCAAAGAATTAAATATATAAACATATGTATACCATATTTTAATAATTTAGTTAATCATATTTATAAATTCCATTCAATATACTAGATTATAATAATCATATTAGATACTAATTTTTAAATAGTATGTCATGTTTGGTTTAAACATGGTGTTGCGTATGATGCAAGTTAAAATCTGAATTTTTTGTAACAAAATCCAAACATAGTATTTCATGTATTGAATTCCAAAATAAATCTAAAATATCAAAATTATTTAATATATTTTAAGGAATAAATTTCCAACATATTGGGGTGTTACACTCTACCCCCGTAAAATGAATTTCTCCCCCAAAATTCATATTAGTCATAAACTATTTATCATTTCAATATTAATTCATATAAACCCACATCGTAAAAAGGAATAGGGAAACATACCTTAAAATGGAATGTTGGAAATATAATGGCTACAGAAAGTAACTCATTACATGGTTTCTAAATATTATAACACAGGTGGAAAGTAAATATTTGGACCTAAACGAAAATCATAAATTATTATAGAGATTTTTTAATATTAAGAATCACAAGAAAGTGGGTGATCTAGAGAATGTTAACAAACAAAAAAACCATAACATAAATAGAAATGAAATTTAATTTATATCACCATAAATTATGATAAAAGGATAATATTATTTGAATACCCATTTCCTATAGTCGATGAATATTCGTGAGAAGATATACTTACTTGACTTCATTAAAATTCATTTGCACAATCTCACCCTATAAAAAATGATATATGAAAGTGTCATTTCACATGGTTTTCACATGGTTATAAAAAACATGTTCCTAGTCATATATGGTGCCCCTATGAAGATGATCCTGGTGTATGTTTGGAACATGGTTTGGCCAACCGTGTATCCAAACCATGCAACATTTCCAATGTGGGTGTATTTATGGTTTTTCTAGTAATTAATTTTTTAATCAAATACCTTTTCTCTGTTTCCCTCTTCCAATGAGATTTTCCTCCCCACTCACACAAGAAGCATTCTCCCTTTATCATTCATAGGTTTTGAGTTATCTCACTAATTCCTCATCCAAATCGCTCGCTATTGGAAGCATTTAAATGATCTATATATTTTCCTCACTCCTCCTCAATGTATTTCAAGGTTCTTAGTACCCATATTTCTCTATTTATGTGAGACCAATTTCTCTCTATTTTAGGTAATTCGATGTTTTCTTCAATATACCTCAATCTACATTAAATCAAGATACAAAAATGGATGAGTGGAATTATAAAACCATGAGGTAGGTGGTATAGGTCTTTCTGACTCATTTTTTACCTTTTAAATGACATTCCATTGTGCCATGCACCAAACCATTCAGGTGACATCCTAAATATGTATAATAAATTAATTTAATTGGTTCCTCATATTGATTTTGATCTTAACTAATAAAAAAATCATATGTGGGTTGAACTCCTTATCGTTGGCCACCCCTTTTGGTGTTCCAAACTTAATTTCCTAAAATCCCATGCTTGAGTTGTCGACCACTATTGCGTGTGGGTGTTTTCCTTATATGAAATGTCTTAAAATAATAAATTTCCTGTGGATGAATAGGGATCCATGATATATTCCCCCTTTTAAATGCTCGATACTTCATTCTTATCGATTGGACTCATGATTTATGCCTTACGTTATTATTTTATGTTTATTATGTGATGTGTACATTAGTTGGGGGAATTGTGTTTAGTCCCTTGAGGTTTTTCCATATGAATAATGTCTCATTTTCTTCATGTTAAGGCTTATGCCACGTGCCTTGTACCTTATTCCACAATTTATTACATGTGATTATTTCCATCATTGTTTGATATTAATGTTATAGCATGGGATAACTTATTTATCATGTGATATAGAGAATTTTATTGATGACATGTGAATGTATATGTTATGACTTGTGATATGTTCCGGTTTATATGCTTCACCTACTATGGATTGGGAGAGAAGACAGTTCCCAACTTAGGGATGATTTGGATGGACTCGCCATACTCAGTTCAGATCAACAAGACGCATCGATATCAATACATTGGATTACCTTATACGGGCTCTCTAGGTGTGTTATTTATACTCTTGTGTGACACCAATTCTTTGGGGGATAAACTGTGGATAAAAGTTTTATATAAATATCTATTCCATGCCTTGAGTGTTACCTGGTCCCCTATGATAGATTCATTATATGAACTTAGAGTCCACCATGCATTGAGTGCTACAAGGGATGACATTATGGGTGTCCTTGGAAGGACTTGGTGGAATTGGTTATATTGGAGGCTCATAGAGAAACCCTTGAGATTATTTATAGATCAACTTTGATGAGATCGGGACCCCACCTACATATTTGATATATTTAGTTGCTTATTTCATATTTTACATTTCCTATATACATTATGAATGTGCTTGTATTATGTCCGGGAGATTTGACCACCAAGACAAATCACAATATTGGGGTATGCCTACCTTGGTTTCTTTACTTATGATAACCCATGCACATACCTTATTATTTTATAGGAACTTTGGTTCCAATATATGGCATAGGGTAATGCATGTGGTAGTAATCAGGTGTCTATTTAGGATCCCAGACTAAATAATTTATTTATTTATTTCCCTGGTTTTATTATTTGTGGTATAATATTCATTTATTTATTGTACAGAGTGGATTAATCTGAACACTATTAGTGGTGTCCTACTTAGATTTTATCTCACAAACATCTTGGTCCACCTACAGTACTAAAGAAGAATTCATGATTGAAAGTGTAGATAAAGGGAAGAAGCTACCTTCTTATATATGATATACAGTGTTAGGATTGAGTATTGAGTAGAGGGCCAAGCCGAATCTTTATATTCTAATTTTATCAATTTTTAATCTTTTGTGTACTTTTGGATAGAATGTTGTATAGGAATGTATCCCATGATCCCCATGTACTCTTGTTTTTGTATAGAATCATTTTTATTATCACAATTCACATCAATTACTAATTCCTCTTCCATCTGTTTACATATATTTCATGGTTTATTTCTATTATTTTTAATTCTATCTATTTCTTATTTATTATTATTATATACATTATCTATTTTTGTTGTTGTGATCCCTCTAATATATGAGGGAATAGTCTCCCCACATACAATCCTTTGACCCCTTTTTTCTATTCTATATCATCTAGAATTTGGGGAGGCATGGTAGAGGTATAATGTCCCATTTTCTTAGGGAACTGTTGAGTGGAAACCGGGGAATGACACTATAAAGTGGTATCAAATCCTTTTTCTTTTATAATACTATTTTGGTTTAGATAAGAGACAAGGATATTGGAATTTGGTAATGAGATTGTCCATAGGAGTAGCTGACCCACATATAGGGGAAACCCAAATTACCCAAGAATTGGTAAATAATATTATTTCTTATTATAGTATCGTGGATTTCTCCATTGGGTGACACACTTGTCTTGTGATGTTATTAACATTGATGCTATTACAATGGGTTGTTTGTCCTTGGCCTATGAGAGGAACAGTTTTGGATAGGCCTAATAGTGGGATGGGTGAATTGGTTTTGGGGACTTTTTAAACCAATTCTTGATTTTTACCCCTATAAATATTGACATATTAGGATCATGATTCTCTTATTCTATTTTTATCTTTAGAATTTATTTATATGAAATCCATAAAGATAGAAAAAAATATTTTTTCAACGTCCACTACTTAATAAGAGTATCTTGTCCATGGAATGATTTGGAAATACTGTAGACCACCGAACCACTAGAAAAAAAACCTTTGAATATGGTTACAATGAGTATGATATACCATTAAAATCATAGGGAACATTGAAAGAATCATATAATGTAGGTTTTAAATCTCTTGGTTGGATCTTTATACCACCTCCCAATATAGTCTTCTCCTTGTTGATATGGGTTTTTAACACTAATAAAGTCTTCCACTTGTTGAGAAATATTGATTACACAATACTTTATTTCCTCCTCAACCTTCTAATTTACTTTGTTACTTTCTTAGTAGCAAGAAAGCGAACCTTCTTACTTATTGACAATAGTAGACTTTTTAGTTTCACAATCTTCTTAACCATCTTCTTCTGTGAAAAAGAAACTTCATTGAAACCTGCTCTTATTTTTTCTAGAATCCCAAAATTCTTTTTTGATTGTCCAATTATTAAATACCATCTCATCTTATAATATTCATAATTAATTCTTCATCTTTGATACACAATATCAACACTAAATATAGTATCCGTTCTCTTCTCTTTTTCTCGGCATAGTTGATGTTTGTTTAATTGAATTTCCCTGAACCCTCAAGGATGTACAAGAATGATCATTCACATTAACCAATTACTATTTTCTTGATATATAACCCAATTGGATCATATGAATAAGTTTTCTACTGATATTTTATGTTCAATCGTCAAGAGTGTTTTAGGTATGTCAAATTATTCAATTTTTTCACATATGAAAGCGTGCATGCATGAAACGTTTTCCCCCATGTTTGGGTGGTAAATGGTTCTATACGTGTGCATGGAATCATGAACTTTTTTCTCACTCCAAAATATTTTCCTCTTTTTTTTTCTTAACAGGCATAATCTTCCTTATTTTATTCTCTTTATTCTTATTGAATGCACAAAAATCACTTTGGTGAAACCATGCACAAGGAATCACCACATATTATTTTCTTCATGAAAACACGAATGGGTGTAGTCCACTATTCACCTTATTCATGAAAACCCAGGAATCTCCAACCATGCACATGAGTTCATGTGCATTATGAATGTGAACACTACACCTTATCTTCAAATGTAGTTCTTCTTATCAAATAGATGTTCTAAAAAATAGTGAATTTCCTTTACATTCCAACAAGATCACCCATCCCATGAGCGTTGAGGGTATTCTTTACATAGAACACCGAGGGGTTGGTCAAAAAATTCCTGTGATTGTGTTCTTCATATTCAAAAAAAGGATGCATATTTATTCTATGCACATGGTGTGTGAATCTTATTTAAACAAAAAGATTTTTCACATGTATCTCCTCTTCACGAAGCCTTTAAGGCACACAAAACTCTTCTCTTTATGATTCCTTGAAGCCTCACGAGACCTGATTTCCCATTATGAATCAAAATCTCAGAGATATAGGACCTATCATGTATAATTAATGGTAGAAAAACATCAATAGGTTTGGTTCCTGTCCTTTTATAGGCGTCAATCAAATAATTACACCACATTCAAATCCCTTAATATACAATGTGTAAATTTTCTCTATGAATCATATGATATCATTAGCTTCAAAATATTTAAATACGGGTAGAAGATATTCCCAAATCCAGGAATATTTCACTTTATCATACAAGAAAATCGTCATGTGTATGTGTCCAAAATCAAATGAAAATTCTATTCAAAAACAATCTCGGATCATCCATGAAAATTGGATGAATAAAATGTCCTCAACAACTTCAATTTCCTTCATCCAATCTAAGTTTTTTGCAATTCTCACATGCATGGAAGATGTCAGTTTCATGAATGATCTCATTTTAAACAATAAATGCTCATTTGATGGCCATAGATGGTCCATAGAGCTTCAACCTTCTTCTCTAGTTATATAGTTGCGGTATTTTGCAGTGAATGGAGGAGGATGATGGAACTGGGTGATACAGAGGTCGTGGATGATCGGACGACTCTATTTTCATTAAGTGGTACATGGGTTGAGATGAACATATATGATCACTCCAATCATTAAAAAACTCATCCCACATTAAATTACCTCATTGTTTCTCTGTGATTTATAAATCCAGAATTATAGGGGAAGGTTCATAATTCCTTTACCCCCCTCCGGGTACCACCCTGTACCGATGCTACATCCAGGTTTTCACCCACCCCTCTGTGGTCCCGTGGCCCAAACTACGCTTGGGCCCACCCTGTGCACTCTTGTGGTCTTACAAACAACCCTTCATGTGGCCGGACAGGTAGCTTCCCTTGGGTGCAGTCGACCAAGAGTCACACATATGCCCTCAATCAAGGATAGCCCATTGGATAGGTTGGCTACCTATTTTTTTTTAAATAACATATAAATATATAGGTAATAGACCAAGTGTGTAGAAGAATTTAATATCAGATTCATGGCCACCTTAGAACTCCAGGCCCTTACCAAATGTATTTGGAATATAAAACTAACTAACCAACTGTTCAACCATCATTCACTAATCTTTTTCTGTTCATGAAAATCCATTATTCTTTTTGGAGTCTAAATTCTGAAGAGTTTATTCATCCTCTAATTAATGGTAATTCAACAATATTCACTATTGTAATCAATGTATCAAATTTTATACATGTATTCTGAACATAGATCGTGCTAAAAAATTTCTTGATTTAACAACATGGAGAATTGATCATGTGTTGAATCCAATGCTATGATTCTATAACAATTCTCCATATCTCATCACTTCAACCAACCTCCAACAACATTGGAGATACTTTTTCATTTTTATAATCATAGAAAAATTATGACAAAAATAAAAAACATACACAAAAGTGGTCCCAACAATCTACCCCTTTATATTTGTTATAAATACCCAAATTTATCTCTTAAATGAACATGTCAATGTCAAAATGTGATTCTTATATATCCCATTTACTGTTCCATTTTCATTTCAAATTATCTTCACTATATTGACAACAAATACAATGTTCATGGGAAAAGGGTATCAATTCTTACTTAATAAATTCCTCATCCATCATTTCACTCCAAGTCTACTTGAGCTATACACTGTGTAAAAACAAGAGGATTTGATTCAGACAACAAATTTGTCCCTTAATATTTATAATGATAGATTATGAGATGAGAACACACATACTTTTCTTCAAGGATTGTTTACATTCATTCTAGGATAAAATTACTAAAAGTTACATAAATATTTTTGGGAACAATCAACCTGAAACTCATACACTCACTTCAATAAATGGATAAAAACATTCAAGTTCCATTAGAAGGACAAGTGACCTAGGGGGAACTTCCATTTTACATATTCCACTCAATAATTTAAATTCCCCTCCCCTATTGTAAGAATTTTTTTATTGTTAATATCCAAGGATGAGAGATTAAGAGAGACATACCTTTTCAATGAAGTGAACTTCAATCAATTCTTAAAATAATTACATTTTATACTCATTGAATTAATAATAATTTTAGAAGATTCTCCATTTGTCTCCCCCTCAAGAGAAACACATATCATCATCTTCATAATGGTTGATCTCATTAAGAATGGAATTCAATAAATTCTAATATGGATATTTCACCAGAATGGATCTTCAGTTTTTCAATGAAGAATTAAAAGCACTCAGTACTTCTCATGTTATACCCCTAAGAATTTTATTCTCCTTCAATTCCCTACAATATGAACACAAATACAATAAAAAAATATTTAAGGGAATAAGGTGGATCCTCCTTGATTCATTAATATGAAAAGAATGGTTGAGATTGTTTTCTCAACCATGTTTCTCCATCACCTACATTCTTCATACTTGAACAACTAAAAATCAGTTTTGATTAATGATCAGGCAACACAGATCTCTTCAATTCCACTTCTATTTTCTTTGGAGAACATTTCTTCTTAATAGCCTTCACGGATGATACATTATTACTCCTCTTGAGGACTACTTCTTCCTCTAGTAGTAAGGTTAATCACTCTTTTTCAATGTTACCATATTTATTTTATCTCTCAAAAAAATCCTTCAATATAAGAGTAACCTTTTATTTGAAACCTATCATTTAGTTTTTCTTCATCATATAGAATATTTTCATTTCCTTTTTCACTATCCTTATCTTGTGCATCTTCAAGTTTCCTAATTATTTCCAAATGATCAAGTAGACAACTAACATGTAATTTGGAACTCTATCAGCAGGTTTGGGTCTTCCACATGGGTTAATCTGAGGGTCATCCTTTTTAGTAGTTCTTTTTGATGCACCACACTTCAACTTATTGTATTTATAATCCATGGTATTCTCACATTTCCTTCTTGGAATATTTTTGGGTGATTTTTTTACAACATTATTCTGATTTCATCACCTGGTAGATTCCTCATTATTATCTAGATTTTTTGGTCCTCTTTTCTTATCAAATTTTGATACATGTTGAGATGAGCATGCACCAACCTCGTGACCACTCCCATTCAACACATCACATATATTGTAAAGAATTCCAAATTTGTTTTTAGTATACATATTCTTTTAGACCAGTGGATGTTTCTTGTTCCTATTTGGATTTCTCCCCCTAGATATGGGATTCATTTGTGCTTTAATATTTTGAGTATTGTACCAAAAATTTAATGCACAATGGCCAAATCTGTGGTAGCACCAACATTGACGCAGAAATCAAGATTTCTTGATTTATTCTATATAGGATTGTTTTTTCTTTATTAATATGTGGTTTTCTCTCTCTGGGGAACCAGATTACACATTATTCTTCCTATCCACCATATTCACCATGGTAGGTAACTCCTCACCTTTATTCTTTCAATTTGTTTTAAATCTATCTTCCAATATGCAGTTGTAGTGGAAATGTTTTTAGAAACATGAGTACTTGATGGTATGGATAATAAATTATTCTTCTCATATTCTTATGATATATCATTGTGTGAATTCATGATATTATTATCACATTTTGGATGTCTTTTATCCTTATAATTCTCCAATGAACATTGAGTACTAGTAGAAAATCTTTCCTAATTTTATGGAGTTTCAATATGTGTCTTCTCAAGATTGGTCAACCGAACTTCTAATTCTAGATATTTCATATGGAGGATGACTTTATGATCTTCAATAAAAATCATATTATCTTTAGAAACCATATTCATTCCTTCAACATCATCTTCATGTAGCTTAGCTTTGTTTTGTAATAAAGAGTAATGTTCCTTGATCTTTTTGGAAGTTGCGTCCAAATATAACTCCTCGACATCAATTCTATTTTTCAGCTGATCTCTAGGTTCATGGATCATTTCCTTTAGAGACTCATTTAGCCTATATTTTTCTTCAACTCCTTTGATCCATTTTGAGGAACTCATTTAAAACTCCATCTTTGTTTCTTTAAAGGATCCAACCTGTCCAAATAGATTTAAACATTTAAAAAAGTCTTGTAGGACCTTCTCTAAAACATCATTTTATTTTTCTAGCTATGTGACATCTTATTACCGAAATTGAAATACTCCAAAAATAATTGATTTAATTTCTATGGGAATACTTTTTAGAATAATTCATAATCTATCCATTTATAATTTTTTTTGAATTTGTAGATTGATCATCACAACATGTGATAATATTTTATTGATGAGAATAATTTTCAGATGTTCTAACACATATATCATAATCACTTGAGGTGGGAAGATTATCCATCTTCTTGGTGGAATCTTGAGCCACCATCTCATTACATTCTATGCCTGATATTTTCTCATTGTTATCAAGGTACGGAGAACCAAATACAGCATCTTATTTAGATAAGAGGGAATTCTTATTACACATTCTATTATTTATATTTTTATTATTCATCATGGTATTGGTTGATATAGACTTCTTCTTAGAGATAGCTGAATCTTCACAAAAAATGTCCATCATTTTTTACTTGGAAAAGGAAATCAATTATTTAAAAAAGAATATCATCACTGTATAGGATCTATTAGACATGAACCATTCCATCCGTTGCAAATTTAAAGGACTAGTTTGGGATATTCTTAACATGGATAGGGGTTGGATAAGTTTTAGGGAATTTTTAAACCAATTATATAATTTCATCCTTATACCTCTTGACATGTTAGGATATTGATTCTATTATTCTCTTTTTCTCTGTCTCATGGAAGTATATGAATGAAATACAGACAAAACATGATATTTTACAAGGTTCACTACTCAATTAGTGTATCTTTTCCTTTTCATGGTATGTAAATAATCATAACCACACAACTACTAGAAAATAATCCATTTAATATGGTTATAATGAGTAGTATATACCCTTTCACTCATGGGGCACTTTTAAAACAATCCAATTGTGAATATTTTATAGCTCTTGGATGGATCTGTATACTCCCTCCCAAGATAGTCTTTTCCTTCTTAATAAGGGTTCGTAACACCAATAATGTATTCCACATGTTGAGATATGTTTATTCCAAAATACTGATTTGTTCCTTTACATCCTTCTTCTTTACATTATTACTTTCTTAGCAGCATGCAATTAACCCTTCTTAATTCTTCACAGTAGCAAACTTGATAACTGCACAATCATATTTTCCTTATTCTTTATTGAATAACCAACTTCACTAAATACACCTATTCTTCTTACTAGAATAAAAAACATCATTTTTCATTATCAAGTAAATAAAGGCCATATGATCATGAAATCATCATAATTATTTCCTCTTCTTAGACACACAATATCAAATGTGAGTGCAATATCAGTTCTCTTATCCTATTCATCGTGCAGTTAATTCTTTTTAACTAAATTGAACTAAACCCTCAACATTATGAATGAACAAACATTCACATTAACCAATTAATATTTTCTTGAAATATAAATTGGTTTGATCAGATGCATAAATTTTCTATTCGTTTTTTATGTTCAATCTTCAAGAGAGTTTTTGGTATCTCAAATGGTTCAATTTTTCACGTATGCATGAAAGAATTAATGCAATGTTTTCCTCCACGTTCGGGTGTAAAATGGTTCCATAAGTGTGCATGGAAGCATGCACCTCATTCCTTATCCAAAGCACTATCAAATTTTTGTTTCCTAACACACACACACAATATTATTTTATTTTATTCTCTTTATTCTCTTTTCATGAACACAAATC
The DNA here is from genome assembly GCA_963277665.1 of Viscum album. Classification (NCBI taxonomy): domain Eukaryota; kingdom Viridiplantae; phylum Streptophyta; class Magnoliopsida; order Santalales; family Viscaceae; genus Viscum; species Viscum album. Next base: position 929,650,450 of record OY728141.1, on the reverse strand, counting down.
AATTTACTGAAACCATGCACAAGGAATCACCACATATTCTATTCTTCATGCAAACCCTAATTGGTTCATTCAACATTTCACTTAATTCATTCACATCTGTGTATTTCCAATCATTCACTTGAGTGCATGTATAAGGCCCCAGCCTTAAACCTTACTTAATCTTGAGTTATTACAAGATTACACATTGAGGATCTTTTCAGGTTTAGAGTTTTAGAGAATTAGATCATGAAACTTGCATTAAATTCCACATTTAAACAAAGTGGTTACATAAAAGAAATTATTCATTCTTCCCATCAACGGAAACATATTTAAAATAAAACATGGATTCTTTCTTGACACATCCTTGACACCATCCTCACATCATGTACCCTTCCCTTGACCTGTGAAAAACATTTCAAAAACTTGGGATGAGCATAAAAAGCTCAGTAAGGGATATAAAAATATGGAAAGGAAACATGAGTACATGTATACATAAGAATGAAAACTGTTAGTTTTTCAAACATCAAGTAAACCATGTATACTCTATCAAAGTAATACCTTCACCTTCATGAAGTAGTAAAAACTCTTCACGGAATAAGGTTTCATTACTTACCTTTTTGTAACCAAAGGATTACCATAAAACCCACGTAAAGAACACATAACATATATAAAGGTAACTTTGGAAATAAACATACTTAAGTGGAATAACCATACGGTCGACTTCCAAACCTATCACTTAATGGAATAGCCATACGGCCAATTTCCATACATATTTAATGGAATAGCCATACGGCCGACTTCCATACCCAATGCATTTGAGGTTATAACGTAACCACCCGTCCTGGTATTCACGGCACCACCCGTCATATGATTTATAACGTAACCACCCGTTCAAATGTCCAAGTACCAATATAAAATCATAAAACATAAAACCAATATAAAGGAATGATAACATTTCCACATTTCAATCACAATATATCATAAATATATTGACATAATAGAATCATTTATCAAAACCATTTTCAATACCAAAATACATAAAAGAGTATATGGTATTTATTTTATTTTAAAAACATTACGGCTTGTTGAGGAAGCCAAAGACCAAATAATACTCGCGGCGGCGGAAAAGGTCGTTGTCACCGCGTACGTAAAAAAAACATTCCTTTTTGTCGTTTAGTAAAATGCTTCGTAGAAAAAGATTCCTTTTGTATAAAAGTAAAAGTCAAAGGGGTTTATACACCGTATAATAGAAAGTTGTGTATAAAACGAAATATGCCTCAATGAAAGGAGATTGAGATGAAGTCCCTTACAAAGACGATATCCTTGGTTTAAGGATAAATCAATTACATAATTATGTGTGACAAAAGAATACACCAAATATAAGTGGATATTAAGTGTAAAACAATCAAATGTAATTCAAACATATTCAAAGGATGAAATATTCAATAACTACATGTTTAACCCAAATAAATCGAAATTGGGTTAAGAAGTTCCCTTGACAGCCTAACGGTGTCACATCAAAATGAGTTGATGAGAGATAAAAAGTGTATCTCATCACTTGGACATAAAATTTACATCAATAAGGATATATGAGAACATATCCCAACATAAAAATATGTAAATTAAAAGACCCAACAAAAGAAGTCTTTTAAAAAATAGGAGGGTGAAAGGTTCCCTTACCGACTTGGGTATCTTTCAAAACATACACCCCATGAAAGAAGGACAATAAATCATTGATGTAAATACTCATAAACGAAAGTATATTACAAAAAGAGTAGAATAATGGGCAGTAAATAAACCACTCAAAGGAAATTATGGAAAATGTAGCATAAATCTCATGGGAATAAAAGTGAGATGAAAAATCCCTTACGAAAACTCGGCAACCTAACAGCGCCACAAAAAACATACAAAAATGGATTGATGAGATCAAACAGGGTATCTCATCATATTAACTTAAAGTTTATAGAAATATGAATATAAAATAACATCCCCCAACATAATAAAGAGGAGCTTAAAATAAGTGATATAAAGGAGAGTACTTAAAAAGAAAGAGAGAGGTTAGATCTCTTATGAAAATTCGGCAGCCCAACGGCGCCACTCAAAACATCCAAAATGGATTGATGAGAGAGAATAGGGTCTCTCATCACATTAACATAAAAATTACAGTAAGTTTAATATAAAATAACATCCCAATAACAAGAACGATGATCTTTAGAGGGAATGACATAAAAGAGTGTACTTAAAAAGAAAGAGAGGAGTAAGATCCCTTACCTCAGGTCCGACTTGACTCGATTGTTCTTTAACATCCTGAATAATAAACTTGAGTTAATATCTACTTTCTTAAGAACTTTTTTCAAGTTCATTATTCCTTTTATACCATGTTATGAACATCATGTAACCATTTAAGTTAATAATGTTTGTTTTGTCGATATTTGGTTCTTAAGTCGAAAGTGGACTTCTTACAATTACATGTTTTTCATTTGGTCAAAGTTTCTTTATATCCAGAATGATATTAATTATTTTGATAAAATATATATCATATATATTCATAATATACATGTATTTATAATATTACATCACATTTAGAGGTAAGAAATGAAATGCACCGTTCATGGAGACGGTAAGCCGTACGTACGCATGAACGCTACTTCCATTTGTATTTCGTATTTTCTGGAATGGAATCATAATGATATAAGAGTATATTATAATTCCAGTATAATAACATATATAATATCATTAACTTTATCCTTTACACATCCCACATATGGTATTAATGAATCAAATCACTTTCAGGGGGCGGTAGTCCGCACTTCCTAAAATGAAGATATCGTGTTTACCCATAATGGAAACAATAATGGTATGCCATAAATGAAAAATACAGAAGCTTAAGGAAATAATAAACATATTATATATCATATATAAAAATAGTGACATTATAATGGCCACCTTTTAAGGTGTTAAATGAGTATTGAACAATCATCGTTTCGGGAGGCAGAATTTCGCCATCCACGGAAACCGTATGTTCTTTAACCATTTGATGTAGTTGTGTGAGAGTGTAGCTCGAATAAATCTTATAACAACATCCTAGTATATTTAAGATACTGGTGTTTTTACAAAAGAAGTAAATAAAAAGAGTTTAGGGGATTGGAGAAGCAAAATAAAACAAATGAACATGGGAGAATGAATTACCTTTAAAAGTGTAACTCCTTTTGATTTGAGCCTAAAGGCTTCCTTTGAAAGGATTCTGCCCAAAGGGAATCCTTTGAAAGGATTCTGCCCAAAGTTAATCCTCTAGGATGAAGAGAGGGATGTGGAGAGTGTAAATGGGCATGGGTTGGCCGAGGAAAAGGCTTGAGGAGTGTGTGAAATGAGGTAGAGGTGGGGGCCTTTTTTAAGAGGAGAGGAGGGGCACTTTTGGAAAGTAAAGAAATATTACTTTATTTGAAAATGAGTTTCGGATTTAAAGGGTCCCACATTGATATAATTCTAGGATAAGGTGATAAGTCTTCGAAATTCACTCATCCAATAGGTTTTGTACATGTGTAGATATTAGATATTACATTATATTTCCATTTTATTTAAATCGTTAAATAATGAGGTCATCGCTGCATCATCATGATCTCATTAATAATTTAATTTATTTGAAGTATAATAATTATAAAAAAATACTATGATTTAGGAAATCTTTTTATCTTTCCAATTAATATTTATAGTCAAAAATCCGATTTGTATAACCCCATGTAAAAATTGTTTTAGTAAAACATCTCATGTGTGTGTCATTTTTACTTTAACATTAAATAAAAAGTTATTTATGTCATTTCCCAACCAAAGTGGATCCATGGGGTCCCCAAGTTGACCCATGGCTTGTCTTGGTCGGACATGACACATACAATGAGGTTAGGACATGTGTCAAGTTCATTTCATATTATTAAAACATTATTTTTACCTTAAACTACACTAATTACCTCTAATCGCGATAAAAAACTTAATAAGTTACTATTCACCAAAAAAATATTTTTATCACATTGAACCAAATTTTACTTATTAATGACAACCATGTATGTTGGATTTTTGAAATTCAAAACACAGAAGTTGTAAAATTTCATTTAAACGAAAAATCAGTTTTTATAAGTACCACTTAGTGGTTTCACTATTCATCAAAAATTGAAGTTTTTCAGAAAAATACCAAAAATTCACCCTATGATATATTTGATATTCCGAATTCAAAAATAAAGTCCATTTTACAAAATTCACAACATATAAGTTGCATTAATTAATTTAATAATTAATTCCCGTTGTCAGAGCAAATAGCATGTTTTTATGAAACAATAAGTATCAAAAGATTAACACTAGTTTAAGTCTGATTTCAAGGTGAAATTAATTCCAACGACCACTATTGGATTTAATGGTAAAAATATTTTCTAATTTCACTTTAAAACCAATTCAAAAGATAATCTAATCATATAAATAAATTAGATTAAAAAGAGGTTTTGAATTAAAATACAACATTTTACACTATTCATTAAAAAAAATGAACTTTATCGGAAAAATACCAAAAATTTACACAAAGTAAAATTTGATGTCCCGATTCTAAAGAAGAGTTTTATTTGGTCCAAAAGAATGTATAAGAGTGATCAAAACTATATTTAATGACAGTTCTCCATCAAAAGGCGATAAGTGAACCTTTAGTGAAAATTAGGGTATAAAAGCCTAAAATTGAATTCTTTCCGTATTTTAAGCCTTTGGATAAATGTAAAAACATTTAAAAACATATATAATCATATTTTAGTTATTTTTATCCATTCCTTCCAATACAACGGCTACATGTTAACTACCATTTAAAATAATATTATTTTATTATTAGAGTGCAACGTAAGATTCCCAAGAAACTCGTTGTTGCGTGTTAGGTACGCCATTGAGCATAGCGTCCCCTTTAAAGTCATATTAATATTTCATTCATAAATATGGATAAAAATAAAAATTTCATATTCTTTATTTACCTGGGGTGTTACATCCTTCCCCCATTTTGGGAATTGCGTCCTCGCAATTTTAAAATTGGGCTTGGAAACATCCTTGAAAGTCCCACATCGGAACAAGAGTCGGTAAAACAATCACTTTAAAATAAAGAAAGATAAGTACAAAAGTCACCCGAGTTAACCCATAATAGGATTCCATGTAGGAAAACATGGACATGGAAGAAAAAGAAAAGGGTCATGTTCTGATGGAGAGTGATAGAAAACATGTTTAGGAGAAAGATAACCATGAGAAAATCACAAACTTGTGATGAGTTAAACGGTATTCGATTCCCCAGTAGGAAAAGTTAATAGACAACATTTTTGTTTTAAGTTAATTTTTATTGAGGAATTTATTCATAAGGAAACATAATCACTTATCATGTTGACTTTCAACTTTTATTAGATTCCTTACACAAACTCATATTTTCTCCAAAAGATGAGTATTTTGGAAGACTTGTTCACATTAAGAGTATTATAATCAACTTCTAGAGAATCACCTAATCCACAAAAGAGAACTATATACTTCTCATATCTTTAGAACTTAACCATAACCAAAACCAAAAAGGTTATTACAAGGTCAGATATTCCAGAAAAGGATAACCCTTTATAAAAAGAAAATCTATTCTTAATCTCCAAAATTTGTCAAACAAAACCCAAAGTTCAACAAGGATCATTCGATAAACAATTTGCCCATAAAATTATTCAATGTAAACCAAACTAAGGTTGAAACCCAAATATTTCAAGGATTTAGTCACATAGTCTTCCATGTTAAATCATAACATTTATCTCCAAACAACATCTGTTGCTCCTAAAGCCTCGTATTGAAAATTAATTAACCTAATCACATATCCTCCATGATAGGTTAATCATTTTCATAAATAACCCAAAATCAACTTACTCTTAATTCATAAAATCATATAACTAAAAAGAATCAGTCAAACTAACCAAGGAATTCACGTAGTCCAGTGGTAGGCGATAAATACCAGTCACACTTTGGTTGTGGGTTCGATTCCCGTAGCTTTGCCCAACGCAACGGGTTGTCACACGGTCTGCGTGTTGTCCTTTTTTCCAAAACTATATAATTCTAAAATCATTCTCCAAAAAGGGATAAAATCATCAAAAATAACAATAACATAATTTAACCTCAATTTTTTTATCTCATGCCTTTCATTTTCCGTCATATCATATAATAACCCATAATTACCTAAAAAACAACGATCATATAAACTCTAATGGTTACCTTTATAATTATTACCTGAACTTCCACATCGATTGGTCATCTCATACATGATGCATCACAGAACATACCAAGGTTCAAGTGGTTGATCATGACTCCTTGATAGTTGGTTTAGAGCAACCATGAGATTCCTCATTGAATCCCCCATTGTATCTAGTATCTTAATCAGAGAACCACCACAGTTTCCTTCAAACCTGTTGTCTCTCTGGTGCCTGCTAGATCCATCCATTTACTAAAACCAAAAAGGTCAGTGTGAGTATATCAAAAAAACCATCATGTACTAATGAGGAAGATAAACACTAAGATATATTTCATCATTCACTTTATCTAAAACTAGGACTCTTTCAAAAATCCAAACCATTATGGTAATGTCACTTATGCTTAGAGAATAGACTAACCTCTAAAGTTATCTAAACCGACCTTTGATACCAACTATAAGGCCCCAGCCTTAAACCTTACTTAATCTTGAGTTATTACAAGATTACACATTGAAAATCTTTTCAGGTTTAGAGTTTTAGAGAATTAGATCATGAAACTTGCATTACATTACACATTTAAACAAAGTGGTTACATAAAAGACAGTATTCATTCTTCCCATCAACGGAAACATATTTAAAATAAAACATGGATTCTTTCTTGACACATCCTTGACACTATCCTCACATCATGTACCCTTCCCTTGACCTGTGAAAAACATTTCAAAAACTTGGGATGAGCATAAAAAGCTCAGTAAGGGATATAAAAATATGGAAAGGAAACATGAGTACATGTATGCATAAGAATGAAAACTATTAGTTTTTCAAACATCATGTAAACCGTGTATACTCTATCAAAGTAATAAATTCACCTTCATGAAGTAGTAAAAACTCTTCACGGAATAAAGTGTCATTACTTACCTTTTTGTAACCAAAGGATTACCATAAAACACACATAATGAACACATAACATATATAAAGGTAACTTGGGACATAAAAATACTTATGTGGAATAACCATACGGTCGAATTCCACACATATCACTTAATGGAATAACCAAACGGCCAATTTCCATACATACTTAATGGAATAGACATACGGCCGACTTCCATACCCAATGCATTGTAGGTTATAACGTAACCACCCATCCTGGTATTCACGGCACCACCCGTCATATGGTTTATAACATAACCACCCGTTAAAATGTCCAAGTACCAATATAAAATCATAAAACATAAAACCAATATAAAGGAATGATAACATTTCCACATTTCAATCAAAATATATCATAGATATATTGACATAATAGAATCATTTATCAAAACCATTTTTAATACCAAAATACATAAAAGAGTATATGGTATTTATTTTATTTTAAAAACATTACGGCTTGTTGAGGAAGCCAAAGACCAAATAATACTCGTGGCGGCGGAAAAGGTCATTATTACCGTGTACGTAAAAAAAAACATTCCTTTTTTTCGTTTAGTAAAATGCTTCGTAGAAAATGATTCCTTTTGTATAAAATTAAAAGTCAAAGGGGTTTATACACCATATAAAAGAAAGTTGTGTATAAAACGAAATATGCCTCAATGAAAGGAGATTGAGACGAAGTCCCTTACAAAGACGGTATCCTTGGTTTAAGGATAAATAAATTACATAATTATGTGTGACAAACGAATACACCAAATATAAGTGGATATTAAGTGTAAAATAATCAAAGTTCATTCACACATATTCAAAGGATGACATATTCAATAACTACATGTTGAACCCAAAGAAATCGAAATTGGGTTAAGAAGTTCCCTTGACAGCCTAACGGCGTCACATCAAAATGAGTTGATGAGAGATAAAAAGTGTATCTCATCACTTGGACATAAAATTTACATCAATAAGGATATATGAGAACATATCCCAACATAACAATATGTAAATTAAAAGACCCAACAAAGGAAGTCTTTTAAAAAAGAGGAGGGTGAAAGGTTCCCTTACCGACTTGGGTATCTTTCAAAACATACACCCCATTAAAGAAGAACAATAAATCATTGATGTAAATACTCATAAACGAAATTATATTACACAAAGAGTATAATAATGGGCAGTACATACACGACTCAATGGAAATTGTGGAAAATGTATCATAAATCTCATGGGAATAAAAGTGAGATGAAAAATCCCTTACGAAAACTCGGCGCCTAATGACGCCACATAAAACTTACAAAAAATGGATTGATGAGATCAAACAGGGCATCTCATTATATTAACTTAAAGTTTATAGAAATATTAATATAAAAGAACATCCCCCAACATAATAGATAGGAGCTTAAAAGAAGTGATATAAGGAGAGTACTTAAAAAGAAAGAGAGAGGTTAGATCTCTTATGAAAATTCGGCAGCCCAACGGCGCCACTCAAAACATCCAAAATGGATTTGATGAGAGAGAATAGGGTCTCTCATCACATTAAAATAAAAATTACAGTATGTGTAATATAAAATAACATCCCAATAACAAGAAAGATGATCTTTAGAGGGAATGACATAAAAGAGTGTACTTAAAAAGAAAGAGAGGAGTAAGATCCCTTACCTCAGGTCCGACTTGACTCGATCGTTCTTTAACGTCCTGAATAATAAACTTGAGTTAATATATAATTTCTTAAGAACCTTTTTCAAGTTCATTATTCCTTTTATACCATGTTATGAACATCATGTAACCATTTAAGTTAATAATGTTTGTTTTGTCGATATTTGGTTCTTAAGTCGAAAGTGGACTTCTTACAATTACATGTTGTTCGTTTGGTCAAAGGTTCTTTATATCAAGAATGATATTAATTATTTGGATAACATATATATCATATATATTCATTATATACATGTATTTATAATATTACATCACATTTAGAGGTAAGAAATGAAATGCACCGTTCATGGACACGGTAAGCCGTACGTACACATGAACGCTACTTCCATTTCTATTTCGTATTTTCTGGAATGGAATCATAATGATATAAGAGTATATTATAATTCCTGTATATTAACATATATTATATCATTAACTTTATCCTTTACAAATCCCACATATGGTATTAACGAATCAAATCACTTTCAGGGGGCGGTAGTCTGCACTTCCTAAAATGAAGATATCGTGTTTACCCATAATGGAAACAATAATGGTATGCCATAAATGAAAAATACAGAATATTAAGGAAAGAATAAACATATTATATATCATATATAAAAATAGTGACATCATAATGGCCACCTTTGATGGAGTTAAATGAGTATTGAACAATCATCGTTTCGGGAGGCAGAATTTCGCCATCCACAGAAACCGTATGTTCTTTAACCATTTGATGTAGTTGTGTGAGAGTGTAGCTCAAATAAATCTTATAACAACATCCTAGTATATTTAAGATACTGGTGTTGTTACAAAAGAAGCAAATAAAAAGAGTTTTGGGGGTTGGAGAAGCAAAATAAATCAAATGAACATGAGAGAATGAATTACCTTTAAAAGTGTAACTCCTTTTGATTTGAGCCTAAAGGCTTCCTTTGAAAGGATTATGCCCAAAGGGAATCCTCTAGGATGAGAAGAGGGATGTGGATAGAGTAAATGGGCAGGGGATGGCCGAGCCAAAGGCTTGAGGAGTGTGTTAAATGAGGTATAGGTGGGGGCCTTTTATAAGTGGAGAGGAGGGGCACTTTTGGAAAGTAAAGAAATATTACTTCATTTGAAAATGAGTTTCGGATTTAAAGGGTCCCACATTGATATAATTCGAGGATAAGGTGATATGTCTTCGAAATACACTCATCCAATAGGTTTTTTACATGTGTAGATATTAGATATTACATTATATTTCCATTTTATTTAAATCGTTAAATAATGAGGACATTGCTGCATCATCATGATGTCATTAATAATTTAATTTATTTAACGTATAAAAATTATAAAAAAATACTATGATTTAGTAAATCGTTTCATATTTCCAATTAATATTTATAGTAAAAAATATGACTTGTATAACCCCATGTAAAAATTGTTTTAGTAAAACATCTCATGTGTGTGTCGTTTTTACTTTTACATTAAATAAAAAGTTATTTATGTCATTTCCCAACCAAAGTGGCTCCATGGGGTCCCCAAGTTGACCCATGGCTTTTCTGGGTCGGCCATGACACATCCAATGAGGTTAGGACACGTGTCAAGTTCATTTAATATTATTAAAACATTATTTTTACCTTAAACTACACTAATTACCTCTAATCACGATTAAAAACTTAATAAGTTACTATTCACCAAAAAAATATTTTTTCTCATTGAACCACATTTTACTTCATAATGACAACCATGTGTGTTGGATTTTTGAAATTCAAAACACAGAAGTGGTAAAATTTCATTTAAACGAAAAATCAGTTTTTATAAGTACCACTTAGTGGTTTCACTATTCATCAAAAATTGAAGTTTTTCAGAAAAATACCAAAAATTCACCCTAAGATATATTTGATATTCCGAATTCAAAAATGAAGTCCATTTTACATAATTCACAACATATAAGTTGCATTAATTAATTTAATAATTAATTCCCGCTGTCAGAGCAAATAGCATGTTTTTATGAAACAATAAGTATCAAAAGATTGACACTAGTTTAAGTCTGATTTCAAAGTGAAATTAATTCCAATGACCACTATTGGATTTAATGGTAAAAATATTTTCTAATTTAACTTTAAAACCAATTAAAAAGATAATCTAATCATATAAATAAATTAGATTAAAAAGATGTTTTGAATTAAAATACAACATTTTACACTATTCATTAAAAAAAATGAACTTTATCAGAAAAATACCAAAAATTTACACAAAGTAAAATTTGATGTCCCGATTCTAAAAAAGAGTTTTATTTGGTCCAAAAGAATGTATAAGAGTGATCAAAACTATATTTAATGACAGTTCGCCATCAAAAGGCGATAAGTGAACCTTTAGTGAAAATTAGGGTATAAAAGCCTAAAATTGAATTCTTTCCGTATTTTAAGCCTTTGGATAAATGTAAAAACATTTTAAAAACATATATAATCATATTTTAGTTATTTCTATCCATTCCTGCCAATACAACGACTACATGTTAACTACCATTTAAAATAATATTATTTTATTATTAGAGTGCAACGTAAGATTCCCAAGAAACTTGTTGTTGCGTGTTGGGTACGCCATTGAGCATAGCGTCCCCTTTAAAGTCATATTAATATTTCATTCACAAATATGGATAAAAATAAAAATTTCATATTCTTTATTTACCTGGGGTGTTACAGCATGTGCATCATTCATGTGCACACAACCCCTATCTTCAGTCATTTTTATTATTCTCAAAGAGAAAATCCTACAAATAGTGTAGTTACTTTAGGTGAAAACAAGATCACCCAACATGTGATCTTTGTGGGTATTATTTATGAAGCACACCAAGGTGTGGTTAATCTGGCCTTGTGTTTGTGTTCTTAATCTTCATGAAAATGATTCACGATTCATCTACACACTGAGTGTTTAGATCTTATTCACACAACCTGGATGGTTTGTATTTCTACCATCTTTTCAAAGACATGAAGGGTCATGGATATCCTCTCATCGTGATTCCATCAAGGATCATTGTACTTGCAAGCCTTTTTGGAATAGAATCTTGGATATGAAAGAGATCTCAAGTATAATTAATGGTAGAAAACGTAAACAGGCTCGGTGCCTCTCCTTTTATAGATATGAATAAAATCCTTTAACCCCATTCAAATCCCATAAGATACACTATTTAAATATTTTCATTGAATCATCTGATATATTCTACTTCAAAATCATTATTTATAGGTAAATCGTATGCCAACGATCTTTTCATTTTTCTTTTTATAGTACATCAAAATAATCACATGCATGTGTCCATAATTTCAGGCAATATTCAATCAAAAAAATTCTTGGATCATACATGAATATTATATGAATGGTGAGGCCTCAGAAACAGTGTTTTCGTCAACCAATCTATATTCTTCACACTCCCCTCATTAATGTAAGATGTTAGTTGCTGTCATGATCTCGTTTCAACCCCTAGATGTTCCTTTAATTTCCAGAGATCATCTATAGTGCTTCAACCTTCATCGCTAGTGAGGAACTAGTGGTTTTTAGTGGTTGATGGAGGAGGACAGTGGTGATGGGTTATACAAAGGCTATGGATGATTTAATGGATCTATTTTAAAAGAGCGAGGTATGGGATGAGATTAACAACTAAGATTTATTCGATTGTTAAAAAACCCTACCCACATCGAATCACCTCCCAGTTTTTCTACACTTTATAAACCAAGCACTGTGGGGGAGGTTCATAATTCTCCCCCCTCTTGGTACCTCCCTGTACCAATTATGTAGGTGCATTATTCACCCATACCACTATGGTCCCATGGCCTATACTATGATCGGGCTTTCCCCGTGTGCTCCTGTTGGATTTTACATGGCCATGCATGCAGTGTCTTGGTTGGGTTCCCTTGGGTGAGGTCGACCAAGAGTCCTATATATGCCCACTATTAAGGCTAGATGGTTGGCTTGTTTTTTATACCTAATTTTTTAGGCAAATCTCATATAAAAACAAAGTAAAAAAAATAAAGCGTGTCAGGGAATTCAACATGAGATTCATGGCCACCTTAGTACTACAAGCCCTACCATAATGTATTTTCAAGTATAAAACCAAAAAACCACATCTTTAACCATCATTCACTAATATTCCACACTACATTAAAATCCATTATTCCTTTCGGAGTATAAATTCCAAAGAGCTTATTCATCCTCCAATGGATGGTACTACAACCATATTCAATAGTGTATACAATGTATCACATTTGATACATGTATTTTGAACATATAACCAGTTCCACAATCGTCTGATTTAACAACATTGATAATTTCTCAAGCATGGAATCCAATGATATAAATCTATAAGAATTCTCCAAGAATCATCACTTTAACCAACCGCCATAAAATTCAGATCTAATTATTTATTTTCATCAACATTGAAAACTTTTAATAAAAAATACAACTCACAAAAAAAGTGGTCCTAACAACCCAATGATATGACGGTGTAATAAATTAATGCATAATAATAGGAACTATATGAATTAAAATTCCATGAGTTTTTCCATGCCATATCCATTTTATTGAATGAATTTATTGGATTTCATGTGTATGTTTTAGTTTCTGAACTTCTACATATAGAAACGTGCCCCATTTTTTTGCAAGACATAAAGAATTAGCTAAAACTTATAGTGCATACCTTAACCCAATAGTGTTTTATTGCATGGGATAAAGAAGACACTTTATGGTAACAATTATGGTTTATTGAACCATGGACCATTGGTCTCATGGGATGGAACATGTTATGGTTAGGATTATGTAGATTCCACATTTCAATTTGAAAGGCATATGAGGCCTTATAATTTGGAAATGGACATCCTTATAATTGAACAATTTAAGTGAAATTAAATGAATAAAAGTGTTAAAATGAATACAACACCTAAAATGAAACTATCACTTTATATGATAAATGTGAGACATTTTCCCTGACCTAGAATTAACAATTTCTAGTAGGCCATATTTCTTGTGATTTTTGAGACCTTTTTACTTCCTACCCAAACCTAGATCAAGGAGATGGTTTATGGTTATGTTATTTTATAGGGAGTAACTTATTCTTACCTTTCTTTATATATTTCATTATCTTATTTTTCCTATATGTTATAAATCATTTGTGAGGAGTGAATTTGATAATTTTAGAGAAATAACACTTGGAATTCCCCAAGATGTAGACAAAAAGAGTGGGGATAACCAAATTCTAGAGGATGTGGTCCATGAGACAACCATAGTACCTACTGTTGTGACACCTGAGGCACCTACTACTAATATTCCACTAGATTCCGATTCTTGGTTTCTTGATTATTTTCTTTGTTTCGTGTAGTTTGTTCAGCGTGCTCCCCAACCTGCCCCTACTATGGTAGAGTTGACTCAAGGCTTCTAGAAAAAGCATCCTCCAACATTATAAGGGGATGGAAGACCATAGGAAAATGAGTAATGGTTAGAATCCATGATATCAATCGTTGACCATATTAATATCCCTTATGAGTGGATGGTAATGAATTCTATGTACATGTTTAGTGATTCCACCAAGCACTAGTGAGACATTATCTTTCAGGTTGAGCATCATCGAGGTATGGTCTGGGAAGACTTCTAAATGGTCTTCTATGATCATGTATAACCACAGAATCTGAGGAATTACCATGAAAGGAATTTTATTCATCTCTAACAAGGAACTATGACCATTTTATAGTATTCTTCCCACTTCAACTATATGTAACATTTCACTCCATATATGTATAGTAATGATTTGATGACTATACGTTGTTTTGAGGATGGTATTGTGTATTTTATCCACTAATAGATAAAAATATTTACATTGAACACTGTTATATAAATAGTGAGACAATACCTAAATAAAAAACATAATTTTAGTGAATCTGGTAATGTGAGCAAGGGAGGTTCAGTTTTGAGGCAGAGTGATGGTTCGTCTAGAAGTAGAAAGTGCCTATTTGAGGGTGCATGTAGGGGAGGTTCCTAGCATGTGACATATAGTGAAATCTATGTGGCGTGTCACCGGTGTGGTTGGCCTAGACATAAGAAGCCTCAGTGCATGAGGAACACGATATTTTCCCAATATTATGCAGGATGTGTCATCTTCAACGCTTCTTCTGATCTTTTCCTCCAGCATGTAATGATATGAGATCCATTTAAACACCTATATTTGGTGCATGCTCTAATAGTCCATGTATAGATGGGATTTTTTTTCTACTAGTCAATAAGGGTGAGGTAGTAGTGGCCATGGTTGAGTTAGTCAGGCCCTAGAGCATCAACTTCAGCAGAGTGGATATGCTCATGCTAGTTAGGAATAATCTTAAGTTTATAGTTCATGCCATATTTTTTTAGGGAAACTGGAGCCCAAGGAGTAGTGTCCAATGATATATATAGATATATGTACTTTTCTGAAAGCCTCAAATCTAGTACCTTCCTTGTTGGACACAAGTTAATCTCTCTCTTTTATATCTTCCAGAGTTATAGAATGTTTGAGCCTTGAAATTGAGTAAATATTTGGTGTCATGCCTCTTGATACACCATTTTGGGTGAGAACATAGGACATATTAGATTTTCAGGAGTTCCCCATGGAAATACATGTTCACTTTTCCTTTTCGGGTTTCTTCTTTCTTAAGATGACCATCTTCAACAAAATTATTTATTTGTATTGTATTTTGCCTCATCTTGCACAAGTGTATTTCTATCTATAGTGAGTATATTTCACCTATCTCCAGGGAAGCACACATACCAACAAAGGTGAATGGTATATCCAAGAATGAATAGCTGGACCCAAGCATACCGATCTAGGGAAAGTGACATCCCATATATCCAATCTATTGGTGAGTGACTAGGGAACATAGTTCATGGAATTCAATACCATTTGTGAACATTTCATGGATTCCATTTCATGATTATTTCTCTAGCTTACCTTTTAATAGAGAGTTTGAGTTCACCATAGATTTAGTGTTAGGTTTGACACTAGTTTCCATTCCCCCATATAGTATGGAACCCACAAAGCTCCAGGAAATCAAGAAGCATATTAAAGATATTGAGGATAAGGGTTTTATTATACCCAATACATCACTTTTGTGTTCACCTATCCTTTTATCCCAGAAGGCGTATGGTACCATCAGATTGTGAATTGATTACCACTAACTGATGTAGTTTACAGTGAAAAACGGGTATCACTACCTCATATAGAAGACCTCTTCAACTAGCTCCAAGGACTGACCATTTTCTACAATATCAATTTGAGGTAGAGATACCATTAGGTTCATATGACACTATTATAAATTCTACATACACCATTACATATTCAGTATGGGTTCTATGAGTATTTATCTATTCCATTCAGTCTAAAGAACACACTCTCAATCTTTATGGCTCTGATGAATCGGTTTTTCCATCCATATCCTGATTCCTTTTAGGTGGCTTTTATAAATAAGACCCTAGTTTATTCATGAACTAGACACAACCATGATACCCTTATTGAGATCATGGTCTATAGACGAATAGAGTAAAATCTATATGAAAATATCAGCATATGTCAGTTCTGGATCATAAAGGATCACTTTATTAGTCATATCATACCGGATGATGGAAAATCTATTAACCCAGAGAAAGTGAGCATTGTCGTTTCCTAGGAGTAACCTTAGAATTAAATTCATAGTTTTTTTGGGATGTATGGCTATTATAGGTGATTAAACTAGGAAATTTCACACTTGGAACTACTGCATACATACTTGAATAATAAGGGTGTTGAGTTAGACTATACTGAATCTGCGAGACATCTTTTCAAGAGTTAAATAGAAGAATGAATTCAAAACCTATCATGATTCCTCTTGATCCAGGAAGAGGATGTAATGTTTTTTATGATTATTCAGTAATTAGGTTTGGTCAAGTACTGATGTTGGGATATCAAGATGTAGTATATAGGTCCCACTAGTTGAGGCCTCATGAGAGAAATTAACCAATGAATGACCCTGAGATACAATCTATGGTTCAAGATTTTTGCTATCTGAGGAATTACCTATTGGGAGAGTGATTCGTTATTTAAACAGAACAAAAAATTCTTAAATACATCTCCCTATAATGGGACATGATTCTATGGTAGCATAGATTGTAGAATACCTATAATTGTTCGACTATGATATTGATTTCACACACGGTAAGCGTAATAAAGTGTCTAACTCATTGATCCTAAAAACTCATACCAAAGACACTCTAGAGGCCAACAATGAGTGTAAGATGATGAATCCATTTTTTTATTTTCTCCGATATTTTTAAGATCATCATGGGAATTCATTTCCAGTGGCTGAAGTAGTGACATCCTTCCTTTTGGATCAGGTCCAGATGAGGCAACAACTGGATTCTGAGGACCTCATCTCGAGGGAAACCATCGTAGGATAGAACCCTCCTCTTGGTTTGGTTGTTGATGGAATCAAAACCTTACTCTTCTATGGTCATGTATGGGTGCCTTCAGATATACAAGAAAAGTTGATGAGGGAATATCATTCCTCTCTATTGGTGGTTTATCATGGTCTCACTAATATGTACCAATGCATCTTTCCTCAGTATTGGTGTCCATGAATGAAGAGGAAGATAGAAAGTATTATCACTCGGTGTGCCACCTATCAAATGGTGAAAATAGATCATGAACTTCCTACAAGACTTCTATATCCGCTCTCTATTCCTAGGTGAAAATGAAATTATGTCACTAAGATTTTAATGATAGGCTTCCAATGATCCCCTTGAGTGAGTGATGCAGTATGGGTGATCATTGATAGTTTGACGATGGTTTCACAGTTCCTACCTATCTAAGAGAACTTCTCTATTGATGAAATGGATTAATTATATCTGGGAGATAGTGTGCCTTCATAGTGTACCATATTCCATCATTTTAGTCTGAGACACCAAGTTCACATCACTATTCTAGAAAGGGTTGAAAAAGGCACTAGACTCATAGGATATCCTGATTATAAATTATCACCATTAGATTAATGGGAATTATTAGAAAATGATATAGGTGTTGGAGGATATCTTTCTGAAATGTATCCTTGATTTTAGATGTTCATGAGAAAATAATATTTCAACGGTTTAGTTTTTCAACAAAAACAGCTTCCATGAAATGATTCAGATGTATCGATTTGAGTCCCCTTATGGTAAGAAATTTTGTTCACCACTATGAAATATAGATGTAGGTGAGGCCACTCTATTTGGTCATCCTATTGTTCATGAAACTTTTGGGAAAGTCTGGCTGATTCAGAAGTATCTGGATATAGCTCAGTCCATGATTAAGTCTTATACTAATCATCACTATAGAACTCTAGAGTTTAGGGTGGGACATCAGGTGTTTCTATGTGTGTTTCTAGGATTGGTTCATAGATGATTCAAGAGATAGGGAAATTTATTGACTCAATATATCATGCCTTTGGTGATATTAGGGAATGTTAACCCTGTATCCTGTCGGTTTTAGTTAACATAGACATACCATTCAATTCATGATACTTCCAGGTATCATTACTTCATTGATATCATGATAACCCAACCCATTTATTTTACCCCAATGATATTTTTCTGGAAATAGATGCATGCTTCAAGGAGCAACTGATATGTATCACTGACAGGAACATGAAGGAACTCTAATGTAGGTTAGTTCCTCTAGTTTGGATGATATGGTAGCATAGACATATGAAATATGAGTCCTAGGAGTGGGAGGCTGATGTACGTGCACAATGGCTGAAACCTTCAGAACAATACATTTTACCACCCTCAGAAGGGTAACTTGGGGATGTGTTGTCTAAAAGAGGGGATGTTGTAACATCATGTATTTTTTCCATGGTATATAACATTTTTTAGTTTATAATTCCATATTTTGTCACTAATAATGATTTCTAGGATAGTCAAAGAGGTCTCATAGGTGTCCGAGGATCGTTCGGAGCCAGAAGACCCATATTTGGAAGAAACAGACTCAACCACATGGTTAGTCAAAACCATGCAACTCAGCCCACATGGTTTCTCTATAAGGGAGGCATGAGGTAGTGTGGTAATAGGGGCCACATGATTTTTTGCAACTGTATGACCCTAGGCGCATGGCCATGTGGGATTATAGACCCCGATGATAGTGACATTTCACACTGTTTGTGGATTGTTAGAAAAACTATATTGCTAGTCGTACAAGGCACCCCATTGAAACAAAACCTAGCACATGGTTCGTACATTATTTCTACAACCATAAAAAAAACCATACATCCTTTCCTATGAACGTTTTTAATGTCTTGATATTAATTAATGTTTTAATAATCCCCCTTTTCTCTATTTCTCTCTTCCTGTATTATTTTCCTCCTCCCTTAAGTGTGAATCATTCTCCCTTCATACTCCATATGTTTTTAGTTATCACCATCATTCCTCAACCAAATATCTCCCATATGATGTGTTGAAAATGTATCATAAATATCTTCAATACTCTCTTTTATTTCAAGGTTTTTTGTTCCTATTTTGCACTATTTAGGTATAATATCTTTTTCTTTATTTTTAGGGCATTAGATGATTTCATCTTTCTCTATCATTCTATCTTGATTCAAGATTTGAAAAAAGGATGGAGTGCTACTAAATTTTGGTACAAGGTCTTGGTCTTTACCCCTTCTTTTGACTCTTTATAAATGATTCTCCACTATTACACATGCCCGAAAATTCCGTAGATTCCTCAAATATGTCTAATAAATTAATTTAATGGCTTACTTATATCTTTTTTGACCTTTAATTAAGATGAAAACCATCTGTGGGTTGATCACCTATCATTTTTCACCCCTTTGGAGGTTCCCACCTTGATTTCTTATCAACACCTTCTAGAGTTATTTATCACCATTATGTGTGGTTGTTTTTCCTATATGATATGAAATAAATTTCTAAATTTAATGGGGTTGAATGGGGGACCATGAGTTAGCCCCCTTTAGAAAATCCCAATACTTCATACTTATTAATTGGCCTCATGATTTATACCTTATGTCATTGATTTATGTTTATTCTATGTCATGTTTTTTATTTTTGAGATATATGTTTAGTTCCTTGAAGTTGATCCTTATGCCCATTTCCCATTTACCTTATGCTATGGACTATGCCATGTTCCTGGTACTTTGTGCCACATTTTATTCCCTGTGTTTATTTCCATTGTTGTTTGACATAAATTGTATAACAAGGGCAAGATTAGTTAGAATGTGATATAAATATGTTTATTGAAGAGATGTGAATTTATATTCTATGACTTGTGATATGTGCCTTGGTAGCTATGCTTCACCTTCTAAAAGATGGGAGAGAACATGGGTACTAACATAATGACACTATGGATGGAATCACCATGTTTGGTTTAGATCTAATTCACACACCAGGAGAGATATTTTGGATTTCCTTGTACAGGCTCTTCAGGAAGATTATTTATACTCATGGGTGACACAAGTTCCTTAGAGGAGAAACCATATAAGGGCTTCTTGGAAAATTGATATTCCATTCCTTGGGGTGATACCTTTTCCCATATGTGTGATACTAAGTATGCACTCATATTTAACCATTCCTTATGTGATACAAGGGATTCCATTATGGGTTTTCTTGAATGAACTCAATGACATTGGTTTTATTGGACGTTTCTATAGTGATCCTTGAGATTCTATATAGATCGTCTTGGATGGGATTAGGACCCCACCTTTGGATTTGATGGGTTTTATATCTTATTCCATATTTTATGTTTCTTATTTACGTTATTATCATCCATGTATGATGTCATGGTGATGTGTCCATGAAGCCAAAGCACAAAATTGGGGTATGATTATCATGGTTTCATTACATAAGACGAAGTATAAAAATACCATATTACTTGTACATGTACCTTGGCTCAGACTTTTAACGTAGGCCAAACAAGGTGGTTGTGGTCAGGTGTCCATTTAGGAACAAATACTAAAGTATCAATTTCATTTTTCCAATTCCATGTATTTATTATTTATTATATATTGTGAATTTATTTATTTCATGAAATAGATTTATATAGACACCATTGGTGGTGGTCTAATGAGATTTTTTCTCCCACCATACTTTGGATACCTATGGTACCTAAGAAGACTTCATGATTTTAGGTGTTGATAAAGGGATGTAGCCAGCTTCTGACAGTTTATTTACAACATTACTATAGAGTATAGTGTAAAGGATTGAGCCAATACTCAAGATACTAGTTGTAGCAGTTTTTGGTATTTTTGGTATTTCTCGATAGCATGTGGTATATGCATGTATCCAATAATCCTCATGTACTCTTTTTTTGTTGTATAAATTCATGATCATCATCCCCACTGATATCAATTACCTATTCATCTTCATCTTGTTTACTTACATTTCATGGTTAATTTCCGTTATTTTTGTTATTGTTTTATTCTTATTTCTGATTCCTGTATTCATTATCTATTTTTGTTTTTTACTCACTCTATTATATGAGGGAATAATCTACCCATGGATATATCCTAGGCCCTCACCTCTAATCAGTAGCCTCTTTAATTCTAGGAAGGACACATTAGTTCTTGTGGACCACTTACTCAAGACACTTTTGAGTGGAAATTGGGGTGGTACACTACATAATACATTGATAACAAATTATGAATACCAATATTCCCATCAATTTCATTAACTAAACTCTTTATTTTTCATTTTTAGTAACTTTATTTGTTAAATTATTTTACATGATAAAAAAATTCATCCTCCTCTATTATATCCTCTTAGGTGTTTCTTGCCACATTCTCGACATGAAGGATTCTAAATATTCATTCCTCCATTAACTCCACCACCCTAAATCTTAGATAACACTTTCTTTATCTAATTTTTTGATTCTGATAGTTGTTTAAGGTACTCATTTTCAATCATGTTCTACGAAAACTAAATTGAAATACCCACAACATCAATTGATGAATTAATCATCCAATTTTTATTATTATTAGAAAATCATCAATCACATTCAATTCTAATACAGTTCCTTTTGGATCTCATCATTGACTAAGACCAAAAATCATACTATTGGAAACACTAATAATAAGGGAAAATCACAGTCTGAAAAATCAGTTAGGAGGGCCTACTAAAGAAAATTTCTTTTTAATCAATGAAAATATAGGTTTAACCTAGTATATTAGTATTTATCAAGTCTTTAAATCCTTTATGATGTTTTATAAAGAGTTTTTTAATTTCTAACTCATATCCCACAATAGTGTCAAACTAGGTCTACAGTAAGGCCCACTGTCGTGCATTATTTCCTGATTGATTCCATCTCAATATGGTGGTTTCTTGTTTGTTACCCCTATGTAAATATGTTCTATATACACATACACTTGCAGTATCTAGATAGAGATGTAATTTCTTGGAAAGCACTCCATCTATCCTTTAACAATATTCTTGGAAATTTTATGATGCATTGAAACAGCCTTAGACTTATCTTTAGAAACATCCACTATGATCTCACTATAGTTTTCTAATTCTAGTTTCTAATGGTTGAATAAAAGTACCCTTTGATACCAATTATAAAAACCCAAGGTTATCATATATAGATATTATATCATTTCTGATGAATATTTATTACACTATATAAAAACACAACTATGTAGTTTAATGTATTTGGAAGAATTGAAGTAAAAACATTGTTCTATATGTGATCTACATCATCTCACACTACATTCTTCACAACTATAACCCTTAATAAACATATCATACCTAAAAAAATTCTTCATAACCTGGGAAAAGGAAACATAAGAAAGGATGATCTCAGTTTCATAGTAAGGATAAATAAGTGTGATACCTAAGTATATCACGAACATAACGGCGTGGGAATATGAGAATAACATTTTAAAACCAAACCTTAAATATCAATGATCATATAAATGAGTCATGGAATTAATAATTTCATCTCATATGACATGAATCATAAGATAATCAAAGAAAATGATCCATGGGAGAATGATGTTTTCATGAGACATAGAATTTTTGGCATACATATAATAATATAAAACCATTTCCATATTAGTAAAGGATCACTACTAAGGCTATCATACTGGACCTTTTTCACTCCCCAAACCATAATAGTATTCAATGTCTAATCCCATGGACATCATAGTGGAAAAATTCCCCTACATAAATAATTTCACCTCACATTCTAGTCTTATCAATCTAAAGAGATAAATATTTACGCAATTTATGGGAGGGAGATATAGGTCCTACCCACCACCTAATGAAAACCATATTTATGTGTTCTATTAGATCATAAACATTAATCATATCATAACCCAAGAAATGAAATGGGTATCATAAACATTTCATCATATCATAACCTATGGAAAAGATATATGTTTCACAATCATTTCACCATAGAATAACCTAGGAAGAGAAATAAGTTTCATAATATTCTTATCACGGTATTACCCATAAAAGTTATACGGATTTCATAAGTACCCTTCCATTAAAATATAAACCCTTCATAGAAAGAAAATTAATGGTATCCTTGGATCATATTTTTAGTAAGGTATAGTTAAAAACAACATATGTAATATTATATGGAAAATGATTTGGTAGATCATTTAAAAAATTTCATGTGAAAAAAATCAATCACACTTTTGAAAACACTTTTTAAAATGTAAAAAATATTTAAAACTTTTTTCTTTGAAAAAAACATGAAAACATATAAAATATTATTTGAAAATCATTTAAAACTTTTCTTAAGGAAAATATACTTCTCGATTTAAAAAACACTTCTTAAGACATAAGACATTTTGAAATCCTTTTTCTCTAAAAATTTCCACTATAACATATAAAATAATCTCTGAAAATCATTTAAAAAATTTTATTGAAGAAAATATCCATTCCACTTCGAAAATATTTTTTTAAAAAAATAAAAAAACTTATCATAATCATTTTCCTTTGAAGTAATTTTTTTAAAATATAAAACTTCTCTAAAATTTAAGGAAAATATTTTTTTTAAAAATAAATTTCGTAACTTATAAGGGAATCATGAAATCATTAAGATTTCATCACTGTGGGACATACTGTTTATGAAAGGAATGCTAAAAATAAATATTCTTTTCATATTATTGGTAAAATCGAAAGGGGTATTATTTTAGAAAATGACCTGAATATTCCTTTAGAAACCTTTTTTTAAAATTAAAATATGGTTAAAATTTCATTTGAAAAAAATAATAGTGAAATAAAGAATTTTTTAAAACATTTTTGAAAAAATAGTTTTTTTATGAAAATAGATTTTTGATAGAAGCAAGAAATATTGTCACATTCTCATAAAAACTTTTTCTTTATTGATTTATGTACCAAAGAGTGGAAATGGTAACATTACTTTAATATATAATGAATAACCTGGGGAGAATAAATTTCATGATATTTCATGTTATGTATATCATGAGACTTAAAAATTGGATCCTTAATCATAAATAATCCTGATAAATAATTAGATTGTAACAAAAATATTTAACTCTTGGGTAAAATTAAATCATAAGACCCATAATGGAATAAAATTAAAGTAAACCTAAAATATCATTAGGAAGAATAAATTGATAATATTACATGTCCATGGGGCTGTATATACATCTCATGAATTAATATAGGTGCATAACGTAACATACATCTCAATGAATGAATATTACGACAAAAATCCCTTACAATTTTTTATCTTTGGAAGAGTAAACCCCATGAAAGAGATATATTCAAATAGATTTGTAAGTAAGAATAATTATCAATATAATAATCAAAAAATATATTCATTTTCATTTTACATGCCACGTAAAAGGAACAAGTGGTGAATATGGAATGTTTATCAAAGAAGTAAAAATTGAGATTAAAATCAATTACATATTGAGTAACTTTGAATCATAATATCCATGAAATAATAACATAAATTGAAAAATTAATTATCATGAAATTAGGTAGATTTGTGATACATAACTTAACAGGGATTTATATACACCACCCAAAAAAATAAATTGTTTATAATGAATAAGTATTTTAGAAACAAAAGTGATAGTAGAAATCCCCTTACCATATGTCTTGACTTCCTTTACACACGTTAAACCAACATTATAATAAATATATGTTTATTATAAATATTTAATATAAAAATATTCATATATATCATAAAATTTTATATTTTCTTATGAATTTTTTTACCCATTTATTATCAATTTCATGTCAATGTCATGTTTCAGGTAATAACAACTTTTTTCCTTGTAAAATTTTTAACGTTTTATTTCTTGGTACAATTATTTTGATCATGATTCCATCATATTAAAAATATAAAAAATTATATGAATGTCATATATATTCAGTATATAAGTATTTATAGTATCACATAAAATTTAGTGATAGAAAACGAAATAAACCATTCATGTGGATGGTAAGCTGTACGTAGGCTTGAACATTGTTCCATTTATAGGTTGGATTAAAATCAGGAAAATGAAATGATATGTATTAAAATTACATTAATATGGTAATTTAATATAAGTTAAATATTTTTACTGAACCTATCCATAATAAATTCCATGTAAAGAATGACAGAATCACATCACTTCGCGAGGTGGTAGTCCGCCGTACACATGAACGACCTTATTGTATTCATACAAAATGGATATCATGATTATATGTGTGAAATAATAATTAAAGATTAATAATAATATAAAAAATCATATATTATATATATAAATCATAAATACATAATTATTCCCATCCTTGAGAGGTGGTAATGGAAAAGAAAACATCGGTTCACGAGGCAGTAGTCTGCCGCACACCTGACTGATGATTTTGTAATGCATTTGATGGAAGTGTGTGATGTTTTAGGTGACACAGTTAATATAAAAACATATCAGTATATGTATTATACTTATTTTATTATAAAACAATGATCTAAAAATAATTTATGGAGGTGGAGGAATATATAATACAAAAACACTAATTGATGAATGTTACCTCTTTTTTAGGTATCCATCATAGGTTTGGACTAAAATCCTTCAATGTTTAAAATTATGTAAAAAATATGGATTTTTGGATGAGATTATGGAATTTGGGAATTAATTTTTGTAGGTATTTTTATAACCAAATAGGTTTGAAGGTGTGAAGAAAATAGGAGAGGGATGGCATTTTACAAATGATGTGAGTTTCAGACATGTAAAATTTTGAAAGAGAGAATTCCAAACATGTTTTAATATGTCAAAAGGGAAAATTCATGGCCGATATAAAACCATAGATGTTTAAGGGAATATATATTGGTAGAAAATAGTTTTTATACATCTGTACGGTTTCCTTAAAAACTTATATTTTTATTTCAACCTCTGATAAACATATGTTTAACTTAACTATGATAAATAATTCTTATTATTTTCACTATTATTTTTTATCAAAAATAAAGTTGGATTTATTAGAAATAAAAATTATGATGATTCCAAATCTGGAATCCTCTTTTCAAAATTCCATTCAAAGTAGGGGAAAAATTAATTTAAACATAATCATGCTGATGTGATGAGAAAATATATTTTTGTAGATAAAAAATGGTTTAGATAAAAAATGATCAAAAGTCTAAAAAGTTTTAATATAAAATATAAAAATAAAATTTAATAAAATCACATAAATTGGATTAATTGATGTATAATTAATATAATTATAAATTAAATTAAATTTAATATATAATTTAACTTTGAAAATAATTTAGGTGAAAAGACAGTTTTAAACTAAAATTCTATATTTTTCCCTATTCGTCAAAAAAATAACCTTTTCAAATATAATCCCAAAAATTATCCTTAATATAATTATTATATTACTATTTAGTATTTTTATTTTATCAAATTTATAATTTAAAAGTGGAAAAATTTAGTTTGAAAATAAGTGATCCATAAAAAGGTTACAAAACTGCTTTTTAGAAAAATAATATTGTTAAGCGTAATCTTGTATTTGTTATTATCTTTTGTCTAAAAAAAATATAAGATGAATGATAAATTTTTATTGAATATATCATATATAAATTTTATTAAAACCATTAAAAAATGTGATTTGGTTAATTTATTGTTATAAAACACACTTGTGCGCATAAAAAGTGTTTTTCTAGAAAACGTTTTTCTCATATTTTCAAAGGGGTTTTATTTTCATTTATAATTAATTTTTAACCAAAGAAGTCATTATATAATCATTTGTAAACCATATTTTCCAAATTTAATTAATCTTATTCAGACCCTCTATTCCAATGGCTAGTTTATAAGTATCAAATTGAATAATAATATTTAAATTATATGTCGTGTTCTGTTTAAACCCAGTCTTGTGTGTGATGAAAGATAAATTTATAATTGTGTGTAACCTAAGAAAAAATTATTATTTCATTTAATTAATGATAAACAAATTTTAATATATCGAAAAATTTATATATATATTGGAAATAAATTCACACAATCTTGGGGTGTTACACCACCCCATGGACTATTGAAGATAGGATTTAGGGATCACTCCCATTCTCATTACTGGCTTAGGGGGAGTCATGGATGGGTTTGAATGTGGAATAATGGCTCCATATAGAGTTTCTGGTTGGATTTTTGTGTAATAACCTATTATAATTGGATTATATGGTAAGGGTTCCTTTTTACATGAACATAGAATATGACATAGAATAAGGACATTGGATATGGATGAAAAGGTCCATAGTGATTATGAGTACACAATTAGATTGTTTATGAATTGTTACTAGAGGGATAGAGTACCATTAGTATTATAGTTATACATGTGTGGGTTTGTACATCATATAGTAATATTTAATTATGATTATATTTATTATTTATTAAACTAATGTTGTTTTTAATCTTTCATAGTGTAAATAGAAACATGATGATTTTCCTTGGGATGGTATTTTTTTCATATCATTTCAGTACCTATGTAGTAATGTATTAATATAGAGAAAGATTTTGTACGTGAGGTTAATGTGGTTATTTATTGGATTCTGAATCCTATAACATCATATTTGTGGGTATTGAACTTGTAGTCCTGACTATAGAAATATTCAATTTATAAGGAATTTATTTCAAATAAGGTAATATTTATATGGTTAGAGGACATAGAGATATAATTTTACCTAGACATAGATATTAGGGATGACTAGATTATATTACCGGTAATATTTTTATATGAGTAATCATATAAATTTTTGATATTATACTATAAAATCATGAAAACTATATGGTTATATAAAGTATGATTTGAGACTAATACATAAAGCAATAATATCAAAATACTTCTTTTAGTTATTATATTTTAACTTCTATTACGATTATGTTATGAAACACTAAAGGAATAGATGAAACCATCATAATTGAGTATTATGGTGGATATTTTATTGAGGAAACTATCATGAATATGTCCCAAGTCATTCAATAAAAACCTGTTTGAAATATTATTCTCCAGAAAAAAATTACTGATATGAGTGATTTTGGATGAATTATTTTTATAATATTAATATGACCAAAACTCCTAGAAGTATAAGAATAGAAGAAATATATTTACACTAGGACATTATATGAGTCACTTGAATCAACCACCCAAGTCAAATCCTGGCATGAAATGTTAAAATGATCATCTTTATAAACTAAAATGATATAATAATTAACATCTAAAACATAATTTTATCAGGTTTTTCATTCCTAATTCCATTTCCCATCCTTCATATATCAACACTCCATATCATTATTTTATCCCACCAAAACCTCTCATATCATATATGTTACGGAAATTTTGATGACATGACCCAATGCACTAAAACCACTACTGGGCCGATAATAATCCAACTGTGAAACCCAAATGCACCTCTAATAGGCCTAGGGATGAAAAAATTAACAAATAAGTTATATCACACACATTAGAGGCCATGGACTATAAAAATACTTAAAACAAAAATATTAAAAATTATATCTAAAAATTCATACCCCATAAAAATCCAACTATAGTATAACATGCATTTGACAATGATAAATTTCCAGACAAAGAATAAAATACCAATTATAGTACATAAGTGTGAAGAATAATTGAAAACATCCAAATGTAAATACCACCCTAAAAAATGGGGCATAAATTACTCCAAACCCCAATAATAATGAAACTAAAATGACAAAAAATGAATGCCACCGGGCTCCTCTAAGAACATGCCCCACCAGTACCACTCCCATCAAAATCACAACCGAGTCATGCACTGTCTGTATATAAACATCATGAATGGCCTCAAAAATCATGTATGATTGAGTTTAATAATAAAAGTTAGGATTATATAAAAACAAAATTTATAGAATCAAGTTATAATGTTAGAAGAAATATGATAAACATATATCTTATTTAGGGGTATAAGTCACAAAGGATAAAAGTGATCTTGATCTTTATAGATCAAACTCACAGAATATGTGTATATAATAAGAAAAAAATAATTATATCATGAAAAAACCCAAATAACCAAAATTTACTATCTTTCATAACATATACATCAATCCTATATAATATTAGTGATGGATTTGTTACTAACCAGAAAGTGAATTAAAATTGGAGTACCAAATACTATAAATGATCATATCCTTATCAAGTGGTATGTGTAGCAATTGATGGTGGTACCTACCATATATGTTACGCCCTGACCCTAGTTACCCAGAATCGGTGCATTATTTTAATACATTAGCATGATTATAATGAATCACGTCCTGGAAGACTGAACAATTTAGTATTCTTGGAAGATAGATTAGATACATGAATGTTACATTACACATTAGATAATAAAACACAAAATAGATTACCCTTTTAGAACTCCATTATTCCTCTATCTTAACCCTAGATATCAATCATAATACAATTATTGTAATATTTGGAAAATAAAACATAAGAAAGGGGTGAGATCAGTTGCTCAGTAAGAGTAAGCAATATAGTGGAAGATGACATAAACATTAGGAATGGTGAATAATTGAAAATACATGACTTTATAAATAACAAACACGATCACTTTATGGCCGGAATATGATCTTAGTAAATAATGCCATAATAAAACATAATCATGGGTATTATACTAGTCTAATAACCATATGAAATATCCGTAGCTAATCTCATAATGATGGAATGCATAATGCCAGACATCATAGCCACATAGTCAAGGCCTCATGCCAAGACTAAAAATAATATTTTGTCAAGGCCTTGTGCCAAGACACTAGTTTGTCTCATGAGACCTACCGATGCATCGAGGTACTATAGTGGTCTCCAACCATCACATACTAATTCCAATGCATTCCTCATATGAAAGGGTGAAACATAATCTAAACATTCGTATTAAAACTAGCATACGAAATCTCAATATTTTAACCACAAACCATGAAAGGCATAAAAATAGAACATCCACAGTTAAACATAACTCATTAGATACAATATAAAAGATTGTATTATAATAAATTATCCTCGATCAAGAATAATGAAGGATATTGACAGAGATTAAAATAATCATCAAAACTATTTGAGAGAAATATCCCCCTTTTTCTTGAAAACATTAAAAAGTCTTACTATTTATCAAGAAGTCATTTAAAAATAGATTTTTGAATCAAAGTGTCCCATACCACATTAAATGTTTTAAAAGGAATTTTAATTTTAAAACATTAATGTCCATATAAATAAATCCTTAAAACCATTTTAAATCATGGACATTAATGAGAAAGATTTAGAAGAATAAATAATTTAACCATTTAAAATGATATTTTAGTTAGAGTTCCTAACCAAAAGAGAGACACTTGAATACAAATAATTGAGGTAATCAACACTCTAAAATATCATGAGAATAAATGGATTCATGAAATATTATGTCAAAGTACAATATATAAACCATATAAAAGTAAATTTGTGTATAAAAACAATGAAATCTCAATGGAATGTAAATTAAGATGAAATCCCTTATAAGGACAATATCCTTAGGTTAAGGATAAATCAACAACAAAATTATGTGTGAAAAATATAAATACACCCAATATGATTGGATATTTAGTGTAAATAAATCAGAGGACATTCACACATATTCTTGTAAATAGAACACCAATGACTTGGATGTTTAACTCAACGAATGGAAATTGAGGTAAGATTACTCTTATCAAGTTCATATCAATGACTTGAGAATTTGTCAATGGAGTGATTATGTGTATCAAATTTATATACAAAAAAAGGGTAGTGGAAATTACTTCATAAATAATAAATAGTGATTTCACACATAATATGGGAGTAAAATAATCAATGAAGTATTCGTGAAGACAAATGAATGGAAATTGAAATTTGAAATTGTCTTACCCATTTGGTAACTCACGAAACATACACCTCATGAAAGAAGGATCATAAAAAGAAGATGTAATTACCCATAAGTTAAGTCTATTACACAAATATACAATCATGGGAAGTACATACACCACAGAAAATGAAATAGTGGCAATTATAGCATGGATCTCACGGGAATAAAAATTGAGATGAAAACCCCTTACCTTGTGTCCGACTTGACTTGTTCATTCTTTAATCTCCTAAATAATAAAATAAAGATAATTAATACTTTCATAGGAACATTTTTCATGTTTATTATTCCTTTTTATCACATATTACCATGTTATAAACATTATGTAATCATTTAAGTTGATAATAGTCATTTTGTCGATATTTGGTACTTGAGTCAAAAATGAACTTGTTATAATTACCAATTGTCGATGTGGTCAAAATTCAATTATCTCTAGTATCATATTCATGATTTAAATATCTTATATATCATATATATCCAATATAAATATATATATATATATAGTTATTTCATGATATTTGGAGATAAGAAATGAAATACATCGTTCATGGAGATGGCAAGCCGTACGTATGCATGAATGATACTTTTATTTATATTTCATATTTAATGAAATGAAATCATAATGATACAAAGGTTTATTATAATTCCAGTATAATATCATATTATATATGTGTTACATAATTTAATTTACTCCATACTTTATACGTTCCATGTATGTCATTAACGAATAATATCACCTTGAGGGGGCAGTAGTCCGCACTTCCTCAAACAAAAGTATCATGTTCATAGATATTGAAAATCATAAAGGTGTGTTTGTAAATGAAAATTAGAGAAGTATAGAGAAAACATATAAATAAAATATATATCATATATAAATATAGTTCCATCATAATGACCACCATAAGAGGCAGTAGGAGAAAATTGAACAATCATCGTTTCGTGAGGCAGTATTTCGTCATCCACAGAAACAGTATGGTCTTTTCCCATTAGATGGAGGTGTGTGTAAGTGTAGCTTGAATACTTATCATAAAAAAAACCTAGTATATTTATGATACTGCTGTTTCTATAAATGTAATTATTAAAAAGAGTTAATGGGATTGGAGAAGTAAAATAAATGAAGATAACTTTAGGGAAGACATTACCTTAAAATTGGGTTACTTCCTTTGGTTTGAAATAAAAGGATTTCTTGAAGTGCCTTCTTCCTCAGGTAAGGCTTCTAGGTTTAAGGGGGGATCTTGATAGATTATTTGGGAATAGGTTGGATGAGAAAAGGGGCTTGAGATGTGTGAGTAATGTGTTAGAGATGAGGGCTTTTTATAAGGGGGAGGAGGGACTCTTTAGGAATGTGTGAAAAGATTATTTTATTATATAATGGTTTTTGGTTTCTAAATGTCCAAAAATAATTATAGTCGAAGATAAGATGACTCGTGGTTGAAATAAAATCATCCAATATTAATTGGACAGGTTTTGGATAATTTTTTAATCTTTATAATCTTATTTATTTAAATCATTCATTAATGAGGTAAACAATACATCATTATTGTGTCATAAATAATTTTATTTATTTGATGTCTAAATATTATAAAAAAATACAATGATGTAGGAAATATTTTTTTATTTCTAATGAATATATATATTTTATGGGATAACTTATATAACCACATGTAATAATTTATTTACTAAAAGATATATGTCTTAGTCATTTTTGCCTTTACTTAAAATTAATTAACATAAAGTGTCATTATCACTCTTAAGTGGCTCAATGGGTCCCAAAATAGACCCATAGATGATCATGGTTGTCCGTGACTCAACCAATAATATTAGTACAAGTGTTAAGGAAATTTTTTATTATTATAATATTCTTTTCACCTTAAATTACCATAGTTACTTTTAACTGCGGTAAATAAAAGTCAAAAGATATTATTTCCCAAAAATTATTCTAATCTCATTGAACCACATTTTACTTACTAATAATAACCATGAATGTCAAATTTTCTAAATTCAATTCAAATAAGCGGTAAAATTTCATTTAAATGATAATGTCAGATTTGTAACTATTACTTAGTTGTTTCACTATTCATAAAAAATTTATGTTTTTCCAGAAAAATACCTAAAATTTAGCCTAAGATATATTTGGTATTAAAAATTAAAAAATGAAGTCCATTTTACCAAATTCAAAACATAGAATTTGGATTGATTAATTTAAAATTAATTCTCTTTGTTAAAAAAAACATGTTTTTAAGTAATTTTTACTCTTAAAAGATTGACACTTGTTTATTTTCAATTTTAAAGTGAAATTACTTCGATCGAACAAAATTGGGTTAAATGTTAAAAATAAAATCTATTACACATTAAAACCAATTAAAAAGGTAATCTAACCATATAAATAAATTAGGTTAAAAGGTAGTTTTGAATTAAATTACAAAATTTCTCACTATTCATAAAAAATGAATATTATTAGAATAATACCAAAATTTAATCAAAAGTAAATTTTGATGTACTGATTCTAAAGAAGAATTTTGTTTTTTCAAATTGAATATGTAAAAGTTTCAAATATTGGATTTAAAAAGGGGTTTCCATTAGAAGGTGGTAAAATTGCATTTTTTGAAAAATAAATTTTTTTATCTGAAAAATTGAATTTGTTCTTATAATATGTCTAAGAAACACATAAAAAATATGTTAAAATTACATGGAGTATATAAAATTCAAAATCTAGTTAATACTATTAATAATTGTTTTTTGAATGGCTTGTTTGGTAAGTCGTGGTGCGCTCAAACTCAGTGTTGCATATATTAAAAGTTATTGAATTATTTTGAAGAGATAACATACCATGAAATCTTGGGGTGTTACATTCTCCCAGCCTTCAATAAATTGTGTCCAAAAATTGTGAAATTGTTATTTGAAAATTTAAGGTTAAAAATAGAAAATACCTTTGTGGAAAACCCAAATCAGAAATTGGGTTAACAAAATTTAGTTTTAATAAGAGGGAAAGGGAATGAAAAAATCACCACCAAATTATGATCTCGATTAGGTAAACATTGGTGGAAATTAGAGAAACATAATTGGAGGAAAATTTAAATATTTATAGGGAGTGATTGAGGTCATCAATCACAAAAAAGTGTAAAATTGAGGTCCTCAAAGCCATCAATCTATGATGATTTAAAATATCGTCGGT
The DNA here is from genome assembly GCA_963277665.1 of Viscum album. NCBI lineage: Eukaryota > Viridiplantae > Streptophyta > Magnoliopsida > Santalales > Viscaceae > Viscum > Viscum album. The sequence goes on along the minus strand of OY728141.1, from coordinate 929,616,096 downwards.
TCAAAAAAAAAGTAAAGAATTTAGATAACACATTATTGGTTTTAAAATCACTTCCCTAAAGTTTAATAATTAATTCATTCATCGAATAAGAGAAATAAAAAAATAAATTACAATTAGAGTTTCATCCTTCATCTAATTATTACCCCAAACTCATCTTTCACTCCAAACGATGAGTATTCAAGATTACTTGGTCACACCTGAAGCGACATAATCAACTTAAAGAGAATCACATAATCTACAAAGGATGAACTATATATTTCCCTTTTCGTTATAGATTATCCAGAACCAAAATTGTTAGTAAAATATCAGATGATTCCCAAAAAGGATAATCCTTTAGAGAAAGAAATACTAATCATAATTTCTAAAATTAAACAAAAAATACCCAAAGTTCAATAAATACCATTCAATAAACAATTATCCACAAAATATTTCAACATAATCCAAACTAATATTGAAACCCAAAACACATAATAATTTTCTTATGGAGTCTTCCATGTTAAATTGTATCTCTACATAACATTGACTACTGTTAATGTCACATACTTAAAATTAATTAACATAATCACATAGTCTCTATTATAGGTCAATAATTTCCATAAATAACCCAAATCACTATTAATCCAGTATAAAAACATAGATAAAAACCCACCATTACTCCTCAAATGAAATCCCAATAGTATTCTATTTTCCATAGGTATATAGTGTTACCAAAAGAGTGAAAATATTCATAAATAACATTTATCAATTAATCAAAAAATCATTTTCCTATAAAAAGGATAAATCATAAATTCCAAAAATCAACATATTCTTGATCCATAAAATCATTTAACAAAAAATAATTAGTCAAACTGACCAGGAACATCATGCAGTCCAGTGTTAGTTAATAAATCCCAGCCGCACTTTGGTTCTGGGTTCGATTCCCACAGCTTTGTCCGACGTGACTGGTTGTCACACAGTCTGCGTGTTTTCCTTTCTCAAAAACTATATATTTTTATAATATTCCAAAAAAATGAGAAAAATTCCTCAAAAATAGCCCTAACATATTTTAACCATAAATGTTATCTCATACCTTTCATTCTCATCCTAAAAATTAATAACATGAAATTGCCACAAATTCAAGGATCATATAAACCCAAATTGTTATTTAGAACTATATCCCCAAAAGAGGAGATAATTCTTCCCCAAATAGTATTTTCATATAACAAACTGTGGTGTTACACATACTAGAGAATATTCTTCCAATGTAATCCCATAAAAAAAGAGAACAAATACATTTGAACATTTCTCCATCCATTTATATGCACATATGTTTTTCCTTGAAAAAGAGGTTACCCTATAGAATAGGGCATTCACTCGGGTTATGCCCAGGTCCACTACATTAATGGAAATTGACTGTAAATGGATTCTTGGGATCATTTTTATTTTATTCCATAGTACTCTTCATTTTTCCTCGGAAATTATTTACTTTATGTCCTTCTTTCCCATACATAAAGCATTTATTTATTCCATTGATACACTTTTCCTAGGTGTCTCCTTCCATATTTACTACATGATGGAAATTGAGATTTCATTTCTCCATGGTCTCCACTACTAGAGCTCTTATCATTCACCACCTTTCTCTTCTTTGTTGAGTCAGATAGTTGGTTAATATATATGTTTTTTATCAGATTTTTGGAAAACAGATTCATCATGAACACGATATCTTTTACACCTATCAACATTCCATTTCATTATTCATTTCCACCACCGTTACCAACTTGTACATCATGTTCAATGTTACTATGATTTCCTTGGAATCCAGCCATTGAGTAACACAAGAAAGCATAGTGTGAGTCATAAAATCATTTAGGGAATATAATAAAACCTTATATTTATTCTAAAACACCTTAAGATAAACCAAGGTTATTTATTCTCATATTATATTAAAATCCATCAAATCAGTTTATAAACAAAATGTGAATTATCTTAATCATATCCCATGGGAGTGTCATAACCAAGAGTGCAGCAAGGCCCATTGTCATGTGCCAGGATACCCCTGGTCATGCCTGAAACTCTTTGTCAGAGTTTTTACTCCTACGTACATCTGTCCTAGAGCCGCCTCTACTTGCTCGTATCTAGATAGGGATTTATTTCATGATAAAACCCACAAAATATTTACATTACCAAAATTTTTGGATGTTCTTCTATACTAATCCTCAAATTCTATATTAGGGTCTTGGTTTCTAATTAGAGTATTTATAAATCTAGCTTCCAAGGTTTGTACTAAACTTCCTTTGATTCCAACTGTAAATACCTAACCCCAGTTACCCAAAGTTGGTGCATTATTTTAATACATTGGAATGATTACAAGGAATATAGTCCCTAAAGACCGATCATTCTATAATTCTTGGTAAATATATTATATACATGAATGTTACATTACACTTTAGAAAATAAAACACAACATAAATTATCCTTTGAGAACTCCATTAATCCCCTAGATTAACCCAGAATATCAATCATAATACACTTCTTGGAATCCTGGGAAAATAAATCATAATAAATTGGTGAGCTCAGATTCTCAGTAAGAGTAAGAAATACAGTGGAAGATATCATAAACATTAGGTATGGTGAATAATTGAAAACACATTCCTTTACAAATAATAAACATGAACACTTTATGGTGGGAATATGAGCAGAGTAAATAATGCCATAATAAAAACATAGTCATGGGTATTATAATAGTCAAATAAACACATTGAATATCAATATCTAATCTTATAATGATGTAATGCATAATTCTAGACATCATAACCACATAGTCAAGGCCTCGTGCCAAGACTACAAATATGATTTTTTCAAGGCCTTGTGCCAAGACACTAGTTTGTCTCATTGGACCTACTGATGAATCGAGGAGATATAGAGGGCTCCACCCATCACTTAATAAGTCCAATTCATTCCTCATATGAAAGGGTGAAATATAATCTAAACATTCATATTAAAACTAACATTCGAAATGTCAATATTTTAACCACAAACCATGAATGGCATAAAAATTTCAGATCCACCGTCAAACATAACTCCTTAGATACAATATGAAAGATTTTATTATAATAAATTAACCTTAATCTAGAATAAATAAGCATATTGACATAGATGAAAATAATCATCAAAACTATTTTAGATAAATATCCCCAGTTTTCTTGAAAATATTTAACAGCCTCAATATTTTTCAAGAAGCCGTTTAAAATAGATTTTTGAATCAAAGTGTCCCATATGACTTTGAAACATTAAAAATGAATTTTAATTTTAAAAAATTAATGTCCATATAAAGAAATCCTTAAAACCATTTTTAAATTGTGGACATTAATGAGAAAGACTTAGAAGAATAAATCTTTTAAACGATGAAAATGATATTTTAGTTAGAATTCCTAACCAAAAGAGAGACACTTGAATACAAATAATTGAGGTAATAAACACTTGAAAATATCATTAGAATAAATGGATTCATGATATACTATGTCAAAGTAAATTATATACACCATATAAAAGTGAATTGGTGAATAACAACAAAGAAATCTCAAAGGAATGTAAATTGAGATGAAATCCCTTATAAAGACTATATCCTTTGGTTAAGGATAAATCAATGACAAAATAATGTGTGAAAAATACAAATACACCCAATATGATTGGATATTCAGTGTAAATCAATCATAGGACATTCACACATTTTCTTTTAAATACAACACCAATGACTTGGATGTTTAACTCAATGAATGGAAATTGATTTAAGATTACTCTTATCAAGTTCATATCAATGACTTGAGAAATTATCAATGGAGTGATTATGTGAATCAAAAGTATATCTACCCAAAGGGTAGTGTAAATTACTAAATAAATAATAAACATTTATTCCACACATAATCTTGGAGTAAAATAATCAATGAAGTATGCGTAAATCCCAATGAGTGGAAATTGAAATATGAAATTCTCTTACCAATTTGGTAACTCACAAAACATACACCCCATGAAAGAAGGATCATACAATGAAGATTTAAATACCCACAAGTTAAGTATATTACAGAAATAATACAATCACCGGAAGTACATACACCACAGAAAAGGAAATAGTGGAAATTATAGCATGGATCTCATGGGAATAAAAATTGAGATGAAAACCCCTTACCTCATGTCCGACTTGACTCGTTCATTCTTTAATATCCTGAATAATAAACTAAAGTTAATTTATTCTTGATTAAGAACTTTCTATAAGTTTATTATTCATTTTCTATCACTTATTACCATGTTATAAACATTATGTAATCATTTAAGTTAATAATGGTCGTTTTTTCGATATTTGGTAATTGAGTCAAAAATGAACTTGTTATAATTAAAAATTGTCTATGTGGTCAAAATTCTATTATCTCTAGTATCATATTCATGATTTAAATATCATATATATCTTATATATCCATTATATATATATATAATTAATTCATGATATTTGGAGATAAGAAATGAAATGCACCGTTTATGGAGATGGAAAGCCGTACGTACGCATGAACACTACATTCATTTCTATTTCATATTTGATGAAATGAAAACATAATGATAAATATGTATATTATAATTACAGTATTATATCATATGATATATGTGTTACATAATTTAATTAACTCCATCCTTTACATGTTCCATGTATGTCATGAACGAACCATATCATCTTTAGAGGGCAGTAGTCTGCACTTCCTCAAATAAAATTATCATGTTCACACATATTGGAAATCATAAAGGTGTTTTTTTAAATGATAATTAAAGAAGAATAGAAAAAACATAATCATGATACATATCATATATAAATACAGTCCCATCATAATGTACACCATAAGAGGCAGTAAGAGATTGTTTAACAATCATCGTTTCGTGAGGCAGTACTTCGCCGTCCATAGAAACAATATTTTCTTTTCCCATTTGAGGGAGGTGCGTGTAAGTGTAGCTCAAATAATTCTCATAAAAACAACCTAGTATATTGATGATACTGGTTTTTTTATAAACTAAATTAATAAAAATAGTGTAGGGGGTTGTAGAAGTAAATTAAAAGAAGAGAACTTTAGGGAAGACGTTACCTTAAAATTAGGTAACTCTATTTGGTTTGAACCAAAATGATTTCATGAAGTTCCTTATGGCTATGGTAAGGCTTCTAAGTGGAAGGTAGGGATATTTAGATATTATTTGGGTACTGGTTGGACACACCAAAGGGCTTGAGAGGTGTGAGTAATGGGATAGAGATGAGGCCTTTTATAAGGGGGAGGAGGGGCTCTTTAGGAAAGTGTGAAAATATTATTTTATTATATAATGATTTTCGGTTTCTAAAGGTCCAAAACTAATTATAGTCAATAACAAGATGACTCATGGTCGAAATAAAATCATCCAATATGAATTGGACAGGTTTTGGATATTTTTTTAATCTCTATAATCTTATTTATTTAAATCATTAATTAATGAAGTAAAAACTACATCATTATTGTGTCATAAATAATTTTATTTATTTGATGTCTAAAAATTATATAAAAATACAATTATATTGGAAGTATTTTTATCTTTCTGACTTATTTTTATAGTTGAAGAGATAACTTATATAACCCCATGTAAATATTTATTTACTAAAAGATATATGTTTAAGTCATTTTTTTCTTTACATAAAATTAATTAATATAAAGTGTCATTATCAATATTAAATGGATCCATGGGGTCCCAAAATCGACCCAAAGATGGTCATGGTAGGACATGACTAAAAAAATAAGGTTAAGACAAGTGTTAAGGTAATTTTTTATTATTATAATATTCTTTTTACCTTGAAATACCCTATTTATCTTTTACCACGGTAAATAAAAGTCAAAAGTCACTATTCACCAAAAATTATTATCATCTCATTGAACCAAAGTTTACTTACTAATAACAATCATGTATGTTAGATTTTATAAATTCAATTCAAAAAATCTGTAAAATTTCATTTAAATGTAAAAGTCAGATTTTTAACTACTACTTAGTGGTTTAACTATTCATCAAAAATTGATGTTTTTCAGAAAAATACCTACAATTCATCATAAGATATATTTGATATTCCAAATTCAAAAAATTAAATCTATTTTATGAAATTCAAAACATAGAAGTTGTATTAATTAATTTAAAATTAATTCCTGTTGTCAAAACAAAAAATGAGTTTTAATGAAATTTTAACTATCAAAAGATTGACACTTGTTTATGTTCAATTTTAAAGATAAATTACTTAGAAAGACAAAAATTGGATAAAATGGTAAAAATTTAATCTAATTACTCTTTAAAACCAACTAAAAAGATAATCTAACCATATAAAAAATTAGATTAAAGGAAGATTTGAATTAAAATAAATTATTTCTCACTATTCATACAAAAATGAATATTATTAGAAAAATACCAAAATTTCTTCCAAAGTACATTTTGATGTCCCAATTATAAAAAAATTTATTTCATAAAATGGAATATGTAAATGTGTCAAATATTGGATTTAAGAAGGGTTTTACATTAAAAGGTGGTAAAATTGCATTTTTTTGAAAAATAACATTTTTATCTGAAAATTTGAATTTTTTCTTATAATATGTATAAGAAACACATAATACATAAGTTAAAATTATATGGAGTATATAAAATTCAAAATCCAGTTAATACTATTCATAACTGTTTTTGAATGGCCAGTTTGGTAAGTCGCGGTGCGCTCGAACTCAGTGTTGCGTATAGTAGAAGTTATTGAATTATTTTGAAGAGATAACCTACCATGAAATCTTAGGGTGTAACAATATATTTTTAGGAAAAATAACCCTTCACTAAAGGGGTTACATAATCAACTATATATATAAAGGACCCATTCCATGGAATTGGTGTGCCACTAGAGGGTAATTGACGTAATATCTTCTTCAACTATCTCTCATGTACTCCATTGTTATCTTAATGAATCAATATAATTAAAAATTATAAAATACCACACCACAAATTAATACATGGTAAAGATATAAAAACATATCATTTTATTCATAAATTGTATATAATTTACTTCTAATGAATCAAAAACTATGTCTTTAGATATAATATGTGATGATTATGGAGATATGTTCAGTATAAAACTTCTGGCATGGAGCACAAGGAATTTAGTAAACAATAGTTACAATGAAAATTCCCTAATGATCCAATTTAAATGGGAGAAAATTACTTGGAATGTTTAAAACTTACATAGTATGGGAATTTACTATCATGGAAATCTATCATATATCCTAAGAACATGACATGTACTTTAGTCCAACTAATGTGTTTGTTGAGTCGTTTTCATAAATGAAATATTCCAAATAATTTTTTTGAATCATAACAATATTTATGATTTTTATATGTTGACACCTGTGTGTTTTCTATTATATATATTTCATCTTATGAGTTACATAATAATTCAATATTTTGAATTTTCATCTACAAAATATATTGATTCCAAGCATTGACATTTTGAAACACCATGAAGTCACTAGAACTATTTTATAAATAGAAAAATATTTTATGAAAATTGATTTTTTATATGTGATGATTATGACCAAATAAATAAGAGGTTATATTAATCTTTTATAACTCAAATAACCTATAAATTAGATACCAAGGGTCAAGGATCAAAATCCAATTGAACTAATTTTGAGATATTTTAAATATTTTGTTAATTGAGATATTATGTTGGTTTTATTTTTCAACTTGATCTATATGATTCATAATACGTGAGGTTTTATAGTAAAATAACTTAGATTCATAGTAGATAGAATTATATTAATGATATTGTGAGAATATTTACGTTTTGAGGATTGGATCTTCTTCTTATGACCCATGATCAAAGAATACATTGGGAAAATATTATACTAACATTTCTTCTAAAAAGTATTTGTATATGTTCATCTATTTCAGATCTTTCTTTATTAAAGATGTTTTTGGGATTGGAACTCTATTTTTTTTACTTTCAATTAGTGAAATATTGGGACATTACTTACTTTATTCTCTATTAAATAAGATATTGGGCAATATCTTGAGCTTTTAATCCCCTATCATAGAGGTTTACATTCTAAAAACTATATACCTTTCAGTAGGGGAGTTTATTCTCATAGTTATTTTGATAAAAATAAATGTGTTATGGAGACAAGAACTATTATATTATTAAAAAACATTTCTTATAAATTTATGAATATTTATCTAAAACTATATGGAATCATATTAATTTATATGTTATTCTTTATATTTTTATTCTTTTTATCATTGTTTTATTTGGTTAAGTCTTATCTTATAGATACCTTATATTATGTTGCTTTTATTTAATGTTGTTACAATGACATGTTAGAAACTATATCCTAAGTACATGACATGTACTTTAGTCCACGTAATGTGTTTGTTGAGTCGTTTTCCAAAATGAAATATATCATATATCCTATGTACATGCATGATTCCCTTTAACTTTATGTTTCCCCTTACCAAAGTTCCATTAATTGTCTAATAATGATCCCTTCATCATCACCCATACCCTCCCAAATCCATTACCACATTCCTCTAGAAGACAGATTGTGCACACCCTTCCTATATTAACCCAATCCTCCGACCATTATTCAGCATTTCTCTTTATTCCCATGAACTTATCATAGAATGAGAAATACGAATAATGGTATTTAATAATAGGGGTTCAGGGGATGTATAGAGACCCAATGTAATTTCTCATTCATGTTCTACAAAAAATACTATTTTTATTAGAAGGATAAATTCAATAAATTATTATTAATTATTCATGATAATTTTGACAGATGAACAATAAAATTTTGAAAATATTTTTAGAGAAACAAAACATTATAGAAACCATAAGAAAATCATTTACCAAAATGATAATATTCTTCAACCAGAATAACGAGATACCAATATGATGATGCACTAGGGAAAATAATTAAATTATGTCATGAATTTTTATTACTAATCCATGTTGTCAAAGGTGGTAATGATTTTTATCTTATATAAGGTGACATAAAGTTATTTAAAAATTAATATAGAGCACATTAATGTGAAAACTTGAAATAAAAATATTTCCCATTCTAACATAATTTAATATTAATAGCTTATTCAGTTTATTACTATCTTAGTAAATTTTTCATGTTGGAACAAAGATGAATTTAGAAATTTTACCATGAAACAATGGATAAAATACTCAATATAAGAAAATATTAGAGACTAAATTTACTTACATCATGGATTTGACAATAAATATTTGAATATATTTCCTTGATCTGTTTTTTCCACAGATAACACCTATGAATAATGTGAGAAAGTCTCCAAAGATTAAAGAATGATTGGAAGAATATCCTCTAGGATTCTTCTATCAATGGATATGACCTCTTCCATGGTAAATTTCATAAAATAATACTTATAAATAAATTCTATGTCAATGTTTCATCAACTAATTATTGAATATAAGACCATGATATTTCTTAGATTGAGGCCGCAATCTTGAAAATAAAAATTATAAAATTCCTTTGAAAACCCATTATTTTTTTCACAACCAATGTGTTGAAATATTTCAAGGGAACCCCATTAAAATATATTAATTATTTTCATGTCTGTAGTTGAAGATAATATATTTTATATATATTGTAAATTTGCAAAGTACTGTTATCGTAAATAAAACTCGGGTAAGGAGACGAGGGTACTGTGATTGCATCTGATTCTCTTGTTCTCATGTCCTCTCCTTAAGATGATTTATCTTTCATATGGTACACACAAAATTAATTACTCAATGATTAAAGATCATCTCTGAGTGATACTTGATAGAAACAAAATATTCCATGATTTTTGTTTCATCCTCAAAATTTGTCTCACCATATTATATAATGTGTGATGGACCACGCACATAAAAACATAGCTCTAACTTGAGTAAAATATTCTACACTCGATCTATCTATCGGTGTAATGAAGGATTCTAGGAAATCTCACCCACCCTATGTATAATCTTAAATGGTATGATGAACCAAATGAAAATATTTCTACCATAACTAAGCCTCCACAAACAAAATTGTGTTGAGACTATAAATAATGAATAATCTCACTCCTTGTAGCATCCTGACCATAGAACCACTAAAATGATGCCCAGAACTGATTCGAAATGAAGCCTCAAGCGCGCCTCCCAATACACTGGAGGCTACATACTAACAATTATGGTCTAATTGATGTATAATGGGGAGACTATACCCTCTAGATCAGAACTAAATACTACAGAAACAATAATAAATTAATAGTGGGGAATATAATAACAAATGATCATAAATAATAAAATAAAGAGTTAGCATGCATGAAAAAGCTAAAATATAAAACTACAAATAGAAATCATCTATAGATAAAAAAATATAAAAAAATTACCAAAATACCAAAGGGAAATATCCATTAGAATCATGAGCTTCAGCTTAGTCCTATATTCATAATCTCCCAAGTACATGAATTACAACACAAACCATAAAACATAGTCCTAAACCTAAAAAGCTGATGTCTATCTATGTACCAAATGGAAACCCACACTTCATGTGAGATATAATCAGTAGGACACCACCAACGGTGTCTAAACCTATAAATTATGTGAATATAAAATAGAAACATGAAGTTATATTAATATAAATAAATAAATAATAAATAATATCATGTCGGGCTCTGGTTCCACGAAGGCACCTGGCCGACTATAACTAATTTTTCCAAAGCATGGATATAATTGATACCCTAAAATCATATATATATATATATATATATATATCCATATGTAAGATAATAATTTTCACTAATATACATGCATTAGTGTGGACCCATGGTTTAATACCAAGGAATCCACATGAGAGGATCACATATCAGATAAAAGTAAGCATGCCCAAGGTTGCAAACCCCCAATCCCAATATAATGTACGCAATGCCCAGGGTTACATACCCATGTATCACAATATAAGGGACTTCATGCCCAAGGATCCATATGAAAGTGTGGCAATATGAGGGATTACTTAACCAGGGTTACATAACCAATTATCAGAATATAAGGGACACCATTTCTAGGGAATAACACCCATACTCATAATATCAAGGATTTAATAACCATTTAAAGTTTATGAAAACACCTTTAATAGTTCATCTATAAGTTCAAATAATTGGAACATGATATGGTCTGACCATTAACTCTTCCATCAACCCAATTACACAATTTGATTCATTTATTAATTTTTAAAGATTCCATGTATAAGAACATTTCATATTAAATTTCAATTATAACTGATAATGGAGTCCACGTACATGTACATTCCATATATCACCTGAGTATTCTAATTAAATATCCCCTTTTTGTTACATAAGACAGTTCACCTCAAAAGTTATTTTATTAAAAAATAGAGGCTGATCATAATATTATTTATTTAGGAAAATTTAATCATTTATTCAATTAAGGATATTCATGAAACAAATAAAGGTTATTAGAAACATGAATAGAGATGTATAAAAATTTTCATATAACAACACACCCTAAGGGGTGGTTTAGTTAAATAGGAAGTCATCAATTCTGAGGTAAAACTTGTTGAACTCACTAAATGTGGTGGTTTAGTTAGAGGTTTCTAACCATCAACTATGTATAGTTGTGTCATATCATGTCTAAACAAGGTCTAAATATTTAATTTATGTTTTCAAAAATTTAGGAGAAACACACAAAATATTTGATATTCATCATCATGATAAATGTTTATAAATAATGAAACATTGAGGGAAATCATATAGACCACCTACTTCATGATGAACATAGTACCCTAATCCAATATTAGGATTTGGTACAAACATGTTTTCATGAAATTGATGTAATTTTTAAATACCAAGAAAATTTGGTTAATTTTCTTTCATAAAGACATCGCTCAGCATGACTACAGAAAATGAGAATATAAGGACAATAAGTTGTAGAATCATGACTAGACTTACAATTAATCCATGGAATCGTGATTTGTTCATCAGATGAAGTATATCCACAATAGGAGAGGAAGAGGAAGGAGAGGTGTCAGTGGAGATCTTTTGACTGAATGGTGATGGAAAATGGGGTAAATCACATTTAAGGTTAGAGGGGAAAAATGTAATTTTTCCCCTTTTATATAATGTTCATGGTTAGGACACATATTTTTTCATACCATGAGCTCGCCATGTAGAAAACACTATCCAATATCCATTCACATAATGTTTTGGCCCCATAGTTTTTCCTAAGTATGAACCAAAAATGCAATGCTATGAGTTATGGGGCACTAAACATGTAGATATGAGCATGGTTTGGAAAACCATGTATAGAATGTGCACCCATATATGCAATTTATTATAGGAATTATACAAGGCCATGCTTCCCAACATGTATAGTTTAGAAAACCATTTGACACACATTATATGGGTGTATGGTTTCTCATGAGGGGACACAATGTTTAATCACACCGTGCATCCTATCTATTTCTCCCATAAAGTCATATTTTTTAGCACAATTCCCCTAAAAATCATCCAAACAAGCATGAGGACTCTGAAGACTTAAAAAACATCCAAAATCTACTCTTTCATGTGTTTGAATTCACATATTTATAGTCTGAGGATCAATTGAAAATTAAAACCATCCACAAAATGGAAAAACACACATTTACTTGAAAATTCCCACCCATACAAAACCCGATACAATAAAATATCCTCACCTTATAACTTCTTCTACCCGATAAGTGTTGGGGAAACAATGGTAAAAAAAATTGATGAACCCAGATCAATGAATCTTTCTCTAATGTTCATGTATTGTTTTCCCAATTCATAACACACCTGTAAATGATACCTTAAATATGTCATACCTGAACCATTAAAATTGATTCAATTCAAGTATCTTAATAAAAAAATCAAGAGAACACATATATAATACTTTTTAACATGATGCATGATCACGTTATCATCTCTTAGATCATTTAGAGTATGGATATCCCAACCATACGATGTAGCCTCAAATAATCAATTTTAACTTATGGTACCCCAAATAAAATAATTTACTCATGAAACACATACATAGAGTTTTTGAAAAATTCCTAGAATATTTATCAAATTTCACATTAAGAAACTCCCTTCAGACCTTTATTTGATCAAAAAAGTCAAACTCCAGTCAACCAAGCTCAAAATTATCATGTCAGATTTTCCTTTAAAAGACTCAGTCTACCTTTTAGGATTCACCTGTCTCATCTTGATCGTCTTCCACAAAAAATTTAATCACCAACCATATCCCACTAATTTAGGGAACTCAAGTTGAACCAATTCAAGTTGACTATCTTGGAAATAATTTTCTCCTATGGTCGATGCATCACCAAAACCTGATTCCAAATCCTTATCCAAATGTGTACTTGGATTCTTCCAAGAACACTAAACATATCCTAAATCATGTTCTATGGATGATACCAAGTAAAACCATTTACCAAGGAAAATTATCATCACGCAATAGCACCATCAATGACACTATATCGATCCAGCATCCACAGATCATCATAAGCAACACTAGGCCCAATAACCACATCTAGATTTCACCCAAATCCATAATAATACCAATACATAGAATTTAATAATAAATATAACCAAAATATGATTCATTTATTTATTGTAATATGAGTTCCAAATCAACTATGACATAATGGGGCTCATGGCTCCATGACGTTTCACTCTATAAGGTCACCCAACAGTGAATGAGGTATCAATTCCCACCTTAGGAGTATAGTTTTCATCATATTAGTGAAAAATTTATGATTACCATATCCTATTATCTATAGATCCTCTAAACTAATAAATGGAATTGATAAGATCCCACTCATCATAAGAACTAGCATAAATATCATCCATCGCCTTATCTCACTTCTAGAGAATGGTTCTCATGCAGAATGCAGAATTGAATTAGAAACCTAGTCATCATCCTCCAATGGTCAATGGTGTACTATGAACCATCACTATTATTATAAAACTACTCCTTTAGTGAAAATTTCAAGGATCCCATTCATAAAAACATTACAGTTTTTCAAAAAGGTATCTTGATGAGCAAATTATTCTATTTCTGTATACATAGAGAGATGTTAAGATAGCAGAATAATTGCCTCTAATCTAGGGTCATACAAATATTTTATCAATATTCTTGTATAACTCCCTCTGAGTAATACAATTATCAATAAGGAAACACCTACAATTTCTAATTCCTAGCACCTTTTCTACAAAAAATGCAAGGGTTGGTCCACCCACAATTAAACATCCCACATCACCCGATTTATTCTTGAACTATCCCTCCCCATATGGAACTTCTTTTGTTTACCCCAATGCTTCGAGTCACCATTACCACATATATCATATTTTAAACCATTGACCATTAACCCTTACTCAAATTCTCACTAATGATCAATTCTAAATAGTTTTATTTTGTAACAAACATGAGATAAAATTACCATAAACAATGGTTTTACATCCTATACCACCTAGTATGAGCTTGACTCATGCAACCATTAGTTGTAAATCAATAAGGTCAAGCTGATAACATTATGCGACATACCATTTTTAATTAAGAATAATTTTCCCTTGAAACTCCACTTTAAAATCTATATCAAACACACGCCAAAATTTATCAAATGACCACCCCTGTCATAACCATAAAGACTAGAAAATCATATCTCACAAGTTCCCCTTAGACAAGTAATTGATTACCAACATGGGTCTGAATCAGTGTAATGGAAACAAGATCGCCCACCTAGACCTAAGCTCTAAAACACAAGAATTATATAACACTAGGTTGAACATTTACACAACATATAAAACACCTAAAAACCTATTTAAAATTGGAAAAAATTATTTTTTTTATAGAATCATCAACATACAATGGTTAACAACCATAAAGAATACATATGTAATCACATGAAAAAATCTGGCTACTTATCCCTGATCCATGACTAAGAATATTATTAGTGAGTCCTCATTTAAAAGTTTCAATGATAATATTGAATGAAAATTGTTTACAAAAATATTTTTATCCATATTTTGTAACACTCCCTCAAGGTTTGTCTTACCAGACAACCACCTATCTACCCCGGGGGTTTCATTTATTTATCAAGAGTCCTTCAAGAGAAAAATATTAACTAAATGAAACATCACATCAAAAAACTAATGGCAAGAAATTATCATTGAATTTAGTTCAGAAGGATTTACCATAACTGGGCTAGATCCTTACACAATTCATCAACCCTAAAATAAGGCAATGCTTAAAAAAACCCTCGGACTATACTCTTATCATCTATGTCTAAAAAACTGAAAATAATTGAATAGGGCTACATGGGAAATGTCTATGTTCCCATATGGAGGAAACATATAAAACTATTCCTTACATGAGGACTCATGCTAATAAAACATCTAAAATATTTTACACTATGTAATTTAAAAAATATTCATTTCATGATTTCATATTCCAACGGTATCATCTTCAAATTGATATAGAAACTATACCATTTACATTATAAAGATGACATAATGATATATTTGTAAATTTTGAGCATAAATACCTTTTTATCTCATTATTTAATCTACTTATATGGTAATCACAGTTATCTACTATTAAAGATATTTTCAATTTTAAATATATAGAGGAAAACATTGTTTACATTGTAATTGGAATTTCAATTAACTGACACTTCAAAATTATTATTCACAAAAGTAGATGACATGTCTTTTATCAATTAAAGGGACTTTTCAAGTATGATTCCACCATAATTTTATAAGTAACACGATATAATTTTCTATAGAAACTTTAAATAACCATTCCATTAGTATGAATATACCCCCCATGGGTTCAATACCCTGTCATAGAAGAAATAAGGTGACCAACAATGGTATTTTCATAAAATTAAAGATTTTTAAAACACCTTTAGCAGGTTCACCTCCAAAATAGCTTTCCCTAATTGACCTACATGGGTCTAGTTGTGCATTTAGGATTCTATTCAAATTTATTATCATTCCTAATTTATAGAGGTATAATCATATATAAATTTACATGTTAAATATTACTTTAAAAGAAAACATTTTTGAATAATATTTTTGACCAAGCATGTATATATATATCATAAATTTTTTAGATGAATTACCAATGACAAATTATAAAGGTACATGCATTTATAAGATACAATTATAATTCATGTAACTACAACCATGTTTTATCCATGGATTTGGAATATAATAGTGAACATATTGTGACTCAGTTACATGGGTCACCATTATCCATTTTAATAAGGATCATACACATTATAAATTAGACTATTGGTTCCCATTTAATTGAAACTAGATTACAAAATTTCATTTTAGAATATAATTAGTCTATAAAAAAATAGTATGACTATATGGGTTACTAATTTTAATTTCCCGAGTGCCCATAATATTTATAAATTGATAAATTGGCACCAATTTAACCGCAATAATTAATGTTTCAGGTCATGAAATAATTTTCCATGGCCTGAAAATGTCCAAATTGGTTGGTTAAATAGAATATTTCTATAATGGTATGTGGTAAAACATATTTTAGGTTGATTCATGTTCATAATTTAACTTACCAAATATCATAATTTAGTACAAGGAATGAATGTAATCACAGAAGAATGGTAATACTCCTGGAATAATAACCAAATAGGTTATACAAATCATCTTGCACCCAAACATCTATGATGCATCCTGTGTATCATGGTTTATAAATTGTATGGGAATACTATGTTCCAATTATTATTCATGTAACAACACACCCTTTCAATACTGGGACAAGGGTAAATTTCATAAATTATAAATCCATAACTAGTAGAAATACAACAATCACCCAAGGAAAAATAATAATCAAATGTTATATATAACAATGGTACCATACCTAGAAAGTTAATCTTTACATTTTTGTGGAATTGATATATCCATACATGTGTAATTTACTAATTTCTAACACATCTAGCCTCTTTTATAACATCCAAAGAAAATTATGAAAAATGGAAAAGAAAAAACTCGACTACCACTTGCAGCATCTAGAACAAAGACCCACTAAAATGGTTCCTCAATCCGTTTGGCCATTGTTCCTCAAGAAAACCTCCACATACTCCAATGTATATGGAAAAAAATGGTCTAATAGAGGTACAATGGGAAGACTATTCCCTTTGGATTAATAATAAATCTAGTTGAAGCAATAATAAATAAAGGAAATAGAATATTATAACAAATCATCATCAATAATAAATGAAAGTGTAATTATTCATAAAAAAATACAGTATAGATTAACAGCCATATAGTAGGTATAGATAATCAATATAAAAATAAAGGATCTAAATCCACTAGGCTGTCACCCTAAGAATCCTAATATATGGATCAGTCTATTACTTCTATTTTTTCATGTACAATAATATCATCACATATCATAAACCACAGCCCTGAACCTAAAATCATGAAATCATTCTGGTTAAAAAATGGTTTCCTAAACTAGGAGTAACACAAACTCAGTAGGCCACCACAAAAGGTGTCTAAATCTAACTAGTCCATGAATATAAAATGAAATTTTTTTAGGTATATCAAAATAAATCATTAGATAATAAATAACAACATTTTAGGATCATGTTAGTCGAAGGAACCTAGACGACCATACATACTTTGTCTAAATCAAGGATGTCACAACAAACATGATATCATGCATATATATGCATATATAACACAATAATTTTCATATATATACATTCACTAGTGTGGAATTTAGTTTTATTACCAAGGAATCCACATTAGAGGATTACATATCGTATAAGGGAAATGATTACAAGGGTTCCAAACCTATAATGAAAATATAAGGGACTCCATTCTTACGGTTCCATACCGAAGTATCATAATTTAAAGGATTCTATACCCAGTGATCCATACACAATTATCACAATATAATGGATTTCAAGTGAATGGTTCAATACCCAAGCATCATAATTTTAGGGATGAAATACCCATAGATTCATATCTGAAATCATACTATAATGGACGCCATTAATATTTGTAGATCAAAAAAATACTTTTTTTCATTTAAATTATAAGTTTAATTTATGGGAAATTGATATTTTATTACCATTTAATATTATTTTAATAAAATTACTCAATTTGGTTCATTTAGTAATAATTAAAAAGGATATGTACAAGAAAATTCCATGATTCAATTCAATTATAATTGATTAAGGAGACCTTGTACATATAAATTCCATATATCACCCTGTATATTCTCCTTATATAACATGTTACCATTAGATATGATAGCAAAACTCAATGGTGGTTTTATTATAAAATAGAGTCTTGAACATCATATTTTTATTTATATCAATTTAATCATTTATTCCATAAATTATACTCATTACACCTAAGAAGGTGATTACAACATGATTAGAGTTGTACAAACACGTGCAATAAAAGACACACACCAAGGGGTTGTTTATTCAAATAGGAAGTCCTTGATTCTATGAGAAAATTAGTCGAACTCACCATACTTGGTGGATTTGGTTGAGGTCATCAACCTCCAATAATGTAAAATCTTTTCATAGCTCATCTAAATGGGGACTTGGAAAATAATTTCAGGAGTTGTATAATTTGACAGAAGCATACAAGAAAGTAATGCATGTGGGACCCTAAAAATACATTATAAACAACACCAAATTGTGGGAAAAGAATAAAGAAAACCATCCTCACAAATAAATGGTCCAAAGACCCAATATTGGGATTTGGTTCATTTCAGTTCATGAGAAATTGAAGAAATCATCAAATTTCATGAAAATACATTAAATAAAATCTCATGAATATAATTATAAACATGGATAATGAAATTATGAAAAGAATAATGAGGAGCCATAAAATCACCAATATTATTTTAATGCGTCTAATAGTTATCAATTTAGATGCTAGATAAAAGAGATCTGCCATAGGAGTGAAAAAGGAAGGAGAGGTGTGTGTATTGGGATGCTAGAAAAATATCTAAAGAAAATGCGGTATGTACCACTTATGGTTGTGCGAAACAAGGTAATTTTGACACTTTAAATGAGTTTCATGTTTATGATTCACAATTTTTCTAACCATGAACTAATTGTGTAGATCACACTATCCAAGAGCCATACCTTATATGGTACGTCCACACGTTTTGGGATATCTATGTGCCAACCCATGGTTCTACTAGTTATGTGGCACTAATTGTGGATTTAGGAACATGGATTCAAAAAATATGTGAAACCAATGTTACCACCTCTTAAATTTATTTCATATATACTAAATGTCCATGTACCCCACCTTGTATGTTTAAAAAAACTGGAGACATCCCTTATAGTCATGTACTATTTCTCTTAAGGGGAAACATGGTTTAAACAAACTGAGTACCATATCTATCTCCATTGAAAATTTTTCTTTTTTGTTTCCATCGCTCTCATAACTCATACAAACATCACAGACACCCCTCTATCCTTAAACTGCATCACAAAAAACTCTTTAAAGTGTTATAATGGTTGTATTTAAATTCTGATCCCGAATTAAATATTCAACCAATCCACTAATCAATAAAACTCAAATTCCCTTGAAAATTGTTTCCCAACCAAAACATGGGTCATTACACTCTTCAAACTACCATGGTATATGATTTTTTATCCATATAGGACTTATAAAATTTTTTGTATGTCATAATATTCTCTAGGATTACATAAACCTTTTCCATTATCTATCACACTAGTCAGTTCCCATTAGTGATGGATTTCCAATATGCATCCAATAAAGGCATTACCTATAGGCTCTCCCCAAAAATATATTAAACTTTGTTTCATAGTGGTACATATCATTGAATTAAAATGAATTTAATGGTTGATGATCATCTAAATTCCTTCTAAAAACCACCTTTCCTTCTCATAACATTCACTTTATAACCTAGAAATACCTATTCATCAACTATATGTATGTAATCAAAATGTCATACTCTAATGTATTTGGGTGCCAATATCCTCCATGAAGCTCTTATACAAACAAGATGATAAATTATCATCATGATCATATTAAATTATTGAGTTTTCTCCATGAAACTATAAAATATCAACTATGTATATACATCGTAAACACATTTCTAAAACTAGAAATTAAATAAGATGGAAGTATACAGACTTGGTTTGCTGGTCAATGATCACCAAGATAGAGTAATGACCCTTCATTTATCATGGATTTCCATTCATGAATTTGATCGATATATTATCCCACTTCTACTCTAGAACCTCAAGAGTTTATCTCAATCCTATGGTAACTTAGTTCTCATCGTTGGGCTACTGACCGGTGAGGTACTGTAAAATTAACATAGAAAGAGTTTGAATCCATCCTTGTCAATTAAATTGAAAATAAAAATCATGTTAAATATTATTCATGTTAGGATGCACTAAAATTTTGTATGTGTGAAAACACCTCAATAAATTCTGAAATATTTACATAATAATCACTTTCAACCCCTAAAAGAGGCTGATTTGATCCCCACCTTTTGAAAATTCATTTATAACTCAAGGGAAATTTTGATCATCTTGAAAATCATAATGTAGATATTCCTCCCTCAATCAGTGAAGATGTTATAGAAAAAACACAATCATTAAATGGTAAGAAACAACCCCTACTAAAAAAATGTCAACTTTAATGAGGCTGACATGTAATGCCCAATATATTTTTAGGTCCATACACATCAAAGGAAGTTTTAAATTTTTTATTGAAGAATGTTCTGTTTCATAAATTTGGATTTTTATATGAAATTTATTGGTTGGTATATCTTAATGAAATTTTTTATTTATATAATGAGTCGTAGATGGTAATTCATGTGCTCATGGTAGAATCCAGGCATATATAGAGTGATCATCCAATGAATCTGAGTAGCCTATAGTAGTTCACACCATGACCCACGTAGGATGTGTTGTGAAGAAGGTTGGTCGAGGAATGACCCTTGTTGAATGATTCCCTTCAAAGACTATATTATGCAATACATGAGGTTTCAGGCCGAGAATGTGGGATGAATTTCCTCCTCCTCTGTATAGGATATATTTAGGTTAAGATTCCTCACCATGTTTCAAATATATTAGGTGAGTCTACGCTTTACAATGTGATCACCATATTATCATTCCGGATAACACCTTTGTGTATCTTTTTAATCAATGGTTGACCCACCCATTCGTGGTAATCACACTTTGTGATTAAATGAAAATTTGTGTTATAAAGAGGATAATAGACTAGATATACCCCTCCCTTACCCTCATTTAATACCCTATATTGAGGGATGATCTTGGGGATGATTTCAAGAAATTTGAGGTATGATTCTTCCATTCTTTACCTTGTTATAGTTTCCAATATTTTCACTACAGATTTTGTTCAATTTCATATTGGGTATCAAAACTAATTCCATTATATAACAATTTAATCCAAATGGGATGATAGGGATATAAGAAGGCTTAGAAAGAGAAGGTACCTAGAAGTTGATTTGATGCCATTAGAAGTTGTTTTTTTTGAAACATGTGTGTGATTGATTTTTAGTTGATTATACTTATTAAAATTGTTTTTGTTAATTATTTTTTTACCCTTAATTAATTTTTTAAATTTTGAATGATATGGGTTCACAAGAGAGAGAACATGCATGGTCGAGTATCACTAGAGACTAATGAGGCATTATTTTAATGTTTGAGGTAGCTATCCCCTTTGATCCAATTTCATATGCATACCCATTTATGAGCGTGAATGGATAAAAGAATTTTAGGCATGTGTTTGATGTTTAGGGACAAAGGGTTCCTAACATAGATGAAATAAGAGGGTGTTAGGACTCATATACTTGTTCTATGTGTTATTTAGAACTTGGGTATCTTCGTATCACCCAATGGGTATATCACCAAGGGATCAGGGTGTTAGATGAGTCTACATGGGTACTTGGTGAGGTATATTGGAAGAATTAGATTTATGGATATCATGGGCTAGTTTCCAAGGGATAGTGGGTAGGGATGGGAGGCTTTGAACAACATGATAATGGGTGATGTGGTCATACGTCTTACGGGTGGTTATAATCCTTGTCATGAGATCAAATTATAATACTTATTTATGAAGTGAGAGGGATGAGAACTTTGGGACTTAGTATCTGGTTTCCATGGGTCATAAGCAGAAATGGATTGGGACGATCCCAGGTTAGTTTGAATAATATTGATAAGTTGTTTCGATAAGGTTGGGTTTATCCTTGTGGTCTTAGATTGCATAATCATATGGGATATGGTATCACCGATTCTTAACATACATGGGATGGTATCATCAATTAGTGTGAGGGGATAGGTCTTTAGTTACTAGAACCACATGATTAGTTGGTCATCTATTTGATGGTATTCAAGCCCTATGTGTTGCTAATTGTTTTTTTATTGTGATAGGATATGGATCTGATGGGGATTAGTATCCATAGGTGTATACCAACCATGGGTGAGACAAAATATCTTGGATTTTATTGGGAGAGACAGGGTCCTCATGTTCATGATATGTCCATGCCTTATATATTGTAAAATAATTATAAACATTTCCCTAAGTGGGATTATGTAATGCCTCGACCCCAGAATCCCTTTGCCGGTGTATTGCTTATTACATTGGCATGATTAAATTAAATGAAATCCCTAAGGAATAATCAGTTTAGTAGTCTTTAAGAATATAATTAAATATATGTAACTTTTATAACATTGGTAATGGTTACAAAAATACAATACATAACAAAAACTATTAAAATGCATCCATGAAAACTCAATAAATGATCTCCTATTCATAACTTTTGGAAGAAAAATAAATCAAAGGGGTGAGATCAAATTCTATGTAAGGGTTACAAAATATAGGAAGCATGAATCAACAATAATTGAATCATAATCGAAGTGGCATAGTCAACATGGCATGGGGAATAATTGAAAAACACACGCTATTAATAAACTGAGAATGAAACTACATCCATAGAATTTTTTATACTGAAAAACTCATGGATAGTAACAACCGAACAAGAATTAAGAGAATTATTATTAATTGGAAATCATGTATCTTGCACATGATACCAATATACCTTTGAAACAGTTTAAGTTTGTAGGTAGGAACCCATCGGATTTTTCGAAACAAACATGAATGGTTTTCCACCAAAAGATTTGTCTCATGAGACATGTCGATGCATAAAGGGGCTATAACGGTCCACTCAAATCACTAAAAGCGCAAATAATTATTTATAAATAGATTTAATATAATTAAAATATTCCATCTTAATATCTGTGTAGAGTAGAGGGTATAGATTTATCAATATTTCCATAGTTAAAACAACATTCCAAATAAACACTGTATGTAAAAATGTATATGACATAAGAAAATAATCATATCCATGAAATGAGAATATGGGCATATGATATATTTACAATTTAAAATGAAAAATCATCTCAATGGTTTTGTAGTTACACCACATAAGGATTATTAGGTGCACAATACAATGTAAATCACAATGAAATGGAAACCAAAACAGAGTCCTTTACAACATTGTAATCAATCGAGTCATTAATCCTCAAGTGAATCACTTGATAACATTAATATAAATAAAATAATAATATTTTGTATCAAATGTTAGTAAAAATATAGCACATACATGAAATAAGTGGTGAACAATGGAAATATCCTGGAAATCAATGCGAGATGAGAAACCCCTTGCCTTATGCCCGAATGAGTTCTCTATTGATCGTAATGACCTGAATAATCAAATTTATCTTCATTAATTAATAATTCAACAAGATTATATAAATTTAATTTATTAATTATAACCTTATTAGGTTAATTTATTACCTTTTTGATGGGTTTAAGATGTTAAATTATATTATTTTGGAAGCATTTTCTTCCTCGGTTGTCATGATAGGTTTACTTGTATTAATGAATTGAAGTTCATTTGAAATATCTTCAAACATCCAGAATTGTTAACATATTTCATTAGTGAAATTACATATATATAAATTTTCTTATAATTTTTTTGGATTACATACCATGAGGATGACTCATTAGTTAAAAGTTAATGATAAACACTTGGATTACCTTTGCGGTTTCATTCATATTGATCTCGTATTGTATTATTATTTTATATTATGAGTGTGTAAGGATTCTAGAACATTGAATAAGGTAAAATATACATATTATGATTTTGATAAACCATAAAATAGGTTTCATGATTATCATTGAAGATAGTAATATACATTTAAAACTCATCGTCCTTGAATGTGATAAATTAACACATCTCGAACGGTATGTTCATTTTGGTTTAAGAGGAGGGAGAAAAGAGAGATGATGATGAAATATTCAATTAGAATAATAAAATTATAGTCCATGTAAGGTACTAGAATTATTATATCATTTCTACGTTGGGAGGTGATGAGGGAAATAAAAGAAAGGAACTTGTAAAAGATGTTGAATGAAAAAAAAGAGAAGTTCACATCTTGAGTAATCCTCCTTGGGAATCAACATAAGGCCTTTGTTTTTGGCCTTTTGGTGAGACCAATAGGTCTTGAAAGTGGGGGGAGGTCTTGGGAAGTATATTTGGTAGATATTAGCCAAGGATCAAAGCTTTAGTGCTGTGGGATGAATATGTGGCGAGGGGTGGTTTATATAGTGTAGGGGACGAGGGTTTTCTTAATATTATATTCATTAATTTATTATTTCTCCACAAGACAAGAAATAGTGGGGATTCCAGGACCTATAATAGAAATAAGTTCATGTGATTTAGAGATATAAGTTCCTACATTACTCATGATGCTAGGAATAGTGTATTTATATTATAATGTATCTATACGGTAAACTAATTTATTTTACTATTCACCAAAAATTGAAGTATTTCAGAAAAATATCAAGAATTCACTGTAACCATTCTTCGGTGTGTAAAATCAAAATATGAACTCCTTTTTTGAAAAATAATTTTCTATGTATGAGAGATTTAATTTTTAATTAATATCATCATTTAATTGAAAAATACGAACACTTAAAATATTCAATCTTCATTTTAAGGTGCCTAAATATTATGCATGCTTTCATTGGTAAGGTTACAATTCATATGGGTCATATTACTATTCATAAGGGTTTGTTACTATTCATAAGGTTATGTTACTATTTATAATGTTATGTTACTATTCACTGAAATTAACTTGATTCAATCAGACTCCAAATATCACCCTGATTACAACCGTATATGTTCGTTTTTCGATATTCGAAATGCATATGTGGAAAAATTATGTTTAATGGATAGGTTATGACTATATCCTAAATAACCAAGTGTTGATTCAATGTGACTCGATGATTTATGAAATATTGGCTATATAATTAATTGAAAGTATTTAAGAGAAACATAACATAAAATGTTTGGAGTGTTATATTATTCCCTCCTTCATAAATTTCATCCTAAATTTTTTTAGGTATACGGTCCTTCAAAAAAATGTGTGCGGTTCTTCTTTATAACATCCTTAGGTTCCCATGTTGCTTCATCCATTTAATGGTTTCTTCAATGAACATTTACTAGATGATTTTTCCGATTTCTTAATAACTGCTCTCTTGTGTCAAGAATCCGGATAGTCTCTTCACAATGTGATAAATCAGGTTCAAACTCTATTTCTCCATAGGTGAGTACATGTATTGTGTTTAGAATGTATTTCCTTAACAATGACACGTGGAAGACATTATGGACTTTGGATATACTTGGTGTCATTTCTAAATGGTAAGTTATAGCTCTGATCCTTTCTTGAATTTGAAATGGTCTGATGTACTTGGGGATTAGTTTCCCTTTCTTACTGGACCTTAAGACCCCCTTCCATGGAGATACTTTTCGACGAACATGATATCCTACTTGAAATTATAAATCCTTTCCCTAGTTTTCATCATAACTCTTTTCCTATATTGGGCTTCTTTAATATGGTCTTGAATAATATTTACCTTTTCAGTTGTCTCTGTGATAATTTATGGGCCTCTATGTTTCCTCTCTCCAAATTGATCCCAACAAGTTGGACTTTGACACCTCTTACCATATAACGCATCAGATGGAACCATTTTAATGCTAGAATGGAACTATTATTGTTGTAAAATTCCACCAAAGTAAATATTGATACCATATACCTTGGAAGTTGAGTGAGCATGATATCAACATGTCTTCTAGTGTTTGAATAGTCTTTTTAGACTATATTTCTGTTTGGGGGTGATAAGCAGTACTCATATGAAGCATAGTATCTAAATAATTTTGGATACTTTTACAAAAAAAAATGTAAACCCATGATCTTAATCAAACACAACCGATAGTGGTGCACCATGAAGTCTCACAACTTCATTAATATAAAGTCTTTCTCGGTGCTCAACTGGTAAATCCTCTCTTATAGTATGGAAATGTGAGGATATTGTGAGACGATCAACAATTACCCATATTGCATCATTCTTTCTAAGCTTCCTCAGTAGTACTATGACCAAATTCAATATAATTTCATCCTACATCTACATAGTAATAGGTAGTGGTTGCATGGACCTTTTATGATGTTGTCTCTCTACCTTCACCAGTTGAAAAACAAGACACCTTGACACATAGTCAACAATTTCTCACTTCATGTTATCCCACCAAAAATGTTCATTCAGATCTCTATACATCTCAGTGCTACCAGGGTTTATTGATAAACATTAGTTATGATAATCATCAAATAGTTCCCTATTTAGCTCAGATACTGATGGAACACCTAACATCTTCCCAAATTTCAAAAATCCTTCATCATAAATGAAGTATGCCAATCTTCCATCCTTAACAGCATTAATTTTCATTTGTAGATTCTCATCATTAGATTGAGCGCTTTTTATCTCCTCTGGTAAAGATGGTTTATAAATCATTTTTTATAGGAATGATGTTTCCTATATGTTAACAATTACCATATCCATATATCGTAGATCCATGAATATAGGATATCTCTCATTCCTCATTTGGGTCATAAGTGCATGATCTTTCATACTTAATGCACCTTCCACATTATTTCCCTTTCCTAGGTGGTAGTGTATTGAAAAATCACAATATTTGAGTAACCCTAGCCATATCCTTTGCCTCATGTTGAATTCTTTCTGTGTAAAAATGTATTTCAAACTCTTGTTATCTGTATATATCCCACATCTTTCACCGTAGAGATAATGTCTCCATGTTTTCAGAGTAAAGATTACGACTTCTTACTCATGATCATGAGTTAGGTAATTTCTCTTATAATTCTTCAATTTCATTTATTCATAAGCTAAAACCTTATCATTTTTCATAAGGACTCAACCCATTCCATTCATTAATGAATCACTATATATAAAAAATATATCACTTCTAGATGGAAGACTCAAATTTGGAGCATTGACCAATCTAATTTTCAATTATTTGAAGCATTATAAACATTATTTCATCCATACTAACTTAACCCCTTTATGTGTGAGATTGGTTAGTAGGTTAGCCAGTCTGGTAAAATTCTAAATGAAATGTCGATAGTAACCAGCAAGCTAATAAAACTACGTACCTCAGTTATGTTCATTGGCCTGGACTATTCTTGGATAGCCTTTTTCCTTGTATGATCAACTACGATTTTATCCATACAGAGAATATGACCGAGAAAATAAACTAATTTAATTAAAAATTCACACTTTCTAAACATCCCATATAATTCATTTCTTCTAATTGTTTTCAAAATAATCCGCAAGTGATTCTCATGGCCGTCATAGCTTTAGGAGTATACTAGGATATCATTGATAAATACCACAACAAAGTCATCAGGATATTCCATGTGAAATCTATTCATTAGATCCATGAAAACATAGGATTGTTAGTCATTCTAAAAGGCATTAATGTAAACTTGTAATGGACACACCTGTTTTGAAATGTTGTCTTTGGAATATCTTCATCACTCACACACAACTGATGATATCCAGATCGAAGGTCAATAATTGAAAATTATTTGTCTCCATAAAATTGAGAAAATAAATCATCAATGTGTGGTAGATGATACTTTTTCTTTACTATAATAGAATTTATTTCCCTATAATCAATGCAATGCCTCATGGACCCATCTTTCTTCTTGAAAAAGAGGACATAGGCTCCCCATGGAGAAACACTAGGTCGACTAAATCCTTTGTCACTAAATTCCCAAAGTTTTTTATGTAGATCTAATAATTCAACATTGGCCAATATATAGGGAGTCTTTGATATATGTCTCACACTAAGAGTTAAATCAATAAAGAACTGAATTTCCCACTCTAGAGGATGTCCAAGTATGTCCTCTGGAAATATGTCAATGTATTATTGCAAAATATGTACATCTTAAATTTGAATATTTATTTCCCCACCCATAGATATTATGTTATCTTCCTCTCCATGAATTGTATTCATTAGATCTATTAGAGGTGGATCTAGACAAGAATCAGATGGCAAGGTTTCTTCTCTAAAGATAAGGGATTAAACCATTTTAAAAAATTGAAACATCCTTCTTCATGCAATAGATCTTTGAATTATAATTTGATATCCAATTTATTATGAAAATTATATCAAATTTAACCATTGATATGACGATAAGGTCAGCTACTAAATCACGTTTATGTCTACTGATAGGGACTTATCGACACATCTTTGTTGCAATGATGCATCCCCTAGGTGTTTTGACTGACAACTCCTTTACTAAATAAAATTGGAAATGTATAATTTTTTGGAAAAATGAGAAGATATAAATGAATGTGATGATCTATAATCAAATAAATCATTGGCTAAATTTGAAAAAATTTCTAAATCACCTACCACCACATCCTTAGTAACTTCAAACTCCACGATTGTAATCGCATATGATTTCCCTTGATCTTGTGGAATTTTCTGAGGTAAGTTTCCTTGGATCTTAGGAAACTCATTTTTATAGTTTCCCGTATCTCTAAAATTGTAGAATTGAGTATCATTGACTTGTCTCTTACCCTAGAATTAATTAGATAGACGACCATTTTCTCCACAAATATAGAAAACTCTCACACCTTTCAAGCATTTCTCAAGACGATTCATTCCACAATTCTCACACAATGGAAACTTCTTCATTACCTTCTTATTCATTGGAACTCTATATTTTCCATGGTTATTAGAATTCCCTTTCTTATCTTCATTTCCCTTGATCAAGTTTTATCTGGAAAATTTCTTCTTTATTTTTATGGAACTTAATAAAATTTCATTATTTGAAAAAAATGATTGAGAATATAGTTCCCTTTGAAGACATGGTTTAAGACCTTCAATGAAATTATAAATCTTGTATTCTGAATCACATAAATAATCTATAGAATACCTAGATAATCTTATGAAGATAGCCTCTTACTCCGCAACACTCTCTTCTTCAAATTTCCTTAGGCTAAGTAATTTCATCTTCATTTAGGTTTTTTGTTCATGAGGGAAATATTTATTGATGAATATTTATTTAAAAGTTATCCATTCAATATATCCTATTTATTCTTCCTCCATGGTATTCATTTTTCAAGGACCACCATTGATCAACATCATCCATGGGGAAATACACTGCCAGTACTACCTATTCAATTTCATTTCATCTTAATGCCAGAAATATCTTTTCAAGGGACTTGATCCACTGCTCAGCTACCATTGGATTAGGATTCCCACCAAATGATGGGGGATTCTTCCGTATAAAATGATCCAATAAAGCTGTAGCATGGTTATTCGTCACATCCTAAGAATTTTGTCCCAATATGGTCATGATATGATCTGCTCCAACATTGACCGTGTTGACTTGATCAGTGGGAAATCTCTAAAATTTCCATGGGTATTAATTTACCCTATCCCAATAGGTTCCATCACTAAACAATGTCATCCAATAAATTAGGTCATAATTCATAATTTCTATCTTTCAAACACATAAGATAATCTGAAATTTTTTGCACAACTAAAATCGTAATCATAAACATTGTTTATATTTACTTTTAAATCACTTATAATGGTTTTAATGAAAATGTGAATTATCTTAATAATGTCACCCAGGAGTGTCAAACTAGGTGCAAAGTAAGGCATGTTGTTGTGTACCAAGATACCTTGGGTCAAGCCCGGAACTCCTTGTTAGAGTTTTCACTCCTAGGTACATCTGTTCTAAAACCACGTCTACTTGTAGTATCGAGACATGAATATATTTTATAGAATGATCCACCTAATATATTCCTTACCAAAATACAATGATGTTCTTAAATGTTTATCCTCAAAGGCTATGTTAGGGGTTTGTTCCCTAATCTATGTTTTCTAAATATATTTCCAAAGATTGCTACTAAACTTCCTCTGATACCAACTGTAACGACCCGAACCCTGATGCTCAGAGATGGTGAATTAATTATTACATTTTCATGATTATAGGGAATGAAATCCAGAAGGAAAAATTATTTTAGTTGTTTTGAAGAAACTAGGTACATACATGAATCTCATATTACGTTGGGAAAGGTACCAAAAATACAATACATAACAGAAAATAATAACCTATATCCATGAAAACACAATAAATGATCTCCTCTTCATAACCTGTGAAAAAAAAATAAAAGGGGTGATCTCAAATTATCATTAAGGGTTAATAAATATAAGAATAATGAATGAACAATAATTGAATCATAATCAAATTGTCATAGTTAATATGGCACGATGGATAAGTAAAAAACACACACCATTAATAAACTGAGAATGAAACTGCATCCATATATTATTTCACAGTGAAAACCTCGTGGATATTAATAATTGAAAAAGAATGAAGATAGTTATTACTAATTGGATGTAATGTATTTGTAACATGATATCAATATACCTTCGAAATAGTTTTAGCCCATGGGTAGGAATCCATCTAATATTTGGAAACAAGCTGAAAGTGTTTGTTGCCAACTAATTTGTCTCATGAGAACTGTCGATGTATCGAGGGGAAATAGAAGTCCCCAACCATCACTAAAACAACATTCCAAATGAACACCATATGTAAAATGGTATACACCTGGAGAAAATATTCATATCCATGAAACCAGAATATGTCTATATGATATATTTACAATTTGACATGAAAAATTATCTCAATGGTGTTGTAGGTACACCACATAATAATTATTAGGTGCACGATACCATGTAAAACAAAATGAAATAGAAACTAGAACAAAATCCCTTAAAACATTATAGTCAATCACGTTATTAATAATCAAGTGAAGCACTGAATACCATGAATATAAATAGATTCATGATATTATATATAAAATGGATGTAAAAATACACCAAATACAAGAGATAAGTGGATAGTAATGAATATATCATTTAAATAAAAGTGAGATGAGAAATCCCTTACCTTATGCCCGAATGTGTTCTTGATTGATATTCATGACCTGAATAATAAAATTTAGCTTCATTAATTAATAATTACAGAACCTATTATACATTTAATTTATTTATTATAACCTTGATATGTTCATTCATTTCCTTTTTTTATTGGTTTAATAGGTTCAATTGTATTATTTTCAAAGCATTTTCTTCTTTGGGTTTCAAGATTGGTTTACTTGTATTCATGAATTCAAGTTCGTTTGAAATGTAATTAAACAATCAGATTTTTTAATATTTTTTTAGTAAAATTCCATATATATAACTGATATTATAATTATTTCTTATTATATACCATGAGGAAGACTCATTAGTTAAAAGTTAACTATAAACAGTTGGACTAACTATGCAGTTTTCTGCATAATGCACTTGTTTGGTATTATTATTTTATATTATGAGTGTGTGAGGATTACTGAATATTTAATAAGGTAAAATAAATATATTGTGATATATTTCAGCCATAATAATGGTTTTACTAAATTTATTGAAGATAGTAATATAAATTTAAAATTCATCATCCTTGAATTTGATAAATTAACACATCTCGAATGGTATTTTCATTTTTCATTTAAGAGGAGGAGGAAAAGAGAGATGATGATGATGAAATATTACACTAGAATAATAAAATTATAGTACATGTATGGCACAATAATTATCATAGATTTTAGAAGTGGGGGGGTGATGAGAGAGCCACAAAAGAAAGGAACGTGTAAAATAAGTCGAAAGAAAAAAGAAGACAGGTTCACCTCTTGTGTACTCCACCTTGAGAATCTCGTTAAGGCCTTTTTTTACTATTGGTGATACCAGTAGTTCTTGAACGTGTGGATAAGGCTTGGTAAGTGTATTTGGAAGATATTAAGATAGGATCAACTCTTGAGTGTTGTGGGAGGATGAGGGGGTGAGGACTGGTTTATATAGTAGAGGGGACGAGGGTTTTCTTAATATTATATTCATTATTTTATTATTTCTCAAAGAGACAAGAAATAATGAGGATTAGAAGACTTAGAATATTAATAACTGAATTTGAGTTATATATTTGGGTTCTTACATCACTCATAATTCTAGGAATAGTGGATTTAAATTATAATGTGTTTATACTTTAAATTAATGTATTTTACTATTCACCAAAAATTTAAGTATTTCAGGTAAATATTAAAAATTTATCGTAAATTTTTTTTGACATGTAGAATCAAAATATGAACCCCATTTTTCAAAAATAATTTTATATGTATGATAAATTTAATTTTCAATTAAGTTCATCATTTAGTCTAAAAATAGCAATATATAAAATATTCATCAACATTTTTAAGGTGACTAAACATTATTTACACTTTCATTTGTAAGTTTACCATTCATAAGGGTTGTATTAATTTTCATGTGGGTATGTTGCTATTCATAATGTGGGTTACTATTCATAAGGGTATTTTACTATTTATATAGAAGTGGAAAATTTATGTTTAATGGCTAGGTTATGACTATATTCTAAATAACCAAGTGTTGTTTCAAAGTGACTTAGTGCTTTATTCAATATAGGGAATCTAATTAATTGAATGAATTTAAGAGAAACATACCATAAAATTTTTTGGTTGTTATAAATTAGGTCACGAAATTCCCATGTGGGGATTTGTTTTGGTGCAATGTGAGACATTGATAATGGAACATACCTTGAGTAACAGGGAAGTCGGTCGAGATGTGGACAAATGGTTGTTCCATGTTCCTTCAAATAGTAGGTAATGGTTTCGATGATGATATACACTAATTATAATTGTATTATATAGATTTAATGTATAATATAAAATGTGTGATTTTTATGTGATTCTAACATGGCATCGAAGAAGGTACGACAATGAACCATGGTGGACTTGTTAAAAAAAAATATCATGACAGAAATATGTTCCTCATCTGGTGAAGTGGTGGGAATGTTATCACATGAAGACATAAAAAACAAGTTTGTTTTTATTTATATTACTCATCAATAAACTTTAAAATGGAAATGTATATTCTGGGTTCTTAGTGAGACATTAATGGGTTACATGATCACATACTATAAAGGTACTCTAGTGTATTTGAAGTCATTTTTTTATCTTTTAGGTTGAGCATATGATGTGAAATAGATCTTGATGAGGTCACTCAATGGGTATTTAGTGGTAGGGATGTGGTATGACCTAAGGATAGTATTAGGGACTATGATTATTATGGTTTTGTTTTATTTTTATATTTTATCTATCCATATAGAGATTAGTTGATGTGTACTTAATTGTAGAGATCCAAAGCTTAACGTACATAGACATTACATTACTTATGAGGAATACTTAGTACATAACAAAAACACACACACAAGGACCATAATAGTTTAGTGTCTTTGGAAACTCGGAATATAATCTTCTAATCGTGGTGAAAGATATTCAACATATCCCCTAAAAATCTTCTTTTTTTTTAAACTTAATTACTTTCTTTATATCCTGGGTAAAAGAAAACATAAAAAAGGGTGAGCTCAAATGCCCAGTATGGGTAAACAAAAGAAATATCAATCACATCATATTCATAAGAACATATCTTTTGGAAATCTTAACCTGCAAAAGAGATCATAATTTCATAACATGGGATAAATCATAGTAGTGAAATGTAATCCCAATAATCATAACATAAAACATGAAACATTGTGGAATACTCACATAATCATAGAGAATCATTTCTTATTAGTCAAGACTCATTTCCAAGACTATCTTAGTGGACAAAGTCCCTTTATGAACCGAGTTCACTCCTCATTTCAGTCCTGTTTCACTGAACCGTTATAACCTACCGTTCCGGCCATGTCTATCTCATGAGATAGAAAATCTTTACCCAATGAATTTGAGGGAGATATAGGTCCCACCCATCTCATAATGAAACCATTCTTAGGTGTGCCACAAAATCATAAACCATACATCATAACATAACCAATGTAATAAAAATGGGAATCTTAAACATTGTGACATCATAAAACAATTCATATAAGATAAAGGAATTCATAAAAATAATTCCATCATAACATAATCAAATAAATGTAATAATAGGGATAGAAATAGAACCCTTTATTATCTTAGATGGAAAATAATTTTGATAAAACACTTGAACTCCATTCTTGAGGAAAATATCCTTTCTACTTGAAAAACACTTTTCCTTTCTTAACATGTCATAAAATTCTAAACTAAAAGAAGTTGATTAAAAATAAAATTGAAAAATTTTAACGGAAGCTTATTGGAAATAATGTATTAAAAATCAATTCATGTCGTATAAGTTAAAAAAACATTATTCTCTTACTTTTTTCAAAAAATTCAAAAAGTACCTCGTACGAAAAATGACAAAATATTCCTTTTATATCTTTTATTAAAAACTCACCGAAGGGTAAAATTGGATTTAATCAATTGTAGGTGGATGGAAACAATATTACATATTGAGGAAACATGGATGTGGATGATAAAATACACCCCAGTAAATACCAAAGTATAAACAATCTCAGATAAAATGAGATTGTGATATTTTCCCTTACTTTAGGTCCGATTCGCTTCGTAAGTGTCTGAACCTCCTCTTCTTTGATACGCCTCTTTGAAATCTCCTTTTAGGGCACTAAAATTGGTCTTTGAGGAAAAAAAAGAACCTCTAAAATGTTACTAGGGAAGTGGATAAGAGAATTTGGCAGGGGTTGGCGGAGCATGAAGGCTCAAAGTTGTGTGAGGAAGAGAGGGAGGAGGTGCCCTTTTATGAGGGAGGAGAGGGGCACCTTTGGAATAACTAAAAATATTATTTTATTATAAAGTCCAATTCGGTTTTTAATAGCTAAAAATTGATATATTTTGAATATAAGGTGGTTATAGGTCTAAATACCCTCATACAATAGAATTTAGAAAAGTGTAGGTATCAATTTTAACCTTATCATTTAGATTTAACTTTAAGTTAGATAATTTAACTTTTACCGTGTCTTCTTGTTTTCTTATACTATAAGGTTAATAAACTTACTATAACAAGCCAAAAGAACCCAAAGTTGTTTATTATTAATATATATAACCTTATCTAAGTCATTTGGCCGAACCTTAGATTTTTTGGAATAAAATAACAATTAATAATATAATATTTGTTTTAAAAACTATTTTATGTCAATTTTGACACTATTTAGTAATTGATTTTTTTGAAAATCATAGAAGAATTATTAGTTCTAAAAAAGTTAATTAAATCAATAATAACATGTAATATTAACCTAGGAAATTAGTGTAATTCATAAAAAGTCTCAAATTATATTTATTTGGGTATTTATAATATCAATTTTTATAATTTTTCACTATTATGGTAATTACTGCATCATAATTGTGTCATAAATAAATTAATTTATTTAATGTATAAAAATTATAAATAAAATATAATTATGTTTTAAATCTTATTAGCTTTCTAATGAATATTTACAATCGAATTTATCTTATTAATAACCCTATATTAAAAATGTATTAGTAAATAAACATTGATTTTAACTGTTTTAACTCTTCTTTGATTTAAATAATAATAAATGTTCTAATCTACTCCAAGTGGTCCTAAATTGTCATATATTATTCCTAAGGTTGTTTTGGGTCGAATTAAACTTATCCAATAGAATTAGGACATGTGTTAGGGAAATAATAATATCATTTTTACCCTTAATTACCCAATTTTCTTTTAACCGTGGTAAAAAAAAGTAAAAAGTTACTATTCACCAAAAAAATTTCATCTCATTGAACCACATTTTACTTACTGACATCAACCGTGTCTCTCAGATTTTTGAAATTCCACTCATTGAAGCGGTAAAATTATGTTTTATGACAAATTCATTTTTTTTACTACCACTTAGTGGTTTCACTATTTATCAAAAAATGAAAGTTTCCAGAAAAATACCAAAAATTAGGCCTAAGATATATTTGATATTATGAACTCAAAAATGATGGCTATTTTACCAAATTCAAAACATATCAGTTACATTAACTAATTTAAAAATTAATTCCCGTCATCAAAACAAATGGCGTGTTTTTAAGAGATAATAACTATCAAAAGATTGACACTTGTTTATAACTGGTTTAAATATGAAATTACATCCAATGACTAACATTGTATTAAATTGTAAAAATATATTCTAAATATACTTTAAAACCACTCAAATTAATAATTTATCACTATTAATAATTTCGATTAAAAAAGTTGTTTTTAATTAAAATTTAGTAATTTTCACTATTCATCGGAATATAAAAGTTATCCGAAAAGTACCAAAATTTCACCTTAGGATAAATTCGATACTCCAAATCCAAAAATGAAGTCCATTTTGAGAGATAAAATTTCTAAAATTTTAAAAGGTGGTTATTACTAATCATAAACGCTAGTTTTAATAATATTTTAATAGCATATCGTTGTTTAGTGAAACTCGGTATTGCGTACTCCACACGTTATCGAGGAAGGTCGCGATTGCGTGTAATGCAAGGAAAGTCAAGGATGCGTGTTGAGAAAGCTCCTTTTAGTTTAGTGTACAACACAAGAAATTAATGAAATTAAAAAGAATATTTTTCATAAAATTTCGGGGTGTTACATTCTACCCCCCTTAAAATGAATTTCGACCTCGAAATTCGTCGGGGTTATAAATGGTTTACTATTCAAAAGTTTCTTTAATAGAAACCCACATCGTAAAAAGGAATACCAAAACCAATATTTAAAAACAAAATTATGAAACATAACCATTACCCAAATAAACTAATCACTGGGTTTCCACAGAGGTGAAAATATGGATATGGAAGAGAAATCTAACCATCATGTTCTGATGGAGAGTGGTAGAGAACATGGTTATGAAAAATACAAAAATCACAAAGCCATAAATTTGTGACGATCTAAGGTACCATCTGATTCATCAGATATAAGAGCACTAGGACAACATTTTTGGTTTTCAATATCGTTTCCCTAAAGTTGATGATAATGGAATTAAAAGAAATACTTTCGTGATTTCGGTATAGTCTAACCATTGGTCGTTCTTTGGACAATTTCCACTTCATCTCTTAAATAAATGAAGTTGAATTTTTCATTCGTGATGTGTTAGTAGATCATGTGATAGAATGATGGGTCATTCCATCTGTCTCAAACAAAAGGTTAGAAAAGTTATCAAAAACTGCATAAGTCCATCTATAGTGAGATTAATGATATATGGTTCCTAAAATGGACTTACACTTCATATATCATACTTCTTAATATAATAAAACTAGTTTCTAATAAACATGGACTTCTTGTAGGCCAGTGGTAGGCGATAAAGGCCAATCGCACTTCAGTTGTGGGTTCGATCCCCACGGCCTTGTCCGACGCGATGGGCTGTCGCCCTTCCTGCAGGTTGTCCTTTTTCTAAAACTATTAAAAGTCATATCCTTAAACAATACTAAATTATGTCCAACATAATCCATTCAAATCTTTAGGGTTATCTAAAATACTTCGGTCCAAGCTCATAATATAAAGAAAATGATTACTTGAAATTTCATCAACCAAGCATGTGAATACCATCATGTATCCCCCATATATCTTGTTGGTCACATTCCAATCATGTGAATAACTTAATCATGTATTCTCTTGAAAAATGAATACCCATTAAACCTTAGTGAAAACATGAATGCTGTCAAAATTTAACTCATTCCACATACCAAAATCCAAATATTCTATATACTCAAACCATGATATAACCTTCTCCTTATATCAGTCATGAGCTAATGAATACTATCAAACATTTAATTTTCTCCTTATCCCCTCATTATGCGCATATCATCTACTTTATAAAAATACTGGTACCATTCATCACATACTTTCAAAACATAAGGAAAGAAAACAGTGTAACAATCCTTAGATGTATCTTTATTCCATAGTACCATGAGATTACTTATACAACATTACACTTGAAAAACATGTAATCATTCCACTACCTTCTTAAACCATTGACTGAGCTTCAACAATTCTTTCAACTCACTTATCATTTGTCGCCTCTTCATCATCATCAACATAAATACTACCCATATGACCATACTGATTCTCTTCATGAGACTTTCCCTTAGGGCATTGGTTTGCATAATGCTCGTACATTCCACATTTAAAACATTTAACCATTGTTGATGTCGTAGCAATACCATTATCCTCATCCATGGTGTTAACTGAACCTTTTCCTTTTCACTTACTGGATTTGTGTCCTTCTTTTCCACACCCAAAGCATCTTCCAGTTCCTTTGAAACATTCTCCTTGATTCCTCTTCCCACATGATTTACATAGTGGAAATCAAACTTTCTTTCCTCTATGATCATCATGAAACTCCATCTTTCTCTTATTAGTCGAGTCAAGAAACTTACCAAATTTTACTTTATTGATCATATTATGAGATTGCGGATTCGGCATAATAATGATGTTTGGACCTCCAAATCCCATTTCATTTGGTTGCTCATGAAGAATATCATTCCATTGTCCATCATATCCTCCATTATCATGAATCATCTTGTTTCCAGCCATTTTCTAAAACCCAAAAAGAATAGTGTGAGAGGAAAAATTCATAATAAAAGGGGAGTAACATCAATATCTAACATCACAGGTTAAATTCTAAGATCGTTACCATAGTTCTAGGACTATATCCTATACGTATACTTATCCTTAGGGGCATCCCTAGACATACCTTAGAAATATCTCTAGGGATCTCACTAACATTTTCGCATCCTAGTTTCCAAAGGCTGACTAATCCTTTCCTATGATACCAACTGTAGAGACCCGAAGCTTAACGTACATAGACATTACATTAATTTTTCAGAATACTTAGTACATAACAAAAACAAACACACAAGGACCGTAATAGTTTAGTGTCTTTGGAAACTCGGAATATAATCTTCTAATCGTGGTGAACAATTTCCAACAT
This sequence comes from Viscum album, assembly GCA_963277665.1. Lineage (NCBI taxonomy): Eukaryota > Viridiplantae > Streptophyta > Magnoliopsida > Santalales > Viscaceae > Viscum > Viscum album. Next base: position 929,576,671 of record OY728141.1, on the reverse strand, counting down.
CTCCCATAAAGATATTCTTTTTTTAAAACCTAAATCCTTTCTTTATATCCTGGGGAAAAGAAAACATACAAAAGGTTGAGCTCAAATTCTCAGTAAGGGTAAACAAAAGAAATATCAATCACATCATATTCATAAGAACGTATCTTTTGGAAATCTTAACCTGCAAAAGAGATCATAATTTCATAACATGGGATAAATCATAGTAGTGAAATGTAATCCCAATAATCATAACATAAAACATGAAACATTGTGGAATACACAATAATCATAGAGAATCATTTCTTATTAGTCAAGACTCATTGCCAGGACTATTTTAATAGACAAATTCCCTTTCTGGACCGAGTTCACTCCTCGTTTCAGTCCTGTTTCACTGAACCGGTATAACCTACCGTTCCAACCATTTCTATCTCATGAGATATAAAATCTTTATCCAATGCATTGGAGGGAGATATAGGTCCCACCCATCTCATAATGAAACCATTCTTATGTGTGCCACAAAATCATAAACCATACATCATAACATAACCCATGTAATAAAAATGGGAATCTTAAACATTGTGACATCATAAAACAATTCATATAGGATAATGGAATTCATAAAAATAACTCCATCATAACATAATCAAATCAATGTAATAATAGGGATAGAGACATAACCCTTTATTATATTATATGGAAAATAATTTTGATAAAACACTTGAACTCCATTCTTGAGGAAAATATCATTTCTACTTCAAAAACACTTTTCCTTTCTTAACATGTCATAAAATTCTAAACTAAAAGAAGTTGATTAAAAATAAACAGGAAAAATTTTAAAGGAAGCTTCTTGGAAATAATGTTTTAAAAATCCATTCATGTCGTATAAGTTAAAAAACATTCTTCTCATACTTTTGTCGGAAACTTCAAAAAGTACCTCGTACGAAAAACAACAAAATATTCCTTTCATATCTTTTACTAAAAACTCACCGAATGGGTAAATTTGGATTTAAACAATTATAGGTGGATGGAAAAAATATTACATATTGAGGAAACATGGATGTGGATGATAAAATACACCCCAGTAAATACCAAAGTATAAACAATCTCGGATAAAATGATATTGTGATATTTTCCCTTACCTTAGGTCTGATTCGCTTCGTAAGTGTCTGAACCTCCTCTTCTTTGACACGCCTCTTTGAAATCTCCTTTTAGGGCTCTAATATTGGTCTTTGAGGAAGACCAGAACCTCTAGGATGTTTCTAGGTAAGTAGAGAAGATAATTTGGCAGGGGTTGGCCGAGCTTGAAGGCTCAAAGTTGTGTGAGGAAGAGAGGGAGGAGGTGCCCTTTTATAAGGGAGGAGAGGGGCACCTTTGGAATAACTAAAAATATTATTGTATTATAAAGTCTAATTCGGTTTTTAATAGCTCCAAATTGATATATTTAGAAGATAAGGTGGGTATAGGTCTAAATAATCTCATACAATATAATTTAGACAAGTTTAGGTATCAATTATAACCTTATCATTTAGATTTAACTTTAAGTTAGATAATTTAACTTTTACCGTGTCTTTTTGTTTTCTTACACTATAAGGTTAATAAACTTACTATAATAAGCCAAAAGGACCCCAAGTTGTTTATTATTAATATATATAACCTTATATAAGTCATTTGTCTGAACCTTATATTTTTTGGAATAAAATAACAATTAATAATATAATTTTTGTTTTAAAAACTATTTTATGTCAATTTTGACACTATTTATTAATTGATTTTTGTGAAACTCACAACAGAATGATTAGTTCGAAAAAAGTTAATTAAATCAATACTAACATGTAATATTAACCTTGTAAATTAGTGTAATTTATAAAAAGTCTCAAATTGTATTTATTTGGGTATTTATAATATCAATTTTTATAATTTTTCACTATTATGGTAATTACTGCATCATAATTGTGTCATAAATAAATTAATTTATTTAATGTCTAAAAATTATAAATAAAATATCATTATTTAGGAAATATTATTATCTTTCTAATGAATATTTACAATCAAATTTATCTTATGTATAACCCTATATTAATTTTTTTTAGTAAATAAACATTGATTTTGACTCTTTTAAATCTTCTTTGAATTAAATAATAATAAATGTCCTAATCTAATCGAAGTGGGTCTAAATGGTCATATTTTATTCCTAAGGTTGTTTTTGGTCGAATTACACTTATCCAATAGAATTAGAACATGTGTTAGGGTAATAATAATATCATTTTTACCCTTAATTACCCTATTTACTTTTAATCGTGGTAAAAAAAAGTAAAAAGTTACTATTCACAAAAAATTATTTTCATCTCATTGAACCACATTTTACTTACTGATATCAACCGTGTCTCTTGAATTTTTGAAATTCCACTCACATAAGCGGTAAAATTAAGTTTTATGAAATGTTCATTTTTTTTACTACCACTTAGTGGTTTCACTATTCATCAAAAAAGGAAAGTTTCCAGAAAAATACCAAAAATTAGGCAAAAGCTATATTTGATATTATGAACTCAAAAATGATGGCTATTTTACAAAATTCAAAACATATCTGTTATATTAACTAATTTAAAAATTAATTCCCGTCGTCAAAACAAATGGCGTGTTTTTAAGAGATAATAACTATCAAAATATTGACACTTGTTTATAACTGGTTTAAATGTGAAATTACATCCAATGACCAACATTGTATTTAATTGTAAAAATATATTCTAAATATACTTTAAAACCACTCAAATTAATAATTTATCACTATTAATTATTTCGATTAAAAAATTTGTTTTTAATTAAAATTTAGTACTTTTCACTATTCATCAGAATATAAATGTTTTCCGAAAAGTACCAAAATTTCACCTTAGGATAAATTAGATACTCCGAATCCAAAAATGAAGTCCATTTTGAGATATTAAATTTCTAAAATTTTAAAAGGTGGTTATTACTATTCATAACGGCTAGTTTTAAAAATATTTTAATAGCATATCGTTGTTTAGTGAAACTCGGTATTGCGTACTACACACGCTATCGAGGAAGGTCACGATTGCGTGTAATGCAAGGAAAGTCAAGGATGCGTGTTTAGAAATCTCCTTTTGGATTAGCGTAAAACACAAGACATTAATGAAATTAAAAAGAATATTTTTAATAAAATCTCGGGGTGTTACATTAATGACTGTGGGTTTTTGTGACTATATGATTCTTTAAGTGAAATTTAATATATCATTTTCTTTAAATATTTTATCATAATATTTTTATTTATATGTATTTATTTTTATTTACAAAACCTATATTACTCAAAATAAAGGTAATAGTCTACCCATTATAAAGATTAGGACCTCACCCCTACTCAATAACCTCTGGTATATAGGGATGAACTATTGAGGCCACATCTCACTCTAGCTCAGGTGAGAATTTTAGTTGGTGAATCATAATTTTTATCAGTGAATATTTTAATCTTACTATTTTGGTAGATTGTGGATAGGGTGGCTAGGGACATGTCAAATTTTTTGATGGGCCTTAGAAGGGTGCATTATGTAGATGTTTTCAATCAAAGGCCCTGATTATCATGGTGTCAGGATTGATATTTTTGGATTTCACTACTATTATTGATGTGTTCACTTAAATATGTTGTGTTATTTTAGGATTATATTTATGTTTTTGGATTTGGGAACATTGGAAATATACCTGTGAATTTTCTTCATTGTTGGTAGTTATGATTTTTATTACAAACATATGTTTGTGTGTGATCATTTTATTAACGGTAAGATCAATTATTTATTTTCTTTAGAAATATAATATATGTTTTTTTAACATATAACTTATAGGATTCATTATACAAAAATGTACCATGATTTCACCCATTAACTTTTTTATAATGATAGTTCATGTGGATCTTGTATTGAGAAATTTTCTTGTGGTGTCTATATAATTTTTTGGACAAGAGATGTTTAGGGTCCCTTAATAGATTGGTGTAGTCTTTACTGTCTTATTAGTAGAAGCCTAATGTGATAGGTAAATATATCAAATTATTGATGTATTATATGAGTATTGGTATGAGTATATTTAAGGATATGGATTTGGTTACATAAATTATAAAAAACAACCTATATGCTGATTTCCGATATAGCTTCTTAGTGGAACTCTGCATAACCGAGATGGGAATTTGTAGAAAAAAATGGAAGATTACATGGATGTTTGAGATTTTATGAACTTTAGTTTTTTGTTATCAAGGTTGGGTTATAGGGAAAGATTATTTAGATTCTTATCCCTGGTGTTTCAGGAATTATTTTTGGCAGTGCAGTTGGAGCATGGTGTAGGAGTTTGGAGTTTTGGAATGGCACTCATGTGGTAGGTGATTGTTCATTTGGATTTTCATGAGTCAGATTCCTTGGTTTGTTGGGTAAGGTTGAGAAATGTGAGTATCATGTTTCATGGGTCCTCCTATGTTCTATGAGATGTAACTCGTGGTAGCATGAGTTTATTTGTGTGGTCGGTTTGTATATGAGTGTCCAGCCATCATGTTTGAGTGAGATTGAGGTAAATATTGGGTGAGGACATGCAAGAAGGTTCATAGTGGATCAATCATCCTTTGGTGAGTTAATTTTATAATATTAAAATATTTTCATGTAAAATATGTTCTTCATGAGGGAAATATTCCCTAGTTACTAGATGTTACATTTCTGTGGTGAATTGTTGTAAAAGGTCATGTGAGGGATTTTTTTGTGAATTGGTAGGGTTGTACATGATCCCAATCATTTATGTAGTGATAGTGTAGTGGTGATGTTATTATGATAATGGTAAAAACTAGTTATTTATCTTTGTATAGGGTTTATAAGATAGGGGAGAGTGGAGTCGGGACACTTTTAGGTTATTTATTGAGCATCGATGAATGGAAAGCCACACGGTTGGGAGTACACCATTGGCTATTGGAGGATGAAATTCATGGAGGGATAGGGATGGGAAATGTTAGTATCTCACACTGTAACAAATATATTAGTGGGATAATTACATATAATAAATTGTTTTCTAAATGGGTGAAGTGTGGGGTGTAGATAATAATTTTTATTTTAGAAAACAATGATAAAGATAATCCTATAGGGGGTGAAATGTATCAGTTGTGGGATTACGACCCTCTTGTTGGATGGGTCATGGGTGTTGTGAGACCTACTAGTGGATGGTCATGATGAATTTTGGTTACCACTATGTATTTAAGATATTATTTTCTCATATTCAATTATAAAAACTAGATTTTGTGTTTGAATGTTGTGATGGGAGATTCAGTACATTGGTATTAGGCTTACTGGGGGTTTTGGTTGATCTAAGGGTGAGTCAAATCATATGTTCATCATTGTCCATGGAAAGAGAAGGATTAATGGAGTGGGATATTGATTTTAAAAATGTATAATTACAATAATAGTTGGATTCAAACATTGGTTTGGGTCTTTAGATGATATCATGAGGGAAATGGAGGATAACTCATCATAATGTGGAGAATTTAGGTGATAATGCGTTGACAGGTAAAACTGAATATTTTTAGTAAAATTAGTTCAGAGGTGGAATTACCAGATTTTTCAGGGAATTGGATGTGGTGAGTTGGAAATAGTACCAATAACACTGTTCGGGGAATTCTTAGAAGGTCAGCGGACTACTTGGAGATTGTTTCCTATAGGAAATTCATATAGTGGTAAGTAAAATTGTTCAAAATTATCCATTCTAAGATGAGACTTAGAGTTTGGGACAACAATATCTATGACACCCCTTGTATTTAGAATTTATTTTTTTTAAATAATTTTTTTTTTCATGTGTTAAATGAAACACTATGTTTAAATGAACAACAATATACTTAATAAAAATTATTATTTCAATATTACTATTATGAGTTAGCCACTTGTTTGGTGGGTGTCAATATGTATAATTTTATTATGAAATATAATTTCAATTAATTTACATAATAAAATTAATACTTGATAATTAATTTATTATCATTTGGTTGGAATACAAGATAAAATAGTTTTTAGGTTAGAGAGATTTTTTCATATTACTTTTTTATGTGCACAATTCATTTTTATCTTGAAGGATTACATTTATCTCAATTTAGAAATGATAATAATTAAATAAGTTGATTATATATCCAATTTAATGAATTTACATTCATTTAATCATGGTTATTAGTTATGTAATGTGAATAATGTAATTTTAGGCTTGGAAATAAATTTTCATAAAAATGGGTTTTATTACATTTAATGCATGGGTATTATAATTAATTTCTATTACTTTTAGAAACTATTTATGAATAAATGGGAAATAATTTTTAACTCATCATGTTATAATATGCATAGATTTAATTTTTGGTATTTTTCTAAAAATATTGATTTTTGAGTGAAAAGTGAAAAATATAAATTTATACAAAACTATATGTTCCTTTCATTTAATCATGCAATTGAAAAGTCTCACTGTAATTTTTATTTGCTTCTAATGTATCATAATACCCATTTCATTATATGTTATCTAGTTAATTATATAGTAATCAATATTATATTTTACTTTATTATAAGGTCATTTTATTTCTTAGTAACTCATTTTTCTAAAAAATGATTTTCATTTCATTTTACATATTATTGTTAAAATTTATATATGAAACTTTCAAAAATAATATCTTATAAAATATATATCAAATTCTGATTGAACATCTATTTTTTATATAATAAATTTTATTTTTGATCAGAAAAACTAAGTTACCTGATTTAAAAAGGAGTTTTAACAGTTTAGGTAAATTAATGTAAAAAATTAAATTATATAGAACATGAATAAATAACTAAAATCATCTCAATTATGTTTGTTTATTATAGGATGATCGACCTAAACTCATTATTGTAAAATTTTGGGTGACTTCCTATGAAATAATGGTTAACATCTAAGAGAAGGAAGTGTTATTTTTAATAAATCCCATCTTCTCTCATTTCATATCATAAATAAGTGGTCATGATTAATATATGTGTAAATATAATTTACTAATGGAATAAAATGAGTAAGTTTCATTTTAGTAAATTATTTTTCATTTTTAAAATAGTACACATATTTAAAATTCTTATATGATTTCAATAAAATGCTTGTGTATGGATAGGAATAAATCCAATAAATGGGTAGAAAATTATAACAAGTAATAAAAGTTATATGAGTCAGGGTATTACATGAAAATTTATAGATTATTTTATAGGATAATTTATTATTTATTTTTCATAATTTAAATTAATTTTTTATAATGATTCCATTAAATCCAAATTTTATGAATAGTCATGAAAATGAATTAATGGTATTTAATATTAAAAAATATATTATAAAGAATAAAAATAATAAAAGTACAATCATAACTCAATTTAATGGGAAACCTTAAATTATTACATTAATTTTCCTTTTATTTTCCACATTTAATTTTTATATTTACTTTCATGACCCTTAAAGTATGCAAAATTTGTTACAGTGGTTATCATTAAAAATGGTTAATCCGGGGGTTAAAAACATATAAGGGTTATATTGAAAGATCAAACATTATAAATTTATTTTATTATTATATTTCAAACTTACTGTACTTGTCTTCTATGTTATTAAACTTTGGATCCATTTTAATTGTGTTATACACTTTGTATATATTAATATTTTATGTATTTACCCGATTTCCACCAACCCAACTTATAAAAGGGAATATACTCTCCTATATTTATGACACCTCATGATCCATTTACCTCAACCAATAACTTCGAAAATCCCTTCCAAACTATCATCCCCATGTCCTAGTGGTTATGGTCTCACCAAAATAAGAACATAAATTTCATTAGGAATAAACCAAGAGAGGTTTTCAAAATAAGAATTACAATTATTTACTCAGGGTTTAATTTTTAGTTCTTCTTATATTTCCTAAAAATATTATATAACCATGATAAAATAATATCTGAAATATCTTGCATATACATAAATGTTACTATGATTATGTTATAACCATTTTTTATCTTTTTTCTTATACTATTGGAAATGAAAACATAGATCGTGAGTATATGTAGACAACCACATTCAGAAAGTAATGTACTTAATTTTCTATCACCTAATCACACATATGGTTTCAAAGATGAAATTATTTAATATAAAATATGTCATGAAAATAATTATGATTATATAAATATAAAATATTACTTACCTTCTTACCCTATCCATCTGTTGGAAAATAATTATGTCGCTCGTGCATAGCTGTGGAATAACACATCCATGAAGAGATGTTATTATTTTTTGAAAAATTTATAACTTGGTTGGTAAAATGTATGGATATAATGAATATATATTACAATAAATTTAACATCCTGGGTTTGTAAAAGTAGACAATATGTTCGATAGCATATATAATACAATACAATGAACTTAAGTGAACAAATAAATATTATTATGTTATATTATAACCTAGATGTTAAAATGGAATCAATGAACAATATTAATTGATTTATTAAAATATTGTTTGAAAATATATTTAATTAAATATTTTTTGAACAATTAACTATATATGAAAAATAAAATACTTTTTAATTAGAAGAAATGTTTTTCTAAGAAACTATTTAAATGTAAATAAGTGAGTTTGTAAAATAATAAAATCACTCTATAGGGATTTTATTAATGAAATATATATTTAATATATTCAATTTAATTTCAAAAATTAATATTATATGTTCCCTAGACAGGATATAAGTACAAATTCAATTTTTTGAATGAAAGAAGTATTTTTCAAAAAAATACATGTTTACCAACTTTTGATGGAGAACCCATTTTAAATCTATTTTTTTTGAACATTAATAAGTTCCATTTTTCAATATAAACTTATTATTTGGAATTAGTTCATAAAAATTTAATTTTTTTGAAATTTGGGTATTTTTCTGATAAAATTAATATTTTCATGAATAATGAAAAATACTGCATTTTAATTTAAAAATACTTTTTCATATAAGTTATTTATATTTTTATATAATCTTTATATTTTGTTTGTATGTATAATTATAAAATGATTTTACAATTTAATACAATTTTGGTCATTTTATGTAATTTCATATTGAAATTTGATATAAAAGGACGCCAATCTTTTGATGGGTTAACTTTAAAAAAACATGATTCCTCATTTTGACAACGAGGATTAATTTCAAATTAACTACCAAAAATTATGTGTTTTTAATTTTGAAAAATGGATTCCATATTTAAAATTAGAATTTTTAAATTACGTAAATAGGTCCATTATTATTATTTTCACATTTTGAATTGTACTTTTAGTAATTATTTTAATTACTATGGTTAGGGGTAAATTGGGTAATTAATAGGTAAAAAATATATTATAATAATATAAAACTACCCTAACACTTGTCCTAATTTAATTGGATGATTATATCCCGACCATTATAATCCTTGGGTCGATTTTATGAAATCATGTATCCACTTGGATGACCTTAATGCATTTATAAGATTATATTCAATGAATAGAAATTTTTGTTAATGTTTTTTTTACAGTAAAATATTTTAATATTGAGGTATACATGGGATATCATCAAAAATAAATATCAATTATAAACCTAAAAATATTAACTACATCATGTAATTTTTTTTAATTTTTTGAAATTAAATAATTAAATTTAATTATGGCACAATGAGGAGGTCGTAATTTATTAATTAATGAATGAGCCAAATAAATGATATTATAAATATTAAAATATATACTATATGACATAATTTATGCCATCCACAAATTTGAGAGATAATTTTGATATTTTTTTAATTGTTTAAAGGAAATTGTGTGAACTTATCTTCTTGTTATGATATTTTTAAAAGTCAACCAATGAATAGTGTCAAAATCCACAATATTGGTATTTTAAATTATAAAATATTTTTATTTATTTATATTAAATTCCTAAAAATATTTTATTCATAAAAATGGTTAGCATAAGTCCAAATATTTTATAAATTTCACTACTTTGGGTCATGTGACATGTTATAGTTATAACATTAAGCCACAAAGTGTAAATAACATAATATCACAATAAGAATAGAAAGGGTAAAATAAGGGTTTAAAAAAGACAAGGATTAAAAAATATTCTATACCTATTTATTTCATTTGATGATGGGTATTCGATCCAAAATGAGTTTATATTATAAAAAAAATTGAACCATTTTGAGGTGAAATTTAATTTATATTAATGTAATATTTTAGGAGTTTACAAGGGTTCCCGTCCCCTATCCTTTAAAAAGGTACCCACTATTCTCTAATAATAACACTCACAAATCCTTTAGGTTCACCCATGTTCTATCCTAACCTCTTACTATAACCCCTCCCCATGTTCATGAGGCCTTATTTTTGGCAGAGAAACATTCTTAGAGGTGTTAATATGTTCTTCAAAGGTGATAAACCAAAGAAGATGAATCATTTTTTAGTGTTTCTATTTTATTTCCTCTTCCAATTCCTCTAAATATTACTCTTCCAAGATTAAATAATAAATACATCATCCCATATAATAATATTTTATTATGGTAATATCAACACCTAAATCTATCTCCAATTTAATCCAAAGGTAAATGAACTTTTCATTCGCGTGTACGGAGGACTACCGCCTCATGAAATGTTATAATTCGTTTTTCATTACATTATATAAAGAATGGATATAATGATGGAATAAATTTTTTATATATGATAGTAATGACATATTTACCATTTCAAAAGAATAATATTTTAATTATTTTCTACCCTTACAAGCACATAAATACAATAACATCGTTCATGCGTACGTGTAAACTATCACCTCCACGAAGCGATGTGAACCATTTTTGTTCACCACATCACTAGTGTAATATATAAGTATATTTAAATTATTAATATGATGTTAAAAATATTACGTTCATTTGAAAAAGGTAAATTAATAATTATCTTACTTCCATAATGATAAAAGAAAAATGGAAACTTTACTCATGCGTACGTACGGGTTACCCTCTCCATGATTGAAATGTTGTTCATTTTTCATAACCATATTTAATGAAAGGATTTAAAAGTATAATTGATATTTAAATGTGTTTTTTATTTTATGAATATTATTCTTGTGATTATGGACTTATGAACACATGGAATATTTACATCAAGCCATGATCATTTTTGACTCAAGTAGCGAATATCGAAAAATCATATGATATAAACATAAATAATTTTGTAATTTTGATAACATGGAAATAAAAGATATAAAAGGGATAATAAACATGAAAAATATTCTCATGAATGTTGAAAATAACCTATATCTATTATTCATCAACATAACTATTTTACATGCTGATTCAGACTCAAGGTAATGGATTTTCATCTCAATGTCCATTCCTTGAGACATTTCTTGATAATATGAACCATTATTCTTTTATATGGTGTCAGGACACATCCCCCTGGGCTCGTTCCATGACCACACCATGTTCACCTCCAATAGGTCAAGGGGTGGAGACTAGTCTTGAGTAGGAATATCCCATAAATGTGAGGTATTTTCCTAAAAACATATATGTGCACACCCAACTGAAAGGCACATGAATGGAGAGTGAAAACACTATGTAAATAAAATGAAAGCATACCAATACAAAACAACAACAGATTAAGATGTAAGGTAGTGTAGTAGAGTAAAACTGGACCAGAATACAAGCCCACTAAAATAAATACAACTGTAAAGCCCCAACCCACAAAAAGGGTACTGAAGTTGCTGTAAGAAGATATCAGAAACATATCATCTCATCTAGTCTCACAAGGAACCGCCTGGTCCTAATCCCGCTCCATATAAGACTCCACCAATGCATCAGTCATCTACAAAAGACACAACATGTGCAGGAAAAGCCCGTGCAGGGGTGAAAAAAATAATACTCAGTAGGGGACCCCAAAAACTAGAAAGAAAAATACCACAAAGGAAAACACAACTAAGAAGGTACGGTCATATCAACAAAGGTATATGTCACCATCACATATAACAAGAACATCCATGTATACTCATAAAGGATTCAAAGACGCAATGTCTTGTCTGATTCCATCTACATGGTTATATGCGTAGAATTCTAAATTCTAATAGATACTACTCCCCGAGTTATATGATATTAGCTAGGTAGATAAAGTCTACAAAATTTATCTGAGAGAACATTTGGTCACGATACATCATGAAGTATCCTTGAGGCATCTAGCCTCACTACGATAATAAGCCTCGATATCACAGCCAATCCTTCATCACAGGATTCTTCGCAAGGAACGCTCATCCTGGGATGACTCACTCCTTGAGACATCAAGTCATTAGAGACCTACATAAAGAGGTCCCACTTCTTTGGGCCCTGCCCAAAGAGAAAACACTAAGAACTACCCAAATACATTGCTTGAGTCATAACGCTAATTTTTTTACTATTTATGGACTCATCCCTGATGATTCACTGAGGTCCGCTCATCTACTGGGCATCTAATGTACACTTTGATTCTGGGAAACTGAGGTCCTATCAGCTACCACTCATTTACAAGAACACTGAGGTCTGCTTGGCTACTGCTTGTCTGTCGAGCCACTGAGGTCCTCTCATCTACTGCTAGTCTGTGAGGCCACTGAGGTCAGCTCAGCTACTGCTTGTCTACCTAGCCAATGTGGTTTTCTCTAAAACTTCTTGTATGTCGGGACACTGTGGTCTTCTCACCTTCTACTTATCTACTGAGCCATTAAGGTGCACTCATCTATCGGGACATTGAGGTCTTCTCGTCACTTCCTTCTCATAACAACAAGCCATAGGATTTCCTCTCATAGCATGCTTGATTGTGCGAGAATCTACATCTCAAGCCATTATTCATAAATTAAAATTCATATAAAATGACTTGTATTATGTCAAAAAGAACGTCTCATCGTCATGGTCCCAACGCCAAAAAACGGTTCATTGATCGGACATACGGTTTAAAAGTTATGACCGTTTTACTTAAAAGGGAGAGGTTGAGTCTGGGTCAGGTCTGACCTGACCCAACACGAACCGAGGTCCACCGACCCAAGTCTGACCAGGATCGTTGTTCCTGGATCGGAACGGCTAGGTTGTGGGTCCGACCCACTAGGCAACCGCATGTTCAGCTAGTTGGGCCACTCCGGTTAGGCTCACTAGGCCGCCTTGGGTGGCCCACCTCCTCTTGCCTAGCCCACTGTGAGCAGGCTGACCAGCTCTTGCCAAGACACACCAGGAAAGATACATCCTCCGAACACACCGCATGACACTACGGGGTCTGCCGCAGTAGTGGTCCACCTGGGCAGAGGACCTTCAACCACGTGACGCGGTGCAACTATCATGTCTATATGTGCTGCCACAGGTTATTTCTAGCAGCTTGATACACCACCCCCATAGAGATATCGTGGGACCACTTGTGTGCTACCACCACTGCATGCTACTGGTGGCCCTCTGATCATAGTCATTGGCATGATGTCGGGTGCCTTGTCCTCCACCATAGCACCGCCCCCCACACACAGCTACTATCGTGTACCACCACCCCTAGTGTCTTTCACAGGCCACCAGGTCAGCTCTGGTGGTCTAATTTCCAAACCACGCATGTATTCAGGATCCTCAAATCATCACTGTCGTTGCTAAAGGTTCAAGGGTGTATTTTCATCAACCCATTGGTTCAGTCATGGAGAATACAACAATTCCCACAACCGAGAGATCCATCCTAATTCATGTTGTCTAGATTACTCTATGTTAGAATAAAAGGGCTATGACAAACACTAAGTTTCTATCCCATCGAGGCTGATATAAACAAATCCACCATGAAAGAATAAATGAACTGTGGATCAATCTGTTAGTGGGTTGATCTGAATTCACTATTTATAAATAAAGAGTGGGGATACATAATTTTATTAAGAACAAACCACTACCTCCAGATGGATCACTTGCAGACATAGATTGAAGTCTCGTCGCCATGTCAATAATTGTTCTAACAGTGTTTGTTGATTCATCGCCTCTTGATCAAACCCTGGCCTCTAATCTATCATTGCCAGTGAGAGTGACTCCTCTTCTTGTCTTAAGGAAACTCTAGAGTAATTATCTAGAATTATGACTTCTAATGCTGGAAAATGTCCCTAATTAATGGAGGAAACACGTTAACATGTTAACACATTTCAACATTACTATTTCTCTTTGAAACAATGTCACCACACTGGTTTATTTATGAAAGTGGAATGGGTTGCTCTGTCACTGCATCGTAGCATCTCCATGCAGAGAAACGTTTAAAAAATATAAAATAATCTTCTTTTAGTTTATTTTTTTCTCCTTTAAAGAGTCCAAAAATTATCTTTTACCCTTGAATCACGTCGGTTGAGGTTAAGTCTTGCTTAAGTAGAATATATCATTACAAACTCAACAATGGTCTCTCATTTTTAATCAGAGTTACCATTTGTGAGTTATAAGGATTCAAAAATAAAGTATTTTCTATTTAATTTATTTTATTTATTATTACTTCCCAAAAAATAACTTTCACATCCATCCCGTGCTGACCAATGTTAGGATCCAGCTAAGGAAAGCATGACCTCATGAGCTAAACGGTGGCCTGTAATTTTCAATTTGAGTTATCGTTCATGCGTTATAAGGATGTGAAAAATAAAATAATCTTATTTTATTTTTTTATTTATTGTTAATCCATTTTCAGGATTTCTCAATGGGGACTCACACCCACTAAACATAAGTTGCACCTAGGGTAAAACAACTATATTGAACATAATAGTGCCCTCATATTTCTGATCTGAGCACTTGATTAGGAGTTATTCAACTTTTTCAGGAAAACTACACATGTACGCTATTTAAAACATAACATTTTCGGATGGAACATTCTAGGAACTTTGGGCCTCATAATTTCATGCCATCTAATTGCCTAGTCTTGTAATTTTCCCAAGAAGTTTATAAAAATAGAACTAGGAAAATCCGAGCCATTACATCTCCCGCACCTTTAGGGTTTACGTCCCCAAAGGAAAACCCAATGGATTCCCAAATGGATGACGGTACAAGAATGAAACTGAGCCTCTCGGTCCCACATTCTCTCTAAGAGATTCTTGGATTCCAACGAATGCGAAATATAGGAATCGATCACCCACGGAGGGTCCTCTCTTTTAGACCCTCGATCTCTACCCGAATCTCCACAAAAGTCTCCATGTTGTCAACATCTAGCTCATCCCAGTTAAAACTCCCGCACATTGACCACTCCTAAGACATCTACTACACATTTCACCTAGGTAGTTAGGTTGTGGGTCGACTCGATGAGTTGGACAATGATCACCTAGATCGTATCGTGTTTCTAAGATGTAAATGGTAAACCCATCACAAATTCCATTGATATCCCTTCCCACTTCCTTCATGGTACCCCTAGAAAGAGAAAGAACAACCCAAGAAACCGATTTATACAAGAATTCATATTTTTATCTCAACAGGTAAGCCCAACTTCAACCCATTCCATCATCCCCATTGTCCACCTTAACTCCCACACACATACCCCAATTCATCTCGTCAAACTAGGAGTCACTACGACAACAACATATCCCTTGAAAAGAACAATGTGCTCCCCACCATTAGAATGTTCATCAGTGGTATTACTTGTGGAAAGCTATGCATGTAAAGGATCACAGTCGGTTTCACCATGTTGTGCCTCTCTGACTCATTTAAAAGTATATGAGTAACATGTAATTACATGAGATAAGCTTCTTTATCCCCATACTCAATGGATGACTATAACGAGGAAAAATACTATGTTTCCTGGTTTAGCAACTACAAACTGAATCTCCTAATGAGATAATCGGCTACCATGTTCCCCTTAGTGGAAGCATAGACTACATTGAAGTCATATTCCTATAAAAACTCCATCTATCTTCTTTGTCTCATGTTCAAATAATTCCGAGAGAAGATATATTTGAGACTCTTGTGGTTTGAGTAGACGATAAGTTGTTCGCCTATGGAGGTAGTTTCTCCACATCATTTATGAGAATACTACCATTTTTAACTCAAGATCGAGGTGCTCCTCAAACTCTATCTCAATTGCTTAAATGCCTATGGGAAGCTTTCTATCCATGCAGAAGGCTGACCCTTTCAATTGATCGATGTGTTCATCGTCCCTTTGGTAGTGGGTACTTGTTATCCATGAACACTTGGTTAGATGGCCGATAATCCACACATAAACTCAAACACTGGGTATTACTAATCCCTTCCACCGCAATCCCCACACCTACACCCCATGCTTTCAAAGATCTATAGAAGCCATCTGATATACTGATGCTGATATGAGTGCCATCTTGGGGTGTAGAATGATGCAGAAGTCAATCTACCTGCGGGGAGGTAATGATGTAAACATATTATAGAATGACATCCCCGTACTCTTCCACTACTGCTGGGAACTGAAAAATAAAAATATGCACTATCACATGGGTAAGGATGGCTAACTCAAGTGTGATCGGCGACACCCTTATATGCATGAGTTTTATCCCATGCTGTCTGGGTTTCCTTTTTCACCAAAAAGGGAAACCCCATTCTAAAACTACGGACATAACACATCCTTTTTCCTTAAATAGTCTATATGAGCATGAACTATGGATGACCAGTCCATACCCAAACTTATGCCGTAAGGCCTCAACGCTGCAACCTTGAGGTTTCAATCGAAACTATTTCCTCAAGGGTTGGATCACACCATCAGTATAAGTGTGATTATTGTGTCTCCTCCCTTTGGTATGTCTAGAAATAAAGTTCATGTCAATTGTTTAACCATAAAATCTTGGTCTGGAACAAGATTCCTGACTAGAAGGAATGATTATAACATGTGTCTATTAATATAGAAACTATAAGTATACAAAGATCGTACCTTGAATCCTTCTTGGAGACCATAGGTCATAATCCTTGGTTGCATGCAGCTACCCCCTTCTTCTGTCCTCCAGACCCCTAAGACTTGTGTTTACCACATTGGTGTGGTGGTTGTAACCTATCGAAATGTATGCCACCTCCTGCTACTCTACCATCTACTCTACCATGTCTTCCGCCCTACAGATTATTATGTTCCAATCATCATCTCTATCAGGATGGCCCATCCATCATTTCACTATCAACACGATGGGATTGAAAATCTCTAGTGAGATGTCCCCTGTCATCTTTTGAGAATAATTACCTATTTCTAGGCCGACTGAACTCTCCCTATGATCCTTGAGCTATGGATCCCCTGTCTTGGGACCTCTTCCCATAATGTATCACACGTCCACGTCTCTGAGACTGACATCAGATTCCTGATATCCTACTAATAATATCCACTAGTTGTATCTACTCAGCCAAAGGACTTTAAACCACAATGGTTCCTTCTAGCACCCTATGATAAATAGGAATACACATAGGAATAATGCTGGCTTAAATTTCCCTAAACTCATATCTCTCGGAGGTCCGAGCTTGAAATCATTAGTCTTATCATATTCCTTGAGTACCTAGAATGGTCGGTATGCCTCATTGAATATCAGATACCGACATGTCATCCTGCTAATGTTGTAGAAACTACTGGGTACACATATCCCTTAGATTTTATTGAAATATCCCCATTCTCTGAGAAATGTTCTCAACCACTGTCCACAGAAAAGTCACCTCATTATAGGATTGGGTAATCTAAACAACTCCATCACCCAACTTATCCACATAGAAGGCTCAATACCATGACCAAAATCTGATCTAATGGTTCCATAAGTAGTCGCAAAACTCAGTCACCACCTCAAGACTTTCCTTAGCCACCTATGATTCATCCATTCCTCTTTACCTGAGGGGTCTCTATTGCTAAATTTTTTGAAGTGAACTCAGCCCTTGTATCTCATCCGCTGGTACTACAAGCACTGTCTGCTACTCCACAGGTGGTGGTATAGCTGATACACCACCAGATAGTAGTGTCTATGGTACAAACCCTTGTACCCAACTTGTCACCCCATAGAATACCCTCATGATCATGTTGTGGAATATTGACTAGTTATCTATGTGGAAGAACCTTGAAACAAAACAAGATGTACCACGATCAGTAGATTATACTTGGGGAGCTAACTCAAGAAGGGAATTAAAAACATAATCTATTCCTATATGATACAAGTACCATTGTTTTCCCCTACAACTAGTGTTTTCATGTATGAAGTCAAAAAGTAGAATTCAGGGTCCTAGTATATGGATATGTCGCCTACCGCACCAGCACTAAATTCCATGGCCTGAAAGATTAACTTAAAACAGCTAACACTATTTACCCAAAACAAACTCATAGACTCTAGGTTCTTATTATTGAACTAACCCCTTATGATTACACTCAATCACAACTCATCTACTAGAGACCGTGTCAGGACAACCACACGCCTGCCTCTTCTAGGACATGGCCTGGTGACCAGGGATGAGTATGCATATCCCACAAATGAGAGGCATTTTCCTAAGATCTTGTACACACACACAAAACTGAAAGCCACAAGGATGGAGAGTGAAAACACTATGTAATGAAAATGTATGAATACCACTATAGCCTAACAACAGAGTATTACATAATGTAATGAAGTAAGGTAAAACTGAGCCAGAATACAATCCCAATAAAAGAAATACGACTGTAGATCCCGAACTACAAACAAGGGTACCGAAGATGCTATAGGAAGATTCCAGAAACACCTCAGATCGTCTGATCTCATAGGGCACCGCCTGGTCCGGATCCTGGTACTACTCCATTTAAGACTCCAAAAAATCATCGGTCATATATACAAGACAAAACATATGCATTCAAATTTCTTGCAGGGGTGAGTAAAAGAATACTTAGTAGGGGAACCCAAAACCACAATGAAAAATACCAAAAAGAAAAACATCCCCAAGAAAGTACGGTCATCTCAACAAAGGTATCTGTCATCAACACATATAACAAGAAAATCTAGGTATACTCGTAATGGATTTCAAGATGAAACATATCATCCGCTACCAACCATATGGTTTCATGTATAGTATTCTTGATTCTAGGAGATCCCACTCTTCGAACTATCTGATTGTAGTGATGTAGAGAAAGTATATCAACAAAATCTGAGAGAACATATGGTCTCGATACATCATAATTTTTCCCTAATACATCTAGTATCATGGAGAAAAGAAGTCTCGATATCACAATCAATCCTTCGTCATAAGATTTATCTCATGGAATGCTTGTCTTTGGAGGACTCGCACCTTGAGACATAAAGTCATAAGATACCTACAAAAAGAGATCCCACTTATTTGGGCCCCACCCAAAGAGAACACATTAAGATCTAGCTGAAGTACATTTCATCATTCATAACACTGAACATCTTATACTACTGAGGGACTCATCCCTGATAAGTCACTAAGTACTGCTCGTCTGTCAGGCCTCTGAAGTCTACTCAACTACTGGGCCACTGATATCCTCTTGTATACCACTCTTCTTCCATACCGCTAAGGTTTTCATAGCTACTACTATTCTATCAGGCCACTGAGGTCTGCTCATCTACTTCTTTTATTCCGTTCCACTAAAGTCCCCTTGACTACTACTCATCTTCCGGGCCACTAAGGTCTACTCTGATACAGATCGTCTATTGGGACATTGATGTCCTCTCAGCTACTGCTCATCTACAGGGTCACTGAGATCCACTCAGCTATCAGGCCACTAAGGTCCACTTGTCACATCGTTTTTGTCACAACAAGTTGTGGGATTTCATCTTATAGCGAGCTTTATTCCAGGAGAATCTACTCCTCAAGCCATCGGTCATAAAACAACCTCCATGGAAACTCACTTGGATTATTTCAAAAGGACCTTCTTTTTGTGAGGGTTACAATGTAGAAAATGGCTTGTCGATCGGATATATGTTTTTTATGTTATGATCGTTTTACTGAAAAGGGGATGGTTGGGTTTGCAAGTCGAACATGGTCGGATCAACCTAACCCGACCTGGGTCCAACCTGATCCATTGGGCCCAGTCCACTGGTCCCACCCTAGACCAGCTAGGCTACAGGTCTGGACTATTGGGTTTTCATGGGTCCAGCCCACTGGGTTGCCCGGGTCTGTCCAATTAGGCCACCCGGGGCGGCCCGACTCCTCCTGCCCGGCCTGTTGTGAGAAGACCCGCTTGCTTCAGCATAGACGTAGTGGGAGATCCACATATTAATAACACCCCACATGTTTTTATGGGGTCTACCATAGTTTTCTAGCATGATCACAGCCCTCCAACTCCGTAATATGGGGCGACCGTCATGTCTGCGTAAACCGCCACCGACCTTTATCGGTGGCCCATTGCACCGCACGCGACGGGATGCCACTGGCCCCCTTAGGTTACACCAACATTAGATACTTCTAGAAGCCCTCAGATCACCACTTTTGGCTGAATTCCATGATCCATGTCCACCACAGTGACGTCACCTCCCTAGCACGGCTGTAGAGACATGCCGCCGCCGGCCATTGCCGAAGGTGTCTTTTGTGGCCATTAGGTCTACTCCGGTGGTTCGATTTCCAAACCACGAGTGTAATTGTGATCCTCAAATCATCGCCATTAAAACTAAGTGTTCAAGGATATCTTGTCATTGATCTGGGGGTTCAGTCATGAAGAACACAAGAACTCCCACAACAGATGGATCCAACCTTGTTCGTGTCGGTCAGATTTCATTGTGTTAGAATAAAAGGGGAGATGATTAACACAATGTTTCCATACCTTCACGCCAAGGATAAAAAATTCACCTCTCTAGGACAAATGTCCCATGGGTCAACCAATTAGAGGTTTTATCTGCATTTAATGTTTAGAAAAAATAATGGGGAAAATTAATTTCAACAAGAACAAACCCCTACTTCACGTTGGATCCCTTGTAGACGTAGATTGAAGTCGTGTCGCCATATCGATCCTTATTCCACCGATGTTCATCAATTCATTTCCACTTCATCAAAAACTGACCTCCGATCCATTTTCACCAGTGGGAGAGCCTCCTCCCCCTTTCCATAGGGAAACTCCAAAGTAATTCTCCAACGTTATAAATTCTAACGCTGGACCTTATCCTCAATTAATGGAAGAAATGCGTTAATGCATTATTGTTTCTCATTGAAACAACATTTCCACACTGCTTCATTTATGAAATGAGAACAAGCTTCTCCATTTCTATGTCGCATCACCTCCATTCGACAAAACATTAACATGAAATAAAATAAACTTATTGTAGTTTATTTTATTATCCTTTAAAAAGTAAAAAAAATAAACTTTACCCTCAACCCACACCAATCAAGTTTAAGTCCTTCTTAAGGAAAAACTCTCATTACAAACTCAATGATGGTCTCATATTTTTAATCCATGTAACTATTTGTGAGTTATGATGATTTTAAAATAAATTAACTTTTATTTAAATTATTTTCTTTTTGGTTACGTCCCAAAAAACAACTTTCACAACTGGCCTGCACCGACCGATGTTAGGCTCTGCATAAGGAAAACATGCCCTCATGAGCTCAAAAGTGGTCTTAGATTTTCAATAAAATTTTCGGTTCATGATTTATGAGGAATTGAAAAATAAAATAATCTTACTTAATTATTTTATTTACAATTATTCAATTTTTTGGTTTTCCTACTGGAGACCTTCCCCAACTAAACTTAAGTCGCCCATAGGGTAAACCCACTGTTATTAATGCAATAGCTCTCTCAGATTTCTCATCTAGGAACCCATTTATGATTTATTCCATTTTTTAAGAAAAATTCTCATGTTCACTTTTAAAAGTATTAGGCACTCCGGGCCTTGGAATCCCACACTATCTCAGCACCTAGTCTCGTAATTTTCCCAAGAATTTTCTAAAAATAGAACTGAGAAAATTGAATTTGTTATACATGGTGTATATATATCCACTAGGACATATCAAATCCATATTTTATCTATACTAATATTATTTATTGTTTTGGTAAATATATTGAATCATAGAGATTAATATTTAAATTTTCAAAGTGAAATGGGAAACCTTGAACATTTAATGATTTAATTATCAAATGTTTTCTTCACGATATTAATTTACATATTTATTTATATGAATATAAAAGGATTATACTCGAAATTTTATTTCTATCTTTAATTTCATTTAATGCTTTACAAATGGATCTTTTTATACAAATCATTTCACTTTTATTAAAAAATTACCAAATGAATGGGTTTTTTGTTTTAACGTATATAGTGACCATGAATTATCCACCATCATGCCCTATATTTGATACATGTATTCCTCTATAATCCTTAATGTTTGTAAATGGAAAAACTCCCTTATTAATTTTTTTGGGTATCTTGGTATTGAAAATGGGTTCATAAATGAAATTTTATTTTTATACAGAAATGTGTTTCATATGGGATTAGAAGTAGTTTTCAAAAGGGTTTTGTGATTCATGAAATGGTACTTGAGAATTATATGGGACAAGTGAGCCCTATATAGCTTATATCGAGGGTTGATCCCCATTATAGCTCACGGGTGAGGCCGAGACCCATTATACGAAGGGTTGGTCCCCATTATAGCTAATGAGTGATCCCATTATAGATTATGTGAAGGGTTAATCCCCATTATAGCTAATGGGTGAGACTGATATAGCTTATACAAAGGGTGATCCCCAGTATAGATCTCTAATTTGGATGTAAACTATATAGTTATTCCAAAAAAAGAGTTTTGAAAGGGTTTTATGTATATGATTCTCTAAGTCACCTCAGTGAGTTTTAATTACTTTCTATTGGTTTTAATATTTTTATTTAAGAAAAATGTATATGTTTTATTCATGTGAAATTTTTTTGTTTCATTCGCTGAATGAATGTTAAACTGGTTACTAGGTTTTAACCGAACTAATGGTTTGTTTCCTTTTATGTCCCTTATTGAGATTTTGTCCTCATCCCAATTTTTGGAACGTTTTCCCTACGTCTTATGATTGCTATGGTAAAAGAAGATTCCATGATTAATGTATTGAAGATGTGTCTTGAAAATAAATCATGTTATATTTTGAAGGGATTTCCACTGGTGAAAAATAGATACTGAGTATATGTTTCCACATTTAATGTATCTATTTACTATGTAAGAGTTTTTTGTAATTCTATAAAACTCTAAACATAAAATATCCTTGAATGTGAATTCTAGTTCAAAAACACTAGAATAAGATATGTTAAACATTGTGTGCTTATATTGATAAAATAATTTTTATTTTGAGAAATTAAAATATTGTATACCTTATTTATTTTCTATCACATAAGAAAAATGGTATAATTTCTCATTTGTACATGAAGACTACCACCACCATGATATGATGTAATTAAATTTTCACATCCACCATCTATGGAAGGTTATAAATAAAAAATTTAATGTATAAAAAACTATTTTTCATGACTAAGATCATGGATATGATATAAACATGACCCCATTTACTGTAGTCAAACTACATAAGTTATGATTACAAATGGAATAAAGTGAATAACGATGAAGGAATAATCATGGAAAAGTGAATAGTGATAATTGTATAAACATGATAGTTTTTTTTAAGAAAGTATAAAAATAATATTATTTTATAACTCGGGATCGATGAAATATAAATGAAATAATTTAACACTCATGGTATGTTAATTTAATTTAAAATATATTTTCTTAAATTTGTCCATCAAACTCATTTTCTTCGATGTAAATGATATTTTAAATGTTTTCAAGAATTTTATTATTTATTATTAAAAGGAAGATAAATTTAATTTTTTAATATTTTTTAAATTCATTATAAAGGATTAAGAAGGAATATTTTCAAAATATTCCTTATGATTCATTTTTTATTACATTACCATTGTGTGAATCGAATATATGTTTTAATGATTATCAAATTAATGGAAATATTTTATGATTTATACTATTCTTATAGGTAAATGAAATATTATTCCAATCTTTATTATATAATTAAAATATTTATTTCATATGGACTTTAATTCCAATTCAAATGAGTTTTTAGTTAAATATTTAGATATATGCTTTTTTATTAATTCTATGGTTCCTATGAAATTTATATTAATAATGGGTAATCCTGAAATTTCTTTGATGATCAGTGAGCCTGATTTTATCTCAAATTGATTGGGTAATGTGATGGATTTTACTAATGACATGTCCTAAGAGATGTGGGAATTATCCAGTTAGGTAATTCTTTTATAAGGGATATTATAAGGAGAATTATCCTAGTAACTTGTATGGGGTTTGAACTAATTATATAAATTTTATAATAAATATTATGATATTCTAATGTATTGAAATGAACTCATGATTCAAGGGTAGTTTATCATATTTTAAATGATAATGTTTTGTTTTCATGATTTATCCTATTTTCCAATGTTTTTTTCATGACAATTGTTTTTCCTTTATTATTGCTTATAAATTTTTAGATGAAAACTTTGGGATTTAGAATTGATTCCATGAGTAAGTAAATTCTTTTTTTGAGAGAAAATGTTTTTTATATTTTAAATATAAAACTTTCTTATGGATTTTCCAAAATTTCAAATGGATTAATGGGGTTCCTTGAATTTTATATCACATAACGATATTTTTTTGATCATCCCACATTTTCAAATATTTTTAATACTAATAATGGTTTTGTAGAGATTATATCAAGTTAAATGGTGAAATATATTAAATAAATTAAATTTTTATGAATGAAACGTGATTATAAATATAAGAATTTATTTTTGTGGTGAAAATTTTCATTTAGTGGATATTTCCTATTTTTTTAAGGGTTTGATATGTAATATTTTTTTAATAATTTTTCTAAATATATAAACCAAAATAATCCTTGAAATGTTTTATTATGAAGATACTATTATAAATCATCTAATAATGGGTTGTTTAGGTTTTTGCAGTTATATAGTTATAATAAAATGAAATGTTTAGACAACTGTACATGTTATTATGTTTTAGATGAGATATTTTAGATGATTTATTTTCCGTTATGGGATTATAAATCTATGAATTATCATCAGTTTTAAGGAAGTAATATTCTTTTGATGCATTATGTGATGGGAGTTCAGTGATGAAATTTATTGTTTTTAATATATGTATCATGGTAAACTTGTTTTTTAGTGGAAATGTGGTTTTATGAAGAATTATTTTAAATTTTTTTGGACCCATGTTGAACGATATTGATAAACTTTATGTTCGATGTCATATATTAAGTTAGGGTATATGTTAAAAATTGTGATAAAAGAGTTATTAATTTTTTATAATAGGTGATCTAAAATATAGATAACCACGTGATTAAAATATTATTTATTGAGTAAGTTATTAAATTTATGTTTGAATATGTTAAATATATTGAGAACATCATATGATTAATGGAAAAGTAATTATTATTTTTTAAGATTTGATTTTATTTGAGAAATAATGGTTGAATTATATTATGAAATCAGTTATGATTTGAGTATGGATTGATGGTTATTCTTGTTATTTATGGAAAATATTAGTATATTTTGAAGATTATAATATTATGAAAAAAATATTATGTTACATATAATTTATTTATATTATGTGGTGATAAAATCTATTCTCATATATGAATAATATGTGACAAAATCATTCAATTCTTCTGGGTTTCAGTTTTGGATTCATATATCTTGTAGACATTTAAGGATAGTTATTGATGGAGTGATTTATGTTAAACATTGTGAGTTAATTTTCTGGATTAAGATATCAATGTGGTATTTTCTCATATTAATTTTTATTAATATTATATATTATCATAACAAAAAAATATTGTTTTTCATTAATGGATATAAATTTGAGAAAGAATTTTACATTCATTTGGGGTTTGGTGATCTGTTGATAGTTAAATTTATTTCCTTATACATTAAAAGGTCATTATTTATCATTTATAAAAAGGGATCAAGAAGAGGTGGAAAACTACTCAAAACACAACTAAAGGATGAAACATCAATTATATATTTTATAAAATCAAGTAATTATATATTCTCATGTACTCTAACTTGATATTAAAATAATTCCAAAAAAACTTTAATAAGGACATTAATATGAATCATTTTACTTTTATAATCATTTCTATTGAATTGATGGTCTCGTATCCCATTGGGGATATGTAATTTTAATTCAAATCTCTTTCATTATTGAAATTAAATACAAAAACTTGTTAAATTATTCGGAATAATTTTTATTCTTTTTAGTGGTCATTTCAATTCCATGTCCTTACATTCAATTACCGCCAAAGTTCTCTATATATGTGAACCTAATTATGTGTTTTTCAATGTTGACTTCTTCTTTATCTTCCCCTATTTTGAAAACGATGATTTACTATCCCTTTTCTGATATGGTTTTTCTACTAATATATTTCTAAAATATTGAATGTGGATTTTATTTTAGGATTGTATGTTTTATCATCCAGTCAATAAAATTAATGTTAAAAAAAATTTAAACCCTTTTATAAAAAATTAGATAAAATCCGGATTAAAAAATTCCTTTATAGGAATAGACATTAACAACCCAAGATTATAGAAATTATTTTTTACAAAATAATAAATTTGATAGTTTTTGGTATAAAAAATGATTATTATAAATAAAACACAATATACAATAAAAGTATTTTGTTTAATTATGACAATTATGACCTATTCATTGGTTTGGTAGGTATGGATTAGAATAAATATAGTATAAAATATATGTAGAATTTTATTATATAATAAAATTAATAATCAATCATGATTTTATAATCAACTGGTTGTGAATGAAGACAAAATATTTTGAAGGTAAGCAAGTTGTTTTTCCATAAAACACTTATTATGTGAATATTATATTTTTATCTTAATAGAATAAATTTATTAATATTGATAAATGATTCTATAAAAATAAGTAAATTATATATCAAAATTAATGAATTAAAATAAATTTAATTGTGGTTATTAGACTATGAATGAAAATAATGTTATTATTCTAGAAAAATATTTTTTAAAATAAATGATTTATATTGCATTTTGTGCATGAATAATGTTGTTATTTTCCCATAATTTTGAAAATCATGATTAAATAAATATTATTTTTTAAACCATAATTTCATATTTATCTTTGTATAAATCAATATAATTGTTTGTGAGACGATTTCTTTTTGAGGGAATATTAAATAAATACCAGTTTTCCCAAAAACAATCCATTATTTTCATTAATTAAATCAATTTAAAAGATACAATATTTTTTGTATTTTTTACAATATAATAATATCCCATTTATTAAAAAAATAATAATTAATTCTATTTTAATCAATATTATCTTTCATGTTTTTATAAGGTCATTTTAATTATTAAAAATTTATTTTTCTAAAAATAATTTTTAATTGTTATTTTCACACAAATAATAAAATTTATTATTTCTACTTATACAAATTTAATATTTTCAAATGGATTTCCTAATTTAAAAACTCATGCCATTTTTTTATATGGTATATTTTTTCAGTCATAAAAATAATTTACTCGGTAGACAAAATGAATTAATGATATAAAGGTAAATGAAGGTAAAAAATGGAAATTGGTAAAAAAGGGAAAAATACCTCAAAAATTTTCATTTAGTTGTATTAATGAGACGTAGATATACCAATATTCCTTAATGAAAATTTATTGGAGGGTTCCTTTGAAATTTGGGTTTGCAGTATATTTAATTAATTTAATTTTCTCTCTTTTCATATAGAAAACATGTTGTGATTATTAGGAATTTAGTAAACATTTAAAATTAACTAAAAAATATAAAATTAATTAATTATAATAATTTAATTTTGTGTTAATACTTATTTTAATTGTAAATATAGTGTAATTATTTAATATTCTTATGAAACATTGATACAATTTTTTGGTAAACATAAGAAAAAAAATAAAAAAAATGGTTTTAAAAATACTTAATGTGATAATATTAAATTAGTAATGGTTTTAAATTAATTTTATGATAATTATTTAAGATAATTGTTGATTTAAGTGTCTAAATTAAAATTAAATTATGATCTTCATTTCATTAAATTAAAATCACATGAATAGTTCTGAAAAGGAGTCAAAATAATATTTAATGTTTAGTTTTTCTAAATCATTATAAAATCATAAATGTCAATTAATAATTAATTTTTGTTACAATATTTCTATGGTATCATGATTTTTTCATTTATTTGTATCATTTCAATTTTAAAATAACATTCATGAAACTTAAAGACTGAACATTTTGTAACACCGATTAAGGTTAAAAAGGGTATATGAGGGGGTTAAAGAAATATAATGTTTAAAATGACATATAAACCAATATAAATTTTATAGGTTGATTTTTTTACCTTATAATACACCTTTACAATATATGGATTTTTATAGATTTTTTGGACTAATTAAGTCATGTATTATGTAATAATAGTTTTTTTATTTACATGATTGACAACCACCTCACTTATAAAATTTAATCTAATGTACTCTCTTCTGGAAACATATTTAGCCATCAAATCATGAAAAATTCCTACGAAATTATTATTTAAAACATCATATACATGACATATATGTTTTAGTCTCACTAGAATACCATCCTAAGAGGAATTAAGGTGTAAAATAAGGTAGGTTTTGTAAAGAATAAGTATAATTCCGAACAATTTGTTTCATGTTTATTTGTTCCTATACATACTTAGTATATTTCAAAAAAACTGAAATAAAAATATATGCATCTTAAATATTTTTAATTATTATTATTATAGGGAAACCCTTCTTTATCTAAATTTCTATCCAAATGTAAATGAAAACACCACTTATGCGTATGTGTGGATAATCCTCTCCATGAAGCGATGTGTTTTGTTTTAATCACTGCCTCAAAATTTTTTTTTTATAGATGGAATTAATTAATATATAATATTTATATGAAATAATTAATATTATATAAAGATAAAATAACACTTACCTTCTTACCATTTCCATCTATTAGAAAATTATAATTCCTCTCATGCATATGTGTGGAATACAACCTCTATGAAGCAGTGTGATTTTTTTCATCACCATCTCACGTAGTTCATCATAAGGATGGAAATAATGAATAAATATGGAAATTATAAAATATTTATTCTTTTTAAAACATTAAAATTTTATATCTTATTTATTTTACAATTAGTAAAAAAATTAAAAGGCTCTTTTGTGTATGGGCAGAATACCACCTACATGATTCAGCATATTTAATTCTTCACATCCACCTTACATGGTTAGTTTTAATGGTTTATTTAATATATAAAAATAATAATTTTTGCAGGATAATTAATTAATATATAATATATTAATGATCTCTTTAACCATTTTAGCCTACTAAATTCATTCTAGACATATAAATTAAAAGTCCTCAAAACATCGAATGTGAAGTTAACTAATTTAGTAAATAAATACAACAGGGTCAAAAATAATATAAAGGGAATAATAATAATTGAATTAATTTGAAATTTTTTCTTAATCATGTATAAAAATAATATTATTTTAAAATCTAGTAGGGTATACCTATGAATGATATGATTCGGGAGTTGAGGTAAGGGAATTTCTTTTAAAAATAAGGTTTTAATGTTTTCCTTCCAACTCATTTTCTTCCATTGAAAGGAAATTTAAAATGTTTTCAAGAATGAGCTTATTAATTATCCAAATAACGATAAAGGTATTTTTCAACAATTTTTTACTATTTTTTAAATGAATTAAAAATGAATTGTTTATTTTTTCTTCATATTAGTCATTTTATATATTCATTACCAAAGGGATAAAAAATATTTTTTAAAACAAATATCTAAAGAATGGAATTTACTAGCACTATGAAAATTATTTTCTATAAATAACTCTTTAATAGTTTCATTGGATACTTTCAATTATTTTTTCCATGGTATTTTATGATTTTATACTTTTAAAATATTATTCTAATGAAATTTAAATTTCATATTATTTTTATGAGATCGTTGAATGTGTTGTGGATAATGTAATTGAATGCCAATTGAAATTAGTTTTATAAATTATTTGAATGCTATTTAAATTTTATTCATGTAATGATTCTGGGATATTAAATATGTATTATGGGTGAGCCCAAAATTTATTTGATGATGTGTGATCCCGATATATATCATTATTGCATTGGGTAAAGTGATGAAGTTTACTAGTTATATGTCACTATTAATAGATTTTCGAATTATCTAGTCAGTTGATTAAATTATAATGAATATTTTAAAGATAATGTACCTAGTTAATTGGATGGTATTTCAATGAATTATAAGGGTTTAATAGTAAATAAGTTTTTCAAAAGGAAAGAAAATGATCCCATAATTTATGGAATGTTCATGTTATTCTAAAGGTAAAATATTTTTTCCATGAGTTCTCATGTTATCAGAATAAAATTTTACTACTAAATTTTTTCATTTATGATTAATTAATAAATGTTTTAAAAAAATATAGGTTTTTAAGTGGACTTCATAAGTAATTAAATTATTATTTTGAGATTAAAATATTATTATGTTACAAGGAAAAATTAGTTTTTCACTCAACCAAAAATGATTTTAAAAAAAAATTAAAAAAATGGATTTAGAGGATAAAGAAAAACATATTTATTTGTTTTCATTAATTTAAAATGGATTAATATGTGTCCATTATTTTTATATATCTTACTATGTTTTTTACACTGATCTAAAATTTTCAACTGTTTCTTACAATGCTCAAGGATGTGTAGGGACTATAGCATGGTCAATGGTGAGATGTCCTGAACAAAGAAATGGATTCATGAATTAAATAATAGTGTAGACATAAGAAATTATTTTAATTTCAAAAATATAATTTGAGTGGATGTCTCCAAATTGTTTTTTATGTTTTTATGTCTATGAGTTTTCTTAAATTCTCTAAAACTATACTTCAGAAACATCCTAAAAATGTATGAGAGGGAACCCTTTTTCATAAATCATATAATCATGGGTTGTTTATGTAATGGGGAATTATAATAAGATTGTATGTTAATATAGAGATTTAATTGTGGGGTGTCAAGATATAAATGTGTGGGTGAACATCCTCTCACTGTTTGTATTTGTCCAATGTGAGTAGATTAGTTTGTTGGTGAACATTTCATATTATGTTTAGAGTTTCAGAAAAAAACATGCCTCATATTCCATAAAAGAACACAATGATTCCTTGGTAAATTGATGACCGTGGTTGATTGAGAGATGTGGTTTGAAAACTAACATGGATTATTTGGGATGATAAGAATTATGTTGTAGAGTCTACAACCCCATGTGGATTTTTTGGTCATGACATATTGGGAGATGTTTTAATTATTATTCTAGAGTAGTGGTTGTTCCATCAATTGAGATTTGGATCCAAAATTTGAGGGTCAAGATATATGAAGGAGATATTCTTAGTGGAGGAATGCAGATTGTATGGTGGTTTAGGTGATTGTGGAAGCATCAAAATAGGGTCACAGTGGAGGGTTCATGAATTTTAGTAGTCTGGAATAGTTTTCTTCGCAACCTAGGTGGTATACCCCAAGAATGAGGTTGGCCAAAGGGTGTTCCATTATTCTTAGGATCCATTTTTCTATGAATGAAAAAATATAGTTCCTCGAAACAAGTGAAAACTTGAATGGTTCCTAGAGCCAGTTTTCCAATGGGCCTCACGAACACCTCCCCATATAGCAGAGGCTTCCAACTTATAGAGAGGGTCTAATAATTGAATTGAGAGAATATACCCTCTTTATAAGTATAAACATATAAAATTCATAAGAATTAAGTCAATATTATATAACAACAACTAATCATCAATAATTAATGATTGAGTCATCATGCATGGACATGATACAAGCATAATAAATAAACAATATAGGCAAGTATACACAGTACATAGCATGAAAGAAAATAAAAGTAAATAAATAAAAGACACAGTGGCTATATCTAATAGTATGGTGATCTAAGATCATTCCAATGCTCCCATACTCCATCATATCCCATAAGGATAACAATGAATAAACACAAACCATGATCCTAAACCTAAAACCATGAGATGTATTTGGTCACCCCAGTATAAGGGAATCGTGAATAGGGTGAAATACATAATCAACAGGCAACAACCAATGGTGTATATTATATATCTAGTTTGTGCATAAATGTTGTAGTATTGTGTAGATACATCAATAATAAATCTATAGTATATGCAATTATGTTTAGTCTACATTAAAATTCTATATCAATCTATCAATAAAAGGAGAATAACTGTAAATAGTGTACAAAACAAACTATGGACTATGATGGCATACTAAGTATCAAGAAATTATGAAACAACTAGTGTTATCATGTAATATAGGTACATGGGAATGGACCCATTCCATTTGAACAAGGCATACTATTAGATTAAATGGAATTTATCTGTAGTAAAATCATTAAAATATATGAATACATGGTCTATGACCCAAGGCGATTGAAAATAAAACCTATTTGATATCACATAGTGAATCCAAATAAAACTCAATAAATATTTGGGTGGAGCCCAAATAGTTTTTCCATGTCCAGCCAAGAAATCCAAATCTAAGGTTACAATCCAATACATCCAATGAAATATATATAAGTGGTCATATGTTCCATACCACATTACCTCACACCATATCCATATAATGAAATAAAACTTAGCAGAATTCATATAATGATTTAGGGGTCCATGTTAGTTTCCACTCCCATATTAATGTAATTTACTACATTCAATTACTTATTTAATTCACATACTATAGATGAGAATGAGGGCTATGAAAATATCCATTTCATTTCATTAAATAACTACATAATTATCATAAGCCAATGGATTTTCCCTTCCAGTCAACATTTTACATTTAATATATTTTATTGCACCTTTTATTAATAAATTACAAGGTTCTAACAAAGCTAGTCAATGATTAAAGTTTAATTTAATTTTATATTCTTATCCTATTAATATGTGGTGATCTCAACTCACCCCATGGGTAGTCTAAATAAATTCAAAAATCTAACTTACATCAAGGGTTTTTCATATTGAAGTTACAACCACCAACCATTACCATGTGTGTGATAACATTTTTATATTATAGTCTAATGATTGTATATAAAATTCTATCAATTTAAGAATCAATTCCCAAGAGGATAGACATGCGGCACAATGATGCAAGTTATAGATAACCCAAAAATTTATGGAAAAGTTATATTCCACCTATATAATTATTAAGATGGTCTAGTCATCCAATACTGGGATTTGATTAATGGTATTATTAATGAAAATCAAAGACACATCAAATTCCCAAAAAAATATTGTAAATAAAATAACATGGAGTTAACATTCCATCTAGCGCGATAAAAAATGAATATAAACATGGGGATACATAAGCTTACCAAGGGGCTTCTAATGAATCCAATTATGTTCAATGAGGGTATAGAATAATGGATATTCACTAAGGATGAGGGTAGGGAGTGGTAGGTGTGCATGAGGTCACTAGTAGAGAAACATGGGAGGAAAAAAGGTGATAACTCATAAAGGTCCGAGTGAAAAATAGTTATTTCCCCCATTTAATGAGTCCCATGTTCATTCTACACAATTTGGCTAACCGTCCACCAATAGTGATGTTCTAACAACAAAATATACAAACCCTAAATGCTTTGTCTACACAATTTAATCTAGTCGTGCACCAACCATGTGATGTAACTAATCATCTGACACTAACCATGGGGCTAGGGATATGGTTTAGAAAACTATCCTAAACCCATGATCCAACTATTCATTTTATTGAAAATATTATAAACGGTAGTGATCAACTCCCTTAATAGTTAAAAAAACTATGCAACACCCCCTTATAGGGCCCCATAGTTTCTCTGCAGGGGCTTCACAGATTAAAAAAACTACAAACCCTATCCATTTCTCATGGAATGTGAAAGTTTCACATCCAAAAGCTACCAAAAGTCATATAAAATCCCAAGAAACTTCTTTAGAAATAAACCATATTTAAAAAATATTTCTATTTCTTTCAACTCTCATAATTACATTAATATATTTAATTAAATGTTTGTCCCATCCCCCAAATTAAAATTTCATATTATCTAGGAATTTTCAAGCAGACCCAAAAAACAATATGTTATAAACAAAGTTTTATATTTCATTAAAAAAATGAGGGGGGTTGGGCCTACTTATATGTGGATGAGTGATTAGTTCTCTGACCCCTATTTGAATATTGAATACTTTCTGTGATGGTACCCTTCACACAGTGGGCCCCCTATTCACAATATTAATGGAGAAGGTAGCGGTATTTTAATCAGATGGAGACCCATTCTTTTATGGACTGATCATATAGTAATTTTTGGGGAAATAGGTGCCCTGTAGATTCTATTCCGATTCAAATACATTCAATTATCTTCAATAGATCCCCATGATATGGGGATGAACTTGATAGAGATTTGAAAGCATTGAAGCTACATTTCTTTAATCACTTCCTCTATTCATGTTTTATTTGTCTTCACTGCTATTTTTACTCAAATTTGGATAGGTTTTCCTACTTATTCCACTAATGAATGATTCAATTAGACATGGTTAATGGGTTTTTCATCAGGGGATTGGCTAGAGGTGGTCTCAAGAGGTTGATAGAACACCATAAAAAGCACTTTTGGTGTGACAAATGTGTGTAGTGATTTATTAAGTGGTTATTCCTATTTATGTTCTTGAAATTAATTAACCAGTTGGGTTGTTTTGTGTTAGATATATATTGTAGTTTAATAAAGTGATTTTCCAAGTTTTATTAGTGTTTAGTGAGGGGATAAATCCATGTTTTAGGTAGGTCTACCCTATGATATAATTTTATATTAATGTGTATTTGTGAGTGTTTATTACTGAATAATTTCATGGGTTCAGGTAAGTGGTTTAGTGACCTGGGGTGCCTTGGGTAGATAAAATAGGAGGGTGTTAGGCCTTTGATGTTTGGTCTTTGTCTATTTATAGAATTTTTATCCTGGTATCTTAGAATGACTATGTTTTAAAGCATTGAGGGTATTCATCAAGTTGATGTGTGTCCTTAGGGATGTCTTGGTGTATGAGTAGTAATATGGGTAGACTTGGTTTCTTTCCATTGGAAAAGTGGTTTGCTATGAGATGATTGGTAATAGGTGATGATGGGTGATATGGTTATACATCATGTGAGAGAATAAGTACTCCACCATAATGTTGTACGAGAGACTTAATGTATATAGAGAGTGGGGTGAGTCCTCTAAGACTTGGTGTGTGTGGCAGAGAGGGGTTTCCTCAAGTGGATGGGATAAGAGATTTACCATAGAATATGTATGATATAACTCATGTGTGAGATGATATTGTTATTCAATACATCACATCGAAATTCTAAGGTTTTTAGGGAGAAGTGTCTTGGGAAGGTCAATGGAAAATGAGAATAGCAGTGTAGAGGTTTTTAAATGAGGTTGGACAAGGCCTTGAGGTCACGGTTTAGATGAACCTACAAGGTATAGTGTCACAAAGGGGTGATATACATATGTTAGTGTATATTATCAGGGTGAGGGGCTCGGTATTGAGTAATGATTATCATGGAATCAGGTAGTGAGTTTTTTTGATGAGATGTAGGCCCAAGGTGTTTTTCTTTTGTGTGGTTGTCATAGTATATGAACACAGTGGGAAAGATGAAGCTGAATAATTACCTCACCTTGAGTGAGACAGAATTGGATAGACTGCAGTTGCAGTTTCCCTTTAATCATGTGAATTATGTAATCTTTCCTTGAGGATTGAGCCATGGGAGAGGAAATTTCCTTGAGTGGGCTTGTGTTAATGACCACCTGCGTGTGGATAGGTCATGGAGTGGTGTGAGACATTGATAATGGACACTAACATGATATATGAGGTAGTGGAAGAAGGTATTGATGTATGATTTTTTCCGACTCATGAAAAATGATAAAGTGGAAGCCTAAACTTCACGATTGTGGAAGATCTATGATAATAACAACATGATGCATGATCTAGACCTGGAGGCCATGAATTTTTCCCTAAAAATATGGCGGCAGTACCTTTATGGTGAGAAGTTTAAAATATACACCGATCAAAACAACAAAATTTTTATATTCAAACAAAAGGTGCTCAATATGCATCAGAGGTGATGGTTAGAGCTAATAAAAAATTATGATTTCCCTATTAACTATCATCCTGGAAAGGAGAACAAGGTAAATGATTCTCCAAGTAGAAAATAACATGGTACTCTATCCCTGATATGGATTTATAAAGACTCTATCATCTTGGATATACAAATGATGGATTTGGAAATCATAAGGGTGGGGGTACATCCTACCTTTCCCAAATGATTGCATAACCATCAATAGAATATATGATTAGGGAAGCATAAAGAGATGAATTGGAGTTACAAAATAAGTTGGATGCAATAATGGAATGGAATCTACAAGATTTCTATATCGATGATGACGGTCTGATTCTATTTAGAGTGTGGCTTTGTGTTCCTTCATCACCAAGGATAAAGAAGGATCTATTGGATAATGCACATAGCTCAACATTCTCTATCCATTATGGGAATACGAAGATGTACTGTGATCTTCGAGAACACTTTTGGTGGGAAAACAGGAAGAAATAGATTTCATAATATATATCAGGGTGCTTGGTATGTTAGTAAGTAAAATTAGAGATAAAAAAGTCCAATGGAGCGATGTAGCCCTTGCCTATACCCATGTGAAAATGTAAGAATTTAACTGTGAACTTTGTCACGGGTCTCTTGAAAACGTCCAAGGGAAATAATCTGATATGGGTTGTGGTTGACCGACTCACCAAGGCTTCCCATTTTATCACTATTTGGGAAGATCACTCACATGAACAACTTGCAATGATATATGTCAATGATTTTGTGAGACTAAATGATATTCCACACTTGATTGTTTGTGACTATGATCAAAGTTTCAAATCTAAATTCTAGAGGAGTCATCAACATGCATTGAGTACTGAATTAAATTTCAGTATGACCTATCACCCCCAAACTCATCGCCAAAATCAAAGGACTATTAAAATGCTTTAAGATAATCTAAGAACCTACTATTTAGAATTCAAAGGTGGATGGGATCAGAATCTCCCATTGGATGAGTTTTCATACAAAAATAGTTTCCACTTCAGTATTCAGATGGATCTATATAAAGCTTTGTATAGAAAGCAATGTATAACTCCAAACTATTAGGAAAGAGTTGGATAACGAAAGCTACTTGGACTCAATCCTATGAAAGAGATGACAGATAAGGTTCATGTCATCTAGAAACACATCATATCTACTCACATTCAGAAAAAAAAGCTATAATGAAAACCGTCGAAGGGACTTAAAATTCAATTTTGGAGATAAATTCTTCCTTCGAATATCACCGTGGAAGAGATTCATGTAGTTTGGAAAGAAATGGAATATAAGACCAAGGTACATTGACCCCTTTGAGATCCTTGATCACATAGGTGTCATGGCCAATCATCTTGCACTTCCATTGAATATTTCATAAGATCATGATGTGTTTCACATATCACTCCTAAGGAACTACATAATAGATCCCTTAATTGTACTGAAATCGAAGGGGGTACGACTGTAAGATGATATCTCTTACGAGGTGCATCATGTAATCACTCTAGACTGGAGAGATAAGGTTCCACGTAACAAGAAAATATACATTGTCAAAGTTTTGTGAAGGAACCATATGTTTGAATAAACAACATGGGAACTGGAGGAGGCACTGAAGGAGAAGTACCCTCACCATTTTATGTAAAATGAAATTTTGAGGGAGAAATTTCATAAATGGGGAAGAATGTAACAACCCTGAGTTTTATCAATGGAATTACCTTATTATAGTAATTCCTCAATGTATAATCAAAATAGGAATCACAATTCCACATCATTATTAAATTAACTACTATGTGATCGTTAAATATAAATTTTCCATTTTTGTGTTTTGGATTTTGAAAATATGATATACACGGTTGTGATCAGTAAGTTGTTTGGAGTCCAATAAGACAAACATAATTTTTGGTGAATAGTAACATACCATTATGAATAGTGACCTACCCTTATGAATATTAATATGTCCCTTATAGTAAATCCTCCAAAAGAGTAGTAACCTTAATAATGAATAATTGAATAAAACTTAGGAATCTTATAAGTGAATGTTTGACCATAGTAAAAGAATTGGTATTTTTATAAGTAATAAATAATTAACATAAAATAAAAATATTTTTCCTAAAATGTTTTTATAAATTAAGAATTATATGTTATAGTTTTGAGATAATTTTATAAGACCTTGTATAATTTTTAAATGCATTATAAAATCTATTTTAATTTTAAAATATATATATTTCATGTAAATTATGAATTTAATTAAAAATTAAATTAATCATATTTAAAAAATTATATTTTTAAAATGGTGTTCATTTTTTAGATAATACACATTGAAGAATGGTTAGGTCTAATTTTTGGTATTTCTCTGAAATACATGAATATTTGATGAATAGTGAAATATGATAATTTACTAAATAAGTTCAATTTAGGAATTGTAGAGTCATTGGGGATGATATGGTGATGTAAGCACAAATGTTTCGGATTAACATGATAAAATTACTATAATTAGTCATGTAAGACTCACTATTACTTGTCTTGTGGAGAAATAATAAATTAATGGATATTATATTGAGAAAACACCTCTCCCCTCCTCTATAAATACAACCCTTCACATCCTCATTTCCTCACACCTCTCAAGCTTCAAACATTGTTTAAACTCTACCCAAACATCTTCCCTAGTCCCTACCCACGTCAAAGTGGTTCTGTTCTCATCAAAATACCAAGCCTAGATTCTTTAAGGAGGATCTTAAGAGGAGGATTTAATAGGCAATTCATATATCTCTCTCTTCCTTTAATTTCCTTTCAATTTCATGTTATTTTATGAATCTATCCCCGCCTATCCTCATATAAATGGTATGGTAACTCTAGTATCACAAATATACTGAAATGTTATAATACTAATGGGATTATATATCACACAATCCCCTTCTACTCTTCTTTTTATTTTAGAAAGGAAAACATTGTTTGTCAGGTGTTAATTTATCACCTTGAAGAACAACATGTGTTTTTATTAATTTACCTACGTTAGATCTAGGCATGAATCCATTTTTATGGTCGAACCAGATTATATTATATGTATGTTATCATATTTAATGTTCTTGATCTAACTTATGTACATATTTCTAATTGATTAAACAAAACAAGTTCGTTGTGGTTGAAAAACCGTCCGAATTAACCCAAACGATCATCATTAAATTCTTATCTAATGATTAATCCACATGGAATATAATATAATTTATTATATGATCATTTAAATTCCTGTAATATCATTAATAACATGACATATCAGTTCTATATATTTATCCATGTACTAAACAAACTTCCATTTATTAAAACAGGTGAACCACCCAAGAAAACCATAAAAAATGAATATTCTAGAACAATGAATTTAAGATTTATAACTCATAAAAAGGCCAATAATATAACATAATGAGACCATAATAAAACATTTTCATATACAAAAGGTTTTGGAATTGTTAATTAGTGAATATAATGTGGTTATACATGACATTAATGTGAAGAAAGCGTTCAGATACAAGGTAAGGGGAAATTCTTGAACCCAACATTCTTTCTTCGGGTTCTCCCTATTTCACTCCATTTTTGGTATGGTCACTCCTTAAAAATAATTTTGTCATCATTATCTTATCTTTTATGGGATATAAATTTTTTCCACTAGAGTTTATGTCAAAAATTTTTTTTCTAAAAGAACTCTTCTTTCAAAGAAACACACCCTTTTTACCTCTTGATTATTATTTCACTCTTCACTCATGATTAATGGTTCTATGTAAAGAATGATACTGCCTCTTTATTTTGGGGACCAAATGATTATGAAAATATGAATCATTATGTTAAATATATTTATTTATCTGGGTTATATAAAGTTCATGTTTTACATCTTTTTAATGTGGAATGCATGATAATGTAAATATTATGATGTGACGAGTGCACCCAGAATTATATAGCGCAATATGAATGTGATAGGTGTGACCATAATTATACAGTGATCTAATTCATTAGTTAAGGTGATTAATTTCATGAGTCAAATTGAAATTATTTGTGAACATGATGCTATATTTTTTTACATCTATGTGTGGTAGTTGAACACTAATACATGATGTTTCCTTTTTATGAATTTCCGCATTTCAAGTCTTTTATTAATGTTTCCTATAATGATTTTGATGATGATTTTATTGATATTATCACCCCATGTTATAGTTTTCTTATGTATCCTATTACTAAGATTTTATCTCACGCATTTTTTATGTATATCCTCATGTGACTACATGGACTAAGGAGAGGTCAAGTGCCAATAAGAAGCTAGAGGGGAAGGAATTAAATAAATGGTTATTCTTGATGTTTTAAATGTCATGTTTGATCCTAGTTTTTTCAATACACTATACCTTGGTACTTTTTGTGGTGTAATAATATTATTCTATTTTTCTTTGTAATGATATAATAGTAATGTAAGAAAAGGTAGGGTCTCTATAATTAACATATTATATTAATTGGTGTAAAAAATAAGAATTCATGTGTTCAATAGGTAGGAACATATTCTATAAGAGACAATTATCAAAATATTTAAATGAGATATAATAATAATTATAACATCCTATTAATTGATTTTCAGTATTCATAAACATTTCTGTTGGTGACTATTTTGTTGGGGTTTTTTAGTTGTTCTTCGGTTGAAATTTTTAATTTCATGGAGGGTTATGGGTTCTGCACGATTAGTGCATGATTTTCCCAAACAGTGCACCCTCCCAGTGAAAATTGTACGACCTGAGATAGTTTGGGTTCACATGGTTGGAACACAGTTTGACAAACCATTCTCCCACTTAGTATAAATTATATATCTCAGTATAGGGGTACATGGTCTTGGGGCAAAATTTGCCTAACCATGTGGCCTTTCCCAACTAACCGTGCATGTGGGACTTTTTAATTCGAAGAAATTTAAAAAAAATGAACCCATTTTTTAACCCCTGAGAAACCCTTACTTCGAAATATCCCAAATTATATGGCTTTAAAGTATCTAAAGAACTGATTTGGGCCACTCCAAACCCCATATTTCACATATCAATGCGCTGGTGGAAGATCTAATCCCTCTATATTAAGTGGATATCCTCATGTTCAATCTCTCCCACTTTCTATTTCTATCCTCATTAGGGAGTGTAATTTTTTCATCTTTTTGATGGATCTAAAATCCATTGTAATGTATCTTCATTCTAGATTTTGATTCTAGATCTCTATCTCTATAGTTATTAGTTGTTGAAACCCATTGTGGGAACTTTGAAATGTGATTATGTGATTAAAGGTAGGTGGTCCCTTTTGAGAATGGATATATGATTAATCAAAGATTTACCTGATTTTTTCTTAAATTATATTTAAATTCATTTGAGAAAACACAATTTGATTTGAATTAGAATTGGAATTTGATATTTTTTGGTTTTTTGAAAAAAAACCCCAATTCTAAAGAAATTTGAATTTTGTGAGTATCTTGAATTTGATAGATTTGATGAAATTATATGATAATTGATTTTAGATAATGGATTAAAATGAATTACTAAAAATTAGTGTTTGGTTTTGTATTTAAAAGAAATTAATTGGTGAAAAACCCACATTTTGGGCTCGAAACTGAATTGGCATATTGAAATTGAAAACTAAGAAGTTGAATTTTAAATGATGATTGATTTTAAATGAGCTGATTTTCTTATTATTGATTGAGTTATTGAGAATATTTGATCTTAGGAAGTTAGTGGGATATCTAAGAA
Source organism: Viscum album (assembly GCA_963277665.1). Classification (NCBI taxonomy): domain Eukaryota; kingdom Viridiplantae; phylum Streptophyta; class Magnoliopsida; order Santalales; family Viscaceae; genus Viscum; species Viscum album. Next base: position 929,534,750 of record OY728141.1, on the reverse strand, counting down.
AATAATTATGGGATGACAATTACATAAAGACAAATTTATTTACGGAAACTTTAACAATAACATTTTCAGGATGATCTTATATCCAAAGGGATGTTGATGAGTCCAATTATGTATAATCCTAAGGGAAGTGTTTACACTTATTTCCCTGATCACTTAATGAGATTTGTGGGGATCATGTATGTAACAACCCAATCATTCAATAATGAAAATTCCTCTAGATCTGTTTAAATGTCTTAATATGTAAAATTGTTATGTAAAACATATTCACTTACTTTGTTTTATTTTTTTTGTATTTTAAAATACCGTTATGAATTGTTACTGTTTCTAAAATAGCCATTGAACAGTGATCACATGATTTGTATAAATATATGGATTTATCAAATCCAATTTAGTCCTAAAAAGGTAGTGATGGCCTTATCCAGTATAATTGCTCCATATGATGTTGATTTTTTAGATCTTGAAAAGGATGTGACGTCATTGGGCTTCACTCTTAACCAAGCCCAAGCCGAGCTTGAACACGTTAAGCTTGAGCAGAACCGCCTACGGGAGAATTTGAAATTAATAGAGATTACCACATGTACAATGTTATCTGAGCCACCCCAAGAGTATGTTACCATCGCTCCCCATACCCTAAGGTCTTATGTGGGTGTTTTAAGGTTTCATGTTACAAGACCATTGCACTATTACTATTTACATTTTTTTGTATATAGAATATACATTCAATTTACTATTGTTACCTTGTAAATAGTATTTAAAGAACAAATAATATTTTAGTTAATATTCAATTAAGAAATATATTTTTATAAATTAATAGATTTACGAATTAAATAATATTTTAATAAAATAATATTTTTATTAAATTACTTTTTAAATATAAATGACCATATAATTTTTATGAATACAATTGTAATTTTTATTAAGGATTGAAAGTTGTTTTTTCCAAAAACCAATGAATTTTAAATAAATGTAGGTTTTATTTTAAAAGTGAAAATTCACATATTTTTAAAATTATTTAGATAAAATTAATATTATTATTTAAATCAGGATGTCCAAATTATCCAAAGGTGAATTTTTCATAATTTTCTGAGACAGTCAAATATTTGGGTTAAAATTACATACTGTTTAATTATATATTTTATTTCATGACATCATAATGACCGAATAGTGATTTCATAAAATAGTATAAATGATATATTCGTCCAATGTATGTTTTACTATTAAAATAATGTGATTCTATGTTTATTTTTTTTATTTTACAAAGCCTTAGTCGACCCTCATAGACTTATAAAACATATTATCTTTTTAAAATGATTTACTTGAGAGTGTGACTCACCTACACATAATACAACCTAATATTTTGAGAATTTAGGATATTGGTATTATAAAATATTATTTTCTACTCCCCTTTGGTAAGAAAACATGGGCAAAAACCATGGTATGGTTTATGGTTTTGATTAGTTTTTGGTGTAGGGTCCAAAACCTAAATAATAAATAATTCCCTCCATTTTCCTATATTAACCCACCCAAAATCCCTCCTCCTCTTCACTCAATTCCATTGTATCTTGACCAACCCCTTACCTAATCTCTCTATAATGCCACAAGTTGTCCTAATATTCCAGGAATCCGCTCTCAAGCCTCTTCCAAGTATTTGGGATCACACTTCCAAGTAAAGGATTCCTTCCTTCGTCAATTTATCCACATTTCATAATATTTTTTTACCTTTTAATTTTAGTTATAAATGTTGGGGTATGATTTATCACCCCACATAATTTAATCTTAATGTTTTAATGATTATATACCCATTTATCTCTCATTAATTCCTCCCATTTACACCCATTATCATGCCGAAATTCCATAATGAATTTCTCTATCCTCATATACATTCAAGAAATTATTTTGTATTGTGAATATAAATTCCATTAAATATGTTGGGAAATGTATCAATATGACACTCTTACTATCCATTTCATGTAAATATTATGATATAACCCTTTATCTCTAATCAAACATTTTTTATGAATTCTTATTTCATGGAAATATGTTGCCGAAATTGCACCGCGATTTTCCAAGCCGAAGTCATTGTGTAGTGATTACCATGCCCATTTCTCTATCAAGGGTATTCACCTTTATAATAAACATTCTATATCATTATCTTATGTTCATGTTTCACTTATTCTCCACTATTATTCCTATTGCCTAACATGTATTTTATTATTCATGTTATGCTTTTTTTACTCCCCTACTAGGATTTATAGCTCACCCCTTTTCATACATGTCCTCAGGTTATCCCATGAAATGCTATGTATGAGGGAATGTAGTGGTCATGTAAAGGATGTTTTAAATAAAGATGTGGTGTTTTATGTTTTAAGTTGTTATGTAATGTTCCTAATCCACAAATACACTATACCTATCAACCTTCAATGTTGTATCAAGTAAATGTTATATGTAATAAATCATGTTTGAGTGTGTAATAAAGAGAATGGTTGTTATAGTTTGTATAAGAGGATAGGTTTAGTTATTTATTGGATTAGGATTACAAACCCATAGTGAAAGTCTTAGGGATAATATTAAGTATAATAAAAACAACCCAAAATTTTGGTGATTATTGAGTAAGTGGTTTATCAAGAAAATACATCCATGTCTGGATTCGAGTAGGTGGAGGCAACTCTGGCACAAATGTACCAAGGTGTCAAAACATCGATAAGGAGTTTTAGGTTTGAATCTGGGTATCTTGGTACATAACAACAGACCTTGCTACAGTCTTTTTTACAAAACTCCTAGGGGATATGCTATCGTAAATTCACAGGCTTAGTATGAACCATTATAAAGGGAAAAAATGTCCCTATGAATATATATTGGGAAGTAGATCATGGATAATATAGATTGAACCCTATAAATTCATAAGTTGAGGAATTAAAAGTAATTTATAAGTCATGTATTTTTGTCTTAGGATTTCCCTTTATGTGTTACCTCAAAATTTCTTTTTATTCCATCCAATGGAAGGTTATAGGAGGACTCGGGCAAACAAATGATTCGAAGATCAATGTGATGATTGTTCAAAAGAGATGCCCAATCTGATTGGAGTAGGAATCATGAAATTTGTCACAATACTCTCTTAGTTAACTCAATTATTGAATATAATCATGGGTCAAGAGGAACGTTCAAACCCCCCCAAAGAAAGAACAAGTAGAAATCGATAGCTTTATGAGACAAGGGCCTCCAAAATTTAATGGGTCATCTGATCCCTCAATTGCTGAAAAAAAGATCAACTCTATTGAAAATATATTCTTCATCCATCAATGTTCTGAACAAGAGAAGGTTATTCTGGTTGCTTATTGAATGGAGGGTGAAATTGATCAATGGTGGACATTGATCAAAAATAAAAAGCCTAAGGAGAAGATAAAAACATTGGAATGAAAGGATTTCAGGATGATTTTATCAATAAATATTTTACACACACCGTATGATGTTATATGGAAAGGGGCTTCCTTTCCTCAAGAAAAAAAGGCGACGAATTTGTTAGAGCGTATGTGGAAAACATCACAAGGAATGCATGATATGCCTCCGCCTTTGTCGTTACCCCCAAATTTCAACGTTGACCGCTTCTTTGGTGGGCTAAAACCTATCCTACAGAATTCCCTAGTGATCCGTCACTTCGAGAGATATATGTAAATTCTCCGATATGACCTAAATAGAGAAATAGAGATAGGAAAATCTCAGGGGTATCATTGGGATATGAAGCGTAAGGTGGAATTTAATTCTAGTGGCCCGATGTATAAATCCAACGGTACTAAGAAAATCCAGCACCCCACTTGCCAATGGTGCGAAAAGAAGCACCCTGGAAATTACCTGAAGGGGACAAGAAAATGATTTAGGTGTGGAACGGAAGGGCACCTGGATATTAACTATCGGTGAGAAATACCTTTAGCAACGACAGAGGATTGGAACACTCTGTTTGACCCTCAATGCATTTTCCATTGCTAAAACATCAAATAACCAGAGCACTTTTCAAATCAGTGCCCTATGCCAAGGTTTTTTGAAGGTAGCCAACAACCTATTAGAAATCAAGGGAGAGATTTTTTCATCACTACTACCAAAGTGAACCCCAAAAACTAAGTGGTTAAAGGTATAATAGTTATTCATTCAATAATAGAGAACAAACTTTTTGATTCTGGTTCTACAAATTCTTTTATATCCCGAATGTTTAGTGGAACAATCCCAACACCACCAAAAATCATGGGAGTAAAGATTTTGGTGAGTAAAGAAAATGGGGAAATCATTTAAACCCATGAATAGAAATCCCCCCATGTCATAATTTTGGGATGGAACATCCTGGAGAACCTTGTAATACTCCCTCTGGTGGAATTTTATGCAATTTTTGGCATTGATTGGATTTCCTTATATAGAGACAACATAAATTGTCATGAGAGGGAAATCACTCTCCATGTGGTGAATCAACCCCTGATTCTATACAAGTGAAAGGAGGAGAATGAATCTTATTTTTCACCATTATCTCAATTATGGATATTACTTCCCTATGAGCATGTGTAGCTTTCTTAGATGACTAAGTCTAAGGAAGCAACCACCCTTAAAGAAATGCCTATTGTGAGGGAATTCAGTGAAGTGTTTCCTAAGGAATTTCCTGGTCTTCCTTCGAGAAGATATGTTGAATTCTCAATTCATATTATACTTGGGTCATTTCCAATATCCACGACTCCATATATAATGGCTGTTGTGGAGGCTTAGGAGATGAAGAATCGACTAAAAGAGAATCTAGATAAAGGGTTTATACACCCAAGTGCTTCACTGTGGGCTGCACCAGTCCTCTTCATCAAGAAGAATGATGGTTCAATGCGTAATTGAATTGATTATCGTGATATCAAAAAAATCATGATAAAGAACAAGTATCTTCTACCCCAAATTGATGACTTGTTCAATCATCTATGTGGAGAACAATACGTCTCCAAGGTGGATCTGCAGTCGGGATATTATCATGTAATGGTGAAGAAGGAAGATATTCCCAATGCTACTTTTCATAAAAGATAATGGAACTACGAATTCATATTAATGCCTTTCAAAATCACTAATTCTCTAGTGATATTCATGGACTTCATGAATAGAGTCTTTATAGATTACTTTGTCAAATTTGTAGTAGTCTTTATAGATGATATTCCAATATACTCCAAAAACAAGGAGGAGCATGAGGATATTCTAAGAACTATACTAGAGACCTTGCGAAAGGAAAATATCTAAAAAAGCATAGTAAGTGTCAGTTCTGGTTTAAGGAGATCTCATTCATGGGTCATATCATCACAAGAAATGGAATATCTATGGATCCCTCCATGGCAACTGCAATTTAGGGATGGCCAAGGTGAACATCGGTAACTGAAATACTTATATTCTTGGGGTTAGCTAGATATTATTGTCAATTTATGAGAAATTTATCATGATTGTCCAACCCTCTAACCAAGATAACTCCGAAGGGATTCATGATTTATTTGAGTGATGAATGTGAAGAGATATTTAAGGAGTTGAAAAAGAGGATTATCACAATTACCATGCTATGATTACCCACAAGTGCAAAACTTTTTTGTGGTGTTCAGTGATGCTTTGATGAAGGGAATGGGTATTGTATTGATGAAAAATGACAAATTCATTGCCATTGCTTTAAGGAAATTGAATGATTATGAGAAAAAACTATCCAACACATGATCTGGAGTTGGCTGTAATAATCCTCTCTTTGAAAATTTAGTGGCATTACCTCTTGGGGGATAAATGTGATATATATACAGATCACAAAATCCTCATGTATACATTCACATAGAAAAGGTTGAATATGCACCAACTAAGATGGTTAGAGGTGATCAAAGAAAATGAATGCTCAATATATTAAAACCATGGGAAAGAGAACAAGGTGGCATATCCTTTAAGTATAAATGATCCAGTGATTCTCGCATTGATGAGAATTGGGAAGGATCCAATATTTTTAGATTTTATGAAGACATATATGAAAATCATAAAGAAGGGAACATCATCAATCCTTTCACAAATGATTTCTCAACCACATCTTTTGGAAAGGTTAAATAATTAACAAAAGAATGATGTAGGAATTAAGAAGAAAGTGGAAACTATCAGAAAAGGGAAATCCTTGGAGATCAATTTTAGTGAAGAAGGCATTGTGAGATTTGGGACAATACTATGTGTTCCATCAAATACGGAGTTAAAGAATGAACTTTTCGATGATGCATATAGTTCAAATTTCTCCATCCACCCAGGAAACACAAATACGTGTCGAGATCTCTGAGAGAATTACTGGTGGGATAACATTAAGAAGGAGATCACTGAATATACAACAAAGTACCTGGTACGTCAGCAAGTGAAGGTTGAGAGGTAGAAGTCTAAGGGGATGATGAAACCATTACCCATACCATCATGTAAATGGGATAACATCACCATGGACTTTGTTAGAAGAATTCCGAAGTCATACAAATGAAACAATGATGTCTGGTTTGTTATGGATATTCTTACAAAGAATACACACTTCATTGAAATTCGGGAGGATTTCTTATTGGATCAACTAGCAAGAATATACATCAGATATGTGGTAAGGATTCATAGAGTACCACTATCTACTGTATTTGATCTAGATCCAAGATTTGACTTTATGTTTTGGAAGAGTCTTCAACATACTCTAAATATTGATCTAACCTTTAGTACGTCTTATCATCCTCAAATTGATGGCCAATCTGAGCGGACTATCCAAACACTAGAGGACATGTTGAGAGCATGCTCAATGGACTTAAAAGGAGTACGGGATCAACATCTTCCTCTAGTTGAGTTATATTACAACAATAGTTTCTACTCAAGCATCCAAATGGCTCCTTATAAAGCCCTATGTGGAAAGAGGTGCAGAACACTAGCATGTTTGGATGAACTAGGGGAGATAAAACTTCTAGGTCTAGAAATGGTTGATGAAATGGTGGAGAAGGTTAAGACCATCCGAAATCACATTAAATGTAGAGACACATGATTGAAGTACATTGAAATTACATTAGTTTGTGGAATATATAATACATAACAAAAATAGATGCCCAAAAACCGTATTAGTTTAGTGTCTTTGGAAACTCTGAACATAATCTTCTAATCATGGTGAATGATCTTCAACATCTCCCCTAAATATGTTCCCCTTTTGTTTTCATAACTAAAATCCTGTGGAAAATAAAACATAGAAAGGGTGAGCTCAAATGCTCAGTAAGGGTAAACATGGAGAACATAAAACAATCCATAAACATTTGAACATAAAAACATGAACATAAAGATTAAAAATCAAAATCATTATTAATGACATAAATCTTGGAAGTACGTATGGAATAGATCATAAAATAACATTTACCATGAAAGAATAGAATTGTAATAAAACATGTAATTGTTGAAAACTAAAAAAACATATTATGATTTCCATAGTAGCCAAGTTATTTCTTCCAAGACCATCATAGTGGATGAAGTCCATTACTGAATTGGGTTTACTCACCGTTCCATCCCTGTATTACTAGACCGAATTTACTTGTCGTTCCAGCCATTTCTATCTCATGAGATATAAATCTTTTCCCAATTAATTAGAGAGAGACAGAGGTCCCACCCATATCATAATTAAATCATCCTTACGTGTTCCAAAAAATAAACATAAATCATTCATAATAACCTAATTAATAAAATTTGTTTCATAAACATCATTCCATCAAAACATAATCCATATAAAACATATGGATATAACCTCATCATATGAAAAATAAAAAAATTTAAATAATAGGGATGTTATAATTGAAGCATAACCATATTAAATAATGTCATCTTAAATGGAAAATAGTTTTGATAAAACACCTGAAATGAAATCTTGAGGAAAATATCCTTTCTTCTCCAAAATCATTTTATTTTCTCAAAATGTCGTGAAATTTTAAAAGAAAAGATTTTTTTTTGAAAATAATAATGAAATATTATAGAGGATGATTCATGTAAATAATGATTTATAAAATCATAAAAATCTGTTCATTCCAGATATGTAAAAAAAACATTCTTCTCATACTTTTTCCGGAAAAGTCAAAAAGTATCTCATACCGAAAACGACAAATGATTATTTTCATATATTTAAATTAAAACTCAAGAGTGGGTAAAATAGGATTTAAACCATTTTAGGAGGATAGAAATAATATTGCAAATTTAGGACACATGGTCATGGATGATAAATATTCCCCAGTAAATACTTAATTATGAACAATCTCGAATAAGAATTAAATTGTAATATTTTCCCTTACCTTAGGTATGATATGATTTTTACGTATCCGAACCTACTATATAATGATTAAAATAATGTCATTGACTTATTCAAGAATCATAGTCATTTTTATGATATCATATATGGTCATATTCTTATCTTTTCATTAGTAACCTTTCATTGTTACTCGTTATTTGGATGTTAACTGCTTTGTGTTCTTATGCATGTTTTGTCGAATAATTTTCTATTCATATTTTTAGGTTATAGTTATTAAATTTGACGAATTTTAAAAAAGTTATTACTATAATATATATCATATTAATTAATTCAATTCAATTATATAATCATTCTTCAATGAAGATCATGTAGAACGAAACACATCATATCACGGAGAGGGTAGGCCGTATGTACGCACGAGCGACGATATCATTCCCATGAATGTGGAATTTTATTGAAGTGTATAGTATTTTTAAATCAATATAATTTTACAATAATAATATATAGATTTATCTTCCATCATTATACCCATCCAAGTATGTTGGTGATGAAAAACATATTACACCACGACCTGAAGACGGTAGGCAGTACGTATGCATGCGTGGTGATTTCATTTTTCAAAGGATGGATAGAAGATAGAATATGATTTTTTTCATATTCATAATAAAATATCTGTATAAAAGTGATATTGTTGTTATTACTTAATAATTAAACAACTCATATACAGGGAGTATAAAAAGAAATAAGTTTGAACGAATCAGTATAAAATATTACCTCTTCTTCGACGTGCCGCTTCTAAAACTATTATTCTGGAACAAAAGTTGGTCATTGAAGAATATTAGTACCTATAGTATGTTTCTAGGTAAGTTGATAAGGAAAATACACAGGTTTTGGACTAATTTTAAGGGCCAAAATTGGGTGAAGATTATAGGGAGTAGGTGCCCTTTTACAAGATAGGAGAGGGGTACTTTTGGAATCCTCAAAATATTAATTTATAATAAACTCAAACCCCACATAAAAACCTCACAAATGACTCAAACTCGAATATGTGATGATATAGGGTTTTAATATCATCAAAAAATAAAATTTAGACATTTTTTGAATTTATTTTAAATCTTATCATTTTGATTTGTCGTTATTTAATCTAGTTAATTTTATTTGTGGTAATAATATTCTAAATTTTAAATAGTTATAAAAACATACTTATGTGTTGTGAGTTGTCCATAATTGGATACATAATGAAATTTTAGACCATATAATTTTCAATTTTCAATTATTAAATATTTTTTTTGATTTTTAAAAAATTTAATAATATGTTTTTTTTATAAAATATCAATAGTGTCAATTTTGACAGTATTTATTTATTTTAATTTAAATAAAATCCACACAGAAGATAGATTTGAACGAAATTATTTAATAGATTCCTAACATGTCATATTCCTCTAGAAAAATCGTAGATCACATTAATAAGTTCATATATTATTTAATTTAATATTTTTAACACCATTTAATTGATATTTATCTCAATAAAATAATTACTCAAACAATTTTGAATAATTTTTTAATATACTTATTTGTTGCATAAAAATAAAAAATAAAATAATATGATAAATATAAATCCAATAAATTTTATATGAATACTTTTAGTCAAATTTATAATCTAAAAAACCCAGCATTTAAATGTTATATTTATTAAATTATGAAGTTGACAACTTTGACATCATTTAAAATAAAATAATATAAGTGTCATAATCTCTTTTATAAGGATCCAAATGGTCAAAAAGTAAACCCTTGGATGCTTATGGTTTATATATACTCAACCAAAAAGGTTTTTTCAATTGTTTGGAAATTTTTATTGTATTATTATTTTAATAAAAAGTATATTATTGATTTTTTCACAAAATAAAAAATTTCGGCATCATTAATGTATAAACTATTATGGTAATTATATATTTATTCAAAATTAAAAATAAATTACCATGATAAAGAAAAACATTTTAGATTTAAAATGAGTATTTATAATCGAATATATATTCTCTATAACCTTATATTAAAAATATTTTAATTATTAACGTTTGAAAGAGACATATTTTACTTTTCTTTAAATAAAATAAAATAAATATCCTAATCTCATCCAAGTGGGTCCCAACAGATTCCATTTGTACCCAAGTATTATTTAGGTTGAAATATAATAATACAATTATATTAAGACAAGTGTTAATATAACTTTATAATATTATCTTTACCCTTAATTACCTGATTTACCTTTAACTTTGGTAAATAAAATTAACCGTAGTTACTATTCATAATTCCCAAAATTTAAAGTATCCTTTTAAAATAATATGGACCTAATGATTCCATATATGAAATCTATTTTTCCAAATTCATGAAACAGAAGTTGTAGTAATTAATTTAAAATTAATCCCGTTGTTTAGAAAAATGGGTTTTTGTTTAAAACATTGCAAAAGATTGAATGTTTTTACCTTTGAATTCAATGTAAAATTAATGATAATGAAATAAATTATATTAAATGGTAAAACAATATTCTATATATACTTTAAAGACGTTCAATATTATAATTTAACTATATAAAATATCTCAATGAAAAAAGTTGTTTTTATGTAAAATTTAGCGTATTTATACTATTCATCAAAATATGAAAGTTATCAGAAAAATATGAAAAATTTATCCAAAGTAAATATTTATATCCTGATTCAAAATAATTAGTCTATTTTTTCAAATATAACTTATAAACTTGTCAAAAATTGTATTTAAAATTGGTGCTCTATCAAATGTAGGAAAAACTCCATTTTTTGAAAAATACTTCTTTTATCCGAAAAATTGATTTTGTTCTCATACCTTGTTCTAGAAAATGTGTAAGATGAATGATAATGTTATAAAATTAAAAATGTGTTTAATAATATTCATATTGGGTAGTTCGTAATAATATTATCATAATATATTATTATTTAGTGAAACTCAGTATTGTGTACCATGCAAGCTATTGAGGAAGGTAATTCTTTCTTGTAATGCAAGACATGTCAGTGTTGTGTGTAGTTGAAGCTTCCATTGGTGTTTTATATATCATAATCAAAACAGAGTTCATTTATACATTGAATAAAATCTATACTCAGTCCTGAATTCTATCAAAAAAACATGATATTGTGTGCAACACAAACCAAGAATAGTGTTGTGTATACTACAAGATAATATAGTGTTGCGTATATCACAAGATAATATTAGTGTAGTGTACAACACAAGACATCAAAGAAATTAAAAATAATATCACTCAAAAAATATTGGGGTGTTACATTATACACCCCTGAAAATAAATTTCTCCCTCTAAATTTGACGGGGTTATAAATGGTTTAATACTTAAAAGAGTCGTTTATATAAACCCACATCATAAAAAAGGAATACTAAAAAGAAAATTTTAAAAAGAAAAGTTAGAAAATTAACAGTTACCTAAATTAACTCATCATTGGGTTTCCACATAGGATAACATTGGTCAGAAGTGAAAACATAGATATGAAAGAAAAATATAACCATCTTGTTCTGATAAAGAATGATAGAGAACATGGCTATGAAAAATACAAAAATCACAAAGCCATAAATTTGTGATGATCTATGGTACCATATGATTCATCAGATATGAAGGTATTAGGACAACATTTTTGGTTTTGATGGTTATTTCCCTAAAGTTGATTATTTGTTTCCTAAGGAGAAATACTTACTTGATGTTTGTGTAATATCATCATTGGTCATTCAATGAACAATTTCGACTCCATCTCTTATTTAATGAAATGAAATTGAATTTTTCATTCGTGAATTGTTAGAAGTTCATGTGATATAATGATAGGTTATTCCATCTGTCTCAATAAAAAAAAGTTAGCACAAGTTAATAAATATACAGAAGTCCATCTATGTTGAGATTAATCGTATATGGTTCCCAAAATGGAATTATACTTCCTCTATCATACCAATTAATAAAATAAAACTAATTTTTACTAACCAGGGACTTCTTGTAGACCAGTGGAAGGTGATAAAGGCCTGTTGCACTTTTGTTGTAGGTTTGATTCCCACGACCTTGTCCGAAATGATGGGTTGTTGCTCATCCTACGGGTTTCCATTTTTCTAAAACTATACTATTGTAACATTCCAGGAATAATAAAAGAAGTTTTAGCCTTAAACAATACTATCTGATGTCCAACTAAATCCATTCCAATCTTCAGGCTTATCCAAAATACTTTTATTCAATCTCATAGTATAAAGAAAACAATTACTAGAAAGTTCATCTACCAAGCATGTAAATACCATAGTTTATCTCCCCATATTTCATAAGATATATCTTGTCATTCACATTCCAAACATGTGAATAGCTTACTCATGTATTCTCTTGAAACTTGAATTACCATAGAATCATAATGAAAACATGAATTCTGTCAAATGTTAAATCTTTTAAAATACCAAAAATACCAAAAAAAACTAGTATATACTAAAACCATGATATCACTTTATCCTTTTATCAGTAATGAGATCATTAATACTATCAAACATCTCATTACCTCTTTATCTCGCATATCATGTGCTTTCCAAAAATATTTCAATCACTATTCATGGTTACTGGTACCATATAATTATTGAAAACCACAATAAACCAATACATAAATATTCAAATATTCCACGATACTATAAATGAGATTCCGCAACACTATTTTGGAATCCCATTACACAAACACTTAATCATTCCACCACATCATTGTCGTACTCAACATCACCAATAGTGATCGCATGTGACTTCCCTTTTTCCATTTCCTTAAGAGGTTGTTGATCTCGATCATCATTAAACCTTGGATTAGGGAATTGGTTAGCATAATTCCCCATTTCTTTGCACTTATAGCATTGATGTGTTGGTGGTGTATTCTTGGTAGTCTTTTCTCCATTCACATCACAAGAAACATTCATCCCATTACTTCGGCACTCAACTGCTCGATGACCTTATTTTTTACACTTCAAACATTTTCTAGTCCCTTTAATACAATCTCCACCATGCTTCTTTCCACACTTTGATCATAACAAAGCATTCGTCCTCTATTCTCCATTTTTTTGAGACTTTTCCTTGAACTCCATCTTTCATTTCTTATCAAAATCATGAGATGGATATGTACCACTGAATTCTAGTTCTACCTTGATATCACAACACACAATCTCTTCACAGCTACTGAAGTCTCTTAGCACTAATTCTCTTTAAGGACATGGTTTTTTGCCACTAAGGAATCAATCAACTTTATTTCCATGTAAGATGATAAAGCTAGATACATATATTGCATGTCTTGTAAAATTTTCCTTGTATGTACCAACAGATTCATCATCCTTTTGCTTAAGCTCAAGGAACTCCTTTTCCATCTTTTTTTGTAGAATACTAGGGAGGAACTTATTGAAAGATATGTTATTTAACTCATCCCATTCCATGGATTCAATTTCATCTTGTGGCCTTGTATTCTTAATTAGATTCCACCTATAGTATACTTCACCTTCAAAACGATAAACAGCTAGAATGAATTTTTCATATTCCAAATAGTGATGTATAGAAAATATATTTTGAATGGGACTAATCCATTGTTTATAAACATGTGGATCAGAAGAGCCACTGAAGGAAGGTGGACATTTCCTCATAAAGTAATCTATAAAATATTGTTCCATTCTCTGCACATTTGGAAGTCCAAAATGATTCATAGCTTATGTAAGTAAAAAAATAAAATTTTTCACTCCATCTTTGATAACATTTGGTTGTTCAGGAGGACAATCATTGCATTTCACAGTGCATTGATCATTAACATGGTTCCTTCAGGTTCCATCCATTATCTAAAATCCAAAAATAATAGCTTGAGAGGCAAAAATCATACTAGGAAAATAACATAACCAAGGGGGAGTACTTTAGATCTCAAAGATATTAGGATTAATCCAAATTTATTCATGATAATTATCATAATTCTAGTATTGTAACCAATAATTATACTTATCCTTAGGTACATCCCAAGACATATACGTAGAAATATCTCTAGGGATCTCACTAAAATTTTCACATCCTAGTATCCAAATGTTGACAAAACCTTCGCTCAGAATCAAATAGTACAGACCCAAACTTGACATACATGTACATTACATTAATTTTTCGGAATAATTAATACATAAAAAAAACAGATTCCCAATGACCGTATTAGTTTAGTGTCTTTGGAAACTCGGAACATAATCTTCTAACCATGGTTAAAGATCTTCAACATATCCCATAAATATCATCCCGTTTTGTTTTATTACCTAAAACCTTTATTTATATCCTGTGGAAAAGAAAACATAAATAGGGTGAGATAAAATGCTCAGTAAGGGTAAATAAGGAGAACATAAAACAATTCATAAACATTTGAATGTAAAAACAAGAACATAAAGTTTAAACATCAAATTCTTAAGAAATGACATAAATCTTGGTAGTACGTAAGGAATAGATCATAAAAGATCATTAACCATGAAATAATAGCATTGGAATAAAACATGTAATGGTGGAAAACTAATAAAATAAAATTATGATTTCCATAGTATCCAAGGAATTTCTTCCAAGACCATCATAGGGGATGAAGTCCATTACTGAATCGGGTTTACTTGTCATTCCAGCCCTATATTACTGAACAAGATTTACTTTCTATTCCATCCATGTATATATCATGAGATATAAATCTTTACCTAATGAATTGGATGAAGATATAGGTTCCACCCATCTCATAATGAAATCATTCTTATGTGTTCCACAATAAAAACATAAATCATTCATCATAACCCCTGGAATAAAATGGGTTTCATAAACATCATCCCATCATAAAATAATCCATATAAAACAAATTGATACCATTTCATCATTAACAAAATCAAACCATATAAATAATAAGGAAATTATACTTGAAACATAACAATACTAATAAATTTCATCTAAGATGGAAAATAGTTTTGATAAAATACTTGAAATGAATTCTTGAGGAAAATATCCTTTATTCTTCAAAATCATTTTATTTTCTCAAAAGTCATGAAATTTTAAAATAAAATAATTTTTTTAAAATAATAATGAAATTTTATAGAGTATTCTTCTTGGAAATAAGGCGTTATGAAACCGTAAAAATCCATTCATGTCATATGAGTTAAAAAAATCATTTTCTCGTACTTTTTCTGGAAAAGTCAAAAAGTATCTCATACCGAAAACAAAAAAAAAGGTTCATTTCATATCTTTTAATTAAAATTTATCAATGGTTAAAATTTTATTTAGACAACTGTAAGAGGATAGAGATAATATTACATATTAAGGAAACATGTACGTGGATGATAAATATCCACCAGTAAATACTTAAGTATAAACAATCTTGGATAAAAATTGGATTGCGAGATTTTACCTTACCTTAGTTTTGATATACTTTTTACGTATCTGATCCTCCTATATAATGATTTAAATAATGTCATTGACTTACTGAAGAATAATAGTCATTTTTATGATATCATATAGGGTCATATTCTTA
The DNA here is from genome assembly GCA_963277665.1 of Viscum album. Lineage (NCBI taxonomy): Eukaryota > Viridiplantae > Streptophyta > Magnoliopsida > Santalales > Viscaceae > Viscum > Viscum album. The sequence goes on along the minus strand of OY728141.1, from coordinate 929,518,922 downwards.
TCTGTTTATTAGTAACATTTCATTGTTACTCGTTATTTGGGTGTTAGCTGCTTTATGTTTTTATGCATGTTTTGTCGAATAAATTCTTATTCCTATATTTAGGTTATAATTATAAAATTTACAGAATTTACTGAATTTTATTTTTATAATATATATTTTATTTATTCATCAAATTCAATTATATAATCATTCTTCAATAAAGATCATGTAGAACGAATCACACCATATCGTGGAGACGGTAGGTCAGACGTATGCATGAGCAACGATATCATTCCCATGATCATGGAATTTTATTGAAGTGTATAATATTTAAGATTAAAAATAATTTTACACTAATAATATATAATTATTTATTCCATCATTATACCCATCCAAGTATGTTCGTGAGAAAAAAAGATTACACCACGACGTGGAGACGGTAGGTCGTACGTAAGCACGTGTGGTGATTTAATTTTTCTTAGGATGGATAGAAGATGGAATATGATATTTTAATATTCATAATAATAAATCAGTATAAAAGTGATACTGGATTAATTACTAAATAATGAAACAAATCATATAGAGGAAGTAGAAGAAGAATGAAGTTTGAAAGAATCGGTAAAGGATATTACCTCTTCTTCGACGTGCCTCTTCTAAACCTCTACTTAGGGCACTAAAGTTGGTCTTTGAAGAAAAAATGACCTCTATTATGTTGATAGGTATGTTTATAAGGGAAATGGAAAGGGTTTGGAAGAATTTTAGGGCTCAAAAAATGGAGTTAAGCTGAGAGGGAGGATGTGCCCTTTTATAAGATAGGAGATGGGCACTTTTGGAAACCTCAAAAATATTAATTTATAATAAACTCAAACCCCACACAAAAACCACGAAAATGAATCAACTTCAAAGATGAGATGATATAGGGTTGTAATATAACAAACCAATAAAATATAGACATGTTTGGAATTTTGTTTAACCTCATCATTTTGATTTATTCGTATTTAATCTATTTAATTTTATTTGTGGTAATAATATTCTAAATTTCAAATTGTCATAAATACTTAAATAAGTCTTGTGAATTTTCCATAATTGGATACATTTTTAAATGTTAGAGAAAATAATTTTAATATTTTAATTTTTAAATATTTTTGTGATTTTTAAAGAATTTAATAATATGTTATTTTTATAAAATAGCAATAGTGTCAATTTTGATGTTATTCATTTATTTGAATTTAAATAAAATTCACATAGAATATAGTTTTGAAAAAAAAATAATAGATTCCTAACATGTCATATTAATCTATAAAATTCCTCGGTCACATTAATAAGTTCTTATAATATTTATTTTAATATTTTTAAAACCATTTATTTCATATTTCTCTTAATAAAATAATTACTCAAACATTTTTGTATAATTATTTAATATACTTATTTTTTGCATAAAAATAAAAAATAAAATACCATGATAAAGATAAATCAAATATATTTCATAATTATTTTTTTATACGAATTTATCTTCTAGAAAACCCAACATTTAAATGTTATATTTATTAAATTATGAAGGAGATAACTTTGACATCATTGAAAATAATATAATATAAGTGTCATAATATCTTTTATAAGGCTCAAAATTGTCAAAACGTATACCCTCAGATGATTATGGATTAGATATACTCTTAAAATAAGGTTTGGTAAAGTGTTTGGTCCTTTGAATGGGTATTATGATTTTAATAAAAACTATATTATTGATTTCTCACTAAATAAATAATGTCGGCATCATTAATGTATAAGCTATTATGGTAATTATATATTTCTTAAAAATTACAAATAAATTACCATGATAAATAAAAACAATATATATTTCAAATGAGTATTTATAATCAAATTTACATTTTGTATAACTTTATATTAAAATTATTTTAATTATTAATGATTGGGTGAGACATATTTCACTTTTCTTTAAATAAAATAAAATAAATGTTCTCATTTCATCCAAGTGGGTTCCAATAGATTCCATTTCGACCCAAGTATGTTTTTGGGCGAAATATAATCATCCAATTATATTAAGACAAGTGTTAGGGTAACTTTATAATATTATTTTTACCTTTAATTACCTGATATACCTTTAACTATGGTAAATAAAATTAATCGTAGTTACTATTCTCAATGCCAAAAAATTAAACTGGCCTATTAAAATAATTTGGACCTAATGATTCCAAATATAGAATCTATTTTTCCAAATTAAAGATACAGAAGTTGCAGTAATTAATTTAAAATTAATCCCATTGTCGATAAAAACAGGTTTTTGTTTAAAACAGTGTAGATGATTGAAATGTGTTTACCTATGAATTCAATGTAAAATTAATTATAAAGACCTACATTATATTAAATAGTAAAAATATATTCTATTTATAATTTAAAACCATTCAATATTATAATTTAACCATATAAAATATCTTGATGAAAAGTTGTTTTTAAGTAAAATTTAGTGTATTTTTACTATTCATCAAAATCTGAAAGTTATCATAAAAATATGAAAATTTTAACCAATGTAATTTTTTATATCCTAATTCAATAGAATTAGTTTATTATATCAAATTGAACTTATAAAATTGTCAAAAATTATATTTAAAATGGGTGCGCCATCAAATGGCGGAAAACTGCATTTTTTTATAAATACTTCTTTTATCTGAAAAAATAATTTTGTTCTCATACCATGATATATAAAATATGTAAGATGGATGATAATGTTATAAAATTAAAAATGTACCTAATACTATTCATAATGGCCAGTTCATAATAATATTATAATAATATATCGTTGTTTAGTGAAACTCGGTATTGCGTACCATGCAAGCTATTGATGAATGTCGTTCTTGCGTGTAACGCAAGCCATGTAAGTGTTGTGTGTAGTAAAAGATTCCTTTTTTGTTGAGTATAAGATAATACAAACATAGTTTATTTATACATTGAAAAAAATCTATACTCATTTCCAAATTCTATAAAAACAACTTGAAATTGTGTGCAACACAAACCGAGAATAGTGATGTGTATACTAGAAGCTAATACGATGTTGCGTATTGAAAAAGATAATCTGGGTGTATTGTGCAACACAATACATAAAATAAATTAAAAAGAATTTGTCTCATAAAATATCGGGGTGTTACATTAAAACTTCTTAGAGTCGAAAAAGAGCCATGCTGATAATAATCGACGAGACCTAGAGTTTGATGTCTAAGACATGGTATTCTTCCACAAATCACTAATAAGATCACATCATAATTGGAAGATATAGCTGACAGGATCACATAATAATAGGTCTAAGAAATCATAATACATAATTCATAGCTAGATAGTGGAGTTATCCAAGGTAGGTTAAACCATTCTATGAGAGATAACCCACTATGGTTTTTACGAAAAAGGATACTTTGCTCGTGTCTACCTTGCTAGGTGGGAAATAGAGGATTGTATAGCAGCTATTGGTGATGGAAATTCCCAAAGGTGACATCAAAATGATTAGGTATCCCTATGATGTAGAATGGGTGTCTCTCCTAGAGGAGGATATTGAAGAGGATATGTTAGAGAAAGATCAGTTAGGGTGTGGTTTCATAATTATCCACTCCATCTACCCCACCACGTCATTGGTAGACCATAGAGGGCTCAAGGATCATGAGGTTGGTGAAGTAGTCCTATGTGAACAAATAATTCATTTGGGTATAAAATTCCCAATAAATTTTGTGGTAATATTTTTGTCTTATACCATCTATCAGTCGTACTCATAAGTACTAGTGTGATTCACCCATTTAATATGGTATTAATTGTTCTTGGTATATATAATCATGTAGATCCCCTCGACCTACTTCATAGGCTATAGAAAACTACCATAGTTATATTTCATTGAGAACATGGGTCAAGGTTAATCATCACATGTATATGGGACTCTCATATGGTATAATTTGCGATACTCCTCAATATATTGTATTGAATTTCGAATTGGTTAGAGAGATTGGAATTGTAAAATATTACCAATATGGAATACAAAATCTTTTTAGTGGTAGAATATTATATTAGAATACTCCCATGTGAGGGCCTTTGTGTTACCCCTTATCAATTGGTAAATTTTGATATTCTATTTCACCTTAGTACTATACTAATATCTCTAGTAGCCTATCAGATAGACCTATTAAAATATCAAAGGATAGAAGGTTTATTTGGACTATCTTTTAGAGAAATGTTTTATCTTACCAAGTGTATCACTATGATAATATTATATAATATTAACCATGAAATAAGATTGGATTTTAATATTTTTATTGACTAACACTGGTTAAATAAGCTGATAGTTAATAAGAAATACCATCTTCTAATAATTATTGATATTTTCATCAATATTAATGGTCAAAATGGTTTTTTTATTATTAATCATCTATATGGGTATACCCAACATTGGTTTTTGAAGTAGGATATCCTATAGATGGTGTTCATGTGTTTCTATAGTCACCATGTCTTCATAGTGATGTTGTTCCATGTGAATAATTCCATTATACTATTCATGGGACAAATGAATTAGATTTTTTACCTATTTATTGAAAATTTCAAGGATTTTTTCATTGATGTAATCCTTATTTATTAATTATCAAAGGAGGATCAGAAAGATAATTTAAGTATTTATTGTACTTATAATAGGATAATAAAATCAACAATAGGATTTAAAGGTTTATTTTTAGAATCATGAAGCTTATTTCCTCGATATTATCATTTCATAGGGTGTAGTTGTAGTTTATTCTATGAATGTTGATGATGTAATGGATTGGGGGACACCCAATATAGTTCTTCAGGTGTATAGGGTCAGTGGGATATTACTAAATATTTATGGTATAATTATCTTTGATTATTTCCCCTATGATGACCCTTACATGAAAAGGGTCTTTTTTATACTCTTAGAATTTAAAGAATGATTTTGGGGATAAAAAGAAGGGGTTAACAAGTTCCCAACTATATTTTTTCTAGTGGATGGAGTAAATTATGGGGTTTTTTATGTTTTCTCCAATTATATACTTGGTTTTTTGTTTATTTATATATTATTATTTATTTTTTCCTGGTCTAAAAAGCTCTGATCATAAGATTAGAATTATGAAACCCATGAAATGGATCTAGAAATAGTGGTTTTTTCTATCATTATGTGGAGATTCTATCATATCTATTATAGGTCAATGGAATCTATGGATCACAAGAGTTTCAAGTATATCATTTCCTATAGGAGACTCAAATTGAGGAAGAGGTGATGGATACAACACTTGCAAGACTATGACATTGAGATAGACTATACTCTAGTAAAGGGAAATGTTGTGGAAAATTATCTTATTCTATGATTTCATTCTCATATGTTGGAGGAGGAAATAGAATAATTATGTGACACCTCACCTAGAATATCTATCTGATCCATGGTTCCACATATAAATAATCATGATTCCCTATATTTTAATGGCTTCCAATTATTGAAAATGTCATAATTAAAACAATGGAAAGACTATGCTTTCAAAATAGTTTCATGCAATGAAAACAAATAACCAAAGATATAAAACTATAAAAATAATTCATATACAAAAATAAATAACATTTCTATATGAAATACCTCATGTTGAATCATTAATTAAAATAGATCCATAGTCACGTAGTACACATTAACCAATTTTCCACTTTACCAATCACATATGAAAATAAAAAAATAACAAAAATACATATGGTACCAACTACCACCACATGTCATTAACTCATCATTATCGCAAAATACATGTCAAGATACATCACATCGATCCATTTCTATTCTCGTGAACAAACAAAAAGAAAACATAAGGCCTATATGTGCACCAGAGTTCCTATGATGAGTTTAATCATGTAACTCAATAGGATATCACCAAGAACCAGTAATATATGATTTCATATGGTTGTTTACTCATCATGAAAATAAATTCATAAATAAACATTATCTACTGGTCATCGTGTGCTAACTGGGAAACTATGACACCTGACGAGGTACACATGCTAGTTAGGGAACTATCTTCTAACCAGTCAACCAGGGCTCCCAATAATACCTACTTTGATTCCATGAATTAATCCTATCATTACCTCTCATAATTCCATTAGACCCAAAATCCATCTCTTACTTGAGGATCCAAAATCCATCTCTTACTTCCTTTAATCTTTCCCCCCATTCTTCCATCTAGACATAAATTACCCCTTTCCTTGTTAACATAGTTAGTGGGATTGAAAATCATGATAAATTCCTCACAAAACGTTTGTAGTAACCACATAATCCATGAAAACTACGGATCTGTGTGACACTAGAGGGTCGATTTCATTCCTCAATCTCCTTTGTTTCGGAATGGTCCACAAAAACTCTCTCACTTGTGATCACATGTTTCAAGAATGTGACATGCTTCATCCAAAAGTCACACTTGTTGAACTTGGAATACAACTTCTCCTTTCTCAATTACAACAATAGATGTCTTAAATTTTCTTTATGATCCTACATTATCTTGGAGTATATGATAATATCGTCAATAAACACTACCAAAAAATTGTCGAAGTAATTTATAAAGAATCTATTCATAAAATCCATGAAGATTGTAGGGTCATTTGTATGTCCGAAGGGAATCAACAGAAACTCATAGTGCCCATACCTTGTACAGAATGCAGTCTTCTAAATATCTTCCTTCTTCACATTTTCCCGATGATACCGAGAATGAAGATCCACCATTGGGAAGTATTGAGATCCCCTTAACTATTTGAACAATTGTTCAATCATTCTTAGAGGATACTTGTTCGTTATGGTGATCTTGTTGAGTTCCCGATAATCGATACACAACCACATTGTTCTATCCATCTTCTTCAGAGAGAGCACTGGCACACCCAAAGGTGTTACACTGGGGTGTATGAACCCTTTGTCCAAATTATTTTGCATCTTCTTCTTTAAATACTCTAGTTTGATAGGATCCATCCTATAAGGACACTTTGAGATAGTAGTAGCACTTAGCATGAGTTCTATGGAGAACTCTACCTCACGATCTGGGGGATTTCCGAGTAACTATTTTGGAAATATGTCAATGTATTCCATCATGATGTTAATTTCCATAAAGATGGCACTTTCCTTTGATTCAACCATTTTGGAGAGGTATAATTCTTCATAGGGTATCAACTCCCACACTGTTGAAGGATTTTTCAAAGGAGATTCATGATCTTCTTTTCATTTTTAAAGGAGCATGGGATGGTTGGGAATATGAGATGATATTTATTTTCATGATTGAGGATTTGTTATATATATAATGAGATCCTATTCATTCCAATTATAACATCGAATTACACCAAGGGAAGTATTACGAGATTCACTGGAAGAATCCTCCCTCATACTCCAACAATAGAAGACTTAAATAGTTGGGTTGCAATGATTTCACCAATTTGTGTTTTTACAGATATCTGTACTTCAAGGTTTTGAGGCTTCTATTACATAGTTATAGAAAACATTCAAGATATTATGGAATGCGTAGAACCCAAATCAAATAATACTTTTTCCATTCTTGAGTGAATAGGAAGTGTACGTTGTATGAATTCATTATATTTCTTCACTTCTGTAGTAGTGATGGCATAAGTCTTCCCTTGTTTCATTAAATTGTATAGTTGATAACACTGATTACCCTTGAGGACTCTAGGTTATGTACACTAGCTTGCATAGTTCCCTTACTACCTATAGTTATTGCATTGAACCATGGGTGGTTCTCTGCCTTCATCCATGACGTTCTCTTTCATTCTCATATCTTTTCAACACTCTTGAGCATGGTGTCCTTATTTCCCATAGTTGAAGCATTTAACCATCCCTTTGTGGAAGTTCCCATGATACAACATCCCACATTTTTGGAATGAGGGTCGTTGAGTTATCTCCCCACCTTTATCATTAGATCCCCCAGCTTGAAACTCCATCTTTCATTTCTAATAATCATAGCCACGAGCCCACTCTCCAAACTCCATCTCCACTTTGAGAGCACATAGAACAACTTATTCATAACTCCCAAATTCTCTAATTAAAATATAGATTCTATGGTGTGGTTTTAATCGACTAAATAATCTATCAATTTTTCTATCAATGTTGATAACATAACCCGAAGCATACCTTGCATTCCTTGTGAAAATTGATCCATAGGTTGTGAAGGATTATAATTACTTTTACTTCATGTCTATGAATTATCTATCCTTATATGTATGAAGAGATCATGAGAAATACTTGTTACAAAACATGATCTTAAAGTATGCCAATTCCATCTCTTCAATTTCGTCTCTTGGCTTTGTGTTCTTAATCAAACACCACAATTGATCGGCCTCTCCATCTAGATGATAAATGGATAATTTCACCTTATCTATCTCATAACAACAAATCATGGAAAATATCTTCTACATGTAGTTGAACCACTGTTCTGCAACTAGTGGATCAGAATATCCACTAAACGTTGGTGATCTTTTCCTCATAAAACACTCAATAGAAAGTTTCTCCCTCTTTAGGGAAGGAGGACATTCCCCATTATTATGGTTATTGTTAATAACCTGAGATAGATGGGTAAAATTTTCCATGATCTATTGATCTACAACTACCAATGAAGTGGGGATGTCATTCAGGCAATCATTGAATTGGTCCTCAAATGAGTTGTTGGTCTGGTTTCTCCTGGATCCCACCATTTTATAAAATAGAAAAGGTTAGTACAAAAACTAAATAAAAAAATAGTGAATTAATTTGTACAATTTAAACTAAAATCATATCTTCTGGGATACTTATGTAAATATTCTTGGGTTCATATTTTTACTTAGTCTCATACTAGTGGTTTTCTCTAGGGTTCACTAATCCTAATTCCCAAATTAACCAAACCTTTCCTATGCTACCAACTATAGAGACCATGAATTTTATTACATTACTATTAAATCATTATAAAGATAAAAAACATAATAGTATTATACCATACGGAAACATAGTTTTAGTGTCTTGGGAAAACTAGGACCAAACATAACATCTACAACATCAAGCATAAACATTTATTTAATTCGTTCTTCTCTAGTTTCTTATTGGCACTTGACCTCTCTTTAGTACATGTAGTCACCTAAGAAAATACATAAAATAGGGGTGAGATAGTATCCCAGTAAAGGGATAGATAAGAACAATATAGCATGGTGTGAGAATAACCATAACATCATCATCAAAATCATGAGCGAAATATTAATAAAAGACTTGAAATGTGGAAATTCATAAAAATGAAACATCATGTCTTTGTGGTCAACTACCACACATAGCTGTGAATAATGACAACATAATTTTCAAACATCATTTAACATTAAATAATGATATTAATCAATTTACCCAATGAATTGGAGTGCTTCATAATTTTGGGTGTACCCATCACATTCAAACATTCATATTGTGCAATATAATTCCGGACGCACCTGTCACATCATAATATTTACATTATCATGCATGCCACATTAAAAATATTTAAAACATGAACTTAAAATAAAACATTGAAAGAAATGGGTTTCAAATAATAAATCATACTCTCATAAACATTTTTCACCAAAATAAAGAGGGAGTATCAATCTTGAAAAATAACCATTAACTATGAGTTAATAGCGAAACAATATTCTAGAAGTAAAAAGGGTGTGTTTATTAGAAAGAAGAGTTATTTTGGAAAACATTTGATTGACATAACCTCTAGAGTAAAACATTTATATCACAAAAAGGTAATATAATGATGAAATTATTATTTATAAGGAGTTAGCATACCATAAATGGAGTGAAATTGGGAGAACCCAAAGAAAGAAAGTTGGGTTCGAGAATTTCTTCTTGCCTTGTATCTGAATGCTTTATTCACTTTAATGTCCTATATGAACACATTATATTAATTAATTAACAATTCCAAAACATTTTTTACATGAATATGGTTTATTATGGTTTCAATAAGTTGTTTTATGGACCTTTGGATGAGTTATAAATACTAAATTCATTGTTCGAGAATGTTCATTTTTATGGTTTTCTTGAGCAGTTCTCATGTTTTCAGAAATGGAATTTAATGTAGAACATGGATAAATATCCATAAATAATCATTAATTTTATTAATGATATCATATGAGATTAAATTATCTTATATTTAATTATATTTTTACCATGTGGATGAATCATTAGATAATAATTTAATGATGATCATTTGGGTTAGTTTGGGTGGTTTTTCGACCCCAACGAACTTGTTTTGTTTAATTGTTTAGTAATATGTACATAAGTTATATACAGAAAATAAAATAGAATAGAATACATATATCATAATATTTATCAACCATAAAAATGGTTTCATTAACATTTCTGAAGGTGGAAAATGAAAATGAAAACATGTCATTCTGGAAGGTGATAAATTAATACCTCACGAACAATGTTTTTCTTTTTAAAATTAAAAAATGAAGAGAAGGGGATTGGATGATATATAATCCCATTAGTATTATAAATTTACATTATTTTAATGAAACTGTAGTTAAAATACCATTTGGATGATGATAGGTGGGGATAGATTTAGAAAATAACTTTAAATTGATAGGAAATTAAAGGACTAGAGAGAGAGAGGAATTACCTCTTCAGATCCTCCTTAAGGAACCTAGGACTGGTATTTTGGTGAGGCCATAAGATCTTGTACATGGTGGGAGGGGCTAGAGAATATTTTTTTGGTAGTGTTTAGACAAGGCTTGAAGCTTAATATGTGCGAGGAAGTGACGGTATGAAGGGTGGTATATATAGTGGAGGGGAGAGGGGGTTTCTCAATATAATATTCATTAATTTATTATTTCTCTACAAGACAAGTAATAGAAAGTATTACAGAAATAATTAAAATAATTTTACCTTGTTAATCCGAACCATAGGTTCTTACATCATCATAACAACACCCATGAATATATATGTAATGAATTTAAATTATTTTGTAAATTAGCATATTTCACTATTCATAAAAAATCATGTATTTCGGAAATATCCCAAAAATTCACCTTAACTATTTTTATATGATTATAATAGAAAAATGAACTCTATTGTTCAGAAATAATTTTCTAAATATGATTAATTTAATTTTGATTAAAATCATAATTTATGTGAAAAATACAAATTTTAAAATTAAAACTGATTTCATAATGCTTTAAAAGATTACATAAGGTCTTATAAAATTATATTAAAACCAGAACAAAGAAATGTTTATTTATGAAAACATTGTAGGTAAATAAATTTTATTTTAAATTCATTTATTAATTATAAATAATTATTTATTACTTATGAAAATGCTAATTCTTTTACTATATTCAAACATTCATTTATAAGATGCCTAAGTTTTATTTAATCATTCATTGGTGAGGTTAATATTCTTTTGGAGGATTTAAAATAAGGGTAATATTACTAATCATAATGGTAGGTTACTATTCATAAGGATAGTATACTATTCACCAAAAATTATGTTTTCCTTATAGGACTCCAAACATCTTACTGATCGCAACCGTGTTTGTCAGATTTTCAAAATTCAAAACAAAAAAGTGGAAATTTTATGTTTAAAGGTCACAAAGTTGTTTATTTAAGAATGACGTGGAACGATTTTTCCTAATTTTATTATACATTACAGCATTATTATAAGAATTTAATTCCATTCATAAACCTTTGGGTTGTTATATTATTCTCCCAATATAAAATACTTCTAAAAGATATAATATCAATTCCTATGATTTCCAGCAAAGATATTGACTACCTATAATATTATTAATACTTATAATACTTCTTCATTAGAACCATATTTTTTGAAATTATATTTATTACATGGTTTGTAGTATTTCTCTATTGAATAATGATTATTCTATAATCGATGTTTATTTGACATCATGAGATAAATAAAATTTATATTATACTCATATTATTTATTTTTTTCTATTATCCACTCTTAGTTATAACAACCATAGTCAATATATTTGATTGATTTTTATTTCATAATTAATCATAACAAGATATTTATTTTTATGGATTTAATAGGTATTAAATTATCCCTTTAAAAAAATTTCAACATTAAAATTTAAAATCATACAATATTTAGTGAACAATTCATTGAATTTTTTTCATTACTTCCCCATGATCCCATGTTAGTTCCTTAAATTTTTTTTACTCTAAATCACTTCCAAAAATTTGGTGGTTATATTTTATAGAACATTATCCCTTTTATTTTAATCGTAATTGGATCCACATTATATGATTAACTAATTTCAAGTTGTACCTCTTCAATATAATGTATAAGTGATAGGTCTAGAATATACTTCCTTTACAAAGATTAATAAAATATATCATTACATAGGAATAATTTGGTGTTAAATAAAATATGTAATATATTATTCATCTTCAATATAATATTTAAAATGGTAAAATAAACATTTTTTTTCAATTTCATTCAAATATCATGATTAATTTTTAGGGATATATATTCAAGAATAGTCATCCAGGATCCTGAATCTATAAATCATGGAATTTATTATCTACATAACTGAATTTCATTATTTATGCTACTTGGTTTGTAGTTGGATATCCTTCACCATCTTTATGATCTCTTATATAAACTATAGGAATTGAAATTTCTTATATACAACTTCAACCTAACACGATGTATATTAGGATTTTTCCAATTGATATCCTTATATGGTACCGTATTAATTCCCAAATGGTAGCTATTATCATATGGAAATTCAACCATATAATGGTGTTGATACAAAATTTCATTGAAATAAAGATATAATGACCTTAATACTACTTCAAATATATAGGTACTCTATTAATATCAACTATAAAATTAGGGTGGGTAAATAGTACTTACTTATTAATCAGTATATAAAAAATTTTCAATACACTTTAAAAAGTTCTAGGTGAACCTTGTGTGATGATTACGGATAATAGAAGGTAGTTTACTTTGAATCCATATCACTTACCTTCTGTCAATAAAATAATTTTGGTCAACGGATTTATCTTCTATTATATATATGGATTTGATACCTTTTAAATATATCAAATGCCACCTAAATAGAATTTTTTTCCCTCTAATGTCCTTAGAGGACTAGTCAAAAAAATCCATTGTGATATTTTACAACATCAAAACTAGCAATAAAAATGGATTCATCATACTTTGGGGTAAAAAAAATTTATATTTGTTTTTATAGAATATAATCCATCTTGATTTACAATCATAAGTTTCATTATTAACATTTTCACACGAATAATTCTCCTGAATATTCCTATACATCATGGTTTTCCAGGAATTTACTGGGAAATAATAGTTTTGAACCAAATTTTATCAAATTTTAAAAACCCAAATATTATGGGAACATTTTTCAACTTCCCATATCAAATGAAACCCTACATATAAATGTTGATCTCATATAACTTCCCCATATTCACAACAGTGATTGCCTTTTTCAAACTAACATAAACTCACTAACATCACTTAATATCCTCTAGTAATGATGGTTGAGCTACCTCATTGGAATTAAATGAGGTCAATAAATCCATGATGATTCTAAAATATAACTCCATTAAATCATTTATCATTTAATTTTTCTTTATCCTTAAAATAATTAATGTTCCATAATAATTTAGAATCATGGAATATACAACCTTATTTTTCTTTACAGGATGATTTTGGAAAGTGAACTCATTTTCCTTCCATAACTCTATCCACCACATCTTCCAAATATATAACTCATTTTCTATGAATACATATTAAATACTTTTATGTTTCAAATAAATATATATAACACATTTTAAAAGATACAACGGTGAATAATCATAAAACTCAATACCATAACTACAAACACAAAATCCCAAGTAGGATAATTCTTCTCCTGACTCTTAATTTTCTATATTTTTCTGCTATAAGATTTTAATATTCCTTAAAACACAACCATGAACCATCATTTATGAATCAGTATAGATGAATAATCCTCTACATCTAAAAGTTAGGGTTCGTAAAAATGTAGTAACCAGCCTTCTATTTAGAAATTGAATGATTTGTTCACACTCCATAACCCTTGAAAATTTATTCCCCTTTAATATTGATAATATTAATGTATTTGGAAGTGATGAATCTTTATCCAAAAAGAACTAATGATGCATGAAAGTACAAATAATTCTATATATCTCAATTACATTAAAAGGAGTTAGGAATTATTCTATGATATTAGTATTTCAATAGTCAACTAAACTACCATCATTGGTGACCACATGCCCCAAAAATGAAAAATGATCCAAATAATATTCATTCTTAATAAACATGAGAAATGAATTATTCTTACTCAAGGATTAAAAAAATCCTCAAATGTTCTTCTTGATCCTCTATATTTTTAAAATAAATAGAAGTATCATCAATAATGGCCAACGCAAACTAGTGAAGTTATTCTTTGCAGACCAAATACCTTGTATCCATAAGAATAGTAGTAGAATGTATTGAATGAAATTAAATTCCAAAATATTAATATAGTCTATTACCTTTTAACAATGAATTTATTAGAATTAATTTACATCATTCCCTATGATATTGATATATATATATATCTTAATTAAATCCTATGAAAGTATGAGGTACCTTGAATTTGATCAAATAAATCATCAATTATCATCATAGGATATTTATTATTAATAATTGTACCACTGATTTCAGGATATTAAATATATAAAATCACATTTCAATCCATCATGATCATAAATAATATTAGATAACCTCAAGGAGACAAAATTTGATGGATACACCCACTGTCTAGAAGTCCTTGAAGACACTTCATTAACTCCTACAGTTCAACTATAGTAATTATATATGAAGTCTACGATATATTTGGATATATAAGTACTATATTAATTGAAAACTCCACTTATTTATATAGGGGTGGTCCATGAAATTTTCTTGGGATGAAATCTGAAAATTCATTCACAATGGATATATGCTCCATCTTTATTCCCTCCTACTCCACTATCTGGGTAAGAAAACCACACCCATTACCTTCTAGTAGTGTATTTACATTATAATAATACATTAAATTATTATTTTCATTCCTCTTCTTGTAGGGTAATACTAATATGGGTTGATTCAACATATTATAGATAACTACTCAGTATATGTAGATTACATTGGACCTATAAGATTAGTTTAGACCATTTGTTGGATAATATCAATTGAAATTACGGTAGTATGTTCTAGATTTATAGATACCACTTAACTACAGTTTAATATCATCATATCTTCTTAAAAATAGGTTCACTATTTGGGTTTTTGACATACATGTTGACCTATATTCTTTGAGATAAGGAATTCATATAAAAAACATCACCATATGAATGAATGTTTTTTTCTAGAATTAATAGACAAAAAACCACCATAAGGAATAAGGATATAGTAACTATAAAAAAATTACTATGTTGTTAGACTATGTTGTTGTGGAAGTACATTCATGAGATTCACCTCGAGGCTTTAGGGATTAAGGATGTTTATTTCCCTTACTAATCCACTAATATGGAAAATTATTATCATAATTCCCAACCTAATTAGAATTAATGAATCAAAACATTTGATGAATATTATTGAATTCCTTCTTACATTTATCATGATCCCCAACATGGATAGTTACATTCCCTTGAATCATATCTTATGCACTCTTATGAATTTTTTTTATACAATTTATAATGATTAAGTGTAATAACATGAAAAAAATACCAAAATGATAACTGATCTAGACTATAAAACATCCTTATATGTTCAACCCCATACACCAATGACTACCAACTAGGGTTCAGAGTCATGCATAAAATTGGACTGACTATAATCTCAAGAACACAATAATCGATAATAAATAAATACCAAATATAATCTAAAACCACATATCTGACAATATATGTGTAGAATTTTATCAAAATCAATCCATAACAAACCAAATATGAAAACATGCAATAAAAATTGAACAATGAATCTATAAAGTCATACATCCCAATAAATAGATCATCGATATGATGAGATATAAAAAATAAAAAATTATTAATTACACATAGAGGATACACTACCAACCTAAAGCCTCACCTCCAACCAATCATTTACCACTAACGAGATTCTTCATCTCGATCTAACATGAAAAATATGACCCAACTGGTATACCAATAAATGTTCTACACATGCACCTTAGTGCCAATGTAATGTGTAAGAAAAAAATATTAGTTGTTCCTCACAATGATCCCATATATGCTCCATCATATAAAATTTAATCCTAAAAAATGTTAATAAAAAAATATGGAATAAAATCATACTTTCTAGTTAATTATATAGTGTAATGAATTCTTTGCTTCAAAAACCAAAAGATTCTAAAATCCATATGGAATCCTAGGATCTTATCTAGTCTAACCATAGGTTCTAGATATAACTCATTTTAGGAGGAATCCACATTGTCAATGAAACTAGACTATTCACTTCCCATGGTTCCATGTCACCATCACCTTCACACCCACTTCATCATAAATCCAATGAATACAAAAAACATGAACATCACAAACCCAAAAGAGATTCCAGTTAGCATCCCACATGGATGAATTGAAACATTTGAATTAATTATTTGTGACACAACCCCACCACACTTGTGCCATCTCAAAGAAAAATTATCAACATTGTCTACAATTACCAACCCATATTGTGAGGAGTTTCCAAAACACATTGAGCACATACACATAACTATCTCGCTTATAAAGTTATCCACTAAGATTCAAAAACCAAACTAGGTATCTGCTCATCAATAATAACACGTATATGTTACCCAATGGTGTGTCCCTGACCTATAGGTCCTTCCTAAAACATAATATACTAGTCAGATCCAAATCCATGCTATTATTGTCAAGATACCCAAGGATAAAATGAAACGAAACACATAAAATTACCCTTTAAAACACATGGATAGGCTTGAAAACCAAATTTCTCATTTCCCATGATTGATCCCAGTATCACAACACTCATAGGAGAGATCTGAACATGAAAACGAATGAAAACCATCCTTATTACACTATACCAATCCAATAAGGAAATATTACACTCACCACATACTCGGAGAAAACCACCCACCCTTAAGTATGGTTTTCAAAAACATACATGTTTTAGAAAACTCTCTAACATAGAAATAATAGGTCAATTCCTATAAACCATATCATACTAACCAAAGGAAATAAAACTTAATATTAAGAAACCCTATATCTAGACTAAGACCTATCCTGATCCCCTAAGGTAATAAAATAACAACCTTTACCCTTAGTGATGAGGTCACTAAGCTATTATAATTTCACTAAAAAATTGTAGATCTAGAAAATATCTAATTATAAAATCCTTAATAAAACCAGTTAATCCACTAATATCCCTCAAAGTCATAATACAATTTTCCTGAGCGAAATTTATTATGAAATAATTCACAATCATGCACAAACTGATTTATGATTTTGTATTCAATGGACCTCCTACATTGATATTATAGACACACTATCTTAACTATTCACTCATAGCGTCAACTATACTACCACTAGTCTACATGGACTCTCTATATATGATCTCTTACATTAAGGAATACATAATTAATTATAAAAATTATAATTAATTAATAATCTTGATCTAAAGAGGTATGATTCCAAAATACTCATCATGCCACACTATGAAACTAAACCCATGAAAAATCTTACATAGATTTTCCTTGGAGTAATCCCAAAAACATTATGAGAAAACGGCCAATCACCAGACCCGCAATCATCCACTAATTTTATCTAATTAAATAAAAACTCCAAATAAATAGTGATGATGAAATAACTCAATAAAAATAAGGACTAACAATTAGTATTAAGATTCCCTTAACATCCTTCATCCAACACATGAAAAATCCCCATCGTTCAACATATCTCTAACATTACCATGTTGGATCATCAGTAAGAGTCATGAATAAGTAGTATGTTATTTGAAGGGTGAAATTGTATAGTAAAATCACTATGAAAAATAAATAAACCAATACAAACAAAAGTGGAAGAGAGGGAGAATGTAGGATGTGAATAAATTCCAAAATTATCCCTACCACAAGGGTATTCATCATAAAAATTAATGGGTGATTATGAAATGGTCAGTCATACCCTCCTTAAAAACTAGATAAGAGTCCCATTTTTTACAAGAACCATTAGGGACAGAATCAATTCATTAATTCTAAGGTTTTTTGGATTATCCCAAATTGTTTATTAATAAATTACTATGCCTTATAAAAATAGTAAAACACACTACTAGTCATTTTGGAATGACCCATGGATTTATGGTGTATATAACACCCCATGTTTTTATGAATTATTATTTTTTGAATAAATTAAATTTTATTGATGGATTACATTGGATGATACACCAGGTTAGGCTTTCACAAAATTAAACACTTATATTACATTTTTTTACATGGAAATCCATTTTTTTATTATGTTACCTTTAATGATGATTTCCTTCAATAAATTGTGTTATATGCATGGGTGAGTTTTACCAAATTACAATATTTTTTTTAATATTGTTATTAAAATGTAATTATAGTTACCACCTATCCATTATAAATGATGTTATGAATAATATTAAATAATTTTTGGAAATATATTTTACACATGTATATAAAATGAGTCATTTTTTATCAATTAGTAAGATATTGAAGTAAGAAATATTGGACAATAATGAAATCCCTTTTCTATGAAAACTATATTTCTATGTAAAAACATATTTTTATCTAATTAAATTAAACAAATAACTATTTTTGAATGTTTTAAATTAAATTTATATATTATATATTCAATAATAAATTTTGACACTAACCCAATATATTTGATAGGCATCATATAAGGGATAATCATATTTAATGAATAAAAAGATGTATTTTTATAAAAGGCAATCTTACGACCTTTTAATAGGGCACTTATTCTAAATATAATTTTTGAAAATTGTATAATATTTATTTGAAAAAATAATTTTAATATTTTAAATTATAATATCGTAATTTACATTAGGTGAATTGTATTTATTTTTCTGAGAAGTTTCATTTTTTAATTAATAGTGAAAAGCAATAAATTTTAAATGTAAACCGCCATTATCTCTAATTTATTTACATAGTTAAATTATGTTTTAATTTATGTTTAAAATATAATTATATCAATTATAAATCAATTAATTAAATTTTTTCCATTTTAATAAATTTCACAATGAAATTCGATACAAAATCATTTCAAACATTTGACCTTTTTCACATTAAAAAACCCATCGTCTCATCTTATCTATATGATTAATTTTTTTTAAAAAAATTTACCACATATGTGATTAGAATTTGGAAAAATTAATTCCATATTTTTAATAGTAAAAATTTATAATTTATAATATTATCATCATAGTTTTTGACCAAATATATTATTTTATTTAATTAAAATTAATTATCGTTATTAAGGTAAAACAAACATAATTGATGACTAAAGGTAGAATAAAAGGTGTAATAATGACACTAAACTTATATAAAAACTGTTTCCTTGACATATTGTGACCATTAACCCTCTAAGGATATTTATTGATCCATTTTTTTCACTTTGGGGGAAAGTAAAAGGTGGGGAGCATTCAAATGATTTCAAGAATACACAACATGTCCTCTTCTCCTCTTATAAAAGGTCTCCTCTCATCCTCCTCTCTTCAAAGCACTCAAGAACCATTGTTTAGAGAAAAAATCCAAAAATCATCAAAAAATTATTTATATTCATCCTATGAGGATGATTTTTTTTGAAATATCCACCCATGAATTCCCTTTAGTGAAAATAGAAAATAATTACCTAAAGAAGTTCTATGATCATTCCACTAGAACTTTTATTTGATTTGTTTCTCCACCAATTATATTATCAATATATAAATCTTGTATAAAAACCTCATTATACTTAATATAATGAGTTTTTTTATTTTAGTTTATCTAACTATATTCACACACACTTACTTCAATTGAGATACTCAATCATCATTTGTCTGTATATCAGACAACTGCCTCGCGCACCGATGTCGACCGTTCTTCCATTATCACATATAATGGTTAGAAATAATTATATAATTAATATTTTTATATGATATATATGATTTAATTATTCTTATGAAATAATTATATTACACATTCCTCCATACATTACATTTTGTGGTAATATAATGACTTCGTTTGTGGACATGTGGACAACTGCCACCCCAAAGCGATGTGATTCGTTCACAATTTACTTGGAATGTATCAAGGGTGTGTTTAGTAAAACTATATGATATTTATAAAATAATAATGAAAATTTATAGTTAAAATTTATATAATTAAAAATATTTTTTAATGTATTTCATTCAATATGACAATAAAATGGAAACAATGTTCATGCATACGTTCGACCTACCGTCTCTATGAATGGTATATTTCCATTTTTATTTATATATTTTATTTATTATTATAAATATTTTGAGTATATATGATATTTATATCATGTTTTATATTATTTAAATAAATAAAAAATAATATAATCAAGGAGATTAGGAATAAAAAGAAAAAAAATGTATGAAAAATAAAGGGGTTATTACTCGAAACATAATTTTAACAAGGAATTGTTAATAAATTTGTAATCTAAAGACATAATCAAATCATATATGGTATTATATATATAAATAATTTTCTTTGGTATATTTAATATAAATATATATTTATTTTAAAGGTGGTTATAATGTGTAAGATTAAAATCAAGACATAATGTAATGGATTTCCCATCTCACTTTATTTCCGTGAGATATATGTGATAATCACCACGTATTCTTGATGAGTATTGTACATAGTTCCCAATGAAATTTTACATCACTAAATTAATTTATTTCATGATATTAAATTTATTAATTTATGTAATTATTTAATGGGGATATTTATTCTAATGTTACTCAAGTTGTAACTGGATTTTTAGTCTTGATTTTATTATTGTAAGACTTATGCCATATTCTCCACTCGTTTCTTTTATGTAGTGTATATAATTACCATGGATGCATTATATGATTATTTAAATGATATTTATGTGTATTTAAATATCCATTTTATGATATATCATTCATGGGTTTTACATTT
This sequence comes from Viscum album, assembly GCA_963277665.1. Taxonomy (NCBI): domain Eukaryota; kingdom Viridiplantae; phylum Streptophyta; class Magnoliopsida; order Santalales; family Viscaceae; genus Viscum; species Viscum album. The sequence goes on along the minus strand of OY728141.1, from coordinate 929,497,718 downwards.
CAATACTTACAAAATTTGTAAAGTAATTTTTTCTCAATTTGTGTTTTTTGAGGCACATTCCATGTTTTTCACTTATATTATTCTATGTGGTGTATATAAATTCCCTTTAAATTTTATATAATGAATATATTAATTTTATTTATTATTTTATTATCCATGTAATTTTATTATTTCATGGGGATTATTATTCATTTTTACCAAATTGATAACAATTTATTGCTACAATCTCGTCTTTTATCATGACTGTTTATGATTATAATACAATTGATGAAATATTATGATCCATATCTCAATAAATCTCATGAATTTTATTATCCTATGTTTATTCATGATATATTCATATAATGGTACCATTTTTCCTCTGTTTTGAACTTAATATACTTAATTTTGTTTAAGAAAATCAAAATTTATTTCTCTCTTTGGTCAGAAATATTTTTCATTCACAAAGCATGTCTTCTAAAATTGTATCAAAAAATATTTTTAAATGATATTTTAAGAAAATTTTCAAAGAAATATATTTTAATTTTTTTATATGTTTTAATTTATTAAAAATGGTTTCCAAATCTTTTTTTATAGTTTTTCAAGGTTATTTTGATTGAAATTTTTTCAAATGGTTCTATGATTTAAAAAGTGTTTTTCAAAGAGGAAAGTATATTTTCACCAATAAATGTTAATAATTTTTTAAAAAATATTATTTTACAATATTTTAAGAATTTTTAAAAATAATTTTCACAAAAAATATTTATTTTTTTAAAAAAATTATTTAAATAATTTTTATTCTCCTAAACAAATGATTCATCTGATCATTCAAGATCCTTCCCCATATAAGTTGATATCATTTGATGTTGTTTATTAGTTACTGGGGGCATGATCCAATGATATGATTATTATTATTTATTTTAATTGTTTATTTTAATATTAAATGATTTTTCTCATTTCAGTTCCATAGGTTATACCATGATTAACCAATTATGAAGTCGACTTCCTTTCACAGGTTATTCTATGAAGAAATGACTAAGAAACATGTCTATATTTTACAGGTTATGCAATGATGAAATGTTTATAATAACGATTTCATTTGAATGGATATGATATGATGTTTATGAAACCCATATCTCTCTACAGGTTATCATAAGATTAATATTTTGTCATCTTGTGGAACAAGCATGTATGATATCATTATGTGATAGGTGAGACCTATATCTCCATCCAATGCACTGGGCAACGATACATGTTTTATGATCTCAAAGGGTACACTGGAGGGAACCAAAATCCTGAAATAATATAGTACATAGGAGGTCCCATCATAAGAGGGTACATGGGAGGTAATCCCATGACCAACACAATAGGGTACATAGGAGGGAATCCAAAGCCAAAAAATAAGAGGGTAGACAATAGGGCATCTAAATCCCAAAATAAGAGGGTACATAGGAGTGAATCCCAAGACCAATAAAGAATTGTACATGGTCCAACATCCCAATACCAAAACAAGACGCTTCATGAGAGGGAATCACAATACTAAATAATCTTCATTGGTGATTGTCCCTAGCCGAACATGTTATGAGGGTCTTGGTAGGTATCCTTGAAATTGTATTTTATATGCTAATGTGTATTCCATAATTCCATTACTGATTCCTATGTTTTGATCTCATGGTATATGCTCTTTATTCCCTTATGATTCATGTCTTATGAACTACCAATAATTATTCCACAACTCTTTTTATGGTCTTCTCAGTGCAGTGTATGATAATATAATGTTATCATCATGTTATGACCCCCTTATGCTCATTCTATGCATAAATATTTTTCTTGATTACATATACTAAGCATCTGAGCTCATCCCTTTCTTATGTTTCCATTCCCTATGTTATGAATATATATTTTAATTAGGATTAAAAAAAATGGTACGGTATTTAAGGGATATGTTGAATATATTTTACCAAGTTATAATATGATGTTTCCATGTTCCCAAAAACACTAAACTATTACGGTCCTCAAGTAGGTATTTTAATGTTCTGAATATTCATATAAAATGATGTAATATCCATATATGTTAAGCCCGATTTAATATAGATTGTATTAATTGAAATGTTTAGTCAAAATTTGGAAACTATAATGAGAAAATTTTTTTGAGATCCACGTGAATATTTCTATGGATATGTTTAAGGACATCTATAAGGATATGTCAAAGGAAGAATCATGTATAAGAAAATTTCCTGGATTTGGAAGCAAATTGAGAGAGAGGTTTCCAATACATTACATACCTCTTTGGATAATACATGTGGATGTGCATATGGTATATATATATACATATTGGTAAATACCCTTAAAACACAATATTTAGTAAGACTTTATTGGGAACTGGTGCATGACAATGGGCCTTGCTACGCACCTAGTTTTACTCTCCTGATAAAAATAATTTGGTAACACAAAAAATATTTACATCCCATCATGAAATATTTAAATAGATAATTACTATGAAATACATAGTATAAACCGATGGTGTCATAGATTAAAAATGATGGTGTCGTGATTTAGATATCCTATAATGGGTTTTCCAGTATTATTTGGTTCGCTGATATGATGATTGTTTCATAATCTATGATATTTCTTATTTAATATCTAGAACCAAAAAGAAGCATTGTTAATTAGGAATAAAATGATAAATGAAATGATTATCCCCCTAATAAATTGAATGGTATATGGAATGAAAAGCCTCATTGTTAAGGTCGCAAAAAATTAGGAAGCTATAATTCATGGTGAACATGTAAATGAGTGAAGGGGGGAACAATGATATGTTTAGTCCTTACTTAGGTAACACCCACCTTATTCTAGTGATTCTTATAAACCATTAGTTGTTGAGAAATGGATTAGTACCACTAAAACGATATTTTCCGGTCTCTATTCTTTAGAACATGAAACAATAACTTAGGTGGTCTACCATCTAGAGTGTGAGATAGATCAATTGTGGAATATTTTTAATAATATAAGCCGATGAGATGAAAATGGGACCATATATTAGGATGAGTTCAAGAACATATTTTTTGATAAGTAATTTCCTCATATTATTTACACAAATATGGAAATGGAATTCCTAGAGCTTAAGAATAAGGATAATGAATATGTTTCTGCATTTGAGGAAAATTTTACAGTGCTTGAGAGTTAATATTTAGGTATTATCACCCAAACTGAAAGTGAAATTTATTGAAAATTTGGTGGAATAAAACATAGTTTTCAAAAGGCTGGGGGTATAAAATAATTTAGCAGCTATGAAGAAGTTGATCAATGTGATATCAAGGTGGAAATAGAGGATTGAATTTTGTGTCAATCTAATGGCTTTGACAAGAAAAGATAGACAGAGTTGAAAGAAATATCTAATAACAATTAAGAAAATAAAATATGTCTTCCATTATGCGTAATGTGAGGAAATAAACATGGAGGGAATTATCCTAATTGAACTACTAAATGTTTTATTTGTGCAAGGGAAGGTCATGGAGTGGATACATGTTTATGCAATGTCATGAAGTTAGATAATGATTTGAGTAATATTAATCCCCCTTAGAATGCACCTCCCACACATTAGTATTTCAATTTCATGGAGTTTGGTCATTATGCTAACAAGTTCTCCAATCCAAGGACTACTGTAGATGAAAATCCACAAAAACCTCTAATGACAAAGGAAAACGGGAAATATTATTCTATAAAAATTATTGATGTGAACTATAATAATTAGGGAATACAAATTCTCTCCCCTTTAGTTGGGAATTTCTTGATTTATTATTCATGAATAATCCCAATGAAAATCTTATTATTCATGTGCTGGTTAAATTTCAAATGATTATCTCCCTCTTAATAGATTATAGAATAATATAATCATATTTTATATTATATAGGTACATGGATGGACCCATGTTTCCAATGAAAATATTTTTTTTATAAGGTAAGTTATTATTTAAGGATAGTTATGGAATAAAGGGTGTATTATATTATGGATGGTTGATAAGGTTAATCATTTATAGAATGGTTTAAGTTAAAAATTAGATGGAGTTTTAGATATTAATGTATTATACCATCATATGTGGATTCATGCATATTGGATAATCTGTACTAACCAATATTCTAAGAAGATAACTAAATAAAAATGTAATAACTTATCATTCTATATATGGATCTCCTAATATATTAGGGTTTCCTGAATAAAAAATTCACCTTCATTTCCTAGAACAAGAGATGTAGTGGAAATGGATCATAGAATAACCAATGGGTGAGATTGTGCATATGAAATAGAATGAAATCATGTTAGTATATCTTTTTGTGAAAAATCATTCAACATTTGGAAAAGTATTGTGATGTAAAATGGTATCTTCCTATCATCATTTTTTGGAGATATCAATGATGGTTTTCATTCCTCTTTAGTTTAGGGATTTGTGACTTTGAAAATTATCATGGCAAAGTTTTCTATCAATATCAATCTGAACATAATAGTTATATTTCTCTTCCATGCCCAAGTTTCCACTTGCAACTTATGTTCTCATATGTGGAAACCTAGTTGTTACTTACTTTAGGTAAATGTGGTGTTTCCAAATTTCCATTTTTAATGTATGTTTCATTATTAATTTTTATGTTGTGGGTTTCAATGAATGGAACATTAATGTTTTAAAATATTCATGAACCAGAAATATTTTTAGGGTGGAATTCATTTTAGGGGGTATAATGTAACATCCAGATTTTTTATGAATTATTATTTCCGGAATAAATTAAATTTCTTCGATGGAATGCATTGGACTCTACACCATTTTATGAATTTAATTCATAATGTACATCAATTATCTTGTTATATATGAAACAGTATGTTTTTCTTATTTTACCTATAATACTGAGTTCCATTGATAGTTTGTCTTACATCCAAGGTTGAGTTTTACCGGATTACAATATACTGTAATTATTGTTATTAAAATATTAGTATAGATACGACATAGCCATTGTAATGGATGTTATGAATAATAATAACTAAATTGTGGAAATATGATTTACACGTGAATTAAAAATTAATCATTTGGTTATCAATTAGTTATATATGAATGTAAGAACTTTTTGAAAATAAAGAAATTCATTTTCTAAGAAAACTTTTTTTTATATGTTAAAACACACTTTTTTCTAAATAAATTAAACCAACCTCCATTGATGAATTTGTTCTATAAAATATATATATTATATATTAAATATGTTCTTTTAAACTCTTATAATTTATTTTATTGGAATAATATAAGTAAAAATTTAATTTAATGAATAAATAGTTATATTTTCCTAAAAGGTAATTTTACAGCCTATTAAGGGTGAACCAATATTTATTCTATTTTTTGAAATTTTTATTGTTTTCAGTTGAAAAATTATAATTCATATTTTGAATATTAATATCAAAAATTTATTTGGGAGAATTTTCTGAATTTTTTTAAGACGTTTTATTTTTTGATGAATTGTCAAAAACTCTGAATTTTAATTGAAATCTACTTTTTCATCAAATTAATTAACACAGTTAATTTTTATTATTATCATAAATTATAATTTGATAAATATACATAAATTAATCCAATTATACTATTGTAACCGGTTTCACATTGAAATTATACACAAAACGTTTCAATCATTTGGAAATTTTCACTTTAAAAACTTGTCTCATCCCTTATGCAGAATTAATTTTAAATTTATTTTTGAAAAATCTACGATTTGAATTTAGAAAAATTAAAACCATATTTATAATCAAAATTATTTATATCCTACAATATGTTCACCTTTGTTTTTTAATATAAATATTAGTGAATGTAATTAAAATCAGTTATAGTGATTACGGTAAAAATGAGCTTAACTAATGACTAGAAAAACAGTATAAGGTGTAAAAATGACTCTAAAATAGAATAAAATTATTTTAGGGCCATATTTTTACCATTAAAAATATTATTATATAAAATGGACTATTTTAATCAATTAAATAAAATTAATACATGGGGGAACTCAAATATTTTCAAGAATACCCAAGGTGTTCTCTATAGCTCTTATAAAAGGCATCCTCTCCTCCCCCTCTCTTCACACTAATCAATTCATTTTGGATCATCAAAAAAATACCTGAATAAAATCATAATTTAGCTCTATTAATCCTAGGATCATACCTTTGGTCATAAATCCTCCCCTAGAATATCTTGGGTTCAAACCAAAAGTAATTACCCCAAAAAGAGGTAATATCCTTTTACAAGCACTATTGTTTTATTTCTTTCTACGCCCATTAAATTATAATTATATATAGATTATATAATAACCTCAATATCTTTAATATAATCAGATTCTTTTATTTCATGGTTTAAACCTAGACTGAAATATAAATCCATCAAATGGGATACACAATCATTATTCGTGTGTACGGCGGACTACCGCCTCTCGAACCGTTGTCGATTGTTCTTATATTACCACCTATATCTTTTTAAATAATGATGTAAATAAAATTTTTATTTTATAGATAAGATATTTGATATGTTTTTATGCTTCTATAATTATTATATAACACATACCTTCTTTCCATCCATTTTCTTGGAATACGATAACATCATTTGTGGAAATGTGAATTATCGCTTCCTCAATGAAATGTGATTCCCCCAACACATTACATGGAATGTATTAAGGGTGGTTTTAGTAAAAGTATATGATATATATAAATTAATAATGAATCTTTATTATTAATATATATGTGTGTGTGTGTGTGTTTTGGAATTTTTCTAAAAAATTTCAATTTTTGATGAATACTGAAAACATAGCATTTTTGCTAAAAATGACTTCTTAATTTAAATAATTATTTTACATGAACTTGATTTTAAGTCATAATATATAAATAATACTTATATTAACCCACTTTAGTTTATTGGAATAAACTTTATTCTATAATTATATATAAAACTTTATTGAACTTTTTTAACGTGTTTTTACCCGCCTTTTAGCCACATTTGTAGATTAGCATTACACATAATTTTTATACTTCAATGAATTGAATTTTGAAAAATGGAAATACATGGTTTTAATAAGTATGAAATTTTTTTTCTCATAGGATTAATTTAAATTTTGGTGAATAATATCTTTTGAATTTTATTTACCATGGTTAAAGGTAAATAGGGTACTTAAAGATAAAAATAATAGTATAATAATATAAAATTTCCCTAACACTTCTCCAAATATAATTTTTTAAGTATTCATTGACACAAATAAAAATTAGATTAGAAATATTATCCTTTTTATTCCACTTGTGTTAAATTAAGTCATTTATTATATTTTATTTCAATAAGAGTTAAAAATGTCAAATTCAAATTTTAATAACTATTATATTTTTAATATGATGTTGTATAAGTGATATGGTCGACTATAAATAGTAATTATAAATATATGAATTTTATATACACTGCGATAATTTATTTATATTTTTTAGAGTTAATATAAATAAATTAATTCTGATACAATGATGATGGAGTAATTTTATAATTAATTAAGATATCAAATTAATGATCTTAATAATATTAAAATAAATATAATATGACTTAATTAATGGTATCCACTAATTTAAAAGATACATTAGATATTTTAATGACATATTTGATGTATTGGACCTAATTTATCTTTTTTTTGATTTTCTTAAAAATGAAAATATTGATTAGTATTAAAAGTAAAATAAATGAAATTTTATAATAAATACTATTTTATTAAATGATATTAACTTAATAAATATAAAAATGTTGGAAAAATAACTAGGATAATTTCAAATATTTTATAAATGTTCTAATTGGGTTTCTTTAGGCATTTTATCATTACTATATTAACCATATAGTTCAAAAATACAAGATGACATGGTAAGAGTTCAACAATTTTACTAAGGGTTATATCCAAAATTTAATGTCTATTTTATTTACTGAACATGTATAAAACTAATTGGTTGATTATATTTCGACCCATAATCATCTTATCATCGAAAAAAACCAATTTCGATCAATTTGAAACCGAAAATAAATTTATAATAAATTAATATTTTAAGATCTTCCAAAAGTTCCCCTCACCTCTCTTATAAAAGGTAAATTATCCTTATCTTTAATTAACACATATATATACCATATTATTCAACAAAACCAACTCATTTCATCTCCCCACATCCTATGTTTCATTCTAGAGTCTATAATTTGGGATGAAATCCTACCTAAGGATCCGTTTTGTGGAAATCAAAGAGATACACTTGAAGAAGACGTAATTGTTTTACCAATTAAATTCAATTTCATTTCATCATCTAATTCTCCATCCTACGTTGTTTACATACTAGTCTAATAACTCTAGAATTTTATATATTCTGATATTTTTTTTATTATTATGGGACAACCATATTCATACTTTTACCCAGTATACGAAAAACAATATCACCATGAATGCGTACATAAGGCCTGCAGTCTCCAAGCCATGTTGTAAACTATTTTCATGTAAAATTTAGATCTATGGGTATAAAAATGAATATAAAGGTCTTAAATAAAAAATATAACATTTTAATTTTTGTGTAAAATTCATTTTCTATCAAATTCTATACCATTTAAATATTAATGAAATGATAGCCTCGCTCGTGCGTACGTACGACTTACTGTCTCCATGCCGCAATGAGATTAATTATATACATTAACCATTCATGATTTATTATAAAAATATATATAATGAATAAGTATTAAATATATTAAATAATAATTCTACTGGTATAATATATAAATACATATATTTTATTCACTTACTTCCATTCTATACAATAAGAAAATGGAAACAACCTTCATGTGTACGTTCGGACTACTGTCTCCAGGAATGATGTATTCCATTTCATATATCTATATATTAAAAATATTTATATTCTTAATATATATGACATATAAACTGTGTCATAAATTTTTTGTGTATGTAAATCATGATCTATGTCATACAATCAATAATAACAAGTCAAAACATGTGCGATAAAAAAAGTAATTATTACGTGAAATGTTGGTTTAACATGGAAATTATTAATAAAATGGTAACATAAAGTCATAAATGAATCATATATTATATCATAAATATTATTATGATTTTTTAAAAGTTAATAATATGTTTAAAACCATTATAAAATAGTTTCAGACACATATAGATAGTATCAGACCTATAGTGTGTGAATTCTTTATCACATTTAATTTTTTTTGAGATATAAGACATATTCACCACATATTTCTTGTGAGTGGTGTATATAACTCCAATATTGTATTTAATATAATGAATATATTTATCTTTATGGTATTTAAATATTCATTTGAAGATATTGGACTTATGATTTTAATGTTCAATGTGGTAAGGGACACTTTGAATGTTTATAGAATTAACCCTTTCACCATTGAAATATTCATGATATCATTTGACTTTATTATTTATATGGATATAAAAATATAATAACAGAGATTTTATGTTTTCTTAGTTCATCCAAATGTTTTCAAAAATTAATTTTTTTAATATTTTATGCAGGGTACACATTAACTAAAACATCAATTTAAATATTTTAAAGATTTATCCTTATAAAATCTTCCTCATTAATGTCCATGGTTTAAAAATGATTTAAGGATTTATTTACATGGACTTGAATTATTTTGAATGTTAACTCTTTTCAAAAGTTTCAAAGTGTTATGAGACACTTTCATTCAATAATATCATTTTAAATGTCTTCTTTTATGAGTGTGTTACTTTTGAATAAATGACTTCAATGAAAAAGGGGAATTTGTCTAAAGATATTTTAACTAATTTTAATATAGTATTTTCATCAATGAAAACATCATTTGTTGGATCCTATGATTAGATGAGGTTGATATCTTATGATATCATTGTACATATTTTATTGAATAGTTTATGATCTGTTTGATTGTGGATGTGATAATTATATACCATTCTTGGTTTAAATTTAAAGTATTCATATATAATATTCTAGTTTTAATATGAATGATTATGTTATGTTTCACCCTTTTTATTATGATGAATGCATTGGAATTAGTAAGTGATGGTTGGGGACCGATATAGCCCTTCAATGCATCGGTAGGTCTCCTAAGACAAACTAGATATGGACTTGGCCAAGGACATTACCATATATTTTCATATATGGATTTGGTCGAGGACTTAACCATTTATTTTTAGATTTCTTGGCCGATGCCTCGACAGAATGTTTCAGATGTGTGGTGTTATCCGTTCCATCATTATGAAATTAGTTATTGATATTAAATGTGATTATTCGATTATTAGAATATACATGTTAATGATTAAATGGAATTATTTTATTTATTCTTTCTATGTTATGATGAAGGTAATGTTTAAAAGGGTTGTGTTTCTATTTTATACATTCACATAAATGTTTATTCCTATTTATGAAATCCTTAGTAATATTTATTAACCTTGCTAAGAATATGAGATCTCCCCTTTCTTGTGTTTTATATTCTCAAGATACCAAGAAGTGTATTGTGATTGATATGTAGGGTTACGCTGAGGAAAAAATGGTATTTTCAAAGGATTATCTATGTTGTATTTTATTCGTTGAATTATAATGTAATGTTCATATATGTAATCTATTTTCCAAGAAGGAAAAACTGATTGGTCCTCCAAGATTTTGTTCCTTACAATCATGCCAATGAATTAAAATAATCCACCAACTCTAGGTAACTAGAGTTGAGGCGTTACATTCCTGATAGGTACTATCCAATGATTAGCATACCATTGAATGGCCATCTTTGGGGGAGATAGATCCCATCCACCATATCCCAAACATCATAGGGTTCAAAACAAGAGCAGTTACATCTGGTAACCATTCTCAATTAGATACCTTTAGAAGTTGAAATTATTGAGACTTATTGAAATATATAGAGGCCTAATGTGTCCTTGGATGACCTATTTCTAATACTAGTTAATAAATGATATAGAGAAATGGAATTATGATGACATGGTCTCTACTTGGTAACCCTTATCTACAGTGACTTCTATCTCGAATTCATATGGGATCTAGAGGGTTTCAACGAGTGCCTACCTGATTTATTATTAATTGTGGTGTTCATCGAGGAATGAGATATTGGGTGGGATCACCACCAACTATTTCAGAATATCGTTCTTTTCTACCAGGGGTGGCACTTCCCAATGTGGGGTTTCTCCTACATATGTGGCTCAAGAGCTGAGGCATTTGAGGATGATGGGCTAGGTGATTGTGCATAAGTTGAGGGAATATCTCATCCTAGTTGTGTAGGTCCTGTGGACCATCCTGTTTCTTAGGCTGATCAAATTGAAAACTTTCTAGGTTATCATGAATTATAATGAGTTGCGGTGACTACTTATGGGATCTGGAAAACCTTCTTGACTCTTTTCGGATTGCTGGACCACTTTCCCATGATTTTCAGGAGCATATATAATTTTCATGGGTAAATGACCGAGATACTGGTTCGTACCATGTCCGTGTTATCCCATGTATCCTCAGTTCTAGTGCATGTGGCATCCCATTACCCGATTATGTACAGAGAACTCATTCTATAAGGAATAATCATTTTTCAGATAAGGGAAATTCTATGTGTATCATGTTGACAAAACCAAAATATGATCTCTTCTTCTGATGATGATTGTAGTTGGTGGGGAAATTCCCATGTTGTGGATATTGTAGGAAAGACGTCTATAAGAGTTAAATATTACATTTTAGCATAGTTTGATTCATACTCTTCTATTTCTTCCAACATTTTATAGTCACTCCCACCTTTGAGAGGCACATACGATGACTCCTTCTTAGGTGGTGGAGTTTTTTGTAGACCCACGCAATAAGGAATTTAGTGTGGTATGATCTCGATCAACCTTTTTTCAAGTCATTATATCTTTGAACTTTTGCGCACACATAGAGGAGACTTTATTCCAACCTTCTTCTTTTTTTTTGATTGGAAAACAGTTGTATAGGTCACATACTATGGGGTGTTTTCTAGTGCCCCTTTCCAGAATTCATCATTCCTATAATTATTTCATTCATCATTATGTAATCCTAGATATTATGACCCAAAATTCTATGGTATGGGTAGTAGTTGGGACAGTCAGTGAGGCTGACATCCTCAGGCTTCATAGGGTAAAGAAGCTTGAGTAGGTTATTGTCTATGGGTTCCAAGAAGTAACCTATGAATTTTGGATTTCGGATGGAGTATACTTTGTTCATCCATTATTCAAATATCAAGTGATCTTGATTTTACATTGGTTTTAACTGGGGACGATTCTGTGGCTGTCACTTCTTGATAAGAGGTGCTGCACAATTTAGAGCCCACCTTGGTGCCAGGATGGTAACTACTGGTTTCTTGAGGGTGAAAACTATAGATTTAACTATTCTTGTAATTTTATATTATGATGTGGTAATGAGTCTATTTTTTGATCGGGTTGGCTGAATATCCTCATCAATACATTTTTCCATTTTAGAAAACTCGTGGAATTCACCATGATATATCATGGGGATTAGAGGTTCCTGGAACTCATCCAGTTGTTTTTAGCTTAGATTTATAACAATTTATCTTTTGATAAAGTGATTTTGAGCGAATAGGGTAAACCATTCCACCATGATTTTAATTTAGATACCCTTTAAATATCACATTTCTTGTAGTTCATTAGTTCAACTATCATCTTTTTCCTCAGTGTATTAATTAATTGATAAAGGAATTAATGAGTGATGTCTTCCCATCTTGCAACATGTCATACTGGAATACTTTTATAACAAATAAATGATATCCCTATCATAGTTTGTATAAAACACCTCAACTTTGTTTCCTCCAATTGATCTTGAGGGCCCATAATAGGACCACATCGATTCAAAAAGTGTATGAGTTTTTGTTTTGGGTCAACTGAACCACCTAAATTAGAGATGGCAGGGTTTCTAATATTGGGTGGAGGTAGAGTATTATCCAATGATTCGGGATATAGATTCCTCTTTAGTAACATAGGTGCGGGTCTCCCCTCTATGGCTTCCATTAGCATATCTAGGGACTCGGGGACATTATGCATCTTTGGGGTCCCTAATATCAAATCTATCACCCTTACATAAGGAGATTGAGGGGGAAAATGAGGAGGTCATTCCTTCATTTCATGTTGATTCTTGATTCTTCCCAAGATAGAATGATTTCCCGAACAAGGTAGAGGATTTATCCGTAATGTAGTGAAGTCATGATCATTTTCAACTTCTCATTTATGAAGACCAGAATCCAAGGTCCAAATCCATTATGATTCACATACACCACTCTTTCTGACAAATCAGAAATAGGATGGAGAATAATATTTTCCACCTGAAGATGATACGATGTGGGAATAATACCCCTGATGAGCTCTTTGTTGAGAAATCTAAGAGCTTGCAAGTCACACTCATATTGTGAATACTATTCTTATATGGAAGTAACCTCTATCATGTCATATGTAAACTACGATGTGGTCATACATTTAAATATTTTTCTAGTATTGTCCATCGATGGATGTGGAAACTATGTATTAAGAGGTGCTAGGTTTTGGAGTCATCTTTGGTTTCACATGCATGGAACATCATTTTCTGCATCCAAATCACCCTCCTCCTAGGGTATATTTTCCATGTTTCTGCTCTCTACATTTTTGTATTGTTCCATAATGTCATCCATGTTGACAGCGATGAGATTAACATAGGAATATAATGTAATTGTGGTCGTGCCATTGCTTTCGACACAACATGCTGATTCTTCACTACCTTCACCACATTCATTATTTAAACCCTTGGCCATATATGGCCTTTTTGGATTGTGAACCCAGTCAGATATGATTGCATTTTTCCTAATATCCTCAAATATTAGTCTATAAATGGTGACCTTAAGGGAGTTTCATGACATTACAATCGAGAGACTCCCGACTAGAAGAGATTCATCTTACAGTGGGAAGTGCTGGTGGGATACTGACCATTGATTATTTCCTCCAAACTTTGATAAGAATAATTCTCTCTATGGTGATCATGATGATGAAAATTCCCCCATCCTTATATTGTGGGGGTTTATCAGGGCCAAAATATAAAATGATTAGTTATGTTGTTTAGAATCCAATGGCTCTAGTTGGGGATTTCATGACCACCAAGATAGACACGATGATATAAATTCCCTCAAACCTGTGAGATGGGTTTGATCTAGACTCACTATTGATCTATACAAGGACATCTCAAGGATGATGGTCCTGGTGATGGTGATTGAGATATAAATTCCCCTATCCCAGTGGGTTGGGGCTTATCTATAGCTACTATCGATGTGTCCCAAATCCTATCAGGAATTGTCAATATGAGAGGCGGTGGCGGTGGCAGATATTCCATATGCCCTATGAGATGCGTATACTCATAGACAATAGATATTTCAGATGCTACTATTAACTATTATATGTGTAACAACTATGATTGTATATGATCTGGGTGTGACAGAAGTCCTTAATGAGAACCATTCCCAATGGGAAGTTTTCTTGGTGATCAAAGCTTCATCTTTCTTCTCTAAAATGTAATCCCACTTGTTTCAGGTGAATATTTTTCAACCTTTTTGGCTATCCACTCTCTTTTTTTGGGATTTCTTGAGACTGGTGAAGTGGAATCATCCCATTGTAATGACCAAATAGCCCAATCATTACATTTTCCCCTGATTTTTTCAAAGGATATGACATTAGAGGGTGTTGTATCTTAGAGTTTTTTTTATTCTAGGGGTGAAACAATGTTTAATGCTCTATAATATCCCCATCCTCGAATACATTTTCATGATGTGGATTTAGATATCAGTGCCTGATGAGCTTTTTTGAAATAGTGTCAAGTGTTTTGTAAATGATCATTGTGCTTTTATGGTTTTGGATCCCTGGGCATGGAGATTTTATCCATTTATTGTTGAAAAAAAAGTATCACGATGGTCTGATGGTGACCCTCATATCCAAGATAAGGTGGGTTTATATCCTTCAGTCACTGATTAGTAGCCCACATATTTTGGTGTAGATAAGCATTTAGCTACTTTCTTGTTCATGTGGGGGCTCATAGTTAGATGTGGTGAGGTCCAGAACATGACGTGGAGGATTTTTTGTCTAACTCTCTAAATATGTAAATATCAAAATCCCCTTCATCAAACATACACGATACCATTTGGTCAGATCAAAGAAGACGATTCTAAAGGTATCCATCTGATGATTGTGTAATTATAGTGGATGCTGATGGGGCACTATATACCATTGTCCTCGAGGCTTTGGCACCTCTCTTTATGAAATTTTCAAAGTTTGGGACACCACTCTATAAAGAGTTTTATGGGAGAGGGGACAATTCTCTTTTCCATGGGAGATATCACCTTGGGGAGGTTGACCACAATAGATGTCATGAGTAGAGTCCCTGTGATCTATCCCCACACTATAACAATGAGGACTGTGATGGTTTTAGGAGCCAAATTCCACTTGAGGCCGCAAGTGGGAAACTATAAGAAAACAAAAAAAAAATTGACTCAACAGATAATTATGGGAAGGCCAAAGGAATCACGTGTATGTTTGGAGACTTGGAATTAGATGGAAATCCTTTTGCAAGATTCGTACATTCCAAATGTGATTTCAGAGGATATCATTCACCCCAACCTCATAAAAATCACCAAGGAATCCACACATAAGTTCTTAGTATAGAACGCAAGACAACTACCCACACATGAAACCCTTACTTGTCAAATGTGATGTCAACCACTCCCTTTCAGGTTGGCCTTCTTATGCGGCCCCTCTAATAATTTCAACTATAAATTAAAGCTCACCCAACCCAGTTAGGTTAACTCTTTGGAAGTCTGACCATCGCTCCCACGTGGGCAAGAATAACCCTTCCACGACCATGCACAATTCACCGATTCAAGTTATTGGACCATACAATATAGGTCACCCATGGTTTCCCCTTTAGGTGGACCCCAAAGGTAATGAGCCTCACCAATTTCCTTTTTTCCCAAGATAGGTGTGTGAAAAAGCCATTCTTTCTCACTTAAATCACCTAAGGTAGGTTCACACAAAATATCCTTCTTGTGGGCACCATATACCCTTGTGTTCACCAATATTTCACTCAAACCCCTTATTTTTGTGTGAAATTATCCAATCATGCATGAAAATCGTCCTCAAGACTCCATGGGTTGTATTTACCTTAAGGCGCCATGTTTACGGACCTCTTGTGTGCAACTTCCACATATTGCATGCACCTCCACCATGCAGCCCTCGAGGCATGTGCATAGTGATTTCATAATTACTCATGTGGTGTCCTATGTAATGTTTCCATTCCTATTGTTTTTTGGCATAGGTATGATAATGGATTTTTAATTTTGTCATATCCATGATAACTTTGACCCCACAATTGACCACTCCTCCAACCCATTGTATCTTGGAATATTTGATTCCTTCCCTTCCCCAAGTGTGGGTGGGAATCAGTTATATATTTCAAAGGGGTGAGGAGAGAGTACAACCTATCTGAGCTATAGGAAGTCAAAATTCCTAGCACCATCATCCCCAACAAATGACATAAAACTATAATCTCACCTTGTGTAATTCAATTAGGGTGCTACACCTCAGGCATTACCTACACCCACTCGTCTCCATGGAAGTGAGCACTCCTTATCCCTCATGGAAGTGAATGATATCATTCTCATGTGGAACGAGATCCACATTGAGCATTCCTCCTAGAGAAATCCCCAATATCAATATCCATAAGAATCCTTAGTGTATGATCACCACATCACCTCTCATGGCCACACCTTTTTCCACATGATCCTCAGGTCTACTACTACCTCTTGTTTCTCACCTAGAGCGTGACTCACATGGTTGTAGTGATTAATAGTGAACACAAATCTATATGGTATGCCTTTTGGCATAATCCTCCATTCTTTTTGTGATGAACTACAGAGGTTTTGATCCCCTTCATCTAAATAGGGTACTTAGGAAGACTAATTGAGGTTCAATCCCAAAAAGGTAAACATTAATTCCCCCTCCTAGGGGTGTACCTCCCTGATCCACCATCGGTGGTGTCCAAATTATCATCCACTTAGGAGGCCTCAGTTTTTAATCCCACACCACATGACTCATATACATTTGGTCTTCTAGTAATGTGTAAGCCCTAAATTAACCATCTAAAATGTGTGGGTTTTGATTACTGTCTTATATAAAGGGTATGTAGGAATCATCCTCATTATTCAATACAAACTGACTATAAACTCTGGTGCTCCCTTAGAGGGACATAGCCTCATGACGTGAAATCTTCCTTTTTTGGGACACATATCCTAGATCCACCTCCCAATGGAACTCTGATCCATTCACATGGGCCTCTATCGGTGTGTAAGCCCCAAAATATCATGAAATTCATGCACTTTGATCCCAATAATCTAAACAAGGTGCATATTATTCCTCCCCAAGGTTCTATCCCATCATCCACTGCTATATTGGTCTTTTCCTTGAGTCATTATGTCTTAAGAGGTTTACTCCCCAACCCCTATGTAACATTTATTTGGGGACCCCATCCATGGGATCCATTATCACGAGTAACCAACTTATGTGTCTCATCATCCCATCTCGAACTATATGGAATTTCATTTCTATCCACTCTAATATATAGGAAGACTCTAGGATGTTAAATCCTGTCACTCTCCACACTACATCCTTTCAATCATCACTTCATCAATATCCATACTAAAACGTACCAAGGCTTCCACATATTGGTGAGATGATTCCATCCACATCATCGCCACTTCTATCAACATCCAAGCATCTAAACATGAATAAGACCCACCCATTCCATATTCATCCAACCAAGATAAATCCTCTTGCAAAGGGAAACTAGCCATGAGTAATCCCAAAATCATCTCTTCGAACGATATGGGTTTTGACCCCTATCTTATACATAAGGTCTTTATGAATCTTCCCTAAGGTTTCATCAAAACAAACTATATTACATGGTGTCCCCCTCAGTGGGTCCCACATACCTGACCCACCCTCACTGGTTTCTAGAATAGCCTTAATGGTGTAACATTTTCCCTTTATGGTACAAAACATCTCAGGTTCACTCTTATTGGGTGTTCTGATCCACCCATATGGTAAACATTCCAAGCATTCCCTCTAATGGATGTACCCATATAATCCACCATTATAATCATTTTAGTTTGTACTATCCATATATTCTAGATGATAATCTAAGGGAATACCCTATTTCAAACATGGGATGCTGAAGAAAACATCAGAAGGTAGGAAACTAGCATAAAATACCCCTCGATCGATGTGGTATGCATTGGGTTTCTTCCCCTTGAAAATCCATGTTATGTTGATGAATACAGGTTCTCCAATGTTCCATCATCCAAACATTCCACTGATTCCCAATGTGACTACTTCCCTAACCAAAGGTTGCTACCCCGACTAGACATATTCAAAATTCTAAAGAAAAATTGCATAAGTAAGCAGCATTCACAAAGGGATGGCACTAGGAATGAGGTTCATGAACAAAGTATTAATCTATATGGGAGACCCAGACTAGGTGATGAATTCCGAGGAGGAATCCATATAAGGAGTAACTGAAATCCCATCATCTAGTTTCATTCAAGAAGAATACATCTCTGAAGAATTGAATAATAATGCACGCCTTTTTAAAGTGGTAATGTGGGGTAACAACGTGGACCATATGTTCAAGTGAATGTAGATGCAGAGAACACCTTGATTTAAATGCATGGAAATAGAAATGATGAACCAGAAATGAACTCCTCTCCTCAAAATGGGGTATGTAGAATTTGAGATATCAGCATAAAAGCATGTCACTAGATCTAGCAATTTGGTTCAAGGACCTCTAAAGAAAATAGTGGTCCTATTATGAAGCTTGCCAAAATTTGGAGTAGTTAATCATCGGGAATTTCTCCCTATAGAATAATCATTGTTTATATATCTCTCCAAATGTGGAAGATTGAATAACGTTGGGGAATTTTCCATTGCTTTCCTATTGTCTACAATTATGACTGAATCTTCCTACTTTCCAAGAACCAAGCCCTAGGAAATCAATCGCACCTACCTAAAAATGTAGGGGAATGAGGGAAAATAATTCAATAGTCCTACATGAATCTAAATCCTCCAAAAAATTGTCCATAACCATAGAAAAAGGACACCCACACCCTATCTCAACCTCTAAAATCCGTAAAACATGGGCGATAGACACCCTTGTTCATCGATATGATCAGGAGGGGGTTATTCCAATTTGAGACATGGACCTTCAGGACATGAAGGATTTTATGACTCTCTGTCTCCTCCACCCACATGGGATACATATAGAGCCACTACTCCCCATTCCAACATTAAACTAGTTCCTGAGCCTCTCCTCAGAAAGTTATTATGACTCACTTCCCTATGAAGATGAGGTATGTGACATCCAAGTCATCCCAGCTATAAATTCCACCTAGGAGCTACATAGGATGGCTCTCACTAGGCCGCATCAACACCAACAACTACTAGTCCCTTATGTCGAAGAACATGCATTCTATAACCCTACTTCACTTGACTTGGTCCAGATGACCCGATGCCAACATCAGTTGCAAGAATAGAAACCTTCCTATTAGGGGGAATCATCTTCCATAGATTTAGTGGCCCATGCCACCTTGATGCATTCTACTAGGTACCTGCAACTACATAGTTGGGATTCACCAATGAATGAAAATAATTGAGCCCTCATTCGCCTTATAGATATGCTGGGATGACACATAAGGCCACCAGTATGACCAGCAGCCATCACAAGATGACCCATGATGATGAAATCCAATTCGGAGGTCCTACCTATACCACAATTTTCCTGAGTGCAGGTCATCCCTGCTCTCACAACTAGCATGGAGGTCATCCCCATGTTACCAACATCAGTCCAAGTGGATTTCCTCCCCATCTCGTTGACACCCAGTATGGAGGTCCTCCCCACAACTTTGATTCTAGGTATGGAGGTCCTCCCCATGTATTAGGTAATCAAAGCAATGGTCCTCCAACATTATTTTTATCTCAAGCAGAGGTCCTCTCTGTGACAGTATCGACCATAATGATTATCCCTGTCACACCTAGATGTTTGAAATGATATTATTTTGTTATTTTATATAAATTTGAAATATTCTGTCGAGGTGCGGGCTAAGCCCGATTGAATTTTTTTTGTTTTTTACTGATAAAGGATTTTTTTGGCATTGGCAACGTCCACCACATTGACAGACGATGGTCGAAGACACGTGACTTTACCAGGGTCATCGTGATGCCATCCCGATGATCAAGACAAATAAATAAAATAAAATGAATAATAAAAGGTGGATGAAGTAAAATAATAAAAAATAAATTAAAGTTTAATAAATTATTTTAATAATAAAAAATAATGGTAATAAAAATAAAAATAATAATTATTGTTGTTGTTGTTTTTGTTAATGTTTTAATTTTGTTATTATTATGAATATCATAAATATAATTATTATTGTTAATGATTCAATTTAAGAATATTAATATTATTATCTTGGATAGTATTTTAATTAAGGATATTATTATTATTATTACTATTTCTATTATTATTAAATTATTATTTTCATTAACATAATTATCAATTATTATTATTATTAGATTTTTATCAAGGTTGTTAATAGTATTATTATTTTGACTGTTATTATTAGTGTTATTATTGTTATTCAACACTTTATTATTATTTGTATTATTATTATAATTTTCATTATTGTTATTTAAGTTTTATTTTTATTTTCATTTTTTGTTAGGTTTTTTCCCCATCCTCCCCCCTCTCCCTATTACATGACCAGCCCCCCCCCCCTCCTATTGCGAAAACCATCCCATCCCATTGTTCCTATGATTTCTATCTGGTGAACCCCCCATCATGCCTCCTTAGGTGAAACTACCTCTGGTGGGGCTTTTCCCCGACGTGACCCCCCTATGGGCTGTGTTTTCCCCTCTCGGTGAACCCCCTTACTGTGCGTCCAGAATCCTCACTTCTTCCTACAACTACAAAACTACTAGCTTCCTCTCTAGTTGTTGTTCCCTTTCCATCTTCCTCCTCCTTTGGAAAGATCCAACTCTGGTAATATTTACTTCCTCCTTGTAGTGTTTTGGTTTAGGGTTTTGTTTTTTCAGGTTACTTAATGATAAAGTTCGTTCATTTGTTTTTTTAGGGTTCAATTTGAACTTAGTTGGGTGCGTTTGTGTGGTGATTGGAGTTTGACACCAATTTGTGGAAAATTCAGTATCAAAAGGTTGGTGATTATGTGCATAACCTTTACCTGGATAAATAATTTTATTTCTTAATTAATTTAATGTATTTTTGATTCAATTTGGGTTGTGGGAAATTGGTTTTCAAATGAGTTTTATTATGTTTGTTTTTCAAGTTTCATATTTATATAAATAGGGTGTACATTGGTGTAAAAACATTTTTCATCAATTTTTAGTGTTTTATAATATATGAAATCGATTTAATAAATTTCATGAGGGTTTTGTATTGTGTTCTGGTATGGAATTGGTGTGCTCTAATTATAAATCATGTTTTTGAGTGGGTTTTCTGGGTAAATCCAAGTGTCACCTTTTGAAATTTTTGTCAGTAAACTTTTATTTATGGATTATTAAACTATATCAAGGTATGAAAGTATATTTGATGAGATTTGATATAAAATATTTTTTAAAGTGGACTTTACATGGAAAAATTATTGTAATATTTATTCAAGCCCTTGTTGTGTTCATTTGAAATGTTTCAATAATTGTGTCATTGATTTATTAAATTGATTTTGTGTAGCAAATCTTGATTGGAAAGAGTTTTGATGTGCATTTGGTTTTAAAGGGGTTTCTTTTTATGAAATCGGGTGTGTTTTTGGTTAAAATGTTTTTATGATAATATGAAGTGTTTTAAATATTGATTAATTTAATTGATTAAATTATATGTGTAGTGTGTTATGTGTGGTCCCCGCTTTATGATTTCGAGTTGTCAGGTCTAAGGCCACATCCTGCGTTTTCATAGGTAAGTATATATATATATATATATAAACATATATATGGGTTCCCTAGGTACATGTATAGTAATCCATGGTAGTGAATATACATGAATGTGGCTAGGTTTTCCCCTATATATATATAAATGTATACACAGGTGAGTGGTGACTAGTGTATGCATATAAGAGTATATGTAAGGATCCCCTTGAACACGTTGAGTGCCATGTGGGAATGTGCATCTGGGATAGGTGTCTTTATATTTTTGTGAATGTGCACATACATAGTGGATGAGCAGAAACTCTTAGTTAAAAAGCACCAAGGGCAGGATTTTCAGTTTGGATCCACCCCGAGGTAGGTCTCGTATGCCTATTCCTTTAAAATTAATTTCTTAATTTCTTGAGTGTTTTAGAAAATATTATTTATATTAAATATTATATTTATTCAATGGAAAGTGATGGTGATGCTTGATGTTGGTCTTTCCTTTGTTTTTCAGGTTCTCGTTATGTTATGACATGTGTAGTTTCCTTTAAAATATGATCCCAAGACTGTTTTATAATTCTTAACATCTTAAATTCTTAAAATTAGTATCTAAAATGATGTTTGGGTGTTTGGTGGGTATTTATCAAAATTTTGGTGTGTATATTAGTTGTCAATGTTTTTTAAATGAATATGGATTCTTGTATGATTTCAAAAAGGGAAAATTCCAAATTTTGGTATGTTAGGAAAAGTGTATGGGATTTGATGTGATTTTTTCAAGTTGTTTTAAAATTAATGAAGCCTTTGTTTTTAATTGGAATTTTAAATGGATCTATAACTTGAATTTGTTGGGTTAGAGTGTTTTCTAATGTGGAGTTGTTATTTTTTTTTATGTAATGATCCCATTTGGCACCTTGAAAAAGGGTTGTAAATGTGAAACCCCTCTTGAGGAATGCCCCCATTATTTTAGAATCATGATGATTATGTTAAATGTGTGATTTGTGTTATTTTCCTAGTGAAGTGGTTGTTACCTTGTAGTGTGACATATAAAGTGGGATGCACTCAAGGATGGAGATCATTGGTGGGAGGTTGGATGTGTTTTTGAGTAATGAAAATGATAAGTTCGTATATGTTTTCTTGATTAAAACCCACCACCACTTGAAATTGAGAACATGGGAGATCTGGGTATCTAGGTGGGAGGACTAGGAATAATACTCTAGATGAAATGGAAGTGGTTTATACATGTTTTATCTAGAAAGATTGATGCTTACAACACTAACTAAACACAATGACGATTTATTGGAGACAATTAGGTTATGGGTGTGTTCCCAACTAGTTGATCGTACATGAGAACGTAACTAACTGTTGTTACTGTACCACATCTCACTGAGGTACGAGGATCCTAGGTCCCCAACTAAGACTAGATTCTTAGGTATTTCACATGGTTCTTGTGATATGATTTTCAATTCACTTTTTTCATTCTTATTCCCTATTTTGTGAAAACTATATTTTTAATCTAAACTGATTTCCATTCATTTTGAAATTCTAATGCATACATGGAGTTATTTTTTTAGTAAATGTAAGAAAAATTATTTTATTTAAAATGAAATCTTGTTACTTGAATTTGAAAAGAATGAGATAAATTATTTTAGTATGTCTTATTTTCAAACTAGCATGTTTTGGGTTTCTTTTTAAAGGTAATAGAATAGGGTGTTGTTGTACTCTGGAATTCCTACTGAGCATCCCAGTGCTCAAGCCTACTTAGTTTTTATAGTTTTTGGTTTCTTTATTTATGGTTCTCTATTAGATTGAATGTGGTTTTTATATTCCTTGGTGACCCATGAGGTTACTTGAGGTATGTTTCGTTTCTTAGTTTACATATTTTTTTCTACTAGTCTTCTCAATTTACTTTTGTTTGTTTATCTATCTTATCTGATATAAACCATTCCCAAATACATTTTTTGAATCTAAATAGTAGTATCTAGATAATGGGGATCAAGAACCCCCCCCCCCCCCACGGGCCTTATCACATACCGACTCAGGTGACAAGTTTGGGGTCAACCCATCCTCGTTCATGACAAAATGTTATCAAAGGAGGTTTTTTCACATTTGAGTCTTGTACCATGGTAAAGAGTCATGGTAGACCAGAGTTAGGATTTTCAGAACGTGATTTTGGGTTACGAGTAAGGCTCCTGGATAGCACACCTCGTAATAGGACTTGAGTTACCGAGGAAAATTGGTTTTAAGTGAGTCTTTTGGTCCTTGTGGTTTTTCATTGTTTAGGAAACTAAAAGAGGATTTGAACATTAGTCTCAGTGAGATCGTAGGGCCTGGAAAGCCATATGGAGAAAGGTACATGGTCATAGAACACTCTCTGTGATGGTGGTGTGACTAGAATATGGTCACAGACCATATGTCATGGTCACCTGTTGACACTATTTTCTACACTATCCTATGTCTTCTTCTATTCCCGAGAATGTTGTTATGGGATGTATTGAGTTTGAAAACCCTTTGTTTGAATGATGTTCTTGGGGTTTGTTTTGTCCGTAAGTTGTCTTAAAATAATGGTATGTGACCTTTTTGTGGAGTGTTTTGGGGGGCCTTAGTAGTGTTCCCCTTCATGTGTTCTAGTTATAGATCATGTCATTATTAGCCAATGGACTGGTTTAATTGGGTTCTTGGGTCTCCTCGACAGCTAGTGTACACCCCCATAAAGAGAAAGTGCACGATTGAAATGTGGACATGAGTAATTCTATGTGGTTAGATCCTACTATTGATCAGTGTATGAACCTTCCTCTTCTTGAACATTTGAATATGAATCCACCTCTATTTTTATGGTCTAGTGGATCCTTTCGCAGTGGGAGAGCGGATGTGAGAGGAGCTGGAAAAACCATTGGTCTCTTAGGTTTCATGGGTTGTTGACTATAGAGTTTGAAATCTTTAAGTATGTAGGTCTTATATAGAAGTGGTGAAATAAATTCCTATGGGGAAAAGTGGAAGCATTCTGGAGATGTCAGTTTTGGGTGCTGAATAAAAGGTTCCTTTGGATCGTTCATTTTTTTTAAGAAAAGGTTCATGTTAGGCCAAGATAATATGGCCGCAAGAGGATGTTATGGCTAATTGCGAGAATATTATTCTATTTGGAATTCGGTTCAAGGTCACACACATTATAATGTCTTTATTAGTTTCATGGGTCATGTGTGGTGACACATTTTAGCTCAACTGAAAGGGTAAAGATTGTGAAATATTTTAGAATATCAGTTTTAACTAGAAGGGTGTCTTCCTTCGAGAAACTATAAAATTCTCTATTCTGAGTGAAGGTTCCTTCCATGTGTTCTTTCTCCTGCTATTTATTGTTTAGAGTTAAAGGAATAGTGCTCATGAAAATTTTATTCCCCTTTTTTTCTAAAAGTGTCGTGTGGGAGAAAGTGAATGTTGGAGTGTGCTGGGTCAATCAGTGTTTTCTAGATCACAGAATGGTTATTTTTGGAACCAGTAGGAGGAGTTTCATTTGGTGGGTTTCAGATTCCTAACTTCAAGGAAGGAGACACTTCAATCATCATATCTCCAAAAATATGTCTCGGATTAAATCTAGAGCATATTCAAGTGAACCCCAATGGTTTGAAAGGTTTGTATCATAGTTATATTCTTGTAATAAGAGATAGATATAGTTTAAGCCTCTGGTGTAGTTTTATTGTTTTAATTATTTCTATTTAATGGAAGGGTGTGGGAGGACCTTGTTTCCATGTCATGACCCATTTGGGTGTAAGAGTATATCATTAGTTATAAGATGGTATAATCATATCGTTTCCATATAATCTCAGTGGTTGTGTTCCACTAAATGTGGATCTTGCTTTAATGGCCCCTACATGGCCCATTTTTATAAATCCAGAGTTGTTGGATTTGTGTTCTATTTGGGGAAACAAATATTTGGGATGTGTTAGTGGTGGTATTGGTGATCTATTGGATTGGTCCCTTCCCTCCCCACCCCTCATGGGGGGGGGGCTTGGTCTGTACAGAGAAGCACTCAAGTCGAATAATCTGGCTTGTTTTTATGGTGGGTATACCCACAGTGGGTCTTGCTGAATGTTCCACTAAAATGAAATGGTGTTAGCCAATTCATTGCATTGGGTAGGTTTTTTAGGCCTCCATATGTTAGTGTCCTAGTTTTTCCTATGGTGTAAGATGTTTATTATGGTGGGAAGTCCTTTCACGCCACCTTGTTCCAGTGATTAGGATTTTTTATTTGTTTCAAATGGATTATTGGAGTTCCTTGAGAGTGTTCAAGGTGTTTTGTATTGGGACATCGAATGGTTAATTGTTAAAGTATCTTCCCTTTTATCATCTATAGAAGGTGACTAAACTTTTGAAGGTGGGAATCACTTAGGAGACATCACTTGGAGGGTGTCGAATGGAGGGTAGTCCATTTCAGGTCTGTCATGTTTATTGTTTAAGTCTCTTCCATTGTTGATAGAGTTCTGGCCTTTTCTTATTTGTTGTTTTTTGGGAATCTCCTAGGACTGGGAATGGGGAATCGACTTCTAAATTGGGTTTAGACCTTGTTGTGACTTTTAGGGGGTGGAAGGATTTATGGTGGAGAGATTTTTCATAGCCGGACATTTGAAATAATATTATTTAATTATTGTATGTGAATACGAAATATTATGTTGTGGTGCGGGCTGATCCCGATTGATATTTTTTCATTTTTCTAATAAAAGAATGTTTTGGCCATGGTAGTGTCCAGCACACACGCAGAGCATGGTCGAAGCCACGAAGGTTCACCCTAGTCACCATGCAGCCTTCTCAAATTTCAATACAAATAAATAAAATGAAATGAATAATAAAACAGGGATAATGTAAAATTAGAAAAATAAAATGAAGTTTAATAAATTATTTTAATAATTTTAATGGTAATTATTATTATTAATAATGTATATATTTTAATTAAATTATTATTATGAATATCATAAATATTATTATTATTGTTAATGTTTTAATTTAATAATTTAATTATTATTATCTTGGTTAGTATTTTAATTAATGATATTAAAATTTTTATTACTATTACTATTATTATTAAATAATTATTTCCATTAATATTATTATCATTTAATATTAATATTATTTTGTTTTTATTATGGTTGTTTCTAATATTATTATTACTACAATTAATATTGATATTATTATTACTAATAACATTATTATTATTATAATTAATTTCATTATTATTTATTTTATTTTATTTTTTCACATTTTCATTTGGGGGGTTTCCCATCCCCCCCTCTCTATTACGTGACCATACCCCCTGTTGCATGAACCATCCCCTCCCACCATCTCTCCTACTTATGTCCTGTGAACCCCCACACGTACCTCCTCTAGTGAAGCTACCTCTGGTAGAGCGTTTCCCCAGTGGACCCCCTACTGGCTACATTTTCTCCTCTTGGTGAACCCCCCTAACTGCGCAGTCAGACTCATGCTTCCTCCACCAACTGTGAAACTTCCAGCCTCCTCTTTGAAAGTTGTTTCCTTTCTATCTTCCTACTACATTGGTGACTCCTACTCTAGTAATATTTCCTTCCTCCATGTAGGGTTTCAGTTTAGTGTTCAGTTTTTTTATGGATAATTTTTAATAACATTAGTTCGGTTGTTTGATTTAGGGTTCAATTTGATCTTCGTGTGGTGCGTTTGGGGTGAGATTGTAGTTTCATACCAATTTATGGTAAATTCAGCATCAATGGTTGCTGATTCCATGAATAACCTTTATTTGGATTAATATTTTGTTTTCTCAATTAATTTAATGTGTTCTTGATTTTATTTGTGTTGTGAGAAATTGGTTTTCAAATGATTATTTATATGTTTGATTTTTATGTTGAAAATTTATATAAATGGGGTGATCCTTCGTGTAAAAACATTTTTGTATCTATTGTTAGTATTTTATATTATTTGAAATTGATTTATTAAATTCTATAAGGTCTGCGTATTGTGTTCTGGTATGGCGTTGGTGAGCACTTAATTTAAAACCAGTTTTTGAGTGGGTTTTGTGGGTAATGCCAAGTGTCACTTTATGAAAATTGATTTATAAACTTTTGTTTAGGTATTATTAAATTATATGAAGGTATGAAAGTAGTTTCTATGTGATTTCATATTAAATAAGTTTTAATGTGGACTTTACATGGAAAAAACTGGTGTAATATTGATGCAATCCCTTGTCTTGTTCTTTTGAAATGTTTTAATAATTGTTTCATTGATTTATTAAATTGATTTTGTAGTGAGAATCATGATTGGAAATATTTCTTCTGTGATTCAGGGTTTAATGTTGTGTTTTTATATGAAATTTGGTGTGTTTTTGGTCCAATTTTTTTTTTCTAATTTGATGTTTTTTTTAAATTTTTAAATTGGATTTATTAAATTATATGTATAGTGTGTGGTCCCTGCATTATGGTTTCGAGTCTCCAGGTCTAAGGCGACTCATCTACATGTGCATAGGTAAGTATATATATATATATATATATATATATATGGGTTCCTCTATTACATTTATAGTCATCCATGGTCGTGAATATACATGTATGGGGCTAGGTGTGCCAATGTATATATATGAAAATGCATATGTATGTGAGTGGAGACTAGTACATGCTTATAAGAATATTTATAAGGATCCACTTGGACATGTTTATGTCCATGCAGGAATGTGCATAGGGTCTAGGTGTCCTGATATGTATGTGAAAGTGCATATACTTAGTAGAAAAGTAGCATCTCTTAGTGAGAATGTGCCAAGGGTCAGATGTTGGGTTTCGTTCCACCTTGAGGTAGGTCCCCAATGCCTATACCTTTAAGTTGAATTCCATTATTTCATGAGTTCTTTTGAAATTATTATTTTTATATTAAAAAGTATATTCAGGCCATACAATGTGATGGTCATGCTTTATGTTGTCATTTTATTCATTTTTATGTTCTCTTTAAGTGTTTACATGTGTATTTTCTATTAAAATATGATAGGAAGCTTGTTTTAGAATGAATAACATTTTAAATGCATAAAATTAGTTTCTAAAATTGTTTTGGGTGTGTGGTGGCTAGTTATCAAAATTTTGGTTTGTAAATTAGTTTTGAAAGTTGATTTAAATTAATATAGATTATTGTATGATTTTAAAAGGTGGAAATTCCATGGTTTGGTAAGTTAGGAAAAGTGTATGGGATTTCATGTGAAGTTTTCATGTTTTTTTAAAATGTCTGAATTCTTTTTTGTTAATTAGAATTTAAAAGGGATTCAGAAATTTAATGTATTGGTTGAGTGTGTTTTCTAAAGTGATGTTATTTATTATGAGGTAATGAGCCTATTTGGAACCTTGAAAATGGGTTGTAAATGGGAAAACCCCTCTTGAGGCATGCCCCAATGTTTTAGAAACATGATGTGTTTGTAAAATGTGTGATTTGTGATATGTACCTAGTTAAGAGGCTTCCTTATTGTGTGACTTATAATGGGGGTGTGCTCAAGGAGGGAGATCAGTGGAGAGAGGTTGGATGTGCTTTTGAGTATAGAAAATGAGAAGTTAATATATGTTTTCTTGATAAAAACTAACCACCACATTAAATGGAGTTCATGGGACACCTTGGTATCTTGGTGGGTGGACTTGGACTATTAAGCCTGATGATACTGAAGTGGTTCATACCAGTTTTTTCTAGAAGCATTGATGCTTATAACTCTAACTAAACATAATGATTATTGATTAGAGACCGCTGGATTATGGGTGTGTTCCCTACTAGTGCCTTCTGCATGAGAACGTATCTTATTGTTATTGTTGTGCCACGTCTCACTTAGGTACGAGGATCATAGGTCCCCAAATAACAATAGATTCTTAGAAATTTCCCGTTGTTCTTGTGAAATGATTTTAAATTAAGTTGTTTCATTCTTTTTCCAACTTTTGTGAAAACCATATTTTTAATCAGAATTTCTATCCTTTCATTTCGAAATTTTAATGCAAGCTCAGAGATTTTTTTTAAAATGAGGTCGAATATAAATGCTTTTCCGGAAAATTAAAATGTGTTTCTTGAATATAAAAATAATTTAAAATATTATTTTAGTAGGTCTTATTTTCCAGCTAGATCGTTTTGGGTTTATTTATAAAGGTGAGTATATAGGGTGTTGTTGTACTCTAGCCTTACTACTAAGAATCTAGGTGCTCACTCATACTATTTTTTTCCAGTTTTGGGTTTCTTTATTCTTGGCTCTTTCTTGGTGTGAGTGTGGTGTTTATATTCTGTGGTGATCCATGAGATTACATGAGGTATGTTTCTTTTCTTAGTTTACATATTTTTCTACTGCCAGTCTATTCAGTTTACTTTGGTTTGTTTATATATCTTTTCTGGGAAAAACCATTCCCAACTACTTTATTTTGATGCCAAACACTAGTATCCAGCACACGGGGATCGGGAACGCCCCTCAGACCTTGTCGCAGACCTACTCGGGTGACTAGTTCAGGGTCGACCCGACTTGGTTCATGACAGTCCTCCTCACTGTTTAACCCATCAACAAAGATGTCCTCTCCATGCTCTCATTTACTCATTCAAAGGTCCTATATGATCCACATTTAATCCAATAAAAGGCCCTCCCCGCTTCGTCGATGGTCAACATGGAGGTCCAATCTATGTCAAGATTGATCAGTACAAAGGACTTCTCTATGATACTACTTCCAATAGACATAGAGCCGCCCCATGATCCCACTAGCTCCGATGGAGGTCCTCCCCTCTCCAGTATTCCCAACCATGGAGGTACTCCCGGTGTGTCTAGGAACTAACATGGTGGTCCTCCCCATGGTCCATTTGATATATACCCAAGTGATCCTTTCATCTCATCACACCAAAGTGGTGGTCCTCTGTATTCTGAAAAAAACAGATACAGAGGTCCTCCACATGTCCTTTCCAGATCATGCAGAGGTCCTCTCTACTCCAGCACCAATCCACAAAAAGGTCATAGGAATGCCATAAAATTACCCTTACCTAAAGTTCCATCCCTGGGATGAATGGAGAAATGTCACCCTTCTTCCTAAAGAGAATTCTAAGAAGCTCTATATCACTGTCAATCTAGTCCGTTTTCAGAATTTGAAGTGGATTGTGACTAAATGACGGATCCATCACCCTGATCCTCTACATCAGGGTTTGGGGTAGGAACCCAACCTGTGAGTTTTTTCATCTTGATTTGTGAAATGTACCAAATCCTTGAATCCATCCATACATACATGAAGGATAATGAGGATTTGGCTCCCTTATATTGTATTACTATATACCCCTCTCTATCATCACCAATTTCATTCTCTACCCAGAGACAAGATCACATAGTGTTATTCTAGTAAATGATAGGTGAAGAGAACCCACCAGACTCACCACCAATAACCGCTACTTCCATGCTTGATGTTATTGTATGTACTCTATATTATTGGAATGCAATGATTCTGTTGGAACCTACCCTGAGAGACATCCTAGTGAGTGGTGGTCAGTTAGCCTATACAGTGTTTTCTCCACTGTCTAGTTCATCACCATAGTAGTCTATATCAATTCCATTTCTAGTTACATAGAAATCCCCGATTGAAGAATGGGGAAACCAAAATTTAAATCCATCTTCTAAGTAGAGAATAATATGGGACACTATTGCATCATATTAGTTGTCTAAGATTTCCTAGCCATTCGTTACCCCCAACTTTTTCATCCTAGAGGTTCTCACCCTAGATAAAGTCATGTGTTTTTTCTGGACCATCTGGGTGATGCATTTCCATCTTCACAACTATCTAATGACTTATTCGATGTTTTGAGAGTACGTCAAAGACATTGTCTAGTAGTGATACATTGTTGAGCTACCAGCACTTCCTATGGATCAGTATCCCCCATCGCTTACCAATCATCGTACCCTTCAATAACTATGCGTTTAGAGATTCATTATTCTGAAATTAAATTTTTAAAGAATCATCTTGATATGTTCAGATCCATGGATGGTGGTGGTATGATTCTCTTTACATCAATCATATCCTTCGGTAGTCATACCTTCTTGGGGACATCAAGGATTTCCTCTATGCACTATTTCAATGAATATGTTATTTCCTTGAGATATTCCTAAAAAGGGGAGTTGATTCCAGACCTGATGGAGATAAACTACCTTCTATGGAAAAGAAACATCTATTAAACCGCCCAAGTGTTGTTAATCATTATAAAAATAATATTCTTGGACTTGAACTACCCCCTGAGTCACGACATGTTGGTAAAAACATCATCAAAGGAAAGGAGAAGAATGAAACATTAATCTGTTTAACCCATCTAGTTGAATATAGATGTTAGAGGTTGACTCTACTATGGCCACATATCTCATGCATCTTACAGAATATAAATGAATAATTGATGAGATTCTTTCTAGGAGTCTTTCAAAATGACATATGGACTACAATAGTCCCCGATACGATGTTGTCCCTTCCTTAATGGTGTAGTTTGGGAAACCAGAAGTCCTCCATAGTGATTTTCATCCTATTGGTCCTGAAAATCAAATGCATCCTGATAGGTTAGAAACTAGAGACTATGGAATGTGACTATGGTACATATTTCCGAATCCACCTGAGCTGCATGAGTATCATCCTCGGGACCCGGCTTAGGTCGTTCCTCTAGTGGCTCCACAGGTCATTCCACTACCGACTCCACCAGCCACTCCACGAGTTATTGATCATATCTATTGTGTTTAAGAGTCTTCCAATTCACTAGAAATCAATAATCCGCACTAAGATATGAATTCTCATTAGTACAGGAATCCACAGTAGGAAAATATGATAGGTGTTGTCATTGAAAACCAAAAGGCCCTTGAGACATGACATGTAGTGACCCCACCTGATGGAAAGTCGTATCCAGATTGGTTGGATGATATGTTAGAACCCACATATTCTATGAACCATTGTTTTTATCCCTTTTAATGGTATAGTTGACCCGTTGTATCATCAGACCCACTTAATTTCAAGTTATTATCCCATGCTTGGAACTACACCATAGTAGGAAGACACCAATCTCCAATGATTTGTCCAAAAAATGGAAGGTCATGTGTTCATATTGTACGGTCAATTACCCATTGGGTCAATAGCCAATTTATAAGAACATCATACATAGTTTCATTACCATTTCAACTCCACTACATGCAAGAAAAGTACTGTCGACCTTTTCATGTTCAAAAAACATCTAGATGAGCATGTCGAAGACATTGTCTCCTGGTGGAAGGGCCTCATGTATTCACTTGAAAAGACACTGACTTAGGTACAACTACTAATAATGTGTGAGGTAATGTAAAGAGTTAATTGGTTCCCCTATCATCAATAAGAATTTCCCAGGTGGATTTTGAGATTTCATAGATAAGTCTCAACTTCTAGATGAATCCTTACTATTGGATAAGAAGGAACTTCCATTAACTCTTATAGCTCCTGCAAGAAGAGCTGCCTAAGACAAGACTATTATGGTTAGAAAGATATAGGTCCCAAGGCTGCTAGAATTATTACCAGTAGAGCCTTATCAACATCCTCACCAAGGAATATAGCATCAATATCAATATTTCCCACAAAATAATCAGAAGTTTCCACATCATTAAGAACCACAGCCTAGAAAAAACTATTATGATCTATCCCCCATCAAGCTATAGACCCTCAATAGGTCCAGGATCCCTTATTTCTTTTCCTTAATAGGATAAACAAGTCCTAATAATTCGATAAGGTTATGTTCCGTAGTTATCTCTATGGTGCCTTGGATCAGGGAATTATGAAATTGATGGAATGCGAAGTACTAGAGTAGGCTGATCTCATTGATCTCCCCAACTAATGCCCATATCACCGATTCAATAGACATTCCATCCAGTGGTGTTATGCATTCAAGGATTGGATCTAGTACCAGTTTGATAACAATATCATCAGGTTGGTACCTAACCAAGCATAGGTACCATGCATTTTTGTAAATCCTAACAACAATAATGAAGATAAGTGGTAGCAAGTATCCAGCCTTGAGATGTTTAACAATGACCATTGGCTAGCATGTAGGGTAGTTTCTCATGCCCATCATATCATCCCTACTCATTTGAACCACCCCAAGCCTCCTAAAGCTATCATGTCTCTTCTGACTACCTATTCTATATCCATGTCTCATCCTTCAATTTCTTAGATGAGTAGGCATCGATGCCTTATGGGAAAGAAAAATACCCAGTTTATGTTGAACCCATATCACACAGTGAATAATTTCATGCCCATTGAAATGGGAATCACTCCCAAATATGACAATTATTGGAAGATTCTATGGATGATGATCAAGATTACAAGTTTGTGAATACCATAGAGGTAGTGGAACTCTACATGGTTCCCAACAATGTGGATTATTAGGTCAGTCCTCATATTTTTTCTGGTTGATGCCATTATAGATGAGGCCCTGGAGAAGTGAATCATTGAAATTCTCAGAACAAAGCATCTAGTCAAACTTTTCATGCTACCGAGACCAAATAGAATTCCCAGAATTGATCTCAATAGGAACAGTCCTCTCATCTCATCTCATCAAATTCACATCCACCACTGTTCATACTGCTCGACCTGGTAGATCCTCCATGACCATGTAAGGATTAGCCGCGTCTAGATATGGCCAGACGTCAGTCGTCTGATAGACATCCTGTAGTAATTTTTTATGGTTTAGATAGTGAGAAACATGACATTACCAGAACCATGAAAAATAAAAATATTTAATCAGCGACATCCAACATGTCTTCGACCACCAAAAATTTTCACCAAGCGTAAAAGTATGATGTCCTTAATACCATTTCCAATATTCCTACAAATCTCAGAATTATTAATTCCCTACACCTATCATAAGAGTTGAATGAATCCCTCAAAGAGGCTTTGAGAATCCCCATCCTATCTGAGAGAGAGGTAGTGGCTATATAGGCCTACTATTCTTAGTAAGTTGAGTGAGAAGAGAGCTTAGCCATCATCTCATTCTCAGGACAATATGAAGGATCTCCTTTGCAAGGGCACATTCACCTTCTATACATTCATGCACATTCAATGGTTTTGAATTCTTTTGTTGTCTCATTGACATAGGTTTGGAGATCAATATCAGGCCGACCCGGATGCTCCACAAGCTAAGACTGACCGAAGTAGATCTATGTCACCCTAAATTGAATATTTATTGTTATGACAGGACTGAGTAGAGTAAATGTGGAAGAATCAACCTAAAGACCAAATTTTGTGGACTAGTTCAAAGCCCTGAATTCAGGGTGGCCTCATAAGATACTACCTATAATGAACTGATGGGTAAACCCTGACCCCATCTACATGCGATAGTTCACTCCTCATATCATCAGTTTCTTAAGTACTCCCTCAATGGTCATGTGGGAATTATCCAAGGTTACACATCTTTTTTTTACTCTAGAAAATCCCACTATTTAGATTATGACTATTATAAAATTCAGGAAAAAAAGGATCAGAATAGTGAAGTCGAGAACACTACTACTGTGGTCGATATGGGGATGGACTTGGATGATTCTTTCATCCTCTTTATTGAATGGTTGTAGGCTACAATGCATGACTTTTGAAATTAGTTTTTCATCTCTAAGGTGACTGCAAGATATGTTCCTAGGTTCAATGAACATAACAATATTACTTATTACTCCAATACATGAAATGATAGAGTGATACAAGATCCTCTTACCCCTTCGATATATCGGAATGTTTTCCACATGGCCACAGCTTTTCACCATACTTTCATGTTCCACTGGGCCGAGCAAAGTCAACACAGACTGACCCACCACCACTACTTTGAAATCATCAAGCATGGTCTCCTCAGACAAAGTCTCGATGGAATTAGGTTGACATATTTTTTCCAAGGATTCAAGAGTTTTGGAGCCTTCAGATGAATATTCCTTTGCCGCTTAAGACTGCACCATCATTCCTCCATGTTTAGTTAACATAGAAGAATTGCATACTCCTGTTGATCCTCTCACCTTGGACGATGATGAGGATTTAGAAGATTCTCCTCCTTCATTTGATGTGGGAGTCTCCACCACCATATATGAGTTGGTATAGGTGAATATTGGCATAGAGATATATCTAAGTCCAACATTGATCAGTGCAACTATTCTTATAGAGGAACAACAATATTATGTGGACTTCCTAAAGAAACATCATTACATGTTTTCCATGAGTTATGAATATATTCCAGGGTTATAAGATCAGGTCCCCATCAACCATATTGGACTAATAGTGACTCATAACGGGTTCATGTAGCCTCTATGAATGATGCACTCTTCCCATACAATCATGGTTGATGCCGATGTTGAAAAAAATATTAAATTCTACTTCATCAAGTAATTCCAGTACCCCTGATGGTTTTCCAACATCATTCCTGTCATGAAGAATAATAAATAGGTTAGAGTCTATATCAATTTTAGGGATCACAACAACCACTACTTAAAGGACGACTTCCCCCTTCTGGTGATAGATCTGTTAATCGATTCCACCACTGCGTTCAAGGATACATCCATCATGGATGGTTATTCTTGTTGTAATAATATCTTAATGGCCCCCAAATATGAAGAGTCCACCAAAATCAGAGCATTGTAGGGTATCTTATGTTATCAGGTAATTCCCGTCAGTTTAAAGAACCTAAGATCCACCTATCAACATTCCATGTACCACATATTTAAACCAATCATTGGGACACTAGTTGAATTCTATGTTGGGGCTTTCATGTTCAAACCCCTCCAACTTCAGGACCATCTAAAAGATATTGAAATTTTGTTTTACATCCTCTATTCACACCATCTAAAGATGAAACCACTGAAATGTTCATCTAGGGTTATCTATGTGATGTTCTTTAGTTTCACTATCACATACTGAGGATTCTAGATTGACCCAGAGAAGATAAAGGCTAAAAGATAGATTCATCCACCAAGAAACTTTCATGAACTCTATGCCTTTCAAGACCGCATATCCTATATATAGTGATTCACTTTGTATCTAGATGGAAGGTGTAATAAATTTTCTAGACTCATGAAAAATGGGTCTATCTATAAAAGGGATGAAGACTTCCAGACCACTTTTGAAGAGATCTAGTAGTATCTGTTGTAGCCTCTAGTTCGGCTTCCACTCCTCTTTAGAAGGTCATTGGTCTTTTATGTGACCAACATAGAATGACACCTCAGCTTCCTTCTTACCTAGAAGAACAATGAAGGGATAAATAAGTGTTTTTACTATCTCATTCGGATGATCATTGACACAAAGACCACATATTCTCCTATCAAGAAGAGCTACCACACGCTGGTTTTTTCAGTGTATAAGTTACAACATTATATGCAGCACAGTGATATACAACATGTGTCCTAAGAGGATACACTAATTTATATTCTAAATCAATCCATATTGACAGGAAAACTAGATCTGTGGAAATTGGTCCTTCAGTAGTTTGACATTAGGTTCGTTCTGTAGAATCACATCAAGGGTCAAGCACTGATAGAATTTCTATCCACCCATATGACCACCGCAGAGTAGTATCTAGATATTTATTTTATTGATGATTCCATTCTCTTAGTGGACCATTCATTACGATGCTAGTAGAAGAACTTCGATGGATCCTCTCAGAGTCCCCCTAGAAAAAGGATTAATGATCCTCTGCTCACACGAGTAGGTCTATGGATTGTCTTCATCACACCTACTTAGGATATCATTCCTTATTTGTTATTTCTATCAGAACTCCACACCAAAAACTAGGAATACTATCAGGCTCTTATAATTGGTCTTGATATGGATATAGAGATTGATGTTCCCCACCTACATTTGAATAGAGACTCAGAGCTAGTTATCATGTAGATTAATGGTGATTACATATTTTGGAAGACTAAGATCATGCCATTATTTAGGCATGATCTCTAGATGATGGCCCATTTTCCATCTCAGCAAGATGTAACTCATATTCCCCTATCATAGAATGGTAAATTTGATGACCTGAACGGTCCAACCTCTTTTCTTTTAGTGAATGACCATTAATATCTATTCCTTATTTTGGAACATTCAAGGGTTTTCAACCCTGTTAGTTTAGAAGATGACGACTATCGGTAGGTAACGATCTTTGTCTTTGATGCTTCCACATCCAAACCTCCAGATCCCACTATTGTTGATAAAACCTCAAATTGGACCATTCCTTTCATAGAGTATCTCCAACTTGGTAGCCTCCCATCGAATAGGGATGAACGTTAGTGAATTCATCTCCCTAGAGTTCAATTCAACCTCTAGATAAATCTAATCCCATAGATGAATCTCTATAGACATGGGTTTGATATAATAATATTATCCTATATTAAAGGAGACAATATTATCTAGGTCATAAAGGTTTCCCATGTCTGGTCTTGCAGTGCTCAGTAGGCAGGAATGAAGCTTTCCCACCAGATTAGAAGCTTAGGAATCTTTTGGACCACTATATTCCACGACTATATATTGTTCTCTAGGAGGTTCTATACATGTTATATTGATTCCATCATTGATCATAGACCTTCATAACTCCTCCACACTACCACGTACTGTTGAATCTTTGTGGTTTGGGGACTCAATGTTATTGGACCATACCCACCAGCAACAGCTCACAAGTGGCGGAATATTCTTACCGCAATAGATTTATTTTCCATGTAGATAGAATTCATTCCTCTAAATGATGTAAAATACTAATCTATTTTTTAATTTATGATATCTAACATCATCCATCGATTCAGAGTCCCTCATTATATTGTTACCGATATCGACACCAACTTTTGAGAAGTTGTGTTGAAGAAATTTTACACCAAGTACAATATCTAATCCAACCAAACCTCTAGCAAACATGCACATAAGAATGGGGATATCGAGGTGTTCAGCAAGACCCTCTCCAACATTTTCCAGAAGATAATGGGTCAAAAAAGAGAATATTTCCAAAAAATCTCTCCATATCTCTCTAGTCTTATCAGACTGTGACTATTATTTCCACCCAAGTGACTAAATATTCACTGGTATGTGGAATAGAGGAAGTCCTCCTCATTGGGATTCAGTTTCCATCACTTCGTATATCTATCTATGATCACCAGACAACAGATTTATTAGCACAAGTTTATCTAGATGAACTGAAATCTCTTTACAATATTAGGCTTCAGATTTTTTATATTATATATTGGAACCATATCAATATAGATAGGGATTTCAACAAAAGATTTCACCCCATCTCCTTCATTCAAGGTGAAAAAGTTTTGGATCTTCAAGCACTGGTGATTCCTGGTATGAAACCACCAAAGGTAGAGCCCAAATGGAAATGACCAAACATCATTCCAAAATTATATCCCAAATGGTGAATACTCTTTTCTCACCAAGGATGGTGAGAGAATTACTCATACCACTAATTACATGTTCTAGAAACATTACATCGCATGAGAAATGTCTATATCTTCTGATATGACATTAAACTATTTCATCCTGCATGATGTTAAACTACATGGAACCTCCCAATAATCCTACATGATGATAAACTTCACAGTGTTCCACATTGGTTTGAGATCTATAAAATTAAACTAATATCTCTATCATCCCACGCGATGCTAAACTATTTCATCTTGCATGACAATAAACTTCATAATTACCCATTATTCCAAGAACTATGACCTTAAAAGAAGATCTTTATTAATCTACACAATAGTAAACTAATACGTTATAGTTGTAAGAAGTTAAACCACATATGATTGATGGTCCTTTTTTCATGACCTTAAAAGGCCAGTGCCCCTTTATCCTACATGATGCAGAACTAATCTATCATATATAACATTATTTTTCTCCCATCATCATCGCTACCACATAACATTAAACTTCATGGATCTTCACGAACTATAGATTACTTGATTTCCATCCTTATGGGATACATATGAATTCCAAAAATATTAGTCTTTAGGCCTAGATACAATTTCATTTTTTTCATCCCCTTTCTTTATGTCCTCTCCTCGGAGTGTATGATGTGGTGTGGGATTTCATGGTGCTCATTTAATTTGGTTTACTCTTCCACACCATACAGATACCATTTGGGTTACCTCTATCACCCCATCCCAGACACATGAAAATAATTTATGTTACAACAACATCCTTACTCCTTGATGTTAAACTCTACGGAACTTAAGAACTATGTATGGAATTGTTACCATCCTTATGAGATACATAGCGAGTCCTGGTCACTTCATCTATGAGCCCATCCAAAAACACTCCCAACCCATTTTCTTCCTCTCCAATGATGTTAAATAGTATGTGGGTTCTTCTTAGGAATGTGTCATGTGGTGTGGATTTCTTTGATCCTCATTCACATCAGGTCACTTCATGGTTTCACACTAAGCATTTATGTGCCTCTTCATATGGCCTGAACTCTATGACCTTAAAATAATATCCCCATCATCCTTCTTACAAGATTATAAACTTCATAACATCCCTAATCATTATTGTATGACATTAAACTACATATTTTGCATCTTGGCTATACGATAATAAACAACATAATTCTATAACGTCTTCACCTGAGAAGACATTTCCACTTGGCACTGGCCATATTACATGCCTCTCTTCTAGAACTTCTTCAATGCCCAAACATTTTTTATGGTCCCAAATGCAGAGTCAAAATCTCACACCTTTTCCCCATTGGACAAGATATCATTTGGGAATATGTGGTGTGGTGTGGATCTCTTTGATCCTCATTCACATCGGGATGACACATGGCAGCAAACTGCATATTGTCCCTCC
Organism: Viscum album; assembly: GCA_963277665.1. Lineage (NCBI taxonomy): Eukaryota > Viridiplantae > Streptophyta > Magnoliopsida > Santalales > Viscaceae > Viscum > Viscum album. The sequence continues at coordinate 929,456,919 of OY728141.1, read as the reverse complement.
AATCAAGCTGAACTCTACGACCATAAAATAATATTTTCATTGTCCTCATCGCATGAAAATAAACTACATAACAACCATGAAATTATTTCCTGAGAGATCATTATCACCCATTTTTGGTGGCACTATTTATCTTCCATGCCATCTTCCAAGACTTCATTTGGATTGATTCCCATCCTTATGGGATACATAGTAATTCCAAAATATCTTGGCCTCAGGCCAACCATAGAATCATGAACCTTCTTCCCAATTTCATAGCCTGGGTTCCCTCCTTTGGAATATGTGGTGTGGATCTCTTTGATACTCATTCACATCGAGTTATGTGATATACCAGACACATCTTCCTTAGGATGAATATGTTCTTGTCACACGATGATAAACAATGTGACGTTTTGATCCTTTTATCCTGACATTAAACCTCATAGATACATCCCACACACATGACGTTAAAATAGGAACCCATGGTTCAAAATCGATGACCTTCAACTTAGAGTTTCTGGACTATGATAAATGTCATTTAAAAAGTTTACAATACCCCCCACTAGCAACTCAATCCTTGAAGGTAGATCTAATCCTGCCTATGGATGTTCTGTGATGGAATTATTGAATGTGCAGTGGAATGAGACCTGGAGTGTCGGATTCCAAAGGGACATTACCCCAATCCATTTCCAAAATTCACGTTTCCCTTTCTATGGTTCCCCATACTATTCCATGTATTAAGGGACACCCCCAATGGCCAGGCATTGTCAAATGGGATAACCTACCATTTTGGACCAATGCCCCGAAACACTTTTGATGAAATGTTGAGTTAGGTCCCGCATCTCCAGCATGGTTAGTGGTTAACCCTCGTTTTTCAGTCCCTATTCCAAGTAACATGATATGGATACTGTGTCTTGAATAAGGTCAATAGTTCTCCTCCATCAGCAAACCACCCCTACTATGTTCAAGATAACAGAAACAGTAATTCATATTTTCTAACTTCTTAAAATCTAGTTGATTCCCAAAACCCTTGGTGTTCTCCCTCCTTTGCATCCATGAGCATTGAGTGGTACTATAAGTCTAGTTTGGAATTTCCCTCCCAAAAATTACTTTCCATCATTATGCACTCTCATATGATGAGTAAATATTGAAATAACTCCTTGTTTCCCACACCGATCATGGCTCATGTGGTCTTAGGAGTCTTGGTAGGGTTTATACCCACATATGATGGTTTTATGACCCTATGATCAAAACTATACGACCTTAAACTAGGATCTGTTTGGTCTAAACTCTACATATTTAAACTAACATCCACCTCATTGTTATCTCGGATGTGTGTGGCATGGATTGGACCTCTCTGGTATCCATTCATGTTAGGTTTTCGGTATCCAATCTATACACATCCCTTTTGAAACACCTCCTCTAGCATCCTTACCACATGACATTAAAATTAATGGGTATGTCCTATCATATGACCATAAATCATTGGAGTCATCATCCTTGTTGTAAGACAAACAAACGGGGAAACATTGTGGTGTTCTCATTTGCGGAGACATAACACTTGGTATTGATCATCAACCATACCACTTGTCAAGACCTGCACATGAATTGATTTATATGGTGACACCTGGACATTTCAACTTGGTTCAACTATCCAAAAAACATGAAATATCTAATGAATCCTCTCTCTGTGTATGGGTAAGACCTGCCCGGGGATATTTCCTTTCTAGAACTATGTGTGTCTTGATTCACATCCTTTTGATATTTGTAGTGATTCCCCGATCATTGATCTTAGTTTTAGCTATAATGTTGATTCCCCTTTCCACTGTGGCATCATATTCGTTTTCTGATTAATTTAAACATCAGGTGATCTTAAAACTATGTGTGGAATGAATCCCATCCTTATGGGATATGTAGTAACTCCCATACACTTTGTCTTTAAGACCATCCAAAAACTCCTTCAATTCATTGTATATTTGGCTTCAACCATGGTCCAAGGTCTTTGAACATAAACTGTATGATGTTCGTCATTAGATATTCATGTGCCACATGGGCCCTCTTTGGTCACCATCCATGTTTGGTTTTACCTCTTGTGGTTCATGCACGTACCCTTGAGATATGTTTTCCTCATTATGGTCCAAACTCTATGACCTTAAATAGAAATTTTAGAGACTTTATTCTCATATGAAGTCTGTTTTATGGTATAGGACACATTTTCCTCATTCCTATTGTGGTTTTTCATAGCACCACACAACACATACACATTTTTAATACCTTCAACCATGTTTGATGCTCTGCGACCTCAAACAATGAACCCATCTTCTTCAATGCACTACGTTAATCTACGACCATACACTGAGCTTGTTCAAGATACCGGGGATGATTATGGGATGTTTCATCTTCCTCACCAAAGAGGACTACCTCATCCAATGTTTTTCTCTAACTAAAATATCTTCAAGAACTACATATGCATTTTTTACCACCCTTATAGGTTACGTACTGATGCCTGCAATTTTTTTCATGGGCCCAACCACATGCTCATTTTCCCTTTTGGTCTACTCTATCCTATTTATACTCCAAAATATATGAACATAAACTAAGAGCCTCACAAGGGTATGTGGTGTGACATTGGGTCTCATTTTCTTTCATTCATGTTGGGTTTTGTCCCTCACTACATCTCATATTCCTCCATCTCATCTTTTAATGGGTATCTTTATATTGTGGAATTCTCCTTTGGATTATTCATGTCAGGTTCATCTCCTTTGTACCATGAAAACATTCTAGGAATAGAAATTATAGTTCTTGTAACATCACTTTACTATATTGGACATGGTCCGTGTATTATGAACTTAAACATTATGCAACGTCCCGGTCACTTGATGTTAAACTACAAGAAATGTCCTGATCACACAACGTTAAATTATACCATGCATCATCCTTGCCTTACAATGTTAAACTATGTTCTCATCATCCTAACTTGCATAACATGAAGCTTCAATGAATCCTAGGACCTCAACTTAGAGGTTATCTCCCATAGTGATGGTCATATACCTTGTTTTTCACAAATTTATCTATCGCTCGACCTCCGAGACGATGCTCCCCTAAAAGTTAGGTTTGATCTTTGTTAAACCCAATGTGCTTACACCAATTTTTGTTAGTGATAGTGGAATAATTTATAGTGTTTTGGATATCTTTAGAACATCCCTTTACTTTACCCCACACTTTGTATTCCCCTTATTTGGATACTCATACTCTTTTATGTTTGAAGGGACCCCTTAACGGTTTGAATATACAACTTTGGATCACCTACCGCTATGGTCCAACTCCCCAGAGGATATTAGATGACATTTTGAGTTGGATCCTATATTTAGATATAGAAAATAATTGGACCTCATTTTTTATCCGCATTTCTAAATTTTTTTATGACTACTATGTCTTGAATATAGTTAACAGTTATATCATTCTAAAATTATGTCCTCTCTGTGATTAAAAAATTTGGGCATCATGATTCAAACATCCAATTTCCCTTTTTTTCTAATTGATTTCATCTCCTGTGGCATAATCCTACTCCTGGACTAGATCATGTTGGGAATAGAATATTGTCTATTCCAAGATAACTATTCTCCAGTTATAGCCTCTCTCATCCTTAACACTCTGAGGGGTCAGTCAACAATAGAAGTCCTAGAGTATTTGGTAATTAGCTGGAATTATCATACAATGTGAAAGATTATGTGTACATCCCTTATTTCTCACACCGTGCATGACCCATGGGAGTTTATCAGTGGATCATTAGTTACATCATTGATATGATCAAGGTGTAGAAATTAAATAAAGAAATAAATATTTCTATAACCACATTTCAAAATATTCAATCAAGAAAGAATGTATGTTTGATATGTTTTTCCAAAACACGAACCTTATGGATATTCCCCAATGAAGGAATGCTTCAACACTGCCACTCTTTGGTTTTTTCTTTCAGAGTCTCCTACCATATCCTAAGATCCCTCTCATCATCAATAGCCTCAGTAAAAATCTATTAAGCCCCAGTCTGTATCTCGTCTCACTTGGCTCGGAGGTCATCTACTAGATGACATTATTACATAAACTTCTCTTGGGCATCCACCATATGTACCTACAATTTAGATACATGTTCCGACTGATTGGTGAAAAATGTGGAATTATCGCTTTCCTATGTTTCTAGGTGTTGAATTTCTTTGTTAGACTCTTAGAGCTTCAATATTATATTGGATTTCATTAGGAACCAAGAAGATTTCAAATAATAGCTTCTTTCCTAAAATATGTCAGCTAGATAATCATAGATGATCATGCGAAGATGGTGAGCATCAACCCCTCTAGCATAGAGACAGAAAACCCTGGTGCAGATTGATCATATTCGGCCTATCCATTCTACATTTAAGGCATAAAGGAAATGCATAATGAACATCCATGCCCAGTGCCATGTCACAGTTCTCTCCTGAACTACATCTGGATTACACTCATCTAGCACCTTAGGGTGATTGGGTTCATATTAAAAAATTATATGAAAAGGATCAATGGAATGAACTTCCTCAGGAAACCTCTCAGAGGAACTAGGCTCTATAAAATTCTGGTGTCCTTGTCACTAATTTCCTTAGAATCCTCTCCCTATCCAACATCATGATCTTCCCTAGAAGTGGCATCACCCATATCCACAACCTCCTACTCTCAGGGTGCCAAGGAAAGATCAACTTATGTGACCTGATCCTCCCAGATAAGTACTTTCTTTTGGAGGGCTCCTATAGATTTCCTAGGCTTTATAGATTTCCGGCCTGATAGCCTTATGCTCAATTCCGAGAGTAAGTAACTTTGGTTAACTAAATCCTCAAGATAAATAATATGGGTCAGTGAATGTAGAGACTTACGAGAGTGATATGCATCTGGTCCAAGATCCTTTGTCACCATAGGAACTTCCATCATAGGATACCCCCCAGTGCCTGTTACATCAATGATTGGCACTGAAATGATAATGGTTTGATATTTTGAGGTTTTCACTTTGACCCCTTTAGTAGGATCACCCATGTCCACTTCATCCGTGAAATGTATACTGCCTTGCTCAGCCCCAGATGAGGGCCTAATGACATGTCCTGACATGTCCATCAGCACGTTATCACCCCTTGCATTGGTACCCCCTTGATCATCACCAATGTGTTCCTGATCGGGAAAGTTTTTGGTTAGCAGATCCATTTTATAGGAAGATAAGGAACCATGAGAGATATGAGTTGGGATTTACTTTAAGAATATTGGAAAGTTCCTCATTAGATCCTATGATTTCAATACTCTCACATGGGCTCCCTAATGAGTTTTTATCCCCTAATATTACTCACATCCAGACTCTTCATCCCAGACCTCCTCCTCATTTTTCACTTCCTCCTCCTCCTCCACCTCCTCTTCTGCATATTCTTCTTCATTTCCATCATCCTCAGGTGACATATATTTGTGCTCATAATATTGACCAATCATCAATTTTAACATGTGATTCAATTACACATATTTCCCCCATTATCATGCATAATCTTCTATTCCCATTGGGTACACATGTCGGGGATGAAAGTTCACCTTGTCTTCCACCTGAATGCACCCAACTTCTGGTAGAACAAGCCCAGTGCACATCAGTATTCACCACATGTTTTCAATTGACTTCGATTGTCACAACATCCTCCATGAAGAACATTGGGTTGGAAAAATGGTGTTTGCAGTCACCTAAAAAATATGGCTTAGTTTTTCTCTAGGATATTTTCTAGATAGTCCATGACGCCGAATTTGGGACCCCCTCGGACGGAGGAGGTGTTGCAACACATTGTGATGTTCCCGATGCTGAGGTTCCAGCTTGTGTTATCCTTTCTGCATGGATTTCCTATTGTCATTCTTCCCCAGTAGCAGTTCGCTAGCATTATTTTCAACTAGATTCTACACTTTCTTCTTTGATCGATAGAACGCATTTTCACAGAATTGCTTACAAATATTCTTCCACATAATGATCATCATATTTTGTTCATAGGACAATTCAACATTAGTGGGGGGGAGTGGTATGAATGTTTCAGAAACACTACCCATTATAATCATTATCAACAATCACAAAAGGTTACACATGTGATTCTTTTCCTGGACCTTTATATACATTTTATTCGACATTTTCTATATGCATCCAAACTATCTAGAAAATAATGATGGCACATATAGAACGTAAAAGAAATTCCCATCGATTCAGGCTGTTAGTATGCCACCCCTAATACTCTATAGATATCCCCTATACTCTAGTGGACCCCACAGGTCATCCACTATCTGCCCGAATATGGTGTGGAATGGGTGGAATTTGAGATTTTCAGGATTATAGATCCATAGAATGATCCATTCCCCATTAAAAATCAGCGACCTTACCCTAGAAATGTTCAAAATAGATGGTTGTATGACATTTCCTAGAGGATAGATGGTATTTGGGAAGTTATATTTGACTAAATGAGCTACAATCCTATAATTAAGGATCTGGAATGGTCCAAAAATTCTCCAGGGTATGCCACCCCTTGGAATGAACTCTAGAATACTATAAATCCTTGATAATACATTCCCTCTAAGGATAAATTTGTTGCAAGTTTCCATGATCCCAAAAATTACCATCATCCCTAGATAGACACCCATCTTTATGTCCCTCACTGGCATCAGTCACCCACTTCGGAAGGAAGTATGGAAAGAGGCACATCGCACCTGTAGATATCAGCTCTCATTCACACTAAATCCTCATGACTGATATTCAACATCTTCTAGAATCACCATAAATGATCCATTCATTCCCCTTTTTGATGCATTCGGGCACTAGATCCCTCAACCTAAAATCCTGACATGCTAAAATCTCTTAAGGAATATGCTAGACCATGTTGGGTATGGGATACCCATCAGGATTTATTTGATTCCCATCCTCTCCATCACCGAGTCCAGTAGATTCCATGAGAAAATGGGGGTTCATGATTTGTGTCCCTAGATATTCTATGTTGGTAGAAAATCATCATATTGAAGTCCCTCTAGATGAATTCCCACGATGTAGTGGATTTCCCAGAGACTGATACCAACCACCACATGTTGGAGGTGGAAATTGTCTATGTCAGTGGTCCACCAGGTGATCTACCCTAGAAGCTATTCTTGTTGGCAGTAGAAATGGAATATCTATGTCCAGAAAACTTAAAAGAGCCACATCTTTTTCATCTATTTCAAAAACACTTCACATGTGTGGTGCACCAAAAAATCCAATTCCTATTCTCTTATAATGTTCTCCATGAGCCTCAGGTCCCAGTCCTTATTCCATCCCAAACATTCATTAGTTATAATAATTTTCATGGTTCATGCAAAGTGGGTGGATAATTCTTCAGTTACTGGTTCACTCCCTATGACGATCTTGGTCATCATATTTAAAATATAGATAATGTTCTCTCAAGTCTCCATAATAGGATGGCCATAGTTTGTGATGTACCACAAAAGGTTTCAATCACATGTGTCCCATGACTTTGTGAGTTAGTATCAAATATTAGGATGGTCACTTAATCTAGTATCTCAAAATTCCAAAAGGGAGGTTGTCGCTTATGATGTAATCGTTCTAAAATTTTGTTATCGTACCCATTATCATTTTATTATTTGAAAATATTCTTAAGGAATTAATTATCTTATGATTCACAATAATCTTGTCCTCTATGCAGAAAATGGATCCTCTCTCTTAGTAACAGTCTATACATTGGTCATGTTGGTTAAGCTATAAAAGCACAATGGACTAGGCATGAATTATTGAGGCTTGGGAGAAAAAAATGTTTGTTCCATGCATCATCGGATAACGACAACGAAAAATTCGACTAAGTCTGAACATAAGATTTAGTTGCTACATGTAAAGCACTGACTGAAGTTGTGTCTTCTATGGAAAATTAAATAAATTACATGCAAGAGACCAGAATCGCTTTTCATACATAAATTCAATATACAATGTTGATCCCCCAATGTATATAAAGGCAAGGACCTGGTTCTTCGCACGTACACAAGGCTCCTTACACACAAATTCACATATTTTTTTGTGTATATTTAGGTTTCCACTATTGTCTTCAGCGTTTACCTTATAACCAAACCTTTTGGTCCCCTTTCAGCATTGAATTTGAGGGGGTACATTTTTTTTCACTGACTTCTACTCAAGGTCACTAGTGAGCATCTTTGATCAAACTAGAGACCCAGGATGACTCAACAGTCCACTCCGGGAAGGCAAAGGGAAACATGCCTAATTTTAGAACCCTACATGCAATATCGTAATATTCACACAAGGTCCTTACACACCCAATGTTATATTAAAGGATATATTTCACCTAATACTCCCAAAAAAATTCCAAGGTGGTCATGCTTAAATTATAAGGATTGTGGGCAAGATGTGAAACTGCACATGAAAACCTTATGTGGACAATATGATGCCAAACACTCCCATCCATGAAAGGCTTCTTATGTCCTCCCACAATGAATTTCACCAATAAATAGTAGGTAACCTCATCATTTTTCGGTAACTTTGTGGTAGCCGAAACCTCACTCCCACGCATGCAAGACGACCCATTCCAGAACCGTGTGCATGACATTTATTCAAGGAATATGACCTTCCATGATAGCCCCCCCCATGGGTCCCCCATTGGGTAGTCACCTATGGTCTTTACCACCACCAATTTCCTTTTTTCCTAAGGAAGGTGCATTAAAAAGACTATTCTTGCACACATCAGTTGACCAAGGTAGTTGTTCACAAAAGATCATTCTTTCACACACAATATGCACTTGTGTGTACCCATATTTTTCTCAGTCCACTTATTTTTGTATGAAAGCATGTAATATTTATCACACATAATTCTTTGGACTCCATGGGTTGTATTTACCTTAAAGTACCATGTTTTATCCCCCTTTAATTTGACTTATACATATTTCATGCACGTCTTTTGTGAGGCCCTCCAAGACTGTGCATAGTGATTTCTTAGTTCCAAATGTGGTGTGTCATGTCGCATTTACCAACACCATTCTTTACAGAATTTGGCATGCTAATGAATTTTTATTTTTCGAAAATAGATGCTAATATGGACCCTCAATTCACCACTCCTCCACCCCATCATATCCTAGAATTTTATATGCCCTCCCTTCCCCAAGTGTGGGTGGGCATTAGTTGTGAATGTCGTAGGGGTAAAGAACAACTCCTCCCCATCCGAGCTACAACACATTAAAATGTAAACCACCATAATCTTCTATAGATGATGCTAAACTATATTTTCACCCCATGAAATGTACTTGGGGTACCACACCTCAGGATTTCAGTAAATCCAGTCATCACCATGGTAGTGAGATCTCATTTTCACCCTGTCAGGGAATGATATCATCCTTACATTGAAAAATAATATTTTTGAGAATCCCTCCATGATTAAGCCTCAATATCAATATCCATGGGCTACCTTAATGCATAATCCCCACATCACTTCTCATGGACACACCTTCTGCCACATGATCACCAGTTCAATTTTTTTTGTCATTTTTCTCACACCAAGAATGACTTACATGATCCTATAGATTAAGAATGAATGTGACTCCACATGGGCCACTTTAGTTTATAATCCCCATGCCCATAATTTCAAATCAATGTGGGTTTTGATCCCCATCTTCTAAATAGGGTCTGTAGGAAACCTCCTTGTGGTCCAAGCCAAACAAATGTAAACATCAGTGCCCCCTCTTAGGGGTGAACCTCACTGATCCACCCTTGGGGTGTCTAGATCAAATTTAACATGGGATACCTCAATGTTTAATCCCATACTACATTCCTCGTGTCCATTTGGGATTCTAGCCATGTGTAAGACCCAAATCAATCCTCTGAACTACATGAGTTTTTATCCCTATCTTCTATTCAGGGTACTTAGAAATCACCCATGATGTTCAATCCCAACTGATGGTAAATTATGGTGATCCCACCTAGGGATATACCCTTGTGAGGTGACATTTTACCTTTTTGGGAAAAACCCCCATATCCACCACCCTGAGGCTTTTTGATCCATCCACTTGGGCCGCTTGTAATTTTTATACCCAAAATTATCCTGAGATGTGTGCAATTTGATCCTTGTATTCTAAACTATGTACATAAGAATCCTCCCCAATGTCCAATCCCATCATAAACTCCTATATTGGTCCTTTCATTGAGCCACTATGTCTCAAGAGGATCATGCCTTGACTAAGAGGTTACATTTCCTTTAGGTCCCCATCCATGCACTACATTCTCACGAGTTTCTTACATTGGTGTCTCATTTCACCATCACGAACTATGTATAATTTTATTACCAACCACTTGGATATGTATGAATCCTACCTAAAGATCAAGTCTTTCACTCTCCATACTCCATCCAATCCATTATCATTTCCTCCATATCTATCCTGAATCTTACTTAGGCCACCACATCTTAATGAGATCATTCCATCCACATCACCACTACTTCTAGAATCTTAAGAGAAGGTAAACCTGAATACTTCCCAAACCATCCATTTTCATCCAACAAAGTGAAATCCTCTAGTGAAGGGTAGCTATCGATGTGTAATCCCAAAATAAAATTTTCCAAATATATGGGTTTTGATCCCTGTCTTCATCGTAGGGTATGTAGGAAGACTCCATAATGATTAATTCAAACCAATAGAAAACCATGGTGTCCCCCTTAGTAGGGTCCACCTCCTCGGTCCAACCTTAGTGGTCTCTAGATCATCCTCCATGGTGTGACATTTTCCCTTTATGGGATACACCATCTTGGGTCTTCTATTATTGGACGTTCTAATCCATCAATCCTATAAACATTCCCGGAACTCCCTCATAGAGATTTACCCATATGATCCTCCATCATAAACATTATCGATTAGTCTGATATGTTTCTTATACATGTTAAACTCATAGAATACCCCATGTTGAAAACGGGATGCTGAGGAAACCCTCAGGGAAAATGACTCCACCATAAAATACCATTTGATCAATCTTGGATTACTCAGGTTTTCATGCCCTTGAGAAGCACTCTTATGAGGAAGAATACATGTTCTAAAATATTCCATCCCTATACATGCTACTACTTCCCCATGTGACTATATCCCAGACTGATTTTTTCTACCCTAACAAAATGCATTGGATTTCCAAGATAGATGCAGCATAATTAATTGGGGTCCACCATGATATGGGATTAGGAATGAGGTTCCTGAAAAATGTCTTGATCTATAAGGGAGACCCAGATTAGTTTGTAAATTATTTGGAGGAATCAATGGAAGGAGGAACTGACATCCCATCATCCCATTTAGACCAAATAGAAGACATCTCAGAAGAAGTTATGAATAGATCTAACACATGAAAATAGGTAATGTAGGGAAATAATAGGGATCATCAATTCAAGAGAACGATGATGCATGTGTTCCCTAATAGAAATCACCATAAACATTTATATTGATCATATTCTATTTCTTATTTGATAAATGTGTTGATGGACCATTTTGGTGTTGATAATGTGGCTCAGAAAACCTCAAGGAAACTATCACTGAGAAGATTAGGAACAAAGACCATGTTTTGTGTCATGGTTGGAATATGCTGACATACCTTCTTGATTTGTTGAGGGATATGATCCTACATTACGATGGTTTCCATAATTTTCATATAAACATATTGTTTTGTGGGAGAATGAGCCTTTCTATGAGAAACAATTGGAATATTCTAATGACATGTCTAAAAATTGGAAGGATTATGAGTTTGTCCCATGGAATGTTCAATTATCACATGGTGGGCCTCAGTCGGGACATGTTTATGACCCCGATAATGAGCCCTTGGAAAATACCATTGGTCTTTCATAGAAAAAATATGATCTTTACCCAAATAATGTGCCACTATCACATGGTGGTCCATGGTTAGAGAAGAAATATGATTCTTTTATGAATATGAATTACCCACTGATGTAGTCATTTGTTGGCATAAGTAGGAATATGTGACTTCCTTCCATGATCTTATAGAAATTCCCTGGAAAATTTTCTGATAAGAATAGGAGGTACTCCTATGGCTTTGTCCATTCTCACAGGGTTATCCCCATATATAACGGGGATATATGCCTGGTCATAGACCTTTGGAGCATGCTTCTTGACTTATTCGACATGAATATGAGTCTATCTCGAGTCTTGTTTCCTTCTCACTTGGTTATCCATAGCCAGATTAGGGATATGATCTGTATCCTTGTCCTTTGGAATATTCCACCAGACATCTTGGATAGGCATGTTTCTATATCATGATGAATGTTTCTCTCCCACATTGTGAGTCCTAATTGGAATAGAAATATGATCCTATTTTGATGCGTCTTCCATTATAAGAATATGTTGACAATCCTACTGGGTGGGAGAAATAATGTGCGCTTTCTCTGGTACAACCACTATTTCATGATGGTCAAAGTGTGGAACTATCCTATCTTTAGGGATAAGATTATGATCCGATCAATTCATGTAAAATAGTTATAGAATTTGCCAATGGATTTCTATAGCTATTGCTAAAATGTTTTGGTATTTTATCAAAAAGTGAATAAGGATATAATCTTGCACATTTTCAGTCTCCTATATACGATGAAAAATGTATTATATTGAAGTGGGGATATGAAGCCACTTTTTTCCTCCTTATTGCATTGGGATATGATAATGGACTTCAGGAATGGGGGGATGGGTATATGTTTCCCCCATGAATTCTCCATGAATATTCCCATATACTTGTTCCAAACGAGAATGAATACGAGCCTACATGTTGGATCCAACCGAAATATTCCAGAGGTCATTGTTAGTGGGAGAGGATATATGAGCCAACTCATGGGTATCCAGGGCCTTCCTCATCCAATGTTTCTTCATTTATACCTATGAATGGGTTTCATAGGTTGCAACGTGTCGGGTGACACCCTCAATAGATGACTAGTGGGTACCGGTTGGATGGTGTTGGCAACCGTGGTTAGCAGGAGGCCTCTGGGGCACCCCCTGAACCAAAAGTGATACATATTTAAATTCATGGACCACATTTATCCAATACGGAAGGTGGATGTTTTCAAACTATAGGGATAACATTCTGAAGTTGTTGTTTGTGGAAAATAGGGCCACAAGATTGGCTATAGATCTCCCTGAGCGATGCAGACTCACCGGTTTGCATGCTTGGAAAACCTTTCCTTGTGCTCCCTTGTTCGGGATTGTACCATGTTGTTGGTATTCTCAGAACAAGGTGTTTTCCACCTATCATTAGATTTTTCAAGTAGATGATAACATTTTTCAACCCATAGGGGATGCAATTTCAGGTGTTTTACCATAGTTAACACTGGATGATGAAGAAATTTTCATGAATCGAGATGCTGAGGGTAATTACCGAAACTACACAGATGCAAAAGAAAAATGTTACTTATTAGTTAAATATCATATTTATAATATTCTCAATTGAATATTAATGGTTAACATAATTTTTCTTTTATTTAAAATTCATCCATTCTTATCGATTGAACTTATCAAAGAGAGGATAGACATATTTCGTGAGAACCCCTTTCATAGAGGATCATTTGTAATATCAATCTAGACATTATTTTTTATATAGGGTATGAAAATAATTTTTTACTGACACATGATTAACTTACCATTCTTTCATTTTTGAGATTCACAATTGGATTTTTGATTCTATTTGTATACATGGGAAAACAAAATGGCTTGACAAATAATAACCAATAATTTTTTATTAGAGAGATTCATGTCAGGTTCACAATTTTTTTGACAGATCAAGAGATATCATGGAAATAATTGATTATATAGGTTGTGTTGGCATGATACTTGATTGGGGAGGGGGGTGAACTCTTGAAAAATCATTGACATCGATTCGTTAACATTCTAAATGAAAACATCCAATTGTTACCTCATCCAAAACTAGGGATATACGTACATTCCCAGGCTAGGTGGTCGATTAGGGTTTCAGACCCAATGAAACATAGGGACATTCATTTGTCGAGAGGATGGTAGGTCATGATCATCACTCCATTTTGAGGGAAATTATTACATACCCTGGGACTCTCTTATAGATTTAAGATAAGTGCTCTAATCTCTACTAAATTCTAATACGGTATCGTTTACCCTAACAAAAAAATTATATGTTAATTCTCTATATATTCAAAATAAAGTGAATCTCATTGATAGAAAAGGGAACATGGGTCTCATTAGTGAATCCATATGTTTTTATCCAAAGTTATTCATCCATTTCCCTAATGATGCATAATTTATTTATATGCTAAATTCATACAACTAGATGCTTCTGAATATGCTAACATGTAGGAAGGATATTTTATATTCTAAGGAGGGGGTTTATCAATTACAAGAAATCCTACATATCCTGGATATTGTAGGAATCAAACCCCAGGAAGTTTGCTAAACCCACACAGTTTAACATCATGTGAGAGGACATATATATAGAGGAACTGAGGCACTGAATTCTTGAGCTCGAGTCTTGAAGAGACATCCTACATATCCTTGTTATAGCAGGAATTATATTTACCATATTTGGGTGGATTTATCAATCTATTTAGGAATGAGGTAGAGAGATCAACCCATGGGAATAATTGGGTCTTGATTGTTGAAATTTTGGAGACATGGGTATTACATCAAAAAAAATGTCTATTTGAACATGGACATTAGGAAAGCATCCTATGTATCCTGGTTATTGTTGGAATCACAGTACTCATATTTCAATTGATCGAGGGTTACAAAATGAGTCTTCCATTATATTCATTGCATACACACTATGGATGGACAAAGTTATCAAATAATGGGATGCCATGGTATTCATAGAGGTTTATGGTGAAGATGATATGATTATTGAAAATTTTTATTCCCACATGAGCAGTGATCGTTGTGAGAAAACGGGGATCATAAATAATAAATTGCATTTCCTGTAGATGTGGATATTATGTTTGGAGACTTCCCTTAGAATGGTTGATATGGATCTCAAGCATTGTGGGGGATCCTACGTATCCTAGTTATTGAAGGAATTATTGTTATCCTAGTTTAGTAGATCAAGGCTTACACTATGAAATTTCCCTTATTTTCGATAAGTACACATAGATGATGGAAAAACATAACAAATCCAAGTATTCCCTTATTTTCTGGACTATTTTCTTACCTCACATGCATTGATTATCTACCCGATAAGCCTTGATTTCCTGCTTGACATGTCAGAGAGTGCCTTCTTAACATGTCAAAAGATAATTCCCCAATATAGATGACTTTTCTGAGAGATATTTCATATATTGTAAGGAATATATGATGGTTGTAACATGATACCAGATTAATCATCTAGAGGAAATCACAATACCTAGAGGGTTTTTCCCAGAAGCCATCACATACCACATGCTAGCTTTTACAGAGGCTATCACACAATCTCACTGACTTTGACTAGTGTCATTATGAGAGCTCACTAACACGTATTTATGGTTCCTTGAGATTCATTAACACATGTCTCATAGGGTGTCACATGTATCAGTTGACATGTATAGAGTATTTCTCGATACCTCGATGACATTTCGGGGGGATATCACTAGTCTCGTCTAACTTTCTAGATGAACCCATGAGATGTTAAATGACGTGAGAAAGAACTATTACATATGTAAGGTGACATGTATGAATGAAAAAAACATTTGGGTGAAGGACCAGAAGGGATTCATGAGACTAAGGTGGCACACCTCGCGGGGAATGCGTTACATTCTCTGTTATGTCGATAGGACTTCATGTTACCCAAATGACATGTCAACGAAGCATAAAAATATCTTTGAAACATCTCCTAGTGGTTTTTTGTGTCTTGTATGGTTCATGAGAGGTGAAAGAGGGTCATTTAACTTGTTTTTGGTTCAATTATCCCGCCTTAATTCATTTCTATATCCCATATATTGGGAATTCTTTAGTTTAGTTCAAGGTCAGTTTATCTTATGCCCCACAAGATCTAGTATACATGCGAGGTATTACTATCTTGTCCATATATAATTCCCTTGAATGATCTATAAATGAACACACGAAGTTCTCTATTCTTGGTGCATGATCATTTATACTATTCTACAGTATTTTACCTCAAGGGAGACTATCTTGTCTCGAGATCATCCACTCTGATATATCCTCTATTGGTATTGGGTGTACCGATGTGACTGTATATATAAATTAAACCTTCAACTAGAGCATCACGATCTTGTGGTGGTGTTAAATTTTTCTATTGGTTTGGGGAATTTATAGGCCTTACCATCCTTATTGTTCTCCGATTTTAATGGTATATTCAGCACTAATTCAGGTTTGATTTGGATAAGGGATATGTCACCATGTATCTTCATGAGTCTCTTCCATGGAGCATTCTGAGGGTGTCACTGAATTTTTATTGATCGGGAGTGCCTCCCATCAACTCCTCCATTATTGGATTATTTCCAATAAATCAGGACTTGTTAAACCATGCAGTCATGCTGAAGGACTTCCATATTTTCCAACTAACATGTTAGAGGACCAGAGCAAGATCTGTGAATCTATTGAAAGGCCTTCTTTTGATCTTAGGTTACATGAATATAAATTCAATGAGACAAGGATGGTTTTGTGGATGGGCCTTCATGGGATTAGGAAAACTTATAATGGAGTCTCATGGGACCCTGTTCTGGACATCCTTAGTACGAAGAAAGCATTATATGACGGTGAGAGGGTTCCACCTTCTCTATATTTTATTTCCTTAATTTTATTTTACAAAGGTCGTGGGTCATGTGAGATTGCGTGAGTAATGTAAAAGATAATGAATTTTTCTCTTTGTGATGCATCACATGACCGAAAAAGGTCCTATTGGGGTGCGTGAGGATTTCATGTAAAAAACCATCCATTTTTCCCTAGAGAGTCAAAGGGTGTGTGTGAGTTCACCTATACATGCTCGAGTCTCTTCAAAAGATAAGGGTGACATGTTGATGGGATTTTTTGAGACAAGTTGATTATGTATATGGAGTCTCATATTGTTTTTTAGACCACCAAGGCCACTTTGGATGTCTTTTATAACTTTGATAGGATTCTACCTCCTCCCTTTTTATTTCCTTTGTTTTATTTTACAAAGTATTTGGGGTCTTGTGAGTTTTTTTGGATGTTGTAAAGGAAAATTATCCTTTCCATTGGACAAGAATCAAACGATATTTATGACCACGAATGGAATCCTCCATTTTGACATTTACCTATGTTTTTCGATGTATTTTTAAGATGTTTTTGTCAGGCGTTTGTGGATGAAAAACTCTATGGTCTTGGGGAGATTATCTAGATAATGTCATGCAACCACTGGTTGTCCCGAGCACCTCCAAAAGAGGAGGGATTTTTGAAATGGCAACTATGGGATTTAAAATAGTTTATTAACTATGTTTGGAGTCTTATTTTGACCTTATAATGGTCACGTGATCACGAGTCCTTTGAAGGCTCACACGATCGTCAGGTCTTGACCACAATAGTCTTCAATTTTCTTTGAGCGGAAAATAATACCCTTGTTAAGGTATATATTCCATTATGATTTTCATTCTTATTTTGTGGGTGTCACTAATATATCATTAACATTAATTATTTTAATACAAGATGAAAATGGAAAAAACATTAATTTGTACGTACGACCTACCGTCTCCATGAACAATGAACTTCATTTCATATTTATCCCATCTATAGATTGTTAATAATACGTATATAATTAATATATATTATATATAAATCATGTTTTACATTCTATAAATAATTGAATAATTATCTAATTAATATTATCAGGAATAATAAGTCAAAATATGTTTGAAAAATAAAGCAATTAGAACCCAAAATATAAAATTAACATGGAATTGTTAATAAATGGGTAATATAAATTCATTATAAAATAATATATTGTATGATATATATGATTATGGTTCTATGGTAGATTTATAATAAACATATATTTATTATATAGGAGGTTTCAATGATTATGATAAGATTCAAAACATAAGGTGAGGGATTTCTTGCCTCACATTATTTCTGTGAGATATCTATGATAATCAACACTTATTATTGTTTTGTGGTGTATATAATTCCATATGACATGTTATATCAATAATTTAAATTAATTTCTGAAATTAAATGTTTTAATTGATATTTCATTTTCATGGGGATCATGGTTTTAATGTTACTCAAATAGTAACCAGATATCTAGTCTCATTTTTTTCTGTGAGACTTATGCCATATTCACCTCTCATTTCATTGATGTGATGTATATATTACCCATGAATTTATTGTATAATTATTATACTAAAATAATATAGTATTTAAATATCCATTTTATTATATATCATTCATGGGAATTAGGGAAATTTTTTTACAATATCGGTAAAGTAAATTTGTATCAATTTATGTTCTTTGAGACACATGCCACGTTATGCACCAATACTCTTCTACTTGGTGTACATAATTCCCTTTGAAATTTTATATAATGAATAATTTTTTTATGATATTTTAATCTTAATGTTATTTTATCATATCATGTTGATTATTATTTGATGTTACTAATGTGGTAACTGTTTATTGCTAAAATCTCATTGTTTATCTAGAGTGTATATGATTCTCCTCACATTGATGAAATCTTATGACCCATCACTCAATAAAACTAAATAATTTTATTATCATATAGTTATAAATGATATATCTATATAATGGTACCATTTTACACTCTTTGGAACATTATATAATTATGAAAATGTTTTCAAGAACATCTGACATTATTTCTCTCTTCGGTCAGAATCCTGTTTTATTCTCAAACCATGTTTTCTATAAATGACTTAAAAAAGGTTTTTTTAAATTATATCATAATAATATTTTCATTAAATTGTATTTTAATTAAATTTATTTTGTTATAATGTTTTTAAAATGGCATTAAAATCTTATTTTATAATATTTCAATGTTATTTTCAATGAAAATCATTTTTAAATGGATCAAAGATTTAAAAAGTTTTTTTCAAAGAGGAAAGGATATTTTCCTTCAGAAATGTTTAAAATAATTTTTATAATGTTAAGTTACATGATTTAATGTATTTTTTCATAGAAAAAAATTTTCAAATTGATTCGTGTTTTAAAAATTTAATTTTAATGAAAGGTTATTTTCATTAATAAATGATTCATGTGATATTTCAAAATCCTACCCCATCTTAGTTGGAATCCGTTGGTATAGTTTATTCATTACTAGGGTTAATATATTAAGAAACCATTATTATTATTTATTTAAATGGTTTATGTTAATATTACATGTTATTTATTAAACCCATTTCTCTTCCATGTGCAATACCATGATAAAACAATTATGAAACCCGCTTCCTTTCACAAGTTATTCTATGATGATGATATGATTATGAAACCTATCTATCTTTAAAAATTTATGATATTATGACATGTTTATAATACCCATTTCATTTCATGGGTTATGATATGAATTTTATGAAACCCATATCTCTTTATAGGTAAGGATGTATTGAATGTTCTGTTATCTTGTGGAATATGTATGTATGATTTCATTATGTGACGGGTGAGACCTGTATCTCTATCCAATGCATTCAGAAAATAGAAACATTGTATGAACATACAGGGTACATTAGAAGGAATCTTAATAATGAAATAATAGGGGACATGGGAGGGAATCTAGGCCAGAAAAAATAGGGTACACAGGAGGGAATCACATGCCCGAAATAAGACGGTGCGTGGGAGGACATTCGAATACCGAAACCATAGGGTATAAGGGAGGGAATCCCAAGCCCAAAATAAGAGGGTACATAAGAGGCCATACCATGCTATAAATAGAGGGGAATATTGGAGGTAATCCCAAGACCAAAATAATAGGGTACATGAGAGGGAATCCCAAGGCAGAAGAAGGTACATGTGTGATTATCCCAAGCCTAACATGTTAGGAGTGTCTTTGTAGGTAACCTTGACATTTAGTATTCTATGATTATGTGTATCACATTATTCCATGTCTTATTCATATGTTATTATTTCATTTGTTACGTTCCTGTTTTCCTTGTTATACACTTATTTTAAAATGCCAATTTTTATTCAATGAATCTTGATTATGATATTTTCTATGAAGGGTATGTTATTATAATGTTATAATCAGGTTCTCATACCCTTACGCTAATTTTATAATTACATATCTTCCCTGATTACTCATAATGATAATCTGATATCACGCTGTTCTTATGATTTCATTCCTTAATTTATTAAGAAAGGTTTTAAGAAGGTGTAATAAGGGGAGAATATCATTGAGGGAGATTATGAAGATCTTTCTAAATGATAGAAGAATATGCTTCCATGATTTCAAATAAACTAAACTATTATGGTCCTCAAGAATGTATTTCCATGATTAGATGAATATTCATCTAAAATGATGTAATATCCATGAATTTCAACCCTTTTTATCTATATTGAAACACCTCTCTGAAGGTAATAACCTCAAAATCTTGAACAAGTGTCTCATTACAAAACATCCCTCAATTGTGGCTTGACAACATACCCATCCACCCTCAAAAATTGATCACATCTCAATTCATAGGATACGGGGGGAATATATTTGGAAGGAAACCCTCACTATGAATCCCATTGGTTATTATATAAAAAATCACATAGAAGAGCGCCACAGAGTGTAATTACTAGGTTGAATACTAGTTCTATGCTCTGAGATATCTTTAGGATGCAAACCCCACCAGTTGAACTATGATTCACTGCCTATAATATAATTTATATTTAGCACCAAAACTAACACCTGAAACATACTGTGTATTCCCCCTATAATCATTTAATCATCCAAAAAAATTTAAAATTACCTCCAAAGGGATCCTTAACTATTGAAATTCCAATCACATTCCCAATTCTCAAAATAGTCCCTACTTCAGAATTTAAAATTAAACTTTGTTCTATTTTCAATTACTTATAACAATGTTGATCATTACGAACACCAATGCATAATGACACTAGTTCCTAAAGAACCTAAAAAATATTTTCAATTTTATTTTTTAATTAGAAGCTGATTCCGCTACTCATTCAACATCATGAACTAAATTGGGTG
This sequence comes from Viscum album, assembly GCA_963277665.1. Lineage (NCBI taxonomy): Eukaryota > Viridiplantae > Streptophyta > Magnoliopsida > Santalales > Viscaceae > Viscum > Viscum album. The sequence continues at coordinate 929,435,783 of OY728141.1, read as the reverse complement.
TTTTTTCATAACATGTGCACTCTACTCAAATACATCATCTTTTAATCGGAAATCCATTTCACAATATTAAAAAAAAGGTTGTATCCTGAACAATTAACCTAAATCAATTTCCACCTCAATGTGTCAGTTTTCATAGGAAAACATTATTCAGTCCTCCTATGTATGAATTTTATCCTAAATTACTTAGTATCATAAAATGAAACACCATCATTATAACCCAACCATAATTATTTAATTTAAAAAAACTTCAATGAAAACATATTAACACCCTCCCTAATATAAAAACCATACACTAATTATAATTATATATTTATATAGTAAATTACAAAAACCTACCATTGCACCTTTTGTTAAAGAATCGATGAACCTTTGATCCAAATCACACTTAGATCACACCCATTCTGAGTTAACTACCGACACCCAAAATACATCCAACACCAAAATTGAATCACAAATTTAGCATTATATATAGAACTAGATAAAATCATATCTAATTGAAAAATAAAATCCTAGTGAAAAATTTGTTGACTTTAAACTAGTTTCATAGCATCCAAAACCGTTCCAAAATAAGGGTTATTCACCTTTGGCTGATACAGGCTCCCAATATAGAAGTAATCTTATATTAATCCTAAAAAAAACTCCTAATCATTAAGGCCAATCCATAATCCATTATCAAATTCAATAGATGAAAATGAGGAAACTTCTTATACCAATGTGGTACTAATAAGCATATACTGCCTCCCATTCCATTAAAATAAAAAAACCACTCTTTAAATTCTCTACATTCCCTCAAAATATTGTCCATAGCCAATAATAACCAATGGTTCTATCCCCACCATATAGATTCCCTTAGACCACATCTTGATAAAAACACTAAATACTCACTTATATCGATCATGTTTCACTCTTTCTGAGCCATGCTTGTCCCATTCCTGACATCCCCAATAACATACTATTATTATATCGACTATACAATAATGCTTGAATCTAGAAAACAATTTCTTCTCCTACCACAAATGGGGAACTTTCTATTATCAACCACACCTCGAGTTGCAATTCCATTACCGTCTTACAAAATTTATTGGTTCTTGACCCATAATATAGTTTAAAAATACACCTTTTCCTGAATGAGATCCTAACTAAACACATACCAACTATTCATTCCCCATGAATCACCAAATAAATCATTACTAAGAGGTAAAAAAATCATCACTCCATCACATAGGCTCCCCCGTTTCACTAAAAATTTTCAAGGGACCCATTTCAAACAAATTCCTAAACACCATAATAAAATATGCACTTTATTTATCCACTGTGAGCCTATCTTCACACATTATGGATTTCTAAAAAAATAGGACAACAAAGAGACTTATCCTTACAAAGAAAGCATAAAATCTAAAGAACCCTCCCATTTATTATTTTTACACTATCAATATTGATCTCATTAAAAATAGATATAAAAAATAATATTAACCAATTAAACCACTAAAATCACACCTCATCTAGTCACATATTATATCCATATATCACATTCATAATCAACAAACCATACATTCCAATCATGTAAACATTGAATAAAAAAACACACTTGGTTCTTCTTTTCTAAAAATCCCTATATTTCTCACATATTCAAAGGAAAACCATATGATCATAAACCAGCTTAGAACTATTAAAAATACAATAAATGCATACCCATTATCTACCAGTCCTAGATCAAACCATAAAAGTCTACACATCTTAATCCAATTAAAAACTATACCGCAAAAAAATAATCTTATCTATCTAGTTATCCAACCATATAACTAAGATAACGATATGAAAAGAACTCTCAATTATTTATATATAATATTCCCAAGGATTCCCACATTACTTTTACAAACCCTCTTAAGGGTACCCAACCCACCACGAATAATTTCACCCATTATTTACCATCTCTTAGGCATAACTCATCTATGTCAACCCATCACTAGGTTGTCAACTCATTGAGTCCACCTATTGAGGGTTACCATGCATCACCTAGTCCTAGGGACTGTACAGTCATAATTGATGTTCACATTACCGCACTCCAGGATCCAATGCTAAAATGAAAAAATTACATATATATGTTGATACCAATAGAGACTACCAGAATATAACACACATATATTTTACATCCTTTTCTTAACATAAACATTATGTCTCATAAGTTTACACACAATCCCTAAACCCAAAAAATTAATGCATTTGGATATTAATGAAGTGGTATTATTACATCACACAATGAATTAAAAATTTCTTATAATATTCTCCACTTTTCTATCGTTATAAATAATTTTTAGATAATTCGATGATTCATTTCCTGGGCAATGAAAAACAATAATGGTATGAACTCAGATGCTCAGTGAGGGTAAAAATAATAGATAAAAACCAATTATCATAATTTATCATAAGTCAAACATATGGATATGGGAACATAATAATGGTTAAAGGACTTATGATAAGATAATAATATCCAATCAGATGCATAACATAAATTTTTAGTTATGTCTTGAGGCTTTTGGCACAAATATGACATTTGTCATAGGAGTGAAAACTTAAGTCAATATTCTAGAATGATAAGAAAATATCATAATGAAAAAAAATATTGAATGAAATAGAATTAATAACATGTTATAAAATTAACCACAATGACATTTACCACATAATGAACTAGGATAACCATAATTCCATAACATAGTCAAATTGGTCTAACAACCCTTTTACAATTTTGGTCATGTGCTACTACTCGTGTGCACTTTTGGGATTGGGATAGTACATGTGTAGAATTTTGGACTTAGGATACTACCCATATAATATTTTGAGCATGGTTTACTACCAATGTACCCTTTTGAGCTTTGTATTATTCATATGTACTATTTTGAGCTTAGGCTACAACTAGTGTACCCTTTTGGTCTTGGTATACTACTGGTTTACCCTTTATGGATTGGTTGACTAGAAATATACCATTTAATGCTTGTGATATATAAAATTGTAACCATACAATTAGAGGGATATGTTAGGCCCTCAGATCATATAATTATAAACCACATATATGTGTAATACATATACATGAAAACAATCATAATCCAATCACGACTTAGTTAACCCATGAGATTGAAATGGACTCCATTAAAATTTCCATAAGTCGTTATCATAAGTCAAAAAATAAAGAAGGTAGATGGTATTATTTTTTAATATACCAATTAAAGCATATAAATCATCAATAGATGTTGAAATAGATAAAAAATCACTTTTATATGTGAATAAGAAAATTTCATTGAAAAGTTAGAAAAAAATAATTTTCAATTGACAAGTTTTAATTTAAAATAAAAAAACAAATATGATGAAAACCGTGATATATTATGTAGGAATATTATTAAATGAAATTGACAGTGGTACTGGAAAAATTAATTCATATGGAATTTTTTTTAAAGTATAATACTTTCAGACATTTGTAAAGAAGGTAAAAGAAAGTAGATTTGTGGCCTTATATAATCATTGAGGAATAGAGAAGGATATCTATAATGTAATATAAAGAATATGGACATAAAAGAGTAATATTATTGGATAAAAAGAAGATAAAAGGTCATATCCATTTAAAAGTGACCGTTTAGTTTCATATTGAATAATAGGATGGGTAAATCATAATAGGACATGTAAACCTCCAAAATATCCATAGAATGAAAAATAGATTGGTCTAAAGAGATAAAGAATATATCTTTTTTCTCTACATTGGAGTTTCGGAATATACAATATTGATTTTAATGAAATGTAAAAAATAAGAACTTATAGATTTGGTTAACTATAAATGAATATCCCCTGAAAGAGAAAACTTCAGATATGATTTTACATCACTAGAGTTTTATTAAAAATATAATGAAATATATAAGTAAATAATTATATAAACCACAAAATATAAAATCGGGGTGAATATGGAATATTTATCAAAGAATCAAAAATAAGATGAGGGAACCCTTATATTTACTCCCATCTTCTAAGAATGTTCTTTAACCTCTATGTTGAAATCGATCATTCTCATGAAGTATTTCTTGAGAATGAATAAACCAGGGATCCTTTCTGTAACTAGAGGCTTCCAAAAATTGACTAATACTATGAGGCATAAAAATTGGTAAGGAATCTCGAGGCATATGATGAAATATAGTGGTTTTGTATCCTGATCGATAATGTAAACACACCTGAGGTTGGGTGGGTTGTGTGTGTGTGGCGGGGGGGGGGGGGGTGAATCAGGTGTCGCAAAAATATTATTATTTTTTCCTTTTTTATCATAACCAATTTTTTATTTTAACTCATTTTCATAGTTAATGCATTCTTTGATATTGTTATATATTACTCATCTTACCACTACCACATGAAATAAATATATGTAAACAATGATCAACACATGATATTTTTATATGGTTAATTCTTGTTGTTGGAAACCTAATTTTTTTCATGTCAACTCCTATTATGTCAAATATTATCCACTATAATGAAATCAATAATAATAGGCAGAGTTAGATGGGTTACATCATATAACCAAGGAAATATATATTACACAGAAGTGGGTTGACAATATTATGTAGGAATAAAATTTTCTACACCTAATGATGGTTTAGATTGACATGCCATTAGTTTATATTCATATCATCCTTCCTCCTATTAAGATAGATCTTTACTCGAAACTTGGTGGAGCTGCACCAATAATATCAGATATATTTCATCACCTCCAAAAATTTTCAACTGGAATAATGTATTAAAATAATGGACATGAATCGTCACATATAAATTTCCATATATTATAGTTCTCTAAATGTATTTTTATTACAACTAACCAATGTTCTCAAAAACTAAAAGGCTCAAAAAAATAATTAGGACATGAACTGAATTTTTATCTGTCCACTTTTTTATTCTTTTTTCATGTAAAACTTCTTGCTGTGATCAACTATTTTCTTCTTATTCACTATAGGTTCTGTTGGATTCAAACCTTCTTCTTCTTCTACTTATTATTCATCTTCATGAATATATATATATTTTTTATCAATTTATTGTAGTTCTCACACACACAAATTATAAAAATGGATCCATCTCATGAATATAATATCTTTAGAATATTGAAATTTTGGAAACACAAAATACCTTTACACATCGAAATATTTCTTATTTTTTTCCTTTTTTTATCTTCTAAAAAATCAGAGTATAACATTTTGTAATTCAGGATGACCTATACACATAATATAATTACCTTTATATATGTTCATATGACCATTAGTTAGCCATCAGAACTTTTGTTTTACTATTACATAGTTCCTTGATACCTATACAGAACAACCCTTCCATTCAGCATTTCCCTAATATTTTGGTAACCATTGAAGTATATTAATGGGGTCATCAATGTTTTTTATTATTAATGTTCTATATTAAAGACTTATTCTTAAATTAGAGTGTTAAAATAAAGTCATAAGTTCTCTATGAAGTCATAGGATGATCTCAAAGTCATTTGGTGGAGTGTTATTATTAGGATTAACACAAATTATGATTTATTGTAATAATGCTTCAAATACATACACTCAACACCTAAAGACTTGTGAACACAATTTTTTCATGTGAATCTATAAGAAAATACATTTATTCAGGAATTAACTATTTCACAATGAACTCTAAAAATTTTAGATTCTTAATGATAGATTTGAATGAAATTAATATTTAAAAAACGATTCTCAAACTTATTAAAATCATCTCAGAACTACCTCTGATGATTATTCAAATTATTGAAATAATAAAAAACTAATTTAAGATCATTTACATGGTGTTGTAGTATATAAACCACTAATAGAAAAGTTTTATATTGGACTTATGTAATAAATCACCTATAGCTCTTCTCAAATAAATCATGAGCCATATCTATTCAACTCAACTCACCTTTAGACATTATACAAAATGAATCACCTATAGATACTTAAATATTTTCTATATTATTGAAGTTTGAGTTTTTTTAGAAACCCCCCACGGGATACTCTATAATAATATTAATATTCAATTTACACCATTTAAACACGAGTAATATAATATGTAAATAAGGTTGATCATCCAATCACTCCTTGTCATTACAAATAAAAATGAGATAATTTGTGAACAAAAATATTCTTTTTTTGTAAGTCTGAAAAGGTTAGAACTCTTCATGTAGGGCTATATTTTGATTTTAAAAGTCTATAAACCTTGTTCAATAATGGTATTATATCCCTTTTTAACATTAATAATAGATTTTTTATACTTTTTTATTTTAAAAAATGGATCACTAACATTTTTCAGCATTCTATTTCTTTTGAACAAACTCTAACTGATCTAAAACTAGGGTAAAATAAACACTATGAACATTCTAATGTTTAGTCATGGGTGTGAATTTATGATTTGATGTATAATTTTAGATCATGATCTCAGTGTTTATTTACCATTATAATTCATCATCTCTTCCAGCTGAGGTAATCATGTGTGGACACTCATGAAATGGGAAGAAAAAAATCTAAAAGTGGAGAAATGCCCAATGTATGGGTATTATTTTATATACAACGAAAGGGAAGAGATGTTGGAAAAAATAACATGTATAATGTGATATTACAAAGGGAATTCAATCACCTGACCATTATATGGTCATCAAAATGGACTAAGAATTGTGAATAAATAGCAGGAGATCATGAAGACTCCCTTTGTGAACCTATTATTTTACGAAGGCATCCAAGACACTAACTGATCATGCGGATGTTTCTAGAAAATTTCCTCCCCACCATACAACATGTCAACTAGTGGGTGTCTGACGATAATACAAAACCCATGTAAAATAAAGTGTAAAAGTATGTAGAAGGAATAGAACTTATGGAGTCACTAATCATCATGATATTACCCCATATAGTGGGAAAGATACCTCAAAGACCCTAGTAACATGACCACCTTGTCATGAAAGAGGATACTGACATGTTACCTCTAACATGTGAATTGTTTTAAACATGCAAAGTCAATTTTTTGCTCCCCGATATTCTCTATAGAAAAGAAGATGATGTTTCCATGACAATACGTGTGCATCATTGTAAGACCCCATATAGGTCAGGTGATGCATCACAAATAAGTAGTGTGATTTTCATTGAAAATACTTTCATGATCAGTGAGATCTCATAACCTTAAAAATAAATAATAGAATAAATAGGGGGAAAAGATATAGGCATGTTTCAGAATAAGGATACACTATCCTTTATGTGAATGGTGTCATAAGCCCCAGGTGATCACCATTGATCATGTGATACCCTCTCAACAAGCTATCATGATCTCCTAGATTCCCTTGAACATGATGGAATAATATCATGCTAGAACCCATGGAAAACTAGCATATTCTAGATATACCCCTTGACATGTCTGTATGATCTCGTGAAAGCGCTAATGATGAGATTCCTTTGTCTCATAGAAGACACTAGAAAAACCATATTTGATCCCACAATTGACTATCCATATGAATCTAAATTTCATGAAGATTCGTAGACATTTTAGCTTTCCTAAGTGGAGGCTCCTTGACATGTCTACATGGGCAAGAATAATTCGTTGTTTGGATGAAGGCCAATAAACAAGGCAATGATGAGACATTATTACACTCAGAAAAAAATCATGTGATTCCCCTAGATGAATTATAATAGGAAATCATGATGCGCATGAAACCTAATAAATCCAATGCATCCAGCCCAAATCGGAGAGATGTTCCAGGAAATTCGGCATATTACTGGGGTTTTGAGGCCTATATATCTCCCCCAATCATCATAAAATATCATCCATGGATTTAAAATCGATCTCACATGGGTGCCAAAAAACAGAATTCCCAGAGAATCCTGTTATATGATCGCGAAGGTATTCTACCAGGTAAAATTAATGGAATGAATTAAGGTATCATGAACCATGAATAGTAACATCATATGATCAATTTTGACCACACGATGGACTTCTATCATAGAATTTGGGTCATGTGAAGGAGTCTCCACATGTCATCTAGGTCACATGAAACTAAAATAATCAATCATTGGAAAAACCTAAGGAACATATGAAATAAAGTATGAAATTAAGACTAAATGATGGAAGACTCGTGAGAATACAGATTCGTGATCCTCATGCGCTTCACATGACCACTCCAGAACTTGTGACAACAAGAGTATATGAATCCCAAATCACGCGATGCTCACTAGACATGTAAAAGAAATCATGAGATGTCCTTTAGACATGTCATGAATATTTCATGATTCCCCTTGATCATTATACCCTAGTCTTGAGAAGTCTTCTAGGATCACCAGCCAAACCATACGATGTCCTCCATACATGTCTCCCTAAATCATGTGATAAAACTCGGACATGTCTACTAGACCACACAATAACAGTAGGAAATGTCAACCAGTTCTTATGATGACACTAAGGAATTTTATCCTTTATCAAGTATCGCCCAAAAAACATTTCATCCAAGTTCTCATGACATCCTTTGAACAAGTAATCCATATCATGTACATGTCAACCTTAACCTTGTGATGTCCTCGGGACAAATAAACTAGATCATGAACATGTCAGTCGTGATCACATGATGCTATTTAGAAATTTCATTTAGGTTATGTGACATCCTATATGCATGTCAAAAAGATCCTATGATTATATTTAGGCATGTTTTCTATGAAATAAGGGCATGACCAAACATCATTAAACATATCAAATAAAAAATCAAACCTGTTAGGAATGCAAATAGGTCATGTCAAATGGAAATCTCATGACATGAGAACATATCTAGTCGTAATACTAGGGAATAATCAGTGTGTAATACCTAATCAATGTTATGATATGACTACCACCACATTTGGGAAACCTCATTGTGTAAGCCCAGATCAATGGCCAGATATTACTACCCTCATACTATGGTAGTTATAGTGTTTAATCCTAGGTAAAATGAACATTGATAACTATGATCCCTACTATAACTAGGATATGTACAATTCCTTCCTATGGAATGATCTCAAATAAGAATTCACCCTAGTGTATATCCTTCAATATCTCCAACAATCCAACCATCGAGACCCAATTAATCCTATGGGTTGGTCATTATTCCCCATCTACCAGTGGATTGAGATGGAAACCTCAGTGTATAAGCCACAATCAACATAACTTGGATTAATTTTTTCCTTACCAGAAGTATGATAGATATGATTCATTCATAAGGCTCAAGAACCATATTAAACATTCAATGGAATTTCCCAAAACACATGTCCTACGTCCTTATATAGTGAGACTGATTATTTATTTTCCCTTATATATCAAAACGATTATAAATCATGTGGGATTAATGATTTTTGATGGTCACATCATTTTCATCATGAATCTCCACCAGCCATGGTATCCTCAATGTTTAATACCCAATCAATTTCATGATATAACTACTCCTGTATAATGGAATCTACCTTATGGTATGTCCCAAGGGAATGACCAAACTACTAAAACTCTGATTCCTTCCATATCTAGGATATGTAGGACACCTTCCTTAGGTTAATGATCAATACATACTACCTATGTTCCCTCATATTTTTCCTTTATATATGATGTTAAACTACTCGGGATTAATTAACTACATGTATTTTGATTCCTGTTATAAACAAGATATGTATGATGTCTCATAATGGCTCAATCTAGTCCTCAAAATATTAATCACCTCCTTTGATGAAAAAAACTTCCAGAGATCCTATTTATATGGAAAAAAATATAATCTTCTGAACCATTAATGGGAGATAGATGAGGATCCACAAACACATATAGATGGGATAATTAATAGGTATTCCTTTACATAGGGATGGATTCAAAACCTAATCATTTTTAGGGAAACTGGTCCTATATCAGTATTATGAAGATATTATTGAACATATTTGAAATCCATAAGAGAGTATTGAAGTAAAAAAATTCCCCCAAAAGGGTTTTATGGGAAAACATCCCAACTAATTGGACAATGTGAGTTCCTAGGTTCCATTGGTTCTAAAACCCCATTTAACGGCCTTCTATAGAAAGGGTAGTCGATACCTAGTTATGGATGTGGGAACTATTGGGAGATTCTCTAGAAGATAAACTTGAATGGTGATCCTGACATGAATGATTGAAAATACATACCCCCCACAATCAACACATTGAGATATTTTTTCCCTTCCATATGGGTGATCCATGCATAATACATTTCCTGAAAAAACAAAAATGTTGAATCCAATATGAATATCATAAATTGGAAAATGATGGGTTTACCTTGAATCAGCCAATTCTGTTTTAATATCCAATATAAAAAAGGATAAACATACATGAATCATTCAAATGATCATCTGATCCTCTAATGTCGGGGTGCTCATAAAATAATTCCACCCTCATTATGTTAAGTCCATGTGAGTTGAATGGTCGAACCAGGAATTAGAAAGGAAATTTTTTTACACCTACTAATCTAATTTAGCCAGAATCATGTATATAATGATGAATTAATCAATGAAATTGTTCCATGTTTCCTTCTTGCCTGCATATATTTCTCTAAAAAACAACTCCATATCATGAGATCATGGATTCATATTATGACTATTTTTGGGAGAATTAGATAAAAATACAACCCCTAAATTTCATAGAAATGACCTCACCCACCTAACATGTGTAGATAAAAGAGTAGAATGTAGTTATCTTAGAATACCATTTACATGGTATGATCCAAACTGTTGAGGCTTCCCCTGAGAGTCTTTGAAAAATAAAAATGATGAGTGTGCATCATCCAAAGAATGTTGTAGATAATTCAAAATCAGCCATTTCCACCAATAAGAACTTCAGAATCAAATCCCCAGAGCATGAAAATCCGTACTTCTATTATATGATGATGTTGGATCAAGGATTCAACTATGTATCACTTATCAATAAGGATACCTTGAGGAGGGATCCTATCATCCGTCGTCATTAGCTCCATCCTAACGGTACCCGTTAGTCGCCTACTAATGTACCAACCAACACACTGCCATATATAATGCCCATTAACATGCAAAAAGGAAGAAACATTGGGAATGGAATGTCATGGAAAACTAAGAGTGCACTCATATCCCTAATCCAACTAAAAAATATTGTCATCATATTCCAGTGATATCCAGTGAGTAAGATCAAATCCTCGTTCACTCGAAACAAGTCAATGGGAATAATACTAAAGGAAGAATGGGGGATGCATGTATACCTACCCTCATGCATGATGTCCATTGCTATATTTTAGTGTAATAAGGAGAAATGAAGTGGGAATGTTTCCATAATTAAATTGATGATATTTACCAATATATAGTGGGGAGAGAAAATTCTTATGCTTACATTCCATTACACACATTTCTAAAGATCCATTACATTTGAGAACTAGTTGAAGAAATATTTTGACATATTCCATCACAAGTACAGATATAGGGTTAGGAAAATATTCTATCCATAAAGTAGGTAAAGAACTAAACTCTATTCAGAATGAAAAAGTGGTTTCTCCAAAGAAAGAAACATTTTTTTCCCATCCAATACAATTTTCAACAAATTCCAGTAAAGGATGTGGCATCGAACCAATCTAATATTCAAATTCCAACTGGGGATTACCATGTGAGAGAGGAATATACCTTAAGATAGGGTAACAGTTCTATAAAAAAGTACTAGAAGTATAATCTAAAAACAAAGGATCAATCTCATACCCCTATTCAGGCCAGGGCATATCAAGTGAGAGCGACAAATTCCATGGTTCAAGATCATACTCTTATCAAAAAAGGCCAGTGACATATTCCAATGCTTAGTATCAGGCTCATATCACCATTCCAACTGAGTATGACCATGTGAGAGCTACACATTCGATGTCATTATCTCATACTACTACTAGTGATTATACATATCATATTAAAGTAGCTCATGGTATCCAGGATCATATCCTTCTTATGATAATGAATTAATTCACCACCATCCTTCTAAGGTTATACATGATGAGTCTCATATACCTTCTACCGTTAGGGAGTTTGATCACCATATTCCTATAGGGAATGAAAATTTTAAAGGGGATTATATCCCTACATAATCTAGGGTTGACTAAAATATTATCGTGACCACCCAGAGGTAGGATTATATTTCATCCGATAATGAAGAATCATTTTGGAATATTCCAGTAGCTTCCCCAAAAAAATATCATACACCGATATCAATATATTTTTATCAATATATTCTGGAATAATTCATATAGTAGACAGATATCCCATTATAATCCCAATAGGCATGTTAGCATATTGTAAACAAAATGAAAAATGAGCTCATATTTTTATTTTTCTCAATATTAGTGTCTAAAAAGTTGTTTGAGACAGATTTTTAACACCCCAGGGTTCCAACAACTCTTCAACTAAAGAATATGGGAATCATTATGGTGAGATTCTTCCACGTGGTAGTGTGGAGATAGATCTTATGGACTCAATGCATGACATCCCCTGTAGTCAACCTTCCCAGGATGATATATCCAATGGATAATAAAATTATACCCTTGCACAGAACCCTCAATATAGAGATTTTATAAAAACTCACACTCCATCACATATAGAGATTCTTGAATCATCGGGGGCCCCAATATATTGTTCCCCATCAACATCCAACAAGACTCTACTCTGATCAGCATGAGACCCCATGAAGGACCTTATATGGTCTGACCAAATGGAGGCATGTAAGTCTAATGGTTAGGTGGTAGATATTGGAATATAAGGAGATTTAGTTGGAGAAAACCTCCCAACCATGTTTTGGAATATCACCATATCTAATCGTGAGATCTAAATTATCTAGATAATGAGTGCATGCCTTATCAATAACAAAATATATGGGATACTCATCAGCTGATGGAGGGTACACATCTCCCTTATTCATGATTTGAGTATCACCTTAAGACTACAAATACACTCTATTTTCAATAGGATATGACCACATTTTTCATTGACTGGAACCTAGGATTTGAGGAAAATAAAAAAATCCTACATAGTATTTTTCTCCATATCCTGAAAACTCTTGAATGATTGATTTCGAAAGCATTATTAGAATTATTTATATGAGGATGGGTGAAATATAAATCAGTTCAAATCACTATTTCCCCAAATAGAATAATCCCCTACATATTGGGTCCTATAATGTCATAGCCTCTTTAGAAATCAATAGACTGGATATCATGCAGTCCAATTGGGCATTACAAAAGAATTCCCCTACCTCAATGGTGCTAAGACATCCCGAATAGAGGAAGATTATTGCCAAATAGTCTTTGAACTAGACCCCTCAAAACAATGGAAACACATTTCACACACTAAAGATGATTTTACGATCATCCCAGAAACTTCCTTTTGAAAGTCACTCCCATCATAGGATTCCATTTGACCTAGCTCCTACATGAGCATCATTGTGACATATCAAATAGGTCACAGTAGAAGCTTCCATAACAACCATCTAGGAATGAACCAAACCCACCAATCTAGGGTAATATCTACCACAACTTACAACCTAAAATCATCAATTCTTAATAGTATTCCATTTATATTATTAATACATTCAAATCGGCCCCAACACACTGGTTTTGGGGATTTTTTATCTCAATCACCTTAACAAGGTTAATTAGTGATGATGTGGGTTCTAGGGAAATCAACATCAGCTCTAGATCAACCTTATCCCACTAGGTTGGGGCATTTATACCTCAATTTCAATCATTATAATAATGAATTCCTTGATTATAATCATTTACTCTTTAAAAACATGACCATCCAAAGCCATATTGTTACCCAAAATAGGACCCATACCGCAGGGCTAGGGACAATTTCATCATCATCTTCACAAAAGAGGGAATCAACCTTCCCCAAGATGAGAGGTAAATATCAATGGTTGGAACCCAATTTGTTCCTTCGGCCATTAGAATAAACTGTAATATTCAAGTAACATTCAACAATCATGACTAGAAACTCTTTTAATGTCACCATTCATAGGCCATGGTGCGAGTAATGTATTTTTAAGTAAATCAAACCCTTATAGGGTTGCAAGCCAATATGGTATGATATGACCAAGGCCGTGAGATATGCCCCTAATGGAAGCAGTGTAGAATCATCATGTCACACTAAGGGCAATGAGACAAAAACTATTTCCCAATAAAACTCTTTGAATGGTGTCATAGTCTACACAATAGATAATGTGGATAAAAATATAGATGTAAAGGGACACAATAAAAAAAATATACCCTAATAGGTTGATCTGGATGCACCCACTAATTCTATATGAACCCCATAGCAAGGGATGGTCCTAAACATGACACCTCTGAATATGGATTTCTCCCTCCATAGTGTAACACTACTATGGAAAAGGGGAAATATGTGGTCAAATACCACTCATCACCTAGAAGAGAAAAAAATTCCATCAATGAAGGTGATATTTTCAAAATATTAGAATGAGATACACATTCTCAATCAAGTCAATAAAGATATACTAAAGGGAAACATTCCCAATGGATATCATATTCAGGATGAGATGAATATTCATCCTCACACTTATCAAGAAAGTATTATTCCATAATAAATAGTGTAATATATGTTTTAGACCATATCTAGATCCTAGAATCCGATCTACATAAATTAAGAAGTCAAAAATGATCATGAATTACCTCCATTGTGTCAAAAACCACTCCCTCCATAGGGAGATCACTGAGTCTTATAAATGATTTACAATAAATGATAAATTATAAGTGGTCCAACTGATCAAACCCCACCCATGTGGATTTAAGGTTTCTCAAGAAGAGTTACCACCAAAACTATACAACGCCATCAAGTACCTATATACTCTAATGAAATCCATGGAAGGGGGATGTGCACCTGCACAGCTTGGGAAAATACATTTCTTGAATGGGTGAATGAAATATTTCCCCACCCAGTTTCAGTAATTCTACCTTATCCAACATTAATATCATAACATTCCCTAAACATCATATCATGCACTGTGTGTCCTGATGCTGTTCGATGATGGTCCCTAGGGATCAACAGGGGGAAACCAAGATGAGGGTATTTGTATAGACTCTAATAAGGCCAACCATTTTTGGATACAATAGTATTTTAATATGATATGTTTTAGGATTGGAAGACCTTTATCATCAATTCCTTTACTAATTTTTCTCCCTAATGAGGAAAAGAAAAAATGTTGACTTGACGAACTGTAAACAATGTGAAAATGACAGGGTGTATAACTTCATATAAATATGGAAAGGTTTATCTAATTCATGTTTTACACCTCTCTCATAAAATATATTTCTGGTGTTCTATATCGAAAATCTCCCAGATGAACTACATACACCTCTTATCCTAATTAAATATCATGGTGGATTTTGTGAGTTTATAGAAATGACATTTTTTGGAGGATTTCATGTAGTATACCTAAGCTAAGTATTCCCTCAACTCAATAGCATTTGGAAATATATAGACAAGGAAGAAACGTTATTTAGTACCCTCAATCATGTAGAAGCTCCTGTTCAAGAACTTAGTCAGATCCTAAAACTCCAACCTCTTATTATTGAGTGGAAAAAACAATAGAATCATGCTTGACTAGAAAAAAAGACATTAGGTTCACCCAGAATTTGTGGAAAGGTTGAAAAAATCACACTCCTTCCAAAATTAAAAATCCCCAGGTTGTTACCTTAATAACATGGAAAATATCCTTGTTAGGCTTCCATAGTCCATAAATCCCAATGAGTTCAACCTTATTTATCATCCCCACTACTTTCGGTTCCATTAATGGATGGTTCAGAACATACCATATTGATTCATATTCAAATGAATCCTCTAAAGCATGGTCGATTCCGAAAAGTTGATGTTAGATAACCCCCTATAATAGGTTACTTTCATAATTGTTTCCCATTTAGAAAAAAATGGTGATTGAAAAAATGTTCTGGGTAGGCGTGGAAAAAAGTTCAATAAAAGGATTACTTGAAAGAAAGTTGACAAAGCTCATACCCTCATAGAGAACAAAACTGAATACCAATAATAGTCTTTTCACATATATTGGTAACTTTAGACCAACCTCCCAATGGTCAATGCCACCATAATTCATTGGAAGAGAAAGAAAAGGATGTGTCATACTCAACTCTGACGTAGACTATGACTCTTGTAGATTTATTTCATTTAATATCTAAAGCATGGACACTACTCTCACCAAAAGGATACCTATTTAGATGAAGAAATATTCTTCTAATAGGGAAATTCAATATATAGGGTAGAAGCCTTATCATATGATGACTATACCACCATGTATGAGTTTTTTGTACTTGATTTGGGATATAGAGGCCAAAGGAACTAGAGTTGAGGATACATAGAATAATGAAGGTGTGGTCAAACCCTATATTTGAAATATGTCCCTAGAGAGAAAATATATGAAGAAGAGACTTATGGTAAAGCACGCCATTATTCCCAACAGAGACCTAGAGGTATCCCAGAATCATCCTATGATTGTATCCTCCCATTAACCATACACGACAGTCTACTAGGAGTGTGATTATCTACTTAGCCAAGAGAAAGGTTAAGGATATTGAAATATATAACACTAGAATAAGATTATTCCTCAACCTATGCATAATAAAAAGTCCCATGTATTTTAAAATCCTCATCTACTGATCCACATAATGAAGATAAACCCCACCCCAAGATGTTACAAACTGAAGCACAAAAGTATGACATTCTGAAATAGTTGGTAGTTGTCCCAACCAAACTCTCAATCACATATGCTCTCCATATTTCAAATGAAATACCAGATTCATTCATTAAAGCCCTCCATATCCTATTATAATTTTCTATATAATTCATTACAAATAAGGATTATCAAGTGGAAACCATTATATAATAATTCCATATCGCCATCTCGTTCATAGAGAAAGATGGGGAAGAGGACATCCAAGGACACATCAAACATAAAAATGTGTTTGGTAAACTTGATAATTCCAACATCCAAAGGGATTTGATTGAAAATGATTCTGGGATCAATCTCACCCCGATTCGGACCCACATATGTTTAGGTTATAGTGAAGAGGAATTGGCTCCCTCAAAGCTAACCATTCCATGTTATGATATGATTTAGAAAATTCTCTTATGAGTATCACTCTCATATATAACATCAATGTTTTGGTTATCCAGCAAGACACCACATACAATGTCCTTCTCAGAAGGCCTTGGCTCCACAACCATGTGGTGTTACCTTCAACATTACATCAATTTTTGAAATACCCCAGTGATAGAATGGCCGACATACCTCATGGTGAAAACTCCCCCTTCAAGACTTGTGAAGCCACATATGCTGAGGCAATTTTCTAAATAAAGGAATGAAAACAACGAATAGTGGATGAAAATATATAGGTTATAGTCCGAAATGGCTAGGGGATTTCCCCTTAAAATCCCTAGAGGGCACTTGAAAATGATTCTCTGGTACCCATAAGTCTACTTGAGGCAATAGACCTAATCCCAAATATCCAGGCCCCTCATATCCCTAGTGGATGTGTCAAAGAAAATCTTCTCTATAATCTCTCCATAATGACTCCTATATTATGGGAGGTAAATGTCTCGTCCCATGGACTCTCTCATCCTAACAATGATAGTGATGCACTAAGATTTCATATCTCATATAAACATTCCTCCATATCCTCAGAAGTTGAAGAGGAATAGGATGACCGTAGGAATTACCCTCCCACACATTAAGAAGGCATCTTCACCTCCATAGATGACATCAGGTAGGTAAAATTGGGAATAGAAAAAGACATGTGGATTAAAACGGATGGTGCTACCATGCCTATCAAGGAGTAATAGATGTATATCTCATTTGTATGGAAACATTGATTTGTGTTCACTTTAAATTGTATATAAATTATGAAACTTAATCTATATGTTGCAATGATCCCTCTTAGCCTACCCGATGACCATTGAGGTTTGAAGTAGGAAGCTAGGAGGACTCACCCCTCTAACACTAATTTAGTGGTAGAATTTAACAACTTTACCAAAGATAAAATTTTCCTAGACGTGAAATACCTGAGATAGATCACGAAAATCATCCATATCAAGAACAATAATGGGAATATTGTGTTCTATAAGGATTTCAGATACATTAATAAAAAAATTTTAATATAAGACCTTCCATTAACAATCATAGATCTCTTTATCGATGAAACTACTAGATTCTAATCCATATTCATTATTGATCGGTACTCAGGGTAAAATAATATAAATATTTTTGTTGATGATGAAGATACCACTTCCTTTAGCTCACCCATGGGATATTATTCTATATGGTCATTCACATTAGACTAAGGAATGATGGTGCTATGTATCAATGAGATATGAATCATATCATTAAGACCATTTTTGAATTGATAGTTGAATATTATTTTGATTACCTATTGGTAAATCAGAAAATTGAGTCGATCACTTCACATATCATCAAAAAGTCTTTGACTAGTTGTAACAAAACAGTGTGAAGATGAATCCACTAAAATGAACTTTTGGGGTATGTTTTGGGATGTTTCTTGGATTTGTGGTATTCCACCATGGAATTAAGGTAGAACATTAGAAGAAATGTGCAATCATTAAGATTTTACCCCTCCAAATCTCATAGAAATGAAGGGGATCCAAGGGCACCATTCTGACTTTCAGTGGTTCATAGAAAACTGATGTACATGGATTTCACTTATTGTTTTAATATTTTTATTTAAGATTAATTAAATATTGTATCCATTTCTATTTTTTTATTTTATTTTAATAGTTATTAGTGTTTTTTTTATTTTTAGATATTATATATTAGTATTAGTAATAATTTATTTTTATTAATTTATATTAATATAAATTTATTAAAAAAATGAAAAAAAATTAAAAAAAAATCATTATTTTTACTAGTTTCATTAATAATATTTTATTTTTAGTTTATTATATTATCATTTATATTATTATTTATATTAATTTCCCATATTTGTATTATATATTTATACATATCATTTAATCTATTAGTAGATTATTATAGAAGTATGAATATTTTTCATTTATTATTATTACTATTATATTAGTATTGAATAGTGATATTATCATTATATAGAATTAAAAAATATATTATATTATTATATATAACTATATCTACATTTATTAATTTAATTAATTCCATAATAATTTTATTTATATCATTATTTTGTATAATATTTATATTGATATTAATATAATTATATTATTAAATATTATTTTTATTTTTATTATATTTTAAATTTTAAATAATTAGATCATTTTAATTTGGAATATTAAACTTGAGTATTTTTTTATTTCAGTTCATTTGGGTTTCCCTTTTTTTAGGCATGTCAACTTCTGAAGGAGGAACCCTAAGAGGTCTCTCTCCATCAACTTTTGAAGAAAAGAGATGCCACACATGTGCACCCTAGGAAATTAACCCACCTCTCACAACACAGACAAAAATTCGCTGACCTCTCCATCTTTGTAGTCACATGCACCTACACCAAAGGTAGACCACCATCTCCCCTCAACCATTACCTCATTTTGCTACAATAATACCACCTCCTCCCTTTATCACATGTCCCAACTCCACTGTCCTATACTAATGAACAACAACACCAAACCATCCTTCATATCTCCATTATGTGTACTACATATCCCATGTCAATGACCTCTCCCAGGATACTAATCTTATTTCTTCTAATCACCGCACTCAACCTGACCTCCACTACTGATCACACCACTGGACTTCCCCAGTGTCTCATCCTCTACTGAATCATCATGCTAGTCATTGTTGGCCTCAATATCAGGCCAGCCCCTCCACCAGCAGTTCTCACCCTCCTTTCGTGCTACCTTTCCGATGTTGCAAGACCCCACTCACAAAATTAGTTTCACATATATTGTATTCAGTTATAGTCATCGTGCATTTTTTTTGGTTTGGGTGTGGTGACAACAATCTACATCATTGATTCACTTCACTTTCGATGATTGGCACTACATGTAACATCCTGGGTATTTATAGAATAATAAAGTTTCATATCTATTAATATTTATGAATAAGGAATTAATTTTTCATTATAGGGGTCACTTTTTCCAATAGTGTACTCAACACACAACAACGAGTTTCTCCAAAATCCTATGTTTCACACAACATTAAGTTATACCGAGAAATAATACGATAATACTATTATTATTTTAAATGGATGTTAAATACTAGACTTTATATTTATGAGAATGAAAACAATTACTAAAATATTATTACACATGTTTGATAAATGTTTTAAATTTATCCAATAAATTTTATAGGCTTAAAATGAGAATATATTAAATTATAAGGAATAAAGAATATAATATTTTTTAAAGGTATTTTTTCCACATTTTAAGGGAGAACCCATTTTAAATATATTTTTTGGAAATTTTATAATATCCATCTGACATAATAAACATCTAATTTAGAAGTGTGACATCAAAATTTATTTTGGATAATTTTTAGTTATTTTTCTGATAGCTTTCTTATTTGAATTAATAGTGAAAAATAATGCATTTTAATAAAAAAATTGTTTCATCTAATTTATTTTTATAGATCTATTATCCTTTTAATTATTTTTATAGTGTAAATAAACTATTTTTTATCATTTCATACAATTTAGGCCATTTTAGTCAATTTCAATTTGAAAATAGATATAAAAACATTTCAAAATTTTGAATGCTTCACCTTAAATACTTATTTTTTGTTCTATTTATAGAATTAATTTTTATTCAAATTTTACCAGTTATGTGAATTTAATTTCATAAAATTGATTATGTGTTTGGAATCATAAGTTACGAATTATATTTTATAGGATTTTTGTTTTTTTGTATACAAATGTTACCCTAGTAAAATAATTATTTACTTTAGTAATAGTGAAATTTGCACAAGGGTTAAAGAAAAAGATAAAATCGTTACATACCTAATGACTATAAAATTTAATGTTTTTTTAGGTTTTTCTTGATACTAACCAGCCTATACAACCATTATTACAATCCAAAGTCGTGAAAATTTCTTCCACCTCTATATGGTTGGATTTTAATATAAAATAATCAATAAATTAACCACTTTAACACACCTCTCTTTATGTATAAATACTAGCTTAACACCACCATATTTTGACCCAAAACCCCGTTTAGATCCTCAAATATCTTACCAATGCTCTCTTTCTCACTCTCCCCATGTCCAAGTTTTTTTGGTCTCAACAAAAGACCAAATCCAAGGTCTTCAAGGGTCTTTCAAGGAGGGGACATTTAAGAGGTACTTTTTTTCGAAGTACCAATCTTAATTTATTTCTTTTTCTATATTCTCCTCACCAAATTCATAAATAATGGAATGAATAATCCAGAATAATGTATATACTATATTTTTATTTTTCTAATGGAATATCTCATATCTATTTCATTTCTCAACTCTTATTAAAATAAACAAAATTAGTGTCCACGTTATGTCTGTTAATCGCCACCATGAATAATGTTTTTGCTATTTTTCTATTTCCATTTTATTGTATGGTCATAAAACCATTATTATGGTCAAATAATATTTTAATGTGTATATTATAACCCATTTCACATTCTAGATATGTTATATTAAACATTCCTTCATGTTTTCCATATTATTGTTTTACGATAATTTTATTTGAGGAAGTGTAGACTACCACCCCCTCAAAGCGATATGAATCGTTCGCACTATACATGGAATGTATAAATGATGGATTTATTAAACCTATGAGACATATATAAAATTAATATAATTATTTAATTATAATTTAATTATTATTCTTTTAATATGAAAATGAAATGACAGTAGCATTCATGTGTATGTACGGCCTACCGTCTCTATGAATGGTGCATTTCATTTCATATCCCCAAATATTATAGGATTTTTTAAATACATATATACTAGATATATATGATATTTAAATCATTAATATAGTTTGAGATGATGGAATTTTTACCACACTGACAATTTACATCAAAACAAGATCATTTTTGACTAACGTACCGAGTATCAACAAAACGTCTGATATGAACTTAAATAATTATGTAATTTTTATAAAATTGTAAAAAATAATATAAAAGGAATAATAAACACAAAAAAGGATCTCAAAAAATTGTAAATTAACCTACCATTATTATTCAGGAATATACCGATTGTACGTGACATGTCGGACTAAATGTAAGAGACTTCCTCGCAATCTCCATTCATTAAGGAATATTTTGAAAATACACACCACCTTCTTTTATACAGTATATAATCAATCCTTTGACTTTTAATTTCATTCAATTGTTTAAAAAGGGAATATTTTTTATATGTATCCTTTAACTAAATGACAAAAGAAATATTTTTAACTTCTGCAGAGACAACGGCTCCTTCGTCGCCATAACAGTTATTTGAAATTTGGCTTCCTCTATAAGCATTAATTTTTTTATGGAAATGAAATCCTTAATTATCTTTTTGGGTGTTTTGGTATTGAAAATAGTTTTGAATGTGGATTTTCTATATCAATATCTTGAAATGATTTTTTGTGATTGGAAATGAAATTTTATGAGTGATATGTTAATAATTTCAATCATTTATGTTTTATGATTATATAATGATACTTGGACATTAAATGATTGGATACATGATAAATGAAAGACGAGTGATTTTGTGATAAACCAATGATGGGTGGTTATGTTATAACCTGTATTTCAATGGGTATGGAAGTCGGTCATATGTCAATTCCAATTGTAAGAATGATATATGCGGAATTAGACCATATGGTTTTTCCATTTAAGTATAATTTTGAACCAAGTTATCTTTTATATTTTATGTGTGATTTATACAGGTTCTATGGAGATATTTTGGTTACAAATGGTAATAAATGAGCTTATATTCAATGATGAATATTTAGTACTTCATAAAGGTGAAAAGTATTACTTTATGATAATGTATTCAATACTTTCATGTTTTAGCAAGGCTAACATTTTTCCTTATTTGTGTATCCCTTAATGAACATTTTATGCTCATCCCAAGTTTTTTAAAATGTTTTAATAGGTCTTATGAATGAGTAATACGAAGGAAAAATTCAAGAATATTTTTATCAAGAAACGAAATATTGTTTTTTTAAATTGTTCCTTTGGCGAAAAAATGGATATTCTTTTGCTAGTATCCACTTGTATGATTATGAGATGGTATGTAACAATAAATCCAAATTATCTTAAACTATAAACATGAAAATATCGTCAATGTGAAGGAAAGTGAAATTATTGACATAACTCAATATTAATTAATGTTTAAGGTTGGGGACTTACAGTAAGTATCATAGGTTGGTTTAGATACCTTTAGAAGTTAGAATAATGTGAATCGATTATCCATAATAGATTTTCAATATATGGTAAAATTTAAATGATATAGAATTTGAATATTACCATTTTTCTTTGTAACACCCCATGCATCCACAATACGTTTCTCTTTCAATAATATGATAGTGTGCGAAGTACGCAACATTGGGTTCAAGCGCACCACGACTTATCAAACTAGCCTTTTAAAAAGTGGTTATGAATAGTAATAACCAAATATTGAATTTATATATATCCCATATAATTTTAACATCCATCTTTTGTTTTTTTAGACATAATATATGGACAAATTCAATTTTTACAGATAAAAGAAGTATTTTTCAAAAAATGATGCTTTTCATATTTTAAATGGGGAACCCTTTTTAAATCAAATGTTTGAAACCTATATATATTCAATTTTATGAAATTAAATTCTTCTTTATAATAGATTTATAAAAATTTAGTTTGGATAAAGTTTTGGTGTTTTTTAGAAAACTTTTATATTTTGATGAATAGTAAAGAATTCTAAATTTTAACTAAATACAAATTTTTTAATCAAAATTATTTATATTGTAAAACATTATATTTTAATGGTTTTGAAGTATAATTAGATTATATTTTTATAATTAAATCCAATTTTGGTCATTGGAATTAATTTTACATTTAAATTGGACAAAAACACATATCAATCTTTTGATACTTTTGCTTCTCAAAAAGTCACATTCTGGTTTTAACAATGGGAATTAATTTTAAATTAATTAATGCAAAATCTATGATTTTAATTTTGTAAAATACAAATAATTTTTTAATTCCTAATATCAAAATTATCTTAGGCGTATTTTTTTATATTTATGAAAACATTCACTTTTTTATGAATCATGAAAAATAATGCATAGTACAAAAAAACCCGACATTTTTATTTAAATAATTATTGTTTTTATTTAAATGTATTTTAATGTAAAAATAGATACATAATACTTATATTAATCCAATTTAATTCATTGAAGTCATATTAAAATAAGACTAGGTATATAAAATTTTATTGGACTTTCTAACGTCTTTTACCCACCTAATAGGAACATTTGCAAATTTCCATAAAACATAATTTTACCGCATCTCTAAAGTGAATTTAAAAAGTCCAAGAGAAATGGTTGACATCATTAAGTAAATTGTGGTTCAATTGGATGAAAATAATTTTTGATGAATAGTAACTTTAAATTTTATTTACCACTGTTAAAAGTAAACAGGGTAATTAAAGGTATAAATGATATTATAATTTCTCTAAGACATTTCCTAATTATATTGGATAAGTTTATTTGGACCAAAATCAAACATGGGAATAAAATATGATCTTCTCTGATCCAGATAAATTAGATTAGGATATTTATTATTATTTTATTTAAAGAGGAGTTAAAAGTGTTAAATTCAAATGTTCACAGCTTAGAAATTTTTAATATAGGGTTATACATAAGATAAATTCTATTATTAATATTCATTAGAAATATTAAAATATTTCATACCTAATGGTATTTTATTTATAATTTTTATAAATTAAATAATTAAATTTATTTATGACACATTGATGATGTAGTAATTACCTTATTAATGAAATATTAAAATAATTGATATTATAAATATCCAAATAAATGTAAATACAGACTTTTTATGAACTCAACTAATTTTATAGGTTAAAATAACATTTTAGGGTTGATTAATTTTTTTTCCTCTAAGTGATAAAGTTGTTATGACTTTTAAAAAAACAAAATACCAACTACTGTCAAAATTTTCATAACTGAGTTTTTAAAACAAATACTATATTATTAATTTATATAATATTATTAAAAATATAAGGTTCGGGAAAAAGACATATATAAGGTTAAATATTTCATTAATTAACCACGTGAGGTTTTCTTGGCATTTTATAATAATTTTATTAACCACATATTATAATAATACAAGAATACATGGTAAAAGTTAAACTATTTAACTAAGAGTTGTATCTAAAATATAAGGGTAATATGGTAACCTTAACTTGTCTAAAACCTATTGGGTGAGAATATTTCTACACATAACCACATTATCATCTAAATAAATCATTTTGGAACAATTATAAACCGAAAATGATTTTATAATAAAATACTATTTCAAACTTTTCCTAAACTATCCCTCATCTATCTAATAAAAGGGTACTTCCCCTTATATTAATTTCACACCTCCAAAGCAATTTGGATCTGCCAAAACCAGCTCAAATTTCCTCCCAACTACCCTCACTTTAACCTAGTGGCCTTACTTTGATCATAAATGCATCCTATGAATCCCATTTGATCAAATCAAAAACAAGCACCTGAAGATGAGGTAATGATTTTATCACATCTTTAAAAGTTGTTTTCTTATTCCACTTCCACTTTCACGGTAGTTTCCATACCAAAATAATAACTCTAGTACCTTATACATAATTTGATGTTATTATAAATATTCTACAACTATATTAATTATTCTATCGATCCTATTAATGAAAAAGTCACCATATATGTGTATGTACGGATTACCGTCTCTATGTCGTTGTGTAGTTTGTTATTCAACATTTCATTATTTTACTGGGTATAATAATGAGTATAATTCATGTAAATAATTAAAATAACATGTAAATGATTCTGTATATATTATATACGATCCAATTTCATACAATTTCACCATCAATAGAAGGATATTATCGCTCGTGCATACGTATGGATTACCGTCACCATGAACACGATGAGATTCATTCCCCATTGTAACCATTCAAGAATAATTTTAATTTTATGTTTAAAAATAATATTTAAGAACTTAATATTATTCTAAATATGATTCAAATACATCCTATCCATAACAAACATGACTTATGTAACAAAAAATATAAAGTAAAACAAATCAGTTAACACCCGAAACAATGATACTACTAAAATATTTCTAACAATAAAATATTAGAAGGTCATATATGATATCATATTTATGTATGTGGTTATTTTATAATTTAATAACAATTATTTAACTATTATAAATGATTTCAATGTACCCAAAACTATGGAAAATTACAAGGTTAGTGGTTTTCGTCTCACTTCTTATTCGCGCGAGATTCATGCTATATTGCCACTACTTACTTTTGTGTGGTGTATATACTGCCCATGATTGTATTATCTATGTAATATAGTTTAATTTATGGGTATTTACATATTCATTGTATGATAATTATTTAATAGGTTTTATGTTTCGTAAGTTACCAAATCAGTAAGGTAATTTCTAATTTCAATTTCCACTCATTGGGTTTTACGCAAACTTCATTGATTATTTTACTCTGATATTATGTGTGAAATTACTATTTATTTACTTATGTATTAATATAAACTCCTATTTGTGTGGATATACTTTTGATACACATAATCAATCCATTGATAAATTATCAAGTCATCGAAATGAACTTGATAAGAGTAATTTTAACTCAATTTCCATTCATTGAGTTAAATATCCAAGTCATTGGTGTTGTTTTTACAAGAATATGTGTGAATGTCCTTTTATTGATTTACATTGAATATCCAATCATATTGAGTGTATTTATATTTTTCACACAAATTTTTTTCATTGATTTATCCTTAACCTAAGGATACAATCATTATAAGGGATTTCATCTCAATTTACATTCCATTGATACTTCTTTGTTGTTATGCACCAATTCACTTTTATGTGGTGCATATAATGTACTTTGAAATAGCATATCATTAATCCCTTTATTCTGATGATATTATAATTTTTTTATTACCCTAATTATTTTTATTCAAGTGTCTCTCATTTTCTTAGAACTCTAACTAAAATATCATTTAAAAAGGTTTTAATGATTTATTCTTCTAAATATTTTTGATTAATGTCCATGTTATAAAAATTGTTTTGAGGAATTATTTATAAGGACATGAATGTTTTAATGTTAAAATTTCATTTAAAAGTTTCAAAGTGTTATGGGACACATTGATTCAAAAATATATTGTAAACAGATTCTTGATAAATAGTAAGACATTAAATGTTTTCAAGAAAAAGGAGATATTTCTCTCAAATAGTTTTAATGATTATTTTCATCTATGTAAATATCATTCATTATTCTCAATTGAGGTTAATTTATTATAATACAATATTCCATATTTAATTGAATGAGTTATGTTTTATTATGTATGTGATATTTTTATACCATTCATGGATTGTGGCTAAAATATTGACACTTCGTAAGCTAGTTTTAATACGAATGTTTCGATTATGTTTCAACCTTTTCATATAAGGAATTTTTTGGACATAGTATGTGATGGGTGGTGCCCAATATAGCTCCTCAATGCATCGTTAGGTCTCATGGGACAAACTAGTGTCTTGGCATAAGGCCTTCACAAAATCTTAATTTTAGTCTTGGCACGAGGCCTTGACTATGTTGTTATGATGTCCGACATTATGTATTCCATAATTATGAAATTATCTATAGATATTACATGAAATTATTTGACTAGTAGAATATCAATGTGAATAAGTAAAAGGAACTATTTGATTTATCTTTTCCATATTATGCTGAATTTTACGTTTAAAAGACTTGTGTTTTAATCTTATACATTTCCATAAATGTTTATGCTTATTCATAATAGTTTCTACTATATTGTTATCTTTACTAAGCATCTGCGTTCAACCTTTTCTTATGTTTTATTTTTCCTAGGCGCGAATAAGTATATTATGTTTGACCTCTAGGGATAGGTTAAGGTATATGAGTGTGTTCAAAGGGGACACATTGTTGTTGTTTTTTTTGATATAATGTAAAAGTAATGTATGTACCTTGGACATCAAAGGCTACTAAACTAATTGGTCTTTTTAGACTTGGTCTCTTGTATCATGCCTATGTAATGTAATAATACACCAACTCTAGGTAACTGGGGTTAGTGCATTACAGTTGGTATCAAAGGATGTATATTTCAAATATTGGAAATTAGATTTAGATAAACTCTGATTAGATAACATTACCTTAAGATTGTCTTTGAAGATTAGTATAGATGAAAATCCAAAAAAATTTGTAGTGTAAGTATTATGTGGGTTTTCCATGAAAAAAAATCCTTTTATGGATATAAACAGGTAGAGGTGTCTCTAGAACAAATGTACCTAGGATTGAAAACTCCGACAAGATGTTTCGGGCTTGACCCAGGGTATCTTTGAACAGGAAAAGGGCCTTGCCGCACTCTTGGTATTGAATCTACTAGGGGATATGTTTAAGATAATTCACATTTTCTTTACAAACTGATTTTAATTATTTTAATATAATATCAGAATAAATAACCTTGATTAATCCTATGTTGTTTTAGATTGAAAATAAGGTGTCATGATATTTTCTAAATGATTTTATGACTATCGTTACTCACACTCTGCTTTCTAGTTTTAGTCAATGGCTGGATTCCAATGAAGTCATAGTAACCTTGAACATGATGTACAAGGTGGGCACAGTTGTGGAAATGAGAAATGAAATGGAATTTTGTTAGGCATAAAAGATATAATGTTAATTTCGTATCAATTTTCCAAAAATATGATCAACAACATATACATTAACCAACTCCTCAACTCAACAAAGAAAATAAAGGCAGAGAATGATAAGAGCTCTAGTAGTGGAGACCATAGAGAAAAGAAATATCATTTTACATCATGTAGGAAATGTGGAAGGAGGCACCCAAGAAAGTGTCTCAATGGAACAAATAAATGATTTATGTATGGGAAAGAAGGACATAAAGTAAATAATTGATGAGGAAAAATGAAGAGTACTATGAAAGAAAATAGAAAAGATCCCAAGAATCCATTTATAGTCATTTTCCGTAAATATAGGGGACCTGGGCATTACCTGAGTCAATGTCCTAATCTATAGGATAAACTCTATGTCAAGGAGGAACCTATGTGGACATAAATGGATGGCAAAATTTTTAAAATTATTAATGCTATATGTTAATGGGGTTACTTTGGAATACTTTTCCATTGTATGTGTAAACCTACAGTTTTTATGTGAAAATTCTATTTAAGGAAGAATTATCTTTTATTTTGTGGATATAGTAATAAAAAACCATTTGGGATTATATGATCCTTGAAATTGAGTCAGTTACAAGTTATTTATTTTTGGGAAGAAAATGAAAGGTATGAGATAGCATTTGTGGTTAAAATATGTTATGGTTATTTTTGAGGAATTTATGACATTTTTGAAAATGTTATAAAATTTTATAGTTTTTGTAAAAGGACAACACGAAGACCGTGTGACAATCCGTGACGTCGGAAAAATCTGCGGGAATCGAACCCACAACAAATGTGCGACTGAGAATTATCGAATACCACTGGACTGCGTGATGTCCTTGGTTAGTATGAATAATTATTTTTAGTTAAATTTTTTTATGGATCAGGAATATGTTGATTTCGAGAACATATTATTTAACCTTAGTAAAGGAAAATGATTTGGTGATTATGTGATAAATGTTATTTTGGAAGACATTCTCTATTTTGGGAAAACTATATGCCTAATGAAAATAGAATACCTTGGGATTTATTTTGAGGATTAATGGTGGCTTTTTTATTTTTGAAAAATGTATGTTTTTTTGGACTTATAGATATTTGGGTTATTTATGAAAAATAATTAACCCATCATAGAGAATATGTGATTAGGTTAATTACTCCTAAGTCAGTAAAATTAAGAGTAGACGATGTTATTTGGTGATAAATGTTAATATTTATAGAGGAAGACAATGTGATCAAATACTTATAAATTTTGTGTTTCAAACATAGTTTGGATTATTTTGAATAATTTTAAAGACAAATTATTAATGGTATCTGTTGAACTTTGTGTATTGTTTGTTTACTTTTGGAGATTAAGAGTTGTATTTCTTTCTATAAAGGATTATCATTTTTGGGGATAATCTGATCTTGTACTAACCATTTTGGTTTTGGATAATGTCTAAAGACAGGGGAAATATATAGTTCATCTTTTTTGGATTATGGGAATCTTTAGAAGTTTATTCTACCACTTCAGGTGTGACCAAGTCATATTGAATACTTATCTTTTGGAGTGAAAGATGAGTTTGTGGTAGAAATTAGTTAAAGGACATAACTCTACTTGTCAAGTATAATTTTTTCTTATTATATGAATAAAATAATTCTTAAAATTTAGGGAAAATATCTTAAAACCAAAAATTTGTTATCCTAAAACCATATGTTATGTTGAACTAGCAATATTTTAAATCATCATAGATTTTTTCCTTTGAGACACTCAAGTTTCCATTCAATTTTTTTTTGTGATTGATGACCTCAATCACTCCCTATTAATATTTACGTTTTTCCTACAATTATAATGTCCACTAATGTTCTTCTATTCAAAATCCTATTTTGATGTTGACTTTTTCATTTCGCTTTCCCTCTTATTAAGACTAAATTTTATTAACCAAATTTCCGATGTGGGTTTTCCAGAAAGGTATATTCTATTTTTAATCATTTTATTTTCTAAGAAAAATTTTAAATTGAGAGGAGGAAATTTATTGAATGAGGGAAGAATGTAACACCCCAAGATTCCACGGTACGTTTCCCTTTCAGTAATACGATAGTGTGTGAAGTACACAATACTGAGTTCAAGCGCACCACGACCTATAAAACTAGATGTTTAAAAATCAGTTATGAATAGTAATGACTGCATTTTGATTTTTATATATACCCCATATAAATTTAACATTCATTGTTTATGTTTCTTAGACATAATATAATGACAAATTCAATTTTTTCAGATAAAAGATGTATTTTTTTAAAATGCATTATTTCCCTTTTTAATGGGGAAGCCTTTTTAAATACAATGTTTTAAACCTTTATATATTCAATTTGATAGAAGTAAATTATTTTTTAGAATAGGTACATAAAAATTTAGTTTGGATAAATTTTTGGTGCTTTTCTGATAACTTTCGTATTTTGATGAATAGTAAAAAATACTAAATTTAAATTGAAAACAATTTTTTAATAAAAATAATATATATTGTAAAACTATAAATTTGAATTGTTTTCAAGTATAATTAAGTTATATTTTTATCATTTAATCTAATTTTGGCCATTGGAATTAATTTTACATTTAAATTGGACATAAACACATATCAATCTTTTGATACTTTTTACTTCACAAAAACCCTATTTCTGGTTTTGACAACAGGAATTTATTTTAAATTAATTAATGAAACTTATATGATTTTATCATATAAAAATAGAAATAATTTTTGAATTCGGAATATCATAATTATCATAGGTTGATTTTTTTTGAATTTTTCTCAAAACATTCAACATTTTATGAATAATGAAAAATACTGCATAGTACATAAAAACAGACTTTTTTATTTAAATAGTTATTTTTTATTTAAACTTATTTTAAAGTAAAAAATTGATACATAATATATATATTATTCCAATTTAATTCATTGGAGTCTTTTTATAACAAGCATAGATATATAAAATTTTATGGAATTTTTTAACATCTTCTGCCCACCTACTAGGCACATTTGCAAATTTGCATAAAAAGTAATTTTAACTCTTTTGTGAATTGATTTTTGAAAATCTAAGAGACACAGTTGAAATTAGTACGTTAAATTTGGTTCAATAGGATGAGAATAACTTTTCGTGAATAGTAAAATTTGAATTTTATTTACCACGTTTAAAAATAAATAGGGCAATTAAAGGTAAAAATGATATTATAATTACCCAAAAACATTTCATAATTCTACTGGATAAGTGTATTTTGAAAAAAATACACCATAGGGATAAAATATGATCCTCTTTGATCCACTTGGATTAGATTAAGACATTGATCAGTTTTTTTAAAAGAAGAGTTAAAAGTATTAAATTCAAATTTTCACAACTAAAACATTTTTAATATAGGATTATACATAAGATATATTCGACTATAAATATTAATTTCAAATATAATAATATTTATTAAATAATTGTATTTTATGTATAATTTTTAGATCTTAAATAAGTAAATTTATTTATGACACATTGATGATGTAGTAATTACCTTATTAATGAAATATTAAAATAAATGATATTATAAATATGAAAAAAAATGTTAATACAGACTTTTGATGCATTACACTAATTTTATAGGTTAATATAAAATTTTATGGTTGATGAAATAATTGTTTTTCAAAGTGATAAAGTTTTATGACCGTAAAAAAAAACATAAAATAGTGTCAAAATTGACATAAGTGAGTTTTTAAAACAAATACTATATTATTAATTGATATAATATTCCTAAAAATATAAGGTTCAGCCAATGGACGTAGATAAGGTTATATATTTAATTAATGAACCACTTGAGGTTATTTTGGCATTTTATAATATGTTTATTAACCATGTATTATAATAATACAAGAATACATAGGTAAAAGTTAAATTATTTAACTAAGAGTGAAATATAGAAGATAAGGTTAATATGGTGACATAAACTTGTCTAAAACCTATTGGTTGAGATGATTTCAACCCATACCCACCTTATCCTTTAAATAAATACTTTTGGAACCATTATAAACCAAAAATGATTTTATAATAAAATAATATTTCAAGCTTTTCCTAAAGTAACCATCACCTCTCTTATAAAAGGGTACTTCCCCTTCTCTTAATTTCACACCTCCAAATATATTTTCCTTGGCCAAACCCTGCTCAAATATCCTCCCAACTACACTAAATTCAACCTAGATTCCATACTTTGATCATAAATCCATCATAAGGTTCCCTCCTGATCAAATCAAAAGGAAACACCCGAAGAAGATGTAATGATTTCATCACCTCTTTCAAAGTTCTTTTCTTCATCCACATCAAGTTGATTTGTTGATTCCATACCAAAATAATAAATTCAGTATATTCTACATATTGTGATGTTATTATAAATATGGTACAACTATATTCATTATTCAATCCATCCTATTAATTAAAAATTCACCATATGTGCATACGTATGAAATACCATCTCCACGTCATGGTGTAGTTTGTTATTCAACACTTCATTATTTGGATGGCTATAATAATGATTATAATTGATGTAAATACTAAACATAACCAGTTAATGATTCTTTATATAAGATATACCATCCAATTACATATGATTTTTCCATCAATGGATGGATATTGTCGCTCGTACGTATGTACGGATTACCGTCTCTAAGAACGCGATGAGATTCATTCCCCATCATAACCATTAAAGAATAATTCTCATTTTATGATTAACAATAATGTTTAAGAAATTAATATGATTATGTATATGAATAAAATAAACCCTATCCATAACAAACATGACTAATGTAACAAAACATACAAAGGAAAACGAATTAGTTAACACCCGAAACAATGATAATACTGAAATATTATTAACAAAGAAATATTATAAGATCATATATGATATCATATTTAAGTATGAGGTTATTTTATTATTTAATAAAAATGGTTTAAATATTATACAGGATTTTAATGTACCACTGACTAATGAAAAGTAAAAGGTAAGGGGTTTTCATCTCACTTCTTATGCGCAAGAGATTCATGCTATATTGCCACTATTTCCTTCTATGTGGTGTATGTACCGACCATGATTGTATTATTTGTGTAATATACATTAATTCATTGGTATATACATCTTCATTGTATTATCCTCATTTTATTGGGTGTATGTTTCATAATTTACCACAACAGTAAAGGAATTTCTAATTTCAATTTCCACTCATTGGGTTTTATGAAAACTTCATTGATTATTTTACTCTGAGATTATGTGTGAAATAACTATTTATTTACTTATGTAGAAATTTATACTCCCCTTTGTGTGGATATAATTTTGATACACATTATATCTCCATTGATAATTTCTCAAGTCATCGATATGAACTTGAAAATAGTAATTTTAACTCAATTTCCATTCAATGAATTAAACATCCAAGTCATTGGTCTTATTTTTACAAGAATATGTATGTATGTCCTCTGATTTATTTACACTGAAAATCCAATAATATTGAGTGTATTTATATTTTTTCACACACAATTATGTCATTGATTTATCCTGAACCTAAGGATACAGTCATTATAAGGGATTTCATCTCAATTTTCCTTCCATTGGGACTTCTTTGTTGTTATGCATCGATTCAATTTTATATTGTGTATATACTATACTTTGACATAGTATATCATGAATCAATTTACTCTCATGATATTATATAGTTTTTATTACCTCAATTATTTGTATTCATGCTACTCTCATTTGGTTAGGAACACTAAGTAAAATATCATTTTAAATATTTTAAAGAATTATTCTTCTAAATAATTCTCTATAATGTCCATGTTTTAAAAATGGTTTTAAGGATTTATTTATATAGAAATGACTATATTAAAATTAAAATTCATTTTAAACATTTCAAAGGGATATCAGACACTTTTATTCAAAAATCTATTTTCAATGTCTTCTTGATAAATAGTGAGACTTTAAAATGTTTTCAAGAAAAAAAGCATATTTCACTCAAATAGTTTTAATGATTATTTACATATATGTCAATATCCTTTATTATTCTGAATTGAGGTTATTTTATTAAAATAAAATATTCCATATTTTATTGAATGAGTTATGTTTGACTGTGGATGTGCTATTTTTATACCATTCATGGTTTGTGGTTAAAATATTGACCTTTTGTATGCTATTTTTAATACAAATGTTTAGATTATGTTTCATCCTTTTCATATGAGGAATGAATTGGACTTAGTAAGTGATGAGTTGAGCCCACTATAGATCCCCGATGCATCTGTAGGTCTCATGACACAAACTAGTGTCTTGGCACAAGGCCTTGACAAAATCTTATTTGTAGTCTTGGCACGAGGCCCTGACTATGTGGTTATGATGTCTGACATTATGTTTTCCATCATTATGTAATTAGATATTGATATTACATGTGATTATTTGACTAGTAAAATATCCATGTGAATAGGTAAATGGAACTACTTGATTTATCTTTTCCATATTATGCTGAAGTTTATGTTTAAAGGGATTGTGTTTTAATCTTCTACATTACCTTAAATGTTTATGCTTTTTATGATAGTTTCTGCTATATTGCCATCCTTAATGATCATCTGAGCACACCCATTTATTATGTTTTCTTTTACCCAAATGTGAAGAAGTATGTTATGTTTGAACTGTAGGGATAGGTTAAGGTATATAAGTGTGTTCAAAGGGGACACATTATTGTTGTTTTTTTATGTAATGTAAAACTTATGTACGTACCTAGTACTTGCAATGTTACTAAAATAATTGGTCTTTCAAGACTTGATGTATTGTGATCATTACAATGTTATGTAATAATTATCCAACTCTAGGTAAATATGGTCAACGTGTTACATGATTTTTCTAAAATATGTTTGTTAAGAATAGTTTTCTACAAAGGAAACATGGAAGTTATGCTAGGAAGGACAGAAGAGGAAGAAACCATCCAAATTAGCATCCTGAGTTGGTTAGAATCAGAACTGAATAGTTTATTTCCATGATGGATCACTTGACTCAGATGATAAATGGTGGTGGTATCCATGCACAGGATCAACCAGATAAACCATATTAGAATATGTTGGTAGTGAAGAATTTCATGAGGCAACTCACCCCCTCATTTAGAGGATCATCTAACCCTATTGAAGCTAAAGGGTGGATTAAAGAAATAGAAAATATTTTTTATGTAGTATGGTGTTTAGAAAATAAAAAGGTTATTCTTTTTGTTTATCATTTTGAATGTGAATCTGATTAGTGGTGGTCAATTATTAAAAATATCAGAGGTAGTGATGTTATTGATGCCATGGAATGGGATGAATTTTAGAATATCTTCCATGAGAATTATTTTCCTAAGGCTATTCAAATTAGGATGGGAAATAAATTCCTGGAATTGAGACAAAAGGAGGAAAATTATGTGGCTTAATATGGAGAAAATTTCACATGTTTGACAACGTACGTCTTAAATTTTATTCGGGTTATTGATAGTAAGATAATTCAATTTTACTCTGGATTGAAGAAGAAATATCCAAGGGAATTTGATTCTCATGTGTTTAAAAGATATGTAACTTTTTAAGTGTGATGAGAAGTTAGAAATGTAGTTTTCTAATGATCATGTGTTCCAAGAGAGAAAATAATGAAGTGATCTAGTTGGCATGGGTTTGGAAAGAATTCATCAAATAATTCCGGAGGTAGAAAAATTAAAATTCAAACTACTAAAAAGTGTACTAAAAATAATATTGGATAATTTAAATCAATTTATAGGATGTGTTTCCTATGTGTAAGGAATATTCATATTTCTTGTAACTATAAGGAAGATGATCTAGAAGGAAATGAAAAACCATTGGTAAAATCTTTTAGTTTCAATGAGTTTGGACATTATGTCAATGTATGTCTATAGATGATTATCTGGGGTCGGAACCAGCATGATCAAAAGCATAAGATCAAGGAAAAATCATACTCTACTACTATAATTGATATAGTACCATCAAATGATGTGGTGATAGGTATGTTATATGGTTTTCTAGATATTCCAATACTCTATTTGGCTCTTAATCCTCACATTCATTCATTTTTGAGAGCATTGAATTTTTTATTGGAAATATCACCTAATGAATGTGATATAGAAGTTTTGGTAAAAAAATCATGTTGGAAGTGTTAAAGAAACCAAGATTTATAGGAATCTTCCACATATCATTAGTGGGATAGTCTTTCTGGTAAATTTTATTGAACTTCCCACAGTGGAATTTGATATCATTTTGGGTATGAAATGGATTTGAGTTTATCATGCTAAAATAGATTTTAATGAAAAGAATGTTTTATTCAATGATTTCATACCATTGATAACATAACAAGAACCAGAATCATTGACTAAAGATGGAAGTGAAAGTTATCAGGATCATGTTTTTGAAAAGAATGAAACCGTTTTTAGTGACATTCTAGTAGTAAAAGAATTTAAAGATGTTTTTCAAAATGAATTACCTTGTATTATTCATAATCAGAAGGTTGGATTTACTATTTATTTAGTGCCAGATGTTGAGCCTATTTCTGAACAACCTTATCAAATGACTCAAGTGTAACAATTAGATTTGAAAAAATAGTTTGATTATTTGATTTATAAAGGTTTCATTCGATGTAGTACTTCACCATGAGGTATTCATGTTTTATTTTTGAAAAATAATGATGGTTTTCATATGAATTTTTATTGATTAAAGAGCCTTGAATAGCATCACTATTGACAAAAAAATATCTTGTTCCTCATATATATGATTTTTTTGATCAACTATAGGGAGATCAGTATTTTTCTAATATTGATTTCACTTCTCGGTACCATCAGCTGAAGGTGAAGGAGGATAACATTCCAAAGTGAGTGTTCCGAATGATATATTTTCATTATGAGTTTGTAGTTTTTCCATTAGGGTAATATAATGCACTTTCCATATTTATGAATCTCATTAATGGATTCTATCATTATTTTTTTGACTAGTTTGTGGATGTGTTTATAAATGATATTTTGGTATATTCTAAAATTTAGGAAGAACATGAATGTTTATTAAGTATTGTATTTCAAAAATTATATGAAAAGAAAATATATGGAATTTTTATTAGGTTTTAATTTTTGTTGCAATATGTTTTATTCCTTAGTTAAATTTTTTATAAATATGTCATAATTGTTTACTATTTTAAATCAAAATTTATCGAAGAGTGTCCATGAGAAAACAATATCATAGAGATTCATAGTTTTCTTGGATTAGCGAGTTATTACTTAAGGTTTTTTGAAATATATCCTCAGTTATTT
Organism: Viscum album; assembly: GCA_963277665.1. NCBI lineage: Eukaryota > Viridiplantae > Streptophyta > Magnoliopsida > Santalales > Viscaceae > Viscum > Viscum album. Next base: position 929,397,493 of record OY728141.1, on the reverse strand, counting down.
ATCCCACTGACTATGTTAAAATTTATGGGACATAAGTTCATCTAGAAAAATTAATATGATGATTTTTTTCAGAATCTTTAATGAAGATTGGTAAATGCACCAGTTTTGGACATGCCTTCTTGGAATGGTGAATGTGTTATCTACAGTGCTGCTTCATTGAAAGGACGTGGTTGTTTCATATTGAATAATTATCATTTAATTTATTATCCTTCACATGACACGAAACCTCACGGGTTAAATTATCCTACTTATGATTTGGAATTAGCTAATGTTTTCTTTTCCTAAAAAATTTGGAAGCATCATTTGTATGGCGTAAAGTGTGAAATATTTATTGATCACAAAATTTTGATTTATATATTCACTCAAAATGAATTAAAAATGAGTCTAAAGAGATGGTGGTAATTAATCAAGGATTATGATTGTATGATTCATTACCATCCGGGGAAAACAATGTGGTTGATGCATTAAGTAAGAAAATTAATCCGACATTAACCATTCTAAATTTGGAATGAGATCCTTTGGTCAATGATTTGATGAATTTTGGATTAGAATTTATTGGTGTAGGATATTAAACTGTTTTTCTTTATGTGTCAGTGAAATCATCTCTTTCATATAGAATTAAGAAAAAATAGAAAGAAGATAGTGAGTTGCAGAAAAATGTGGAATTGGTTTATAAGGGTAAGATGCATGAATGTAACATTGATAAAGATTGTGTTTTGATATTTTGGAAGAGATTATGTGTGCCTTATGATTCACAGTTGAATAAAGAGTAGTTTTGTGAAGCTCATAGTTTTGCATTTTCAGTTCATCCAAGCAGCACAAAGAAGTACAAATTCCTTCAATAGTATTACTGGTGGGATGGAATAAAAAGAAATATTTATAACTTTACCATGAAATGTTTGACTTTTCAATAGGTGAAATTAGAATGATAGTTGCCGAAGGGGATGATACTGCCTTTTCTATTATTATAGTTGAAATGGGAAAATATATCCATGGATATAATTGTTGGATTACCAAAGACATATTGAGATTCAATTATAACTTCTGGAAGGGCCTTCAGAAAGTTTTGGTAACTGAATTAAATTTCAGTACATCATTTCATCCTCAATATGATGGGCAGTTAGAATGAACAGTTCATAATTTGGAAGATATGTTATGTTTTTTTCAATGGGATACCTGGGAAGTTGGGATCAATATATATATTTGGTTGAGTTTTCTTATAATAAAATTTTTAATTCTAGTATACACATGTCACCATTTTAAGCATTATATGTAAAGCGTTGTCAAACTCCTTATTTTTGGGATGAAGTGGGTGAAAGGAAGTTGACGGGCCTAGAATTGGTAGAAGTGATGGTATAAAAAGATCACTTGTTTCAAAATCATATTAGGACATATCAGAGAGGGTAGAAAATTAATGAAAATAACTGATGGAATGATCTTTCTATCGAGGTAGCTGATCATTTCTTTCTAAAAGTTTCACCATGGAAAAGTGTGATGCATTTTGGTAATAAAGGGAAGATGAGTTTGAAGTTCATTGCACCCTATGAAATATTAATTATTTTTGGATCATTTTATTAAATAGTATCCTTACATCCGTGTCTATCCCATGTACAATTTTTTTTATGTTTCAATGTTAAGAAAGTATATTCTAGATCCATCTCATCTTTTGAGTCCATATGCAGTGTATTTGGAAGAGAAGCATTCTTATGGGGAACAACAAGTACTTACATTTGACCGAAGAGAGAATGGGTTGCAAAATAATGTCATTCATTAGGTGAAGGATTTTTCAGAAAACCATGTGGTTGAAGAGGAAACATGGGAATATGGAAATGGAATTAGGGAGAGATATCCCCACTTATTTGATTAGTAAATAAAATTGCAAGGATGCAATTTCTAAAAGGGGAAGGATGTAACATCCTAGGTATTATAGAATAATATATTTTCATATCTATTAATATTTATAAATATGATATTAATTATATGTTAAATAGGATTCTTTCTTTGATAGTGTACTCGACATGCAATAACATATTTCTCCAAAATCTTAGATTGCACCCAACAATAAGTTATAACGAAAAAATAATACAATGATAATATTCCTATATTAAATGGTATATAAAGGCTGCATGTTGTATTTTACGGAATTAAAAAGATAACTACAATATTATTACACATTTTTTAAATGTTTTTACATTTATCCAATAAATTTCTCGAGATTAAAATGAGAATAAATCCAATTTTAACCATTAAACACAATAATATTTTTGAAATGTAGTTTTACCACCTTTTGATAGAGAACCATTTTTAAATATAGATTTTGAATATTTTATAAGTTTTATTTGAAATATTAAATTCTTCTTTATAAGCGGGATATCAAAATTTATTTTGGATAATTTTTTAGTATTTTTCTGATAACTTTCATATTTTAATGAATAGAGAAAAATACTGCATTTTAATTGAAAACTATTTTTTCGTATAATATATTTATATAGTTAGATTATATTTTTAATTTTTTATAGTGTAATTAAACTATATTTTTATCAATTAATCCAATATAGGTCATTTGGATAAATTTCATGTTGAAAATATATCTATAAACATTTCGAACTTTTGACTATTTCTCTTTAAAACCCCTTTTTTACTTGTATTTACAGAATTAATTTTAAATAATCTTTTCCCAATTATATTAATTGAATATTGATAAAATGAATTCCATATTTTTAATAAGAATTTCAAAAATAGGTTTTATTTTCAATTTATTTTCTAGGTATAAAAATTTAATCGTGGTAAAAAAATTATATAACATAGTGAAAGTAAAATTTTGACAAGGTTAAAAGTTAAAAGTTAAAAGAATAACATATCTAAAAACTAAAAAGTTAAATGGTTTTTTTAAGGTTTGGATCATCCTTAACCAGACATTAAAACACTAATTACAATCCAATGTCATGTATGTTAATTAAACCACTATATGGTCAACTTTTAATATAAAATAATCAATAAATTAATCACTTGAACCCATCTCTCTTCATGTATATATACCACTTCTCTACCACCCTATTTCGACCAAAAAAGCCTTGAAGTTACTCAACTATATACCAAAACCTATAATCCTCACTATATATATGTACATGTGCTACTGGTCTCAACAAAAGACCAAATTTTAGGTCCTTAAGGGTCTTTCAATGAGTGGATATTCAAGAGGTAATTTTCAAAAAGTATCTCTCATAATTTTTCTTTTCTACTTTATCACAAGATCCTTCATCCATCAATGAATGAGTACTCAAAAATCATATATATTATAGAGTTATATGTTTCTAATGTAATATCTCATATCCATTTCATTTTTCACCTCCTCTTATTCAAATAAACGAAATTGTTGTCCATGTTATGCCAGTTAATCAACTCTGTAAATAATGTTTTTATTCTTTTTTCCTTTACCGACTCCATGGATGGTCTGAAAAAAAATATTCTGGTCATATAATATTTTAATATGTATGTTATAACCTATTTCATATTTTGGATATGATATATTAAACCTACCTTCATTCTTTCCTTATTTTTGTTTTTCGATAATTTCGTTTGAGGAAGTGTTGACTACCACCCACTCAATGCGATTTGATTCATTCCAACAATACAAAGAATGTATAAAGGATGGTTTTATTAAAACTACGAGACATATATGAAATTAATATAATACTGTAATTATAATTTCATCCTTATTATTTTAATATAAAAAAAAATAAAGTAACCTTCATGTTTACGTACGACCTACCGTCTCAATGAATGGTGCATTTCATTTCTTATATCAAAATATTATGGATTATTATAAATTCATATATACTAAATATATATGATATTTAAATTATGAATATAGTTATAGATGATAGAATTTTGACCACATTGACAATTTCCATCAAAATTAGTTCATTTTTTCTCAAGTACGGAATATCGAAAAATTCTTCGATATAAACATAAATAAATAAATAATATATATAACATGGTATAAAGTAATATAAAAATAATAATAAACACTGAAATAGTTTTTAGGCAAGTATAAATTAACATAATTTTATTATTCAGGAATATTACAATTGTACATGACAAGTCAGACTCAATGTAATGGAATTCTTCTCAAACACCTTTCATTGAGGCATATTTTGATATGATACACCATCATATTTTATACGGTGTATAATAAACCATTTCACATTTAATTTCATTCAATGATTTTAGAAGTGATTTTTTTTATATGAATCAATTCACTAATTTATAAAAGGAATGTATTTAAGGTATACAATGATAACAAATTCACCACCTCCATAACTGTTATTTGATATTTGGATTCCTATATAATATTTAATATCTTTAAGGAAAAGAAACCCCTTATTCCCTTTTTGGGTGTTTTGGTATTGAAAATGGTTTTGAAAGTTGATTGACTATTTTAATATATTGAAATTATTTATTGTGATTGAAAATGAAATTTTATGAGTAAAATTCTCATAATTGAAATCATTTATGTTTTATGATTATAAAATGGTACATGGACATTTGAGGGGTGTTTATGTGATAAACCATAGAAGGGCGGTTCCATGATAAACCAATGATTGTTGGTTATGTTGTAACCTCGAATTAATTGGGTATGGAAGTCGGTTGTATGACTAATCTTTTTTTAAGAATGACATGTGCAGAATTCGACCATATTATTATTCCATTTAAGAATGATTATGTCCCATGTTACATATTATTTGTTATTTGTGATTTACTTTTATTTTTATGTCATTATTTTGGTGAAAATGGTATGAATTGAGATTATATTTGTGGATGAATATTTACAACTACATTTTTTAATGAAGTGACCTGAATTTGTCTTTCAATTCATACCCCAAAAGGAATTTATTAAAATCGCGAGAAATAATAAATATACGAGGATTAGGTATCTTACAACAGTAGGTATTTAGAGGAATACAAGTAAAAATTTCAGAGAAAAGAAACAAGTTGAAGAGAAATTCAGTGAGTAGTCACAGAAGTTGTAGGGAGATAAAAACTCTCATGCAATAACTGTTGCAACCAACTTCAGTGTGCAACAATAGGTTCATGGACTTCATAGTTCTTCGCTACTATTCTTAATTGGAAATCCAATACAGCCCAAGGGAAATTAATGTAGTTTTTCTGCCTAGAATGAACAACAGAGGTATTTAAAATCATCTTCTAGTAAGACAGATCATCATTTCTAATCACAGAATAACCCTCAAGAAAAAATGCAATCCTTATGTTGATTATTACTGATAATCACCAAAATCTTCACCTCTGCTCCAAGAAATGCATATGACTGAGGAAACAACCTCACATGGTGAATTCAAAATTCCACAGTTGGATATAGTATTAATTCCAGCAAAAATAGAGCCTTTATCACCTCCCAAATGCCCATCGATGGTAGCAGGATTTGTTTTGAAACATCCCAATAGGAATAATCCATTATTATTAACCAAAATATCATCCTACATTCATGGTTCTGCTCCAAATAACCAAATAAAGTCTTCTTGAAAAATTGTCTCATCAAGAGGACATCTTCAGTGACGTCCCCAAAAAATGCAGAGAGAGTCAACATAAAATCAGAGCCGTCAGGAAGCGCAGAAAACGGAGGGGGGTCCATCAAACCCTGGGTAAATGATAAATTACATTCCAAGGGATATCAATGAAGTTGAATTTTGGGTCCTTTTTCATTTCTTCAATAATATTGATGAAAATCCCTTTTATGATATCAAGGTAGGTGTCAGCTATTATCTCACAATTTTTATACTATCGAAATACAGTATTATCTATATCTTCCACCATTAGGTTAAGATCATTTGGTAAATACAACTTCTCCTCTATTTGATAAGAATACCTATATGTAGGTTCATTTTCATTATCCTTACTAGATGATTCTACTAAATCAGTAAAAGAAGAGTTTGAGAATGCATCCGAGATAGATGGTAAATAAATATTAGGGGTATATTGTGGGGAAGGGTGTGTTTTGTTCCTTCATGCTGTCAACTAGGGAACGCGTAATAATAGTTCTCTCAATATTGGTATTTTCCCTATATTTTTGAGTGTTTATGGTACTCAGAGTAGTGAATCCATCAGAGTTAGTAATTTTTTTTCCTTTTCTATCACTTGACTTTAAAAAATGCTCTTCTAATTCGAATGATTTATCATGAACAACATGCAATGATTATTCAAATTCCGGTTTCATATTCTCTTTTACTCTATGTATAGCTGTATTTTTCTCTGGGACAGATGGTTTAGTAATGGGGATATCCTAATTTTCGTCCTTTGAAGGTCTAGTATTGTGAGTCATTTCAGCATCACAGAGATTAGAGGCCTTAGTGGGGCCTAATGATTTCGTGAGATTAGAGAAAACAACAGACTTATCCATCTAGTAAACAAGGGAAATTTTGAGTCTTCCTTTTCCACCCAAATGGATTTGGAGTGATGAGGGGGTGGGGGTTTTGGAGTATTCAATTTATTCTCACATTCATTCAAAGAGTGACCAACTCTTGAACATTTTTTGTAGAAAGTTGGATCATTTTCAAAGACCACATCTTGTATGAAACTATGATCCCCACTTTGAATCTAGAATTGTGAAGTAATGTCTTGTGATATATCAATTTTAGTAAAAATCCTAGAAATAGAGGGCCGTGATAAGTTCAATGTGGTAGTGTCAAGCTTGATGGGTTGACCAAATAAACATGCAGTTGAAGTTAAGGCATTCTGTTTGAAAAGATGAAGAGGCAAAATCGGGAACCCAAGCCATATAGGAACAATGGGGGGGGGGGGGGGGTTCGGCATCAAAATGATAGTATGGAGACAATTTTAATACTTTTATGTCACAACCCCAAAAAGTCCAGTAACCCCGAGTCCAGAATCTATAAATTTACTACTTCCTAAAAATTACAAGTGATACTTTATGATAATTTATTAATGGTTTTCATGTTTTAGTAAGGAAAACTATTTTCCTTCTTTGTGTATCCCTTACTGTGATTTTTATGATCATCCCATATTTTGTAAAATCTTTTCACAGGGTGTAAATTTGATTAAGAGAAATAAATAAGAAAAGAATATTTTTATCAGGAAATGAAATGATGGGTTTTTAAAAGGGTTTCGTGTGATTAAAAAATTGATAATGATTTAATAGTATCCTCTTTTATTCTTATTGGATTATATGTAATAATAACGGCTTAATTCTCTAAAACACTAAACCTAAAAGGATATTTGATATGATTGAAAGTCAAATTATTAACATAACATAAGATTAAGTAATGTTAATATCTGGGGCCTTAAACTACATTCCGAGAGAGAGCGTGGATCCGATCATTTTTTTAATGGTGTTAGGGTTTGGCTCGATGTTGTGGCAATAATTGTAGGGATGTTTATAATTTTACGATCATCAGAGAAGGCTTGAAGTTACCAATACAATGAAATGAAAACAATAATATTTTTTTATTTTATGTGTTGTGTTTTTGAGATTGTGGGATAATTATTTTGTTTTGGAGTGGTGATGAACGTGACGGTGTATGCATGCCTTATTTTACTTCCACATTTGATTTCCTTTTAAATTGATATTTCTAATTGTCTGTGTATTTAATTAATTTTATATTCGTCTGAATGAACTTTCATTTGGCTTCTGGACACATGCTTTAATGCTTGTTCATGTGATACATAATTAGTAATTAGGGATGGGATATCATTAGAGAATATATTTATCAAGAAGTCGATTATGCACATAAGAGAATAATAGATTGCATGTGATCTAAATATGAATAAATAAATATATTTTTTAAGAAAATTAATAATTTCTGTGTTATCTCCTTCAATCATTTAGGAGGGATATTTAATATGTGATCTCATATGATCTAAACTGACATAGATAGATACTTAGACTTTATTAGGAATAGGTTATTGTATTTCAACAAGTGATCCAGTGCTACAACTTTCATAAAAATTATTCTTCAGTCCAGATAATGAAATAGGGAATGATTTGTGTGAAAATTGAAATTTTTTCTGACATTAGATATTATGACCACATATCATTTTAAATAAATTTGGAACCATTGATAATGAAATGAATGAATATTTATATCTCGAAATAAAATAAGTGGCATTGCATTTACCTGAATGGATGTCACAACTCTTACAATTCAATATCCTACTGTTTTATACCATTTCATAGTTTTTCCTAGATTATTTTAGTTATATTTAAGTTGTCATTTTTTATATAGTTTATTTATTTTTGTATTTTTTAGTTGTCAGTTACTTTTGAAACTCGTTTTCCAGAACATTCTTTAAAGAGGATATTCTACGTTTTTTTGCACATAATCTTTGTGTTTCGACCCTGTTCAACGCTTCTACAGTTGTTAACAGGTTAATATATATTGAAAGTTTCATTCATTGTGATGGGATGCCAAATATATAGTGAAATTTTCTAGGATATTAGTATCATTTTGTGTTCCTTAAAAAGAGAGATTTCGGTCAAAAACCAAAATAATAAAAAATAATAAAACACAAAAATAATTTTAGATATACTCTAGGTTTTTTTTCATTGAAAGAATACATTCAGTAGGTAGGAAGGTAAAAATGGTGTTGGCCATTATGCACCATTATAACCATTACCGACCCTACACACCATAATTTCATGGTATAGAATAAAACCTCACACCACACGTGATATCTCCATGATTTTATTTATTTTATTGATAATTATTAAAGTTCGTGTTATGATTTATATTCCAATTATACTTCCTTCCCACCATTTAATCATTTTCAAATTCAATGACTTCCATAAAATTTAAAACATGATATTTCATGTCAAACAAATAATTCAACAACTTAACACATGTTTCATTATTCTATCTCCAAGACAAATATGACATATGAACTTCACGATGAATGTAACGAAAAGATGATTTCCTCAACAAACGATATAGAAAATCAATGGGAACGTCTTCTCAAACTAGCCACCTCATTTCCACTTGATAATGTAATTTAGAATAAATATTTTTAGAAAATTGTAGTAGAGGATCCAACTAAACAACATGAAATTCATGATTTGATGATGAGACTACATTGATCAATCCTTATTCATATCAAACCATTGATGACACATATCCATCAAAAATTATTTCTTCCAATCAAATCAAATTTAAAGAATACCAGAGGCCTGTCTTATACATTTTTGAATATAATTCTCCCATGGATAATGTGATTTCATGTCCGTACTCTATGAATTCAAAACCCATCCCTCCAAAAGTGAAAATTGATGATAATAATTTATATCAAATTAAACGTTTTTAGGATGAAGAAAACATTGAACTTGGACCCCTATTTACCATAATAGATTAAAAAAATGAACCATGACACCATGGATTTCCACATGTAAGTGAAAATATCTTCAAACAACATTGAATCATCAATTTTTTCAAATATTTATGATTCTAAAACGTTTTTCAACTTGGAGACAGCTGAAAAATTTTAGGAGTCAGAAAATCAGTTAGTTATTAGGTGGAGGAAACTCATAAATTTTTATAAATAATGGATTAATGGTATATCATTAAGGATCCAAAGTTCGCAGTGACACATGTTCCGTTAGAGAAGTATGATTATGGTAGTGGAAAATATTTTTTTTTGAAATATTTCATTATTTACATAATGGAGTAACCTACTCTAATTGAGATCACCCCACATGATCCATGAATCTAGCATGAATTGAGTTGGAAACCAATAGATTTCCTTGTTATAGTAGTTGGTAGTGAAATAAAATCTAGAGACGACATCAACCCGAATAAAACATTCACGGATTGGATGGGTATAGGATGATCACTACAAGATTATGGTAAGGGATGTTCTTATGTCATGAAAAGTTTAAAAATTCCTATTCTAGATCCTCGGGGTGATTCCCTCAAAAATGACTTATTCAGTGAGTTTTTCTTTAGAAGAGATAAATTCATTGCCTTATGATCTGGGTTATTTTTACATGATTGAACACATAAATTTTTCTAACTTGTTTCCATTGGGATATTTTGAAGATTTCATAATTAATTATTTTTCAGTGAATAGATTCGACACGCCTACTATTATAGAACCTATTTCATGGTTTTCATTTCAATTCAATCTTAGTGAAGTTTCATCGACATCTAGTGGAAGACAATGTAAACCGAGCACTCAATGGGAGATAACCAATAATTTTTTTCCTCTTACTCTATTTAGATTCATTTCATTTAGTTTTTAAGTAATAAAATTGAATAAATTCTCCAAAATCTATTTTCTCCTAGCACTACAGTGGACCTAAATTGAACATGAAATTTTTTTCATCTATATGATTTTGATTATTTTGTGACTTATTTAATATAATGTAAGTATGTGTTTTAACTGTGTGGTTTTATAGTTACATAATTTCTGGAGGTTCATAGGATACAGGAAGCCTTTCCACATATATATTTACTTTATCAAGGTGCTGTTTTATTTATGCCATTTTTATTCTTCAATAAACATCATGTAAAATTATTTTAAAAATAAAATAAAATGAAAACTAAAATTCCTATCATTGTGGAACCCACATGAAAACAAGTGATTTTCTATATTAAAATGATCAGTGTAATACCATTTGTATACTTGGAATGTATGAACACAAGGTTTCTGTTTGGGTATATTTTATCCTTGATCTCATGACTTAGATGATTTATAATACTATTACATCCTCAATTTTTTTAGAAACTTGTATATTTTTTAGAAACGTATTTTCACTCAGGCTCATCTAGGTTTTATGGCATTATATTTCTATACACGTGAGGATTATGGACTATTTTTACATCATCTCATATTTCTATTTTTGTTGAGGGAATCTCTACTATGTTATTTTTTTAGATCCATAAATATTTTTATATTATTGAGATAGAAATTTTGAAAGTATCACTAAAATAGAAAAGGCATTTATTTAATTGTTTATCCAATCTGACCCACTGATATATCCTAGAATTTTATCCAATGTGTAGAACTTATAATCAATGAAGAAAATTTTTTATGATGACCCCACAACCGATAACATTCTAATAATATATCATGAATATTTTCAAGATTATTTTAATTATAAGAGTGGGGAAGATATTTAATCATGGAGATGGTTCTTTGAGGGATAATGAGGAATTTGATGAACATGGATCAACATTATCCCATCATTATTATATGAGTGAGATTTCAAAATATCCACATTCAATACATCTATTTTTGATATTGGAATGTAGAATCTTTTTGGTTCCAATAATGAGTACTTTTGGGTTCATTATGGGGTAACCCTCACTTTTGGGGATAACTATAAAATTGATGAACCATTACTACCAGAGCTGAAGAATTTTTAGTAAGACTTGCTTTCCCGAATATGCTATTACGTACGTAACTTTTCTAGCCTATAAAATTTCAATTATAAGACTAACATAAATGAAAATGAAGTCATTGATAAAACATGTAATAAGTAGTTGAAAATAAACAAAATTTGTTATGAAATATTGATGAGAAATAATATATAAGCTTTATAATCCACCAACGTGAATCATAGAAATGTTTCAAGTAAATTAATTTTATAGCCTATAAAATATAAAGCAGTATACCAATATAATTTAAAATTAATACATCGATTAAACATATAAAAAGTAGTCCAAAATAAAAATAATTTATAAAAAAAATGTTTTAAAAAAAATTATAAGCTTTTTAATCCAAAAAATTAAATATTAGAAAAGTTTCAAGTATATGAATTTTATATTCTATCAAATATAAACTATAATACCAATATAAATAAAAATTAAGAAATAGATTAATCATATAATATGTTGTCAAAAATAAAAATTATTTCGTAAAAAATGTTGACGAAGAATAATTTATAAGCTTTATAATCCACCAAATTTAAACATAGAAATGTTTCGAGTATGTGAATTTTCTAGCCTATAAAATATAAAGTAGAAGGCCAATATAAATGAAAATTAATAGATGGATTAAACATAGTAGAATTACCTAGAAGAGAAATAATTTCTTAAAAAATTCTGATAAAAAATAATTTATATGATTTCAAATACACCAACTTGAAACATATAAATGTTTTAGGTATGTGAAATTTCTAGCCTATAAAATATAAACTATAAGACCAACATAAATTAAAATTAATAAAAGGATTAAGCATATAAGAAGTAGTAAAAATGAATATAATTTTTTAAAAAATGTTGATGAATAATAATTTATAAGATTTCTAATCCACCAACTTGAAACATAGATTAGATTTTAAGTGAGTTATTTATCCTACAAAATATAAACTATAAGAACAATATAAATGAAAATTAATACATGGATAAAAACATATAATAATTAGAAAAAAAAATTTATAAACAATTGATGCAAAATAATTTATAAGCTCTTCAATCCACCAAATTGAAACATAAAAATGTTTCAAGTAAGTCATTTTTATATAATATAAAATATAAATTATAAGACCACTATAATTGAAAATTAAAAGATGGATTAAAAATATAATAAGTAGTCAAAAATAAAATAAATTTCTAAAAAAAATTGATGAAAAATAATTTATAATCTTCCTAATCCACCAACATGAAACATAAAAATGTTTCAAGTACGTGACTTTTCTAGTCTACAAAATATAATGTATAAGTCCAATATTAATGAAAATTATGACATGGATTAAACATATAAGAAAAAGTACAATTTTTATATTATATATATATGGGTATTATAGTTTATATTTTATAGGCTTTCAAAGTCAAGTAGGTTTCTTTGGATCCTCCTAGACATTCCTTCTTTTCACTATCACTTCTTAGTAAATTTTCTTACATTCCATTGATTTTTATTTATTTATTTTATTTATGAATCTCTTTATTTACAAAACATTTTTGATGTTTATGATTTCTTTTAAATTTTATTTACATTGTTTTTATAGTATATATTTTATAATAATTTAATGTTATCTACTTGAAATTTAATAATTATTCCTATGTTTTAAGTAGTCAACATTGAAAGATTTCAAATATAAAATATGCGTAAAATATTAATGAAAAATTAAATAGTGGATAAAAATACAAGAAGGGATGATAGTAATAATGTTATTTCATCTCAATAGACATAAAAAATGTAAATTAACATGTACAATCAATGTCTATGTTTATGGTGAGGAGATTCTGTCCCACATGGTGGTATGTGAATAGGACATCCTCTTCAAGTTCCCTATGGAATCTGATGACCTAGAAAGGGATGATCCTCGGGCACTAGAACAATAACAGTCACATCCTGAACCAGTTTTTCAATGATAGGATCTATCAACTATATGACGTATTGTGCTCATAATCCTTCTCTAACTAGGGTGGAAGAAGGACTATCTTTCATCGTAGTGGGGAACCAAAACTACAATGGAGCAATACCCCCAAGGATTTGATGGATCTAGATCACAAGGCTATGATGGATCTTCACCCCAAGGGTGCGATGGATCTGGGCCCCAATATAGATAGAAATTTAGATATCCTATCTGTTGGGTGGAGAAAGAAAGGAAGTGATGGCAAGAGGGGGGGTGAATTTCCTTTTAAAAATTAATTAACAAATTAAAAATCAAAGTTGAAACTGCAGCGGAAATAAAAGAGGCAAGACACGCAATTGATAACGGAGTTCGGCCTAAAACCCGGCCTACGTCTCCGCTCCCAACTCAACCGTTGAGAGATTTACTACCGCTTTCTTTTCAATGGTTGTAGCAAGAAACCAACTATCCTTTTTACAGGTGAAGGCTAGCTCACCTATTACAACTTGCTTTTTAATGGTTTGAGCAAGAAACCCACTAGCCTTTTTACGGGTGAAGGCTAGCTCACCTTTGACTCAAGCCTTTTAAAAGGAAAGGCTTGACTAACCTCTTCACACCTTGAAGGTGGTGTGAGAACCCAAAAGAGAGGGTGAGAGAAAGAGATGGGGGTTTGTAGGCACAAACCCAAAATGATGCTCAAAATAAATAAAACAATGAAAAACCGTAATGGGGAAGTCTTGGGCGCTAATGGATTGAAGGATCTGATGAAGGGCGCTCCCAAGCTTCTTTGGAGGTGCTCCTTGGATGTGGAAGTGTGTTGGAGCAAGTGGGGTTCCCTTGGAGGAATCCGCCAGAGGTTCGCCAAATGATGGAAAATGTGTCCGTTGGCTTCAAAATAGTTCCGGCTATGTACCTTAGGCTTCCGGGGGTTCCTAGTCCTTTATTTATAGAGGGTGAACCCTCAAATGGCCTTAGGGAGTCTTCGGAGCCGTTGGAGAGGTCTTCGGAGCCGTTGGAGGCCAAGTGGACAGGCTGGTCAAAAGCCCAACGGCTAGTTTGACTGGCTCCACCGGCTGACCGGTGCAAGGCCACCGGTTGGCCGGTGCTTGCAAAATGGAGAGGCCTTCGGGCTCAGGCTCCACCGGCTGGCCGGTGAGGAGGCCACCGGTTGGCCGGTGCTGAGGCAGTAGCAACCACTGTGCTGGCTGGGTGCCACCGGCTGGCCGGTGCTGAGGCCACCGGTTGGCCGGTGCTGAGGCAGTGGCTCAGCCTTCTGTCTGGGTGCCACCGGCTGGCCGGTCCTGAGGCCACCAGTTGGCCGGTGCTGAGGCAGTGGCTCAGCCTTCTGTCTGAGTGCCACCGGCTGGTCGCTGGTGTGACACCGGTTGGCCGGTGGTCTGGACAGAAGGATGCCTTCTGTCCAGGCCTCCATCGGCTGGCCGGTGCTCTTCCATCGGTTGGCCGGTGGACTGAATTTCAGTTCACTTTGCCTTGTTGCTTTCTTGGCCCAATTCCTTGGCCACCTGAAATCATGCCTATCATCCAAAAACACTTAAAACAAGATTAGATAAATAAGAGGGTGATTGTGATCATGAAAATTAACCCACGAGGGGTTCGAGAGGTACAACAATCTCCCCCTATTTTGATGATCACAATCACCAAAACAAGTAATGTAGAAAATGAAATGAAAAGCATGCTTTAAAGGATTTCTCCCCCAATCAACCAAGAATTTCTCCCCCTTTGTGATTATCAAAATAGCATGGGGCATAGAACTTGATTGAGGGAAACAAAGATTTTAAACCAATTGAAATTTTTGAAATTTGAATTGAATGTTTTGAATCAAAAATTTGAAATGAAAGTTTTGAATGAAAAATGAATAACCAATTGTTGAAATTGAAAGTTTGAATCGAAAATTTTGAAATTGAAATCAAAAGGGCTTAAACGATCCAAACTCCCCCTAAATAAAAACAACAAATCACCGGGGAGAAGTTTTTGGAACCGAGACAAATTTTGGCCAGGAGAGACTCGCTAAAAGCGATTTTTCGATCCATACTTGTCTAGTTGCGGGTCTTCTCCTATAGAATTCATCCTTGAATGAAATGGTTTTGGGCCTACCATACGGGGCGTTTTTGCAATTGCACTCATAAATTAAGTGCCCAGGTTTTTTACAATAATTACAAAATTTAAATTGGTAGCTCCCCCTTACAAAAATAGCTGGAGCATGGGAAGAGGAAGCTTGCTTGGAATAGCCAAGCCCTTGGGTGGTTCTAGCTATGCGTTGGGAACCAAGCAGTTTGGTCAAATTTTGTTCACCTTGGGTGAACTTGGCAAGGGATTCCCTTAAATCTTTGATGGTTGATTCCATGGAATCAACATCGGGAAGGTTTTGGATTTTGAGGGTCAACTCTTCCTTCTCTTTGAGAAGTTGTTCTTTTTCGGAAGAGAGTTTTTTGAAATTCTTTTTTAAAGCAACAAATTTGGAAGAAAGTTCGTGAAAACCTTCCTCCAATTGATCTCTCACATGTTGGAGATCCTCATAAGACATGTGATTGAAAGAATTTGAAGAACTAGAGGATGAGGAGTCGGAAGATGTTACCTCATGGAATGCCATTAGGCATTTGTTACCGTTGTCGCTTGAGGAGGAGGAGGAGGATGTGGAGCTAACACTCCATGTGGCCTTGAAAGCCTTTTTCTTCTCCTTTTGCTTGGCCTTTTTCTTGTTGAGTGGGCAATCGGGCTTGTAATGGTCTTTCTCGCCACACCCGTAGCATGTTACCTCGGGCTCGGATTTTTCGTCGTGTTTTTCCTTTCGAGCCTTGCAGGATTTCTTGTTTTTGTGCTTCTTCATGAATTTGTGCATCTTGCAGGCAAGATTCTCCATTTCGGAATCGCCGGTTGAAGTGGAAGATGATGAGGAGGAGGAGCTTTCTTCCTGTTGAACTTTGAAGGCGATGTTCTTTGGAACTTTGATTGGTTTGCCTTCCTTTTCAGCTTGCCTCCTCATGGTAATCTCATAAGTCATGAGGGAGCCGATGAGCTCTTCGACTGGCATGTTCTTGATGTCTTTTGCTTCTTGGATTGCCATTACCTTTGGAGCCCATGAGCTTGGTAGGATCCACAGGATCTTCTTGACCATTGTTTCTACAGAAATATCATCACCAAGGGACTTTCTCCCATTGCAAACATCAGTAAACCGTGTAAACATTTCAGTAATATTTTCAGATGGATGCATGGTAAAAGATTCAAAATCTTGACGGAACATGTCCAATCGAGTATCCTTTACTTTGTTGGTCCCCTCATGGGTAACCTCCAAAAGTTTCCAGATTTCGTGTGAGGAGGTGCATGTGGAAACTCGATTGAACTCATTACGATCAAGGCCACAATGTAGAGCGTTCATGGCTTTTCCATCAAGCTCGAAATTTTTAATATCGGCTTGGGTCTATTTGGATTCATCGGGGGAAGAGAGAGTGTAACCTTACATGAAAATTTTATAAATGGGATAGCCAATGCTTCTAAGAAAAGTGGTCATGCGGGTTTTACAATAATTATAGTCGGTTCCATCAAAAAATGGAGCACGGCCCAAAGAATATCCTTCGGGGGCGAAAGAGGTTGAAGCCATCACAATGGATCTTGAATTTGAAACCGGTGAAGGTATTACTCAAATTTTCCTCTGATACCAATTGTTGGGCGGAGAAAGAAAGGAAGTGATGGCAAGAGGGGGGTGAATTGCCTTTTAAAAATTAATTAACAAATTAAAAATCAAAGTTGAAAGTGCAGCGGAAATAAAAGAGGCAAGACACGCAATTGATAACGGAGTTCGGCCTAAAACCCAGCCTACGTCTCCGCTCCCAACTCAACCGTTGAGAGATTTAATACCGCTTTCTTTTCAATGGTTGTAGCAAGAAACCCACTAGCCTTTTTACAGGTGAAGGCTAGCTCACCTATTACAGCTTGCTTTTTAATGGTTTGACTAAGAAACCCACTAGCCTTTTTACGGGTGAAGGCTAGCTCACCTTTGACTCAAGCCTTTTAAAAGGAAAGGCTTGACTAACCTCTTCACACCTTGAAGGTGGTGTGAGAACCCAAAAGAGAGGGTGAGAGAAAGAGATGGGGTTTTGTAGGCACAAACCCAAAATAATGCTCAAAATAAATAAAACAATGAAAAACCATAATGGGGAAGTCTTGGGCGCCAATGGATTGAAGGATCTGATGAAGGGCGCTCCCAAGCTTCTTTGGAGGTGCTCCTTGGATGTGGAAGTGTGTTGGAGCAAGTGGGGTTCCCTTGGAGGAATCCACCGGAGGTTCGCCAAATGATGGAAAATGTGTTTGTTGGCTTCACAATAGTTCCGGCTATGTTCCTTAGGCTTCCGGGGGTTCCTACTCCTTTATTTATAGAGGGGGAACCCTCAAATGGCCTTAGGGAGTCTTCGGAGCCGTTTGAGAGGTCTTCTGAGCCGTTGGAGGCCAAGTGGACAGGCTGGTCAAAAGCCCAACGGCTAGTTTGACTGGATCCACCGGCTGACCGGTGCAAGGCCACCGGTTGGCCGGTGCATGAAAAATGGAGAGGCCTTCGGGCTCAGGCTCCACCGGCTGGCCGGCGAGGAGGCCACCGGTTGGCCGGTGCTGAGGCAGTAGCAACCACTGTGCTGGATGGGTGCCACCGGCTGGCCGGTGCTGAGGCCACCGGTTGGCCGGTGCTGAGGCAGTGGCTCAACCTTCTGTCTGGGTGCCACCGGCTGGCCGGTGCTGAGGCCACCGGTTGGCCGGTGCTGAGGCAGTGGCTCAGCCTTCTGTCTGAGTGCCACCGGCTGGCCGCTGGTGTGACACCGGTTGGCCGGTGGTCTGGACAGAAGGATGCCTTCTGTCCAGGCCTCCATCGGTCGGTCGGTGCTCTTCCATCGGTTGGCCGGTGGACCGAATTTCAGTCCACTTTGCCTTGTTGCTTTCTTGGCCCAATTCATTGGCCACCTAAAATCATGCCTATCATCCAAAAACACTTAAAACAAGATTAGATAAATAAGAGGGTGATTGTGATCATGAAAATTAAACCACGAGGGGTTCGAGAGGTACAACACTATCCATAAAGATAGATCTCCTTCCACCTGAGGTACATCCTCAATCGGCTGATGCTGGACAAAAAGCGGGCCAACCTCTTTATGTTAAATAGGTGAGGTCTCACGTGAAGCACGATTCTATCTACATCATCATCTTCATGGGTCCCCAGTACCAGCAACTACTGTAGTATGTTCCTCTGGGGTAGGAACACCCTCTCTCTAGGATGGACTCCCAATGTTGCTCTCAGAAAGCACACAATAAAATGACATCAGCTCCAATATTTTAGCGTGGACATCTTCCCAGCTAAACAACCCCTACTTCTCATCATCACTCATTCGAACAAGATGCGATGAGTGAGTTTCCTATAAATATACTCAAAATTAATTAGAAAATATTTCAATAAATAATGTAAAGGAAATATAGTGACTTAAAATCTTATAAATCTATCTGTCGTGTCATGTAAGATAAAGTATAAACACCAGTCCATACCATGGATCATAGAGAACCTCCTCCGAAAGAAAGAATCGATTTTTTAGTACATCCTGGATATAAAACTCTTCACGCCCGCGCCATCAGTGAAGAAAGTAGACGCATACTCGGTGCCTATCCTCATCCTGCCTCTTCTCAGATTAAGCTAATGAAGCTTCTATGTCTTTATCGGTGGCAATGGAATCAGTTAATCAAATCAAAATTGGTGAATGACTATACCAGGCTACTACCACTCAATTATATGTAAGTGAATAAGGGGCACTAAAGCCACAACCATGTCATACCCAATAGGGCAGTATGGTGGAAACTGGTCCATAATAGTCTAGTATGGAAGCCATGAATTCTTAAATGAGATGTGACCTTTGTAAAAACATTTCCTTACTAAAAACCAAAATTGATTCTGATATTAAATTTGTTATAAAATGATACATTGTATATACATACCCAGTTGTGTAACAGAAAATCCAACTTGAGCTGATATACTCCCAAATTGTGTTACAGAACTGTTTGAAACCGTGTCTCTGACACCACCTATACAATACAACATCAACAATGGAAACTAATTATAAATTAAATTAAATAACAACAAGTAGAATTAGATTTTTTTTTATATGAGTGATCATAAAAGTTTCCATGAAGACATTCATGTAGAACCTCTATAGTGATCAATTGACTGGTAATCTCAGGGAAGAATGTAGGGATTCATTCCCATGCCAACATCTGAAAAAGGAGGATGCATCCCCTAAGACTTGTGTTGTCCCCATGGGCTAGCCTACATAAAGATCAGTACGTGTATGAAAAGTAGGATGATCCCTAAATTTATGTACCATCATGATCATAGTCATCTAGTAGGGGTATATACGTTATGTGCACGTGCATCCCTGAGTGATTATTACACATGGTCCCTATAATGAGCCGTAATATATATGCATGGGCATAATGCATGATAGTCTTCCAATCAGTATCTTCGGGTAAATGTGGAATATACACCTCCAACAAAGGCATAGATATCGATGATCCATCTGTATCCCTACAGTCGGAAAAAATGCTAACGAAATACAATTGATGAGCAAGGTCTGGCTAGGATGCATGAGCGGGTCCAATAATGTCTTCCCCTGGATAGGAAGATTGAGAAGAACTGCCACATCATGGAGGGTGATGGTCATCTCTCCCTCAGGCATGTGGAATGTGTTTGTCTATGGTCTCTACCTCTACATGAGGCTAGAAAATAGGTGATGGTCAAAAAATGTGAAATATGAGATAAAAATTCCATGGAATCCACCACGGTGGGTGTTTGGTATAATTACATGTTGTGTATCCTTGTGAAAAAAATGGTGAGGTTGACGCACCCTGATCGATCAATCCTCACCACCGTCTAATAAAACCTGAGAAACATGGATATACTTCTGAGTGAGTATTATGGTATCATCCACCTGTATATAAACAAATGAAATGAGTCATAAATGTAAAATGTAAATATAATGTTATGTTCATCATAATGTTATGACATGTAGAATGGAAGACCTGTGATATTTATTCACATGGTTTTATAATGTAATTTTTACAAAAAAGGGGCATGTATTCATGTTTTTGAAATCATATTATTAATTTGTTATTATGATAGTCTTTTACATAGAAAATTTGTCTTTTTTAAGATTTGGTTTTATATATTTATATAGATAAATAATTTTCCTTTATTATGTAAATGTTTACTAGAAAATGGTGTTCTTTTTAATTAATGTATGATTGTCCAAATGATCCTATGTTTCATAATAATTTTATCACATGTAAAAGTCATTATGTAACACTAACTGAGCTTCATGTATAAATTTTTCGGAAATGAATGACGACATATAAGGAACGGAGAAAACAATAATAGTGATGATGTAAATTTATTCCATCACCTCCATCATTGTCAATATTCCTCTTGCATCGGGGTTCATTTCCCAAAAATTCATTCTTGATATTTAGTTAGTGTTATAGAATGACCTATACAACCTATATTGTGAGATGTGTACTATAGAAATCTCCTTTATCAGTTTATATAACTTCCCCATAGTAGTACAAATAGGTAAAACTAGACTCTATACATTGAAAATATTTTCTGATCATGATTCTGAGAGTTTAACTAATATTGGCAATGATGGTTGATCATATAATCTTTATTATACTGCAATTTTATAACGTCCTGTTGTACCATAATATATGAAAATATGATTTCATTTTATAAAATATTATTAGAATATATGTATCATTGTTTTTTGAAAACCGAGGTAAAGGGAAGATGTTTTTGGGTTTACAGTCCATGTTTTATGTTTTTGGGTTTAGAGATTATGGTTTGAGATATTGGGATTTGGGTCTGGTTTTTTGAGTTTTTTATGGTTTTAGGGTTTATGATTATGATTTCAGGGTTAGGGTCTAGGTTTTAAGGTTTAGGGTTTAGAATTTTGATATTACAGTATAGGGAAGATGTTTTTGGGTTTAGTGTTCACCTTTTGGGTTTTGTGGTTTAGATAAAATAGGTAAAAAGAAGAGATAACAACATATAATTTGCAATATGAGAATCTCACAATGAATACAATACATCATTGTGGCTGAGAGTGTGACCTCAACCCAACTATGTAAGGTCATCATTTCCAATTATGACATTCTTGATGACATATGGTGAATCTCAAACTCTTCCATTGTTCTTGAATCCAGTCCATCTCATTCTGTATCCTCCTGGCCTTTGCTCTCCCATGGGGACACAACTGATTGATGTTAGGTATCACTATCAGCTACCCTTCAGGAATTGGAAAATAAAAAAACTCCCCAATAGGAATCCATGGTGCAGCATAACAATTTACAATTGTTTCTATCTGGTACAATTGATGAACATATTCTTCCGATGATATGTCCATATAGGCACATACTGTGATGGTGTGTGTGCATATAAACTATAAGGCCTGAAATTTTACACATTGACATTGCCTCATTTCAATTAATACTGGTATTTTTTCTCTGACGCTATTTTTGAAGGGGTTTGAATTCTCTTGGACTTCAAATTGAGAGTCTTCTCATCGAAAAAGGAAAATATGATAACCAGAATATTATTCAATATTATTCTCAATCTCTGGTTGAATTTGTCTTTCATACCTTATCCCAGGTTGTATTCCGTATGATACTAGTTTTTTTCTATCAACAAAGCACTTCACGAAATGATATAATGTATCCTAAACTATGACAGTTATAGGTATATTGAAAATCCCTTTGAAGACACCATTGATGCACTCCACAATGTTTCTGTCCATGTGTTTGTACCTCTTCCCCCCATCATATTCCAATGCCCATTTTTCTTTTGGAATCCTCTTTATATAATCATAAAATTCTTGATTATCTTGGAATATTTGTTCAAAATGATCTTCAAACTACCTTTGATCTGACTGATATACGACATAGAAGAGATGATATTTCACATAAATTGAATTTATATTTATATTGAAATAATGAAAAATAAGAAATAAAATACGTACCAAGCCTCGTGAATGCCTTCTTCATCGGTTTTTTGAGGATTTTTTATGCATGTTTCTAGAAATGTGTCTAATGAAGAACAGATTATGTGAATTTGGGTATCTTCATGTTTCAAGATCCTCATTTATTGCCTCATTAATTTCCCGATGCAGATTAGATATCAAACAAACACCACGAATGTTGGTGAAATGGTTGATGATACATGCAAAAAACAACTCCATGTTTCGTAGTTTTCTTTCTCTACAATGGAAAATTAAAAAGGAAGAGGTTAATGGTTTCCATATTGGGTTTACACAATCAACAATATTACATTGTAATTTCCATATAGAAACGTTCCATCAATCTGAATGAACTGTTTACTGAAGCGAAATGCAGATATACAGGGGAGGAATGCCCAGAACAACAGATCAATTTGATCATAGGATGGATCAAGTAAGTTATCATGAGACACATGTTCATTTGTATCAATATTAAACAAAACATGGTTATGATGCCTCATTATGCATAGAAATTGTGGAAACACCTGATATGAGTCATCCCAATCACCATATACCTTCACAATTACCTTATATTTAAAAATCTATGACTTATTATTGAAAATACTATAACCGAATGTCTATTTTATCCTCTCTTTAACAAGGGATATTAAAACATATTGGAATGAGATAATCATCTAAAAATAATAGATGACACAAATTCTTCAACCAATGAGGTATGATCTTGTTTCAAGATTGGGTGACTAAAAGTATGACCTGCCTCAATCCACGTGATTATCTAACCTCCAAATGGAATGTCTGAAATCACCCTCATGAAGATTCTAATATCGTCCCCATACTTCTCACACCGTATGAGATATTTACTGTGGTTTGAATCCTGAACTATATATTTTCAGTTCCTATCAATGTTAAATAACATTATCATGATTTATAATTAATTTTTACTTGGAATATTCCTTCTTACATATAGGTTTTTGTCCAGAACAGTAAACCTATATGGTACAACTTTGGGAAACTCAGTTGCCGATGTGAGAACATTACTATTAAATTCAAGCACACATGTCATTGGTTCTGACCAAGATTCAATGAGCGGTGGATGATTTATTGTAGGTCGAGGTTGATGTACAACTAATGCATTTCTCGAAACCTCCTCTCTAACTTCAATTAGACCCTCCTCATGATCACTGTTTTCACCATCTGTTCGATCATTACAAAAATTCCATTTAGAAGTTCGATTGACATGTATATCTAAAAGATCAACTAGGTTTTTAACTTCTACATCATTTGGAATTGCCTAAATTTTATGGGGAAAAATATCTTTAACCACCTCTATATTTCTACATCTTTTTACAACTTGACATTGTTTTTGTATAGTAGAAACATCAACATATAAATCCCTCATGGTACCATCAGACCACTAATAAAATAATGTTATTTCTTAGAACAACTGTGCATCAGTAACAAATGGACAAGCTAGATGCCACAGTTTTTCTAGGAATTGAAAATATCTATATCTTATAGAGTTAATCTCTTGATCGGGTCCCAGATTTAAGGAACCAAGAATTTTGTCTTCAACGGCACATAGGGTTACACAATCAGCTGTACTAACCACTATTATTGGTTGTGTACTATAAGAAGCTTCTTACTCAGTTAAAATAACCACCCCATAGTAGTACACATTCGAAAACACGACTCCCTACATCAAAATTGATTTTTTGATCAAAATTATAATAGTTAAACAAAAAATGTCCATGGTGGTTGACCATATAATATTTATTATAATATAATTTTAGGTGACATTTTATACTCTAAAATATTCTAGTAGTGTTTCATTATATAAAACATTATTAGAATAAAAGTCATATAATGTTTTGGAAACTTATTTAAAAATGAAGAAGAAATATAAAATAAGTTTATTTATCAATGATTAAAAGATAGTTATAATAAAATAATGTGAAATGAAGAAGAACAAATACATTAAATAACACATTAATTATTTGTAACATACAATAAATTACTTTACATTTTCCAAAAAAATGTGGTTTGGATGATATGAGTCTCACTCTAGATATGAGGTAAAATCTAGATTATTTTTAATTGAATGCTTAATAATATCTTTGAATGATCTGTACTTCACTTTTGAACATTCAAAATCAATCAACCATTTAATGAGATATCTTATATGTCATCTTGAATGTCATTAAAAGCCCATAAATTTTTAAATGTTCACAAGTTAAATGAATATCCTTCAAAGATGCTATTAAGCTTCCAATTAAAAATAAGGTGGATCTCACCTCATGTACAAATTGTGACTCATCAAATCCAAACCACATCCTATTGAAAAATGTCAACATATTTCTTGTATATTTAAAATCATTCATGCGTTATTTAATTTATTTATTCTTCTTCATTTCACTTTATATGATCATATGTATCATTAGCTAATCATTATATGGAATCATTTTTAATCACATTTTTTCATTAATTAATAAAAAATTAACAATTAATAATAATAACTATTATTTATAAAATATATAATCTTTATGAAACTAAAATTTTAAAACATTTTATTATATCCTAAACTATGATACTAATGTTTCTTAGTACAGTTTTTACAAAGATAATGATTCTTTAATCACTAGTTAATTACTAATAATTTTATCATTAGTTAATCATAAGTTAATAATTCTTCAATAACTGAATAATATAGAAAAAAACACATAAAATAACATATTAATGTTTTACAACATACAATAAATACAAACATTTTTCAACAAAACATGGTTTGGATGATATGATCCTATCTTCGAAAATGAGGTAAAACTCAGCTGATTTTTATTTGATAGAATAATAATATACTCTATAAGTATGTACATAACATTTTATGTACATATCTTTAGATGATGTTATTATTCTTCCAAATAAAAAACTGGATTTTACCTTACTTCATATGTCAGGATCATCTCATCTTAACCTTGTTTAATTGAAAAATGTCAAGGTATTTCTTGTATGTTGTAAAACAGTCGTGTGTCATTTAATGTATTTGTTCTCCTCTATTTGATTTTATATAATCATAATTTTCATTTTATCAATGACATGTATTATTATCTAATAATTATATGTATTCATATTTCAACCCTAAGAAATTCAGTAATTAATCTATAATTAATCATTACTAATAAAAACTATTATTCTTTAACTATATAATCATTATGATACTAAAATTTTAGAACATCTTGTTATATCATAAAAATTGATAATATTTTTTCTTAGTACATTTTTTAACTAATCAAACATTCTTTAATCACTAGTTAATCATTATTAAGTTATTATTTAATTATATATCCCTTAATCATCAATCATAAGATATTCATTAGTTAATTACAACTAACTAATCATATGAATTCATTTTTAATCCCATTTTATTCACTAATTTATCAACAATTAATCATTACTAGTAATAATTATTATTTCTAAACTATATATAACTAATTAAACTACTTAATAAATAACATCATTGAAACTGACTCAAAATAATTCAGTTACTAATAATAACTTTCATTCTTTAATGCCTTTGTCCTTGTCCATTTCATTATATGTCATCAGAATTTTAATTTTATCATTGATAAATATACTAATTTTATTTTTATTTACATAGGTATTTTAGTAGTTTATAAGGAAAATATGAATCATCTTAAGAATATCCCCGGAGAGTGTGAAACCAGGAGAGCATATAGGCTCGTTGTCATGCACCGATTCAAATTCGAGTGTAGCTCAAAGCAGTGTTTTTGGGTTTTACCCGTAGGTACATATGTTCCAGATCCACATCCACCTATTTGTATCCAAATAGGGATTTGATTTATTATATAACAACATAATATTTATGCCACCAAAATTATAGAGTAATAAATCCTATGTGATTATATAATTAGTCTATACAAAATCGATACTTAATCTATAATTAATCTATACATAATCATTACAAATAATCATTATTATTCCAAACTATATATAACTAATTAAAAAAATTAATAAAATAAATATTTAGAACTAACTAAACTAATAAAAAAGGAAATATTTAGAACTAAAAATAATTAAAATAAATAAATAAATAAAATTAAATTTAATAAAAATTACCTATAATTGATACATCTCAAAAAGCCAGTCCTTCTTTTGGACCACCAACTCCACTGCACAAAAAAAGGATTTTTTACAGAGAGAACCAACAGAATAAAGAGATATGGGGGGAATGGAAGTGAGGTGAAGGGGGGGGGGGTTGGCTACTAATTTATAGGGAGTTTAGGGAAAGACGGCATCGAAGATGCCACCTTTCACCTCACCCAAATGAAAAAGGTGGCACCCCACCACCTTTTCTATATTATTGATCTCGCCCAAATGTGGTGGGGGAGGGAAGGCGTCCGCACCCTGCCTCCTTTAAGTAATTAAAAAAATAGCCTATGATTTTTTTAAAAAAATCTTAAAACATATTTAAAAATATGAAGAAATCCTAATATGGGTATCTACATCCATTCTCACTACACAAATATTCTAAACAGGTACACCCTAGGCTAGAGATCCTTCTCTTACAACATAGACAGAATGATTCCACCCTCTCTAAACACTTAACTGCAACACTTATATCACATATGGTCCCCCATATCCCCTTTCCCTCTCCCCCCTTCTACTAAGACAAGACCCCCACCCTCCCTTCAGTGACGATCCCAACTTTTCTCACCTCTACTGCTCAACAATACTGCCAAACAATCCTCTATTTTCCCCTTCTACACACTTCATGTCCAATGACAACGACCACTCCTAACATGTCACTCCATCTCCTGCAACACAATGTAGTCAGACCAACCACCCGTTATGATCACACCACAAAACTTATCTGGTGCCTAATCCATGGCTACATCATTAAGGTTGGCATTAGTGTCCTCCAACTCTAGTTGGTGCAACCACCAACAACACTCACCATTCTTTGGATCTACCTTTTCTCAGCTTTAAGACCCCACTCTCGGAATCAGTTGCGCATGTCATGTATTAGGTGATATTCATCGTGCATTTTATTTCTATTTAGGTGTGATGAAATCAACACGCATGGTAGATTCTCATCGCTTCTGTAGATAGGAACTGCACACCAAGAACGAGAACATATACAATCATTTTTTCAATGGAATGATTTTATGGATCGACATTGTAATGAATGATGGAGGGATGATTATTATTTTATGACCATCCTCCAATGGCTTTCAGTGTTCAATATGATGACACGATTATGGTGGTATTTTTTTATTATTTTATGTGACTTGTTTTCATAATGGTGGGATAATTCTTTTATGTCTATGTTTTGATGAAAATGATGGTGTATGCATGACTTATTTTATTTTCGTATTTTATTTCCATTAAAATGATTATTTTATTAATTTTTTATTTAATTGATTAAATCTTCATTTGAATTAATTTTCATTTGGGGTCTTTAAAAATGGTTTGGTGAAAATATTTGTGATACCTATTAATTAATCACATATGGGACATCATAAAAAATTTATTTTTCCATTTTTTATCATGCATGTTAGAGAATCATACTTCACAAATGACCGAATTCTAAATAAATAAATATATTAAATGAAAAAAGTAATATTTCGTGTGTTCTATCCTTCAAACATTAATGAGTGATACTTAATCAATGATCTTATATGAGAGAACCTCAAATAGATAGATACTTTGAGTTTGTGATAAATATTGTGTTGTATTTCACCAGGTGATTCATTTTTATAATGACACAAAAATTTATTCTTAGAACAGAGAATGAAATTATGAATGATTTGTAATGAAATTAGAATTCCATATAAAATTAGAAAATAAGAACTGATTGAATTATAATTAAATATGGAATTGGTTATAATTAAATGAGTACATATTCAGATGTGGAAATAAAAAAATTGGCATTTCCTGAACGTGAATGCACATCCCAACACTGAAACTTCAGTCTCTTCTTGTTTTCTTTCATTTCTTAGTTTGGTTCATTTAGATTGTATTAGTTAAATTTAAATATTTGTTTTAAATATTTTAGTTATTTTTATTTTTAATCACATTTAAATATCTTTTTCCTAAAAATTATTCCAAGAGGATATTCCATGTCTCTTCCACACTCTCTCTCAGGTTCTACCCTGATCCGTACCTCTACAGTAGTTAGTAGGATAATAAATATTTCAAATTTCACACATTTCGATTCATATTACACCAAACTAGAAATAAAATATATCTCTATCACCAAGCTAATGAAGAATTTAATCTCTAATCGATTGGATGAGAACTTCCAGGATTCCCTTCAGAGTCTAAAGTAGTATCTACTATACCCACCTGTCCTGGTGATGTCGGTGGAAGGAAATCCACTAATATTAGATGTGGCCACACTAAAATGATAACACATATCTATAATAGAAATTAAAATTTCACATGGATTGATAATATTCCCTACTACCTTATCCAAAAGATTCTTGGAACTAAGACACAACATTTGGATGTCCAGGGGAATATCCTCGCACCCATCACTCTATTGGAAAGGACGAGGACTTACAAGAAGCGTGAAGAAGTGCACCCGATCATTGATATCGATCCAATCGTGTAACAACCTGATATTTTATAAGATAAATTATTTTTAATTTCATTCATATCTTCTATTGTACGACACACCATGATTATCTTGCGCTATATTCAACACTGTATTAGATTGCAGTATAAGCAACACTTTTCTTGGCTCTTGTTACACACAATTTCATGTTCGTTTGATAGAAGTTATTCTACGCAACATTGAGTGTATATATATATATATATATATATTCAATGTATAAATAAAATATGTTTGGATTTTGTTATACACAACAAAAAAGGAGTTTTTCACCACACGCAACCCTGACTTGACTTGCATTACATGCAATCACGACCTTCCTCGATAGCGTGTGTTGTACGCAATACTGAGTTTTACTAAACAACGATATATTATTATAATATTGTTATGAACTAGCTGTTATGAATAGTGTTAACAAAATTTTGAATTTTATAACATTATTATTCATCTTACACATTTCTAGAACATGGTATAAGAACAAAATTAATTTTTCGGGTAAAATTAGTATTTTTCAAAAAATGCAGTTTTGTCGCCTTTTGATGGCGCACCCACATTAAATCTAGTTTTTGACATGTTTATAAGTTCAATTTGACAAAAATAAATTTCTTCTTTTGAATCAGGATATAAAAATTTACATTAGATAAATTTTTTATATTTTTCCGATAACTTTCAAATTTTAATGAATAGTAAAAACACACTATATTTGAATTAAAAACAACTTTTTTCATCTTAATATCTTATGTGGTTAAATTATAATATTGAATGGTTTTAAAGTATAAATAGAATATATTTTTACCATTTAATATAATTTTTGTCATTAGCATTGATTTTACCTTGAATTCGTAGGTTAAATCAATTCAATCTTTTGCAATGTTTTAAAGAAAAACCCATTTTCTTTTGACAACAGGATTAATTTTAATTTAATTTCTGCATCTTTTGTGTATTTAATTTGGAAAAATGGATTCCATATTTGGAATCAGTGGGTCCAAAATATGTTAATAAGCTACTTTTTTATTTTTGGGCATTGTGAATAGTAACTACGGTAAATTTTATTTACTATAGTTAAAGGTAAATCGGGTAATTAAGGGTAAATATAAGACTATAAAATTACCCTAACACTTTGAAAAATACTATTGGATGGATAAAAGTAGACCCATATAACCTAAGGGTCGGATTAGATTCTTTTTATGGACTTTTTTCCATGAAAATAATTTAATTATTATTAAAACCAAAGAATGTGACAACATGTCACTTTCTTAAATCTTATAAGTATAATAATTTTAATTTAGTAATAATCTTCATGAAACTTCAAAAATGAATAGTCTACAGAAAGATAATACCATTATCTACATCATAGGAATTTATTTAGAATTTTTAGGGATTAAATAATTATCATTTATTATGACACAAAGATGATGGGGTAATTATCTTATTAATGAAATATTGATATAATTGATGTTATAAATGCCCAAATAAATGTATTTTGAGACTTTTTATGACTTAAATTTATTTTCTAGGTTAATATGACATGTTATATCTGATATAAGTATCTTTTTTAGAACTTATCATTCTGTTATGAATTTCATAAAAATCATGTACCAAATAGTATCAAAATTGACATATATTAGTTTTTAAAACAAATATTATATTATTAATTGTTATTTAATTTCTAAAAATCTAAGGTTCGGCCAAATGACTTAGATAAAGATATATATATTAATAATAAACAACTTGGGGTTCTTTTGTCTTGTTATGGTAAGTTTATTAACCATATAGTGTAAGAAAACCAAAAGACACGGTAAAAGTTAAATTATTTAACTTAGAGTTAAATCTAATTGATAAGGTTAAAATAATAACCCAAACTTGTCTAAATCCTATTGGATGAGAGTATTTTGACCCATCCCCACTTTATCTTCGAAATAAGACCCTTTGGAACCATTATAAACCGAATTTGACCTTAATATAAAATAATATTTTGAGATTTTCCTAAGGTGCCCCTCTCCTCCCTTATAAAAGGGCACCTCCTCCCTCTCCTCCTCATACCAATTTGAGCATTCAAGCTCAGCCAAACCCTGCCAAAATCTCTTCTCCACTTCCCTAGTATCATCCTAGAGGTCCTGGTCTTCTTCAAAGACCATCCTTAGTTCTTTAAGTGGAGTTTTAGAAAAGGCACGTCAAAAAGAGGTAATATCCATTACCGATCTTTTTCAATTTCTTTCTTCTTAAACATCTTCTTATTTAGATGTTTCATGATAAAGTAATAACATCAGTATTTCTTATATACTTATATTTTATTATAAATATGAAACAACTCTAATTAACCTTCTATCCATCCTACGGAAAAAGGAAATCACCGCACGTGCGTACGTACAGAATACCGTCTCCACGCCGTGGTGTAATCTATTTTCCGCCACCTCCATAATTGGATGGGTATAATGGTGTAATGAGTAACTATATATGATTATTATAAAGTGATACTGATTCTGAAATAGTATACATACACTCCAATACAATTCCACGATCATAGGAACGATATCATCACTCGTGCGTACGTACGGAATACCGTCTCCACGATGTGATGCGACTCGTTCTACATGATCTTCATTTCATAATGATTATATAAATGAATTGAATTAATTAATATGATATATATTACTCGAATACCATTTTAGAAATGAGGTATCTATAACCTAAAGATATTAATAAGAATTTATTCGACAAAACATGCATAAGAACAAAAAGTTATAAACACCCGAATAACAAGTAGCAATGAAATATTACTACTAAGAAGCTAAGAAAATGACCATATATGATATCATAAGAATAAGTATGATTCTGGAATAAGTCAATAAAATTATTTAAATCATTATACAGGAGGTTCGGATACGTACAATGCATATCGGACATAAGGTAAGGGAAATATCACAATCTCATTTTTATCCGAGATTGCTTATACATTAGTATTTACTAGGGTGTATTTTATCATCCACATCCATGTTTCCTCAACATGTAATATTATTTCCATTCACCAAAAATTTTTTAAATCCTATTTTACCCTTCGGAAAGTTTTTAGTAAAAGATATGAAAGGAATCTTTTGTCGTTTTTCGTACGAGGTACTTTTTTGACTTTTCTGACAAAAGTACGAGAAGAATGTTTTTTTAAACTTATACGGCATGAATGGATTTTTAAAAAATTATTTCCAAGAAGAATCCTTTACAAGTCCTCAATTTTATTTTTAATCAACTTCTTTTAGTTTATAATTGTACAACATGTTAAGAAAGGAAAAGTGTTTTTGAAGCAGAAAGGATATTTTCCTCAAGAATGGAGTTCAAGTGTTTTATCAAAATTATTTTCCATCTAAGATAATATAGGGATCTGTTTTTATCCCTATTATTACATTGATTTGATTATGTTGTGATTGAATTATTTTTATGAAATCCTTTATCTTTTATGAATTGTTTTATGATGTCATGATGTTTAAGATTCCCATTTTTATCACATGGGTTATGCTATGATGTATGGTTTCTGACTTTGTGGCACACATAAGAATGGTTTAATTATAAGATGGGTGGGACATATATATCCCTCCAATGCATTGGGTAATTATTTTATATCTCATGAGATAGACATGTCTGGAATGGTAGGTTATATCGGTTCAGAGAAACATGACTGAAACGAGGAGTGAACTCGGTTCAGAAATGGACTTTGTCCACTAAGAGAGTCTTGGCAATGAGTCTTGACAAATAAGAAATGATTCTCTATGATTATGTGTGTATGCCACAAAGTTTCATGTATTAAGTTATGATTATTGGGATTTCATTTCATTAATATGATTTATCCCATGTTATGATATTATGATCTATTTTGCAGGTTATGATTTCCAAAATGCTATGTTCTTATGAAAATGATGTGATTGATTTTTCTTTTGTTTACCCTTACTCAGAATTTGAGATCACCCTTTTATGTTTTCTTTTCCCCAGGATATAAATAAAGGTTTTAGGTAAAAAAAGGATGATCTTTATGGGAGATGTTGAAGATCTTTCACCATGATTAGAATATTACGTTCCGAGTTTCCAAAGACACTAAACTATTACGGTCCTTGTGTGTGTGTTTTTGTTATGTAATAAGTATTCCGCAAAAGTAATGTAATGTCCTTGTACGTTAAGCTTCGGGTCTCTACAGTTGGTATCAAAGGAAAGGTTTAGTCAACCTTTGGAAATGAGGATGAGAAAACGTTAGTGAGATCCTTAGAGATATTTCTAAGGTATGTCTAGGGATGTCCCTAAGGATAAGTATACATATAGGATATAGTCCTAGGACTATGGTAAAGATCATAGAATTTAACCTAAGATGTTAGATATTAAGGGTACTCCCCCTTTACTATGTTGTTTTCCCTAGCATTATTTTTTCCTCTCACACTATTCTTTTTGGGTTTTAGACGATGGCTGGAACCTGAAGGAACCGTGTTGATCACTGTAATGGACAATGCAATGATTTTCCTCCTGAACAAACAAGTGTTATGGGAGATGGAGTGAAAAATCTTATTGCTATACTTACATAAGCTATGAATCATTTTGGACTTCCAAATGAGTAGAAAAGTGAACAATATTCTATTGAGTCCTTCATGAGGCAACGCCCACCTTTTTTCTGTGGGTCTTCCGATCCACTTGTTGCTGAACAATAGATCAGTACCACTGAAATGATATTTTCAGTTCTTCAATGTTCTGAACATGATAAAGTCATCTTAGCAGTATATCATTTGGAAGGTGAAGCTGATCAATGGTGGAATCTTATCAAGAATACGAGGCCAAGATATGAAATTGAGTCCATGGAGTGGGACGAGTTCAAGAACTTGTTCTTTAGTAAGTACTTCCCTCGTATTCTACGAAAAATGATGGAAAAGGAGTTTCTTGAGCTGAAGCAGTAGGATGATGAATCTATTGGTATATACGAAGTGAATTTTACAAGACCTGCAAGGTATGCATCTGGAATTATCATCCAACCTGAAAGTAAAGTTGATCTATTTTTCAGTGGATTAAAACCAAGTCTTCGAAGGGCATTAGCTATAAGAGACTTCAGTAGCTATGAAGAAATTGTGAATTGTGCTATCAAGGTAGAAATAAAAGTTGGTGTTACATATCCATCTCATGGTTTTGACAATAAACGAAAGATGGAGTTCAAGGAGAAATCTCATAATAATGGTGAAAAGAAGATGAGTGTTTCCTTATGCACAATGTGTGGAAAAAAGCATGGTGGAGATTGTCTTAAAGGGACTAGAAAATGTTTTAAGTGTGGAAAAGAAGGTCATCGAGCAGCTGAGTGTCGAAGTAATGGAAAGTGGGTTTCTAATGATGTGAATAAAGCAAAGACTGCAGAGAACACACCACCAACACTTCAATGCTTCAAGTGCAAGGAAATGGGGAATTATGCTAATAAATGCCCTAATCCAAGGGTTAGTGATGATCGACATGAGAAACCGCTTAAGGCAAAGGACAAAGGGAAGTCACATGCGATCACTATTGGTGATGTTGAATATGAAATCGATGTGGTGGAATGATTAAGTGTTTATGTAATGGGATTCCAAAATAATGTTGTATCATGGAGTATTGGAATATTTATTTATTGTTCTATTGTGGTATTAAATAATTTTATGGTACCGGTAACCATGGAAAGTGATTGAGATATTTTTGGAAATAAGATGATATGCGCAAAATGAAGGGAAAACGAGAAAATGAAATGTTTGACAGTATTCATGAGCTCATGATTGATATAAGGACTAAGTGATAATATGGTTTGAGTATATAGAATTTTGAGGATTTTGGTATGTGTAAAGAGTTAACTTTTAATAGTACTCATGTTTTCAATAAGGTTCAATGGGTATTCAAGAGAGTATATGATTTAGGCCTTTGAATGTTTGGAATCTAACCAACAAGACATATCTTATGATATATGGGGATCAAAGATGGTATTAAATCTCTGATAATCGTTTTCACTGTATTATGAGAGTGGACTGCAGTATTATGGATAATCCTAAAGATTGGAATGGATTATGTTGGACATAAGTTGGCATTGTTTGTTTTTTCGATATTATTGATGGGATGTTATAGTAATATAGTTTTAGAAAAAGGACAACCTGCAGGATGGGTGACAGCCCATCACATCGGACAAGGCTGTGGGAATCGAACCCACAACCGAAGTGTGATTGGCCTTTATCGCCTAACACTGTCCTACAGGAAGTCCCTGTTTAGTAGAAACTAGTTTTATTATATTGAGCAGTATAATATATGAAGTATAAGGCCATTTTAGGAACCATATATGATTAATCTCACTATAGATGGACTTATGTATTTTTTTTGATAACATTTCTAACCTTTTGATTGAGAGAGGTGGAATGACCCATCATTCTATCACATGATCTGTTAACACATCACAAATGAAAAATTCAACTTCATTTCTGTAAGAGATGAAGTGGAAATTGTCCATAGAATGAAAAACGGTGAGACTATAACAAAATCACGAAAGTATTTCTTCTAATTCCAATTTCATCAACTTCAGGGAAATGATCTTGAAAAACCAAAAATGTTGTCTTACTGCCCTTATTTCCGATGAATCAGATGGTACCTTAGATCACCACAAATCAATAGCTTTGTGATTGTTGGTTTTTTCATAGCCATGTTCTCTACCACTCTCCATCAGAACATGACAGATAGATTTCTCTTCCATGTCCATATTTTCTCCTATATGGAAACCCAGTGATGAGTTCATTTGGGTAACGGTTATATTTCATACTTTAGTTTTTAAAGTTTAGTTTTGGTATTTCTTTTTACGATGTGGGTTTTTATGAATAGTAAATGATTTATAACCCCGAAACATTTTGAGGGCGAAATTCATTTTAAGGTGGGTAGAATATAACAACCCGAGATTTTATAAGATACATTCTTTTTAATTTCATTCATATCTTCTATTGTACGTCACACCAAGATTATCTTGCTCTATACGCAACACTGTATTAGCTTGCAGTATACACAACACTTTTCTTGGCTCTTGTTACACACAATTTCAGGTTCATTTGATAGAAGTTATTCTACGCAACATTGAGTGTATATATATATATATATATTAAATTTATAAATAAAATATGGTTGGATTCTGTTATACGCAACAACAAAGGAGTTTTTCACTACACGCAACCCTGACATGGCTTTCATTACACGCAATCGCGACCTTCCTCGACAGCGCGTGTTGTACGCAATACCGGGTTTTACTAATCAATGATATATTATTATAATATTGTTATGAACTAGCCGTTATGAATAGTGTTAAGTAAAATTTTAATTTTATAACATTATTATTCATCTTACACATTTCTAGAACATGTTATAAGAACAAAATACATTTTTCGGGTAAAATAAGTATTTTTCAAAAAATGCAGTTTTGCTGCCTTTTGATGGAACACCCACATTAAATCTAGTTTTTGACATGTTTATAAGTTCAATTTTACAAAATAAAATTCTTCTTTTGAATCAGTATATAAAAATTTACATTAGATAAAGTTTTGATATTTTTCCGATAACTTTCATATTTTAATGAATAGTAAAAACAACCTATATTTTAATTAAATACATATTTTTTCATCGTAATATCTTATCTGGTTAAATTATAATATTGAATGGTTTTAAAGTATAAATAGAATATATTTTTACCATCTAATATAATTTATGTCATTAGCATTGATTTTACCTTGAATTCGTAGGTTAAATCAATTCAATCTTTTGCAATGTTTTAAAGAAAAACCCGTTTTCTTTCGACAACGAGATTAATTTTAATTTAATTTCTCCATATTTTGTGTGTTGAATTTGAAAAAATGGATTCCATATTTGGAATCAGTGTGTCCAAATTATGTTAATAAGCTACTTTTTATTTTTGGGCATTGTGAATAGTAACTACGGTAAATTTAATTTAATATAGTTAAAGGTAAATCGGGTAATTAAGGGTAAATATAAGATTATAAAATTACCCTAAAACTTTGAAAAATCATATTTGATGGCTAAAAGTAGACCCATATAACCTGAGGGTCGTATTAGATTCATTTTATGGACTTATGTCCATGAAAATATTTTAATTATTATTAAAACCAAAGAACGTGACAACATGTCACTTTCTTAAATCTTATAAGTATAATAATATTAATTTAGTGATAAACTTCATGAAACTTAGAACATTAATAGTCTCCAGAATTCTAATACAATTATCTACATCATAGGAATTTATTTAGAATTTTTAGGGATTAAATAATTATCATTTATTATGACATAAAGATGATGCAGTAATTGTCTGATTAATGAAATATTGACATAATTGATGTTATAAATGCCCAAATAAATGTAATTTGAGACTTTGTATGAATTAAATTGATTTTATAGGTTACTATTACATGTTATTGTTGATATAAGTAACTTGTTTTGAATTTATCATTCTGTTATGAATTTCATAAAAATCATATACCAAATAATGTCAAAATTGACATAAATTTGTTTTTAAAACAAATATTATATTAGTAATTGTTATTTAATTCCTAAAAATCTAAGGTTCGGCCAAATGACTTAGATAATGATATATATATTAACAATAAACAACTTGGGGTTTTTTTGACTTTTTATGGTATGTTTATTAACCATATAGTGTAATAAAACAAAAAGACACGGTAAATGTTAAATTATTTAACTTAGAGTTAAATCTAATTGATAAGGTTAAAATAATAACCTAAACTTGTCTATTGTATGAGAGGATTTCGACCCATACCCAATTTATCTTCGAAATAATATGCTTTGGAACCATTATAAACCGAATTTCACCTTAATATAAAATAATATTTTGAGATTTTCCTAAGGTGCCCCTCTCCTCCATTATAAAAGGGCACCTCCTCCCTCTCCTCCTCACACCAATTTGAGCATTCAAGCTCGGTCAACCCCTGACCAAATCCCTTATACACTTCCCTAGTATCATCCTAGAGGTCCTGGTCTTCTTCAAAGACAATCCTTAGTTCTTTAAGTGGAGGTTAAGAAAAAGGCGCGTCAAAAAGAGGTAATATCCATTACCTATCTTTTTCAATTTCTTTCTTCTTCAACTTCTTCTTCTTTAGTTTTTTCATGATAAAGTAATAACATAAGTATTTCTTAAATACTGATATGTTATTATATATATGAAACAACTCTAATTAACCTTCTATCCATCATACGGAAAAAGAAAATCACCGCGCATGCGTACGTACGGAATACTGTCTCCACGCCACGGTGTAATCTATTTTCCGCCACCACCATAATTGGATGGGTATAATGGTGTAATGAGTAACTATATATGATTATTATAAAGTGATACTGAATCTTAAATAGTATACATACACTCCAATACAATTCCATGATCATAGGAACAATATCATCACTCGTGCATACGTACGGAATACCGTCTCCACGATGTGATGCGACTCGTTCTACATGATCTTCATTTCATAATGATTATATAAATTAATTGAATGAATTAATATGATATATATTACACTAATACCATTCTGGAAATGAGGTATCTATAACCTAAATATAATAATAAGAATTTATTCGACAAAACACGCATAAGAACAAAAAGTTATAAACACCCGAATAACAAGTAGCAATGAAATATTACTACTAAGAAGCTAAGAAAATGACTATATATGATATCATAAAAATAAGTATGATTCTGGAATAAGTCAATAACATTATTTAAAACATTATACAGGAGGTTTGGATATGTACAAAGCATATCGGACATAAGTTAAGGGAAATATCGCAATCTCATTTTTATCCGAGATTGTTTATACTTTAGTATTTACTGGGGTGTATTTTATAATCCAAATCCATGTTTCCTCAATATGTAATATTATTTCCATTCACC
This sequence comes from Viscum album, assembly GCA_963277665.1. NCBI lineage: Eukaryota > Viridiplantae > Streptophyta > Magnoliopsida > Santalales > Viscaceae > Viscum > Viscum album. The sequence continues at coordinate 929,358,554 of OY728141.1, read as the reverse complement.
TAAAATTGTTTAAATCCTATTTTACCCTTCGGAGAGCTTTTAGTAAAATATATGAAAGGAATCTTTTGTCGTTTTTCGTACGAGGTACTTTTTTGACTTTTCCGACAAAAGTACGAGAAGAATGTTTTTTTAACTTATACGGCATGAATGGATTTTTAAAACATTATTTCCATGAAGATGCCTTTACAAGTCTTCAAGTTTATTATTAATCAACTTCTTTTAGTTTATAATTGTACGACATGTTATGAAAGGAAAAGTGTTTTTGAAGCAGAAAGGATATTTTCCTCAAGAATAGAGTTCAAGTGTTTTATCAAAATTATTTTCCATCTAAGATAATATAGGGTTCTGTTTTTATCCCTATTATTACATTGATTTGATTATGATGTGATGGAATTATTTTTATGAAATTCTTTATCTTATATGAATTGTTTTATGATGTCATGATGTTTAAGATTCCCATTTTTATCACATGGGTTATGCTATGATGTATGGTTTCTGACTTTGTGGCACACATAAGAATGGTTTCATTATGAGATGGGTGAGACCTATATATCCCTCCAATGAATTGGGTAATGATTTTATATCTCATGAGATAGACAAGTCTGGAACGGTAGGTTATAGAGGTTCAGTGAAACAGGACTGAAACGAGGAGTGAACTCGGTTCAGAAATGGACTTTGTCCACTAAGAGAGTCTTGGCAATGAGTCTTGAAAAATAAGAAATGATTCTCTATTATTATGTGTGTATGCCACAAAGATTCATGTATTAAGTTATGATTATTGGGATTTCATTTCACTAATATGATTTCTCTCATGTTATGATATTATGATCTATTTTGCAGGTTATGATTTCCAAAATGCTATGTTCTTATGAAAATGATGTGATTGATTTTTCTTTTTTTTACCCTTACTGAGCATTTGAGCTCACCCTTTTATGTTTTCTTTTCCCTAGGATATAAAGAAAGGTTTTAGGTAAAAAAAGGAAGATCTTTATGGGAGATGTTGAAGATCTTTCACCATGATTAGAATATTACTTTCTGAGTTTCCAAAGACACTAAACTATTACGGTCCTTGTGTGTGTGTTTTTGTTATGTAATAAGTATTCCGCAAAAGTAATGTAATGTCCTTGTACGTTAAGATTTGGGTCTCTAAAAATCGACTACATATTTTTCTTTAAAATGAGGACTAGGAATTTGACCTGATGTGTGGTCATTATAGAACAATATGGCATTTAGTTCATGTCATAGATGTTAGTGAATGTACAAGCCTAGGCTGATTACCTCATGGAACATCTCTCTTCCTAAAGGACACCAGTGGACACCGAACTTCTGGTTTATGGGTTTTTATAGTCCCATGACACTCCTCGAGCATGGGAGATGTATTTTTTGCAAACATTCAATGTCCTGTTGGAATGATAATGGAAAATCGGAAATTAAACTTAGTTGGCTTGGGGATTGTATTTTTCTCTCCAAACAAAGATGTTTTTCTATACTCATTATCACTATCTGTAGGCTGCATGAATACTGAGTCTAAATATTAATTCCTCATCATTTACTTGGAGGTAGCCCCATAATTGAATATAGCCTATCTAAATAGAAAATTGGAATCAAATCTAGTGATTAAGAAAATAAATGGGGAATATTCTATACAAAATCAATAGCATGCCGCACTAAATGGATATTCCATTGAAATAATGGAAGTGTTCCCATTTAAACACAAATTCCATAATATTCCATGATCATGGAATAATTTTGTTAATGTGTCAGGTAATGCATCCATAGTCTTGGCTAACCCCGATCCTCAAGAAGCAATCTAACACATCATGCACTGAAGAATGGTCTCCTTGATTATCATCTGTTACATGGAATTAATCAATCCGGTCTACATATACCAAGATAATGAAGAACCAATACACCCCTAGAGGGATGGTTCATATAATTTACAATCTCCATACTGGGAATCATCTGACAGACCGAGTCGGAATGGAATAGATGTGGTGCCGAGTAGTGAATGTCACCCTATGGGATGTGCCAAATGACCATAAATCCTTATACATGAATGGATTTGATGGAATCCTACTTAGATGAATAATAGGAAGATATATTATTACCATAATGGAAGAGGTCCGTGCATGATACTACAATGCTAGTCAGTCTGGGGCCAAAATCTTGCAACAAATCCGGAGGTTGGGTTACTATTGGTAAACCATGAAACAATACTGCGTTGAATTCACTAGAAAATTTCATGCATTCTAGATTATTGAAAACCTCATCCATAATCCACTATTATTATTGAATATATTTAAAAATTACTATTGGTTTTCCATTTGGGGAATGTATTTGGTGGGGCCATATCTGCTATCCATATTTAAGTAGTTTATGTACATCCATACCTCTAACCACATCTTTTCTAAATGGGATACGTAAATACCCCACATGGAATACTAGATGAATAATAAAATCAAACTATTGATGTCTTATACCATTACTAGTTTTGGTGTCCGTCAAACTATATTGATTGACAATGACACCAACTTCTGTACTACCGAGTTGAATAAAGCTTACTAGGAGTACAAAATTGAGTCTAGTCACTCACCCCTTTATCATAAAATGATTAATTGAAAGATATAGTCCTTTAATAATACTTTGTAAAATATACTATATATTGTGGTAAACAAGGAAAAGAAATCCTGGCCTGATAAGATCCTCCATATTTTATGGGCTTACTACACCACCACACATATTGTTACACATGAAACTCTGTATTCATTGGTGTATAAAACCAAGGATATGCTTCACATAGAAGTCCAGTTTCATTTTCATTGAATATATGTATGTGAAAAAATATTAGATGATGATAAATTAATAAAGTTGATGGGTGAACTGAATCATATCAAGGAGAATTAGTTGTGTACACTGCATAACCTCAAATTCTATCAAAATCAGAATACACAATCCTTTAACTAAAAGGTTCAATATCACTGATTTCTTTATAGATAATTGATATCAAATCTTAGAAATCCAATACTACCATTTCATAAGTATCCTAATGTAGAACCCAAATGGAAATGTCCTTATATCAAATATACGGTATATCATAATGGATATTACTCATTGGCCATGATGGATGATGACCATGTCGCACCACTACCAATGAATGGTTTCTTAATAAATACATTGTGTTCATGTCATATAAAATTATTTATATTCTAACGAAATGAAGCTAAAGTAGACATAATAATTCCATGCAGAAAAAATTTAGACTACCCAATATCTCTAATCCTGGCCGCATAACATTAAACTACACAACTTTTTCCTGGCCTCAAGAAGATAAGACACGCAGAAAACGTATTGACCACATGATGTGCAAAAATGCGTAAGGATTCCTAGCCACATGGTGTAAAAAATGCATGGATTCCCAATATTTTAATTTCTCAACATTTGGTGACCCTCGTCCTTACCACAAGACGATAATCTGCACAGTTGATTTTCTCACAACAGGACACTAAACTACAATATTCTATGTGTGGCTTAGTTCCTTCAATCAAAAGATACGTAGTGATGCCCAAAATTATATTGTTGGGACTAGATATAATAAATATCTCTTTCAAATCTGTCACCTTAATCTTTAATGCCCGATGCTAAACTAGACAAGTGATGTCGTTTCCCAGTCTTGAATTACATCAGGGTCGATTCATTCGATCAAAGGACATATTATGATGCACAGACATCCATTACTGGTCATAGTCTCAATATTCCATTTTAATGTCCATAATCCTATGTCTTTTCTTCATGATGTTAATCTACTTGGTTTCTCCATATCTACACGTGGATTGACTCTTTTCACCACATGATACATCGTGACATCTGTATCTCCAATCATAGGTCCTCCTATAACAATCAATAGGAACAATGCACCCATCTATGTATAGTTTAGACATGTGTTGAGTGTTTTTCATTATAGAAATATGCGTGGAATTATTTGAATCATTATATTATATTTATTGATTCCTAAATCACGGATTCTTTGGCACATCCATGATAAAATAAGAATTTCCCCTATCCCTGCATACTTATAAGACTCGTTCTGGTAAAATTCATATAAGAACTATGTGTGGCTTGATTCCTAATATCCCAAGATAAATATATATTTCTAGATATCAAATCATGGGTATATCAATAGATTATAAATGATAAATATTCACTACTATTTGTATAAGGGTTATATCTATGTACAATAAGTCCTTACCCCAAGATGTTAAATTGTAACGAAAACACCCCAGCCACATGACTTTAAAATAGTATGAGCTGAATGTCCCTACTTCATGACATACAAATTTGAAGACCTTAGCTTATCACTATTCCTTATCAAAGGATGAAAAAATATTTACCCTATTCAACTATAGTATGGGTTCATATAGTAATCTTGTATACCCTATATACTAGAAAGAAAACATCATATCTTGAGCCCCTAGGGATGTCAAAAACCACTCATAAACCAAAGAATGGAAAATAGATCTCTCTATTGAACCATGGTATTGATTCGTAAGGTCTTAGAACTACCAAATAGAGACATCTTGGCCTTATAAGAAGGGTTTTCTAATCCATGTGTTCTTGACATCACAAAAGAGGAACTCATCACCTTAGAGTGTTATAGGACAACCTCAATATGATTTTCCTATATAATTCACATGACCTTAGAAACTGATGTGATGATTTATATCATTTTAATATCTTGAAAAAAACGATGATGGATTATTCTTGAACTTATCTATCCTAATTAGTTCTTGTTCAACATTTCCATCCCATTATGTCCATGTATGTCATGACCATAAACTCCCTACACCTTCATAAAAACAATAAGAACCTAAAATGATAGCCTATGATGTGCATTGCATAAACCATAATTGGATTCACAAACATTTTACCTCATATAGGTCTCAAAAACTATGTGAACCATGGAGATATAACATACCCCATAATCCATAGGACAACATAATACTTCATCATCGGTTATAGTACTCATGGTTTCCAGAACCTGACATGGTCACAAAATCCGCATGATGGTCGGGTGATTGTACGACTGAACCATAAAATCATGAGGAACCTATAAGACAACCATATTACAAAATAAATAGTCCACCAATAAAAAAATTACAAAAAAATTAATTCTCTATTGGTACAATCTTGTTTTGGGGAAAACAAATCTAAAAAGATGGTTATTGCAAAGTAGTCTTGTGGGCGGGTCTCATGATGAGTTCTTCGGCAAGGTCATGGGATGGGGTCACCAAATGGATGGAGATAGTAAGAGATATAGATATTTGGAGTATATGGTAAATGGTACACTCCCTTTCTCTATTTATAGGTACTTTTTTGGAATACCAACGATCACCCAAAAGACCAATCATCACCAAATAAACTTTTTAGAGACAACACTGATGACTTAAGTGTGAATTTCCATTCCTCATAACTGAGCCATTATCCCCACAAATTTCACTCCTATGTGTATAATTTTTTTGATTCCCACTAAATGAGGATTAAAAATATACAAGGGATGTAGTAACCTAAGTAGGTGTATTATTTTCTCTACAATCTAAATGATGATAAGGAAACCAAAAATACTTGAATCACAATATATTACAAAGGAAACACAATACAATAACCTTTGTAAGGCTATTAAAACGGTTTATGAGAGGTGAATAACATCCTAAAGATCACACATATCCCCTTTCATGAACCTCTTGTTCTTATGAAGGTATCCAAGACGGTCACTAAACATGAATAGGCTCAATAAAATTTGTTATATGTCGTGTGACATGTCAACCACGGGTTTCCAAAAGGCCAAAAAAATCCTTGTAAAATAATGGGTTAATATATGTATAATACGGAGACCTTATATAGTCAATGATATTATTATGCTACCTTTATATGGTCTATAAGACATTTGGAATCCCTAGGCGACATATACACTTTATCAAGATAGATCGCAATCAATAATAGGTTAAAATATGTATAAGGAAGAGGCCTTATATAGTCAATGATCTTATTGTGTTACCCTCATAAGGTCTATAAGACATCGCGAATCCCTAGCAGATATATACACCTTATCATGACAGATCCCACCCACATGTAACCACCAACATGCAAAGGGTTTTAGATATGTCTAGTCAATCCCGAGATCCCACTTCGACCCCATAAAAATAGAGGAGGTGTGGATGATAATACTCATGGGCCACCACAAAAACCATTATTATTCATCTGATGTATCTTAGAAAAGGAGTGTGATTGTCTTCAACACCACACACATGGATTTACGAGATATGTTTCCCTTGTAAAATAAAGGAAATAATAATGGGAAAAATAAGAAATCCTCTTACACAGTGAGGATACATTGGACATCACGTGAAAGAGTTCATATGCGCTGGGAGATCACAATTGATCATGTGAGTCCATATGGACAAGCCAATATGATCTCACAAAGTCCCTTGGGTGTGAATACATGATATCACACACTCTCTCACCATATGACAACATGATTTACAGAGACCCCTTACTTTTTCATCATGATACTATGAAATCCCTTTTGATGAGAGACATTTTTATCCTAGATTATAGATGAAAATATATATTTGATCACATGAAGGCCTTCCCATAGGCAAACTAATTTCACAATGAATCTTATACTTGTTGGCCTGACCTTGTGGAGGAAACTTGACATGTCCACATGGTCAGGAAAAATCCCTTCGATTGGAAGAAGACCAATAATTAATGCTCTAAAGGGAAATTCTTATGGTCACATAAAATCGTGAACCCCCCCCCCCCCACGATGACCTATGATAGGATCTTATGAATAAAATAACATTAATTCCCTCCCCTGACTCTATCCTAAATCTACATGATATGTGAAATGCACGGCGGTATAAAATCCATGTGGTTGGGCCTATAATTACCTCCCCCTCATCCCAAAAAAGCATCTATTGATCTATAATCGATCCCATGTGATTTAAAAGGAGTATATTTATCAGAGTGTCCTGTCACGTAATTGTGAAGGTCACCCACCAGGTAAGATATTTTTAATGAGTTAAGGGATAATGTGGAATAAATAAGCACTTTGTGTAATCACTTGAGATCAAATGAAGGACATATGGAGAAGCATCCAAATGATGTGAATGAGGTATCCAATGGTAGTTAGGTCACAAAAAACCTAAAATAAGATAACACTGGACAAAAATGAGGCACATTTTAAATAAAAGTAGGAATAAAGACTAAAAGAAAGAAGACTCATGTTATGAAAGATTCACCGATCCTCATGCACATTCCATGAATAATCGAGATCATGTGATAACACTGGGTAATGTCACCCAAATCATGTGAATCTCCATAAAAATGCTATATAGATCATATGATGTCCCTTGTACATGTCAATCAATTCACACAATTCCCCCATGCATGCCAACCAGGACTCAAGATGTCTTATGGGCATTCTAGAAAAAAATTACGATGTCCTCCAAACATTACACCATAAATTTTATAGTGACATGAGGACATGCCAGATATGTCTCATGATGACAGAAGGACACATCAACATGTTATCGTGATGACACCAGGATAACTCATGATTGGTCATGTAGCACCCTTGAGGCATGTCATCCTTGAACTCAAGATGTCTTCCGAATAAGTCAACCAGATCATGCACATGTTATCTATAATCTCATGATGTCATCTGGGAAAGAAACCATATCATTTCCATGTATCCTTAATCTAATTATTCTTTCTAGACATGTCATTCAGGTTATTAGTCTTCCTTTGAAAAAGTCAACTGGATCCTGTTATTGTCTCGAGGCAGGTCTGCTAAGCAATCAGAGAATTTCCCTCCAACCTCAAACATGTTAAACAGACAATCATACATGTCAAGAATATAATTTTTCCATCTCTACCAGACATCTCAGGACATGATAATCTTGTTTATTGGTAATATTAGGGTGGCCTCAGTGCCCAACCCAGATCAGTGACACAATATGACTAACCCATTATAAACGGCAGCCTCATTGTGTATGCCCTGATCAGTGGAATTATATTAAAACCCTCGTATTATAGAAACAATAGTGTGTATGCCCCCAATATACTAATATATGGGAATTCTGATTCCTTCTATAACATGGATACATAGGATTCCTTTATAAGACTTGAGTTAAAATGAGAATCCACCTCAGTATATGTCCCACCATGTCTCTAATATTCCATCCATATGGACATAATCACTCCCCTGGGATGGTCATTATTCCTCACACACCAGTGTATTGAGAGTGAAACAATAGTGTTTAAGCCTCGATCAACTGAACTATTATGACCTTGAGACCATTCCCTACATAGATATGTAAGATGCCTTCCCAAGGCCTAAGCCCTATATTAAAAATTCAATGGAATTTCCCAGCAATAAGTCCCACATACATATGTAGAGAGAAAGATTACATAATATCAATTCTTTTCCACACCAATCATGACTCACATGGGATTAAGGATTTTTAATGGTCATATCATTTGAATCGTGAATCACCACCAGTCTATGAAAACCCAATGTGTATGTACTGATTAGTGGAATGATATAATTACTCCTGTATAGGGGAATATATCAGAGGGAAAATCCCATGAGAATGATAAAAATATGATGAATCTACTTCCTAACATATTCAAGATACATATGATGCCTCCCCAATGATCAATCTCAATAATGTGTGCCTAAGTTCCCTCATATATGTCCTTTTTCATGATTTTAAACTACTTTCATTTAATGAACTACATGGGGTTGGAATCCTATAATAAATAGGATATGTTGGAAGCATCATAATGGTTCAATCCCATACTCAAAATATTAATCACCACTATAGATGAAAACAAATTCAAGAGTGTATAGTTATATGGATTCAAAATATATGAATCTACCCCTTAAAGAGATATAGATAAAGAACCTCAGATATATACATATGGACTCACTAATAGGTAGCCCTTCTCATGTGGAAAAATTAAAACCTGACCATTTTGGTTGAGAAAGTAGTCTTGTATTTTTATTAGGATGAGATTCTCTGTAAGAACCCGGATCTTTTTTTCAAGTACGTTTTTCCTTTTCTGGTCGTTTTTGAGAAAAAGAGGAAAATCTGGAAATTTTCTAAGTACACGCCGTGTACTTTGATGCCATGCAAGGCCGTGTGTCGGCCGTGTCCGGACCACACACACTGTGTGTTGAGGCGATGTGGGGCCGCTTAAAGCAGAGTACGGAAAATCCTAGTAAACAATGTGTACTCTAGAAGTACACACCGTGTACTTTTTTCCATTAAACATACCGGGGCCTCTTCTAATCGACAGAACCATCTTCTTATCTAGGGTCTTCGACCAAGAGCATCCCGTATGGCTGCGAACATCCTCTGAGTCCCCGATCCTCCATTCATTTTCCGAATCGACCACCGTCAATTGCGTAGGAACCGCAACTACGAGCTCTTCCTTCTTCTTGAGTTTCATTCCCTGATTTTCCCTCTTTCTCAAGATATCATGGGTTGAACATTTTGTACATTTTCATAGATCTATGACGTTCTAAGGAGAATCAAGACTCATGGTTAAAGTATATTGATCTCCTAGCATCAAGGTAGGTGGTTTGTGCCTTAATTCTCGACGTCTTTGAATTTTATGTGCAAATTTCCACCAATATCCATGAACGGGGAATTGCGTGATTACCGTTTTCCCCAGTTATTTTCCTGCCTTGCTTGTATTGTTGTGTAGAGGTATGTTGATCATGTTTCAGGATAATTTCTATGCTTGGATGTTTTTCCCATGCCTTGTTCTGTTTATGACCTTTGGGTCTTGTTAGCCTTTGGCCGTTATACCTATTTTCCATGCCTTGTAATCGTAGGATGGAATGATATTCTTGACATGCATGTTATGTTGTAGACTTGTTAGCCATGTAGGTCTATTGGTGTACTTTGGTTAGCCGAGTTTCTCTATAGGTGAAAATTGTACTTATATCATTATTATGCACTGACTGGCACATGACCGTAAGAACCTAGTGCTTTAGACTATAAGGGATAGATAGATTGAGCATTCCCAAAGAGCATTAGAAATTATAGAATATACAGGGATAGACCGAGTGAGCTTCCTCAGAGATCCTTGGACATTATAGACTACATGGGATAGACCGAGTGAGCTTCCCAGAGAGTCTTGGATATTATATACTATAGGAGGGTAGACTGAGTGAGCTTCCTCAGAGAGTCCTTACTTGTTTTGAATTTCCTTAATCTATTCTAGGCTAGATGAGGAATTGACTGAGGGAGCTTCCTCAGAGAGTCTGTGATAAACCTGAGATTATAGGAGGATTGAATGAGTGATCTTCCTCATAGAGTCTCTATACCTTGGGGCTATGAGGGGATTAGACCATATGATCTACCCTAGAGAGTCCCTGACTACCCTAGACAGTGAGGGGAATTGACCGAGCGAGCTTCCCCAGAGAGTATTATAATTTTCATATGACCGAACCAGAGGGGTTTGGATGAGTGCACTGCCCAGAGGGTTCTTGGTACTTTTTGGATAGGACCAGAGGGGTTGGCTGTGAGTACTTCCCATGGGGGTTCCTGTTGTGGTTAGCTGTTTTCTTCAGTGCTACTTGTTGTTCTGTGGGTTGACTACTGTTTTATATCATCCTATTTACTGCTTACTGTTCATGGTTACTGTTTGTATTTTCCTACTGATTGTTTACTATTTACTTCATAATGTACTATTACTAGCCATATACTCACTGACAGTTAGGTACAGATCTTCAGGTAGTGGCCTACATGGATTTTTATCTCACACCCTGTTTGGGTATTGATTTTGGGGCCAAAAAGATTATATTACTTTAGGTATAGTCAAGGGAAAGCACCCTTCGACTTCAAGAACTTGATTGTATTGGAGCAGGAGATCATGGGACCAAGCTTAGGCTTGCGATGTTGGGGAGTTGTTTATCTTTTCTTTTGTACTTGTTTTGGTACTATTGTTTTGTCAACATTGTGACCTGTTTGGTTGCTTTCAAAGATATTTACCATGCATCAATTCATATATTCCCATGTGCTCTAGTTGTTTATTGTTTTAGTCTTCCACTGTTTATTATTGTTGGATATTTATTTCTTCTACTATTGTATGCTTTTTTACTTCTGTTGTGTACTCTTCCAATGAGGTCATAGTTTCCCCACTATCACTCTCAAGGCCCTCGCTGCTAGTCGTTAGCCTATGGAGTTTGGAAAAATGCACTTGAGTCCATGTGACCAACCGGGTATGGGGAATTTCTGGGTGGCTTCCGGAACCGGGATGTTACAAAGGGTTATCAGAGGAATTATTTTCCCCTGATTTACTGTTTGGAGCCTTTATCCATCGATAGGATGGATTCGGTACTTGGTAATAACCTATGCCTGGGAGTAGCTAACCCATGTACAGGGAAAATCCAATCTACCTCATATATTACAGTTTTCTGGTTTTGATATTTTACGGTTGATATGATTTCACCAAGAGTGATTCACATGCCCTGTGTTGTTATTGTTATTGCTATTGTGGTTCTATTTATGTCGCAACCCGATGAGATGAGGGTATGCCATCTCATTCATCATATAGGCTCTTATTAGAAATCACATGCCATGCATTATTTCCATTCAATATAGGGTGAATTATCTATTTCATGTTATTGTGATAGATGTTTTGTAGATTATGCATGTTGTTGTGATAGATGCTTTGATAAAATTCCATCCGTTTGATAGGGAAATTGTTTGTATTGTACCTTGCTTAAATGGATGCCAAATTTTGGTTTTTGAGGTGTTATGGGCCATCATGAATCCGAAATTTGTGGATCGTTGACTTTTTTCCCTTGTATATGATTTTATAAGATTCCATGCTTTGATTCGTGGGGAGTATGGGCCATCACAGATCAAAATTTGGCACCTCCATGCGTGTTTTTCAGTGCTTTCTGGGCTTCGTTGTAGTTTCTGAGCTACTGCCCAGAAAAAAGTAGAATACACACCGTGTACACTATGAATACACACCATGTAGTTTTAAACCATGTCACTGACTATGTGAGCAGAAACACGGGGTTGGGAAAAGTCTTCAGGAACACGCCGTGTATGGTAGGTACACGCTGTGTAGTAGGGAGCCATGTACCCGACCGTTTCACTAACAACATAGGTCGGGGAAGTTCATGTAGTAAACGCCATGTTTGGTATGAACACACCGTGTAGCCTTTTTCTAGGTACCCAACCGTGTCACGAACAACCCGGGTCGGTGTTATCTTCTCTTATAAAAGCCGTTTTTGTTCGGAACACGTCGTGTAAGGGTCATCCATGTAGCCGGTCGTGTAACTAATAACACGGGTTTCTGAAACCTTGTCTAGTACATGCCATGTCCTTTGTGAACATTACATGTAGTCTGAGGTAAAGAGGACCGTGTGGACTAGCCGTACAAGGAGACTCGGGCAGTGGAATGGAGTTCAAGTACACGACTTGTGTGGGGAAAACACGTCGTGTGTTTGTGGTGTTACACGTCCAATGGTGGAAAAAGTACACACCCATGTGAATGGATTTAATAAACATGCTGTGTAGTTTATATACACGCCGTGTAGTCATGTTTTGCAAAACTTGAATGTTTTTCTATCCTGTTACCGTTTTGTAATCTTGTGTTCTCAGTCCTTGATAATACTGATCTAAGGTGTGCTTTTGATCTTTCAAAGATATGCCTCCGACATGTCCTCTGGTTGTACGTCAGCTGTCAGACCGTGATCAGACACCGGACATGGCCAATCAGGGACCTCCTTCAGATCCTCCTGTTGTTCCAGCCTTGGCACCAGTAGTTATACCCGTTGCAGGTGCCGATGCATACTTCAAGGATGAATCCCTGAGGATGATGAAGACCTTTCAGGGAGTTCCGCCTCCGGCCCCATTTATGGATGAGATGACTCGGGTTTTCCAGCAGTAGCATCCTCTTACTTTCTCAGGTGATGGAGAACCCCAGGCTGCAGAGTCATGTCTAGAGGCCACGCTGATGATCTTTCAGCACCTAGAGGTACCTCCAAAGAAAAGGGTTAAGCTGGCTACATATATGCTCCTAGACACTTCCAAGAGGTGGTGGGAGGTGATCTCACATTCAGGGCGCCAATAGTGTATGACATGGGATGAGTTTCGGTGCATCTTTAATGATTACTTCTACCCAGAGACCTTGAGGGCCGATCGAGCCCGAGAGTTTATGAGTCCAGAGCAGGGTATTCTTTTTGTTAGGGAGTACTCATCTCATTTTACTGAGCTGCAACACTTCAAGCCGATTTCAGTAGGTGATTAGTTGTTCCTTGCTAGGAAGTTTGAGGACAGTCTTGGGAAGGAGATCCATTCCCAGGTGAATATCTTCAGGTTGACTTTGATATCCCCTATCATCAACCAGGCACTAATCGCTGAGCGCAATCTGAGAGATTCTTGAGCCGTGGGCCAGGGTGGTTTGACATCCAGAGTCAGTGTTCCTCCTAATGATTGTAGGAAGCGCCGTAGAGTGTCTGCTTGAGGAGACCAGAGTATGAGGGATGTATCTCCAGGCATGCAGGTTGTATGCCACCAGTGTGGTAGGGGTGGACATACTAGACCTCAGTGTTAGAGAGAGACGATGGAGTGCCGATCTTGCGGCAGGATGGGCCATCTTCAGCGTTTTTGCTAGATCTTCACACCTATAGCTAGTGGTAGGGGTTCTTCTATTACACCGCATTCAGAGAATGCATCGCCATTTTCTCACCAGTCTGGGAACTGGAGTTCTTCCGGCCGTTCAAGCTGAGGTGGAGGTTGCGTCAATGGTGGCCAGTCACCAGGTTACCCGCGACCGCAGTGTGGATTGACTCAGAGTGGTCAGCCAGGGGTGCAGAGCCGCGGTACAGGCCAGGCTTTTGCCTTGGAGCAGACCTGTCAGGAGCAGGATCCCGACCCTTCCACAGTTCGAGGTACGATCTTACTAGCCTCTGTTTTATCTTAATCTCTTTTCGATACTAGTGCTTCACATAGCATTATCTCTATTGTATTTGAGGAGAGCCTTGGGCTCTGTATCATTTCTTATGCCGACATGTTGTCTCTTCACACACCGTTGGGAATGAGGAAAACTAGAGTACGTTAGTACAGAGAGCTCCTTCTTGAGGTTTTCGGGTGTCACCTCTTATGGGACCTCTATGTCCTAGTGATGACAAGCTATGAAGTTATTATCAGTATGGACTGTTTAGCTCCCTTCCAGTAATTTGTCGAATGCTATCACCACAGGGTGAGTTTTGTATCACCAGAGGGTGGATCTTTTCTTCATATATGCGAGTGGGATGTCCAAGCAGATAGATATGGACTAGAGCATCATGGGCTAGGAGGAGTTACAACCCAAATTTACAGTATTTTTCTGGATGACCAGGGGACTTCAAAGTTAGACTTTCTTGTACTGGTGGATCGTTTTGGGGATGTCTTTCCAGAGGAATTTTCAGGTTTGCCTCCATAGCGTGAGGTAGAATTCTCGATTGAGATCATGCCCGTAGCGGCACAGGTTTCCATTCCTCCTTATAGGATGGCTTCACCTGAGTTTCCGGAGCTCAAGAAGCATTTGGAGGATTTTTAGGAAAAGGGTTTCATCCGACCCAGTACTTCTCCTTGTGGTTCGCCTGTCCTATTTGCGAAGAAGGCCGACGACACCCTTAGGCTTTGCGTGGATTATCGGAAGGTGAACCAGTTGATGGTCAAGTACTGATATGCCTTACCGAGGATTGACGATCACTTTGATCAGCTTCGAGGAGCCCCGGTATTCTCAAAGATTGATTTAAGGTCCAGTTATCATCTGTTGTGCGTTAGACCATCAGATATACCTCTTATAACCTTCATGAGCAGGTATGGTCTATATGAGAATAGAGTCATGCCATTTGGTCTCAAGAATGCACCAGTGGATTTTATGGCACTGATGAACTGGGTGTTCTGTCTTTACTTGGATTCCTTCATGGTGGTTTTTGTGGATGAAATCTTGGTGTACTATGACACTCGACGCGAGCATGCTACCCATCTAGAGATCCTTCAGAGTACACTGAGGGAGAATCAGTTATATGCTAAGATCTCAAAATGACACTTTTGGATGGATCAGATTCACTTCTTGGGTCACATTATCTCAGAGACCGGAGTATCAGTAGTCCCAGAGAAAGTGAGAGCTTTAGTTTCCTGGGAGTAGTCAAAAAACATATTAGAGGTGCAGAGTTTTCTAGGGATGGATGGACACTACAGGAATTTCATACAATACTATTCATGCCTAGCAGCACCGGTGACAGGTCTGACCAAGAAAGGGGAGAAGTTGTTATGGTCAGATTCTTGTGAGGCAGCCTTCCAGGAGCAGAAAGGGAGGTCGAAGTAAACACCAATACTAGTCTTTCTAGAGCCAGACAAGAGCTATACAGTGTACTATAATGCTTCTGGTGTTGGATTAGGATCTGTGCTTATGTAGGGAGATGGAGTCGTTGCGTATGGGTCTTGGCAGTTGAGGACACACGAGCGGAACTACCCGACACACAATCTGGAGTTGGGAGTTGTGGTTCATGACTTACACTGTTTGAGACATTACCTGCTGGGAGAGCACTTTGTGGTTTTCACCAACCAAAATAGTCTCAAGTATATCTTCACTCAGTGTGATCTGAATTTGAGACGGCATAGGTGGGTTGAGTATCTTCAGTCCTTCGACTTTGAGCTTGCCTATATACTGGGAAAGGGAAAGGCTGTGGCTGGTGAGTTGAGTAGGAGAACTCAGATTCAGGCAGTTCATGAGGCCATTAGTGAGTGGCAGCTTATGGATCTGTTCTCTGAGATGCATTTGGAGGTTCTCAACAAACAGGGGTAGACGTTTTTATCTCCTTTAGCTGTTACCTCTAACCTTCTTGATCGGGTACTGATGAGGCAACTATTAGACTCCGAAGGCCTAGTCCCGCGGGAGAGTGTGTTGAGAGAGGACCCTCCTCCTGGATGGACAATGGTAGAGGTTGAGATCTTGAATTTTCATGTATGTGTATGGGTGCCAGTAGACATACGTGAGGACCTGATGCTGGATTTTCGTTCTTCAGTTTGGGAAGTTCATCTTGGTGTCACCAAGATGTATCTTGATCTACACCGCTAGTACTGATGGCCAGTTATGAAGAGGGTTGTTGCTGGTTTTGTCTAGAGGTGTCCCACTTGTCAGAAAGTGAAAGCGGAGCACCAACGGCCAGCATGGCTTTTACAGCAGTTGCCAATTCCCGAGTGGAAGTGGAACGATGTCGCGATGGACTTCGTGACCGGGATACCGAGGTCACCTCAAGGGAGTAATGTTGTTTGGGTTGTTGTCGACAGGATTACGAAGGTTTCTCACTTCTTTCCGATCAAGGAGACCTTCAGTGTTGATGATATGGGGCGGTTGTACATCCTACAGATTGTACGTCTGCATGGAGTTCCATACTCCATTGTTTTAGACAGGGATGCATGCTATACTTCTCGGTTCTGGCAGGGGATTCAAGTGGCTTTGGGTACACAGGTACTTTTGAGTATATCATACCATCCCTTGATAGATGTCTAGTCCGAGCGTACAATCCTGGTGCTTGAGGATATGCTCCGAGAATGCATTCTAGACTTTGGTGGTTCTTAAAAGAAGCATATTCCTCTAGTGCAGTTTACCTATAACAATAGTTTTCAGGCGACTATTCAGATGACACCTTATGAGGCTTTGTACGGTAGGCCATGCCGATCACCTTTGTGATGGATGGAGGCAGGAGAGGTAGCTTTTCTCGGACATCGTCTTGTTCAGGAGACCTCAGAGCAGATAGAGTTGATTCAGAATAGGATGGCTATAGCACAGTCTCGACAGAAGTCTTACGCTGATTAGTGAAGATGACCTTTGGAGTTCAAGGTCGAGGATCAGGTTTTCCTGCGTGTCAAACTGAGGTTGGGAAACAAGAGGATTCAGAGACATGGTAAGCTTTCACCATTGTACGTTAGTCCGTTTGAGGTGTTGGAGAGAGTTGGTCCGGTTGAATATTGGGTGCAGTTACCTCATAGGTACCGGGCTATGCACAATGTCTTCCACATTTATAAGCTCTGACGTTACTTTTCAGACCCATCTCAAGTCTTTCAACCTGAGGTGGTTGATCTTGAAGTGGATGAATCGTTTGAGGAGCATCCTATCCGGATTGTTGATCGTAGTACGAAGGTTATTCGTGGTCAGTCTGTTCCTCCAGTACGGGTGCTATGACAACACGGGCGAGTACATGAAGAGACTTAGGAGAGGGAGGCTGAGGTACGATCGCAGTGGCCAGAGATGTTCTGGGTTTCTTCTTCTATGTTTCACTAGGAAAATTTGGGGACGAATTTCTTTAAGGGGGGAAGTTTGTAAGAACCCGGATATTCTTTTCAGGTATGTTTTTCCTTTTCTGGTCATTTTTGAGAAAAAGAGGAAATCTTGGAAATTTTCAAAGTACACGCTGTGTACTTTATAAGTAAACACCATGTACTTCAATGCCACACAAGGCTATGTGTTGGCCATGTCCGGGCCACACACATTGTGTGTAGGAGAGATGTTGAGGCCACTTAAAAAGGAGTACGAAATATTCAAGTACATGTTGTGTACTCCATAAGTATACGTTGTGAACTTTCTTTTTTTCATTAAAAGGACCAGGGTTGCATCTAATCAACAGAACTGTCTTATTCTCTAAGTTATTCGACTGAGAGCATCTTGTATGACATCAAACATCCTCTGAGCCCCCAAGCCTCCGTATTTTTTTTTTGAATCGACCACCGTAAATTGCGTTGGAACTGCAGCAGTGAGCTCTTCCTTCTTCTTGAGATTCATTCCATGATTTTCCCTCTATCTCAAGATATCGTGGGTTGAACTTTTTGTGTGTTTTCTTAGATCTATGATGTTCTAAGTATAATCAAGCCTCGTGGTTCAAGAATATTGATCTCCAAGCATCAAGGTAGGTGGTTTGTGCCTTTCCTTTCGAAGTCTCTGAGTTTTATGTGTAAATTTCCACCAATACCCGTGAATGGGGTATTGCGTGATTACCATTTTCCACTATTGTTTTCTTGCCTTGCTTGTATGCTTGTGTATAGGTAAGTTGATCTTTTTTGAGGATAATTTCAAAGCTTGGATGTTTTTCCCATGCCTTGTTCTGTTTACGACCTTTGGGTCTTGTTAGGCTTTGGCCATTATACCTGTTTTCCATGCATTGTGATCATAGGATGAAATGATATTCTTGTCATTATTGTTATGCTTTAGACTGGTTAGCCAAGTAGCTCTATAGGTGTACATTGGTTAGCCATGTATCTCTATAGGTGAACTTTGGCCTTATAGCAGTATTATGCACTGACTAGCACAGGACCGTGAGAACCTGGTGCTATAGACTATAAGGGATAGACCAAGTGAAATTTTTCAGAGAGTCATAGACATTATAGACTATACGGGGATAGACCGAGTGAGCTTCCTCAGAGAGTCTTGGACATTATAGACTACAAGGGATAGACCGGATGAGCTTCCCAGAGATTCTTGGATATTATAGACTATAGGAGGGTAGACCGAGTGAGCTTCCTTAGAGAGTCTTTTCTTGTTTTGAATTTCCTTAAACCATTCCAGGGTAGAGGAAGAATAGACCAAGTGAGCTTCCTCAGAGAGTCTATGATAGACCTGATACTATATGAGGATTGACCGAGTGAGCTTTCTCATAGAGTCTCTATACTTTGGGGAAATGAGGGGATTAGACCTTGTGATCTACCCCATAGATTCCCTGACTACCATAGAATATGAGGGGAATTGACTGAGGGAGCTCCCCCCAAGAGTCTTATAATTTTCATATGACCAAAACAGAGGGGTTAGGCTGAGTACACCACCCAGAGGGTTGTTGGTACTTCTTAGATAGGACTAGTGGGGCTGGCTGTGAGTACTTCCTAGAGGTGTTCCTATTGTGGTTAGCTGTTTGCTTCACTACTGCTTGTTGTTCTGTTGATTGATTACTGTTGTATTTCGTCATGTTTACTGCTTACTGTTCTTGGTTATTGTGTGTATTTTCCTACTAACTGTTTACTATTTACTGCTTATTGTACTATTTCCGGCCATATACTTACAGACTGTTAGGCACAGATCTTCTGGTGGTTACCTACTGGAATTTTTATCTCACACCCTATTTGGGTCATGATTTTGGGCCCAAACAGATTATATTGTTCCAGGTATAGAAAAGGGAAAGCACCCTTTGACTTTAGGTACATGATTTCATTGGAGCGGGAGAGCATGGGACCAAGCATAGGCTTCCGATGCTGCGGAGCTATTTATATTTTCTTTTGTACTTGTTTTGTACTGTTGTATTTCCAACATTGTGACCGGTTTGGATGCTTTCCTAGATATGTACCATGCATCATTTCATATATTCACATGTGATCTTGTTTTTTATTGTTTTATTCTTCCATTTCTTATTGTTGTTGGATATTTACTGCTTCCTCTACTGTATTCTTTGTTTACTTCCGATGTGTACTCTGCTAATGAGGGCATAGTTTCCCCACTATCACACCAAAGGCCCTCACTGCTAGTCGGCAGCCTTTGGCTGTTAAGAAAATGAGCTATAGGCCATGTGAACAACTAGGTACGGGGCGCCTCTGGGTGGCTTCCGGAACTGGGATGTTACATTCTCAAACATATATTTAATCTAAAAGGGTGCCCTAGAGTAAGAAACAATTTCCCTTAAAAGGGTGGGATGTTCCAAACCTCTAATCCTATCGATGAATGTGTGTTCCTATGTGTCATTATTTATGAATCCCCAATTGACCACCAACCTTTGGAAATAACTTTTGTACCTATATATGCATATTGGAACCATTGGGAGTGTATATGGATGATAAGCATAAAAATATAGACCAATATGACTGACTATACATAAAAAACCCACCCACAATCAAACCATAAATCCATTTTTCCCTTCCATTAGGGTGATCTGTGCATGTACCGTTTCCTAATGAAACAAAATGTCATATATTATATAGAACAATGACCATCCTTATTGTACCGTCCATATATATACCCATAAATTCTTTATTTACCTTTTAGTGGATACTTCTAATACTCTTCTCAAGGAGTTTCAACAACTATGTGAGTCGTATAGTATTATTCATGGAATGACTCCCATTTTTTTATAAATTTTACCAATTCACATTTTCATTCCTAGAAATCATGAAATATACTATAGTACATCCATTATTACCATATAAAAATCATTTCATCCCCATTAGTTTCATATCCTATAGATTATTCTTTACTATCTTATTAGGATGACTTCTTTTAGGTTTATTCTTTACAGATTTTTCACCCATCATAGAAACATTTTCATTATTAACTAGTGTCATTTATTGTAGTGACTTTTTTTCTGTTATAAATTTGAATTATTTATAGATGGATTATACTATAATTCATCATTTAAATGGACACCAAAATTTCATAGATCACAAATATTTATTAGTGCTTCAAATATATCTATCATGTTAAAGTTTTAATTTTTAAATAGAATATATATTTTTACAATAGGTTTGACTATAAAATCATCTCTGATCCCATTTCATCATGATATCTATAATATTATCTAGATGACATATTATTCAGACAAACTATATCCCCCAACTTGAAACTCCAAAGCTACCAACATCATCCAATTTGTATTCTTCTTTTACATATATGTGTAATCATTAAAAACAACATTCTTATGGATTTTGTTTTCGAAAAACACCCTTTTGGGTTTCATATGGGTGGTAAATTTTTCATTGGTATGATCACCTTTAATCATGACGTTATTGTGAGTTTTCTGGACTTTTTATACATAAACATTTGTATATAATATTTTTCACCTAAAAATCTAAAAATTATAGATTTAGTGTGAACTGATGTGTCTGAGTTGTGCGATATATTTTGTTATCTAATAGAGGGGGATGATTCTATTGATGATCTCCAAAATTTCGTAACACCAATTATAGACTCTTTTGAAACAAGATACTCAAGAATGCTCTTTGGGGTAGTTTTTCTAGTCGCAACTTCTTGGGAAAGATTAAATTATATACAGACCAAATTTCACAATTTGATTTCCATTTCAGGGAATATCATATCGAGAACTTGTTTTTCATCCTTTATTATGCCGATTATAGTCTTCCATTCAATATTTAGCTTCAAAACATGATCCTTATGTATCTTTTTTTTCTCATGTAGTGAAATATCCCACTCTTTCAGCCTTTTGGATTTAACCTATAGTTATGATGACTCAATTTCCACTGAGAATTAATAAGGATTCTACAATGAGCGGGTAACTTACTTTTACACATTTTGAAACACTTCTTTCTCACATTTAGATCTTTACCAATTTTCATCAACTATTTTAATTATATAATTGTAATGTGTGGAAGATTTTTTATTTGTTTTTAGATGTTTTATGGTAATGTTATATTAGCTCAATTTCTTTTGATATCCTTTTTTGTAATGATTTACCATCTTATTAAAATAGTGATTTTTCTTCATGAAGACCCTCTATGAAATTTAAGAATTAAATCTCACCTCAATTTGAACACACTTTAGATAGCCATTGATATCAAGTTTGACGTATTTGTATGATTCAAAAAAAAACTATAATCATATATATAAATTTCATCATTATAGGAATAACAATCAATATATTTAATTAAAAATTTATCACCATTCTGATTAACTTTATTTATGGTGTTTTATATCATTTATTGTACTATTTTTCAATCAGCAATTATATTTCTTCTATATATTCTCAAGTGCATTATTGATCTATTATAACATGAATGGATGTCAATTCATCTATCCTAGGATATTTTTCAAACACCTAAAATATATACATCATATATATTAGATAAAAATGAGTAGAAATTTTTTTATTTCTAATTATAGGTAACTAGAACCATGAAACAATTTTTAAAAGAACCCATTAGACGTAAATTTTTGCTATGATAGTAATTGTTAGAGATTAGTGTACTCTTAATACACACTTGATAGGGGTGGGGTGGTTGAATTAGATGTTTTCAACAAAAAAACATTCTAAAAAATTGATCTTTTTTATATTTACCCCATGGGTATTTGAAGCACAATTCTTCGGTAAATCACAATGTAGAATGTTATCTAATTCTCAACATGTCATATCCATATGAAATGCATGTATGTACAAAAATATTAACATATAGTATTTTTACATGTTTCATACCTAATATGGGAAACCAAAATTTTAATTTGTAAACTCCTATTGAGTCAGTGATTATCTAATATGATCAAATCCCCAATTACAAGTGCAGTATTCCAAATGACATCCTCAAACCAAGGAACTACATATTAAATTACCGTGGGTTTGAAATAGTATGAATGAAAACCATTTTTTGAATCACAAAACATATTTAGATTGGAATCCTAGTAGTTTTTATTCAAATATTACCTTCACATGTTGAAGTAAATTTTATATATGAATTAGGTAAATCTAGGGTAATATTATTAGATATAAAAATCTAAAAAATTCCATTACTACTAAAATGTGTTAAAAAAGAACATGAAATTTTACTATGTATAAAAAAAGCATCAAGTTATATATAAAAACTCTTTCTTCTAAGTCACCGCAGTTCATAAATATTGAACGGATAGACGTCAAATAATAAATTTAAAACCTGATATTCTACTTGAATAGGTAAATGATACTTCCCAAAACTATTACCTAATTCACAATCTAAAGATACCTTGTTACTAAAAAAATTTAAAAGTAAATGTTTATAAATTTTAATTGACCAAATTAATTTAATTTTATAATTCCATATATCAAATTTTTTATAGAATATTTTTTTTCAATTTTTCTAAAAGGGCTAGTTTTTTTATGAAAAACACGTTTTTAAGAAGCTGGTAATTAATATGACTTTGTCATTATATAAGAATGACCTATATTTTATGAAAACATATATGTGATCAAATATCAATTTTAGGAGTTAAATAATTCATATGACAATAATTTTTTAAATTTTAGAAACTATGATAATCATTTATAGACTTAATGTAAAATGATACTTTAATGAAAACCATTTTTTATTTTCATTAAATAAATTTTTTTAAAGTAACATTATAATTTATAATTAGTTTAATGCCTCATAATTTTTTTTATAAAAATTGAATTTATTTAATTTAGACATATATTGATGATAAATAAATATTTCGAACAAAGGTAATTATTAGGAACCTTATTTTTCAAAATTTATTGCATGATTAAGTGTATTTTTTAAAATTAAATATTCAAACATCTAGAAATTTTAGTTTCAAAATTATTTTAAAATTTGACATCTGAAATATCAAAATAGATTGAAGGTTCAATATTAATATCTATCAAGAAAATTAACTACTACCGTTAAAATAATTGTCAAGGTAAAAGTAAATTACTATTAAAGTTAAAAATTTAAATGAAATAGCTCCCAAAAAATAGGGTTTCTATAAACTTAGTTTTTGAGGTGATTTTAGACCAACATGAAATTTCCCCTCTTAGTTATTTTTCCTATTTTTTCCATTAAACCTTGAATATTATATTTACATTATTGAAAATGTAAGTGTTACTCTAAGAACCACTATTCTATTAACTTATAAAATAGTAACATCACCACAACTTCAAGAATAACAATTCGAGTGAATTTCTCCTTGAAAATATACCTATTTTTTCCTCATAAAACATCTCCCACGTCCAAAATACATTGTTCACTATTTTTTTAGCACAAAGACTTCAATTAAAAGTGTAATCCCGAGTAAATAATCAGGTCCTCAATAAGATTATTGGCTTATCCTTAGTCTCTTAATCATAATATTCCTCTACCTAAACTCTTATATCTATGCGAATATAATTATATCAGAATCATTATTATACTAATATTTTATTATATGATTGAAATAACATATATTTACTCTTCTAATGTTATTATGAGGAAAACCAAATCATCCTTGGTGTTTGTTCATGGACTACTGCCTCCATGAATCAATGTCTTCTATTTTTTTATTCCACCAATCCTGGTCAGTTTAAATGATGATATTGATGAATAAATTTGATATATATAATATTAATATTAATATGAAATTTTGAATTTACATATAATTTTATTACATTTCTTAATATGGGAAATAAAATCATTAATCATGCGTTGTGCAGGCTACCGCCTCCACAATTCATCATTTTATGTTTTTTTGATTGTTTACATTCTATGGATAACCCAATTTCTTCTGATCAATGATCGTTATCAACATCTATGATTATTTATTCTTTTCTTCCAGGTGAATGTTTACACAGCCCACATATGTTCTCTTACATGGAAACCATTTTATGAGTTATACAATGTAACATTTATGGCTCCCACATTATATTTTAAAGTAATTTTTAATATTAAAGTTTTCAAAGTGGGTTTATATGAAGGGAACTTTCAATTATTAATCCTTTAATAAGATAGATGACCATTTAGGGAGAAATTTATTTTGAGGGATGTAGAATGAAAAAAACATAAATTTTTTTATTTTCATTAAAATATGTTCAATTTTTATGATGTATTTCCTTAAAAAATACATTGTGTTAAACATTCATTACATTCTACTATAATTTGATATTTCACTACATGCAACATTTGTTTGTCTTTCATTACACGCAATAATGAGTTTCAGTGAATGAGAATTTTATTATTTTAAATAACATGGACATAAAATACACATTAAAATTAGTAAAATAAATTAAATAACATATTTTCAAATATTATTCTTAACTATTTCATATAGATAAAACTTATTTATAAATAAATATATCATTTTAGGTAAATTCAATTTTTTTGAAAAAAAAATATATTTCCTCAAAAGAATTGCTTTGTATGTCCTTCTATGAATAATAATAAATTTAATTTTAGACACTTTAATAAAATGAATTTGATAAAATATAAATATATTTTGAATTCATAATTTCAAAATTATCTTACGAGGAAAATTTTGTAATTTTCTAAAATATTTCATTTTTGGATGAATAGTGAAAATATTAAATTTTATTTTAAAAATACTTTTTCATCTAATTTATTTACATAGATAAACCATATTTTAATTTGATTTTGACTTATAATTTTATCAATTATATATAAATTTATCTAATTTAGGTCATTGGAACCAATTTCCTAGGGAAATTTGATATAAAAACAGTTCAATCTTTTGAACTTTTCTCCTTCAAAACCTATTGTCTCGCAGCATTTAAGAGATTAATTTTAAATTAATTTCAGTAATATGAATAGGAAAAAAGTATATATGTATTTGTAATAGATATTATTTTTTTCTAAAAAGATTAAAATATTTTTTTATAGAAATGATTTGTGAAAATAGTAAAAATAATTTAAAGTGAATAATGTAAGAACAATATTTTGTAACTATTAAACATAGAATTTATAGAGTATAAATTAACCAAAACATGTCAAAACCCCATTTTATGGAAATATTTATACCATTACCACATTTTGATATATTTTCATGAGTTATTGGGATATTATTCACTGAATGTGGCATATATAATAAGTTATGTAAGGAAAAAGATAAAAAGGAATCTTCCTTACCTTTAAAATTTATAAATCCTTGAGTTATGAATAAAATACCAAATTAGATAAGTTTTACACATTATTTTTAAATTAAAAAGTAGTATTTTTAAACATATATATTTATATTTATTTTTAGTGCTGCATTAGTTATATTAACTGATTATCGAATTCCAAATACTGTAATTATTTAGTTAATGATTGATTTAAATAAATGATACTAAATATATTAAAAGTGATGTAAATTGATCGAATTGTTGTATTAATTTTTTTAGATGAATATATCTTGTTACATAGGTGTGAACTTAATATATTCAAATTCAATATTTGTATTGATATTTTTAAATTTTAAATTAACTAAATAATGTCAAAATTGACATTAATGTTATTTTAAAATAAATGATATTTTGTTAAATGATTTATTTTTTAAAAAAAATACTATATTTTCCAAAATAGTTTTAAAAGTTAATAAATAAAAAATATCTTCTATTTACTATGAAATTTATCATTTATAATGGACATATTAACCTTTAAATAGTGAATATATATTTAACATGGCTCAAGTTAAATTAGTGTTTTTGCACTTTACATACGCTCATTTTAAAATTAATTTCCTACACACATGGGAATAATTTTTTATAATTTGGTATAATATTTAGAATTAAGTGGGTTTATATTTTCTAATAAATATCTTGTTAATTTATCATACTGGTTAAACAACTTAGGTAAGAAAACTATTTACCTTAATAAAAACCAAAATGATAAAAGTGGGGAAATATAGAAGTTAAGGAACAAAATTACAGAAGTGAATTTATTTTTATGTTTTGGAGGTCTATATAGACCATAAATCATCATTAATCCTATATTTTTTTATTTTTGGAAAACATGAGGTAGGGGATACCTTCATATAGGTTTTGATTTTTGGTATTTTCAAGAATTCCACTCATCCTCCACTATAAAAGGCATTCACTCTTCCCCTTCTTCACACCTATGAAGCCATGTCATATCATCCACAATCTGAAAAAAATATCCAATCATTCCACCTCTCATACCATAATCCTAAACATGTAAATAAATCCAACCATGGAATCCGTTTAGTTCAAAACAAAATGAGTTACCTGATAACGAGGTAACATTCTTCAACAAGCATTTATTTTTTATTTCGTTCTCCACCCATTAATTCGTATTTTGATATGATTATATAATAAAAGCAGTATAAAAAATATACTAAATTTTTTTATTATAATTTTTATACCTAAACATACACAAACATCCACCAAATGGGTAACCAACTTAATGTTCATGTGTTTGACAGACTATCACATCACGAAACGATGTCATTAGTTATTCATTTTCCAACTCTCATTTAATGAAATCATGATGGAAATAACTTATTGATGATATAAATGATATTTATTATACCTTTAGTATTATTTGTCTATTATATAACACATACCTTCTTCCTTTACATTTTCTGTAAATAAAATAACTTTATTTGAGGGCATGTGGACTACCGCATCCTCAAAGCGAAGTTATTTGTTTACACTTTTCATGGAATGTATTATGGAAGACTTTAGTGAAATAATATAATATAAATTGATTGATAATGTTATTTTAATTATAATATATCTCTATACACATATATTTCACTTACTTCTGTTTTCTTTTAATACAACTAAAAAAATAGAAATAGCATTCATGCATACTACCATCTCCATGAACGATGTATTCCAATTCATATTTTCATATTTTATATATTTTAAAAAATAGTTATATAATTAATATATATTATATCTAAATAATGTTTCAATTTATATAAATAATTAAATCATATTCTATGCAAGAGGATAAATAATTATATTTTCAAAAAATTATGAACAAATTAAGCAGTTATTACCTAAAATGGTACTTTAAAATGTAATTGTTAATAAGTGAGTAAAATAAATTCATTATTAAATAATATATAGTATGGTATAAAATAAAATTGTTTTTTTAGATTTATAATAAACATATATTAATTATAAATTTGATTTTAACGTTTACAAAGAATTTTAATAATTAAGGTATGGGAATTGCATCTCACTTTTTATTTCCATTAGATACATTCCATATGAAGCACTCTATTATTTTGTGTGGTGTATATACATACCTATGAAATTTTTTATGATGAAGTTAATTTTTTAATTATATTAAAAGTATCAAATTATGTTATTCTTTATTAGGTTTGATGAATAAAAAGTTACCCAAGTAGTAAGGGTTTTCCCATATCACTATTATTTCAGTGAGACATATGCCTTATTCACAAATTGTTTATTTTTGTGGTAATATAATGAACATTAATATAATATATTATTATAATCATCAAATTTATAGGTATTTACATATCCATTTCTTTATCTCTCTTTCATTGGTTTATGATTGAAAAGTTACCAAATAGGTAAAGTAATTTTGTCTAAATTTTCATTCTTTGAGAAATATGTTATGTTATAAACCTATAGTATTTTATGAGGTGTATGTAATACCCTTTAACATTTTATATAATGAATATAATTATTTTAATTATATTATATGCTTTATGTAATGTTATTATATCATGGAAATTATGATTCAATATTTTTAAAGTGGTATGTGACAATTTTAATTTTTTGAAGATAAGCCAGATATGATTTAAATGATCGTTCAAAATTATTTTACATATAAGATTAAATAGTTTTATTTAACTTATGATTTAATGGGGTTATGTTAAAATGGTACCAATCATATTATTTCTATGAATGATTTATTCATTTTATTACATGTTGTTATGAGACCTATTTCGCTTCCACGTGTTATACAATGGTACAATGATTATGAACCCCACTTATTTCATATGTTATTGAATGATGAAATTATTTTGAATCTTATCTCTTTTACACATGTTATGATAAGAGGATTATTTTATAATATCCATTTAATTTCATGTTTTATGATAAGATATTTATGAAACCCTTCTCATTTTATGGGTCATGATATGGTGAATGTTTTATTATTTTGTGGAAATGGATGTATGATTTTATTACGTGATGAGTGAGGAATATATCTACTTCAATATAGTTTTGTAAATATTTTTATCTCATGAGTATGAAATGGTAGAAATGAGGAGTGAACTCAGTACAGTATGAAGTGGATAAAAAGAGGAGTGACCTTAGTTAAGTGTGAAGGGATCAAATGTGGATTTAACTCGGTTCAGTATGACATGGATAGAAGGAGGAGTGAACATAGTTTAGTATGGCAGGGATCGAATGAGGAGTGAACATGATTCAGTATTACAGGGATAGAATGTCGAGGGTACTCAGTTAAGTAATTCATATCTATAACTGGAAGTGAAAATAGTTTAGTTACATAGGGTTGGAATAGGTAGTAAACCCAGTTCAGTAAAGGACTTTGTCCAGTAAGATTTACCTAGAAGTAACCATTGAATACTATGGTAATCATTTTATATGTTTATGTGTCTACCACAATTCATTTTCCAATTCATATTTTATGTACTCGTCAATTATGCTCTTGATTCCATTATTATTCATGTCTTATGAACAGCTAATAAATATTACATGATTCATATATATGATCATTGATATGACGGTTATTATCTTTTAATGACATGATCATTTTATCATACCCTTATTCTCATGTTATTATTACATATCTCTTGTGATTACTCTTACTGGGCATCTAATTTTACCCCATTCTCGTGTTCCTTTTCTGAAGGATTTGAAGAACGGTTTTATATAAGAGTACTAACGGGGAATATCTTTACTAGAGACATTTAAGATATTTCACTAGAATATAATATTGTGTTCCATGTTTTGAAATACATTAAACTATTAAGGTACCTAGGAATGAATATTTTTAATGTGATAAATTTATATCTGAAATGATGAAATATCCATGTATGGTAAGCTGATTATTATATAACGGTGGCTAAATTATGCTGTGAGATAATTATCAGTAGGCAACCACCATTGGTTTCTATAAAAGTCAAGTCTGTAAGTATGATCTATAATAGTGTGTATGTATAACAAAAGTAATAATCACATTATAAACAACACATGCCTAAATAAGCCTCATATAGTGTATTTGAACATATAATCATTCAATTAATTAGTTTATGATTCACTTTATAATATAAGTAACTTGTAAATGTGTCAAAATAATTTAATATATCATTCTAATAATAAAGAAGAACCATGTTGTAACTAAGGTATCCTTCACTTCATGGGTTGGGCCAACACAGAGTAGTAACTCATGAAGCCAGGATATAATTGTATGAGTGGAATAAATGGCGTACACTAAAGGAACTCCAATGTAAAAGAGTCTAATTGTGTCCATTGATCTTTTTGAAAATAATCATAAGCAAAACCTGAGTGAGGACAATGGGGGTGAATCCTTGGTGCTGCATATCTGAAGACATCAATATGAATCTGGCAAGGAATTCGAGTTATCAAAAATTATATTAGGTTATTTTCTTCTACATCATCAAGGAATTCACATACCCAAACAATGAGAAAGTTCCATAGTGGGTATATTTCATGGAAACTAGTTAAATGAATAAGAATGGTTTCCTCTGAGTGAACAGCACATTACCTCTGGAATCCAAGGTCGCGTCAAGTATATCCTTTAATATAAGTAGGGGAAGGGTCCATATGCAATATGAACCTTATAAATTTTATAACATAATTTATTTAATTCCATCTAATATTCATGCCAAATAAATTCCCATTAGGTTCATTCCATTATCTTTAATCATACCTATAAATGTAAAATAAAAACATGCTACCAATTATTAACTAAATTACATTTTATCAAGGCCATGTGATATCTATAATTATATTCATTCCATTTAAAAATTTATGAAAAAATTATGTAAATGAACACATAACTTATGAAAGGGAAAGTCAAGAACAACCGAACAACATATTTGGTAATAAAAACATTAGTTACTAAAGGCATAAGAAATGAAAAACCCTACATGGGGTGGTTAAAATTACATTATCCATATCCAATGCTATCAAGTGCAATAAAAAGGGATTATAAATCACATTAAAGATTTAAATTAAATGCATAAGGATTTTACAAGTGACACCTTGTGAAACCACCATGAAAACAATGAAACCAATTTATAAATGGTGTGACATTAAGGGGTAATTCATGTCCCACATACCTTATTCCAATAGTAGATACCTCATGC
Source organism: Viscum album (assembly GCA_963277665.1). Classification (NCBI taxonomy): domain Eukaryota; kingdom Viridiplantae; phylum Streptophyta; class Magnoliopsida; order Santalales; family Viscaceae; genus Viscum; species Viscum album. The sequence goes on along the minus strand of OY728141.1, from coordinate 929,327,696 downwards.
AGTATTATCCCATGGTTTTTTTAGATTGTAATAAAGTGGTGAGTCAAAAAAAACACCATAAAATAATGGAAAAGAGGGTACATGGAGATTACAAAATGGTTGTATAGAGAGAAAATAATTAAATGTAATAGATCGAATGCCTTGTAAATAGGGATCAAAGTTGATGAACTGTTCTTATATTGAAAACTACAAAGAGGTTGTATCGAAGAACCATGGGTATTCCATTGGAGAGATCAATGGGAGAGGAGAAGAGGGTTCTATCTAATGGAATATATGAAGGAAATAGGGTTGAGATATTAGTATAGAATGAGGGGAAAATAGTAAAATCTTGAAAAATACAAAGTGTCATAGGGTTTGGCACAAGATCCCAAGTATTATATACTGATGTTTGGGAATGATTTACTTATGTTTATAAACATGAAATAAAAAAATAGTCTAATATAAAAAATATGGATTTTTTATACAAAACCATCCTTTATAAAATTTTAAAATTTAAGTACATAATTTAAAGTAATGTTCACATACCATTATAAGGTACAAAAAAAATTTCCCAAGAACCTCCCCATTGTAAGAGGCACCACCCTGAAGACATCTCCATAACACTCCATCAGGAAGGACCACAAAAAACCCAAACCATTGGAACAAAAGTTGTACCCAAACTTGCGACAAAAAAATAACCAAGTATACTTACATAAAAAAGTGTAAGTAGGATGTGATCCAAAGACCAGTAGGATACCACCACTATGATATTCCATGTGATAAAAATTCAATGTCTAAAATCATGTAAGTTTTGATAAACATGAAATTCAAGTTAAAATTTCTAAAAGATGGAACTTTAAATAAAAACTGTTTTCAAGTGGGCTATTTTAAATATTCGACACTTTTAAATAAAATACCAAAGGTACTGAATTTTCTAGACAAACATACCATATGCCGGCAGTAAGGACAATGTATCTAATGACCATACTAAATAGTAAAATAACCCCTAGGCACTATCTCTTTGTGGGTCCTAGGTACCTCGTATCTCGGTGAGAGTAACCATCACAATATCTGTTCTCATGAACAAGAGCCGTTATTAAGGATCATACACATAACCATGTGGTTCCCCAAAAAAATCATTATCATCATAATTTAGTTAGTGTTGTCAGTGAAAAACTTGCTACGTGAAACTGGGGCCAAGCCCCACGATATCACTAACATACTAGTACATTTCCACCCAAATAGATACTCGGGCTTCCCCTTTGTGGTCAAACAAGTTCAAGAAGACATGAAATATAATTTTCATATGTTAATACCACTTCCACATCACACATTCACAAAACATCCCACATGTATATCAGACAAGTCACATAATCGTCTTTTTCATTCAAATTCATTTTGAAAACACAGTCACACCAAAATAGCCCACAACACATTTTTTATATATTTCACAATTCATCAAATCCATTACCAACTTTATAAAATAATTTCAAGATGCTAAAAATCACATAACATCCCACTCACATGTTACATAATACCCTTTTCACCTTCAACTTCATTTAATCATTATACTCACGTGAAACAACCCCCAATCGGTTTCACACCCATATCAAAATTTAATAAATCATTTCGACAACTTATAAAACATTCTCAAAATGTTTGACATTAAAATTACTACATTACCTTTCTAAAACCCATTCTAAGAACATACAACCACTAAAATAGTACATAGGCATCCATTTCACACTTTTTGTAACTCATTAAACCATTTAAAATTTTCATAGAACACTTTCAAGAAGCATGAAAAGGTTTTCCACCGAAAACCCACTCAAGACCCTCTTTTAAACCCAAAATCACACCAATAACATACCAATGAAGAATTAGAAGCCCAAAAAAACATTTAGTAATCCACTTTTATATGTTATAAAATAAACCCAAAGATTACCACAAGGGTTACACTTGGAAAAATCGCAATTTGAAACAAAAGTGAAACTATAAAAATAACCGCTTAACAAACTCCCCCAGAAATGATTTTTTCACAATGAAAAACATATGAGGACAATTCAAAATAATTAAATCAAGCATTATAACTCATCAAGAAATGAATACACCTGGAACCACCTACTGAAAATGTCAAAACCCTCAAATCTTGGTCTGAAACATCAAACGCACCCCCACCGCAACTCAAGGAAGTGAAAAGAAACCTAAAACCTCAATATTACTACAAAAAGACGCAATTTTATACGCTAGGCATGAACCTTAGCTAATGGAAACACTATAACACATGAAAGGGTGAATACAACCCTACAGAAAGGGAATAAATCAATTAGAGAATTACTTACTTGCATGGTTTTGAAGTTTCCTAAATCAAATATCCCTTCAGAAAATTTGTTCCAAGGGAGGAAGATAGAGCTTCGAGGATGTCAATGGTGGTAGGGCACGAAATTTGGAAGAATGGGGCGGATTTTGGTTTATTCCATTTGGGTAAAATGATAATTACAAAAGATTTGTAATGACCTAGACACCCTTGCACGGTTTGGATGCACGGTTTAGTAAACTGTGCGGCCAGTTCAATCTACCCAAAACCATGCCATTCTCCTCCAATTTGGGGGGGGGGCGTCCAATTAGGAAAAAAAGGAGAAATATAGGACATTGGTAGGGGAGAAAAATTCACAAACTAAACCATCCTTTTCACCCCCAAAATCATCCAACTCACGGGTACAAACCACCTCAACAACATAACCCACAAGTGGCACCACTATGAGTGTCACTAATCCTACTCCAAAACAAAAAAAACACAATCCCATCCTTTTATGAAATAATACACCAATTACCATCCAACACCCCCAAGACTATGTTCATAGATCAATAACACAAGAGGAACCAAAATTTCAAACCTGGAACCCCCGGAACCCAATAGAAATCTACGAACCAAAAGAGGATTTGAAACAAAGCATGGAGTTGAAAATTTGGGTGTTACAATTCTCCCCACCATAATGCTTTCCACCTCTAGAAATCCATAGAAAGGCCAAAAGAAAAAATCCCAATCGATAAATCAATAGGTGCTTCTTTTCCATGTATGTTCCTCCCCCCAAAAGTCCAAAACACCTCAAGTGATCAATTAAGGAATATTCTCACAATCCAAAACATACGCCACTTTCTTAAAAAAATCAAAAACATTATGATTTTATATCACAAGAAAAACTCTCAAGAATTATCCAAATGAAACTCAAGAAATTTCCCCAAAAAAAAAACAATAACGAACAAGGTCACACTCACCTTGGTTTAACTAAAAAATTGGGTGCTATCCAACCACAATATTTACCCAAGGAAGATGTTGGTAGTTAGATAACTCCAAAAAAGACTACCCACTACCATGACAAGACCAAAGGAAAATATGAGTTACTAGTACGGGGATACACAATTGGGCTTCCCACCATAAGAGACAACTCGAATTTTTCTGAGGCAGGATCATGACACTAATAGGGGGAGGGATAAATGGACTCCCCAATACAAGGGGTAGAATTCCATTAAAAATTTCCAAATGAACATACATTAGACTCAGAGTGGGTATCCCCACCATACTAATAGACCATCACAAGACATCATAGAAAGACCCCAAATTTTTAAAAGTTGGGACATCTATATAGTTAGTCCACATAGTTTGGGAAACCATGCACTAACCATGGGGATCATTCTGTCTACATGGATTCCTGGAACAGGGTCACTATTAATCGTGAAGAAACCATGTTCTCAACCTATCTAGCCAAATTTCAAACCATTCACCAAAAATTCGATGGAAACCAAAGGGGGAGGGAATAACATTGGGAGAACATAGACACGAGGTCCTCCCACCTCTTTCCATCGAACAGGAAGAAGAAAAGCAAGATGACGACACTAGAGGATTATACTATTCCCCATATCACATACTAAGGATATGACTTTGTACAAGGGTTTGAACAACCTTGATATTTCCCCTGACTATGAGCCAACTTCTCTTTGGGACCTATGGCTAGAGATGAAATGATTGAAGCATCTTCAGCCTCACAGTTAGGATTTGGAAACCCTTGAACATAACTTCTTCTTCCAGTGCTACAAACAACTACACCACAAACCCTGATTGGTTAACTAAGGCATGACACACTCCAAAACTCACTTTACCCTAACCCAAAATTTCCCTGAAACAAGGGCATAGAGGATGCACACACATCCCAATTTGTTTCTTTGGGGGACAAACAATAGAAGGAAAAAAAGCATATAATCATATTCCAATAAAACAATGGATTTTGAATTTTATACAAGGGAGACATACTCTCAAAATAATAGAGACTCTCAGAGGATTGCATGACCTTCAAATTTATAGTCAAATGAGAACATGAAATCACAAGGAATCACTGAACATCACCATTACGACAAAATGGAGCAATACATGGAAAGGGACCTTATTCCATGTCCCCAAACAACACACAATTATAGAAAGTGGTCATAATGGAATCTCATGACCAGATTTCCCAACTAGTGGTTTAACGTGAACTCATTTTTTGATGACACTGTGAAGGACCTAGAGTCCCTCTTAAACACCATCCAGATACTCATCCACACTTAAAATCCTAGACCACTTCCACCTTCAACGAATTTGGTAACATAAGAAACTAAGGTCTCTTAAAACCCTCCACGAGCACTATCTCGATATTAGAGGATCCAAAAAAATAAAGAAATGGATTAGACTCAATCTCCAAAGATAGATAAAAATATTCTTTATATTGATCAACTAGAGGGTCTTCTAATGGTGAAATAATCTGGGTTACACTTCTGTGGTGCACTAACCCTTAATGTGGGCATATCTTATTCAATGAGAGAACTCAAGGGCCTAGCAAAGATGGTACATTCTTCAAGACATACCAAAAACTAGATGCAGACACATGAAGGGAACCACTATAAATGAATCCCGAAAAAATTCTCAAAAGAGACCACTAATCGACCATTCATCCCAGCTTACCGACCAAACACACACCCAAAACACTGTTCAGACAAGAGGGGTTCTTGGACTCAAAATATCCCACAACAAAAAAATTTCCAAAATCACATAAGGCATACCATCCAAATACAGTCACCAAGATATCACTTTTTTCATTTAAAATAATTTCTTTGAAAATAAATGGTTCATTAGTTAGTGTATCCTCTAATGGTACCACATGGGCCTCACACATGCATGTTTCCAAGCCACACAGGGCACCCTACTCATATCCATACCAACAATCACCCAATTATTCTATTAACCATCCATCATCCCATATAACTGCATGCATGTGGTCACTCATGGAGATAACAAAGGTTAAAAAAATTATTTCCACCTTTCAAAACCAAAACAGTCAACCAATAGTTCCTTTTTTTTTCAAGACTGCTAACCAAAAAATCAAAATCCCAATTTACAACTTACATAACATTTCAGAAAGGTAAAACCATTCAAATTATAACTTACATTAAATTTATTCACATCTATTTCAAGACATCTTATCCCATTAAACACCTATCATTAGATTAGAAAGATCTATTGAAAATACTTTTTCCAAACCAACTTTAAAATAGCTCCTGCATTCAAAAGAGGTGAAAATACACCATTTTCAATTTCAATTTTTTTTTGAAAATGTATTCTCACCATTTAACAAATCAAATCATTACCTATTTATTAGAAACAAATTCAAAAAAATGATACACTTCTTAAAACTATTTCCTTTTTTTCTTTTAAACCGAACATCCAATATTTCCTAACGAAAGAACACAAGACGGTGCGAGAAGAAACTAGTTTTGGTGGGTTAAATGGACATATGGTTGGAGAAAATAATCCAATAATCTCACCATTATTGAGAGTATAACATGTAAATATCCCTATCTCCACCTGTCTTGCAGACCCTATGAGCTCACTGAGACCATTAAACCAACTCTATTTTCATTTCCCCTAATCATCATAAAAACAAGAAAACCAACGGACTCAGATAAATACCGACTTCCCATGGTGACTCTAATCCTGTCATGAGGTGTGCTGGCCAGAAACACTACCCATAATGGGGATGTCATGTCCTGAAAATCCTATCTCAAGACTACCCTGACTCTTACCTAGATAACATAACTCAAAGAGAGAAAACCTGCTCTGATACAATTTTGTCACGAACCATATAGTGACACCATCAAAATTGACATGAAACATCACTTATCGAAAGGCCCTCAGGGTGTTCCCAATCCCCGTGGGATAGAACAAGTGCCTGAGTATCATATAATGATGTTTCAAAATGAATTAACAATGTTTATAAACACGAAACAACAAACAAGTCTAATATAAAAAATCTGGATTTTTCAAATAAATCCATCCTTTACCAAATTTCATAATTTATTTAAATAATTTAAAACATGTTTCAATGACCATTACAATGTTACAAAACCAAAATAAGGACATCCCAAGAACCTACTTATCGCAAGAGGCACCTCCCTCATGCCATCTCCATAGCACTTCATCATGAAGGACCATAAATAAAAAACATGAACCATCGGCACAAAAGTTGTACCCAAACCTACGACAAAAAAATAACGAATTATACTTAATACCAAAGTGTAAGTTGGGTGTGATCCAATGACCAGTAAGATACCACCACTAAAATATTCCATGTTACAAACATTCAAAGATTAAATTGTTTCATGTTTTCATAAGCATGAAATTCTTGGTACAATTTCTAAAAGCTGAAACATTAAATAAAAACAGTTTTCACATGGGGTATTTTAAAGAATCAACAATTTTAAATAAAAAAACAAATCTACTGAATTTCCTAGAAAAACATACTATATGCCGACGGTAATCCCAAAGTATCTAATGAGTACAATCAGTGAGAAAATAACCCCTAGGCACTAGCGCATTGTGGGTCTCAGGTATCTCGTATCTCGGTGAGAGTAACCACTACAATATCAGTTCTCATGCACACGAGCCACTAGTAGGGAGAATACCCATATCCTACTAGTTCCCCATAATCATCATCATCATAGTTTATTTATTGTTGTCATCATCAATCTTCCTATGTGAAACTAGGGCCAAACCCCATTGGATCACTAGCATACTAGTACATGTCCACCCACCAAGATACCCGGGTTTACCTCTTGTGATAAAACATGTTCACCAAGCCATGAAATATAATTTACATATTCTAATACCACTTACACCTCACAAATTCACAAAACATCCCACATGTATATCAGAAAAGTCACATAATCCCATTTTTCATTCAAATTCATTTTGAAATCACAGTAACACCAAAATATCCCACAACACATTTTTCATGTCTTTCTCAGTACAACAAATAATTTATAAATTTTATAAAATCATTCCCTGATGATAAACATCACATTACAACCCACTCACATGTTACCTAATACCATTTTCACCTTTAAATTCATTTTATCATCATACTCAAACGAAACAACCCACATCATGTTTCGTACCCATATCAAAATTTAATATATCATCTCAACAAATTATAAAACATTCTCAAAGTGGTTGAAATTAAAAATCACAACATTATATTTAAAAACAATTCTAATAATGTACACCCAGAAAAATAGTACGTATACATCATTTTCACATTGTTGTGACTCATTAAACCGTTTATAATTTTCGTTGAACACTTTCAAGAAGCATGACAAGGTTTTGCACCTGAAACCCACTGAAAACCCTTAATTTAATCCAAAAAGTACACCAAAACCCTACCAGATCATAATGTGAATCCCAAAAAGCATTTAATAAAAAAATTGAATATGTTATAAAATAAACCCAAAGATTACCATAAGAGTTACACATGGAAAACACCCTATTTGAAAAAAAAGTGAAACTAGAAAATTAACTACATGACAAACTCCATCAAAAATGGTTTTTTCACAATGAACAATTTTTTAGGAAAGTTAAAAATAATTAAATCAAGCATGATAATAGATCAAAAAATGATTACACATGGAACCACCTACTAAAAATGTTGAAACCCTCAAACCATGGTGTGAAACATCAACCCCACTATAACAATAACTCATGGAAGTGAAAAGAAACCTAAAATCGAAGGATTACACTAAAAAGACACAAGGTTAAAAACTATGCATGATCCCTATATATTAGACACTTTTGAACTCATGAAACGGTGAAAGAAACCATAAGTAAAGGGAAGAAATGAAAGATAGAATTACTTACTTTCATAGATCTGATGTTTCCTCCATCAAATATCCCTTAAAATTGAGTTAAAAGGGAGGGAGAGAGAGCTTGGAGTTAGTCCATGGATGTAGGGAACAAAATGGGGAAGAATGGGGCGGATTTGGGTTTATTCTGTAAGGGTAAAATGGGAATTACAAAAGATTTTTAATCACCTGGACAACCTCGCACGTTTTGGCCAAACGGTTTAGTAAACCGTGTGGCCAAAATGTGCGGCCTATTGATTCCACCCAAAACCATTTCATTCTCCTCTTGGTCAAAAGTATGAGTTGAGTGTATTAAAAATTAACCTATTATATATGGAAGACATCATGCATGAAATAGTACCTTTGAGGTAATTCAACCATTATTCTACCATCAAAATTATGTTAGTACACAAAGATGATTTCCATTGATACAAAATGATGGAATAAAGGTATGACTGAAAAAACTAATTCATAAATTCTATGAAAATAGAGGATGCATTCATGAGACTGAATTGTATAAACAGGTTCTCATATATTCCATACAGACTTTGGAAACTAGTATGAATTATATTTGAAGGCCTAACTTTCACCTGATAATTTCCCAATCACATGTTTATTTTCACGAACACTCTAGATAAATGTAGATGATCGAAGTGATCATTTATTCATGGTAGTAGATAGTAGTTCTATACTATATGCTGGGTCAACTGATGATAATCCACACATAGAAAAAGGATTCCATATGACCTTTAGATGAAAATCATGGGTGAAACCCATGTAGAATTACAGGGTTGGATAAAACACATAGATTTTAAATCATCTAAATGTCTATTGAGAACCTAGAGCTCAATAGCTGCCATCTGGTATATAGGAATTGATACTGTAGATGCTCTTGGAACAAGCTCAATCTAGAATTATACCTCTCACATGGGAGTTACTCCTGTGAAACCATTGGTAAAAACATAACTAAAACGATCGAACACTGGAAGAAAATCTATCATACACACTCTCTGATCATCCAATAACAGGCTGGAAATATCAGCTACCACCCCACTCATTCCATAGTTCTCCAGTTTATATTGACCGACCCATACATACCATTAACCCATATATACAAATATACACCCTTAAGTGATTTGAGAGTCACCCTTCAGTGGTAAAAGTCAATTTAGGAATGATAAGTCATGATCCAATCCTTATTAGGTATCCATCAAACCTGATCATCACTAGTATAGAAAAAGTATAGAAGAGGAGATAAATGCTAATATGAAGAGGAAGGTCCTAGCATTGTCTTATACCCTCTAACCATACACCCAATGGTGTGTCCAGAGTCATCACCCTATAAAATTACATAATTTCCATCCCATGGATTTGCATGATTGATAGAGAGATAGAGTTCAAGAAAATTGTATCGAACAATACATATGAAATAGTAGTGGCTTCTATAATAGTACGTCATACAATAGACAATTGTTCTTTATATTCCTCAAGTAACTTTTGTATTGCATGAAACAATCATGATCAACATCCGAATGATAGAAAAAGACTACCCCGATTAAGTTCACTCAGATGGTGGTGAAAATCAAATGTTTGGATTCCCTGGCCATGACCTACTTCTCAAACTATATGACTGGTGCTACTAAGACTTCTTTTATGATGTAGATTCACTAATCCTTCTCCTAAATGTGGACCTGGTGTATGTCATTTTTTATTAGAAGTAGTAGGAATGGTTTGTAAAAACCTTTTAGGATTACTCATCTGGTCACAATAACAACACTGAAGTGGGTATCTATCTCTTTTTACAATGGAAAAAATCATGGCACCGGTATTATTAAATTTTAGGGATTTGAATATTGCAGAATAATTCATTTGAGGTTTACCATTTGTGTTTTACCCCAAATACCACGTGGGGTCGGAATGGTTTTTTTGTGGTGTTAGAGGGACAACCATAATGTCAGAAACATATACCCATGTTCATTCCAAGTGGTTTACAATGGGGTTTGTTCATGGAACCACAAACACACAATGGATCTCCTTTACATTATGACTCAAGGAACTACATTCCAAAGGTAGGTTCTTGCTGGGGAATTTGGCCAATGATACTTGAGATCTCACATTTTTCTTGAAGGTGGGATGTCAGTCTAATCACACCACTTCAGGGGGGGGGGGATTGTTCCTACTTTGAGACTTAATAAAAATATTTATTACATGTTCTTGAATACTTTAATAACTCTGACCTATTTCACAGGTCACCATTGAATTCACTATCAACTACTAGTATGCATGGATTTTATAATCTGTATGTATCCAAGATTCTTCATCAAGTGAGATATCTTTATGTATATGAGGTTCTCCATCAATGGTACAGTTTTACAAATGGATTATTGATTCTTTTTTCATTTATTATTATGGTACGAGTTTAGAACCACATAGTGGGGTGCTCTAGAGATCATCATCATCCATGGTTAAATGAGTGGTTTTGGTGTTAGGATTGGGACCGTAAGAAAGGCTTCCTAAATATCATTTTGTATAGAATTGGAACCCACAATGTTTAGTTCCACATGATGTGAAACATCATACCTTTTAATGTCATTTTTAAGGACCACCCCATAAAATTTAGTGACATATGAAAAGTAAATATAGGCGAAAGGGGCCTAGTGAACAATTGGTGTGGGACTTATACTGCGGAAACCCAAGGAACCTGGAAGGGATATGAGTTCCCATATCATATATGAAACTTCATGGAATGTTTCTAAGAAGAAATTAGGGTTGATTTAGGGTTTTGGGATTGGAACTCCATGAGGCTTCCTACATAACCCATTTGGATAAGAATCAAGTCTCACATAGTTCTGTAAAGGGTTGAGGACTGATGCCTATGGAGGTCCTATAAATGATTGTCTCATAGGGAATATGTTCCTTTTAGAGGATTTAGTTGGGGATTATAATGAATATTTGGATTCCCTTTTACTTGTTTTGTAATGAATATGTCCCCATTGATGGCCAAGGAGTTGTTTCAGGGCTTAAACCATATAAGAGGACACCCTAGGATTTCATTATTAGAAATATGGACTACATTAATGTCGATGAGTGGTTTTGGGGATTACATAGTATCAGATGATTCCCTTTGAATTACATCATCACCAATATGGCCCCTTTGAACGTCAAGGTTTGGTTTTGGGGATTACACTATATAGAAGGATTCCCTTTGGCTTACTTCATCAAGAATATGGCCCATTTGAAGGACAAAGAGTGGTTTTAGGGCATACAACATATTAAGGGATTCTTTTTAGCTTGTTTCATTGGGAATATAAAACCTTTTAAGGTAAATGAGTGGTTTTAGGTCGTACACCATATAAAAGGATACCATTTTGGTTGGATAAATGGATTGGAGCACCCACACCTATAGAGGATCCTTAGGAAGGTTAAAGGGAGATTAGTATAATGATCCTCTATCAAGACATGAATCAAACCATGCAGATGTCATGATCGTACATAACCTATAAGAACATGTGATACATTCTAGAATTTGAGAAACAAAAGGAATCATAGGATCTAAAAAACTACACAATCACATTCTCCTACCAGTGGTTGAGGGAAGGGTGTTGGGAGTTGAAGAAAGGGATTTGATGCGCCCACTCTCTCTCCCATTTCATAAATAGGATAGTCACTTAGGAAAACCAACATGTATGCCACCCTAAAATAATGGTTAGGTGATTACACTTGGAGGGATTCATTACTCCTGTGTTCTGAGAATAGAGGAGGATAAAACATTAACCATCAATGTGAATGTCAATAATGATCTTCCCTCTCCCCACTTGGAACCTGAGGTCCCTAGTATACGAGATGATATGGGAAGAAAAGGGATTTAAACCTAGTCTCCAAGACAGGGAGGTCCTTAAACATCCTTTATGGTATGAATCATAGTAACTGATGGTATTCATAGTTGCATTCACCTCGAGGACCCTACCCATAATGTAGGAAAATTTCAGGACATATCTGTGGGATGGAATGTATAATCGATTGAGAGACATGCTAGTGTGTGCCTTTCCATGATCATGAAAGTCTGGAGGCTTTAGTGAAGGGTTCAACATGGTCCCCCTTAGACAAGGGATGCAAATTAAGAGGATCCATTCCATTTGTGAAATCAGATATTTCTTAGATAGTGTATCATGTAGGTCAAGCCTTAACAAGAAAAAGGGTCCATGTGTAAGGTGTCTTGGGAGGAACTGGTAGTGCTTCAGGTAGGGGTAGGCCTACGTGAGATGAAGATTCCTTTTAAAATAGAAAATTTGGTAGAAAAACATGGGTCAATAGCTATTATATACACCAAGGGCTTCCTTAGGTCTCCCTATAAGAATCTCATGCCGATCCAGAATATGGGAAAGGACCTTCTCGCTAGTTCTTTTCGACTAGTGGGAAATATATCCTCATGTAGGTTTCCTATGTTTCGGAACCTAGAGTGACTTTGATCCCAATATCCTACTTTATCCCTTCTTATCATAGGTTTTGGTGATCCACTTGAGGGGTTCTAAGGAATTGGGTGACAAGGCTATCCACCCCGAGCCTGGCAGATTCGTCTAGTTTTCCAATGTGTCAAATAAAGATCCCCAGTATCCACTTTATAGAAAAACATGGGAACCATGTTGAAGGGGGTTTTACTCACATGTATATTGTGCATGTAATCCATGTAGTAACACTACACCGACATGGAATATCCTTTAGTTCCACACAGGGGGCCTGTGTGAGGTTTTTGGTCTACACAATGGGTGCGAACAACCATCTTTTAGGTGAGTTTCCTTGATCCTTCTTATGGATATTCAACTATATAATATATGAGATATTTTCATTAAATATTTTCAACCCATGTGAAAAATGGAGTGAAAAAAATCCCCCCATTAGTATTGGATTCAATCAAAATAATAAGATATAGTCCTAATTTTAAGGGAGTAAAATATTCTCAATGTCATGCAGGTGGTCCGTGTAGGTATCCTACATAGGTTAACATCATATGTCCATTATCCTGGTCCACATTGTAGGTCATATGCGTAAGTCCAACATATTGGAATGACTGTTTAAAAATACTATTGAACATCAATTGAATCCATCCTTATTCTTTTTTTCCTTTTTCTATCATCATGGAATTCATTCACATTGACTTACAAAGAACATCTATGCACAATTATATGGTACAACCACTTTAGTGACCAGTTTGTGTAGGATCAACCCGTCGAGCGGCCTACATGATGGATCTATTAGAGGGTCATATGTGAGGAACCTGCTTATTGGGATTATACGAGGGGGGGGGGATTATGAAAGGAACCTCTTTTTTTTCGTTTTTTTTTGAAAATTTTGAAATCAATATTTGACATTAATTAAAATCATGATGTGTCCTTGCAGATCTTCAATGGATGATCTAAAGCTTTCCCATAAACAAGATCTTACATTTGTCTTAGAAAACATTAATGATATTGGGTTGGATTACTATGACATGTTTGAATTTAATCTCCCAAAGTTTACAAATAACTTGATGTAGTCCTAGAATTAGTATCCAAGAAGTGACTTCAGACCCTTGTATCATCACAAACTTCATAGAGATGCTATCAACTCGATGGTCTAGATTTACTTTACGAAATATTGTTTCATGGAATATACCAATTCTCCCATAGAAAAACTCACATATAAGGGTGTATAAATCATGTAAGGAACATTTGATATAGGATTTTTCATGCATTATAGCCTTTGTAACCTGTATCTGAAGCCTATCACCTAAGATTCAACACCTCACTACTACGAGTAAAAATTCCTTGCTTCCCAGATAGAACAATCACAATGTTGGATGTATGATGTGGACTTCTTCACCGTAGGTAGAGTCATGAATGATTGGATTTTGGAATACTAGGTGGGAAAAACATAAGTAGAATTCATGAATGAGATGCAAGACATCAATATTTATAAGCCTATTCAAGTGGAGATAACTCAAGTTAATAATAACCCATAAATAATCCCTAAACTATTGAGTTGATGGAGTCCCCATACAAATTCTTTTCATAAAACACATGGTGATGTCATCTTTTCATGTGGTACATCTACATGATTTATGGAAGACATATTATAGGGGATGTGTATGATGAATCTATACCACTAAAGAAAAAATGGGATGAAACTGAAAGGATACTAGCTTCAACCCATGAACAATTGAATTGGCTGGGACGGTTAAGAAGGGAGGTCCTAACATAATGGGTGATATTCAGCCAAATATGTTGATGAAGGAATTCCGGAATCCAAAAGCAGATGTTCCAACTTGTCAGTTCCACACAGAATGTCCCACCATAAAAAATCAGAGAAGACAAGGAAAAATAGGGCCTTCATTGGAGAAATTCTGGTATACCCATTGGGGATACATGGTTATGTATGAATCTTCTCTGAGGACTCATTTTTCAGGCCTCCTCATTAGGTGGTAAAGTAGCTACCTCCATCCATTCCAAAATTCCAATTGTGTCGAATGACTAGGGAAATTTTTTATAGTAATAAAACTAGTATAAGGGTGTCATATATGGGTGGATGTACCTATAATGGAAAAGATATACCATTGTTTACTACAATAATACATCGATAATAGAACATTACGAATTTAAAGTCCATTTTAAGTGTTGTGGGGGTTGATTATAACAAACTAACATTCTTGAACTATGATAAGTGGAGTTAAAGAACATAAAGGAATATTTTTCCTACTTTTTCAGGTAGATTATATAATCTGGCCTTTATCCTTAAATATTGAGGAAGTCCAAAGGATTTTGAATTTATGGGAATAGGACAACACCTTCACATATAGTGATCCATCTATAGGGAGATTCACTGATTATGAAAAAGCTCAAAATGGCCTGAGGTTGTACATGATTGCATTTAGAGACAATGTTTTAGAGTCATGTATTTTCCCTGAGATCATTTGTGAGAAAAATTATCTATATTGATTTTATTGAAAATTCACATGTGTAAAAAAGTAAGGTGTTCAGCCGCCCCAATCATATTAATATTCAGAATCACCCAATTCCTCCCCCAAATATAGATCTTGCTGACAATGGGGGTGTCCCAAATTTTATTCTTTCTACCTCTATGTGGTACTAAGATCATGTTGAAATATCTTAATTCCTATTATTAGATTTCTTAATAACCTCAATTCGTGTTAATGAATTGTATTACTCAGGTAAAATCTATAAAAATTGTTAGTCATGGAAATGTGCAGTAGGAAGGTTCAATCAAAATGTGATGATACTAAAGATCTAAAGTCTTCAAGGTTATATTGAGAAAGGACCATAGGGAAATATAGGGTTGAGAAAAACACATCATTTGGGGCAAGGTGGTTCATTCATTACCAACGAGAGGAGACTTAGGTTTTAGCCAGCCGATCTACTATGGGAATAAAGAGCACTGAATAGATATCAATGTCAAAAAATGTAGGGTCTTCCTCAAAACTAGCAGTATTAGCACTAGATATTGTGTGACCCCTAGGAATCCAAGCATGGAAGGGCTTAACTAGAAAAATACGAGACATGTGGGCATTTATCTAGGCCAGCATACACATCCAATAGATTGGGGATTTCAAAGAACACTCTAATATTCACCCCCAAAACCATTTGGCTGAGGTGGGGAAATAGGTTTGAGAGATGAAAATGTTGATATATGAAACTAATGATTGGATATTGTCCACAAAGGAAGTATCTTGAATGTAGGATCAAACTCCTATTGATGGGGTACCTGGTCACTCTGAAGAGTATGTGATGTATATATCAACCCTAGTGTGGTATCTCTCTCTTCACCCATATTTTTTTGATCCTTAATCAACTATAATTATTTTATAAAGGATATTTCTCACTTTTTTTGAGTATAATAATAAGACCCTATAGAAAATACACCCAGGTCACTGAAATATGGGTCCACAGTTATCCCAATCGGAGTAGGGGTTGTGTCTCTGGAATCCCTAGAACTATCTCCAGGTCAGAGGATGATAGGGTATAAAATAGTGGGAGGGTATTCTTGTATAACACATCAATTTATTATTATTGAGAGGGTTGATACGAGCACCATAACGTATCGATATATGAAATGAAATACAAAAGAGAATCTATCACAACATATGCACCATAATAATTCTTTTACAATCATTTAAATCTTATGACTGGCCTGAGTACTTGTATGACCACGACGACCTCTTAAAGGAGCTACATTGGTTTACTCCCATGAGGGGCCTAACACAGAACCTTCAAGGATCTATGGGAACCTCTTAGAGGAGTTAAAAACTCATTCTAAGGAATAAATACACTTAACTGATGCTATTACAAGAGATATATCAAGGTCTTCCCCCATTTTTATGCACGAGGATAGGGTAATGGTAATGTAAAATTCAAAACATAAGGTTTCATGTTCTAGTTACTGAATTTATTCCTTGTGATATTTTAGATATTCATCATAAACTTGAGTATCTAATGATCATGACCATTGAACATATCTACACTATAGTGAGGCATGTAAAGGATCCTTGATTGTTTGATGAAGGTGTTGGTGATGATCCTGACCCTAATGGGATCAAAGGTGCTCTGCATTCCACGAAGTTTCTAGATGGAATTAACCGAGGGGACAAATCGGATCTTGTGAAATGTGTCATGGATACCCCTAATGGTAAAATGGATAGAGACCTGAAATATATTTTTATTAAAATAACTAGACTTTTGGATATGTTAAAAAATAATAACATTCCTACCTATTTGGAGGTATTCAGGTATATTGATAGGTATTTGGATGGACTTGGTTTTTCTATTCCTTATATAGTAAAATATATTCAACCCCTTTTCATTATATTTATTATAGCATATCTCGACCAATAAATCTTTTTATATAGAGATATATTATAAGAGAATTCAAAAATAATGAATTGATGTTCGTTCTACTCCCATTATTAAGGGAGGGGAAGTTGAGAACCCATAAGTGGGAGATTATAGAGATCCCTTGATCTCAATTTCCAAACAAACATAGGTGGACATTCCTTTACATTATTTTCTTACAAATAATGTTGTGTTTGTGAGTACTGGGGTAGAAAAAATCACAACAGTTGATCCAACAAAAGGTAAGTGTTATTAACTGATCTAGTCTCTTCATTTCCTTCTCATTCTATTGAAACCATGATGATGACAAGGGGTTTAACCTACTATTTAGTGACAATTAATTCAAGGAAAATCATGATGTGGTGGATTATTTTCTAGTTCAGTAAAAAATTGTAGGAAAAACTGATGCTGTCTTGGAGGGAAAGGAAAAAAGGTGACTTGTTTACTGAACACATTCCAGAATACATATATCTTTACATGAGTGTCACTGAGTTTGACTTGGGTACATATGATTCTGTTTATGATACATGCATTATAATTTGGTGATACATCTCAAAGATAATATTGGGGAATCCTCTTGAAGACCTACAATGCTGACATCACTGACTTCTAACTATGTTCTCTATCTTATGGTATGGTGTCATTGATAAACGCAAGATCCACCCTATTGTAAATTAAATAATTCAGCGAAGGGAAGAGGAGTAATGATCCCAATAGGTTGGGAGAGAGTTAAAAATACAGTTTTAATATCTTAGGGCCACTATATCCTAGTTTGATTGGAATCATGGTGGGGAGGAAGCATCAAAACCATCTAGATGAGAAATCTAACCAAGGGATTCTTGATTAAAATGATCAAAATTGCATGATATAATATTTTTTCAAAATACATGATTTCTTAAAGAGGGTCTTAGAACAAGGTTAGGATTATGTGGCTACAGAGAAATAGAATACATATAATTTACAATTGGCCATTGCCACAAAACAAGCTGGGTTCTGAGAAGCTACAAAAAATGATCGAGCCACAATTCAATACATAAAGGCCTATGTTAAGGATAATATGAAAAATCATGTAGAGATAATCCAATATGTTGAAGTTCCTCCTAAATTTTATAACATGAATGGGATGTATTTTGTTCTCGATCTCTTATTCCTACATTCCTTCCCTCAATAAAATCATAATGTAACACTGAGAATGATTTATTTTATGAACTCCATCACGTTATAATTGAAAAAATATGATTGAGGTAGAATGATAATTTTTTTCCTTTTCCATGGGGATTAGTGACCATTGTTTCTACTATTTCTATGGTTATATTGAAAATCCTACAAACATTGTGTATTTTGTTTCATCAATAAATTTTTTCCTAACTCCAATATGAAGAATACTTAGTGGGGTAGACTTGAATTTTCTTTGACTTCCATCTGTCGGTTTTTAGCCAAATATGTTTTTTTCATTTTATCATTTCATTGCTCAATTAATTCCTTAACCATTTAGAGAATAGGTATAAAAAGTTGAGACTCAAGTATTTCACAGTGTTCCTTTTGTGGGGTTTTCATCCTGGAATGTAATATGTATCTTTTTTTGGTATTTTTAAAGTCTTGCATTGCACAATAATGAGACTATTTTTTAGGTTGAATATATTTAACCATTATTTTTGGAATAATGACCTAAAAGGGATTAATATCCAAGATTTGTTCTGACAATATTATGATACCTAAAGGGGAATATTGAGTCACAATTTTTTTATTATCATATCAAAGACAAGATACAAGAAAATTATGCGAGGAATCATCGTAGAAAATGATCGAAAAGTTCTTTGCATGAAAACATTGTCTAGGCTTATGGGAGTATAAGAGGTCTCTCATGAGGATAAATTTTATACTAGTTGATAAATACTTTTTATGGGTGAAATTATGAGAATCCAACTGAGCCGCATTGTTCCTTAGTGATAAATAGTGGCTTCCCGGGATAAAAATCACTTTTGGTGGATTAATCATAAAAATCCAACTGGGGAATATTACTACATAGTCAAAAAATGGTATCATTTTGAATTATTACTTTCTACTACCAACTGTCAAATTTTTGTGAAGATCTGGATTTCTCAAAACCATAATAGTTAGTATTATAAGGGACGGTGTCTATGAAATAAGAGAGAATAGGTATTTTCATTGGAAACAAATTAGAAACCAATCATAAATGAATTTTTATACTGTGAAGGATTATACATTCTATTAAATGATCGATGATGAGGGGAAGGCCCTCTTCCAAAAATGGTTTGAACCATCATGTAGTTTAATGTCATGAATCTAGGATATTAACATTGAGGTTTAACATCTTACATATAGGAGGTGGTTTTAAATTTTAACTTGATGTGACTAGGATATTGTGGTATTATGTATAATTCCATTCAAAAATACATTTTGAGAAACTATTTACAGTCCTTTAACTCTTACCAAAATACTAGCGATTCTCCCTTTTAGGGTAATCTATCCAGGATTGTACATCATTTTTATTTATGGAGAGGGATGGTTGTAAGCTATAATTTGAGTTTATGGATTGGAAGAGTCATATGTATGAATGATATTATAGATATAGATGATTTCTCTCATGGGAACTAATGTGCCTCTGGGTGACACACCTTATTTGTGGGAGACTTCTTGAAAACCAAAATTGGATGCTTTACTGGATAGTCCAATAGTGGATTCCTCTGGATGTCATGCCCTTTTTGTGGGTGACATAATAAAATCCATATATGGAATTTTAATACATAGTAATACAAATTCTCTTTTAGGAAAATTAAATTCTATTGATAATGGTCAGAGAAAGGTTATTTCGATTCTGATTTCCTCAGACATCGATTTTTCTTTGTGAAAAAATAGTTCCAACATTTTTGGAGATCATTTTAAGTCAATATTACCCATGATTTAGGGAAATGGGTTCCTATGAAGGTGTGGAAAAAATTAGAAAATAGGTATTTTATTATTTATTATGGTCCCAAATAACAGGTTCTATGAATCGCTATACATCTTAGTTGAAAGAAAATCAAGACATACAATGTTCTGCTAGTACCATGATGTTTGAAGGATTTCTCTGAGGACTTATCATGCTTTTTACTGTAGCGGAATATTGGTGAAATGGTTTCATATGTTTTAGGTCATATGAAAAGTATGATGGTATTATGGAAACAATGAATAATATGAGGCCTACTTGATGAAGGTTGTTTCAGTATACACCAAACACGAGAGAGAAATTTTAAAAAAAGATCTTAGGCAGTTTCAAACTAGGAGAAGTGGAATTAGAAAAGAATTTGGGGGAAAAACATGGACCGTTGTCAAATATTTGGTTCCAAGAAGATTTAATTGGGGATTATAGTTATAGAGGAGGCTTCTCAGGAGGACGAGTGTATCTCTGGTTGAAAACACCTATTGGTGTTAGACTTGATGCAAATCAATATGGGGAATATTATTTCATAGGAAAATAGTTGAACCCTATGGATGATATGCTCTTTTTGTTGGTTAATTATGAAAATCCAACTATGGCATGTTCCTACGTAGTAATAAAAATGAGTCCTCAGGTATTTGAAATTCAATTTTATATAGCTAGAGAATGGTTTTTAGGACAAAAATATTTACATGATTAGGAGTATGAAATGTAAACAAAATATGTCCAATAACAATGGAATTGTTTTGAATGAAATTTTTCATGATGTGTATAGTCCCATTGATATATATGACTCATATATAAGAGGGTGCATTTCTTATTCCTTGATGGAATCCAGAATGAGGTAAACTAAATTAATACATCCAGTATCGATCATTGTTTGTTTATAGGATTGGTGGGATTTTATATTTACATCATGGTTGGTACTAGGAAATGAAGTCTAGGGGTCACTACGTGTCTCATTGGATTTAGAATCAATACAAATGTAGTTCCTAAGGAACCATAAATTTTAATGTCTTGTGGCAAGGAGATTAGTTATGATATTTAACATCATTTAGTAAGGATAACGATGAATTAATTTGAAAAGGGAATATTGTATCTAAACTAGGGTATAAAACCTAATAATCACTACATAGCATGTTGGAGGAAGAACAATGACATGTATTTCTATATATGATTCCCCATACTGATTGATTATTAGGTATAATAAGGGTATCTTTTGAATATAGGATCTTGAATGGGGTGAATAACCATATTGGATCCTTTTACATGGATATAAATCATACATAGGAGAGTTAGGGAAATTTTCTATATTGTGATTGGGCTAGGATGTTTGATCTGAGTGCCACTACATATCTCATGGTACGAGAATCAAGTCATAAATGGTTCATAATGAACTATATAATATAAAGTCATGCGGAAAAGAAATATAGTGTTAATCATAAGGTCAGGTGACTAGGACTATAACAACCATGATGTGAATTGATATTCCATCCTTATATAGGGAACCTTTTTCTAAAACTCCTATTCCAATTTTATCTATGATAAATGTGATTAACAGGGAGTGAAAAAGGATTCCCTCACCACAATGTGGTGATACCAATGAAGGATATGGGAATAATAATTTTGTTGAGGACGGACCAAGATGTTAGATCCTGGAGTTTCTATTTATTTCAATAGAGTGATAATAAATCCATTCATGGGTTTTTAAGCTCTGTATGTAGGTATCAATAGTAAATGGGATGGTGGAGTTTTTTCATGATGAAGATGTACACGTGATTGGATATCTCGGTATCAAAATGTATCATGTGATTGTAGGAATCAAGACAAACTTATTTCTTGAATAAAGCTATGGTGGGGTACTAACACAGATGATTTTGATCTGCTAAAACATGGATTGAAATATAACATAGTTTTACACCATGAAACAAGGATATGAACCATGATGTTTTACATCACAAGAAAAGGAGAATTCATACAGTTTAATGTCTTATGACTAGGAACGTATTCTATATATTTTAAAGTATTATAACTTATACTATGATGTCCTGTACTTTCGGGTCATACGAATCAGAAAATATGTTTGTTCCTTTTAATGTACTTCATGAAGGATAATGATGTTATGCTGTATAGTGTAACACTGTAAGGACACTTTTGTAAGGAATATTATCAACTTATGATCTGGGTAACATGTCTTGATTTGTAATGTCATGTTAAAAATACTTACTATACAGTTTAACATAATGCTGCTAAGAAATATTTATCTTTCATCACATGTCATTATTTTTGAGGAACATCAAATTGGTAGGGGCTATAATGTGAACACCACCCCTCAAGATCATGGAATAAGCTCATCTAGAGTGAACATTGTGTATTTAATAAGTTCTTGGCCAATTTTTCTCATGATTTGGAGGACTCTTCCCTAGTATCATTGATTTCCTTTGTACCTGTACCAATTATAATTGGAGGAATAAAAAAGGAATATGTTCTTATTATAATCCCGTTTAATAAAATTTTGATGAGTCTCTAATCGATGTATGGTTTGAAATCATTTATTATTGAGTCACTCCAATTCATCTAGTCCTTTTTTCGATTGATCATAAATAGATAGTTGATCACATATAGAAATTCAGAGTGATATAAATTAGATATTAATAATTAGTACTTCACCTGGTCAATATATAGATTAATATGGGGTAACTCGTTTGGTAGTACATGTGGTAGTCTAGTTGGGCCACAAGGATTTCAATAGAATTTCAGACCAATTATTTTTGTCCTTGTCTACCATCATCTTGAGTATATTCTATAGGGTCTTATTAAATCCCTCTATCTATCTATAGTCAATTTTATGATAGTGGTAAAAGTTGTTGGATTTGATCTTATACTCATAATACAGCTTCTCCAACTCATCATAATAGAAATTTTTGTTGTTGTACTATAGTATTGTATTAGGGACACTGAATCTACTAATAATGATTTCTTTCATGAAGAGAATGACGATTTGACCCCAAATTAATTTTGGGTTATTACCTTATCCCATTTTGAGAATAATTCTATAACATTTATAATTTATTTGAATTTCTTGGCCTTAGATGGAGGCTATAGAACTACAATATCAATCCCCCATTAGGAAAATTTCATGGAGTATTTTTCTATATTTAGAAACTCAGGGGATTGATGGATGATGATGACATGATTTTTGAAAGAATGAAATGTCCAAGTGAATTTTGTGAAATCTTGTGTCACTAGAGGCTATATGTATCCAAGACATTAGATTTGATTGGAAAGATGGGACCCCAACTTGTGGGCACCATAGTTTCTTGTGTGTACTTACTTCATGACGACAACGGTATTTTGTGCAATCTTTTCTTCATGAAGTAAGGGGAGATGAGGGATAGAGAATGAGAATCTTCATTTTCTATCAGTGATGTGACTAAATATTCCAACCTAATTGATTATCCATGGATCATTTGAAGATAATGTGATGGAATGAGGAGATTTTCACATAGGGTTCTATCACTGTCTGGAGAGTTGATAACTTCTCCATCATTTTTGGGTTTGTTTTTTCTGACTGATATCATGGAATTCTTATAATACATGCTTGAATTTTGACCCACATCTTCTATAAGATTTTTGAGAATAACACACTCTACTGTAATATTTTTAAGGGATTATCCATGGACATCTCCCCACTATTCAAGTATTTAATTCAAGAAAAAATTTCAATAATGGGCTATTTATTGTCCCAATTATATAATCCTACTTTATTTTATTGTGATCTGTAGGATTTATATGGGGATTTATCACCCAAAAATGTTCCAATTATACCAAAAATGGAATATTTGAGGCACTGGTGGTATGGTATGATGAGGGGATAGCCACATGATGATGTAACCAAGGATTTATTAGCAGAACATTTAAGGCTACATCCTTCCAAACAACCATGAATTTTGAGTTATATATGAAATCCTTAAATAATGTCCTGATCATGATTTCACTGAGAGGCTTTTTTAAACTCTTATCATATCCCAATAGCATTTGTGAAGAGTCGGATATATGGGACTCATTGTAACCCAGTCTATGATATTTTTAGATCAGATTGAAGTTGAATCCTAAGATGTTGTTAATGAAAGATTGTTATATATCAATTTAATTTATCCATCTAGATATATACAAAGTTATCATGTTACCTTGTATAATTACATCATTTTCATTCTATGTAGAAGATATGATCTTGTGGAATTAATATAGATCAATCTGTAAAAAATATACTTCGGGAGTAGCAACATCAAATTCAAATTCTTGTAGGATTATAAAGAAATCTACGATCACATCCCAGCATTCTTCTGATAAACTCAAAGCATTCAAAATCAATAACATGATCTAAAAAAGGGATAATTTCATTAAAATTTCATACATATTATCTAATGGTCTACACTTTATAGCATGTGGATTCTATTTTCTAAGAACTATAGGATCTATAGTACATTATGTAGATGGATTGACCATTGGAACATAACTTGAAGATGTTGCGGTCCTTGGTGGATTAGGTTGACTAGGTTTTCTTGTGTGCTGAGGATGATTTGGCGACGTTGAATCATATAATCGATCTTATAGAATGATCAAATCAAGGAATACCCTTCATTTTTCCGTGGTCCTTTATTACTCTTACTGAGATCTCTGATGTACTCTTCCAAAATATTTATCCACATTTGTGGTTTGAGAAGGGACATGTCTAGAGTATTTATTTCATCCATGACCACATCATCTTTAGTATTGTATGTTTTGGAGGTCTCTTACCTTAATTTCCTAATAAAATTTAAGAGATTTTTGTCATAATCACAGTCATCATCTTATAAGAGATACATTCAATGAATAAAATTAACAGAATCAAAGATCAACTCCTAATTCAATGAGGACTCCATCTGGTCCACAAACTATTGTTGTACTATTTGTCGGGGTGGTCCCATTTTTCTTCAGACAATGGGAATGATGTCTTAGAGAGTCAAATAAAACATCATAATTCATATAGGTTAATATTCCTATGATTTTTATCAACTTTATAGACTTTTAATTTCATATAATACTAGCATTCAAAGGACTGTGTGGAAAATGGAGTTGGTTTTGCCATAGTGGAAGTGGTTGGGGGCATATTTTGAAATTCCAACATTTCTAAGAGGATAGACCGATTCTGGTTGATCATATTTATGATCATAAAATATTTTAATGTTAGTGTACCCTTACTATTAAAATAATTCCATTCATTCCCCTCCTATATATTGGAAGTAAAGTGTCATTCTATCTTCACGGGTGGTTTTCCCAGCATCACATTCCTTGAGTCACCCATTTTCTAAAGAAGGTCTTTTAAAAAATCATTCCTACATGGTGTGCCCTCATTCCCAATACAAGGGGAAATAGTTTGGTATATCTCTAACACAATCCTATTTTTTAATCATTAGATTTTATAACTTGATTAAGTTTTTCTAAAACACAAATATGAATTAGATGAAGACTTGTTCAATTAAAAAATAATAAACATTGTTCTTAATATCATAAAATTATTCTTGACCGCTACTAAAGTTTCTCATCTTGAAGAGGTGGAATTTTTTAATAATTATTATGTGGGGGACCACATGGTATGGTGCATACATTGGAGCTTGAGTGGGTGTAGGTGTCAGCTAAAATGTAATAGTAGAATCATATTCTATCTCTATTCTCTTTCATTGACCTGAAAAAATTATACAAGACTTGGCATTGGTTCATGTGATGGAATCTTACATTATTTGAGAAATTTTGGAATGATACTAAAAACCTATACTATATATAATAATGATGAGCAGTGTGTGTATCTTTTCTTGAAGATTCTATATAGATATGGAAAAAAATATTATTAAGGAAGCTGTCATCTTAGAGATTATTTCAACACCTTCCAATGATAAATGAAATATGAGATCCTCTCATTCACCTACTATATTGAGTTTGATAGGATAAATAATTTTTTTAATGCCATACTAAATTGGAATTTAAATAGTCGATGGAGATATTCCCATTACATAATTGAACAAGGAAACATACTGGTGTACAATACATTGGTCTGACCCTGTAGTGTTTTCAGGAAGAACACAAGTTTCACTAGTTTTTTATTGTGTAGGGGTCCCCATCATGGGATTATAGTGGGATGATATTTTATTCCAATACTTTTTTGGGATCTATGAGCTTTTATAAATTAGAGATGTATGTATGCTAATGTTCAGAGGGGGAAGGGTCAGACCAACCCATTCGGTTTAAGGATTTTTTTCAGCTGTATTAGTGTAAAATACTCTTATATAGATTCCAATAGAGTCATTAGTGACTCAAAACTATTTATGAGACCTTGAGGAATGTTTTTCATAGTAGGATCTTAAATTGGGGAAACAACAAAGAGGGCCAACATTGGAGGCCCTTCATGTATCTTCTGTGGGTTGCCTACATGGGATGGTATATATGGATGCACCTAGACCGATTTCGGTTATGTAACCTTCGAAGGTGACTCCTAATTTACTATTGCGGGATCAAAATTTATTGGTTGTCAGTTCCCAACATTGACCAGATGTTATGAATCCATTTAGACTGCTATAGAAAACCCTATTTGTTGAGGTACAGTAGTCGGGAGTATGAGCTAATGCATTATTTATAGAACATATATGGAAGTAATTTTTACCCAAATTAGATCTATGTTGACTGTTCTCAATTCCTTCCTCTCCAACTCTTACTGAGAAATCCTTTCAACATGTGTAAGGGGTTCAATCACTTCTTGATGATGGTGAAGAAAAACCATACATTTACCCATTGAATTGGTGGATATTATATGTTAAGGAAGTAATGGAGTGGTTGAGGGAATTCCAAAATCTAGGGAAAGCCTATGGTTCGGGGTATGCACACATCCTTCAATCATTTTGGTGTAGACCGTATTATGCAGAAACAATTCCACATCCTTATCTTCTATATGATCCAATTTTTCTATAGGGTTTCTAGGGGTGGTATAATTGAAATTCAATGACTAGTTACTCATTGTGGGATTTTCACTAGTCTCTTTAAGAAACTGCCTTTTTTGTTCCCTCCATGAGGCCTTATCGTATCATTCACTAGTTCTATTGAATCCATTTTGTGGATGATAATACAAAGGGAATATCCATAAAATTTTTCTATGCTTGTTCGAATTGAGTATACCAAATAATAGGATTGTTCAATGTAGTACGGTTCATTTTGTGATATTCCCCCTAATCAGGATATGTTTTACTTCCTCTCAATAGGATGAGGATGAGGTAATGAATCCCCTAGCCTAGTTGGAAGGGGTCATTCCCACTACTTTTCCAAAACCTTTTTAGCCTAGTTTTTTGACCTCAATGGTTGAGATAAGAATTCCCATATCCCTTCAAGATAGGGTTGCTCCTAGATTTTTATGGATATTACTATCACATCATCCTTATTGATTTTTCTTAGTCATCTTCAAAAATGGTATGGGTGAATTATATGGTTTGAACCAAAACCATCTACCTCTTAAGATATTTACATTATTTTTGACATTTTCACTATCTAGTAATTGACTCCCTTAAATAGAAGGCCTATTAATTTTTTTAGAATTTTTATGAAGAGGGTTTTCAATGGATCTTCCTCATATTTCTTGACATTGGTGTGAAATATTCAGGGCATCTTTTTTTAGCACACCTTTGGTTCTAATAGAGTCAATTTGTTGAAGCTGACCTGAAGCTATTACATTCTATGATGTTATCTTAGCAGACTTTTCTAAATGGGGAGTGTGGTGAAATGCAATTCGCTTTTTCCACACCATAATTTCTGATGAACACTGTATAGGTAATCTTTGATTAGCTAACATTGTTTTTTAAATCACAAAGATATGCATTCTAAATGGATCCCCTCTATTTACCTAATTTTGGATTTCAGGTATCTATAACATCCACAATGCCAATTTGGTAGTGTTTCCATTATATTACCATGAAATAGATTAGGATTTCATCATATGTAAATACACTTTGTACTATGTTGTTAAGAGTGTTACATGTATTGAAGCATATTTTGGTCACACAATATTCTGACAACACATATGTAATTCTATATTAGGGATTGGATAAAGGCCAATACCTAACTAATATGTCTTATTTATCCATAAATTTTCCTATGTTCAACATGTATTCATTGTATTTTTCTAGAGGTACCTAATCATGGTCAAATAAATTTGTACGCTTTCCTAATATATCATTTTAATCAACATGATTGGTGGGAACATCCTCTGTCATATTGGAAGGTAGAATATATAAGGGTGGTTCATGGAATGACCATAACCATGGGTTGTCTTCTATATGAGAGGGAAATTCACTTGTTAATGATAATTTAATAGGCATGTCTAGCCTCATTTTTAATAGTTACACATGCTTGGAGGGTGTTCTCATAATTAAATCTCAAATGGGAGGAACCTTTTTAGGAAGTGAAATAATACAACATAGTGAAATTTCACAACAAATTCCATTATTGTGAGTAATATTATCATGGATTAATGTATGACTATAATGATAATTCGTGTAGTATATACCGTTGGGTGTAATTATAGGGAAGATGATAGAAATGGGAAGACCTTATTATTGTTTGATATTATCTCCATGAAAAGGGTTGTCAAGACTCTAATCTAGGGATGGGATCATGAGATTTATTATATTATAGACATGAGGCATGATTTCATGGTGAACTATCCATGTAAGACGTTCACAATTACTACTAATCTAATCGTAATTGGTAATGAGATATTAGGATCCTGGAATTCCATATATAATTAACTTATGGCTTGAATAACTACAACATTAAGTAGAGTGATACCATATATCATCTCTTCATTTTCCTATCATCTCAGGTGAGGCTTAATTTTGGATTCATTCTTTCAATGAACTCATACTTCTTGCTTGAGAAAGTAGTTTTCAAGTACGAATACTTATTTGGATAACTCCTATGTGTCTTTTGAAATTCACTCGTAGGTTTATAGGTACGTGGAAAGGGTTCATGAATAAATCCAAGTGGAAATTGGAATAGGTTGATTACCTCCATTTGAACTGGGGTATGGACCCAATCCGGCTGCCCGTATATCAAAGGGGGATTTATCCCACGACCATCCTAGAAGGGAGAAGAAGTGTGTGTCTAGTATAGAGTGACATGCTGATGAGTCACCCCAACTATAGGTATAGAGTTTTGTGTCCACCCCTATAAAACTTCAAATTATATTATGACATCCTATCAGGTTTATTGGACATGGGAAGGAATTTGTGCCATTTTTCATTTTTTGGACATGATTAGTGAGTTTTGTAGATTTAATGGGGATATATTACCATTATATGGATGGAAAAGAGATTTATTCCAGTTTATATTATTTATTTCATTCCAGTGAATGCTGAAATTTCTCAGTTGTGGTGGTAGAGAATTGGTTCATCCCTCTATTTGTTTATGGGACTAGTCATCTAACTTCTCCAGATGCTTCTAGAAGAGGCTATTGGAAGACTTGATAAATGCGGGAAGGTGTATTCACCTAATATAGTCTTGTGGATGAACATGAATGTAATTATTATTTGGAATCTTCTATATTAGGCTACTGGAAGGCTAGGTTGGTGTGGTAAGGTTTTTATGCTCATTCATGAGTTTCCATAGAATTTAACTAGAGGGCTTTCTAGGTGTGGGAAGTTTTTGTGCTTGTTCATTATTTTCCCTAGTATATTATTTGTATACATCCCTAGATATGATATTGGTGTATCCCTATTCTATATTTTCTGGTCGCTACCCTCAAAGTACCATCATTTGTACCAGGGTCTGGACAACCTGGGCCGAATCCATGAGGATAGAGCTCTCATCATGTCGGGGGTTCACTACCGCACGACCGTGGTGATGGAGGACACTGGATAAATCCATTTGAAAGGAACCCTGTATTGTCTAGTTGAGACTAGTTATGGTTCTTTAATATTCCTCCCTAATATAATGGATGATATAATTCTGATGTTTTGGGGATAACCTTCCAAAAACAGTTGGAGATGGGGAGCAGTGTTGCCTACTTCTAGAACACCATCCATAATTGTGTTTAAAAGTAGAAGTTATTCCTAAGATGTAGGTAATATTGAGTGGACTAGTGGATTTCTATGGGACAAAATTAGTTTTAATCATAGACTAATATATTTGAGACCCAACATTGATGTTTTTGGGTTGGTGACATTTTCCTCTTCTAAAATGGGGACCCAACACATGTAGTGGAAGATGTGCATGACTGGGAGAATTGGTATGACACCATTTTGATAAAAGTGAGATCTTGTTGAATGTATGTGAAATAAATATGGAAATAAAAAACAAGAAATCCCCTTCAAATCATTATCTAAATAAAAAAATAGTTGTACAATTGATTTTATTTTTTGGACCACTTTCATTTTGAGATCAAATTGGGCCAGAGAGGTGGGTGACCCGATCATCTTAGTTATGGATTCATGTTGGTATCACCAATTTTGTTTCTGATGAAAAAAATTATGGTACTGGTATGATTTATTATGGGGGGTTTGAATATTTCATAATCATTCCCATGGGGTTCCCTGTTTTTTTCTATTGAAAAAAATCGTTGTCATGGTACGATTGATTCTAGGGGGTTTGAATATTTCACAATCCTTCATATTGAGTTCCCAATTTTTTTGTGCTCGAATTACTCATGAAATTTGAATGGAATGTCATGGTGTCTATGGGAAAACCTGGAATTTAGAAAAATATAGCCACATCTGTTCTGAATAACTTCAAACAAGGTCTGTTCTTGGAATTGAAAACACCCAATGGATCCCATATCCATGGTAACTCATGGACCTTCTTTCCAAAGGTTGGTTTACTTGGAGTAATTTAGCCAATGGTACTTTAAAATACACATTGGTCAAAAGGATGGGAGTCATGACTTATCACAACCATTTGGGGGGAATTGTTTCATACTCTAGGACTCTCATAATTATTTAAGATATGTTTTTGAATCCTTAATTAACTCCAAAATATGATGTAGTTCACCATTTAATTAACAACCAACTATTGAAATGTATTTATTTCATAATTTGTATGTATCTGAGGTTCTTCATTGATGGATATATCTCTATGTATCCGTTTTTCTTAATCAATTTTAATATTTTACAAAAAAATTATGGATTCCTTGGATGATTATAATTATAATTATCATTTTAATTGACATAGTTGGGAATTCAAATTATTATCACCATCTAGGGATATGAGAGTTGTTTTAATGTCAGGATCGGGACCATAAGATTTCATTACAATGAATCATTGTTAATGGAATTAGAACCCACATAGTTTGTTTCCCCTTAACAAGACATGTCCTACCTTTTAAGGACATGTGAAAAGGGACAAACTATTAACTTTAGTGTAATGTGTAATGGATCCTTAGATGAAAGGTGCCTTGTAAAAGTTTTCTAGGGTACTTACAGCATGGAATACCAAGGAAAATGGAAGTTCACTTATCTACCATGTTATACATGATCATTATAGAAATTTTTCCTAGTAAAAATTTGGGTTGTTTTGGGGTGTTGGGTTTTGACAAAAAAGATGCTCCCTACATATCCAATTTTGCATGGAATCAAATCCCATGTATTTCAGTAAAGGGTCAAGGACCTATGCCTATAGAGGTCCTATAATGGGTTTTCTTTTAGGTAATGTGGTCCTTTTATAGGATTGAGTTGTGGATTATAATGAATAAGAATATTTTCATTTACTTGATTCATGTAGATTATGGCCCCATTGAAGGTAAGAGAATGGTTTTGGGGCTTACACTATATAAGAGGATACTATTTGACACCCTTCATTGGGAATATGTAACCTTTTGAGGTCTATGAGTTGTTTTGGTGATTAGACCATACAAGAGGATTCCCTTTGACTTGCTTCATCAGGAACACAGACTCTTTTAAGGACAAGGAGTGTTTTTAGGGATTAAATTGTATGTGAAAATTCCCTTTGACTTGATTCCTCAAGAATATGGCCCCTTTGAATGTCAAGTAGTGTTTTCATGTATTACACTATATTGAAGGATGCTATTTGACTTGATTAATTGGGAATATGGACCCTTTGATGGTTGAGGAGTTGTTTTAGGTATTACATCATATAGAAGGATTTCATTTTTGTCAGATGCATGGTTTTGAGGACCTATACTAATGAAGGCCCACTGGGAAGGGGAGAGGAAGATTCAAAAAAATATTCCCTATTGAGATATGAATATAAACATGTAGATATCATGATCATAACTTCCCTACATGCCCACGTGAATCTTGATAGAATTTTATAAATAAGAAGAAGTGTAATATCAAGAAAATGAAACAATATCCTTTATCCACTCGGGGATGAGGGTGGGTAGATGGGAGAATATGAGAGGGAATTGATGTGCTCAGTCCCCCTATAATTTCATATCCAGGATAGTCACAACAAATTAACTAATTGGATTTCGCCATATGAAAAAGGATATGGTATTACTCCATGATAGATTACCTACACTTGGATTAAGAGAATATACGAGCATATGACATTAAGAACCAAATGGAATAAAAAGTCTGATCCTCTCACTCCCATCCTATAACCTGGGGTCCCATATCTTAGAGAGGACATTGGAAGTGTGGGGATTTAAATCTTGTCTCTTTGAAAATGATATCCCTAATACAAACCATAGGGTTGGGGTCCTCATGACCAATAGGATGGGTAACTTTATACTCCCTGGGGACCCTACCCGTTAGGTAGGACATGTGAAGGACAACTCCGACTAATGGAATGCATAAATAATTGGGAGACATACCGGTGTGTCTCTTTCCATGGTCATGTAATCCACAAGGCTTCAGTGGAGGCTTAAAAATGTCCCCACATTAATGAGTGATTAAAAATAAGAGGATACCTACCATTTTGTGTCTTTTTATAGGTGTTAGAAGAAGCCTTTAACAAATCATGTCTTGTCGAATAAAGGTTCCTTTCACTGGGTGATTTGGGAGGAAATATAAGTGCTTTATATAGGAATAGGCATGTGCGACCTCGAGATTCCTTGGGCGATAGATTACACAGGACATAACAGTTAGGTGAGGCCTTGATTTAAGCACCAAGGGTTTCCTCATGTGTCCCTGGAAGGTTCTTGTATAGGTCTCAGATTTGGGAAATGGACCTTCATGTTAGTGTTGTAAACTCGAGGGAAAGAGTTCCTCATGAAGGATTTGTGTATTTAATACCTTGTAGGGACTTTGATCCCTCTATAACCATTTATTCCCTATTTTCTCGGTTTTTAGAGAGCAACCTGAGTGGTTTTTGAGGACCCGGGTGAAGGGACTATGCATCTAGAGCTTGGATGGATCTTCTATTTTTCCAATGTTTCAAATGAGATCCATCGGGTCCTATTTATAAGAAAACATGGGTCCCTGGTCGAAGGAGGTTTTATATGATGGTACCAAGTGTAGGTACTCCATTCATTCACCCCACGTAGGGGTTGGAGATCAATCAGTGATGTGGAGGGGGCATGCGCGAGTCTTCAGATGTGAAGGTTGGGTGTATACTTGCCACTTTTAAGAGAGATCCCTTATTCATTATTAGGGATATTCATATAAATATTACTTGACATAATTTTCATTAAATATTTTCATCCTGTGTGTCAAAAAAAGTTCCAAAAATCACACTGAGGAACCAGAGTCCCAATTCTTCAATAGTGATGGCATACAATAGAGCTACTTGTATGGGATCTCTAGCCACCAGTACTGTGATGAGAAACCTCATAGATACGATTCCATCTATCTGAAGAACTACTACCATATCTTGACATTGACCATCTATTCCCATCACTATCAACTTCCCTTAGGTCATGTTCAATGAAAGAAATAATAGATCACAACATCAAAAATAGAAGATAGGTGGAAAAAATTCACCTATGATTAGATGGAATACATGATACCATCCTTGAAATGTATCTCCTAAGATAAATCATTTCTAGAAATTAATCTTTCAAATAATTGAATCATGGTAAAGAATGATTATTATTCCATGAATGACATAACTCCATACTCCATGTGCATGATCACCATGACATGGTCAACTCTCAAAGTTGGAGGGAAAAATTAATTGTAGAAGGTAGTCTAGAGTCCATTCAGACAATGCCCTGATGGTGACTAACCTTGGTAACCACACCCCACCAATTCTTGGTGCATTGAAATATCATGTCATAATAATGATTTACCCTCCTCTATTGGGGTTTCTCTAGATGTTCAATGATATAAGAAAATCCTTCTATCCATGAATCAGTAGCCTAGGGACCTTAATCCCCCATGAAATATGGGAGGATGGTACTACTGGAACCAATGATTACGATCAGATAGCATAGGTGTAGTACATGAACCACCCTTCATTGACTACATAAAATGTAGGAAACTATCTTAGAGTTGTGAGAAAGTTCCTAGTTTAGGGATAGTATGGGTGTTGTATGTGGCACTACTAGAGGTAACTATAGTGGCTTAGGGCTCACCAACTCCAATATATGGTTGTCACCACCCGACTTCCATACAACTTAAAGACATTGTGGTTTTATATATCCTTAAATTATTGGAACATACATGAGATCAAGATACAAAATAGACATGAACACTAAGTGAAACATATCAAAAGAATGTGTCCCACTACTCAACATACTATCCAAACATCCCCCAAAAGTGTAAAGAGTACTGAAATGTGATCAAATTTTGATTCATAAGGTGTTCCAGTATATGGGGAGTGGGTTCAATTGTAGTTTAATGTGTAAATACACATTAATATTCACATGGCGTTACCATTTATAGGAAACCATTTCTTTTGAAAGTTATATTTATATTTTATTTTCATAATTTAGTTCATATATTATAAAGGGTTCACAAAATGGGATTTTCATTCTCGATTGGAGAAGTCACATACTCTTTATAAATTGTAATTAAAACCCACTTTATTTCAAGCAACCCCACATACATTTGGTCACAATAATGTTACAATTAAAGCACGATGGATTGATTCAATGAATTGCCCATTCAAATTTATAGATGCCCATACACATCATAAATCTAAATTGGTAGTCACATAATCACAGAAAAATACCACCTCATTTATCTAGGGATATATAACTTACATGGGTAAAAATTGGCTATTTAAGATGCCACAACCAATTTATATAGTACAAATCCATTTACCTTCATTCACAGGTGTTGAAAAACCAATTAACCTTACCTACTAAACATATCAATAGAACATGAAAATATAGAAACCATGGATCACCAAACCATATGAAAATAAAATAGGAACCTCTTTGATACCAATTTGTGACATCCCAAACCTGATTCACTCTCGGGTAACCAAATATGGTTGGCCAGATAGCCTCAACAAAACCTCCTCATACTCTTGAAGATTTCGACTAGTAGTGAGGTCCTATAGTGTGTCTGTGGAGAGACTATTCCCTCATGATAGAGTGCATAACCATAGTGAAATGAAGTATAAATAAATAGAATAAACATACTAATGAATAAGGATGTATAAATAAATAGAGCCATCAAACAATAATAAAAAACCGAATAGTTAAAAACTATATCATATACAGGAGATGATGGAATTTATATAAAAAAGGGAAAACATGTATACATGGAAGTAACAAGATAGAAAAATAAATTATATACAAAAGAAACAAAATTGGAAAAAAACTATCCATGAATCCGGAGATCTTTATAGGTTTTCTACAACTATGCTCCCATCCTAAAGTAAGAAATAAGTTGTCCAATGTGGGATATTTTACCTTTTCCACACCAATGATAAAATAATCTATCTGGGTATTAATGGATTCTCTAATTGGATGTGAGGTTAATGTTTGTAGGACACCACAAATAGTTTCTATACAAAACACGTCTATATGTATACAATTTAATAGTGTATAGGTATATGCAATGTATGCAATATAATATAAATAACCCATACTAGCTTCATCCTAAGGTGGTTTCGTTGAACATGTAATCATATAATTAATTTGTTTTAGATTTAGTTTATAACTGAATAAACATATGAACGATTCAACAATACTATAGTGGAACACCATAATATTAAAATAGAATCCAAGGGGAAACAAGGAGTCCTTGAATTATAGAGTTGATCCAAATCATAGTAGTGACACATATAATCTGTAAATAAGGGTATGAGTGTAACCCAATGTGTAAACTGGAATCCTTCCATCATAATTGAGTCCAACCGTGTCATTAGATCCCATCCATAGTAATCCTAATTTTATCATGAATTGGCCCAATGGGGTTAATCCATGGCTCCTTGTGTTTGAAGACATCAAGATGAATCCAACGAGTGTATTCGAGGCATTCTAAAAATCTGAAAATAATTTTAGGTGATTATTTCTTACATCACTAAGGAATTCACATTCTATGACTAAGACCTAGAACAAGTTCCAAGGTGGGTTTCTCCCTTGAAACCCATCTTAATGAATTGGAATGGCGTCCTCTGAGTGTTTAAGGAATTCCCTTAGGAATACAAGATTAGCTTAAGTCTGGCCATGCCTAGAAATATTGAAAAGGTTCCCATGAAATAGAAATATTATATATTTAATATAATAATTAAATTAAATCCATTTAATAGTCATTCAGAATATATATTCTCACTAGGTTTATTCCATTACCTTTCATCATACAGGATAAGGTAAAATAAATACATGAAACTAATTATTATTTCAATTATATTTTATAACGGACAAGTGATATATAAAATTTTATACATTATATTTATTAATTGATGAATAATTTATCAAAAAGAACCCAATCCTTATTAAATGAAAAGTCATGTACACACAAAAATTTCTTAGGTAATCACAACATTGGTCACTAAAGGGATAATAAAGAAAACACCCAATATGGGGTGGTCAACATTAAGTTATTAACCACAAACTATGTCTAGAGGTGTAAAAAGGGCCTTAGAATAAACATTAAACAATTTAAGTGATATTTATACAGATTTTAGAATAATATCAAAGTTAAACTGGTGTTCACCAAATAAAATCAATATATAAATTTCGGTACTTTAAGGGATAAGTAAAAGACCACCTACCTTATTCCTGTAGTACATAACTCATCTAGTATCATCCCTTAGTGTTCTCCAAACTATATGAAATGGAAAAATATATGAACACCATGAATATAATTTTTTTTTGCAATAATGAGGATGAAAAAATGAATGGAAAGAGAAACTAAGAATGGAAGGTAATAGGTCAATTTCATTACTTAGTGGGATCCATCATGATGAAAGGTTCTTCAAATAGAAAGTAGATAAAGGGGATATCAAAAAATTTATGTTAGGCCATTGGAGGGAAAAATAAGAGAGGAGGAGTGAGTTATATCTTCTAGAAATTAAGGGATAATGAGGGATGATGTATTAAGATAAAAGGTGTGAAAAAAATAAAATCACCCAAAATTTGAAAAGTCACATAGATTTTCCATATAGTTAGCCAAAAAATGAGCCATCCATGAACCAATATCTATGCTATGAGACCCCCCACATAGGATAGGAACATAGTTAGACTAATTGTGTGCAGAATGTGTAAATCACCTATTTAATTGGATCTCATTAAATCACACGAATGTGCGGCCTGAGCTTCACATATAAGACAATACATTCTACCATAGGCCTAGCACAAAACCACCCCACACTGTTTCCACTGACCATACAGCCTAGGTTTTTCCACAAAAGTTCGGGATCTTGGCAATGAAAAAGTTTTAGACACCATTATATCCTGCTCAACCACCTAAGGTATTCATATTAGGTCCATGAATAGAAATTAAAATAAAATGTAGTCTCCATACATTCATGAAATACTGCTTTATTAAAAAACAAAACAAAATGAATTAGAGGGATATCGTTGAACCAATGGTCTCAAAATGTTAAACCATGCATATTTGTGCCACACATAATTTAAAATAGTCATAATCCCAACATATATTAATTAACATGTGGAAAAAATAGTTTCAAAAAATATCTATAAGGAATTATCAAAATTCATCATGATTAAGAATGTCGATGGTATCATTTAAAAATATCCCCAATTAGGTTAAAGAAGAATTAATTTATGTTGAATGTCATGAAAAAATTCTTTTATAAGAACAATAGTTTTTTTAGAATAAATTTATAATAAATTTTCATTTATTTTGATAAATTTTATGTTAAAATAAAATATTATTTTTAAATGGGAATTTAAATTACATTATAAACTAATGAAAACATAGAGATAAATATTCTTAAGTAAAACATATCATGAAAACAAGAAAATTTTTTCTTTCTAAAATCATTTTAAAAAAAAATTCCATTGACACAAATTTAAAGGAAGTTTATGAATGTATAAACTGAACGTATGAAATCATTGATGTTTTATGAATGAAATAAATACAAAATATAAATAATATAGATGAAATAATTTATATTCTTTATAGTCAGGAATAGGTAAGGCTGACTCCATGTACATTTGACATTTTTGTTGAATTGTGAATGATTGAAAGGTGAAAGAGTAATATACATGTAGACTCCAGAAAAACAATAGGGTAAATGTAATTTGGGAGATAATTTTTTTATCCAAAATTTAAGTTTAGAAATATAGTTTCTTTATTTAAATGTGTTGTTATAAATAAAATCTTATGGATTTAGAATCATTTAAATCAAAATCCCATGATAGCTAAAATATGAGATGAAATTGTAAATAAATTACCTTTCATGAAAAGTATGAATTAAAATATCCATGGGGATCATAAAACATTAATAGTGGTGTATTTTAAATATGATTCCTAGAATAAAAATATAGATGAGAAAACCCTTAACTTTACTCTTGATTGTAGCACCAAATTTCTTATGAATTATCTTTTTTTGATAAATTTAAATTCATTGATTGATTGCATAACATGATACACGAAGTTAATATTTCATTCTATATAACACCAAGTTAGTATTGAGGTATAAAAACTACTCATATTATCTTTCAGTATACACAAAACGTTGTTTTTATTATGTTACACACAATTCTGAGTACATTCGATAGCTTGTAGTACATGGAATACATATTTTTACCGAACTACAATAAACTATTATTATTATTTTTAATATATTTACATAGTTATAAACTATCTATTGGAATGGAAGATAAGAATATGATTAACTAAATTATAAAATTTTGTTTTAAATAAGTTTATAAAATCAATTATTTGGTTATTAACCAATTACAAATTAAAATAAAAAACCAATTGAATATAAAAGATGTGATTTTAAGAAAAAACTATTTTTATGTGCATAAAGAAATATTTTCTTAAAAAATTAAATTAATCACTAGTAGTGAAAAATATTAATTAAATTAGTACATTATAAATCAAACCATATGTTTTTACATTCATCAAATATGTTTCAATGGAATTAAATAAGAACAAATCCAATTTTAGGCATAAAAAGATGTATTATTCGAAAAGGTAGTTTTAACAAATTTTAAAGAAATACTTAACTTAAAAATAATTTTTGAATATTTTATAATTTTTATTTTATAAAATTAACTTAATTTTTATATTTTAATATAGAAATTTTATTTTTGTGAGTTTTTGGGATTTTTAGGAGATGTTTCATTTTTTGATGAATAGTGAAATGCACTGAATT
This sequence comes from Viscum album, assembly GCA_963277665.1. Lineage (NCBI taxonomy): Eukaryota > Viridiplantae > Streptophyta > Magnoliopsida > Santalales > Viscaceae > Viscum > Viscum album. The sequence goes on along the minus strand of OY728141.1, from coordinate 929,287,967 downwards.
TCAACTGAAAATTGGGTATTTCTCTAATTTATTTAGAGTGTTAAATTACATTTTAAAATGTTTTTAAAGTATATTATGTTATTTTATAAAAATATTAATAAAATATGGGTCATTTTAATCATTTTCACTTTTAAATTTAATATAAAACCATTTCAAACTTTTAATCATATTTTCAAAAATTGGTTGTCACATCCCTTCTATGAGATTAGTTTTAAATTAAATTATGCCACTTATGTGATTTGAATTTGAAAAAATCTATAATGTATTTATAATCTTAATAATTAATAATTTCTAATAATTTCAACCTATATTTTGAAATAATTTTTGTGTGAATGAAATTATAATTAATTATTGCGACTAAGAGAAAACGAGTTTACTTAGTGGTTAAACATTAAACTTATGGGTAAAAATGCTCTATAAACTTTTCCAAAATTCATTAGACGACCATATATTGAACATGTACCATATTATATCTAAATTGACCATTATAGTTGAAACATTATGTAATGGAGTCCTCCCAATAGTGTTTACCAGTTTGTATTTACACGAATGCCTCTCCTCCTCCACTATAAAAGGTCACTCACTCCCTCATTTATTCGAACCTATACAAAATTTTGTATCTTAAATATATTAAAAACAATTCTCTCAAATTACATAAATTAATCCTAAAAGCCTCCCTTAGGGTATAAATCCAACCAAGGAATCCCTTTTTTAAATAGAAAAATGAGTTACCCAAAGAAGATGTAACATCCTTCAACAAAAACTTTTTTAAATTTTTTCCTATACCCCTTAAATTATACATATTCCATTCATATATAATAACCATAGTTTAATAAATATTATGGTTTTATATTATGTTATTTTTAGGACCTACACATACACAAACATCTATTAAATGTGATAGGAAATCATCGTTTGTGTCCCCAACTCACTATCACCTTGATAACCGATGTTGTTTTCTCTCCCATTACCACAAATCTGGGTTCGTAATTAAGATTTAAGTAATATTTGATTATGACTTATGTGACACTTATGATTTATTAAGGATTCTATCATTATTATATAACACATACCTTTATGATTTCCATTTTGTGGGAATATGATAACTTCGTTTGTGGACGTGTGGACTGCCTTTTCCTCATATTAATGTGATTCATTCATGCTTTACATGGAAATCATTAAGGACGGGTTTAATAAAATATTTTCTATAAATGAAATAATAACTATACTCTAAAATATAATATATATATATATATGATTTATTTTTATTTTTTTTAAAATACGACAAGAAAATGGAAACATCATTCATGCGTATGTACGACCTACCATCTCCCAGAATAGTGTATGTAATATAATATATATATGTTATATAGATTTTTATAAATACTTAAATAACTTATATATATGATATTTATACCATGAATTACATTATGGAAATATTTAAATCATGTTCTATGAAATATTATCATGAATTTCATGTCACAACATATAAGAAAAACCAAGCGGTTATTAACCGAAGCGTAAATTTAACATGAAATTATTAATAAATGAGTAATATAATGTAATAATAAAATAAAATATGGGTTTTTATATAATAATATGGATCTATGGTATATATTAGCTATACTAATATATGTCCCTCCCTAAACACATTTCACCCACTCCCTCCTTCTCGTGTACATGCCACCCTCTCCTTCCTCCTCTCAACGCCTCAATTATACACAACCACTCCCATTCCCTCATGTATTTATAACCCTATTCCTCCAACCTCCCACCAACCACCTCCCTCATCTCTCATAAAACCTACAATACACCACCTCCCTACCTCCCCTCCCATTCACCTCTTCTTTCTGACCACTGCCTCCCACCTCCCTTCTCCGTTCTCCCACCCCATCCTCCCCCTCTAGACTCTGAATCCCCACGACCTTGCCTCCTAACCTATTCCCACATTCTCCCTAACCCACTACCTCCTTCCATCAACCTCCAGCCTCATTCCTCCATTCCTTCGCTCCCATTCCCCCATTCTCAATATAGTTTTAATAAATTGTAACCTCAACCATTTTCATCTTCTCCAACCTCTTATTTACACTTATTATCTTTATTCTGTTCGATCTCAAAAATTTAAAATTCATTGATTTCATCAAATGTATCCCTTAGAGGGTAAATTCAATTCCATTTTTTTGTATCATGAAATTTGATGGTATCTGGATTAGATTCATGAAAAATGGTTTGAAATTATTGCTACAATGTTTGTAGGAATTCATGTAATTTAAATGATTTTAAGACTCTAACTAGTATAATAATGAACATGGTAAGAGTGACAAGTATTATCTGAACATTTTTTATTTTCAAGGACTATTAAAATGGATGATGAGCTTTCTAATCTTTCACATATTCATATTATCATATTAAATTTCACAATCATCATTAATTCATCAATTATATCTCTAATTACCATGACCAATCCTATGATGTAAATCCCATTATTCATACTGGTAGACTTCAGTCCCACTCTCTGAAATTCCATCACCAATAAAACTCAATTATTCTCACTAACTATCCTACAAATATTGAAACATACTATATCAAATTGATTTTTATCATTATTTTTCATATAAGGTTATACATTTCCCAAAAATTTTAATGTATTTGTAATCATTTCCCCATAATTTTCTATAAAGTCCCTTCTATTATTTGATCATTGATCATATCAACCCTATTATGGTTGTCTTTGCAAAATTTTAAAAATTTAAAGTTTGTTATGATTATGAATCATTGTTTTTATAATGTATGATTTTATAAAATAAGGACAATAATTTATTTATAAATTTTTAATATTTGCTTTCCAATTATTTTTCTCTATATTCTAATTTATGATTCTCGACATCCTAGGCACATGGTTTCAATTTATTATTTTGTAATGATGCGTTTAACATTGAGTGTTCAGAGTATAACATATTTCATTGAAAGGCTCCATCATAAAATTTCGATATTTTAATAAGTTATTTTTATATAACGTGTATTATTATGTATACATGATATTTATAATTTTATTGATTATATAGAATTTTTCATGTGTATCACTTTACAGTGTATATTATTCTTACTATATCATGTAAATACTCATTTACCTAAAATCTGTATTTATATTGATTAAGTTAAATACTTATTATTCTATAATTCAGTTTCTTTGTCATCTCTATCAATAATTCAGTGTCATTTTTTATTTTGAATATATTTATTGTTTATTATATTTTACATTTATATACTATATTATATTTTAAATAAAAGAATTCATATATATTGATTGTCTATTGAATATGAATATATTGTACATAAAATTTTTCATTTTTATTGGGCACTCCATATTTCCCAAAACATGTGTTATTTATGGGTTTCAGTTGTGATTTTTAATTATTCAAGTTTTCAAATCAAATAGTGGTTTGATATTCATGATTTGTGATTCTGAATTTTTATGTTCTGTAGTTTATATATACTTGATATATATACATTTTATGATAATATATTTACAATATAGATGTGAAAACTATTTATATAATTAGCATGAAATATATATATAATTCTATACCCAATAGTTAGACATGGATTGTATTAACAAATATTTATTGATCCATTTTTTCTGGTATTATTTTATACAAACTAGACAAAGTTATATTTAATTTATATTCATTTTTGATGAAGTTGTTATATTTGAGTTGCAGAGATGATACTAATTGGGAAGATAAAAGATGTTTTTCACATTATCTGGTTAGAAATAATTTGATATTTCATATGGGGTTCAAGTATTTCTAGTGAATTACACTAACATTGAAGTGTTATTTAGAGAAAATGAGGCTGATAATGCTGATGATGTTTGATGCTTCTATTGTCATCATTTTTGAAGAAACATGATGATGTTGACCTATTAAAAAATTCAATGCATTGAATAATTAATCCTTCTGTATTATAATTATTCATATATATATATACCATGAACTCTAAATTTCCTAAAAAAATCATGCAATTTCCTAGAATCCTTATTCATAAAACACATCATATGTGTCATTTTTAGTTTTTTATTGTTATGTATTATACTATTTTAATTTATATTTTAAAATTTTATATATTTATTATTATATTTATATATTATTTTCATATAATTTTAATTCTAAGGTCAACTTATATATATCATTTCAATAGTTTTATTTTTAGCAATAGTATTCTTATTCACATTCATTGGTCGAATCTAGATTATGTATTTTATTTTTCATTATTTAATATTTATTCTATGTTTTGTTTTTTTCAATATATATTAGATTTACCCATGTTTTTTATAAGAAAATTTACACTATTCTATTTTTTTCCTATATTTAAATTATGAATATGTTTTATTAGTTAAATCTATGTCTTCATTGATTTAAAAATATGTCACACTTGAATTTAAATTTCCAACACAATTACATTGAAGATAGATTTCATGGATAACTAACAAGGATCCACAAATTTTTTTTTGATCACATAAGTTTTTGGATATATATATCAGAAACATTATACACAAATATATTATCTTTACCTGATATTTGTTTGAGTTTTTTAACACCATAAGGTTTCTAAATTTTACTTTGTGTACTATTTTCAATATTTTTGTTTTATGATGTCCAATTACCTTTTTATTTCGAACCACTTATGTGTTACAATTACATGTAATGTTTCATTTAATATTATTCCTCATATATATCATTTACATGAAAAATTGAAAAAATAATTTATAGAAATGTACTCGAATGGTTATGAATTTTATTCCTCCATTAAAATAAATTGTTTTCTTCCTTTCATCACCTCTCACATTTTGATTAATAATTGTTTTATTTCTACAATGATTTATCTCATGGTTTTGATAAATAAATATTTTTTTAAAGTGTAGAAATATGTTTTTTCAATCAAGATAATTCAACATCTATAAAGGCACAAATAGTTGACTATATTCATTTACTTCATATCTGGATGATTTATGTTTGAAATTGTAAATATTCTATTTCTTATTAATTGGGGTTTTAGTCATTGTGAATCAATATTTTAAAATTAATTTTTTATATATTAGAAACTATATATTGAATAAAATCTATTATATATTAACTATACTATTGGGCGTTCCGGTTTTAGGACAGGTGTCTCCTCTACATGATTTCAACATTACATGGAAATCTTTACACATTTTTCAATTTTCACCAAATCTCGACTCATTTTTTCTCTATGATCTCTAATTAGTCTCCACTACCTCCACCTCTTCCGCTTCCACCCCTTTCGCATAAGGATCCTCCTAAAACTATGTATCACCCTCTGAGTATAACTATGAATCCCTTGTGTTTTCCTTCTCCTTTAAAAACTCATCCTTAGCCTTGATCTACACCTTTTACATTGTCTACAACTCTGCCACAGCCTTCATCTACACATCCATGGTTCCCTTCTCCACTTGAAAAGCCTCATATGCATTTGTTTACGCCTAAGCCTAATTATTGCCTTATGATTACACATTCTCCTTATCTAACTACACATCCTCATTCGTTTCGATCTACACCTCCACCTTGGCCTCCATCCACACATCCAACATCACCACCATCTACACCTCTATAAATTATTTGACATGTAAAACTCCACGATACCCTTCTCCTCCAAATTTTTCTCCACCTATTTCTTTTACCAGTATCTATCTACAAATTCATATATTTCTCAACAAAATAATCAACTCACCTTAGCCTCCATCGTTTCTTGAATAGTCCCATATCCTCAAATCAACATATAATTTATCATGTGAGGTATGGTTTCATTGATTTTAGTTCCATAACTTCCATGTATGTCTTCAAATTCATGATCTCCCCATTGGGTTGAGTTTATTATATCTAGGTCTCATAATTTTGTGCATATTACCTAATTAGTATGGTGCCAGCTCTCTTACTATCAGAACATCCTCATCCATATAGGTTTTTATTTCTTTATTCCTCATAATTTCTATTGGTTCATCCCATAACATCATGCATGGATTATTCATGATAAATAAATTTTAAATTTTATTGGATGTCAGTAAACTAATATTTATATAATTTGATTATTTTTCTAGAATAGGTTTGTTATAGAATGATATCACAATATTGTACATATAGATATGTTCTTTAATTCCATGAATTGCATTATTTTTGTGTGATTGTAAAATTCTCACATTTAAGTTGATGAAAAATCCTTTCTTCTGTATACCAATTTTTTCAATATATCTCTTCTTTTTCATTTTTAGTTTTAGTCTTAAACTTTTTCTCTTTATTTTTATTACTCTTATAAAAATCCATTCCCATTCAATGTATGATGTATCTTATCACATTAAATTTTTAGTGTTTAAATTTTTTATATACTTTTATCATATGTGTATGCAATATGCATCAACTAATGAAATTCAATGTTTTGTATGTAAATCATGTATTCATATTCTATATGACCTTCCAACTTAAAGAAATTTTATTTTAATACACTTTATATATCAATTCAAGTATAATACACTTTTTGTGTCTCCTATAATCATGTATCCAGAATTAGGTATGATATTTGATGTTATTACCCTACTCTATAGAATTTCATTTTTTTTAGAAATTGGTTTTTTTGGAATGATATATACTACTATACCTATAGTTATGTTCATTGAATTCATGAATTTCATAGTTATTGAGTGATTGTAAAGTTCTTACAGGTGTGTTATTAAAATAACATTCCATATTTCTGGTATCGATGTTCTCATTTCATATTTCTAATAGTTCCATGTTTTTACATGTTTCAATGTTTTTTCGTTTATTCTATGTTCATTCAGTATACTAAATAAATATTATTGGATTATTTTATTATATTCCTCCATATTAATATTTTTACAATTTCCTCTATTCAATTGATTTTTATTTATTTATTTTAGTCCATATATTGACTCTAATTCAAAATTGACTTAAATATATCATAATAAATTCTCATAACCTCATGTTAAAAAATCTGTGTATAATATAAAATCATTTTCAATGAACCATAATGACCACAAAATTATTTAAAATCATTTATTCTAGTATATTGGTTTTATAATAATTTTTCTTATATGTTTTGTCCTTGCATTGATTCTTGGCGATATCAAATAACTAATTTTTTACCATATGTCAAAGGTTATATACATTATTTTTTGTAGTATTATAATAATGCATATAGTAGAAATAATAAAATACATCCATAAAATTATAATTGTATGAACTATTTGATTACATTCTGACTTAGCAAGTCGATATGATTTTTTAGAAGCTATATAAATCCTGGATGTTTGAAAAACATGATATAATTTCATAATATATCAAAAATGATACCATGTGAAAATATTATTTTTATGTTCTACATATAAATTACATGTAGAACGTAATCTTTCATTACCATGTAAATTTTATATTCATAAAACATAGCATTTTCATGCATCCCATTTTCCAAATTTTTTCCCTTTCTTGCTATGTTCTCCTTCGTTTCATACACACCTAAAATTGTTGTCATAAATTCAACAATATGTATGTTTTTCCTATACTTTTTAATTTATCATAATTTATTTTCTAGCCTTCATTAATTTATTTTATATCCCTCTATTTGTTATTTGATATCCTACCAGGTGTATTCTATTATTTGGATTAATATCTTCTCATCCCGCTCCATCACAAGACTTCCAATCCCCCTTAGTTTCAATTCATCTTCTACCACCCTCAAAACCTAAACACACATTAAATATTTCAAGTATCAATTTTGTTTAAATATATTCTATTCTAAATCAATATATTCAATTTTTAGTAAAATTTTATGTTATATTGCACTCAATGTCTATATTTATATGATTTCCAACTTTTAACATGTTTCAATGTTGTCATTTATTCTATTTTAATTATATCTATTAAATATATATTACTATTTTATATTATTATATTCCTCCATAATAATATTTTTAAAATTTCCACTATTAAAGTGATTTGTTTAATTTATTGTATTCAATATATTGACTCTAATTCATATTTGACTTAAATATATTATAATAATTTATCATAATACTTTTTAAAACAATATATGTATAATCTAGAATAATTTTATGTAAAAAATAATGACTAGGAAATTAATTAAAAGAGTATATCATAACTAATAAGTGTTATAATCATTTATTATATATTATATTTACATGGATTCATTCATGATGATATCAAATAACTTTTTTCTTTAAAATATTTCCTAGGATATAGTCTCTATTTTCAGTTGTCACAGTAGAGACCTTGCTCGCCATCTGATTTTATGAGGAGTCCATGGGGGAAGTCTGTACCAACATCCCATCCTTTGGAACATATGTAGATTTTTATCTCACACCAGTGTTTCTGTAGGACATATGAGATACATATTTGGGAGTATCATCCTCTATTTAATGCATTATAGACATATTGTATACTGATTTTAGTTCCCTATTAGCTTACTAAAAACCAACATTACTAAGATAGTTTGATTCAGTCTATTGGGTACTATCATTCTCTCTATATTTTTCATCCCCATATCTTTAATAGATCATGGGAAGAGCTCTACAAGACACAGTCTGATCTAGGTGTTGGGATGATAGGTAAAACTAGGAAAAATAAACAACATCAGTCCTATTATCATATAAAACCATAGGTTCCAAATAATGAAAACTTGCCCCAACATTAGATGGTTTCTCTTTGGAATCAGTGGACAAAATTATCCTACACAGCTTTGGAGGGTTCTGTGTACAACGAACCATTTTTCACTACTGCCTTATGTTTTTTCATTTTTTTCAACTCACTAGGATATTTCACCTCCAAGTAATTCTTACTCCCACTATGTCCAAACATCAAGTACAATTCTTCCTAGAGGTTGGTTGTAACTATCTATTTCTCTCTCTTGGAGTACCAAGACTCATTTGAAATACTACAATCATCATTAGTTAATGATCCAACATAAGGCTTGGATGTTCACGAAATCCTCTCTTTAGGTCCATTTTAATTCATGGGTTCATCATTTTATGGCTTCATTGGGCCTTTTGGTGTACAAAGGAATTTTTTTCATTATACATCAGCTGACCCTATATACTCAGCATGATAAGGTTATCTGTAAAAATTCCAATGGATTCTCCTAGATGTTGATAATTAATTTTAAAGCACCGTATGTAATGGTATTTTATTAAAAAATTTATTAATAATAGTCAAAATCGATACATTTTTTGTGATCCATTTATCATTTAAAGAACATAGGAATGAGTACAAAAGATGGTTCTTCAATGAATTCCTGATCCATCCCTTCCATGAGTTGTTGATATGTCATACATCTAATGTATTTACCCATCCCAACTCTTAATTCAACCTACATATGTATTTATATTATCTTACCTTAATTTTAAATCTATAACACATAAAATATTTAACTTTTTATATTGGTGTTTGTTATGATTTATATTTCATTCGACTAAATTATGACATAGAGTTGTGAAAATGATTTATAGATATGACTTCATCATTTTAAGCATTATGTAATTTACCTTATCTTACAATTCAAAACTAATCACACTTTAAATTATTAATACTATATGTGTAGGTTCTGTGTGTGTTCCAACTACATATATTGAATATGGTAATGTACTGAGGTGAAATTTAGAAATGTTCCATGTGATTAAATTACATATGTTCTTTGGGTGTTTCAATTATAGATGGTTTGTGTGTGTTCCAATTAAATGTGATCAAAATTTTAATATTTTCAGGTGATATCTAACAATAGGGCCATTAAATATAAGTTACAAATTTATAATTATATATTACATGATTCTTCATTACCTTTAATCATTTCAATATTATTATGAATTTTTATAGGTATTAACTATCCTATTCAAACACATGAAATGAAAAGAAAATATTTCTATAATCTATTTGAAAATATAAATATTTTGTTTTATGATGAGATTATAAATGGTGCATCTACAAAGTACAATATTCAGACAACTAACATGGGTAAAACATCTTCCATGGCTGGAATACTAGACAGTAAAAAACAATTTTCAACCATTAATATACACTTTAATAGTATATATATATATATTAGCTATTAATTCTATAAAATCTTGTAATTATAGTATTAAAAAATTTTAATTGAGTAAATGGACAGCTGAATGGATATTAATGCAGTTTCATGATTAAATTTTAGGTAATAAATATATATCTATATGGAATTTTTTTACCTTTGTTACATGCAAAGTAGAAGATTTATTGTAGTGACCATCAATATCCGAATATTATTCTTCCAAAAATCATCAAAAATGATATTCAATTTAGCCATAATAAATTCTTCTTACATTCTCATCCTTCTATAAATATTTCATTATTCAATCATTAGTTACAATAGTAGTTTACTATTTCATAATTACCTATTACTCATTGTCCAATAATCTATTCTAGGATCTATTAAAAATATTTTGATTTGTAAACATTTTATTCTATCTATATTATACTAAGTAGTATATAAATTATATCTTTTTTTGGAAATTCATTCTTTGGAAAAAAATAGATGATTGGATGAAAATCATTGGTAAATTTTCACCAAAACAGGGCCATAGATTTTTTTGAGTGTACAAGTCATTGGACAAAAGATAGATATTTGGAGGTAGTCATGTAGGATATAGTTGTTTCAGACTCACCATAGGTGGTTACACAAAATGGGTTTTGAGGCATTGGAAGATAGATCGCTACAGGCCTTCCTGTAATAAGCTTAATTTCTCTAATAATGTCACATGTGGTTTCTCATCAATTTCATTCACTCATTACAATGGGATCTTTATTCAATTTTTCAATAGTAAGATAACTTGTCTATAAAAACTCTATTAATTCTAATATTCTAGTTCCATGTGCATAGTAAAATTTTTTAGGATATATTAATATGGATAAACCATTTCTAAAAAATTTATTCATCTTTTCCATTTTATCATTCATTATATTTTAATATATAATTTTATATTTTTTCAATCCTACAATTACCCTTATTTCAACAATATAATCATACATTATATAGTACATCAAATTATAGTATTCATTATTTATACTTGAAGTTTATTTTTCCTCTCATTCCTCTTCTACATTAATAAATTCAATATTTTATTATGCTTATAGTATGCATACATTGATTCAAATTATATAAACCTATATTTATACTTTCTACATACATTAATTTAATTTATGTACACCTGTACACATAAATAAAAATCTAACATTATATATAATTATTATAGCTACACATGTCACCACCATCCCCCACTTCATTTCCATGTGTCACGAGCATCCCAATCACTCTAATTATTCTTCTAATTTCCTCCCACATTCCCAATTAGTGACAAGAGTCACATAGATAATCACCATAATTTTTGGAGCACGTGCTTGAAAATATGTAATTTAATGATCATGCCTTGAAAATTCATGGTTTGGTAACTAGTATTTATAATAAACTTATATTTGATATAATGGTTGTTTTAATGTGTATGAGGAATGTCAAGACTTAATGTAAGGGAATTATCATCTCACTGTGATTTCTTGGACATATATTCTATATTCACCTCTTATTCTTGTTGAGTGGTGTATATACTACCATATGACGTGAAATTTCCTAAATTTGATTCGTTTAATGACATTAAATGTTTCAATTTATGTAATTAGATCACGAAGATGTCCCCATTATCTCATAGAGCTCTCTCCCAGGAACATTTCTCTCTTTCTTCTCTATCTTCCTCCCTTATCACTAGAGTACTCTTCTGACCTCATATCTCTCAATGTGCTCCCTAGAGCATTATTGTTTCTTTTTCCTATGGTTATATCCCCCTGATGTCCTTTCCTTTTAATACGGTTTCATTCCCTATATTGATTCCATTTTTGTTTAGGGTTTCATACCTATTTTTTTTATGGTTTTCGTCTATTGTTCACATAGGGTTTCACCCCATTTTCTTTTTTTATCCTTCCATGGTGGTTTTTTGTTCCAGATCTGTTGCAATTAGGTATTTTCAATGGCTTGATGGTCTATGTTTTTCTAGTGTGGGTTTTTTGGCAATGTTTTTTGAATGAGACTATTGTTTCTTTCTCTGTCATGGCCTGCTTTGGAGATTTTTCCCACTCGTACTCTTCTCTACCCTTCAGGACCTTCATAATCTACCTGGTCTGTTGGGTATGTTGGATTCCAATAGGATTTGGGTTGGGTTTTTCATTGTGTTGGGGGGCAGGGGATTTAGGCAGCACATCGTGTATTAAGGTGATAGCGGGGTACCATTTTGGTTCAATATTTTCAGTGATGATCATCTATCTCTATGAAGGTTACTTTCTACTCTTACTTGGTTACGGTTCTATGTATTGTCTCTCTTCCCTAGTTCAATCTAGTGAGGTGATGTTCACTGGAGCTTTGGGAGGTGTTGTTTGAGGGGATTTTGGCATTCCATTGATTGTGATCCTCACTCGATGATGTTCGAATGGTGATGATTCTGGTGATTACTGTTTGGGGTTGACAACAAACTTGTTTTGGATGGTGATGGCGATGATTCTAGTGTCTGGTTTCAGTTTTGGACATCTGAGGAGGTCAACGACGACGAGAAGAAAAGGGTGACCTTGGTGACGTGACGATGTGTTGGAAGTGACAATAATTTTCTAGTCATGTGATGATGGTGGTGATGTGGTCCTCAATAGTAGGTTTCTCAGGCGGCACCGTTTCCTCAGTCGACTGTAGGATTTAGTGTGATGATGGTTTATTTTGAATTTTGAATTAGGGGGATTTTGATTTTTGGAACGATGTATGAATATTTTGTTTTTTTGAAATATGAACATTATATGTGTGTGTGTGTGTGTGTGACATGATGATGGAGTAATTTCAGTAGGTTCCACCTACCCTCAATGTGTGTCTTCAATAAAATAAAAAAATGGATTATGTGGATGTTATTTGTTCATGGATCTCATTAATCAAAATACACTATAGCCATATTTATATATCTATTATTACTTTTATTTCTGCAATGATTATGTCGTGTTCACAAGTTTTTTCTTTTTTTGTGGTGTATGCAATACCATAAAATGTATTTTCTGATTATTATCATCATATTTATGGGTATTTAAATATCCATTTTATGATATATCTTTCATGGGGTTTATGTTTCAAAAGTTACCAAAATGGTAATGTAATTTCTTCTCAATTTCACTCAATTAAGACACATGTTATGGCATGCACCTATATTATTTTACAAGGTTTATATAATTACCTTTGACATGTTGTATCATTCATATACTTACTATCATGATATTTTATGATGAATGTAATGATATTATCTCATGGTGAATATCAATCAATGTTAGCTAAGTGTTAAGAGTCAATTACTACAATCCCAACATTTATCAGAATTGTTTATGGTTATACATCCATTTATTAAATCTTATGATCTATCTCTCAATAAATCTCAAGAATTTTATTCCCCTCTAGTAATTAATAATATATCCATGTATTTTTGCAATTTTTGAAGTTGTTGTAACTTCAGATTATAAAAAAAAATATTTCTATTAAAACATGACTTTATTTCCCTCTTTAGTAGGAAATCAATTTTATTTAAAAACCATGATTTCTAAAGTTCTTTTTAAATTCTATCTGAAGCAAATTTTCAAGGAAAAGTAATTTTTTATGTTATACAAATATTTTAAAATTGATTTCAATGATTCCTTTATATTGTTTCAAGTAAAAAGTATTTCAAACTTTTTTTATGGTCATGAAGTGTATAAAATTTTTTCCAAAGCTTTCTTTATATATTTTCAAAGTATAATTATAAGAAAAATATTTTAAAAATGTTTTATGATTAAAAATTTCATAAAATTATTTTCAATGCATCCTTTAAATGTTTTAAAAAATATATTGATTGAAAAATATTTTTAGATTTTTTCATTATATAAATATATATTTTTTCAAATAATAAATGATATTTTCCTCCAGAAATGATTTATTTAATTTTTAAAGCCTAATTAATATGTTTTCATAATGGTTTTTAAAGAAATTATATCAAAAATGTTTTATGTCAAAAACATGATTTCAAACGAATGGTAAATTTCCATAATAAATTCTCCAAGTGATATTTCAAAATAATTATCTTTCTAAGAATATATCCTTTGATGTAGTTTATGACTTACAAGGGATTTGATCCATGCCCTCCATTATTATTCTTTCTTTGAGTGGTTTATGATTAATAATATTTTTTATGAAAACAATTTCTCTTTTATCAGTTATACCATGATAAAATTCTTATGAAACCCTATTCCATTCAAGAGTTATTATATGATTATAAAACCTATCTATTTTCCACAATTTATGATATGATGAAATGTTTATTATACCCATTTAATTTCATGGGTTATGTTATGATTTTTATGAAACCCATATCTTTTTATGGGTCAGGATATGATGAATGTTTTCTTATCGTGTGGCACACATATGTATTATTTTATTATGTAAGGGGTCAGACCTATATCCCTATCCAATGCATTGGGTAATGATTTATATCTCTTGATATATACATGGTTGAAATGGGGAGTAAAATCGGTTTAGTATGGGACTTTTTCTGCTAAGATGGTTTTGGTAGTGAACATTGACTACCAAGATGGCATTTTGAATGAACCTTGACTAACAATATGGTATTTAGAGTGAAACATGATTACTAAGATGGTTTAGGGTGATAAACCATTCCACTATAAGGAATAGAACGCAACCAAGGATGGTGGTGTGTCCCACCCGATAGGTGTATCCCCCATGAAGTGCCCTGATATGTTTTGGAAATGATCCTTGACTAATAGTGAATTATTATTTATACTTTGTATTTGAAAAATAATCTATGACTTACTCCTATGTTATTATCTCATGGATAATACTATTTATTATTTATTATTCATGAAAAATGTTCTTCCCATATTTATTCGACGACTCATGTGTATAATATTTCATATGTAGGGTATGATCTTCAAATTTCATTCTTATGTTCACATACCCTTACGTACATGGTGTGATTATGTATCTCCTTTTCTGACCTTATTGAGGATCTGATCTCACCCTATATTATGTTTCCTTTCCCCAGGTTATGAAGAAATCTTTTGGGTAAGAGTAAAAAAGGAGATGATCATTGTGGGAAACATTGAATATATTTCACAAAGATAGGAGATTGTGTAACAGATTTTTAAAAGGAACTAAACTTTTATAGTTCTTGGTCATGTAGTTTTGTAATGTTCTAAATATTCAACAAAAATGTTTTAATATACATGTGTGTTATACCTGCAATTATATAGTTGGTATGAGTGTAAATGTTTATTCAATATTTATTATCTATTATGAAAAAACATTAGTGCGAACCCTATGTATATTTCTGACTACATGTATATGAATTTCTCAAATGAGATGTCTATGGATGCATAAAATATTTGGAAAATTTCCTAGAATATTTGTAAAGGATATACAAAGTTGTTTCCTATAAATAAATCTCTATCGGGGTACTAAAAGTGGATGTGTCTCTTGCATAGATGTATATAGGGGTAAATCCCTGAAAAAATAGTATTGAGGTAGACTCAATTATGAATTAGTGCATGACAACAGGCCTTGTTTCACACCTAGTTTGGCACAGTTGAGGGACATTCTATGCGAATTCAGAAACTCTTCATGATGCATCATGATGGATTTAAGTATAATATAACTATGAGTGAACTATGATGAACCTAACATGTGAAATATTAAATAAGGAGTCATAATGTAGAAATAAAATAAGTGAATTTCATTACTATTTGGTTTTATTCTATGATATGTGCTACTATCCCTATGATTTCAGGTTTTAGTCAGTGGCTAGATCCAGAAGAAACTTGGTTGACATTGGATATGGTGGAAAATTCACTGATGAAAATTCACATGGGATGATTACTACATTAAAGGATGTTGCGTTCTTGAATAATTAGTTTTCTCAAAACATTATTAACAATGTGTACCTTATAGAACTCTAAGAATCACCAAATAAGAGAACGAAGGAATTCACTAAGGGTTATGATATTAGGAACAATGGATGAAAGAAGATTTAGTTTCCATTATGTTAATAATGTGGAATGAATCACCCAAATGAATGTATTAGATGAACAAGAAGGTGTTTCTATTATGGAAAAGATGGACACAATGAGTGTAAATACAAAGGGAAAATGAAAATTTTACTTAAAATAATGAATGAGAATAATGGACCCTTTAATAAATCATTAATGGATAAATGATTTAAATGGGGAATAAATGTATATTATCAAAATTGATGTCCAAAGTAGAAATTTCTTGAAGATAATTAGTAAGGTGGTATGAATAATGTTTATATTTATTATTATGGTGTGACTATATGTGAAATGTGAAAGGAAATATGTATCAAGTAATAGGACAAGGTCTCATTATTAATGGATTATGGATTAAGTGGAATAATTGAAGTGTTTATGTATTTTGATTCAAGAATTAATTTATATAAATGGAGAAATATAGAAGTATTATGTAGTTATTGTTTTTAAAAAATCATTTACATGAATTTTTTGAATGCATTCACTATTCTAGAAAGTTCAATTATTAGCAAGGTGATATTCATGGGAAACATACGATTAAGGGAATTGGATCCTATAAAACGTTCCACATTTTAAGATAATGATTTTTGGATAAACTGAATTGGATAATACTAATTATGTTCAAAATAAATTAATGTTTCATCAAATTGGTTAATTCCATAATGGGTGGAGTTTATGAAATATTTGAATTTAATTAATTTATCCAATAATATAAGGAATATAAAATAATTCATGTTTTCAATAAGGATTTATTGTATTTACTATGTTTCAAGATAATACATTATAATGGTATTCACATGTTTGGTATGTGACAATGAAGAGATACATTATGATATATGGGGGATCAATGTTATGTTGACCTTTAATAATTTAGTATCATTCTTTTGAATGTTTTAAATTTTAAGATTTCATAAGATCTACATGGTTAACTAATTATGGGATTTGAATGTCAAAATTTGGATGTTGTTTTAGAGATTAAATTACTATATCACCATAGGTGGGTTTATTCATATTGGGTAACCTAGTATAACCATATTATTTTGAGGGTACCTAATGATATATGGAATTATATATCAGTGTACCTATGGGTTTTATGATCCATTAGTTCTTTAGGGATAATATTTTCACCTTTATTTCAATGATTAACAGATGAAGTGTAAATTGATCAAGAAGAACCAAAGGGTGATATTTTGTTTTTGAAATGGGCATTGATAATTTAAGTATATATTATTGTGAAAAATTATTGAACTCTAGGAAAAGGATCCTAAAACCAAAAATGTTATCCTTGTACCTTCATTTTCATTGAATCTACAGGTCCTGTAGATCATCACATATTTTTGATTTTGTGATTTTAGACTTTATATGGATCCCTCACTTCTTCTAATAAATATTATCTATCACTATCCATAAGTATTTGGGTGTTAGATTTATCTTCAATGACCATATTCTCACTTTCCACCTATAATCTCTTATAAGGAAACCTAGTTTTGAGTTACATTGGGTAACCATCATGTTTGGAGATTTCCATTATTAAAAGAATATTTAGTATTCATTTTTATGATGTGGTTTTTTTGAAAGTTACTTTAACATATTAAACTATTATCAACGTAGATTAATTCTAAGGGAGAATTGTATTTTAAGGGATGTATAATGTAACAGTCTGAGTTTTTATGAATGATTTTTTTTCAAGAAAACTATTTTTTTTATTTCTTATGGTGCATGATACACCATGTTAAGAATTATTGATACGTTACACAAAGTTAATAATGAAATATACAAACATATTAGATTATCTTATAGTATAATAAACACTATTCTTGTCTTATGTTACACACAATTCCATGTTACAAAAATATCTTTCTTTACACGTGAGATCTAGTTTTACTAAACTACAATAAACTGTTAATATTATAAATAAATTATTTTTATAGTTATAACCTATAATTTAGAATAAAATATATGAATAATAATAACTAAACTATGAAAATATGGATTAAACATTTTAATAAAATTAATTATTTTGTTATCAACTCATTATAGAGTAATATAAAAAACCAATTGAATATAAAAAAGTGATTTTATTAATAAATTATTTATATTCCCATAATGAAATTTTATCATAATAAATTAAATTAATAAATATTTGTAATATATCTTAATTAAATTTTATATTATAAATTCAAGTTTTTTGCAGTCATCTAGTTAGTTTCATATGCATCAAATAAGAACAAATCATGTTTTAGGGATAAAAAGATATATTCATCTTGAAAGTTGTTTTATGACATTTTAATGATAGAATTTTTCTCAAATTTTTTTTACTCATTTATAAATTCTATTTTAAAAAATAAACTTTATTTTTTAAAATTTTATATCAAAATTTAAATTTAGTGAATTTTTTGTATTCATTTGTGATGTTTCATTTTTTTGATGAAAAGTGAAAAACAGTGAATTTTAATTGAATAATGCATTTTTTTAATTTAATTTAATAATTAAATTATAATTTAAATAGGTTTTAAATTATATTTAGATGAATTATAAATAAATTAATAAAATTTATTTTATTTTAATAAATTTTATAATAAATTTTAATATAAAGACATTTCAATCTTTGGAACTTTTTACATAAAATGGGCTGTTACATCCAATCTATGCGATTAATTTTAAATTAAAATTTTGACCCTTAGGTGATTAGAATTCAGGAAAATGTATTCCATATTTGGAAATAGGAAAATTTTTAACTTCTAATATGGTAAAATTAATTATGGACAAAATTTAATAGTGAACGTATTTAAAATTACTTACAATGATCAAGAGAAATGGAGTTTACTTAGTGGTTAACCATTAAACACATGGGGAACAATTACATAGAAACATATACAAAAGACATTAGAATCCCATTTTTAGATCATTTATCTTATATTATAGAAGATAGACCATAAATTGAGGCCAATTATTTATGTGATACCTCCCAATAGTGTTTACCTTTTTTATTTACAAGAATTTCACTCCTCATCCACTATAATAAGTCCCTCATCCCCTCAATTATTCACACCTAAAATGAACATTTTGTCATTAAGAAACATTTATAAAAACTCCTAAATTCCATCCCATAAATCTATAATCCACTATTTGGGTATAAATCCAAGCAATGAATCCCTTTGTTGCAAACCAAAATGAGTTACCCAAAGAAGTGGTAACATCCTTCAACAAGAAATTTTGTTTTATTTCTTTATCCACCCACCCAGTTATTATTATTCCATGTTTAAATAAAAGAATATTTATCATAAATATTATGAGGTGTTTTTTGTTAAGGTACCTAAATTCACTCGTACACACTTCCATTAAATGGGGTAAGAAATCATTTAACATGTTTTCGACGTACTACCGCATTATGAACAGATGTCACTCGTTCTTCCATTACCACCACTCATGGTTGGTAACAATGATGTATTAAAAGTTTTTATATAAAATATATGAAAATTATGCTTCCATTATGATTATTGAATTATTATATAACACGTACCTTCTATATTTACATTTTGTGGGAGTATGATAACTTTATTTTTGGATGTGTGGACTACTACCTCCCCAAAGAGATGCGATTCATTCATGCATTACATGGAATGAATTAAAGATGGGTTTAATAAAAATATGTTCTATAAATGAAATTAAAATTTTACTATAAATTATATATATATATATAGATAATTTAATTTTTTTATTTAAATATATGTTATCAAAATGGGAAAATCTTTCAGGTATACATACGACCTACCATCATCATGAATGTAACGCCCCGACCCCAGCTACCCAGAGTCGGTGCATTAATTACATAACATTGGCATGATCACAAGAAAGATCAAATCCCGAAAGACCGATTGGTTTAGTAGCCTTGGAAACACTAGATATAATCATAAAGTTTTACATTACATTTCAGAGTAAAAACAACTACTACAACAACATGGTCTTCATATTTCACACTCATATCCCCACATACTATCCATGCATGTCATTCATAACTTACTTCTTCACATCCTGGGAAAATAAAAACATAGAAAAGGGGTGAGCTCAAATGCCCAGTAAGGATAACAATATAGCGGAAACGTTCACAAATAAGAATAAATATTTAAGGCAATGTATAACTAAAACATAAGCCTTTTAAACATGAACTTTCAACATGGTATGGCATAAATAAAATGAAATAATGCCATTTACTTATTCACATGGATATTCTACTAATCGAATAATCACATGCAAAAATCAATAACCACTTTCATAATGTTGGAATGCATAATGCCAGACTATCATAACCACATAGCCAAGGCCTCGTGCCAAGACTACAAATAAGATTTTGTCAAGGCCTTGTGCCAAGACACTAGTTTGTCTCATGAGACCTACTGATGCATCGAGGAGCTATAGCGGGCTCCACCCGTCACTTATTAAGTCCAATGCATTCCCATATGAAAAGGTTTAAACATAACATAAACATTCATATTAAAACTAGCATACGAAATGTCAATACTTTCACAATAAACTATGAATGGTATAAAAATAGCACATCCACAGTCAAACATATCACGAAACCTTCAATACAATATAGAAGTTTTGTATCATAATAAATCGACTTCAAATAATCTTAAAATCCATCAAAGGATGTTGACATAGATGAAATCAAAATTCTTTTTAAAGAAATATCTCCTTTTATTTTGAAATCATTTAAGATCCATATAAAATAAAACATTTTCTTTGAAAATATTCTTATAAGCTTGTAAGGAAAGCTTTGAAGATTTTATAACGGCGTAAAATAACCGCACCCGCCGTATAAGTTAAAAAAAAACATTCTTACCTCAATTCTGTCGAAAAGGTTAAAAAGGACCTTGTTTTGAAAATGACGGAAAGATTCCTTTATAAACCTCTTATAAAAAGTCAAAAAAGGGTATAAATGACTTTAACCCATATTCTTGTAAATAGTAAAAATGTTTTGAAATACATTTTTAAGAAACATGGATGTGGATGATAAAGAGATCCCAGTAGATTATTACATATAAACAACCTCGGATAATGAAGAGATTGTGAAATAACCCTTACCTTGTACTTTTCCTTGGTTGGGGTAGGTTAACTCCCTGTATAATGGTGAAATAATTGTTATTAAATTATACAAGAATCATATATATTAATATGATATCATATATGATCTTTTAACATTGATTTGTTAATAATATCTTAGAATTATCGTCGTTTCGGGTGTTAACTTACTCATTTTCTTTATATGTTTTGTTACATAAGCCATGGTTGTTGTATATTATTCATATACAGAATGATATCTAGTCCTTAACCATCATTTTTAAATCATTAAATGATAATTATACTTGAATGGATACGATGGAGAATGAATCTCATCGCGTTCGTGGAGACGGTAGTCCGTACGTACGCACGAACGCTACTTCCATTTAATTTTTATTTTAAAAGAATCGAATCCAAATGATACATAGGTATATTACTATTCCAGTATAATATAATATTTTATATATGTTACTTAAGTTCATTAACACCATCCTTTATACGTTCCATGTGTGGTATGAACGAGTCATATCATTTTAAGGGGGCGGTAGTCCGCACTTCCTCAAATGAAATTATCGTATGTATATACAACATGAAACGAATAATGGAATGAAATAGAATGGAATTACAGAAGCTTATATATAAAATATATATCATTAATATCATATTTAATTACAGTGCCATCATAATGGCCACCATGAGAGGTGGTAAGATGTATTTGAACAATCATCGTTTCGTGAGGCGTTAGTTTTCCATCCACAGAAACATTATGTTCATCATCCATTAGATGGAGTTGTGTGTATGTGTAGTTTGAATCCTTCTTATAACAACATCCTAGTATATTGAGGATACTGGTGTTGTTACAAAAGAAAGGAAATAAAAAGATTTTGGGGGTTGGAGAAGCAAAATAAATGAAAATACTTTAAGAGAAATTGTTACCTTTAATTTAGGTAACTCACTCTGGTTGGAACCAAAGGACTTCATGAAATGCTTTCTGCCTAAGGGGAAGATTCAAGGAGGAGGAGAGGGATGTGGGGAGCTTAGTTGGGCAGAGTTTGGACGAGCCAAGTGGCTTGAGAGGTGTGAGGAAAAGAGAAGGAGGAGTGCCCTTTTATAAGAGGGGTGAGGGGCACCTTTGGAAAAGCTAGAAATATTAATTTATAATAAATTCATATCCGGTTTCTAATGGCTCCAAAGTTGAATATTCAAAGGTTAAGGTGGGGATAGGTCGAAAACCACTCAACCAATAGAATTTAGACAGGTTTGGGTACTTATATTAACCTTATCTTTAAGTATTAACTCTAAGTTAATTAGTTTCACTTTTACAATGTCTCTTTGTATTTTTATATAATATGGTTAATAAACTTACTATATACATCCAAGAGACCCCCAAGTGGTCCATTAATGGTTACCCTATCATAATATAAGTCTCTTGGCCGAACCTTAGATTTTTAGGAATTTAATATAAATTAATAATATAATATTTGTTTTAAGAACTCTTTTATGTCAATTTTGACACTATTCAATAGTTGATTTTTGTGAAACTCATAACAGATTGATTACTTCTAACAAAGTCCATTAAATCAATCCTAATATATCATATTAGCCTATAAAATTAGTTTAATTCATTAAAAGTTTCATATTATATTTATTTGGGTATTTATAATATCAATTATTTTAATTTTTCACTATTATAGTAATTACTGCATCATCATTGTGTCATAAATAAAATAAATTATTTAATGTCTAAAAATTATAAATAAAATATCATTATGTAGGAAATCTTTTTATCTTTCTAATGAATATTTATAATCGAAAATCCAACATGTATAACCCTATGTAAAAATTGTTCTTCTAAAAGATGTAATCTTATGCCATTTTTATTTTTATTTTAACTTTATTAATATAATGTGTCATTATCACTTACAAGTGGCTCCAAGGGGTCCCCAAATTGACCCAAGGATGCCCATGGTCGGGTATGTGTCCACCAATAAGGTTAGGACACGTTTTAGGGTAATTTATTATTATTATAATATTATTTTTTAACCCTTATTTACCGGATTTACCCTTAACCATGGTAAATAAAATATTTACCGCAGTAATTATTCAAAATGTCTAAAAATAAAAGTTACCTATTTACACAATTTAAACATCTTGATTCCAAATATGGAATCCATTTTCCTAAATTCAAAACACAGAAGTGGCAGAAATTAATTTAAAATTAATTCCCGCTGTCAAAACAAAAAGCGTGTTTTTAAGAGATAATAACTATCAAAAGATTGACACTTGTTTATGTTCGGTTTAATTGTATAATTATGTCCAATGACCAACATTATATTAAATGGTAAAAATATATTCTAAATATACTTTAAAATCACTCAAATTAATAATTTATCACTATTAATTATTTTGATTAAAAAAGTTGTTTTTAATTAAAATTTAGTAATTTTCACTATTCATCAAAATATAAAAGTTATCCGAAAAGTACCAAAATTTCACCCTAGGATAATTTCGATATTCCGAATCCAAAAATGAAGTCCATTTTGAAATATAAAATATATATGATTTCAAAAAGTAGGTATTACTATTTACAACGGCTAGTTTAATTAGTTGTGGTGTGTGTTAGAACTCGAGGTTGCGTACAACACACGCTATCGCATTATTCGAAGGGAAACGTACCGTGGAAGCTTGGGGTGTTACATTCTCCCCTCCTTCAAATAATTGCGTCCTCGCAATTTCTAGGGTATTACTGCATAAAAATACTTGGGTGGTTCTTCATCATAAGTTCCTCGGGTTCCCACGTTGCCTCTTCCATCTTATGATTCCTCCACAAAACTTTTACCAGACGCGTCGTCCGGTTTCTCAGCACTTGTTCTCTCGTATCAAGAATCTTGACGAGCTCTTCACAATAGGAAAGATCGGGTTCCAGTTCTAATTCCTCATAGGTGAGTACATGCGTTGGGTCAGGCATGTATTTCCTCAACAGAGATACGTGGAACACATCGTGAACTTTGGAGAGACTTGGCGGCATTGCCAATCGGTAAGCTACAGCCCCAATTCGTTCTAGAATTTCGAAAGGTCCGATGTACCTGGGACTCAATTTACCTTTCTTACCAAAACGTATGACTCCCTTCCATGGAGATACCTTCAGGAAAACATGATCACCGACTTGAAATTCCAAATCCTTCCTTCGATTATCGGCATAGCTCTTCTGCCTACTTTGAGCTGCTTTAATGTGATTTTGGATTACCTTCACCTTTTCCACCGTTTCCTCCACCAGTTCTAGGCCTACAAGTTTTCTTTCACCAACGTCATCCCAACAGGTTGGTGTACGACATCTCTTTCCGTATAACGCTTCATATGGTGCCATCTGAATACTCGAATGGAAGCTATTGTTATAGGAAAATTCTACCAGAGGTAAATATTGATCCCACATACCCTGAAAGTCAAGTGAGCAAGATCTCAACATGTCTTCTAAGGTTTGAATAGTCCGTTCTGATTGTCCGTCTGTCTGAGGGTGGTAAGCAGTGCTCAAATGAAGTTCAGTATCCAGGGATTTCTGAAGACTTTTCCAAAATCTTGAAGTAAAACGGGGATCACGATCAGAAACAATCGATAGGGGTACTCCATGAAGTCTCACAACTTCATTAATGTATAGTCTTTCTAGACGTTCCAGGGGTAGATCTTCTCTTATAGCAAGAAAATGTGCTGACTTGGTAAGACGATCAACAATAACCCATATTGCATCATTCCTTCTAGGAGTCTTTGGTAGCCCCATGACAAAGTCCATTGTAATATTGTCCCATTTCCACTCCGGTATGGGAAGAGGTTGCATGACTCCTCCAGGCTGTTGCCTTCCAGCTTTCACTTGTTGACAAACCATACATCTTGACACAAAATCAGCAATCTCCCTCTTCATGTTGTCCCACCAAAAATGTTCCTTCAAATCTCTATACATTTTGGTGCTCCCAGGGTGTATAGAGAAATTGGAACTATGAGCGTCATCCAGCAATTCCCTTTTTAGATCAGGTATATTGGGAACACAAAGTCTCTTCCCGAATTTCAAAATTCCACCTTCATACGCAAAGTCTCTCAATCTCCCATCATTCACAGCTTTAATCTTCTTTTGGAATTCTTCATCATTAGTCTGAGAACTCTTAATCCTTTCTAGTAAAGATGGTTTGGCAACCATTTGAAAAAGCATTGATGTTTCACCTTCCCTGGTTATTCCCATGTCCATCTTCACTAGCTCCATGAAAATTGGATCCCTTTCAATTCTCATATTGTTCAAAACTCCATGGTCTTTTCTACTCAAAGCATCTGCCACCTTGTTTTCCTTCCCTGGGTGGTAGTGTATCGTACAATCATAATCCTTGAGTAATTCAAGCCATCTCCTTTGCCTCATGTTGAGTTCTTTTTGTGAGAAAATATACTTCAAACTCTTGTGATCAGTATAAATCTCACATTTTTCACCATAGAGGTAGTGCCTCCATATCTTCAAAGCAAAGATCACTGCTGCTAACTCGAGATCATGAGTAGGATAGTTTTGTTCATGAATTTTCAACTGTCGTGATGCATAGGCAATAACTCTATCATTCTGCATAAGGACACAACCAAGTCCTTTCTTTGATGCATCACTATAAATAACGAACCCATCATTCCCCGATGGTAGAGTCAATATAGGAGCATTGACTAATCTTCTCTTCAGTTCTTCGAAACATTCTTCACACTCTTTTGTCCAAACAAATTTAACCCCTTTACGTGTGAGCTTCGTTAATGGGTTAGCCAATCGGGAAAAATTCTGGACGAAACGTCGATAATAACCTGCCAAACCAATAAAACTACGTACCTCAGTTATACTCGTAGGTGCTGGCCATTCTTGGATTGCCTTGGTCTTAGAAGGATCAACAGAGATTCCATCTTTAGAGACAATATGGCCAAGAAAAGAAATCTCCTGAAGCCAGAATTCACACTTGCTAAACTTCCCATATAATTCATGCCTCCTCAGAGTCTTCAAGATAATACGCAAGTGATTTTCATGATCTTCGTAGGTTTTGGAGTATACCAGAATATCATCAATAAATACCACCACAAATTCATCGAGATACTCCTTGAAAACTCTATTCATTAGATCCATGAATACAGAGGGTGCATTAGTTAATCCAAACGGCATTACAGTAAACTCGTAATGCCCGTACCTGGTTCGAAATGCTGTTTTCGGAATGTCTTCCTTCTTCACACACAACTGATGGTATCCAGATCGAAGGTCAATCTTTGAAAAGTATTGAGCTCCATGCAGTTGATCAAATAAATCATCAATACGTGGTAGGGGATACTTGTTCTTTACCGTTATAGCATTGATCTCCCTGTAGTCGATACATAACCTCATAGATCCATCTTTCTTTTTAACAAAAAGAACAGGGGCTCCCCATGGAGAAACACTAGGGCGAATAAATCCCTTATTACTCAATTCCTCTAGTTGTTTCTTTAGTTCGACTAACTCTACAGTGGCCATTCTATAAGGGGTCTTCGATATAGGCCTTGATCCAGGAATCAAATCAATAGAAAACTCAACTTCTCGTTCTGGAGGATGTCCAGGTAAATCTTCCGGAAATACATCTACAAATTCTTTCACAACAGGTACATCCTCTATTTGAACATTCCTTTCCTCACCGACAGTTATTTCATTCTCTTCCTCCCCAATAATTGAATTTAGTTGAACTTCTGGGGGTGGATCTAAATAAGAATTAGGTGGTGACGATTCTGCTCTAAAAATAAGGTGCTCCTTATCATTATCATCAAGAATCGTAACCTCTTTCTTCTTACAATAAATCTTCGCATCATAGTCCGAAAGCCAGTCCATACCGAGGATTATATCAAACTCAATCATAGGTATGACGATGAAATCAGCAGATAAAGAAAATTTATGTGCTCTAATGGGGACTGATTCAAAAAACTTTGTTGCAACGATACTTCCCTTAGGAGTTTTAACTGACAACTCCCTTATTAAATCAAATTGGAAATATCTAATTTTCTTAGCAAACTGGGAAGATATGAAACAATGCGATGATCCAGAATCAAATAATGCATTTGCTAAACTTGAGGAAACCATTAAATTACCTGCCACCACGTCTTTCGGAGCTTCTACCTCAGCAGTAGTGATAGCATAAGCCTGGCCTTGATCCCTTGGCCTTTTCTGAGGTAAGTTCTCCTGACGCTTAGGACATGCATTTGCATAATGCCCCATCTCCCTGCAATTGTAGCACTGAACGTTGGTAGCTTCCTTCTTCCCCTTGCAATCATGAGCTTGGTGGCCTTTTTCACCACACTTGTAACAGACTCCCATTCCCTTCAGGCAAGCACCAGGATGTTTCTTCCCGCATTTACCACAAGATGGATATTCAACCTTTCCCTTCTTCCCCTTATTTACATTCCCAGATTGATCAGAAGGTCTCTTCTTCTCTTGCTTCGCTTTAAAGTCATAAGACTTAGAGAATTCTTTTTCGGTCTTGATAGCACATGAGACAATGTCTTCGTATGACGAAAAGGATTGTGAGACTAATGCTCGACGGAGAAATGGTTTTAACGCATCAAAGAAACGATCAATCTTACTTCTTGGGTTGCAAATATAATCTCCAGCATACCTCGCTAACCTTGTAAAGTTAGCCTCATACTTTGTGACATTCTCATCCTCCTTTTTTCTCAGACTCAGAAATTGCCTTTCCATATCTGCTCGATGGTCGCGAGGAAAGTATTTTTCTAAAAACAGATCTTTGAACTCCCTCCATTCCATGTTTGATACTTCATCATCTTCCTTCATGTTTTGAATCAATGACCACCATTGATCAGCATCTCCAGTGAGGCGGTAAACTGCCATGGTAACTTTTTCCCTTTCACTACTCCCCAAAGCCTGAAATATTTTCTCTAGGGAAAATATCCATTGCTCAGCTACTAAGGGATTTGTACTCCCATTGAACGTTGGTGGTTGTTGTCTCATGAATCGATCTAACATTGATCCTCCACGCTGCGGACCAGGGTGCTCCATACGGGTAAGGTTATTATTCATAACCTGAGTAAGTTGTCCCAGTACGGTGATTAGCTGATCAGCACCAGTTGCATCACCAGCCCCACTATAATTATCTTGAGCAGGAGGGAAATCCCTACATGGAGTGCGTGCATTGATACAGTTTCCATTTCTTCCACTAGGAGCCATTTCTAAACAATGGCATAAACTAGATCAGTTTATGAATCGAAATACATAATCCCATACTTATAAAACACTTAACATAAATTGAACTATTTATGGATATAATCCATAATCATAAAAATGTTTTCTTTGAGGATGTATATACTCATAAACCCTTCATAATGATTTGTAAAGATAGTGAGAGTTATCCTAAGCATATCCCCCGGGAGTGTCGTAACCAAGAGTGCAGCAAGGCCCGTTGTCGTGCACCAGTTCCCGTTCGAGTCTAGCTCAAAGCGGTGTTTTCGGGTTTTACCCCTAGGTACATCTGTGCCAGAGCCGCCTCTACCTGCTCGTATCCAGACAGGGATGTATTGCTCGGAAAACTCACAAAATCTCTACAATACCAAAATTCTAGGAAGTTCTTCTATACTAATCCTCAAAGTTCATCTTAGGTCTATGTGCTCTAATCAGAGTTTATCTAAATCTAGCTTCCAAGGTTTGTACTAAACTTCCTCTGATACCAACTGTAACGCCCCGACCCCAGCTACCCAGAGTCGGTGCATTAATTACATAACATTGGCATGATCACAAGAAAGATCAAATCCCGAAAGACCGATTGGTTTAGTAGCCTTGGAAACACTAGATATAATCATAAAGTTTTACATTACATTTCAGAGTAAAAACAACTACTACAACAACATGGTCTTCATATTTCACACTCATATCCCCACATACTATCCCTGCATGTCATTCATAACTTACTTCTTCACATCCTGGGAAAATAAAAACATAGAAAAGGGGTGAGCTCAAATGCCCAGTAAGGATAACAATATAGCGGAAACTTTCACAAATAAGAATAAATATTTAAGGCAATGTATAACTAAAACATAAGCCTTTTAAACATGAACTTTCAACATGGTATGGCATAAATAAAATGAAATAATGCCATTTACTTATTCACATGGATATTCTACTAATCGAATAATCACATGCAAAAATCAATAACCACTTTCATAATGTTGGAATGCATAATGCCAGACTATCATAACCACATAGCCAAGGCCTCGTGCCAAGACTACAAATAAGATTTTGTCAAGGCCTTGTGCCAAGACACTAGTTTGTCTCATGAGACCTACCGATGCATCGAGGAGCTATAGCGGGCTCCACCCGTCACTTATTAAGTCCAATGCATTCCCATATGAAAAGGTTTAAACATAACATAAACATTCGTATTAAAACTAGCATACGAAATGTCAATACTTTCACAATAAACTATGAATGGTATAAAAATAGCACATACACAGTCAAACATATCACGAAACCTTCAATACAATATAGAAGTTTTGTATCATAATAAATCGACTTCAAATAATCTTAAAATCCATCAAAGGATGTTGACATAGATAAAATCAAAATTCTTTTTAAAGAAATATCTCCTTTTATTTTGAAATCATTTAAGATCCATATAAAATAAAACATTTTCTTTGAAAATATTCTTATAAGCTTGTAAGGAAAGCTTTGAAGATTTTATAACGGCGTAAAATAACCGCACCCGCCATATAAGTTAAAAAAAACATTCTTACCTCAATTCTGTCGAAAAGGTTAAAAAGGACCTTGTTTTGAAAACGACGGAAATATTCCTTTATAAACCTCTTATAAAAAGTCAAAAAAGGGTATAAATGACTTTAACCCATATTCTTGTAAATAGTAAAAATGTTTTGAAATACATTTTTAAGAAACATGGATGTGGATGATAAAGAGATCCCAGTAGATTATTACATATAAACAACCTCGGATAATGAAGAGATTGTGAAATAACCCTTACCTTGTACTTTTCCTTGGTTGGGGTTGGTTAACTCCCTGTATAATGGTGAAATAATTGTTATTAAATTATACAAGAATCATATATATTAATATGATATCATATATGATCTTTTAACATTGATTTGTTAATAATATCTTAGAATTATCGTCGTTTCGGGTGTTAACTTACTCATTTTCTTTATATGTTTTGTTACATAAGCCATGGTTGTTGTATATTATTCATATCCAGAATGATATCTAGTCCTTAACCATCATTTTTAAATCATTAAATGATAATTATACTTGAATGGATACGATGGAGAATGAATCTCATCGCGTTCGTGGAGACGGTAGTCCGTACGTACGCACGAACGCTACTTCCATTTAATTTTTATTTTAAACGAATCGAATCCAAATGATACATAGGTATATTACTATTACAGTATAATATAATATTTTATATATGTTACTTAAGTTCATTAACACCATCCTTTATACGTTCCATGTGTGGTATGAACGAGTCATATCATTTTAAGGGGGCGGTAGTCCGCACTTCCTCAAATGAAATTATCGTATGTATATACAACATGAAACGAATAATGGAATGAAATAGAATGGAATTACAGAAGCTTATATATAAAATATATATCATTAATATCATATTTAATTACAGTGCCATCATAATGGCCACCATGAGAGGTGGTAAGATGTATTTGAACAATCATCGTTTCGTGAGGCGTTAGTTTTCCATCCACAGAAACATTATGTTCATCATCCATTAGATGGAGTTGTGTGTATGTGTAGTTTGAATCCTTCTTATAACAACATCCTAGTATATTGAGGATACTGTTGTTGTTACAAAAGAAAGGAAATAAAAAGATTTTGGGGTTGGAGAAGCAAAATAAATGAAAATACTTTAAGAGAAATTGTTACCTTTAATTTAGGTAACTCACTTTGGTTGGAACCAAAGGACTTCTTGAAATGCTTTCTGCCTAAGGGGAAGATTCAAGGAGGAGGAGAGGGATGTGGGGAGCTTATTTGGGCAGAGTTTGGACGAGCCAAGTGGCTTGAGAGGTGTGAGGAAAAGAGAAGGAGGAGTGCCCTTTTATAAGAGGGGTGAGAGGCACCTTTGGAAAAGCTAGAAATATTAATTTATAATAAATTCATATCCGGTTTCTAATGGCTCCAAAGTTGAATATTCAAAGGTTAAGGTGGGGATAGGTCGAAAACCACTCAACCAATAGAATTTAGACAGGTTTGGGTACTTATATTAACCTTATCTTTAAGTATTAACTCTAAGTTAATTAGTTTCACTTTTACAATGTCTCTTTGTATTTTTATATAATATGGTTAATAAACTTACTATATACATCCAAGAGACCCCAAAGTGGTCCATTAATGATTAACCTATCATAATATAAGTCTCTTGGCCGAACCTTAGATTTTTAGGAATTTAATATAAATTAATAATATAATATTTGTTTTAAGAACTCTTTTATGTCAATTTTGACACTATTCAATAGTTGATTTTTGTGAAACTCATAACAGATTGATTACTTCGAACAAAGTCCATTAAATCAATCCTAATATATCATATTAGCCTATAAAATTAGTTTAATTCATTAAAAGGTTCATATTATATTTATTTGGGTATTTATAATATCAATTATTTTAATTTTTCACTATTATAGTAATTACTGCATCATCATTGTGTCATAAATAAAATAAATTATTTAATGTCTAAAAATTATAAATAAAATATCATTATGTAGGAAATCTTTTTAGCTTTCTAATTAATATTTATAATCGAAAATCCAACATGTATAACCCTATGTAAAAATTGTTCTTCTAAAAGATGTAATCTTATGCCATTTTTATTTTTATTTTAACTTTATTAATATAATGTGTCATTATCACTTACAAGTGGCTCCAAGGGGTCCCCAAATTGACCCAAGGATGCCCATGGTCGGGTATGTGTCCACCAATAAGGTTAGGACACGTTTTAGGGTAATTTATTATTATTATAATATTATTTTTTAACCCTTATTTACCGGATTTACCCTTAACCATGGTAAATAAAATATTTACCGCAGTAATTATTCAAAATGTCTAAAAATAAAAGTTACCTATTTACACAATTTAAACATCTTGATTCCAA
This sequence comes from Viscum album, assembly GCA_963277665.1. Taxonomy (NCBI): domain Eukaryota; kingdom Viridiplantae; phylum Streptophyta; class Magnoliopsida; order Santalales; family Viscaceae; genus Viscum; species Viscum album. The sequence goes on along the minus strand of OY728141.1, from coordinate 929,255,581 downwards.
ATATGGAATCCATTTTCCTAAATTCAAAACACAGAAGTGGCAGAAATTAATTTAAAATTAATTCCCGCTGTCAAAACAAAAAGCGTGTTTTTAAGAGATAATAACTATCAAAAGATTGACACTTGTTTATGTTCGGTTTAATTGTATAATTATGTCCAATGACCAACATTATATTAAATGGTAAAAATATATTCTAAATATACTTTAAAACCACTCAAATTAATAATTTATCACTATTAATTATTTTGATTAAAAAAGTTTTTTTTAATTAAAATTTAGTAATTTTCACTATTCATCAAAATATAAAAGTTATCCGAAAAGTACCAAAATTTCACCCTAGGATAATTTCGATATTCCGAATCCCAAAATGAAGTCCATTTTGAAATATAAAATATATATGATTTCAAAAAGTAGGTATTACTATTTACAACGGCTAGTTTAATTAGTTGTGGTGTGTGTTAGAACTCGAGGTTGCGTACAACACACGCTATCGCATTATTCGAAGGGAAACGTACCGTGGAAGCTTGGGGTGTTACAATGAACAGTGTATTTGATTTCATATTTATTACATTTATAGATTATTATGAATATTTATATACTAAATATATATAATATTTATAAAAAAATTTACATTTTTTAAATACATTAATCATGATACAATTAAGAGGATAAAAAATAACAAGTCAAAACATATACGAAAACCAATGCAGTTATTATCTAAAATGTTACTTTAACATGAAATTGTTAATAAATGGGTAATATAATGCTATTAAAAAATTAACATCATTATATATATGAGAAAAGGGTTATTTGGTACATTTATAACAACATTATATTTATTATAAATGAGTATTTAATGTGTACCAAGATTGTGTAGACTTAAGGTAAGGGGTTTCTCTTCTTACATTTATATTTGTGAGATATATCCTATAATCAAAACGTATTCTTATTGTGTGGTTTATAAAACATCCTATAAAGTGTTATATCATGAATATACATTAACTGATTATAAAAAATGGTTTAATGTATTTTCCTCTTTCATGGATCTCATGAATCAAAACCTACTGAATTAGTAAAGGGATTTCTAGTCTCACTTTTATTTATGCAAGACTTATTCTATATTCACCACTCCTTTAATTTTTGTGGTGTATATACATCCAATGAATGTATTATATGATTTCAATAATTATATTTTTGGAAATTTAAATACCCATTTAATGATATACCTTTCATGGGATTTACCATTCAATTGTTACCAAATTGATATTGTAATTTTGTCCCAGTTTTTTTTCTTTGAGAAACTTATTATGTCATTCATCAATATTCATTTACGAAGTGTATATACATATATTTGACATGGTGTATCATTAATATGATTATTTTCATGATATTTTAAGATTCATGTAATTGTATTCTCCTATAGGGAGTATTATTCAATGTCACCAAAATGGAAGGAGTTCATTCCTACAATCTCATCGTTTATCAGGATTGTTTATGATTATGCTTCAATTAATCAAATATTGTGACCCATATCAAAATAAATATGATAAATGTTCTTCTACTATATATATTCATGATATATTCAGTTATTGGTACCATGTTTCCACTCTATTTTACTTAATATGGTTATGAATTGTTTTTAGGAAAACATGAATTTATTTCATTCTTCGATTGAAAACCTATTTTATTCAAAAACAATGTTTTATAAAACTGCATTAAAAAAGTTTTTCAAAAAAATATTTAAGAACATTTTAATTGAAAATTATCTTTTTAAGAGTGTTTAAAGTATTTTTAAATTATTATTTTATATGTGTTCAAGGAAAAAAGTTTTCAAAAAAGTTTTATATTCAATATGTGATTTAAATGATTTACAAAGATTCCATTATAATTTTTAAAATGACAATTTTATATAATGGTATTTCAAATATGTTTTTGGTTTAAAATGTTTTTACATTATTTTAAATGATTCCATTATATATTTTCAAATAAAATATAAAATAAAAAGTTTCTCCAAAATATTTTATGATTTTCGAAGAGTTTTTCAGAGATGAAATGGTATTCTATATTGGAAGTGTTTTGAATGATTATTAAAGCTTACTTTGTTATTTTTGAATATGGTTCTCAATGAAAAGAATTTTGAAAATGTTTTATGTATAGAAAATGAAATTCAGAGAATGGTTATTCTCTTTAAGAAATGTTCCAAGTGATCATTCAAAATTATTCTTTATTTAAGCTGATATCCATTGATATTGTTTAATATTTACTTGAGATATGATCCAACGAAACCATTATTATTATTCCTTTTAATGGTTTATTATTAATATGAAAATCTCTTTATTTTTTTTCAATTCCATAGGTTATACCACGATACACTGCATATGAAACCCACCTACTTAAATGGGATATTATATGATTATGAAACTTATCACATTCCCTAATGTTATAATACAATGAAATGTTGGTGATATCCATTTCATGTCACGAGTCTTGATATGATGTTTAGGAAATACATCTATTTTTTTGTGATATAATAAATGTTTTTCTATTCGTGGATCACTTATATAAGATATCATTTTGTTAGGTGTGGGACCTATATCTCCCTCAAATTCATTGGGTAATGATTTATATCTAATGAGATAGACATGGCTAAATGAGCAATTATCCTGACTCAGTAAGGGACTTTTTCCACTAAGATGGTATTGGTAATGAACCTTGAATACTCATATGGTTCTAGGAGTGATCCTTAACTACTAAGATGATCTTGGGAGTTAACCTGGACTACTAAAATGGGTTAGGGAGTGAATACATTCCACCATAAGGAATGGTATGTGATTGGGCATGGTGGTGTGTCCTGCCCAGTATGTGTTTCCTCCATGATGTGCCCTGATAAGTTTTTGAAATGATCCTTTAATTATAGGGAATTATTTCCTATTATCAAGTGTATGACATGAATTCTATCTCTTATTTCAATGTTCTGATCTTATAGAAGATCAACTTGATTCTGGAATGACTCATGCCTTATGTTATACCAATCCTTATTCCAGGAACCATGTATATGATCTTTGATATATTGGGTATGATCTTCAAATATTATTATCATGTTCTCAGGTCCTTATGTTCAACCTATTTTAATTTATCTCCTTCATTTAACCTTATTATTAAATTTATCTTAACCATTTATATGATTCCTTTCCCTAGGTTATGAATAATAGTTTTGAGTAAGATTAAAAAAGGGGGAGGATCTTTTTAGGAAATGTTGATGATCATTAACCAAGTTAGAATATTGTATTCATGTTTTCCAAATACACTCGACAATTTTGGTTATCTGGTGTTTCATTTTTTAACGTGATGAATATTCATCTAAAATGATGTAATATTTATTTATGTTAATCTTGGGTTGGTATATTGATTTCCACAAATGATCTTTATTATCTTCGACGAAATTACCACTTCCTATGAAGTCTTATTTCATAATAAAGAACCTAAGCCAAATTATTGAAGCCAAATGAAACCAAATTTGGAATATGATTCTAGAATATTTAATATGGGCAGTGATTCAAGAGATTTTATAATGAATATAGTGGTTTGGAAGGGTTAGTGGAGAGATCCTTTTATAGGGGAACATGAAGTTCATTTCCTTTGAAAAATATGTTAGGTGAAGGGCAGGGTTACAATCGAAAGCGATTTAGGTAAGTTATGAGAGGAAATGTTGGTGATTTAATTAAGTATGAATCCTACACCTATCAATGAAATTATTAAATTCTTAAATAACATATTAAGATAATAAAATTTTCTATGGTGATTTAACTATTTTTTCCACTTTTGTACTATGTTAATTTTTTAATGTTGAAAATATTTTTTTTTTTAAAAAATATTTGATGAACCATATTACCAAATTTTGAAATGGGGACTCAAAATTTGGGCAAAAATTAAACTTATTCAATTTCTAAATAAGAGAGAACTAAATTTTGAAACACAATATAGGTCATATAGAAAAAACTATTTTTGTGGGAAAATCATTTTTAAACCATAACTTTCTGTATTCTCATTTCCTAAAAATTACTAATTTAATGAGTTTTAAACATACTATATATAAAATACATAGAATGGTCTCATAATTAAATTTAGATAAATATAAATTCGTTATTTAAAAATTACACAACACTTATAAAAACAATCCATTCAAATCCATTGTTTTACATTTACTGTGGAGAATAACATTTACCTTGGTGCATTTTTTTGTCTAAAAACATTTAAAGTAACTAAATAATTTAAAAATTAGGATTGATAAAATTAATTCCATTTTATTCGATTTAATTTTGAAATTTGGAAAAAAGTAATTTTAATAAAAAACATATAAGGAAATAATTTTTTAGAGAACATATATTTTTAAGGATAACTAAATTTATTCTAATTTAATGAGAAGAAGAAATCATTAGATTAATATTAATTTATTATGTATATATATATGTGTATTATCAATATAGTTATTTATTAATTATAAATTTAGTTTACTACGATACAAATAAAAATCATATAGAAAACTATTCTTCTTTTAAAATACATAACTATTAATGGTAAATTATTTTATTCCCAATACATTAGGGATGATTTCGAGTTTTAAAAAATAAATTAAACTTTATTTATACATTGGTATTAAAAAAATAGTTGGATTATATAAATATATCAAATAATTGTTTAATAATAATAATAATAATAATTATTATTATATGTAACACATGAGAAAAGAAAAATTTATGCAAATTTTAATAAAATATTATCCATTTAATTCATTCCATTATTTTTTTATTGAATTATGTCATTTTCAGTTTTTTTAATAGTGATTAAAGACCCTCAATATTTCTATTGGATATATTCAAAACCAATTACCATATATCTGATGACCATCTATCTAATGAGCACATTTCCAATGAACATATTACTAATGAACACATATCCAACAACAATATATATAATAATCGGATTTCATTTCAATATATAGTATTACATTTACTATTAGAATCATTTATCATATCTGTTTACTTATCTATTTATCATTATATTATATTTCTAATGTTTTCTTTGTTTCCATAGTTGTAAATGGGTTGATGGTCTTTATGAAAACTAGAATGATAATTATTTTTTGTTCATGGTAATTTTATTTACTTGTGGATTTATTCCTCTTGTACTTTTAATGACAATTTTTATATTATATTATACTTTTTTATTATTTACTATCATTAATTTTAACAATTTATATCAATAACATATATCATGGTTATTTTTAGATCAATGTTTCTTGTGAAACTAGATATTCAAAAACATTATTTAAATTTAAATTCATGTTGAAATATCAGGGTGTTAGAAGAAGAAGATAAAGTACCATCATAAGATAAACATGCCATATAATTAGAAAATAGTAACTATTCATATGTCAATAACTATTTCCTAGATTAGTTGAGTGCCACCAACAATTTAATTACAAAACACAATATACGTTATTATTTAAATATTAAATAACAAGACTCTTTATAAACACCTTTGATCAATCACACACAAGAATACTAATGTCTTGTTAATTATATGTGCCAAATATGAAGGATTTAGGCATTTATATTGAAAATCTAATAAAATGATAAAACTAAAAATACCAATGTAATATTAGTACATCATAACTAAATAAAATTATCTACTTTAATAGGTAAAACCAAAGACCACAATCCCATAACCTAAGTATTTTATACATCCCACCGGAATTGTTATAATAACTAACCCACATGAGGTCCATCACAATCTTCGGAGAATTATATTCTATATCTACAAGTCCTTGAATGGTATTATAATAATAAAATTACAGTCTAATACCATTTTTTAGCTCCCAAACCAAAACACATGAAGGGAAACCAATCCGACCCGCCACAAAGCCTGATGAGTACCTCCTCATGCACTACAGGTTTTCGACTAGAGGAGAGAGTCTATGATCATTGTTTTAGAGACTATACTCAATATATCATGAAAACTTGAAAAAAAATATGACAGTATTTATCCCACTGAAACATATATGAGTACACATATATGGAATTATTCGTAAATATAACCATTACTATATAAATTCAGAAGAATGTTAAAACAAGTTAACAATATATCTATATAGTCACGCATCCTGATAGATCTACCACAAGATAGATTACATATAAAAAATACATTGGGGTTCCACTATCAACCATGAGGCTAACATTCACCGTATCTCCAACCACCATTTACATTCTCTATCCCCATCCAGTGTAGAGTCTATTCAAAAACCTTTACACAAATATAAGGACTAAACATGCACCCAAATTATTGATCATGGTGTGAGAAATATATCATAGTTGGGTGACACAATGTTCCCTTAATATACATCATTATATAAATATGAATGTTTGATTAAATTAATTAACAATTAAATACGACATAAACTCATACACATTGAGGTTTCATGTGCTAATGTGGACAGCATGAAACCCTAACCTACATAGTATTACCACATCTAGTAAACCAATGTTTTTTTATCCTTATATGATATAGAAGGTTTTATAAAATTTTAGACGGATTATGATAATACTATAGATGAAAATTAGTATTATATGGAATCCCAAACCATAACCATTTTTTCTTTGGAAATCAATGTCATATGTCTTCCCAAATTATAGGCTAGTCTAAGAATAGACACTAATATCAATATTAGTCTGCAGGATCTATGATAGTATAACCATAGGTTCTATATATGACTCATCAAGGAAGAAAATAACCTGGGTAGTTCATCATAACACCTCAATTACTAGGGCCCTATGACTAAATCACCTTAATACCAATATCAACATACACCTAATACATATAACAATCATTGAAATCAAAACACTAAACAATGATCCCAGTTGGCTTCCCATATTCCAAACTCTGTTCCTAGTCCCTAGTCATACATGACTTAGTCCCACCACCCATAACACATATCAAGGAAAAATCATCCTCGTTGGCCAAACTTCTCATGATAAACCCTATACACTAGCAACAACATAATGAATCCATCGACATATCCATATCTCTATTTAACTTATCAATTAATATTATCAAAAAATCCTTTTATTTAGTCGTCGATTCCATCCTGTATGAGTTAAATAATTGTTTTCTTAATGGTTAGGGATGAAGACTCAATTTATTATTAATGAAAAGACCTCTTTAGACTGGGTAACGGGAGACCCATTACATAGCCCGAAGGCCCAAGGCCAAGTGGCATGAATACAAGGCTTGAGATCCCATTTTTGGCCCAAGGGACCCCTTGGTGAACAATACTTCTATAGTACCCACGCTTCTATAATACCTACTATAGTACCACCACTGCTACAGTCCCTGCTATAGTCCCTCCGCCGTTATAGTGCCAATGCTGCTATAGTTCCGCCATTGTTACCGTACTGCTATAGTACCCGAAATTTTTCCCCTGCCCAGATTTGACCCTAGGTCTTTTGGATGCTAAGAAGGAGCCTGTACCACTAGGGTACATCCTCGTTGGCTTGAGTTAAATAATTGTGAATCCCTAGCCCATAGAACATTGTTTAACTTGGCACAACTAGGGTATTCCAAATCCATTGACACATTAATATTATTTTCTAGTACCCAATGACCTACCCAAACCAATCACGTATATTTCCTATTGGAAACACATGGTTGGGTCCCCTAGAAAAACATTTCACAAGTAAAATGTTTGGTTCCCATATCATATATCTCATATAGGATACCTCAAAATATACTTCGTATAAAACCAACCCCTTCTTTCCCTAACATGTCCCAAATAACCTATTACAATCACTGTATACACTAGTACCGCTTCCCTTCCTCAAGGAGGGTGTTCCAAATAATACTTGATATAGAGAAACATATAACCAAAAAATCATTACTTTAATCCAGCCAAACCTATCATACTACCCCGAGAGAATTTATTCTAGGATAACCAACCCCGATAATGAGACTAAGACTTATTATGTGTCCCTTAGGAATACTACTAACATCATCACTCCTTGGTGATGATGTTGTTATGTAGTTAAAATTTTTACAACATGAAATGGTGAAGATGGTAAAGGTATAGGTGTATCCAAACCAACCAATTCCTCAACAAAAGAAAATTTTTCATGAGCTAACCCCAATGTGGATATAGAAGAAACTAACCCAGGACTAACTACATAGGCTAGGGAAGGAAAAATGTGATGATAGAAATACATATTTTGGGATTCCTTTGCCTAAGTACCTGTATGCACACACCAAGTGATCTCAATTCCAATGTGAAGAGGAATAATATTAAAATATTAAAAATCTATAGAATAAATCATGCATGTAAAAAATATATGGAGTGAAAGAGTATGAAAATTTAAACTGAAAATAAATATTGGTAAAATACATGCCCAACGAGAATGTTGTCCAGAATCGATGAAACTAAAAATGTAAATGATGAGAGAGCCCATCTCCAAATATCAATGTGCTGACCACCAAATGCATTTAAATTCACCTATTATCCCTATGATCATCTTCAATCACCACCAAATTTTTCTTCATATCTATCTTAAACCACACATGATGGAATTTTCCACATACAGGTCAACATTTACATGCTTAGTAGGATTTACCGGAAAGCTATAAGATGAGAACTAAGAAAAAATATAAGAACATACAACTCAACTTCTATAAAGTTTAAAAAACAGAGCAACATGGATATATATATACATATATCTAAAAATAAAATAATATAAAATGAGAGTGAATGGGGATCTCTATATCATTGACCATCCTAGGAAATGAGATCAAACAGTTCAAAGTGTCCATCAATTATGCCAAATATCTTATGAGTCTGACTGAAGAATCAATCATGTTGAGAAACACCTCCCCACTTTCCAACACAGTTGAGGGTAACAATCTCTTCTTATAGGAATCATGACATTGTATAACATGAGGGTTCCACTCAATAGATAGAGTAACCATACCCATAATCCATAGGAGGGTACCACTCAGTATATATATAGAGGACCAATGTGCTATATTGGCAAGAGGGTTCCACTCTCATGGTCGTGGACCAATGCCATATCCAGGAGGAGGGTACCACTCAATTGTTTATAAAAGGCCCATGACCTAAATTGGTAGGAAGGTTCCATTATAGTATACTATATATGACCCATTCCTCGAATCCCTAGTAGGGTTCCACTCTAGTTATCAACAACCCATACTCTAATACTAAATGAGTGTTCCAATCGAGTAACAAATAGGGGGTCCATGCACTGGAAAGTATGAGGGGTCCACTATAATATTTGTTAAATATACCTTTCCATACCCAATAGGAGGGTGACACTTTACTTTTCAAGGAAATATACCCTAATACCGCATGAGGGTGACACTTAGATAGTAGAGAGAGGACCCATGTCCTTCCCAACAATAGGCTACAACTCTATGGTCTTTGGTGAACTCGCCTGATCACTACTATCATCAGGCATCACCTAAAGAAGATTCATGCTAAGAATATATTGTATCATATCTCAAAATCCTATACTAATTCCACCATTGTTTTATATACAATAACAAAATTTGTACAGGGTACTCGCATCCCAAAATCAATGTCCAAACGAAGGAGATATGTGTGGGAGGAAGTTCATAAAAATGACATAGGGGTACACGATGTGTAAGGGTTCCCACAATGTGTGTGGTCTCACCCTATTTGCTAGTTATTTCAATTTTGGTGCATGAATCACATCATATTTAGTCCTATACTTTGTGTAAATGGACTACATGATGTTCCACAATCATACAGGGTCCTTCCCACATTTCTGGACATGTCTATGTAAAGTTTCCCATGTCGTTATAATTAAGTAAATGGTATTGTATCTCACACAAGATTTTGTCGATTTTCTTCATCCCATGACTTGTCTATCCATGGATGGTCACATGACATGTGATAAATAAATTTTTACAATACCATTGTTCCACATCCATAGGGGTAATACACGATGTGTGTTCATTCTAGTACATGCAGTGTACTTGTGTTTTATATATAAACATTGATCTAAAAATGAGCATTCCAAATCCATGAATTCCACTTTGAATCTTGCCTCTTGGACACCAAAAATCAATGGAAGGATCCCATGTTCATCATTTCTAGGTATCATTTGGTCAAAATATGAAAACTGTCTATTTTTTTAAGTCCTCGTGTATTGTTTTCATCCTCAAAACCTCTCATTACATCACTATATCTCCGAAAACAAATTTGGAATCACATGAATCCCAAAATAAACCTAAATCCATCCCTTATTCATAAAATAATTTATCACACATGAATCCATCATGAATATGATGGTTCAATTGTGCTCGGTCCCGCCTGAGATTCTGGAATCATAACCCCTTGGACCAATAAGAAATCACACGAAGAACAAATGGGTATACAAACATGAAAAAATTTGAATAAATCATTGTTCAAGAATTAATGGGAAAATTTTATAGATCTTTATGTAAAGGGTGAGAAACGAGGAATAAATTGAATAAACAAATTTAAACTGAATCATGGTCTCACACAAAGGCTCTATTTGAATGAAAATAATTGAAATAGTATGATCATGCTCAATATTTTAATCAAATGGGGTATAATCCACAAATTATGAGTCCTACATCAAGATTGGACCATTGATCGACAATGAATGAACTCAACAATGATTAACATAAATTTTTCTGCTCATTGTTCCTCGATTCTATGCGATATGGAGTACCATTGACGTATAACCTCAATCCCCAAATGAGTGGTGATAGAAAAATCCCCTCAATAATACTAGATTTTTGAGGCTAAATTGGGAGATCTAATATAATATTTTTTATGTAGAGGGAATTAGGTTATCAGAGGTTCAATTAATTAATCTACAAAATGAACCCATCAACAACCTTCTTGTCCAAACACCCCACACAAACCCTTTTTAGGTTGTGTATTGGGTAAATATCACATTATAGTCTCAACTATGATATCATATTTTTGATATGAGACTCTGTTTTAGAGTTATCCTATTTTCATTCTGAAAAAATGAGCTGGTGATATAAAATATATAAAATATTTTTATAAAATTAATTTTGGGCACAGTAGGACTCAGAAGAACACATCATCTCTGAACCTATATTCATATATATATTTCTAGATATATTCCAAGGTTTTACAATGAAAAAATGATCTCTATATTCCTTCCTCCATCATGATTTTCATCCCAAAAAGAAGAAACTAAAAAAAAGGTTGGGATACTGAGGCAACATCTAGATCTCATGCTCCTAGGAGCACTGTTTCATTCTCCAATGCTACCAAAACATAAGAACCAAGGGTGTGGTCTTTCCATACAGGGTCCTTGATCACCATGGATGATACAAAAAAGTGGCTCCATCCTTGAGGTGATTCTCACCCATATCAATAACGTGAAAGGCATCATTCATGTATCTACTTAGATGTCACACATGGAAGACCACATGCACTCATTTTAGATATAGTGGTAGGTCAAAGATATGAGTTACCTCACCTACCCTTTGTAAGACCACGAACGACCTGATGAACCTCAAGGATAACTTTCCTCTCCATCTGAATCTTCACAATCCCCATCATGTGGATACTCTAAAGAAAACATGGTCACCCTTTTTAAACTCCATTGGAATATGATGTCCATCATCATAATATTTATGCCTTCTCTAGGATGTACTCATCCGATTATAGATGATTGATACCTTCTCCATCACTGTCTTGACCATCTATTTCCCAAAAAGAGAAGCCACATCGATCTCTATATAGAAAAAAGAAAACCTACATGGTCTCCCATATAGTCCCCAAAAGGTTTCATTCCTATAGTAGAGATGTAGTTATTATTGTACAAAAACTCTACTATTGGCCAGTTATCCTCAAAGCTCTAGCTGAAGTATAAAACACAAGTCCTCAACATATATTACAACACCTAGATAGTTTTCTCTATCTTCCCATCTATTTAGTAGTGGGAGGATACACTCATCCTTATCTGGGTCATGAATTCCACCTATATGAATCTCAAAAAACGTGATGTAAACTGCATAATAGAGTAAAATACAATAGTCGACCACACACCATGAAGGTGATTGATTTCACGTACATTCAACCACAATAAAAACTCTACCAAAATCTCCTCTATGATTGCATGGAAGTGTTACGACTTCATGAGTCAGTCAGCTATCACACTCATGAAATAATGGCCTCTCACTATCTGTGGAAGCCCTATCATAATGTCTATGGACATGAGGAATAATTTCATATTAGGGATTTCAGGAGGCTTAAAAACCAATTATAAAATGATCCTCATCATTCAACATTATATATGTGAGACTCTGAGAGACAAACATAGCCATTATATTCCTTATCCAATCCCACAAAAAATACCACTAAAAGTCTTCATACATCATTCATGCACTAGGATATACAAAAAATGTGAAAGTGTGAATCTCTCTCACCACCTCCTCCGAAATCATTAATGGATCCACCGTCCATACTTGGAAAATAATATCACGATTTCCTCCATAAAAAAATCCGTATGGTTGATATGCAGAGGTTATCTGGTCACAAAATAATTCACAGTAGATATCTCCCAACTAGGACCCTCTCACATGTTGAAGGAGTGGAGGATTCAACACTATCAACTATAAAAAAGTTGTACCCTCCTTATAAACCATGATCAGTTGTAAGGAATCCAACTACCCTAATTTCTCTTGAATCAAACAAGCATGTGACTTCCAACTACTGAAATATGCCACCACGTTTCCCTTACTCATAGTATAGACTATCTCAATGTCATAGTCTAATAAGAACTCTATATTGGGTGTCTAACTCAGGTTCAAGTATTCCTATGTGGAGACATACCCGGGGATCTGATGATCTAATTAAACAAAATTTGTTATCTCATAATATTGTGCCTCCACATCCTCAAAGCAATAACTACCAGTACCAACTGTAAGTCATGAGTCACGATGTTTTTCTCATGGGGGAACAATATCCTCAAATAATATGTGTTAAATTCATATCTATTCCTCAACATTCAGATAACTGCAGCTCCATAGGAATCACAATACACTATGTACTCCACACCATTCTCCAGTATTCTCAATATAAGATAACTCATCTTCATTAACATGAACTCTGAGAAGGTTCATTGTAATTTCTTAGTCCATGTAAATGGATTCAATTTATATTTCAATCCATTCAAAAGTGGATTCAATCATGGATAATTTTTCCAAAAACCTCCCAAAATACCCTTGATAAGAAAACTCTAAACATATGACAAGCTCTTAGGTAGATCCTATGAAGGCACTACCTCAATTCTCAATAGGTCAATATCCAATCCATGAATAGAAATAAAATTCTCCAGAGAGTGAGACTCATGAATCTAGAACTACAACCATGAGAGATTTCCAAAATAATGGTGCTCCTGAATAAAATATAGGACCATTCACAAGTTCTCTGCATTCTCCCCCACAGATGAAAAATATTTGAGTATGTTTTCAAAGAAATAAAAAATATATATTTCCAAGTATATCTGGAAAATATGGTTCAACAAATCCATAAAAAGTATGGTAATTAATCACAAATAAGGGTTTCAACAGCAAAACGATATTGAAAATCATGACATTAGACATCCATATTTGGAGTATCAGACTCATGATCTCCCAACTAGTGGTAGCGAGACATGGGATTAATCATCAAGAACTATCTCAAACCTTAAAACTGATCATAGTGGTTGCAAATCATCAGAAAGTGGTTCTTTATCAATATCATGTCCTAGTTCAGGTGAAGATAATCGGTATAATATTTTATTCTCCCATTCAAATTTTTCATGAAAACACCATGGGTACCTAGGAAAAAACAGACGGTTTGAACGAATCCTTAATGAGAAGGTGTTCCAACTACAACAACAACTCCAGAATATTGGAAAGGGCCATCCAATTTTCCTTTAAAGATATCAGAGCATTCTCGTGATGCAGGTCAATAAAAAAATCCCATCTCTCACCTCAATGTTAGTCCCTAAATTTCCTTAGGGGATAAGTAAATTAAATCCTCCACAGCCAAAGGATTCCAGAAGCATGAATATCCTACCAATATAAGGGATTCACTCTCAAACTAATGGCTTATGGGATGTAGCCTCCTATCAAAAAACCTCTTTTACCATCATGGGATATATCTATGTCTCTCTCTCTCTCTCTCTCCAAAAAAAAGAATCTCATCCCATGAATCCGAAGGCCTTATACATCCTTGCGGTTTCCGTCAATCTAGTATCGAACCATGGAAATCCAATCCATACCAAAGATGACATCATGTGGTCCCATCATGATGAATAAAATGTCCCATGAGAATCTCTCTCCACCAAGAGATAAATTTCACTACCAGAAAAATATATATAAAATAAGTCTTCCCTATTGCAAAATTGAGGCAAACCTTCCCAGATAAATCATCAAATATGAGCTCCAGATATCACACCATCATTAATGTTATAAAGGAATTAATCAAACCTATGTCAACTAATACATATGAAAGGGTATTATAAACACAGATCATACCTCTAATCCTCTCATGTTCTACTGGGTCGTACACATCCATTTCATGCAGGTATTCATGTCCCCAACCTACATCTCCTTGAGCCTAAAATAGGACTCCTAATGAGAGTGGTGGGAGGATCTCATAAGGTATTTGACCACCAATGGATCCTCCTACTTTAGCTGTAACTTCTCCTCTTCCATCTCAAACTCCATGGGGGAAAACTACCATCACCTAGGAGATCCATCATAGCTCTACCTCTTCCATGGACATCTGACTGGTATCTAGTATCCATCTTTAGTATGTCAGGAATGGAAATCACATGCCATGTGACCTCACCCTTCACATCCAAAAAACAACACATCTTTTTCATTCCTTGGTCATTTATAATGCCTTTGACTACATGCCCGATTCCAGTACATTGATGTTCTATACTGTCGATATCCTATCGAATGGTGCCTACAATATAATATTGATGAATAAACTCTATAACACTCATTTATCGCTCCAACTACATGGTGTCCCTTTTAAAAGAAAATATCCCTCACCAGCACCAACCCCAACACCTCGGTATAAGTGGGAATGCAAAAGGGTACTATATTAGAACATATATATATGGATAACCTTCTAAAAATTTTACACCTGGAAGTACCCTTCCCGAATCATATTGATGGAATTTCACATAATTTTTATGAACCTCATAACATAATCCACCACTAAAATCCCTCCCTAACATAGCTTTAGAAGCTCCAGAATATAAACTGAAAAAAAGCATCATGGTTATTACTCCTCCTGAAATATCTATTGGATGTCTTCCCATAAGAGTATCAACTCACCATGTATATACGTAACTAGACTCCACCATGTTGGGAATTTTTTTTATAAGTTGTATTTGTTGTCAACTCATGTCAATAGTGGTCAAAATGAAGAAGGAAATCCAATGTGAATGGAGATTGATTGAATTGAAGATTCCTGAAGAATTGTTATGGATTTGTAGCATTCGATTCCACTCATGGGAAATTATCCATGTCGATCAAAATCAAACGGTTGATGCACTGATATTTAATGTTAAAAGAACATGTATCAGGTGTGATAAAATGTTTACAACTTTGATGTAGAATCCTTTTAAGTATGATTGAAGTACATTGGATTTTATAATCCAAAATGGAAAAAATAAGAATTAGGTTGAAGAAGATTCTTAGAATTGAAGATATCCATGCATGAGGAAGGTTTCTGTTTAATAATGGCAATGAATTTTTTTCATACTCAGTTTTATACCGAGTATTTTTATCTGGGTTACAAAAAAATGGGGTCAACCCACGAGCTAGCTACCCAGCGTCAACTCGAGGCAGATGCGGGAACATAGGGGTCAACCATTCCCATTTGGAAGCTAGGGTATATCCATCCCACAAGAGGTGCATGGGGGCTGTGTATAAGCCCCAAGGGTGTTCATAGTGGGTGCTACATTCACACCCAAGGAGGAAGAGTGGGCACTTAGAGTGTGCTCACAAATAACCAGTGTAGGGAAACATCATAGGGGGAGTGGAGAATTATGAGTGGTTAGTGGGAGGATTTGACTGATAAACCACCGGAAACCCACATCTCGAATTCGATGTGGGATGTATATTGAAAAATGTGGATGTAATCTCCATCATCCATCCAATACAGCATCTCACTCTACTGTCTGATCATTCATAGTATTTGATCATCCAAATATTCCCTGCTCATCTAATCTCATTCCCTACACGTTTGAGTTAGAGTCCTCCGACCCTCCAATGGTATTTGAATAACTGCTCCATTATCTTCAACCTCCTTTGATATCTAGTTCCACTGCATCTCACTGGAGCTAATGAATGATCACATTCGACCACCATTCCTTATTATTTTGACACCATGAGGATTATCAGACCAAACTGAGACCGTTCATGTAGTCTATGTCTTGTGTAATTGTGATATATCGAAGAAGAATGATCAACCTAGGAAAATGGAGTTGTCGAGGCCACGTGTATTCAAGTGTGAAGTTAAAATGATATACTCATGATCTTAAATTCCCATGATTTGTTTGAAGGGATAAGGCCCCGTGTTCAGAAAAAGAAAACACACCGTAAGTCTCATCATATATTCACTTGCGGGTTTTTAATATTTATTAACACCAGATATCCCGAGCATTCAAAGTTGTGATCTCTATGGATTTTTACATGAATCTAGAATGATATAAAGGTATTTCCATCGCCTATAAAGGAGAAACCCGAGATGAATATCAAAGATGCTCTAGCATTCATATGATCTTGTGTTTTTGAAAAAATAGATCATCTCTCTACGCATCACTTCATGAAGTGCAAGCAGTGCATAGTATGTCTTAAAGGATCCGTGAAGATGAGATCCCGCAAGCCTTTGACAGATTCTATGTACCCTCAAATATCATCAAAAAGAACTAGCACCTGAAAATGTGATAGGTTTGGTAAAACCCTCACTATGTTTTGTGAAGGTCATGTCACCGTGAGCCTGTTATTGAGCCTTTGCCTCACACTAAGCTTTATGAAGAGGCATATTTTTGCACCTCCTGCAAAAAGAAGAACTGTTCATCCCCTATTTGAAGAACACAACCCATGGTCACCTAGTATTCTCAGGGTAAAGTAGAACTCTCTAAGGTATACAAGTTTGCAATATTCTATTTATAGGGGTTTGTGTTTTGGTGAATAAGGAGAGTGTGAGATAAGGTCAGTACGGGTTCCATGTACCCATGTGCATGGTTTGAAGATAACCTGATGCCTTGAGTGGTTGGTTGAAGATGAAGGTCGCACAAAGAAAGTTTTTCACCCAATTAGGCATGAAAAAATATACATATAAACAAAACAAAACACCCTAACCAAATGAAAGAGGAAGAAATAAATGAAAGAAGAGGAAAAGGAGAAGAGGTTGTGTGTGTGATCAATGAACCACACTCATTAGGGTTCTCACACAATGATTGGAAGAAGAGAGTTCATTCTTGTATGAATGCACATGCATATGTAAAATAACATAAATAAAGAACCTACAAAAATGTGTGCACGTGTGTAAAGAAAAATATGTATAATGACAATAAAGGATCAACCTAAATGTATTTTCCATGATCACATGCATTCATGAACAAAGGATAAAAATTGATTCAGATGATTCCAAGTGAACCGATCTTCATTGCCTGAATAATCACATTGGTGTATATGATTATAAGCAAGAAGAGAGAAGATGTTTTAGTGCAGTTGGTTGTTTCACTATGAAGAAGAACGAAAAAGTATAGTGCTGTTGGAGTCGCACTAGAAAAGAAGAGAAATAAATAAGGGAGAATTGATTTCCTACTAATTTTTAATTAATCAAGTAATGTGAACTAAAGAAGACCAAAAGCAGAACCTACCTTATCAAGAAGAAAGATTAATATCTCAAAATGCAGTATAAAGAACTAGCAAGGATACAGTAAGTTGATCTAGGACATCACTAGTTCAGAAATAGGATTGTTTCCCTTTCCCCTCAAAAGTGTAGGTACCCAAACTGTCCAATGTATTGTTTCCCTAGAAAACCCACTATAATAGTTATCACATTATAGTAGATAATTTATTCATGGGTCATTCCCATGCATGGTAAGGACGTAGCTTCTTTTATTGTGTGTAAACCTTGTAAAAAATATTGTGTGAATATTTTTACTGCTTTTTATTATTGCATGCGATTGGTAAAAGAGAATAAGAGAATCAAGATCCTAACAGGTGAAGAGGTAAAGGGATAAAAAATTGGAATTGGTTTCAAAAGTCCCCAACATTGATTAACCCCCCCCCCCCCTTAGTGTTTATTATATCCTAAACTAGTCCCCTAAATTGGTATCAGAGCAACATGTTTACCTCTGTTATATTCTCTACAGTGAAGTTATTCTATTTGGAAGATTTGAGTTTCTTTCCTGAGTTATTAATGAATTTCACATTTAGTGAAGATCCAGTTTTCTCTACTTTCAAGGCTATATCTACCAAGACAATGATGAATAGGAAAAATAAGGTAAATAGAAAGTTGAATAAGGTATCCCACTTTTCTAAAGAAGAGGGAGTATTGGGTTCTCCATATTTGGCGGACATTGAAGACACACCATACGTCGAATGTAATGAGAAGGAGGAGAAAGTCGCCACAAAGAATATGGACAACCTTCCCACCTCAACTGATCAAGTGGTATGTGTTAGTAAATTTGGAAATTATCCTCATGAGGAAAATGCTAGCACAAGTGGTGATGATCAATCTAGAATATCTTATTAAATAGCAGTTGATAGATTAAGAATGATTTTACATTGTATTCCTTAAGAATGGAAATCTATGGTTTGTGTAGTTTTTAAATGAATGCAAGAATATATCACTCAGTTGGAAGGAGAAACTGATGTTTTGGAGAACGGTTTACAAGAAAAAATTATTGAATGCTTAAAGATCTATAGATAGTTTGGACCCTTTGATTAAATGAAGAGGATATTTGAAGTATGTTCTTCAAAGTGGCTTGATGATTTTGATGAAAAAGAGGGAGTCAACAAGACTCTATTAGAGAATAACCATGAAATTGAAGATGACCTAAAACAAGCAATGAAGTCAATGAGATATATTTGGATGAATACAGGAAGAAGATCAAAGAACATGACTCTTTGTTACAAAATAATGTAAAGATGCATGAAGATGAAGTTTAAAGATTAAATAAGGATTGTGATGAGAAGATGACTATGAATGAAGACCAGAAATTCCTCTTCAATATGAGATGTCTTGAATTAGAAGCTGAATTGACCAATCTTGAGAAGACACATATTGAGTCTCCACAAAAGAAAAAAACAGTTTCTATTAGTAGCCAATTCTCACTAGATGATTCTACTATCAAAATAACATTAACATGTGAAAATAATATCATGGCTTCAATCATTGATCTATCAAAAGAAGATGAGAAAGTGAAGGTACCATCCATAATAACTTGTACTCATGTTCCTAAAATTGTTTCTACAAAATGTTAAGGTTGGAAGAAAAATTCTAAACAAGTATGGATGAAGAAAAGTGGGGAGATACCTACCACTATTACTAGGGTGGATAAGAAGAAGAGTGTGGAAGATAGATCCCCACAGAAAGAAAAATAGTTCAAGAAGAAGACTCAATAACCTTATAAAGAAGCTATCAAGAAGTCAAGGTTTCATGGTCAATGATGACGATGTAATAGATTTGGGCACTGTTCACTTGATTGTTGGTAAGACCCATTAAATGTAAAACCATGGAGAAATACCATCTTAAGGGGGAGAAATACAGAGAAGAATAAGAAAAATCCATATTTCTAGAAGCATTTGTATACCGCAAACAGATTTGGAATGTTAGATAACATTTGTGATTTATGTAATGGGAGTGGTCCAATGAATCGTGCATGTTCATTTCAACAGGTTCTCAAAGCTCATATGAAAAGAAGATCACATGAGTGGTTTGAGAAAGAAGAATCATCCTTGGAAAGTAGACAGAATAATTTTGGAAAATAATACACTCCCAAGAATACTCTAAAAATGAATATTGAGAAGGCCTTGGATTATAAATCCATGAAGTTAAAGGGTAGTGAATCCAAAAGAACTTATAAGAAGGATGACACTCATAATATGTCGTACAAAATATCCAATCTTGATGCCTCATACCCAAATGATATATTGGTGGTTTGGATAGAATATTTGGAATTAATGTGAAATATGGAAGATAAAAAATCTAAGGCTAGTGAAAAAAACAAAAAGAAGAAACTACATGAAGACAGTGATGTTCTGTGTGTGAGGTTCAATAAGGCTGGTCACACTGTTAGAAGGTTATTTCAATTTAATCCACCCCAACAAGAAATCCTCAAGAAGATGAAAGTTGCACCAGGAAATTCATGTTTTTTGAAATATCTTAAAGAAAGAACACTCACACATAAAAAAATGGTAGATTTATTGAGATCCACACAATCAAAGTCATCATTTAAGATTAGTTGTGAAAGTGCGAATAATGGAGCATCTGGCTTAAGAAAATCATCTCAACCTTATTGTCCATATTGATTAAGCATGGAGGATCCACCTTATTCCCTTAAATATTTTTGTATTGTATTTGTTCTTATAATAAAGTTAATTAAAGGTGAAGAGAGATATCAGGGGGATAACCTAAGAATAAATGATGATAAGTGTTCCCTTAAGGTTGAGACACATGATGAAGCTGCCAGAGTAATTATCTCAATATGTATCATCATTAATTGGTATAAAATTAAATTACTCTAAATATTGTATGAAGATAATTCCATCGGAAAAGGTATGTTCTTTATTAATCTGTCATCCTTGGTTACTCAAAATAAATATCATTCTGCAAAGGGTTAGAAACAAAGTTAATTAGTGACATAAGAAGAGTAAAAGTGCCTCAAGGCCACTTATCCTTCCAATTGCACTTGAATGTGTTTGATCATTTTGAAAAAAGGAGTGCATGAGTCATAGGATGATAATTTCAAATCACACTTATTATCCTAAGTCTAAAAGTAAAGTGAAAATCTCTCGAAGACAAGTACATCAATTCTCATCTCACTTGGTGACATGTTCAGTGGGTAATGGACAACTATGTTGTCCAAATCAAATCCTATTGTTTTCTACAATGAGCATTGTTTAGGTAGACATAGAGTAAAATTATTGATGGCACATTGAATAAGTATGGAATGATACCCTCTCAACCATGAACATTATATTTCATATCAAAAAGGTGGAGGGAGGTGAAATGAATGTAAAGGGAGAGAAACTATTCTCATTTTGACATTGACACATTAATTTCAAGACAATTCTTTAAGTATTGACAACAAAATACATAGGGGGAGATTGTTAGGACCACTTCATGTCTATGTTGTATTTGTTGTCAACTGGTGTCAATAATGGTCAAAATGAATAAGGAACTCCCAAGTGAATGGAGATTGATTTAAGTGAAGTTTCCTAGAGAATTGTTATGGATTCATATCATTGGATGCCATGCTTTGTCAATTCTCTATGATGATCAAAATCAAACAATTGATGCAGTAATCTTGAACGTCAAAAGAATTGTATCACGTGTGATAAAATGTTTACAACATTGAAGTATTATCCTTTTAAAGATGACTGAAGTACTTTGTATTTGGTAA
Organism: Viscum album; assembly: GCA_963277665.1. Classification (NCBI taxonomy): domain Eukaryota; kingdom Viridiplantae; phylum Streptophyta; class Magnoliopsida; order Santalales; family Viscaceae; genus Viscum; species Viscum album. The sequence continues at coordinate 929,233,844 of OY728141.1, read as the reverse complement.
TCCAAAAATTAAAGGGGGGAAAAAGTAGGTTGAAGTAGATGCTTGGACATTAAGATGGCCATGCGTGTGGATGGTTTTTGTTAAATAATGTACATGAATTTTGGGAATACTTGGTTTTTTGCCAAGTATTTTTATGTGGATTACCTAAAAATGGGGCCAGCCCACGAACTAACTACCCAGCCTCTACCCGAGGCACATGTGGGACCACATGGGTCGACCACACCCATGGGGAAGCCAAGGAAGAGCCAGCTCGCAAGAGGATCATGGGGGCCCTGTATAAGCCCCTAGGGTGTTCATAGTGGGCTCTAGGTGGGTGCTGAAGGAGGTAGAGTGGGTGCTAAGAGTGTGCTTGTAGAGAACTTGTGCGGGGAGACACTGGAGGGGGATAAGATAATTCAAAGTGGTTGGTGGGGGGGGGGAGTTGATTGATAATCCATGGGAATCCCACCTCTCCAATTTGATGTGGGATGTGTTTAAAAAAACTCAGATGTAATCTCCACCATCCATCCAATCCTGCATCTCACTCTACCATCTGACCTGCCACGACATTCAATCATCCAAATATCTTCCGGTCATCTGATCTTGCGCCATGAACATTTGAGTTAGAGTCATCTAATCCTCCCAATGTATTTGAAAAACTGAGATATCGTCTTCAACCTCATGTGATCTTTATCGCCACTACATCTCACTGAAGCTAATGGATGATCACTTTCAAACCACCATGACTTATTATTTTGACTCAATGAGGATCATCATATAGAACCAAGATCGTGCAAGGAATCTACTTCTTGAATGCATGTGATATATTTAAGAAGATGGATCGGTCGAGGAAAATGGAGTTGCCGAGAACATGTGGATTCATGTGTGGATCTAAAACAAGATACATGCGATATTAAATACACATGATTTGATTGAAGGGAGAATTCCCCTCCTTTGGAAAAAGGAAACACACCGCACGTATCAGCCTATCTTCACTAGCGGGTTTGAAGATTTCAAAACACCGGATTTCACGAACATTCAAAACAACGATCTCCAAGACTTATCACACAATTATCAACTCAGAATAAAAGTTTCTCTCACCTATAAAAAGATGATCCTGAGATGAAGATCAAAGCTACTCTCTCATTCCCGAAATCTTGTGTTTTTAGAAAAAAGCAGAGCTTTTCTCTAAGCATCACTTCATGAAGAGAAATTAGAACACCGCAAGTCTTCAAGGATCCACGAAGAAGAGATATCGCAAGCCGTAGAAAGGTTCTATGCACCCATGAGTAGCTTCGCAAAGAACGATCACCTGAACACATGATAGGTTTGGTAAAACCATCACTATTCTTTGCAAAGGCCACACCATCATGAGCCCATGATTCAGCCTTTGTCTATCACGTTGCTTTTTGAAGAGGAATATCTGTACACCTCATGCACAAAAAATAAATGTGCATCCCCTATGTGAATAACAAAACCCATGGTCACCATGGATTCACGAGGTAAATAATAACTCAATGAGGTATGCATTTTTACACTCTACTATTTATAGTGGTTTAAGTTTTGGTGAATATGGAGAGTGCAATAGAAGGGCAATATGTGTTTCATGCACCGATGTGCATGGTTTGAAGAAATCCTAATACCTTGAGTGGTTGGTGGAACAATAATATCCCATGAATAAAGGGTTACAAGCATTCATGTTTGAAAAAATTGATACATATAAACATAAAGAAACACCCTAACCATGTTCAAGAGGAATAATGAAAAGAAATAATAGGAAAAGGGGAAGAGGATATATATGTGCTCAAAGAACCACAACTGTTAGGGTTATCACACAACAAGAGGAATCAAAGATTGCATGATTTCATTTATGCACATGCATATGTGAAATCACATAAAAAACCAAAAAAAGAGTGTGCATGTTTGTAAACAAAAATAATAAAGGGAATAAAGGATCAACCTAAATGTCTTATGCATGATCACATGCATTCATGAAAAAGAGATGAATTGACTCATATGATGCCATGTGACCCAAAAATCATTGGCTAAATAATCACATTGGTGTATGTCATTCTAGCCACGATGAGAGAAAATGTTTTAGTTTAGATGGTTGTTTCAATAGGAAGAGAAAGAAGAAGTCTAGTTATGTTTGTGTTTCACTAGAAAAGAAGATAAATAAAGAAGGGAGAATTTGTTTCCTACTGGTTTGCAAGTAATAAAGTGAAGATCACTAAAGAATACCAAGAGAAGAACCTAACTTTTCAAAAAGTAAGAAGAATATCTCCACGAGCAGTATAATGAACTAGTAAGGGTTCTTCAAGTTGAACTAGGTCATCACTAGTTCAGAAAGGGGATTATTTCCCTTTATCCTCCATATTGTTAGGGACCCACACTAGCCAGAGGACTGTTTCCCTAGCCAGCCCACTGTAACAGTTATCACATTATAATGGAGAATCCATACACTGTTCATTCCCATTCCTAGCAAGGACATAGCTTCTCTTATTTAGTTGTGAACCTTGTAAAAATATCGTGTTCATATTTTTACTTATTTCTATTATTACATGAGATAGGGAAAAGAGAATAAGAGAATCAAGATCCTAAGAGGTCAAGAGGTACATGGATAAAAAATTGGGAATGGATTCAAAAGTCCCCAACACATATTCAACCCCCTCTTTGTGTTAGGTATATCCCAAACTGGTCCTCTCACACCAATATCAAACTACATCATGGAAATCGATATCTTCATGTGAAACCATCAGATCAGTTGTTTTTTGGATTAGCCTAAAAACAAGTACGACTAACTCTAGCCAATCTTCCACCACCTGGGGATCTGGATCATTGTGGAACCTTAGTGGACTCTGGAATTGGATCTCACGGTGTGCACTATGATTTCATGCACATTTATATTTCATTTATGGTATAATCTATTTCTAAATAGGTGGAGTTTTTTCAACCTATCTACTAGAAGAGTGAATATCATTGGATGGCCCCTGAACTAAGCCCTCATCCCTCACTAGATCATCTATAAGAACCATAATTTGTATCTCCATCAGTTTTTTTCATGGAGGCATCTTGAAAATTTAATCATGATATACCATGGTCATATGAGAATATATATATATATGGATATGACTCAAGAAGGGAAATAAAAAGACCCAATACAATATTATGCATATTCTATTGATCCCGAAAATAAATAGTTCAATATTATATGTTGATAATAAGGTATTAGTATTCATGGAGAATGTATATATTAGTCTCTACACCAAAACTGGATTCCCTAGACTGAAATTGGCACACAAAACACATAGAAAAAATTTCCATAAATCACAACCAAATACTCATAAGTAGACAACTCCAAACTCTTTCATATTTAATGAACTACTCTGATAATAATATGGTATGTCCTGACCCAGTGGGGATTGAGCTGTAACTTCCCAAAGCCCATTTCCATAGGAATAGGGATGAAGATAGGCATCAAAAGGAATTACTAGTTTTGGAGTACTTTTCCTAAGTACCTATATGTACCCACCGAACCAACATAATGTAGAATTGAATATTAATAATAATAAAAGTTTCAACATCTAAAGAATAAACCATGAACGGAAAGCTGATAGAGAGTGCAGGATTCTGATAATGTAAAATAGAAATTATAAATGAAGAAACACACGCCCAACCATAAAGGTGTGCCAAAATGATGAAACTGAAAAATTAAATACTAATAGGGACCAACATAAAATTTCCAAGATTTAACCCCCATACACAGTCAAATACACAAGGTTTACCTATGGTCCTTTATAATATCCAATGAATTGTCTATCATCTTCGTAAGACATGAAACATGCGGGCATAGACAATTCATGGGTGAGTATATACATGAACATTTGGACACCCCAGAAGTTGAAGATGTAGTAATAAGAGACAAGATAGGAATAGACCACACGACCCATAGGAAGAGATTAACAAAATAAAACAACTTGGATATATATATATATAAATATATATGATAAATCAAATGAATCCTAAATAAGAGAGAGTGGGGATCTCCATCTAACATAGTAGCCTAATAATATAGATCAAACAATTTCAGTGGTCCATCAATAAGGCCCAAAATCCCTATTGTCTTATTGAAGAAATATCCAAGTCAAGACACACCTCACCAATGTACCTGACAATTGAGGGGCCTCTAGGGAGAGGACCCATGCCCTAGTAAAATAGGTGGGTTCCACATAATAGATATAGGACTCATAAATTTTTTTTTAGGAGGGTGTCACTTAATAGATATCAAGAGGATCCATCCCCTGTCCCGGTAAGTGTGTGCCACTATGATGATCAAGGACCCATGCCCTATCTAGTGTGAGCTTGGAACTCAATAGTTTATAAAGGATTCATTACTTGACACTAAATGAGGTATCAACTCTATTCATCTATATATAACTCACACCCCAACATCACATGATAGGTCCACTCTGGTAGTTGAGGACCAATACCATGATACCATATGGGGGTGCCACTCGGGTAACATATAGAGGATCCTTGCTCTTCCCAACAGGAGGGTTCCACTCTAGTAGTTGGTAGTGTACCCATGCCCTACCTATCATGAGGAAAAAAATATAGTGGTCGAGTAACCATAAGCTTATACCATATGAGCATGGAACTTGTATAGTTGATAGAGGACCCATGATATAACCAGTCAGATGGTGCCACATAATGATCTTCAGTTATCCTACTCGGACAATCCCAATGTCAACCATCACCTAAAGAAGAATCACACATAGAAAATCTAGCATTGTATCTCAAAATACACTAATAAGGCCACCATCATGTTGTGTATGGGAAAATTCAGGATAGTTTATTAATGAACCATAGTCTCATAAAAAAAATATGAGATGTAGGATTTTCCAAAAAAAGGATGTAGGGGTATTGGGCGTGTAAGGGGACTAACACAACATGGTCTCCCACACTACTTCAGGGGAATGTTCCTAACAGTACATAGATCACATCCCGTGTATACATACATTTCATGTAAGGGGACTACAAAACACGACTTAAGAACTTGTGGTCCTTCCAATGGTCTTTTCCATGTGTATGTATTCATGCTTGTGATTGTGTAGTGAGGTACATGATGTGTCCTCATACATGGGGTCTTACACATGTTCTACACCACATGAACTATTTTCTATGGGAAGTCAAAATGCTTGTGACCTAGTCACCTGGAATTTTATTATTATATTTTTCCCAAACCTGAGAGTTGTATCCATATGGATACTATAGGGCCTATTTTAATCCTAGTAAACTATCTGTTGTCATATTTTTTCAAGAAACACAGATCCATGCCTACACATTCTAGACCCATGAATTCCACTTCAAATTTCACCTCAGAGAAACCACAAAATGAACGAAAGAGCCTTCATTTATCATTTATGGCTGACAGTGGCTGGAAAATGAAATCTCGATTATTCCTCAAAGCTAGTATGTATAGTCGTTGTCCAAGATGCCTCCCATAACATCAATGGATCTCAAAAAAATAGTGGAAAAACCAAACCAAAGATACACCCAAAACCATCCCCAATTCATAATCCATTCATCTCACATGAATTCTCTATGAATCTGACCATTTGATTGAGGTCAATCCTTCCAGGAAATGTCGAATCATGACCCCATGATCTACCGAAAAATTACATGAAGAACATTGAAAGAATATAACATTAAATAGATGTGAAAAATAATTGCCCAATCATTATTGGATAATGAATATTGATTTGGATTTTTGGGCTATGAAACATTGCATGAATTGGATGGATAAATTTAAATTGATTCGTGGGATAACACAAAGAATAAACTTGAATGTAGATCAATGAATTAGTATGATCAAGGTAAATATTTTAATAAAATGAGGTATAATAAAAAAATGGAGTTGTCCTACATCATCATTGGATCATTTTTTAATTAATAATATTCTCACCAATGAATAATAAATGTCATTGTGTTCATTGTGCCTCAATTCACCCAGATGTTGATTATTGTTGCCATCTATCTCAATCCGCTACCAAGAGCTGTTATAACTCTACTCTCAAAAATCCTAGGGAAATAAAGATAAGCATGGAGATCCACCATAACATGTTTTATGTATAGTGAGTTAGTTTTTTAGGGTTTTAATGGTTTAATTAAATGAATTAATTAAATAATCTAGTGACTGCACCCTCTAATGACCATTTTATTTGAACTCCCCACACTGATAAATTTTATGTTTCTTATAGGGAACACCTCTTATTCTAGACTCAACCGGGGTATTATATTTTCATTTCTAGAGAATCGGTTTTTGAATTAACCTATTTTATTTAATATACCATATTTACATGATATAATTTTTTTTAATATTTTTAAAAAATTAATTCTGGGAACACTATGCCTCTGAATCACACACCATATAATTTTTTGGATCATCAAATATTACTAGAGACATTATAGAATATTATATGGTAAAAAATAAACTCTCTACAAATATAATGTTTCCAAAAATTTTAATCAAAAATAAATTCCCATATAAAAATTACAGACAACATATAAATAAAAATATGGTTAAGTATCATTGGGATCACAAACATTTATACCATATCTATCTGCTTCATTCTATCCCCACTATACCTTGACCATGCTCGCACCAAGAAACATAAAATCTGAAGCCCATATCTCACAAAATAATGCTGTCACAATTTATGATAATAAATATTTATTATTTATAAATCATAATCCAATGTTTCATAACAGAAAAAACGGATCAATACAGCCCACAACATCAAAATAGAAATGAAACATATATAGGTGGTCCATGACACACTCCCAACACCACTATGAAAAAAATATGTATGACCTGCGAACTGATTATCTTATAATTCCATTGAATTTAATAAAAATTTCCAAATATATATGGAAGATGATATACATAAGTAGTGTTAGTGTCTCAAAATATGAATTCATAACCCCTCAAAATCATTAATCCAATAAACATGAAAAACATGTCATTCGAGATGATTCCACCATTCTCTAGAAGAGTCATCATCATATCCCCTACTCGAAACATCACAAAATCAGAAGAAAACATGAAGAGTAATAATAAAAGGGGGATTGGGAAATAATATCATGATATCACCATGAAAAAAAATCCAAATCCATATATTATAAAATAGTAAGAGAGGGAGGAAAATGGGGGATGATCTAGCCAAAATGGCCCTCCCCCATAGTTATTATGCCTAAAATCAGTGATTAAGGGCCTAGAAAAATTAAGAATTCCCCTTTTAAAAACTATAAAATAATACCATTACATAATGACCTATGTGGAGATGAAACAATTATCCTATTATAGGGTTTAATTTTGGAATATGACCCACTTGGGTCTTGATAAAATGGCTGCTCTGAAGAACCCCACCCAAAACCCATGACCACCAATAAAGTTATGCCCTACGTCTCTAAGGAAGAATTCATCTGTCAATGGAAGTACCCTAAAATCCTGATTATATTATTGACCAATGACACTCCTCTACTTCATTGTGACATACCACCCAATAAAAAAACCTCATAGTGCAATGTCTAGGTTGATATGTAATCCTCCCCTATAAATACCTTTCATAAAGATATATTTTAGTTGTGACCCCACACTTTACTTGTGAGAAACCCCATAATTTAATTCATATAATATAGTTAGTCATTATTATATGGGATAAATTTACATTATAATTCCCACCTATTTATGTGTGAAGCACCACCTATAGAAAAAATTAAATTCAACTCCAAAACGACCCCAATAACATTCATCGGATGCCCTCAACATCCACTAAAACATCAAAAGACCTATTAATAAACGATTATAGGTTTCAAAAAAAATATAATCCATGTCCCAGTTATGTAATAATTACTATTATTGGACTCCAAATTAATGTTTCCCATTTTTTCAAGAACTTATAACGATGTGTGTGGTTATATGAATTATTTCGATATACGTTAAAGATAATTTATTTTAAACTACCTTCCACATTTAGGGGATGTGGTGTATTAAAACATCTTCATTTGTTAGATGATATTACTTCTATGAATTTCCACATTACACTTCTTATCAATTACTTTTTGAGAGCATATACTATTTTAGATATCCATTTTCAAAATTCCAATAGAAAAACATATATTTATCAAATCTATAAATTTGAATAATTTTTAAAAATTAATGATGTCATGGATTAATATATTATTAAAACTATCAATATAACATTATAGATCAATGAAATTTACCAAATACTACCCTTATAATCAAGTAATGTTATAATTGTAGGTTGAAATATATTCATCACCCTCCTATTTATCATAAGGAAATGTTTCTCCATGTGGATTCGTATTGTTTAATAGAAATATTTATCAAGGAATAATCTCTTAAAATAGAACCATTACAATGATTAAATATATTATTAATTTATAATATTCATTATTATGGTGAAATCTAAATTAAATTATCCTTAAAAATAAGACACAACTAGACCAATTTTATACTCTTCTATGAATCCTTTGACAAATTATATATTGTATAATGATGATATACATTGTTTAACTATAATTGGATCCATTGAACCATGAAATTATAGAGTCCATCAACAAATTAATTTCTCAATTAATGGTGGTCTATGTCATTGTGATGATTTATTCTTCATATAGTTATGATTTTGAAACAAAACAATAGTCATTTTTACTAATATATTAATTGAGGTTTTAATATTATCTGCTATGATGATTAGTTTAACATTCAGAATATAATTTTATTTAATTATATGTCCATATTTTTAATTCCTATTATTTTATATCAATAATCCTTATATAATAGAAAATTATAGAAATATATGATGATAAATTGAAGAAGAAATTTTTTATTATGAAATCCAATCCCTATATACTTAGGAAAAACCACTATAACAAAAGGTTTTCTCTTAACGTTTCATCCTAATTTCAAAAAATAACAAAAAACTAGTCTTTAACCGACTAATGTTCCCTAAAACCACTCTTTATGATTATTTGTTATAATCATAAAACATTCAATACATCTCTTAAATTTTTTATTAAAATTACTCCAAAAAATAATTATTTTTATTTTCTTAAGGACATATTATATAATATCTGATAAATATCACAATAAATATTATATTAAATAAATTCTGGATATAACTATGAACCCATAGTCTCCATATCCTCTAAAATATACTTATTTTCTATTTTATTTTGTAACAAAATAAAAGGGAGTGTTAATATTCTTTGTATGGGTAATTATAAGCTTTTGTAGATTAATAATGAAGATACTTCTTTAAATTATGAAATATTTTTAATAGAGAGATTGATATATAATGAAATAATGATACATAAAGAGTGGATAATACATGAATAAATCATTATAGAAATTGAAATCATGATACATTACTAAATCATGTAAATTAGAACAATGTAATCATATTGTCAAATGTCTCTCAGTGATATGAAATCCTTCCAGTATCATGGTATTATAGTGGTCCTAATAAAAGGAAACTTAAAAGGTCATATTATGATACTCACTCCATTACAAAATATTTGACGGACTCCGTAGAAACACTTTCTATTAATTCTATCATAATATAAAAATTCCATTTATAATGTACCATAATATCATCTCCTAAAAGGATACCTAACAATTATATAGTATCATATTCATGTAATTTATAATGTATCTCGATGATCAATTTGAAAATGAAACCCAACAATGCTACAGTAAAATAATCATGAAATTTACATATTTTCTATTGTCTAAACCACTAACAAATTTATTGTTGTTGTTTCTATCAGGGACCAATACAATGATAACTTGTCCAGTATAGATTATAAAAAATTAAATACAAACACCAACTATAAAATTAACATATAAATTTATCAAATATATCCACATTAAATAATAAACCATCAGTAAGGATGGTTGATCTATTTAATCCCTAGTTAATAGATGTCATTTTTTATAGGTGAATACACATCATTCATATTATGGATGTTTTAGGCATTAAAATGTTTAATATATAATAAAGTTAACCTCTACACCATGGTTCACCAAGGGTTTATATGAATTGATTTATGATATATAATTTATGTTTATCACTATAGAAAGAGAATACAATGTCATTATTTTTTCAAGGCATCGAATGATGATGAATAATACATATGATATTCACATGTAATTCCATAAAGACAGACTTACACAATAATTAATCTAGAATTACACTTTCGAAATATCTTCCCTCAACATTTATACATAGGGAAACATGATGATTTTAATAACAATATTTTTTAAAATGATAAAATTACATGGGAAATTGCTGGTATAAATCTAGTAAATCAATAATGATTGATAAGAAGGAAAGGAAAAGGAAGTGATTAATAAATAACATATATGTTATTTCAATTCCATGATAGAACATATTTCAAGGAACTTGGGAATAGAATATTAATTTTTAGGAGAATATTTACTTGGTAAGGACTCATAATAAAGGAAAAATGAGAAGAAATTGATAATATAAAATTTAAAATATATCTATAGGAATATAAGACACCATATTTATTATCATATAATGAAATAAAATTTTGGTTTAAAATGTTTAAAATAATATAATCTCAAAATGAAATTAATGAGAAATGAATATAAATATTTTAATTTCACATTCTATAGATTTTTAAAAGGCTATATAAAAGTAATTAGATTATATATCATGTATAAAATATAAAATACATGATCATTTAATAAAATTATTATCATGTAACAAAATGGATAATGATTTTAAAATAGGGTCAAAACAAAAATGTTCTTTTGGAAAGGTAATGTATACGAAAAGGTTTTCATTACATCCACATGGTAACGACTTCTAGAAAATGTGTGGTAGGTGTGAACGAATAGTATATCCTGATAAATACATCAATCATATGATAATATTTTATATGGTGATATATATTACCATTTGAAATGAAATTTTAAAGCATATTACAACAAAATAATCAAGATTTGAATATTAAAGAGATAATAAGAACCCATACATTACATATGTTTTTTATTTATCCAACAGTTAAAATGACTAAAATAATACTTTAACAGTGAGGGGGCTGTGGGATATTCTACATGAGATAAAAATTAAGATATAATTCATGACATTTATGTGAAAAAGTTTGAAGAGGAGGTATGTATTTTCTATGTTTCACCATATTAGTCGTATTTGACTATTTCAAACAAAAAATTAAAAAAATGCCCTGAGTTAACTAATATTGAATTCCTATTTCAATAAAATGTAACTCATTTCAAAAATTAAATATTCCACACACAGATATATATATATATATATATATATATTCAATCTAATAAAAAGTGAAGGTTAAACAAAAAACATCATATTGAGATAAAATACATTTTATAACTAAAATTATTTAGATATTAAAACCCCATTATCCGAACGTTACATAACCCCATATGAAAATATAGTAATACAATAGAGTATGATGTGAAATGGTGGTATATTCATGGGTTAGTTTGGTCAACATTGATCTAGTGGTGAATTAAACTAGATTGAACATGTGACACCAATGATTCTTATCACTCCTAAATCATTGATGTTAATTTTATATTTTTCCATGGAAAACCCGAATGAGTCTAATATATTCCCATATTTTGAAAAATGTTTTCCATATGAAATTTTCCTACTGGATTAATTGATTTACTTTAATTTCTAAATAAGGTTTCACAATCTATTTACATAATAATATATAATAATCCAAATATATTCATTATCAATGATTATGATTCTAAATATCCATAATTATCAATGTTTATATTTAATTCTTATAAAAACATTCCCTACTCAAATATTACATATTTAGAAACAAAATTTTTATCAAAATTTCCATCCCCTATTTTTTAGTATTTTACTTATATATTGAACTAGTTATAAATCCGTTTTTTATCATAGAATATGGGTAATGGGAAATTCCCATTTAATACGTAACTTTAATTTTTTATTGTCCATTAACAGATATACATGGACCATAAAATGTATATTTTTTGTTTTTATTACATTATTAATAATAATGAAATACTTTATATTTGTATTTATTGACTATTATAACATCACACCAAAAAATATTCATTTCGATCCACAAAATATAGTTACAATGTAACACCCCAGCTTCCACGGTACGCTTCTATTTCAGTAATGCAATAGATTGCATTGTACGCACGTTCGAGATTCTAACACACTGCGACCAATCAAAGTAGCCGTTATGAATAGTAGTACCTAATTTTTGAATTATATAAATTTATATTTCAAATGGACTTCATTTTTGGATTCGGAATATTGAAGTTAGCCTAAGTTGATTTTTTGGTATTCTTCTGAGAGCATCTAATTTTCGATGAATAGTGAAAAATACTTAAAATTTTTTTTTTATTCAAAATAATTTATAGTGATAAATTATACTATTGAGTGGTTTTAAAATATAATTAGAATAAAATTTTCCCATTTTATATAATGGTGGTCATTAGAACTAATTTCACTTTAAAAATGGAAATAAACAATTGTCAATCTTTTGATTGATATTGATTCTTAAAAACACGCTATTTGTTTTAACAACAAGAATTAATTATAAAATTAATTAATGAAACTTATATGTTTAGAATTTTTTAAAATATAAATTATTTTTGAATTCGGGATATCATGTATAGCTTTGGGTGAATTTTTGGTATTGTTCTGACAAACTTTAATTTTTGATGAATAGTGAAACCACTAAGTGGTAGTTAAAAAACTGATTTTTTCATTTAAATAAAATTTTACCGCTTCATTGAACTGAATTTCAAAAATCCTAAATACATGGTTGTCATTAGTAAGTAAAATGTGGTTTAATGGGATGAAAATTATTATTTTTGAAAAGTTACTTTTGAGTTTTATTAACCATGATTAGAGGTAACTAGGGTAATTTAAGTTAAAAATGGTATTATAAAAATATAAAAATATCTTGAAACATGTCCTACATTAATTTTATGAGTCATGTACGACCAAGAGAAACCATGTAACAATTTTTGGGACCCCATGGAGCCACTTGGGTAAGATAATGACATTAATACCTCTTATTTAAAATAAAAATAAAAAGTCACAAACATGTATTATTTTACTAAAACAATTCTTACAAGGGATTATTCAAGTTATAATTTTGACTATAAATATTCATTGGAAAGATAAAAATACTTCCTACATCATGGTAATTTTTTATAATTTATAGACGTTAAATAAATAAAATTATTTGTGACACCATGATGATGCAACGATTACCTCATTAATGAACGTTTTAAATAAAATGAAAAGATAGGGTAAAATCTAAGACATACACTTCTCAAAAACCTATTGGATGGGTTTATTTCAAACCCTTATCACCTTATCTTTGAAATATATCACTATGGGACCTTTATAATCCGAAATACATTTTATAATAAAATAATATTTTCAATCTTTTCAAAAGAGCCCATCCTCTCCTCTTATAAAAGACCCCCACCTCTACCACCTTATTCACACCATCAAATCCATTTGGGTTGGCCAAACTCTGAATCATTACCCTCTAAACATTCCTCCCTTAATCTTAAAAGCCTTACCTTAGGCAGAAGGCACTTCAAGAGTCCTTTTTGTTCAAACTAAGATGAGTTACCCGATTTAATGGTAATGTCTTCTCTTATGTCATTTTGTTTTATTTTGCTTCTCCAACCCCGTAAACTCTTTTTCATTAATTATTTTGTAACAAAAAAAGTATCTTAAATATACTTGGATGTTGTTATGATATGGATTTGATTTACACTTACACACACTCCCGTCTAATGGTTAAAGAACAAACTGTTTCTGTGGGTGGCGAATTACTGCCTCATGAAACGATGATTGTTCAATTTTATTTTAACACCTCTCATGGTGGCCATTACAATGTCACTATATTTATATATGATATTTATTATGTTTATGTTTTATTTATTCTTTTGTATTTCACATTTATGGAATACCTTTTTGTTTTCCATTATGGGTAAACGCGATAATTTCATTTTAGGAAGTGTGGACTACTACCCCCTCAATGTGATTTTAATCGTTAATACCTTATGTGGGATGTATAAAGGATGGAGATAATGATTTTATATATGATATTATACTATAATTATAATAAAACTAGGTATTATTATGTTTTCATTCCATTAAAGTATGAAATAGAAATGAAAGTAGCGTTCATGCGTACGTACGATTTACCATCTCCATGAACGGTGCATTTCATTTTGTTATCTCCAAATGTTATGTACTATTATAAGTACATATATATAATTGATATATACGATATATATTACATCTAAATGATGAATATCATTCTGGAATTATAATATATATATCTCTCATTTACATTTAATTCCATTAATATGTCAATGAAATGAAAGTAGCGTTCATGCATACGTACGGCTTACCGTCTCCATGAATGGTGCATTTCATTTCATACCTATAAATTTTATTTAATATTATAAATGAATGTATATACTGGATATATATGATATATATGATATCTATATCATGAATATAATTCTGCAGATAATGGATATTTTATCACCTGAACAACATGTAATTATAAGAAGTTTATTTTTGACACAAGTACCAAGGATCGACAGAATGACCATTATAAAATTAAATGATTACATAATGTTTATAACATGGTAATAAGTGATATAAAAGGAATAATGAACCTGAAAATTGTTCTTAAGAAAATATAAATTAACTATATTTTATTATTCAGGAGATTAAAGAAAGATTGAGTCAAGTCGGACATGAGGTAAGGGACTTCGTCTCAATCTCCTTTCATTGAGGCATATTTTGTCTTATACACAACATTATTTTATACGGTGTATAAACCCCTTTAACTTTTAATTTTATTCAAATGGAATCATTTTATATGAAGCGTTTTACTAAACGACAAAAGGAATGTTTTGTTTTACGTATGCAGCGACAACGACTTCTCCGTCGCCGTGAACATTATTTGAGTTTCGGCTTCCTCTACAAGCCATAACTTTTTTAAAAATTAAAAATAAATAACATGTTTCAATTTTCTTTTATTTTGGTATTGAAAATGGTATTGAAAATATTTTTATTATATCAATATGTTGTATTGATATCTTGTGACTGAAATTTGGAAATGTTATGTTTCCTTTATGCATGTTTTATGTGGTACGATTATGTTATGGTTCTTGGGAATTGTTTATGATATTTTTAACCTTTTCATATAAAGAATGAATTGGAATTATTAAGTGATGGGTGGAGCCTGCTATATCTCCTCGATGCATCAGTAGGTATCATGAGAAAAACTAGCGTCTTCACACAAGGCCTTGAAAAAAATCTTATTTGTAGTCAGGGAATAAGGCCATTACTATGTGGTTATTATAGTCTGGAATTATGCATTCCATCATTATGAAAGTGGTTATTGATATTGCATGTGAATATTTTACTAGTAGAATATTATTGTCAATAATTAAATGGAATTATCTTATTTTATTTTCTCCATGTTATTCCTATGTTCATGTTTAAAAGGATTTGGTTTTAGTTATACAATTGCCTTAAATGTTTATGCTTGTTTATGAAAGTTTCTGCTATATTGTTATCCTTACTGAGCATCTGAGCTCACCCCTTTCTATGTTTTATTTTTCCCAAGATGTGAAGAATTATATTATGATTGACCGGCTGGGATAGTCTAAGGGATAAGTGTGTTCAAAGGGGGAAAGATGTTGTTGTAGTTTTTATTTCATGATGTAATGTAAAACTTATGAATGTATCTTGTGTTTCAAGGCTACTAAACTAATCGGTCTTTAGAGACTTGATCTTTTGTGATCATGCCAATGTTATGTAATAATGCACCGACTCTAGGTAACTAGGTTCAGGGTGTTACAATTGGTATCAGAGGTAGTTTAGTACTCATCTTGGAACTATATTTAGGTAAACTCTGATCAGAGAACATAGCCCTAAGATAGTCTTTAAGGATTAGTATAGAAGAACATCCTATAATTTTTGGTAAAGTATATATTTTTTGTATTATCCGAGAAATAAATCCCTTCCTAGATATGAACAGGTAGAGGCGGCTCTGGAACAAATGTACCTATGAGTGAAAACTACGACAAAGAGTTTCTAGCTTGACCCTGGGTATCCTGGTACACAAAAACGGTCTTTGCTTCACTCTTGGTTACGACACTCCTGGGGGATATGCTTAGGATAATTCATGATTTAATTACAAACCATTATGAATGGTTTATGAGTATATACTTCCTCAAAGAAAACTTTTTTATGATTATGGATTATATCCATAAACTGTTCAACTTACGTTAATTATTTTAAAAGTTTGGAATTATTCATTGCAATTCATAAACTGACCTAGTTTATGCCATTGTATAGAAATGAACACAGTAGAAGAAATCTGAACTCAAGAAATACGTATGATCCAAAGAGTAAGAAGGATTATATCTTTCACAGTATTAATCCAACATTTATAAGGGAAATAGTCCCCCATGTATTCTCAACATATGAAGAAATAGTATCATGTGTTAATAAGATATGTAAAGAATTCTCGGAGTCCTATGGCTTTGAAGGGAAGAAAGATAAGAAAAGGATGGAAGAGAAGAAGATGGATAAATGGAAGAGGGAAAAGAAGAGTTTTCGAATACGAGAAAACTGTGGGAAGAAACACCTTGGAACATTCCTACAGGGTATGGGAGTTTGTTATAAGTGTGGAGAAAAAGGACACAAAGTGCATGACTGCAAGGGTAAGAAAAAAGTTTCAAATGTACAATGCTTCATCTTCATGGAGTTGGGACACTAAATAAACCAATGTCTAAATCATCAGAGTATGCCCCAAATGATGCTATTGGATAATAATCATGTTATGATACTAACACAAATTATGAGGAATGATTAGAGTTCTTATGTTGTTATTAAAGGATTATGTCATTTGAGTGTTGTATCAACGATGTGTTGGTTATAATAATTATGTAGTATATAAGGATTGTACAACAATACTATTTAATTAAGGATTTGAGATTGTGTGGATCCAAGAAAAGTGACTCAATGGAAGGTTAATTTTTTTGAAAATATTTAGTTGAGAGAACGATAAACCATAATATGGTTCTGATACCGAGATAGTGATATTGGAATAATACATGATTGATTTGGATAAATTATATTGGAAATTATTGACTTCCTTGAAACTGATTAATGATTTGTATACATTTTTGAATAGAAGGAGTATATCTATTATTATATAAGGAATAAGGGATCATGAATGTAATCAATAAGGATTTATGGTAATTTAGAATGTTGCAGTGTTTTAAAAAAATACATGATGAAGGTGTTCACATGTTATTACACGGAAAAAAGGATCTTTATTGTGTTTACCTTCCTTATAAAATTTGGACTATGAGTTTGGGTAGAGGTATTTTGGATAACTATAATGTTTGGAATGGATTAAGCTGAAATTTTAATAGTATTATTTAAGGTTAAAACAATTATTATGATTATTTTTTTTAGGAAAAGGACAACCTGTAGGTCGGACGATAACCTGTCACGTCGGACAAAGCTGTAGGAATCGAACCCACAACCATAGTGTGATAGGCCCTTATTACCAACCACTAGCCTACAGAAAGTCCCTGGTTATAACAAAATATTTTTCTTCATGGCATGTGTTAATATTTGGAACCTTATATGATTAGGGGAAAATATAATATTTTTGTGTTCTATTTTCTTTTTGAGTGAAAGATGAGTTGTGGTATAAATTAGTTGAAGGATGAAATTCTACTTGTCAAGTATATATATATATATATATTTATATATATATATATATATCTTATTCTATGAAGAAATTAATTCCTAACCTTTAGGGAAGGGATATTAAAACAAAAAATGTGTTATCCTAATACCTTATGTTTTGTTGAACTGATGATATTTTCATCATAGATTGATGGATTTTAAGACCTCAATTTTACACTTGTTTTTGATTGATGACCTGAATCACTCCCTATAAATATTTACATTTTCCTCTAATTATGTGTCTAAAATTTCCACCAATGTTCTCCTATTTGAACCCCTAATTTTGTGGTGACTTCCTCATTTCCCTTTCCCTTTTATTAAAACTAAATTTTATTAACCCTATATCCGATATGGGTTTTCCACAAAGGTATTTTCTCTTTTCCACCTTTTATTTTCGAAGAAAAATTTAAAATTACAAGGAAGCAATTTATTGAAGTAGGGGAGAATGTAACACCCCAAGATTCCAAGGTACGCTTCTCTTTCAATAATGAAATAGCTTGCATTGTACGCAAATTCGAGATTCTAACACACCGCGTCCATTCAAAGTAGACGTTATGAATAGTAATACCCAATTTTTTAATTATGTAAATTTTATATTTTAAATGGAATTCATTTTTGGATTCAGAATATCAAAATTAGACTAAGTTTAATTTTTGGTATTCTTCTGAGAACATCGAATTTTCAATGAATAGTGAAAAATACTTAAAAACAACATTTTTAATCAAAATAATTTATAGTGATAAACTATACTATTGAGTGGTTTTAAAATAGAATTAGAATATACTTTTACCATTATATTTAATGGTGGTCATTAGAATTAATTTCACTTTGAAATTTGACATAAACAATTGCCAATCTTTTGATTGATATTGATTCTTAAAAACATGCTATTTGTTTTAACAATGGGAATTAATTATA
This sequence comes from Viscum album, assembly GCA_963277665.1. NCBI lineage: Eukaryota > Viridiplantae > Streptophyta > Magnoliopsida > Santalales > Viscaceae > Viscum > Viscum album. The sequence goes on along the minus strand of OY728141.1, from coordinate 929,215,050 downwards.
AAATTAATTAATGAAACTTATATGTTTTTAATTTTGTAAAATTTGCATCATTTTTTAATTCGGAATATCAATTATAGCTTTGGGTGAATTTTTGGTATGGTTATGAAAAACTTCAATTTTTGATGAATAGTGAAACCAATAAGTGGTAGTTAGAAAAACTGATTTTTCATTTAAATGAAACTTTCCCGATTCTATGAATTGAATTTCAAAACTCTGACATACATGGTTGTCATTAGTTAGTAAACTGTGGTTCAGTGGGATGAAAATAATTTTTGGTGAATAGTAACTTTTGAGTTCTATTAACCGCGATTAGAGGTAATTAGAGAAATTTAAGGTAAAAATGATATAATAAAAATATAAAAATATCTTAACACATGTCCTACTCTTATTGGATGAGTCATGGCTGACCATAAAAACCCATGAGACTATTTTTGGGACCCCAGGGAGCCACTTGGGTAAGATAATGGCATTAATACCTTTTATTTAAAGTAAAAATAAAAATGTCACAAACATGTATTGTTTTACTAAAATAATGTTTAAAAGGGGTTATATAAGTTATCTTTTTGACTATAAATATTTATTGGAAATATAAAAAGATTTTCTATATCATGGTAATTTTCCATAATTTATAGACGTTAAATAAATAAATTTATTTATGAATACATGATGATGTAGTGATTACCTCATTAATGAACAATTTAAATAAAATCAAAATATAAGGTAAAATCTAAGTCTTAAACCTGTCAAAAACCTATTGTATGGTTGGATTTAGAACCCTTATCACCTTATATTATAAATATATCATTGTGGGACATTTATAATCTGAAAACCATTTTATAAAAAAATAATATTTTCAATCTTTGCAAAAGATCCCATCCTCTCCTCTTATAAAAGGCCCCCACCTCTACCACCTTATTCACACCATCAAAGCCATTTGGCTCAGCCATCCTCTACCCAAATACCCTCTCAAATATCCTACCTTTATCATAGAATCCTTACCTTAGGCAAAAGTCACACTAATAGTTTTTTTGCTTCACACCAAGAGGAGTTACCCGATTTAAAGGTAATGTCTTCTCCTTTGTCCTTTTGTTTTATTTTGCTTCTCCAACCCCCTGAAATCTTTTTATATAATTATATTTAAACAACACCAGTATCATAAATATACTAGTATTTTGTTATAAGATTTATTTGATTTAAACTTACCCACACTCCCGTCTAATGGTTATAGAACATAATGTTTCTGTGGGTTGCGAATTACTGCCTCATGAAACGATGATTGTTCAATATTCTTTTAACACCTCTCATGGTGGCCATTAAGATGTCACTATATTTATATTTGATATATATTATGTTTATGTTTTCTGTATGCTTCTGTATTTTTCATTTATGGAATACCTTTATGGTTTCCATTATGGGTAAACGAAATAATTTCATTTTAGGAAGTGCGGACTACCGCCCCCTCAATGTGATTTGAATCGTTAATGCCTTATGTGGGACATATAAAGGATGGAGATAATGATGTTATATATAAGCTATTATACTATAATTATAATATACCTATGTATCATTATGTTTTCATTCCATTAAAGTATGAAATTGAAATGAAAGTAGCGTTCATGCGTACGTACTGCTTACCGTCTCCATGAACGGTGCATTTCATTTCTTATCTCCAAATGTTATGTACTATTATAAGTACAAATATATAATGGATATATATGATATATATTACATATAAATGATTAATATCATTGTGTAATTATAATATATATATCTCTCATTTAGTTTTAATTCCATTAATATGACAACGAAATTAAGGTAGTGTTCATGTGTATGTATGACTTACCGTCTCTATGAATGGTGCATTTAATTTCATACCTATAAATATTATGTAATATAAAATGCATGTATATACTGGATATATATGATATATATGATATCTAAATCATGAATATAATTCTGGAGATAATGGATATTTTATCACATGAACAACTTGTAATTATAAGATGTTTATTTTTGACACAAGTACCAAGGATCGACAAAAGGACCGTTATTAAATTAAATGATTACATAATGTTTATAACATGTTAATAAGTGATATAAAAGGAATAATGAACTTGAAAAAGGTTCTTAAGAAAATATAAATTAAATATAGTTTATTATTCAGGAGATTAAAGAACGATCGAGTCAAGTGGGACACGAGGTAAGGGACTTCTTCTCAATATCCTTTCATTGAGGAATATTTTGTTTTATACACAACTTTATTTAATACGGTGTATAAAACCCTTTCAGTTTGACTTTTATTCATAAGGAATCTTTTTATATGAATTGTTTTACTAAATGAAAAAAGGAATGTTTTGTTTTACGTAAGCGGTGACAATGACTTCTCCACCGTCGCGACCATTATTTGAGTTTCGGCTTCCTCTACAATCCCTAACATTTTTTAGATGAAAAATATATTCCATGTTTCACTTTTCTTTTAGTTTGGTATTGAAAATGGTTTTGAATATTTTTTGATTATATCAGTATGTTGTATTGATATCCTGTGATTTAAATTTAGAAATGTAATCTTTCCTTTATGCATGTTTTACGTGATACGATTATGTTTTGGATCTTGGGCATTGTTTATGATATGTTTAAATCTTTTCATATAAGGAATGAATTAAACATATTAAGTGATGTGTGGATCCCGGTATAGCTCCTCGATTTATTGGTAGGTATCATGAGAAAAACTACTGTCTTGGCACAAGTCCTTGACAAAAATCTTATTTGTAGTCCTGGTACAGGGCCTTGACTATGTGGTTATGATAGTCTGGAATTATGCATTCCATCCTTATGAAAGTGGTTATTGATATTGCATGTCAATATTCGACTAGTAAACTATCCATGTGAATAAGTAAATGGAATTATTTCATTTTATTTTTACCATGTTATTATGATGTTCAAGTTTAAATGGATTTGGTTTTAGTTATACAATTGCCTTAAATGTTTATGCTTGTTTATGAATGTTTCTGCTATATTGTTGTCCTTAATGAGCACCTGAGCTCACCCCTTTCTATGTTTTATTTTTCCCAGGATGTGAGGAAGTATATTATGATTGACCTACATGGATAGTCTAAGGAATAAGTGTATTCAAATGGGACAAGATTTTGTTTTAGTTTTTATTTTATGATGTAATGTAAAACTTATGAATGTATATAGTGATTCATGGCTACTAAACTAATAGGACTTTCGAGACTTGATCTTCTATGATCATGCCAATTTTATGTAATAATGCACCGACTCTAGATAACTAGGGTCGGGGAGTTACATACATAATGATAAATTATTATGTATATTTTTTCCCTTTATTATATTAATTCATTACTTAAATTTAATTTCCACAAGCATGTTTCCCTTAATAGCACATGTTTTTTAAAATGAAAATTACCTACATAGAAAAATAATTTTACTAGTTCATTTGTTGTGTTTTCCAACATTACCCATGAATTTTAACTAAAATACATCTTATTTACAATATTAATTAAAAATAATAACACAAATGATGTTAAGAAATAATTTCTAATATATCGTACTATAATTTATATAAACAAAATACAAATTTTTATAGTAGTGAATCATAATAAACCTGAAAAATTCCCCACTAAAGAATCAATTTAATCCTATTATTATGGATTAGAAATTACTATTCTAAATATTATAAAATATTAATAATATAATTTCACCAATCCCCTCTTTAATACAGATCATTTCATAATTATTTCAATAATTACAACACACAAACACATCTTTGAATAAAAAACATCCCAAAAAAAATGTAAAAATGTATTACTTAATCATGGAAGTAGTTTTCAATAATAATAAACTTTCTTGAAATTATTAAATAGAAAATTGTGTATACACTATATACAATGACATTGATGAATATTGATTGAAGATAAAATCCACATACCTATCAAACGTAGAAAAGTTTTCTCAATGAAAAAATCATCAACTCCTATTTGAATAGAAGGATATCATCGAACTAGAATAAAGAAATTTTTATTTAGAATATGTCAATTACTAATCCACATAACATTAAAAAATTATATGATACCAAAATATATTATCAAGTTATATCTAACACCACCAATGGGTCCCAATTACATGTTGAAAGCAAGAAGAAATCATTTATTGATTTTATAGTATGTAAGGGCTCATGGTGAATAAGGCCTATAAGAAATCACCCCTAGAATGAGAAATGAGAATAAAAAAAATCCAATATCTATCTTAAAATCCCAACACTCTATTGAGTTCCTATCTATGGCCACAAAGTACCTTGTCGATATTCCAAGGCACTCCCACCCCTTTGGATACTACTCGGTACTTAGTACCCCATACCGAGTAGTCGGTTGTACCCAATGGGCTAATTATATCACCCTGCACCACATAAACCCATAGTCATCATCTAATTTCATTAGAACAACCCAAATAATATAAAATTTATCTAAAAATAAAAATAAATACCTTAAAAATAAATTAATGACATTAAAAAAAGATTGGGGTCATTATAAACATCCCACTATGGAGATTATCTTCCTCAAGAAGCACCATCATGAATTTCCAAGGAATAGATCCCTCTATTGGGACCTCATTTTTCGTTATTGTTCCCTGTTCTAATATTTTAAATGTATATACTTCATGAAAGACATAAAATTTTTAGAAATATCCCCTATAACCAATTCTCACTATGATCAGTAAAACAAACTGGACTCTATATAAGAGAAGAAACCAACACTAGATCTACATAATTACACTAATGTATATGATATGGAACTATTTGTAATTTCAATACCTATAAAAACTAATAGATACCATACATAACATGATAATTTAGAAAAAAATCCATTTTTAATTTGACTTCATTATTCCAATCAAAAATTTTAATGTTTCATCAACCATATAGAAAACATCCCTTTCTTGACAATTCTCAGATTTCCTAATCATAGCGAGACATGAATAATGACACTGAATATAATATCAATCTAATGAGGGATATTAATATGTTAATCATAATATTTTTTTCATAATAAAAACATATAAAAATATTCCTAGTGATCATCATATGGTCATTAGTATCATACATTAATAAAATCCCAAAGAAATCCTTATCACTAACTTCTAATTTCGTATAAGGGTGGTTGAAAATGCCTCCCATATAGTGCATTAAATAGAGACTTACGAACTAAGTATTGGTTGGTATTATAATAAAATAAACTCTATCAAATAATTATAATAATCCCACAAACCTCAATGATTTACAATATTTAGATGAATCACATCCTCTCAAATCTAAATATCATGTTAAAATTTTTCATATATCTATGGATTCTATGTTTTAACAAATCTCACATAATTACCCAAACCCTTTTAAAATCCCTTCTAAAATTGTGATGTGAATATTTTATAATGATTTCTGACAATTATATTGGGTATATTTTGAATACTAACCACTTATTAGACATGTGTTATTCCAAGACGCTCAACTTCTTAAGTATCAATTATAAAGATAAAATGAATAACTTTATATTTACAGATCATTAATGATTGAAATAAAATTATTTCCCTTATTTTACTTTTTATAATATTTTCAATAAATTCATAGTAGCATCATCCAATTTTCAATCTATAATTGATAATATCTAGGCATTTTCTAGAATCCATGATCATTTATATTTTACCCATTGATTAGTGAAAAATCTTATAACTAAAATATTCATGTCAAGTTTCATTCCATACCACGAAAAGTGTCGCAAAAAACAATGGTATATTTTGGTTGACCCAGGATAAACCACAAATTAAAAAATATTAAAATTAAAAATAAAATATTTTTATTGACCCATAGTAAAATAAATATAACAATGAGAATATAAAATTTCATGAAAAATAAGCAACCAATTAGGTATGTAATCAACACCATAAAATAATTTATTAACAGAAAAGCATTGATAATATGAACTATATCATTCTTTCCCTTTCCCCATTAGTGATGTGGTGATGCAAAAGGAACAAAACCCCAAGGAAAATGATCTACATATACATTGAGAAAAATCTTCATGAAAAGAAACATGAACATCCACAATTATTGCAACACCAAAAAAAATACACAAAATATTTTCTACTTAAAGATTATATAAAAAAATTCCCTTCTATCGATGTGTATATTATCAAAAAATAAAATAATTGAAGATATCCAGCCCATTTTCATGGTCATAGATTTAAATCCAATTGAGAATATATATAATTATTCATTTTTTTGTCAATAAGAACAAAAAAATCACATTAAACATATAATATGACAAAATTTTAAGTTCTTCAACACTAATGAAAAACCTAAGATGATGAAAAAAGTATTCTACAGTATGGACTCATCTCTCACTATATAATAGTTATATCCTGATCCGAGATCAATCTTTAAGAACAGTGGATACCTTCTTAGATGGTTGGAAATTAATCTACCCACAATAATGGATATTTATTTTTAATAGTAACCTATTTTAATCACAAAAAATATTGAGATATTCAAATTGTATAATCAACCTTTTTAGAAAGAAGAAGTTGTTCACCCCACATGGACACACACAACAAGACAAATCATTTGGATTCATCATTTTACAACCTAGTCTATAAGTAACTAAACATATTTGGATACATACTGTAAGGATTTATAGAGATAATGTATGAACTATGTACCAATTAAATAATAATCACCACATTCATCTCTTGAAGAAATTATATAAAATATTAAAGGAATAAATCTTGATACTAATAAACAACAAAAGGTAATGAAAAATGCAATAATCCTCACCAAAAATAAAATATATCTTTTATAATTGGGATTTAATTTTCTTCATCTACCCAAAATCACAAAAAACTAGTTTGAAATGGAAATCCAATGATACATTAAATAATTATGATTCAACAGAATACTGAAGAAATTCCATGAATCTCTTGCAGAAATCAATAAAATCCTAAAAATGAGAGTACAAGTCCATTCTGACAATCCAATAAAATCCTTTCATATCTAATGTAAATAATTCAAAACAAAATTCAATGACCATTTATTTAAATGTAATAAGTTGGGAATATTTTGATATGGTTATATATTCTTTCAAATAGGGAATTTATTGATATAACTCCAGGATAAAATTAAAAATTAAATAGACAAAACAAATAAAATGTGATGATAAAAAAATGATAAAATTAAAATAAAAAACACAGAAACCAATGAATTTATAACCATCATCATACCGGTAAATAGGGAAAATACACTTAGAAGGATCCACTTAAGAATTCTCATTAATTAGAAACTAACATGAACATATTCTATGACCCATCCCATATGTCCCCTCACATCAAATTATAGTTTCTACACACTGATACTTTCCTTGAAAACCTCTACCACCTCCATAACTAGACCTTACATTAGATAATAGTGGCTCTGTCACTATGGGGTTCATTTTATTATATGGACCAAGAAACTCCATGGGTGTATGCACAAGAGAAATTATTATCAAGCTCGGTCATTGCGGTCATTACAATATCAAAATTAAGGAGGTTGAATCCAATTTAGTGGTTCTATTCCAGTTTCTCCATGGAATGGAAGAACCTCCTTGGGATTTGATATACCTTATCAGAAGTTTAAAATTAAAAATCCATTCAAGAAACCATGTGGAATACTACTGTATGGAAGGGAACTTTGAAGTAGATTCTCTTGCCAGATGTAAATTATTTGATGAGGAGCTAATTGTGTACACCATCATTGGATCCCTTCCTGATGACTGTAAGGATATCATTCAGGGTGATTCCCTAGATCTTAATCACTTTTGGCCACCCTGAACCTGCTCTCTTCTTTGTCTTGTAAGGTTATTTTTTTTGTACAACATCCCTTTAATAAAAAATCAATTTTCAGTTAAATATGTATATTTCTCTATAATCGATAACTATCTCATTCATGATGTTTCTAAAGGGAGATTGAATATTAACCTCCACTAGTCAATGATCCTTTCCAACCAAACTACAAGAGATTCACCAGCATTCTATAAGAGTGAAAATATTTTGGACCACTATGATAAATAGATCATACCTAACTTCATTTTATAGACTAGTATAGCTATAACATCTACCAACAGCTAGAATAAAGAGAGGAAAAGGTCATACATTAGCATCCTTCCCTTATTCCATCACTATAATAATAATCATTATTAGTTTTCTCATGGAAACCGGATCATCCTTCTAGGGATAAAATAATATTATCTTCCTAAATTTCATCCTCTTATATGGGATAATTTTCTATCACTTTCATAAAATTAAAAAAATATAAGAGAATAAACATTATACAAATTCCAAAATATAATTTACGCTCAAATCGATTGAATTTAAAGTCTCATCGCCTCCCTAGGGTAGAGTAGAGAGTATAAATTCTATATACATGGATGTAGAATCAAGAAGAGATATATTACCCTACACTAACTATATAAACTATTTGTAACTATCTATTCGCAGTGATTGTAGATAAAAAAATAAGAGCACATGGAAGGACTTCCAAAATGTTCCTTTGATCCTCCTTTCTATGACAAATATATCCCATAAATGATGAAATATTTCTTCATTCATATATTTAAATTCATTGAAACACCCTATATTTTTACTATTAAATTATATTTAGTGAATTAAATAACCATTATTACATTAAATGACAAACTAAAATGAATAATGGATTTTTTTATCAATATAAAACATTACAATTTAAGAATCAAATACATTTATGAAAATTAATGAAAATTATTTTAATTTTTTAAAAACAAATGATACAAATAAAAATTAAATACCACAAGATTGAAATATTATATATCATGATAATTCTAATAATTATACCATTTATGATAAATACGTAATGAATACATCAAATTCTGAATATAAAAAACATTTTTATAAGGTAAATGATTGAATTAGATGAATGATTTTTATTATGTTTGTGATGTTTTATATATATATGTGTGTGTGTGTGTGTGTAATATGACTGTTACATAAATGACCATTGTTATATGGTTGTCAGGATTATATGGATATATGGATTATATGTGAAGTAATAACATTATTGATCATTAATGTTACTGATGAGATAAATTATATGTTTATTACATGTATTATTTATTCAAAATTTAATTGTTGTAACATAGTTATTGGATTGATGGTTATAATAGTTGTAACCCCCTTATCAAATCTATATACAATGGAGAAGTAATGAAATTTTGTAATGCATGTACTCCTTATCAGGATAATTTTATGAGCATGAAATGAGGTATAATTATTACAATTTCCCTTAGACTAAACCTAGGATGAACTTCAATAAGTGCCACATGAGGAAAATAATCCACAGGAAAAGATCTAGCTCATTGAAATCATTTTGGGATCCACACTATCTAAATAGGCATATGTGACCACTAATTTTTTATATCTCAACATTGGTTATTACTCATAGGACTTGATGATAATTTAAGTATAATTTATGAATATATTAACATGAAACTATTTATTTAATAAATTATTTATTAAATATATATATATATTCATTTTTATCTATATTTCTATATAATTGTAATTTTTATAAAATTTACTTCTAATGAATGAATTTAATTCAAAGAGAAATTTGGTTTTAATAATAATTTATTGATAAAATTAAATTAAGTTTTACTAAATAAATAATAAATTTAAAATAAATTGGAAAAGGCATTTAATGTTAAAAATAGTGTTTTTCAAAGAATATTTTTATTTAGGTGTAATTTTTTTAATTTAATATCTATATTTAATAATAAAAAATTATTCTGATTAAATATATATTTAATATATAAAAAATTAATTAAATGTCATCTAATTTTAATTATTTTTCAAGAATACAAATAAATTTCTTTTTATGCTTAAAAATAAATATTTCTAAAATTAGTTCTTAATGAATTATATGATATTATAATAAAATTAATTTTCATCTGTTTTACATATATAATAAATTATAAAGTCTTAATATTTTGGATCACCATGTCCATGTTAGGTAATTAGGTCGAATTCATTTTTATCCAAAAACTTATATACTGAGGTAAAACAATTTCCTTGATAATGTTAAAATGATTTTAAAGGGTTATATTGATGGGTAAATACAAAAAAATTTCTAACATTATATATAAATTTTTTATATTTGGGGATTCAAAATTTTTAAAAATTATATTTATCCATATATTCTATTTCCATTTGAAATGACATTTCTTAGAATCTAAAAAAATTTATTTGAATAAATTACAATGATACTCATCTATAAAAGGACTCCCCCTATAACTTCAAATAAACACACCATACCTTTAGTTTTATATTAAATTACATTATATGTTATCTCTAAAATAATAAAATTTAATATTTTTAACTTTTATTCCCAAAATCAATCCATAATACCTTATTTACTAGCGGATCAATCAGAGAATATTTAACCTTTCAACATAACTCTTCACATACCCATAGACACTTTGATTTACTATTTTCATCCACCTAATTTTAAATACTAATTTCCACAATAATAACATGTTTTGGGGATAATTTATATTCTATAATGTACATATTATAGATATAATTTAACATGTTTTCATTCATTATAAAATGTTTTTATGGTTGGTTCTACTATAGAAATCAATAATTTTACATAATTTATATTTCGAAATATATATAAAAATTAGAAAATAGTAATATATTTCAATAATAATGAATTTACTGTTTTTTCATATTTTTTTAATTAGAGTATATATAAAATTATATTCATTAACAAAATCAATTATTTCTTATTGAATCAAAATTTATAGAAGAAATTCTAAACACTCTTTACATGTTGCATCAATAACATCCATTAAAACCCTTTGACATAAAAACTATATAAAAAATTTATATAATATCTCTGAATTTTTTTTGGTGATGAACACATGATGAAGGGGAATGAATCAAAACTATCATAATAAAGCCAGCATAGAATAAATGGGAAAATTAACACCCGAATATTAATTTTAAAAAATAATGATTAATAAATGGGAAATTTCATATTATAAATAAATGGTATCAGGTAAATTAAATATTATTAATTTTACAATGTATATTATTATTAAACACAATTGGATTATAAAATAGGATAAATGAATCTTGACCAAGATAGAATCGATGGTATGGGATTCTCTTGAAACGATCACATATTCATTTAGTCATACTATTATTTCATTAACTATGATCTGTAATGATTGATACATTATTCGCCTTACATATCAAATATTTTATTTTATCTTTTTTATTGTTTAATTTCATTTTCATATTTATATATTCATATTTGATTAATTTGTTTCTTCCATAAAATATTTCATTGTTAAGAATAATTTATATCCACTGTATTGGATATTTTTCAACCTTCTCCATTGTCTTTATTACACATAAAAATTATTTTATTATTTTAGCAGAGAAAATTTTATTTATTTATAATCCATTATTATTTCAATTTATCTCTATTTATAAGTCACTATTATTTAACTTTTATTGATGTTCATGACCTGAAAATGTTTTAGAAGTATTAAAATGTATTTATTTTAACATTTGAATATATTTTATCTTCCACTCAAAATTTATTCTTATTTAACACTATTTCATTTAATGATTTTATTATTGGTAATTTAAAAAAATATTGTTTAAAAATTCTTCTTATAAAACATTGAATAATTATTTCAATAGAAACTTATAACTTCATTTTTACATCATTTTTCCAATGTTTTATGAAAATTCATTCTATGATATCATGTACATTTTACTCTATATCTATAAAAAATTAATATTCATTAGAAATATGTTTCATGTGTCACCCAAAAAAAATTGTTGTTTGGTTTGTTATGAGTTATTGAATTTTTTAAATAATCTAATATAACTCTTTGGTTCTTCTTATACAATAAATTTTAAAATATTTTAAAAAAGATTTCCTTTTCGTAGGTTATAGAATATCTAATGAATGATGGACTTATTTTGCTTCAAATATAAATGGTTTTTTAGTATATGATGGGTGGGTTTGATATATCCCTCTAATGAATTTTTTGATTCTTTATATATCATAATATTGTTATAATAGGATAGTTTTGTTTCTCGATTCACTATAGGATACAAATAGGGATATCTAATGTACTTTGTTATAAAGCGTAATAAGTGATTCCCTATCCACTATGTTAAAATAGTATTTCTTGTTAACATTGATATATGTTAATATTTCTATTCCTATTTTTGTACCATATTGATATGTCATGTTTGAATGATTTATGATTATTTCCATATGTTATTATGGCATGATATATAAATATAATGATTTTATAATGATATTTTTTTGTTACATATTTCATATGATATGATCCATGCTGTTATATCTTTCCTTATAATAAAAAATTAAGAACCCCTGAACTTTCTAATCAAGTATTTCACTGTCTTCCCTTTTTAGTCATTCTGTTTTGATCTAATCCTCTATGACTTAGTGATATGGTTTTCCCTTACCAATCAATTTAGATGAGTCATTAGTATGTTTAAAAATTCCGATGAGAATTATTACCAATGATATTTTGAGAAAAATATGATGTTTGTCAAAAAAATTGAGCGTTGTTTATGAATACTATTTACTACGATGTTTTCTAGCTAATCTCAAATGACACTAATCCTTTAGGGTTTAAGGGAATATTTATTTTTGGGTTGGAACACATAAATTTTGTAGAATTATTTATAATATATATATTTTATGTTGAGTTCACCCTCCTTGTTATTAGAGTAGGGATTATTTATTTTTTGAGATTAGTTTAATATTTATAATATAAATAAACATAATGAAACTGAGGTTCAACCAAAATTATCATAATAAGGTGTCAAAAGGAAAGAACTCATAGTTTTAGTTTTTCATATGCATATTATTGTTTACTATGGATTTATTAATATATTATTTTTTATTACTCAGATTCATAGTTTCTGGATTTTGAAAATGGTTTGAACCTGGAACCACATTAAAAATGACTATGATGTACAATGTGGTGACTATATTCATTAATAACCAAATGAGATGGTAATGTTATATAAATGTTCAAGGATATTATATTTAACTTTATGATTAATAACATAATTCATATCAATGAACTCAATATTTCAAAGTAGGATTAACATTATATCATATTCCTTACATGCCAAGAACCACAAACCATTAAGGGATATTCTAATACCCTAATCAGTGAGAAATTGTATATATGATGGTAAATACAATAGTACAAAAAACATTTTTTACATCGTCATTTTTTACATCGGTTATATATAATCGACGTGAATGTAACATCCCAAGTAAGTAATGAATAATAGATATTTTTATCTATGTCTATTAATGATTAAGATAGTGTTATATAGGCTTAAAATGAAAATAAATACAATCTTATGCATGGAATACACTAATATTCTTAAAAGATTGTTTTACTGCCTTTTTATGGCAAACCATTTTTGAATCTATCTTTTGACAATTTTATAAACTATGTTTGTCAAAATAAACTTATTCTTTATGATTGGGACATCAAAATTTACCTTGTGTGAATTTTTGGTATTTTTCTGACAATGTTCATTTTTTAATGAATAGTGAAAAATACAACATTTTACATCAAAACTGCATTTTAATCTAATTTATTTATATGATTAGATTATGTTTGGAATTGGTTTTGAAGTGACATTAGAATATATTTTTACCATTTTATCCAATGGTGGTCATTGGAATCAATTTCACTTTGAAATTAGACTTAATCTAGTGTCAATCTTTTGATACTTATTGTTTTGTAAAAACACGCTATTTTCTCTGGCAGCGGGAATTAATTATTAAATTAATTAATGTGACTTATATGATTTGAATTTTGTAAAATAGACTTCATTTTTGAATTCGGAATATCAAATATATCTTAGGGTGATTTTTTGGTAATTTTCTGAAAAACTTCAATTTTTGATGAATAGTGAAACTACTAAGTGATAATCAAGCAAACTGATTTTTCAGTTAAATAAAAGTTTACCACTAATGTGTATTGAATTTTTAAAATCTGACATACATGGTTGTCATTAAGAAGTAAATTGTGGTTCAATGCGATTAAAATATTTTTTTGGTGAATAGTATCTTATTAAGTTTTTAATCGCGATTAGTGGTTATTAGGGTAGTTTAAGGTATAAATAATGCTTTAATAATATGAAATGACCTAGACACATGTCCCAACTTTATTGGTTGTTTTATGGCCGACCAAGACAAGCCATGGGTCAACTTGGGGACCCCATGGAGACATTTTGGTTGGGAAATGACATAAATATCTTTTTATTTAATGTAAAAGTAAAAATGACACAAACATAATATGTTTTACGAAAACAATTTTTACATGGGGTTATAAAGATCATATTTTTGATTATAAATAGTAATTGGAAATCTAAAAAGATTTCATACATCATAGTATTTTTTTATATGATTTTTAGACATTAAATAAATTAAATAATTTATGACATAATAATGATGCAGCGATGACATCATTATTTAACGATTTAAATAAAATGGAAAGATAATGAAAAATATAAAACCTACACATGGCCAAAACAAATTGGATGAGTGGATTTCGAACCCTTATCACCTTATCCACGAACTATAGCAATGTGGTACCTTTTAAAACTGAAACACATTTTCAAATAAAGTAATATTTCTTTACTTTCCAAAAGTGCCCCTCCTCTCCTCTTATAAAAGGCCCCCACCTCTACCTCATTTCACACACTCCTAAAGCCTTTGGCTCGGCCAACCCCTGCCCATTTACTTTCTACACATCCCTCTCCTCATCCTAGAGGATTCCCTTTGGGCAGAATCCTTTCAAAGGAAGCCTTTAGGCTCAAATAAAAAGGAGTTACACTTTTAAAGGTAATTCATTCTCTCATGTTCATTTGTTTTATTTTGCTTCTCCAACCCCCTAAACTCTTTTTATTTACTTTTTTTGTAACAAAATCAGTATCTTAAATGTACTAGGATGTTGTTATAAGAATTATTTGAGCTACACTCTCACACAACTACATCAAATGTTTAAAGAACATACGGTTTCAGTGGATGGCGAAATTCTGCCTCCCGAAACGATGATTGTTCAATACTCATTTAACACCTTCAAAGGTGGCCATTATGATGTCACTATTTTTATATATGATATATAATATGTTTATGTTTTACTTAAGATTCTGTTTTTTTTTCATTTTGGGGATACCTTTATGGTTTCCATTATGGGTAAACACGATATCTTCATTTTTGGAAGTGCGGACTACCGCCCCCTGAAAGTGATTTGATTCGTTAATACCATATGTGGGATGTGTAAAGGATAAAGTTAATGATATTATATATGTTATTATACTTGAATTATATTATAATCTTATATCATTATGATTCCATTCCAGAAAATACGAAATATAAATGGAAGTAGCGGTCATGCGTACGTACGGCTTACCGTCTCCATGAACGGTGCATTTCATTTCTTACATCTAAATGTGATGTAATATTATAAATACATGTATATGATGAATATATATGATATATATGTTATCCAAATCATTAATATCATTCTGTATATAATTAACCTTTGACCAAATTAACAACATGTAAGTGTAAGATGTCTATTTTTGACTTAAGAACCAAATACCGACAAAATGAACATTATTAACTTAAATGATTACATGATGTTCATAACATGGTGTAAAAGGAATAATGAACTTGAAAAAGGCTCATAAGAAAGTAGAGATTAACTCATGTTTATTATTCAGGAGATTAAAGAACGGTCGGGTCAAGTCGGATACGAGGTATGGGACTTCTTCTCAATCTCCTTTCATTGAGGCATATTTTATTTTATACACAACCTTCTTTTATACGGTGTATAAACCCCTTTGACTTTTACGTTTATTCAAAAGGAATATTTTTATACAAAGCGTTTACTAAACAACAAAAGGGAATGTTTTTGTCGTACGTACGCGATGACAACGACTTCTCCGCCGTCGTGACCGTTATTTGAGTTTCAGCTTCCTCTACAAGCCATACCTTCTTTTTAAAGGAAAAATAAATACCATGTTTTACTTTTCTTTTATTTTGGTATTGAAAATGGATTTCATAATGTTTTTATATCAATGTGTTGTATTGATATCTTGTGATTGAAAGGTGGATATTTTATGTTCCCTTTATGCATGTTTTATGTGATATGAATTATGTTATGGTTCTTGGGAATTATTATGAAGACGGGTGGTTCCTTGATAAACTAAGGGCGGGTGAGCCCGATATAGCTCTCCAATGCATTGGGTAACGCGAAGGAGTGAAACGTTAAGGTTTCTCCGAAGAGATTTTAGGGAATATACTGTGATGGGTATTCCAAACGTAACCAAGAGGGTTACTCCCTACGTAAGAATGTTATGAATGCCTCAAGTTACCTTTATGACTTATGATTTCAAAGATTTATTCATGATTTTATGAGGTATGTTAAAGTGCCTATGTTTTATGGGTAAAGTATGATTTCATTCTTATGTATATATGAACTCATGTTTCCTTTCCATGTTTTTTTTATAACCCATACTGAGTTTTTATGCTCATCCCATGTTTTTGAAATGTTTTTCACTGGTCAAGGGAAAGGTACATGATAAGATGATAGAGTCAAGGATGTGTCAAGAAATAATCCATGTTTTATTTTAAATGTGTTTCCATTTATGGGAATGAAGAATACTATATTTATATAACCACTTTGATTATATGTGGAATGTAATGCAATTTTTAGGATCTAATTCTCTACAACTCTAAACCCGAAAATATCCTCAATGTGTAATCTTGTAATAACTCAAGATTAAGTAAGGTTTAAGGCTGGGGCCTTATAGTTGGTATCAAAGGTCGGTTTAGATAACTTTAGGAGTTAGAATTCTATTAAATGATTATCCAAAAATATTTTTTTCGAAATGATATAGCATTTAAAGATTACCATGTTTCTTCATCTAAGACATGTTTGTTCAGAATGGTTTTCCACAGAGGAAACAGGAAAGCAGTGCTAGGAAGGCATACAAAAGGAAATAACCTTCCGAATCAGCATCCAGAAATGGTCGGAATTGGAACTGAATAGTTTTTTGCAGTAATGGCGCAGTTGACTCAAGTGATAAATGGCGGTGGTATCCATGCACGAGTTCAGCCAGATCAACCGCAGAGGAACATGTCAGTGGTGGAACATTTCATGTGGCAACATCCACCATCATTCAGAGGATCATCTGACCCTGTGCTAGCTGAAGGGTGGATTAAAGCACTGGAGAATATTTTTGATGTCATGGGGTGTTCAGACAATCAAAAGGATAGTCTTGCTATTTACCGTTTGGAGGGTGAAGCAGATTAGTGGTGGTTTATGGTTAAAAATATCAGGGATGCCGATGAGATTGATGCTCTTGACTGGGATGAATTCAAAGGTATGTTTCTTGAGAAGTATTTTCCTAAGGCTGTTCGACTTAGGATGGAAAATAAATTCTTGGAATTGAGGCAAGAGGAAGACTCAGTGGCTGCCTATGAAGAAAGGTTCACTCGATTGGCAAGGTATGCTCCAAATTTTATTCGGGACCTTGATAGTAAAATCAATCGTTTTTACTCAGGATTAAATCCAAATTATCAAAGGGCATTAGCTTCTCGTGAGTTTAAAAGTTATGAAATGCTTGTTCGATGTGCTGAGAAGGTGGAAATGGAGTTTTCCGATGACCAAGTTTTCTATAACAACCAGCAGAAGAAGAGACCGAGGTGGTAGGAGAAAGGTAAGAATTCTTCAAAAAAGTATGATGGTAAGAGAACTAAGTTTCCAGTTTGTGATAAATGTGGCAAAAGGCATGCTGGGGAATGTCTTCTGAATTCTGGGAAGTGCTACCGATGTGGTAAGATGGGACATAAGGCTCGTGATTGCACTGAAAAGGATCAAGGTGAAGGTAAGAACAAATTTGATTTACAGTTAGTGAAATTTTATAAGTGCAATGAGATGGGTCACTATGCAAACGAGTGTCCGACAAGGAGCTTGAGTGATGGGAAGCAGTTAGACTACAAGCAGAAAGGGGTGGTGAAATCCTTTGCAACTACTTCAGCAGATGTCGGGCCATCAAATGAAGTTGTATCAGGTACTTTGTTTGTTTTTTCAGATTATGCCAGTGTGTTGTTTGATTCGGGGTCTACACATTCTTTCATCTCTGCAAACTTTTCTAGTAAAATGGGAATACCATCTCAAGAAATGACTATTGAACTTTTGGTAAAAACACCTGGGGGAAATGTTGAGGCAAAAAGAATTTATAATAATCTTCCTATCCTTATCTGTGGAAAGAACCTACTTGCAAACCTTATTGTTCTACCTCTAGTAGAGTTTGATGTTATCCTGAGTATGGATTGGCTCTCTATCTACCATGCTAAGATTGACTGTAGAGCTAAAGAAGATTCTTTTCAGAAAGGCTTTCAGTTTGTTTACAAGAATGAAACATTACTTTTGATAACATATCAAGAAGCCGAGAAACTTGTAAAATATGGAAATGAATGTTACCTTGCACACGTCGTTGAAAATAAAGGAACTGTTCAGATTAATGATGTGGCAGTGGTAAATGACTATCCTGATGTTTTTCCTGATGAGTTTCCTGGAATAATACCAGATCGGGAAGTTGAGTTTACTGTTGACTTAGTTCCTGATGCTAAGCCAATTTCAAAACCCCCTTATCGAATGGCACAAATTGAACTTTTAGAGTTGAAGGAGAAATTGCAAGATTTATTAGAGAAATGTTTCATTAGACCTAGAACATCACCATGGGGTGCTCCTGTTTTATTTGTTAAAAAGAAAGATGGTTCTATGACACTTTGCATTGTTTATAGAGCCTTGAATAATATCACTGTTAAGAAAAAATATACTTTGCCTCATATCGATGATTTGATTGATCAGCTCCAGGGAGCTCAGTTTTTTTCAAAGATTGACTTGAGATCGAGGTACCATCAGCTGAAGGTAAAGGAGACAGATATTCCGAAGACCGCGTTCTGTACGAGATATGGCCATTATGAATTTGTAGTAATGCCTTTTGGGCTAACCAATGCACCTGCTGTATTCATGGATTTAATGAATAGAATTTTCCATGAGTTCTTGGATAAGTTTGTGGTGGTTTTCATTGATGATATTTTGGTGTTTTCTAAAATTAAAGAGGAGCATGAAAGACATTTAAGGGTTATCTTGCAAACCTTAAAAGAAAAGAAACTGTATGGGAAATTCAAAAAGTGTGAGTTTTGGTTGCAACAAATTTCGTTCCTTGGTCACATTGTTTCTAAAGATGGAATAACAGTTGATCCTGCAAAAACAAAATTTGTGGAAGAATGGCCAAGACCCACAAATGTAACCGAGATTCGTAGCTTCCTTGGTTTGGCAGGCTATTACCGAAGGTTTGTTAGAAATTTTTCACGGTTATCTAGTCCAATGACTAAGCTAACTCGGAAGGGTGTTAAGTTTATCTGGACAAAAGAATGTGATGATTGTTTTCTGGAATTGAAAAGAAGTTTGGTGAATGCTCCAGTTTTGTCACTACCTTCCAGGAATGGTGAGTTTGTTATATACAGTGATGCTTCATTGAAAGGACTTGGTTGCATCCTATTGCATAATGATCAGGTAATTGCTTATGCTTCACGACAGTTAAAAACTCATGAGGTAAATTACCCTACACATGCTTTGGAATTAGCTGCTGTTGTTTTTGCTTTAAAAATTTGAAGGCATCATTTGTATGGAGTAAAGTGTGAAATATATACCGATCACAAAAGTTTAAAGTATATATTCACTCAGAAAGAATTGAACATGAGACAAAGGAGATGTCTAGAATTAATCAAGGATTATGATTCTACAATTCATTACTATCCGGGAAATGCAAATAAAGTGGCTGATGCTTTGAGTCGAAAAAGTAATGCTTCATTAACAATGTTGCGTTTGGAACGTGATCCTTTGGTTAAGGATTTGATGAACTTTGGCATAGAAGTTGTTGGTGTAGGAAGTCCTTCTGTTTTGTTTCAGGTATCAGTGAGATCATCTCTATCAGATAGAATCAAGCAAGGACAGAAGTAAGACAGTGAGTTGCAGAAAAAGGTAGAGATGGTTCAGAAAGTTAAGTTACCTGAATTCAACATTGATAATGATTGTGTTTTGAGATTTGGGAAGAGATTGTGTGTGCCTTGTGATTCACAGTTGAAGAGAGATTTGTTATGTGAAGCTCATAGTTCTCCGTTTTCAGTTCATCCGGGAAGTACTAAGATGTATAGAGATCTGCAGGAGTATTACTGGTGGGATGGAATGAAAAGAGACATTGCTGATTTTACTGTGAAGTGTTTGACATGTCAATAGGTTAAAGCAGAGCGGCAGTTACCAAAAGGGATGCTTCAGCCTTTACCAGTGCCATAGTGGAAATGGGAGAATATATCCATGGACTTTGTTGTTGGATTACCGAAGACATCTCGAGGTAATAATGCAATCTGGGTTATTGGTGATCGCTTGACCAAATCTGCTCGTTTCCTTGCTATACGAGATACTTTCTCTCTTGATCAACTTTCCCGTTTGTATCTTGAAGAAATAGTCAGGTTACATTGAATTCCTCTCTCCATTGTATCGGATCGTGATCCCAGGTTTACTTCTAACTTTTGGAAAGGCCTTCAGAAGTCGTTCAGTACTGAATTAAATTTTAGTACAGCTTTTCATCCTCAATCAGATGGGCAGTCAGAACAAACAATTCAGACATTGGAGGATATACTACGAGCCTATTCTATGGATTATCAGGGAATTTGGGACCAACATCTTTCTTTGTTTGAATTTTCATATAATAATAGTTTCCATTCCAGTATACAGATGGAACCATTTCAAGCATTATATGGGAAGCGGTGTCGAACTCCTTCTTTCTGGGATGAAGTGGGTGAAAGGAAGTTGATGGGACCATAATGGGTAGAAGAGATGGCAGAAAAAGTTCAGCTGATTCAGAAACACATGAGAACAGCTCAGAGCAGGCAGAAGAGTTATGCGGATAACCGGAGGAAGGATCTATCTTTTGAGGTAGGTGATCATGTTTTTCTCAAGGTTTCTCCTTGGAAAAATGTGATGAGATTTGGTAAGAAAAGGAAAGTTGAGTCCAAGGTTCATTGGACCATACGAAGTTCTGTAGAGAGTTGGATCAGTTGCATACCGAGTGGCTTTACCTCCGAGTTTAACTCAGGTACACAATGTTTTTCACGTTTCGATGTTGAGAAAGTATATGCCAGATCCATCTCATGTTTTGAGTCCAGAGGTAGTTCAGCTGGAAGAGAACCTATCTTATGAGGAACAACCGGTCCAGATTCTTGACCAGAGGGAGCAAGTGTTACGGAATAAGGTGATTCACCAGGTAAAGGTTTTTTGAAAAAACCACATGATTGAAGAGGCAACATGGGAATCTGAAAATGCAATGAGGGATAAGTACCCCCATTTATTTGATAAGTAAATAAATTGCGGGGTCGCAATTTTCTAAAGGGGGGAAGGATGTAACATCCCAAGTAAGTAATGAATAATAGATATTTTTATCTATGTCTATTAATGATTAAGATAGTGTTATAGAGGCTTAAAATGAAAATAAATACAATCTTATCCATGGAATACACTAATATTCTTAAAAGATTGTTTTACTGCCTTTTGATGGCAAACCATTTTTGAATATTTCTTTTGACAATTTTATAAACTATGTTTGTCAAAATAAACTTATTCTTTATGATTGGGACATCAAAATTTACCTTGTGTGATTTTTTGTATTTTTCTGACAATGTTCATTTTTTCATGAATAGTGAAAAATACTGCATTTTACATCAAAACTGCATTTTAATCTAATTTATTTATATGATTAGATTATGTTTGGAATTGGTTTTGAAGTGAAATTAGAATATATTTTTACCATTTTATCCAATGGTGGTCATTGGAATCAATTTCACTTTGAAATTAGACTTAATCTAGTGTCAATCTTTTGATACTTATTGTTTTGTAAAAACACGCTATTTTCTCTGGCAGCGGGAATTAATTATTAAATTAATTAATGTGACTTATATGATTTGAATTTTGTAAAATAGACTTCATTTTTGAATTCGGAATATCAAATATATCTTAGGGTGAATTTTTGGTAATTTTCTGAAAAACTTCAATATTTGATTAATAGTGAAACCACTAAGTGGTAATCAAGAAAACTGATTTTTCAGTTAAATAAAAGTTTACCACTAATGTGTATTGAATTTTGAAAATCCGACATACATGGTTGTCATTAAGAAGTAAAATGTGGTTCAATGGGATTAAAATATTTTTTGGTGAATAGTAACTTATTAAGTTTTTAATCGCGATTAGTGGTAATTAGGGTAGTTTAAGGTATAAATAATGCTTTAATAATATGAAATGACCTAGACACATGTCCCACCCTTATTGGTTGTGTCATGGCCGACCAAGACAAGCCATGGGTCAACTTGGGGACCCCATGGAGACATTTTGGTTGGGAAATGACATAAATAACTTTTTATTTAATGTAAAAGTAAAAATGACACAAACATAATATGTTTTACAAAAACAATTTGTACATGGGGTTATAAAGATCATATTTTGGATTATAAATAGTCATTGGAAAGATAAAAATATTTCCTACATCATAGTATTTTTTTATGATTTTTAGACATTAAATAAATTAAATTATTTATGACATAATAATGATGCAGCGATGACAACATTATTTAACGATTTAAATAAAATGGAATGATAATGAAATATATAAAACCTACACATGGCCAAAACCAATTGGATGAGTGGATTTAGAACCCTTATCACCTTATCCACGAATTATAGCAATGTGGGACCTTTTAAAACCGAAACACATTTTGAAATAAAGTACTATTTCTTTACTTTCCAAAAGTGCCCCTCCTCTCCTCTTATAAAAGGCCCCCACCTCTACCTCATTTCACACACTCCTAAAGCCTTTGGCTCGGCCAACCCCTGCCCATTTACTCTCTTCACATACCTATCCTCATCCTAGAGGATTCCCTTTGGGCAGAATCTTTTCAAAGGAAGCCTTTAGGCTCAAATCAAAAGGAGTTACACTTTTAAAGGTAATTAATTCTCTCATGTTCATTTGTTTTATTTTGCTTCTCCAACCCCCTAAACTCTTTTTATTTACTTTTTTTGTAACAACACCAGTATCTTCAATGTACTAGGATGTTTTTATAAGAATTATTTGAGCTACACTCTCACACGACTACATCAAATGGTTAAAGAACATACGGTTTCTGTGGATAGCGAAATTCTGCCTCCCGAAACGATGATTGTTCATTACTCATTTAACACCATCAAATGTGGCCATTATGATGTCACTATTTTTATATATGATATATAATATGTTTATGTTTTCCTTAAGATTCTGTTTTTTTCATTTTGGGCATACCTTTATGGTTTCCATTATGGGTAAACACGATATCTTCATTTTTGGAAGTGCGGACTACCGCCCCCTAAAAGTGATTTGATTCGTTAATACCATATGTGGGATGTGTAAAGGATAAAGTTAATGATATTATATATGTTATTATACTGGAATTATATTATACTCTTATATCATTATGATCCCATTCCAGAAAATATGAAATAGAAATGGAAGTAGCGTTCATGCGTACGTACGGCTTACCGTCTCCATGAACGGTGCATGTCATTTCTTACCTCTAAATGTGATGTAATATTATAAATACATGTATGTGATGAATATATATGATATATATTTTCTCCAAATCATTAATATCATTCTGGATATAATGAACCTTTGACCAAATTAACAACATGTAAGTGTGAGAAGTCTATTTTTGACTTAAGAACCAAATACCGACAAAATGAACATTATTAACTTAAATGATTACATGGTGTTCATAACATGGTATAAAAGGAATAATGAACTTGAAAAAGGTTCATAAGCAAGTATAGATTAGCTCATGTTTATTATTCAGGAGATTAAAGAACAGTCGGGTCAAGTCGGATATGAGGTATGGGACTTCGTCTCAATCTCCTTTCATTGAGGCATATTTTATTTTATACACAACCTTCTTTTATACGGTGTATAAACCCCTTTGACTTTTACGTTTATTCAAAAGGAATATTTTTATATGAAGCGTTTACTAAACGACAAAAGGGAATGTTTTTGTCTTACGTACGCGGCGACAACGACTTCTCCGCCGTCGTGACCGTTATTTGAGTTTCAGCTTCCTCTACAAGCCATACCTTCTTTTTAAAGGAAAAATAAATACCATGTTTTACTTTTCTTTTATTTTGGTATTGAAAATGGTTTTCATAATGTTTTTATATCAATGTGTTGTATTGATATCTTGTGATTGAAAGGTGGATATGTTTTGTTCCCTTTATGCATGTTTTATGTGATATGAATTATGTTATGGTTCTTGGGCATTATTATGAAGACGGGTGGTTCCGTGATAAACTAAGGGTGGGTGAGCCCGATATAGCTCTCCAATGCATTGGGTAACGCGAAGGAGTGAAACGTTAAGGTTTCTCCGAAGATATTTTAGGGAATATACTATGATGGGTATTCCAAACGTAACCAAGAGGGTTACTCCCAACGTAAGAATGTTATGAATGCCTCAAGTTACCTTTATGTCTTATGATTTCAATAATTTATTCATGATTTTATGAGGTATGTTAAAGTGCGTATGTTTTATGGGTAAAGTATGATTTCATTCTTATGTATATATGAACTCATGTTTCCTTTCCATGTTTTTTTTATAACCCATACTGAGTTTTTATGCTCATCCCAAGTTTTTGAAATGTTTTTCACAGGTCAAGGGAAAGGTACATGATAAGATGATAGAGTCAAGGATGTGTCAAGAAATAATCCATGTTTTATTTTAAATGTGTTTCCATTGATGGGAATGAAGAATAATATCTTTATGTAACCACTTTGTTTATATGTGGAATGTAATGCAAGTTTTATGATCTAATTCTCTAAAACTCTAAACCCGAAAAGATCCTCAATGAGTAATCTTGTAATAACTCAAGATTAAGTAAGGTTTAAGGCTGGGGCCTTATAGTGAAAATCCGTATAATTTATTTATAACATTGGTTATAATATAACCGATGTTAAAAATTCATTATGTTTAATTATCGCGTCAGTTATTTTATAACCCACGTGATAAATCAAATATATCACTTTATCACGTTGGTTATTCTATAACTGACGTGATAAATCCATTATCTTGATTTATCACGTCAGTTATAAAATAACCGACCTGATAATGTCAATTTTTACACCGGTTATTTACTAACTGACATAATAAATTATTTTATCTCGTCGGTTTTAAAAAAACCGACGTGAAAGTTAAAATTTTGAATCGTGATAATCATGAGATCGATTTTTTTACAATGCGGCATTGAAATTTCCAATTACCGCCTAATATTTCGTATGCTGAGAATTTATTTTTAAGTGATTTGAACTGATTTTTCACTTCAGTTATTATATAACCGACATGAAAAATTAATTTTTTATGACCTTTTCACATCAGTTATATAAGAACCGACATGAAAAATACATTTTTATAACTTTTTCACGTCGGTTATTAAATAACTGACGTGAAAAATTTATAAAAACATGTATCTAATTTACTATTCTTTTATTTGACATGTCCCGGATCTCAAATGGTGTTACAGATTAAAATTTATAGCCATCAAAATTTGATCTCCTCTAAATGAAGTCTTAAAAATGTCAACTTCTAATGGCCATAACATCTGATCTGTAAATCTATTTGAGCACCATGACCTGTCAAAACGAATCTTGGAGAATTATATACATGTTTTTTGAACATTTTTCACGTCGGTTATTTAATAACCGATCTGAAAAATGACTTTTAACGTCAGTTCTTTAATAACCGATGTGAAAAATCAGCTTTCATTCTCTTTGTAATGTCTGTTATTAAATAACCGACGTTAAAATTAATTTTTCACATCGGTTATTAAATAAGCGATGTGATTTTTTATAAAAACATGTAGGTAATTTTCCATGCTTTGTTTTGACAGGTCGCAAAGCTCAAACGGCTTTACGGATCAGAAGTTATGGCCATCAGAAGTTGACATTTTTTAAGACTTCGTTTAGAGGAGATCAAATTTCGATGGCTATAACTTTTGATCCATAACACCATTTGAGCTCCGGGACATGTCAAATAGAAGAATATGAAATTATCTACTTGTTTTTTTATCTATTGTTTACGTCCGTTATTTAATAACCGACCTGAAAAAGTCATAAAAATGTATTTTTCACATCGGTTCTTATATAATTGACGTGAAAAGGTCATACAAATTTATTTTTCACGTCGGTTATATAATAATTGACGTGAAAAATCAGCAAAAATCGATTAAAAATAAATTCACAACATATGAAATATTAGGTGTCAATTGAAAATTTCAATGTCGCGTTGTAAAAAACTACAAAATATTAGGCGGTAATTGAAAATTTCAATGCCGCGTTGTAAAAATATTGTTTTCATTATTGTCGTGATTCGAAATTTTAACTTTCACATTGGTTTTTTTATAACAGATGTGAATGATAAGTTTTTTATCCTGCCAATGTGGAATTTCAATTTTTTACAGTTCGAAATAGAAATTTTTGATTGCCGCCTAAAACATTTAATACCGCATTTTCATTTACCATATCATTTATATATTTTCATTATTTTCATATGGTTAACATTTTTTACGATCATTTCTTTCAACCATCACCATCCAATCGAGTCGAATCGTTTGATCTTCATCATGAATCCATTATTTCTTCTTTTTGCGATTTTATAAAGGTATTTGTTATTATTTTTCCATGATTTATGTTTTTTATGATTAGTTTTCATTATTATTATACCATTTTATGATTTTTTGTTTTATTATAATGAATAATAATTTTATGTATCATGGTAAAACTACAATTAATCCTTCAGATTAAATTTTTTTTAAGACGAAGTTCTTCAATTCGCAATCTCATCAAGGCATTTGTTATTATATTCCCATGATTTATGTTTTTTATGATTAGTTTTCTTAATTCTTATACAATTTAATGATTATTATTTTATTATAATGAATAAAAATGTTTCTTATCAAGTTAAAACTACAAATCCTCCTTCATATTCAAAAAATCCTTTTAAGACGAAGCTTTCGTTGGCTCATTCGATGTTTCCTCGTAAAAAAATATGAATCTTATGATAGTCATAACTTTCGAACCGTAACTCCATTTTAGCACTACGACCTATCAAATAAAATATCTCAAAATTATCTACAATATGGTTAATATTTTTCACATCAAATATTAAATAAACAACGTAAAAAATGCCTTTTAACGATGGTTATTTAAAAACCGATGTGAAAAATTCATCATTTTTTTAAAACGAATGGTCTTTCACATCGGTTTTTAGATAACTGACATGACAAATCAAAGAAAAACATTTTTCACGTCGGTTATTATATAACCGACGTGAAAATGTTTTTGTCATGATTTTCAGGTGGGTTATGTAAAAACCGACGTGAAATATAGAGTTTCAAAGTCATTTTTTTTGAAAAATAGACGGTCATTCAAGTCGGTTGTTAAATAAACGACGTCAAAATCATGATTTTTTTATATAACGTTGGTTAATAAATAATTGATATTAAAAATAATATTTTTAACATCGCTCGCAAACACTTCGGTTCAAAACCGGCATTAAAAGGAAAAATAACTGACGTAAAAAACTGTTTTTGTACTAGTGATATATGTTTTTCTCTGGAAATATCAGATCATGAATTTGGCTATTTCTGTAGTTTATCATTTAGGAAATTGATCACACTAATGGTAGAAACTGATAAAAAATTAATGGAAAAAATATGAAACGAAATTCTTGGAATGGGTGGAGTTAAAGAATATAAGGTTCACTAAATATTTTCTCCATACATTTAAAATCAAAATTGATTGGGAATTCCTTGAGAAGAAATAAAAATATTATGAACCAATAGGTTCATATGAGCGAAACATCAAGAGAGTAATAATGTTTTCATTTTCTTAAATTTCAATATAGAAATAAAAATCATTCACATATTTAATGGATTAAAACAAAAAAATTGAATGACTTTATCAATAATGGAAATTGGTAGATACTATGATTTTTTTTATTTTTACATTAGGTGGAAACTGAATCTTGGAACATTCATTATTCTCATGTTTTCAATGATGTGAAAAGGAAAATGTGTTTTATAGAGTATTTAATTATAAATCACTTAGAGGAATGAAAATTCATCCAACTTTATGAATAAAATTTGTGACCACGAACCCTGGAAATTTCCTAATAGTATAAGAAGGATATTTTACAAGTGGTAGAGTAGAACTTGAGGAACATATTTTTATAAGAAACTTAAAGTGGATAATGAAACAAATCTAGGATACTAGAGTCCCAAAAAATGTAGTATCAACACATCAATGATTTAAATGTATGTAAATTATGAATAATGAAAATCAATGCCCCAATCTAAATTTCAGGATAGGGAATTTGAATTTTAAACCTCTATTACCTAAGGAACCCAAAAGATAATATCCAATCACTATGAATCAATTAGATCATGATAACAAAGTATTGAAATGTATTCTCATTATTCAATCCAACAAATTGAATACCTGATTTAAATTTCTGACTTATCATTATTTAATATATTTCATGATTTCTATGATTAATGATTCCCCATGAAAACATTGTATAGTGAATTATTATTTAAAATACCCAATGATACAATGATTACATAAAAAATGTCATCCTATTAATTAGATAGGAATTATAGGAAAACAATTCCAACTAATCTACAAATTCTCTCATTAGTTGAAATTAATGTGATATTAGACATGTATTAATTCTCTCTATTTATAGATAATATCAATTACCGAGATAGTGAAATCTCATTTCATTGACGAAAAAACTCATGTTATAATGTCAATGAATGGATGATTAATAACCCCCTTTGGTAATTAATTCATTGGTATGGGTCTTAATACTCTAGAATGATATGTACATGGAAAAATGGTTTTTAATGAACTCATCCATAATTATATTGCAATTGTACAAGAATTTTTTTGTTGTATTTCATGAAAATTTTCTAGATCCTCGAAAAGAATATGAGGAAATTAAAATCATACCAAGATCTATTTCTATATCAACGAGTATTTATATTAGATCCATTGATGAACTGGAATAATTTAAAACTAGTTATAAGTGAATAAGGAAAAGGGATAAATTTTCTCAATTTCTTGGTTACGGGGTCCACCCATCCTCTTTACTATGAATTAGGATGGATCAATGTGTTTTTTAATTAATTATCATAAATAATAAATGATAATGATCATGATTAAGTGTCATATACACATGTTGTAGATTTTTTGATCTACATAGAGTGGATAAATATTTATAGACGGTAGATATTTGAACTTGGATCCATCAACATAGGGTAATGAGGGATGAAATATCTAAGGAAAAACCTTATAGAGCATATGAGCACTGGGAATTTATAATGATTCATTTCAGAAAAAAATATACCCTCCTATTCAAAATTATTTCACGAATAAACTCTTTATAGTTTGATATGATAATTTTATCAAAGATTATATTAATAATAATATTATGAATTCTAATGGAGTGGAAGAATATGATGATCATATGCGGATTATTTTAATACAATATAGAAGATAAAAATATATGAAATATTTCAAAAGTGAGAATTTCATATATAATTAGAATTGTTCTTAGGATTTTGTAATCACATAAAAGTATATATTTTTGGATCCTTTTAAGATAGAGGTGATAGATGAATAGACTAAACTAGTATCAAGAATGGAGATTATTATTTTCTCTTATTAAGTAGAAACTAAATTTAATTTAGTAGAAATTTCATGTGATTGTAAAATCCACTAACCATGTTATCATAGATGTGAGTAGTTTTTACCTAGAATGAAAAAAGTTTAGAAATAGTTACAAGGAGAGTAAGAAGTGGTTGGTCAAATTTGTAGTACAAATACAACCACATAGTAGGGAAGGGTTTCTAATATAAATTTATACATAAAATAAGGGATTATAAAACATCTATTGTCAAAATGAAATGTTGATGACTTGTGCCTCAAGCCAATTTAAGACCACTGAGAAAAACTATCCAATATATTATCTAGAGTTGTAAGCATTATTTTTTCATCAATGATTTAGTGGGATTATCTCTATAGAAACAATCATATTATATAATTATTATAGTATCAGTTATTATATATTATGATAAATGGAGTTCAATATGAACAAAATGATATGGATAAAGATAAACATAGAATGTGATTTATGAATACATTTCTACCATGGGAATGAAAATGATGTGGAAAATATTATATATAGGATGATAAAAACTACATTATCCTTGATAAGGATTGAAAGAGTCTCAATACATATGGATTATAAAAGGATGGACCTAATTTCCATAATGGATATAATTATTCAATTCATAACATATTTCTCAACCATAAATCTGTTGGAAGATCACAGAGGTTCAAAAACAAGACATTGATCTACAAAATAATCTGGAAAATGTTACAGAGCATACATATATAAATTTATAGAGAATAAATTGAACATGAATATGTGTCCCATTAATACTAGATTTGAGTAAGAATCATTTGTATGATTAATATATTTCAACTATCTCTATTCATACAAGAACCATAATTATTTATAAAGATCATAAGAAACATATTTTTTAGATAATGTTAAATGGAAGATTATGATGTATACGTCATGGTGATTCATTATTTAAAAATATATCACGAAACGGATAAATATAAATTTATTAAATTTGAAAACATTGTTAAGTAAATGGCTCATTGAAATCATTTGTTTTAAATCACAACACAAAAAACATTGAGATTTATTTAACTGGAATATATTTTAGTTATGTATTTGATGTATGATGAAAATTTATTGATCTTAAATCTGTGGAATTAATGTTAAATTTTTATTGTGTGAAAATATAATGATATTAAATTTCAAAAAAGATTTATTTATTTTTGATGATGGTGTGTTTTATTGGAAGTATATCATTTCATGAAAGGAAGTATAGTTTTTAACCCATAATAAGATAGATTTTTACACTCTGGAAGATATAGAAAATCAACCATTGGATTACATAAACTGAACATCGGATGTGTATCTATAAAATATCACACACACTTTCATGGATCATAAAAATGTTGCAATATGAAATTCCTTTGACAGAACTTGTTGTATTTTTTATTATTGAAATTTATTGTTATTCATTGTACATCCAATTATAGTCATTTTTATTTATGCATTTTTAATACTACTGAATTCATTAGTGATAATATTATTATAAATTCTAAATGATTTCTTGTTAAAATAATTGACCATTAAAACTTGTTGTAGAAGTGATTTTTGTGTATGGAATAATGGTTATTGAGAATGTTTATTGAGTTGATTATTGGACTAGGAAACAATATTTTCTCTATCTGGTTAATAACAAGATTCTATGGAGAGGAATATTATTCAAACCATGATGAATTAGTAGCTTCCATTTGTTATAGATTAGTTTTTTTTTGAAGTTTCTATCAAGGAATTATATACATGCACGAGGATTCAAAGAGTGAGGTCAAAAGATTCCTTATTTATTTTCATTAAATTAAATACCTCCATAAATGGGGGGTATTTTCTTTTATCATCTTCGTTTAATGGAATGATTAATTTTTTACCAGTACTATATATTCATTTTAATTTCATCGTGTTTATATGTGATATAATTTTCTATATTTCCATTTTTTTCTTAAATGTATTATTTCTTTTCTTATTTCTGTTGATTTTTCATTGGTTTTAACAATTGGATAGTTTTATCTTTATTGAATGAATCTAATATGAGAGTTTATTGGAAGTTTCAAACTACTAAGAAAATAAATACTTGAGGGAGTAATACAATTGTAAATTAATTTTTGACTAAAATTCACCACCCTTTGGGGATTTACCCATGATTTTTTATCTAGTAAGATATTTTATATCCAATATGGTCTCAACATATTCTTTCAAACATTTTATTTTAGTTAATATTATTTAATTATTTTCAAAATGTTGTAGTTTTATTAAACTAATGCCTACTAGAGTGATGATCAATATTGTTTTTAATATTGAAAGACATCCATCTATATCGATGGATAATATAAATTCTAGTTTTCCCCAATGATTTATATAGTAGTTTATGATTATTTGTGTGATTAGATGCATACTTTTGTGATTTATATCAGAGTGGAACATTTTTATATGATGACTAAAAAATATTGAATTATAGAGAAATAACTTTCTACATTCACTCATGAAGAAAATATTTAATATTGATAAAATTGTATAGCTAGAAAAAAATTATAGTGTAATTTGAGGTCATATTCTTGTGTCATGTTTCCACATTTAAAATAGAGAATGGTATGTTGATGAAATATGAAATCACTAATTTTTTGACCACCAAAATTCTTTAAACCAAAAGGGTTATGCTTATTTTTACTATTATGTTTGTTATTTTTTACCTGGTTACGCTGTAATATAGATTACTCATGTATTTATGAATTTTTTCAATATATTTAAATCTATTAGGGTTAAATAATAAGCAACTGATTATTTGGGTTGGAAAATAGTATATATACTTATGAAGGAGTCCTAGATTATAAAAAATTATAGAGAAAACATAAAGAACCTTTAGATGTTAAATATTTATGATCTTATTGGTATGTTTAAGAAATACAAGAAACATTTGAAAACAAATACAAAATAATATTGAAGTAAAAATTGGGTATGTTCTATTTATACTTCAAGGGATAATACATCGAGTAATTTTTTCTTGATCTATTT
The DNA here is from genome assembly GCA_963277665.1 of Viscum album. NCBI lineage: Eukaryota > Viridiplantae > Streptophyta > Magnoliopsida > Santalales > Viscaceae > Viscum > Viscum album. Next base: position 929,181,998 of record OY728141.1, on the reverse strand, counting down.
TTTTTAAAACCACATCTAAAAGGAAATTTAATCATTTTTCAACATATTGACATTATATTGATAACGGGTTGTAACATGGTCAAATAAAAATAATTTTTGAATAAATTATTTTGGAAAAACAATTTCTATTATGATTAATGAATGTATAGGAAGAACATTGATAAAAATAAGTAAACATATGATGTAATTTTTTATGAACACAAGAAACCTTGTTATTTCATTGAAAAAAATTCGGAATTTAACATGATGATAAAAAAATCTAATATGTTTTATAAAAGTAGAAGGGAAAATTATCTTTAATTCATTAGAAACATGAAGTTCAAGTGGCCGATGAAATGATCATGATATTTTTTTTCAGAATATTGTAATGGTAGTAATAAGATGGTGGATAATAAGTATATGTTATAAATAATCATAACTGACTTATTGTTATAATTACTACTAAATCACATAAAAATTTAAAATTGATTTCTAAATTTCATGGATATTTGGATGATAAACCAAGTTTAACAACTTCTAAAAATTAACGGTCAAATTTATCAAAATTTTAATGTTCAACTTAATCAATGGATGAAAAATATAATTCATTAGAAGATGTATAATATATTCCGTTGTTGGAGGGAATTATCAGATATGTTACTCATTGAAAAAAAAAGATGTTACAATACTATCATTTCATTCATAATATTCTCTATGAATATAATAAGTGAATTCAAAAATATAATTTTTATATTTCTATTAATTCATTGGAATTAGATTCTATATATAGTTCAATTTTAACATCTGACACTCTAAATATGGCCATTACACAAAAGTATGATGTTATTGGACGAGAGAAAAAACTATATAATTTTAATTATAATAAGTAGAGTTTTCATATTTTTTAATTATTTTTTAAAATAATTTGGAACATGTTCTAGAATAGGTAATAAATCGTGAATGTACTGTTTTTGGTGAATTCATTTTTTCCTTAAAGAAAACCTTTTTTACTAAATTTCAATGACAAGGTCACTAAAAATATACATGGTCTTTATAGATAATTTAGACCTATGTATTTCAAAAAAAATTATGGATGAAGAGTAGAAAACATTACAATATAGTTGATTTGGATAGATTTAGGTTCCTAGAGTTGAATTTTCTAGTAAACTTCCACCCAAGAATTTTTGCGTACTATATACATTTTTTTAACAATTTTTGGAAAAAATATTGATTCCTTGTTGATTAAAAATGTGTTTCAAACACAATGATTATTCTCAAAATATGACTATATATATTTTTATCTTCTAATATTATAATTTTTTTAATAGTTGATGAGTATATTTTGGAGATAGTTTATAGGGTGAAATCATTAGAATTAGCGATTCCTCTTTTCTTAGAAAAAATATAATTTATAATACTTTTTCATGTTTTATAACATGGGAAACACATTATTAGAATTATTCAATCATATGATAAGGTTATTCTTATGAAATTAATGAATGATAAATTAACTGTTCAACTCTTGGAAGATACTTTTATATTGACTGTTGATATGCATATGAATGCACAAACAGTAGACCTATAATACATTAGACATTAAAAATTACATTTTTTAAGGGAAACTGATGATTATACTATATTTTTTCATAGAAGATTGTGAATCTAAAATTTTGTATGATTAGATAAAAATTATATTAAGGGTTATATATGTTGTCAATATGAACATATGTTTATCACTTTAAAAAAATTATCCATGTAAATTTTCAAATAAACATAATACTAGACTTAAACCTATCAGCTAATTGACTTCATTAAATGATTTATACTTAGTGCACATATATTTATTTTTCCCTATAAAAATTGATAATATTTATGGAGAACACATTTTTTATCTCTTGGTTTATGATTACACTATATTTATTTAGACGTATTCTCTCTCATGAAAATTCAATTTTTTCATGTTTTTTAATGTTTACATTTTTCTATTGAAAAGGGGAGAACATACCTTTCGTTAATATTAAAAATAATCAAGGGGATGAGTTTATAAAGTCGTGTTTTAAAGATTTTAATAGTAATAATTTTATAAATTATATCATCTAAAACTATGAACACCTCATCATAATGGTGTAGTTGGATAAGGAAATATAATTTTTCATGAAATTACTCAAACATTGTTAAGTTAATATTCTTGTAGTAATCATTTCTATGGTGAATCTATTTGTAATAATTTATATACTATAAATCATGTTCAAAATTTCTTTTTTCTAAATAAAACCCTTCAGAATTGTGTATTTTAAGAAAAAAACCTTCATACATAAGAGTTTTTGAGGGTAATGTGTTTATTATGAATATTAAGTATTAACTATATAAATTTTTACCCATGGTAAAAGATTTTTTATTGTTTATTCAATAAATATTATGGATTATATAGTGTTTAAAAAATCAATTATTGTGTTCAAGGATACTGTTCAAATAAAATTTGAGGAAAATTTCTATTTTGTTTTTGTAAAATATCCCAAAGATAATCTTCTAGAATATATCTTTAAATCACTTCCGTAAATTTAATGCAATTAGGGCCACAAAAATATGTTGTAAATTATATGGAAGTTATACAATTGAAATTTCAAATTCTGAAATATAATTAAATAAAATATGTATGACCTATAATTGTGGAACAAATTTCTGCTATTCCTAGAAACAAACTTCTTTATAGAATCAACCTATTAAAAAATTGATAGATAGAACAAGGGGTCAAAACTAAACGTTCATTTAGAAATTAACATGAATATCATATATTTATATATCAATTATATCCTAAAATGGAATTAGATTCCTTGGGTGATGAAAATTGGATAATGGCCATGCTAGAGATCTAAATCAATTAATAGGAAATTTATAGGAACCCCTCCACACAAAATATACTACAATTACGGGGGGAGATAGTGACATTCCAAGTCATACCTCATGAATGCCCCATGTTGGTAACTCGAACTGATGGTATACTAAACATGCATCTAGGATGATTTAACCTATAAGATTAACATACAGAAGACAGAGATAAGAATCATAAAAAAACCAAAACCCTCTTATAAACACAGACACATATATATATATATATATTCTATGTTTGAACATGAAATTGAATATAGTACTAATCAACATAAAGGAAAAAAATAAGTACAAAAAGGTAAAAATGAAAGTAACCACAAAGCCAAAATAGATGCTGCTAAATCCCAATCCAGTAATAGTCTACCCAATCCCTAACCTTATACGGATGACCTAAAAATAGTATGTATATATGTAGGGTTATTACAATAGTATACTATGTGGGATCCTCCCAAGAAACTGTAGTGAAAAATATAGAGAAATCATGCTAAAGAACAGTGAAAAACAATGAAACTAACTTGTCACCTAAACATGTATTACATGTTCCCAACCTCACCATGGATAACTCTCACCACAAATTTTATAAGTGATATCATATATATAGTAATAAAATATCATGGGTACCCCACTCTCACTAACCCACTTGTTTTCCTCTCTTCCCTAACATTGCACATCTTGAGCATCCCTCTCTAAAAGTTGGACTGCCTCATAAAACCTTTGTGACACACCACTACACGCTCCTCATGCATCACATTACCACACCATACAAAAAAACATATACACATAGTAATAAAGTAGTTTCTAGGATCCAATATAGCATCTATGATGTATATCATATATTTGTTATTATTCTTCCATAATCTACATCCCTTACACGGTGTAAGTATCTCAAGACATCACAACCTATACACACCATACCTATAATAATCATTTTGATTCTAAACCCAGTAATACATGTTTGTGAAATAAAAAGAATCCATAAAATCCCTCCACACACTATATTAGAAAACTAACCATCATGCATACCAACACAAGTGACTATGATGAAAAGATTGTGGGGCCATATGGGGTAGTATGTCATTCATCCTACCACCATATATTTGGAAAAGACACCCTTCAAGAGTGCCATGGGTATCAGATTCCCTAACTGACCTGGATGAGGAAGTTTATGATATCATAGAATTTATATTATATTAAATATCTCAAAACCACAATGTTGGAATAACTTAGTCTTAGACTCAACTGTAGCTAGAATCACTCAGACTCCCTACTATCAATTCTAAGACTAGATATCAAATAATAATAGAGGCATATAGAATATCTACGTTAAAAAAATTACATTCACTTATCACATAATTTCGTTAATTAATTAAATATCTATTAATTAATCATTAATATTTTTACACATTACATTACTTTAATTATCATAGTAGTGTCTATGCCCTATAGTCCAATCTAAACCAAGGAATTGGTTTAATATGATTAACATATTTTAGGAATTTTCATTCTAGTACCAACCAACAACATTGGTTAAACATTTATTTATTAATTATTAGCATCAACCCATATCTAGGTACTCCAGGAAAACCTTATTTTCTACCACTAAGAATAAACATGCAATCAATCACCACTGGCTACCTCAAGCAGTTGGGAAAGGAATGATGAAAAAAACATGCAACCCAATTATTCACCCTTAAACACATTCACAAACGAGCCTACCAACTCTCAACATCTCACCAATGGTTAATGCAATAATTAACTTGTTCCATCACCTCTGGTTCTAATCCCATTTCCCACATGCATATACTGATGCATCTCACCATTATAGGCATCATATGTTTCCACTACATCCGGGCCTCCCTTCCCACATATCACAACAACCATACAAGTCTCAACCATTATAGTATAACATCACATATCAGCCTCCCCAACATATATCACACATTATCACTCGAAGCTCATCCATATTAGGTTCACATCACATGGCTCAACTCTAGAGCACAACACAAATTCAGTAGGAAAAAACAAGAAAACAACCTAAATAATGGGCTATCAAACAATGAATTTAGCCTTCTCATTCAATAGATCCCTCAATGATCCAAAACATGCACTCGGCCTTCTCAATAAAAAAGGAAACTATATCCCAAAAAATTATGATTATCACCCAACCAGTCATTATTGAATCTTGATTTTATGATTAATTTATTAGTATGTTCCATGTATTTGAAACCTAAGGAATAATGTTATAACAATATATTAAAGGGAAATCATGCTCATATAATTTATAACAATCTCATAAAAACTAGATAAGTATTACTGTAAATTAACATGACATTATCATTATTATAAAAAATATTTATCATGATTTAGGATCATTTACTAGTTTCACTTAAACATTCAGACATATATAAATTTCATCAACATTAAACTGCATCACTATCAGATTCATTAAGAATGTCTATTTATTCTTTATCTAATTAATCAAAAATTAATTTAGTCTTTACGATCATTACTAATTTCCATCAAGAACAAAATTCTAATGATGAAATGCATAGATATCACACTATATAAAAATTCAAGAGGGATTCCACTATCACAATATAAAACAACAAAATTTTCATCATGTGATCATTATCCAATTTCATAATCTGTTTCAATATTTATAAGGTTAATTACATTTCCATCAAAAAGAAATAAAGAAAGATCAATTTTTGATTGCACATAAATTAAATATGAGAAAAAATAAACCCCCACCTCAAAATCTGTCAACATTCCTTCCATGAGAAAAAACCATGTTATGGATCTATGATCACCTTTCCCTTAAGAACTATATCCCCATAGGATTTAATGGAACAAAGGCACCAAAAAAACATGAAGACACCATTTGACACAATAGAGTTAATATTTTATACCATGATGAGATGATATGACTGGAAGTGAGATTGAACTATAAGTAACCACTTGAGAATAGATATAGAACACACCTTGTATCAACATATATTACCACCGATCAAAGGAAAAAGGGCTAAAGGATTTATCTCCATTGAAGAATATCAAAATTATGAATGGGAATTTCAGTTGGTCTCTTGGAATGAGATATGTCATAGGGATCGGAGAAAAACTATGTGGTTGGAGAATTTAATGATATACAACATTGGGGATTCACAAAGCATGTAAAACATTTATACATCATGTAAATATCGAGCTCCATCTTTCACCAAAAAATCATAACCTTTTAATTATTTTATCCTGACTAATTTAAATTCATCAACAATCCATTAAATAGTCTTGAACCTCACTTAAATAGCATTTATGGATTAAAAAATCTATATTCACCCATATTTTTCCATTTTATAGGCAAACCCCTATGAACCACTTCTAATCCTACTCCAAGCATGAAAATCCTCCAAAACATAAAAAGGGTCAGGACACTCAGATCTGAGCCCTTGTATTAGATACATTTTAAAACATTCTCATATTAAATAATCCAAACTAAACTAGAGAAAAACAACAAGGGGCCATCATAAATAGCCTCCCTATAATGCACCTCTCAAATATCTGTTCATCTCAAGATCTCAACTACCCCACATAGATGAACAAGAAAAAAACCATGAAACAAAAATAAATAAATATTCTCCCATGGGAGATACCTCTCAAATAAAAGTAAATACATAATAAGAAACAAGATAAATCTATCTCCTAATTATAAAATATCATCATACATAAGGGAAAAACTTTAATAGAGAAGAATTAAATAACAAACGACTCAGTGTACTGAGCAGACATTTGTGACTCACATTCCCATGTAATCTCATATATGCCACTATGCTTCACAAGACATGAACCAAGGGACTAAAACACCCACGTAACAAATTATCATGGAGGTCATGGATCTCCACAGTACGCACCTCAATGGTCACATCATCACCAACACTGATCTATCCTCAATCAATGTCATGTGAGTCATCATAAAGAAAACTACAGAGTTGTGACACATGAAATATATCATGTATTTGGATCATATACATGGAAATTAATATTTAATACACCACAAATCCAACAGGAGAAAACACCCCAAAAAGGCCCAAAAACAGGGGAGAAAGATTACTCAAATGAAAAAACATTCTCTTCCCACGATGAGGAGATAACATCACGAACACGTGATCCCCAACATCAATCTCCAGAGGACTACTGTTGTGATTAGAATTGGATTTATGATGATCATGCACTAATTTCATCCTCTCAATAGTTACCTAAATATTCTCTATTGAAATATATACCTATTAAGACTAGAGAATTGCTACCTCTCCAACCATAGTCCAACACAATGAAGAATGGAATGGATAAAAATAAGTAGCTTCAAACAGAACCATTCAATTGGTGTTGTGGAAACAATTATTGTATGATAAATAAACCAAGGGTAGGTTACTCACCCAATAAAACCTCCAAAGTAGAAGACACAAGAGACAAACAGGTTATGAAGATTCCTGGTAGACTATTCTTTCTACCTCTTGTTTGTGGATGAAATGTAGTTGAAAATCATTACTAAGAAAAAAAAAGTTGGAGATCTCTCCAAACCGTGGAGGTAAAACAGGGGGTCCCGATCAGAAAGGATTATCCATAGGTACTCTAGGGTGTCACACCACCACTTCCTGATACTTCTTTGAAACAAAACTACACTATTCTTGATTCCTTCATCCCTATATATTGGGATGATTTTGTAAAATGGTTCACTATCACCCATATAACATCAAAGCTTCCCTGAGCATAAGGAAAACTTGTAATGATGTATACAGATATTTCCTCCCAATTCAATTAGGGAATGTCTAATAGCCAGAGAAAAAAACTAGGAAGACTATATTCAACCATCACCTTATGGTCGGACAACAAAATGGGAAACAGACTTTGTAACTCTATGCTTCATCCTTGTCCGCAAAAATTTTCCTATCAAGGATCAGTAAATTTCAGTTATATCAGGATGTATAACTGTAGGTGAACTATTAAACTCCTAAAGAACTATATCACACATCACTAGTGGAACAAAATGCCTTATCTAAAACAACACCCATTATTTTCCATTATCAGACCAACCATTTGGGGAATCACAAAAAATAACCAGATTCAATCCAAACCTCCACCACAGAGTCCCCTAGTTGGGAATACTATACCTTCAACACCAAATATGACTACACCATCTGGAAAATAAAACCTATGACCCAACTTCTCCCATATTCTGATGAATCACTAATACTTCTTCAATCACCCTCCATGAATCTCTAGATTCTCAAAAGGAATCACTAAATGACTTCTGTCTAAGAACATTTGTTACATACTGCTACCACAAACTCAATGTTGATGCATGTTCAACTCATGGAGGGGGAAGAAAAAACATAGGATTTAATGATCAATAAAAACAAAAATATACTCATTGATGATGTGCCAGTTTGAAAAATTCAAGTCACATACTGCTACCACAAACTCAAGATAATTGGTGGAATTGTTTCACTCAATAAGATGTAACAATTTATACACATATTATATAAATAATATATTCTGCATTAGAAAAAAACCCATGACCTGACATGAACAATCAAAGAAAACCTCGAACTGATTTCCCCTAATAAGAAAGAAATGAACTGGATCACTGAATATCTTTTCATTCTTGTACTCAATATCTTCATGAAACTGGTCAGTCCACAAGAACTCCTAATACTTTATGGAAAAATCTATCAAAGGAGTATCAACATAAGAGAATTTGGATATGAACATCATATGATAACCTAAAAGGCCATGTTAACTCTGCGTCTCTTCCATTGTCTTTGAGATTCCCATGTAAAAAAATTCCTCTCTCATAAATGGATGCATAACTACTTCCTGAATATACACCACATTTCCTATGAAATGGACTTGGTGAGACCAGAACTCACACTTTGATAACTTCCCAAATAGCTGTTCAGGATGAAGATCCCCCAAAAATGGAATAAATATTCTTTGAAGGCTCCCTTATAACATGGAGTACACAATAATGTCATCAATGAATAACACCAAAACATTTTCTAGGAACTATATGAACACTACAATCATCAATCCCATGAACGAAAATTGAGCATTCGACACACTGAATGAAATCTCAATGAACTCAAAATTCCCTTAATGAAAAAACTATTCTTTTAAACATTATCATCCTCCACCTGCATATGATGAATGCCTGACTTAAAAAAATATTAAAGAACCAACATGATGCCATAAACTAATTGATTATGTCATTAATCCATAAATTTGGGTAGTGGTTCTACCCTATCACACGATTTAAGAGATTATCGATACAAATCCACAAGATGCCATTAATATTATTTATGAATAAATGGTGCACCCCTAGGTGACACACTCAGATGAAAAAAACCTAACCATAAAAGATCAACAAGATGTACTATAATCTCTCTCAACTCATATGGATACATCCAATGCATAGACATAGATGCTAAAGACAATCCTAACTGTTAGTCATTCTGAAACTCAATCTCCTTTCATGGGCGTAACACTACAACCTCATTTAGAATGACATTATGATACTATCCCATGACCATAGAAAACACCATATGCTGAACATTCAATGCGATCAACATCTTCTTGAACAAATTTTTTGACAAATACAAATGACTCTTATGACTCATCTAAGGGTCTCACATGCCAATAAACAAAGTCTTATCTCCATCAGAATTATAGAACACAACCTACATCCTGATGTAATCAAAGATAGTCAACATACTATACACAAAAAAACTGATGAGGATGATTTCATATGGATTTTCACTTAAAAATATCGAATCTTCCCTAGAGATTTTGTGCCACAATACAATATCAGAGTATCTACATAGTTCATACAATTTATCTCGACCTCTAACTGGAACATTCAATGCCAAGCGATCTCGAATCCTTTCTACCTAAAGTCCCAATTCATGTATGAGGTTTGGGGATAAAATTTAGTGAAAAAATATTGAATCAATAAAATATTTCATGTAGATAGAGAAAAATAAAATGGGACCATGAATGATGAAAAGATCACCTATAATTTGAAAAGATAATGCATGATGCTAAACACGGCCTACTCTATGACCTCTATGACTCTTATCAAGACCACATAAAAGTCCACACTCTACTCTAGGAGGATAAGGACCATATTCCGGATTTTCTCTTCCTTCCCTATCCCCTATCTACAGATGACAAACTCGACCACACTACTATTTCTACCTCAGATGAAACTACCTAAATTGAATAGAATGAAGTGAATCAATAAGAACACAATGACTGTATAGAATGTTTAGGAAATCAAACCACTAATGATTATAGAATATATAAGAAAAATTCTGTTATGATTACTTGTAACATTTCTGAGATTTCCTTCCCATAGAAATGAGATGATGAGGGATGTGTCCTACTCCTGGGTAACCAAAAACATATCTATCCAGACAACTGCGAACCTCTGATGATAGCTCTTCTTACTGATGAATCATGAATACTCTCTTCTCATGATGACCCAATGCTGGCGAGTTTCCTATCTATAACTTTTTCTCTCTTCAGCACCTTGAGATACATTTTCAGCATATACATGGTGACCTAGAACTCCATCTATGGATGGAAATACTCCGTGAAGTTACACAATAATCCCTTATCTTCTGGAAATAGGTCTGAATCATACAGCGGAATGGCCCAAAAACGGATCCCAAACCCTCATAAACTAGAGCTCCCCCTAAAGGGTATACATCTCCTGGTGACTGGCCACCATCACAGTTGATGAAATAAACACTTCTCTAAAATTATCTTGGAACATCTCCCATGTTACTATCAAGTGCTCACAATCACCATTGAACACGAACCACCACTTCCTTACTGCTCCATGTAGCATCATGTCTTCCAATTAAACCCAATGCTCCTACCAAGAATGCATCAAACTGAAGGCCATATCAACCTCCTCCAAATATACCTCTGTTAGAGAAATTTAATTAGATCCCTCACACATTTTTAGAATATGGAATTGATACTCTTGTTGAATCTTTCTGAAAGTGACCTCTTCGTCGACCTATACTCTATGGTGATCTACTGAAATATCCTATGGAATATCAATAGTGTAAAACTGAGGATGACATTGACCTGGATCGATTCATGAAAAAGACCAAATAGTTATGGATCCGAAACCTAGAATATGGAACATTTATACCTAATATATTAATTATTTAATTATATTATTTAAGGTTTTAACCTATCCCAAATGATAGCCAACTAAAACATAGGTGCAATGAAGAATGATTCATGATCATTTCATAGTTCTATACCCTTTAACTAGTATAAAATGATTTAGTAGGATCCATTAACTAATTAGTTTGTGCATTAGATCACAAGGGGACCAAAATACCCATGTCTACTCTAGTTCCTAGTGTTTACATCACTTACTAGACAGAGTTGACACAGTTTCCCTACAAACCCATAGAACCTCACCAATGCCAAACTCTGAACTCCATCCTATACTAAAATCCTAAACCTTTGATACCACTCTGTCACAGCCCCCTCCCCACAAAGATACTACAATGAGAAGATAGAGATTGTTACTACCCAAGTATCACCTTCATTAGGCCCCAGTTTGGTGACTAGCACTGAGGGTATAACAAAAATTCATGTGGGAGGCATTACAATCAAAGAGAAATGTCAATAAGACAGAGATAATATGGATAAAACAACCAACAATTTCTCAAAAAAAAATCTGTAGTGAAAAAATTCATTATCATATTGTACTAAAAAACTGAATGGATTAATAAATGTACAAAAAAGGTAAAGGCTAAAGTGACCATGAATCCCAAATAGCTCCTACTAAACACAGAAAAAGTAATATACAACATGATCTCTATCATATTTTTACTAACATGAAAAAATATTTTATATATACATTGGGTGAGTATTATAGTATATTCTGTATGATCCTCCTTGGAGCCAGTTGTGTAAAAATAATGAATGCATGTTAAAGAATGTTGAAAAATAGTAATACTAACTCATAAAATAAACCGGCATACTATGTTACAAACATAAATATGGATAACTCTCGTGATGTATTGGAAATAAGATAGAATATAATTTTATTAAAAAATTCTATGGCACCCCACTCCCCCTACCCTAGTTGTTTGTCACTCTGCCCCTACATCACATGTCCTAAGCATCTTCTCTAAATGTATGCATGCTCGAAAACACTAGATCAAGTAACTGCCACGTGAACCTCATGAATCACATAATCATGCTGTTATAAAACACATATCAACATAGTAACCATGTAGTTTCTGGGATTCAGCATAGACTATATGATGTATATCAAACATCGAGCATTATACCTCAATCTATTAAATCCCATACAATGAGTTAGTACATCAATCCATCAAAACTTATACACATCATACCTATAATAATTATGTGGATAATATCCCCGATAATACATGTGTTTGTAATAACCACAATCCATCATAGCTCTCTAAACACATATATGAGAAAACTAACCACCATGCATACCATAACAAGTAACTACCAAGAAAAGAGAGTGAGGCTAGAGGGGATAGTTAGTCATCCATCCTCCCACCCGAATGTTAGAGAAATAACCCTCCCATAGTCCACTCCATTGTAGATTCCCTAACAAACATTTTTGGGGAAGAATATGAAATCATATAACATTCATGATACACTATAGCTAAAAGAAACATAATGGTCATATGCTAGTACTAGACTCAACTACTCCTAACATCGGTCAGACTCATAGATTCCACTATTAAGAGTTGATATTTTATAAGAACAGAAGCCTATAAAATATCTATATTAAGTTATTTCTTTTTTTATCACTTATGCAGACTAATTAATTATCCATTAATTAACCATTTACATTTTGAAACCAAATATTACCTTAATTATTAGAGTAAATTACATTCCATCTAGGCAAAAAAAATCCAAGGACATGGTTTCAGAAGAATAATATATTTTATTAATTTTCATTCCATCACTATCCAACCCTGTTGGTTAAACATTTCCTTATTAATTATTAGTATCATTCCATATCCAGCTAATCTATGAAAATCACCCTAATATACCATGAAGAGGAAACATTAAATAATGCACCACCATCCACCTCAAGCAGTGGGTAATGGAATGTTGATAAAAACAAGAAACTTGACCATATACATTAAAAAGATTCACAAATGAGAATACTAGAACTCATCATCTCAACAATGAGTAATACCAAATTTAACACTCTAAATCCGTTCCAATAACATGCATGAAACCCAATTGAATATGAAAACACTTATTTCCATTATAATCATCATATGCTGCTATGTCATATGAGCCTCCATGCCCACATATCAAAACAGCCATCCCAGGATAACATCACATCCAAGATACCCCGCCCCATATCACACATCATAACTCTTGGTTCATCCATAATAGGATCATAAATCAATGTCGGTATCTAGATACCACCATAAAAGCATCTGTAAAAAAGAACAAAACAATGGGGAAAACCTGTCCACCAAAGAAGGAGTATATATTTCTCATGAAAACGTGCTCTCACATCTTCAAAACAAGGAACATGTCTTTATCATTAAATGGAAAAATTAGGCACTATAAAATTATATTTATTACACAATACTTATTTCTTATGTCATGAAATAAAACATTCATTTGTTAGATGCTTTAATCTATGGAAATCCTATGGCATCCGGCTATAGGACGTTATAAAATTAAAAACATTCTCTTAAAATTTACTCCAGTTTCAAAAATACATAAAAAGAACCATTATTAATTAATATCAATTTTCATCAATTATAAACCAAATATAGCATTATTTGGGTTTGTTAATCTATTTGAATTAAAAAATAATACATGGATCAATTTGATTAATATCAAATTAAATTAATAACTAGATTCATTAAAAATTCCATATTATTCTTTGGCCAATATATTATAAATTAATTCTGAAATTATGTTATTTACTAAAATTCATCAAGAAAATAACTATATAAAATAAATCAATAGTTATCACAGTATATAAAAAATGATGAGTCTATCTTCTATCATGTTATAAAGGAACATAATCATCAATATGCGATAACAATAAAATTATTTAATATTTTTCAATATTTATTAAGTAAATGTCATCACCATCTAATGTAATAAAGCATTATCAATTTATGATTTCAATTAAATTAATTTAGTGAAAAAAAATACCACACCTTAAAATATGTGGACATTCTTCACATAACAATAGACAATGTCACATATCTCCAATAACCTCTCTCGTGAGAACTACATCCACCTGAGGAATCTACAGCACAACTGATCCAACAAAAACAATAAAAACTCCAATAGAAAAAACATCAATCAAATGAAATATAATTGGGATAATAGACACATGTAAATGAGATATAAATGGGTGAAATACCTTGGTAATTGAAGTATAAATTACCATGGATCACCATGGATCTCCATAGATCAAAGGTGGAAGGTATGGATTGATCCCCACCAAAGGAATCTCAAAACACAGATTGGGGAATACAACTTGTTTCTAAGAACAATAGTAGTTATAGGATTTGGAGAAAACATTATTTACTAGAACATTTAATGATTTACAACATCAGGTATTTGGAAGGCTTGTAATCCATTTACACATCATGTAAATGTCAGGACCTGATTTTCTCTAAAAATGCATCACCTTTTTTTTATTTAAACCCAATTTGTTATATATCATAAAATGGCCCTGCACAAGTTTTGAACCTCACTTACATGGTGTGTGTGGATTATAAATCCTCTATTCATCCTGCATCCAAAATTTTGTAACTAAATCCCTTTAGACCACTTCCAATACTACTTCAAGAACCACAATCCTTAGAAACTCATAAAGGATCAAGATACTAAAATATAATAACATATAGAAATATAGTTTTTAATTAAGTTGAACATCCTAAATAACATCAAATTATTATAGTAAAATGGGTTTTTAGAAAGAAATTCCTTGAAAATGAAAAAATTTATTTGGAATAAATAAGGGATTGTTCCTAAGGATAATTTTCATAATGAATGCAAGGATTTTGTAGAGACCATTACTCCAGTATCTTGGATTTATTCTATTTGAATCCTATTATCCATTCCAAAACGTATGAATTTTAAATTATTATTAATGTATATTAAAATATATATAAATAATATAGTAGGTCATTATAATTTTAACATTGAACAACCCCTAGTTTTAATGATGTTAAATATATTAAAAATGTATATTAACATTAAAAACCTCTATATGACCTTAAACAGGACCCAAAAACATATTGGGATAGGAAAACCATAATTTTTTACTTCAAAATAATTTTATTAATGAATATATAGATTCATCATTAGTTACCATTTTTTAATGAATTCATTATTGTTTAAATTTAAGATGATGACATCTTTTTTGGTTCAACTCCAAAATCATTTTCCATTGATTTTTTAAAAGATATGAAAAGTGAGATTGAAATAAGCCTGATGTGTGATCATAACATGTTACATGGATTTAAATTTTCATATAAACTATGATGAAATAATTTAACATAAAATAAATATAATTGATATTTATTAATAATTTTTTTGACAATGCTTTATGTATAAGTACTTCGGTATAAATTTCTATCAAACAGGATAATGATGATTCTAGGAAACCAGATGATCAAAAGTATTATATATGATTGATTAGTTGTTTAAAATTTATAATAGTTATTTGAAAATATATTATGTTATCAATGAGTTCATGTGAAATATTTCCAGTGAATATAAAGGAATAACACATAAAAGTAGTTTTTAATATTTTTCATTATCTAAATGGAACATAGAACAAGTAATATTTTATTCTTCTAAAAAATGTTTCATACATTATAGTGACTCAATTAATGAAAATGGATGTTTTATGTTCCATAAATATAGTATATCCACATATTTTAATTTTCATAGAGAAGTTTTAGATTCTATGTATAGTAAAAAAGAAATACTCCATAGCACTCTCCACTGTTGATATTAAATTTGTAGTAGTTGTAACTTGTTATGTTGAAGTTTCATGGGTGTAACATGCATTTATTGATTTCTGGTTGATTTTTACTAAAAATATAATTCTTTATTAAATAAGAAGTTCAATTTATTTTTTTGAAATATCAACACATCACACTTAAGAAACTAACATAGATATAAAAAATAATTTCTTATGGGAACTCACATTAAAAAGAGAAACAAATCCCATGTTTATCAGAACTGAAGATGAACTTATTAATATTTTCACAAATACTTCAAATTCTATAATATTTTAACATACTAAAAACAATTTAGGTTTCAAAAATTTCAAGTGAATAACATCAAATCTCTATTCAAACTATAATAAAATGTTATAAAAATCCTTGAAGAATGGAGTGGACATTAATTTTGTAGATTCTAACTCTTTATATATGTAGTATTTATTTTTCCTAAGGTTAAATGACTATAATTTCATTCATAAAAATTAAATTTTTTTAAACTTATTAGATATTAAATCATCCCATTTTTATTCATTATATTATAAAACCACTATAAAAAAAATTAATTTATATACACTTATATGATATGATATCAGTAATTTCATGTTCTCTAGAATTTTATAACAATTTCCTAAATGATCATATATCTTCTGAGATGGAATATCTCTAATAAACTAATATAACATTTTAACCATTCATTATTATGTTTTATAAATTGAACATTTTTTATACTCAGATGCTTTTATACATTACCTTTTACATAGTGATCTATTAAATTTCTAAACATTTTATGGTATAATCCTACTTTTATGATACAATGTATACTTTTTTATTTACTCTTTAGTATATATGTTTTGTTAGTACCTTGTTTTTATTGAGTAATTTTTGTTTAAAAAAAATGTGTCTTTTCTTGATAAAAACTCTCTAAACTTATTTGAGCTCAGGATATATATCACAAATGTCTTAGTAAAAGATAATTGTTTATTAATATGTCTACTGGTTCGTACTTTCAATAAAAATAAGATAAGAAATTTTATTCTTACCATCCTCCAAAAAATTACACATTGTGTAACAATCACTCATATGTATGAAGGGATAACATCCATATGGTTCAACTATCCTTTTCAAATTATATATTTATTCAATTTTTCACTACCACATACACATTGATATAATTGTTTTCTTTTAAAATAATATATATTCTTATTTCTCTTTATTTTAATGATGGTGAAACTTATTAATTTATTTCTTTTCAAGAGTTATTATAAAAATAACAATTGCAGAGAAATTAGTATGTAAAATTCATCTATTAAGGTAAATTTTCATTAATGGAGTTTATATCATAGGAAAGAGAAATTTACAATGTTTTCCTAATATTTCATTATTTTTAATAATTCATATTGATGGTAAATTTGTTATTAACTATTGTGTTTATTAATTTAAATCAATATTTTTTTAATTATTTTATAAAAAAAGTGAGAAATAAATATTTATTATATATCTACATGAATTATTTCTATTCAATTATATTTTAAATTTAATTTCCTATGAATTATGATTTTCCAAAATGGAGATATTGTTGATTATATGCTTACTTTACATTATTTTTTTAAATTTTAAATATATTTATATTTTGGAATGATTTATCTTGTTGTATATTTAGTTAGTTTTTCTATGTAAGATGAACATACATTGAATTTAAATCTAGTGAATTTTAGTTTAAGATGTATTCCATGAAAATATAATGATACATAGTTTCATGGAATAATTTTTTTTCTAGATAATAGTGAACTAAAATAAAACATATCAATGATACCAAATGAAGATATATTTTGTTTAATTTATTGAATGATAGATATTTCACAAACTGATTCCATTACAACTGAGTACTAGGTGTGTAAAATCATACTATTAGATGTGAATGAATAAATATTTCAAATGGCTTCATGGATGATAATAATATTATGACATGATATTCCTCTAAAAGAGTAACTTTTCATTTTGAAGCATACAACATCTTATTATAGATTTTAATTCTACTTATAGTAGATTTAATTTCTTAGTGATTATTCATAGAGAATCCATTTGTGAGGTCTATATTGTGAATGATACAAGATATTTTTTTGTAATTGTTGAAAATAAAACGTTTGTTTCAATGGGATTATTGTTTATCAAAGTGGGGGTTTCCAATCATGTTGATTGAGGGGCATCAAGATCTATGATTTATTATTTTTCTATCATGTAGGTGGTAATATTATATGACATAGGATATGATATGAACCATCATGTCAGAGAATCATTCAGAGGCCAATGATTGGTGTTTATAGTTTTTTATCTAGGAATATATTAATTTGAAGAAGATACTAAGTGAAAGTTCAAAGACACCCTTACAAAATTTGGTTAAATAAAATACCTCCCTAATTATATGGAAATATATATTAACAATACTCTTTATAGGAGTGATTGGTATGTTAATAATTAATTCATGATTTTTTAAATTTATGATAGGTTGACATGTTTTATACATGTTTATATTTTAATTGTGCATAATTTTTTTTAAATGTTTTATTTCCAATGATTTAAAATTTTTATTACCAATTGTTCAATTATTAATTTATTCACTAACTCTAATTTGTGTGTTTGGAAAATGGTCATAAACAATAGTAAATATAATAAACATGTTTGTTAAAAAAAATTATGTTATTTTTTGACTATAATTTACCCCCTCTTGTAGTTTCACATATGTTTTTAAAAAACCTATTGATGGATTTCATCAATGGTCATCCCAAGAATTATAAATTATACAATTAAATATATGAAGTGGTGTATTGACATAAAATTTTCGAAAATTTCATTATTATTTGGGAGTATTACCCAAACAACAAAAAGATATGATATAATTAAAGTTGTAATACTGTACGAAGAATCAATTTAAATTATAACTGATTAAGGTTGGTGGATCACAATAATTATTTAGATAATTCTTCAATAATAATTGGATATTTAAATAATATTTAGCATAACATTTTATCCAAAAAATTATGGTTATTTTTAGAGGAATATATAGAGATTATTATATATTCCACGATCTGTCCTAATGGGTTTTAAAAGATGGTTGAATCAATAAATTCCATTGGTCGAGTTTTTGTATTTCAATAGCTTCCATTATAGGCTCCAAATAGAATTATATGTGTCTAAATAATGGGTAATATATAAAACTACAATAGTATATCATAAAGGTAGAGAAAAGTATCTAATTGGACTCGATCATGTTTATGAAATGATATAGATGTTTCAAACCATTCAGTGATACATCAAAGTATTGAAAAGTCAAAATAATTATATACAGATAATCATTTTTGATTTCTGGAGGTTTAGTAGGGGATAAGGTATTTCATTTTATATCTACATGGATGGGGGTTATGATAACTTGGAATAAGAGAAATATAATACATATATAATTCGGTATCATCATGATTTTTTATCATATATGGACTATATCATATCACCTAGCACTTTAACCAAACATATCATAGGTTCATGTTGTGTTCCATGTGTTTCTTCAACAATATATATACAAAAAATATCACATTTGATGAACTTATATATTTTTCTATTGGAAAATGACCTCCATTATAAGTAAGAACCAATCAATGTTATATAACATAGCGATAATGTTCTATAAAACATGACCACACTCCCAGTCCATGTTATGTGGGGAAATAATAATTTTGAAAATGATGCATGTGAACCTGAATAATTAATATGAAATTTTCCCCTTATTTTGACTTAATTTTAGTAACAAAATTTTGAGAATGAAATTATCATAGGGAGATAATGTTACAACCTCTACTTTTTCTATGAATTTTTTTTTAATAAATTCTATAACATTTTTATACAAAACATCAAATAAAATTGAACATTTTCATATGAAATTAATTTAGAAACTTATAATGTTAAATATGATACATTTCAAGATAAATAAATTAAATAAAATCAGAAAAACTACATGAGAAATTAAACAAAAAGTAACGAAAAATAAAAAAATAGAAACATTACTCATCCCAATATTCCTTGAGGATCATACCACTAATCATAAATATGCATAAAGAAAACACAATATATATATACGAATCATATTTTAAAAAAATGATAGAATGAAACAAATGATCTTGATAAAGTGTGTGAGGTTGGATAAAAAAATTTATTATGATGGTAATATATATGATTGTTTATATTACGTTTTCATTGGGATTATATAGACATTTATAACTTTATTGGACGTATGAATAACTATTGAGATAAGCTATAAGGTTATTTTATTTCTTATTGAATTAAAATGTTTTCATTGTAACATAATCAATGAATTGGATGTTGTAAATGGAAGAAATAGTATTATAAAATCTATGCATGTTGGATAAAAAAGTGCATCAAGTAGAAAAATAATTCACTATGAGGCTAATTTTTCTATCTCTAAAATAAGGTAGCACCTATACAATTTTCCATATATCAATACAAAAATAAATTTCCTAATGTATGAGTTGAGTTAAATCTTCCAAGGATAATTTCAAGATCATAAAAATCTATATGAGATCCATTGTAGCTGAGTAGCCACCTATGACTATCACCATGACATATCTCACCATTTGGCATGTTAATATGGTTTTTAGGGTTTTTATATATAATTTTGTATAATATAAACACATAAATATTAATTAACACACACATATATTTATATTCATTAATATTTTTTTTTATAAATTTTATATTTTTTATTAAATTTTATTTTAATGAATAAATTTAATTAAAAGGATAATTTTTGTCTTATTAAAATATTTCGATGAAATTTGTTTAATTTTAAGTAAATAAGTTATCCACTTTTAAACAATATGTAATAAAACCATTTAATTTTAAAAAGAGATATGCTTTAAAATATTTTTTTTATTTTATGTAACATATTTTTATAGTTTAATTAAATTAATGGCCAAAAAACTATTTTTATGAAATTTAGTGATAGCATATAATGTTAAAAAAATTAATAATCATATAATGATAATTAATTGGCAGTTATTATTAATAAATGTGTTTCTCTTCAAAAAAAAATTTTGTTCATAAATATTTTTTTATGCATTATGTATTCTTATATTAAAATTAATTTTCATTAATTTTATAAATATAATAAAATAAAATGGATTTCAATTTTTTTGATTAGAAAGTATATATTGGGAAATAATTGGAAATTTTTGTTTCCTAAAAAATAATTTACTGAGGAAAAAAGTTAGTTTCATTGGTGTAGGTAAAATGAAGAATAAGGGTTAAATGAAGGGATACAGACCAAAAATATCTCTAGAATTATCTCAAAATCATATCGATTCAAAGATTCAAAATATATAGCCATTATGTTTTCACTTCAGATTCGATTTTTATGTAAAATTACATTCTTAGAAAATTTAATAATTTTTATTTAAAAAAATTCACTCAAGATCACCTATACAAGGACCTATTATCCACTAACATAAAATCACACATTTCACTCAATTTACTCAAGAATTTCAATTAAAATTATCTATTAAATAATCATTTTCCATTTTTTTGGGAACTTCCACCTCAAATAAGGAGTCCCAAATACTTTATTTTTGAATGGTTTACTTAGAGAAGATTCGACCCTTCGATATAAATTTTTGACATATCCTTTAGCATATTTCTTTATCTATTATATCCACCACTTCATAAATATAATTTTGAAAAATAGTACTAAAATTGATATAAATATTTTTTTGTTAATGTAATATTATATCTATAAAATAACATATTCATATTTATTAATTTAGTAGAACATGTTCTTGTTTGGGTCGATTCTAGAACAAATATGAAAAATGATAGAACCCTTTTATCATAAATTATGAATAAAACATAAATAATGTGGATGCATTTTAATAATTATGAATACAATATGATTTTCATAATTCTATATTGGTAACATATTTATTTATATTCGCTCTTAAAATTTCTTATTTTTTATTTAATGATTTTTTTAAAAGAGATTACAACCGCTCCTCCTAAGCCATAATCATAACATCAAAAAAATGAGTACTGGACATAAAAAATTAATAAAATGATTCCTTATAATCTCTACAACTATCTAATCAGTTTTTGAAACATTATTATTGTGCAAGGACTTGAATTTCTATTTATTAGTAATTATTATAATTTTTTAGGTTACTTTATTGAGACATATTTTAACTGAAAAGTGGGTTTCAAGTTTCATGATGTCACCCCTTTAAAAAGTAATTTTATAAGTGACATGTAGTGTCATTTTTACATCAATTTTAGAAAATCAGTATGAATAATATTGTTATGATTTCAGTTCAATTTTACACTATATAACTAAAAGGACCATATTCAATGGGGATATGTTTCATATATCAATATCTAAATGAATATATGTTATGTTTATTTTAGGTGATTAAATTTATCATATCAACCAATCAAACTTTTATTTTCTCCTTATGTCATAATATTAGGTATTTCATGTAATCCTTTTCCTTTTCATTGGTAAAAAATATTTTATGAATCATTGATTCCTTATAGCACTCATATAAATGGTATATCATTATGTGATAGTAGGGTTCTATATATACCTCTATTTTGATAGGGAAGAGTTGATCGGGAGACCCTCATTGATGAAAGTTTAGTTCGGCCAGATGGTTGACTGTGGGGGGTTTATTTTTAAAAAACATCATTAACACTTGGTGACAATTTTCATTCATAATGGAAACTTATAAAGGTTCCATTATCCATAACTATGTATGAACCAAATTTCTAAAGTTAGGTGATCAACCAGAACTTCAGACCTATTGACTCTTTGGGACTCACATTGGTTGAGAGGATTGGTGGTCGGGCTCATCAAACCTTATTGGGGGGAATTTTCTACTACCCCAAGATCATCTTATATATTTTTTATTTTTTCATACATATCTTCCTAATACCGATACGATACAAGCCAACCTAACAAATTAGTCGTTGGTTCATTATCTTTATGTGAAAAATAAAGGGGATCTAATTAGTGAATAGAGTAAAGTGGATCTATATAGTGAATCCATATATATGTATCTGAAATTTTGCATCTATTTTCAATTGAATGTTTTCTTCTATATTTGTTGAATCCATATAACAATATGATTCAGAATTTTATGCCACATAGGTTGGTGGTTAATATTCTGGGGAATAGATTAATACATTATAAGGAGTCCTACATATTTTTTTATTACTATAATCAAAGACCGCATAGTTCTTTAGACTTTTGTAGCTTAACATAATGTGGGGAGGACATATATGTGGGAACTGAGGCCCCAGATATCTGAGCTTGAGTTTCGAGGATATGTTCTGTGTATCTTTATTATGGAATTAATCAGAGTTAACATAGTTTGATCACACCCTTGGAACTAACAACATGGTTGATTCCCATATATGGTAGGGGTGTTTTATATTATTCCACTCATGGGGGACTGCTTTATGAGATTTCCCTGGCTGATGGAGATTCATGTTTCAATGAGATGACCATCGTAAATCCTTAAGCCCACATGAGCTATGCTCATTATGAAAACTAAGGGACATTGATTAATCATTATCACTATATTTGGATATGAGACATACATGATGGAACATCCCATGGTCTATTTTAAAATGGATCTTGCACCTTAGGAAGAAATATTTTGTATCATGGTTATTTACTAAATCAGAGTCATATTAGTTCTGTGAGATTCTAAGTCCACTGGGGGATAAGGCAAGGAAATTAGTCTATTGGAATCAATGGGACCTAGTGGTTGAAATTTTTAAGACATAACAGGGCTTACAGTGATGTGGATTCCCATTTGAGTTCTGGGATCAGGCCTTAAGAAGGAATCCTACATATCCTAATTATAGAAGGAATCAAATATTTTATATATCTATTGGCTTCTTAGTCTACTGAGTGATGATGTAAGATTATCATACTATGGGAATGTTTGAATCTTGATCGATGGAATTTTAAAGGCACACAAAAGATTACACTGAGATAGATTCCCACTTTGAGTTTGGGCTCAGGACTTAAAATGTCATCATATATATCCTAATTATTACAATAATTATAGTCATAGATGTTCAATGAATTTGGGCTACATGATTAGATTTCCCTTAAAATTATGGAGGCTTGTGAAAAAATTGATATGATCATTGCAACTCCATATAACCATGTTAGATATTCTTGGTGTAAGGAAAAAGGTATGGAAAATGGTTGGTGTCCCTGAGTATGGGTTTGGGACTTATGTAATGAGACATTTTTTAGAGTTTTAGTATGGAGCTTGGTCCTTATGAAGGAATCCTATGTATCTTGGTTATTGCAGGAAATAGATTTATCATAGTTTTATTGATCGGGGCATACACACTAAGGATTACCTTGTATGTGTGGATTACACATTGACACCAGCTTTGTAATTGAGACAAATTTTATTACACCACTGATCATGGATTACACAGTGAAATGTCTTATTGACTATTTATATAGAGCTCTGGGCATAATGATTCTTCCAACATATCCTGGTTGTTCCAGGAATCTGATCCATCATAGTTCAGTTGATTTGTGGTTACATGCTGATTCTTCCCTTATTATTAGGGCTTATACACTAAGGATAAAGAAGGTTATCATGTCATATGATTTTATTTTTACATGTCATTATTTCTTACCTAGCATGCATTGATTTACCATTTGACATGATTTGGTTTTCTTCTTGAAATGCCAGAGAATGTCATTTAGACATGTTCTAAGACAATCACATGACCATGTAATCTTTTAATAGGGATTCCTCATGATTTGGATTTCATTTATAAATCTTTTCCCCTGATCAATGGTGACTTGTCCAGAGGACCTCACAAAACATGGACAATTTTCTATGGAAGCCATCACATGACCTCATCTGACATGTCTAGAGGGTGTCACATGATCTAGCAAACGTATACTAGTGTCTTCATGAGATCTTGATGACACACTTGGAGGGTTTTGTGTGAGTGAATAGGAAATGTCTCAGAGGTTGATTTATTCCAAGGCTGACATGACTAGAGGACACTATGAGACATGGATGGAATTCTTAAAGGGAATCACAAGAGCCGGTTGATATTCCCGAGTTCCACTATGAGACACAGATGACTTACATTGGTGTCTCTATATGGGTTGTAATACATATCGTAAGGACACCATAAGATCTGGAAGGAAATCCTGGAGGGCTTCATGAGACTTGGGTGGCATGTCTAAGGGGTACCATGTTAAATTAATTGACATTCCTAGAGGACATCACATGATCCAAAAAATATTCCAGAGGGGAGTTGTATAATTTGGGCGACATAACCTAGCGTTGTCGTGTGTTTTGGGTGGTTCACACGAAGAATATGAGAATCATCACATATGTTATTTTCTTAAGTCTCCCATTTATTAGTTTCAGTTATATCCTTTTATCGTGAATGCCTTCGGTTTTTTCAGTGGTAGATTATTTTATCTCATGCATGTCTTAGCACATATATGGGATTTATTTAACTATAATAAGTCCTTCCCAGGATCTGTTAATGTTCATGTGTAGTTCTTATTAATGATGTACAATATCTTTGGTTGTTTCTCGGGATTTACGTGATGGTATCCCATTATGGCCACATTGTAAACCACTCTCATAAAACCAATCTCTCACTGGTGTGAGGTTATGAGATCTCTTCCGTACATAAAGAGTAGTAGTGGTTGTTCTCATGAGGAATTTATGTATATTTCATGTTAGGGTTGGGGACTAATAGGCCCCAACAACTGGTTGTTCAATGATTTTCATGGGACATATTGCAAGAATCAAAACTGGATTCCATTGAGGGACTCGGTATCACACATCTTCGTGAAGTCCTACTGTGGGGAGTGTCTACTCTTTCAGTGACTACAAGTCCATTCCATCATTACACCATTTATTGGATTATTTCTTATTAATGTGGTCTTTTTTCTAACATGTTCATGCGAAGGGAATTTCATATTCATCCGACTAACATGTCGATGTGACTTCAAGAGGTTAGGGTGACTACTAGAAGGACATCTCAAGAAAAATAGATGAATTTTCTAGTACTTTAATTATATAAGGATTTCTTATCAATAAGCCTTCACGATATAAGGCCAGCTTGATGATGGGCCTTGCAAGATAGTGTTGCAGAAGAAATTAGCACACAGAATGAGTTTAGAACTGCTCAAGGCTTTCTCAACCTACCCATTTTTATTCACTTTTTTTATTTTACAATTTTTTGGGAGTTTATAAGGATATTTGGGTTTTATTGGTGAAAATCACATTACTTTTTTGTGATTTGTCACATCACCAAAATGTCCTTGAGGCCTTTCATGTGATTGGGACAACATGACGACAATCTTTCATGAGATTTGGCGGACATGATGTAATGGATTGACTTGTCTTTTGATTTTTCTTGGGGGGCTTTGGATGGCCTTTTTAACCATGATAGGCTAACATATCCTTATAAAATTTATTTCCATTGTTGATTTTATAGAGGATGGTGTATTTTGGGAGTTTTCTTGCATGTTATCATGGATGATTATCATTCCCATTACTGATGTGCTCCATGATCATTTACAATAAAAATGGATCCCACTTTTTGAATATTTTCCTCCTATATTCAATATACTTTTTGTTATTTTGTTAGGAATCTTCCAGTTGGAAAGATGCATGGCCTGAGGGGAGTATATCTGGATGCCCTGAATGACCAATGATTATCCGGGGTGCCATCACTAGAGTAGAGGGACCTCATTTAAGGGAGTTTCAAGGGACCTCCCATAGGCTATTCATTGGACATGGTTTTTTTGTGTTACCTCATGATGGTCATGATATCATTTATACCATGGAGGATCATGTGATCTACAAGTCTTGGCCATCTTCATATTCCTTTGTTTTTGTTGGTAAAAAAATACCCATGCTTAGGTATTTCATCCTCTATGAACTTTCCAATGCACATTTTCTGGGAATCAAAAAATCCCCCCTATAGGAGTTATATCCATGGAGAC
Source organism: Viscum album (assembly GCA_963277665.1). Classification (NCBI taxonomy): domain Eukaryota; kingdom Viridiplantae; phylum Streptophyta; class Magnoliopsida; order Santalales; family Viscaceae; genus Viscum; species Viscum album. Next base: position 929,154,998 of record OY728141.1, on the reverse strand, counting down.
AAGGGATCTGTTCTAGAAAAATGAAATGCCCAATCGATTCTCTAGAGTTATCGTGAATTGGTGTCTTGGGTGATGATCAGTGTGTCGAATGATGCATGGTATTCCACAACATTCACTATATATAGGGGATTAGAAGTGGATTTAATCACAAGTTACTCATTATCTAGAGCTATCACACATTGATACCATTTCTTTTCTTTATCACAAGACCTTACTGCATGACCTGATCAAAATAACCCACCACAAACCCTTTTCATGCTAACTATTTTTCCGGAAAACTTTTTGTTAGGCTCCCACTCGAATCAGATAAGAACTATAATTTTTGTAATTGTTTGATCATAGCAAATGATAATGAAGGATTTTATGGGGGATTTCACTAGATATTTCATCTTATTCACATACATTATTTGGCAATCATATGGCTCGCATAACCATGTTTCTGTCACGAGATCACAATCTTTTGAGTAGTCATGTGATTGCGTGATTCCTGTGGGGTTTTTGTGACCCATGATACCTCTAGGGATTAGGTGATTCATGATCCCTTTAGGTGATTCATGAATTCTATTATTCATTCATGTGATGTGCAAGATGATATTGAAACTTTATTTCTTTCCTTTGAAAATATTTATTTCATCTGCCTAACATACACCACTTACATATTTTCATATGGATTTAGGTTCAGGTCAAACTTATTATGTTGCTAAAAAAGGGAAATGATCACCAAAAATAGAAAAAATAACACCTGATATCATCTAGATTATGGTAATGAGTATTTGAAGAGGTTTCTCTCATCGAGGATTAAGGATTATCATTTATCACACTAAACCCCTCTACATAGAATATTCTTGATAGATGATGTTACCATTCCTACTTTAGACAAAAATATTCTATATCACTGGTTTTCATCATCTCTTGACTATGTTTAGATGACTATTTTTGAGAATGGTGATCTTTTTCTAGCTCATTCATAGGTTTTGTCTTATACATTTAGAAACATTCCCTTAATTTGAGATGGAGGTGATTTTTCACATTAAACTATTTTTTAGAGAACTCAAGTACATTTTACTCTTATATGAATATTCAAGTGGAAGATGGGGCACAAAATGGAATCTCTATATAGGCTTTAATTTTTCTGTTGAATGGGTATGGACATTCTTATTCATGAAAATATGCATAGAGTTTTCATAAAATTTATATAGGGTCCATCTCTACAAGGTTATATGGATATCTAAATATATTTTCTACCACTATCCTAATCTCCTTCAAGAGTTTATCATCCGTTGGTTCCCTGGAACCAACAAATTCAATCTATCCCTTGGTGAAATGTGAATCAGCCTATGGGATGTCTACAAACTCGATAGGATTCCCCCTCTCTAGGGATGTATTATTATTTCCCGTACTTAAAGATATTTGGTTTGGCCCCTTGTAGTCTCCACTCTTGATGATAGATATGCTCTTCATTATGAATGAGAATCTAAGTAATGAGCTAATGATGCACTCTCCCATCACTTTTGATGATAGGATAACCATTTTCCATTTCTGTAGTGGGGAGAGGCCATATGCTATAATTCTCCATCGATTTCATTCCCAATAAGTTTACAATAGTGTCAACTCTTACTGGGAAAATCTGAAAGTTTGAGATGATACATAATGGGGATAACTATTGAACATTGAGGCCATTTTGAGGCTTAGTATGGAAGGATTTATTGCCATGTTCTTGGACTGAGGACTATTCCCAGGTGGGGATGTGTGCTCGGGAATATGTGTCAGAACACCAGTGATGGTGGCACATCTAGAAGAAGTAATGTTCCATAACATAGAAGTATCAGACCTTGCATGACTTTATCAAATCTTCATACATATTCAATAATGAAACATATCCTATAGGATCAGTGGCCCTTTCTAGTTTCTATTTTATTGATAGGGTTGAATTTTATTTGTCTTGAATACTATAATTCCATTAGGATTCCTAAATCCTTTTCTCATTCTAGATTATTGAACATATCTATGGTTTTAGTCAGGTCCCTAAGCACTAACAATGTTATAGAAGTGTTGTTCCAATCTGATAGATTTGTTTTCACCCCTTATCGGGCATCATCTGAGCTTATTATATGAAAAATGAGTGGATACATTAGAAAAAGGTATTATATGATCTCTCTTATAGATTGGGTTCTTGTGACTGTGATGGGAGATCTTATCATTTGTGATCCATACCCACTTTATCAGTTCAATTGTCACATTGCCTATATCCAATGGGTCTCCCCCTTCCATTTGGTAGGTGTGTAGGGAGAACGACACACTGGGGTTATCTACCTATTTTGGATGATGATTGTGTGTGATGATATTGATAGTAAAATAATTCTTCCTCCAATCAATACATTTTCCATTATCACTCGAGATTATTCCTAGGCATGGGTAGCTTCCTATCCCGATGGTGTTCTATTTCAACTGCTCCATCATTTAGATAAGCCACCTACTTCACCAACCCTTCTATCTGTTGAAATATTGTAATTGATTGAATACTTGATTGAGATGTCGATGATGCTCTCTCATGATGGTGAATACTATCCCAATATCAGAAACGAAACTATTAATTAAATCAATCCTCAAAAATAGGAATATAATAATGTCTCTATTTAGGGTAGGACACATGTAGTCTCCTCTCTTGTACCTTTATTAGCTCATCTGGATATTCATCCTTCTAGAGTGCCCATCCCATCAGTCATAGAATATTAAACACAATATATAGTGATCTGGTTTCAGATTCATTCCTTTTTCACTGATACACATTTGGAATAGTTTTGGGACCAAGGGTAATGCCTCCATCATCTATTTCATGGCTTGGCGGAGGATGTATTTTATCACTAGTCATAATATGAATCCATGAAGACAATTTTTCTGACCCGATGGGATTTAGAATCCAATGAGAGGGACTTCTATGATTTCACATATTGAGATCCTCTTGTAGAGAATATGGTGGATGCATTAGAGACATTGGAGTAGGGTCACTAGTTAACATCTAAAAAGTAAGGACAAATGGATTCCTCGAGTTCACAAATATGGTGATGCGAGGAGATCATAGATTACCCAAAGTATTACTATTAAATGTCATCTTCCTCATTGTAAACTTATCAAAAGGGACATGGGGTGGTGACTAGCTTAGTAGAGACTCTCTTCCCTTGGATAGTAGTAGAAGAGGGAGGGGAAGTTGTGCCTCAGCATTCAATTGATGATTCTCAGGAGACTCTCGCTAATATAGTCAGCTTATCTGATGGTATCTTGTTTCAATTCTATGTAATTTGTTTTTGTTCAAATAATTGGATAATCTAAAAGGTGTGGACATTCCTCTTACGACATCCTTTATCAATGAAAATATATGAAAATATTTATATGTATCGTGTAGTTTTTTTCTTTCATTCGCAAACTTCATGATTTTCTCATTTATCTGATATTTTTTGAATCATCAATGATACTCACCCCTTTCAGAAAATCAATTTAAAAAAAATGATTATTTCTATATATTTATGTAAAAATATATTTGTCTAAATAAGTGATCATGAATTCCCACCAAAACAAGGTTCTTGATCATTGTATCAAAGCCATTTCTCTTGAGATCACTTGATTCAAAGAAGGATAATTTTAGTAGAATTTATGTCTTGGAGGGAGAGTTCATTTTATTTACTGAAGTGGATTGGATTGGTAAGAGATGATTGATTCTTAATAATTCTATATAATGTCCCTTATAAGATCTTACATTCTTGTAGGTTAAATCACTATTGTGATGTATTTGTGAGGAATTTTAACATAGACCTCATAGCACTGTAGTTTTGGGTCTATTTTCTCAAACCTTCTATTTCATTAGATTAGCCTCTTTTAGCTTGGAACTGATATTTTATTAGTTTACGGTCTTTTATCATGGACATTAAATTTATTTATTTTATATAATTTCATCTTAGACCTAATGTTACATTAATTTAGGGACTTTTAGCTTGGACATTATATTTCTTTATTTTAGGGTCTTTTAACTCAGACCTTATTTTCTATAGTTTAGGGTCTTTTAGCTCAGAAGTGATATTTTTTATTTTAGTATATTTTAGCTCAAACCTTATATTTCTATATTTTATGGTCATTTTGGTTGGGTATTATTGATGATCATGTCATATAGTGATGACATTCTAGGAATGATGCAAAACACACCAGTGTAAAATATTCTTCCATGGTGTTGTTAGGGTTCACAATGATTAGGAATCCCATTTTTCTAAGGGATTCATGTGGTTGGAGATCATAAATGCATATCTAGGATCAATATGCATACATGTATGGTAACATAATGTGTCCCTTGAAGTTGGGTATATTTTTCAGTGGCCATGGAAGATTTGTGGGGGTAGTATCAATTGAGGAAGAAATACTAGGGATAGTAGGTCGGCCTAGATAGTTGAAATATGGGTCATGTAAGTCATTACTAAAAATTTTGATTATTGGAATATGGGATGGTGCAGATAAAGCTGGTATTCCCCTTAACTCTCTGAGGTGTCTGGTTCTCACGCGATGTTCCTGTGGATCATAAGGATTGAATCTCCTTTCTTGAAAAGAGAAAATTCCTTTAGTTGGTGGGTCAATCCCCTTATGTGTTGGTATCATAGTCAATCAAAATATGATCTCCACTCCATTCCAATATCCATAGATTATTTATGAATAATAAAACATCCATAGGATGATGTTAGGAATTTAGGAGAGTTCTCCAAAGAAGAATCTAGAATCCTTGGTCATTTTATCTCTTTATTTTGATGCTTGATCCTAATGCCTCATGGATTCAAATCAAGAGGTGAGGGCCATCAAAGGATTGGGAATAGAGTTCCCCATTATAGCCATGATAAAGGGTAGAAAAATTTGTGACATAACCCCGAGGATATTGAATATTCTTGAATAGTTTGGTGTGAAATTGGTAAATCATGGTTCAAAGTGCTTGGCTGAGGAATATTATATAGGACAGTCATACCATGAGTAGTTTAGATCACACAGAGGTGTTAGGTTATATCATAGTGATGCCAAGGGTTACAAGGATTAGAATTTCCTTTTTTAGAGTGACACATTTGGTTGGAGACCCACTCTACATTTTCAGGAGCCATAGAAATTCATGTATTGTCAAGAAAATGGTCCCTTGATCCTAGATATCATTCCCAAGGGAAATGGAAGATTGTTGAAATCCAAGAACCCAAATCGGTAAGTGTGTTCTTTGGAAAATGTAATATCCTCTAGAGGTTTCAGATCCCTAAAAGTTGTTTCAATACTTAGTGAACATATTTTGATGGAGATGGGACATGGGAAATCATTAATTTAAATTCTTCTTACACTTTGGAGTCTAATGAGCATAACATATCTTTTACTAAGGAAATAGATTAGTCACTATTAGTATTCTTCCACATTTATTCGTGGCCAAATTGATTCCTAAACACTAGAGTAAAAGATACTAATGAGAAAAAATTGACTTTTTCTCAAAATTATATTTGGGAGTTTTTGACTAGACATGTTTTTCAGCCATCACTAGAAGTGTATGGTGTGGTGGTTTAGACCGTTATAGGCTAGAGGATAAGTTCATACATCATTGAAAAAAGTGTAGGAACATTATGTTTGTGATGAACATGAAACTATTATGGAGGATGAAACAAAATATCCTAACTAGAATATCCAATGTTAAGGGTACTCTATAATACTTATGAGCAAGAGATGAAAAGATTTAAATCATGGAGAAAGTTTCTCTGGTCATGAGTAATACTATGGGATATTTATACTGGGAGTAGTTAAAATCACACTGATGTGATGAATTATTCCATGGTGATTAGAGGGATCATAGGAATCATAATGTCCTTTTTTGAGAGAAACAAATATGGTTGAACACCATAGGTGAGTATTCATGAGACAAAGTCATATTGTGAAGAAACGGATCCCTTGAATCCAGATATATTTTTGAGGGTATGTTAATGGTTTATGTTAACCCGAGGAACATGAGACATGAAGTATTACTTATGGATTGAGGGGATTAAAATATAGAGGAAGAGCCCCATACTCTGGATGAGTAAGGTAAGGCTCGCATTGTAGTTTGAAAAAGGATGAACCAATGGGGATGATCTACACAATTTATCATCGTGTAGTGGGGACATATTTTCTTCCATTCAGTTTATCATGATGCGGAAAGAACTTCTTCCAGGTATTTTATTATCATGAGGTAAGGAAATTTTCATGTATTTTAACATCATACAGTAAGGAAATGACTATATTTAGATTAAACAAATTTGATAAGGATGTGGGAACCGATGTGAAAAAATATTAGAGGCATATTATATGCATAATAATTCCATACATTGATCCAAATCATAAATAAGAAAAGTGAGCTTGTATGACTTGGTACCCTATCTATTATGGGGTGCATTTTATTATTCTTTGTTGTAGATGGGACCAAGATTGAAGATTCAGACATCACTACATGTCATGTGATGTCAAGAATCAAGTCCCACATTTCTCATGAACATTAAACTCTTTATAATGGTCTGACAGATACACGGAGGTGGAAATTTTTTTCACTAATTTTTTTAGATCGACCCTGGATCTGAGATCCTCGAATCACTGCATAACCTCTAGTGACATGAATCATGCCACATGTTGTTCTTGATGAACCATTCCATTTAACATCATGAATATAGGACATTTTCTTTATGAAATGAAAATTGGTATTTGGGTTGGACCAAAAGATAGAAATATTTGTTTCACTATGTATTCTATGCTGTTAGGAATCAAGCCATTCATTTGTCTATTTGAGTACCTTCTTATAAATTTCTAGACTATACGTAGTGATGGGGAATATTTATGTTGGTTATGAATAGAACCCAAATTTTAGGATCCATGCATCTCTAGGAATCATGTAATTCAGTAATCAAGTTATACGTAGTTATTTATTTAATCTGTGGAAGGAGAATGAAAATAAGGATATTTTTCCAATTGAGTGACTTCTATAGGAATGGGAATTTTTTTCCATAAAGGTGATATTAACCATGGATTTTAATGTCATGGGATGAGGACTCATGGAATTCCTTTTATGTTATTGCATGTAGGACCCTGATTCACCAGTAAAAGGCCCTCATGCCTTGTTTTCACAGGGCATCCCTCACCAAAATTATTAATCTTTCATGATCTATAATTAGAGTGAAATAGGGAAAACAAATGGTTCCTCTTACTAAACATAGTAATCATAATGTTGTGATATGGTAATTTGTCATCATGTAGTTTCTAGACTATGATATAGGAATGAGTAATTCTTATTCATCTCATTGGAAATGAGAATCAATCCATACATAGTCCTATGAAACCCATATATATTATTATCATGCATAAAGGAAAAATTCCATGCATTTTAACATCATGTTGTAAGGATTTGGATCAACAGATATGAAAATTAAAACAACATTGCAGCTAGGCCAAGCACTAGATGTTTTAGAATCATTACATATCCTATGTTGGAATGAATAAATCCACACATAGTTATAGATAACAGAGATGCTAATTTTCTTATAGAAAGGAAATGGATCACCCAATTTGAATGAATTTTGATGATTCAGGTTCATGGAATTTTACATCATGTTGTAAGGATGAATGATGGAATGTATTTTTAACGTCTTGTTTCCATAACATATCTGTACAGTTTATCTTCACATGATTAGGACATCTCTATATAGTTTTATATTTTATGTTTTGTATGATTCCATATATTTTAGCATCATGTGTCTAGGATATAGGATACCATGCATTTGAAAGTCTTAATTCCAGGACATGAGGTGATGTTTGTTTTATCATATTACTGCTGGGACGATCATCTGTGTAGTTTAACATTTTCAATGTGGATGAACTAGTGAAGTTTAACACCATACAACCAGGATGTTATTGTAATGTTTAGCTTCATGTAACTAGGATTAATTTACAATACTTGAACATACGTGTATGCCCTTTTGATAACATATAATAAAATAATATCTTGAGAAATCTTTCACTGGTGGGTGGCATCACACCCTGCCCATCTATTCTGGTCAACGAGTAAGATATAATTCTGGTAGACATTTTGTATGATGTTAAGCCCTTCCAATTTGGGATCCCTCTTTGGAGGATTATTTTCTAGTATCAATGGGGTTTTGGGAGACAATTCTAACCCCCCTTAGAGGAATGAATGGAGAGAAACTCTTTATTCGATGACCATGTGACCCGATTATGAAGGACCTCCAAGTTGTGCAATGTGTGTAACCTGTTTTCATCAAGACACTCTAACACTCCACCAACTTATAGAATTATTCATCATCCAATATTTGTCTCATAATGGCTTTCCAAAGGGAATGTAGATGGAATTATATGGGTAATACTACCTTGTTCTTGTACTCCAATACATATGGTGTTTCTTGTTTACTATTACATGTTGTGGTATTATGGAAATATAAAGCATGTGGGAGACTGTATGATCCATAATTATTATCATATTTAACCATGTTTTGGATTATATTTTATAGAGTCTTATTTAAGGCCTTTATTTTCCATATTATGTTGCATGATAGTGATATTCGTGGTTGGACTCAATTTTTTACTCTTGGTACATTTTACTCAACATTGTAGAACAAAAGTTTTTGTCAATTTCCATCAATATTATCTGAGGGACTCTAATCCTAGTGATGATATGGGACTTTAAAAAGTCATTGATTATCTTTATCAAGACATCTCTAAGAGGTATTTCATTATCCTATTTTGAAAATATGTTGGTTTTAGTAAGGATGTACTTGAAATGACTGGTTATTGTTGATGGATATGGACTGAAAACATCCATTATTCAGAGTAGAAAGGACAAGAATATATAGTTGTATGTAGTAGTTCTGGGTGTTGATGGATGATGTTTCCATGGATTTGGAATGCATGACATTTTTTCGTGAATTCCTAATAGTCCTATATCCTGTTTTTCTAGTAATATTACAGTCTCTTGATTTGGTAGGAGTCTTTCCCAAATTCATAGGTGATGTAGGAGACTGCATGGACATATTATATAATGATGTTAATCTCTATATCTTCTATATATTTTAGGGGGATTCTATCAAATACATTATTTTAGTTTTCCTTCTGATCATTTGATCCACTATATTGGATGAATTTCACTACATGATGCTGAATATACTCCCTGCAAACTAGATTTATTGTGAGATTCTCATTTTGGAGGTAATTGATTATAGGCTCCGTCCATATTGGGGTGGAAGTTAGTTCATTATGATCTAGGTAGTGTTTACCTAATTGATTTCATCCATATAACATAAGTTGATCAATGAGATCATTATTTCATATGTGATATAGAAGATTACTTCCTCCATATCAGGTTCGACAATGACAATGGATATATTATACAATGTTTCGACATGAGTCTTTTATGATTCTAGAACATGATGCAGTGTGGGATCAAAAGGGAACTCTACCATCAATTCCCTGACGTAGCTAGTGATAGGGATAAATTCTTTATTTTTAATGAAATATTCACCATTGGTCTATTTAATCAGATGTTCTGAATCCCCTTTGAAATTTATGTAGGTTATTTCAAGCTGTAGGTCTAGTTCCAACATTGTGATGGAGGAATAATATATTTCATCGTTATTCATGTAGCCTTTAGATAGTGAGAAATATGAGGGAAAAAATCTTTCTCAAATGAGAAAATTAAAATCCATAAGATAACCTGATTGAGATTCTGGGTTTCCTTCCTTTTTCTGATAGGAATTCATGTGGTTCCATAAAAATACATCTTCCATAAGAGAGGAATATTGTGGGCATAGAATATATACTCATCTAGATGTTCAGTGGCCACCAATGTATTCTCTAGAGATTGATTTATAGTGAGGAAATCAGCCAGGTATTTCCCTTTAACCAAATTATATGATATGAACTGAATGTGTTATTGTTGGAGAATGACATTACATAAGGATAGATTGAATTCAACATTGTGTGAATGCAGATGCACGTGGGAAGATTGATAAGGGAGACTAAATGGACTTTGTGGTGCTTAATGTATTGCACCATCTTTTTCACTACCATTATGTGTTCAAGTCATTTATTCTCAACATCAGAGTATCATGTCTCAGAACATAGAATGGTTTAGATATGGAATTAGAGACTTTTCTCGCTTCTCACGTCATTTTTCAATGTAGAGATGGTTCCCAATGAGTGTTCCATGATAGCCACATATAAGATGAGTGGACCCACTTCCACCAGAGGAATCAGAACCAGTGGGTGCAAGAGATAATTATTGAGACATTCTATATATTATATATAGTCATCATCCCAATGATTAGTTATTATAATATTTGTTATCCATTTGAAGGGGAAATATTTTATTGAATTGTTGGCTATGAACCACCGAATGTTAGCGTCGTGTCCCTAGATCCCCTACTTTCATTGAGATTAGGAGGGGTGATATTTCTAGAATAGTTCTAGTATTCTTCGGGCCGACTTGGATTCCATGTTGGTGTACCAAAAATACAAGTTATGTCCTTAATGATACACTGACATAGCATTTCAACATATTCATCTTCAGATAATGCTACCACATCTCGTCACAGACTATTTAGAGATTCATGAAGTGATCACATCACTGTTGGGACGTAACCTCCAGGTTAGAGACATAACATATGGCTATCCATCTGAAGAGTAGTTTTAACATATGATGCATAGAACATTGATATGTACTTCCAGTGTTCTTTATCCCAAATGGCATGACCTGATAACAAAAGATCCCTCGAGGAGATTTGAAGGTAGTGGATTCTTGTTCTTTAGGGGGGATCCTTATCTAATTGTACTATTAGTACATATCCATGTAGTAAAGGAAAAAAAAGCTAGTATATTCATCGATCAAGAGATTTGTGATTAGAAATGAGAATTAGTCCTTTCTGAAATGACGATTCAGGTCTCTTAAATCAATGCAGACCCTATTCTCACCATTCATTTTTTTGATAGGGATGATTATGGAATGCCATCTTGTGTAATTCACTTCTCAGATAGAGTTGGATTTTATCAACTTTTCAACATCCTCCTCAAAAATCGTGGTATGAGAGGGGTGATTACTCCTAGACGCCTTCATGATGATTATATTCCCATCAGGTATTTTGAGATAGAGTATAAACACATAAGGATTCAGTCTACGAATTCATGTATAGTTCCAAGTGAAAACATATCTGTTCTTTTTTTTGAAATTAAATGTACATATCTTTATCTTCCAGGGTCATGGAGGAACTAATCATTATAGGTCACAAGTCGTCCTTTGTTTCTATATTTATATTCAAGAACCCATCAATGGTGCTGGAGACAACGTACACAAATATGCAAGGGGTGTTACTATGTTTATATTAATATTCTTCCAACTATGAGTATATGGGTAAATTTTTATATGTAGAAAAAAATCTAGAGGTATCTCTATAAATATCAGGGTGATACAAGACAATATATGTTATTTGATCATCCCTTACTTCTTGAGTCATTGTAGAGAATCTCCGGAGCTATTTTTTTATGCTATCTCTAGGGCCAGGAGGAACATATATATCTAGGGTCAAATATATCACCTTGACTAGATTTATGGGGATCACATAGTAATTTTCAATCATATTCCAACATTTTTGAGGTGTGGTCCCCAAGCCACTAGGGCCTTCAATAAGTATACCATCATCCTCCATTCATTGTTTGACTGGGCTTTTAATAAAATCTTATTCAGCATATATGGATCTCCATGTCTTAAAGGGGGAATTTTCACAAGGAACTATTCTAATATTTCCATTTATGGAGTACTTTATGCACTAATTGAATTTTAATGTAAAATCCAAGTCGTCATGAAGCTAGGGCCTTCCTATTAGAAAATTGCATGCAATGTCTTGCTGGATAACCATTAACTCATCATTAGATGTAAAATCCTCAAACTGATCATATATTTTTATTTTCCTAATAGGTATTCTCAAAATCATGTTATACAATTGAATTACTACAATGGTGGGATACAAATCGCCTTCTTTATATCACAATTTCCATAGGTTATGATTATATTTTAGTTTTTGTTTCCACAGATATTATTTATATATTTTAAACAATTTATATACATTTATATATAGATTTATAAATAATTTAGGAAAATAAATTGGTATTATTTTTAATATTATTTGGACCAATTTGGAATAAATAATTCTGACAAAATATTTATGATATCAATTTTTATAAAATATATTTATTATTTCATTCAAAATTGTTTCATTTTTTTTATTTATCAATTCAAATTATTCAAATAATCATGTATGTTTTGAAATTGATACCCCCATTTTAAGGGGATATCATGTAAAATAATTCAATAAACAACATTTTCTTATTACATATGTGTGAGATTACATCAAATTTACTTATATGATTCTGTATTTTACAATTTTGAGAAAAAAATTAATAAAACCATCATAATTTTAGTATTTTATAATTTATCATACACCTATTAAAATTATTATCCCATGGATATTGTGTGAAAAGGTTCCTTATTGACTAGAATATTCACCATAAACAATGATCATTATAATCAAGGATAAATTGATTAATAACAATTGAAAAATATGAAAAAAATAATTCAGTTTTGAAAATTATTTTAATCTTTTTCATGTTGAGATTGTTTCTTTTTTTATTCAGAATGGTATTTGATATGGCTTATATAGTGATAATAGAACGGTGAACTAATTTTCCACTAATGGAGTAATGTTTATTCCATACAAAGATTCTCCTTTAGGATACGTTATGTTTTTATTTCATTTGGTTACTACGTATCTTGTGATTTTATATATTATGATACCCACAATGATTCTAGTATAAATATATTTTTTCATTTCCAATGAGTTTAATGATGTTCATATTAAGATTTTATATAATATAACAATTTAACTATAATTATATAGTATAATAAAGTGCTAGTATACTATTTATTTTTCCTTATAAGTCTAAAAACGAGGTTTAGTAATGAATTTATAGTTTAATTCATGATCTGTAAGATAGTATTTTGTTATATGAAATTTTTTAATGATGGATAATTGTAATTTTAAAAATAAAATTCAATCTTTTTCTCAAAGATAATTTTATAGGTCCTCTACTCTCACCTAGGAGGTTCCCCTAAATATTTATCCCCCCTCCCTCAAAATCTTGTATTTTCGTTGATTCATTTATGGAACCTCAAATTTAGGACCCTATACTCCTTTATCATCCTTGGTTTTTATCTCTATAATGTATCTCTTCATTCAGCTCCACCATGGTATCATGATTTCCAAAATAATTTTCTACCAAATTTTCCAGATTTTTTTAGGTTATTTAGATGAAATCTCAAACCTTTATTTACTCATATTTTATTGAATCATTATAATAAAAATAGTTTTATTTAGGTTCCTCCATAAAATTCACAATAATTTTCATAGCCCTTTTCTCTTTGGTATTTATTATTGAATTCTTATTGAAATAATTGATCTCATAATTATATTATTTGATTTAATGTGAATTATTTACATCATATTTGTAAAATAGTTGTTAATTATTTTTTAAAATTTATATAAAATTATACAATTGGTGACATTATAAAACATAGATTATTTTGATAAGATTATATAAACTTTTTTTATTTCATGGTTCGATATTAAAAATTAAATATATTTTATTATTTACTTTTAATGGTGTTTTTTGAGGATATAAATTTTTATTTTAATATTCAAGACTTGTTTACACATAACATAAAGGATATATTTGGTTTAAAATAATGTTTCATGATGCTCAAAATGCATAATATTTTATTATTTAATTTGATGTTATAGAATTGTTGTATATCTGTGTGGAAGGGGTTTTTTCTTTGTGATAGAGTATTTAAATTTATAGGATGGAATTTAATATGGTTTGATTATTGTTTTTAAACATCATAGAATTTGAGGGGTTCCATAATAAAAATTCATTTCTGAGAGAATAAATTGATTTATGATTTTATTTCATTAGGTATCAATGTTTTTGTTTTGAGTTTATATATCATGATAACAATAATGATTCTAGTCTATATATTTTTTATTTTAACTTCCATTGAGTATCATGATGTTTTGGTTAAGGTTTTTTAAAATATAGTAATTTCCCTAGAATTATATAGTATAATAAAGGTCTAAGATACTATGTATTTATCCATATAAGTCTAAAAAGAGGATTTAGTAATGATTTTATAGTTTCATTCATGACTGGGGTGATATTTTTTAGATCCATGAAATTTTTCAAGTATGGATAATTGTACTTTTAAAAATAAAATTCAATATCTTTTTCAAAGATCATTTTTATAATTCCTCTGGATCTCACCTAGGAGCTTCTCCTTATAGGCTTATCCTCCCTCCCTCATAATCTTTTATTTTCATCGATTCATTGATGGAACCTCAAATTTAGGACCCCAAACTCCTTTATAACTCCTTAAATTATCTCTTCCATATTTCTCTTCATACAACTCACCCATGGTTTAATGATTTCCAAAAATATTTTTTTTAAATTGGGCATAATTTTATTTTTATGTTTTTTAAAGGAATTCTAAAACCATGATTTACTTATATTTTATGTAATCTTTATAATTACAATTTTTTTATTTAGGTTCCTCGATACATTTCCGAATAATTTTCATCTCCCTTTTTTTGGGGTATTTATTATTTAATTTTTTTTAAAATAATGGATCTCAAAATTAGATTCTGTCATTTAATTTGAATAATTTACATATTATCTGAAAAAAGAGATGTTAAATTATTTCATAAATTCAATATAAAATTATACAATTGGTATGTTTTGAAAAAAATTTATTTTTTTGATAAGATTATATTAACTTATATTATTTCATAGTTTGACATTAATAATTACGTTTTTTTATTTACTTTTTATTCGAATTTTTGAGGTTTTAAATTTTTTATTTTAATTTTTATGCCTTTTTTATATGTAACATAAAGGTTATATTGGTTTTAAAATATTTTCTCATGATGCTCACATATGAAAAATATTTTATTATTTAAATTAAGGGTATTGAATTGTTGTATAGTTCATATGAATGGGTTGTTTCTATGTGATGGATTATTTAAATTTTCCTAATGGATTTTAAAATGGTTAGATTGTTGTTTTTAAAAATCATGTATGTTTTAGGGTCCTATATTGGAGATTAATTATAGAGTGAATCAATTGAAATAATTTTTCTTATACTAATACCATTCGACATGATTTTTCTCTAACAATAGAATCTATTTATTATTGTTCCACTCTAACTTGTAAGAGAAAAAAATAAGGATTAAATCATGATGTATTGGTTTTTGATATCATTTTATACTATAAAAATTTATCGATTATTTATATCTATGTCCTTAAACTCCCCTTTCTGTCATATTTTTCTACTACCCAATTCTTTAGTTTCCTTTAGGACATGTTTGGATCTGTGATTAGAACAAAAATTGTTAATATAAAATGATATTTTTGAAATTATTCATTGTAACATTCTTTATAAATACATCTATATATATTTTAAAACCATATTATAAAAAGTGTGTGTGTGAATTTATTTCCCTAATTTTTAAAATAACACTTTTAGTTTGTCTTAATAAAGGAAAAGTATAAAACCTTCAAAGAAATACTTATAGTATAGTAGTCCCACCACGTATACACACACATACACGTGTATATTGATTTAGATATATATGATATGGGTTAACAGAATCCATCCTTCATTCATGATGGTGGACATAGTAATATAGATGCTGTCATGGAGGTGGTAACATATTAATGATGATAACATTCCACATGGAAATAGAGTTTTATATTGGTAGTTAGTGTTTATATTAGTTTATTTTTAAGAAATATTTTATAGATACATGTAAACCACTATACATTTACTCTATTTTCTGATTACTCGCATTAATAATAGTTATTATGTACATGTAATTTATATGTTATATGATTTATAAGAAAAGTGGATGATAATAATTCATTTATAAATTTCACATAGATTTTCAATATAGACAATTTCCTTTTTTAGTTTATTCCAAATTTGATGTTTCATTTTTTTCGAAAGTAAAACATATAAATTTTCCATATTATAATTCTTTTATAAATCCATGTTATTATTTGTTAATTATATTTGATAAGAAGAAATAATTACCATAATTTTTATATCATTGGGAGTTTTTTCATTATATTTTATTTTGGAATGAACATTAAAAATTATTGTATAACACCCCACTTATCATCTTTAGAAAACTAGTTTTTATGTTAGAATAAGCTATTGAATCCAAATTTAAATATTTAATTTTTAAATTAATTGTTGACTAGATATTAAAATCCGTGAAATCAATAAATAATTTTATAGAATTCTTTAACCAAAAATTGTATTTATCTCCCATGATATATCTTGGGATGTTTTGTAAGATCTATTAAATATAATACATATTTTAAAAGTGAATTTAATTTTTTAAAAACATTATTACTAATAATTATATCTATTAAGTATGGATTATTTCAAGAAATGTGTAAGTTTTATTGAAAAAAGGAAACTCTAAATTTAATTTCATGGACACTCATATTGTAGAACATTCTCATAGAATTTGATAGTCACTATGGAGAATCCAATTATTATTTCATAGTAAGACACATGGTCATACAATCATGCATTTTGTGGAAACCTTGTTTTTTTCTTGATTTTCATCACTTTGATTTTATTGATGTTATATTCTTAACTAAACCATGTTTTATATTTTTATATGAGTCATATATATCATAATCGTTTTATTATGTTAATTTATGGTTGGGGTTTTGTTATTTTAAATGTTTTTCTATATTTTAATGTTGTTTTTTTATTTTTTTATATTATAAAAATATATATATGAGCAAGGAATTGTTTAATACTATATAAAATGATAGAAATAAATTTTTTATGTGATAAAAGTATTAATAAAAAAAATTACTAGGTATATTTTTTGTAAAAATCTATTATTTTTTAAGAGTGGTCTACCTAGATCCTCCTCAATCTTTAAATATTATACATTAGATTAAATAATTTAACCAACATGAATTTTTTAGTGATAAAGGTCATGTGGAAGGATAAATTTTACAGTGTTTCTATTTTTTCTATACATTTAAATCTTTTATGTTGATATTTTCTACATATATGTTGGATAATATGTGATGGGAGATGTTGGAGTCAGGGGGGAAATTTAAAACACCTGAAAAAAAATTCATGGATGGGATTTAAATGTATATTTAACAAGAAGTTTTATTAAAATTACAAGAATTTGAATATTATTAAGAAATTTTTGGATTTGAATTATGGAAATCATACTGTTGCAAAGAACATGACCTATTTCACAGATCTTGTATAATTTTTTAACAAACCAAACCTTTGTAAATAAATTTCACTTTTTGATTTATTTAAATTAGCTATTATGTTTTATGGTTATGGAAAACCCATGAACATACATGGTTTAATTATATCCTATGATATTTAAAATACCCTTAATAATCACAACCATATATAATGTAGTCATTTAGTAGTGATCATGTGATTATTATAAATAAAGTGTTTTGACAAATCCAATTTAAACATGCAAAGGATGTGATGACCTAATCCCATAGGATCATACCCTATGAAGCAAATTTATCATAGATTATGAGGAATATATAATCACTAAGATTTTTTATTTATCCAAGACCATGATGAGATCCAATAACTACTACATGTGAAAACCCGTTTATGAGATAAGTTCAAGATCATCAAGATCACAGCCCCAACCGTGTACATCGAACCACCCATTGAAAGTATCATCATTTTTCACCTTTGCCTCATGGTGTTTGTTGATGTAATAAAGGGCTATGTATCAAGACCCTAATAATTTTAATATTTATATTGTATTTTCAATAAATTAATTTTCATATTTACTTTTTATTATTGTCATATAATAAATTATTTTGATTCGATAAAACAAAAATTATATATTTGGGTAATATGTAATTTCAAAAAAGGCATTAATATTTATAGATTATTTAATTTTTAAATAAATGAAAATTTATTAGAATATTAAATCTAAATAATATTTATTAGGTGTATTTGATAATATAATTCTATGAAGTCAAAAAGAATTTTAATTAGGGGTCGAAAATGGTTATTGTAAAAAACAAAACATTTCTCAATAAATGTCAATTGTTATTATAACAGAAAAAAAATATATATTTATAAAATTATTATGATGATATAAATATTATATTCAAAATCATAACATTAAAATTATGTTGTGATGAATTTTTCATAATTTATTCGGATAGTTGAGTTTCTGAGTCAAAAATAAAATTGTGTAAATATAGATTGTGTATTATGACATTATATTGACCCAAAACGTATTTACTAAATTATATAAGGTTTTCCACGAAAAAATATATGTTTCAAATTAAAACTTTTGTTTTTATATTAGTTTATAAATTTTTTAAATCCTAGAGGAATCCACTAAATCCTATATTATATTTTAAGGCATTAAAATCGTTTTGTTGGGAACATGAATCACTTCCACCTCACCAAGAGTAATATTTTAATTATTTATTAGTGTGTAAATATAAAATAAGTACGAAAAATCCTAATTGTATGAAACCATGGGAAAAACATTTCAATGATTGGGTTATTATTACGTTACTCTGTAGAGTCCAAATATATTTTTTGGAAATAATAATGAACTCCTCACTCTTTTCCAATATAAACCCACCTATGATCACATTCCTCTCAACTAATAAACATTGGATCATGAAATTACTCTATTATACCCTCTATATAGTAATCCCAAGGATCCCACAGGTTATAAATAGGCTCTTTCCAATATTATTTGTATCACCCTCTCATGGTAAGCGATTTCTATCTTCCTTTTATTGAAGCACGTCTTTTATGTTATGCCTCTTTATTTCTAGTTTTTCATGTTTGGGTTTGTTTTTCAACATTAATATTATTGTATTTTTCATATTAATGTGAAATTATAATGATTTAACTATCATTAATCTCTACCACGAATAATTATGTGCACCTTTTATGATGAAAAAATTTAGTAAGGGATCCTCTCCATCTCCTCTTTATTTGAGCATCTCCCTTATCTTATGCCTTTTATTTCTAATTACATAAGACTGAATATGTTCATACATATCACCCTGACTTTCATAATGTTGTAAAAATTATTATTTAAAATTTATATAGTAATTAATCCCTCCCATAAGCATTTATGTGCCCTCGTTATGCTGTCGACATTTCACTGTGCTTTTCTATAGCAAACATTTCTATAGTGAATACTCGTACCCATTTTCTAAATTGGGTTTTCATGACTATGAACATATAATTCATTTATTTGGGACATAAATATATTAATTAAACACTCTATTATCTTTCAATAGATGTTATGTGATATTTTATTAGTCATATGATCTATGTGGCACACTTATGACTGTAGATGATATGATTACAATGGGTTCTCCCAGATAGTTCTCCAATGCATTGGCTAGTGTTTTAGTATCATGAGAAGCCATGTATTGTTCATATTTGTCTATCCATTTAACATTATGGAATATTTATTGGTTTTTTACCTTTAAATATTTTTTTATGAGTCCGCATCTAATGTTGTTTCCACATTCCCATATTGCCTTAATGTTATCATGTTATATCACTCCTATTTGCCCATGTTTAAGATTATCACCCCTTTTATGTCCAATTGAAATTCCTATTGTATAACATGTAATACATTTATCATGTAATTTAATTTTTATTCCTCTAATAGGATTAATATATCACCCCATTCTTATGTATTTCCACAGGTTATCACATGCATTTTAAAAGAGAATGAATATATTGAGAATGTCATGGAAGTTATGATTAATGACAATGTACCCCCCATTTTGATATGTTATTTATTTTACCTAATTACGTAATGATAATAAATTTAAAGATAATATGGGTTTTATTATTTGAACTATTATATAATAAATCATCAATTAACATTTTATAAAGACAAGGGTGGTCATGATTTTAACATGATATTTTTTCAAATAATTATTTGAATGGCTATCAATTTAATATGGCCTTGAAACCTAGTATTAAGTTGTTGTTTTATCTATTAATAAATATATTATATAAATAATTTATCATAATTTATGTAATCCATTGGATGAAAGGTTTATGAATTATATCTATTACAGTTTAGGGGAGTCGAAGTACAATCTTTTGTCCGAAGGGGAATTATTTGGTGTTTAGAATGAGATGTAGTGGGGTGTCAAATGATAGAATTTCCCATATAGTTATAATTTTTAGGAAGTAATTTTTTGGTTTTATATAAATTTTATAAGATAATATACACAAAAAATATTGAAAACAACCCATTAATGATCAATTATGATGGTTGGTGAGAATGGCCCCACTCCCCCTATGATGGTTCTCTCTACCACAAATTCATTTCTTCTCTAGTTTGTATCATCTATTCTCATTATTCCACATCCAATTTCTTTGTCATCTAGTTTAATGAGGTATATTTAACCATATTATTTTAGTGATGGTTTATTCTATTGTTGGAGTGTTCTTAGTTTCATCATTCTTGTATAAACCATGTTTGATTTTATTATTTCAAACAATATTTTTGTGGAAAGACCTCAATGGTAGTTTTTATTATATGTTGTTTTGTATATTTATTTTTTTGGTATTTTTAGGTCTTGATGGTGTAATTCTTGTGTAATGTTATGTTGTAATATCCTCATTGAGTTTTTAGGTTTTAGTTAATTTATTGAGATCATTTAATTGAAAATGGTGGATGGTTTTGAGAATTTTAAGGTTTATATCATTCTCAACAAGGGTTGATTTTTCATAATGTTTTCATAATCCTAGTCTGTGGTCTATATTCATTTTTGATATCTATCATTGATACAATGTTTTAAAAGTCACCTTGTCTTGTGATATCCTTGTTGTCCTTATTATTGAATGATCTTTCTCAGGTATGGTCCTTCTAATCAACTAAAATGGTAGCTACAACTATAGGGTTCCAAGGATGTTTTAACCCGTAGGGGGAATGTTGTGGAATGTTGGAGACCTCTGGTGGTAGTGAA
This sequence comes from Viscum album, assembly GCA_963277665.1. Lineage (NCBI taxonomy): Eukaryota > Viridiplantae > Streptophyta > Magnoliopsida > Santalales > Viscaceae > Viscum > Viscum album. The sequence continues at coordinate 929,133,815 of OY728141.1, read as the reverse complement.
GTTTCATATCATGATGTTTATTTTGGTGTGATTGGAATTCATTTTTTGATAATTATTGTATTAATGGGATTTGGATATTGTTTGTTACAGATTATGATTCTATTTATCACTAGTTATCAAAAATTATGGGCTTCTGTTTGTGGTGATTATTAGGGTAGGTGTTTTGATTCTATTCATAGTATTTCATCAATGATCATTTCTAGTGAGGATGATGGTATAGAATTTAATATAACTAGGCATGATTACCAATGAGCCTCATTTATTTCATCTATTCATAGGGCCCCAATGAGGCATAATTCTTGGGGAAGATGAGTATAAGTTATTGATTTCCCATGGAATTTATGCCATGCAATTATAGTGAGGATAATTTTTTTATCTTAATTGTTTATGGTTAGAACATGTTTATATAATGGTTTTCACTTCACCCTTATAATTGGTATTAATAAAATTCAAAAAATTTGTTAAGTATAAAAAAATATATGTATACTTTTCCCACTAGTTGAGGATTTTTAAGAATCCACCATATCAAGGAAATATTATTTATTTTTCTATTTTGTGAGGGTATTAATTTTAGGATGATACATCCAAATGAATAAGGACTAGATATCAATAACATGGGGGGAATATGAAACTTCCTAAGTACAAGTCTAGATTGATAGAAGTATAATGTTTAGTGGGATACATCAGGGTTAACCAAAATCACGGAAATTTGTTACTATAGAGAATACAACTACATAATATGTGGTTTGAACTAATATAGCTAAACAATTATACTTGTTCAATCATCAATGAATCTATCTTCATTTGATGTATATAAATTCTGTTTTTATCTCTTCTATCGTAGTCTCCCATATGATATTGAGAGTAACACTCATACCATGTACCATGGAAATCACTACTCCATTGTGAATCAATAGTTGAATGTAATTATAATGTTTATCACATGTTGTAGTGATTCCTAATGATAAGGATAAATTATAATTTTTAGTCCTAAACCTCAAAATTCTATATATTATCTTTTGAATTAATCAAAATAAAATCTAAAAACACCATATCACTTTCTATCATTGAAAATTAGTTTTTTCATCATTGGATGATAATAATCAATTCTTTCATGAGGAGTGCGATACAAGATCTAGTATAGAAAGGAAAACTCTCTTGAATATATTAAAATTTTCATATCAGTTGTTAAACTCAATTTTAGAGGTTTTAAATGAGAATTTAGAAAATAAATTTCATGGTGTAATGGTGGGTATAAAAAAATATCCCAAAGTGATTTCTCTATTTTTAAACCATTTGGTAAAGTATAAATACTAACTAATCTTATTATAGTAAAAATTACCATATATAGACCCATGTATTAGATGGATTCAATGAAAATTTTAGAATTATTTATTTATTTTAAAAATATTTAAATAAATGTTTTTTCCACCATGTCCATTACCCAATGTAGATTATTCTTCATTGCTAAAAATTTATATTGATGTTTTCAAATATGTATTTATTATTGAGAGGTCAAATAATTGACTGAAAAAATAAGATCCATTTTCTCTAAATTGATATTTTCATTAATCATATCATATATGAATATATTTTATTCATAAATAAAATAATATTATGATAAAATCAATTGAGGGTCATGGAATTGGAAATTCCAATGTATAGATTGTTTCATAGATATAGAGATTATTAATATTTTCAAAACATTTTTCGATCAAGAGTACGCAGATAATATTTATATTTTTTGAATGATATATCTCCCATAGATAACCCAACACTTATGTCTTAGTGATTTTTTATGGAATCCATGATTTCCCAAATTCAAGGGATAATAATGATAATCAACTAAATATTTTGTTACGAAAACTCATGAATCAACCACAATATTATAAAATATATAATTTATAATATTTGATTTTGAATTCTAATTAATTAGTTTATGTGGAGTTTTATAAAGGTATATCAGTTTACCCAAATAAAATTAATTTAAATTTGCCCTGGGAGAATACTAATTTTTTTTGTTTTATGTCTCTTGGATAAATATGATATTATATGTATTTTTTATTATTTCTTGATGTTTGATTCACTCTAGAAGACTTTTAAAATAAAGGAAATAATTATTTAATGGAATGAGCAATGTTAGAAATAATTTGATGATCTAATTAAGTGTATGAATTTAACTATTATTTTGATCTTATATGATTTGGTGAATGTTTTATATAATACAATGATGCCTCATATATGGGTTTTGGTTGTTTTCTCATATATAATGACCATGGGGTGGCATATAGAACTCATCTGTAATATTGACTTGAGAAACCTTACTCAACCCATATTATTTTATTGGAATGTATTCTATATACTATACAATATTGAAAAATATATATATTTTGTAGATTTTTAGTATAAATAATAATTAAATAAAATCAGGAGTACAATTTTTATTATAAATATTTAAACCTCAAATAAGGGTGATGGGTGGAATAGTTATTAAACATTTATTTTCACATAGATTACAACAATTGTAAAAGGAATTTGGTTAGTAATGTTGTTATTATAATATTTATATTATAGTAATTGAAAGAGTTTAATTATAAATTTTCATTGGTCAACATTTTTTGTGAATATTATATAAAAATAGATGAATATGGGAATCATAAATTCTTATCAACTGTGAAATATGCCACATATTTCATTGATCAAATTTTATAGGATCAAGTTTTAGATTATATTATTAATGTATCATGGGGATTTAATATAGTGGTAATACCATTGATGAATGGTATTAATACCATGATAAAAGCATTATTTTAATAAATTTATTATAGATATTTTATAATTATGGTTGGGGTGATGAAAGGTTTTCATCATTTTAATTGTGTTATAAATACAGGTTTTATAAATATGTATCAAAATAAATAATTTTTTCATTATAAGCCTACAGTTGGGATGCATATTATTGAGTTACTATCAATCAAAGTAAAACAAAAAAATATATATGGTGTTATTGTTATATCCTCATATTCCTATTTATATGTAGGATGAGGTGTCCATAGATTTTGTGATTTAATTACCTAAATCTATAGATGGATGGATTTATATATGGGTGATCGTTAATCACATAAATCAAGAAGATCATTTTCTTCCCATGATGAAATGTCTTATGGTAGTTGTTCTGGTGATGTTTTATGAATTAATGATTCTATAATTTCATAAGTATCCTCTAGAAATTATTTTCAAGTGAATATCACAATTTACCTATACTTTTTTTTTGAGATTCCTCAATAACCCATGGGATCAAGTTTAATATATAAAAATAAATTTCAACCAAATACTGATGGTCAAATTGAGAGGGATTTTTAGATCTTATAAGATCGGATTTATGATTGTATTCATGATTTTAGGTAATCATGTGTGATCCATTTTCAATAAATTGAGATTTTATATAATTAATGTTATGATTTATTAATAATGATGATTCATTTTGAAAATATTTAAGGTAAAACACTATGGTCCTTTGTGGTGGGATTATAATGGAATGTACTTATTATTAGGACTGATTATTACATAAGAGATAAATTAAATTCTTAAGCAATTATATTCATAAAAAATTTATTTTAATGAAAAAATAAATACTATAATTTAATGAAAAAAAATTATTATGAACATTACAACTGATAATTTAAAATCATGTAAAAATAAATAATGAAATTATTATGTAATGTATCCAACATCAAATTCAATAATACACATAATGCCTATAAAAAGAATAATTAGAATTATTAGTAATGAAAGCCAAATAAACTATATGTTGAAGGATCTAAAAGTAAAAAATATTATTAAATAATTTATTTTGAATAAATTTTTTGATGTAAGAGTAATTATGGTCATTCATTTATTGTTTGTATTTATAATCAATTGTAATTATAACAATTGATAATGTAATTGTTATAATGTGAATAGCATAATATGTTTATATTTAATGTCATTATAAGAGGTAATTTATGAATACAAGATAAACCATTGCCTTAAATAAAATGATTATTTCTTATGATGTTCACTTATTAGAGCTCGGTAAGGAGGAAGTATCAGTACGGTTCTACCTTAACCAAGACCAAGCCTGTAATCAACAGAAATTTTCTACGAGAAATGTTCATTTTAGTGGTAATCACAAGAAGATCAACGATGGATGAATCACCCATAGAAAGTTTAGACATGTGATGCCTTACATCTAGGGATTATACTAATTTGATATGAGGTTATATATCTAAGAGATATTTTTTATTAAAATGTAATTTTTTCTAGAAGTGAAATGATGGCCACTTAGATACCACATTATTGCCAAATTAATCATGATTACTTTGAAGATAAAGTTAAAATTACTACAGAATAAATTTAATAAAATAAATTGCATATTTGTAACAATCTATTATATTGGGTAAATATGGAAGGAAATAGGGCACTATAGAGGTGTAGTGGGGAACTTATGGTAATGGAACATGAAAATATCTAATTCTTTATTCCATGAAATTCCACTCACTGCACAAATAAATACCCACCCTATCATCTCATTTATACCATACCTAATTAGAATATATATCATCATATCTCTATTAGGGATTCTCTCTCATTACTATATATTTAATCATGAATATTTGGTTGGTTTTAAGGTTTTATTATAGGTTAAGAAGCTGAAGAGTGGTAAGAGTCATTTTCCATCTAAATTTTCAATTCTTATTTTAATGAAAATTATTTTATCCATTAAAATTTCCAATTTATTATACAAATATTAACATCATATCATTATAATAACTATCCTTAAGATACATTATCCATGTGAGCACCCATTTCATTGAAATGATAATACATTTATAAGTCATTATTATGCTTAAAACATCTAATAGAACAAAACCCTATTATCCAAATCCATATATATACCATGAATTTTGGGTACAACCGATATATTATATCTAATTGGTGGTCCTTTATAATTATGGATGTTGGACATGTAGCTATTGGAGCCTCTATTTGGTCACAAGAGGATTAAATTATGTTTTCTGCAATAATTACCTTGTTCATTAATGAAAGGAAACCTATAAGACATTACATAAGGAAATTCTATATATGAAAGTTTTATCAAATATGTGTGATTTCATATAAGTATTTTTTGGAGGGGATTTATCCACAATTTTCTGGTCTCCAAGCATTGTAAATACATGTTTTCAGCTGCCCAAACACATTAGAAATATTAATATTAATATGTAATAAATAACTACAATTCCATAACCTTCTCATAAAAGGGTGCTTATTTTGACATTGTGTATCCCAATTTTCTCATTTTAAGACTCAAAGTAATTCACATAAATATCGATGTTAATTCATTTAATGGGAAAAACTATTGACATAGTCATATAATACATCTTTATGTATGGGAAACTATAACAAGATGATCTTCATTCATAAAATGTTTTATGTATTTCTTTGTTGAAAAATATTTTTTGTATTTTTTAAAATCTTTTTATTCATAATAAAAGGAATCATTATTTTATGTGATGGGTGGGGGAAAAAATAATATATCCCCTCTGTGAGATAGTAGGTCTCATGAGAAACCTATGATAGGGTAATGATGTCATACTTACTATTTAGGTATTATTGTTTGAAATCATGCCTCAATGGTATTTATATGATTCCACACATTATTTATTCCCACAATTTCCATCATTTTGAGAGAATATAATTTTTTCCATGTGATTCATTTCATCCATGGTTTATGCGGTGATTATGTATCAACTGATATGAAAGTATGTTTTTTGTATTACTATATTAGTTTTTTCCATTATTATTCCATGATATATTTCACTATAGAATCAGAAATTTAAATTACATAGCTTTTCATTGCATTGAACAATAGAGGTTCTTATAAAGATTAGTTTCATGAAAAAGGTACATAATAAATTAAAACATAAAAAATTATGATAATTTTCATAGAATGATTCTTAAAATTTTAATCCCATGTACATTTGATTTATCTCATTACATGGAGACATACATCAAAGGAAATAGTGATTATAGGTCCTAGTAAGGGAAAGAAGTGGAAAGATGTTATATGTGATCTTAATGAATATCAATAATAAGATGTGGAAAATCATTATAGAATGAAAAAGGAAACCTAAATAATATCATAATAAAAATGAGATTAATAATAACACTAAAAGTTTGATAAAACCATTAAATGAGTCATTCATAAAGAAAATCACCATAGTTTACCACTAAGATGTCATAAACAATACTAGGATATTCACTGTGGTATTATAAAATAAGTCATATCTAGAAAAAACATTCTTTACCCAATTAATTGGAGTGAAATCATGGTGAATACTTAATTTTAAATAATTTAACTTTAAAAACTTTGATCATAATAAAAAATTTCATAACTACCCTGTGGAAAATAATGTAAATGGGTTTTATTTTAAAAAACATAACATTTTAAAAATTTATTAAAGAGAAGGTCATTATGTCATTTTTAACCCATGAAAAGGGAATATGGGATTCATTTATGTATTTAACTGAATAAAATATATCATTTTTACATTTAGTTTATTACCCCTATAAAATAAATAGTCTTGTATATTCACAATGTTTAAAATAAAATAGAGTATCACAAGGAGAGATGATAAATTTGTAGAAGTAAATATGGCAGCATAACAGATCTAAAATGTGGTTTTCTAAAATTTTAAAAGGTGACCTAAAAATGGTATTGTAGTAATAAAATAATATTATTATAGTAAAGAGATAAAATATAATTCAAAAAATAATTTTATTTGTAAATTGGTATATATACCACATAAATAGGGGACATAAATGGAAAATAGAAGTGGATATTTCCCTTTACCTTGAAGAGTTGTTCATAAAATGCGAGGATTTGGATATTCGAGGCCTAAGGACACCTTGGGAGGAATCCTAGGGAGATAAAACTACCATATATTGATGTATGATGGTTTGGGAGTGAATGTAAATAGATAAATAGGTTTGTATTTATATACTAATTGAAGGATTTGTTTATTAATTTCCAAATATAGGCCTTGGAAACCTAGGTCATGGAAAATGAAAAACCATGGGATTTTATTTGGTATTTTACCTTGGGTTATCACACTTGAGGCACGTTTTTTGTTATTTTGATTAATTATATTCTATAATCATTTATTATTACTTATTTTCGCATGGAAATGTAATTTTTTACAAAAACAATATTTTTAATGTTAAACTTTCAATTTTATACTTCGGAAAGTGATTTATAGGTTGGTAAATTGGCTAAAATCTATTAAAATACATGATATTAATAAATAACAAATTCTAGGTCATGTATTTTGGAAAATTAGTTATTACATCATTATGACATAATTATTAATCCATTAAATATAACAAAAAACTCAAACTGTATTTTTACTATTTATGAAAAATAATGTATTTTAGAAAATTCTCATAATTTCACCGTAACATGATTTTGGAATGCTGATTTAAAAAATAATATTTGTTTTATTATAATAATGTTCTAAATTTTATAAATATAACTTATATATATATATATAAATCATAATTATTAAAAAAATATCCTATTGAAAATTCATATTACAGTCACTAACGGTTTAAAAAAATTAATTTTTAATTTATATTTAAATTTGAGTTATTTATCATAATATTTACCTAAAATAAGTATTATTCATAATATATTAGTTTATTATAAATATTTATATCTTTTCTTAAAATTATAATTTATGTCCAAAAATTTAATATATCAAATACATTCCCAATTTTATTAAGAAAACTATTGTTAAAATGGAATTGATGGAATAAAAAATTTATTTTCATAATGGATTTAAACATTATGTAAATAGGGACATGAAACATAACCCCTTATGGAACCTTCAAGAAAACTATGGGAAAGGTGTGAGATGGTAATAGATTCATGGGGTGACTCATCCTAACTCACCCGAGTTATAATTTCCACTAACATGAACATATCCATAGGCGATTTCCTTCTAGATTCTCTTATTGTTGATCGACATAAGATTGGCTAGGAGCGGACCCAAATAATGCTAACTCCTTTATAAGCTCTGAAAAATGGGATTCATAAAACATGAATATGCTGGATTAATCCATCATTTATTTATTAGCACTAGTTATTCTTTATCATTTCTACTTACAAATTATAACATAAAAATTATTACCAGGAGTATAGTTTCCAACAGTCATATTGTCCAATCGTAAAAAAATAGTAAAATCCAAATTGTCACATTTCTATTTATACTCACTTCATTATTAACATGATATTGTTTTTTTGTGTATGGTATAATAAAACACACATTTTCACAGGAAAAAAATATCATTTTAAAAGTTCAGGTCTTTACATTCTTCCCCCTTAAGAAATATCTTCTATGAAACTTTAACTCATTCACTCTGTTGAAAAAGGTGCAAGTACTTCTATCCCGTTGCATCCTCTGGTTCCCACATCTCTTCATTATATATACGTTTCCTCAACAACACATTGATGAGTTAGGTAGTATTTATGTGTAGACCATTGTCTATACGGTCTAAGATCTCCACTGTCTTCTCCTTATAAGAGAGTTTAGGTTCCAGTTATTCAGCATTCGGATTCAAAACATGTGGAGGGACATGCATGTACTTCCTCAAGATTTATACATGTAATATATCATGATATTAGGCTATATTTTTTGTCAGTTGTATCGTATAGCGCATTGATCCTATATGTTTAAGGATTTCATAGGGTCCAATGTACCTAGGGCCAATCATACCTTTCTTCCAAAACTACATGACTCTCTTGCAATGTGATATTTAAAAAAAACTGTGCTTCCAAAATCAAACCTCAATACCTTCTATGAATTTTAAAATTTCTCTCCTATCGACTCTAAGAAACCATTATGTGTTGTTGGATGGAGTGAGCCTTTTCTATCATTTCATGCACAAGATCCATCCCAAGAAACATTCTCTCACCAACTTCATCCCAACTAGTAGGAGTTTAACATCTCTTACAATATAGAGCTTCCTAGGGTTCCATTTGAATAATCAAATTTATGTTTTTATTGTATGAGAGCTCAACTAATGGTAATTTTGATCCCATCCACCTTTAAATTCCATTGAGCATGATCTCAACATTTCCTTTAGTGTATGAATAGTCCTTTCAGATTTACCATCAATTTGATGTGATAGGTCACACTGTCATTCAATGTGGTACTCAAATCATGTTGATGAATTATTTAGAATTTTTATGTGAACCTTGTATCATGATCATAAATGATAGAAAGTGGTTCCCCATGAAACCCCACCACATCTATTAAATAAAATTTGACATGTTATTGAAGAGATAAATCTTCTAAAATAGTGATGAAAAAGGATTTATTGGGGAGACGAACCACTATAAACCATATCAGATTGTTTCCTTTGGATGTTATTGGGTGATTAGTTCCGAATTCCATAGTGATATTATCCAACTTCTATGTGGGTATGGGTAGTGGTTGTATTATCGTACCACGATTCACTTTTTTATTTTCACTCATACACCATTGTATTAAACTGAATTTGTATTCTAAATTCCAAATATAATAACACAATTCAATTCATTTTTTATTCAATTATTTTTTTGACTGTTAAAAAGGGAAATGTAACATGTTTTTATAATTTTATTGATGTTGGAGGTTATTTGGAGGATCCATGATGATGTCCACAAAAAATGGCCAAACTACGCAGGATCCATGCACACCAGTGGTCTCAACTGCATATTTCGATTACATAGTGCATCTAAATGGGCTGAAATTTCGTGGACTGGTCCATTATTTAATGTTCTACATTTCATAAGATGAAACTGAAGCCTCATTCGGGCTCTAAGATGCCCATCCGACCTACTCTTTCCAGCACACCGAGTCTGCACGAAGTCAAATGCAGTGTTCTGTATTTTATCAATATATTAAGATGTATTTGTTCAAATGGTGAAAAACATTCAGTGGATATATTAAAGAGCAGGGGAAACATGTTTCTTGTCTTTTTCAATGTGATATGCGACTGCCAAGTCGTCAAAAACCATGGGCCAAGTTGTTTTACACAATCTGTGTGCCCAAAACCACCATCAAATTTTCCTATAAAATAACACCTTGGGTTCCCTGTCACGACCCGTCCTCGGGGCCCGTGCCGTGACTACCCCAAGCCCGCCTTCCATAGGCCAGGGGCTGGCGACTAGCACCAAGGCGTAAAATCCCAGTAAACAGGGAAGGCATTGCCTTTATAAGTAACAACCACACAGAGTCAGCAAGCGGAAAGTAAAGTGCAGAAAAGTAAAGGGGCCGGAAATACAAGCCCAACTGTAAAGTACAACTGAAAAGAAAAAGAACAGCAACTGAAGAAAAGACGGCGGCCTCGTGTCGTCCACTGGCAATCCCACCTGAAGGGTGGGTACAGATAGCCTCCAGGCTCCTCGGGTCCCACGTCCGCTCCGAGCACGTCCCGCCCAGTGGTCCACCTCCAGGTACCGTCCTGCTCCACGCCCCAACCGTGATCAGCGCTGTCCGTCGTCTGCAACCAACACAACAAGGTGCGGGCATAGCCCGTGCAGGGGTGAGTACAACTACTCAGTAAGGACCCCGAGACCCCCGAAGGTCTCTCGAAATCCACAAAGGATATAGCACAAAAGAAAGATGCAATCACGAAGTAACATCTGACTCGACTTAGGTATATGCCCATACATATACCTAAGTCCCCAATTCTAGCTCTGCTCACGAGCTCAAGAACAACTCAATCCACAAAGGAAAGCAAGACCCAAATCCACAAAGGAGAGTAAACAGTAAATCCACAAAGGATGGTTCAACACAATCCACAAAGGAGAGTAACATAAGATTCAGCTCAACCAGGTATACTTTTTCAGATGACGTCAAAGACGATCACTGATCCGTCTCAGTCGTCGGACCCACGAAGGATCGATAGGTACTAACCCCCGCAAAAAGACCCACGTAGGATCGGGCTCACACAGAACCTGTAGGCAGTGGCTCACACAGAACCGGTAGTAAGGACCCACGGAGGATCGGGCTCACACAGAACCTGAAGCACTGATCCACGTGGGATCGCTGAGTGCAGTAGTCGACGCAGTCCACTGAGGATCTCTGCACAGTCGTCGCCGCAGTCCACGAAGGATCTCTGCTCTGCCATCGTCGCAGTCCACGGAGGATCTCTGCTCTGCCGTCGTCGCAGTCCACGGAGGATCTCTGCTCTGTCGTCGAGGTCACAGCCAGCGCTAGGGTTCCCGCACGTAGCGAGCTCGTTTAGGAGGGTCCGCTCCACGAGCCGAGGGGCTGATACATCAACTGACACGTAGTCCGAAGTTGATGTATCCAAAAGTTCCGTATCGACAACAGGATCTCAACGCGACAGACGGCGCGTCAATCGGACGCCCGGTCTGAGAGTTATTGGCATTTTCGTCCCAGGGGCCCGGTTGGTTTTTAGGGCAAAACCAACCCGACCGTACTCCGCCTGTATCCGATCCTCGGGCGGAGTATGCCAAAAGTTCCGTCTCACTTAGAGGAAACCACCACAGCTGACGGTACGTCGTTCGGACGTCCGTAGCTCAAGTTATGAGCGTTTCCGCTCCGAGGGCCCGGTTGGCTTCGTGTACGAACCAACCCGGCCGAACCCAAAGTCTTCCGAAACCTTGAGTATAATATACCGAAACGACCGTCTCGATCCAAGGATCGCGTAGCCGCTGACGGTTCGTCAATCGGAGGTCCCAGGCCCAAGATATGGGCGAAAGACCGTAGAGGGCCCGAAACGGGGGTACTGGGCCCGGGGCGACCCGGCCCGAACCCCCCCCTGGGGTCGGCCCGAACCGGGTCGGCCCGACCCGGCCCGAACCGGCTCGGCCGGGTCCGGTCCGGCCTGGGCGCGGCCCGGCCGACCGGACCGGCCGGCTCGGTCTTCGGCCGCGCGGCCGAAGAGCCGCCGCCGCGGGGTTGAACCCGCGGCTTGAGAGAAACCGCGGCCCCGCGGGGGGCCGCCTGTCACGCGGACGCGGCCGGGCCGCCGCGTCCGTCCCGGTTCCGCGCGGCCGCGGAACCGGCTGCCGCCGCCGCCGCGGCTTCAGCCGCGGCGGAAGGTTTCCACGGCGGCGCGCCTGGCGCCGCCGCCTCCGGTCGCCGGCGCCGCCGCGCCGGCGACCCGCGCCGCCGCCTCCTTCCGCGGGCCGCCGGAGATGCTCCGGTGGCCCGATTTCTTTCCCGTCTGCGCCGATGCTCCTCCCGGGGGACGATCTTCACTGCGGAGCCAACAAATTGCCCTTGCCGCACGGTTTGTCGACGTCCGCCAAATCCGCACAACCAAAATAGATCGGCGGAGGGTTGCCGGGTCTTGTTCGTTAGACCCGCACCCTCCGCGTTAGTCATAATCCACGGGAGGAACAATAAAACAATCAACAACAATTTTAAATGTTAAAATTGTTCGAAGGTCATGCTTCTTTACTTTAAAAGAAATAAATCACGGGAAGGAAAATATTCCAATCAACCCTTACTTTATCGTCGTCGTCGGAATTGCTCGTCGCGGAAGATGGAGATCGCCGCGTCGTCGCGGAATCGCTCGTCGCGTCGCCAATCTCCGGATCAAGATCAACGGATTTAATTAGTTTAAATCCGTTGATATTGAAATTAAAAAGGGAGAAGAAAAGATCTGATTCTCACCTTTGTTGCCGAACGAGGGTCGGCCGCGGAAGAAGAGGCGTCGCCGAAGAACGTCGCGGGTAGATCTCGTCGACGTCGCAGATCTTGGTGTGCGTCGTCGAATTCCGGTCGCCGGCGTTCTTCGCGTTCTTCGCGTTCTTCGCGTTCTTCGCGTTCTTCGCGTTCTTCGCGTTCTTCGCGGAGAGGGTGGAGGAACGAAGATTCTCTCAAATCCTTTCCAAGGATTTTTATGTTGGTCTTATTTTATAAACATGCCAACACGAAACCGGTTAAGAAACGATCCATCAATTCGTTGAATTAATTCAACGAAAGAAACGACCCATTTAATTCACGAAGAAACAGTCCATTTAATTCACGAAATAAACCGCCCAATTAAATGGTCTGTTAAGAATTAAAGAAAACGCGTCGGTTGACTTTTCAGTTACTTTGACGGGTTTTCGCGGGTGCGTTACTTAGCGAAAGAAACGGCGGGGCTCGTGCGGGTCCCACCGCACAAATATCCTACCAAGGGGTAGGATATTTCTGGATAGCATCCTATCCAGTTCAACTCAGTTCAAGCCGTCTTTAAGTGACTTCAAGTGGCTTCCAAGCAGCTTAAGTGAAATAAAATAAAGTTGTCGCACAAACTTTATTTTATTTCTGACTTAAAGCCGTAAAATTTAAAAACCACGTCTGAGCAAACGCAACTCCGGAAGAGGCGTTTCTAAGCAAATACCGGCGCTGCGATTTCATCGGTGCCCTCAGAATTCGATTCCGGGCACCGGTTCAAAAGATAGAAAAACCCGCTCGTCCGTTCACTGAACGTACCCGAGCCAAACTTCGGAAATTGATTCCGGGCACACCGGGCCTCGGAATCAGGTGCCGTCTGAAGCTGCGTTCTTGTAAAATTCCAAAGAAAATTAAGAAAAAAAATTTCCTTGAAATTTGCGGGTCTTTACATTACTCCCACCTCAGGGCTTTACGTCCCCGTAAAGATACATCAAAACTAGGGGAACAAATGGGGGTACTGAGCACGCATCTGAGCCTCCCGCTCCCAAGTGCTCTCCTGGAGGTTCCCGTGCTGCCATCTGACGCGCACAAGAGGAATCGACCGCCCACGTAGGACCCGCTCCTGTCGATCCTCGATCTCCACTGGAACCTCCGCAAAAGTCGCCCCATCGTCCACGTCCAGCTCCCCAAAGTCGATGATGTGCGTCGGGTCGTGCACGTATCTCCTCAGCTGAGACACGTGGAAGACGTCGTGCACCCGGTGCAACTGAGGTGGTAGAGCCAGGCGATAAGCCACCTCTCCTATCCTGCTGAGGACCTGGAAAGGCCCGATGAAGCGGGGAGACAGCTTGCCGCCTCGGCCAAATCTCCGTAAACCACGTCGAGGTGAGACACGCAAAAAGACGTGGTCGCCATCCTCGAACTCTAGTGGCCTCCGCCTCCTGTCAGCATATGACTTCTGCCGGCTCTGAGCTGTCCTCATCCTCTCCTGGATGATTTGGACCTTCTCTGTCGTGGCTCGGACCATCTCTGGTCCCACGAGTGCTGACTCCCCAGGGTCTGTCCAGCACAACGGTGATCTGCAGGGTCTGCCGTACAACGCCTCGTATGGTGCCATCCCGATGGTGGAGTGGTAGCTGTTGTTGTACGCAAACTCCACCAAGGGTAGGTGGTCCTCCCAGCTGCGACCAAAGTCGAGAACACATGCACGGAGCATGTCCTCGAGTGTCTGTATGGTCCTCTCCGTCTGTCCATCCGTCTGAGGGTGGAAGGCTGTGCTCAGATGGAGCCGCGTCCCGAACGCCTCCTGCAACCCCTTCCAAAGCCTGGAAGTGAAACGAGCATCTCGATCGGAGACGATAGACGATGGCACACCGTGAAGCCGTACGATCTCCTGGACGTAAAGACGTCCCAAGCTCTCTACTGAGCCCTGCTCTCTGATGGGTAAGAAGTGTGCCGACTTGGTGAGTCGGTCGACAATCACCCAAATGGAGTCGTGACCTCTGGAAGTGCGTGGAAGTCCAGTCACGAAGTCCATAGATATGCCGTCCCACTTCCACTCCGGGACCTCCAAGGGCTGTACCAAACCTGCTGGTACCTGGTGCTCTGCCTTCACCTGCTGGCAGGTGAGGCATCGTGAAACGAACTCTGCCACAGCTTTCTTCATACCCGGCCACCAGTGCTGTCGCCTGAGATCCTGGTACATCTTCGCCACTCCGGGATGTACCGCCAAGGGAGAAGTGTGAAACTCTCTCAGCACCTCCTCTCGTAAAGCGACTGGTACGAAGGTACGTCCTCTGAAAAGGATGTCGTGCTCTGCTCCAAGGGAGAAACCATCAGGCGCCTGACCTGAGGATATCAGTGCACGCCGGGTCTCACAGTCAGCGTCCCCACGCTGAGCCTCTCTGACCCGCTGTAGAAGTGGAGGAGAGACTGTGAGAGACTGAAGAAAGGCTGTTCCGTCTCTATCCACGAAGGATATCTGCAAGGAGGCTAGCTGCTCTGTCGCCTCCTCAAGCAGCTGAATGCCCGTCCTCCTGCTGAGGGCATCGGCTACCACGTTCCCCTTCCCAGGAGTATAGACTATCTCAAAGTCATAGTCCTGGAGGAACTCAAGCCATCTCCGCTGTCTCAGGTTCAGGTCCTTCTGAGAGAAGATATACCTAAGACTCTGGTGGTCAGAAAAGACTGTGAAGCGCTCGCCCATCAGATAGTGCCGCCAAGTCTTCAGAGCGAAGACCACTGCTGCTAACTCCAGGTCATGAGTGGCGTAGTTCTGCTCATGCGGCCTCAACTGACGTGATCCGTAGGCGATCACGGCCCGCTCCTGCATCAGGACGCACCCGAGTCCAGTCCCTGATGCGTCGCAGTAAACTACGTACCCAACTCCCTCCTCAGGCAACCTCAAGATAGGTGCGCTGGTCAATCTCTGTCTCAGCTCCTGGAAGCTCTGCTGACATCTGTCTGACCACACGAAGGGTTTCCCCTTCTTCGTCAAGGCTGAGAGTGGTGCTGCAACTCTGGAGAAGTCTGGCACGAATCTCCGATAGTATCCCGCTAGGCCCAAGAAGCTCCGCACCTCTGTCACGCTCTTGGGTGGCTCCCAAGCTAGCACTGCCTCGATCTTCGCGGGATCCACTGCAACTCCCGCCTCAGAAATGACGTGCCCCAAGAAATGGACCTCACGTAACCAGAACTGGCATTTTGAGAGCTTGCCATAAAGCTGGTGCTCTCGGAGTGTGTCTAGCACAACTCGCAGGTGGTAGGCATGCTCCTCCTCAGTCGTCGAGTATACCAAAATGTCGTCAATGAAGACAACGACAAATCGGTCGAGGTATGGCTGGAAGATCCTGTTCATGAGGCTCATGAACACCGCTGGAGCATTGGTTACGCCGAACGGCATAACCAAGAACTCATAATGGCCATACCGACACCTGAAGGCCGTCTTCTGCACGTCCTCGTCTCGAACTCTGAGCTGATGATAGCCTGACCGGAGGTCTATCTTCGAGAACCACCGCGCTCCCTTGAGCTGATCGAAGAGGTCATCAATCCGTGGCAGCGGATACTTGTTCCTCACTGTCACCTGGTTCAGGCGACGATAGTCGACACAAAGTCGCAAGTTCCCGTCCGCCTTTTTGGCGAACAAAATCGGGGAAGCCCAGGGTGAAACACTGGGTCGGATAAACCCCTTGCTCTGCAAGTCCTCCAACTGTACCCGCAGCTCTCGAAGCTCGGCGGGGGCCATCCGATATGCTGGAGTAGATATCGGGGCTGTCCCGGGGTACAAGTCGATGTAAAAGTCTACCTCTCTACGAGGAGGTAGCCCTGGAACGTCGTCGGGAAAGACGTCCACGTACTGGTCCACCACTGCAGGAAAAGCCGGACTCCGCACGTCCACTGCTCCTAGGATGAGGCTAGCCAACTGATGTGAGATGGGCTGCACTCTCCTCCGCGGAAGTCCATCCTGTGCTGCAAAGGTTCCCTTCTCGCCGGTGAAGGTAAACCTGCTCCCGTCGGTACGAACACATCGTACCTTGCGCCTAAAACAGTCGATCTGGGCATGAACCGTGGATAGCCAATCCATGCCCAAGATGACGTCGTAAGGCCTCGACGCCGCTACAAGGAGATCCCAGCCGAAGCTCTCGCCTCCTAGAGTAAGCTCACACTGCCGGCACCAGTGCGTAATCGTCGAGTCTGCTCCCGTAGGAGTCTCTAGCCGTAAGGATCGAGCCAACGGCTCAGTCGGAATCTCCGAGCTCCGAACAAGGGCAGAGGCTATGAAAGAGTGACTCGCTCCTGTGTCTATAAGTACTGCAGCAAGGGTGGAATAGACACAGATCGTACCTCGAATCATCTCTGGCATGTCGGGGTCGTAGGCCTCCACTGCCTGGAGCTGGGCCTGTCCCTGCCCGCCGGCTCCCTGTGGTCGAGGTGGCCCTCCTGGTGGTGGTGGGGGTAGAGCCTGAAAGCGTCGCCCACCACCCGCTGCTCGGCCAGCTCCTCGGCCTCGTCCGCCTCCTCCCTGCGGACCGCCACGGTCGACCCTCTGCCTCTGCCTGGGTGGCCCCTCCACCGTCTGCTGCTCCTCTGATCGGCGAGTCGGGCAGTCACGAGCCATGTGACCCTGCCCGCCGCAAGAGTAGCACAGCCTGCCTCTCGAAAGGCTGGCACTCTGCTGTGTGCCTCGTACTGCTGAGCCGGTGTCCTGAGGCCGTCTGCGTGGGGGTCTGGTCTGCCTGGACCCGTGAGTCATCCGTCGGCTACCTGCTGCCGAAGACTCAGCTACCTGGCGCCCTGCGCTAGGTCTCGCCGCTGAAGAAGGCTCTGCCAGGAAGCTCTCGATCAGGAGGGCTCGCTCCAGCACTCCTGCCTGGGTCGGAATGCTGAGGGAGATCAGCGACGCACGAATCTCCTGTCGCAAGCCCTGCTCGAAGGTCCGGGCCCGGAAGGAGGGGTCCCGTACCATGTCGGTCGAGTAGCGAGATAGGTCCGTGAACCTCGCCGCATACTGAGCGACCGTCATGCTGCCCTGGCGCAGCTGGAGAAGCTCCTGGATGCGCACCGCTCGGAGGGTGGCCGGGACGAACTCAGAGCGGAAGAGGCTCTCGAAGTCCGTCCAGAGCAGGGATGCCTCATCGTGAACCTGGAGCATCAGGCTCCACCATCGTCCTGCCGCCGCCTGCAGGAGGCTCGCTGCGAGGATCACCATGAGATCCGCTGGTGTCCTCACTAGCCTGAAGATCCGTACCACCGCCTCTAGCCAGTCCTCGGCGGCCTGGGGGTCCGCCTCACCGCGAAACCTGGGCGGTCGCTGGCTCTGAAACTCGTGCAGTGCCCTGAGGCGACGTGCATCGTCGGCGTCTGGTACTGGAAGCATCGGTGGCTCGGCGGGTAAGGCTACCGCCGGTGCCACTGCTGGCAAAGGGCCCTGCACCGAGGCCTCGTCGCTCGGTGGGCTGCCGTCGCGCCCTACACTCGGAACCCTAGCTGGCAGTCGTCGCGGGGCCATCCTGAAAAGGAGAACAAGAGCACCACAGTCAGAACAGTATACCTGGTGAGCTGGCACAAGTAATCACAAGGAAAACTTGAGACTTTCATAAAGCAGATCAGTATACCCGGTGAGCTGACATAAGTAATCACAAAGAAAACTTGAAACACACACGCAATCAATGTTTTCATGCATTAAGTCGGAAATCAGGAGTCAGGGTCCTGGTGTACGGATACGTCGGCCGCCGCACCAACACTGGGCTCCCTGAACTGATAACCACACTCAATACACTAAACACTATTGCTTCACATAGAAAGAAAGGACGATCAGAGTCTGCGGTAGAACCGACCGCCTCTGATACCAATTTGTCACGACCCGTCCTCGGGGCCCGTGCCGTGACTACCCCAAGCCCGCCTTCCATAGGCCAGGGGCTGGCGACTAGCACCAAGGCGTAAAATCCCAGTAAACAGGGAAGGCATTGCCTTTATAAGTAACAACCACACAGAGTCAGCAAGCGGAAAGTAAAGTGCAGAAAAGTAAAGGGGCCGGAAATACAAGCCCAACTGTAAAGTACAACTGAAAAGAAAAAGAACAGCAACTGAAGAAAAGACGGCGGCCTCGTGTCGTCCACTGGCAATCCCACCTGAAGGGTGGGTACAGATAGCCTCCAGGCTCCTCGGGTCCCACGTCCGCTCCGAGCACGTCCCGCCCAGTGGTCCACCTCCAGGTACCGTCCTGCTCCACGCCCCAACCGTGATCAGCGCTGTCCGTCGTCTGCAACCAACACAACAAGGTGCGGGCATAGCCCGTGCAGGGGTGAGTACAACTACTCAGTAAGGACCCCGAGACCCCCGAAGGTCTCTCGAAATCCACAAAGGATATAGCACAAAAGAAAGATGCAATCACGAAGTAACATCTGACTCGACTTAGGTATATGCCCATACATATACCTAAGTCCCCAATTCTAGCTCTGCTCACGAGCTCAAGAACAACTCAATCCACAAAGGAAAGCAAGACCCAAATCCACAAAGGAGAGTAAACAGTAAATCCACAAAGGATGGTTCAACACAATCCACAAAGGAGAGTAACATAAGATTCAGCTCAACCAGGTATACTTTTTCAGATGACGTCAAAGACGATCACTGATCCGTCTCAGTCGTCGGACCCACGAAGGATCGATAGGTACTAACCCCCGCAAAAAGACCCACGTAGGATCGGGCTCACACAGAACCTGTAGGCAGTGGCTCACACAGAACCGGTAGTAAGGACCCACGGAGGATCGGGCTCACACAGAACCTGAAGCACTGATCCACGTGGGATCGCTGAGTGCAGTAGTCGACGCAGTCCACTGAGGATCTCTGCACAGTCGTCGCCGCAGTCCACGAAGGATCTCTGCTCTGCCATCGTCGCAGTCCACGGAGGATCTCTGCTCTGCCGTCGTCGCAGTCCACGGAGGATCTCTGCTCTGTCGTCGAGGTCACAGCCAGCGCTAGGGTTCCCGCACGTAGCGAGCTCGTTTAGGAGGGTCCGCTCCACGAGCCGAGGGGCTGATACATCAACTGACACGTAGTCCGAAGTTGATGTATCCAAAAGTTCCGTATCGACAACAGGATCTCAACGCGACAGACGGCGCGTCAATCGGACGCCCGGTCTGAGAGTTATTGGCATTTTCGTCCCAGGGGCCCGGTTGGTTTTTAGGGCAAAACCAACCCGACCGTACTCCGCCTGTATCCGATCCTCGGGCGGAGTATGCCAAAAGTTCCGTCTCACTTAGAGGAAACCACCACAGCTGACGGTACGTCGTTCGGACGTCCGTAGCTCAAGTTATGAGCGTTTCCGCTCCGAGGGCCCGGTTGGCTTCGTGTACGAACCAACCCGGCCGAACCCAAAGTCTTCCGAAACCTTGAGTATAATATACCGAAACGACCGTCTCGATCCAAGGATCGCGTAGCCGCTGACGGTTCGTCAATCGGAGGTCCCAGGCCCAAGATATGGGCGAAAGACCGTAGAGGGCCCGAAACGGGGGTACTGGGCCCGGGGCGACCCGGCCCGAACCCCCCCCTGGGGTCGGCCGAACCGGGTCGGCGCGAACCGGGTCGGCCCGACCCGGCCCGAACCAGCTCGGCCGGGTCCGGTCCGGCCTGGGCGCGGCCCGGCCGACCGGACCGGCCGGCTCGGTCTTCGGCCGCGCGGCCGAAGAGCCGCCGCCGCGGGGTTGAACCCGCGGCTTGAGAGAAACCGCGGCCCCGCGGGGGGCCGCCTGTCACGCGGACGCGGCCGGGCCGCCGCGTCCGTCCCGGTTCCGCGCGGCCGCGGAACCGGCTGCCGCCGCCGCCGCGGCTTCAGCCGCGGCGGAAGGTTTCCACGGCGGCGCGCCTGGCGCCGCCGCCTCCGGTCGCCGGCGCCGCCGCGCCGGCGACCCGCGCCGCCGCCTCCTTCCGCGGGCCGCCGGAGATGCTCCGGTGGCCCGATTTCTTTCCCGTCTGCGCCGATGCTCCTCCCGGGGGACGATCTTCACTGCGGAGCCAACAAATTGCCCTTGCCGCACGGTTTGTCGACGTCCGCCAAATCCGCACAACCAAAATAGATCGGCGGAGGGTTGCCGGGTCTTGTTCGTTAGACCCGCACCCTCCGCGTTAGTCATAATCCACGGGAGGAACAATAAAACAATCAACAACAATTTTAAATGTTAAAATTGTTCGAAGGTCATGCTTCTTTACTTTAAAAGAAATAAATCACGGGAAGGAAAATATTCCAATCAACCCTTACTTTATCGTCGTCGTCGGAATTGCTCGTCGCGGAAGATGGAGATCGCCGCGTCGTCGCGGAATCGCTCGTCGCGTCGCCAATCTCCGGATCAAGATCAACGGATTTAATTAGTTTAAATCCGTTGATATTGAAATTAAAAAGGGAGAAGAAAAGATCTGATTCTCACCTTTGTTGCCGAACGAGGGTCGGCCGCGGAAGAAGAGGCGTCGCCGAAGAACGTCGCGGGTAGATCTCGTCGACGTCGCAGATCTTGGTGTGCGTCGTCGAATTCCGGTCGCCGGCGTTCTTCGCGTTCTTCGCGTTCTTCGCGTTCTTCGCGTTCTTCGCGTTCTTCGCGTTCTTCGCGGAGAGGGTGGAGGAACGAAGATTCTCTCAAATCCTTTCCAAGGATTTTTATGTTGGTCTTATTTTATAAACATGCCAACACGAAACCGGTTAAGAAACGATCCATCAATTCGTTGAATTAATTCAACGAAAGAAACGACCCATTTAATTCACGAAGAAACAGTCCATTTAATTCACGAAATAAACCGCCCAATTAAATGGTCTGTTAAGAATTAAAGAAAACGCGTCGGTTGACTTTTCAGTTACTTTGACGGGTTTTCGCGGGTGCGTTACTTAGCGAAAGAAACGGCGGGGCTCGTGCGGGTCCCACCGCACAAATATCCTACCAAGGGGTAGGATATTTCTGGATAGCATCCTATCCAGTTCAACTCAGTTCAAGCCGTCTTTAAGTGACTTCAAGTGGCTTCCAAGCAGCTTAAGTGAAATAAAATAAAGTTGTCGCACAAACTTTATTTTATTTCTGACTTAAAGCCGTAAAATTTAAAAACCACGTCTGAGCAAACGCAACTCCGGAAGAGGCGTTTCTAAGCAAATACCGGCGCTGCGATTTCATCGGTGCCCTCAGAATTCGATTCCGGGCACCGGTTCAAAAGATAGAAAAACCCGCTCGTCCGTTCACTGAACGTACCCGAGCCAAACTTCGGAAATTGATTCCGGGCACACCGGGCCTCGGAATCAGGTGCCGTCTGAAGCTGCGTTCTTGTAAAATTCCAAAGAAAATTAAGAAAAAAAATTTCCTTGAAATTTGCGGGTCTTTACATTCCCCATTTGTAATTTTGTCCAAGAGGCAAAGATCTGCCATTTTAGAGTCCTAAAAGAGTCATATCATTGTCCAAGGAGTTTTGGATTCCCCTATCCTCATAAGGGGTTCAAGGAAGAAGGTGAAGTTCCATCCGAGCTTCCTCCTCCCCCCAATATAGAGCTAAATGGTGGAAGGTCATTTTAAGGGAGCTACACACACTTGGGGGGAGTTGCAGTACTTTTTCATCTAATGGTTTTGTGTAATTTTGTTCTAAATATTTCACTTATTTCTTATCTTGACGTGATTCTCCTCTGATTGCATTTATATTGTTAAAATTAAGTGAACCACTTTTTATTTTCAACAATGATTGGGTTGAGATTTCAAGTGGGAATCTTGGGTTTTTTCGATTGGAAAAGACAACAGTCTTATTTATCTCACATGTATATAATATTTTAGTATTCTTTGTTATCATTTCATCTATATTCTTTAAACCCAAAATTTTGCAACAGGATTGTTGTGTCAAGGGGTGGTTCTTTGAGCATTGTTTAAAAGGAAAGAGGGGAGTTGAGATCTTGACAAACCTCAACCAAAGGATTCTATTAAACCATGTGTATTTTTAAGAATGATGAACTCACCAAGATGAGTAGTAAACTTTATATGATAACCTTATCTCAATATTCTAAAACACCAATTTTATTTATCAACTATTAAGCTCTTTAAATCATTAAATTTTCTTAAAACTGTTTTCCAAATCACCCCCTCTTTTGTTCACCTTATTAAAAAACAAACTCTAAATCTATCAGTTCTCTTGGAGAGAAGACCTAGGGATATCAATAGACTATAAATCAACTTTAAAAACATAATCAATTTGATGTTTCATGACAACACGGTCAAATTTTAGCACTACTTCTGGGGAGCGATTTGGTTTTTAGTGCATGTTTTTGATAATATTTTTGTAAATTTTGTAAATATTTATTTGTTATATCTTATAACATTACCAATATATTTATGTTCTGATTTATTTCCTAAGTAGTTTTTTTTCATGACGCATTCTAATCTAGGAGATTTACCACCCTTTGAATATGAACTACAGAGGATCCTACATCATCAACCCTGAGATACCCAGGAGGAACCTTTGAAGGAGGGTTCATAAAACATCAACACTCTTCTTGATCTTTTTTCTTCTTCTTTGGAAATCCACATTAAAACTAAAATTAACGTGATTGACATGGCTGAAAACAATAAGACACTAAAATAACTATCATTTCCTGATGTTGATATCCAATCCCCCTATAATCAATTACAAGGTAAAACACCCAATTTTGAACTAAAATATGGTTTAATTCATCTATTACAAAGATTCCATGGACTTCCTAAAGAGGATCCACACAAGCATTTAAAAGAATTTCACACTATATGTTCTACATTAAAAACTGAAAATGTGGATGATGAACAAGTAAAGTTATGGGAATTCCCTTCTTCATTATATGACACAGAAAATGATTGTTTATATTATGTTAATAACCCAATAATAGGTTGGGCAGATAGGAAACACCATTTTCTTGAAAAATATTTCACATCCTCTCGAACTGCAATAATTGGGAAATAGAAATGTGGGATAAGAAAATCTCATGGGGAAACATTACATGAATATTTTGAACACTTTAAAAGGTTATGTTCACGTTTCCCACACCAACCAATAAGTGATCAACTTTTAATTCAATATTTTTATGAAGGTTTATTCCCTATTGATCGAAACATGATTGATGCTACTACAGGTGGTGCACTGGTAGATAATACCCCAATTTATTCTATATCCTTAATTGAGAACAAGTCGCAAAACTCTCAACAATTTGTTTCAATATCCAATGTACCCATTCGAGGTGTCCATGAGGTGAATAGTACTGAATTCGAGAAGAAGGTGGACACGATGTTTAGGGAGGTAAGTACCCTTCAAAGACAACTTGATCTCTCATATAGAAAATATCAATCTACTCCACCCATCTATTGTGGAATCTGCTCTTCTGACACCCATTATTCTTGACCAATACCCTCAATTGATAGAAAATCATGATAGTTATTTGGAAATCCTCCCAAGATGAACCTATAACAAACCCTTTAGGCAAGAACCTTACTATCCATACAATCCTGGGTGGAAAGATGGATGGTAGTTTCACCGAAGGTATGCTATCGGTGCCCCATATTAATATTACACATGCTTAACTTAGTATAGTGCAACTATAGGGTCGATCCAAAGGGAACTTTGGCAGTGCATTGGTTCAGTTGAGTTTATAATTAATTTATTGATTCATGTAGAATTTAGAGAAGATTGGTGGGTTTGGATTGAGTGAAACTGTCTTGTTTGAATTAAGAAACTGATTAAAAATTTAAAGGAAACACCAAGTGATTTGAAGGTGTTTTAACAGGAAGAAATGTGTATTGGGGTTGTGGTGACTATGGAGTTTTTATGCGGATTGCCTAAATGGTTGTGTTGTTCCTGATAATTCAACATTCTGGATTTCCTTTTATCACAAGATTTCTTTGGTCTGTTTCCTCTTGTTTGGAATTGAAGAAATTGACCCCTTGGTCTCGTAGTCAGTGTTTCTCAATTTTTAATTTGGTTTAGTCCATTTATGAATTGGTGAAACTTTTTCAATTGTCATGAAAGCTTTCACCATTACTCTTCTTTTATATCGTTGAGAATTCTTCCATTGGTCCGGCTCAAAATTTTTAGTAATATTTAGCATTGATTTAAGAATAGTTAGAAGAACTAATAAAAACAAACACAACTATATCAAACATCACAACATATTACAATCTGTTGTTGCCCACAGCCCCAACACGAGGGGTTGAGTGACACATGGAATGCAAGACAGAATCGACCCACACGATACCTGTAGGATTCAACATGTAGTATTCGAGGAGTGCTGTCGATAGGTGGAACGGCGGAATAGCGGCACTTTAGTGGCGTCGGGAAATGGCAGCAGAACCTCTCTCTCCTTTAATGGTTTGGGACTCTAAAATCTGAAGTCCAAGGCCTCTATTTATAGAAAAATAAAGTACATGGAGTGTAACAAAAGTACACACCGTGTACTCTCGTCAACGCGCTTTTGGCCCCCTTTTCTCCATTGGTAGGTGGCCTAACATGTCGTCGTTGACTTTGAACATGGCTCCACCTGGTAGGTGAGTGTACACTGTGTGTAGCGCCACCATACACGACGTGTAGTAAAAAAATTCGGCAACCAACCGCTTCTAGAAATGACTACATGGCGTGTCTTCTTTAGCAGGCCACATGGGCGGGAAGACTCTTCTTGGCCACCAACCTCTTTTAGAATTCCATACAGGGCATGAACCGCTGCCCCACATGGTGTGTAGTGTTTTCTTGGTGACATGGGAATGTACTCCCTTCTTCGCT
The DNA here is from genome assembly GCA_963277665.1 of Viscum album. NCBI lineage: Eukaryota > Viridiplantae > Streptophyta > Magnoliopsida > Santalales > Viscaceae > Viscum > Viscum album. Next base: position 929,108,337 of record OY728141.1, on the reverse strand, counting down.
CCATGTCCCTGTCAGAATGTACACATCATGTATAAAAGTACACATCGTGTAGTGTCAAAATTTCCACATACTTCTCTTGATTGCTGTATCTTTTCCAGAAACATCCTAATGATAAAAAAAATCACCAAAATCAATGAATATGTTCAAGAAACATCATATTTTTTTTGAAATACTGTTTTTATTTTCAATAATATATATGAAAATGTATACATAAATCAGGTGCATCAACCTCCCCCAAACATAGTCGTTTACTTGCCCTCAAAAATATTCTCAACATCTAATTAAAAGTGTCTATACTTGTAAAAGGAAGGAATTCAATTAATCAAAATTATATATGATAAAGTTACTGAGGAAAATTCAAAAAGGCACAAACAAATTCAATTCATAAGATATTAAAATCATGCATCATATATAATTCAATTAACTGCTCTCATCCTCTTTCAACACATTTTTCAACCTTTCAAAAATAAGCATGCCACTTGATGATATACATTACCAATCAAAAACATACTCTACACTCAAGATTTTTTTATTCATAGTTATGCTCAATATAATGTATATAAACTCTATACATAGGTTTGCAAGATATATTGTTCTCTACTTCAGAAAAAATTGAATCATAAAAATCATGAGGGCTTTATCAATAAGGTTCATATGTCTCTGTGGCTAAGGGTTGGTAGGTACAGAAATGAAAAATAAATTCTGAGGCTTGAAAAGTGAAGTTAATCCCTTTAAACAACATTGCATGATATTCAAAGCAATGTTCATTAAAAATGTATCCTTCACAAGCTCAGTCGAATGCTATTGTAATCACCGCATTTTTCCTTAGTCAAGTAGGGTTCCTAAATCAAATGAGCATAAGGTTCCCTGGTTGTTGTTTTTAACATGTTAAGGGAAACACTTATGAATACAATGAATAAATGTTTGGAACCCTTTCTACCCCAAATAATCAAGAGGCACTCCCCCACACTTCATTTCATGATTGTGTACAAAAATATGCCATGTATTTCCAACTCCCTCTTCAAAGATCAAAAATGAATAATCATGCAAAGTGCAAAAGGAAATAGAGTAGGAAGGGAAATAGGCTTGTAATGTGGCTTCCTATAAAGGCTGTTTATGGATTTTATGGGCTTAACGAAGAGTAAATGTAGGGTAGGTCTCTTGATTAAGGGGTGAAAACAATATAGTGCTTCAATCATTTTTTCTTTCTTTCAAAAATTCATCATGTTTTGAAAAGAAAACTTGAATATTCGTGTAGTGATGCATATCCTAAGAATCTCCAAAGAAAGAGGGTATTAGAAATGAAATACGAAAAATGGTTTAGAATACCTCTCAGGAGTGGAAAATTAATAAAGGGACAATCAGGTCATGGCATGCATATAAATGAATAGCCTAATCAATGTCATTAATCAAGGATTATAAGTTTCAATTGAAACTTTATTTGCAGTCATTGCAAAATACTTGAAAACTAAAATAAGCATGCAACCCCAAAAATTTCCTACTAAATAAATCTAGAATTGACAAGAATTATTAACCAAAATTTCATTCACATTTTCAAATATATAATCTAATACTGATTTCTCATAGACTAGTTTATGGGAAAAGACTAATGGGAAGGATATAGATGCTCCCCCACACTGAAAATCGCATGCGGTCCACCAAGTTCCAAATAAAGACCTTGGAAAAAGAAAACTCCCCCTGTGCCGAAGCGTAGGAAGATGGTAGGCGAAAAGGTGTCGCATCACAAAAGTTATGGAGTACCTGTGAGTGGGAAAGAAAAATAATAGCGCAAGAAATCATAACAAACATAGGCACAAGAGATCACAAAAATATATAGATAAGGAAAACGATGTGTCCCAAAACAGTCAGGGAGTCGCCTCAAAAGAGGCACCATCCAGTACAGGATTAGCCGGTAGGGATGGTCTAGGAGTCGTGGAAGCTGGAGGCTTGGACTCGGTGGTGGGATAGGAAGTTGGGGAAGCAGGAGCGGCATGCACCGGACTCGGGAAGGGAATCCCAACATCCCCCCTGGATCAGCAGTAGTGGTGGTGGCAAAAGGATCAGCAGAAGGTGGGACCACTGTAGAGAGCACGACAGAATCTGTGGCCAGCGCAGTAGAAGATCTTGGAGCAGCAGCAAAAGGGCCAGGAACCGAGGCAGGTGGCGAGGGCACAGGAATACCCTAATGTTTTACAATATGCCCCATCATCTGCTCTATACGGTCTGGGCGGTTGGCGACATGAACCAAATGCAGTGCAATGGTGTCCTGGCAGCCAATGATATGAGCCAACTATTGCTCCATCTGATCCTGGCGACTGTCGAGGTGACCCAAGACCTGCTCTATCCCGGCTAGGCGGTCAGAAAGGGCATGATCGACCAAGGGTGTGGGGGTAGGTAGAGCTGGTGGTGGAACAGAAGAAGGAAGGACAGAATAAGTGGGGTCAGTAGGAGGTGGGTGAGGTGGAGAAGCTGGAGGGGGTAGTGAAGGTGGAGCTGGGGCATCAACTGGGGCAGGAGGGTCAGCAGGTGGGTGAGGTGGAGAAGGTGAGCAAGGATATAGGCACCCCCTTCATCCGGACCAATCCCATGCGAATGAGCATGAGAAAGTCCATCCACTGGGGTGAACCTAATAGGTCATTAGAAAAAGAGGTCTCGAATATCCCTAGGTGGTGGGCAAGACGGGTGGTGTAGAACCTGCCGTTCATGTTGCCCTGACGGCCGGTAAACATGGAGTGGAAATAGGATGCGGGTAAATAGGGGAGGTCTGGGTAATCGTGATGGATGACACAGGTAAGAAGATCCATGTAACGGCCGTTCACGACCCCCATATCCTCATGGCGGGGAAATAGGATGGCGTTGAAGCACCGACTGGTGAAACAGATGATGGATTCAGAAATAAGAGTGCTCTTCTGGGAAGTGGGGGAGTACCGGTGGTCAGGCCCAGCAATCTCCTGCCACATAGCCACAAGCTCAGAGCGCTCGGGCCTGGATAGGGTAGAAACAGGAGGTGGTGTGATGGGATGGGTGTAAAAGCCCCAACCTTGGCCAAACTTGGTCATGGTGAGGGAAAATCGTTCGCCGCCTAGCCGGAATCGCACTACGGGCACCGTGTCACCAGGTGTCCCCTGGTACTCAGCCCCATCAAACTCAAACAAGGCCGCTAACTCCAAAAATAAATCACAGAAAACAGGAGTGTTGACCTGGAAAATAGATAAGAGTGGAGTGTGCCCGAGAAGCTCCTCCAACTCCTCTAAAATACCTAGCTGATGCGGAATGCTGCTGTCAAGGTATCAGCCACTCGATGGTATCGTCCGTCGAGAGAAGCGTCAGAACCTTTCATATGCTAGATCAGTGGCCATGAATACTGTGCAGGGATAGGGAGCACCTGCAGGTCCTGGTCCATGTGCAGGTGCAGCAGCAGGAGCTGGCTCGGGGGGCGGAGCTGCTGAAGTAGAGGGAGTCTCGGTAGATGGACCACACGATGAGGGACCAGCTGCTGAAGAAGATGGCGCAGATAGAGTGGCATCTGGTGTATCATAAGTGGTGGTGCTCAGGAGCTCTGTTCTAATAAGTGTAGGTGAAGCAATAGGAGGTCTAGCCTCCGCTGAGGGAGTGAGTGGTGGAAGAATGGCCAATATAGGGAACTCGAAGATCAGAGCATCTCAGTCTGGCTGCGTAGGAGGTCGGAGTCGGATCCAACAATAGATGGGCCTTTCGCCCTTGGTGGAGGAGGTCGGACACTTCCCTCAGGAAGGATCGTGATCCGCCATAACCTGAAAAAGAAAGAAAAACCATACAAGAGAAAAAGAAAATAAAACAAAACAATGAAAATGTGAAAAAAAGGAAAATAAAAGTACACGGCGTGTACGTCCAGAAGACACGATGTGTAGTGAAAAATGTAGAGTATCCCATGTTCTCTGGATACACACGTCGAGAGTCAAAAATAGACCATGTAAAAGTACACGACGTGTACCGAACACACACGTGGTGTTCATAGAATGTAGTAATGGTCGTGTATTCATAGAGGGCATGTGCATGTGTGTGATAAGTCTAAAAATAAAGAACATGCCGTGTATAAGAAGGAAACGGTGTGTTCTTTATCAAATGTACATGGCCGTGTGGAGGGTGAAACATGGGCCGACTAAAGGAAATGGTATACACGGCGTGTACCGAACACACACGTCGTGTAAAGGAACATGGGGTAAGAGGTAGTGTCAGGTGCTACGCACGGAGGGGCCAAATGATATGACATACACGGCATGTTCCGAATACACACGCCGTGTTCAGAGAAAATGGCGTGTGAGTCCGTGTGCAAAAGGATCCATGGGCATGACGAGGAAAGTTACACAGTGTGTACCAAACATACACACCGTGTATATTCAATTTTCTAAATTTTGTGTGCGGCCGTGTACCAAAAGTACACAGCGTGTGTTCTTCATATCGTGGTCATGTATCACGGAAGCCGAACGGTCGGCAGATCCGAAAATCACCCTAAACGAGTCTACAAACTTGAAATAGAGGGTGTACAATGGCGTACCTTGACCGAGGGTCGCAATTCAAGAAGAATCAGAACCCGAAATGCCCTAAATCGATGGATTCTGTGAATGGTGGTTCGGGTGGCGTTCAGGAGAAGAAAAGGGAATAGGGGGAGAAATGGGGAGGCCATGCGACACGAGTTTAAGTCGGGTGGCCCACGGCCTATATAGGCGAGGTACATGGCATGTACATATAGACTACACACTATGTATCCCGAATTATTTTTTTTAGAAAAACATATCTAAATATAGAATTATTATAGTAAACTATATAATAATTATTAATAATAATTAAAAGATAAATAGATATATATAAATATATACATATATATATATATTTATAAATAAAACTATACACAACGTATATCGGGAAATAATGGTTGTGTGTGTTAAAATTGGAAAAAGAGAAGTACAACCTTTGGTCTGGTGCTTGGGGTGAGGTTCGAACCGGCGATCGGCCATTCCGAACGGAAGCCCTCAACCAATGCACCAAAGGATGTACAACTGCTTATATTTATCATTTATATTGTTAATCTATATGGACTATACACGTGGAAAGAAAGAAATGCACAGTGTGTGGTTTTTATTTAGTAAAGGATGGGGATGAATTAGAGAGATTAAATCGATTCGAACCCAGGCCATTTGAACCCTATGTCGAGACTTTTCCAATCCACCATCTTCACCCGCATGTTATTTCTCATTTTAGAAACTTTTTTAATTTATATCTGGAAATCATGGCACACACGGCGTATATCAAAATGCATGTCATGTGGTTTTACTAAAAGAAAAAATGATGGAAGTGTGACGGTTGGCTGAATTCGAACCAGAGTCTTTTGGAACCGGGTTACTATTCTAGCCAACCTGTCAATCACCATCATAGGGTTTCTTAGATTTAAACACATTTATATATATATAGGAAAAATACTACACATGCCATGTAAATAAACACAAGTAGAAAAATGATGAACCCCGTGCCGAAGGTAGGTCTGTATGGATTCGAACCAGCGATGGCTTGGATAAACTCCAGTGACCTTACCATCGGCATCGACATCATACCTGTTTATTACATAGTTAATATATATTTATAATAGTTTAGAAAATAAATGAAAAGTAAAAAGTACATGTCGTGTATATAGGTGGTATATGGCGTGTATTTCTTTTTTGTTTTTTTGGGTTGCCTCCTAGAAAGTGCCTTTGTTTTAGGTCGTTGGCTCGACCTACTTACCTTGGATTACCTAAGCTGTATGGTGGACAACGTTCCTACCGTGTTGTCTGTAGGATGGTATGCCTTCAACCACTACCCGTTTACCTTGAATTGTTGACCATCTTCTCCAGATATTTCTACCGCTTCATGAGGGAATACACATACAACGTGGAATGGTCCTGAACATCGTGACTTTAACATACATGGGAATAAGCGAAGATGAGAATTAAATAGAAGTACCTGATCACCAGATTGGGAAGATTTTTGTGAAATCATCTGATTGTGAATGGCTCTTTTCTTCTCCTTCTATAGCATGGCGTTGTCGTATGCCTCTAATCGGATTTCATCTAGTTCCGACAGTTGGAACTTCCATTTATCTTCATATGCCTTCAGATCAATATTTAGGGCTTTGACGACCCAGTAGGCTTTGTGTTCCAATTCCACTAGCACATTGCAGGGCTTTCTATAGATGAGGCGGAATGGGGACATTCCTAGTGGTTTTTGGAAAGCAGCCTGATATGCCCACAAGGCATAATCTAACTTCTTGGACCAGTCATTCCCCAAAGTGTTCACTGTTTTCTCCAGGATCTTCTTGAGCTTACGGTTGGAGAGCTCTACCTGTCCACTGAACTGGGGATGATATGGTGTCCTCATCTGATGATTTACTCCATACTTCGACAGTATTCTTCTCATCATTGTGTTGTCGGTGTGGGTCCCTCTATCACTGATCAGTACTCGTGGAACCCCAAACCTGCTAAAAATATTTTTCTTTAAAAAGTTCATGACTACCATGGTTGTGTCGTGTGCTGTAGTAGTGGCTTACACACACATGGAGACATAGTCGACGAAGACCACGATGTAAGTGTTCCCAAAAGATGGGGGAAGGGGACCCATGAAATCTATGCCACAGACGTCAAAAATCTCGACCTCCAGAATGGGGTGCTAGGGAATCTCGGCTCTACGTCCCACATTACCGGTCCTCTTGCACCTATCACAACAGGAAACAAAGGCCTGTGTATCTCTATGCATGGTGGGCTAGAAAAATCCAGACTGCATGATCTTTGCTATGGTACGATCCATCCCATGATGTACTCCTACTAGTGAGGCGTGACAAAACTCCCAGACACCGTGAACATCATTCTCCGGGATGCAACGGTGGTTCACTCCATCTGCACAGGATCATAATAGCATAGGATCCTCCCAGAAGTACCTCTTGACATCAGAGAATTTTTTTTTCCTTTGATGGAGGAGAGGTCGGGGTGAACGACACCTATAACCATAAAATTAGCATTATCAGCATACCATGGTCTAGGTGTTTCATTGATCGAAAAGAGGTGCTAATCAAGAAAAATGCTCCCTGAACTCCTGATCTTCTTCATTTTCCAAATGAGGCAGCTTGAGGCGGGATAGATGTTCAGCAATGAAGTTCTCACTCCCTTTCATATCTCTGATCTCAAGATCAAATTATTGTAAGAGGAGTACCCAACTGATCCATCAGAGCTTTACATAGTTCTTGTTCAGTAGGTATTTTAGTGCTTAACGGTCAGTATAAACAATAACTTTAGACAAAACTATGTAAGAAGAAAACATGTCAAATGTGAAAACCACTTCAAGAATATCCTTTTCTATGGTGGTGTAGTTTATCTGTGCCTCATTGAGCGTCCTTCTGGCATAATAGATAGGTCGGAAAATCTAGTCAAGTCGTTGGCCCAAGACTGCTGCCACTGCATAGTCTCTCGCATCGCACATCACCTCAAATTGTTCCTCATAGTTGGGAGAAATCATAACTGGATCTTCCACCATGCTCTACTTTAGATGCTCAAAAGCTCAGACACATGTCTCATCGAACTCAAATATGGAAGCCTTGGTTAGAATATTGGTGAGGGGCTAGGCTATTTTAGATAAGCCATGGACAGACCTCCTGTAAAACCCTACATGACCCATGAAGCTGCGGATGGATCGGATGGAAGTCTATATAGGTAGTCGTGAAATGACTTCAATATTTTCCTGGTCCACCTGTATCCCCTTTTCTAAAATTCTGTGGCCAATGGCTATGCCACTTTTCACCGTGAAGTGACACTTTTCCCAGTTCAAGAATAGGTTAGTGTGCTCACATTGTTCCAAAAGTAGCTCCAGTTTCCGTAAACAAATGGTGAATGATTTTTCGTAAATGAAAAATTCATCCATGAATACCTCCAGGATCTGTTCCTCCATGTCATGGAAGATGGCCAGCATACAGCATCAGAAGGTGGCGGGGGAATTGTACATGCCTAAATTCATCCTACCATAAGGAAATGTGCTGTAGGGGCAAGTGAATGTGATTTTTTCCTGATCCTCTGGAGCAATGGATATTTGGTTGTAGCTGGAAAAACCGTCGAGGAAGCAATAGAATTTGTGCCCTGCTAGTCGATCTAGAATTTGATCCATGAACGACAAAGGGAAATGATCCTTTAGTGTGGAAGCATTAACTTCCGGTAATCTGCACAGACTCTCTAGCCCGTGATAGTGTATGTAGGGATGAGATTGTTCTTTTCATTTGAAATCACAGTGGTACCCCCCTTTTTGGGTACCACTTAGAGGGGACTCACCCACAGACCTTCTAAGATGGGATAGATGATTTCTGCATCTAATAATTTGATCACCTCTTTTTTTTACAACATCTTTCATGGGAGTATTCAGGCACCATTGTGGTTGTCGAGATTTTGTGGCACCTTTATCAAGTAGAACCTTGTGAGTGAAAATGGTAGGGATGGTGCCCTTCAAATCAACGACTATCCACCCAATAGAGTGATTCCATTTTTTGAGAACCTATAGAAGTGCATCTTCCTTCTCCTGTGATAGTTCTACATTAAGTATTATAGGCAATGTTTTAATGGGTCCTAAATACCCATACTTAAGAGAAGATGGAAGAGGCTTCAGTTCAAGTTCAGGAGCCTTTAAAATCGAAGGCACAAGTGTTTGCACCTGTCCCGTTCCAAACTATTAGGAAAAACTGCATGAAACCAATAGTGGCCACCCTGGCCTTCTAAGAACTGCAAGTCTTCTGGCGCTTCTTATAATAGAACGTCTGGAAAAGTTAAATTATTTGAAGTAAAAGAACATACTAGATCATCCCCTTTTTCTCTAAAATGGTTAACCATGGTGGACACTGCATAACAGTCCTCATGCTCTAACAAGGAAGCATGTTTGACGGCCTTGAGGATGTTGTAGGAGACTATTTCATCCCCTACCCGGAAAATAAGCTCTCCATGGTGCACGTCAATCAATACCATCCCAGTTTCCAATAAAGGTCTTCCATGTATAAGTGGTGTTTCCTGGTCATCCCCCATGTCGAGGATGATGAAATCAGCAGGGGGGATCAGCCTACCCACCTTGACCAGTACGTCCTCCAAGAGTCCCTTCAGATGTTTTATGGATTGATCTGTAAGTTGAAGGGCTACACGGGTAGGCTTGTGCTCGTTGAGTCCAAACATCTTGAAAAATCTGAGGGGCATGAGGTTCATGCTGGCACCTATGTCGTAGAGAGCCTTCCTAAAGTCACAGGGTCCAATAGTACAAGGAATGGAGAAACTACATGGATCTTCGAGTTTGGGAGGTATTGAATGATGGACGACTGCAGAACACTCCTTGGTGAGGGAAATGGTGCCCAGATCCTCCATTTTTCTTTTGTTGGAGAGTATTTCCTTCATAAATTTGGCATAGGTGGGAATCTGTGTCAGCGTCTCTACAAATGGAATATTTATATGCAGCTTTTTGAATATGTCCATGAATTTGCTGAACTAGTGGTCTAGCTTCCTCTGCTTCAATCTCTATAGAAAGGGTAAGGCAAGTTCAAAAGGATTAGAAACCTCCTTCCCTTTGTTCTACGAAACCTCCTTCTGTGGGATTTTGGATGATGAGGAGTCAGTATTAGTACCTTTTTCATAAACAGTGGGTGTGGATGCACCTGGCTGTGCTGATTGGTTCTGTTGGAGCTCGTTTCCACTCCAGAGCATGATGGCATGGGCCTCCTTCCATGGGTTCTTCTCTGTGTTTCCCAGTAGTGTACCGGGTTTCCTTCCTGAGAGATGGTTTTCCAACTGGACAATCTGATTATCCAGGCCTCGAATCAAATCTTCTTGATTTTGGAACTGAGTCTCAGCAGTAGATATGAATATTGTCATCAGATACTCTAACCTTGAGCTGTTCTCCTGTTGAGGTAGTTGTTGAGCCGGTGGAGGTGGTGGTTGTTGTGGCTGCTGTGGGTGAGGGTTATGATACCCTTGATGCAGATAAGGACCCTGCTGGGGTTTTTGCGGCCTCTGGTATATGTTTTGGTATGGAGATTGGTTGTCACTGGGTAGTCGATGGGGTGGAGGATTCTGCTGTTGTTGGCCACAATCCGTGTTATGTTGATCTCGCCATTCCATGTTCTGGTACTGCTGGTACTATTTGGGCCCTCGATTTTGGGAAACATAACTCACCTTGCTTGTCAAAGGGCCTCCAGTCGAACCCGGAAATTCTCCCATGATGTGGTTATCACCACATTCGCTGTACGCCAGATTGTTTTCCACATGCACGTGGGACGCGCCCTTTAGATTGAGCGCGTCGATCTTCATGGACACAGCATCCAACAGGGCGGCTAGCATGGTAGTTACATCAATGTTATTCATACCTCGTTTATGTGTGCCCTACTCAGAATGCCACTTGATGCTGTTGGCAGACATGTCTTCTAGTAGTTCAAAGAGTTCTTCGGGGGATTTCCTCATTATTGTACCTCCAGTAGAAACATCCACCACGAACTTTGTATTTGTCATCCACCTGCCGTAGAAGGCTTGGACTTGCATCCAGAGTGGAAGTCCATGGTGTGGGAATTTTCATAGCAACTCTTTGAAATGTTCCCAGGACTTGTATAACGAATCAGAGTCATGCTGCTGGAAGTTGTGAATCTCGTTCCTTAGTGTCACCGTCTTCTATGGTGGGAAGTATTTGGACAGGAACGTCTGGGCTAGCTCCTCCTAGGTGAGGATGGATTTTTGCGGCAGTCCATTGATCCAATCTTTCTCCTTGTCCCGTAGATAAAAGGGAAATAAGAGAAGATGGGTGGTGTCCTCGGAAACGCCATGGTTACAAAATTTGTCGTAGATCTCCATAATGTTGGAGAGATGGGTGTTTGGGACCTTGCTGAGAAGGCCTCCGAATTGAACAATGTTTTGGATCAGCTCCATGATTGAAGGCTTGATCTCAAAGTGTTGGGCCTGAATTGGTGGACGAACGATGCCCATATCAGCTCTGTGGATCAGAGGAAGACCGTACTTCATAAGGGTACGTCTTGGAGGTTTCTGTTGAGGGGGTGGAGGTTTCAGGTACTACTGCTCCTGAGGGGGGAAGTAAGGCCATTGGAAGAGTTGTTGCGGTTGTTGTAGTTGGTCGTACGCCGGAGGAGGTTGCTGTGGTAGCCGTTGGTAATCACTTGGGAGGAATTCCATTAATGCCTCTTGTGCCTACTGCGATATACCAGCAGTGGGAGGCTGCTGATCCTGGTATTGATTCTCAACCACAACATCTACGACTGGTGGTCCCTCTTCCTTATTCGCCATGGTTCGTGGCCACTGGTTGTCAGTTTCTTTCAATGCATGCCGACGACGAAGCATGGTCTGTTCGATCTCTGGGTCATGTGGAACTAGTTCCGGATACTCAGCGATCCTTGATAGTGTGAGGCATTTGATCATGCACTTAAAGAGCCTGCATAATCAGAACATAGAAATACCAGGGGTAAAAAGGGAAAATAAAAGAGAAAAAGAATATGGGAAAATAAATTTCTGAGAATTTTTTTATTTTTATTTTCACTTAATAAATTGTTAACACAACTTAAATTATAGCACTGAAACCAAAGGAGTTCCCCGGAAACGGCACCAAAATATGGTCTGTCGTTTCACCGAAGGTATGTTATCGGTGCCCCAAATTAATATTACCCACGCTTAACTTAGTATAGTGCAAGTGCTGGGTCGATCCACATGGAAATTTGGCAGTTCATTGGTTCAATTGAGATTATAATTAATTTAGTGAGTCATGCAGAATTTAGAGCCGATTGGTGGGTTTGGATTGAGTGAAACAGTTTTGTTTTCTTTAAGAAACTGATTAAAATTTTAAAGGAAAAAACAAGTGATTCGAAGATGTTTTAACATGAAGAAAATTGTATTGGGGATTTGGTGATTATGGAGTTTTTTATGTGGATTTCTTAAATGGTTGTGTTGTTCATGATAATTCAAAAATCTGGATTTTCTTTTATCATAAGTTTTCCCTGTTCCGGTTCCTCTTGTTTGGTATTAAAGAAATTGAAACATTGGTCTGGTAGTCAGTGTTTCCCAATTTTTAATTTGGTTCAGTCCATTTACGAATCGGTGAAACCTTTTCAATGGTCATGAAATCTTTCACCGTTACTCTTCTTTTATATCGCTGAGAATTCCTCCCTTCGTCCGGATCAGAATTTTCAGTAATATTTAGCATTTATTTAAGAAGAGTAAGAAGAACTCATAAAAACAAACACAACTATATCAAACATCACAACATATTACAATCTTTCGTCGCCCATAGCCCCAACAGGAGGGGTTTAGTTACACATGGAAAGCAAGACAGAATCGACACACACGATTACTGAAGGAGTCATCGTGTAGGATTCGAGGAGTGGTGTCGATAGGCTGAACGATGGGATAACAGCACTTCGGTGGATTTGGAAATGGCAGTAAAACCTTTCTCTCCTTCAATGGGTTGGTACTCTAAAATCCAAAGTCCAAGCCCTCTTTTTATAGAAAAATAAAGTACAGGGCGTGTAAGAAAAGTACATTCCATGTGCTCTCGTCAACACGCTTTTGGCTCCCTTTTCTCTACTGGTAGGCAGCCTAACATGCCGTCATTGACTTTTAACACGGCACCACCTGGTAGGTGAGTGTACACGGCATGTAGTGCCACCATACATAGTGCGTAGTAACAAAATTCGGCAACCAACTGCTTCTAGAAATGACTACATGGCGTGTAGGAATGGAACATGACCTGTCTTCTTTAGCCGGCCACATGGGCGTGTAGACTCTTCATGGACACCAACCGCTTCTAGAATGTCATACACAGTGTGTACCGCTGCCCCACACGGCGTGTAGTGTTTTTTGGTGACATGGGCGTGTACTCCCTTCTTCACTCCATGTCCATGTCTGAATGTACACAGTGTGTATAAAAGTACATGCCTTGTAGTGTCAAAATTTCCACAGACTTCTCTTGATTTGTGTATCTTTTCCAGAAACATCATGATGATAAACAAAATCACCAAAATCAACGAATATGTTCATGAAATATCATATATTTGTTGAAAACAATTTTTATTTTCAATAATATATATGAAAATGTATACATAAATCGGGTGCATCAAAAGACAACCAATCCTATAGGCGAGCGGGGTATTCAAACCAACCTCAACAACCATGGAACCAACTAGGGAAGAGTAGTCATCGACCACCACCACCCAAAAATCCTCAACCACCCCAATGTAATTTCCAACTACCCCCTCCCAAAACCGAGCCTAGCCTAGAAGATTTGATGAAAGAAATGGATGTAAACAATATCCAATTCCAACAAACCACCCAAGCTACCTTACAAGTCCTCAAAACCCAATTAGGCTAACTAGCTAACTCGGTGGGGGAAATTCAAAGTCACGAATCAGGTGAAATTCCCTCTCAAACAGTATTTAACCCTAGGGATAAATGAAATGTTAGTTCCATCACCCTTAGCAGTGAAAAAAATACAATGTAAAATGAATCCTCAATTAGAGTCATCCCCTCCTGAGGAATCCTCCATACCAACCATTAAAAATGTTCCAAATGTTGAAGAACCATGTCTGAATAGAATCCCTTCCAAAGGAAAGAGTCTGTATATTGATGATTCTTCTAGCCCAACCATTCCTCTTCCATTTCCACAAAGGACCACCAAGAAAGAAAACAAAAGGAAACTGATCTTGATATGAAAATATTAGACACTTTCAAGAAAGTGCATGTTAACATTCCTTTTATTGATGTCATGAAGAAAATTCCATGATATGAAAAGTTTTTAAAGGAGATGTGTACACATCAAAGGAGATATTGTGGTGATGAGAAGGTAAGCTTGGAGAAGGATATCTCAGTAATTATAGAGCCATGAATACCTGCCAAATGCAGTGATCTTGGGACATTCTCGATTCTGTGCACTATAGGGGAGTATTCTTTTTCTAATGATATGATTGATTTAGGTACTTATATAAATTCTATGTGTCACTCCATTTACTCTACATTACAGGTCGGGGAACTAAAGACCACTAGAATTTTTTTTCAACTAGCTAATTAGAGTACCGCACACCCTTCTGGTGTGTTAGAAGATGTTCTTGTGAGGGGGAAAATTTTAATTTTTCCTGCTGACTTTTATGTGCTGAAAATGTAGGATGATATGATAAATGGACATTCCCTGATTATATTGGGGAGAACCTTCTTGAAAACTGCCAAAACAATTATTAATGTCCACACTGGTACATTATCTATGCAGTTTGGTGGTGACATTGTCCACTTCAACATCCTCGATGCCATGAAGCACCCCTTATAAGAACATTCCTCTCTCTCAGTAAATTCAATTGATGTACTCCTTTCCCCAGAAAACAATTCTTATCATTACCCCAATCCCATTTCTGATTTTTCATATTTTATTGAAATTCTAGTAAATGATTCATGGAATTATTGTTGTAGTGGATTAGAAAAATGTCATTCATGTTTATTAATTGATGATTTCTTGAAAACTGAGGATCCACTAACCATCAATGATACTACTAAACTTGTAAAAGCGGATTCCTCATTAGAGGATGCTACAAATGAGTATTTATATGAGATTAGTGATCTCTCACTTTCAATCACACTACCATAAATCCAAAATCCAACTAAATTGTAACAAAAACAACTACCTCAATATTTAAAATATTCATATCTTGAGAATGGAAACAATTTTACTATCATCATTTCTAGTTCTCTCCCTCCTGAGCACGGATTGCGACTACATGATATTTTGAGGGAGAATAAACAAGATTTAGGATATACACTTGCAGACAATATATGTATTATCCCATCAGTTTATACACATCATATTTTATTAAATGATGGGTCTAAAATAGTGAGGCAGGCACAACATCGACTGAACCAAAACCTCTTAGAAGTTGTGAAAAAATAAGTAACAAAATTATTGGATACTGGAATCATTTACCCCATCTATAACGGATAATTGGTTAGTCCCGTTCAAGTAGTTTCTAAAAAAACTAGCCTTAGAATAATCAAAATTTAAAATAATGAATTGGTTAGAACTCGTGTGGATAATAGTTGGTGTGTCATTATAGACTATCGCCGACTAAACCAACACACTAGGAAAGGCCATTTATTTTTGTCATTCATTGACCAAATGCTAGAGAGGCTTGCGAGTAAGTCCCCCTACTATTTCATTGATGGGTATTCTGGACACTTTCATATTCATATTTCCCATGAGGATCAGGAAAATATAACCTTCAATTGACCTTTTGGCACATTTTCATATAAGAGGATGCCATTTGGTCTGTGTAATGCTCCAGGTACTTTCCGGCGATGTATCGTTACTATTTTCTCAGATTACTTAGAGAATTGCATAGAAGTTTTAATGGATGATTTCACTGTTTGTGGCACATCTTTTGTTGAATGTTTGAGTTTTCATGGTTTAGTACTATGTCTCTGTATTGAAACGAATATTGTATTAAATAATGGGAAATTCCATTTCACAGTGCAACAAGGAATAGTTTTGGGGCATGCCATCTATGGGGATGGTATCTAAGTAGATAAATCAAAAGTGGATATCATTTCATCCTTACCATTCCCCAAAAATGTATGGGATGTGAGGTCTTTTAAAGGTCATGTTTGATTTTACCGTCGTTTCATTCGTGACATTAGAAAAATTTCACTCCCCCTCTCCCAATTACTTAAAAAAGAAAAAGAAATTGTTTTTGATAAAGACTGTGAGGAATATTTTATTAAGCTTAAATGGAGTCTCATGTCACCCTTGTTAATCCAACCACCTCGGTTGGATTTACCATTTGTGCTCATGTGTCACACATCTAATTATGTAGTTAGGGTAGTTTTTCACCAAGGATCGACCGAGCTCCACATGTTATATCCTATTTCTCATGTACTTTAGATCATTCCCAAGAAAACTACACCACATCTAAAATATAATTCCCTGCCATTGTGTTTTCCTTAAACGAATTTAGTTTATACCCTTGGGGGTCCAAAGTCATTGTGTTCTCATACTATCCAGCCCTTGAGTATCTTCTTAAGTAACATGAAGGCAAACTATGTCTCATTCGTTGGATGCTCCTCCTTTAAGAATTAAATCTATAAATTAGAGATAAAAAAGGAGAAGAGATTGTGCTTGCTAACCATATCATTAGGATTTCCCCTTCCTTGGAAATTGACTCATCCCTCTATATTCCTATAAATGATATGTTTCCTGATGAGAAATTATACTGAGTGCTTGATGTTATTCCTTGGTATGCCGAAATTGTAAATTATTTGGTAGCATCTTGAATTCCTACTGATTTAAAAAAAACAAGCCAGTCGTCTAAAGCATGATTCTCATTGGTACATTTGGGATGACCCCTACCTTTGGTGCACCTATACTGATCAAGTCCTTAGTCGTTGTGTTCCCGATAGTGAGTTTCAGTCCGTCCTTAAATTCTACCACACTCTTTCTTATGGGGGCCACTTTTGTCCCCAACGAACTGCTCACAAAATCCGTGATTCTGGTCTCTTTTGGCCACCACTTTTTTGGGATGCCCATGATTTTTTCAGATCTTGTCCTCTTTGTCAAGTAATGGGTAATGTCTCTAAAAGAAATGAAATTCCACAACAACCATTTCTCATTCATGACATTTCTGATGCTTGGGGTATTGAATTTATGGGGCCATTTCCTAATTCCTTTGGAAACCTGTACATTCTTCTTCCAGTTGATTACATGTCAAAATGGGTAGACACATGAGCCATAAGGAATGATGATTCTAAGGTAGCTGTAGAATTTTTGAGAACCCAAATATTTTGTAGGTTTGGCTTACCTAGGTTCATAATTAGTGAATGGGGTTCTCATTTATGCAACCGAACAATGCAATCAATTTTTCATCGGTATTGGGTCGGTTATCGAGTGTCTACTACATATCACCTATAGACCAATGGTCAAGATGAGGTGTCAAATAGATAGGTAAAACAAATTATTGAAAAAAAATTTCAACCCAATAGAAAAGATTGGAGTCTTCGACTTGATGATTAATTATGGGCCTACCATACTTCTTTCAAAACTCCCATTGGAATTTCACCCTATTGTCTTGTGTTTGGATAGAGTTGTCACCTCCCTATTGAGATTGAGCACCAGGCCTACCGGGCCATAAAAAAATTAAATTCTAATCTTTATGGTGTGGGTGACCAAAAGATGTTGTAGATTTAAGAGTTAGAGGAAATGAGAAGAGATGCATACGAAAACTCCAAGATTTATAAGGAGCAAACCAAGATGGCCCACGACCATCTTATCCTTCATTGTCAGTTCCACATTGGGAAAAAGGTCCTCCTTTATAATGAAATCCTTATGTTATATCCAGGTAAGCTTCATTCCAACTGGATTGGCCCATACACTGTTATTAATGTAACTCCATTTGGTGTTGATCAGGTTCAAAATGAAGAAACCAAGAAAACCATCACTGTCAATGGGCAGCGGCTGAAGCACTTCCACAAAGCCCTTCCAAAGTTCTTGATGGAGGAATTATATGTTCAAGAAGTCAGATACTAGTGAAAGACACTAGGTTTTATCCTTCCTTCTAACATTCTCAAATATTACAGTGAGGACACTGCACGTTCTAGGTTTGGGGGGATGGGTATATTCCTGGGATAGATAGGAATTTTCATCATCTTTCTTCTTTTTCTCATTTTAGCTTGCTGAATTGTATTGTTACATCCCCCCTTCCCTCCCCCTCACTTTTTTTTCCAGAATATTATTTTTTTATACCCACTTTACCATGGAAAATGATGCACGTTTAGTCATGGAAGTTATTCAAAATGAATGTGGAATGTCTGTATTTCATGTTGTTTTAACATTAAATAAAAAATATTTCTGATGAAATGTGCATTTATGCATGAATTCAATTCTATGGTGTGACTTTATTTTGAAATTTGGTTGTTTGTCAATGATATAAGTGGTTGTATCATTTTTAAACCATTGAGAAAAATGTTTCCATTTTGTGTGAATAATTTAAGGTAAAATTGTGTTACTTAATCTCTCCCCATATTTTTGCACCCAACCATGAAATGTGAAAATTTATCACCTAATGTAAGTTAAATATAAGTTATGTTGATTTTTATCTACTTTACAAAACATTTTTCCATATGTTCATTCTTGATCCGATCTTTTTCATTACTGTACCGGATTGACCTATGTGTGTGTACCTGTTATCCAATTGTTGTACGCCCTTAGAAAAACAAAAAAGGTTACATATTGGGTAGGTCAAAACCACCCTTCCTCGACCGTTGATCTTGTTATAACTATTAAAATTAATTTAGTAAGGATATCAAACAAGGGTTGGGAGAAGAGTGTGAGATTTGTTCGAATTGAAACTTTTGAAAAATTAATAAATGAGGGGAGTGATGAAATGTACAATGTATGTGGATATCTAGGTCTGTAGATTATGGTTTGACTTTTGGGAATTATTAATTGAGGGGGTCTTGGCATTTGATTGCAATGGATGTTGGGAACTTTTAGTGGAAAGGATCTTGTAATTATATAATTATTATAATAACTTAAATATACTCGATAGAAAGTGGAAAGAATAGAATAAAATGGTTTTCAAACACACACGTGAAGAATTAGTGACATGATTTACTTTTTAATTTTTTTCTTTTATTTGAATCATGTATCTCTATAAATTTTATTTGGATACAATTTTTGAGACGTCTTTTTCAATGATGGTTGAGAACAACTCCTCTGTGTGATTTTTTCTTTCACCACATTTCATCAGCAATTATTTTTTATTGAATACTAAATTTTTATGATGTTGGAAATATCAACATGCATAATTTGGAAATATTACTTTTCCCAGGGGTGAAAATGTTTAGGTGTGGGGATGTGATCGTACCACGATTCACTGTGTCATTTTCACACTTACAACATTGTATTAAACTACATTTGTATTCTAAATTCAAAATATATTAACAAAATTCAATTCATGTTTGATTCAATTATTTTTTTATCACTCTTAAAAGGGGAAATGTTACTTGTTTTGATAATTCTATTGAAGGTGGAGTTGATTTGGAGGATCCGTGATGATGCCCAAGAAAAATGGGCAAAACAATGCATGATCTATGCACACCAGGGGACTCAACCGCATATTCCTACTACACTGTGAATCCAAATGGGATAAACGATTGTGGGATGGTCCAAAATTTAAAGGTATACATTTCATAAAAAGAAACTGATGCCTCATTCGGCATCTATGATGGCCATCTGATCTGATCTGTACAGCACACCAAATCTACACAAAGTCAATTGTGATGTTCTGTATTTTATCAATATCTCGAGCTGTATTTTTCTAAATTGTTCCAAATATTTTATGATGATATTAAAGAAGTGGGGAAACATATTTATAGTTTGTTACAAAGCGAGATTCTACTTTAATGTGGTTGAAACCATGGGCCATGTGGTTTTACACAATCTGTGTTCCCAAAACCACATTCCACATTTCCTATAAAATGGAACCTTGGGTTCCCCATTTGTATGTATGGCCAGGAGGCAAACCTCTACAATTTTGGAGTCATAATGGAGTTCTCTAATCATAAAAGGAGTTCTGGAGGCCCCTATCTTCATAGGGGGATCACGGATGAAGGAGAAGTTCCACCTGAGCTTCCTCCTCATCCTGATGTCGAGCTAAAAGGTGGACAATCATTTTAAGGGAGCTACACAAACATGGGAGGGAGTTACAGCACCTGTTCTTCTACTGGTTTTGTATAATTTATGTGAATGATATTTCACTTATTTCTTATCTTGAAGTGATTATCCTTTGATTTCATATCTATTGTTAAAATTTTGTGAAACACTTTTTATTTTCAACACAGATTGGGTTGAGATTTCAAGTGGGAATCTGGGGTTATTCTGATTAGACAAGACAAGAGTCCTATTTATCTCACACATACAAAATATTTCAGTATGATTTGCCATCTTTTATTCTCTATAATTTATACCCAAACAGTGACAACATGATTGTTGTGTCAAGAGGCGGGTTTTTGAGCATTGTTCAAAAGGAAAGAGGGGAGTTGATATCTTAACGACCCTCAACCAAAAGATTCCATTAAACCATGTGTATTTTTCAGAATTATGAACTAACCAAGATGTGTAGTGAACATGAAATTATCTCCTTATCTCATAATTCTAAAACACCACTTTTATTTATCAACTACTATGCTCTTTAAATGAAGTTATTTTCTTAAAACTGTTTTCAAAATCACACCCTCTTTTGTTCTTCATATTAAAAAAACTCTAAAACTATCAATGATCCTTGAGAGATGACCTAGGGTATTCCCTAGAATATAAATCAACTTTCAAAACATAATCAATTTGACATTCCATGACAATGCGGTCATTGTAATACCCATTTTGGAGTTTTTTTATCATATTTTACTTGTTGACACACCAATAAAACATTAGTGTAGTAATAAATCCCCATTTTCATGGTGTCCCACCAATAATGATCATCAGTATCCCTATACATTTTAGATCATTCATGATTTAGTGAGAAATTAGTGATATGATATTCATCCATCAACGCCTTTTTGATTTTTAAAAAAGATGGAATGCATAGCCTTGAATGAAATTTTAGTACACCTTCTTGATCAGTATTGAACTCCAGGTACATCCATTTTTCACAACATATATCTTATTTTATGAAAAGGGATATTATATTTGATTTTTTTACATTATTAATAATTGTGGTTTTGAAATAATTTGGGATACGACTAATTATTTCCCCTCTATTTTGATTCTCATTTTCTTCTATGAAATGTATTTGATCAAAGGATCTCCATGAATTCCCATTACTACCAAAAGAAGATGGTATTTTATACTTAATTCATCATAAAATTGGTTTTCTATTATGGGGTGATAATTAATTGAATAGTAATAGTATTTATAAAGTTCAAACCGTCTCTTATGTATTATTTTAAACTTTTTCCTAAAAATATACTTCCAACATTGATGGTCTGTGTATATATCACATTTATCCCCATAATGGTAGAGTCTCAATATTTTCGAAGCAAAAATAACAACAGCTATCTTCAGGTCATGTGTAGGATATTTCTACTCATGAGTATTCAACTATCAAGATGCATAAGAAATGGCCTATTCATTTTTCATAAGGACACACCGAATATCGTTCATTGATTTATCCTTAAAAATATAGAATCCTTATTTGATAGAGGGTATAGTTAACACAGATGCAGTAATTAATCTCTTCATCATCCCTTAAAAACACTCTTTACACTCTTTTTTCCAGTTGAACTTATCCCCCGTTAGTGTTAACGTGGTTAAAGGATGATAATGTCATGAAAATGTTTTCACAAACCTCCTATAATATCTTTCCAAAATAAGGAAACTACATATCTCTATTACTATTGTAGGATGAGGGAAATCCTCCACAACCTTTATCACGGAATGATCACCTAAGATTCCTTCATTTGTTATAATGTCCTGCAAGAAGGAAAATTATTTTAACCAAAATTTACATTTTCTAAACGTTCCAAATATCCTCTATATCCTCATAGTTTTCAATATAACTCTTAGCCTATCCTCATGATTCTCATGATTTTAGAATATAACAGAATATCATCATTAAAAGTACCAAAAAATTTATTATGTTTGTCCTTAGACAATATATTAATCAAATCCATAAATATTGTACGTGAATTATTCAATATGAATGGAATAAAAACACTCTCATAATGCCAATATCATGTTCAGAAGATAACATTTCTAATATATTATTTCTTTAAACTCAATTGATGATAACCAAATCAAAGATCAATCTTAGATAAGAATTGAGAAACACAAAGATGGTCAAATTAATCATCAATACATTACTGGAAAGTAGTCTTACACCAACAGTTTTTCCCAAAATTGTGGGAATAGGTTTTTTCTGACATGTATCCATAGTTTTCAGAAACCGTCGGGAAAAAAACACTTATACCCATGATTTTTCCAAAACTATGGGTATATAGTTTCTTTCAAAGAATTATACCCTCGTTTTTTAAAACCTTGGGTATAGTTTTCCCACGTTATGGAAGAAAAAAACTTGAGGGACACAAAAATAATTTGGTGCGAAATCCTATACCCACAGTTTTCCCTCCTATAGCCATGGTTGGAATTAATATATTTAAATAGATACAAATATTAAAACATATAAGCAGTATAGATCGGATGGTGAGTGGTTGTTTGTTAATTCTGGTAGTCACAGGATCAAATCACGTTGGTGGGGTTTTTTTCTAACAAAGAGAGTGAGATTAATATATTAAAATAAATGTAGATATGTATAATTGTATGAGTTGTCGTTGGTTTGGTTAGGTGCTTGAGAGTTCTGGAGAAAGTCGTGGGATCAAAACCTATGGAAATCCTTTTTCATAATCCGGACACATATTAATATATATATATATAATATATATTTATTTAAACATAAGAGTCATAGCCTAAGCGGTGAGGCACGTCGAGTTAGAAGATTTGTTCATGGTGGTCGCAAGTTCAACAACTGCAGGCGCTATTTTTGTACTATTTACTACCATGGTTTTAAAACAGTGGGTAAAAGGATTTTACAACATGGAAAGGGGTATGAGGATTTGACAAGGTGGTAAAAAAATATACCCACAGATTGAAATACCATGGGTATAAGATGTGAAACTATCTCTACACCTCAGTTTCCCAAAGTCACCAAAACCGTAGGTATATGCTATACCCATTGTTTTTTGGGATATTCCCACGGTTTTGAACCATGGGTATAGGTTATTTTTTAAGTAGTCATACTTTCGAGATGGTACATATTCTTCATTGTGATCATATAATGTTATCTATAATCAATGAAAACTACATTGATCAAACCTTTTTTTCACAAAGATAATATATACTCCCAAAGGAGACACACATGGTCGGATAAACCCGTTCAGAAAAATATCATGGTGTATTTATTTAATTCATCAAGATCCATATATTAAATTCTATATGTGGTCTATGATATTGGATTGGATCTAGGTCAGAGTTTTATAGAGAACTCTACCTCTCAATCTATGGGAGGTCTATGTAACTCTTAAGGAAATACATCAATGTATCCCTAAATGATGGGTACATTTACTATTATTATAATTTTTTTATCTTTCTTCCTCATCACCAAACATCTCCATGAATGTGTATGTTGGTGGAGCCTTGAGAAAACCCTCAGGTTGAGAAATCACTCTGAAAACAAATGTAGGTTGTACATTCAAGACTATAGAGATTTCCTTGATTCTACAGGTGATCATAGTATTATACGTTGAAAGATTGTCTATCTATATTATTGTGTGGAATAACATCATGGGAATGACTAATATATTTTTGATAAGATTTTGATCACCAACCTGAAGACCATAGTTTCTATACAGTATTGAATCTTGGGTAACCCCTCCTAAATTCTTGATTTATAACAATTATTTTAGAACTTTATGGATTTATTCTATATTCTTTCCATCTTGGAGGAAATAATGGAATGTGTAGAACTAGAATAAAACAATATACTTGAATGATTTTAGATAATGATGAGATTAGCTGATACCAAATATTTTAGAACTCAACTTTATCTTTCATGATATAAAGATCCCTATATTCTACTCTTATCTTATGTTGAGGTCGATGGTGATTCCCCTCCATTATCTTCTGTTTGGGATTGTGATTAGAAACATGCCAAGAAGTCCACACATTAAGCATTAGAATTTTGGTTGGGAATACACCATCTTACCTATTTCATTATTTTTTGAATATGAGGCTTCACCTCACTACAATATTTATATTAAATATGGCCATATCATCCACACTTTTAACATTTCTTGTTCCTGAGAAAAAAATTCCATGAACGATTACTTTCACATTAGATGCATGTGGAAAATTCTAGTATATTTCCTATGATTCCATAATAAATATTCATCTATAATCTTGTAACCATTAATCTCTTATTTTAATTTTATAAATGGTACCACTACACCTCTCTCAACTCAAGTTCAACCATAAAAGCACTCCATATTATTGCCTTATAGCTATCATTGTCTTGATTGTGTAGATTATTTTATAGATGGAGTATTATTCCATAGTGGACTTGGTCAAAATTTATATTATTATCTATTAAAAGGATTGATTTGTAAAGGGAAATGATCATAATTTTAATCGAATGTCTTCCTATTGGATCATTTTCCTTTTTCTTCAATTCTAGTAATTCCTTCTCCATTTTTGTTTACATTGACTGGGGAAAATATTTTATGAAAAAGGTCACCTTGACCTCCTACCACTTCATATCATCAATATCTCTTCTTGGGTTAATGTTTTAATCTGTATCCCCCATTGATCAACTTCCCCTTCCATGTGGTACATATCATGGGTAACATTCTCTTGTTCCGAACAATAGTGTATAGAAATGATCTTTTTTATATATATTATCCATTATTCAGATAACACTGGGTCGGTAGATTCACTAAAATAAGGTGGTCATTGGTGTTTAAAAGATTCAACATAATTTTCCTACTATCTATGTTAATCTAGTCTCTAGGCTTGACTGAATTTATTATTAAAAACTTGAGTTAGTTGATTCTTCATTTTCATAATGTTTTCCATCCCGGATTCCATCGAAGGGTCTTCAGCTCATGTTCCCTTTCACTCACCATAAATATGGTCCCTCCAATTTCCTATCATATTATAAAAGAAGAAAAACATACTGAAAAACATGTCTTTTTTAATAATATATTACATCCAATTCAATTTTATGTCTTGGATCATCATCCTTACTTTTGTTAATCATTAACAACAATTACATTCTCTATAAATCATTCGTAATAGTTCATAAAAAGATGGTGGTTATCAAAACATATCCCATTGTAATATCAAACCATGTGTGTATCAAGACCCTTTGTTTTGCACCATTTCCCCTTTATGTGTAGATCGAAGAAAATTTTTCAGGTGTTACCCTAGATATATCTATTCAAGATCCACATTCAATTTTTCTCATCCAAACAAGGATTTCTTTGCTCTAAAACTACTTACCAAATACTTCACTAAAATACTAGGATGTTTTCATATATTTAATATTTTATATAGTGTTATTTCTATAGTTTCAAAATTCTAATTTACAAAAATAACTAAAATTCACTTTTATACCAACTATGGAATCCCACCTTTTTTACATAACTTTTCATTACATTGTAAAATTGGGGATATTTTGATGTTTTGTTTCTTGGAAAAAAGGTACATGACACATTAAAAATTAAAAAATTATTTGGATCGACTTGAAATGATTCTTCAAAGTTTATTCCTAAGTAAATTTTTTGAAACTAATATATTGGGAACATAGATCAAATTAAAGGGTGATCAAAAGGCCCTGTAAGGGAAAGAAATGGAAACTGTTTACCATTGATCTTGAGTAACATCAATAAGAACATGAGGAATATCATTATTGAATGAGAAACGGAACATTAAGCATATAATAGTAAAAAATACATTAATCATAACATTAAAAGTAGGATAAAACCAATAAATGATATATTTATAATCATATCAACAATATTTTCCATTGAGGTTTCATAAAAATTATCCATGTTATTCAACAAGGTATCATATAAAATGTAATATCTAGAGATTAATTTCTTACCCAATGAATTGGAGCGCTGTCAGGGTAAAATTTTAATTGTTAATAACTTCATGTGATATACACAAATAATAATTAAATATTACATAAATAAAATAAGGAAAATAAATGAAATGTGTTTCATATTAAAAACCATGGTGTTTTAAAATTTTCATAAAGACAATATCATTGTGTCTTTTTTAACCCGCAAAAAGGGAATGAGGGTTTCAAGAATGTATTTAACCAAATAAAATAAATCATTTTTACATCAAGGTGAATAACCCTATATGCGAAATAGGTGTGGTTATTCATAATAAGAAAATAAAAGGCAATTTCTTGAGGAGAAAAGAAAAAAATTGAGAAGTAAATCTGGTAGGATAATTGGTATAAACCATTATTTTAAAAAATAGTATTATAAGAGGTAAAAATATTATACCGCTTATAAAATAATATTATTACAGAAATTGATAAAATAAGTAGGACAAATAACATTTTTTTGAAATTGGAAGACATACCATATAAAGGGGTAACTTGAATGGAAAAGAGAAGTTAATATTTCCCTTAACGTGTTGAGTTGATACTAAAACATGAGTATCAGGCCCTTTGGAGATTTATGACACATTAGAAGGACTCCTATAGGGGTATAACTAAAATATATTCATAGAGGATGGATTTTTAGTGAATGAAAATGGATAAATGGGTGGGTATTTATAGAAAAAGTGGATAATTTGTTTATTAATTTCCAAATATAGGTCTAATGAACCTAGGTTGTGGAGAATGAAAAACCATGGGACTGACCATGAAATTTTACCCATGTTTAAGGATTCTTGGGTAACATGAAATTTCATTTTAATACATAATAATATATCATAATTTTATATTAATATTTTTCATGAAAAAGTAATGTTTCCATAAAAACAATATTTTTAATGTCAATGTTTCTATTTTAGACATTAGAACGTAAATTTTTGGTTTCTAAATAGATAAAAATATATTAAAATAATGTATATTAATTAAATAAAATATTTTCGGTATTTTATTTGGCTTGATATTTTATTGCATGATTATGACATTATTATGATGTCATTAGACATACCAAAAAACTCAATTGGTATTTTTACTATTCATGAAAAAATAATGTATCGTAGAAAATTATCATATATTCCACCTCAGATAATGTTAATGTAATGGTTTCAAAAATGATGTTTATTTTATCTATATATTTTTTTAAATATGATAATTATATCTTTTAAATATAAAAAACCTTATTTATTAAAAAAATAACAGATTGAAAATGTATAGTAAAACTTTTGACACATGAAAATAAAATAATAATATTTTATAATTTATATTTAAATAATATATTTTATCATACTATTTAATTAAAATAAATTTTATTCATACTATGTTAGTTTATTATAAATATTTATGTCTTCTCTATAATGTAAAATTTATATCTGAAAAAGTCACATTATCAAATTCCATCTAAATTTTATTAAAAAAACTATTCTTAAAACGAAATTGATGGAATAAAAATTTTATTTATTCAATGGAATTACAATTTAAGTAACTTTTTTACTTTTATATTAACCCCTTATAACACCCATATACGAGATAAGGGTAATATGTGTGATTGTGACATATTCAAGGGGCGTTTCAGCAAACATCAGCCGAGTGGTAATTTCCACTAAAATGAACATATCTAGTTGGAGATTTATTTCTAGCTTCACAAGACAAAGCTTATATAGGGATTGTTTAAATGAGATCCCCATTGATGAAGAATCATTCCTATTCTATGATAAATGGCCTTTATATGGCATGAATCTACTAGTTGAGGCCATTGTTTCTGCTTTCTACATTACATATTCATTATCATTTCTACATACTAATTATAACATAAAAATTATTAGTAATAGTACAATTTCCAATAGTCATATTCACAAAGGGTCATATTTGTCCAATGCTAAAAAATGGTTGAATCATAGTGGACACATTTCCCTTCATACTCACATCACTATTAAATATATATTATTTTATTATTTATAGAACAATATAACACATGTTTTATCATGAATATGTATAATTTAAAAGGTTCAGGTCATCACATCCACTGTTCATTATCTCTTACTAAACATATGGTCTCACCATTTCCTTATATTTTTTATTTTCCCTAGTAGTAAAGAGGAACACTATATATGATCTTATCAATGGTTATAATTATGGAATAATTCATTGTAATAAATAATCTGAGATGTCTATTTTTGATGTAGTATATATTCATCTATTATCTTAAGTGATACTAAATGTTGTTCTTCTTAATGTAATCTCTTATAATATGATTACCATGTAATAAATAAATCACACATATTGGATGAATAGTGTCATTGGATATGAAGTTGGTGTGAGATAAAAGTGTATTAGAGTCCATAAAAACTATATTTATAACATGAAAAGAAGTCAAAATAAATCATTCCTTTATAAAAAATCTAGTGATTACTATATAATTGGTTTGATTATCTAAGTATCTTAACTTCTATGTGTTTACTACATTACTTTTAGGTCTGTTAAGGGTTTTGTAGTTTAAAAAAAACAACCATGTTCAACAAGATATTGATATATGAGAGAATATTATTAGGTGATTTTTTTAGTAAAATATACTTTCCATGTTTTGTGAGTTCATAACTATTTTATTTCCATTGACTATGAAGTGATGAAAAATAGTATCAAATTGTCGTTGATATATATGTGATATGAGAAAAAAAATATAGAATCAGTAGATCACATATTTTTTCATGGTCATTGGGCTCAATTTATTTAGCATATCATTATTGATCTCATTATGATCATAGTTTAGTTAGTTCCCTAGATATGACTTTATTAAAATGAATTCATAACACTGATGTATCATCATTATAAATATAGAGACGAATCATGATATTTTCCGCAGGTTTCTAGACCATTTGGGAAACTCACAATGCTACCATGCATCATAGGAAGAGCTTCAATTACCCTCATTTGAATGTAAACATACTTTCTCTTATTGTTTATCTTTTATCACTATCCAATAATAATTGAGTCATTCCCCTATCAAAAATATTTCCCTTCATCATCGATATTCCTTGACGTGAAATGAAATGGTCCATCAGGGATTCTATGTTAGTTGGAATGTGACCAGGGAATGCCTTAAGAAGAATATGGATGTCATGTTTAAGAAATGAATAATTAGGGAGGTGGGATCAACTTTTATAATATAGGATCTGATGTTATGAAATTTAGTGAATCTTATGGTTTGGTAATTATCTCATTCTGGAAGATTGATCCTTTCGAAAGGGTCTTTCCTTATGCATGATTTATGTATTTCTTTTGAATAGGGTCAAAACTAACTCTATGTCGGTCTAAAAATCATTAATATGGAATCTCCCTACTCATTAGTGCATTTCTTACTATTTCATAAATTTTAGAGGATTTATTGGGAAGAATGTGGAGATAAATTACACTTAGAATGCATGGAACATAGTAGTAGATATCCTTACATAAAATGTTTCACAATATTATAGTCTCAGAATCAACTCATCCATTGACTACTTTCCCCTAGAATGTAAAGATATTTTCATAGGGATTCCCTTGTAATTGATCACATTAGACCACCTTGACACTAGTTTTTCTAATTTTTTCTACTCTAATAATATTTTATAATTATTGATTGCAGTTATCCTATGAATATATCCACATTTTTTGAAAACATGATATATAAGTCACATTTTATACATTTGTAGATTATAATAATACTAATGAGGTTATATCATTTATTAGATAATAGTTCCTACTATATGTAATGGATGTAAATCAAAATATTGATGAGAATTTATTGATTGTTTAAAAACTCTCGATAATGGACATAATATTATTGAAGAAAAATTATTTCTATTTTATGTAAATTATATCAGGTTATGAAAAACAAACATAAATGTATAGAGAAACAATTCTCCCCTTAATGTGGAATAACCTCTTTAGATTATTTTATAAGTAAATATCCTCTTTTTTAAATTGGTCTACTTATAGAATGGTGGAAAAGGAATAGATAATTTTTTAGAGACAATAATTATGGAATGGAAGCATACTTAAATAAAAAATGTTACCATGGTTGTGTACTGTTTAATATGAGAAACTTAATAATTCTGGTACCTAATTCGAAATAATAATAATGATGGATGTTGAGTCAATAAGGATTATTTAGGACTTTTATATTCCTCTATATATTTTTTGAAAATAAAAAACACTATATATTAAGAAAAAATTATATTTCCCTTAAGGAATATTTTTATAAAGAAAATTTTCCTTATCTAAGGAAATTTTAATCCTTACCTATTATTCTATTATTCTTTTTATAGTCTATATAAATCTAACTCATTTTAGTTCTATGTCTAAAATTCAGTTTCACGTCTATAACCTTTCAATCATATAATTCCTTGGATATAGAGTGATCTATTTTTAGGTTTCAATTTTTTTTTGAAATCCAGGTTTCGAAATCTACGAATTTAGGGACCGAATTCTCTGAAATTTGTGTTTGTAATTCTCTGAAAATTTTGGTTCTGAATTCTCTGAATTCAGGTTCCCAATTATTTGAAATCCAGATTTCTAATTATCGAAAATTCAGGTTCTGAATTCTATGCAATTCAGTCTCTAAATATCTCAAAATTCAGACACCAAAATACTCATAATTCAGACTCTGAATTCCTCAGAAATACTTAGATTTCAGAATCTGAATTCCTCCGAATTCAGACTCTGAATTTATTGGAATTCAGACTCTAAAAACTATAGAATTAAGGTTCTAAATTCTTCAGAAAATAGAATCTGAATTTCCGTGATTTATAGACACTGAAATCGTATTTAGTTAGACTCCAAAAAATTGATTTGGTGAACCTTATTCATTTTATGTACATTTTTTATAAATTGATATCATACAATCTGATTCTAACTTATAGTTGTTTGAGTGACACATATACATGTCCCTACAAGATTCAAGAAAAAATATAACCATTGGAGGAGGGAGTCAATTTTTTGAGAAGTTATTATAAGTAGGAGCTCATTTGAATGAGCACACAACAATTCCATCACTCTAGAGATTTCATGCTGCTGAAGTAATTTCTAGAGATAGAGACTCTCATGCTTTGTGAAGTTCTAAAGAGCTTGTTCAGATTTCATCATGTAAATCCTATTGTTTATGAGGATAATCGATGTCTTCCGTTGATAAGAAGATAGAGGTGTTGAATACCTTAATGTTTGAGGACTTCTAGGGATAGGAAGATAAAGGTTCCGACTACCTTAAAGTTCAAGGGCTTGTAGGGATAGCAAGAGAGATTTCAATATTCCTAATGAGGGCTTACCCTAGTGT
The DNA here is from genome assembly GCA_963277665.1 of Viscum album. NCBI lineage: Eukaryota > Viridiplantae > Streptophyta > Magnoliopsida > Santalales > Viscaceae > Viscum > Viscum album. The sequence goes on along the minus strand of OY728141.1, from coordinate 929,077,261 downwards.
GGGTAAGACTGAATTTCTTGAATGTATATATCAGAAGACCTTTATACATGGTTTTTGGATACCCTACTCTTTGGTTTAAAACATTTCATGCTTGTTGCTTTTTTTGATTCAATTTTATTTCCGCTATAATTTTATAATGGAAGAAACTATAATCTTATTATAATTTTTTGTAATCTTATATACTCTGATATGTAAGATTCAATATGCTTTAAAGTAGAATCATTTTGTTGTATAATTTCATAAATTTCCATTTCTGAAACCATATTTCCAGATCCTAGAATTTTTTTAGTAGAACTAAAATAGGATTTGTTGATATACCTTGTTTAACTTTGTTAAACCTAGTTTTCAGTAAGGTTAGAAAAGAAATTTTTTAAACTCACAATTCACGCCTCTTGAAATTGAGAATCTACATTAATATTTCGAACCTATAATTTGTATCAGAGAAGGTATATGAATTACTTATATTCACATATATATTTTCTTGTTTATGTTTTCTTTGATATAATTTTTCCTTTCTTGAGAGCTTTTATCTATGTTTACAAAGTTTTAGAAATAAAAAGTATTTTTTGGAAATATATTTTCTTTTAGAATGATAGGAATGAATTTCGGTTCGATTTACAATCTAAATCCTAATAGACCACCTATATTTTAGGGGAATGAATATGAGTAATAGGGACATCGAATGAAGACATTTTTTTATTAATACTGTTGTGGACAACTTTTTCATTATTTCTGGAGAATAAAAATTTTGGACAAGGAATTAAAAACCTTCACCAGTCACTAAAAGTCATAATTCAACTAAACTAAAAGGTATGCAATACTTTGTTGTGTTCCATGAGAATTAATATATATAGTCATATTTTTTCTTGTGATGCAGTAAATTGTATCTGGAAGAAATTGGATGTTTCACCTCTTGGTACATCCAAAGTGATTGAGACTAGAAGTGATATTCCTATAGAAGAATATCATGGATTTCAATTTCCTTATGGAGAACCAGCATTCAATGTACAACAAATATTTACAACTATTGTCAATACTTTACAATCTATGAGAGAGAAAGGTCTAGATGATGAATCTCTTGTGGATAATGTTATATATATTATTCCAAATGATTGAGAATCTAAAATAACAGCTATTGATGAGAATAGAAAAGTGTCTCAATTTAATCTTATGAACTTTTTTGAACCCTTATTCAAAATGATAATAGAATGAAAAATAGATGCTGATATGAATAAGAATAAAAATGGAAATAGAACTGTATCCTTTACAACTACTAAATCCAAGACTCCTGAATGTGTTAGAGGATCTAAGTCAAATAAATTCACTATTTTATATGAGTCTAGTGCATGTGAGTAGTCTGAAAATGAGCTAACTAATCTTGCTCGATGTGTTAACAAGATAGTTGGAAGGAATGATTTTCATTGTAGATATAAGAAAAAGTAATTAAAATAAAAAAAAGACTCGGATGTCACTTGTTATGAATGCAAAAGAGTAGGTCATATAAGGCCGGATTGTCCTATGATTATGAAAAATGATATATAGGATAATAATTATGATAGGAATAGAAAGAAGTATTACAAGGATAATGATAAGAATGTTTTGAAGGTTAATGACACCTGGAGTACCAGTAGTGGTGACTCTTCGGATGAATCTTCAGAGTATGAATCTTATAATCATAAGAATGTTCATCTACTAGACAAAATACCCATTGAAAATCATTTTCTAATGCCGAAGGTACACAATTCTGAATATATCATTGAATTAAAATTTTACTGATGATAAATACTATGAATATTAATATGATAAATCTCCATTAGTAGAAGATAATACTTTACCTTCTTATGAATAAGTGTCGAGTTTTTTGAAACGTCTAGTGAATAAAAATTAATCAATGAATAAAAATGTTGACAAATAAAATTCTAGATTATCTATTTTAACAAAATAATTATTAGATATTTATAGAGATCTTGATAAGAAATGTTTAGATTTTAGAAGTATTTCCAAAAATCTTGAGGATGTTAATTCCGACAAGGATAAACATTCTAAGGATCTTGAAAATGTAATTTCTAAGAAAAATATATTAAAGACAAAATCTAGTTCTAAAACTAATGTTTTTGAGGATAAAATATTTGTTATAGAAATAATTTCATAAATATTTTCCTTAAAGAAGTGTTTGTCAAACATCACCTCTGGTAAGGAAAACATTGACAAGATGTATTCTCAAATTCTACCTATAAGGAATCGTTCTGAATTTGGTTACAACCATTTTAAACTAATTTGCATTAATAACTATTTTTTCCTTAATGTTTTAATTTATTAAAAAAATGTAAGTGTGTTGGAAATTGGGAAATACATTATTTTTCAAATAAAACCCAATCATTAGGTTTTCATAAATCTTATTTTTCTAGGAAAATATAGATACCTAATATCTTTATTTATGAAATTTCTGGATCAAAGAAAGGTTTTATTCAGAAAGAATTACTATTTTATTTTCACGAAAATAAAGAATGTGCCAACATCAATACATGGTACATGGATAATGTATGTTCCCAGAGAATCACTAGTGGAAAAAAAATCATTGAAAATTTATCAAGACTAAAGGAGGAAAAGTAACATTCAGAGATAATTCTCAATGATAAATTGTTGGTATAGGTAAAATTGTTTTTTATGGAAAAACATTAATTTCTAATGTTTTATTTGTTAATGGTATTAAGAATAGCCTTATTAGAATATGTCAATTATGTGATGAAGGTTACCTTGTAATCTTTAGTAATTATAAGTGCTTAGTACAAAATTCCAAGGAAGAGTTTATTCCTTCTGCCCATAGGAAAGAGAATGTATACACACTAAATATAGAAAACCATAGGATACAATATCTACCTTGACATAGTGAAATGGAAGAACAATCTTGGTTATGTAATAGAAGGTTATGCCATTGTAACCGTAGGGAACCTATGAAAAAACTCCAAGAAAAGACTTGTTAAGGATCTCCCTGAGCTTAAATTTTATTATTCAAAAATTATGATCCTTGTCAATATGGAAAGCAACATAAATCAGGATTTAAATCAATCATTGAAATATAAACATCTGATATATAACAATTTGTAGATATGGATCTTTTTGGTCAAACATCAACTGGAAGAATTGCAGGAAAATATTTTGTGTGCGTCTTTTTTAATGATTACACTAAATTTACATGGGTCTATTTTCTAACAAATAAGTATGAATATTTTTATTATTTCAAAAAATTTAGAGCCCATGTTAAAAATGAGAAAAACCTTCCATTGAAAAAAATTCATTGTGATCATGGAAAAGAAATTAAAAATTCTGATTTTGAAACCTTTTGTAGTGAAAAAGGTATTACTCATAAACTCTCAGCACCAAGAACTCCACAACATAATGGTGTTGGTTAAAGAAGAAATCAAATTCTTCAAGAAATAACTAGAACCCTATTGAGTGAATAATATATAGCTAAGCACTTCTGGGATGATACTATAATTACCCATATTTTACATACATTGTTATTACTTTAGAATTGAAGCACACTTATTACAACATATAAAAAAACTAGGAAAGGACCGTATAGGTATAGAGTCTTTAGAAACTGGGAAACATAAACAACTGGTTCATAAAGCATCTACTTTCCCTCCTATTTATTTCATCATATCTAGAGTCCCTTTTGGCATATACTACTTAATAACCTTCTTCCTGACCTGGGGAAATAAAACATACAAAAGGGTGAGCTCAAATGCTCAGTAAGGGTAAACAAAAGAAATATCAATCCCATCATATACATAAGAACATAATTTTTGGAAATCAAAACCTTAATAAGAGATCATAATTTCATAACATGGGATAAATCATAGTAGTGAAATGTAATCCCAATAATCATAACTTAAAACATGAAACATTGTGGCATACACACATAATCATAGAGAATCATTTCTTATTAGTCAAGACTCATTGCCAAGACTATCTTTGTGGACAAAGTCCATTTCTGAACCGAGTTCACCTCTCGTTGCAGTCATGTTTCACTGAACCGGTTTAACCTGCTGTTCCAGCCATGTCTATCTCATGAGATATAAAATCTTTACCCAATGCATTGGAAGGATATATAGGTCCCACCCATCTCATAATGATACCATTCTTATGTGTTCCACAATATCATAAACCATACATCATAGCATAACCCATGTAATAAAAATGGGAATCTTAAACATTGAGACATCATAAAACAATTCATATAAGATAAAGGGATTCATAAAAATAATTCCACCACAACAAAATCAAATCAATGTAATAATAGGTATATAAACAGAACCCTTTATTATCTTAGATGGAAAATAATTTTGATAAAATACTTGAACACCATTCTTGAGGAAAATATCCTTTCTACTTCAAAAACACTTTTCCTTTCTTAACATGTCATACAATTCTAAACTAAAACAAGTTGATTAAAAATGACCCTAAAAACATGTAAAGTAATCTTGTTGGAAATAATGTTTTAAAAATACATTCATGCCGTATAAGTTTAAAGACAATCTTCTCGTACTTTTTTCGGAAAAGTCAAAAAGTGCCTCGTACGAAAAACGACCAAAGATTCCTTTCATATCTTTTACTAAAAAATAACCGAAGGGTAAAATTTGATTTAAACAATTGTATGTGGATGAAATAATATTACATATTGAGGAAACATGGATGTGGATGATAAAATAAACCCAGTAAATACCATAGTATAAACAATCTCAGATAAAAATGAGATTGTGATATTTTCCCTTACCTTAGGCCCGATTTGCTTTGTAAGTGTCTGAAACTCATGTATAATGATTTAAATAATGTTATTGAATTATTCCAGAATCATACGTATTTTTATGATATCGTATATGGTCATATTCTTAGCTTTTTATTAGTAATATTTCATTACTACTAGTTATTCTTGTGTTTATTACTTTTTGTTCTTATGCGTGTTTTGTCGAATAAATTATTATTTTTATTTTTAGGTAATAGATACCTCATTTGAAGAATGGTATTAGTTTAATATATATCATATTCATTCATCAATTAATTTATATAATCATTATACAATGAAGATCATGTAGAACGAGTCACATCACATTGTGGAGACCGTATTCCGTACATACGCACGAGCGATGATATCGTTCCCATGATCGTGGAATTGTATTGGAGTGTATATATACTATTTTAGAATCAATATCAATTTACAATAATCATATATAGTCATTATTTACACCATTATACCCATCCAAGTAAGGTGGTGGTGGAAAATAGTTTACACCACGGCATGGAGACGGTATTCCGTACGTACGCACGCGCGGTGATTTCGTTTTCCATAGGATAGATAGATGGTGAAATAGGATTGATTCATACTTATAATAACATATCAGTATATGAGTGATACTGATGTTATTACTTAATAATGAAACAACTAAAGAAGAAGAAGTTGAAGAAGAAATAAAGTTGAAAGAAACGGTAACTGACATTACCTCTTCTTTGAAGCGCTTCTTTGGGACATCCTTTTAGGGCACTAACATAGGTCTTTGAAAAAGACCAGGATAACTAGGACGTCTCTAGGGAAGTTGAGAGGAGAATTTTTCAGGGGTTGGCCGAGCTTGAAGGCTCAATGTGGTGTGAGGAAGAGGGGGAGGTGGTTCCCTTTTATAAAGGAGGAGAGGGCCTCCTTTGGAAAAACTAAAAATATTATTTTATTATAAAGCCAAATTCAGTTTTAAATAGCTCCAAATTGATTTATTTCCAAGATAAGGTCGGGATGGGTCGAAATCAGCTCATCCAATAGAATTTAGACAAGTTTTGGTTCCTATTTTAACCTTATCATTTATATTTAACATTAAGTTAGATAATTTTACTTTTACCGTGTCTTTTTGTCTTCTTACACTATAAGGTTAATAAACATACTATAACAAGCCAAACGAACCCCAAGTTGTTTATTATTAATATATTTAACCTTATCTAAGTCATTTTTCTGAACCATAGATTTTTAGGAATAAACTAACAATTAATAATATAATATTTGTTTTAAAAACTATTTTATGTCTATTTTGACACTATTTAGTAATTGATTTTTGTGAAAATCATAACAGAATGATTAGTTAGAAAAAAGATAATTAAATAAATACTAACATGTCATATTAACCTAGAAAATTAGTGGAATTCCTAGAAAGGCTCAAATTATATTTATTTGGGTATTTATAACATCAATTATGTCAATATTTCATTAATAAGATAATTAATGCATCACCTTTGTGTCATAAATAAATTAAATTATATAATATCTAATAATTACAAATAAAATACCATTATGTATGAAATCTTTTTATCTTTATAATTAATATTTATAGTCAAATTTATATTATCTATAATCCTATATTAAAAATTTTTTAGTTATTAAAATTTGATTTTAACTATTTTAACCCTTCTTTAAATAAATTAATAATAAATGTCCTAATCTAATCCATGTGGGCCTAAATGGTCATATTTTATTCCTAAGGTTTTTTATGGTCTAATTAAATTTATCCAATATAATTAGGACATGTGTTAGGGTAATAATAATATCATTTTTACCCTTATTTACCCTATTTACCTTTAACCGTGGTAAAAAAATAAAAAGTTACTATTCACCAAAAATTATTTTCATCTCATTGAACAACATTTTAGTACATGATAATAACCGTGTCTCTTGGATTTTTGAAATTTCACACACAGAAGCGGTAAAATTATTTCTTATGAAAAATTCGGATTATTTAACTACCACTTAGTGGTTTCACTATTCATCAAAAAAATAAAAGTTTCCAGAAAAATACCAAAAATTAGACCTAAGCTATATTTGATATTATTAATTAAAAAATGATGTCTATTTTACCAAATTCAAAACACATCAGTTGCATTAATTAATTTAAAAATTAATTCTCGTCGTCAAAACAAATAGCGTGTTTTTAAGAGATAATAACTATCAAAATATTGACACTTGTTTATGTTTGGTTTAAATGTAAAATTACATTAAATGACAAAAATTGTATTAAATGAAAAAAATATATTCTAAATATACTTTAAAACCACTCAAATTAATAATTTATCACTATTAATTATTTTGATTAAAAAAGTTGTTTTTAATTAAAATTTATTAATTTCCACTATTCATCATAATATGAAAGTTATCCGAAAAGTACCAAAATTTCACCCTAATCTAATTTCGATATTCCGAATCCAAAAATGAAGTCCATTTTGAAAAATAAAAATTAAAAAATTTTAAAAGGTGGTTATTACTATTCATAACAGCTAGTTTTAATAATATTTTAATAGCATATCGTTGTTTAGTGAATCTCGGTATTGCGTACGACGCAAGCTATCGAGGATGGTCACGATTGTGTGTAAAGAAATCCAAGAAAGTGTTGTGTGTAGTGAAAGATTCCTTTGATGATTTATATAACATAAAAACAAAATATTTCTCATAAAAGTCTCGAGTGTTACATTCTACCCCCTTAAAATGAATTTCGACCTCGAAATTCATCACATTGTAACAAACATATAAGGATACCACTCCCTTATCATATCCTCAAGCTCCCATGTAGCTTATTCTAATTGGTGGTTCCTCCATAAAACTTTACCAAGCGAGTGGTCTTGTTCCGTAGGACTTTTTCGCTACGATCCAGAATCTTTATCGGCTGTTCTTCATAAGAAAGATCTTGTTCCAGCGGTACAACTTCTGAGCTAAGTAAATGTGAAAGATCATGTATGTACGTTCTTAGGAGAGATACAGGGAACACGTCGTGAACTTGAGAGAGATTCGGTGGAAGCGCCAATCGGTAAGCTACCTTTCCAACACGATCCAATATTTCGAAAGGACCGATATATCTAGGGCTCAACTTCCCCTTCTTTCCAAATATCATGACCCTCTTCCAGGGAGATATTCTTAAAACACATTATCACCCACTTCAAAATCCAGGTCTTTTCATCCGTTGTCAACATAACTTTTCTGTCTACTCTGAGCTGCTCTTATGTGTTGTTGAATAGATCGGACCTTTTCCGCCATCTCATCAACAATATCAGGTCCTAATAGCTTTTTCCCCCAACTTCATCCCATCAAGTTGGAGTCCTGCATTTCTTTCCATAGTAAGCTTAATAAGGATCCATCTGAATTCTGGAGTGAAAGATTTTATTATAAGAAAATTTCAAAAAAGGTAGGTGTGGATCCCAACCACCTTTGAAATCCATAGAGCAAGCTCTCAACATATCTTCTAGAGTTTGAATTGTTCTCTCAGATAGACTGTCTGTCTGAGGATGATAAGCAGTGTTGAAACTCAACTCTATATCCAGAGTATGCTGAATACTTTTCCAGAACATTGAGGTAAACTCGGATCCAGATCAGATATAATAGAAAGTTGTACTCCATGAAATCTTACCACTTCCTTTAAATATATCATGGCAAGCTGATCCAGAGATAGATCCTCTCTAATAGAAATGAAATGTGCAGACTTTGTAAGACGATCCACTATGACTTAGATAACATTATTGCCTTTGGATGTTTTAGGAAGTACTGTGAAAAAGTCCATAGTGATGTTTTCCCATTTCCATTCTGGTATGGGTAATGGTTGTAACATCCTCTTAGACTTCTGTCTCTTAGCTTTAACTTGCTGAAAAACCAAGCATCGAGAGACATATTGTAACACCCCGAGATTTTATGAAAAATATTCTTTTAATTTCATTGATGTATTCTATTATACAGAACACTGAGTTTAGTTTGTACTATACGCATCACCATATTAGCTTGCAGTATACACAACACTATTCTTGGATCGTGTTACACACAATTTCATGTTCGTTTTATAATAGTCATTCTATGCAACATTTAGTGTGTGTGTGTATATATATATATATTCAATGTATAAATGAAATATGGTTGGATTATGTTATACGAATCAACGAAGGATTCTTGCACAACACGCAACCCTGACTTGGCTTGCATTACACGCAATCACGAACTTCCTCGATAGCATGTGTTGTACGCAATACCGGGTTTTACTAAACAACGATATATTATTATAATATTATTATGAACTAGCAGTTATGAATAGTATTAACTAAATTTTTAATTTTATAATATTATTATTCATCTTACACATTTTATAGAACATGGTATAAGAAAAAAATAAAATTTTCGGGTAAAATAAGTATTTTTCAAGAAATGCAGTTTTGTCACCTTTTGATGGCGCACCCACTTTAAATCTAGTTTTTGACATATTTATAAGTTCTATTTTACAAAATAATATTATTATTTGGAATCAGGATATAAAATTTTACCTTGGATAAATTTTTCATATTATTCTGATAACTTTCATATTTTAATGAATAGTAAAAACACGCTATATTTTAATTAAAAAAACTTTTTTCATCGTAATAACATATGTGGTTAAATAATAATATTGAATGGTTTTAATTTATAAATAGATTATTTTTTTACCATTTAATATAATGTATGTCATTATCCTTGATTTTACATTGAATTCGTAAGTTAAATAAATTCAATTTTTTACAATGTTTTAAACAAAAACCCGTTTTCTTTCGACAACGGGATTAATATTAATTTAATTTATGCAACTTCTGTGTATTGAATTTTGAAAAATGGATTCCATATTTGGAATCAGTGGGTCCAAATTATATTAATAGACTATATTTTATTTTTGGGCTTTATGAATAGTAACAACGGTAAATTTTATTTGCCATATTAAAAGGTAAATATAATGTAATAAAATTATCATAATACTTGTCATAATAGAATTGGATGATTATAATTTGTCCTAAGTAATATTTGGGTTGAAATGGAATCCATTATAACCCACTTTGAGGAGATTAATACCTTTAGTTTATTTTATTTAAAGGAAAGTGAAATATGTCTCACTCAACTTTAATAATTAAAGTATTTTTAATATAAGTTCATATAGAATATAAATTATGTTATAAATACTCATTTGAAATATAAAATGTTTTTATTTTTCATGGTAATTTATTTGTAATTTTTAAGAGTTATTTAATTACCTTATCATCTTATACATTAATGATGCAGAAATTATTTATTTATTGAAAAATAAATAATATAGTTTTTATTGAAATATTAATACATATCAAAAGGCCCAAAAATCTTCAAAAAACTTATTATTAGTGTATATATAAACCCTAATCATACACTGGCCGTATTTTTGACCATTTGGATCCTTATTATGGTGATTATGACACTTATATTATTTTATTTTAAATGATTCCAAAGTTGTCACCTTCATAATTTAATAAATACAACAATTTAACTATTGTGATTTTAAGATGATAAATTCGAGTAAAAGTATTATTGTGAAAGGTAAAATATTTATCTTCATCATAGGATTTTATTTTTTATTTTTATGAAACAAATAAGCACATTAAATAATTATACAAAAATGTTGAAGTAATTATTTTATTAAGAGATAAACCAAATAAATGGTTTTAAAAATAATAAATTAAATATTATATGAACTGTTTAATGTGATACACTAATTTTATAGATAAATATGATTTTTTATGAATCTATTAAATCTTTTATTTCGAACATATCTTCTATATATAATTTAATTAAATTCAAATAAATGAATAGTGTCAAAGTTGACACTATTGTTTTTTATAAAAATAACATATTATTAAATTGATTAAAAATCACAAAAATATTTAAAAATAATAAATTTAAATTTATATGGTCTAAAATTCTATAAAGTATCCAATTATGTACAATTCAAAACAAATAAGAAATTATTTTTTATAACTTAAAATTTAGAATGTTATTACCACAAATAAAATTAAATTGATTAAATAAGGATAAATCAAGTTGATAATGTTTAAAATAAATTCATAACATGTAAAAATTTTATTGGTTGATAATATTTCAACCCTATATCATCTAATATTCGGATATGAGTCATTTTGGATGTTTTTAGTTGGGGTTGGGATTTAATATAATCTAATATTTCTTATATTTCCAAAGGTGCTCGTCTCCTCTCTTGTAAAAGGGCACTTCCTCCCTCTCTTCCTCACACCACATTGAGCCTTCATGCTCGGCCAACCCCTACCAAATTCTCTTCTCCACTTCCAGAGAAACATCCGAGAGGTTCTGGTCTTATTCAAAGACCAATTTTAGTGCCCTAAGAGGAGGTCTCAAAGAGGCGCATCGAAGAAGAGGTAATGTCCGTTACCGATTCTTTCAACTTTATTTCTTCTTCCACTTATTATTCTTTATTTGTTTCATTATGAAGTAATAACTTCAGTATAAATAATATACTGATATGTTATTATAAGTATGAAACAACCATATTTCACCATCTATCCATCCTATGGAAAACGAAATCACCACGCGTGCGTACGTACGGAATACCGTCTCCACGCCGTGGTGAAATCTGTTTTTCCACCAACACCTTACATGGATGGGTATAATGGTGTAAATAATAACTATATAGGTTTATTATAACATTATACTGATTCTGATATATTATACCATCCACTCCAATTCTAGTCAATAATTATGGGAACGATAACATCGCTCGTGCGTACGTACGGACTACCGTCTCCGCGACGCGATGAGATTCATTCTCCATGTTAACCATTCAAGAATGATCATAAAATTTATATAATGAATAATAATGAAATATATTAATGCTACTGGATTTATTTATATATATATGTATGTCATCTATTTAGTTTCATTCAATTCAATAAGGAAACGAAAACAGCGTTCATGCGTATGTACGACCTACCGTCTCCATGAACGGTGTATTTCATTCCTTTTATCGATCTATAATATATATATGTATATAATGAATATATATTATATATAAATCATGTTTTACATTCTGGAATTATTTAAATCAGGATATAATAATTAATATCAGGAACGACAAGTTGAAACACATACGATAAATGGAATGATTTTACCGAAAACACTGCTTTAACATAGAATTTACAAAAGAACGGGTAATATAAAGTCATAAGTGAAACAGATATGATATAATAACAATTAATATGATTCTTTAATAAGTCAATGACTTTATTTAAATCATTATACAAGAGGTTCGGATACGTACGAAGAATATCGGACCGAAGGTAAGGGATAATTTTTCAAATCTCATTTTTATCCAAGATTGCTTATTCGTAAGTATTTACTGGGGTTATTTATATCATCCAAGTCAATGTTAATAAAAGTGTTTTCATGTATGTTTAAAGTCCTTTTTACCCATTTATGACTTTTAATACATGGTATGTATGGAATATTTCTTTTGTTTACATTACGATGTACTTTTTTGACTTTTCTGACAAAAGTACGAGGAGAATGTTATTTTTTACTTATATGGCATGAACGGATTTTTACGGTTTCATAATGCCTCATTTTCATAAAGCATATCTACATGATTTTGTGTCTATTTTCAAGAAAATAATTTTTTTTAAAAGTGCATGGAATTTTTTGAAATGAAAATGATTTTTACGAAGAAAGGATATTTTCCTCAATAATTCATTTCAAATGTTTTATCAAAACCATTTTCCATATAAGATGACATTTTTTGATATTTTTATGTTTCAAGTTTAATGTCTCTATGATTTACATGGTTCAAAATTCTTATTATTAAATGTCCATTTGTTTTATATGGATTATGAAATGATGGGATGATGTTTATGAAACCCATTTTATTCTTTGGGTTATGATGAATGTTTTAAGTTTATTTTGTTGCACAAGTAAGAATGATTTCATTATGAGATGGGTGGGACCTATATAACCCCCCAATTCATTGGGTAAAGATTAATATCTCATGATATAGACATGGATGGAATGGTAAGATAAACCGGTTCAGTAATACAGGACTGGAACGAGGACTGAACTCAATTCAAAAATGGACTTTGTCCACTAAGATGGTCTTGGATGTAATGCCTTGGATACTATGGAAATAATATCATGTGATTAATGGTTTCCGCAATTAAATGTTTTATTCCCATTCTATTTTATCATGATTTATGTTCCCTTATGATATATGCTTTACGTACTTCCATGATTCATGTATTTGCTCAAGATTGGGATCTTTAGATTTTATGTTCACGTTTTTGCATTCAAATGTTTATGGATTGTTTTATTTTCTCTATGGATAGCCTTACTGGGCATTTGAGCTCACCCCTTTTATGTTTTCTTTTCCCCAGGATATAAATAATGGTTTTAGGTAAGAAAAAAAAGGGAAAGATCTTTATTGGGAGATGTTGAAGATCTTTCACCACGATTAGAAGATTTTATTCAGAGTTTCCAAAGGCACTAAACTATTAATATTCTTGTGTGTCTGTTTTTGTTATGTACTAAGTACTCCTCAAAAGTAATGTAATGTCTATGTATTTCAAGCTTCGGGCCTCTACAGTTGGTATTAGAGGAATGGTTTAGTCAACCTTTAGAAACTAGGATGCGAGAACTTTAGTGAGATCCCTAGAGATATTTCTAGGGTATGTCTAGGGATGTCCCTAAGGTTAAGTATAAATATAGGTTATAGTCCTAGAATTATGGTAACGATATTATATTAAACCTAAGATGTTAGATATTGAAGTTACACCACCTTTATTATGATTTTCCTCTCACACTATTCCTTTTTTGTTTTAGAAAATGGCTGGGAACAAGATGATTCACGATAATGGAGGATATGATGGACAATGGAATGATATTATTCATGAGAAAACAAATGAAATGGGATTTTGAAGTCCAAACATCATTATTATGCCAAATCAGCAATCTCATAATATGATAAATAAACTCAAATTTGTTAAGTTTCCTAACTTGGCTAATAATAGAATGATTGAGTTTCATAATGATCATAGAGGAAATAAAGTTAAATTTCCCCTATGTAAATAATGTGGGAAGAGGCATCAAGGAAAATGTTTCAAAGGAACTGGAAGATGCTTTGGGTGTGGAAAAGAAGGACATAAATCCAGTATGTGCAAAGGAAATGGTTCAGTGAACTCCATGGATGAGGATAATGGTATTGCTACGACATCAACAATGGTTAAATGTTTTAAATGTGGAATGTACGGGCATTATGTAAACCAATGCCCTAAGGGAATGTCTCATGAATAGAATCAGTATGGTCGTATGGGTAATATTTATGTTGATGATGATGAAGATACTACAAATGATATGTGATATGAAAGAATTGTTGAAGCTCGGTCAATGGTTTAAGATGGCAGTGGAATGATTACATGTTTATCAATTGTAATGATGTATAAGTAATCTCATGGAACTATAGAATAAAGAGACATCTAAGGATTGTTACACTGTTGTCTTTCCTTATGTTTTGAAAGTGTGTGATGAATGGTACTAGTATTTTTGGAAAGTAGATGATATGCGCATAATGAAGGGACAAGGAGAAAATTAAATGTTTGATAGTATTCATGAGCTCATGGCTGATATAAGGAGAAGGTTATATCATGGTTTGAGTATATAGAATTTTTAAATTTTGGTATGTGGAAAGAGATAACTTTTGACAGTATTCATGTTTTCAATAAGGTTTAATGGGTATTCATTTTTCAAGATAATACATGATTAAGGTATTCACATGATTGGAATGTGACCAACAAGATAATGGGGGATAAATGATGGTTGGTTGATGACATTTCAAGTAATCATTTTCTTTATACATTGAGCTTGGATCGAAGTATTTTAGATAAAGATTGGAATGGATTATGATGGATCGTATTTTTTAAAGATAGAACTTTTTTTCAATATTATTGATGGGATGTTATAGTAATGTAGTTTTAGAAAAAAGACAACCTGCAGGATGGGCGGCAACCCATCGTGTCGGACAAGGCTATGAGAATCAAACCCACGACTAAAGTGTGACTGGCCTTTATCACATAACACTAGCCTACAGGAAGTCCCTAGTTTGTAGAAACTTGTTTTATTTTATTAAGCGGTATGATATATGAAGTATATGTTCATTTTTTGAATCGTATATAATTAACCTCACCATAGATGGACTTATGTATATTTGATAACTTTTGCTAACCTTTTGTTTGAAACAGATGGAATGACCCATCATTCTATCACAAGATCTGTTAACACTTCACAAATAACAAATTCAACTTCATTTCTTTAAGACGTGAAGTGGAAATTGTTCAGAGCATGAACAACAGTGAGATTGTACCAAAATCAAGAAAGTATTTCTTCTAATTCAAAATTTTCAACTTTAGGGAAATGATCTTGAAAACCAAAAATGTTTTCCTAGTGCTCTTATATCTGATGAATTAGTTGGTACCTTAGATCATCGCAAATTTATGGCTTTTTTATTGTTGGCTTTTTCATAGCCATGTCCTCTACCACTATCCATCAAAACTTGATGGTTAGATTTTTCTTCCATATCCATATTTTCACCTATGTTCTCCTATATTGAAACCCAATGATGAGTTACTTGGGTAATCGTTGCATTTCATACTTTGGTTTTTAAAATTAAGTTTTAGTATTCCTTTTTACGATGTGGGTTTCTATGAATAGTAAATGATTTATAACCCCGACGAATTTCGAGGGCGAAATTCATTTTAAGGGGGGTAGAATGTAACACCCCGATATTTTATGAAAAATATTCTTTTAATTTAATTGATGTCTTCTATTATACAGGACACCAAGTTTAGTTTGTACTATACGCAATACTGTATTAGCTTGCAGTATACGCAATGCTATTCTTGGATCGTGTTACACACAATTTCATGTTCGTTTTATAATAGTCATTCTACGAAACATTGAATGTGTTTATATATATATATTCAATGTATATATGAAATATGGTTGGATTATGTTATACTAAACAATTAAGTATTCTTGCACAACCCGCAACGCTGACTTGGCTTACATTACACGCAATCACGAACTTCCTCGATAGCGTGTGTTGTACGCAATACCAGGTTTTACTAAAAAACTATATATTATTATAATATTATTATGAACTAGCCGTTATGAATAGTATTAACTAAAGTTTTAATTTTATAAAATTATTATTCATCTTACACATTTTCTAGAACATGGTATAAGAACAAAATAAATTTTTTGGGTAAAATAAGTATTTTTAAAAAAAAATGCAGTTTTGTCGCCTTTTGATGGCGCACACACATTAAATCTAGTTTTTGACATATTTAAAGGTTCAATTTTAAAAAATAAAATTATTATTTGGAATCAGGATATAAAATTTTACCATGGATAAAATTTTCATATTATTCTGATAAATTACATATATTAATGAATAGTAAAAACATGCTATATTTAAATTAAAAACAAATTTTTTCATCATAATAAATTATGTGGTTAAATAATAATATTTAATGGTTTTAAAGTATAAATAGAATATATTTTTACCATTTAATATAATGTATGTCATTATCCTTGATTTTACATTGAATTCGTAGGTTAAATAATTTCAATCTTTTGTAATGTTTTAAATAAAAACCCATTTTCTTTTGAGAATATGATTAATTTTAATTTAATTTCTACAACTTCTGGGTATTAAATTTGGAAAAATGGATTCCATATTTGGAATCAGTGGGTCCAAATTATATTAATAGACTACGTTTTATTTTTGGTCTTTATGAATAGTAACAACGGTAAATTTTATTTACCATAGTAAAAGGTAAATTTGATAATTAAGGGTAAATATATTGTTATAAAATTATCCCAATACTTGTCTTAATACAATTGGATGATTATAATTTGTCCTAAGTAATATTTGGGTCGAAATGGAATCCATTAGAACCCACTTGGAGGTGATTAAGACGTTTAGTTTATTTTATTTAAAGGAAAGTGAAATATGTCTCACTCAACTTTAATAATTAATGTATCTTTAATATAAGTTTATACAGAATATAAATTCGGTTATAAATACTCATTTGAAATATAAATTTTTTTTATTTGTCTTGGTAATTTATTTGTAATTCTTAAGAGTTATTTAATTACCTTATCATCTTATACATTAAGGATGTAGAAATTATTTATTTAGTGAAAAATCAATAATATAGTTTTTATTGAAATATTAATACTTATAAAAAGGCCCAAAAATCAGAAAAATACTTATTATTAGTGTATATATAAACCCTAATTATTAACTGGCCGAATTTTTGACATTTGGATCCTTATTATGGTGATTATGACACTTATATTATTTTATTTTAAATGATGCCAAAGTTGTCACCTTCATAAATTAATAAATATGACAATTTAAATATTTTGATTTTAAGATTTTAAATTCGTGTAAAAGTATTATTGTAAATGGTTATAGATTTATATTCATCATATGATTTTATTTTTAATTTTTATGCAACAAATATGTATATCAAATAATTATACAAAAATGTTGTAGAAATTATTTTGTTATGAGATAAACCAAATAAATGGTTTTAAAAATAATGAAATAAATGTTATATGAACCATTTAATGCGATCCACTAATTTTATAGATACATTTGTCCATTTATGAATCTATTAATGCTTTTAGTTCGAACATATCTTCTATATATAATTTATTTAAATTCAAATAAACGAATAGTGTCAAAATTGACACTATTGTTATTTTATAAAAATAACATATTATAAAGTTGTTTAAAAATCACAAAAATATTTAAAAAATATAAATTTAAATTTATATGGTAAAAAATGTTATAAAGTATCCAAATATGGAAAATTCACAAAAATAAGTAATTATTTGTTATAATTTAAAATTTAGAATGTTATTACCACAAATAAAATTAAATTGATTAAATAACGATAAATCAAGTTGATAATGAATAAAATAAATTCCTAACATGTCTAAATTGTATTGTATGATGAGATTAAAACCCTATATCATATAATATTCGGATATGAGTCATATTGGAAGTTTTTATGTGGTGTTGGGATTTAATATAAACTAATATTTCTTATATTTCCAAAGGTGCCCCTCTCCTCCCTTATAAAAGGGCACCTCCTCCCTCTCTTCCTCACACCACTTTGAGCTTTAAAGCTCGGCCAATCCATGAAAAATTATCTTCTACACTTCCATAAAAACATCCTAGAGGTTCTGATCTTCTTCAAAGACCAATTTTAGTGCCCTAAGAGGAGGTCTCAAAGAGGCTCTTCAAAGAAGAGGTAATGTCCGTTATCAAATCTTTCAACTTTGTTTCTTATTAAACTTCTTCTTCATTAGTTGTTTCATTATGAATGTAATAAATTCAGTATAAATCATATACTGATATGTTATTATATGTATTAAACAACCCTATTTCACCATCTATCCATGCTACGGAAAACGAAATCACCACGCGTGGGTACGTACGGAATACCGTCTCCACGCCGTGGTGAAATATGTTTTTCCACAAACACATTACATGGATGGGTATAATGGTGTAAATAATTACTATATATGGTTATTATAAAATCATACTTATTCTTATATATTATACCATCCACTCCAATTCTATTCAATAATTATGGGAACGATATCGTCGCTCGTGCGTACGTACGGACTACCGTCTCCACGACGTGATGAGATTCATTCTCCATGTTAACAATACATGAGTGATCATAAAGTTTATATAATGAATAATAATTAAATATATTAATCCTAATGGATTTATTTATATATATATATATGTCATATATTTAGTTTCATTCAATTCAATAAGGAAATGAAAACAGCATTCATGCATACGTACGACCTACCGTCTCCATGAACGGTGTATTTCATTCCTTTTATTGATCTATAATATATATATTTATATGATGAATATATATTATATATAAATCATGTTTTACATTATGGAATTATTTAAATCAGGATATAATTATTAATATCAATAACGACAAGTCGAAACACATACGATAAATGAAATGATTTTACCCAAAATGCTGTTTTAACATAGAATTTACAAAAGAACGGGTAATATAAAGTCATAAGTGAAACATATATGATATATTAACAATTAATATGATTATTTAATAAGTCAATGACATTATTTAAATCATTATACAGGAGTTTCAGATACGTACGAAGCATATCGGACCTATGGTAAGGGATAATTTGGCAAATCTCATTTTTATCCGAGATTGCTTATTCATAAGTATTTACTAGGTTATTTATATCATCCAAGTCCATGTTTTATAAAAGTGTTTTCATATATGTTTAATGTACTTTTTACCCATTTTTGACTTTTACTACATGGTATGTAAGGAATCCTTCTTTTGTTTACGTTACGAGGTACTTTTTTTTACTTTTCCGACAAATGTATTAGGAGAATGTTATTTTTAACTTATATGGCGTGAACGGATTTTTACGGTTTCAGAACGCCTCATTTTCATGAAGATTACTATACATGGTTGTATTACTATTTTCAACAAAATACTTTTATTTTAAAAGTGCATGGCATTTTTTGAAAAGAAAATATTTTGACGAAGAAAGGATATTTTCCTCAAGAATTCATTTCAAATGTTTTATCAAAACCATTTTCCATCTAAGATGACATTATTTGATATGTGTATGTTTCAAGATTAATGTCTCTATGATTTACATGGTTCACTTTTCTTATGATGAAATGTCCATGTGTTTTATATGGATTATGAAATGATGGGATGATGTTTATGAAACCCATTTTATTCTTTGGGTTATGTTGAATGTTTTAAGTTTATTTTGTGGCACAAGTAAGAATGATTTCATTATGTGATGGGTGGGACATATATCTCCCTCCAATGCATTGGGTAAAGATTTATATCTCATGAGATAGACATGGCTGGAACGGAAAGTTAAACCGGTTCAGTAATATAGGACTGGAACGAGGAGTGAACTCGATTCAAAAAAGGAATTTTCCACTAAGATGGTCTTGGCAGTAATGCCTTGGCTACTCTGGAAATAATATAATGTGCTTAATGGTTTCCACAATTACATGTTTTATTCCCATGATATTATATCATGATTGATGTTCCCTTATGATATATGCTTTACGTACTTCCAAGATTAATGTCTTTGCTCAAGATTTAGATGTTTATATTTTATGTTCAAGTTTTTGCATTAGAATGTTTATGGATTGTTTTATGTTCTCTATGTTTACCCTTACTGGGCATTTGAGCTCACCCCTTTTATGTTTTCTTTTCCCCAGGATATAAATAAATGTTTTAGGTAAGAAAAAAAGGGTAAGATCTTTATTGGGAGATGTTGAAGATCTTTCCACACGATTAGAAGATTTTATTCCGAGTTTCCAAAGACACTAAAATATTACGATCCTTGTGTGTCTGTTTTTGTTATGTACTAAGTATTCCTCAAAAGTAATGTAATGTCCATGTACTTCAAGCTTCTGGCCTCTACACATATTCAGCAACATCTCTAATCATGCCATCCCACCAGAAGTACTCTTTCAGATCCCTATACATCTTCGTGCTTCTAGGATAAATAGAGAATGAAGAACTATGAGCCTCATCCAGCATCCCCTTCTTTAATTCTGGGATGGGAGCAACACAAACCAGATTCCTGAACTTTATTATCCCATCACAATCAAGGTTGAATTCCAGAACATTTCTAACCTTCTTTTGGAACTCTACATCTTCTTTCTACGCCTCTTTAATCTTCACATGTATAGATGGTTGAACATTCATTTGAGTAAGATAAGATTTTCCCCTTCCATTATAATTCCAAGATCCATCCTTTGTAATTCCATAAATATTGGATCTTTTGTGATCCTCATCATGGATAATCTAGCATGGTCTTGTCTACTTAATGCATCTGCCACCTTGTTTCCTTTCCCAGGGTGGTAATGAATTGAGCAGTCGTAATCCTTAATCAACTCCAACCATCTTCTTTGGTGCATATTCAGCTCCTTTTGTGTGAAAATATACTTTAAACTTTTTTGATCAGTATAAATATCACACCTTTCACCATAAAGGTAATGCATCCAAATATTTAATGCAAATATTACTACAGCTAACTCCAAATCACGAGTTGGGTAATTTTGCTCATGGATTTTCAATTGTCGTGAGGCATAAGCTATCACCATATAATTTTGCATAAGAACACACTCCAATCCCTTCTTGGATGCATCACTGTAGATCACAAACCTTTCTCCACTACAAGGAAGTGTGAGCACAGGTGCACTGGATAACCTTCTTTTCAACTCCTTGAAATTCTATTCACATTCCTTCATCCAATCAAACTTAACTCCTTTCCGAGTCAACCTAGTCAGTGGATTAGATAATCATGAAAAATCATCCACAAAACGTCGATAATATCCAGCCAAACCAAGAAAACATCGGATCTCAGTTACTGTTGTTGGTCACGACCATCTTTCGATAACCTCTGTTTTTTCTGGATCCACAGATATCCCCTCTTTTGAGATTATGTGATCCAAAAATGAATCTTTTTGAAGCAAAAATTCACACTTGGTAAATTTGGCATAAAGCTTATCCTTTCTCAGGGTCTTCAATATAATTCTCAAGTGATCTTCATGTTTTTACTTTCTCTTTGAATATACAAGAATATCATCTATAAAGACTACCACAAACTGATAAAGATAGTATCTAAAGACTCTATTCATCAGATCCATGAAGATAGCAGGGGCATTAGTAAGACCAAATGGCATCACTATAAATTCATTGTGTCCATACCTTGTACGGAAAGATTTCTTTGGTATATCCTCCCTTTTGACCCTTAATTGATGATACCCTGAACAAAGATCAATCTTGGAAAAGTATTGAGCTCCACGTAGTTGGTAAACTAAGTCATCAATGTGTGGGATAGGATATCTGTTCTTGATAGTGATCTTGTTTAGTTATCGATAATCAATGCAGAGTCTCATTGATCCATCTTTATTCTTAACAAACAGAACAGGTTCTCCCCAAGGTGATGCACTAGGGCGTTTGAATCCCTTATCAAGATTCTCTTGGAGTTTCTTCTTCAATTCCTGCAACTCAATTGGGTCCATTCTATAAGGTGTCTTTGAAATAGGAAAAGCACATATTACAAGTTCTATTGAAAACTCAACTTCACAATTTGGGGGAAGACCCGGAAATTCCTCCGGAAAGACATCATCAAACTCCCGTACAACGGGCATATTCTTAATCTTGAGTTTCTCTCCATCCATTTGAGATAAATAACCCTCATTTAGTGGAATCAAGACCCATAATATGGAAGAAATTTCCACTGAATGGTTATGTTCATACTTGCATAGATAGAAAATCATAGATTGATCTGGAATATGAAATGTGGCTTCCCTTATTTGGAAATTGATATGAGATCCATATAAAGAAAGCCAATCCATGCCAAGAATCACATAAAATTCCACTATCGGAAGGATCACAAGATTTGCAGGAATCACTTTCCCAAAAACTTCAATCAGAGAATAATTATAAGCTTTTGATGTGACTGTTGTGCCATTAAGGTTTGTCACAACTAACTCTACATCTAATTGTTGAGGTAATATGGTGATAATCATAGAAATTTCTTCAAAAATAAATGAGTGGGTGGATCCAGAATCAAATAAAACATTTTCGACATTAGAGTGGATGGTAAGTGTACCTTTCACCACATCGTTATCGTACTCCACATAGCTGATAGAAATTGCATGTGACTTTCCTTTTTTTCTTTAGCCTTATGATTTAGTTGATGTCGATCATCATCATCAACCCTCGGATTTGGGCATTGATTGGCATAATGCGCCATCTCCTTGCACTTGAAACATTGAAGTGTAGTAGGTTCATTCTGTGTATCCCTTACTTTGTTTGCATCATTAGACATATTCTTCCCATTATTTCGACATTCAATTTCCCGATGACCTTCTTTTCCACACTTATAAAATTTTCTTGTCCCCTTAAGACAATTTCCACCATGTTTCTTTCCACAATTTGAACATAAGGGAAAACTCATCTTATTTTCAGTGTGGTCTTTAGATTTTCCTTTGAATTCCATTATCCTCTTCTTATCAAACCCATGTGACTGATGGGTTACACCAATCTCCATCTCAACCTTTAGAGCACATCGAACAATTTCCTCGTAGCTATTGAAGTCCCTTATGGCTAATGCCCTTCGAAGACTTGGTTCTACGCCACTAAAGAATCGATCGATCTTACTCTCAGGTTGGATAATAATATCAGAAGCGTACCTTGAAAGTCTTGTAAAATTTGCTTCATAGGTACAAACAAAATCATCATCCTTTTGCTTCATTTCAAGAATCTCTTTCTCCATCTTTGTTTGGATAATACAAGGGACGTACTTATTGAAAAATAAGTTCCTGAACTTGTCCCATTCCATGGACTCAATTTCACCCCTTTACCTTGTATTCTTAATAAGATTCCACCATTGATCCGCATCTCCTTTCAAACGATACACTGCTAGGATGACTTTATCATGTTCAGAACATTGAAGAACTGAAAATATCTTTTCAGTAGTACTAATCCATTGCTCAGTAACTAATGGATCAGTAGACCCGCTGAATGAAGGTGGACGCTGCCTCATGAAGGATTCTACAGAATGTTGCTCCTTGCTTTGCTCATTTGGAAGTCCTGCATGATTCATAGCTGAAGAAAGTTGTGTGAGCATGGTTACAAGATTTATCATTCCAGCTCCTGTAACATTTGGTTTCTCAGGGGGACAATCCTTGCATTGCTCGTCGCATTCCGCATTAACACGGTTCCTTCGGGTTCCAGCCATTGACTAAAACCAAGAAGAATAGTGTGAGCAACACTACTTATAATAGGAAAACCACATAATCAAGAATAAAATTTCACACTTAAGGTCTTATCCTAGGTTATTCATGGCCATTTCTAAAAGACTAAGATTGTGTTCTATTCTTAGACTTATCCTTAGGGTTCTTACTAAGGCTTTCAAATCCTAGTTTCCAAAGGTTGACTATACCTTTCACTTGATACCAACTATAACGACCCACAACTTACATACATTTTTATTACATCAGAACTGAAGCACACTTATTATAACATATAACAAAACCAGGAATGGACCATATAGGTATAGAGTCTTTAGAAACTGGGAATCATAAACCACTAGTTCATAAAGCATATACTTTTACTCCCATTTATTTCATCATATCTAGAGTCCCTTTTGGAATATCTTACTTAATAACCATCTTCATGACCTGGGGAAATAAAACATACAAAAGGGTGAGCTCAAATGCTCAGTAAGGGTAAACAAAATAAATATCAATCACATCATATACATAAGAACATAACTTTTGGAAATCTTAACCTGTAAAAGAGATCATAATTTCATAACATGGGATAAATCATAGTAGTGAAATGTAATCCCAATAATCATAAAATAAAACATGAAACTTCGTGGCATAAACATATAATCATAGAAAATAATTTCTTATTAGTCAAGACTCATTTCCAAGACTATCTTAGTGGACAAAGTCCATTTCTGAACCGAGTTCACTCCTCGTTTCAGTCCTATTTCACTGAACCAGTTTAACCTGTCGTTCCAGCCATGTCTATCTCATGAGATATAAAATATTTACCCAATGCATTGGAGGGAGATATAGGTCCCACTCATCTCATAATGATACCATTCTTATGTGTGCCACAAAATCATAAACCATACATCATAGCATAACCCATGTAATAAAAATGGGAATCTTAAACATCGTGACATCATAAAACAATTCATATAAGATAAAAGAATTAATAAAAATAATTCCATCAAAACATAATCAAATCAATGTAAAAATAGGGATATAAATAGAACCCTTTATTGTCTTAGATGGAAAATAATTTTGATAAAACACTTGAACTCCATTCTTGAGGAAAATATCCTTTCTACTTCAAAAACACTTTTCCTTTCTTAACATGTCATACAATTCTAAACTAAAAGAAGTTGATTAAAGATAAACCTGAAAAATTGTAAAGGAATATTCTTGGAAATAATGTTTTAAAAATGCATTCATGCAGTATAAGATAAAAAAACATTCTACTTGTACTTTTGTCGGAAAAGTCAAAAAGTACCTCGTACGAAAAACGACAAAATATTCCTTTCATATATTTTACTAAAAACTCACCGAATGGTAAAATTGGATTTAAACAATTGTAGGTGGATGGAAATAATATTAAATATTGAGGAAACATGGATGTGGATGACAAAATACACCCCAGTAAATACCAAAGTATAAACAATCTTGGATAAAAATGAGATTGTGATATTTTCCCTTAACGTAGGTCTGATTTGCTTCGTAAGTGTCGGAAACTCATATATAATGATTTAAATAATGTTATCGACTTATTCCAGAATCATACGTATTTTTATGATATCATATATGGTCATATTCTTATCTTCTTATTAGTAATAATTCATTACTACTTGTTATTCGGGTGTTTATTACTTTTTGTTCTTATGCGTGTTTTGTCGAATAAATTCTTATTTTTATTTTTAGGTTATATATAACTAATTTCCAGAATGGTATTAGTTTAATATATATCATATTAATTCATTCTATTCATTTATATAATCATTATGAAATGAAGATCATGTAGAACGAGTCGAATCACATCGTGGAGATGGTATTCCGTACGTACGCACGAGCGGTGATATCGTTCCCATGATCGTGGAATTGTATTGGAGTGTATGTATACTATTTAAGAATCAATATCACTTTACAATAAACATATATAGTCATTATTTACACCGTTATTCCCATCCAAGTAAGGTGGTGGTGGAAAATAGTTTACACCACAGCGTGGAGACGGTATTCCGTACGTTTGCACGCGCGGTGATTTCATTTTCCGTAGGATCGATAGATAGTGAAATAGGGTTGTTTCATACTTATAATAACATATCAGTATACGAGTGATACTGATGTTATTACTTCATAATTAAACAACTAAAGAAGAAGAAGTGGAAGAAGAAATAAAGTTGAAAGAATCGGTAACGGACATTACCTCTTCTTTGAAGCGCTTCTTTGAGACCTCCTTTTAGGGCACTAAAATTGGTCTTTGAATAAAACCAGGACCTGTAGGACGTCTCTAGGGAAGTGGAGAGGGGAAGGTGGTAGGGTTTGGCTGAGTGTGAAGGCTCAACGTGGTGTGAGGGAGAGGGGGAGGAGGTGCCCTTTTATAAGGGAGGAGAGGGGCTCCTTTGGGAAAACTAACAATATTATTTTATTATAAAGCCAAATTCGGTTTTAAATAGCTCAAAATTGATTTATTTCGAAGATAAGGTGGGGATGGGTCGAAATACTCTCATAAAATAGAATTTATACTTGTTTCGGTTCCTATTTTAACCTTATCATTTATATTTAACTTTATGTTAGATAATTTTACTTTTACCGTGTCTTTTTGTGTTCTTACACTATAAGGTTAATAAACTCACTATAACAAGACAAAAGAAACCCAAGTTGTTTATTATTAATATATATAACCTTATCTAAGTCATTTGGCCGATCCATATATTTTTAGGAATAAACTAACAATTAATAATATAATATTTGTTTTAAAAACTATTTTATGTCAATTTTGACACTATTTAGTAATTTATTTTTGTGAAATTCATAATAGAATGAATAGTTCGAAAAAAGTAAATTAAATAAATACTAACGTATCATATTAACCTTGAAAATTAGTGGAATTCATAAAAAGTCTAAAATTACATTTATTTGGGTATTTATAACATCAATTATGTCAATATTTCATTAATAAGATAATTACTGCATCATCTTTGTGTCATTAATAAATTAAATTATTTAATGTCTAAAAATTAAAAATAAAATCCCATTTTGTAGGAAATCTCTTTATATTTCTAATGAATATTTATAGTCAAGTTTATAATATGTATGAACCTATATTCTAAATAATTTAG
Organism: Viscum album; assembly: GCA_963277665.1. NCBI lineage: Eukaryota > Viridiplantae > Streptophyta > Magnoliopsida > Santalales > Viscaceae > Viscum > Viscum album. The sequence goes on along the minus strand of OY728141.1, from coordinate 929,050,383 downwards.
TTATTAAACTTTGATTTTAACTATTTTAACCCTTCTTTAAATAAATTAATAATAAATGTCCTAATCTAATCCATGTGGGCCTAAATGGTCATATTTTATTCCTAAGGTTGTTTTCGGTTGAATTAAACTTATCCAATTGAATTAGGAAATGTGTTAGGGTAATAATAATATCATTTTTACCCTTATTTACTATATTTACTTTTAACCGTGGTAAAAAAAATAAAAATTTACTATTCACCAAAAATTATTTTCATCTCATTGAACCACATTTTTGTCCTAGATATTAACTGTGTCTCTCAGATTTTCAAAATTCCACTCACAGAAGCGGTAAAATTACGTTTTATGAAAAATTCAGTTTTTTTAACTACCACTTAGTGGTTTCACTATTCATCAAAAAATGAAGGTTTCCAGAAAAATACCAAAAATTAGGCCTAAGCTATATTTGATATTATCAATTCAAAAAAGATGTATGTTTTACCAAATCTAAAACACAACAGTTGAATTAATTAATTTAAAAATTAATTCTCGTCGTCAAAACAAATAGTGTGTTTTTAAGTGATAATAACTATAAAAAGACTGACACCTGTTTATGTTTGGTTTAAATGTGAAATTACATTCAATGACCAGATTTGTATTAAATGGAAAAAATATATTTTAAATATAATTTATAACCACTAAAATTAATAATTTATCACTATTAATTATTTTTATTAAAAAAGTTGTTTTTAATTAAAATTTAGTAATTTTCACTATTCATCAGAATATGAAAGTTATCTGAAAAGTACCAAAATTTCACCCTAAGGTAATTTCGATATTCCGAATCTAAAAATGAAGTCCATTTTGAAAAATAAAATTTACAAAATTTTAAAAGGTGGTTATTACTATTGATAACGGGTAGTTTTAATAATATTTTAATAGCATATCATTGTTTAGTGAAACTCAGTATTGCGTATGACGCAAGCTATCGAGGAAGGTCGTGATTGCGTGTAAATAAATCCAAGAAAGTGTTGTGTGTAGTGAAATATTCCTTTGATGATTTATATAACATAAAAACAAAATATTTCTCATAAAAGTCTCAGGTGTTACAGATACTGTATGCACTTTCTACAATACTATAAATCGAGTTTTGATTAGAACTTTTCTTAAAAAAGGCCTTACAAATTTTTGAATGGTAGAAAACCTAGACTATCCTACTTTAAAGTATTTGGTTGTAAAGTATTAATTTTGAATACGAAAGATAATTTACATAAATTCACACCCAAATCTGATGAAGGAATTTTCCTAGGCTACTCCAAAACATCTAAGTCTTATATAGTTTTTTAATAAAATACTTGTACTATTGAAGAAACAATAAATGTTTAATTTGATGAAGCTGATCCTTTTGATTTTAAACAACTTCAACCTACATCTTTAGATATGTTTTCAAAAACATATTATCAACCCTTGATAGAAGATCCTTCTAATAAGGAAAATTTTCATGAAAATATTTATGAAGCATTTACCACAAAATATTTCCAACCATATGTTGATGAACATGATTTACAAAACCCAATTCAACTATTTCTTAAGAATCATCCCAATGATATTATCATCGGTGATGTAAATTAACCTATGAGGACTATAAGTTCTTTGCGAAATGAAGTAGAACTCCTAGAATTCATTTCCTAATTAGAAAAAAAAAGCATAGATGAAGCTTTATGTGATGATAATTGGATTAAATCCATACAAGATGAGCTAAATGAATTCAAAAGGAATAATGACTAGACATTGGTTGAAAGACCTATGGAAAAATATGTCCTTTGAGTAAAATGGGTCTTTTAGAAAAAATGTGATGAAAATGGAATCATTTTATGAAATAAAACTACATTAGTCGCTAAAGTCTATAATCAAAAAGAAAGAATAAACTATGAAGAAACCTATGCTCCAATATGTAGACATGAATCTATTCATATTTTACTTACATTTGTAGCATTATATAATTTCAACCTTTTTCAAATGTATGTAAAATGTGATTTCCCTAACGGATATGTTCAAGAAGATGTTTATGTTGTACAAACTCCTGGTGTTGAAGAAACAAAACATCCTGAACATGATTTTAGACATAACAAAGCTCTATATGGACTCAATGAATCCCCTAAAGCATGGTATGATTCACTTATATGATTTTTGTTGTAAAAAAATTATTTTAAGGGACTTGTTAATCCAACCCTTTTTATATAGAAAGATAGGAAAAATGTTTTAATTATTTAAATTTATGTTGATTACATTGTATTTGGTTCAACTCAACAATATTTAACCGATTAAATTTTAAATATAATGAAATCTGAGTTTGAAATGAGTATGTTTGGTAAGTTGACATTTTTCTGAGGTCTTTAAATTTCTAAAAAACTAGAAAAACTTATATATCTGAACATGATTATATTAAATATCTTCTTAAAAAGTATGGAAATGACAACACTAAGAGTATATGTACTCCCATTCGTACCTCAAATTCTCTTGATCTTGATGAAGCTAGGAAACCAGTAGATCAAACATCATTTAGGGTTATGATAGAAAGTTTAATATACCTGATAGCTAGTCATCCAGACATAATGTATCTAGTATGATTATGTGAATGATATAAATCCAATCTTATGAAATCTCATTTAAAAGAAGTAAATAGAATTTTCTCTATTTAAAGGGAACCATAGATTTAGGAATCTTTTATACCTTTGGAAATAACTTTGTTTTAAAAAGTATTTTGGATGCTGAAATTTGATGGAGTAGAATGGATAGGAAAATTAAATCTAGAACTTATCATTTACTAGGAGATTCATTAGTTTCTTTTTCATGATAAAAAGAAACACTTAGTAGTGCTTTCCACTATAGAAGCTGAATATATAGATGCTGGAAGTTTTTGTCCTCTTGTTGTGTGGATTCAACACATAATCATAGACTATTAAACGAGTTTTACCAAAACACGGATATTGTGTGATAACACTAGTGTCATTTCCCTAATAAAAAACCCTACACATCACTCTTGTAAAAAACACATAGATATTAGGTATCACTTTATTAGGGATCACACAAAAAAAGTGATATCATTCTTCAATTTATTAGAGTGCAAGATCAACTTGCTAATATTTTCACAAAATTTTTACCCTCTGATAGATTTTAATACAGTAAAAAAATTTATGAATGATAACCGTAAACTAATCTTCTATATTAACTTTTTTCAAAACCTATCTCCTTGTAGTAAGAAACTCCTTTTAATGGTGGGAGTACATTTTATTGATAAATCAAAATGTTTCGTAGTCAAAATTTTTCATAATCAGAATTTTTCTTACTCAAAATTTTTAATAATCAAAATTTTTCTTAAACAAATTTTTTTTCATAATCAATCTTTTTCGTAGCCAAAATTTTTCATGGTTAAAACTTTTCGTAGTCAAATTTTTGTAGTCAAATTTTTTCATAGTAAAAATTGTTTGTATTCAAAATTTTTCATAATCAAAATTATTCGTAATAAAAATTTTATGTTCACTTTTTCTTCTTATTCAATGATTTTGATAGTCAAAATATATCATAGTAAAAAAAATTCGTAGTCAAAAATTTTCGTAGTCTAAAAATTCTCAATTTCAAAAAATATCTTTTCTTTAATAAAATTTTCCACAATCTAATGTTCATAAAGAATAATTTTCCTCATTATTGATAATTTTCCTAGCAATCTGTAAGGAATGTTTCCTTACATAATTTTTTGTAAAAAAATTTTAGTTGTTGGTATTTTCCTCTTGTTTTAACAATTATTTTGGATTAACTTTTCCTCAAATCCAAATGTTTTAACTTAAAAACATCAAAAGATCGAAACTTACCGAAATCCTTCTTCGGCTTTCTTCTCAACTGTCAGATCAAATCGTGCATGTTTCAACTGTTGGATCAATCTGGGAAGTTGGATCTTAGCTTAAAATGCCTATATAAATCCCCCCAATGGCTGTCCCATATTGGTTATCAAGCTTTGGCATGCTAATTCTCTGTTTCGTTACATAAGGCTCATTCTGAATTTTCATGCTTACCCAAATACAAATGTATTTGGATGCATACCCACATAATAAAATGTCATATATAAAAGAAATATGTGAATGAATGTTCTACGGGGAAACGTTAGTAGATCTGATGTTCTTTACCAAATATGATTCTCTTATTTAAACGAATATCAACTTGAATGGCTGGGAGAGCCTGTGTGTATCAAAACCAAAGGGATAGGATCCGGTGTATCCATTTTTTCTGGTAGAATTTTTTGAGGCCATAAGTTTCTTTGTTAAATATGGAAAATATATGTTTTATTTTAAGAGTTATGGGGAAAAATATTCTCTTTCATTCAGTATGGATGCTAAGATAATTGGTATTACTTATTAGAGAGAAGCTGAATTCTACACCCACAAGCTTCAAAATGTTTTAAGAAGAATTAATAAGGAGAAGTACATATAGTTCATTATTTTATCAAAAGTAAAGATAACAAATATCAACCATTTTTCTACAAATTTTCAAATTCTATAGTTATGGGTTTAGGGGTTTATCATTCCGAGAAAAGGGGATAAGGACACGAAGAAGAAAAGGGTAGTTTACATATTGGATTTTCTGGTGAACCTCAGAATGATTAACCTTATATAGTATATCTTTCTTACAATTTCAAATTTTAAGAACGGAACTATCAATTCTCATATTATTATGTGTTCGGCTATTTTTTCCAAGATCATAGTTCTTTGTCTTGATTTGTTCAAAATTACAAGTAGCTCTATGCCAAGAAATTTCAAGGTTACATTTCTTAGTGATGATACCATGAGAAGGATGATGGTTGGACTCAAAGTGAATCTAGAGAAATCACTGATTTATCTGAATCTGAAAATTATTCTTTATCAAAAAACCAAAAGTGGCTGAGACTACCAAAAAATGTGGGAAGACGAGAAAGGCGAAGGAACTATAATTGAAAGAAAAAAATATTACAGTTCAGGAAACCCAATCCTCACATCCAAAACCTAATAAGAGAAAGAATTATCTGGATTAAGTGGTTTCCAAGTAGAGAGAAGATAAGAAGAATATGAAGGAAGGGGAGCCTTGTTTTGTCTTGGACCTTGTTGAAGCAAAAGCTTTAATAAATAAGGCTGGTGTGGAGCATGAGACGAAAGAAAATCTAAAGTAGTAGAGGAAGAAGTTGTCGGTGGATGAAGAAGTTCAAGCTATTCTCAAAGACATGGAGAAATAATTTTTGAATAAGTCCTGTTATTAGAATAGTTTCTAAAAGAATCACTTATAGTGACTCCAAGGATGAAAATGTCAATTCGAGAACCAGAAGAATATGAAGAAATTCTGCAAGAAGAGGAAGTTAAAGAAGAAGAAGAATACAAAGAAGAGGATGAACACCGATGATTTCATAAGGAATGTAATGCCTTATCATGATAAGGAGAGTCCTTTTGAGAAATTATCAATCTAGACTTCTCAAGCGGAATCATCAAAACAAGCTACCCCAAGAAAAGAAGAAGAGGGTCATGAAGAAGTAAATAAACGAAATGATTAAGAGTTTAGCAATCATGAATTGGTTATGCATGATGAACTTGTTGTAGAAGCCGAAAAATGAAATGTTAAGGAAGAAAAAAAAGGTCAACTATCAGACAGTGAACATGAATCTCCAAAATAAACAGAGATCATTCCGAGAACTGATAAGGGAAAACAGGTGTTGGTTGATACACCACGGAAATCTTTGGTAGCAAAGTATTATGTTAGTGGTTCATCAAAGAGAATATCTGAAGAGATAGAGATAGAATCCTAACCAACTAGAGGATATGATTTAGAATCTCCTTCTCTAGGACATGAATATTTGGTCCAATCTTTGAAGAAGATGGTTGATACCATTTTTTTTTTCTGAGTATAGACTCGAGGTTCCAAATTCTTCAGCACTAGTTTAATCAAAAATTGGATTCTATTTCCATGCTTATGGTTATGTTTGTCAGGATTGAAGTTGATTTCAAATATTTCTATATCTGGTATGATGCTCAAAAGATGTAATGATAGGAAATTATAATGTGTCTTGGGAAGGAAATTGAGGAGCTGAGAATCTTTGATGACTTTAAAGACAATTCCGAGGATGCTTTTGATATCGAATATGTCATGATCAAAGACCATAATTCAAGTTTTAATGAGAAGATAAATCTTGAACAAACAATTCAAAAGCAGTATGTCAAGGATTTTAATTGGAAACATAACTTAGTTGCTTTAAATTTGAAAAGGGAAGGATACCTTAGAATTGACTTCGAAGAAAATCTCAGTAAGGAAGAAGATATTTTAATGACATCAGAAGAAATTATTAAGGATCTGGAAAAAAGATCAAATATCTGAAGAAGAAAAATGAGGATTTAGAACAGGTTCTCAAGGACTTTTAAGAAGATCATAAAGAGATTAACAAGATGAAAACCATCATGATGAAGTTAATTTCAAAGGATAAAGAAGGAAATTTTTTCCTAATCCGATCTTTTATTGTATTTCATTTCTTTTATATATTTTTTCAATCGTAATAGAAATTTTGGTTGTTCTTCATTTGTTTTGTTGTATAGTACTAATATTTCAGGTACAATGTTTTTCCATTCGGTCAATTACCTTTTGAAAATCACAAAGGGGGAATAAGAATGATAAAAATAATACATAGTCAAGAAGATAATTTCCTATGTAAGGGGGAGTCTATCTAAGGGGGAGTTTTTATCAAAGAATATTTACTTATGAAAGAAAAAGACAAATATCTTTTAGAAAGTCAAGAATATACTCCTTAGGTATTAAAAAACATAAGGGGGAGTTAGTCGTATTCAACATGATTCATATGTAAAGGGAGATATGTTTTTATTTTCATGTTCATAAATAAAAATTCCAAGTCCTTATATTCTTTTTCGTATAGAAGTTTGTGATTTCCATAAAGGGGGAGATTGTTGAGTCGATAATGTTTCTATATGACTTTGTCATTCCTCTATGTTTTGAAATTCACAAACACTGTATCTTAAGTAAAAATTATATTTCCCACAAGGATTATTTTTATAAATAAAATTTTCCTTCTCTAAGGAAACATTTACCCTTACCTATGTTTTAATTGTTCTTTTTATATTCTCAATAAATCTAACTCATTTTATTCCTATGTCTAAAATATGAATTAAAATCTAAAACATTGGGATCCTATAATTACTTGGATATATAATGTTCTGTCTTCATGTTCCTAATTATATAAAATTCAGCTTTCGAATCCAATGAATTCAGGTTCCGAATTCTAAAAAATTTAGGATCTGAATTCCATGAAATTCTGGTTTTGAATTCTCAGAATTCAGGTTATTAATTATTTTAAATTATGGTTCTGAATTCTCTAAAATTCAGACTTTTAATTCCTTAAAATTCCGACTCTGAATTCATCAGAATTATAACTATGAATTCATTTCAATTTAGAATCAAAGATCCATAGAATTCATGTTCCGAATTCTTTGGAAAACAGAATAGGGATATCAATGATTTATAAACTCTGAATCCTTATTTGACTAGACTCTAAAAAATATATTTGGTTAAGATTATTCATTTTACTTATATTTTTTATAAAATGATGTCATAAAATATATTTCTATGTAACATTTTTGTGAGTGACACGTGTAAAGTTACCTCTTAGGAGCTCCTTTGAATGAGATCACAATCAATCCATCAATCTAGAGATTTCATGCTGCCAAGGTAATTGCTAGAGAGAGAGAGACTCTCATGCTTTGTACAGTTCTGAACATCTTATTCATATTGCTTCGTGTGATTCTGATTGTTACTGAGTATAATTCAGGGCATCCGGGTAAAAGAAGACAGAGGTTCTGACTACAATTAAGTTCGAAGACTTCCAGGGATAGGCAAATAGAGGTACAGACTACCATAAAGTTATAAGGCTTGTAGGGATAGAAAGATAGATTCCGATATTCCTATTGAGGGCTTACCATGGTGTGGGAAAGACAGAATGTTTTTAATGTATAAATCAAGGAACCTTTATCCAAGGTTATTGGATACCCTACTCTTTGGGTAAAAATATTTCATACTTGTTAATTATTTTGTTTCAAGTTTATTTATGTTGTAATTTGATAATGGAAGAAAGTATAATCTTCTTATACTTTATTGTAGTTTTTCATACTCTAATAAGTAAGATTCAAAACGCTTTAAGGTGGAATATTTTCCTTGTAAACATTCCATAAGATTCATATCTGGAACCATATTTATAGAGCCTAGCAAGTCCGTTTAGTAGAAATAAAAGTGGCTTTGTGAATTAAACTTGTTTAAAATTGTTAAACATAGATTTTCTTAAGGTTAAAAACAAAATTTTTTAAATTTTTAATTGAACCCCCTCTTGTAATTGAGCATCTACATTCACATTTCAATCCAAAAATGGAGATATAGGAAATGGAGTGGAAATCATTTATCTTTATTTTTCTAGAAATATGTATTCCATGAGAACAGTGTAATGATATGAAAATAGGATTCATAACCTTATGATAAAAAGAGAATAATTGATGGTGGATGATTGTCTGTCTAATTTTATAATGATAGAAAAGTAGGTTTTCGATTTCCATTGTAGACTATTAAGAAACATTATTATCTTATTTGGAGGTTTAAATAAAACTATTTAATGATTATTAGCCTCTCAAGAAAAATCATTGTTTGATGAAATAGTGATGTTTTATATCAAAATTGATAAATGATTTTTAAAATAATTCATTTACAAAGTCAAACCTCAGAAGAAGATTGTATTGGATTAGTTTTTAGATAGAACTAATGTATATTAAAATAAAGGATGTGTGGAGTTATGATTACATTGTAAATGCGTTGACAGAAACCCATAGAATTTATTAAGGGTATTGGGTGTATTCATTGAATATGGAAAGAAATTTTATCATGATCGTGAGAGGAGAATAAAGAGAGAAGTAATAAGTGTGAAAATTTTCATCTTAATGTAGATGGGGAATTACTCTAATCAATTCCCCTATTGCCAAGGTGATCTACCCCAGAAGAGTAATTTGAATCATAGTGCAGTTTTTTAAATAACAATTGTTGAATTTGATGCTAGAAATTATGTAATAATATTTAATTTTATTATACTATCATTGTTAGCTAATACATTATTAGATTGTCTATATACACACCCATTTATACTATTCATTTAATCAAACACTATTCAATAACACCATTATGTGTTGTGCAATTATTCATCTATTAGAACAGTAACTGGTACTTAAATTTCAACATAAATGTTCAAACAAGTTCAAATTAAAATAAATTTGTGTAATCTAGTTAAAAATGTAATCATAATAATTATGGTGGAGACTGATGTATGCTTTCAGATGGATTAGAACTCAAATTATAACATAATAATTTATTGTATATATAATAGGATATAATTTCAGAGGAATGTATGAAATTACTTGTTTTCAATGAGATATTTAATAACATGAATCTTCTTATAAAAAACCCATAGTATTTCATCTTAATGAAATACTTTGGGGAAAATGAATGAAATTCAATCCTCAAAGGGTATAGTGGTTTTGAAATTATACATTTTTTCTATTATGTAATAATATATTGATATATTTCTAGATTAATTACCAATATTTCCCCTGACTGAAATGATGAATATTTTATTGGTCATTACTCTAATGAAAAACCCATATATACAACACTATATATAATTTCTGTAGTTGGTTTAGTTTATTTAATGAATAAATTAATGGACATACGAGATAAAGGTTTCCTTCAACCAATTATTTCACTATGGGGGTCAAAAATATTATTTTTGAAGAATTCAGACTGTTCAAAGAGGATAGACATTGATTATAAAGTAATATGTTGAATTAATACAAAGAACCAGAATACAATTCCACATATTGATGAAATCATTGATCATATTTAAGTGGATCAATACCTCAAATGGTTTTAACATTATTTGTTATTCATTAATTAAATGTAAAATTGGGTGATATCTCAAAGTTAACCTTTCATATGTTTTATGGTCTTTATGGGTTCATGGTAATTCCTTTTGGATTGAAAATTTACACGTTGTGCTAATGAATTTAATAAATAGAATATTCTAGGACTATATGGATATGTTTATGGTTGTATTTATTCATGATATTATTATATACTCTAAATGTTTGGGGTAACATTAAATTTATTTGTAAATTGTTTTGGAGGATATAAGGAAAGACGAGTTATATGAGAAAATAATTAAATTTTAACATTGTCCTAAATAATCTTCTTTCTTTGGTCATATTTTATATAATTTTGGTATATCTGATAATCCTTTAAAAAAAGTTTTCATGGAATTAATAAGACCAAATAAAAAATTTAAATATAAAGTTTCCTTAGCTTAGCTGGATACAAGACAATGTTTGTTGAATATTTGGCATGATTAGAAAATATTTTTCCAAAGTTAACTTGTACATAATTAAAATTAACATAGAAAAAGGTATGTAAATATAACATTGAGAAACAAAAGAATATATTAATAAATTCATTATTACAAAATAATAAATTTTGTATAGTAGAGATTGTTATTTAAAATGACTCACCAAGTAAAGGTCTTGGATGTCTTTTAATAAGATTAGATAGAGAGGTACATTATGAATTATTACAGTTGGAACAAAAGGAAATTAATTATCAAACTCATGATATGATGTTGTAAATTATGTTATTTTCATTATTGATATGGAATAAATTATAGGGAGAGATGTGATATATACTCCAACCCCATGATTTTGTAATACATATTTACTCAGAAATATCATAACATGAGGTGAAGGATATATATGGAACAACTAAAGGATTATGATTGAGATATACATTATTATCCTAATAATGTAATTAGGATATTATATTTAGTCATTAGAGAGTACTATAGTATACTTTCCATGACCATGGTGGAGAATGATCAAATTATCAAGGATTTAGTTATAATATAATTGGATATTATAATATAAAGAGAAAATCATTATTATTACATGTAATTAGACATTATTATTTATTTTTGAGGATTTAGAAATCTGAGCATGATGATAGGGACCTCTAAAAGAATATGGGATGTTTGAGAAATATTAAATTACTAGAGTTTAACATTGATGATGATGGATTTTAATATCCTGGTAAGAGGATATGAGTTCCATTGTGATAGAGGTTAACAATGATCTATTTGATATGGTTCATATATCAACTTCTCTATATGTCTTGAAAGAAAAAACATTTATAGGGATAATCAAGAGCATTTTTTGTTGGAAAACATGATGTGTAAGATTTTAAATTACACTAAATGATGAATAGTATTCTAGCATGTTAATGATGGAAAAAATCCAAAATGTGTTTTGAAACCATTAACTATACTTGTGTGGAAATTTCATAATACTATTATGGATTTATTCACAGGGATTCCTAATACATCCAAGGGTCTTAATTAAATATGGTTTATTCTATATCATTGGAAAAATAAAACTTCTTTCCTAAAAATTCAAGATTATTTTCATCTATATTTCCTTTTAGGAAGAATATAAATGATGTTATCAGACTTCATATGTTGATACTCTAGTTTTTCATAAGCGATAATTTGAAAATTTTCGGGTATCAGACACTTCAGACCACCCCATGTGTTAAGTGGTAAATCTATACTCTAAAATGGAATTAGAAAATCTAAATGATCATTATGTTGAATCTAGGTTATAGTGTTAGAGCTTTGGTAGACCTTACATGATGTTTCAACCATTTTATAGATTTAAATAATATTTCAAATACAGAAATAATATTTTTCTTTGAGTATATGTGTTTGTGGAAATTTTTATTTTACATTCTTATGTAGCATCAAAGAGAAAATTGGAGAATCATTTTTTGTCTGTAATGGTGGGTATACCCAAAAGGGATCAAAAATTTATTTTTGTATTAGTGTTTAAGGTTCATATTTTCCTTGGTAGAATATTCTAAATAATAAATTAATTATTTAAGAGACCATAATCCCCCATATATAACTTCTTTACAAGCTCTAATTAGGGATGGACATAAACCCAAATATTAGGGAGAAGAGGTGTGGAGGAGGTTTTCTTTGGAGAGGTTTGGAAGCCAGGAGCATGTTCAACATTGATGAAATTTCAAAAACACTCTTAATAGATTTATTATTCACCAAAAAATGATCAAAATAGAGGTAGGGATCATTACATTCTCTGTGGATCTTTTTTTGTGATATTTATTTCCAAAATTATGTATTTTTTCTTGTTCTTTGATTTTGAGCCATGTGTAATGAATATTAGGGAGTTATTTTATTCCTTAAGTATTAATTTGATTTTTATTGATGTTTTTTGAACTCGATTCATCATAAGATGGTCGGTCAAAGCATAGTTTCTAGATTAATCCCCTATCTAGAATATCAAAACCCCTCCTTTTTCTAGATTGATTCTAGTAGTGAAGGAAAGGATATGTAGAGACATGCGTGTGGATGAAATGACTGTGAAGGGTGGCAGTGAGTAGTGACTCCATAGGGAAAATCGGCAGATTTTTCATGGAAAGTCATAGGTCATGAGGCCATGGGGGATCTTAGAGAATCTGTGGTGGTGTTATGTACTGAGGCTAGTGCATGATCCCATCGATGACAGTGACATGCCTACCACGATGAATCTGATGGGTGTAGAATGTGGATACCCATGTGGAAACTATGACATTAGAGGAATTTAAGGGGACACATGGGTTTCCCTTTTCCATTTGATCCTATGAGATTTTACCTTAGCCTAACTTCCATGTAGTGGGAGGGTTTATTGTGAGTCCACCTCATGGGTAATCTTATGTACATGCTAACCTGGGTTACTGATCATAGTCAATGTCCCAAAACATGAGATGAGCTGACGAGGCCAACATGCATGAGATATGCCACATGAATGGACACACCTAGTGCATCCCCTACCATTTGACATCATGCATTAAAGGAACTCTACATAGTATACACCACCATTGTAGAATTATTTCACCCTCTCTTCACTGGGAATCAATTTCGGACACCTAAATATAATATATTGGGTTTTTCTCTATGTAAATTACAATAGTGTAGTATATTAATCCATAAAAGGATTCTTAATAGGTGATATGAAGATATTTTAGATTTAGATATATCAAATAAATGATATAGATCGGGCATGACAACCAAAGTGATAATGGGGTCATCATATCCACTCATCTATTGAGAATTGATGGATAAGGCATAGGTCCCCCATATTTATAAAACATTTTGGTTCTCTTCCTCCTACTTAGTGTGGACAACCTTCATTCACTGTGAACATATTGTGTGCTACTCAGGGAATGATTCCACTATCAATGAAGTCAAAACCTTCCCCCAAATATTCTGTGACACTTGAGGTGTGAATCATTCACTAAGGTTGGTAATCCCCTTAAATGATATTTTCCCTCCACAAGGCTTGAGAACTCCACAAGGATTCTAGTTGAGGTAATGTGAATTTAGGCATAGCCTTGGTGGTTATAGTAATAGTTATTACCTCTCACCAAAAGGGTAATTATACATATTTTGGGATCCCCTAAGGGTTTCTAAAATAAAAATTACATTGGTTTTTATAAATTAAATGGAGTAATATCCCCATAAACAACACCGATAATTTCTATAGGACTAGGTCTTCCTTGGAAGTTTCTTGTGTCCATGTGAATGGAAGGCTGGATTTCAATACTTGTGACTCATAAACTCAATAGTACTACCTTCAAGATGTAATGTATATATAGCTTATTGAATTTAGACTCAACATGCTTTTGGTACTATGAGAATTCATATGTGATTATTTTGTGATAAAAATGATCCTTATTTGATAAGATTTTAGATGATATAAAGGAATCGTTGTGGGTTTGGAAAAAATATTGATGACAACTATCTCAATACTTATGTTTAATTATAGAGAATATCAATACATTTTTTTATTACCCAGTTACACCATTGTATAGGGTCCTTGAGATGATTTGTTTTGTTTTTATACTTCTTTGTTTCAAGGGATCAAATTTAGTACGTTTATACTCACCCATGTATGAGATTTTTCCCATTCTTGTTGTGTTTATGTAGTAAATTATTATGGTAGAGATTTTCTTGAAGGAAATGGAGCTGGAGTGCCTTGTTTGGAGTTGACTCTTGGTGATGAACCTGGAGGAACTTATGTGAGTAGAGATTAGTGATTCTATGTGTTGATAGTAGTTGGTTGGGTTCGATTATATATCTATATTTTTTTGCATAGACTTCAATTTAGTAAATTTTTATCAATATTTTTCTTTTTGTATACATTTCATGAATCTTACCCCATTAAATTATGATTATATACTATTTATCCATTATGGATCATAAAATTTTGACATTCATTATATAAATTTTAGTTAGTTTAATTTACCCTTTTTGTCTAATTCTTTTTCCTTTCTGGAGGTATGAGTTATGTACTGGTGAATTATGTTTAGGCATTTCATTATGTAATATTTTTATAATATACTCTAGCCACCAACCCTTGGATTTTTTGAGGTGGGATGGGGGTGCCACACCCATCCCAAGAGGGTACAGTGGGTAGGGTCACGCCAGAGTGGAAACGAAACACATTTTTCTTAAGAACAATGTTTGGAGGTAGGTGACTTGTGGGATTGGTTCAAGGGATATGCGGTGATACTGATTAATGGTTCTTGTATCTAATTGACTGACCAGAGAACCCATATCATGTTTTGTAGTCGATGAATTCCCATTCAAGGGATATGATATTATATTGACTAACTAAATTATGTAAGGAATTGGTCATAAGAAATACTTGTGTGGGTCTACACATCATATAGTGTTCTGTTGATTATTTTTTTCATGGTGTTATATCCTACATTTATAGAAGTCTCCATAGAATGAGGATGAATATTTACATCATGGAAAATATTTCTCTAGAGGTGTGATATGGAACTCATATAGATGAAGAGATTAATGAGACTACTCATAGTTGTACGTTCATATTGAGGGAAAATATTTTGATAATCCCCCTAGTAACTGTGTAGATATTTGGTAGGGGAATCGATGATTCCCCAAGGAAAAATATGGAAACTATGGTGTGTGTTCAGTAACCCACCTCGGAATAATGTGTATACTATGTTGAAGGTTCCCCGAAAAGATATTGTGGATTTGAATACTCCTCAAGGGATATAGGGTCATAGACAACCATTTTTGGGTAATGTGCCCTATTAGAATAGGATTGGAACTCTTATGATTTTAAAAAGGCGTGGGACACCCATACTAGATTTCATATGGTAATCTCCCAAGGAACTCTAAGAATACTAGAGTGAAGAACCTCGATCAATAACATCTAGTGTCATTGATGATATGATGAAACATTTTGATGTTTTTTAGAGTTATAGATTCCTTGTGATCTAGGTAAGGCTCTCCTCCAATCAAGATTATTGCATGTTTCATCATGGAGAAAACTATAATCCCTAATAAGTGAGAAAAAACTACCTATAATTGAATGTGTTGTGTGATAGTTGATTAGTTGTTGTTGCAGAAATTTAGGTTTTCATCTAGTTCTAACTTTCCCCGACTATATAAATATTATTACTATAATATTAATTTATGAAATAGTGAACTTATAGTAGCAGAGGTTTCTCTCAAACGCATGATAAGACGGAATTACTCTGCCTATAGTTTGAGATATTGCCTATCATAGAATCATTTTAGAAGACGATAAACACTATACAGGGAGGTGCAACCTTGTCTAGCTACACATTGAGTCCCAATTCCCTCATGAGGAGTTCCATGGGTGTGTTATGGAATAGAATTGATCAATATTTCTTCTTTAGGAGGAGAGTATAGTGAATCTGTTAGGAAGTTATAGTCATGTTTTTTAAATACTAAATATGATGGGGACTTTTGAGTGGTCATTTATACATGTGATTTTTTTGAAAATATGTACCTATTATATGGGAAATTGTTATCATTTGTCATTGATAAATTTAGTAGACCTATGGTGGGACTTCCATATTTTAGATGATGATGAGATCATGCACCTCTTTATTATAGTCCGCATTGATGATTGATGGGTCATTTGGTAGAGGTTATGGTAGTGCAAGTGAAATAGGTTATGGATGATTCATCATTAAACCATCAAAATCACCATATTTGGTTAGTTTTACCTGGAATAGAGTGCTAAAAATCATTGTTGTAGAAAGATAATCATAATGGATGGTAATGTTCATGTTTCAGAAGGTGTAGTTTAAAGTAATATTCATGGCCTTTATTTATGGATCCTCATACTAGGTTGAATAGGTGTCAGTTATTTTTTGAACAACATATGTTTAATAGTTGGGAATTCTCGTGGATGTATAATTATACACTTGTTAGCGATGAATTATCCATTATTCAGATCATTTTCACAAAATTAATATAATAAAATAAATTTTTATTTAGTTGATAATTTCGGATTTTGTTAAATTACATCATGGACGAGATGTTCTTCAATGGAACACTCCCTCATATGAATTAGGTACCAGTGATAGTATTGTGAAATGATGCATAGTTTAGTATGTGAGGAATGGTTCACCCCCAGTAGTGTAAGAGATACAGTCAGGAGTGGTGAGGAGATCCCACTCTTTGAAAGTTGGGGTATTCCTCCCATAAAATAGTAGGCATGGCCATTATTTACTGAGTTCATAGATGAGAAATTTACATACAGTGAATGATGTGGATTTCATAGATTCATTCATAGGGTTACACTTGGTTATACCTTGTTAGGTTTTTGATGTGTTCATCGAATTTCTTTCTAAGGATGACAGTCAAATATACCTACATTGAATTATGAACCACCATTATGGACTATTTGGAGTTCTGGATTTGAATCCTCCCTTAATTTCAGGTTGAGGAAGAACTTATTTGGTATTCATGGTACTTAAACTTGTCTTATGATGTGTGTTCCAATTGGGTAGTTAACTCTTATAGTGTGAGACCTAGACTCATGGGTTACCATTGATATTCGTAGAATTGAAGTTGTGGTACTCAATTAGATTATCATGTAAGAAAAAATAGATTTATAGTATTGATTATTACCAATAAAGGGAGATAAATTGATCACTTTCAGTCAACAGTGGTGGTGCCAAACATTTAGCTTTTGATAGAGAGGCCCATGATGGTGATGTTTACATAGTTTTACCATGTTAATTACTGTTTTTAAGGATTATACCAGATGTTTTTTCAAAAAAGTATGGAGACCATCGTCAAAGTCTTGAACTGGACAATTGGTTTCCCTTTGTATTTGTATTATGTATCAGGATCGATGTCTTAACTAGGGGCTACCCTAATATAGAGGATCCTTTAGTGTGGTATGTCTAGTGATTTTTTTTGTTTACCCATGTAATTGAAACTCTTGCAATGTGGTGGTGGAGAGAAATACAATGGAAGGTTGTGGTGATCAATTCCTCTTTTTTGGTAGGTGTTACCATGATTTTTGGGACCAACAAAGTATTGTCATATAAAAGATAAAGACTATCCACTTCAAATTTTAGCTGAATGGATAACATGAAAAATATTTATGCGGTTCTGGGAATATTTTTATGCTTTGTTCTAATAGTGACATTCTCACCAAAATATTTCATGAAAGAGTGCTGAAAACATATCCAATTTCTCTTTGATTGTGGATGAAGACATGAGAGATTCTAGGATTCAGATGTGGGATTCTAATGAATTCCTATGATTTGGAATGAAATATTGTTCCATCTTTATTCCATAAGAATGTGACATTACTGAATGTTCTATATGAATAGCTGGTGATGGATAAACTGAAATGAGATTAAGGAATGAGGATTCCTTACAACTCTTCTGGTGGTAGTGTGAAATATTTGTGAAGTAATAAATATAATAGTGTAGTGTATATGGGGGTCTCTCACGTGAAATATTTCTGAATTGCAATTTAAATGTGGTGAGTAAATCACTACCACCTGAGGTGAACTTTGAAACAAGGAATTATCCTATTATTTTTGGTGTCCTATAGATTCATTTCAACCTATTTGGTAGGAAAACGATCTAATGAGAAATGATTTTGGGAGTAGATAACTCATAAGTGTGTCATTGATTGGATGAAAGTTCCCAGGTAGGTATTTCTTCATGATGGGATGGATCTAGTATCATTGTTAATGAAAGATTATATTACCTTTTGGGGCATTTAATTAATTACTTCCATTATAGATCAAACCATTATAGGAAAATGGGGTTCGTATGATGGTAGTATTTTTTATCCTGGTGTTTTTTTGTGATATTCCTTGATTAGGTTTCACAATTAACATATTTTCAAGAATGAAATTTTTTAAGTTGGAGAGTATACATAACCTCGAATTTTATCCAAGAGAGGCCCACCATAATTTTTAGTTTTAGAGTCCTCAGACCACCATAGGAGTAAAATAGTAAAATTTCACGCGAAAAAAAAAACCATAGAAAAATTATCTAATTTTATCATTGAACCAAGGTAATTTTTTTACCCCTGGGTTGAGATGATGTGATGTAGAAGGTTTTTCAATGCATTAAAAATAATACTCTATGTTTCAAACATTTTATATTTAGATTCATTTTATTTTTTTGAAATTAATATTCTGAATCATGATGATGCCACTAAAGTGAAATATAATATGGTATTTTTGTTCTAAATTGTATGTTTTCACTAGGGGAGTTCTAATTTAATTTTTCATTGGGGTTTTCAATTTGATTATTTTAAAGGGGAATGACTTTTAATTAAATAAATACTTACAAAACCCTAATCCCCCCATATATTAAACTCCTTATATAATATAATTAGGGTTGTGTATAAATCTTAATTAGAGGGAGGATAGGTGAGGAGGGGGTATTATGAGATATTAAGAAGTTGGGTGTTTTTTTGACATGGATGAATAATCAACGATGACTTTAACAGACACATTTTTCATATGTGATAAATAAAAAATGTGGTAATGGTCATTAATTTTGATTTGGAATTGATTTTCTGAAATTTCTCACTATAATTATTGTTTTTTTACTTTTGCTTTTATTTTTTTACTTAGGGAATGAATATTCTTTTAGGATTTTATACTCTATTTTTTATTATATTTTTGGGAAACATTTGATTTAAATTCATAGAGGAGTATCCTATCAGATGATAGTCACAACATGTTTCATCAAGACCATTATTTTAACATTCTTTGAAAAGATCAAGGCCAATGAAGAATGAGAGGGGAGGTGGGGATGTTCTAAAAAGGAAAATTATGGTAAAGGATGTAAAAAATGGTAACTCAGATGGAATTCCTAGAATAGTTCTCAGTGACCAGTAGATATTGTTAGTCCATGGTGGATTTTTTTGAAGAAATGTTTATGTGGTATAATAAGTTCTGCGATTGAACTCATATGTAATGAAAATAGTCTATCCAATAATTTTGACTGATGTAGGAAACAGGGGTCCAACCATGCTACTATTGACAGGTGTAGGAGAATGTTGTTGTCACAAACCTTACTGGAGAGAAGGGGCCCTAGGAATTCCCCCATGATGTCTTATCTCATGATATTAGATAAAAAACACCCACCACGAACAAGGTGAGGGGACTATAAATCTTATCCTACTAATTTAGCTTTCGGTATGCATGGACTTTTGCATTTCTTCATGGGCTACCAAAATGGGTCTGGTTTTCCCAAACCGACTAGAAGAGGAAGTATGCAACATGTGCATAGACTCTTTTAAACATGTGAGTGTTATGACCCCAAACCAAGTGCAGCCAATAACTCCCATATCAATCTATTGGGTGAATAAATGATTATCTATGTGGTTTGTGAATTTTTGTGTGTGATTTTTTAACTTTCTTCATCAGGTCTGTATTTTTAGTAAATACATAACCTACCCATAGTTTTTTCATTGAACACAATGGTGATTTACATTTGGTATTCAAATTCTATGTCTATGGAGTGATTGATGTATTATTAATTTAGATCAATGGGACTCATGATGGGGATATACCATGGTAAATAGAGCATTCACATGTCCTAGTACATCCACTTGTTTATTGGGTACTAATCGAAGCAGCAGGGTCCCTTATATTTCTAATGAATTTAGTTCTAATTATGCTTCTTGTTATGTTATATCCATGTTCATTATATGCTTGTTTTGTAAAATAAATGTGTGGATACTCGATCAATGAATTTGGATCATTCCCATGCCTTTTTTGTGATGCCCAGCTCATGGGTGTTGATATGGGGTAAGTTATCCCCCTTGAATGATACTTTCCCTTTAGTAATGCCTAGTCCCACTACTCATTACTCTATGAGGTGACATGCATTTACCTATATATTTCCTCTTAAAATAGTAGGGGTTTTTCTTCAAATGGAAATCATATATCCTTGGTTTGGGTTCTGATAAGTTTTTTCTAAATAATGATGAATTTAGTGCTTCCAGATGACAGGGCATGATACCTGCTTGACTGAGGCTCATACATCAATGAGGAGTGGGTCCATCATTTTGCGTTCAACTGGGAATGTGAATTGAATTATAGAAGTTCATAGTCCTTTATATGTTTTTCAAATTAGGAACCCTGAAGATATATTTTAGGTTAAATGTATAGTTGGGTTCTCAACTTCAGACTCATGGGATTTTGGTAATTTGAGCATTCCAACATTATTGTGTTATGATAAAAACAAAACAACTTGGATAAAATTTTATATGATTATAGTAAACCATTATGGGTTGATATTGAGATAACAATGAACTTTCTGAGTCCATTTATTGGATTATAGAGGGTATTAGGATTTCTTTATCATTCATTTCTAGGGTTACAACCTTGAAGAGACTCCTTGAGAGGACATATTTTTATTATCATTCCATTTTAAGACATATTATCAATATTTATTATACACAACCATGTATGGGAATTATACCCAAATGTGTTAAGTCAATGAAGATGAGGTACAGGTAGAATATGCTCTTAGAGGATTTTGTTTATCTAATTTTAAATAAATAATTTTTGTTTTAGTTTTTGGGAATATATCTTTCCCATTTACCTTATGATTGCATACAATATTATGATTTGTGGATTCTAATGACTAATTCATGAATTATAAATATTATTTTTTATTTTTGTTTTTAATTTATGCTTTAGGATTTGATATGTAGATGAGTTCAACATAAAAAATGGCATTAGTCTATGGCATGAAATCGTATGTGATTTTCCTACGTGGTGCTAGTCACCAACCATTATCCTATTGGATATAGGTTTGGGGTGGCACACTGGGCTTACCACTACCTTGGAGGGGTCCTCTTCAATTGGGGTAAGTCATAATAGAACAACCTTATCGATTTTTTCTTATAATGTCTCATGTTTTATATAAAAATTACAAAGAGGAATCTAGAGGTTTCTAAAAATAATGATTAATATTAGTACAATCTATTACCCTATAATAGGTGGATAATGTAAACAGACTATTTAAATATTTGAGTATAATTTAAGGTCATTCTCTATTAAGTTCCAAAGAATATTGGATTTGTATTTACCACTTCTGTAGTTTTCATGTAATAACATTTAAAACTCCAGTATGAACATGAAAAAATATAAAAACTTGCATGGAAACATATTTTTGATTTTGAAATGTTATTACAATGTAAGAAAAATTAGTTCATTGGGTCATGAAATTTTGTAAGATACATTAGAGAAGGAAATATTCAACCATAATCATACAAATGTAGGAAAAATTAGACATAAAAGTGATACTAAAAACCATCGGAGGATGTGGAATTCCAACTAGGGGACAATATCTTCCTTAGGGTATCTCCTTGGAATGGGGTTATGAGATTAGAAAATAATGTGAATCTAAGACCAAGTTACATTGGTCTATTTGAAATATTTTAGAATATAAGATCTATAACATGTCATTAGTCATGCTTCTAAACCAATATCATGTGAATAATTTATTTCAGATATATGTTCAATAAAATTGTATTTTATACCATTCCCATTTTATAAATGTTGGTAATTTTTTTTTCTAATCCTCACTTATCATATATTGAATATATATTTTTTAGATTCTTCATATGATATCGAAATGTATATCAGATCAAACTAATTGACTAGTGAATATTCTTTGGAGAAATAAAAAAATAAAGGATGAAACATGGGGACATGATGGTGTAATACTAATGGATTATATAGATTTATTTAGGTATTGATTTACAATTTTGAATAAAATTTAAAATAAAGATGGTAGAATATTATAGATAATATAATCTAGTAATAAATACGATTATTTTATTACAACTGATATATTAAAAATCAATGATATAAATTTATTAACATGTTTATAAAAAAAATTATTAATTGAAAGAAAACATACAACTACAGTATAGATGAATCTTGGATCATATTATCTATTAAACATTATGATTATAAATAGAACAATACAGAAGAAATATAATAAAATCCATATAATCAATATATTAAATGAAATAAAAATAAGTATTAACATTTAGGGTATTAGATTGTATGACTTTATATGATGTTTGATTAATTATAGATGTTACATGGCCATTGGGAATTATGTTCATTTGGAAATGTTCCCATTATAATGTAACCATAATAACTTCTATATAATAAGTGTAATGGTGATATATAATTAATGTATATGTGAGAAACTGTTCACTCAACAACTATGATCATCCCTTATGATGTCAATTTATTAGATATTGGGGAGGAGGTAGCATCACTATGTTTCACCAATGACCAACCACAAATAAAACAACCAGTGGAGGTGTGTGCGAGGGATGTTCAAATTACTAGAAATCACTACCAGATAAATTTTTTATTAAACCATTGATCAAAGTGGATCTATTTAAAAAAATTAATTTAGGACTTATACCAGTGTGATATGGGTTAAAATACTATAAAATTTTAAATTATATTACAAAAAAATTAATGCTTAAATAGATAACACATTATAGTTAAATGAAAAACATTTATTTAAATGTTAAGATGTACATAATTAGAGGATGAAATTGATAAAATGTATTTTATATTTGAAATCAGGGATTCAAAATTATCTAAGGGGTGTCATTTTTTAATTTTTTATAAAAAAATATATGTTATAAAATGATTAAATATAGTGAAATATGATAAATATGACAACATATATGAGTTAAACTTCCTAAAAATATTTTAAATAATTATATTTACTTAATTTTGGAATAAAAAATTATATTATTTCATTATGGGAGGAATGGGGGAACTATGTAGGCATAATGGATCACATTAGATAGTAGAAAAATAAAATATTCAATAAAATATTACATGGAATTCCACTCACGAAACATATAAATATCCATATCCTATATTCATTTATCAAATACAACATTCAATGTTATCTTTTTATATCTCACTAAAATAGTCTCTCACCTCGTTATCCCTTTAACGTTGAGGAGTTTTTTATCTAATGTTTGACTCTAGGATAATAATCTCAAGAGGGTTAAGGGTCATTTTCTATATATTTTAAATTTCTATTTAAATTTCTAATATTTATTCATTTTAAATTTCATATTTATTATTCTAATAGTTTCATTTAATTAATATAAGTAATGTTATTAAGATATCATATTTATGTGAGTTCCCATCTCACTCACATTATACTTTATTCATAAGTTTTTATTGTAATAAAACATTCTAACAACCATAATCCTCATTTATCAAAATCACTTATAATGTCATGTATTTTTTTGAAATATGGATGTATTATTTTTATGTGGTGGGATTTTTTTAAGAAGGATGATATTGATATAGCTGATGAAGACTCTATTGGGTCACATGTAGATTAAACATGATTTTGGCACATGTTAACCATTTTTATCAATGCATGATGACATGAAAGTCTTTCCTTAAGTGAATTACATATCCCTAATTCAAATAAATTATCTATGATTTTATAAATATATTTTATATAGAGAAATTATAAAATATTTATTTTTTTGTAACCATAAAAAATACTTGTCTTAAACTACCTAAAATCAATGATAAGATTAATCTTATTAAGTACCATACAACTATAATTCCATATCATTCAACTGTTAAGGGAACTTATTTGAAAATTTCAAATACATAATTATTCATAATATTAATAAATTGAAATAATTGGTATATTATTGTTAATTTATTGACTAAATAAATAAATTATCAAGCCATTATAAGTCATGGTTTTATTTGAGAAAATCATATAATATAAAATTCACGGTGAAATTCTTACAAGTATTCTAAGATTAATATTATTCCATGTATTTCCTATGCACTTTTAGTATATAATTAAATTCATTTGAATTTTAAACTATATTGGAGATAAAAAATTTATACCACCACATAAAACGTGTAGGTATCATTATACAATGAGGATGTGAAAATGGGAAAATCCTCACCCTTTTTTAATGATCTCTTAACACAAGTCCTCAAAAATTTTTATATGAGATCAGTAATTATGAATTCCATTTATCTCTATAATTTTGAGATCATTTTAATTTTCCCTTGTAAATTTTATTTCATTTTTTATCATTGTATTCTAATAGGATTATAAATGAACTTTTATGGAAACGTATGTCTATCTATTGATAGTATATTACTTATTCTATCATTTATCAATGTCATATTCCATTGTAAAATTGCCACTACATAAAATCAGATGTCACCTTTTTCATATGTTTTCCTTATAACAGGGTAATTAAGAAGAATAATATGAATGATCATCTCAATGGATATCATTAAGTTTTAATTATTTTTACTCAAATTACGTTATATTTGGTGTCCTAATGTAATTTGTTTCTAACTATTATTTTAATTACTAATGAACCATTTTCATGGTAATTTTATATCACAAAATTTAATTACCATGTAATAAAATACCCTCCATATAAGAGTGATAGAGGTCAATAGAATTATAATAACCATGATGTTTCACTTGATTAGAAAATTATTGGATATAGAATAAATTTATCATAATTCGTAAGATGATTTACATCAAAGAAAATTAAATTTTATAGTTGGTAATTAATAAATCATAAATGTTTCATCACGAATGTCTTTTAAAATATTGGTGAAATAGCGTAATCTTATAATAAGATATTTCAAACTATTTATGATCATGATGGACATGGAAAATTTTAATATAAAATATATATTCTTTCTAGTTCACATATATAAATAGTTGGTTCTTTATATATAATTTAAGAGGAATGAAACTAACCCCAATCATGTTATTATTTGGAAGGATATGTATTTGGATCATGATTCAATATTCATGGAACAAAAATAATTATTTTTTACCATGAGAATAATATATTGTTGGTTATTTCAATCCCTTTTGATCAGGTAATGTGGATATATAGAATAGACAATCATAAATCATGGGTGGTGGGAAACAAAATGAGTTGTCAATGAATTTATCTATTTCCTAATAAAGAAAACTAATGATTTTATAAGGGAAGTAATAGAAATATTATTAACTATTTTTTACACCCATTATTTAATTGATAGGTATTCATTTTAGTTATTTTTCATTTTTTTTCATTTTTTTAATGTTTACGTGAAATTTTTTGAAATTATATAAAATTTTATTTTTTTCATTAGATGAATGAAGGAAAATGGGATTATCTGTTTCCATTACACATGGTTGTGGAACACGTTCTGATTGGAAATGTAATATTTCCTATATGAACAAGGATACTGTGCAATTAGGCCATGCATATTTTTGAAACACTGATATTTTATTATTAAAAATTTTGTAATATATATCATTATCTAATTTATCCCTATAACAAATTTTCCTCTCAAATAGGAGGTTCACCATAGTAACTACAACTTCATATTCCCATGAATTTTTTCAGTCAAGGATATTTATTAATGAAAACTCTATGTTAATAATATAGTGTCTTCCATATTTCAATTTTATATTCTCTTTAACTCTCTCTCCACCCTAATATCCAATTGTAAAGTAATTTAAACACTACGATTCCTCTACATTTTGGGTATTTTCAATTTTATGGTTTAGAACGTCATTCTCAAACCCATATAAACTTCTATTCAATGGAATTGGTATGATTTCACCACTTATTAATAGTTTATTCTATATTATTGACATTATTTGAAAAAAACTACATCCACCATGTTATTTATTCATTATTTTAAGTCAAAATGACTCTACATTAAATTATTCAAATATGTCATTATTGAAGGATTTACCTCTTCAAAGGGAAATGACTTGCATTCATATTCATATATAATATTTTTTAAAAAAATTACATCTAATGTTTTTTTGGAATGATACTTTTATTCCATGTAGCCAATTATATTCGATTATGTTATGATGGGGATTTAAAATTAAATGTAATTAATGTTTAAATTTAATTTATTAATTACACAGTTTAATACCATATTAGGTATACTAGTGGTAATACATATTATAATTTTCAATATAGTCATGGTTTAAAATATTTGTAGTTTTTAGGAGGCCATAATTTCCCATCCCGGAGATATTGAAAACTTTGATATGTTGGGGCTAGTAGAAAATGGGGTTTTATAGAAAATATTTATTTTTAAATTCAAGAGGGTGAATGTGTTCTCATGACGTGGGTTGGGTTGTACTTGGTTGAGTGGAATTGTACATGATTACATTAGGAGTAATACTTTCTAAACGATTTTATATTATCAATAATAATTTTAATGAAATGTTCTTGTTTTGTTATGATACAATGGAGAATTTTGTTAAATTATATTTTTTGATACATTAATAGTCATATAAATTCTTACTAGATTTATATTTTGAAGTAGTTATATATGTGTTTAAAATGATTAATTTTTAGGTCGTATAGTATTTGAGTATATTTTTTGGATTTTAAAATAGTTTGAGGAATCTTGTTTTAACACACAGTGGATACTATATGATTTTTTTGGAGATTCTTATGAGAGTTATTCACTAGTAATTATTTCTATTTAACTATTCATATTGGTTATGATTATTCTCTTACCAATGGAAGCCTATAATTGTGGTTATTTTCAAGATATTTTGAGTACACCATCCTGATTTGATTGGGAATATCATATTTTTAGTTCAGGTTGGCACTAGTGGAATAGATCCAAGGTCTATAGAAAGGTCCTATGACACCTCTTTTTAGACTAGAATTTTACTCCATAATTTTTCTTGTAATGGGGTGTGTTTGATTTTTTACATCTAGTTCGTACTTTTTTAAGAAAATTATATATTTTTGTTATTTATTAAAAGTTTCATAGAATAAACCGTCTCTCAGTTTTTAAAATCATCACATAAAAATTGTGTGTATTTATTTTACTTGTCTCCAGACTATCATGATTTCTATGTCCTATGAAAGGAAGTGTATAGAATACCTAGAGGAATTCTACTAGGTTTATACTCGCTACATGCATATAAAAAAGTATTTTTATATATATTTGGTAATACATGAACTATGTAAAGGGAATGAATCCATATTTTATTGTGATGGACTGTAGTTCTATATAAGGCTATATTGAGGTGGTAATATATAGAGTTTCATCATGTGTTCCATGGACACAGAGTCTCTTTTTTCAATTCAGGATTATTATTTTTAGTTATGTGATATTTAGTAAAGATTAATGTATTCCAGTATATCTTTTATTTTATTTCTTTTACCCTATATCATTTTGGTTTTCATGTACATGAAAATAGATATGTTCTACAGTAGATTGTAATGTTTTTTGTTCATACTTCATATATCTTTTTTATGTTTTTCTTGATTTGTGATTATGAACATTATATATGGTTTAAATAAAAATATTTTTTGCCCATTTATCATGGAATGTAAAAATTACGGATACTTTATATAGAATTTCTGATATAAGTATTTTTATTTATTATTTTTCATGTATGTTTATGTAGTAAATTCATTCCCTCCTTTTTCAGTTCGTTTGATTGGAAATTATTTCAACATTTGGAGATAAGGAATGTTCAAGAGGACTTATGGAATATTAGATCATGTATCATGTTGGGATAACTCAGTTGGAATGTTTGAAAGAAAACAATAGTTTCTACTTAGCTAACATTAAGACATATTTATACAATGAATTCAATAGTTTTTCTACATTATGAAAAAGTAATATTTTATATATTAAAAATATGACACAATACTGTAGTGTAGGATTCTATCACATAGTTAAATAATATCATAATAAAATTGAAAAATGATGTTATTAAAGTTCAGTGTGAGTGTAACACCACAATCCATGTTTCTCAAATTACACCCTAAATGTGGTGTCCCATGAACTTAGGTTCAATTACTCATATGCTATAGGATGTCGACAAGTTGTGACAGCATGAATAAGTAATGAAGATAATATTCCCTCAATATGAAACCCATGAGGATCATTCTTGACTATAATAATGATTTTCCATTGCCCACCAGTGTGATGGACTAACATACAAAACAATTATACATAAATAGAGTTCTAATAGGGTATTCACACTATATATTATAAATAATCAAAATTCTTCATGATGAATTAACCATCAATAATATCAGATCAAAATAAAATAACAAGACTAAATTTAAAATAAAATGAATATAGAATAACCATCCTGGAATACATGATGATAAATATACAGTATAATGGAAAAATAAACATATGTTATCTTTTAGTATAACTCACACGATCTTATCCTTCCAAATCTTAGACCTTCTATACCATTATAATCAAAGCCACAGATCCATATCCAATATTATACCAATATATGATAGAAAACATGAATTTCTACATACATAGGTAAAAATAATATTGTATATATATGGGTAGGGGTGAGTTAAAATACCTAGAAGGATTTCCCTTCCTGCCATAACACACGAAGAGTTATTGTGATAATGTTGATGTGCATGAAAATCCTGGGAGAGTGTAAAGGTAAACACTTAGGGAGACTAACCCATCAATAAACATAACATTATATCCAAAAATAGAACAAAACCAAGACTACAAGGATAGAATTTACACAAATCCTAAGAAATGACACTGAAAAATGGGGAATTTAGGATAGGACCCACCTACCTATGATCAATAACCATCCTATCCACATAGACCAATGAGGAATTCCAAAATTCCTCTCCCATATAAATAGATTATATCATTATAGGATATTACCAGGGAAAGAAACTATGTCACCAGAGTCCCACATGACCCATAGAACACCTCATTTCTTGCAAAAAATTCTTAAAACTATCATCGAAAATATCATCCAAGGAAGAATACATAGGAAATTCCATTTAAGAGGACCCAACCATCAACCAAATTTCAACCAATAAATGAACCCAAAAACAATTTGTTAATGTGGGACAAAATAATTAAATAACATCTAAATATAGGCACATTAAAATAAATTGGAAAACTAAAGAATGGGGACCATCTACATGAAATAAAAAACAAGATTCTCATGTGCATCCCTAACTCATCTCCCTGTCCCTCACTACAATGGTCTCCTAGAAAACCCATAAAGAACCTCTAATTAGTTTTGATGAATCACATGTGATTAATTGAAAGACATATACTCCATTAAAACACATTTATTCTATTTCTCCTTAACAGATGGATTGAGAATCGAAATTAACTTCATCATTAAAAGGAAAATAATAGTTTCACATGACCATTTTCTTACCCTAATCTAGTTACTGGGATGTTTCTTATAATCCCTATATCATGTATCCCAACATAACCTCATAAAGGATAGTCAAAATACCAACTAGATCCTCATAATCCCTCTTTCTATGTTTATAAACCAATGATAATAGGAAGTATATTGATTGATATATACCACTATTGGGAATAATAACTATTTACACAACCTTATAATAAAAAAATATCTTTTAGATGCACAAAAACCCAGATGATGTGTCATTGATGTCACCTCCCATTGATATTGATAAACTATTAATAGGTATATCAAAAAACTCACACTTCTCTCATGATGTATCTCTGTCAAACAATATCAAAAACGCATATTCCCTGCCAACTATGTGGGAAACTCACTGTACCCTTCTCACAACCACAAGAATGTATCACCCAGATTTTATCCAATCTGTAGATCTACATCAAGGATCACCATGCCGAAATGGATGAATCACCTGAAATTATCCTACAACTTTAATAAAAAAATACTGGGGATAACTCATATATCAACCTCTAAGGTTAATCTCATAGAAATTTTTCAAGGACATAAGGATCTCATTGTACTGATAATGGTTTTAATTGAATTTATAAGGACAATAGTGAATATATGACCCATAAAATGTTTATATCACACATCTAAAACTTAATTCATGGTATATCATGTTTTTATTTAACCTATATAAAAAAATTGAAAAAAATATCATTATAGCCGAACCCACACTTTTTACATGAAATTGTTTCTCATATGGTCTCTATATTTTCATTCATCATTATAAAACATAGATAACATGATAGGAAACAATAATAAAAAATAAAAACAATTAAAATATCTTTCTAAAATATGGGCTATAACACACTAGGTCAAGAGGACCAACAAAATCTCAAATCAATACCTCAAGTCCTACTATTAAAATAATAGCCAAAACCCTATATTTTTTTAAAACACCACCCGAAATCAATCCCATGATTTATTTAAAAAATATCATTATTTATTTTCTCAAATAAGACCCCTTAAAAATCCCATACCAAAACCTTTTTTTGAACCATATTTTTATTTCAAGCAATATTTCTAACCCTTTTCTCAAATCACCGTTTCCATTTAAATCCCCAATCAAAACTGTAACATCCCAGTTATTAGGAGTAATTTTTTTCCTATTATTTTACCTTTCTTTTAATTTTTAAATGTAACATGATTAGTTTTATTTCAAAATTATTTTAAAATAATGAATTTCATTATAAATTAATTACATATTCAAATAAATGAAAATAAGAAAAATATTATATTGTAAATTTTTTAATGTAAATTACAATAATGAATACACTCAATATTTAAAAGAAATATAATACCTAAGTGATCTCAATTACATGTTTCCAAATAATAAATAATCATAAAGAAGATAATTATTTATAATATTAGACACATAATATAGATTTCTTCACATTCGTCACATTATAAGAAATGTTACAATATATTATAATATAATATTAAAAAAAATAGGTAAACATTTTATAATTCTGTACAACATAAATGCGAAATGTTATTTTATCTTTATAGTATTATTGTATATGAGATCAATGTTTGTTATATATATATTTGTTATATACAGATTTTTTTATAAAACAATTTAATACATTCTTAAAATATTAATCCATATTTATTAATGATATAATTATAATAAATATTTATTTAATAATTACTTGTAATTAACATTTATGAAAATAGTTTTATGAAATTTACTTTAATTATTTTTACACATAATTTCTTATCTACTAACATCATTACCCTAATTAATATTTTTATTTTCAAATGCTAATATTTATAAATATTATGTAATTTGAACATAAATATTTTAAAAAATATTTTACACGATTTAACAGTGATATTACTCTAATATATAACCAGATAAGGTAACATAATAATTTTTAAAGTCATGAGACATATTATATGTATTCCATGATAAAATAAATTTCTAAATATTAAAACCAAATTTCATGAATGAAATATAAATATATATAATGTTATAAAATAATTAGATATTTAGATAATTATTATAATATTCTATGAGAATCTTTTATCACTCTAAAAATATCCTCTTAAAAATGACAAGTATTATATTTTACATAGAATGAATTCAATGATTTATTTATTGTATTAATTTTAAAAAAGAATTTAGTATATATAAGATGAATTATTATCAAAAAAATAAACATTATCTTTTGTTATGGTAGTCATTAATAAAAAATATGAACATTGATATTTCACTGTAAAAATAATGATTAGAGATCTATAAACTGTGAATAGTTTTCATACGTATTTATTTAAAAAGAAAAAAATGCATAGTTTAAAGATGTTTATTATAAAAAGAATATGTCTTGTATATACAAAAAATTAATTATAAGTATTATAACCCTATAATATTATTTCTCAAAGGATATAACTCAAATTATACAGCTTATATCATAAATAAGTCTATATATTAATAAAGTATGTTTCAAACTAATTAATCAAAAATTATGTATTTGAAAAAACATAAATTTTAGAATAAAAAAAATTGAGACAAGTAATTGATAAATAAAAAATTTAATTAATTATCAGTAATATATGAATTAATAAACAATAATGAAGAATAATTTTGTTACCCATATAAAAATAAATAGTATTTATTCAAAATAGGAAAATAGCATCTATTCTGTGATTTATAAAATTATATATTCATAATATTTAAAATATTTATTTGATAAAATTGACTTTATTTTATGAATAATCACATAATAATTAAATCAAGGTGTTTTTTTTTGTATTTTTTGAAAATGTTTAATTTTATTTGAATAGTAAAAAATACTGTAATTATGTATTTCATAAGATTTATGGAATCATAATGACACAAATATGACTCATAAATTTACAGATATTTTTTCCTGAAATAATATTTTTTCAATGATTAATACGATAAATTTAAAAATGATAATCTCATTTTCCAAACCTATAAATAAATGGTCCTGTCCTATGTTATATTTTATTATAGTTATAAACTATTTCTAATTATTTACCATTAATAAATTATATCAAGGATTCCATTTTGTTTTGGGTGGGTTTTATTGTTATGGAGACCACCTAATTTTAATAATATATGAATAAAATTGTAATAATCAACACTATATATGGAATTTGGCCTAAATAATAAAATAATGAGTACCCTATTCTAAAATAACTCACCCTCTAGGTAATATTTTAAAGGGTATTCGGTCATGCCCCGTTTATTAAACAAAGGAAACACCCTATTTTTATCTGGTTCAAGGGGGATATATTACCAGACCCAAAGAACTATTTGGTTAAAATCATAAAAAATTTCATCAAGACGCACCATTATACTAACCCAAAGGCCTTTTACTGTATCATTACTACTACCTGCATCATCACCTACCTGTATCATAGATCATATTAATACCTTCATATATATGCAGATTCATTTCCAATAGTTTCATAAATCCACCCAAGGTGGCTTAAAATATTCATGTCCTGGATTATTTTATTTAGTGGTTGTATTCAGTACCACACAGTTTTGGCTCATTTTTTAAATTCCCCCTTTTCCAGATAAACACCCCTTCTCACCCATTATACTTAGATATAAAACAATTTCCATTGAATTTTTTCTATCTAAAATACTCTATATAGTCCCCTATCAACTTACTTATGACCCTTGTGTGACAAAAAGTTCTTCCACCTATGTATTTAGGATCAATCCAAAAAAGGTGAATAATTTTTAGAGGTTAGAGTTCATAAGTCACTATTTATACTCTTATTTATGATTATTTTACCCTAAAACTCATTTAAAACTCATATTATTTTATAACTAGGTTAAATTTCCCATTTCATAATGTCATTCTTGTCCATTATTGTTTTGATATAGTAGATAAAGGGGTTTTCACAATGTTATCCATTTAAATAAGATTCTTCTATAACACATGAAAGTCTAATAGAAACACCAACCCTTTTTCATTTTTATCCTATCAGCAGTGAAAAAAGACTAAGTGTATGGTTTTATAGTCCATTATCTAATATATTAAAAATAACTAAAAATGGCGTGAAAACTTTTTAGAAATATAATTCCAAAAAATAGAGAATAAATTATTTTTAATAAATTATATAATGAATAAAATAAATAAAAAATTTGATCTAGGTTGTTTATGACATTAAGTCAATATTTTCAAAATTATAAAAAATATGTAATTTTGAAAGGTATTACCAAAATTATGGGGTATTTTTTAATTAAAAATTTATTCAAATTTTAAAATTATCATCTCTCATAACTCCCCCACCAAAAAATTTTCTCTATGGTGCAATACATTGAATTAAAGCATACAAAAATTATTATCCTTCATAATTATAAAAAGACATAAAAAAATAAAGTATGAAAATATTGATCAATCATTAAAAAATATCATTCATTTTATATGATTTTAAGTCAATATTGAACTTTTTTAATTAAATGTTCATGTTATAGTAATAAACAATTATTTGAGTAAAGGCATTAAAAAGAAACCCATTATTGAATCCATCTCCCTTAATAACCTTATTCCTAAGATCATTCTCAAACATCCTTGACACCTCTTAAATGAAATTAACATCTATAATATAAGATTTATTCATGAATTTTATTCAGTTTGATAAATCTTATTATACATTTTTCAGTTATTTATTATTTTATTTCCCTTATAATTTTTATGCAATGAACATAATAGACAAGTACAAATAAGGAACTAACTAAATGATTTTAAAATGAACTGTATCCACTAAGACTAGTTCTAATAGTAAGGGAATATAAGAAGCTCTTTTACAGTCAGATATCAGGACACTATAACTCTTATTTGATGTCTAACTCACACACACATTTGATTTGTGTTTGAAATTTAGTATTAACTATTTTATAACTCTCTTTGTTTTGATAATTTAAACATTCATAAAATTTAATTAAATCTAATTTTTTTAAAAATATCATATCTTAATAACATGGTTTAATATTTTATTATGTTTTGTGGTTGTTCTTTTCATTGTACATTTTTTATATGTGTTACAAAAAACTTGATTTCATGTGAAAGAACTCAAGATGAACCTCAACTAATTTTAAGGGGATCCATAGACCTACCCTTGTGGAATGTCCAACCTTAGAGGCTTAACAATATACTACTATGAGCATAGTGAAAACATAGAGCCAACCAGTCCCATGTATAAGGCTAAATATGTGTTCAAGAATATTTTGGACATGTATTTACCACATAGACCATAGGTCAATTGTGTGTAGAGTTTTTATTCTGAGCCAATTAATAGAACTAATTGTTTCTTATAGCAATCAGTCCTCTCGATTTCCATTCGATTTGGGATGTATTTTTTTAACTTGAAATTTAATCTCATCAATTGGTTCTCCTCTACATTTATGACATCCATCTGATGGTTTCTCCATGATTCATTTGATTATTCCTCATATACCAGGTCTTTTTCTTGAATTCATGCATTACATTACATCTACTATGAAATTTGATTCCCTCTCTTCTCATATTCTTCCCCAATATACCATCCAGAGACAACTTTTCTTCTCCATCCTTCTTAGAATGTCATTTGACTCTTATCATGTCTTTAGAATATGGTTTTATCATGTTTGATCTCGGTTCATTGTTTTTACATTATCCTTCAATATAAAAGTTGTTCAACTTAATCATCTTTTTTGGGATTCCCCTTTAACTCGAACAAAATTAGTGTACTTTAGCATGTTATTTCCATCAACCAGGCCATATTCTCTTATATTTCTCCTCTTTATGATTTTAGACATCTCTTTTTGTGTTAGATTACTTTTTTAGTTCTAGAGTTATGTATCTATGATCATGTCATCATCCTCTTTAATATTTTCTCTGTTTATTATTTTTTTATCCAATGTGCTTCTGTTTCATTATATATTGATGATTTCCCTATTTAGGTTACTCTTCTCGATCGATTAACCATCGGTATGTTACAATGCTACGTCATTATTTTCACTATTGGAAAATTTCCAATAATGTGTAATTTTACTCACTATTGGAACCCAACGGTGGGACACTAACCCACCCCCAGGATATAAAATGTGCATAAATTTACACATTATTTCCCCTCAACTATGGGTAATTGTACCCATCATTGAACATCAATAATGAGTTATTTTTACTCCCCCTATTTAATTCATCCTGTAATTCTATGCCTTGGAAGTTCTTTCTTCAACCTCATGTAGTCGCTACCTTATCGTTCTTGATGTTAAGTGCTTTATTATCTTTGTTTTATTTTTTTTAACTTTGTATTCTTATTTTTGTTAGATTTTTTAATCATTTTTATATGGTTCACATTAATGGATTTTTCATCTACAGATATATATAATCATGGACTGTTGGAACACAAAAATATGTAATTTAGCCAACATTGGACATCCAATGGTTGTTAATTTTTTTACTCATGAACCCATTTTTTTTCTAAAATTAAATAAATTGAATTTTTTTTTATTCATTTTATTTTTTCTTAAAAATGAAATTGTAGGTAAAACTCCATTTATCCACCATTATATATTTCAAAGGGTCGGTAATGACCTACAATAGTTTATTTTTAGTGGTAGATCATGAGCCAACATTAGTGAAAATTTGTTCTCAGTTTTTTATTTCATAATTTTAAAAAATGTTGTTTTAATAATCTTATTTCTTAAAATTTTTAATATTTAGTTTTGAAATATAATTACAATAGTGTTTAAATAAAATTGAAGAAATTTTTAGTTATATATGTTCATGAATATTATTTTTTATATGATGCTCTATTTTTTCAGCATTATAATGTATGATTTTTCTACAGAATTATCTTATTATTTCATCATTTTTTAATATTTATTTGTCTAATAATAGTCATAATTAATATATTAAATATTTATTTCCATATTTCATGTACACATATTAGTTTTTGTGTGTTATTCCTTTATTTGGGCTTCAATAAAATAGGATAATTGTCATATTATTTGATAATTATAATCTAACAAGTTTCGTAAAAACATTAGACATAGGCACGCTCCTATAGATCTCAATTTTAAGGTTTTGAGAGAGTGATTCAGGAATAAAAATTTGTACCAATGAAGATGATTAATTCGATAAGGATACGATAATACAATTTTCACTGCTCTCAAAATTGATCAAGAAACTTCTCCAGTATCTATTTTTATTCTACGATAAATGATGATCTTCCTCGCTTTCATTCCCAGAACTAATGTGGTCAAATAAAAAGAGTCACACTAAATTTCTACATCATCTACTCATGATGTTATTCAATTTTTTTTTGCTATTTCCCTATTCTAATGTCTTTCAACTACCTATTTTCCCTATGGAGTTTTTATTATTATTTTCCCATCCACAAGATCTAATTTGTTTATTCATCCCATATAAAAGGAAGGTCTAGTTATTCCTCCCAAATAAAAGGAAGGTAGGTTGTGGAGCCTTTAAAAGTTAGTGGGTATTCTAATCTGTGTGAGAATGGTAAGTTTGTATTTGTATGTAATCAGGTCATCACTCCCATTTATATGTGAGGACTTATAGAACACAAACATCCTCATGGAGTAGAGGAAATTAATGGGAGGACTAGGATCACATTGATCCGAACCTATATAAAAACATCACGTGTTAACATTCTAATTTCCTAGACAAATTTTAAAAATGTTATAACTCTGATAAATTATTATTTATAATAATAAATCAAAAAGTACTATTCACCCCCCTTTATTCACTACTACCATACCAAGGGACCTAAAAATTGGTATCTGGGGGTGACACTTTTTTATGTATTTGTTTTTAATTTTTTGATTATATATTTATGATGTAACCAATATCTGAGACATATAGGGATAAAGAAAATATCCAATTAGTTTCTATGGATAATTAGGATTTTGAGATGATAAATACCATTGCACCACCTCACAATAATTAAATTGAATATGTCTACTAGAAGGAAATGTATAGGTTTTTCATAAAAAAAATATAGGTCTTAAATATTGGGTTATCATGTTTAAACCATGTAAATCTTACGAAGTTGATTTAGAAACACTCATTGATCAACAATCTACAAATGTGTTTTATGTTAAAATGTTTTGAATTACTTATATTTATCTTTAATTAAAAATTTGTAAAGTAATATTTCATCCTTAAAAACTAGTTGTAATATTTGGAGGATTCTAAAAGTCACTCATAAAGGAACTATCATGTTTTAGAGAAACATGATTGGTATTCATAGAGTTTAGTTTCTTAATTCATGACGACTGATCTAGAAAGCATAAATGAGATTTAAAATAGATACACCAAATTTTTCGACTATATGATTTCATTTAGGGAGACCATGAATAATGAAGTTGGGGTGTCCCTAACTTGATTAGTTTCATGAACAATGCTATCGGGTCGGGTTCCACTGGACATAGCCACACCTCCATGGACACCGATGATTGTCAACTAGTAGTGGGGTGGAAAAATGTATAGTGGGGAGGCTATACCATCTGGGAATGATATAATAATAGCCCAAGTAATAATATATAACATGAAGTGGAATAAATGGGAATCAGTAGGCACGAATTTGACCCACCTATAGAAGAAGCATAATAATATCATATAAATAGTGGAAGTTATAAATAATCAAAAATAGTGGAACATAAATAGAAAATTCATCATTCTATTCATATAAACTACTAAAGAAAATAGTTACACATGCATTTCATAACTACCATAAAGTAAATATTAAAATTCTGGTCTCTAGTGGCCATCCAATACAACTCATACATATATAGCATGATGATGCATAAATGAAACTAAATAAGAGATCGAACTAGGAATGATATCAATGTCTCATGACTAACTCCATGTAAGAAAATACTAAAATCCAACTCCTGAGGTTGATCCATTACCTAAATTTAAATTCAGAAATTCTACATAGATCCTGAAGGGCCTATGTACAGATTAAGAATGAGTCTCAGTAGGATACCACCTAGTGGTCCGTACCTACAAAAGTGAAGGCTAGAAATCCTTTTTTTTATAATTTTTAGAAATCCGGTTTAGGAGAACCGGTAACTGCATAACCAAACATCAACCTCTAATTCATTTTAAGGAATTAATAACACCACTAGTTCTCAATAACTATAAAGGATATGTAACCTCCTTGGGCTAATGTCATAATTATTAGGAAGAGATGATCCTTGGACCATGTCCTAGGGAACATCTGATGTCAAACACTCCAGGTGAACCCTAATGTTCAACCTTAAATTAAATAGCATGGAACTACATTCCTCTTGACACCTCATACCTAAAATAAATCACTAAAGTCTCGAAGGCATGACCAAACAAGTCACTATTCCCTCAGACCCCTTCTCGTAAGAACACATCATCCCATGGCCAACAACTGGAGGAACAATGATTCAAGTCCTCAAATAATATACACCATTTCCACAAAGCAAAATTTCCGGAGGAGGGGAGATGTCCATCCCCAAAATAAAGACCATGACCAACTGCATCAATCATTGTGAGATTTATCCCCCAAATGAGGTAAATTTTAATGAGAAATTAAATTAGAATTATGAAATTATCTTTACTCATTAACCACCCACAACCGTAAATATAACACTACTAATAAGTCATTAACTTATTGAAATACGAGTTGTAAAACCTATATATTTTCTATTAAAATATACTCATACTCACCCTATATCATAATTTAATAAATTAAAGTAAATATAAGATTTATTTTTTTATATTGTTTTTATAATACTCTAATATAAACTACTTCACCAACTCATTTTAACGTCCTCTTAAAACCATACTTACACCCTTATTGGTTTTAATCTACCTAAGAAAATGATGATATATTTTTTATTTCTTATTCCATTCATAGATATCAATTAATAAAATAATTCATGATTTATTATATTATAATAGTAAAATTATATCATATATACTATTCATAAATTATAAAATATAAATGGTAATAGTTATATTAAATCTAAATAATCATCCATCCATCAAATATCAAATTTTTATTCCAATAAAGGAAAAAAGAAAAAAAAATGAATACTCAGGCTTAGGGGGCATAAATTAATAGCGACAGAGGTCATCCCCTCTGATCATGTACCCCCCCATGCATGAAGTAATTAATGTTATGGAGGAATGCTATATTTGGACCTGAGCCCGCCATGGAGGCAAGATGATCTGCTACCTTATTTCCCTCTCACCAAATGTGAGCCACCATAATATTGTTTTTGAGGAGAATTCAACACTTTATAACCGTATATGATATTTCCTAGGGGGTGTCATCTTTTCTATACAAGGGTTTTTAATGGATGAAAGAATCTGTTTCCACTTCGGTGATTTCAAGATTCTCCCGCTTGTATAATGATACCCCAGATAGCATCGCTGTGACATGAACTTTAATGGGATGTCATTACCATAGGATGTAGTAAAATAATAGATGACACTCCCCCTATGTCAGGAACCACGCCCCCACCTCCCATAATGCTTGAAATACATGAACCATCCATATTAATCTTATAGCCTGCTGCCGGGGGCTTCTAACGAACAGATTGCCCCATTGGTTGATGTTGGATACCTATATAGGCGAGGAGTGAACCTTGAGAAGTTTCAATTAAATATATTTCTTCTAGTCCTTGAAGAGGGTTTCCATGTCCAATAAGAAGTTCCTTATTTCCATAATGACATCCCTTGTTGTGGGATTGGCTCGATCGATCCAGGATTGGTTTTTATCCAACCATAGACACCATCATGCAGCACTGAAGATGATGGACCTTGCAATCCTTTTCATACCCCCTCATTCGTTAAATGGAACCACATGTGAATTATTAATATTTCATTTTCTATTAATCTATTTATCATATGTAATGATATGAAACATATAAACCCACACATTCAGATTATATGGACCGATTGGATAGTGATCTCTAACTGTTACAACAAAATCGATGTGGTTTTTTAACTATAAACTAAAAAACATCAAAAACATCAACACAAAAATAATAAGTTAATAACAAAATAAAAATATGATTAAAAATTAATTAATATGGATGAAATAAATATAAAAAATTCTTTTAATAAAGTATCTAATGAAATTAACATAACTGTTATGGGATTTTAAGGGGATTTAGTGGAAAATATGGACTTGAGGTTAGGATCCTTTCCTCTTATAGATGATATGATCTATATTTACATATATATACATCTCCTACTAATTATACCATTATAATATTATTCATTTAAATATTAATCATACTATTTCATCATTTTTATTGGGATATAAATTCCATTATGTTTATTTTTTATTATTTTATTACTTTAAAACCTATTCAACATATAATAGATGATTTTATGATATCTTCTTCTTTTTCCGGAATTCTTCCCATGTTATTAAATTGCATATATTCATTCAGTTATGTACAAAAATAGTTTATTATATGTTTATTTTATCATTTGAGGATATTGTAATATTTATTACTATAACACCTTGATGTTTTTATGAAATATTTTCATTAAATAAATCTAATTCTTGAATAGACTGAATTGCGTGAAATAATGAGTATAAACGAACTATGAGACACCGTTAGTATAAATAAAAATTATAACACATCCATTTGGTTAGACAGAAAAATTATAAATACCTTATGAAAATGTACGGTGAACTCATTGGCTACCAATTATTTATGAAAAAAATATAAATCAATTATATAATTGTATTTTAATACAAATAAATTGAGTGAATTGCTATAAGTAAATGAAATTAATAAAATATATATTTTATATACTTAATATATTAATTTTTATATTAATCCAATATTTTTTTGTCATCGGGTATGAAATAACCCCATTTTTTGTATAAAACACATATTATTCAAAATGGTAATTTTAACACATTTTAATGGTGAACCTTCATTAAATTAAACTATTGACACATTAATAATTTTTATATTAAAATATAGAAATTTTATATGGAATATGGATATAAAAATTTTCATCGAATGAATTTTTTATATTTTTTGTGATAACTTTATAGATTTGATTAATATTAAAAATATACAAAATTTTAATTAAAAAATTCTTTTTTCAATGAAATAAATTATATGGTAAATTTATATTACTGAATGAATTGAATTTATAAATAGAAATTTTTATCAATTAATATAATATAGGCCATTGGTAATAATTTTACATTGAATTCAGATGTAAAAAATTTTCAATCTGTTACAATGTATTAACTATTAAAACTTGTTCTCTCTTTCCAACAATAGGATTAATATGAAATTAATTACTGAAACATAGGTGTTTTAAATTTTGAAAAATGGATTCCATATTTTTAAATATTAGTTCCAAATTATGTAAGTATATTAATTTTATTTTTGTGTGTTATGAGTAGTAACATTGGTAATTTTTATTAATTCAGTAATAGTGTATGTCAGTTAAAAAATGGTAAGAATGATATTATAAAATTACCCAAACACTTTTCTTCATATCATTTCATGAGTATGTTTCGACATAAATAATCCTTGAGTATAAATGGTAACCATTGAAATCTAGTTTTATGAGATTATGACAATAAATTTCTATTATTTAAAGAGAAGTAAAATATCTCTCACTCAAATTTTAATAACTAATTTTTTTAATATAAGATTATATAGAATATTAATTAGATATTAAATATTAATCTTAAAACTATATATTTAATAGTAGTTATATTATTTTGTTTTTATTTTTTAGTCATCATATAATTATATAAAATAATTACATACAACTATTGTAGT
Organism: Viscum album; assembly: GCA_963277665.1. Taxonomy (NCBI): domain Eukaryota; kingdom Viridiplantae; phylum Streptophyta; class Magnoliopsida; order Santalales; family Viscaceae; genus Viscum; species Viscum album. The sequence continues at coordinate 929,007,811 of OY728141.1, read as the reverse complement.
AATTATCTTATTATAGGAAATATCAAATAAATATTGTTAAACATATTAAAATTTGGCCAAATTAATATTTAAAATGATGTTTCTAGATGAAATATACCATTTAATAAGATAATAAAATAAGTGGTTCTCTGTTAACTTTTTATCTTAATATTTTCAAAAATCAATGAATTGAATAGGGTCAAAATTAACACTATTGATTATTTATAAAAATAATGTTTTGTTAATATATGTAAGAATTATAAAGTATTTTAAAAAATATAGTATAATTATGATTTGGTAAAAAAATTTCTATGTTATTTATTTATGGTCTAATTGAAAATAGATAAGTAAATACTTCCCCCTATTAATATTGAAATATTTGATATCCTAGTTTAAAAATAAATAGAATAACTATGCTATAATTAAAATCATAAGGTTTAAATTGATAGAAAAAAGTTTTTAAAATTTATTGGTTACTATTATTAGAACTATATCTCTTATAATTTTAGAAATTGGAACACTTTTTATGTGTTTTGAACTTATTATAAATTAATATTTTTGAATTTTCCAAAGGCTCCCCCAACCTCAACTATAAAAGTGAACCTCCTCCCTCATTTATTAATATCTCATTGATCATTAATGTTCATCCATACACTTCTCATTTACCATATAATCTTATCTAATCACATTCTAGAGGTTTTAGTTTTTTCAAAAGAAAAACTTTAGTGCCTTTAAGAGGAGATCAATATTGAGCTCGCCGAAGAAGAGGTAATCTCCTCTACCGACTCTCTCAATATCATTTCTTATTCTAATTCATAGTCCCTTTTTCCTATGTTAAGTAATAAATCCCATTTCACTAATATATTGAAACATTATTATGGTTATGTAATAACCTTATTCCACCTTCTATCCATCCTATGAAAAATTAAATCCCCACACGTGCATACGTACGACTAACCATCTCTATGTCATGTGGTAATCTATTTTTCACAACCAATTTACTTAGATGGATGAAATGATGAAAATAATAACAATATATTATTATTATAAAAATATATTTATTATCAAAAAAATATATATACCATCTACTTAAATACCATTTAATAATTAAACGAATGATATGATTGCTCTTGCGTATGTATGACCTACTGTCTCCACAATGTGATGTAATGTATCATACAGGATATCCCATTATGCATAAATTTGTACACTAAAAAAATATGATATATATTATATTAATATAAATCTCGAAATTATATTAATATAACACATGAAGTAGAAACAAAACTTATTTGAAAAAACAAGCATAAGAAAATAAAGTCGTTTATACCTGAATAACGAGTAATAATGAACTGTGATTAACAAATAGATGATAATATGATTATATATGATATAATAAAAATTTAAATGACTCTAAAATAAGTCAATGAAATTATTTAAATCATTATATTAAAGGTTCAGATACATATAGAGGATATCAGACCTAAGGTAAGGGATAATTTTTAATTCTCATTATTATCCATGATTTTTTATATATAAGTATTATTTGGGTATATTTATCATGCATGTCTATGTTTCCGAAACATTTATTCCAAAATAATTTTTCTATTTTTATAAAAAAAATTCAATTCATTTTTACCCATTGTTATATTTTTATTAAATGGTATGAAATGAATCTTTTTTGGTTTTTCATATAAGATTCCTTTTGATTTTATGATAAATGTATGAAAACAATGTTTCATTTTAACATTTATGGTAAGAACATATTTTTATGTTTTAATAAATTTTTATTTCCATGTTTTTTCTTTTACAAGATTTGATGTTTTTTCTGAAATAAATTTTTATTTTTTTAAATTGGGTGCCATTTTTAGAAAATAAACATTTATTAAGAAGAAACTATATTTTTCTAAGAAATTAATTTAAATTATTCTTTTAAAAAAATCCATCATTGATATAATTATTTTACAGGGTTATGCTACAAGTATATAATCCCTAATGTTCCTTTTATTTTATTATCTTCCTAATGGAAATATATTTATCAAATCTATTTTTTCATATAAATTTTCTTATGAGGGAATGTTGCATAAGAAACCCATTCTATTCCTTGGGTTATACTATGATGAATGATTTATGATTTTGTGGAACACATAATAATTATTTCATAATAAGATGGGTTGGACCTATATCTCGCTCTAATGAATTAGATAAATATTTATATATCATATTATATATATATATATGGAATGTGAAATTATCTTTTTTTGGTAATACAAGGTTGGAATGAGTAGTGAGCTCGGTTCAGTAATTGATTTTTTTTCACCATTATGGTATATGAACTGATCCTTGAACAATATGAAATGATTTTCTATTCTTATGTGTATGCCAAAAATTCCATGTACTAGGTTATGAATTATGATAGTATGTTCATTTATTCTTTATGAACTCTTATGATTTACCCCATAACATGATATCCTGATCATTCATATGTAGGATGAAATTTTCAAATGACATTTCCATATGTCTTATGATTGTGATATAGTTTATATCTCCATTGTTTTCCCCTATTGATCGTCTAAGCATACCCTTTCATATGTTTATTTTCCCTAGGTCGTGAAGAGGGGTATTAAGAATGATATGTAAAAAGGGGTCTAGTTATGAAGGAATTAGTGGGACACAATTTATATGTATTATGAACTAGTTATTTATGTTTTCTAGTTTCTGAAGACATATACCACTATGGTCCTTTTGTGGGTATTTTATTTTTTCTAATGAATATTCCTCAATTTTGAAGTAATATTAATGCGTGTAATGTATTTTTAGTTATAGTTGGTATTATAGGAAATCAATAGTGATCCTTTGGAAACTATTATGAGAAAATCATACCAATATCCCTATAGATAAGGTGAAGTATAGGTTACACCACGAGTCTTTTATAAATGATCATGAGTAACATATGATAAAATATAAAATTTAGTAAATTGAAATTTTATTACTTATTATGTGTTTTTCCCTTTATGATTGTGGTTTCTCATATTAAACTTCTTGGTTTTAGTCAATGGCTGGAACACGATGGAACCACGTAAATTTCGAATGTGACTAGAAATGCTATGATTGTCCTCTTGTGAAACCGAATGTTATAGGAGTTGGAATGAAAAGCCTTATTTCTATTCCCCCAGAATATTCTTAGGGTATGAATAATGAAGGAGTTACAAATGAAAAAGGAGGGAACTACATTCTGTTGAGTCTTTCATGAGGTAGTTTCCACCTTCATTCAGTGGGTCTTCTGATCCACTAATTTTTGAATAATGTATTAGTACCACTAAAAATATATTGTCAATTCTCCTATGGTCAAAACATGATAAATTCATCTTGGAAGTCTGCCAATTGGAAGGTCAAACTGATCAATGGGGGAATCATATCAAAATACTAGGCATGTAGATAAAATTGAATCCATGGGATTGATGTGTTCAAAAAAATATTTTTCAATATGTACATTCCTTATATTCCTCAAAAAAGAAGGAGAAGAAGTTCCACTAAAATAAGAAAAATTTTAATGAATCCATTGGAACCTATGAAGAAAATTATTTGAAGTCATGAAAGGTATACTACTGGAATTATAATCCAACCGGAGAGTGAAATTGATCGATTCTTTAGTGCCTTAAAACCAACTCTTCAAAGGAAACTATCCATATGGTACTTCAATAGCTATGAAGAGATATATTCATTTTCTCTAAATGTTAAAATGGATATTGGAGTAACCCATCAGTCCTATAGGTTTGATAAAAAGATAAAAAATTTAATTTAATGTAAAATAAAAAAACACCAAAAAGAAGAATAGTTTTCACTTATGCTTAATGTGTGGAAAGAAACATCGAGGGAATTTTATTAAAAGGAATGGAAAATGTTATATCTGTTTGTGATATGTTCATCATACAGTTTAATTCTGAATTGATGGAAAAATGATATCTAATAATGTGAATTTGGAAAAAGATATATATAATGCACCACCTATACATCAATGCAACATGTGAAATGAAATGGGGAATTATTCCAACCAACTCCCTAATCCAAGGGTTATCGATGATGATTGATGAGAATAATCTCTTAAGGAAAAATGATAAAGGAATGTTACATGTCATCAATATTAGTGTTGTGGAATATGATAAATATGTGTTAAAATGTACAATAACAATGAGCTCTAATGTTGAAGATATTTTATTTTATTATGGATCCACCCACTCATTTATTTTTGAAGCATTTTCTAAGGGTATCGTCATATTACCTAAAAAATTAGATTTACAGTTAGCTATGACAATTCCTAATGGAATAATGGTTGCATAAAATGTTTATAATTCTTCTCTAGTTCACGTTTGTGGGAAAGTGCTTCCAAGAAATTATTTGATCATTCTATTAGTGGAAGTTGATGTGATTTTTGGCTTGGATTTGATTTTTATATATGGAACCCTAATCAATTTACAAGGAAGGTAATTAAATTATATATTCCAGATCAATCTATGACCATCTATTGATTCAAGGATGAGTATGACCTTCTAGTAAATATTCCTTCTATCTTATGGGTCTTGATTGTTATCAATGAAGTTTTTTATCTCAAATTATTGGGGAGGTACTCAAAATTAAGAATAAACCAATTATATGGGAGTTTTATGATTTCTTTTTTTCAAAATTTATAGGTCTTCCACCAAATTATGAGGTTAAGTTTTCTATAGAACCATACTAAGTGATACGAAATATTCAAAGACACCTTATAGATGGTCTTAATTGAGTTTATATAATTGAATAAAAAACCCCAAGATAATCATGATAAGGGTTTTATATTCCATAGTAAATCACATTGGGGGCACCTATTCTGTTTACTAAGAAGAAAGTTGGATCAATGAGACCCTTTATAGATTATCGAGAAATTAATAAGATCACTATCAAGAACAAATATCCTTTTCCCCGTATTGATGACTTATTAGACCAATTTTGAAATGCTCAATAATTTTCCAAGATTGATATTTGTTTAGTGTATCATCAATTGAGCTTCATAAAGGAGGATATACCAAAGATGACATTCTTTACAATGTTATTGACACTATGAATTTAAAGTAAAGCCTTTTGATCTTCCTAATTCCCCTGTCATCTTCATGTATTTAATTAATGGAGTCTTTAGATACTATCTTGGTAAATTTATTGTAGTCTTTATATATGATATACTAGTTTATTTGAAGATAAAGTAGGAACATGAATATCACATGATAATTGCACTAAATACCCTAAAAGGTTAATATTTATAAAAAATTTACCAATAGTAATTTTGGTACTGATAATGTTTTATTGTTGGGTCACATAATCTAAATAGAGTTTATATCTGTGGTTCAAGAAAAAAACTAGTTATTTAATGTTTTCCTGGACCTCCAATAGTAACTGAGATCCAAATTTTCATTGGTTTGGTTGGATATTATCAACATTTTGTGAAATATTTTTCATTACTATCTAATCCACTCACCATGTTGAGTTATAAAAGAGTTAAGTTCATGTGGAAAAAGGAATGTGAAGATAATTTCAATGTGCTAGAAAAGAGGGTTTTCCAGTGCGGCTTTTCTCACACAACCATGTACTGGAGAAAGTATTGTGATCTACAATGATGCATCAAAGAAGGGTCTGGGATGTATTCTCAAACAAATTGATATTGAGATAGCTTCTACATGGAAAGAATTTAAAAACCATGAGAAAAATCACCACACTCATGATTTGGAGTCATTTGCGTTAATATTTTCATTAAAGATATAGATGCATTATCTTAATGGTGAAAAGTGTGATATTTATACTGATCATAAAAGATAAATATATTTTCGGACAAAAGAAGTTGAATATGCGACAAAGAAGATGGTTGTATTATATTAAAGATTATAACTTACCAATACATTACAACCATAGAAAAGTGAACATGGTGGAAAATGAATTGAGTAGATATGAACATACTAGCCTATCTATAATGATGATCACAAAAGATGCAGTGTTTATGGATCTATGAAGGATAAATCATGGAATTTTATTGGATTAGGGGAAATATTATCTTTCTTAAATGAATGTTAAACTATCTTCACAAGTGATTATTAAGGATGTGTAGAAAAAAGATATGGAGATAAAAATAAAATGAGAAATGTTCCTAAATTATCCCTTGATTATGATAGAATAATGAGGATCAGAAACTATGTTTGTATTCCTCCCATACCAGAATTAAATAAGGTGTTTTTGGATGAGGATCACAGTTATTTATTCTTTATTCATTCTAGAAGCACAAAGATGTACAGGGACATGAAAGAGTATTTCTTGTTTGATGGAATGAAAATATATGTTGCTGAATATATCTCTTGATGAATGGTTTTTCAGGAAGATAAGGATGAGATACTTAAGTATGAAGGGATGTTACAACCATTACCCAGAGAAGAATTGAAATGGAAAAAACCAATATGGAATTTTTCATTGGACTTCCCAAAATATCTGAAGGCCATAATTTTATATGGTTTATAGTTGATCACCTTATGAGGTTGGAGAAATTAATTTAGATTAGAGATGACTTCTACCTTCATTAAAATTATATGATATATATAAAGGAAGTGGTAAGATTTATTGGAGTACTACATTCCTTTATATCTGATGAGAAGCTAAGGTTTACATCGATGTTGCAGTGAAGTATTCAACATGTTTTGGATACAGAGTTAGGTTTTAAAAGTACTTTTCATCACCAGATAGATGGTCAATCTGGCAGTATAATTAAAACTCTAGAAGAAATGTTGAGATCTTGGTTTATTGATTTCAAATGTGGTTGGGATAAACAACTAGAACTAGTGTAATTTTCATATAATAATAGCTTTCACTATGGAATTAAAATGTATCCTTATAAAGAAATTTATGGAAATAAGTGAAGAACTCCAACTTTCTAGGATGAATTTGGGGATAGAAAACTATCAGGACCAGATCTTGTAGATGAAATAGAAGAGAATGTCAGATCTATTCAACATCACACAAGAGCATCTAAGAGTCAGATAATAAGTTTTTTTTGAAATCCAATGAAAAGTACAAGATATTTAAGTGGGTGAAAAGGTGTTTCTAGGAATAAATCCTAGGAAGTGAGTAATGGTATTTGGAATGATGGGCAAGATGATCCCTAGGTCTATAAATTCTATTGAAATTCTACATCATGTTGGGATGGAAACTTATTGATTGTAACTTCCACTAAATTTCTCTAAAGTGTGTGATGTGTTCCATTTATCTCCCCTAAGAATATACATAACTGATCATTTAAATGTACTGAACACTTATTCCATACTGTTGTAGCAAGGTCTTTTTTCTGACGAACAACAGATAGAGGCTCTTTATCATAGTGAAAATGTTCTATGAAATAATACCACTCGCTTGGTTAATGTTTTATGGTGGAACCACCAATTTAAGGAAGATATGCGGGAAATTGAGGATGAGTTGTTGCAGAGGTATACTAATCATTTTTTATCCAAGTGAAGAAATTCAAGTTCAAAATTATGTTTAAGTTGGTTGGAATGTAACATATATATACTTTTATGAAATATTTTCATTAAACAATTTTAATTCTTCAATATCTTGCATTGAACACAATTTTCATTTTAAATGAACAAAGAGACATAGTTAGTATTAAATTACCATAATTACCTAGCTTTCAGGTCAGTAGAAATAAATATAACTAACTTATGAAAATGTATGGTGAATTCATTGGCTATTAATTATTTATGAAATATATTATAATATAATTTTGTAATTGTATATTTTTACTAATAAAATGAATAAATTAATATTAGTAAATTAAATTAATGAAATATATATGTTAAATATATAATAACATATTTTTTATAGTCATCCAATACATATTTTTTTCATTGGTTATGAATAAACCATATTTTTTAAATAAAAACCTACAGTTTTCAAATGTTAATTTTTATAATTTTAGTAGAGAAACCATTTTAAATTAAAGTTATGAAACATTAATAATTTTTTTATTACAAAATATAACTCTTCTTCAGAAGAAAAATATAAAAAAAAATTGATGAGTTTTTGCTATTTTTTGATAACTTTCAAGTTCTGATTAACAGTAAAAACAAACTAAATTTTAATTAAGAAGTACTTTTTATCAAACAAAATTCATTGTTAAAATAAATTTCTGAATGGTTTTAATGTAAAAATAGAATTTTTTTGTTATTTAATATAATTTAGGTCACTAGAATTTATTTTTGATTGAATTTAGATGTAAAAACATTTCAATCTTTTTCAATGTTTTCTCTTTTAAAATTCATTCTCTCTTTATGGATAAGTAATTAATTTTATAATAATTACTGCAAATTCTGAATTTCAAATTTTTAAAAATAGATTCCATATTTTTAATCATTGGTTCAAAAAATTAAATATCTTTCTTTTTATTTTTGGGCATTATGAATAGTAACTTTGGAAATTTTTATTAATTTGGTAGAAGGGTAAATTACGTAATTAAGGGTAGGAATGATATTATAAAATTACCGTAATAGTTGACATCATATCATTAGATAAGTATGTTATTTCCTTAATCATCCTTGTTTTAAAATGGTATCCATCGTAATCCACTTGCATGGGATTAAGAAATTTAATTTATTTTATTTATAAAAAGAAGTGAAATATGGCTCACTAAAATTTTAAGAACAAAATCATTTTTAATATAAGGTTATACAGAAGATAAATTCGTTTATAAGTATTATTCTAAAATCAATACGATTTATCTTTGTAATATTATTTTATTTTCCTATTTTATTCGATATATAATAATATTAAATATTTACTCAAAACTATTGTGATAGATATTTAATTAAGGTTAATATCACGTAAATGTTATTTAAAATACTAAAATTTTGGATAATTAATATGTCCAATGATTTTTCTAGATTACTATGACCACATATAGATGTAATTACCTAGTTTTATCAATGTTAACTTGTTATCTCAATATTTTTAAAATTCAATGAATTGAATCTTTTTAAAATTGAAACTATTGATTATTTATCAATATAGTGTTTAATTAAATTATTTATAAATCATAAAAAATATAAAAATAATAATAAATATTATATGGTTGAAAATTTTCTAAGGTATTTATTTTTGTTCTAATTTATATCATTTAATTATACATTTTACACTTTTAATATAGAAATATTTGTAACCCTAGTTAAAAAATAAATTTAATAACTAAGTGTCAATTAAAATGACAAGGATTAAATTTATAATTAAACTTTTATAATAATTAGTTTTTTATGATAATACAACCCCATCTCATCTAACCTTCCAAATTAAGACATGATTATGGTTTTTTATGTCGTTCAAATTTATTATAAATTAATATTTTTTGAATTTACAAAGGGAACCCATCCTCAACTATAAAAGGGAACTTCCCTATAATTTCTTCATAACTCATTGAGCCTTCAAGTTCATCCCTCCCCTAACAATAAACCTTAATAAATTCACTAGTCAGATTCTAAAGGTGCTAGACTTCTTAATTGACTAAATTTTGTTCCTTTAAGAGGAGATCTAGGGGATCTTGCCGAAGAAGAGGTAATCTATTTTACTTAATCTCTCAAGATCATTTAGTCTTATTCTATCTATTTATTGATTATAATATTATTTAAAAACTCTAGTATCACCAATATACTGACATGTTATTATGGTTATGGAGCATCCTTTTTCTACCTTCTATCCATCATATGAAAAATGAAATCACTAAGTGTGCCTACATACGACTTACCGTCTCCACACTGTGGTGTAATCTGTTTTCCACCACCATTTTAATTGGATGGATATACTATTGGGAATAATAATTATATATGATTATTATAATAACACATGTATTCTGTAAAAATATATATACCACACACTTCCATACCATTTAATAATTAATGTAATGATTTCATCGCTAGTGAAGAAGTATGACCTACCATCTCCATGATGAGATGAGATTTCTTCTATAGGATATACATTTATGAATTAATTTATACAATGAATAAATAGATATATACTATATTAATAAAATTATGTAAGTTATATAGCTATAACTTTTGAAGAATAATCAAAACTTATTCAACAAAACATGCATGAGAAAATAAAGTTTTTTATATCCAGATAAAGAGTAATAATGAAATGTTGTTAACAAACAGATCATAATATGGTTATATATGATATCATAAAAATGATTATGATTGCTTAATAAGTCAATGAAATTATTTAAATCATTATACATGAGGTTAATATACATAGAAATGATATCAGATCTTAGGTATGAGATAATTTTTCAATCTCATTATTATCTGAGAATTTTTATATGTAAGTATTTACTGGGGTATAATTATCATCAATGTCCACAATTCCTAAATATGTTTTCCAAAATATTTTATTCTATTATTCTAAAATTAGTTAATGTCAATTTTAACAATTATTTAATTGTTAATAAATGATATGAAATGAATCTTCTATTATTTTTGTTATGACGTACTTTTTGAATTTCTAAAAACAAGTGTGAGTATAATGTTTTATTTTAACTTATATGGCATGACCAATTTTGTATGTTTTCATAATTTATTATTTCAATGTATATTACTTTACAATATTTCATTTTTATTTTTAACTGAATTCCTTTCATTTAAAATTTCATGGAATTTTGAGAAACACAAGCATTTATGAAGAAGTAAGGATATTTCCCTCCATACTTTATTTTAATTTTTCTATCAAAATTATTTTCCATCTAAGATAGAATTATTTAATATGGTTATGTGAAAAGTATATTATCCATATTCCTAATATTTTTTTATTATATTTATTATGGAATTCTCTTTATGAAATCCATTTTTTGAAATGGATTATCTTATGATGCAATGATGTTTATAGAAGACATTTTATTCTTTGGGTTATGCTATAATGAATGATTTCTGTTTTGTTGGATATGTAAGAATGATTTAATTATGAGATGGGTAATACCTATATCTCATTACAATACATTGTGTAATGATTTATATATCATGAGAAATATAGTGATGGTATTTTAAATGATATCAGTTTAGAAATATAATTATATAACGAGAAGTGAGATCGGTTTGGTAATGGACTTTGTCCACTATGATGGTCTTGGAAATGAGCATTGACTAATATGAAATGATTTTCTATGCTAAGGTTTATGCCACAAATTCGATAACTTATATTATGAATTTTTCATAATATGATAATTGATTCTTTATGAACTTTTTTGATTTATCTAATGACATGATATCTTGATCTGTCATATGCAAGATTAGATTTTCAAATGCTATGTTCTTATGTCTTTTATTTTTTATATAGTTTATTTCTCCCTTATTTACACTTATTGAGAATCCGAGATCAGCCTTTCATGTATTTATTTTCCCCAAGTCATGTAGAAGGGTATTATGTAAGATATGCCAAAAAGGGGTCTAGTTAAGATGGAATAAGTGGGAGAAAATGTACATGTCTTATCAATCAAATGTTTATGTTTCCCTCTTTCAAAAGAAACTATAATTATATGGTATTTTTGTGGATTTATTATATTTTTCAATTAATATTATTCAATTTTGAATTAATATATTTAAATGTAAATTACGAGTCATTATAATTACCTTCCTTTTGTGGTATACGTGTTACATCCTATTTGACAAAGCATTTTGAAACCATTATATAATCCATTAATTTCTCATGGGTTTATTCCATATTAATGTTTGATATATGTTTTATATGTGGAATTAATATTGGGGTGAAACAATAATTACATACATAAATATTGACTCATTTGAGATTATTATTTAATATATATGACAATAATACATTCCCATTCATTGTAATGGTTTAGTGTCATTGGATACTAGATACATAGTGACCTTAATTTATGAATGATATTCAATATCACCCTAAATGTTCTTCCCACATGGTACCCTTAAAATAAATACCCTACTTAAAACATTTTTTTAATAACCTATTAAAAATGAAACATATGAATAGATGAGATTATATACTCAATATGGGTAAACATTGGAGGTATCAATAAATAATCATAAGTTAGAATATTATAAGTATATGGGTATAAGAAAAATATCATAGATTATGAATTTCATACCCAATAATTCAATTATAATTAATCATGAATTATGGAATAATGTTTTATCATAATTAAGACCAATGTTAAAAGATTTTAGAATCATCAGTAATCAATTATGAGTCACGATATCATATCAGAAGATTAAAAAAAGTTTGTGGAATATAGGTAAGTATAGAAAATAATCTCTTTACTAAAATATCACTATCGAGACTATCATAGTGGACCAAATCCCATAATGTATTGGGTTCACTCCATATTAAATCATTTCAATATCTAAGGAACACTAAAAATAATTCCATCATTGATAGAGTCCAATTGTGAAATTTTATTCACTCCCCATTCAATTATTTATTTAGTCAGAGGTCAGTAATAGGACTATCTTAATAGAAAGTGTCTCTTATTGATCTAGGTTCACTCCCCATTATAGTTCATATTATTACCTTATATCTCATTCATTACCTAATACATTGGATGGAAATATAACTATAGGCCTACACATCAAATAGTGGAAATAATATATAATTTCACCACAAGATCAAAAAAAAATACCATAGTATAACATGTGGAAAAGATATTTGATTTATAAATATTTCATCATAACTTAATTAACCCATAAAAAAGAAATGAGATTCATATAATGATACTTAAACCATTATAATCATATTCATACTAAGAGAGATTTTGGGTGATATCATAAGATCATGTCCCCAATGAATAATGACAATTATTAATGTATTTTAACATTGATGACAAATAAATTTAAATAGTATTGGAACATTTCATTGAAAATAGAGAAAATATCTTTTTCTTTAAATATTATTTAAAAATGAAAATTCATATAATATTAGGAATGTAAACATAGAATCTCATAATGGAATAATGAAATAATAAATTGGTAATGATAGTGTGAAAATCTATTCACGTTATACATAAAGATAACATTGTTTTCACACTTTTATAAAAAGTAAAAATTTAGTTGTACATAAATATTTCAAAATATTATTTTTTTAAATTTAATAATAATTAAAATTAAGAACAAATATCATTTCATAAAAATTTATGTAAAAAAAATACTTTTAGAAAATATTTGGAATAACATGGACATGTAGGAGAGTGATTTCCACAACAAAAAGTAAAAATACAGTTTAATTTCAGAAATAAATTAATCTATCTTTTAACATTCCAAAGAGAAGAAAATTGTAATAATAATTGGAAATTATAGAAATGAAAATATATTAATAAAGAATATGTAGTTTAACGGATATGTGTTATATAAGTTATCTCAATGTAAATTTATTATAGAAAATATTAAAAAAAATGTTAGTGTCGTAAAAACCCTTACCGCTTTGGTAACATTTAAATCATAACCCCTTGAATGAAATATATAAAAATGGAAATTAAAAAAAATGAATAAAACCATTATATAATATATCAAAGGTTAGTATATAGACAGTATGAACACATATTTGTTTATGACATGAAATACGTATCCGTGAAACTATATAAAGATGAAAAACTATTAAATCAAGTATTGTATTGCATTATACATATTGAAAGATGATTTATACTAATATATATATTATATATATATTATATAATTATATTAAGGAATAAGTTAATATATTTAATTACTTTAAAATTTCAAACTATCACTTTATTAATAATATTTCTTTAAAATGAACATTTATGTGAAAACTGGTTCGTTTTCCATGAATTTTTCGGTTCGATGGATCTTCTCATTACACCATGCCATGGTTTCATCATATTGATAATTTTAACAATTTAAAAATTGTCATGTTTAAATATTATATAAAAGTTTATAAGAATAAACATGTGGTTGTGATGAAAATTGACTTACATCACTTCATTGAGATTGTAGTCGATGTGTTGAGAAGAGTGAATTTTTTCACATTTAAATGGATTCCAAAAAATATAGTTAAATTATAATCAATCCTTAAAATATAATAATAATATCATAAATATCATATATATTTATTAAATATTTCCTTATTCTCTTACATGTAAATAGTAAATGAAAAATGAATCACTTCACTTCATGTAGATGGTAGTTCACACATATAAACAAGTGATGTCATCATTTTCCAACTGATTAGAAAGAAAATAAAAATGTGTACAACATTAGTAAAAAAATATAACTATAGTGAATATGTCAATTCCATCATGTTAATATTTTTATAAAATATTTTCAAGAAGTATAAGTTGAAGGAATCTTGAAAATGGTTGTAAGAATTTTTACCTCTTCTTCAATTATCTTCCTTTTAAAAGAACCTTAAGGATTATTTAATGGGTATGTTTGGAAGACAATAACATCAGGTTCATGAAAAAGTGTCATAGTTGATTATTTAGTTAGTTATTGGTATTGGTAATGGTCTAATGTGTTGTGAAAAAAAGTGATAATATGAGGTCATATTTTATATTTGAGGTGGATTGAAAACATTGTAAATATTAAAGAACATTAGGTTATAGCAGTGTCACTCTGATGGGAAAGTAACTCCAAATTTTCAAAAAATATTAAGATAATTAATATAAGGTTTAAATAAAAGTAACTAATCTAAATAAATCTAGGTATTTGAAATATTTTAAACCATATCTCTTAGTGTTACCCATCCTATAAATGCTTTATCCATTACCATAGTAACAAGTGCTTTACCATGGAAACATTAAATGGTGGATAAATATTATATTAACTTTATTAAATAACATAATTTATTATGATTAAAAATATTAAATTCATTTAAAAATATTCATTTCCTATAATATGTAGAAATTAATTCTAATATTTTCATACAAAACAATTAAAAACCATTTTTATAGAAATGGTATTTTTATACATTAAAATGGATTTTTTCACAATCCTTTCATAGTAAAAACCATTATAGTAATGTTAATATATTATATTGAATAAATGATCTTCAGGGAAGTTTAAAATAATTCATAAATAGTGGTTAATTTAATTTACTAATATAGAAACATATTGGACATTTAAGAGCAGTTTTCTGAAAAATAACAATTTATTCTTTGCAATGATTTATTCTTATTTCTAACAATATATAATCAATGTATAAAAAATAATAATAAATTTTTAAAATTAAATATGAATACATTTCATCAATATAGAAAATTAATATTGATCCATATTGTTACATCCCAAGACCCGCACTTCTGGATCCTGCGATGAAATCCAAAATATTAAATTTCCATCTACGAAGTCGAGAATTATGGATAAATTATTGTAATCAAATCCTTAAAACATGAAAAAGGAAAACCTGGATCACATATATTCTTGAGAAACATTTAGGTTGGTAGTTTTATATTATTAAAATAAACATTTACATAAATAAATCCAATCATTATGGACCCATACAAAAAAATTTATAAAGATGAACATAATATTCTATTATACCTAGATTTTATTATTTCAAAATTGGAAATCAACAAAATTCTGTATAAATATTTTAGGGACATAAACATTCAACAAAAATATTTAAAACATAGAAAAAAAAAGAAAAGTTGGAAGGGTGAGATCATATGCTCAGTAAGGGAAAATTTAATCATTAAAAAAGAATTTCATTACTGAAAAATAGAAGAGTATAGAGGTATGTTGAAATAATAAAAATTCCTGATTAGAACATATGAATATTCATACCCTTAAATACATGGATCATGAAACCTGAAAACATGGAAAATGAATTGTCCCTATAATCAATAATCAAGAGCAATGGAATATAAATATGGATAATTTGAATCAATATAAACACGTATATATCATAAGTTAAACATGTTCGTATCATGAAAGATCATCTCATTGAACCCTTACATAACATATAAAAATGGAATAACCAATATGGTTGAATTCCGTATTTGGATTACCAAATACATCATAGTGCTATCAAGGCACCCATCGAATAATTTTTGAGGGGATCACTCAATAATATCTAGTTGCACCGATCAATTGTAATGTTCAAGAACCAAATACATAGAAAAGTCATCAAAACACTTTAATAAAACCTATATTATTTTTACATCATGATTATCCCAAAAAAGGGAACATGTTCCACTAAAACCACTTTGAATCAAGATTAACACGTAAAAATAAAATGGGATCCAAAAAATCTATTTAAAACATTATTAGCCCAAGGAAAATAAATCTGTTTCAAAACAATATATTCTAAACATGATTTACCCATGGAAGAGAAATGGGTTTCAAACAATATCATTGAAAACATGATAAATCCAGGGAAAAGAAATGGGTTCCCAGAAAATATTTTTGAAACATGATTAGCCCATGGAAAAGAAACGACTTTCAAAATTATCTCTTTGAAAAATGAATGATCCATTGAACAAAATTTTATTAATAAATATCTATTAAGGACACAATCAACCAATATTAAAAAAAATTCAATAAAAAACTATTGAGGACATAATCAACCATTGGGAAATAAATAGGTTTTACTACAATCTCTTTAAGACATAATAATCCTAAGGAAAATAAAAAAGTTTCATAAATATCGCTTTGAAGAAAAAATAATATATCCAAATAATGAATTGAGGGTGGTATCAATACAAAATATCACTAGTGGGGGAAAAGTAGGAACAAGGTTTTTTGATTTTGGTGAATGGAAATGACCTTAAATGATCATTAAAAACATTCTTGAGGAAAATATTCCTTAAATATTTCAATATTTACCATACCACATCGAGACATTAGAATCACAATCCCCATGAATGGAATAAAATAAAATGAATCCTAGAATATCATTAGAATAAATATATTCTTATTTTAAATTGTAAAATGATAAGTATATACAACTCATAAATGAAAATAGGTGAATAACACAACAAACGTCATATGGATGGAAAATTGTGACAAAAATCTAATACCTCATTGGTAACCATCAAACCATAAACCCGATGAAAGAGAGATCATAGGAAGGATAATTAAAACACCACAAATTTAATAATGAGAATCCTGATATACATTCATGGTAAGTATATACACCATATAAAAATTAAGTATTGAATATGGAGTTGATCTCACATAAATAAAAGTGAGATAAGAAAACCCTTACAAAGTTAGTATAATTGCAGTGAGAATAAATCCAAGATATAAGTATTTGTGAAATATTTTAAATCCATAAAATAAAATAGGAAATAAAAAAAATAAAATCAGAGTTCATTTAACATATATTCATATTATAATATACCCAATGACATAGATGTTTAACCCAATGAATGGAAATTGAGTTATGGATTCCCTTACTAATTGGTAACTTTTTAATTATAATCGACATGAAATAATTAAATTAAAATGAAACTATAAATATCATTAATATAAATTTATACATGATATAAAATAATATTATGTGAAGAATGTACACCACAAAAAATAAATAAGTGGTGAAAATGGTGTATTCTTCAACAATGAATAAGTGAGATAATAATCAATTATGTTGAGTGTGATTTGTCATGATTATCATATATATTCTTGAATAATAATATTATCTTTATTATACACATTATTAATAAACATGAATATTTTTATTATTACTTTTATTTCACTTTTAAATAGGTTATATATAAATATATAATCCATAATATCTAAGTCGTATGTTTTGACCATATTCGGTTTATGTGTCAAAATGGACCTTTATAAGTCAACAATGGTCAAAGGGTTCGTTATTAAAACATATATAGAATAATAATCCCGAAATAATTACCATATTTATGCATAAATTATAATTTTAAAACTATCTATGAATTATGGTCTTGAAAAATGAACCATCGTTACAATAATAGAGATGGTAGGCCTTACGTACGCATGAATAACATTCCTATTTTTCAATAATAACTATAGAATGAATGTATGTAACATTTATCATTCCAAAATGATAATTATATAAGAAATAAAATATTATTTAAATATATATTCTACTAAAAATAATTATTTTGACGTAAAATGAATCACATTGCTTCTAGGAGGTAGTATTCTACACTTCCAAGAATGATGTTATCACATTTCTAGTGTGTGAAAAGGTTTTAATAAAAATTATATATTATATTTCTAGAAAGTTATTTATGAACACAATATCATATATATTACATTTATGTCACATTTTTTTTAATTAATCCCATCTTTAATTCATTCTATGTAATGTGTGAATGTATCATATTTCTTTGAGAAGGAGGTAGTCCACACATACAAAAATGATGTTTTAATATTTATAGAAAATGGGAAGAATTAAGGGATGTGTTATATTAAAGTTATATAATTATTATTAAAAATTTAATATCATATATATCATATAAAAATCGTGCTTATATAATAATTCCAAACCATGAGATGAGGTAAATGGAAAATGACTGACTTCGTTTCGTGAGGTTGTAGATTACCGTACACAAGAATAGTAATTTCGTTACCCATTTGGTGAAATTGTTTTTATGTTTAGTAATGAACTTTAACATTAAAATAAAAAATATATTTAATAAATTTATATTATTATAATTGTTGAATAAGAATAATTAAATTGGTGGATAATGAAATAAAATGCAACTGCACATTGACGAATGTTACCTCTTATTCAGGGAGATCCTTTTGGATTTCATGAGAGGGGTTCTTCAGATGGTTTAATTCCCAAATCGAGGACACTAGGTTGATTGGGGTGATTTTTAGTGTGTATTATTTTAGGTTATGGATGAGCCAAATGTCTTGATAGGGGTGATTAAATAGATAGGATGTTTTCCTTTTTATAGTGGAGGGGGGGTGACATTAATTTAAATATAATATGGTAAACACTATTGGGAGGTCTACCTTACATATTTTGACTCCAATAATGATAAAAAATAGATAAAATATGGGATGTAGTCTAAATATATATATATAATGAGCATTGGAAAACTTTATAGGTCATTTGGACTCTTATGATTAATGTATAACCACTAAGTAAACTCTTATTTACCTTAATCTCAATAATTTATTTTAATTACTTTCACTAATATTTCATGTTAAAATCATGTTGACCATGTTATATCTTATTAGTTATTAGTATTAAAAATATATAATCCATTTTTAAAAATACAATCAATAAAGGGCATAAAATATTTTATGATTAATGCTGCAGACGAGATGATAAAACATGTTTTTCTAAAGTGAAAATGTTTAAACAATTACTAATGTTTACATAAAAATTCACTATAAAAATAATTCCAGTTACTTAAATTGTATTAAATGATATAAGATTGATCTAACTATACCTTTAAACAATCTAAAAATATAATTTATCATAGAAATATTTTTTACAAAAAATATTTTTTCAATTAAATTTGTGGTCATTCACTATTCATCAAAAATAGGGACGTTCATTGAAAAAAATATCCCAAAGTAAACTTTTATATTATTATATCATAAAAATAATATCTTTCTTTATTTTGATTTATAAAATTCCAAAAATTTAATTTTAAAATAGGCGATCCATTAAAAGGAGTTCAAAATACCTTTTAAATATCTACATCATTTTATGCTTAAAATAGATTTACAATTATCTTAACCATATCTAAATTAATGAATGAATATCAAAATTTTTTATTAGAACTATAATATATATATTTCATTAATATCACTCAATAATAGTGATTATTTTAACTTATCAAGATAAAATTTTATTTCGGTCATTAAAATAGTTTTCAGAAAACTCATCCATTATATTCAATTGAACTTAATTATCATTTACAATTAATTTATAACCAATGAATTTATTTTATAAAAATATCTAAACAATTATTTCATAAATCAGTTAATCTTATTAATTCTTAGTATTCAAATGGACATGTGATAAAAATTTTGTTAAATAAATAATATTAATAGCATATTGTTGTTCAGTATGACTCATCCTTACATCTAAAAAAAGTCATAAAAGGGAATCTATGTTCCTTAAAAAGTGAGGTGAATGTGGTTTTTCCGGAGATAAAAGATTAACTATGTATTTTGTGTATCATAATATATTAAATAATATATTTCATAAAATTTTGGGATGTTATATTCAACCCCCAAAAAATGAATTTCTCCCTCAAAATTCATCATTTTTATCAAATGAATAAAATTTATAAAATTTATTTATTTAAACCCACATTGTACATTGGGTAAATAAAACCTCCTCTTAAAAAGGAAATGTGAGAAACATAAAGGTAACTAAATTTTGTTTGTAACTAGTATTCAACATAGAGAGACCAATAGTGTAAAATTATATGATTTCATCAGAATGAAAAAGTAATTACCAGAGACTAATAGAGATCAATAAATAATGTGGTCAAGAGGAAATCAATAATGTCAAAAGAAAAAAAACAAATATAAGTGGAAAATGTCATGTATATCATCAGAAACGATGGTAATTGGATACCATTTTATGTTAAGATCCTTTTCCGAAATTTTGTGTATTCATTTCCCATCAATATTAAGAGAATAAGGAAATGTACATAAATGAAAATTGAATTTCATCATTTACCATAATCTCACATTTTTCTACAAATAATGAGTATTAAAGAATAATTTTTTTCAAACCATAAGCACTCATGTCATATTTTAAACACCATATATTAATAAAAATAATTACAACCTAATCCTCATTTCATTAAACTATACCAAACCCAAAATCATAAGCATATCATACGATTATTTGGAAAATGAGTAAAAAAACCAAATGATACACTAATATTCAAAATTAAATATCAATAATGAATGTTAAATATAAATTATTCTACAAATAACTATGCTAAAATTTTATCATACATTTCTTTACTATATTTGAAACTGATATATTAGATGAATTTGATCATATATTACTCCAAAATAAATGAACTACTATTCTTCAAATAAAATACCTTATGTTTATAAAATAATATTTACCGATAAATTATTTTTATTCTAACCAAGTTATCTTGTAGGATAATGGTAGTGCCTAAACCACTGATCGTTCTTCGTTCATGGGTTAAATCCCCACTGCCTTTCTAAATGTGACGAAATCTATAATATTATAGTCCAATGATGATTTATATAACTCATAGGATAACCTAATGTGAAAAAAATCCAAATCTCCAATGTTACATAAACCAACCATTGATACCAACTATCACTACCTATTACCCACACTCTATGATCCTATGATGAAATCCATAAAATTACGATATTTTCTATTATGATGCTAATTTTGAATCTAATTTTTCAATAAAAAACTTAATACACCAAAATGAAATCATGGATCACATACATTTCAGAGGGGCTTTCAGGTTTAGCAATTTAGATAATTTGAAAAATCTCATTCATTATAAATTTGCATAATGTTGGACTCATAAAAAATGGTTCATAACGTTAAACATCATATCCCATTATTACCATATTTTCGAATTTCACATTCGGCCTTCTACATAACCATGGTGAAATTATTTATAGAAATAAATAATTCAACATTATTCTTTAAAACCTAGAAAGAAGGTACTAAAAGAATGGTGAGATCAAATTCAGAGTAAGGGAAAATATATGCATTAACAATGAATGTCCTCAGTGGACATAATAAGAGAAAATTTTTATGATGAAATATTTAAAATACATGAGTAGAACATATAGATATTCATACCCATAAATGTCTGGATCATGAAACATGAAAACATAGAAAAGGAAAGAGCTATTTGAATCAGAAATCATGATCTATTTGATATCAATCTAAATCATCAGAAACATTATAAACACATAGAATGAATAAAGAAAAGATATTTTTATCTTGTAACATCATCTCATTGAACCCTTATAGAACCCTGAAAATGGAATAACCAATATTCTCAACTTTCATCTTTGGAGTACCCAATTCATCAAAGCACTATCTAGGAACACCCATCATTTTAGTTATAATGGGATCACTTGGCACTATTTGGTGTCACCCATCATCTATAATGTCCAAGAATTTAATATATTCATAATTAATCAAAACTAATCAAAACAACCTTTATTATTTCCAAAATATGATTAAACTATACATAGAAAATAGGTTCCACTATAATATATTTGAAACACGATTAACCCATGAAAAAGAAATGTGTTCCAAAAAACATATTTAAAATATGATTAATCCATAGGAATTAAAAGGGTTCCAAAAAATCTCATTGAAACAAGAATAAACCATATAAAGGATATTTTCCACAAAAAAATATATTTGAAAAAATGATTATGACCAGGAAAAGAATTTTGGAAAAAAATAAACTTTCATAAACATGATGAAGGCATGGAAAGGAAATGGGTTATAAAAAAAATCTTTGAAACATGATTGACCCATGGAAATGAAATAGGTTCTAGAAGAATATAATTTAGAAATAATCAACCCATGGAAAAGAAATGTGTTTCATAACAATCTATTTAAGATATAATGAACCCATGTAAAAGAAAATATTTTAATAAAAATATATTTATGATATTATATACCAATGAAAAAGATACAGGTTTCATGACAATCTCTTCGAAACCAAAAAAATATATCCTTAGAAAAAATGGGGATGGTATCAATAAAAAATATATACAGTAGAGGATAAGTAAAAAAATGGTTTTTTACATCCATGAATGGAACATACATTAAAATATCATTAAAATAATTTCTGATGATACTAATTTTTATATATTCCAAAGTTTCACATACCACATTGAAGCAGTTTAATCACAATCCGTAAGAATGGAATAACATTAAATAAAAATTATAATATCAGGATAATAATGGTATTCATGATATAAAATTTCGAAGGAGTGTTATATACACGTCAAAAGGTGTATAACATGATAAAAATTACAAGGAATGATAATTTTACCAAATATAATATCGATTTGGTAAATTTTAATACACAAACCACATGAAATATAGATCAGATAAAAGATATGTAAACTCAAATAAATTTAAATACAAAAATCTTAAATTTAATTCATGGTATGTTAATACACCAAACACAAAATTATGTTGTGAATATTGAATATATCTCATATAAATAAAATTGAGATGAGAAAACCCTTATAAATATCATATCATTGGTGTGAGAATAATTCAATGATATAATTATGGGAGAAAAAAATTAAATCCATGAAAAAGTGGAAATAAATAATAATAAAATCAATGTTCATTTCACATATATTCTTGATATAACATAACCAATAACATATAATCGTAACTTGGTTTATTGAAATTGAGTTATGTATTGCCTTACTACATGATAACATTTGAATTGCAATCCCCATGGAAGAAATAACATCAAATGAATCTTCGAATTCCGTGAATATAAATTTATACATGATGTAAAAAATATAATAGGGGAATAACATACACCACACAAAAGAACTACGCGGTGATAATGGTGCATGCCACAAAGAAGAAAAAATGAATCTGGATTCCCTAACCATTTGTTCATATTTTCATGATTTTACTCTATTATCATGAATAATAATCATATGTTTATTATATAATTTCTTAGGAACATGATCATTTTCATCATCATCATTTATATATCGAATAATGAGAATAAGGTACAATCAAAATAGTCTGAACAACCAAAAACAAAGAGAATTACATGGGTCTGAATTAATAGAGTTGATGATAATCCCCTATATCTAAATTCTACCCCTTGGGAGACATAGAGATAATATCAGGAGAAAAAATGGTACTCTCCTTAGGATTTGACAAAGTAGCGAGTTAGTCATAGACCGTGTTACCATCACTACATGGGTGAAGAATGGTTGAGTTTGTATCCATGAGGATGATATATTTATGGATAATGATAGAAATGGACAATGGGATGGGGACCTTACCCAACAAAGAGTTATAGATTTTAATGAAGTCGATTTCCACTACAGTAAGGGATACGTTCCTCTATCTGGCTACTAGAAGACCACAGATCATCGCCAAGTATTTATCCTGTAACGAGTACCCCACACCAAAGTGGCTACCAAAAAAATCCACAACCAAACACTTCGTGTCATGAATCACCCCCCCATCATGATGCACGTAGTTCATGAACCGTCTTTATTTATCTTGGGACCCTTGTGATGCACGAACAATCAAACCCAATGCCAATGTAAGACATTTCTAGTAAAAACAGTGACTTGTTATGAGATACAAGTGACAAAAAAGTGGGGGAATCTGTCCAAACCTTTCATAGATGAATATGATCCATCAAAAAGCACCTAACCCTTTCCACCAGAGCTCTCTAAAAACAGAAAGCCACCTAAAAAATGTATTTATTCTATGCAATCTGAATGCACCAACAACCTTTTTAAAAACACCACGTCATGTGACTTAAACTCTGAACCTCAGATTACTACACAATGGATTCATATATTAAGGATGGGATCCTGCAATAGATTCATAGTTTAAGATCCTATAATGCCTCTAAATATAGACCACACTAATTTGGCCTAATCCCTTATAAATAACAGTTGATCCCTGGTTTCCTCCCTACACACCATAAAGCAAGATCAAAATGAATCTAACTGAATACCCATCCTATGGAAATTTTTATAGGTGGATATATTATGGTTCCTGAGCATCCAAATTTTGAATTTATATTTTTATGGGATTTCTTTACACTAGAGAGCTCCTCCCCATGCATCAGCTTCAGCCGTATTCATAATGACTTTGTGAAAATCCTTCATTGAAAACAGACCTAAATTCGAAGAATTTAATACATACATATCATGATCATCATTGATATAAATAAGATCAAAGTTGTCCCACTAAACAGTTTTCAGAAAATCCAAAATAATGGTTGGGTACATTCTAGCTCGGAGGAAGGAGATGTTGCTAATGGGATACCCTAGAAACCGAAGATTTGATCTAATCATGTTGTGAGGCCCAAATGAAATCTAACCTCCCCCCATGATCCATCTAGAGTATGGTTGTAGGGATTTGATCTTTCGAACAACCACATGTCATATCGAGGAGGAATGATCATCCTGGTGTGCCTCTTTCTGCATATTTATTGTATCCAAAAAACTACCCCACATAGTGTGTGAATCAATAATTTCCTAGAAATGTTTAGCACGAATGCCATGAAAAGTACCAGATATGCTCTACATATTGATGGATCCCTCAACAAGATGTATGTAAAGTCTCTCCCAAGAGTACGAGTGTCACTTCCCATCAGAGTGTGAAACCCAGATAAAAGAATCGCGGATTATGTTGATACTTACAAGCACATCCTTCAATTCTTTAACATTAAAAAGCACATGAACTGGGATTGAGGTAAGGAAACTATTCACCAACATCCTCTAAATGATAAGAACATTTTATTCAATTTGGTAAAATGTCTAGTGTTATGAGTGACAATGTGATTAAAATTTCAAACACACATCCTTCTAGAGGATACTGGTATACCTAGGTATTCCATGGGGAATGATCCATGCTTTTTATTCAAGCGGGTGCTCAGGGAGTTGCATTAGGAAACTGAGAATCCCTTATTAATATAGATGGTTCTATTATTTTGGTTTATGAATTGACCCCTCCAAAGAAATTCATCATCCTTAACATGATTTATTCCATGGATGGAACACATGTTTTCATTGATAATGATAAGTGTGTCATCACCAAACATAATGTGTGTTTTACAGCTTTGTCTCTTTCTACAACATTAAGGATAAAGGATTCCTTTACTGATTCTCATATTTATATGCCATATGAGGACATACTGTTAAATAATAAACATTTTTGTGTGTTTATTATTACATTTATTTTAGTTATAAACATGTTATATATAATTACCTAATAAAAAATGTATAGATTTAATGTTTTGACCATATTCGTTTTATGTTTCAAAAATGACTTTTGTAGGTTAACTATGGTCAATGGGGTCATTATTAAAACAAATATATAAGAATAAAAATGGAATAGTTATTTTATTTATACATCAAATATACTTTTAAAACATTTTACTAATGATGGTTATAAAAAATCAACCAATTTTACAATCATGGATATGGTAGGTCATACATACGCATGAGTTACATTCCAATTTGTAATGATCTTTATAGAAAGAAGGAAAATAACATTTATCGTTAAGAAAATTTTATTATATCATATATATAATATTATATTTTATATATATCTATAGATATAATTTTTGATATGTAAAAGGATTCACATCGCTTCGAGGAGATGATACTCCATAATCCCATGAATGATGTTATTACTTTTTAACTGTGTGAAAATGTGTTAATCAAAATGATATATTATATTTAAAAAAAAGTTAATTATGTCCTTAATATTTTATATATTTCATTTATATCATATATTTTTAATTAAACTAATCCTTAATACATTCCATGTAATCTGTGAGCGTATCACAACACTTTGAAGTGGCAGTAGTCCACACATCTAAAATGATGTTAATGTATTTATAAAAATTGAAATAAGGAAGGTATTTGTTCTTTAACAATTAAAAAAGTATTAATTAAACATAAATATTATATATATCATATAAAATAGTGTTTCCATCATAATTCCCAACCATGAGAGAAGGTAAAGTAAAAATTAACAACATCGTTTCACGAGCTGCTAGTCCGTCGTACACACAAATGATAATTTCATTACTGTTTTCATAAAATTGTTTCTAGGTGTTTGTAGAACCCTTAGCATAACAAAATATCTATGTAAATATGATCCTTATGTTATTATATAATCATTTAATAAGAATAATTAAATGTGTGGAGAACGAAATAAAACATAAATTCATGTTGAATAATGTTACATACTTTTCGGGTAAATCCTTTTGGTTTGTACCAAGAAGCTTCATTGGATGGATTACTGCCCAAATTGAGGACTCTAGGGTGAGGTGATGAATTAAAATATAGTATTTGGAAAGGATTTTTATTATCCAAATGGCATAATATTTTTTTAGAAATGAGGTAGGGTGAGCGACTTTTTATATTAGAGGGCGAGTGCCCTTCTTGTTAATATAAAAAGGTAGACACTGTTAAGTGTTCTCCATTGCATCATATGCCTCCAATAATGATCCCAATTCTAAAAACAAGGTTATATGATCAAATCACTTCCATAAAATTGCATTTGTACATGTTTCTAGGTCATTCCCTTATGATTACAGTTTAACCACTATGTGAACTCATTTTAACCTTAATCATTATAATTAATTTTAATTACCATCATTAATATTTTTGTTAAAAAACTATGTTGACGTTATTATAAATTAAAAATTAATTTTATTCTAAAAATGGAATCCATTTCAAAAAATTTCCATCACATAAATTCAAGAAATTTATTTAAAATGAATATCATAGACGGAACCATACTGTGTTTTTAATGTGAAAATGATAAAATTTTTGCAAAGTTATTATATCTAAAGTCATTATAAAAATGTATCCAATTCCCAAAATTGTTATATTTGTTACAATTTTAATATATTTATACTTTAATAAAAAATAAAAATATAATTATACACTATAATTTTTTTTACTCTAAAAATAAATTTTCTATTAAAATTTGGTATCATACACTATTTATCAAAATAATAAAGTTCCTATAAAATTAATAAAAATAACATTTTTATACTCTAATATAAAAAAATTATTAAAGTACGCAAAATTATATTTATAATAGGTAAGCTATTAAAAAGAGGTAAAACTACCTTTTAAAAATGTTCATCTTTTTATGATTAAAATTGGATTTATTATTACCTTATCACTTCAACATTATTAGAAGAATTTCAAAAAAAAATTGTATATATATATATATCATATAAATTATATTATTATCCTTCAATAATAATGGTTAATTTATTTATTAATATATAATGTCATTCTGGCCATACAAATGCTTTCTTAAAGACACATTCATTATATTCAATTGGACATTATTTTCATTTCTAATTAATTGGTAACTAATGGATTCATTTTATAAACATGTGAAGAATACAATTTCATAATTTAGTTAATCATATTCATTCCATCCATTCAAATGGATTAGTGATAATGATTGGGAATAAATAATATTAATAGTATATTGTTTTTTGGAATGACTAGACTTTTTATATAACATAATTCATCAAAGGGACTTGATGTTGCATGTAATGAAAGATACAAGAGGTGTTTTATATCATTCAAGATAAACTATGTATTCCATGTAACATAATATGTTAATGAATTAAAAATAATTTAATGTAATAGGGTTCATAATATCTGGTGATTTTAAAAAATACATAATATATAAAAAAATAAAATACATTGAAGAGTTGAACTTAACAAAAATGACATTTTTATTTTTAAAATGTATTATGTATTTCCATGAAAATAATCAATTCTTTTTTATTTTGGGATTAATTTTATTTGTATTTTTTATAATTTATTTAGTCTTTTTTATTCCCTGAAAAACACCATCTAGGTGATAATGGTCACTTTTATGAATTTTTCATCATCATTCATTTAGAATTGATGTTTCCCAAAAATAAATACATAAATCAAGAAAAAATTTATTATAATAGTAATATATCATAAAATATTTAAGTTTCAAACTCTAACCCCCTATAATAATATCATCCTCCAAATTTCATTACTCAAAATTAAAAAAAAAATTGTATAATTTTACCTTATCACATCCTAGGGTTGCCACATAACATCCTCAAATTTATTTTTTTCCTTATGTTTTTAACCATGTGAGTGTCTTGGTACCATAGAAATATATCTGTATAATAAGAAATCTACACTGGTTTTACCTCATAATAATGCTCATGCTCTATTATTCAAACATTTTACTTCCATTTCATTTGATGAATCATGTATATACTTCCTTAAAAGAGTTACATGGAACACATGATGAATATGGGAGAGTATTGGTAGATGATTCAAGTTATAATCTACCATCCCAATACAATCAAGAATATAAAATAGATCAAAATATCTAGGGATCATTTTTCTTTATTTCTATATATTATAACACTATTAAATGGAGAAATCCATAATAATTTCTTTTCATCATTTTTAAATTCTGACCCTTATCAATAATTGTCAGTATAACATTATAATTGACTACGAGAAACCCTAATGGGATGTTGAATGTATCTAACCTTATCTACCATATCATCATCAATGTAAATTCCGAATCAATTTTTTCTATCTAACTTCATCGTTTTACATTAGACTTATTCACTTCCTTTCATAGAGGCCTTCATATGAATCCAACTCAGTGCTCATGTGAAAACTATTAATATAAGAGGAATTTGTTGATCCAAAACACCATTGAAATCCATTGAAAAATCCATCAAGATACCTTATAGGTTTTGGATAGTCTATATAGACATGGAATTTTTATAAGAATGATATTAAATTCTAATGATACACATCTTATTAAATGCATGTTAATGACTACTATAAAACTTCAAGATAAATCATAGATTCATATTAGATTCAATAGAATGTGATACCATATAAGACCTTACCACTTCCTTAATTTATATCCTGATAATATGATCAGTATTGAATTATTATCTAATTATAATGAAATGTGTGGACTTGGTAAGGAAAAGCAATATAACCCAAATAACACTATTTTAATTATATTTTTTGGGGAATCCAATTATGAAATACATTATGATGTTTTCACATTTCCATTCTGGAATGGGTAATGTTTCTAACATATACATTGACTTATATCTCATAGAATTAACTTAATGTGATACTAAGAAATTAAATACATACTCCATAATATCCCCTTTCATATTGTCAGACCATAAATAATTTTTCTTATCTATACACATATTTGCACTTCTGGGATAATTATTGATTGATGAACTATGATCTTCATACTACAAATCCATCTTCAAATATAGAATTTATTGGTAACATAATCATTTCTGGAACCTTATCATTCCATAAAAATTATTTCTATACTCCAACACATTCCACACATTATTCTATAGTTCTACATTATTCTTTAGTGCATCATTAATCTACATATGAATGGATGGTTGACCATTCATCTGGGAAAGTAATGATATATACCCTTTCATCAATATTTTATGATCCATATTCTAAAAATAAAAATTTATTTTATCTATTTCAATCAATTTATTGGATAAACTAGAATGGACCTTTTAAATTAGATCATCAGCTACCATTTTCACCTTCCGAGGGTGGCTACATATTGAGAAGTCATAATAATTAATCAACTCTAACCATATCCTTCAAAACATATTCAAATATTTTTATGTAAATATATAATTAATGATTTTATGATCAATATATATATCACATATTTCACCATATAGATAGCGCTTCCATATAATTATGAAAAAATTTAGCACATCCACTCCAATCTTGATTCAGATAATTTTAATCACAGATTATTAATTGGTCTTAGTCCTAAGTTATCCTTATCTATTTCAAAATATAGAAATATACTGGTCTATTATTTAATTCAACACTATAGATCTCAAACCCTTAACCACTGTAGGGTTGTCCATATAGAGGATACTAATTAATATTATTTTATGCTCATTGAAATTTCTATCACATTCATTTGTATAAACAAAATTGTCTCCCATCCATATCTATATTGTTATTTGATTATATATCACTAATAAATATCTCACAAAAATGTCAGCAGTATCCATCCAACATATTAAAACTATATATATTTTCAATATAGTTGCTTGAGGCTATTTATCAGTAAATTTTACCTTTAGATATCCAACGATATACCATCGATTGAGATTATATGTCCAAATAATGAATCATTACAAAGATAGAATTCAAATTTTCTGAATTTGGTGTACAACTTCTCCTTCCTCAGGGTATGTAACACAATATTGAAATGATCTTCTTCTTATTCATTTTTTGTTAAAATATATAATAATATCATCTATAATGACAACAAAAAATTGACAAATGTAGTCTCTATAAACTTTATTAGTTAGATCCATAAACATAGTAAGGGAAATGTCATTTTTAAATTGTATCACTAAAAATTTATAATGATCATACCTTGTATGGAAGGCTACCATGGTTATATACATATTCATGACCCTTAGCTAATAATATCTATATTGATGATAAAACTAGGAAATGTATTTATCTCCTCATTATTAATCAAAAAATTCATCGATAATAGGTAGAGGATAATTATTCTAAAAAATTATCTTGTTATGTTTATAATAATCAATGAAAAATATATTAAACCATCATTAATATTAACAAAAATAATAGGTTCACCACATAGTGATAATTTATTTTGTATGAATCTATATTATAGATCATCCTAGAGGTACCTATTATATTAATTCAACTCAATTGGGTACATTCCAGTGAGATTAACTTAAATAGGTACTTCACTAGGTAAGAGTTCGGTTAAAAACAAAACTTGATGGTTCAGGGAAAGACTAAGTATTTTTTAGGAAATACCTCATCATATTCCTGAATAATAGGCATATCATAAATATGATATTTCTACCCAAACATTTAAGAAAAGTATTTATAATTAATGTGTAGTAAAATATATACAGTGTAAGTAGTTTTTATTAAAAGTTAAGATTCATTCACACATCGATAAATGATCATAGGCTGATTCAGAATATCCAATGGGACATCCAATCCATGACCAATGATATAGGATATATATATATATATTAAATAATATACTACCAATTCCCGAAATAATATAAAATTAAACTGGTGGGAGAGTTAAAAATTTACAAGAATCACATTCCCCAAAAAAAATTATTGGAGATGAGCTATATACATGAGATGTGATCATTATACAAGTAAAATATTCTACTAGAAATTCTTCATCTAATAATTTAAGATAAAAATTAAAACACATTGAGATATGTAAATATATTAAATAATTCATATAACTATGTTAAAATCATATACATAAATATTTGATTGTACGATTCACCACCCCCAACATCATCATTCTATCATAAATACATTACTACAACCAAAATTGTTATCATAAGAATTCGAAATTATTAATATGAGTAAGTAAACATATATTCATAAAAATAATTTTAAATACTCCCTAAATAATGAAAACTTATTATCAATATATGATACTTTAGGATCATTATATTTACATTTTAGTTATTCACAAGGTTTCATATATTCTATTATCACAATCTTCACAATGGTTCATTGAGAAAATATAAATTATCAAAATCATATCCCAGAGGGTCATTAAACCAGGTGTGTAGTTATGAATCTTGTTCATGTACTAGGTCACGATAAAGGTCAAACCCAACATGAATTTTTATGTTTCTTAGTCATAGGTTCATCATTTACAAATCTTGTATCATCCAATTTTTATATAGATATGGATTTCATTTCTTGAAAACTAAATAATGTATAAATTAAAAAACATTAAAAAATTATACTATACTTAGACTTATCACTTTGGTATTCCCCAAATTTTTCCTATCGTGATATCATAAAATAAATTTAACTGGGTCTAATACTAACGAATTCGTCATAATAATTATATACATAAATCATACATTATTTTATATGAATATTAAATGTATGTTATAATATACACGCCCCATAATTATATTATTTTATTGTATTTAGAGACAAGAAACATAATTATATTATTTCATGAATTATCTTCCATATCTCTCATAAAGATAACCTCACAATGTAAACTTTGTAAAAAAACATATTCCAAACCTTTCTTCCCAACATGGATAAAAATACAATAAATGGTGAGATCAAATGAAAAATATTTATAAATAGAGGGGATATCAATTCAAGATCATGAGTGAGCATAAAATAAGAATAATGGTATGATAACATAATAATAACATATGAAATTCATATCCAATATATCAGGGATCCTTAATTTTTATTCATGGAATAAGGTTTTGTTCTAACAAAATACATAATTCATAATAGTATAGAATCATCAATAATCAATCATGATTCAAGAGAGTGTATTGTAATAATAATGCATTTTTTTTGGAAGACACATAAAGAGGAAAGCTCATATTTTTAGTCAATGATCACTAAGAATACTATCATAGTAGGCATAGTTCTTTAATGGATTGATTTCACTCCCCATTGAATAATTTTCTTAGTCATGGATCAGTACGAAGACCATCAATGTGGAAGGAGCCCCATTATGGATTGGGTTCACTACCCATTCTATCATTTTTATAGTCAAGGATCACTACCAAAATTATCATAGTGGCCAAAGATCAATATATATCTAGGTTCACTCCCCATTTTTGTTCATATTATCCCATGAGATATCATTCATTACCCAATGGGTTAGAGGGATATAAAAATCTAGGACCATATTATAAATAATCTAAAATATTAATACGTGTTATATAAAGTCAAAAAAACCTTAATTATACAATAACCTAAGGGAAAGAAATGAGTTTCATAATGATTTAATTATAGCATAATTAACGTGTGGAAATGTAATAGGTTTCATAGAATCATCCTTAAAATATAATCATCATAGATACCCTAAAATACAATGTTGATGGTATCATAATATTCTGTCCCCAGAGATGAATAAAAATCATTAAAGGATATTTAAATTGATAAAAAAATACATTGAAAAGTAAAATTTAACATTTATTTAAAAATAATGAAGACATCCTTTTCATTTGAAATAAATAAAAGTAAAAATTTATAGAATACTATTCTTAAATAACGACGG
The DNA here is from genome assembly GCA_963277665.1 of Viscum album. Lineage (NCBI taxonomy): Eukaryota > Viridiplantae > Streptophyta > Magnoliopsida > Santalales > Viscaceae > Viscum > Viscum album. The sequence goes on along the minus strand of OY728141.1, from coordinate 928,973,971 downwards.
AAACATGTAAATGAATATTAAAATCAAATAATAGTCATGATGATGGGAAAATTAATTCATATTGTATATTATAAAAGAGAACCTTATTTTCCTACTTCTATAAAAAGTAAAATGTAAGTAATATATAAAACATTTGAAAATAATCATTTTCAAATTTTTTTTTGAAACTTAATGGTTATAAAAATAATTTTTCTCGAAAATTTATATATAGATGAAAAATGTCTATAATTGTTTTTGAATAACATCAATAAGGAGGATAATAGTTCTTGATATGAAATGAATATATAAAGTTTGTATTTCTTAAAAAAATTCTTGGTCATTTTAAGTACCAAAGAGATAAAAATTGAAATGTTACCTAAAAATTTAAAAAATAAATAGAGGATTGGAAAATTGATCCATTTTAATGTATAAGGATTATATAATTTCGGATAATAGATATTTTATTTAGACAATCCTATAATTAATTTAAATTTTAATATAAACCCATACCACTTTGGTATCTTTTAAATCATAAACCATTTCATGGAAATATCATAACATTGAACTTAAAAATAATTAATATTATCATACCATTGATATAATATATCATAATGTGATTGCATATATAATATAAAAAAATAGGTTCATGACTTGAATCTTGTCATAAAGAAACAATATTGAGACAAAGAACTATTCAACAACTTCACATATCAATTCATAAGAATTAAAAACAACTATATAATATATATCTATTTAGTATAACTATATTATATAACTATATTTATACATAAAATAGTATATATAACTGTTTTTATAATTTTTAAATACCATTTTATTTATAATTTCTCATCAAAATAAACATTCATGTGAAAACTGGTTTGTTTTCCATGCTTATTTCTATTAGATTTTTGTAGTCCATTCACCTTATAAATGGTGTAATCCAATACATAATCTTAATAATATGATAATTATCAATTTTATTCATTATATACTTTTTTAAAATTATCCATATAAGGTTTTGACTAAGATGACTTGCATCACTTGATGGAGATGGTAGTCCGTATATATGCACAATTGACATTTCAAATTATTGATGTCTGAATTGAAATAATAATAATTAATAATTAATAATTTTGGAATAATATTTATATAAAAAATAAAATTTATATTAATTAAGTCAATACTTATGACCTTCCATGAAAAGGAACATGAAAAAAAAATCAAATCGGTTTGTGGTGGTGGTGTTCCACCTGTATGCATGAGTGAAGATAAATTTTTACAAATGATATGAAGAAGATAGAAAATTGATATACAATTAAAATAAAAAAATTTCAGAATAGTAAATATAAAAATTAAATAATGTTTATATTTTTTTAGAACTTTTGGATTCAGTTTAAGAAGAAAGGAACTTAAAAATGGTTGGTAAGGACATATATGTCTACTTTGAGTATTTTACATTGAAAATCAACTTATGGGTTATTGGATGGGTCTTTAATAATTAAAATACCTAAATATCATGGATAAATATGTTTTGGAGTATTTGGTATATATTGGCCGATACTAATGTATTAATTGATGTGGAAAATATAGAATATGAGTTAACCATTTATAAGTGAGGTGGGTGGAAAACTTATAAATATTAAGAGAATTAGAGTATAATAATCTCACTATCATGGAAATGTGGATAAAAAAATAACAAATATTATAATATAATAAATTTAATTTCAAAATTAAATCTGAAATAAAATTTACTCCGGGTTTTAGTGGTATTTTAAACATAATATATTAGGTTTACTTATCTTCAAAATCATTGAACCCATAATGTGGTAACACGTATTTTACCATGAAAACTATTATTTTTCCTAATTATAATGTTTAATTGATTGACTAATATTATTTATTCTTATTAAAAATATGTAATCCATTATAAAATTATTAATTTATAATAGTTTTTGAATTTTAATCTAACATCATTACACAAAAAGCCAAAAAACCATTTTTAGAGAATGGTTATTTTTGAACATTAAATGATTTTATTCTCATTACATTATTAATAGAAATAATTATATGAATGTTAATATATTTTATTGGATAAATTTTCTACAATTTAAATTTAAATCAATGTTATACAGTGATTAATTTAATTCAATAAGATAAAAAACATTGTCTATATAAAAATACATTTTTATAAAATAAATCTTTTCACTTTCAAAAGATTTTATCAACACTTATATCCAATTCATAATTAATTTATATTTAACTATTAATTTTTTACAATAAATAAAAATGTATTTCATCAAAAAAATGTTTCATTGGGGATTAAAATATATTATACATAGAAAAATTCAAAATTCTAAAAAATCGTTCTTTTAACATAAATGATAATATTATTAACATTTTAAAATTATTATCTATTTAAAAATAACTAATAAATCCTTTTTTTTATTATGGAAAAAATATATTCATATTTTTTATAATATATTTTTTCTTATTTATTCCCACAGATCTAATGGCTAGGTGATAAAAATAACATTTAATAATATTGTATGATGATTTTTTTAGATATGGTGTTTCATGTTAAGAAATGTATTAATCACATAATATTTCATTATTAATAAAAATATCATAACACATTAAGTGGCTAAACATATTAATGATTTTTTTTATTTGGTGGGTGGCCCCAAAATTATATTCCCCCTATATATTTGGTTATTTTTATATCTCAAAAGGTACTCAATATAATGCATGTCTAATGAAAATAGAAAATTATTTTATATTATTCTATTTGTGATCCTTGACTTATGTAATCCATTAGTTTTGTTCCAGATTCTATTGTTTCACATCATTATTATCCTCTTATGATATCTTATTATGAAATTTTTCTATGTCATGATTTATTATCCAAAACTTTATTGAATCCATGTTATGAATATTGACTCCCTTGTTATATAACTCCATGTTTATCCTCATTTAAAATCATTCATGTCATTATGGATAATCCATTATTTATTTTAAACCTCCCATGACAGACCCATAAGATGATAAGAATATTTTGAGCTATTTGTTCATGTGTTAATGATTTAAATAATATATTATGAAGTTTTGTTATAACTGTTTTATTATGTTCATAATTTCGTAATGACACTAGAACAATAGATTTGACTATGCATTTCAAATAAATTAATAATAAAATATAGTAACATAGGGTGAAAAAAATAAATTTATACCATTTCATTAAAAACCTAATTATAAGAAAAAAATATTTAATTATAAAAAATAAGTCAAGAAAATCACGTCACTAACAAGAAACCATGAAAAATTGTATCCTAACATTTGTTAAACCAAGGAACCAATAATAATCCATTTATCATGTTATAATAAATTTTTTATATTTTTAGGATGACTCAATTTCATCATATTATTTGTATGGAGACCACCAATTTCCATATCAAATGAAAAAACCATTCTAATGATGATATGAATATAATGAAATACAAATAATAAAGGTGGATGGTAATTTAAATGCAATATACCTCAATTGAATATCCAATACCACCATCTAAGATCACACTATGAACCACTAATCCAATGAAAATTTATATCATCCATAAGTTTCATAAAATTAGTATATCAATTATTTAGAACAATAATTTGATATTAGAATAATTGGCACCATACTCACAATGAGGTTTACTAATGGAGAAACTACAAGCGATGAGAAGTGGTACACCAAAAATATGTAGTTGACCATAATAAAAAAGAAAATATGAATTCATAATTATTAAATATATGATATTTTTTCCCAACATTACAAAAAAATGTACATAAGTTCATTGGGAAACATAATTTAATACAGGAGATGAGAAATGACATGATTAACCACTTCACGAATATCATATATGCACTACATTTGGAATATCCATATTATTAAATAAATTAAACTACGAATCCATGGAATGAAAACTAAAATTACTAAAATAATACATCCCAAATAATGGAATAAGAAAAGAAAATATGATGGTGGGAAAGGAGACATACTGACCATGATCCACTAAGAAGAACAAATCAAGATCATAAACTGATCAAGTGGAAAACATTTGTAACCCTAGGGGGAAGAATAATGGAAAATTAAATTCAATATAACCTATATTAAACACATATTCCTATAAAATAGGGTGGGTATGTGGCCAGAAAATTGAGGTTCTACCTCTACAAGATAATAGGGTAGAAACCCACCAAGTACCCACTCTATTCTCTCTTAGTATATTATGATTCTATATGGTATGTAGAGACATATCTATGGGACCCCACTGATGGTCATACACTAGGTATATACTAGTAGTTGTAACACTCCTAGATATTTTGAATTATTTTTCAATTAAGTATAATTTATTTTATTTTTGGATGACACGCAAGGCTAAGTTTTAACACAACACACATACTATTAAAAATTATTCTTTAATATGATTTTTATCACATGCCTATTTGAAATTTATGTAATAATAGGATATAATTTCACAACTATAGTATAATATATTTTTTAAGAAAATTAGTTAGAAATGAAAACAATATATATATATATTAAAAAAATTATTTTTTTAAAAAAAATAATTTTCTATATAAAAAATATTTTTTCCTCAATAAATGTAAAAATTATTATTTTTAGATTTATATTAATGTAATTTATATATTATATATTTAATATAACTTGTAATATAACGACCAATAATTTACATACATTGTTAATACTTAAAAATTGAAGCATACTTATTACAACATATAAAAAAACCATGAAAGGACCGTATAGGTATAGTGTCATTGGAAACTGGGAAACATAAACAACTAGTTCATAAAGAATATACACTGTCTCCCATTTATATCTTCATCTCTAGATTCACTTTTGGCATATCCTACTTAATAACCTTCTTCCTGCCCTGGGGAAAGAAAACATACAAAAGGGTGAGATCAAATTCTCAGTAAGTGTAAACAAAAGAAATATCAATCACATCATATTCATAAGAACGTAACATTAAAGAAATATTAACCTACAAAAGAGATCGCAATTTCATAACATGGGTTAAATATTAGTAGTGAAATGTAATCCCAATAATCATAACTTAAAACATGAAACTTTGTTGCATACACACATAATCATAGGAAATCATTTCTTAGTAGTCAAGACTCATTGCCAAGACTATCTTAGCAGACAAAGTCCATTTCTGAACCGATTTCACTCCTTATTTCAGTAATGTTTCACTGAACCGATTTAACCTTCCATTCCATCCATGTCTATCTCATGAGATATAAATCTTTACCCAGTTAATTGGAGGGAGATATAGGTCTTACCAATATCATAATGAAACCATTCTTATTTGTGCCACAAAATCATAACTCATACATCATAGCATAACCCATGTAATAAAAATGGGATTCTTAAAGATCATTACATCATAAAACAATTCATATAAGATAAAGGAATTCATAAAAATAATACCATCACAACATAATCAAATCAATTTAATAATAGGTATACAAACAGAAACCTATATTATCTTAGATGGAAAATAATTTTGATAAAACACTTGAACTCCATTCTTGAGGAAAATATCCTTTCTACTTCAAAAAAATTTTTCTTTCTTAACATGTCGTAAAATTTTAAACTAAAAGAAGTTGATTAAAAATAAACATGAAAACTTTGAAAGGAAGTTTCTTTGAAATAATTTTTTAAAAATCCATTCATGTCGTATAAGTGAAAAAATCATTCTTCTCATAATTTTGTCGGAAAAGTCAAAAAGTACCTCGTTCGAAAAACAATAAAAGACTCCTTTCATATATTTTACTAAAAACTCACCTAAGGGTAAAATTGGATTTAAAAAATTGTAGGTGGATGGAAATAATCTTACATATTGAGGAAATATGGATGCGGATGATAAAATACATCCCAGTAAATACAAAAGTATAAACAATATCGGATAAAAATGAGATTGCGATATTTTCCCTTACCCTAGGTCTGATTTGCTTTGTAACTTTATGAACCATCTGTATAATGATTTAAAAAATTTCAGTGACTTATTATAGAATCATACTCATTGTTATGATATCATATATGGCCTTATTCTTAGCTTCTTATTAGTAATATTTCATTGCTACTTGTTATTCAGGTGTTTATTACTTTTTGTTCTTATGTGTGTTTTGTCGAATAAATTCTTATAGTTCTCTTTAGGTTATTGATAACCCATTTCCATAATGGTATTAGTGTAATATATATCATATTAATTCATTTCAATTCATTTATATAATCATTATGCGATGATGATCATGTAGAATGAGTCGCATCACATCGTGGAGACGGTATTCCGTACGTACGCACGAGCGATGATATCGTTACCATGATCGTGGAATTGTATTGGAGTGTATGCACACTATTTCAGAGTAAATATCACTTTAAAATAATAATATATAGTTATTATTTACACCATTATACCCATCCATGTAAGGTGGTGGTGGAAAATAGATTACACCACGACGTGGAGACGGTATTCCGTACGTACGCACACGCGGTGATTTCGTTTTCCGTAGGATGGATAGATGGTGAAATAGGGTTGTTTCATAATTATAATAAAATGCCAGTATATTAGTGATAATGATGTTATTACTTCATAATGAAACAACTAAAAAAGAATAATTGGATGAAGAAATAAAGTTGAATGAATTGGTAATGGACATCACCTCTTCTTTGAAGCGTCTCTTTGAGACCTCCTCTTAGGGAACTAAAATTGGTCTTTAAAGAAGACCTGGACCTCTAGGATGTTTCTAGGGAATTGGAGAAGATAATTTTTCAGGGGTTGGCCGAGATTTAAGGCTCAATTTGATGTGAGGAAGAGAGGGATGAGGTGCCCTTTTATAAGGGAGGAGTGGGGCACCTTTGGAAAAACTAAAAATATTATTTTATTAAAACATCATATTCGGTTTTTAATAGCTCCAAATTGATTTATTTCGAATCTAAGGTGGGTATGAGTCTAAATCCTCTCATACAATATAATTTATAAATGTTTAGGTATCAATTTTAACCTTATCGTTTAGATTTAACTTTAAGTTAGATAATTTAACTTTTACCGAGTCTTCTTGTTTTCTTACACTATAAGGTTAATAAACTTACTATAACAAGCCAAAATAACCCCAAGCTTTTTATTATTAATATATTTAACCTTATCTAAGTCATTTTTCCAAACCTTAAATTTTTAGGAATAAAATAACAATTAATAAAATAATAGTTTTTAAAAAATAATTTTATGTCAATTTTGACACTATTTGGTAATTGATTTTTGTGAAAATCATTACAAACAAATTAATTCGAAAAAAGTTAATTAAATCAATAATAAAATGTCATATTAACATATAAAAATAGTTTAATTCATTAATAGTCTCAAATTACATTTATTTGGGTATTTATAACATCAATTATGTTAATATTTCATTAATAAGATAATTATTGCATCATCATTGTGGCATAAATAAATTATTTATTTAATGTCTAAAAATTATAAATAAAATACAATTATGTAGGAAATATTTTTATCTTTCTAGTGAATATTTATAGTCGAATTTATATTATGTATAACCCTATATTAAAAATGATTTACTTATTAGACATTGATTTTAACTATTTTAACCCTTCTTTAAATAAATTAATATTAAATGCCATAATATAATCCATGGGGGCCTAAATGGTCATATTTTATTCCTAAAGTTTATTTTGGTCGAATTACACTTATCCAATAGAATTAGGAAATGTGTTAGGGTAATAATAATATTATTGTTACCCTAAATTACCCTATTTACTTTTAACCATGGTAAAAAAAGTAAAAAGTTACTATTCACCAAAAATTATTTTCATCTCATTGAACCACATTTTTTTCCTTGATATTAACCTTGTCTCTTTGAGTTTCGAAATTCCACTCACAGAAGCAGTAAAATTAGGTTTTATGTGAATTTGGAAATTCTCATAGGAGGTGGGTAAAAGACGGTGAAAAGTTCAATAAAATTTTTATATATCTAAAATTATTATAAAATGACTCCAATGAATTGCATTGAACTTATATAGGTATTATTCATTAATTTTGACCTAAAATTAATTTAAATAAAATAAATAATTATTTAAATAAAAAGTCGGTTTTAAATAGTAACCCAGGGTTTTCACCATTCATCAATAATTTAATGTTTTTAGAAAAATACCAAAATTTCACCGTAGGATAATTTCGATATTCCGACTCAAAAAATGAAGACTGTTTTGAAAAATAAAAATTAAAAAAATTTCAAAAACTGGGTATTACTATTCATAACGGCTAGTTTTAATAATATTTTAATAGCATATCGTTGTTTAGTGAAAATCGGTATTGCGTACGACACAAGCTATTGAGGAAGGTCGAGATTGCGTGTAAAGCAATCCAAGATAGTGTTGTGTGTAGTGAAAGATTACTTTGATGATTTATATAACATAAAAACAAAATATTTCTCATTAAAGTATCTGGTGTTACATATAACATTTATCTTATGTGTTTTCTATGTGTAATATAAGAATTAATCCAATTTCACGTTTCTAATTGTATTTAAAAAAATAGTTCGGTATCCTTTTGTGAACTTATTTTCAAATTTATTTTTCATACATTTATAAAATTTATTTTAGAAAATAAACATCATTCTTAAAATAATCATTTTAAAACTAAATTTGATTTAATATTTTAGAATATTCTAAAAAGATAGATTTTTCAATGAATATTGAAAACAATTATTTTTATAAGAAAACTACCTTTTCATTAAAAGTATTTACAAGATAAATTTTATTTTAATATTGTGTTAAAAGTAATATCAGTAAAATTATATATATATTAGTTACATTTATTCCATTTTAATCAATTTCATAATAATTTTTATAAAAACACTTTTTAACCATTAGATCATTTTCTCTTTGGTATACCACTGTTCATTTCATTTGAATGCTTAAATTTAAAATCAATTATCCACTTAAGTGAATTGATTTTGAAAAACTAGTCCCATATTTAAATTATAATAATTTATATTAACCAACATGTTTAACTTAATTTTTTACCATTATGAATAGAGAATGGAATAAACATATATTACTTCAGTTATGGTAAAAATGGATTCACTATGTGGTTAAACTAAAAATATAAGATTTAAAATGACCTTGAAACTTATAAAACAAAAATTAGATGAAACTATTTTGACCTAATATATTATATTATCTATAATTGAACAATTTTTAGCCATGTGAAATGTGAAAAAATGCAGGTACAAATTTTTCTTTTCAATAATTACAAGTGTTCCAATCACCTCACTTATTAAAGAACACCCCATATCCTCTCCACTTAACACTTACAAAACCATTTGGTTAAACCATATCCAAAAAAATTAAAATAATTAATTCACTCATATCCTTATATAATTATTATTTCAAAAAAAAAATTACAACATCAGAGTGCTTTTGGTGAAAACCAAAAGAGGTTATACAAAGAAGAGGTAATGTCCAAAACCAAGTATTTTATTTTATTTCTTCCTCCAAATCCTTCAATAATTTTTCAAATAAATGATATAATAAAATAATAATATTATATAAAATATTATTTTTTTATTTTTTAGTAATGAAGTAAAACAATCTCCTCCATCCTCAAATTGGAATAGAAACTATTGATCGTGTGAATGGAGGACTACCACCTAAGGAACTGAGGTTATTTGTTTTCGATCACCAACTCTCAAGAATGTATATAATTATTCATTTAATTTTTATATGATATATTTATCATATTATTATATAAAATTAATTATAATACCATATATAACTTCTTACCTCACAACCTTTTGGAAGCCAATAACATCGTCATTTTGTATATTAGACTATTGTCTCATGAACCGTTGTGATGTGTTTTTAATTTCTATTTTTATTGATTGTTAATAAGGATATATTAAATGAATATATATTAAATTTTTAACGTATTTATACTTTTTTAATTATTATATCACATGTACCTTCTGAATTTCTATTCTGTAGGGGATATGATAAATTCGTTTGTGTGTACGGAAGACTGTCGCATCGCAAAGCGATGTGATTCACATTCATTAACACTTTTCATTGAAGGTAATTAATGTAAATTTAATGATAATAAACAATTTATATGACATATAAGTGATTATATTATGTTAAAATATTATCTACCTATATTTAATTCCATCTATTTTAAAAAAGGAAGCAAATTTTATTCGTATGTATAGTCTACCATCTCCATATATAATGTACTCTATATTATTTCACTCAATTTTAATGATTAATCTATGTATAAATATATATAATTTTTATGATATTTATATCATGGTAAAAATTCTTTAGATGATGGATCCATGACCAATGTACTACGAAATAAAATAATAAATCAAAACAAAATTCAAAAAACAAAGCCGTTATGACCTAAAATATGAGTTTATTAAGGAATTTTTAATAAAAAAGTAACTAATGGTAATAAGTAAAACATATATGAAATAATAATTATAAATAATTATCTTTAATATATGTATAATATTCATATATTATTTAAATATGAGTTTTTAACATGTTTGATAGAATTTGATACTTAATGTAAGGGATATTTGTTTCATTTTTATTTTATGGGAGTGAAATGTCATATTAACCACATGTTTCTTTTATGATATGTATATTATTACCGTGAATTTATATTATTATTATTATCCAGAAAAATTATTAGAATTTACATATACATTTGAGGATATCAATTTCACGAGGTTTATGGGTTCAATGATTCTAATGAAGTATGTTATGTTTTTTATGCATTATATTATTTTGGATATACAATATATTATGAACCTACCTACAATTATGAGGTGTATATACAATCACATGGAAATATTATATCATTAATATCCATTCATTACTAATATTTATGATTTATTTTTATTATATTCTTTAATGGTTCTTATTATTAAATAGTCACCTAAGTGTTAATGGTTTGGTACTATGATCGTGTTATTCATAGTGATTGTTTATGATTGTGTTTTTGTTGATGAAATATTATGATCCATATCTGAAGATACATAATAATTTAATTCTCCTATCGTTATTTCTTTATAATAAATTTTTCCATTTATTTTGATATCCTTATATACTCATGAATGAATAATAATTGTTTTAAATAAAACCAATATTATTTATCCCTTTGGTAAAAACACCTTTTCTCCAAATAATTGTTTTTTAAAAATGATTTAAAATTTTTCTTAATGTTCATCTATGATTTTCTTAATTACATTTTTACCCTTGTTTTACTTTTTCAGAAAATATTGAAAGGATTCATAATGTTTATATTAAAACAAGGCATGATTGTATTTTACTAAGAATATGAATGAAATATTTGTATTAACGTGTACATAATCCCCTAATGTCATGGACACTCAATGTTTTAAAAAATTCTTCATACGTTTTAAAGGTTATTTTTAATGAAAAATATTTTGATAATATTTTTTATTTTAATTTTATTCCTATTTGGAAAGTATATTTTCATCGTGGAATGTTTTATATTATTTTTATGCCTTGCATTATAAGTTTAAAAGGTTATTTTCAAGGAAATTGATTTGAATAATATTCTATGTTTTAAAAAGTGTTTTTATAAGTGGAAAAGAAATTTTCCTTATAAAATGTTCAATGTGTTTTTTCAAAATCATTATATATCTATGATGATATCCTTTGATGATACTTATGATTTACTGTGGATAATATTTAATGATACAATCCTTATTATATCTCTAGAAGGTAAATTTTTATGTCGATGAGATTTTTATTAAACCTATTTTCTTTAAATGGATTTTGATGTAATGATATAGTGAATGATTTATTATATTGTGTCACATATAATTATAGTTTCCACTATGAGATTGGTGGGACTAATATATCCCTCCATTTAAATAGGTAATTATTTATATATCATAAGATTATAATTGGAAACACATATATGGCCTTGATCAACTATAAGAAATAGTTGAATCCTAATCCTATATTTGAAATAGGTGTGTCCTAATCCAAATTGGGAATCATGTGATGAGTTGTGATTCACTATGTTGATGGAATTGGTATTTAACCTCAACATATAATATTTATATCTATATATATATATTGTTTACACATGTTTATGACTTCATCTTATAGATCATGATTTATTTTTGATGATTTCTCAGTCTTATGTCCCATCGTTTTATGAAATGATAATTTTTTTGCCTTACATCATGTATATGATCTATGATATGTTGGATATGAACATCGTATGTTATTTCCATTGTCACATAATCTTGTTATTTTCTTATAATTCCATATGATCATAGATTGATATCTCTTATCTTTACCCATACTGATCATTTCATCTCCTGATTTCTTATGTTTCCTTCCCTAGGATATGATTAATGGTTTAGATATGGTATTCCTAAGAGGTGTACGATGATAGATTATATTTTTGGGATATGATTATGATATTTCCTTAAAAAATAATATTCTATTTTCTAGTCTCCAGAGTCACTATAATATTATCTCCCTTAGGCATGTGTTTATGAAATGTATTTAATATTCATCTATAATGTTTATATATTTATGTAAGAAAAGCATGGATCCTAATTACAGTAGTAGCCAAACCATTACATTTTTCTTTCACTAAGACCTGATATCTCGATCTATGTGTTTTTTCATGAAACCACCATCCTCAAAATATCACCTCAAATATTAAATTAACGTCCCAAACAAAACTTTTATTATTAAAATTTAATAATTTGATTCCATGAGTCTGTCAAAAAGAAATAGATCTAACTATCCACCAAATTCATTGATGTTAAATTTCATGGTTCTTTTTTGAATCTACTTCAATAATGTTTCTTATCCATGATAATCAATAATCATACTTCAACCATATCTTCCCACCTGAATTGGTTATCCATACATCGTCATCTTACCATGCTCCTTCCGCAAAGCCCAATTTTCTACTAGATCTATAACTACAACAATCATGTGAGCTATTCACTAGAGATATAGTACCATATAATTGATAATCCAACTATATTTTCCAATAACATGATCTCATCAATTGTATTTTTTACTCAAGGATGACCATAGACACTTTTGAAACCTATAACATAGCTTCTGAGTATCCTTCTGATTATCACCATAAAAATGGATATCTTACATACCCCTGGCTGTTGAATCCAATACACTTAGACACCAACAATTAATAGCCTTATCATGACTATTTCTATATGCTATAACTAAATATGGTCTATTATGTCTATTAGTTCACTTTATCTTGGAAATTTCATACCAAAAATTCACATCAAGTGGACCAAACTATGACACCATTAGAAACCATATCTGGCTACTCTAGAAACACCAAACACTCACATCATGAATTTTAATCATGTGGGAATTTCAAAATAATCACTTTACACAATCCAAACCATGAAATTTTTAAAAATCAAGTCACTCCGAATAAACCAATTAAATCCATAAAAATCATGGTTTCCTAGGTGTACATTTATTTTAAAAAAAAATAGCTAAGATCACTCTACTAACACAAAATATCATTTGATTTTACTCAAATTCACATTAAATATATATTTTCATCCAAAATAAATCCATATTTTTAATATTTCATTCTCAAAAGTACATTTATATAAAGATTAAAATCATTTAAAAACTGATTTTGAAATCATTTTTCAAATTTGTTTCAAAAATTATCTCAAAGCCTAGAAATCCTGAAAAATTTCTCTAACACCTAATGAAACTAGAAATTTTTTTATTTTAATAGTACTTTTTACATTAAAATTATATATCTTCCCAAAAACCATTGACCTATGGTGGTTGATCAATGAATCATTATGACACCCTCTAAACCATATTAATAAAATATCACCTTATTGTATTTGTTAGAAAACATCAAATAGATACTAGTTTGTTTCATTTAATAATGGATTCTAAAAAGGAAATATGTCATGCAACCCCATCTATTATTTCAAGTATTATGACATAATCATTAAACTATATTGATGTCAACAATATGAATAGGTTAAATCATATACCGATGTCTCATATCAAGCCTCATATATTCCATTTTTGAATTCTCAGTGTAATAACTACTTATAACTTGTGTTCTTTATCCCACCATTGATAATCCCATTATAACATGGGTTTTAAAATGAATTCATGATGTTCCAGAATGCTCAAAGTGAACCTCATAAATCCTAGAATATGATACCAACCTATATCTTACTCTATACCAACAAATCATAACCACCAATACCAATTGGTAATGCATCATCCTTGTTTTCTAAAATGAAACCTTTGTAAGGAGTTTTATATGACCTATGACACACCTCCTTGAACAATATAGGTTGTGAATTAGTGGATATGAACTGAATGATTCATGGGGAAACTATGACCACAATATAAAACCCAAAGGGGCATGCCTAACTCTATAAAATGTTTTTATTTACCCATCCATGTAGGGGGCTAACCAAAAACCTACAAAAAAACTAGGAGAATAGAGGGATCCCATAGTTTAAAATATAAATTAGTAATGGTATACATGATGAATCAAACATCAAAAAATAAAAAAAAATATAGGTAGAATTTTTTCTATAAATAATTTGTTGCATAAAAAATAAACACATCGACACAGAGGTAGAAATATATGAAATACAACTGAAAATTAAAATCCTAGTGGCCACCTATTTAAATCACATGGTTAAATTTGATTATATCCTCATCATCACCCGTATGACCATCAACATCCATGGATAAATATCTATTATGATACCTATAACTAATATGAAACATGATACTATACCCATGAACATAAAATTACATGCCATGTATAGTGGTTGTGGGTGAGTTGAATGGTCCAGTAAGATTCCCCCTCCCACCTTAACACATTGAGTATTTCATTGACCATGTGGGTGAGAAAGGAAATCATGAGAGATAGTGAAACTAAATTATTTATTTAACACAAAAACATAGAAATATAACACCCCATGATCATACAAAAAACCCAAATCCCATATGGCTATAATTACATGCATCATAATAACTTATACTGGTACTATTGTACTTAAAAAACCCCAACTTGCATGTGATTGATAACCAACATACCCTAATAATCCAATGAAGTGTGAAATGAAACCATTCTCACGTTAGAAAATAAAATTATCAAGGGGTATCACCAGGGATACAAAAATTAATCACCATAGTCCCAACAACCCCTTCAGTTAACTCACCTCTCACTAACAAACAAAACCCAAAATATTATGGGAAATAAAAATCACGTAACAATCACAACGATGGGAAAATAAAGAGATAATAAACAGGAACCAAATTTATATAAACAAATAGATATACTAATAAGTATTCAATGTGATCCCAAATAATTAAATAATAACTAAAAACAATCCCATGAATAAATAAATTGGAAAATCAAAGATGAAAGTTTAATCGATTGAAATAAAAAACAGAATTACCATCTTTTTTCCAATCTTATTCCACCAGTTCTCCTTGAATAATATTCCATAATACTAATACTGATCAAATGTATATGTACCATTTATTTTATTTCATGAAATAGAGATTAATAACTTTATGAAGATATATTTCTCAAAAAACACATTGATCGCATGGATCTTACATAAAAAATAACATCAACATTAATAGGAAAACAAATGTGTGAGATAGAAATATTCTAAACTTAGGTGGGTCCTTGGGAATATTTTGGTCATATCTCTCTCATAATACCATCCATCAAATAACAAGATTAATAGATTTTCATTTAAGATACATGTTAGTCAATTTACTATTTCTGGATGCAAATGGAAATGAGAAACATCTATAGTAAGTTTTATCCTGATTGAAAAAAAGGTGACCTCGGTATCTATGAAAAATATTCTCCAAGATTTTTACATCCAATCTTAAATCTCACCCTATATGTTACATCCCCTAGGTATAAACACTCAATTCAAATGTCTGACTTATAAGCTACATTGTCTCTTGGGAAACTTTCTCTCTCACATTATTTATGAAAAAGGCATAAACAATATAAAATTAAAATTAAAATAATGATCCAGCCCCCAAAATACATAATGAGGTATCACCCACATCTTATCACATCCATGGAACAATTATAGGGATTTCTAATCCATATGGTACACATGTTATTATATTAAATAACATTTTAATTCAAGAATAGTAGAACTAACTCTCACTTGAACAAAAGTGGAGAATCGTGATGTTCTTATCCAAAGAAATAAAGAGTACATGACACATGGTTTGAATGATATGTGATTTAAAAAGACAATATGGTGAACATACCATCCATTAGTCAGTAAATTATGATGCCCCATACCTAATTAAAGTTACTTGGAGGATCCTATATACCTAAAGAAAAGGTAAACCAAACAAATATTCCAATAATATTCCACTAAAAATTATCAAAACGATTAGTTACAAATATGGTACCCAGGATATCATGTATAATTATGAAATAGATATAACATGATAGAAAACTATAAAAACTAAACATAAACAAACATATTGTACTAAACAGATGGTATACCTCATCTAGTGAAATAAATTATTAACTCTCATTAAATCATCACAACATTACTTGAATGTAAAATTTGAAATCCTATTTTGATTTATTTATAAAACTCCTCCCAAAAAAACCTATAATTTCCTTTAAAATAAAAATTATTTTGGCTTTTCTCAAAAAAGTACCTTAGCTAAATCCAATAAAATCAATCCTTCAAAAATTATATATTTTAGTCTAATCGAAATGTAATTCCATTTCTATAAATCCCCATTTCAATTTGAATTCCCAATAAAAAAATTTGTTTGAAAAAAGATATTATGCTAAACATAATTATTCTGAAAACCCAAGTTAATAAACACTCAACACTAATAATAATACCAAAAAAGGTGATATTGACACTCATATAGTAAGGACACCACCAATGTAACATTAACTAATCTATACAACATTATTGATAATTAATATGACCTAATACAATTCCATTTTATGGATTGATATCACCAAAATATCATATCACATGAAATAAATAAGAATAAATAACCATAGGAAAAAATTAAAATCTAAATAATAATGAAACTAGGAAATTTAAATTCCTGTTATCTCAATCAGTGATCCAATACCATCACCCATGATTTAACTAACTTCAATCTATCTAAAGAACATCATTATAAACCATAAGACTCATCAAATTATAAAATAGACCATTTAAAACTAATATCCATTGATGGAAGAATAGGATTCATGAACATCTAGTAGATCCATGATACTAAAAACACAAGAAAAGTGGTCTGGTCCACTCCCAACATGTATGAAATTATTTTCCTATCAAAACACTAATTTACCAATTATAATTCTAAAATAACTTTAATCCAATATTAATGAAAAACCAAAAGTAAATTCATCATGTCACATACCATAAGAGAAATAGGATCTAATGATATGAATACCCCCATATTAAACATATTCTATACACTACACATAGAAGCCATATCATATGAAATATATTCAGTGATTCTTTGGTGGAATAAAAATTAAAATCCATAAAACATCCACTAAAATTAATGAAATAATAATAAAAATGATAATGTTTTAAAAAGAGAAAAACTCGGAATTATATTCATATAATAATGACTATAAATCATCAACTAACTAAGGGGATATGTGGTGTAACAGATGGTGGTATGAAAGGGGAGACGCTATCCAAAATTTCATCTCTTATGAACCTGTACATATACTCTATTTAGGGGGAATTAATATATGTACATTACTAAGAAAAATTATTATAACCCCACTGAGTATCCAATCAAAACTCAACGTGTACCTACTACTCTATTTTATACATTTTATAAAGAATAATCCACTCTATTTCCTCTCTAGCAGCACCACAACCCTTAATCAAAAACTATGTCCATATTTAAACCCATCTAGGTCACTAGTGGCAAGTAAATCCTCCCTCACTCCCTTTATCATTCACTAACACATGAGATCTCTCTCAGGGTGTTTTCTACTAAACTACCACATAAAAATTCATATAAGACCCATAAAAAACATATCCAAAACATCAATCCTCTTATCCAATATTTAAATTTCAAATTCCCTCATCCTCCAACATAGTTATTCTTCACCTTTCCACAGGTCACCATTACCACATTATGGATTCATTATATTTAGCACCAAGATATTATTATTTTTACCACTTTACATTGCTTTTATATAGTCATCCTGGTATGATAATGATTGGGAATGACTCTATAGGCCATGAAAAAGTTATTTTTTTCTATCACCTAGTGTTTATTATTCTAGAACTAAAGTGTGGGTTAAGGGGGAGGGTCTTAGTGTAATGTGAATTATAAATCATTGAGATGAGGATAAATGTGGTCATAGAAATAGGAAAAACCACAAATAGATTATTTTTAGGATTGTTTTGAGTGATTATTAAAAAATTCATATATTTTAAGAGGTACATTATAAATAATATTAGTTTTATAATAAATAGAGTCTAATCTAATTAAGTAGAGACCATTTATGAATGTGATAATATCATTTATGACATTTATAGTATTCCCATAGGATTAAGTTTCAGTAGTAACTTTTTCTTTTATAAACCTGTCCACAGAGTAATTATTTCATGATAAATTACTAGAAGTGATATGAGTGTTTATATTATGCTTATTAAAGATTAAATGGGTTATAACTACAGTTTTAGTGATGATAAAACCACAAAATATCACAATTCGGTACTCTTTTAGTGATGTTAGATAGGATCCTAGTATAAATAATGTTATGTAATTATACTAACTAGATATAGGTGTTGTTTTCTTGAGTCTGTATCTATTATTTTGGAACCATTTGTGTATTCTAATAGTTATGAGATTTTCCTTGGAATAGGTTTTTTATTGGTTTATAGTGTCACTAATTTAATGTGTAACATCATATAACATAGGTTGAAGTATACTAATTTACTAAGGTGGAGAGTTTTTTTGGTAATTTGTTATATTCAGTTACAATGAGTGATTTAATTCATTAATATCCATTATAGTATAGTTTTTTTGTGTTTTATTGTTTACATTTGAAGTATTTTGTGGTTTCCTTTATTGTATCATATTAAATTATAACACTTTTTTATATGAGTTATCTTTATGTGGAATATGCCTAATATTTGATTATATAATGGTTCTATAGGATTGGATATTTGTCCGATGTTATTTTATTCATCATATTTTGATGAAGTTATTTTGAGTTCCCTTGTGAGATATTATTATTGGGAAGACTCTAGTATATGAGTTTGATGATTTTTTCTATTTCTTTTATGATTTTTTATAACTTTTTCTAATCAGTGGAAGAACTAGAAATAACAAAATTTAGAAATATATATATAACTTAGGTAGACATTAAGGAAATATATGGTTGATAGAACAACTATTATTCTTTAATGTTTTAAATAGAATTTATTAGGTTGGTAACTTTGTATTCCATAATACCTAATTTGGTCCAGATTAATCATGGATCTATTAAAATAAATATGTTTGTTTTTATGTATGATATTTTTCAATTTTCAATTCATATTGAAATTAAAAATGAAATTTAATTTTTAATTTTTATTAATATTATTTTATTATCTTTTAAATTGTTTTATTTATTTTAAATAGAAATTATATTTCCTCTTAAATGTCATTTGGATGATTTTATTATTATTATTTTGGTCTGCTGTAATATTTTTGGGCTCATTTTTTTGTTTGTTCTATTATTCTTAGTATATATTTTTTTGTGATGGATTTATTACATTTTCATCTTTTTAGGTCTAACGTTGAATCCATTTAGCCAAATTTATTGTCTTATATATAATTAATTAGGCAACAATCATAGATTTGGGATCTTTCAAAATATATATAATGTCATATAACATGTGTCCAACACCACACCTGACATAAGAAAACAAGAAATTATTTATAATAAATTATTAATAAATCAATGATAAATACTAATATGATAAACCACTAACATTTTTTACCTTTATAAGTTACATAATTTTTATAATTTATTATTGAAAATTATTGTCATTAATTTTTTTAAAAATTATATATTATCTTTTCAAAATATTTGTTTTAAAATTTTATAATTTAAATATAAAAAATATATTTTAATTTTTAATTTGTCAAACAAATATTAAATTAGGATTCATTTATTATATTTTTCGAAAATACACAATTTTTATGTGAATAGTGAAAAATATTGTTTTTTTCAACATAGTGATTTTTATCGCATAATTTTTATATGTTCAAGGAATAAAATATTATTAAATATTTTAGTTTACAAAAAATATATTTTATGATATAATTATGAAATAAAAATTTTATTTTTTACTGATAAATGAGATTTTTAATATTTTATTAATTAAGATTCCTTTTAAAATAATTTGAAAATATTTTTGGTTTTCTTCAGTCAATTAGACCTTGTGATGGAAAAATTAGATTTATACATGATCATAAAGCCTATTTTTTTATTTTATTAAAAAAAATTCTATGATTAAAATTAGTAATTTTCAAAAATTAGCCTTATTCATGAGATTAATGTTTCAAAACACTCAATTTTTTTAAAAAAAATTAATGTGTTATGTGTGTTTAATTTTAACAAAATCACATATTTTTTAAATCGACTGGGTAAAATGGTGCCCAAATTTTAAATCATAATTTTTATATTTATTACTAAAATTTTAGAAATATTTTTTTAATTAAATAACTCACATGATTAGTATTTAATTTAGCGTAATAAGTTTTTAAATGACTATTCCTAGGTTGCTTGATTTTACCTAATTGAGTGTGACATTTAAAATTTATAGAATTAACTTTGTTGGTTATAATGTTTTAACAACATATCTTAATAAATATTATTCACCTAGATCACCTATCATTCCAAAAATTATCTTCTTACCCCATAGTAAACATTCTTTTCCAGTGAAAATCCCATTTTCATCACATAATAAAAGTGACCACATATACCCCTTCCATACTTCACCTACCACTAAATTTACATGGTAAAACTATTCTAATTTATTTATCCTAGAACCCTATTCAATGATACTTTTCCTTTAGAAACCCTTAATTAGCCTAAGTTGTTCATTTAAAAGGATAATTCTAAGGGAAATCATATGTCTTGATATTAGTATTACACTCCTAATAGTAATTTTTTTATTTTTACTCTTCCTAATATTATGTAAATTCATTAATATAATTAAATAAATTTCATATATATACTGAATTTTTATTATTTTAATTTCACAATGATTATTTATCGATTCCATAGCATCCTCTATGAAAAAACACATTGATCATATGCATATATGGACTACCACATTCATGACATGATGTAGTTTATTTTTCATCACCTCTTATTAGGGTTGGTACCAAGGATCGGTTTGATAAATAATAATTATATCTTATATAAATTATAAAATTATTAATTGTGTGACATTTACATTTACCTTCATTCCTTCCAATTAAGGAATGAGATTTTTAATCATGTGTATGTGAGGACTATCGGCTACATGAATGATGTGTATTATTTCACATTACCAAATAAAATGGATTGACCCAAAATAATAATTATTTACCTAGTATGAATTTTATGGCATGATTATTGTTATTAAATTATTATTTTTCAGATATCATCACTCTTTCCATTCACGGAGGTGTGTTTTTGTTAATCAGGCATACATATGGACTACAACCTCCATGAATAATGACTTTAATTTGTCACCTACACTAATAATTAAAGATTCATTGAAGGTATTTTACAGAGATATAAGATATCTATTACACATATAAGATTTATTAAATGTAATATTAACATTATGTAATATCACTCAGTTACTTATCCAATCATTAGAACATTCTTTTGTTTTGTCGGTTTAACGCCTACCAGAGCGATGTTGTAAGGTTTTTATAGTGTATAATTAAGAATGTTATATAATATTAATAAAATTTATCAATAAGGTAAAAAATATGTTATAAATATTATGTAATTATAATATTAATATCTACTCATTTAAAAAAATATCATTTCCATTCATTAAAAACTACATAAACAAGTTTTTCTTCATCGTCATCTTCATGAGACGTAATTAAGACTCTCATGGGATAAAAGTGGAAAATTATATCTAATTATGTGATATAGATTATAGAACCATATTTAATCATGGAATAATGAAATTTGTATCTAAGATCATGGATCAAAATTAACAATACAAAGCATAAATATGACAATTAATATTATTAACACCAGATGTTATCAATATGTTCTAATAAACAACTATATTAAAAGTAAATAATTATAAATAAAATATATAATTTGATTAGAGAGATGAATGATATTATGAAATAGATTTTTAATATAGTTATGGATGTTTTATAAGATGTTTGGGAGTGAAAATTTATCTAACCAAACCATACATACATAAATATTAAATTTTTATATTAATAATCAATACAAAAATTTTTGTACCATAGATGAATTGTAAAGAATTAGTTTCTTTAGAGACTAGATAAATGATATTTTTTTTACATGAATGATCTTAAAAATATCCAAAAAATATCATCCCACATAGTAACCAACTCATACATACCCTACTTATGAAAACAATATTCATAACCTTAGAAAGAAAACATAAGAAAGGGTGAGCTGAGATGCTCCGTAAGGGTGCAAAAGGGAGATATAGATGGTCCACAAACTATAACCTGAGAATAAGGGTTTGAGAAAATGTTATTAAAATTTAAAAACCATACCCACTATATCATAGATCATAATCATGAACTATATTAAAATTCATGGACGTTTATAATACAATAACC
The DNA here is from genome assembly GCA_963277665.1 of Viscum album. Lineage (NCBI taxonomy): Eukaryota > Viridiplantae > Streptophyta > Magnoliopsida > Santalales > Viscaceae > Viscum > Viscum album. The sequence continues at coordinate 928,951,008 of OY728141.1, read as the reverse complement.
ATAAAGGAATCAAAGAACATTTTCTGTGAGATAATAACATGCGCATAATACATATGTTTTTGGTATACACATAAGTATAAAAAATCATTTCCAAAGGCAAATATAACATCCAAGAAAATCATAGTGTATTTATTTCAATAACCATTACATTATATCCTTATTCATAATTTACTCCCAAGACTAGCATTGTTGATAGTAGCCGGGTTTACTCTCCATTATTGTATTTATTATATGAATAAATATCTATATTTACCCATTTAATGGGATGGATATATAATAATATTCTCACATTTAACATATTTAATATCATACATATGTGTTCTATAATAGCCTATAACATTTATTATAGTAAAACACGTAAAATAAATTTATTTCATACACATTTAAACATTTCATCATAGAATTATCTGTGGAAAATGTATTGGTTTCATATATGTTTCATCATAAATTAGGTGAACAATTTGGGTGAAATGGGTTTAATAATATCGCCCTTAAATCATAATCATAATGCATTAAAATAGTTAATAATATGTTAAATCGGAACATATAGCTATTAAATAATAAATAACATCAAAATATTTTAACACTGATGAAAACCCATTAAAATATCATAGGAACATTTCTTAGGGAAAATACGATTTTCACATTAGGAAAAGTACTCAAAATATAAAAACATTCCAAATATTAAGGGAAATATTATAATCCAAAATAGACTTGTAAACGTGTAAATTGATCCTCAAGTTATTTGATAGTAATGTGTGTGGGAAATTCCATTCTTGTCATTTATATTAAAACAAGGATTCCTTTCACATTTTCAGTAAAAAGTGAAAAGTACCTATTTTTAAAAGTTAACAAAAGATACATAATAATATTTTTTTAAAAAATATCAAATCATGTGTAAAAATGTATTTAAACATCAATATAAGGATAGTAATAATATTTATGAAAATATATTTTCGAAGACATGGATATGAAATAAGAGATATTTTCAACTGTAAAGAGAAAAATGTCAATTTTACTTAAAAAAATTATTTCTTCTTCAGGTGTATTTAAAATTGAAAAAATAAAATGAGAAAATATATCCTCAAACAATTACCATATGACAAGAATATTGATAATAATTCTGAGTGGTTGATCATAAAATTTCATCATTTAAAACATAATCATAAAAAATCATGTTGAATAATTAGATTGAAATATAAAACCCTTAATGACTTGGTAATCTAAATATAAAATCCACATGAAGGATAGAACCATATATTGATTCTTAGGTACCCATAATTTTAATGAAATGATAATAAAATATATTCTTATGAATTATATACACTATAATGAAAAAATTGGTGAGTATGGCATATGACTCACAGAATTAAAAGTGGGACAAGAAACACCTACCTCCAGTTCAACTTTCATCAAAAGTAATATATCATAATGTATTATAAATTAGAATTTATTATAATTAAACACCAGACTAATTTTAAAAAATATAATATCATATATGATCATCTTTGAAAATTTTAACTTCCATTTATTAATAATTATTTATTGTAATCATCATTTCTAATGGTTACCTTTTTCATTTTTCATGAGAATTATTTTGGGTTATTCTTGTTTGAGTACTTTGATCATGGTTCTATAATTTTTCAAAGGATAAACCTAATATAAATATTATATATATTAATTATATATTAATCCATATAGAATCTTCCAATATATATATATTTATATAGAAAAATGATTGATAATATTTCTGGAAATGGTAGGCCTTACGTATGAATGAATTCTATTTTTATTTTTCAATGGAAGGAAAAAATACTTAATTTAATAATTAATCCTTTAAAAAAATTAATAATATTATAAAAAAATATATCTATTAAATTCATTATTATGTACTTATATTTAAAGTGGTAATTAAAACGAAATTATACTGCTACATGGAGACTGTTATCCATACATATGCACCAACAATGTTTTCACTTTTCTTGGGATGGAATGAATATGAATAATGGTTGTTCTATAATCATAATAAATATTAATTATATTAAATATAATGAAATAAATAATTTATAATGAATATAATATATTTATAGGAGGTATAATAGTAAATAAATTTAAAATTATTAATTGAGAGATACACCCCTTTGTTAGGAAACCACTTTTGGATTATAGTTTAAGACTTAAATGAATGTTCATTTTAAATTAATAGAATCTATATGATGTGTTTAAGGGTTCTAGTATTACATTAAATTTATTATTGTCCAAGATATAAGGATCAAATATTTAGAATAATTAAAGATTCGATGTTCCATTTTTATAGTGAGTGATGGGACAGTCATGGAATTATATAATGTACTAAAAAATATTTATTATTTTGTATGAAAAATTCATATAAATTGATATAATTAATATATAATATTATTAAGGGTATAAAAAATCTCATAAAATAAAATTCGTAATTTGTTTTATGTTTTCACCCTTATCGTGTATTTCTAACTCCTCGTTAACCCTTCTGAGAATTTTCATGACATCAATGTTATTTAATCATTAGAGGTCAAAAAATAAAATTAAAGGATAATTGACCAATAAATGTACCGTGGATGATAATTTAAACCATAAATAATTCAATCACATGAATATATGATTTTTATGAATTTAAAATCATTTAATAAAATATTCTTATTCATCAAATATCGTTAATTTCCTTTTTGGAAATATATGAATTTTTCTAATATAATTTGTCTCTAACTATGTTAAATCCTTATAAATGAAATGGATGTGATTATATGGAATATTTAGACATAATAATATCATATAATTATATTTTCATGGGTTTAGATATCTTTTTAAACATTTCTTATTCATTAAACCCTTCAATTAACTAAATTTTACTTTACCCGTGGTAGTAGAATTTTTAATAGTAAAGGTTTATAATATTATATATAAGGTGAAAATTGGCTCACAGAAGAACAAGGGATGAAATTTTAACCATTTCTCAAAATAATTTCAAACATTAATGGTTTTTATGAGTATTAAATAATTTTTTAAAATATATATAATATAAAATAATATTAATACCATTTTAAAAACAATTAAATTAATTTGATATTGAAAAAACATTATACAAATAAAAATAATTTAATTCTTTAAAATATATCTAATCTTTTATATTTATCTTCAAAATTCATGGGAAACTTTAACTCACTGAAAAAATTATACTTTTATGGTTTTAAAAATCATTTAGTAGATTGTTCTACTAATTGCAGAAGAATAGTGTCAGTATTACATAAATATTTATGTTAATCAATCCATCACTACATATTAAGAATTAATTACAAACATATAAATATTCAATAATATTTCAAATAACCATTTAAAAGAAAAATATGTCTTATTTATACTTTTTAAAAAATATTATAGTTATTAACGATAAAAAAGTGAAATATTTCACATCATATTCTATATAAATATTATAAAAGGTAAAAATAAAATTTATATGGAATAATTTAATATTTTTTAAATTTTTATTATATTTTATGAAATATATCTATAAGAGGAAACATTTTGAAGTGTCTGGATGATTTTGAAGCATTATTACAATAGTTTTAACAGTAATTTAATTTTCCTTTTCAAAAAAGAAAAATTTCAATGGTTACTATTATTAATGGAAAAAATTAAAACAGATATGTTTAGAGAATTAAGACCTCCTTAATCCAAATATTGAATCCTTATTTCAAGATTAAATTTCATGATGTGGTAGAAATTATTTTTATATAAATTGAAAAACATAATGGAAAATGTTTTTCAGGAAAATTCACTTTATGTAAAGAAATATTATTATATCAAATTCAAAAATAAAAATCATTAAAATTTACATAATTATATCATTTCTAATTTAATATAAATATTTATACTTTTATTCCATTATAAATAAAATCGTACTTTGTAAATTGTTGAAACAAAAATATCGGATTCAATAATAGTTAGTATTTTCAATATTTACTAAAAAATCAATTATTTCAGAAAAATGAAAAAAATTTAACTTAAAATAATTATAATGTGATTCATTCAAAAATGATATTAATTATATAAAATAATATTTTTAAAATTTTCAAAAATTATTTATAAAGTTCTATTATAAAATGATGTAAAACCAATTTTGGAGGAAAATATATTTTGAATAATAATTTTACATTACTAAAAAATGAGTGAATATTTTTAATTAATTTATCAATAAATTATAATTTATTATGATGTATATATATATGAAAATTCTGTTACTTCTACTCATGCCTTTTAATTGAGTGATTATGTTATAATTGTCACAAAATTTTATAATTTTGTTGTTTGTTAATTCTCGATGATTTGTATTGTATAAGATATTGAACATAGTGTTCTTTTATAATATCAAGGTGATACATTCTCCTGATGTAATAAATAATATCTTGATAATTTCAAACTTTTTCACTTCAATAATGTGTTTTATATTTTAAAATTCCTTTATTGAAAACACACTTTATAAAAATGGAAATATAATTTCCACTTAAAAATATGGAAATAAAAATATGAAGTTAATTTAGATTACAAAATAAATAGGTTTGAAAATTGGAAAACATTAGTATGATGTGAAGACATGGGCATGAATGAAATATTCAATTTTCAATTAATTAGGGAGAGTGATAAAGAACATTAATCATAAGAATGTGAATGATCATGAGAATGTTAATGACACAAAACCATAAATTAATGAGGTGTTTTAAATATCATTGCTTCTTCATAAATGAATGTAATTTGATATTTTTTAAAGATATTTTTCATTTATTTAAGTAATAAATTTACCATATAGACTAATATACTTAGGAAATATACTTTCTTTAAAAGTATAATTTCTACCTATAATCAATTTAATCCACAATCTCATCCTTCTCTCAAGATGATGAGTAATCAAGTTGATTTTTTCATTCCAGAATAAATAAAATAAACCCATAAAGGAAAAATTAATCAATATAAGGATAGAAAATTCATCTTATCTTAAAATATTGAATGAAATGGAAATTATAACCAAAAGTTATAATAATATCCAAAATGTACAAAACATTATATGAATAAATAACACATTTTACTTAAAAACATCCATAATAACACAAAACGTATAACATTTATTTTTCTATAAATAAATAACCCATCATTCAAAACAATAAAAATAAACTCAACAATAATTTATGTTCTATTCTCAAATGTTATCTCATACCTTGCAACTTTCATCCCCAATTTATTTCATTATTCCCAAATAATAATTCATATTAAACCACATATTTAAACTAAGTGTTTTATTTACCTCAACCTAGTGAAACATATCCAAAAATATCATTAATTATATGGATATATGAATTTATAATAATATAATATAGTGATAATAATCAATATATTATAAATCAAATTAATATACTAACCAAAAATTTAATCATTATCCTGCCTATAAATATTAATTTATATATTTCCTTGTCAATGAATCACTTTTCAATGATCATGATTATAAATATCCCACTATCAAATAGATCAGAATTAACTTTAAATAAAATTACATAATAACTTAAATGTTTTTTTAAATTCAATAGATTATTCAAACTAAATCCCACTAAAACTTTCAAATCATCTAAATATTTCATCACTTAAAACCACAAAAGGGGTGTATCTTCCATTTAACTTCTGATCACCCATAAAATTATAATCCCATGATAGTATCCATAATCCATATGTAAAACCCACATGAAAACATATATACTTTCAAAATTTTAAATAATCTATATACCTTGAACAAGAACATGTACTATTTCCATAAATCCAAAAATGTAATCAACTTCATCAAAGATTCCCTAAATCAATTTTTCATCAAATCAAAAACAAATTTCAATGTTATAATAAATATCCCATTATAGTCAACAATGTAATTAGTATTTTTATCCAATCTAAAAATTAACACCTTACCACTAAATCACTTTTCTTAGTTATCAGTACCTTCGAAGAAATGTAATCAAATTATTAAATAATGAATAATGTGGAACAATTTTGATATTTTTCATGATAATTATATGCAAGTATCATTAATATAATAATTCTAAAATATAATACTAAATTCAAAATAAATAAATACATCAATCCTTTTTCATTAATTATTGGTATAACATAGGTCCTTCCCCATTCTATAATTTAACCCTTGGATTAGAGAATTAGATCATATAATTCAAATATTCCCCACACAGAAGACAATGAATTATAAATGGTACATTGGGATAAACTTCATTTACCTCCATCAAAATATTTATTTTTCCATCAATATTTATATTCTATATTCCCTTATATTACATGTATAAAACATCTTCATGTTCCTCTAATACATTCCCCGGATAGGTTCTTCTTACATACATAACGTGTAACAAGATGAATCATATCCAATCGATACTCTTCCTAAAACTCCATTTTCTATTATTAGGTGTGTCATGAAACTGAACCATGTCATTATTGTTAATAAAAAAAGATCATTGATTAGGAATAATGACACTGTTTCTCATTATATGTAAATTTTAATTTGGTTACTCATTATGAAAATCATTCCATTATTTATAATTATAAGGCCCCAGCCTTAAACCTTACTTAAAATTGAATTAAATGAATAATTTACATTGAGGATCTTTTCAGGTTTAGAGTTTTAGAGAATTAGGACATAACTATTACATCTCAAAAGATTACAAATTAGTCTCTTCTACTAAATTTCCATAAAATAAAAACTCTTAAAAAGAAATATGTCTAGTTTCATGTTTTAGGTAGCATGACTTTCCCTTGATCCCATCCTTGACCCTATTCCATGCTAAGTCTTGTGAAAAACATTTCGAAAACTTGGGATGAGCATAAAAACTCAGTAAGGGATACACAAAGAATAAAAACTGTTAGTTTATCAAAACAAAAAGTAAACCATGTATACTTTATCAAAGTAATACTTTTCACCTTTATGAAGTACTAAAAACTCTTCACTGAATAAAATATCATTACATACCTTTTTGTAACCAAAGGATTACCATAAAACCAATATAAAGAACACATAACATATATAAAGGTAACTTGGGACATAAACATACTTAAGTGGAATAACCATACGGTCGACTTCCACACATATCACATAATAGAATACCCATACGGCCAATTTCCATACATACTTAATGGAATAGCCATACGGCCGACTTCCATACCCAATGAATTGGAGGTTATAACGTAACCACCCATCCTGGTATTAACGGCACCACCTGTCATTTGGTTTATAACGTAACCACCTGTTAAATGTCCAAGTACCAATATAAAATCATAAAACATAAAACCAACATAAAGGAATGATAACATTTCCACATTTCAATCATAATATATCATAAATATATTGACATAATAAAATACTTTATCAAAACCATTTTCGATACCAAAATACATAAAAGAGTATATGGTATTTATTTTATTCTAAAAACATTACGGCTTGTTGAGGAAGCCAAAGACCAAATAATACTCGCGGCGGCGGAAAAGGTCATTGTCACCGCATACGTTAAAAGAAACATTCCTTTTTGTCGTTTTGTAAAATGCTTCGTAGAAAAATATTCCTTTTGTATAAAAGTAAAAAGTCAAAGGGGTTTATACACCGTATAAAAGAAAGTTGTGTATAAAACGAAATATGTCCCAATGAAAGGAGATTGAGACGAAGTCCCTTACAAAGACGGTATCCTTGGTTTAAGGATAAATCAATTACATAATTATGTGTGACAAATGAATACACCAAATATAAGTGGATATTAAGTGTAAAATAATCAAAGGTCATTCACACATATTCAAAGGATGACATATTCAATAACTACATGTTGAACCCAAAGAAATCGAAATTGGGTTAAGAAGTTCCCTTGACAGCCTAACGGCGTCACATCAAAGTGAGTTGATGAGAGATAATAAAAAAGGGTATCTCATCACTTGGACATAAAATTTAAATCTATAAGGATATATGAGAACATATCTCAACATAACAATATGTAAATTAAAAGACCCAACAAAATAAGTCTTTTAAAAAGTGGAGAGTGAAAGGTTCCCTTACCGACTTGGGTATCTTTCAAAACATATGCCCCGTGAAGGAAAGACAATAAAACATTGATGTAAATACTCATAAATGAAAGTATATTACACAATGAGTAAAATAATGGGCAGTACATACACCACTCAAAGGAAATTGTGGCAAATTTAGCATAAATATCACCGGAATAAAAGTGAGATGAAAAATCCCTTACGAAAACTCGGCAGCCTAACGGCGCCACATAAAACTTCCAAAATGGATTGATGAGAGAGAATAGGGTCTCTCATCACATGAACATAAAAATTACAGTAAGTTTCATATAAAATAACATCCCAATAACAAGAAATATGAGATTTATAGGGAATGACATAAAAAAGTGTACTTAAAATAGAAAGAGAGGAGTAAGATCCCTTACCTCGGGTCCAACTTGTCTTGTTCATTCTTTAACGTCCTGAATAATAAACTTGAGTTAATTTATACTTGATTTAGAACCCTTTTAAAGTTCATTATTCCTTTTATATCACTTATTTCTAGGTTATGAACATTATGTAACCATTTATGTTAATAATGTTTGTTTTGTCGATATTTGGTTCTTAAGTCGAAAGTGGAATTCTTATAATTACATGTTGTTCGTTTGGTCAAAGGTTCTTTATATCCAGAATGATATTCCTGATTTGTATATCATATATATCATATATATCTAGTATATACATGTATTTATAATATCACATAATCATTTAGAGGTAAGAAATGAAATGCACCGTTCATGGAGACGGTAAGCCGTACGTACGCATGAACGCTACTTTCATTTCTTTGTCATATTAATGGAATTAAAACTAAATGAGAGGTATGTATATTTTAATTTCAGAATTATATTCATCATTTATATGTATCATTCATCATATATATCCATTATATACATGTACTTATAATAGTACATTACATTTGGGGATAATAAATGAAATGCACCGTTCATGGAGACGGTAAGTCGTACGTATGCATGAACGCTACTTTCATTTCTATATCATACATTAATTGAATGAAATAATAATGATATATAGGTATATAATAATTCCAGTATAGAATCATATATAATAACATTAAATCCATCCTTTATATGTCCCACGTATGGCATTAACGAATCACATCACTTTGAGGGGGCGGTAGTCCGCACTTCCTAAAATGAAGATATCGCGTATACCCATAATGGAAGCCATAAAGGTAAGACACAAATGAAAAATACAGAAGCATAAGTAAAACATAAACATATTATATATCATATATAAAAATAGTGACATCATAATGGCCTCCTTTGAAGGTGCTAAATGAGTATTGAACAATCATCGTTTCGGGAGGCAGAATTTCGCCATCCACGGAAACCATATGTTCTTTAACCATTTGATGTAGTTGTGTGAGAGTGTAGCTCGAATAAATCTTATAACAACATCCTAGTATATTGAATATACTGTTGTTGTTACAAAAGAAATAAATAAAAAGTGTTTAGCGGGGTTGGAGAAGCAAAATAAAACAAATGAACATGTGAGAATGAATTACCTTTAAAAGTGTAACTCCTTTTGATTTGAGCCTAAAGGCTTCCTTTGAAAGGATTATTCCCAAAGGTAATCCTCTAGGATGAGGAGAGGGATGTGGAGAGAGTAAATGGGCAGGTGTTGGCCGAGCCAAAGGCTTGAGGAGTGTGTGAAATGAGGTAGAGGTGGGGGCATTTTATAAGAGGAGAGGAGGGGCACTTTTGGAAAGTAAAGAAATATTACTTTATTTGAAAATGAGTTTCGGATTTAAAGGGTCCCACATTGATATAATTCGAGGATAAGGTGATATCCACTCATCCAATAGGTTTTTTACATGTGTAGATATTAGATATTACATTATATTTCTATTTTATTTAAATCGTTAAATAATGAGGTCATCGCTGCATCATCATGATGTCATTGATAATTTAATTAATTTAACGTCTAAAAATTATAAAAAAATACTATGATTTAGGAAATATTTTTATCTTTACAATGAATATTTATAGTCAAAAATCTGACTTGTATAACCCCATGTACAAATTGTTTTAGTAAAACATCTCATGTGTTTGTCATTTTTACTTTAACATTAAATAAAAAGTTATCTATGTCATTTACCAACCAAAGTGGCTCCATGGGGTCCCCAAGTTGACCCATGGCTTGTCTTGGTAGTCCATGACACATAAAATGAGGTTAGAACATGTGTAAAGTTCATTTCATATTATTAAAACATTATTTTTACCTTAAACTACACTAATTACCTCTAATCGCGATTAAAAACTTAATAAGTTACAATTCACCAAAAAAATATTTTTATCTCATTGAACCACATTTTATATCTTAATGACAACCATGTATGTCGGATTTTTGAAATTCAAAACACAGAAGTTGTAAAATTTCATTTAAACGAAAAATCAGTTTTTATAAGTACCACTTAGTGGTTTCACTATTCATCAAAAATTGAAGTTTTTCAGAAAAATACCAAAAATTCACCCCAAGCTATATTTGATATTATGAATTCAAAAATGAAGTCCATTTTACAAAATTCACCACATAATTTTCATTAATTAATTTAATAATTAATTCCCGCTGTCAGAGCAAATATTGTGTTTTTATGAAACAATAAGTATCAAAAGATTGACACTAGTTTAAGTCCAATTTCAAAGTGAAATTAATTCCAACAACTACTATTGGATTTAATGGTAAAAATATTTTCTAATTTCACTTTAAAACCAATTCAAAAGATAATCTAATCATATAAATAAATTAGATTAAAAAGTGGTTTTGAATTAAAATACAACATTTTACACTATTCATTAAAAAAATGAACTTTATCAGAAAAATACCAAAAATTTACACAAAGTAAAATTTGATGTCCCGATTATATAGAAGAGTTTTATTTGGTCAAAAAGAATGTATAAGATTGATCAAAACTATATTTAATGACAGTTCGCCATCATAAGGCGATAAGTGAACCTTTAGTGAAAATTAGGGTATAAAAGCCTAAAATTGGATTCTTTCCGTATTTTAAAACTTTGGATAAATGTAAAAACATTTAAAAAACATATATAATCATATTTTAGTTATTTCTATCCATTCCTTCCAATACAATGGATACATGTTAACTACCATTTAAAATAATATTATTTTATTATTAGAGTGCAACGTAAGATTCCCAAGAAACTCGTTGTTGCATGTTGGGTACGCCATTGAGCATATCGTCCCCTTTAAAGTCATATTAATATTTAATTCACAAATATGGATAAAAATAAAAATGTCATATTCTTTATTTACCTGGGGTGTTACATCCTTCCCCCCTTTTGGGAATTGCGTCCTCACAATTTTAAAATTGGTCTTGGAAACATCATTGAAAGTCCCACATCAGAACAAGAGTCGGTAAAACAATCACATTAAAATAAATAAAGATAAGTTCAAAGGTCACCCGAGTTAACCCATAATAGGATTCCGTGTAGGAAAACATGGACATGGAAGAAAAATCAAAGGGTCATGTTCTGATGGAGAGTGATAGAATACATGTTTAGGAGAAAGTTAACCATGAGAAAATCACAAACTTGTGATGGGTTAAACAGTATTCGATTCCCCAGTAGGAAAAGTTAATAGACAACATTTTTGTTTTAAGTTACTTTTTATTGAGGAATTTATTCATAAGGAAACATAATCACTAATCATGTTGACATTCAACGTTTATTAGATTCCTTACACAAACTCATATTTTCTCCAAAAGACGAGTATTTAGGAAGACTTGTTCACATTAAGAGTACTATAATCAACTTCTAGAGAATCACCTAATCCACAAAAGAGAACGATATACTTCTCATATCTTTATACCTTAACCATAACCAAAACCAAAAAGGTTAGTACAAGGTCAGATAATCCAGAAAAGGATAACCCTTTATAAAAAGAAAATCTATTCTTAATCTCCAAAATTTGTGAAACAAAACCCAAATATCAACAAGGATCATTCGATAAACAATTTTTCCATAACATTCTTCAATGTAAACCAAACTAAGGTTGAAACCCAAATATTTTAAGGATTTAGTCACATAGTCTTCCAAGTTAAATCATAACATTTATCTCCAAACAACATCTGTTGCTCCTAAAGCCTCGTATTGAAAAGTAATTAACCTAATCACATATCCTCCATGATAGGTTAATCATTTTCATAAATAACCCAAAATAAACTTACTCGTAATTCATAAAATCATATAACTAAAAAGAATAAGTCAAACTAACCAGGGACTTCACGTAGTCCAGTGGTAGGCGATAAATACCAGTCACACTTTGGTTGTGGGTTCGATTCCCGCGGCTTTGTCCGACGCGACGGGCTGTCACACGGTCTGCGTGTTGTCCTTTTTCCAAAACAATATAATTCAGAAAACATTCCCCAAAATGAGATAAAATCTTCAAGAATAATCATAACATATTTTAACCTCACGTTTATCTCATTCCTTTCATTTTCCATCATATCATATAATAACCCATAATTACCTCAAAAGTAAGGATCATATAAACTCTAATGGTTACCTTTATAATTATTACCTGAACTTCCACATCGATTGGTCATCTCATACATGATGCATCATAGAACATACCAAGGTTCAAGTGGTTGATCATGACGTCTTGATAGTTGGTTTAGAAAAACCATGAGATTCCTCATTGAATCCCCCATTTTATCTAGTATCTTAATCAGAGAACCACCACAGTTTCCTTCAAACCTGTTGTCTCTCTGATGCCTGCTAGATCCATCCATTTACTAAAACCAAAAAGGTCAGTGTGAGTATATCAAAAAAACCAGCATGTACTAATGAGGAATATAAACACTATGATATACTTCCTCATTCACTTTATCTAAAACTAGGACTCTTTCTAAAATCCAAACCATTATGGTAATGTCACTTATGCTTAGAGAATAGCATAACCTCTAAAGTTATCTAAACCGACCTTTGATACCAACTATAAGGCCCCAGCCTTAAACATTACTTAAAATTGAATTAAATGAATAATTAACATTGAGGATCTTTTCAGGTTTAGAGTTTTGGAGAATTAGGACATAACTATTACATCTCAAAAGATTACAAAGTAGTCTCTTCTACTAAATTTCCATAAAATAAAAACTCTTAAAAAGAAACATGTCTAGTTTCATGTTTTAGGTAGCATGACTTTTCTTTGATCCCATCCTTGACCCTATTCCACGCTAAGTCCTATGAAAAACATTTCGAAAACTTGGGATGAGCATAAAAACTCAGTAAGGGATACACAAAGAATAAAAACTGTTAGTTTATCAAAACAAAAAGTAAACCATGTATACTTTATCAAAGTAATACTTTTCACCTTCATGAAGTACTAAAAATTCTTCACTGAATAAAATATCATTACATACCTTTTTGTAACCAAAGGATTACCATAAAACCCATATAAAGAACACATAACATATATAAAGGTTACTTGGGACATAAACATACTTAAGTGGAATAACCATACGGTCGACTTCCACACATATCACTTAATGGAATAGCCATACGACCAATTTTCATTCATACTTAATGGAATAGCCATACAGCTGACTTCCATACCCAATGCATTGGAGGTTATAACGTAACCACCCGTCCTAGTATTCACGGCACCACCCGTCATATGGTTTATAACGTAACCACCCGTTAAAATGGCCAAGTACCAATATAAAATCATAAAACATAAAACCAACATAAAGAAATGATAACATTTCCACATTTCAATCACAATATATCATAAATATATTTACATAATAGAATACTTTATCAAAACCATTTTCAATAACAAAATACATAAAAGAGTATATGGTATTTATTTTATACTAAAAAAATTACGGCTTGTTGAGGAAGCCAAAGACCAAATAATACTCGCGGCGACGGAAGAGGTCGTTGTCACCACATACGTTAAAAGAAACATTCCTTTTTGTCATTTTGTAAAACGCTTCGTAGAAAAAGATCTATTTTGTATAAAAGTAAAAAGTCAAAGGGGTTTATACACCGTATAAAAGAAAGTTGTGTATAAAACGAAATATGCCCCAATGAAAGGAGATTGAGACGAAGTCCCTTACAAAGACGGTATCTTTGGTTTAAGGATAAATAAATTACATAATTATGTATGACAAACGAATACACAAAATATAAGTGGATATTAAGTGTAAAATAATCAAATGTCATTCACACATATTCAAAGGATGACATATTCAATAACTACATGTTGAACCCAAAGAAATCGAAATTGGGTTAAGAAGTTCCCTTGACAGCCTAACGGCGTCACATCAAAGTGAGTTGATGAGAGATAATAAAAAGGGTATCTCATCACTTGGACATAAAATCTACATCTATAAGGATATATGAGAAAATATCTCAACATAACAATATGTAAATTAAAAGACCCAACAAAAGATGTCTTTTAAAAAGAGGAGGGTGAAAGGTTCCCTTACCGACTTGGGTATCTTTCAAAACAAACACCCCGTGAAGGGAGGACAATACAACATTGATGTAAATACTCATAAATGAATGAATATTACACAATGAGTAAAATAATGGGCAGTACATACACCACTCAATGGAAATTGTGGCAAATGTAGCATCAATCTCACGGGAATAAAAGTGAGATGAAAAATCCCTTACGAAAACTCGGCATCCTAACGGCGCCACATAAAACATACAACATGGATTGATGAGAGATAATAAGGTCTCTAATCACATGAACATAAAAATTACAGTAAGTGTCATATAAAATAACATCCCAATAACATGAAATATGAGCTTTAGAGGGAATGACATAAAAAGTGTACTTAAAAAAGAAAGAGAGGAGTAAGATCTGTTACCTCGGGTCCAACTTGTCTTGTTCGTTCTTTAACGTCCTGAATAATAAACTTGAGTTAATTTATACTTGATTTAGAACCTTTTTAAAGTTCATTATTCCTTTTATATCACTTATTTCCATGTTATGAACATTATGTAACCATTTAAGTTAATAATGTTTGTTTTGTCGATATTTGGTTCTTAAGTCGAAAGTGGACATCTTACAATTACATGTTGTTCGTTTGGTCAAAGTTTCTTTATGTACAGAATGAAATTCCTGATTTTTATATCATATATATCATATATATCTAGTATATACATGTATTTATAATATCACATAATCATTTAGATGTATGAAATGAAATGCACCGTTCATGGAGATGGTAAGTCGTACGTACGCATGAACGCTACTTTCATTTCTTTGTCATATTAATGGAATTAAAACTAAATGAGAGGTATGTATTTTTTAATTCCAAAATTATATTCATCATTTATATGTATCATTAATCATATATATCCATTATATACATGTACTTATAATAGTACATTATATTTGGGGATAAGAAATGAAATGCACCGTTAATGGAGACGGTAAGACGTATGTACGCATGAACGCTACTTTAATTTCTATATCATACTTTAATGGAAGGAAATAATAATGATATATAGGTATATAATAATTCCAGTATATAATCATATATAATAACATTAAATCTATCCTTTATACATCCCACGTATGACATTAACGAATCACATCACTTTGAGGGGGCGGTAGTCCGCACTTCCTAAAATGAAGATATCGCGTATACCCATAATGGAATCTATAAAGGTAAGAAAAAAATGAAAAATACAGAAGCATAAGTAAAACATAAACATATTATATATCATATATAAAAATAGTGACATAATAATGGCCACCTTTGAAGGTGCTAAATGAGTATTGAACAATCATCGTTTCGGGAGGCAGAATTTTGCCATCCACAGAAACCGTATGTTCTTTAACCATTTGATGTAGTTGTGTGAGAGTGTATCTCTAATAAATCTTATAACAACATCCTAGTATATTGAAGATACTGGTTTTGTTACAAAAGAAGTAAATAAAAAGAGTTTAGGGGGGTTGGAGAAGCGAAATAAAACAAATGAACATGAGAGAATGAATTACCTTTAAAAGTGTAACTCCTTTTGATTTGAGCCTAAAGGATTCCATTGAAAGGATTCTGCACAAAGGGAATCCTCTAGGATGAGAAGAGGGATGTGGAGAGAGTAAATGGGCAGGGGTTGGCCGAGCCAAAGGCTTGAGGAGTGTGTGACATGAGGTAGAGGTGGGGGCCTTTTATAAGAGAAGAGGAGCGACACTTTTGGAAAGTAAAGAAATATTATTTTATTTGAAAATGAGTTTCGGATTTAATGGGTCCCAAATTTATATAATTCGAGGATAAGGTGATAAGTATTCGAAATCCACTCATCCAATAGGTTTTTTACATGTTTAGATATTAGATATTACATTATATTTCCATTTTATTTAAATCGTTAAATAATGAGGTCATCGTTGTATCATCATGATGTCATTATTAATTTATTTTATTTAACGTCTAAAAATTATAAAAAAATACTATGATTTAGGAAATCTTTTTATCTTTCCAATGAATATTTATAGTCAAAAATATGACTTGTATAACTGAATTTAAAAACTTTTTAAGTAAAACATCTCATGTGTTTGTCATTTTTACTTTAACATTAAATAAAAAGTTTTTTATGTCATTTCCCAACCAAAGTGGCTCCATGGGGTCCCCAAGATGACCGATGGCTTGTCTTGGTCGGCCATGACACATCCAATGAGGTTAGAACATGTTTCATGTTCATTTCATATTATTAAAACATTATTTTTACCTTAAACTACATTAATTACCTCTAATCGCGATTAAAAACTTAATACGTTACTATTCACCAAAAAAAATATTTTTATCTCATTGAACCACATTTTAATTCTTAATGACAACCATGTATGTCGGATTTTTGAAATTAAAAACACAGAAGTGGTAAAATTTCATTTAAACGAAAAATCAATTTTTATAAGTACCACTTAGTGGTTTCACTATTCATCAAAAATTGAAGTTTTTCAGAAAAATACCAAAAATTCACCCTAAGATATATTTGATATTCCGAATTCAAAAATGAAGTCCGTTTTACAAAATTCACAAAATATAAGTTTCATTAACTAATTTAATAATTAATTACCGTTGTCAGAGCAAATAACGTGTTTTTATGAAACAATAAGTATCAAAAGATCGACACTAGTTTAAGTCCGATTTCAAAGTGAAATTAATTTCAACGACCACTATTGGATTTAATGGTAAAAATATTTTCTAATTTCACTTTAAAACCAATTCAAAAGATAATCTAATCATATAAATAAATTATATTAAAAAGAGGTTTTGAATTAAAATACAACATTTTTACACTATTCATTAAAAAAATTGAAGTTTATCGGAAAAATACCAAAAATTTACACAAAGTAAAATTTGATGTCCTGATTCTAGAGAAGAGTTTTATTTGGTCCAAAAGAATGTATAAGAGTGATCAAAACTATATTTAATGACAGTTCGCCATCAAAAGGTGATAAATGAACCTTTAGTGAAAATTAGGGTATAAAAGCCTAAAATTGGATTCTTTCCGTATTTTAAGCCTTTAGATAAATTTAAAAACATTTAAAAAACATATATAATCATATTTTACTTATTTCTATCCATTCCTGCCGATACAACGGCTACATATTAACTACCATTTAAAATAATATTATTTTATTATTAGAGTGCAACGTAAGATTCCCAAGAAACTCGTTGTTGTGTGTTGGGTACGCCATTGAGCATAGCGTCCCCTTTAAAGTCATATTAATATTTCAGTCACAAATATGGATAAAAATAAAAATGTCATATTCTTTATTTACCTGGGGTGTTACATCCTTCCCCTCTTTTGGGAATTGCATCCTCGCAATTTTAAAATTGGGCTTGGAAACATCCTTGAAATTCCCACATTGGAACAAGAGTCGGTAAAACAATCCCTTTAAAATAAAGAAAGATAAGTACAAAGGACACCCAGGTTAACCCATAATAGGATTCCATGTAGGAAAAAATGGACATGGAAGATAAAGCAAAGGGTCATGTTCTGATGGAGAGTGATAGAAAACATGTTTAGGAGAAAGATAACCATGAGAAAATCACAAACTTGTGATGGGTTAAACGGTATTAGATTCCCCAGTAGGAAAAGTTAATAGACAACATTTTTGTTTTAAGTTACTTGTTATTGAGGAATTTATTCATAAGGAAACATAATCACTTATCATGTTGACTTTCAACTTTAATTAGATTCCTTACACAAGCTCATATTTTCTCCAAAAGACGAGTATTTAGGAAGACTTGTTCACATTAAGAGTACTATAATAAACTTCTAGAGAATCACCTAATCCACAAAAGAGAACTATATACTTCTCATATCATTAGACCATAACCATAACCAAAACCAAAAAGGTTAGTACAAGGTCAGATAATCCAGAAAAGGATAACCCTTTATAAAAAGAAAATCTATTCTTAATCTCCAAAATTTGTCAAACAAAACCCAAAGTTCAACATGGATCATTCGATAAACAATTTGTCCATAAAATTCTTCAAAGTAAACCAAACTAAGGTTGAAACCCAAATATTTGAAGGATTTAGTCACATAGTCTTCCAAGTTAAATCATAACATTTATCTCCAAACAACATCTGTTTCTCCTAAAGCCTCATATTGAAAAGTAATTAACCTAATCACATATCCTCCATGATAGGTTAATCATTTTCATAAATAAACCAAAATCAACTTACTCTTAATTCATAAAATCTTATAACTAAAAATAATCAGTCAAACTAACCAGGGACTTCACGTAGTCCAGTGGTAGGCGATAATTACCAGTCACACTTTGGTTGTGGGTTCGATTCCCTCGGCTTTGTCCGACGCGACGGGTTGTCACACGGTCTGTGTGTTGTCCTTTTTCCAAAACTATATAATTCTTAAAACATTCCCCAAAATGTGATAAAATCTTCAAGAATAATCATAACATATTTTAACCTCAAGTTTATCTCATTCCTTTCGTTTTCCATCATATCATATAATAACCCATAATTACCTCAAAAGTAAGGATCATATAAACTCTAATGATTACCTTTATAATTATTACCTGAACTTCCACATCGATTGGTCATCTCATACATGTTGCATCACAGAACATACCAAGGTTCAAGTGGTTGATCATGACTCCTTGATAGTTGGTTTAGAACAACCATGAGATTCCTCATTGAATCCCCCATTTTATCTAGTATCTTAATTAGAGAACCACCACATTTTCCTTCAAACCTGTTGTCTCTCTGGTGCCTGCTAGATCCAGCCATTTACTAAAACCAAAAAGGTCAGTGTGAGTATATCAAAAAAACCATCATGTACTAATGAGGAAGATAAACACTAAAATATACTTACTCATTCACTTTATCTAAAACTAGGACTCTTTCTAAAATCCAAACCATTATGGTAATGTCACTTATGCTTAGAGAATAGCCTAACCTCTAAAGTTATCTAAACCGACCTTTGATACCAACTATAAGGCCCCAGCCTTAAACCTTACTTAAAATTGAATTAAATGAATAATTCACATTGAGGATCTTTTCAGGTTTAGATTTTTAGAGAATTAGGACATAACTATTAAATCTCAAAAGATTACAAAGTAGTCTCTTCTACTAATTTTCCATAAAATAAAAACTCTTAAAAAGAAACATGTCTAGTTTCATGTTTTAGGTAGCATTAATTTCCCTTGATCCCATCTGTGACCCTATTCCACGCTAATTCCTATGAAAAACATTTCCAAAACAAGGGATGAGCATAAAAACTCAGTAAGGGATACACAAAGAATAAAAATTGTTAGTTTATTAAAACAAAAAGTAAACCATGTATACTTTATCAATGTAATACTTTTCACCTTTATGAAGTACTAAAAACTCTTCACTGAATAAAATATCATTACTTACCTTTTTGTAACCAAAGGATTACCATAAAACCCATATAAAGAAAACATAACATATATAAAGGTAACTTGGGACATAAACATACTTAAGTGGAATAACCATACGGTCGACTTCCACACATATCACTTAATGGAATAGCCATACGGCCAATTTCCATACATACTTAATGGAATAGCCATACGGCCGACTTCCATACCCAATGCATTGGAGGTTATAACGTAACCACCCGTCCTGGTATTCAAGGCACCACCCGTCATATGGTTTATAACGTAACCACCCGTTAAAATGTCCAAGTACCAATATAAAATCATAAAACATAAAACCAACATAATGGAATGATAACATTTCTACATTTCAATCACAATATATCATAAATATATTGACCTAATAGAATCCTTTATCAAAACCATTTTCAACACCAAAATACATAAAAGAGTATATGGTATTTATTTTATTCTAAAAACATTACGGCTTGTTGAGGAAGCCAAAGACCAAATAATACTCACGGCGGCGGAAAAGGTCGTTGTCACCGCATACGTTAAAAGAAACATTTATTTTTGTCGTTTTGTAAAACGCTTCATAGAAAAAGATTCCTGTTGTATAAAAGTAAAATTAAAAGAGGTTTATACACCGTATAAAATAAAGTTGTGTATAAAACGAAATATGCCCCAATGAAAGGAGATTGAGACGAAGTCCCTTACAAAGACGGTATCATTGGTTTAAGGATAAATCAATTACATAATTATGTGTGACAAACGAATACACCAAATATAAGTGGATATTAAGTGTAAAATAATCAAAGGTCATTCACACATATTCAAAGGATGACATATTCGATAACTACATGTTGAACACAAAGAAATCGAAATTGGGTGAAGAAGTTCCCTTGACAGCCTAACGGCGTCACATCAAAGTGAGTTGATGAGAGATAATAAAAAAGGTTATCTCATCACTTGGACATAAAATTTACATCTATAAGAATATATGAGAACATATCTCAACATAACAATATGTAAATTAAAAGACCCAACAAAAGAAGTCTTTTAAAAAGAGGAGGGTGAAAGGTTCCCTTACCGACTTGGGTATCATTCAAACCATACGCCCAGTGAAGGAAGGACAATACAACATTGATGTAAATACTCATAAATGAAAGAATATTACACAATGAGTAAAATAATGGGCAGTAAATACACCACTCAAAGGAAATTGTGGCAAATGTAGCATAAATCTCACGGGAATAAAAGTGAGATGAAAAATCCCTTATGAAAACTCGGCAGCCTAACAGCGCCACATAATACTTCCAAAATGGATTGATTAGAGAGAATAGGGTCTCTCATAACATGAACATAAAAATTACAGTATGTTTCATATAAGATAACATCCCAATAACAAGAAAGATGATCTTTAGAGGGAATGACATAAAAAAGTGTACTAAAAAAAGAAAGAGAGGAGTAAGATCCCTTACCTCGGGTCCAACATGTCTTGTTCGTTCTTTAACGTCCTAAATAATAAACTTGAGTTAATTTCTACTTGATTTAGAACCTTTTTAAAGTTCATTATTCCTTTTATATCACTTATTTACATGTTATGAACATTATGTAACCATTTAAGTTAATAATGTTTGTTTTTTCGATATTTGGTTCTTAAGTCAAAAGTGGACTTCTTACAATTACATGTTGTTCGTTTGGTCAAAGGTTCTTTATATCCAGGATGAAATTCCTGATTTTTATATCATATATATCATATATATCTAGTATATACATGTATTTATAATATCACATAATCATTTATAGGTAAGAAATGAAATGCACCGTTCATGGAGACGGTAAGCCGTACGTGCACATGAATGCTACTTTCATTTCTTTGTCATATTAATGGAATTAAAACTAAATGAGAGGTATGTATATTTTAATTCCAGAATTCTATTCATAATTTAGATGTATAATTCATCATATATATCCATTATATACATGTACTTATAATAGTACATTACATTTGGGGATAAGAAATGAAATGCACCGTTCATGGAGACGGTTAGCCGTACATACACATGAACGCTACTTTCATTTCTATCTCATACTTTAATGGAAAGAAATAATAATGATATATAGGTATATAATAATTCCATTATAGAATAATATATAATAACATTAAATCCATCTTTTATACATCCCACGTATGGCATTGACGAATCACATCACTTTGAGGGGGCGGTAGTCCGCACTTCCTAAAATGAAGATATCGTGTATACCCCTAATGGAAGCCATAAAGGTAAGACACAAATGAAAAATACAGAAGCATAAGTAAAACATAAACATATTATATATCATATATAAAAATAGTGACATCATAATGGCCACCTTTGAAGTTGCTAAATGAGTATTGAACAATCATCGTTTCGGGAGGCAGAATTTCGCCATCCACGGAAACCGTATGTTCTTTAACCATTTGATGTAGTTGTGTGAGATTGAAGCTCGAATAAATCTTATAATAACATCCTAGTATATTGAAGATACTGGTGTTGTTACAAAATAAGTAAAAAAAATAGTTTAGGGGGGTTGGAGAAGAAAAATAAAACAAATGAACATGAGAGAATGAATTACCTTTAAAAGTGTCACTCTTTTGGATTTGAGCCTAAAGGCTTCCTTTGAAATGATTCTGCCCAAAGGGAATCCTCTAGGATGAGGAGAGGGATGTGGAGAGAGTACATGGGTAGGGGTTGGCCGAGCCAAAGGCTTGAGGAGTGTGTAAAAATGAGGTAGAGGTGGGGGCCTTTTATAATAGGAGAGGAGGGGCACTTTTGGAAAGTAAAGAAATATTACTTTATTTGAAAATGAGTATCGGATTTAAAGGGTCCCATATTGATATAATTCGAGGATAAGGTGATAAGGCTTAGAAATCCACTCATCCAATAGGATTTTTACATGTGTAGATATTAGATATTACATTATATTTCCATTTTATTTAAATCGTTAAATAATGAGGTCATCACTGCATCATCATGATGTCATTAATAATTTAATTTATTTAACGTCTAAAAATTATAAAACAAATACTATGATTTAGTAAATCTTATTATATTTCCAATTAATATTTATAGTCAAAAATATGACTTATATAACCCCACGTAAAAATTGTTTTAGTAAAACATCTCATGTGTGTGTCATTTTTACTTTAACATTAAATAAAAAGTTATTTATGTCATTTCCCAACCAAAGTGGCTCCATGGGGTCCCCAAGTTGACCCATGGATTTTTTTGGTCGGCCATGACACGTCCAATGAGGTTAGGACATGTGTCAAGTTCATTTCATATTATTAAAACATTATTTTTACCTTAAACTACACTAATTACCTCTAATCGCGATTAAAAACTTAATAAGTTACTATTCACCAAAAAAATATTTTTATCTCATTGAACCACATTTTAATTCTTAATGACAACCATGTATGTCGGATTTTTAAAATTCAAAACACAGAAGTGGTAAAATTTCATTTAAAAGAAAAATCAGTTTTTATAAGTACCACATAGTGGTTTCACTATTCATCAAAAATTGAAGTTTTTCAGAAAAATACCAAAAATTCACCCTAAGCTATATTTGATATTCCGAATTCAAAAATGAAGTCCATTTTACAAAATTCACAAAATATAAGTTGAATTAATTAATTTAATAATTAATTCCCGCTGTCAGAGCAAATAGCGTGTTTTTATGAAACAATAAGTATCAAAAGATTGACACTAGTTTAAGTCCGATTTCAAAGTGAAATTAATTCAAACGACCACTATTGGATTTAATGGTAAAAATATTTTCTAATTTCACATTAAAACCAATTCAAAAGATAATCTAATCATATAAATAAATTAGATTAAAAAGAGGTTTTGAATTAAAATACAACAATTTACACTATTCATTAAAAAAATGAACTTTATCGGAAAAATACCAAAAATTTACACAATGTAAAATTTGATGTCCCGATTCTAAAGAAGAGTTTTATTTGGTCCAAAAGAATGTATAAGAGTGATCAAAACTATATTTAATGATAGTTCGCCATCAAAAGGCGATAAGTGAACCTTTAGTGAAAATTTGGTTATAAAAGCCTAAAATTGAATTCTTTCCGTATTTTAAGCCTTTGGATAAATGTAAAAACATTTAAAAAACATATAAAATCATATTTTAGTTATTTCTATCCATTTCTACCAATAAAACGGCTACATGTTAACTACCATTCAAAATAATATTATTTTATTATTAGAGTGCAACGTAAGATTCCCAAGAAACTCGTTGTTATGTGTTGGGTACGCTATTGAGCATATCGTCCCCTTTAAAGTCATATTAATATTTCATTCAAAAATATGGATAAAAATAAAAATGTAATATTCTTTATTTACCTGGGGTGTTACGATAATATTTCATATTAACATGAATCTACATTGTCCCATCCATTGACTAAACCGAAAAATTATTGTTTGAGAAACAAAAGCCATAGTGAGGAATCATATAATCATTATAATTTATTCAAGGGATGTTTAAATCATGAAACCATATGTTCAATCAATTAGCCCATTGATTTTATTTAACCCATCCATGGTTATCATCCATTCAAATGTTTCATAGTGGTTTATAATGTGAATTATCGCAAAATATCCCACCAAGAGTATCATAAAAGGAAAAAAACGTCATGCTCACCACGAATTAAAATCATATAAATTATATACTTTCACTAACACATTTCATGATTATTACCCATTTTTGGATCCATTCCAAAACCACATCCACTTGAATTTTCCATATCGGGGTACAATTCTATGAAAACCACATAATCTCTATTTTACAATTACTTTTTTGGATTTTTCATATATATAGTATTATCCCTAGGGTCTTCAAAAAACAAATCTCTTCCTAATATGAAATGATTAAATAAACCCTTCACATATACCAAATTTAGTGACCCAAACCTTTCAGGCATAATTATTTCAGATTTTTTGATAAACAATTAATACATTACATTATGATCCACACTGGAACTATAATGGTTTAGTGTATTTAGAAACTAGATACAAAATACATTTATTTTTGGAATGAAATTCCACATACACTACAATGATCTTCCCACATAGTACTATTCTCTAACATACCCTACATAAAAACCATTCATCATTACCTGGGGAAAGGATACATAAAAAGGTGTGTCCTCAAATTCATAGCAAGGGTAAATAAGACAGATATTAATGATCAATTAAAATAACATGAGAATAAGAATATCATAACATATAATTTACATTTGAAAACCGAATCCATCATATCATAGATATTAATCTTTAATTATGACTTAAATCATGATACCTTATAAGATATGAGTCATAATAGAATAAAAGAATATGAGTCATTAGAGAATAACATAGGAATAAGACATAAGATTGTGGAATACACATAAGCATATAAAAAAATTTCATTTGTCAAAGATCACTTAAAATACTATCATAGTGGATTGGGTTCACTCCACATTCCATCACATCCTTATTCAAGGTTCACTCCCAAGACTATCATATTATACAAATTCTCTTACTAAGTAGGGCTCACTCCCCATTTGATTCCTTATTTTTTTCATGAAATATCTTATATCACTCAATTCAATCGAGGGATATATAATTCTAGTCCAACTTATCACATTATGAAAATCATACATGTGTGTGCCATAATATCATAAAACATTCATCACAACATAATTGGTAAAAATTGGGTTTCATTATCTTTTAATATTTTCATCATTTCATAACTCATTGGAAATAAATGGGATTCACAATGGTTTCATCATGATATAATTAAACCTTAACTAAGAAATTATTTTCACAGAATACACATTAAATCTTTATCATATTCCACCAAAATTATAATATACTATAGTTTCAATGGGTAATTTCCCCATTAAACTATAACTAACATTAATTTATTTTATAAAACAAGATAAATTATTTTGAAAGTTCATTGGAATATTTCTTGAGAAAAATAACCTTTTCCTTTTGAAATAAATTATGTAAAATCTAAGAAATTCACAAATATTATTGATAATGTTTTATTTGAAATGAATCTTTGAACTATTTTAAGAAACATTAAATCATTGAGAAGTAATGATGGTGTGAAATTTTGTTCATGTCATGTATGTTAAAATATACATTCCTTATTTTTTTGATAAAAATGCAAAAGTACTGTGTTAGAAAAAAATCAAGCACATTCATATTATACAAATTTTTTAAATAAATTAATCACGTGTACAAATTAAATTTAATAATAAAATATGTATTTTAATAAAAAATTTAGAAACATTTTTTTGAAAACTTGGACGTCTAAGTAAAATATTGTCAATTGAAAAGTGAAATAAAGTTGGTTTTACATAGAAAGATTATTTGGTCTCATCAGTATAAACATAGAAAAAGATTAAATTAAAACAAGTAATATCAAAAAACAAACATATTTGAATAAAATTCTCAATATTTTTTAGAGTTAGATTATAATATTGAATCATAAAAAACTTAATCAGAAAAATTCTGAAAAATAATTATATTTTAACATAAAACCCTTTCTACTTTGGTATTATCTATATCAAAACATTAAGAATGGGGGAACTTTATTTGGAATTTTAGATCCACGTAATTTTCATGAAACCATTTTAAAATACCTTCATGGTTAGTATATATACCACATAAAGGAAAAAAGAAGTGAATATGGAATAATTCTCATGAGAATATAATTTAGACGAGACACCCTTACCTCGTGTTTCAATTTCATGGAATGTTACCTAACCAAATGTATCATAAATTTAAATTTTTTATAAATATTTATAAAATAATTTAAAAACATATAGTATCTTATATAAACCACTTATAGCATTTCAAATACCCTTTATTTACAATTCCTTGTTAAAAATGTATTTTTTGAGTTGTGACTATTTAATTATTCATAAGACATTTTGTTCGGTTGTTACAGTCTGTATATAGTGATCATGGTTTCTCCTATCAACAATTTTAAATGTTAAATTAATAAAATAAATATTAAGTATATATATATAGATATATTCATCAACAAGATATATAGATTGAAAAATTAATTACACAATTTATGGAGATAGTAGGTCTTATGTATGCATGAACATTGTTTTCAACCTTCGGTGGATGGAAAAAAATATTGGTAGATAATAATTCACTATTACAGAACAATAATAATAATATCATAAATAACATATATATTTATTAAATCCATCATTATAACCATCCATGTATAATGTTATCTAAAATGTAATTACACCACTATGTGGTGATGGAATTCCATAAATACACACAATCAATATTTTCACAATCTATATGATGGAAAAAAAGATGGATAATGGTTATTCCATCATCATGATGGAAAATAAGAATATTTAGTATAATTAAGAAATTATTTTATTAAAATTACCATGGATTTGTAGGATATATAAGAAGAAAAAAACTAAAAAATGCTATGTTAAGATATATGCCACTTCATTGGGAAAAAATATGTAGATATCACCTTAAGCCTAGATAGAATGGTATTTCAGAGAGAACATAATCTCTAGAATATGTTTAATTAATCTATGATTATATTAGGGTACGTATTTTCTATGATATAAGGATAAAATATTTTTAATAATAATAATGAGTAGGTTCCCTTTTATATGTTAGTGGATGGGAACACATGGAATTACCCAATGAATTTAATAAATATAAATTAATTTTATGTGAAAAATAGATCCAAATTCATAAAATTCAAATATAATATGACTAATATTCTAAATATTATAATAAAAATAAAATCTGGACATGTTTTATTTATTTTTCCATCATTTTGTCTAAAATTTAATCCTTGTTAAACCTATTGACAATTACCATGGTATCAATGCTTTTTACTCTTTATAGGTCATAAAAGTTAATATAAAATGGTAAGTGTCCCCTATATAAACTATGGTAATTATTTTTGACCATATCCTATTCAATTAGATAATATAGTCTTTTTATGAATGTTAAACCTTTTAATAAAATGCTTAATATAATAAAATATCATGACTACCTTTTTTGGGAATATAAGAAATATTATAATATCATATGTATCTAACACATTTAAAATTGTTCCAAAATGTAATATATTATAACATATAGATGATATGGTCCTAATAAAATCATTAAATAAACTTTTTATAGGTTTACATATATTTTTAAACAATGTCATTAGGTTTAACCCCTTCATGATACAATTTTAAAATCATCCATGGTAATGAATTTTTTAATAAGAAATGGTGAAAAATTAATATATAAGATAAAAAATTGGCCATAAATGCACATGGTATAGTAGTTTAGAAAATTTTTCATCTAAATTTTCGTATTTCAAATTCTCATGACTGTTAAATATTTTAATATATTATATATAACATGAAATTCAATTAATATTATTACAAGAACTATTCACAAAAATTGACATTGAAAACAACATGACTGAAATGAAATTAAAATATAAGAATTAAATAGATCTCTAATATGTTATATTTATCGTCAAAATTTTTGGGACACTTTAACTCAACCATACAATATTACCTTTTGTGTTTATAAAATTATTTACTTGATTTTTCTATTCCATTCCCAAACACTATTTCATTATTGCATAAGCATTTAAGCTTATAATTTCAGAACTAAGAATTAAATTTAAATTACAATAATTGAAAAAATAAATATTACATAAATAAAATTTATAACTGAATATAAGTGATGTGGATATTTTTAAGACAATTTTCAACATAATTTTTTGGAATTTTATTTTATTTATATGAATAAAATAATTTTTTCAGTTTATTAATTATAAATATGTTTTTTATTTTTTTAATATTTTTTTAGAAAATTATTTTATTGATTGTTTCTATAATTTTTAATAATTTAAAATTAATTAATTAATTTTATTTTAACTATTCATTTTTATTATTTTATATTTGATTAAATTATAATTCTTTTTTTAATTATTTCAGTTATTATTTTCCTGCAAATCATTTTTTCGCATTATCAGATAGCCAGTTTATAAGGGTTGCCGGGACCCATAGATACAACCAAACATTTCAAAATTCAAAGATCACCTAAACAGAAGGAAACCACGCAATATCTCAAGACGCGAACCCACGTGCCGGCCTCGAAACCTGGGATCTCCTGCCACAACATCATCAACCTCGAGATACGCCCCCGAGGCGACTGTCAAACCCACTATCACTGGAACACCAACGAGGTTCACTGGCTCCTGTCTTCGTCTTCATCGGCGAACATCGTCGTCTACCGGCAACCAACGTCGTCTTCATTGGCGAGCTTCACCGATAAAAAAATATCACCGTCAGAGAAACATCCCAACACTAGATCACCAACATCTTCACCCAAATCACCAAGAGAACAGAGCAAAAGCCTAAAACCTTCACCCTCATATCGCAGAAAGGAATCAATCGCAAAACCTCCATGAAAAAACAACAAAACCTCCACCCAGCAAACATCTCGAACAACAAAAATCAAAGAGAACAAAAGATATTTCATCAAAAACCAAATCAAGCCGTGCAAGAAAAGGCACCACAACATCACCCTGACTTGGAAGATCCCGCCGCCACCAGAACAAACGACCACATTAGACACAACAAAACCCCAACGAACTAACGGGAGAAGAGAAGAAACCCCACAAACCATCGACAAACGTGCGCGACCCCCCAACACTGAAAAAATCTCACCACAAGACAACAGCAAGAAGCACAGAACAACACCAGGAGCGCTCCAAAGAGTATGCCGTCGACGCAGATTTTTCCAAAAAAAAACCATTTCATTTTTGTTTTTGTTTAAATAAATATTTATGAAACTATTTTTCAATTAAATAAATCTTAAGTTGAGTAATTAATTTTTTATTTTGGTTATTATTTTCATAATAAATTAATTTTTGTTTTTTTTTCAATTAAATGATAAATTTATTTAAAATTTAATTTTAATTCGAACATAGATAATTATATTGTTATTAATTTGAATTAATTAAATTTTTCAATAATATAAAACATTGTTAATTTTAATAAATTGACATATCCATTATTTTTTAAAATAATTAATAATTAATTTTTTAGATTATAATTTATTATATTTTCACATATGTCCCTGTTTTTTCTTTTTTTTAGTGGAATGAGTCACCACCAAGAACAGATATTAGTGACTCCAAAAACTATATTCTCTCTCCCACGGTGAAATCACCCTTCTTCCATAGTTTCCACCCCCATTATAACCCACACTAGGAGACAGAAAAAAGGCAGAACCCATATTCATCCTCCACTAGAGACCTGTAACTGCAACCCACAAGTGACACAACTCACAGCAAGTGGTATTCTCCATCTTTGAGGCTCTTCATTGGAGGGAGTCACAAACACATCAACTCACCTCTGATATCAACCTCTACCAATCCACATTCTACCACTGTCTCTGAACCTCCATCGGTATTACAAACAATCCACCCACTATCGAGGCTATCTCCACCACACCGCACGCACTTCTAAAGACCTTTGACCATCGAAGATTTAGAATTATTCACCCAACATAGATAAAAATGAACCCCATAAAAATAATAATTTTTTTTTTGCAGATGTAAAAACTAGGAATCAAAAAATAAGGCACACCAAACCAGAAACTGATACTCAAAAAGAAAAAGTTCACTGAGGTTTTACCAATACATTTGATTTGAATATTCTACTTCTAATGATTCCATACCCACTCAAGTCGTATCCTCACCTACACTGAAATGACTGGATCCGACCACCCCTCACTAATTTATAAGAAGAAACAAAATGTTGGAGACCATTGAGAAACCAAAATGGCACCACCTCACCGAACCCCTATCATGTTGAGTCCTGTTGTACAATATCATTGATGAATCCTCCACCAAATGACTCATGTATCGGCACACCTAATCCCAGAACCTCTTCACTAGAGATGATGACTATCACACCACTCATTGGAAAGGATAGAACCACACATGCATTCCTGTAAGACCACATCCACAGTCGATCCCCATGTGGTTGAACTAGAATCTCCCCCTCCAATCTCCTTTTATTTCTATATGTATATAATATATAAGAATTATTGTAATTTTGTATATATATAATAATAAATATATTAAATTTAATAATAATATCAATACATATAATAATAACAATAACAATAATAAGTTTAATGTATATTTATATTTATAAAAAAAATAAGTATTTAAATATATATAGGTATATTAATTTTCATATGTTTTTCGGTTTTTAAATATTATTAATAGTTAAAAAATATGTTCCTAATATTTTAATAATAAGAACTATATAAATATTTAATTATAAAATTAATATATCTATATATATATATATTCATTTTAAATGTCACTTATATTTCTAGCTGATCATTTTTCTATTTTCAAGCTTGATCGTGTGATCATGGATGTAAATCAATGATCCCTACATTATATAGTCGAGGGGATGTGGGGCTCTTGGATGAGTATGGTTGTAAACACATGGAATTCATTTACAGTTGGTGATGATAATATAAAATCATGCTATAGAGATTGTTGATGTTGTCGATTATCTTGTAGTATCAAGAAATTTATATTTTATTTTTTAGAATAAGAGGAGGGACCCTCCTCTAATTTCCCCACCCCAAGCATGGGTATTGTCATAACACCTGAAGATAGAACCCCCTCCCTTCTTCCTTCATCTTCTTCAATGTTTACTATTTTAACTTTATCATTAATTCATGTAAATATGATAAATATTCTTTTTTTTCAATATAATTATGGGATGGTTGTGATTTTCTATTAAGTATTATTCATCCAGTGTTGTGATCTCAATTCTCAATAAATGTAAAACTAATTTGGGGGGATTGTTCTATGTAGAGAAACACTGAGTTGCCTATTGTTATTCACATCACATTTATCGTCACTTATTCTAAAAATTAGTGGAGTCTTATATGAATTTGGTTGTGTGAGAGCACACTCTTTCATAGAAATAGTTTTCTATAGTCACATATAATTTCATTTCCCCTTACTCTATAATTTTCTTGACAAGACAATTGATTTGGTTTCTGTGATCTGAAGATCCCAGTAGGGTCATTTCGTCTTGTGAGACTTCCTTGATTAATGGGTTTATTGAGTGATTGGCTTTGTAATATTGAGTATTTCTCAAGAAATTAATAACTTCTATGTTTGATTGTTCATTATTTAGGTGAGGGAGGTGTGTGATCTTAGAAATCATTCACTAATTGAGTTGAAATTAGAGTTCACAGACTTCTTCAGAAGATCTATGAAGGGTATTCGATAGTAGATCCACATGGATCTAGCCTCATTCTCATAGACTTTTATTCTCTCCCTTTTTTCCTCTAATGGAAATCTGTTTCATTTTTGTTTCAACAACCCTATTTTTCTCACTATTTATTCATGAAGATCTAATAATATATTTTCAAACTATTTAAAAGAACAAAATGTTTTCTTGAATTATCACAATGGCACATGCCACCACTTCCTTGAGTGCAACCCCAGTGTAAGATATTGTGTTGTATCTTGGGTTTTATAAATGTATCATTGATCAACATCATGATAGAGACATAATCAATAAGTTATTTTTATCACCTTCAAAAAAATATTATGGATATTAAACACAAGAAGGTTTTATTTTTTACTTTTTCTTTTACTAAAATATTATAAATATCAAAATCATTGTTTAATGGAAAATATCATATATTATTACTTATGATAATTATAGATTAAATAGAGTGATTAAATGATATATAATCAAGTGTTTAAATGAATTTTAAGTCATTTCATATTATTTGTAACAATAATTAACCCATTTTACCTTTACTGTGATAATAAAAATGTATTATGCTTTCTATTTATACTAACTAATATTTAAAAGGGATATTTTTATTGAGTCTGGACCTCAATATTTACAATATGTAATCCATTTTTTGTGATTCAATTTTTATTTGTGTTAGAAATTTATTTTAGATAATAAAAGAAATATTGAAAAAGAGTTGTCTAGAAAAATGTCTTTTGATGTTTAAAAAAGATTTTATACCGAATTCAACCATAAAATTGATTCTGATGAACATAATTTGATTATAAATAACATAAGAAAAATAATTTTACTTTGAAAACAAATTAATACAAAAAGGAACTATTTAAATTCATGAAACAAAAAAATTAAATATAAATTAGTATGTTTCACTATATACTAGAAAATCAATCTTTTTAGGAACATACACAAATTTCAACCTTAGATAATCTTGAAATGATAAATTAAAAAAAATTAATAAAACAAAATTTAAAAATGATCCAGTAATTAGTTATAATATTATCCCCAAAAAATTAATATGTTTTTTTAACAAACATTTTTTTGAAGAATTAAATGATATTACAAAAAATTGAGTACTTATTTCATATGAATTAATCAACAAATTTTTATTTATTATGACCTTTATAAATATTTCATCATTTAGTTAAATATATTAATTCCTACCAAATAAAATGAAATTTCATAAGGACCATATAATAAAAAAATTTAATGGTTTGTTAAATATCAGTGTTATGTGTTGTATATTCTATCGAACACATTTCCCAATTAAAATCTCAGGGTGTTAGTCAACTATGTGGAAAAATAATGAACAATATTTTTGTATCAAACCTACTTTATTCAGAAATGTTTCAATTTATCCTCCAATTTACATTTATATGGTGAATATTCATTCTAATTATGATGTTATCATTAAATATCTTTTATTTGTGGTTTTGTGGTTCATTTTCACGATCTTTATACTTCAATGGTTTTTTCTAAAAAGATTCTCAAGTATCTAATCATTTTCTCATTCCAGGAGTCATGAATTTTTTTCCAAACATTGATCATAAATTTCTTCTTTCTTTTACCATTTTATTTTATGTATGTTTCATTTCATTTACCTTTGATGAAATTAATCCCTTTCAATAAAATGTTTCTCTTTGATATATCAAATTCATTTTCAAAATGAATAATTTAATGGAAAAATCCAAAAATAAGAACACAACACTTTTTCATCCAAAAACATGTTACACATATGAAATGTATTTCATATAATATTTCAACATAAATTAAACTTTTCTTCACCACTTATTTTTTAAGGGGTTTCACATAATATTTATTATGTGGATTTCACTAAAAGGTTTTAATTTGTTTTAATTTTTTCAACATGATTATTTTTAAAAAGTATTTTCTAACAGATTAATGTTCTAAAATGATCCAAAATTACTTCTTTCCGAATTATCTTAAGAATGGGATTTTATACTTCCATGGTTTTTTTAAATTTTTTTAAAAGGATATCATTTATATGTTTTTTATGGATCATTTTCAACCAAATGTAATATCCTTTACACAAATATTTCATGAATAGTAAATTAATAGGTCCATGTCATTTTATAAGAAAAATCTTCTATACAATTTCATTTTTCAAAAAATTTAATTTATTATTCTCATCGTTTAGTAAAATAATAATTTTGAACCATTTTCAAAGGGAAATGTAAATTTAATTTTTTTGAAAAAATTATTCTTAATGATTCTAAGAGTGTTCATTGTTTATTTATAATTCATGATCAAGGGTGGCCATCAATGATAGCATCCCCTTTAATTATCTAGATATATTATGAAATAATTTACATATATGGGATTAGTCTTAACTACTTTTTCTTACCTAACAATCCACTTGCATAGGGATGATTTCTTCTAATTTCATTCCCCTTTTAATTCCCTATTTTTCAATACAAGAATGAAGGGAAAACACCTAGATTCTAAATACATTAATTGAATGGGTATTTTTTTAAACTATATATCATTTCATTATAATTTATATGTTCCATATGTTTAGTTATCTTTATTAGGTGATATTTATCTAGAATTAAGGAAAAATCAATTAAATTCGCATTTATTTTTCCATGGGTTTACCATGATAATTCTATTGATGGAATAATGAATTCATTATTAGGGAACCAATTGAAAATGATATTAAGCCAATTTTTATTTTCTTGGGTTTTAATGATATATTTATTGAAACCATTGGGATATAAAGTGTATGATATTCATTATTTTATATGCAGGCCAAGAATTATATATCCCTTAAAATAATTAGTTAATTTTCTATCTTGTTATATATCACGGTGCATGAGTAGTGTGCTTAGCCAATTATGAGGGTTAATGGTTATACTAAACAACTATAATATGTTAATGAGGTAGAGAGACTTTACAAGGGATTATGAAGTAATTTTTATTTTGTTTACACATTCATATGATGATATTTTATAATTATATTATCATGTTTATTACATTATCTTATGTTATCATTTCCCTTACATAGATTCTATGCTCTTTTTGATATCATGGTATGCATCCTGGAATTTATAAGTTGTCTCAATGCTATGTTATACTTTTGTTATGTCCTTATTGAGTATCTCATCTCACCCATTCTTATATTACCATTTTTCCATGTTATGAAAGATTGTACTAAAAATTTTAATCATAAAATAGTATTTTTATGTATAATTTATCACAAATGTTCAAGACTCAATATAAATTGATTAACTGCATATATAGTAGTAAAATATGTTCTTTTATTGAGAGGATTTGAGATTTAATAGTTTATTATTTTTCCTAAATCCATAAAACACTAAACTAAATGTTCATTGAATTTTAAATGTAGAAAATATATTTTTATCATCGATGTGTATCAAGGAAATTATTTTATTTTATGTTTTTTCAACACATATTCGATGAGTGAGTATGTATGGGGACTATAGTCGGTATTAGAGAAATTTTTATATAACTTTAGAGGTAAGGATTAAATTGGTTGAGGATGATTTAATATTCAAGAATAAAATCAAGGGTTGATTAGTTGGGGATGATATTATTTTCAAAGATATAAACAAAACTTTACATAGAAGGTGTTTTTTATTTTATGTGGTTTGGAGGATAAGATAAAATATCTTTAGAGAAATACCTATAATAAGCCTATTTATATAATAACCTCTATAAATTTTAGTAAATTATAGATTTTGGAGATTTCATAAAAATTATATCAATCTTTGGATACTAGCATGAAGACATAGTTTTGGGACAGATACATCTTGGGGTAAAAACCCATGACTTTCTTGAAACACCTAGTGGATATTCTTGGGATAATTCATATTTTCATTACAAACCACTTTGAAGGATTTGATCATTTAATTATATAGAAGTTAACAAGATTAGAGAAGCTAAGGATAAAATGACCATTGATAAACTATATTGAATCTAAAGACTCATGATTTAGGTTATTCACAATAATTATTAATTATACCTTCTAAGATCATAGTTATTAATTTTTAAATTTTCTAATTTAAGTATCCGAAATCATAAAAATTCGTTTAATGTAATGCTATGAGAAATAAGGAATTGAGTTATGAATCCATTTAATGGGAAATTAGATGATTTTCTCTACTTTCATTCTATTAGTTTAAGAATAGGAGTTAAACATAATGTTATTGTGAAAAATCCTCTATCATTAACTATGATTAACAAAGTGAACACTGTTGAATTATCTATTAGGAAAATGGAAATATCGATTGAATCTCCTGAAAATCATGGTGGTGATGATGAAAAGGCAAGAAAAGATTAATTTTCCTTAATGTCCAAAATGTGGGATGAAACACATTGTGGAATCCCTCATTGTAGGTTTAAAATTCTTTGTGTGTACAAAAGGAGGACATAAATCTTCTATCTTCTAAGGAAAAATGAACCATTAAATTAAGTCTATAGAAGAATAATGTTATTCTTATAATTTTACATTATATATTAATGTATACATTTCATTTTAATTTTTTTCTTAAGTCAAGATTATATTTTTTACATCTTTAATTATTGAATTTGTAAATATTATGAGCAATAAATTTATTTTTGGTGTATAATGTAAATACATTAGATTTTGGATCCATCAAAATACAAATTATGTTTTATAATTTGAGTCACATGCTATACCCAATATAAATAAACCCCAAAATATTATGAATAAATTATGAATATATTTATAATATAAACTAATATGGAATAACATTATTATTTTTACCTTTATAATGTAAATAATTAATATGATTTAATACAGAAAATGTTAATCTGAAAAAGAAATTAATATTATTTATCTTTTATTTCTTCATTTACAAAGATAGGTTTACAAAATTGTGAATTTAAAATTGATAATATATATTTTTTCTAAAATTTGAAAATATAATTGTAGGATTTTTTGGAGATTTTTCAAAAAAAATTATTTTTAGGTGAATAGATGACATTCTAGTTTTTTCCAAAATGGTGAATTTTATCACATTATTAATCAATGTGAAAGACCTAAAATATCAAGACATAACTAAATTCATAAAATATATATTTATGGGTATAATTATGAAATATAAAATATTATTTTTAACTTATAAATTATACTTTTCATATTTTCAGACTAAAGAAACATTTTATTGGAATTTAATGTTTTCTCATTTGTTTGATTTAATTAAAACATTCTCGTGTGAAATTTTATTTTGGATTTATTTTAAATCCTCATAACATTTATTTTTATTTTAATAAATTAAATACTATCCTGAAAAAATTTAGCCATAAAAAGTTTGTCTTATATGTAATTTTAATGTTTAAAAATTCTATTTCCATCATAAACAATTTTTTGTGTTATGTGTATTTAATTTAAAATCATCCTTTTATATTTATATTAAACTATATATGTTAAATGGGGCCCAAAATTTTAACCCAAATTTCAATATTTAGAGATAATTTTCTACTTTTTTAGTAATTAAATATTTTATTTGATTATTATTTATTTAACTGTTATTAGTGTTTAAATAACTAATCAACAGTCGATCAATTTGTACTAAATTCAGCTGACCTCTATACCTTATATAAATTTTTTTGGTTTTAAATACCTATATTCATTTATTACCATCCTTTATTCACATAACTCAAATAA
This sequence comes from Viscum album, assembly GCA_963277665.1. Lineage (NCBI taxonomy): Eukaryota > Viridiplantae > Streptophyta > Magnoliopsida > Santalales > Viscaceae > Viscum > Viscum album. The sequence goes on along the minus strand of OY728141.1, from coordinate 928,912,924 downwards.
CATTCATGAAATTTCATTCTTACCCCTTACATTCCATTCTTTTCCTTTGAAAACACCCTTTTCCTCACATATAAATGGAGGCCACTTCCACCCCTTCCATACATAACCTACCATTAAAATTACATGGTAAAAAACAACCCATTTATTCATACTAGAATCCTATCCCATCAAACATTTACTTTGGATATCCTTAATTATCCCAATCCCTTCATTTCCAAGGACTATTTTAAGGTAAATCAATGTTCCTAATGTGAGTATTAATTTCCTCGTAGTCATTATTTTGAATTAACAAATTAATAGTATTCCAACAATTTATAAATCTAATGGATTTATCATCATCTATATACTTAAATTTAATTATATTAATTACATAATAATTATTCATTCATTTTCTAGCATCCTATAAAAAAAATGCATTGATCATGCATATGTGCAGACAAGCACCTTTACAAAACAATGAAATTACATTCACATATCGAAAAATTAGTGATAATATAAAAGATGATTTTAATGAATATTTTTTAATGTTATTTATAAAATTAGTAAATGAGAACCTTGTATATTTACCTTCATTACATCCATTTGTTAAGGAATGATATCGTTAATCATTTGTAAGTGCGGACTACCACCTCCAGGAATGATGTTTCTTATTTTACTTAATAAACTAACATGGATACACCTTAATGTGTAATCAATAATTTAATATTATTTTAATAAAATTAATATAATTATTAAATGATTAATTTTCTCATACAATAACTTCATCCTTTAATTAGGAAATGGGTTTATATATCACACATCTGTGCGAAATACCACATCCATAAACATTGAATTTAATTTCTAATCACATCTATAATAAATGGTTATATAAATGGATTTTATGTAGATATATCATATATATTACCTGAATATTCTTATTTACATTTTATAATAATATTATTTAATATAACATTCTTACTCATTCAATCATTACAATAAACTTTTGTTTTCATTGGTTTAACATCTACTTGAGAGACACTATAATGTTTATACAGTGAATGATTAATAAATTTTATATATTATTAAAAGAAATTAATTTTATGAAATTAAATATTTTATAATTTTAATCAAGTTATAATATAAATAACTAACCATGTTAATGATATATCATTTATGTTCACTAAAATTATCAAAATAGTTTTGTCTCTTGGGTCATCTTCTTGGGTTATAACTAAAACTCTCATTGAATATACGAAAAATAACCATATGTAATTTATATGTGATGAAATTGGTATCAAAGATGAACAATCAACATCAAAATTACAAATCATGTACAAGGAAAATAAAATTGCTAACTCCAAAAGATAAAAATAATCTATAATGAGCCACTATATTAATATTAAATAATTATAAAATAAGTTTATAAATGAAAAATATATATGAATACAGTTATGAAATACATTATTAATATAGATATGATAATTTTACCAACATTTAGATTGAAGTTAACTAAGTGGGGAAATAAGGTAAGAGGTTTTTATCTAAAACACACTTCCTTGAGGCATGTATAACATTAGAGACCAATATACTATTATTTGGTGTATATGATACTCAATTATTACGTTAATATGGAATATAATTTATTCAAGTTATTTCATTTTCATTTTCGTGCACTTTCTCTTTTGAGGGTTTTTGTTAAAAAGTTACTCATGTCTTAATGTAAGATCTCTTTCCATGAGTCAGGAATTTTTTTCTTGACATTAATCATACATGTATACAGTCTCCGAAAATTTATTTGTAAATATTTTTTACTTAATATAAATTTCACTAAAATGAATCTTCTTCAATAATTATTTCCCTATGGGTGATCACGTTTATTTTTAAAATTTATTACTAAATGGATTGATTCCCAACAAAGGAACATAGATATTTTTCAACCATATATATTTTATACATATCGAATGTATTTTATATAATTTTCATATAATATTCATTATTATATTAACATATGATCAATGAAACGTTTTAACATCCTTTTTATGTGGTTGGATTCACTAAATTGTATTAATGTAATTCAAATGTTATCTCCATTATTTTTTTCAAAAATATTTTATTTAAAGGTAGTGATTTAAACAATCTATAAATAAATTATTCCAAAATTATTTTAAATTTTAATTTTCAACTACATTTAGATTCTAAAAAATTTAATATGAAATCATTTAAATGTTTTTATAAGTGGTATTTTAACAAGAAGGTACCTCGTTTACATGTTTCTATGTGAATCTATCTTTCTATAGCCTTAATCATTTTCTAAGAGGCTTCATGTGCATGATTTAATTTTATCAGAATTTGAAATTATAATAATTATGGTTCAATAAAATATTAATTTTTAAATATTCTCAATGGAAAATTGAAATTATAAATTTGAAAACAATTTTCCTAATTCTTTTAAGTGTATTATTTTTAAATATAGATTAATACATCATGGGTATTCTTTAAATGATGCACTCAGTCTTCTTATTTTGAATGACTTATGAAATTATCTTTTCTATATATGGGAATATTCATCACTACTTTTTTCATAACTATTCATACACTTAAAAATACGTGATATTATTCTAATGTCTTTACATTATTAATGTACCATGTTCTATTGCTTGATTGAAGGGTGTTCACCTAGATTCCAATTACATCTATTGAGTGGGGAAATAATCATATAAACAATATATCATTTTTTATATGGTATATATAGATTATGATTAATCATCTTTATTTAGTGGTATTTACCTAAAATGATACATAAAATCATAGGATCCCTATTTAGTTTCCTCATGTTTTCCATGATATGTCCACTGATGGAAATATGAATTCTTCCTTGGGGAACCAATATGAAAATTCAATAAAACCAATTTTTATTTCCTTGATTTTTTAAGATATATTGAATGAAACCATGTAGATCATATATATATATATATAATCTTAGTTATGTGATGGGGGGCCTAGAGGTATATAACCCGCCAATTTATTGAATTTTGTTTCCGTCACATAATATATCATAGTGCATGGGTAGTGACACTACCATATAATTGGTGAGGGTAATTAGCCTAGATGGCTATGGTATATTAATGTGGCAGGGAACCTTGGATTAGGATTCTATTGTAATTTTTATATTGTTTATTCATTTCTATGATTCCTTTCTATAAGAATATTATCATTCTTACTCCATGTTTTTATGTTATCATTTATTATATATTTATTTTATTATTTTTATGATATAATGTTATGTGTCCTTACATGTAAATGTTATCTAAACATAATTCTTTTCTTTGATTGTTCTCTTATTGGGAATATGAGTTCACCCAATTTATGTTTCCATTTCCTATGGTTATAAAAGTGTCATGTAGGAAATATTTGTATAGTTCCTTGAATGTAAAATTTAAGTGATATGTAGAAGAAACATTATAGATTAATTACCATGATATATTATGGAAAAATGTAATTTTGTTTTGGGACAAAAGATTCAATAGTATATGTTTTGTATTAATTCTATAAAACTAAAAACTAAAAGGTCATTTGATTGTAAATATGTGGAGGATTTGTAATCATAGATGTCTATCCAATATAGTGTTTTATGTTATGTGTATCATCACATAATCTTGGTGAGTGGGTCTGGGGGTTCTATAATAGTTAACTTTTTATTGTGTCTTATATTTCTACATTTTTTTCATGTATAAGTGTTCATTAAGATATTTGTTAAATCCAAATATTTATTTATTCCTTATTGATTGTTTTCTGCATATCCAACTTGAATCACCCTTATGCGTCCATTGATACTCTTCCATTTTTTCTAGGACACTTACCCTCTTTAGAGACAGAGACCATATCACCTACCTCTGACAACCCATTCATTATAAAGTGATATATCTATTTAAAATATTATTATTATTTTTTAAAAAAAACCCTTATAATAAAATATAACTAGAAATATAGAGGTTCGGTGTCTCTGGGACATTTTATATATAATACAATATTATCAAATAAAAAATATACTATTATATATATATATTTGTAATATAATACTATATATCATCATAAACCTATCAAAACATTGTATATCCTCAAGAGATACATAAAAGAAAGTGTGCACTAAAAGTATTTGTAAAGGGGTAATTGAATTAAACATGATGATGAGATTTCATAAGTTTAAATTGGAATATGAGGGGATCATAAAAGGGGGTAATAATAAATAATTACATAAAATATTATAAATTATACCATATAATAAAGGAAAAAATATAAATCATAATAATTTACCTGAAATATAAAACATGTATTCATTAAGAAGTTACAATTTGGATTTCTAAGAGAACATATCATAATGTGCTCGGCTTACTTTCATTAAAGGAGGCATAATATCTCATAAGATATAAGAGTTGTGAAATAGATTTGGGGATTGTATAATTTTGGTACCATTAATTATATAATAATATTTCATTAGTTTGTTTCCCTCATTGAAAATAAATATACATTAAGCAAAAATATGAAATAAACCAGTAATATGGGAATGCATTGTATTATAATGTCATAAAAGATATACCAATGAATTCAATATGGTAATAAATATGTAGAATAATTATAATATTGGATAGTAACGGGTGAGGGTTATAAAATAATAAAATAATATATCCCGTGACTATAAGAAAATAGGCATGGAATCATCACAAGACTAATCAAGGAGTGGTTTTTTATAGAAAATAAATACCAAAATAATTAGTGGAGGATAAAGACTTATACAAAGAAAATAATGACATGAATATGACAAGAATAAATAAATTAAACATGAAATAATTTACTTTATGAATTGAAATTAATTTTTTTAATAGAAATATATGAAATAGATAGAACTATTAAGAACAACCCTAAATGAAACAAAAGTGTTTCTGTAACATCCCAGGTAAGTAAATAATATTACATTCTAATGTTTTTCAATATTTGTGAATAAAATGTTAATATTAATTTAATGTGAATTCTATGCTCGATGGCATACCAAATACGCAACAATGAGTTTTTTTGAAAATCATATATTGCATATTAATAATATAATACTATTATAATAGTTAACACCTAGCCGTTGTAATGGCGAGAATGAACAGAACTAACTACAAAGTTATTAACTATTTTTTATATATTTTTACATTTATCCAATAAATTTTAAAGCCTTAAAATGAAAATGAATCCAATTTTTAAGAATAAATACTGTAATATTTTTAAAAGATTGTTTTACTGCCTTTTGATGGGGAACCTTTTTTAAAACTAAATTTTGACAACATTATAATCTATATTTGTCAAAATAAACTTATTCTTTATGATTGTGACATTGAAATTTACTTTGAATTAATATTTGGTATTTTTCTGAAAATGTTCATTTTTTAATGAATAGTGAAAAATACTGCATTTTACATCAAAACTACTTTTTCATATAATTTAATAATATTGTTATATTATCTCTTTAATTGGTTTTAAAGTGTAATTAATATATATTTTTACCATTTAATCCAATAGTGGTCATTGGAATTAATTTCACGTTGAAATTGGACATAAATAAGTGTCAATCTTTTGATAGATATTGTTTCTTAAAAAATGGTATTTGTTTTGACAGCGGGATTTAATTATTAAATTAATTAATGAAACTTATATATTTTTAATTTTTTAAAATAAACATCATTTTTGAATTCGGAATATCAAATATAGCTTAAGGTGAATTTTTGGTATTTTTCTGAAAATCATCTATTTTTGATGAATAGTGAAACCACTAAGTGTTAATTAAAAAACTGATTTTTCGTTTAAAGAAAATTTTACCACTTATTTGAATTGAATATAAAAAATCTGACATACATGGTTTTCATTAGGATGTAAAATATGGTTCACTAGTACTAAATTTTTTTTGGTGAATAGTAACTTTTAAATTTTATTAATCACGATTAAAGGTAATTAGTGTAATTTAAGGTAAAAATAATGTTATAATAATATGAAATGACCTTGACAATGTCCTACACTTATTGGATGTGTCATGGCCGACCAAAACAATCTATGGGTCATCTTGGGGACCCAATGGAGCCACTTGGGTGAGAAAATGACATTTATAACTTTTTATTTAAAGTTAAAATAAAAATAACACAAACATGTATTGTTTTACTAAAACAATTTTTCATGTCATTAAAAAAGTTAGATTTTTTACTATAAATATTAATTTGAAGGATAAAAATATTTCCTACATCATGGGATTTTTTTTATAATTTTTAAACATTAAATAAATTATGTTATTTATGGCATCATGATGATGCATCAATTACCTCATTAATGAACGAATTAAATAAAATGAGAAGATAATGTACAATATAAGAATTAAACTTTTAAAAAAACTATTGTATGATTATAATTTTTACCCTTATAACCTTATCCTAGAAGTATATCTTTTTGGGACCTTTTAAATCTGAAACACTTTTTAAAATAAAGTCACATTTCATGACATTCCAAGAGTGCCCCTCCCCCCTCTTATAAAAGGCCCCCACCTCTACCTCCCTTACCCACACCTATCATGCCTTTGTATCAGCCAAACCCTGACCATTTCATATCTACACATACATATATTAATCATTGAAGCCTCAACTTGGGAATAAAGCTCTTCAGGAAACCATTTTGGTTCAAACCAAATAGAGTTACCTGATTTAAAGGTAAAGTCTTCTTTTAATGTTCTTTTGTTTTATTTTGCTTCTCCAACACACTAAACTCTTTTTATTCATTTATTTTGTAAAAACACCAGTATCTTAAATATTCTACAATGTTTTTATAATAATGATTCGATCTACAATTCCACACACCTACATATAATGGTTAATGAATAAACTGTTTCTGTGGATGGTGAATTTCTTCCTCATGAAACGATGATTGTTCAATATCCTTTTAACACCTTCAAAGGTGGCCATTCAGATGTAACTATATTTATATATGATATATTATATTTTTATGTTTTCCTTAATAATCTGTATTTTTCATTTATGGCATACCTTTATGGTTTCCATTATTGGTAAACACGATATCTTCATTTTAGGAAGTGCGGAATACCGCCCCCTCTATGTGATTTGATTCGTTAATGCCATATGTGGGACATATGAAGGATAAAGTTAACGATATTATATGTGATTATATACTGTAATTATAATATACCTTTATATAATTATGATTTCACCTCATTAAATATGATATAGAAATGACAGTAGCGTTCATGCATACGTACGACTTACAGTCTCCATGAACGATGCATTTCATTTCTTACCTCTAAATATTATATACTACTATAAATACATGTATATGATTGATATAAATGATATATATGATATCAAAATCATGAATATTATTCTGGATATAATGAAACTTTGACCACATCAACAACATGTAATTGTAAGAAGTCACCTTTCGACTTAAGAACCCAATATCGACAAAATGAACATTATTAACTTAAATGATTATATAATTTTTATAACATGGAAATAAGTTATATAAAAGGAATATTAAACATGAAATTGGTTCTTAAGAAAATATAAATTAACTTTAGTTTATTATTCAGGAGATTAATGAACGATCGAGTCAAGTCAGACACGAGGTAAGGGATCCTACCTCTCTCTTTCTTTTCAAGTACTCTCTTTTATGTCATCCTGTTATGCTCCTTGTTCATATGTTGGAGGATGTTATTTTATATTAGTACTAATTTACTATTGATGTTAATATTATGAGATAACATCTCTTTCTCTCATCAATTCATTAAATAATGTTTAAGTGGCGCCGTTAGGCTGCCGAATTTTTGTAAAGGAATCCTTCACCCTTCTTTTTTTCTCAAAGTTCTATTTTCACGTCCAGTGTTTTAAGTTATTTTTTTTATGTTGGGGAATGATATCTATATCCATAATACTATCCTTTTATGTTCATATTATGAGATACACTATTTTATCTCAACAATAAATTTTTGGATTTTTTAAGTGGAGTCGTTAGGCTGCTGAAATTTCGTAAGGGATTTCTTATCTCACTTTCAATTCCGTAAGATTTCCATTGTTCTCCACTTATTTATTACATGTGGTGTACTGTGTACTGCCATCTCATATATATTATCAGGATTCAATTCATGTTATTATGTGATTCATTTGGTGTTTATTATATTTTGGTCATACGACTCGATTGATCATAACGAGGTAAGGAGTTTTTATCTCACTTTTTGTTCCCGTGAGATTCATGCTACATGTGACACTATTTATTTTTGTGTTGTGTATTTACTGCCCATGATTGTATTCTTTGTGTAATATAATATAATTTATGGGTATATACATATTCATTGTATGACCCTTCTTTTATGGGGTGTACGTTTCAAATGTTACCCAAATCGGTAAGGGAACTTCATTACCCAATTTCAATTCTTTGGGTTAAACTTATACTTATTGAATGTGTCCTCCTATGAATATATGTGAATGACCTATGATTGTTTTAGAATTAATATCCACTTACATTTGGTTGATTTTTTTGTCACACATAATTATGTAATTGATTTATCCTTAATCAAGGGATATCGTCTTTGTAAGGGACTTCGTTTCAATCTCCTTTCATTGAGGCATATTTTGATTTATACACAACTTTATTTTATATGGTGTATAAACCCCTTTGACTTTTACTTTTATTCAAAAGGAATATTTTTATATGAATCCTTTTACTAATCGACAAAAGGAATGTTTTTGTCTTACGTATGCGGTGACAACAACTTCTCCGTCGCCGCGAGTATTATTTGATCCTTGGCATCCTCAACAAGATGTTATGTTTTTAAAATAAAATAAATATCATATACTATTTTATGTATTTTATTATGGAAAATGGTTTTGATAAAGGATTCTTTTATTTCAATATATTTAAATGATATATTGTGATTGAAATGTGGAAATTTTATCATTCCTTTATATTGGTTTTATGTGTTATAATTTTATAATGGTACTTGGACATTTGACGGGTGGTTACGTGATAAACCATATGACGGGTGGTGCCCTGAATACCAGGATGGGTGGTTACGTTATAACCTCCAATGCATTGGGTATGGAAGTCTATCGTATGGCTATTCCATTTAGTGATATGTGTGGAAGTTGACCATATGGTTACTCCATTTAAGTATGTTTATGTCCAATGTTACCATTATATGTTATGTGTTCTTTACATCGGTTTTATGGTAATAATTTTTGTTACAAAAATGTAAGAAATGATCTTTTATTTAGTGAAGAGTATTTACTAATTCTTACAAGGTGAAAAGTTTTACTTATGATAAAGTAATCATTATTTAATTATTGTTTTGAAAAAATAATATTTTTCCCTTTTTGTGTATCTCTTATCGAGCTTTTTATGCTCATCCCATGTTTTTGAAATGTTTTCCCCAGTACTTAAAGATGAATATGATCATGGATGGGATCAAGGAAAGACATGCTATCTAAAAACATGGAACTAGACATGTTTCTTTTTAAAAGTTTTTCTTTTATGAAAAAATGGAAACCGAGTAGATGTGTCTACTTTGTAATCTTTTGAGATGTAATAGTTATGTCCTAATTCTCTAAAACTCTAAACCTAAAAAGATCCTCAATGTGAATTATTCATTTAATTCATGATTAAGTAAGGTTTAAGGCCATGGCCTTATAGTTGGTATCGGAGGGATGTTTATCTAACTTTAGAGGTTAGGGTATTTATTAATCATAAGTGAAAAGTTTCGTATAACCACAATGGTTAGTATATTAGACTGAGTCATTGTAATTTTGGAAAGTTGGAATGAGTTTGAGATAACTTGGATTAGTATATTTTAGTGTTTATCTTACTATTTATTACATGATGATTTTGTTGATATACTCACACTGACATTTTTGGTTTTAGTAAATATATTGATCTAGGAGGCACCAAAGTGACAATGTGTATGAAGGAAACTGTGGTGGTTCTCTGATTCAGAGACTGGATGAAATGAAGGATTCAATGGGGAATATCATGGTTATTCTAAACCAACTATCAATGAGTCATGATTAATCACTTGAACCTTGGTGAGTTCTCTAATGCATCATGTACGAGAGAACCAAACCATTGTGGAAGTTTAGGTAATAATTATAAAGTTAACCATTAGGGTTTATATGATCCTTACTTGTGAGGTAATTATGGGTTACTATATGTTATGATGGAAAATTAAAGGCATGAGATAAACTTGAGGATAAAATATGTCATGGTTATTTTTGTTGAATTTAACTCTTTTTGAGGAATGTTATTAAGTTATATAATTTTTGAAAAGGGACAACACACAGACTGTGTGACAACCCGTCGCATCGGACGAAGCCGCGAGAATCAAACCTGCAACCAAAGTGCAACTGGTATTTATCACCTACCACTGGACTACGCGAAGTACCTGGTTAGTTTGACGAATTCTTTTTAGTTAGATGATTTTATAAATAAAGAATAAGTTGATTTTTGGGTTATCTACGGAAATTATTAACCTATCATGGAGGATATGTGATTAGGTTAATTACTTTTCAATGTGAGACTTTAAGAGTAACTGGTGTTATTTGGAGATAAATTTTAGGATTTATCTTGGAAGACTATGTGATTAAATACTTCAATGATTTGGGTTTCAATCTTAGTTTCGATTACTGTGAAGAATTTTATGGATAGCTATTTATTGAATGGTCTTTTTTGAACTTTGGGTATTGTTGGACAAATTTTTGAGATTAAGAGTAGCTTTTCTTTTTATAAAAGACTATCCTTTTTGGGGATTATCTGATCTTGTACTAACCTTTTTGGTTTTGGTTAAGGTCTGAATACATGGGAAATGAATAGTTCTCTTTTGTGGTTTAGTGGATTCTCTAGAAGTTGATTATAGCACTCTAAGTATGAACAAGTCATCCTGAAATACTCATCGTTTGAAGAAAATATGAGTTTGTGTTAGAAATATACTAAGAAATGAAGCCTACATGACATGTAAGTATGTTTCCTTATGTTTTAGTTATGCTCAATAATAAATTCCTCATTGAAAAATATCTTTAAAAAAAATGTTGTCTGTTAACCTTTCCTACAGGGGAATCAAATACCGTCTAACCCATCACAAGTTTGTGATTTTCTTGTGGTTAACTTTCTCCTAGACATGTTTTCTATCACTCTCCATCAGAACATGACCCTTTGTTTTCTCTTCCATATCCATATATTATTACTTGTAATCCTAGTAGAGGTTATCTCAGGTGACCTTTGTAATTTTCATTCTTTCTTTTAAAGTTATAGTTTAATTGACTCCTTTTCGGATGTGGGACTTTTAAGGAAGTTTCCAAACCAAATTTTGAAATTGTGAGGACATAATTCCTAAAATGGGGGAAGGATGTAACATGTCAGGTAAGTAAATAATATTAAATTCTAATGTTTATCAATATTTTTTAATATAATGTTAATATTACTTTAAAGGGAATTCTACGCTCGATGGCGTTCCAAATACGAAACAATGAGTTTTTTTTGAAAGTCTTATGTTACACACTAATAATATAATAATATTATAATAGTTAACGCCTAGCCGTTGTAATGGCCAGAATAAATATAACTAACTAAAAAATGATTAAATATTTTTCATATATATTTTTACATTTATCCAATAAATGTTAGAGGCTTAAAATGCAAATGAATCCAATTTTTAAGAATAAATACTCTAATATTTTTAAAAGATTGTTTTACCGCCTTTTGATGGAGATATTTTTTTAAAACTAACATTTGACACTTTTATAAGTTCTATTTGTCAAAATAAACATATTCTTTATGATTGGGACATTGAAATTTACTTTGGATTAATTTTTGGTACTTTTCTGACAATGTTAATTTTTAATGAATAGTGAAAAATACTGCATTTTACATCAAAACTGTTTTTTCATCTAATTTAATTATATGGTTAGATTATATGTTTAATTGGTTTTAAAGTTTAATTAAAATATATTTTTACCATTTAATCCAATAGTGGTCATTTGAATTAATTTCACTTTGAAATTGGACATAAACAAGTGTCAATCTTTTGATAGATATTGTTTCTTAAAAACATGCTATTTGTTTTGACAGTGGGATTTAATTATTAAATTAATTAATTCAACTTATATGTTTTGAATTTTGTAAAATAGAAATCATTTTTTAATTCGGAATATCAAATATAGCTTTGGGTGAATTTTTGGTATTTTTCTGAAAAACATCAATTTTTGCTAAATAGTGAAACCACTAAGTGGTAGTTAAAAAACTGTTTTTTCATTTAAATAAAACATTACCACTTCTGTGATTTTAATTTCAAAAATCTGACATACATGGTTGTCATTAGGATGTAAAATGTGGTTCAATGGGATTAAAATAATTTTTTTGGTAAATAGTAACTTTAAAGTTTTATTAATCACAATTAAAGGCAATTAGTGTAATTTAAGGTAAAAATAATGTTATAATAATATTAAATGACCTTGACACATGTCCTACCCCTATTGGATGTGTCATAGCCGACCAAAACAATCCATGGGTCAACTTGGGGACCCTATGGAGCCACTTGGGTGAGAAAATGACATTAATAACTTTTTATTTAAAGTTTAAATAAAAATGACACAAACATGTGTTGTTTTAAAAATAAAAATTTAAATGGGGTTACACAAGTCATATTTTTGACTATAAATAATAATTAGAAATATAAAAATATTTCATACATCATGGTATCTTTTTTATAATTTTTAGATATTAAATAAATTAATTTTTTATGATATCATGATGATGCAACGATAACCTCATTAATGATAGAATTAATTAAAATGAAACAATAATGTAAAATCTAAGACTTAAACTTGTCAAAATACTATTGGATGAGTACATTTATAACCTGTATCAATTTATTCTCGAAATATATCTTTTTCGGCCCTTTTAAATCAGAAAAACTTTTTAAAATAAGGTCACCTTTCACGACATTCCAAGAGTGCCCCTCCTCCCTCTTATAAAAGGCCCCCACCTCTACCTCCTTACCCACACCTCTGAAGCCTTTGGCTCGTCCAAACCTGAACATTTCATCTTTCCAAATCCCTATCTTTATCATTGAAGCCTCACCTTGGGATGAAAGATCTTCAAGAAACCCTTTTGGTTCAAACCAATGGGAGTTTCCCGATTTAAAGGTAAAGTCTTATTTAATGTTCTTTTGTTTTATTTTTCTTCTCCAACCCCATAAAATATTTTTATTCATTTATTTTGTAACAAAAAATATATCTTCAATATACTAGGGTTTTATTATAAGAATGATTTGAGCTACACTTTCACACACCTCCGTCTAATGGTTAAAGAACATACTGTTTCTGGGGATGGTGAATTTCTGCCTCACGAAACGATGATTGTTCAATATTGTTTTAACACCTTCAAAGGTGGCCATTAATATTTCACTATATTTATATATGATATATAATATTTTTATGTTTTCCTTAAGATTATGTATTTTTCATTTATGGCATACCCTTATGGTTTCGATTATGGTTAAACACGATATCTTCATTTTAGGAAGTGCGGACTACTGTCCCCTCAAAGTGATTTGATTCGTTAATGCCATATGTGAGACGTATAAAGGATAAAGTTAATGATATTATATATTATACTATAATATAATTATAATATAACTTTATATAACTATGATTTCAGTCCATTAAATATGAAATATAAATGAAAGTAGCGTTCATGTGTACGTACGGCTTACCGTCTCCATTAACGGTGCATTTCATTTCTTACCTCTAAATGTTATATACTATTATAAATACATGTATATTCTGGATATATATGATATATATGATATCCAAATCATGAATATCATTCTGGATATAATGAACGTTTGTCCACATGAACAACATGTAATTGTAAGAAGTCCACTTTTGACTTAAGAACCAAATATCAACAAAATGAACATTATTAACTTAAATGATTACATATTGTTTATAACATGGAAATAAGTTATATAAAAGGAATAAAAAACATGAAATATGTTCCTGAGAAAATATAAATTAACTTTAGTTTATTATTCAGGAGATTATAAAGTGATCGAGTCAAGTCAGACACGAGGTAAGGGATCCTACCTCTCTTTTTTTTCAAGTACTCTCTTTTATGTCATCACTTTATGCTCCATGTTCTTATGTTGGAGGATGTTATTTTATATTCATCCTACTGTCCTATTTATTTTAATATGATTAGATAGCCGCACTTTCTCTCATAAATTCATTTAATAATGTTTAAGTGGCGTCGTTATGTTGTCGAATATTTGTAAATGATTCTTTCACACTTCCCTTTTTTTCAAAGTTCTATTTTCACATCAAGTCTTTTAAGATACTTTTTCTTATATTGGGGTATGATATCTATATCCATCATAATTTCCTTTTATGTTCATATGATGAGATACCCTATTTTATCTCATCAATACATTTGTTGAGAGTTTTAAGTGACGTCGTTAGGATGCTGAAATTTATTAAGGGATTTCTTATGTCACATTCAATTCCGTGAGATATCCCTTGTTCACCACTTATTTATTACATGTGGTGTATTTTGTACTTCCATTTCATATATATTATCATGATTATTTTCATGGTATTATGTGTTTCATTTGGTTTTTATTATCTTTTGGTCATACGACTTGATTGATCACAATGAGGTAAGGAGTTTTTATCTCACTTTTTGTTCCCATGAGATTCATGCTACATGTGCCACTATTTCTTTTTTGTGTGGTGTATGTACTACCCATGATTGTATCCTTTCTGTAATATACAATAATATATGGGTATTTACATATTCAATGCATGAACCTTCTTTCAGGGGGTATACGTTTTGAATGTTACCCAAATCGGTAAGGGAACATCATTACCCAATTTCAATTCTTTGGGTTAAACTTGTACTTCTTGAATGTGTCGTCCTATGAATATGTGTGAATGACCTCTGATTGTTTTACACTTAATATCCACTTATATATGGTGTATTCTTTTGTCACACATAATTATGTAATTGATTTATCCTTAATCAAGGGATACCGTCTTTGTAAGGGACTTTGTTTCAATCTCCTTTCATTGAGGCATATTTTTCATTAAACACAACTTTCTTTTATAAGGTGTATAAACCCCTTCTACTTTTACTTTTATTCAAAAGGAATCTTTTTATACGAATCTTTCTACTAAATGACAAAAGGAATGTTTTTGTCTTTCATATGCCGCATCAACGACTTCTCCGCCGCTGCGTGTATTATTTGATCTTTGGCTTCCTCAACAAGCTGCAATGTTTTTAAAATAAAATAAATACCATATACTATATTATGTATTTTGGTATTGAAAATGGTTTTGATAAAAGAATTATTTTATGTCAATATATTTAAATGATATATTTTAATTTAAATATGGAAATTTTATCATTCCTTTATATTTGTTTTATGTGTTATAATTTTATAATGGTACTTAGACATTTGACGGGTGGTTACGTGATAAACCATCTGACGGGTGGTGCTGTGAATTCTAGGATGGGTGGTTACGTTATAACCTCCAATTAATTGGGTATAGATGTCAGCCGTATGGCTATTCCATTTAGTGATATGTGTGGAAGTCGATTGTATGGCTATTCCATTTAAGTATGTTTATGTCCCAAGTTACCTTTATATGTTATGTATTCTTTACGCGGGTTTTATGGTAATCATTTTGGTTACAAAAAGGTAAGAAAGGATATTTTATTTAGTGAAGTGTATTTATTACATCATATAAGGTGAAAAGTATTACTTCTGATAAAGTAATCATGATTTACTTATTGTTTTGAAAAACTAACAGTTTTCCCTTTTTGTATATCTCTTACTGAGCTTTTTATGCTCAACCCATGTTTTTTAAAATTTTTCCACAGGACATCATGGTGAATAGGATCAAGTATGGAATCAAGGAAATTCATGCTATCTAAAAACATGGAACTAGACATGTTTATTTTTAAGAGTTTTTATTTTATGAAAAAAATGGAAATTGAGTAGATGTTTCTACTTTGTAATCTTTTGAGATGTAATAGTTATGTCCTAATTCTCTAAAACTCTAAACCTGAAAAGATCCTAAATGTGAATTATTCATTTAATTCAAGATAAAGTAAGGTTTAAGTCCATGGCCTTATAGTTTGAGAGTCCCCTTACCTCGAGTCATGACTCACATTGAATTCTCATATAACATCTTGAATAGTAAAACAAAATTTTTAATTAAAATATTCTGTGTAATAGTGTTTATTTAAATTTTATTATTCATATTTATTAATTTATTATTCAATTTTTAGTTTTCAAGTTGTTCATGTTGATCATTGATATTTTTATAATATGTTTCCAAAATTCCATCAATAAGATGGTCTCAATCCATGGTCTTCATAATAAAATTCCATAAGCATTTAAAGTGTTATGGATGTTGTTAATATTATTCCCAAAGTATAAAATATGATGATACATGTTAATCATATGAAATATATTCAAATTATAAATTAATTATTAGTAAATTCTATTGATTTTATTAAACCGTATGTGAATGTTTAACATCAGTATTATTGAGATCATGACTATTGTATAATTCTAAAATCCTAAAAAATATTATTTTTAACATTATATTTCTACATTAATTTTTTTATAAACTATATGTGAAAGGTTGTAAGGAAAAATATCATATCTCACATAGGCGTTACAAACCTAACATGGTGTAAGTCGTATTTTAAGGAATAATTAGGGAATGAAAAAATAATCAAGGATATTTTTTATTATTATTTCAGTAATATAGAATTATAATTTTTTTATCATTTTATTATAGTTGTAACATAATGTGATGAAGGTTTATAAGTGAATGAAATTTAAAAGTCGTAAGGATATATAATTTTACCTTCATTGAGATGACACCTTTGGTATACACCATAATGGATTAATGGTTGATATTTTTTTAAAAGGAATATAATGAGTGTAAATTAGGAGTCAGATAAAGAATTTGGGAAAAAAATTTGAAACATTTGTTCAAAGTGATGATAAATGGGTTTCAAATATGCACATTTATAGGTGGGGGAGATGGTTGTTTTTGAATAAAATATTTAATAATTTATTATTATTTCTCATGGAAGAAATAGTATTGGTCACTATGAGTATTAATATTATTTGAATAAATATTTATATTTTCTTAACATTTAAACTCATTTAAAACCAAATGATATTTATTGAAAATAAAATTCAAAGAAAAGATTCAAATTTTTTTTTTTAATTTCAATTAAATATAATTTAGAGTTTGGATATCAATTTATAGTTTTTGAAATTCAATTTATTATTTTAAATGCATTATTTTACTCGTTAATTGCATAATGCATCTTGAAAAATATTTTATAAATTAAGGATTTGTTTGTAAATCATAATGAATTATTAAAACATATCTTATATTGAAAAACTATATTTTACTATTCACTCCAAAATTCTTTTCTATTAGGAAAATAAAGTAAAATTAACCTTAGATAGTTTATATGTGATTATTTCAATATTTATATTCATTTAAAGAAAATTATTTTATTCTAATATTTATTTTTGAATTGAAAATAAAATGTTTTATTAAATAATTTCAAAAATACATTATTAAAAATTACACTTATACATATGTTATGTCCAATAATTTGGGGTATTATTTTATGATAATATTATATTTTTATTGACTTATTCTATTACATGTAAATGGAATTTAATAGTTAATTTAATATTATAAGGCCCCAGCCTTAAACCTTACTTAATCTTGAGTTATTACAAGATTACACATTGAGGATCTTTTCAGGTTTAGAGTTTTAGAGAATTAGATCATGAAACTTGCATTACGTTCCACATTTAAACAAAGTGGTTACATAAAAGACAGTATTCATACTTCCCATCAACGGAAACATATTTAAAATATAACACAGATTCTTTCTTGATACATCCTTGACACTATCATCACATCATGTACCTTTCCCTTGACCTGTGAAAAACATTTCAAAAACTTGGGATGAGCATAAAAAGCTCAGTAAGAGTTATAAAAATATTGAAAGGAAACATGAGTACATGTATACATAAGAATGAAATCATACTTTACCCATAAAACATAAGCACCTTAACATACCTCATAAAATCATAGAAATCATATGACATAAAGGTAACTTGAGGCATTCATAACATTCTTACGTAGGTAGTAACCCTCTTGGTTACGTTTGGAATACCCATCACATTATATTCCCTAAATCTCTTCGGAGAAACCTTAACGTTTCACTCCTTCGCGTTACCAAATGCATTGGAGAGCTATATCGGGCTCACCCGCCCTTAGTTTATCATGGAACCACCCGTTTTCATAACAATGCCCAAGAACCATAACATAAATGTATCACATAAAACATGCATAAATGAAACATAACATTTCCACATTTCAATCACAATATAACATTTTAGTATATTGAAATAATGAATCCATTCAAAAAGACACCATTTCCAAAACCATTTAAAACATTTAATAAATAGATTTTTGAATAAAAGTGTCCCATACCACCTTGAAGCTTAAAATTTTAAACCATTAATATCCATATAAATAAATCCTTAAAACCATTTTTAAAACATGGATATTAATAAGAACAAAAATTTAAAACATTTAAAACGATATTTTGGTTAAAGGGGTTTTACCAAAATTAGAGACACTTGAATACAATAATTGAGGAATAACATTTAGTCAGAACTTTATAATATCATGAGAATAAATGGATTCATGATGTAATACTCCAAAGGATAGTATATACACCATATAAGAGTGAATTGGTGCATAACAACAATGAACCCTCAATAGAAATGTCAAATGTGATGAAATCCCTTATAAAGAAGGTATCCTTAAATTAAGGACAAATCAATCTCAAAAATATGTGTGACAAAAATAAATACACCCAATATAAGTGGATATTAATTGTAAAACAATAAAAGGTCATTCACACATATTCAATGGATGACATATTCAATGACTACATGTAGAACCCAAAGAAATCGAAATTGGGTTAAAAGGTTCCCTTGACAGCCTAACGGCATCACATCAAAATGAGTTGATGAGAGATAAAAAGTGTATCTCATCACTTGGACATAAAATTTACATCAATAAAGATATATTAGAACATATCCCAACATAACAATATGTAAATTAAAAGACCCAACAAAAGAAGTCTTTTAAAAAAGAGGAGGGTGAAAGGTTCCCTTACCGACTTGGGTATCATTAAAAACATACACCCCATGAAAGAAGGAAAATAGATCACTGATGTAAATACTCATAAACATAATTATATTACACAAAGAGTAGAATAATGGGCAGTACATACACCACTCAATGGAATTTGTGGCAAATGTAGCATAAATCTCACAAGAATAAAAGTGAGATGAAAAGTCCCTTACGAAAACTCGGCAGCCTAACAGCGCCACATAAAACTTCCGAATATGGATTGATGAGATAAAATAGGGTATATCATCACATTACAATAAAATGTACAGAAAGAGTAATATAAAATAACATCCCCCAACATTACAAAGAGGAGCTTAAAAGAAGTGACATAAAGGAGAGTACTTAAAAAGAAAGAGAGAGGTTAGATCTCTTACGAAAGTTCGACAGCCTAACAGCGCCACTCAAAACTTCCAAAATGGATTGATGAGAGAGAATAGGGTATCTCATCACATGAACATAAAAATTATAGTAAGTGTAATATAAAAGATCATCCCAATAACATGAAATATGAGCATTAAAATGAATGACATAAAAGTGTGTACTTAAAAAGAAAGAGAGGAGTATGATCCCTTACCTCGGGTCCGACATGACTCGATCGTTCTTTAATCTCCTGAATAACAAACTTGGGGTTAATTTACACTTCCTTAAGAACCTTTTTCAAGTTCATTATACCTTTTATATCACTTATTACCATGTCATAAACATTATGTAATCATTTAAGTTAATAATATTTGTTTTTCCGATATTTGGTTGTTAAGTTGAAAGTGGACTTCTTACAATTACATGTTGTTCATGTGGCCAAATGATTATTATATCCAGAATTGTATTCATGATGTAGATATCATATATTTCATATATATCCAGTACATGCATGCATTTATAACATTACATAATCATTTAGAGGTAAGAAATGAAATGCACCGTTCATGGAGACGGTAAGCCGTACGTACGCATGAACGCTACTTTCATTTCTATTTCGTATTTTATAGAATGGAATCATAATGATATAAAGGTATATTATAATTCCAGTATAATATAATATATAATATCATAGTTCCATCCTTTATACGTCCCACATATGGTATTTAACGAATCAAATCACTTTGAGGGGGCGGTAGTCCGCACTTCCGTAAATGAAGATATCACGTTTACCCATAATGGAAACCATAAAGGTATGCCCAAAATGAAAAAAAACACAATATTAAGGAAAACATAAACATATTATATATCATATATAAAAATACTGACATCATAATATCCAAAATTGAAGGTGTTAAATGAGTATTGAACAATCATCGTTTCGGGAGGCAGAATTTTGCCATCCACGGAAACCGTATCCTCTTTAACCATTTGATGTAGTTGTGTGAGAGTGTAGCTAGAATAAATCTTATAAAAACATCCTAGTATATTTAATATACTGGTTTTGTTACAAAAGAAGTAAATAAAAATAGTTTAGGGGGTTGGAGAAGCAAAATAAAACAAATGAACATGAGAGAATGAATTACCTTTAAAAGTGTAACTCCTTTTGATTTGAGCCTAAAGGCTTTCTTTGAAAGTATTATGCCCAAAGGGAATCATCTAGGATGAGGAGAGGGATGTGTAGAGAGTAAATGGTCAGGGGTTGGCCGAGCCAAAGGATTGAGGAGTGTGTGTAATGAGGTAGAGGTGGGGGCCTTTTATAAGAGGAGAGGAGGGGAACTTTTGGAAAGTAAGAAATATTACTTTATTTGAAAATGTGTTTCGGCTTTAAAAGGTCCCACATTGATATAATTCGCGGATAAGGTGATAAGGGTTCGAAATCCACCCATCCAATAAGTTTTGGACATGTATAGGTCATAGAGTTTACATTATCTTCTCATTTTATTTAAATCGTCAGATAATGATGTCATCGTTGTATCATTATGATGTCATAAATAATTTAATTTATTTAATGTATAAAAAATATATACAAATCCCTATGATATAGGAAATCGTGTTAGCTTTCCAATGACTATTTATAATAAAAACTCTGACTTGTATAACCCCAATTAAAAATTGTTTTAGTAAAACATATCATGCTTGTTTCATTTTTACTTTTACATTAAATAAAAAGTTATTTATGTCATTTCCCAACCAAAGTGGCTCCATGGGGTCCCCAAGTTGACCCATGGCTTGTCTTTTTCGGACATTACACATACAATGAGGTTAGTACATGTGTCAAGTTCATTTCATATTATTAAAACATTATTTTTACCTTACACTACACTAATTACCTCTAATCGCGATTAAAAACTTAATAAGTTACTATTCACCAAAAAATTATTTTTATCCCATTGAACCACATTTTACTTCTTAATTAAAACCATGTATGTCAGATTTTTGAAATTCAAAACACAATGATGGAAAAATTTCATTTAAACGGAAAAATCAGTTTTTATAAGTACCACTTAGTGGTTTCAATATTCATCAAAAATTGAAGTTTTTCAGCAAAATCCCAAAAATTCACCATAAGCTATATTTGATATTCCGAATTCAAAAATGAAGTCCGTTTTAAAAAATTCAAAACATATTAGTCACATTAATTAATTTAATAATTAATTCCCACTGTCAGAGCAAATAGCGTGTTTTTATAAAAAAATAAGTATCAAAAGATTGACTCTAGTTTAAGTCTGATTTCAAAGTGAAATTAATTCCAACGACCACTATTGGATTTAATGGTAAAAATATATTCTAATTTCACTTTAAAACCAATTCAAAATATAATCTAATCATATAAATAAATTAGATTAAAAAGAGGTTTTGAATTAAAATACAACATTTTACACTATTCATTAAAAAAATGAACTTTATCTGAAAGATACCAAAAATTTACACAAAGTAAATTTTGATGTTCCGATTCTTAATAAGAGTTTTATTTGGTCCAAAAGTATTTTTAAGAGTGAAAAAAACTATATTTAATGATGGTTCAACATCAAAAGGTGATAAGTGAACCTTTAGTGAAAACTAGGGCATATACGCGTAAAATTGAATTCTTTCCGTATTTTAAGCCTCTATCCTTTATTGGATAAATGTAAAAACATTTAAAAACATATATAATCATATTTTAGTTATTTATATCCATTCCCGCCATTACAACGCCTACATGTTAACTACCATTTAAAATAATATTATTTTATTATTAGAGTGCAACATAAGATTCCCAAGAAACTCGTTGTTGCGTGTTGGGTACGCCATCGAGCATTGCATCCCCTTTAAAGTAATATTAATATTTTATTCACAAATATGGAAAAATATAAAAATGTCATATTCTTTATTTACCAGGGTTGTTACATCCTTCCCCCCTTTTGGGAATTGCGTCCTCGCAATTTTTTTAAAATTGAGCATGGAAACATCCTTGAAAGTCCCACATCGGAACAAGAGTCGGTAAAACAATCACTTTAAAATAAAGAAATATAAGCACAGAGGTCACCCGAGTTAACCCATACTAGGATTTCATGTATGAAAATATGGACATGGAGGAGAAAACATAGGGTCATGTTCTGATGGAGAGTGATAGAAAACATGTTCAGGAAAAAGTTAACAATAAGAAAATCACAAACTTGTGATGGGTTAAACGGTGTTGGGTTCCCCAGTAGGAAAAGTTAATAGAAAACATTTTTGTTTTAAGTTACTTTTTATTGATGAATTTATTCATAAGGAAGCATAATCACTTATCATGTTTACATTCAACTTTTACTAGATTCCTTAGTCAAACTCATATTTTTTCCAAAAGACGAGTATTTAGGGAGACTTGTTCGCATTAAGAGTACTATAATCAACTTCTAAAGAATCACCTAATCCACAAAAGAGAACTATATACTTCCCATATCTTTAGACCTTAACCAAACCAAAACCAAAAAGGTTATTACAAGGTCAGATAATCTAGAAAAGGATAACCCTTTATAAAAAGAAAATCTATTCTTAATCTCCAAAATTTGTCAAACAAAACCCAATGTTCAACAAGGATCATCTCATAAACAATTTGTCCATAAAATTCTTCAAATTAAACCAATATATGATTGAAACCAAAATATTTGAAAGATTTAGTCACATATTCTTCCATGTTAAATCGTAACATTTATCTCCAAACAACATCAGTTGCCCCTAAAGTCTCGTATTGAAAAGTAATTAACCTAATCTCATATCCTCCATGATAGGTTAATCATTTTCATAAATAACACAAAATAAACTTACTATTAATTCATAAAATCATATAACTAGAAAGAATCAGTCAAACTAACCAGGGACTTCACGTAGTCCAGTGGTAGGCGATAAATACCAGTTGCACTTTTTTTGTGGGTTCGATTCCCTCAGCATTGTCCGATGCGACAGGTTGTGACACGGTCTGCATTTTGTCCTTTTTATAAAACTCCAAAAATAACCCTAACATGTTTTAACCTCAATAGTTTCCTTATACCTTTAATTTTCATTCAAATTCATTATGATCACAACACCTTAATTCTAGAAGTCTTATTTCACCACCATAAGATAAAATAAAACAATTCCCAAAATTAATAACATCATACCTTGATCATGGCATCCACTCGGTTTCATCGTCATCTTGATCACGTAGGTAGAAGTCCCATGCATTACAACAATGATTTAGAGATCCTTCAAAATCATTTTCTTCCTCCATCCAAATACACCTCGTGCAACATGGGTCATATGGGTGTTCACAGAAAAACAGTTTTGGAAAATAATCATGTATGACATATAATTCCAAACCATCTGATAAAACATGATTTCTAAAAAAATAGTCGGACCGAAATTGAGTTGAAACTTTATATCATTGGTCCTTTTAAAATACCATAAGTATGTGATGTGAGACTATATTTTAAAAGAAAATATAAATAGGTTGCGCAAGGGTCTCCTTCGTCATCACCATTTTGAAAATCATAATATGCTTCAAATTCTTGGGATAATGTAAAATATTTGAAAATACCTTGATAATATTTCCCTCTCTTGAAAACATGAGAATATTGTGAAAATAGTATTTTTCTAAAAACAACCCATGATCCACGATGATAATGAGGTATAACGGAGGTGCTTGATATCTCAAACAAATGCTTGCAAGTGAGTTGTATGCTAGAAAAAGTTTCACAATCATCCGAAGATGACTTTGCAATAATTATTGCAAACATGTCATCAGGAAGAGATAGGAATGTCGTTTGAGATCCTCCTCCTTCCATTCGTAACCGAATTTACTTGACCTGAAAAAAAAGTTTTAAAATAAGGATTTAACAGAAATAATAGTTATAGGGACTGATCATGTGCCTCACAAAAACTCCTAATCCCTAAAGTTGTCTAAACCGACCTTTGATACCAACTATAAGGCCCCAGCCTTAAACCTTATATAATCTTGAGTTATTACAAGATTACACATTGAGGATCTTTTCAGGTTTAGAGTTTTAGAGAATTAGATCATGAAACTTGCATTACATTCCAAATTTAAACAAAGTGGTTACATAAAAGACAGTATTCATACTTCCCATCAATGGAAACATATTTAAAATATAACACAGATTCTTTCTTGACACATCCTTGACACTATCATCACATCATGTACCTTTCCCTTGACCTGTGAAAAACATTTCAAAAACTTGGGATGAGCATAAAAAGCTCAGTAAGAGTTATAAAAATATGGAATGGAAACATGAGTACATGTATACATAAGAATGAAATCATACTTTACCCATAAAACATAAACACCTTAACATACCTCATAAAATCATAGAAATCATATGACATAAAGGTAACTTGAGGCATTCATAACATTCTTACGTAGGGAGTAACCCTCTTGGTTACGTTTGGAATACCCATCACAGTATATTCCCTAAATCTCTTCGGAGAAACCTTAACGTTTCACTCCTTCACGTAACCCAATGTATTGGAGAGCTATATCGGGCTCACCCGCCCTTAGTTTATCACGGAACCACCCGTTTTCATAACAATAGCCAAGAACCATAACATAAATGTATCACATAAAACATGCATAAAGGAAACATAACATTTCCACATTTCAATCACAATATAAAATCTTAGTATATTGAAATAATGAATCCATTCAAAAAGACACCATTTCCAAAACCATTTAAAACATTTAATAAAGATATTTTTGAATCAAAGTGTCCCATACCACCTTGAAGCTTAAAATTTTAAACCATTAATTTCCATATAAATAAATCCTTAAAACCATTTTGAAAACATGGATATTAATAAGAACAAATAATTAAAACATTTAAAACGATATTTTGGTTAAAGGGGTTTTACCAAAATTAGAGACACTTGAATACAATAATTGAGGAATAACATTTAGTCAGAACTTTATAATATCATGATAATAAATGGATTCATGATATAATACTCCAAAGGATAGTATATGCACCATATAAGAGTGAATTGGTGCATAACAACAATGAACCCTCAATAGAAATGTCAAATGTGATGAAATCCCTTATAAAGAAGGTATCCTTAAATTAAGGACAAATCAATCTCAAAGACATGTGTGACAAATATAAATACACCCAATATATGTGGATATTAAGTGTAAAACAATAAAAGGTCATTCACACATATTCAATGGATGACATATTCAATGACTACATGTTGAACCCAAAGAAATCGAAATTGGGTTAAAAGGTTTCCTTGACAGCCTTACGGCATCACATCAAAATGAGTTGATGAGAGATAAAAAGTGTATCTCATCACATGGACATAAAATTTACATAAATAAGGATATATGAGAACATATCCCAACATAACAATATGTAAATTAAAAGACCCAACAAAAGAAGTCTTTTAAAAAAGAGGAGGGTGAAAGGTTCCCTTACCGACTTGGGTATCTTTAAAAACATACACCCCATGAAAGAAGGACAATATATCATTGATGTAAATACTCATAAACAAAAGTATATTACACAAAGAGTAGAATAATGGGCAATACATACACCACTCAATGGAATTTGTGGCAAATGTAGCATAAATCTCACAGGAATAAATGTGAGATGATAAATCCCTTACGAAAACTCGGCAGCCTAACAGCGCCACATAAAACTTCCGAATATGGATTGATGATATCAAATAGGGTATCTCATCACATTACAATAAAATTTAAATCAAGAGGAATATAAAAGAACATCCCCCAACATTACAAAGAAAAGCTTAAAAGAAGTGACATAAAGGAGAGTACTTAAAAAGAAAGAGAGAGGTTGGATCTCTTACGAAAGTTCGGCAGCCTAACAGCGCCAGTCAAAACTTCCAAAATGGATTGATGAGAGAGAACAGGGCCTCTCATCACATGAAAATAAAAATTACAGTAAGTGTAATATAAAAGATCATCCAAATAACAATAAAGATGAGCTTTAAAAGGAATGACATAAAAGTGTGTACTTAAAAAGAAGGAGAGGAGTAGGATCCCTTACCTCAGGTCCGACATGACTCGATCGTTCTTTAATCTCCTGAATAATAAACTTGAGTTAATTTATACATCCTTAAGAACATTTTTCAAGTTCATTATTCCATTTATATCACTTATTACCATGTCATAAACATTATGTAATATTTTAAGTTAATAATATTTGTTTTTCCGATATTTGGTTCTTAAGTCCAAAGTGGACTTCTTACAATTACATGTTGTTCGTGTGGCCAAGTGTTTATTATATCCAGAATTGTATTAATGATTTATATATCATATATGTCATATATATCCAGTAAATTCATGCATTTATAGCATTACATAATCATTTAAGGATAAGAAATGAAATGCACCGTTCATGGAGACGGTAAGCCGTACGTACGCATGAATGCTACTTTCATTTCTATTTCGTATTTTATAGAATGGAATCATAATTATATAAAGATATATTATAATTCCAGTATAATATCATATATAATATCATAGTTCCATCCTTTATACGTCCCACATATGGTATTTAACGAATCAAATCACTTTGAGGGGGCGGTAGTCCGCCCTTCCTTAAATGAAGATATCGCGTTTACCCATAATGGAAACCATAAAGGTATGCCCAAAATGAAAAAAAAAACAGAAACTTAAGGGAAACATAAACATATTATATATCATATATAAAAATAGTGACATCATAATGGCCACCTTTGAAGTTGTTAAATGAGTATTCAACAATCATCGTTTCGGGAGGCAGAATTTCGCCATCCACGGAAAACGTATGCTCTTTAACCATTTTATGTAGTTGTGTGAGAGTGTAGCTCGAATAAATCTTATAAAAACATCCTAGTATATTGAATATACTGGTTTTGTTACAAAATAAGTAAATAAAAATAGTTTAGGGGGTTGGAGAAGCAAAATAAAACAAATGAAAATGAGAGAATGAATTACCTTTAAAAGTGTAACTCGTTTTGATTTGAGCCTAAAGGCTTCCTTTGAAAGGATTCTTCCCAATGGGAATGCTCTAGGATGTGGATAGGGATGTTTATAGAGTTAATGGGAAGGTTTTGGCCTAGCCAAAGTCTTGAGTAGTGTGTGTAATGAGGTAGAGCTGGGGGCCTTTTATAAGAGGAGAGGAGGGGCACTTTTGGAAAGTAAGAAATATTACTTTATCTGAAAATGTGTTTCGGTTTTAAAAAGTGCCACATTGATATAATTCGTGGATAAGGAGAAAAGGGTTTGAAATCCACCCATCCAATAAGTTTTGGACATGTATATGTCATAGAGTTTACATTATCTTCTCATTTTATTTAAATCGTCAGATAATGATGTCATCGCTGCATGAGTATAATGTCATAAATAATTTAATTTATATAATGTCTAAAAATTATATAAAAATTACTATGATTTAGGAAATCTTTTTAGCTTTCCAATTACTATTTATAATAAAAAATCTGACTTGTATAACCCAACTTAAAAATTGTTTTAGTAAAACATATCATGCTTGTGTCATTTTTACTTTTACATTAAATAAAACGTTATTTATGTCATTTCCCAACCAAAGTGGCTCCATGGGGTCCCCAAGTTGACCCATGGCTTTTCTTGGTCGGCCATTACACATCCAATGAGGTTAGGACATGTGTCAAGTTCATTTCATATTATTAAAACATTATTTTTACCTTAAACTACACTAATTATCTCTAATCGCGATTAAAAACTTAATAAGTTACTATTCACCAAAAAATTATTTTTATCCCATTGAACCACATTTTACTTCTTAATGAAAACCATGTATGTCAGATTTTTGAAATTCAAAATACAAATATGGAAAAATTTCATTTAAACGGAAATATCAGTTTTTATAAGTACCACTTAGTGGTTTCACTATTCATCAAAAATTGAAGTTTTTCAGAAAAATCCCAAAAATTCACCATAAGCTATATTTGATATTCCAAATTCAAAAATGAAGTCCGTTTTACAAAATTCAAAAAATATTATTCAAATTAATTAAGTTAATAATTAATTCCCGCTGTCAGAGCAAATAGCGTGTTTTTATAAAACAATAAGTATCAAAAGATTGACTCTAGTTTAAGTCTGATTTCAAAGTGAAATTAATTCCAACGACCACTATTGGATTTAATGGTAAAAATATATTCTAATATTACTTTAAAACCAATTCAAAAGATAATCTATTCATATAAATAAATTATATTAAAAAGAGGTTTTGAATTAAAATACAACATTATACACAATTCATTAAAAAAAATGAACTTTATCGGAAAGATACCAAAAATTTACACAAAGTAAATTTTGATGTCCCGATTTTTAATAAAAGTTTTAGTTGGTCCAAATGAATGTTTAAGAGTGAAAAAAACTATATTTAATGATAGTTCAACATCAAAAGGTGATAAGTGAACCTTTAGTGAAAACTAGGGCATATACGCCTAAAATTGAATTCTTTCCGTATTTTAAGCCTCTATCCTTTATTGGATAAATGTAAAAACATTTAAAAACATATATAATCATATTTTAGTTATTTATATCCATTCCCACCACTACAACGGCTACATGTTAACTACCATTTAAAATAATATTATTTTATTATTAGAGTGCAACGTAAGATTCCCAAGAAACTCGTTGTTGCGTGTTGGGTACGCCATCGAGCATTGCATACCCTTTAAAGTAATATTAATATTTTATTCACAAATATGGATAAATATGAAAAAGGCATATTCTTTATTTACCTGGGGTGTTACAAATATTCCAATTATTAGGTTATTATTGTAATTGATAAATTATTATTTAAACAATTAGATATTATTCCAATGGATGGAGTATTATTCCATGGGTTATAAAATAATTATTCTTCATATAAATAAAAAATAATTCCATCATTCATTATTCATTTAATTTTCTATCATGTTTAATTATGCATTGTTTACAAAATGCATATCTTATTTCTACTATTTTGTTTTCTTTATATAGTTTTTACAGGTTCCCACTATACCCCAAAAAATGTTCTTTCTAGATAATAGTAAAAAGGAGTTTGACATATGGTGTTGTTTTTAGATTTGGTATTCCTAGGAGTATATAACCAAAAAATATTCTAAATTAGGTGAGTACAAGATTTATATTATAACATATTAATTATTTTTTTACCAAATATATTCAAACATAAATTATTGAAAATTTACACTTTTATATATACTAACATATATAATTTGAGTAATATTTTTATAGTATTATAAAATTTATATTTAAATATTTAATTCAAGTAATTTTTAATATAATTTTATTTTTTCTATTTTTATGGTTAGGTTAATCATGTAATAGTTATTTTATTATTAAAATGGAAAATTAATATTATAATAGTAAAATTACTATTCCAAAAGTTATAAAATCGTTATAATGCCTATAAAAAATACTTAGTTTATTCGGTATTTATTAATTTAGTTTTAAATAAAGGATCCCTATACATCAATTACATTATTCCAGTCTTTTTTATAATGTTTAGTTTTGTTTTCCATAATTTTGGAATTTCTATGTGACCACAACAAATTTGAGTTTCATATTTTAGCCATGTTATTTACCTATTTTTATTGTAATATTATTCTTTCTTTAATCTTATAGAATGTATTGAAATATTCATTATACTAATATGTTATGAAATAAAATGAATCTTATTTTATTTCATGGATTATATGATAATATTCCACAAAATTTAATAAAACAATTTAGCTATGAAGCCATTATTTTTTCTAAAATTTTCAAAAAATTGAAATGTTACATTAACCTACCCTTAATCTATCCTTCATTGATTTATCTCTATTTTTGGGATCATTCATTTCTTAATATTGTTTATATTATTTATGGTATAGGATTTGAACATGAATGAGATACTTGATACAAGTATCATTCAACTAAAAATATAATCTTTACTATGATGGAATGGTGAGTGAAAACTAATTGTAAGACTAAAATTGGGAATGTTCTCAGAGAGGAAGATAACTATTTGTTCTAATATTCATGATATTGTTTTTTCAATGAGAGGACTATTGATCTCCTTTATATAGGAAATATTGGAACATTGAATTTCATTTTGTAAATAAAAATTTATGTTGTTACTGAACAAAAACTCATACATATGGGATCGTAATGTTTATGGAAATCATTCAATGAGGTCTTTACAATACTTAGTTTGTGGATCAATTGGTAAGACTATTATATTTCTTATTTCATTATTTAATTTTTTTAATAATATTTTTTTCGATTCATGTTCTTCATAAGAGTCTATTCCACTTCCAGAGTAGAAGTTTCCATCATCGATCAGTAGTTAACCATAAGCTCTTAGAGTGGCAACAACATCATTATTGGATATTTAGTTTAGTACTTGTCTAATGATTTATATATGTATTACAATTTATCTCCTTATATATATACATATATTAAAATTTGTCATGTTCTCTTATCATGAACATTGGGGTAATGGGAATACATTATATAAATTATGCTCTTTTGTTATTGTTTTGTTTACTTTTTTTTTGAATATGTATTTTGAAATTGTAATTCTATTTATATATATATATATATATATGAATTTTTTTAGTTTATGTTTTTAGAATTAAAACTAATTAATTTTTAATAATGAATATATGTTTACACTAGAATATATTACTAATTCATAAAAATATTTATATGAATTTTTAACTTAATCATATTTTATTGAATCTGGTTTAACTTATTCTCAAGTAGTAATGAACATGCCTATTTTAATAAACTGAATATGTTTTATTACTCATAATTTTTTTGTGTTATCAATTCAGTTTAATAATATCATATCTTATGTTTTGTATTAATATTATCACTATTGTTATAATATTTCTGAATAATATCTATAATTAATTAATTTTATTTTTATACCATTTGGGATTATGTGGATTTTTGTTTTATTTTTAAAAAATTTTAAAATTTGTTTAATAAATAAATAAATAAATATATTTTTTATAAACTATCACAACAGCATTATACCATTACATGTGGAGGTTATTTATTTACATTAAGACCCCGCAAAATTTGATATAAATATTTTGATATTTTTTATATAATAGATTAAAGATATAACACAATTTAATGTGTTTGTATTAGTATTTAGTATTTCCACCAAACAAACTCAACGATTATCCATTAATCTACTCATCCAATAATATCTCATCAACCAGGCATGCGTTTCAGTACATCTCAATATTTTTGAAAACAATAAATAAAGGTATTTTTTATCTTATGTATTCATAAAAATAAATTGGTTCCTAATATTATTTAAATAATTCATCATTAAATGTTTGTTAGATATTCTCATAAAATATTCTAGATCATTCATTTTAGTTATTGTTGGTTAGATTCCTTTCAGAAATTTATTTTTTATTCAATAGCTTTTATTTGGTGCAATTTGAAAGGATGTTGATATATTGTGATTTATTTATATAAAACATATAATTACCATGTTATATATACTGAAATATTATTTTTGTATAATGTATGATTTTGTGTAAAAAATATACTATGATTAGCTAATATTAAATAACATAATTTCCATGTTTCTATTATAACCATTGTATATTAAGTAATATAATGTTATGAAATCAATATAATGATGTATATGACAAGAGTCATGAAGTATTATATCGATATGTTCTTCCATATTACTAAATTATAATCAATGTAACAAAGAAGTATCCACATATGATGTAGTGAATATTGGAATTTTTACTCTAAAAATAAACATATCATATCCTCTGAAATAAACCTAAAAAATTTGAAGAGTTATTTTTTTATTATAAAGAGGGAGGACCGAAAATTATTAACATTAGAAATGCAATAAAACATCAAAACATTATAGTTATTAGAATATTATTAACCATTTTGATTCATGACTATATATATGATCTTCAATATTTCATTTTAGGATAATTTTATATTTATCAACAGTTCTATTTTCTTTTTGTTATTTTTGACACCCATGATGTCATATATGTGAATTTATTTTATCAAATATTTAGTTATTTTAATTTTACATTGTTAATAAAAGAAAATTTAAAATTTTAAAAATATTCAGGACTGATCAATAAGAACACACTAGTAACGAAACTATTGATTCTTGTTATGAAATGTAGGAGATGGATTATATATGGATGTTTATAGTTTAGTACATAGTTTGAAAGATAATTACATTGGGACATGAATGTTTTTTAAAAATTAATATTTTTTTAAATATTTGAATAAGTATTTTTCTGAATTATTATATTTTAAAGTCTAGGATATTGAATTAGAGGGTTCTCCACAGTTGGTCCACCCACCAATTATCAATTAAATGTGGAAGTTGATTCCCTTGTGAAATATGAATGTTATTCCTCCATTCTGATTCATCTCTTCCACATGTCTCTTTATCTTTTATCCCTCTTCCATATTAATCTATCATTGGAAAATAAATTCATAGACAATTAATTAAAATTATGAGTCTTTGTATAGGCACCATCTAACCGTAAACTACCCATATATAGAAGATTATTATTGTCTTTGTTGGGCTATGGTATGCGATTTTATAATTTTTCCCTTCTTTTTCAAACTGGATATGATTGAACATATTACCATTATTTACGTATACTTAATCCTTATTTTAAATGTAAATATTGAATTTATAAGGAATTTTAAGACATATCATGAGGAATATAAGACTCATCAAAGGATTATTCTATATTTTTATTTCAAAATAATATTATATATGCCTCCAAGTTTCACAAGAATCAATCAAAGTAGATTTTATTTTTGTTATACTTTTTGTAGATTTCATAAAATATATTTGATATTAAATTATTAGTTTCAATAGACTATTTGATGTCATAAACTGTATTAACAGATTATAGTATTTTATTTAATAAATGATATGGAATTTAATTTATCATATTGTCTCATTGTACTAAAAATATGTTCATGTATTATTTTTAAAATCTTAATAATGAAATATTAAAATATGGATGAAAGGGGGATGTTTATGTGGCTGTGTGACTAGGTTAATGAATGAGTGACTTTATAATATGATTTTCTTGAATTATTTTGTAATTATATTAAATCATTAGAGGAATACCTAGGTATGTTTGTGTGAATTCTTATGACATGTATTTTTCTGGTCATGATCTTGTTTTGGTGAGTTCCCCCAGTCATGCTCGGACCAATAACCCTATGTAAGATTATGATTGGAAAGGCCTTTCTCCCAAATTTCAACATTGTATATTAATGTTGAGGTATTCTAGGATGAGATTAAGAACTAGAGTGGTGGTTATGTGGATTCATGTCATAGATTATCAAATTTCGAACATGGGTTTTCCCATAGATAGTTGAGTGTTCTCATTATGATATAGAATTTGTTGAAAATTATTTACATTATTGATAATTTTTTTCTAACTGAGAAATTACTTATAACATGTTATATTTGAATTTTTAATGACATTAAATCCTATTTATTTTAAATATTGAACGTGTTATTTTAATATAACTCTATTATATTAAAAAAAATTATTTCTTTATTTCCATACTAGTATATTTGGTTTTTCATATTAAAGAAAATGTATAAAATATTTGGATGCATCCAAAAAGGTTTATAATCACTCCCTACACACTAAAACATATTCTTATATTGATTTATTTCACCATGATATAAGGAAATTAAATTCATCACTTACTTTTGGATATTATCTATATGAATACACATATGGTTTTATGGTGTTTTGACATATTTAAAATGACCATATATCACAATGATATATATATAAGATTTTTTCATTTTTTTTCTTTTTATAAGATGTATAAATGTACATTTGTTATATTTCAATTAATCATTTTAATTCTTATTCTTATTTTTAATGACCACATTTATATAACACCAAATATATTTTTTTTGTTTTTGTAATGTTTGTTGTCTATGGATTATGCATGCTTCCTATATTTTCTATTGAGATTTAATTTATTGTTGAGATAACATTATGTTCTGTCTGTTTTTCCTTATTTCAATATTTATTTTCATTATTATAGAACAAAATTTTTAATATATCTGTACTAATTATTAGATTCATGATAGAAACCCCACTACTTATTTTGTGATTTTTGTACGGGTGAAATCATTCCGTTAGTTTAAATGTAGATAATCTTAGAACATATACAATCATATGGTGAAAAATAATGTTCTTTATTCCTTTTAGTGTATTTAATTTTGTTTTAGGATAGTATACTATTTTTACTATGACATATAATGGTATCAGAGAAGACATTAATTTCATTACTTGGCGTGTCATAGAAAATATGAGATAATACAATAAAATATAATGTAATACATCATGAGTATGTTTCTATCCCAAACTTTTAGTAATGCACATTTTTATACGTTTTTCATGATACTTTCATTTAAATTAGTGTTATTTTGATTTACATTAGTTTATATATCTTATTTTTATTGTTTTTAGTTTTTAGAGTAAGAAAATATAATTAATTTCATGCCACATGGTCATAATAGATGAGTCAAAAACAATTTATCTTAACCTAGAAGGTCTCCATGGAGTATCAAGTGTGCTCAACCTGATAAAATGCATGGTCTATAGATGAAGAACAACTAACTATGTTATAAAACATTAATTTTATCACACATTGTATGGTGTTATATAAAAAATATTTATATTTATAAATTATTTATAATAATTTTAATATATTCTTATGTGATTTTAATTTATCATTATGTTATGATTGAATATATTTGAATTTAGATATTTAGATATGTTTTTATGAATATTTATACATTCTATACATTATATAATCATTCCCCCAAAATAGAAACACTAAATTCATCGGAAGAGGCTAAGTATTATTTTCCATGAACTAATCCTATAATTTTTATAAACCTCATATATATATATTCATATAGGTAATTCTGGATTTTGAATGAGGGGTAGATATGGGTAAAAATATATTTGTGAAATCAGATTATGAATTAAATATATAGGGATGAAATGAATTTTATTAAAAAAATGTAATTAATTTGTTGAAGGGTTATTGCACAATTTTTAATGACTAGTTGATTTTGTCTGTCCTTATTGAGAATGAAAGGTGAAATTATCTACTAATAAATGTGATGATATTTTTTTGTGTAGCCTGTGTTATATGAAAATCTCACCAAGAAGTGATCAAATAATTTATTCCGTTGTTAGTATTATTTAAAGACAAAAAAAATTCAATGTCCAATAATTTATAAATATAGAGTAAGTTACTAATATAATGATGGAGTATACAACCCAAATTATTAAGATATTGAAAATTTTCCATGATCTTTTCTTAAAGGATTCATTTAATGCTCATTTATTTGGGAATAGATTAAATCATGATGAAAAATTAATTGTATTTCTTTATTTTTCTTGAGATCATACACTAAATATTCCATTATGGATATTATATATGAGTAATATATATAAGGGATGTTAGAAATGGGAATTATTTCTATTTTAGATTGTTCTAGTTAATAACCCTATATGGTTAAAAAATGGAGTGTGAGGAGGATCAGTGAGGAAACAGTGGAAGTGGGAAACGATCTCATTTAATCAACATTATCTAGAAATGGACTATTGGACTATTTTTATTATCTAAATTTATATCATTTTCAAGTTGATAAATAGTAATACCTATAGATTTATTATCAAATGTGGTCAGTTATTCTATATTAAAAGGTTTCATTAATGTCTACCCACACAAGAAAGTGTTGCAAGATCTATTTTTTAAAGAAGATCTTTTTTTATTATGGTGTATCTATGTCCATTATGATCTAGTCATAATGATTTTATCATTAGATAAATCCTTTTAAATGTTTGGTCTATATTTAATGATACCCACATCCTAGTGGAATATCTAAATGAGAACCTAATGTTGGAAATTATTTTTTATAAAGAATTCACAAACATATTCAATGGCTGAGCATATGAAAAGTCAGGGTACTATTCTTATATAATATTGTATTATTCTAGATTTGATTGATATAGGTACTTCATATATTATTGTATCTTCATAACGTGTTTATCATCTTATCTTTAATGTTGAAATCATGGTGTATATTATGAAGATCAATAATCCTTTGGTGAAGTAGATGAATTAAGGATGGAAATTCCATTCATTCCCTATGAATATATCATATTTTGAAATTATATTGAACTTTATTATCCATAAAATAGATGACATTTTATCTTCTAAATGGGAATGGATAGAATGATTAGCACAATGGATCGTATCGAAAGATATCAAAAAAATATGTGTTTACCTCACCTGATGGGAATAATGAAATTCATAATGGTGATTGAAATCCATGATTATGTTGAGTGAGATAGATTCATTACGATATTAAGACCATATTTTATTATCTATCAACCTTATTTCCGGTTGATGTGGGGTAAAAAATTTGGAAACCAACATCCTATACTAGTATACTGATATCTAGAAATGTGTCTTGATGTTTTATTTTTTTACCATCATACAAGGAATTATAGTTCATGAATGATCTACTTAAAGGAGTTATTCTTATATGTTTTTAATCCTATTAATTTTTTTATGGTAAAAGTATTAAAAATTAAATTGAGTTATATTAAAATGAAGAGAAACATTCACCTTACTATGTCATCCAAGGTTGTGCTACTTCTCTTTAAAAAAGAAAAAGGAAAATCTTTGTTTATAAATATATTATTAGCATCTTAATTCTTTGATAATAATGAATAAATACACCATTCCTTGAATTGTTGGAATTTTTAAACAATTTTTAGGAATGAGGTGTTTTCGAAATATTTACTTAAGAATAGGATATCAATAGGAAAGGGTGTATTTTTTATATTCCTATGACCACATTATAAAGAAAATGTTTATATTATGAATATCATCTGATTCTATTTGGAATAAAAATGATTATATATAATTAATGTGTTTGATGAAATATATATTAAATACATACTATTATAATTTTGTTATAGTGTTTGAAGAAAATACCTCAATTTACTCCATGTCTATATATGGTCCATAGAATTATCCTTATATTTATTTGAATACTATTAAAAAGAATAACATTTATACTAAAATTCAGAAATTATATTTCAATATATAATATGTTACATTACTGAGACATAAACGTTTATATAAATTTATATCAGGTTAACTGTAGAATATTAAATAAGTTGTGTATTTGGAAACTCATGAGAATGATTTTTAAATTAGACACATCTTAGTATTGACATGTTACAATAGGTGACTTGTTTTATATTATTGAGAGTTAAAAGTTATTGGATTTATTAATGTAATTTTCTTATTAACTCATGAAGTGATTGAATTAAAATCCTATTTTAATTCTACTTTATGTAGTTATATGTTAAACAATTCCTTAGGACACCTTAGTCTTGGGTCTGGGTTGTTTTATCATGATGAATGACCACGTGGTGAGATATTGGCCACACTAATAACACGCTCATTAGAATATTTTCCCGAAACATGACATTAAATTAGAAGCTATAAAGGATTACATGAAATATTGAGGCTAATATATATTTGGGGAGTGGTTATTTGATTATATTGATAAAAAATTCTAAAATAAAATATTTCATTAAAATATCTCAACCTATAGAAAAGTTTACATCAATAATATTATAAGTATTTTTATTTTTATCATTTTTGCTGCCATGGTGAATATAATGATTTCCTTAATAACCATAATAGGACATCTATAATGTATATAGTAAAAGACTGTCTAGATAAATGGAAACAATTCAGTCTCTATTCTCATTGATGGTTTGATATGAAGAAGGTGGTGGATCAAGTTCTTCGATCAAATTTTAAGTCATTATTTTCAATGATTGATTAAATTATATAAAATAAAATATTATATTTATAATTTAATTTTATAAAGGGGATTTAAAAAGTTGGGGAGAAAATTTATGAATTGTCTCAGTCATTTGATGAAAATATTTATTCCAAGAAGATAATTATAATTCCTAGTTTTTGGAAAAAAACATTTCATTAAATATTGGAATCACTCTGACTATTTAATAACTACCCATCCATTATTCATCCCAAAAATACATGATTTATAAAAATGGTTCCACCTTATTAAATTTACATGATATTTTAAATTTATTGATTTATATAATTAGTTAAAACATTACATAACCATGTGGAAAATTCTAAAAAATATCTTTTTGTCCCATAATTAATCTTTTTTATAGATAAAACTATTCTTCATATAAGGTAACTCCCATATATACAACTATATCTTTATTAAAATTTATAATTATATTTAATCCGTTGGGAAATTAAATCGATAAAATGGTATGATAAAAATTATAAATAAGTTCCATTAATGAAAATACGTTCATTAGTCCACTTGTAAACATGAAAAGACCATAATAAAGTTTTTCTTTGTCACAATAAACATTTAACCTAAAATATCAATTTAATTTTTCATGAAAACTTCATAATTGATTAACAAAATTCATGAAACATTAATATGAAATTTTTATCGAAAAAGATAATAATTATGTTTTCATGGAACCCATGAAATCCCATGAAAACTGTGATTTAAAAAAGAAACCCTTCACTTTTATTTTTTAAAAAATCATAAACTTTCATTAAAAACATTAGGTTAATTTCATACATTTTGAAATCTAAATAATCCCTTTATAGACCATTGCAATAATATAATATTGGAACCTCAAGACATTATCCATACATTCACCCTTATAATTACCCTTACAATTGAATCACATACCCGAATAATTCATATATCTCATAGGAGTAACCAACCACTTATAAAATTCGTTACTTTACCCAATGCATTGGAGAGATATATTTGGATCACCCACCATTAGAGATATTTCAAGCTTATATGTTATTAATATATTCTTTAAAAGAACCAAATAATTAATAAAACGCATGAATATTTTACCCTAATAATAAATTCCATTTTAAATTGTAATCAATCCCATCCGCAATAACATTTTCAATAATCTCATAAAGATGAGAGAATTTTCCCATTTCCATAGAGTAGATTTTTTTAAAAAAATGTATAATATCTAGAGAAATATTTTCCTTGGAAATAACTATGGAATATTTTATAGGAATCTGTATGATGAATAACATCAATGATGGTGGGAAAATTCAGTCAATCCATATACATTAAAAACCATTTTTTCACTTTTGTAAAAAGTGAAAAATAACACACACAGAAAATTCTGAATGGTTTACTATTTAATAATTCCTAATGTAAGTCAAAAATTACAGAAATATCCTTTATAAATATTTAATATTAATTAAAAACATTCTCAAAACATTTAAAATAACATTTAAATGTTATATATGGAGTTATATGGAAGACTTTAAAATAATATTTTTAAAATAATGTTTTTTACCTTAAGTCTTGTATAACATCATATATTTTATTACTCCTGAATAATAAAATTATATTACATTTTTATGATTCTTAATAACCATTTTATTTTTCATTTAATTATTATTAATAAATTTATTTCATTTATGTTCACGACTTATTTAGTTTCTAAATTAGTAATTTTTACATTGGATGTTTTGGAGTCGTTCTATTTGTAACCTTGAAAAAAACATCGGTGTGTTGGACATGGTCAACGATATCATGGTTCCACTAAATTAAAAATATTTAAAAGTTAATATTTAGAATATTTATATATTAGATAACATTTTAAAACCATCCATACATGGTGGTCCTGGAAAATGAAAA
Source organism: Viscum album (assembly GCA_963277665.1). Taxonomy (NCBI): domain Eukaryota; kingdom Viridiplantae; phylum Streptophyta; class Magnoliopsida; order Santalales; family Viscaceae; genus Viscum; species Viscum album. The sequence continues at coordinate 928,872,378 of OY728141.1, read as the reverse complement.
ACTTTGTTTCATGGAGAAGGTAGTTTATATGTATGCATGAACGATGTTTCCATTTTTATAACACATAGAAAATAAATACTATATGTAATATTTTAGTTTTTATAATCATAAAAATCTTATAAAATATATTTATTCCTTATTTTCATCCTTATGACAATCAATGCAAGGTGGATATCAAAAATAATAACATCACTCAGTGTAGGTGTCATCCCACACATATGCATGAGTGATGTTATTGTTTAATAATGGATGGTAGAGTAAAAATGTCTGTAATATATTATCTTTTAAGAATCATAGTTATGTCATAAATATTTTATATATTCATTGTTTGAATATTTTTAACTTTCCTTATGATTGGGTGACGAAAAAAGAATCACATCGCTTTGTGGAAGTGGTAGTGAACACATACACACATGCATTATTTAAATTTACCATGTGATGGAAAGGGGATATTAAAAATGGCTATAAAATTATAATAATAACATTTATGTTTTTAAAATATAATGATTTTATTTTTTCATTATTTATCACGAATATTATATGGATATAGAAGAAGAAGTAAACATGAAACACTTGGTTAAGATACCACTTCATTGGCAACCTCATATAAATTTCAACTTAAGGCTCCTAGATTTTATATTTTGAGAAGAAAATGACATATATAATATGGGGAGGAATGGTGTGATGGAATTTGGGTATGTATTTTTTGAGATAAATGGATTAATACACGTGAATAATATAGGATATCGGGTACCCTTTTATAAGTGAGGTGCGCGGCACACATGTAATTTTGAAAAACATTTATATGTTATAAATGTGTTACTAATGGTAATGTGTAAAAAATATTTCAAATTTGTATTATAATGTAATAAGGGTAAAAAAATTCAGTAAAAATATTTATAATTAATTTTTTTCCTAATTTAATGTATCTAACTTAATTAACCCGAGTTACCATTTATCATGCTTATAATTTTTTTCCTTGACTAGTATTCATAATTTTAAAAAAGATATAAATTTCCAAAATTTAAAATCCTTATTTTTAATTTAAAATAATTTTTAAAATATTAAATTTTTATATGTTTTGAAACTGACTATGAAAAATGTTCACAAAATGGAATAATTTTTTTAAGAATTTTTTTTTAAACATAAAATTAATCTTCTATCAAAATAAAATATAATATTGATTAATATGAAATTATTTATAATATTGTCGATAATATATATGTGATGTTTGTTAAACATTCACTAAAAACAATAGTGGACCTTTTAAATAACTTGATTTAATGAAGATAAATGGAAGCTTTCCAAAAATCAGTATTTTTCACTATTTAGTGAAAAAAAATCTTTTCAAAAAAACTGAAAAAGTAACATTATGATTATTTAAATATTTGGAATCCAAAAATTAATTTAATTATATCAGTTTCAAAATCTACATTTTAAAAATTGTAATTTTTAAATAACCATATATTTCATTGAAAACATTTCATCTAGTATAAAATCATTTCTTTTTCAACAAAAATTAGTATCAATAGAATATTTTTTAAACGTTAATAAAAAATGAAATTGTTTTACTATTGGAATTACCTAGATTGTCCCATTCCTCCCCATTTTAAGAATTAGGTCATTACAATTTAATTCATTATTTAAACAAGTGTGGGTATTTTTCACTCATAACATTTTTTGATTCCCATGTTTCTCATTCAATCATGAGATACTTATATAATATATTAACCTAGTAAATCACCTTATTACATACAACCATTTCTCTATAATATAAAATCATCTATATATGTTTTCTATGAGAAGTATTATCATCTAATTGAACCACAATAGGGATAAAAACATGATATGTATTAGGTTTGTAGTACCATATAAAAGTAACATGAAACAAATCATGTACCTACGATAAACATGGATCTAAAGATACCCAGTAAGAAATTAATCCCTTATTCTATAGAATTTAATAGGGTACAATGAATTTTGGGAGAACCAATTATTTTAAAAAAATCATTACACCTTTCCAAGGATATATTTTAAGGGAACATCATAATTACCTATATAAAATTAATGTCATTTTATATGGTTAGCTACATTAATATTTTTATTTATTTGTACCATCCATACATTGTATTAAATCATTTCTACTATCTAATCCATGTATTCCTCTAGTTCTTGTAAAAAATAATTTAGAATCATCAATTTCACCACAACATACTATATTTTTATACAATTTTCCATATAATTAAATAAAAGGTGGAATATATATACATGAATGGACACTATTATTATAAGAAAATCAAAATAAAGACATATGATTATCCCATCATCCCTAGAAATCTAAGAAATGTTCTCAAATCATGTCCTCTAAATATTAAATTTTATGCATTGATTTAACATCATATTGAGGATGAAAAGTTGTCTTGAAATTTGATTTAGTAACCATTAACATCTGATGCCTACTCTAAAAAAATCGTGTAAACCACATATCCTGATTTGATATAATGGAGAGCGGAAATCTATATAAAAAATATAAATACTTGTGATAAATTCATGAAGGTTTATATAAATATGTGATATCTTGAATTAGTAGGAAATATATATATTTAGTTAAATTATAAATAATAAGACAGTTAAAACTGTTATCTTGAGATTTATTTTGTAATTCCACCTTAAAATCAATAAATATGTTCTCCCATTTCCATTATAGAACTAAAGAAGTCTAAAGAATCTCCTTTGGAAGATTTTATTCATATTTAACCTGCTTAAAATTAAATAATTTCCTGGAAAATTTATCTATATCCTTATTCATACTTCCCATAAAAATATTCATGAAGGTCATTGTATATATTATTTATTCCATTATTAACAAAAAATAGACAGATGTGAGCTTCCATTAATTATTCATTCTTCAAATATGATTCAGACAGAACATACATTCACCTTATAAATATTCCAAAACCTAGTTTTTATAAAATAAACATGGTAAACATATTATTTTTGACTAATTAAATTAATCAATACAAACATTGATCTTCCTTATAAGCCTTATTAGTTCAGTTAAAATAAGATGATAATATAGATACTTAAAAAAATATATTTTGTTTCAATATTCAAAATTTTCAGGATGAAAATTAATAAAGAATTAAGTAAAAGAACATGTTCGATACATAACATAGTTAATGATGCATTATTGTTTCATCGAAGAAAGTAAATTACATTTTTTTTACTTTGTTTGGATAATCGTGAATTGTGAAATCATAATCCTAATCCAATTCTAGCCATCTTCTCTACCTCATGTTTGTCTATTTTTATGTTATTATATTCTTTAATATTTTATGATCAATATATATTTCTCATATTTTACCATATATATGATTCAACTATATTATTATTGTAGCATGATTGAAGTCATTCATAGGATAATTAAACTCATGAGGTTTCAATTGATGAGATTCAAATGCAAGAATCTGATCATCTTACATCAACAAAAACCTAATACCCTTCAAGTAATGTTATTTATAAATAAAAAATATTCCATTTATTATTGTTATGTTAAAAACTAAAATTGTAACAAATATTATTTTTAATTCCCAAAATAATTCATGACATCACTTTTCATAGATTAATTTAACAAATTTTCATGTTAACATAGATAGTGGGAAAGATATCAGAGAATATTTTTCAGCAACCCATTGGTAGTAACCAATTCTTCCTAAATAAATTCTAATATTCAAGATAATTCAGATGATTTTGAAAGGTTTGGCGTCTGTGAGATCTATCAATTAGAAGCTAAAAGTTGTCAAGTCAGATATTCATCCAATATAAGGTTAATTCAGGGAATCTTCATACAGGAGGGTATCAATGTGTATGTTAAGGAATTTGATATACAGACAAGTTTTCCCTGTTAGTGGTACCTCAAATTCCCTGAGGTGAGAAGGTTTTAAGGAAAATTGTGTTGATCGGTGTATATCACTAAACAATGTGAAATCGTGTACTCAAGATTTTAGGTGTTTTTCACTCTACCACCAATTTAATTTTAGTATGATTAATAGTTATGCCATATACAAAATCAATATTCCCAATGCATGAAATCAATTGAAATGAAAATTCATAATTACTAAATTTTAAATACATCATACTTTTTTAATGCCTTTAAATAAATCCTTCGATTATTCTCATAATATTTATCACTTTTATATTATACCATAAAATCATTAATATATAAATTTATAAATTTATCCAAATACTAATGGATGAGTCTATTTATATGATCCATAAATACACTGGGTACATTTTTTATTCAGAATATACTAACCATAAACACATAGGGATCATACAATGTACAAAGTTACATCTTTTAAATGTCTTCATCCTCCACCTCCATCAAGTAATACCTATAACTAAGATAAATCTTCTAAAATTATTTTCCACTCTTGGGAAACTATACCAAGTCATCCATATATGGATATAAGTAATTTTTATTAAAAGGGATTTTATTGAGTTATTTAAAATCAATGTAAAGTACCATGGAACTAACCATATTTTATTAACCAGGACTGGATCACCTTGTGGTGAAGTGTTAGGATAGAAAAAACCTTAATCAATTAATTCTTGTAACTTCTATTTCAATTCTAATAACTTAAATGAATCAATTCGATATGCAGTTTTTAAATTGGACTAAAATCAGGAACTAATTCAACTGAAAATTCAACCTCCCATATAGGGAGAATCCAATAAAATAATCATTAAATACATCCACATATTCATTTACTACCGTTACATCCCAAAATCGAATCATTCCTTTCATATCAAAAATAAATTAAATGAACATTCACTTAAATTTTTTACCAGTTCCCATCTCCTTAATTTATTATCAATGTTATATATTCATTTATATAAACAAATGAAAAATCATATATAAAATTCTATTATGTTTCTCTACAATCTATATTATTATTTCAAATTGAAATCCAATCTATACCCATATTAACATAAACTCTATAATAGGAATGACAAAATTATTTTTACGAAAAATAATTTCCCATATATTCGTAAGTATATTTATATAAACTCTAGTTTCCATTAAAATAACTTCATGATTTTATAATATGAAAAATGGTTTCAATTATTTATTTTTTATTTTTTATATAGTTAAAAATGTTTTTGGAAAAAATAATGTTTGGATGATGAATCAAAACGAACATTAGAATCATTTGGATAAATATGTATTTTACCTTTCACCACTTCATTTTAGGGTCAAAAATATACTGTATTGTTGAAAAAAAACATTTCATCTACTTTTTATTTCTTATCTTGAAGATTCCCACATTGAGTATCTAACATTAGATATGTAATAGCATAATGTACAAACACATTCAAATTAAAACATTTCATTACCTTCACTTCAATGTCAATAAGACTATTTCTGTTTCTTTTTTTCTTTATAAACACAATCCATGTTTCAAGGCTATCCACATTGGTTACAACTCATATAATTTAATAGATATTATCCAAAATTATTTTTCCACACTTATCCAAAGTTGGTAATGGAATTTTTTAACCATCAGGTTTCATTGATGAATTATTCCCAATTTAATTACCAATATATCACTCCTTATTCTTATTGTTTTAAAAGTACACAAAAATTATATTTACTTTCTCAATACACCACACACATTCCTCATAACGTTAAAAATAAAGAGTTACCAAATACATTTTTAAACACAGATTCAATCTTAATAAAATTTGATCAATTTTAATATCATGGTCAAGAATAAGATGTGGTGAATATATAGCCAATCTAGTTGAATTATCTTTATTGGTTAAAATAGTTTCTTATTCCTTTTTATCAAGTGCTATCAATTGTATTTATAATATATGGAAAATATATTTTAAAAAATACATTCCATGGAAGAGATAATTAAATTTATTCCATTTCATGACATCAATTTCTTCCTTTTTTTAGTTTTATTAAACAATAAACACTATTAATCAACTTCACCATCAAAAATATAAATAAAAAATATTACCTTTTAATATTCTAAATATTCTATATCATTAAGTACTTCCAATAATGAATTAATCCATCCTTCATCATTTACATGGTATGAGGAGCCTTCAAAAAATAAAATTGTGTTGTTACATGAAATTTTATATTATAGACATATTCCTCTAAGGAGAGTTTAGTATACATCTTTCATGGGTTCCATCATAAATAGAATGCATCATCTAATTCAAAAATGGTAGAAACTTCTCTATTCCAATCATAATTGGATTTTCATTGGGAGAGAAATTATCCTCTTGAAGCATTTCTACCTCAGCCTCTATTTTTCCTCTCTGGAAAACCATTTTAATACACATTGAATAGATTAAGAAAATTTTATTCTCAAAAACTATATCATGATAATATAAATATAAATTATATTTTCATTAAAATTTTACTTAACATTACCCTAACCTATAAAGTTCCAAACCCATTTCTTTCATTCCAACTATAACGACATCCACCATATTCCTCCCATAAATGCATGATTTATAATAATAGTACAATTTATTATATTTATATGATATTTTAGTTTATAATTTTAGATAATTAGATTGAAAATTAAAAAAAATGACATTTCCATCAATTGACCATTTTTTCCAAAGAATATGTCATTTATAATGAAAAATTTGACTCATAAAAGGTAACTACCATATCAAAAACATTAACTTTATTAATTATTTTACTCACAAAAAATCCATAGGAAAAATAATTTGAAAACATGGGATGAGATAAAAACACATTATGGTTCATAAAATAAAATAACCTCATTAGTCTATTGGTAAACCTAAATAATCTAAAATAACGTTTTCCTTTTTAACAATAAACATTTGAACCCTAAATATCCTTTTCCTTTTCAATGAAAAAATCAATTTTATAATATATTTAGTGAATCATTTGATATGAAATCATAATTTCAAAATAATAATCACTATGGTTTCATAGAAATCATGAAAACACATGAATACCATTCCATTGAAAATAATCCTTTCACCATTTGTTTTAAAAAATTCATATAAATTCCATAAAAAACAAAAAATCATTTTTTACCTTCTGAAATAATAATTTTTAAAATAATTGTAATAATATTATATAGGTGCCCTAGGAAATTATCTGTATATTCACCCTTAAAATAACTCTTCAAATATAATCACCTAACCTAATAATTCTCATATCTCTTTAGAATAAACTATCAATGGTAATGACTATCACATTACCCAATGTATTGGAGAGCTATATATGGGAAATTCATAATTAATATAAAACTTTTAAGAAATATATCATGAATAAAAAATTTATATATTTCACTTTAGTCATAATAACAATTTGATTTATAATTCAACAACATATTCAATAATATTTCCTATTTTCTCAAAAAGATGATAAAAAGATTCTGTTTCCATGGAAACAAATACTAAAAATAAAAATTACAAGAATAATGAGAGAAAGACTTCAGATGAAAATAATTATGGTAAATAATATATTAATATTTATATCAAATAATTTATATGAAAATGTGAAAAATAGGTTAATTCCTATATGTTAAAAAATAGTCATTTCACTGTTACATAAAGTAAAAAATAACCCATATAGAAATTATTGAAATTATTGATATTTATTGCTTTTTAAATAACGTCAAAAATAATTTAAAATTACCGATATAAAACATTGAATCATAATTAAAAACATTCTTGGGAAATCTTATTCTAGAAGAAAAAGAGTAAGAAGGATGCTATTGAAATTATATTTTTAAAATAAATCCATTTTCTTTAAGCCTAGTCTTTCTTTCTACATTGTTTAACTCTTGAAAAATGAAATTGTATTATATTTTTTACTTTATAACAAAAAATTTTATGTTAATTTAATTATTATTATTATATTTATTTCATTTATTGCATTGTTTCATTTATTTTCTAAAATGGTTATGTTTGCATTGGATGTTATAGATTTGTTTGGTCTATAACTTCCAAATAAAAATTTATGAGATGACCATGGTCAAAGAGGTTATAGATCCATTAACTAGAAAATAATATATATTTCTTACTTATCATATTTATATATTATATACACTTTTAAAACAAACCATTTAAGGAGGTCATGAAAAATAAACCATGTCATTTGGTGGAGATGATTTTCTGTACGTACACGTGGACGATGTTTTAATTTTTTTATTGGATAAAAACTAAATAAATTAAATAAAATTTTACTTTTCAGGAATAATAAAAAAGTTTAAAATTTCCTATTTATTCATTATCTTCATCCTTATCTCCTCAAGTTAATGTGGTGTTAGAAAACAAATCATATCACTTCATGGTGGTGGTGGTCTAAACATACACAAGAGTGACATTATTGTTTTCTAATGGATGGTGGGTTGAGAAGGTAAGTAATATATTATCTTTAGTAAATAAAAATTATATTATAAATATCATATATATTCTGTATTCATTATTTTGACCATATGATGTGAGGTTGAAAAATGAAACACATCGCTTCAAGGAGGTGGTTTTAGACACGCATGCATGATTTATGTTTTCATTTAACATTGGATGGAAATAGAGATGAAAAGAGGATACACCATTATAATAATAATATTTATGTATATGTATGATACATTTTTTACTATTTAATCATGCTTGAATAATATTTGTAATAGTTATAAGAATAAATAAAAATGAAACACTCGGTTTAGAGTAGTAAATTTTATTTTCAAAACCTCCTTGGATAAAAACGTAATACAATTAGGATTGATATTTTTAGAATTATAGTAACTTTATAATGTGTGGAATGATTTTGTGATGGTATTTGTGTCGAAATTTGACACGATTATTGGCTCAATGTGTTTGAATAAGGGAATAGAGTACATAACCTTTTATATGATAGGGGAGTAGCATAATTTTGATTTTGAAAATTATTTAGATATAAAAAATTCCTTACACACTGGAAAGTGGCTAAAAATATCCAATTTAAAATATAATATAATAAGGGTCAAAATAAAATCATAAATTAACTATTAATATGAATTTTTTTTACATTTTCACAAAGTGTTTACCTTAATTACCCATCCTACCATTTACTACGGTAACACATTTCTACCATGGTTTCTATTCATAATAACAAAAATGAAACAGATTACATTACCAAATGAAAACATCCTAATTGAAAATATAAAATCCATTTCTAAATTATAAAATGTTGTACGTGCTATAAATTATTTTAACACAACATTTGAATTTGCAATGAAATTTATTTTTTACAAAAATGGGGGTTTAAGCGTATAATTAACATATACCAAATCAAATATAAAATTAATTAATAACGAATTATTTATATTATTTCAAATAAAATGGATATTATGTTAATTTAAAATAAAATTTAAAAATTATAATACTTTAACATAATTTCATTTAATGAAAAAAATGTCAATTTATCAAAAAATCATCATTATTAATTATTTAAACAAAAATAAATCATTTCAGAAAAAACCTAGACTTCACTCTATGATAATTTTGATATGATGAATTCAAAAATGATGATGTCTTTATAAATTTACAAAACCAAAATTTTTAATTTTAATTTTTTAGAAAACCATATATATTTCATGAAAAACATTTTTAGATTGAATAAAAACATTTACATTCTGGATAGAAAATAAAATAAAATAATCGTATTATAAATGAATCTATAAAATATATAATTGAAAATTTATAAGTAATTTAATTGATTAATTATTATCATTTTGTATTTTTTCACATGTTTAGTATATCAATGTGCCCCCGAAAATATTTATTATATCAATCTTTAATTTAGTGGCCTGGAATGAGTCAATGAATTACTAAATTTACTTATTATTTTCTCACATTTCATCAAAATATAAATAAATGGATTTATTGGCAATTTTGAAAAAAACCCCTAAATATTTATTAAAAAACATTCATGATGGTTTTTTAGTAGTGGGTTTTAAAACCACTTGTAACTGCATTTATTGTTTTTTAATATTTAGTATAGTATTCTTCTAAATAATTTTTTTTAAAACATTGGTTTATTTTCAAGGGAATCTTTTTAAAAAATAACCCCTAAATTAATGATAAAAAATATAAAATAGTTAATTATGATTTATTATAAAAAATTATTATTTATTATTTATAATAATTTATTTTTTTATTAATTAATAATTTATTTAAATATAAAGTTTTAATTAGTAATTATATATATTTATTTGTAAATTTTTATTTGACTCTTAATTAAATTCTTATATTTGTTAAAAATTAAACATCAATAACAAATGACCATAAATTTTGATATAAGTGTCCATTTTATCCCCACAAAAAGTCAAATAAAAGCTTATGAAATGAGTTAAAATGAAATTACATAATAATATGGTGATAATTATTTGAGTAAAATTTAATAATTTTTTAAAAGAGGTTGAAAATCAATCATCATCATCAAAGGGCCATAACATTTGATATAGAAATCCTTTTGAGCACTACTATATAACAAAACAAATATTGTTATGTTTTTTGCATCTTTTTATTGATGAAAACCATGGAAATTAATTTTTATGCTTAAAAAAGGTCTAAAACGCCTCCAAAATTGAGATTTATTATTCAGATACCATGATTTTTGAGCATTCAGTGAGACTTTATCATTTTTTAAGGGTTTATTTATATGTTCTTCGGTATAATATGAATTTATTACATGGATTTATATTCTTATTTATTTTATGGTGTTAACAATATTTTTCATTTCCCTATTTTGGTGATTATATATATATATATATATATATATATATGTATTTCTATATATTTATGTTTTTTATTTGTAATATATATATATATATATCAATATTTATTTAAAATTATATAAAATTGCATCAATGCATGGATATTTATATGTATTTTTGAATATTTTTATACACTTATTTATACTTTAAATTAATTATGTGTATTTATGTTTATATATGTTTATATATTATATGGGTATATATATATAGATTTATTTTTTACTCTTTTTATATATAAATATATTAATATACAATTATATATATGTGTGTTTTCATAAATATTTAGGAAACATCAATTTATATTTAAATGGGTTTATATAAACATCATTATCTGTATATTTATTTATAGGCATTATTCCATTTATTAATTATTACTTATTAATTTATTATTTATTCATCTTTTATTTATTAATTTAATACATATGTATCAAATATTCATTTTTTTAAAATTATTATTTAATAATTATGAGGCACTATTACATAATATTTATATCTTATTATTATAAATTATAACTTTCTTCTCTCTTCTTTTTTTGCAATAATTAGGGGAAAACATTTTTATTAAACCAAACAAACCTCTCTTATTTTCTATGTAGAGGGATCCCATAACATGATCGATAGCACTGGTAGGCATTGAAGCCCAAGGCAATATGACCCGAAGGATGATACCCACCAAGTCCCTTAGTCCACACGGTCATCCCCACATCATGTAATTTCATCTCTTGTCGTTGCTATGGCCTATCCTCCACCCTATAATCCAATCACAATCTAGTGGTTCTTACTAGTAGAGGTCACCACCATCCCTATTCATGTTTACCTACATCGAAGGTCACCCCACCCAGATCGCCTCTTTATTGATGATCTCTTCCAAATAAAGACACTAAGATCATGATCTACCTACTCGCCTTCTCCTAAAATGACCATCACTCAGTCCATTGTTTTCCTACCCACAAAAGAGGTCACATTCCCAGATTATTACTTCACCAATGATCAATGTGATATGATGGTGCTGCTTTAACTCTATAATGCACTTCCCAGCTCCTTGCTTGTGCAATAAGAGACCTAGACCCAATTATTTGGGGGTAAATGTGCTTCATGAAGGGGTCGAACATATTACCCTTTTCCATCAAAATGTCACTAATGGTGTATGTTACTAACTGACCTACAGCCCCTTGGCTATTTACTATTAACATTTGTTTATTATTTATTTATTTTTAATTTATCATTTGTTATTTATAAACAGTAGTTTATTTTATAACAATTTATTGTTGACATTTCATATATTATTTATTTATTTATTATTTATTATTTATTATTTATTTTTTAAATATATATTATTCTTTTATTATTTATTATTTGATATTGATATTTATTATTTATTACTATTTATTGTTTGTTTATTTATTTATATTTTCGTTATTTATTATTTACTTTTTGTACATATCTATTATATATTTATTATATATTTGTTATTTTTAGTTAATTATATAATTTTTATTTCTTATTTATTATATATTCAATATATTTGGGTTTATATATTATCCATTTATAATTTATTTTTTATTTTTATTTTATAATATTTTTTAAATTATTAATAGATTATTAATTACTTATTAATTTTTTAGTATTGTATTACTTTTAAATAATAATTTCATTGAATATTTTTTTATTGATTAATTGTTTAATATTTTTTACTATAAAAAATAAAAAATAAAAAATAAATAAAATTGAATAAATAGATAATAATACATAATACATAATAAATAACAAATAACGAATAACAAATTATTTTTATAGTCTAGTTACATAGGGGAAAAATAACAGAGTAAAAAAATAATACTACATCATTTAGTGGGTGCTTAAACCATCATTAAAAAATTCTCCCAGTTTTTGAAAAGCAGTAGCTAAATTTTTTAACAATAGTTTTGAAAACCATCACTAAATGATTCATGACACGTGATTGAGCAGCGATTTTCCAAAATCATCGTGAATTGGTTTAATGGATATTTAAATCACCACTAAATGCTTATTTTTGTGTATCCTTAAGTTAAGGATTTGCATCATAATCCCATTATCATACTGAAATCCCTTCATTTTCCTACATTAAAGTGGGACAAGGTGTCAATGGACTATTTCTATTATGATCCCTCTATCTCTACCTTTTAATAATGGTATATGGATGATTATTGATCAGGTAAATAAATCGTCATATTCTTTTCAAATCAAATAAATTATAAAGGTAGGTCATCCAATAAATTTACTTAAATTGTAAATTGAAAATTTTTAATGGGTTCTAGCTTCTATTATTGATGACTAGGACCCTAATTTCACTAATTATTATTGAATGAGTATTTAGAAGTCTATGGGAACTCATTCATCATTTATCAGGACATATTATCCATAGATTATCGTCCAAATAGAGTGTTCTATATTGATTCTCAAAATTATGCTTTGTACTCACATCCTTAGCTATGGATGATCATGGGAAATTCATTTTCCTCAAATTTAGTTCAAATATAAAATAGTTATCAGTCATTTATAATGATTTATTTTTTAAATATTTTATTATTGTAACATTTTTCCCATTCGTAATTGACTTATATGGGTGAATCCACACTATTTGGTCTATGTATTGTAAAAATTTTAATTGTGATGATACCTTTGATCAAAAATTGGTTGTTAATATCATATATTCATAAAAAATGATAGTTTATTTTTCAACATTATCAAAATGAATTTTTAGTGTCTGGTATTATCTTCATTAATTCTTAATATTTACTATAATATAAAATATTGGGGAGGCATGTTAAACATCTGTTTATATATATTTTTCAACTTCATACTGTGGAATGACTTGGAAAATTGGAAAACCATATAGCTTTACCTCCTTAAACAACATCTATTTATAATGTGTTCCTTGTATCATAGTTGAATAATTTTCAAACTAGCCATTCATAAGATATTTATTGAAATTTTATGAATTTGTGTAGTGAATCAACATTTTAAGGAAACCTATTTAGATTATCGATTGTCACAACAATATCTTACCATGTAATTCATTTGGGTGATTTGGAAGAAAAAATGGAAATTCATGAAACATGGTAATGGGATTCCAAAACGAGGGATCAATTTCTATATATTTTTCCCTAATAAGTAATTTTAAGGAATTTATTACGGAATATAGTTCTATGGTATGGATATTTGTTACAATCAGAATGTTAATTATATATATATTTTATAATTAACTCTTGTTTTCATTGAGTTTTATCAAGTTTTTATATGAAATTGAAAAAATGTGGAATTTTTTATTTAGTACCTGGTTTGATTTTTGGGATAAATAATTTATTAATTAAAATCATTAATTGTTGTAAAAGGATTATAGATTATAATAAATAATATACTTTATAATCAATTAAAACTTATTTCCATTCCATGAATATTTCGTAAAACTAATATATATTGAAAATTTATAATTTTGGATTGCCCCAATTTTCATATAAGTTATTTGTATATCAACCAAGAGAGTTCATATGATTTTCCTCTATAATTTTTTATCATAGACTGATTAATGTTGAATCCAAGGTCAAATCCATTGTTTATATCTCCCTTTCTCATTATATCATCCTCCATTATCTTATTCTTAACATGATCCAATATAATTTACTATAGTGGGACAATTACTCCACTCAGGCTTGCTAATAATAGAGGATTATTTTCTATATATGGAGTTAAAAGGAAATCCCCAAACCCTAATCTTCCTACATTTGAAAGAATATTTTCATTTCTATTAGTTTACATTATATGATTCAATAATTTTCCATTTATTTTAAAAAAACCAATGTTCTCGAAAACATTAATATTATTTTCCATGGAATTAATCATGTTTTCATTATATATATATATATATTCATTTTATATGTATATATCAATAATTATTTGAGAGATACATATCTCAACAAGGAATTGTAATATATTATTATGTGATAATTACACTAAAATAGGATTTAAATTTTACATACTTCAATCTATATATATTTTACTTATGTTATACAATGTTTGGATTTCATAAAATGTGGTTTTTAATTATTGTTGATTTTTAATGTCTATTTCATGGTTTATTTTTTATGGTTTATTCATTTTTCTTTCTGATATGAAAAAGAATTTATGTTACCATAATTTTATTAATTTATTAAATGTATACATGTATCATTACTAAATTGTTAAGGAAGAAAATGGTTATATATATGGTCTCTCCCAATGAAGGGGTTTGTAAGAGAATTTGTTAATTACATTTTAGAAATTATTTTCCTGAATAATTTAATAATTTTATTAGTTTTAATTGATATCATTGGGTATATATCTAAGAGTTTTATTGATGAGTACTATGTTAGTCATTATGATGCTCTAGTTATTTCACCGAGTTATGATATTACTACAGCTAGTGGGAGGCCCTATATTAGGCTTAGTGTATCAGGTGAATGTTCCATTGGATCACATAAACAATATTGGTTCATAATTGGACTATAAATTGGGGGGTTTCAAATGAAGGTGTCAAAAATTAAAATTTTCCAATTTAATGATCATTTCATTATTGAAATAAAAGATCATCACTTCCTCATGATATTTGAATATTAAAAATTTCAGGTAACATGGGATTTTTTGGGCTATATTATAAACAATTTAACATAATATTTCATTAGTTCAGTTTATTGAAATAGCATATAATTAATCTTAGAATAAGGTGTGTGAAATAAAGAAGAATGAATTTTAAAATGGATAGAGGTGCTTAGATAAAGTTTTGAATGTTATTATTGATGGATTGATATTATTCCATTACAATACGCATGATGTCACAATGAGTTCCACGTAATAGAAAAAATTTATGGTTGAATAAATGTATTCATAGAAAAGGATGAGGCCACATAAAAATTATATTATGTAATTTTAACTTTTTATTAGAATCTGGTTGACGAGTAATGGTCAAACCTCAATGAAAACCTCATGAAATATTTTTACATTATTTTCGTGTGAGGGAGGTATTTCATGACACAATACTAAATTTTTTTTCTTGAATGGATCATCAGAACAATGAAGAGAAGTTCAGCAATTTTCTATGATTGACAATAATTTTTATGTTAAATCATGAAGAAAAGATCTCACCAAGGATGGTTAGTCAATTATTTTCTTTATATTACATATCCATGCCTAAAATATAGTATTATAATCAATTATTATATGTGAAGGTAATTTCACTATAATTACGGTAATAGAGATTGAGTGAAATATAAACTAATATAACCTCATTTCTCTATTTTTATGTAGAAAAAATGATTTCATGATTATGATGATCACACTGTAACAGTTATGAGTCATGTATAATTTTTAATATTTTAAAAGTTCATATTTTTGATTGATTCTTTAAGACAAAAATTACAAAATGTGGACTCAAATTTAGTGATCCATTTGGGATTATTTTTTCCATAATTATCTTTTGAGATTAATGATTTGAAAAGGGAAAATTTATAGTTTATTTTATTATTAAAGAGGTATATTTTTACACAAAAATGATGGAAGCTAATTAGTGAAGGATAAATTCCATATTAAGAATATTTCGTGGAATGTTGATAGTAAATAATATATCTTGGAGTTAATGTCATTAGAGTTTCGTAGAGCTTCATCATGTAGATGACAGACGTATGAAAATATATACTACATTTTTTTAAATCAACATTCTTAATACAGTAAGATCAAGGCTACACTCAGAGGAGAATATAATTATTTCTAAGTGAAGAGATCAGTGAGAATTCAAGTATTAAAATAGTTTTAATCCTATAAGGTTATTGTGGAAAATCTAAATAGTAATAAAATGTGGTCTATTAATAAATTTTGAAAATGAAGGCACCATCATTGTATGGTCCTTAGATATATTTATTTTCACAGAACCATGTAAAAAAAATCACTTATGTAAATCTTTACTTTCATTATAACTTAATATTCATTATAAGAGAGATTTTTTCATACTAATAGTGAAACATTGTCACTGTATAGTGTAGTTTGATCGAAATAAATATACCCTAATTCACCCCCATCATAAGTTATTTACCTTTTTTTGGAAAAATACTTTATATAATATTAGTTGGTTTAAATTTCATGGAAATATTCCTCATAATCCAGAGAAGAACCCATAAAACCTTATGATATTGTAATCATTAATGCTAATAATTTACAATTACTTAAGAATATAATGCAATAAAAATTTATTATCCTTAGGAAATAATATCTACATGGATTCCACACATGGAATATTATTCAATATGTAAAGTTGATTAATATCAGAGAGATACTAAATGGATTTATATTTCAATGAAAAATTAACCAATTCATTAAGGGAATATTTTTCCATTGATTTCTACATCAATATTATTTCACAAAAAAACCCACACCCTATGTGGGATAAATTTCATAACATAAATAAAGGTTATTCCATGGTATATGTAACATAATTAAATTTTTTACATGATATGTATGCGGACATGACGATTCACCCAAATGAAACTTTTATGTAATTATTTGATTAGGTGGATTTAATTATAAATGAAATTCATATAAACCCTTGATTATATTAGGATCAAGAAAACCATCATCATAAAATTTACACATTAATTCAATGTGAAGGTATTTATGGATGAAAATATAGATCTAAAATAGGTGACATTATATAGTATTCATGGAACTATAATTTCATATTAGTTGAGAATCTATGACAATGATATTTAGAAATGAACTGTTCTTGATAAGTGGAATTCAAAGAAATTATTAAACATTATTTAGATAATGATCATAGAGGTAAAGGAGTTGATAAAGTAATTTATTTCCCTAATTTTTATTTTAATAAGGGAATATTGCAATTGATTTATTTTGGTGTGAATGTTGGGAACCTCCAAAAAATGTATCCAAATAAATTTCAAGATGACAATGAAGAAGAATTTCAAATTATGGAATAATAAAATTATATGAAAGTTAACTGATATTAATTCTATATATTAATCAAAAATAATATTGTTCTTTCATAAAATCATATTAACATGGAAGTGACAGAGGTGAATGTGATTTAAGATTGTATGAAAGTCAATAATTGAGTTATCATGGTTTTCATATATAAAACAAAAACAAAGAAAATTGATGATTAATACACCCTAGTTTAGGTAAATGTGAACCTCAAAACGGATTTTGAATCGATATATGATAAACTAATGGTTGGAGGTCTAACACATGAAGGAAATTGTGTTGTTTATGATTTTAAACTCTTTATATAGCAATAAAAAGAAGGATATGTCCTAGTTTAAATAGTAAATTGAAATATAGAAATATTAAAATATAAAATTAAAAATGAATGGGGGTTAGTTAAGAAAATAAAATGTTAAATCTAGACCATCAATTGTTTTACTAACATAGTGAAATATAGAGTTAAACAAATTATGGATATTGTAGGGGATATTTTTAGTCAATGGTGATGGATTTAGAATCAATAATTACTATTGACATTCAATATGAATTGGGAATATAGATTATATAGGATGCAGAAATTTTTAATGGAATTATGAGAATAATAATGAATAATTTAAATCACTTCCTAAAAATGAAACATATCAACATTGATGGAAAACCCTTATTTGGATATTGATTGGACAAAAATTATGGTCATTGTTAAAAATAATCCACAAGTACTCACATCAAGAATAAATGTTTACTTTGGTATCAATTAAAATTAAATGGCCCCAAAGGATATTAGTGCATAAATTAAAACACCTAAAAGTACACCACAAGTCTAGTGTTATTGTTGTGTAGATATTGAATATACATAGTACATGTGTTCTATGGAATGATTTACTAGATGGAACAAGATAAATAACTATATAATTGAATTAATTTAACTCTCAGTATGTTTTTTATGGATTCCATTCTTATAATGAATTTTTTAGACAGAAAGCTATAAATTTCTCTCAAACAAATAAAAAATTTGTATTAAAGAATAAATAAAATGTTAATAAATTTACATAAAAGAAATAGATTGAACCATATTTTGGATCTTTATTTTTATTCTCGGACTCAGAATCCTGGATATGATGATCATAAACACATAAATACAAATTATCATTGATACATATTATATATTATTAGACATAACTATCATATAATTACATGAAAAAAGGAAAAAAAATACTTAAAATACATTACCATGACCTTTTAGGATTAGAGCATTAGATATTTAGGGAAAAACATAAAATAATAATTCACATGTTATTTATTAACTAAATGATTTTTCTTATAGTATTGGAAACCAAGTAATCTATAATTATTCTATAAATAACACTCATAAATTCGACCACACATTATAACATTAGAAACATATCATGTGAACTACCTTTCTTCATAACCTCGGTATTGAAAACATAATAAATGGGTGAGATAAAATGCTAATTAAGGGAAATATATAAATGAATCTAGTAGAAACATAATAATTTGATATATAAAATTAATGAAATAAATAGTATGAATTATTCTATATTCAATTGAAAATTAGATCATTCTATATTCATGATAACATACAAAAACAAGGATAACTAAAATTATGGATCTCATAGTGATGAAATGCATAATGTCAGACACCAAAACCTATTGTCAAGGCCTTCTTCCAAGACACTCTATTAATATGATAAGAGGTATACGCCAAAACATAAGTTATTTTTTCTCATAATACCAATCGTTGTATCAAGGGGCGATATAATTTCAATCCTTATTCATTAAATCATTAAGTCCAATGCCTTCACCAAAAGTGTCAAAAATAAATTTCATACCATTCATTAGGGAAAATATGACTAAATAAAACCATGGATATTAATATAATAAAAATTAAAAATGTTAATACATAATCAAACAATTTTCAAGGACAATATTCACCAATAATTTCAATACTCCCCCAACAAATAAGAAACATTACTCCTAGGTGTATATCTTCTGATATGAATTTTATAAAATGAGATGCCCAATCCTTATAAGGTAATGAGTAAAGGGTTATGTAAATAATAGAATAAAATAATCATAGGTTTTATAGAGAAATATGTTGGGTGGTGGAAAAATAAAAAATTCCAACTAAAACAAAGGAACCATTGAACTGTTCTAACATAAATTAAAAACACCAACTAACAAAGAATACTTATAATGGTTTCACAATAAAATGGATAAAGGATAGAAATTTTTGATACCATGAGTTTGGTACAAAAAATGATAAAAAATATAGTAGAGAATAAATTTTTAAATAATAACCCCATTAGTGTAAATCCTTATGAAAATGATAAGTGAATTGGATTTGAATGCATAAAATATCTTTTTAGAAGATTTGTTTAAAATTGACATCAAATATAAATTTACATATCTTTTAAGGGTAAATTTTGAAATTAGGATATGGGAGATTATTAAAACATTAAATTGTTTTTTAAAAGTATCTAATAATTAATCATAGAAAATTTCAAGTGGTTTACCATGGAGAAATTAGGATGGTCAAAAAACTATAAAAATGAGAAACGAAACACCAATTTTATATTTTTAATACACTTTTCTTTAAAAATCATATTGTAAAATTAGTAACAAATCCTTATTTTGTATTAATGTATATTGTTATCAATATAGGTAGATAAATTAATTTCTAATAAACTTTTAGAGTGGAAGAGCCTAAAAAAAGAAGAAATAAGTTTATTGGGAAATAATGCAACTCAGGGAAAGAATACAAGGGTTATCAATAACTCTTAATTTAAATATATTCATTGAAGTAAGAAATATATCATAAAGACTATTTATGTGTTATAAATGAAATTAAAAAAAAATACCACATAATATAATCAATTTGTACAATGGATCCAACTTTTATGTCCAATGGGATAATTAAGAACCAAATGAATGAAAATTGAGTTACCTAAAAGCTTTACAACTCGGGTGACAATTGAGTAAATTATTTTTCATGAAAAGTAAATGATTTGGATTTTTATTTGCCATTCAATTTAAAAATATATGAAAAATATATATCAATGATTAGTATAAATTACTATTGAGGTAAAACATTTTTTTTGACATAATCAGGTCTATATAATTCAATATTTGAGATAAAGCATCAATGTGGCATGAGTAATATTTAATCAAAACACCATTAAATATTTTTGTTATATTTTTAACAAAGAAATGATTAATATATAATTAAGGATATGTTATCAAAAATTAGTATTATATAAAATACATAAATAAAATTAGTTTCGTTATACAAAAAATGTATCAAATAGAGGAATTTGAGATGCAAACCTTTTCTAAGTTCCAAATTTGGTTAACATGTGCATATAAGTTATTGAATAATTAAGTTAATTTCATTATATAACATATAATGATAATTATTATTCTAAAATTAATTTAATGAAAAGTAATTTTTTATATTATATTTATTTATTATATATTTGTTTCTTATTTTTGTGTGAAAAATAAATCAATGTAAAATTATTTTGGTAATTTAGAAATCAAATATAATATTCTAATAATAAGTTAAATACCTAATATAGAATTATCATAACAATAAGAAATATTTTTTTAATTATTAACTGAAAAAATCATTATTCAAGTTATCATAGACATCCATGATTGTTTTTATAGAATTGTTCAAGTTGGTGATTATACTAACACCAAACATGAACATCTAACGTCTCGATGGGTGAGCGTGGTAAAGAAATTGTATCATGTTATTATAATGTAATAATAATGATATAATTTAGATATTTTGAGGTTAGTAAAAAAATTATTTGTTGTGGAAAAATAATTAAAATTAATATGATAAAATGTTACTCCATGGGGGTGACGGCCCACACAACACACAAATAACATTCTTTTGTTTTCATAAATGCATAGAAACATATAAATAAACCTTGTTAAACTAATATATAAAAAATTAAGTATAATAATGAAAAAAATTTATCATATTAGTATAGTAATTATAGAATTTGAAGAAAATTATTAAGAATAAAAATTTTATGGATTAACTAATACTCACTTTTGGAATTTGAAATTTATCTTTAATGTATCTTAAGAAATTAAGGGATTCTGATAAATAATTCATACCAAATCATTTTGAACTTGATATAAAATTATATTAAGATAAAATGAAAGTGATTTTGGAAAAATATTATATGGGATGAGCATGTAATAAAGGGGTGAAAGTGTCCCGTTTTACAAACAAATAAAAGGAAACTGTTATGAACAACCTTTAATTTTCAATGATATCATTTTACTAGTCATCGGTCAAAGACTCAAAAAGTTAAAAATTATGGATTATGGGGTGATAATTTAAAAAAAAACCTTATTAAAGTATTGAAAATGTTTTTTGAACATTTTTATGAAATTTATTCATTTGTTTTTTTTACTTTTACTGTTTTTTTTTTGTTTTTACATAGGTAACTAATTTTTAACAAAGTATCTTTTGTTGTAATAGAAATTCAAAAAAAATCATAACCAATTTTTTGTTCAATAAACCAACATTTAATAACAATTTAATCTTATTCAATATCTAAATAAGAGAAAATTAACATCTAAATGTAATCATTTTTTTATAGATAAGCTTTTTTGATGAAAAACTGTTTTAACCATTATTTTTCATTAATATTATTTATCATTGGTAACCAATTAAATTTATTTTGATAAATTATATATGTGTTTTAAAATAATATTAGTGTGATCATTAAAAAAATTATTTTATTTATATATAAAATTTACACAATAATAATAAAATAATTCAATAAAAATAATAGCTTTACCATTATGATTATCATTAACTACAATCAAAGTAATCATACATTATGCCCAAAATTTATATTATCATTATTAAATAGTATTATAAATTTGATATAAAATATAAAATAATTTTTATATATTTCGTGTTTCAAAGTGATGAAAAATAATTTTCATTATAATTGAATAAAAACAATTTTTAGAATTCAACATTATTTATGTTTCCAAATTGATATAGACTGGTTTTATAGAAATAATATAGAAATTTTAGATGATAATATATATATATATATATTATATAAAAATGTTTCAAAACTATTTAATCCATTCTTGTATTATAATAATGTCCCAAAATTTACAGTATTTAAGAAAATCATTATATTTTCACTAATCACCTATTAAATTTTAGAAAAATTCTAAAAATAAATATGAAGATACAATTGTTATTCTAAATCAAAAAAATTATTTTAATATTCTCAAATTTAAATTCTGATGTTTATAAATTAATTTTTTGTATAATTTCGTAAAATATATTGAAAAACTATTTTTAGTGGAAAATGAAATTTTCAAATATTAAGGATTATTATTATTATTTATTATCATTTACCAACTAAATTTGTGTTAACCAATCATTAACATAAATTATTTTTTATCATTATTAATAATTCATTTCAGGAAATAGTAATACTTATCTCATAAAATATATTTTTTTAGAATAATACTTATCAAAATTATAGGTAATATTATTATTCATTTTAGGTAAATTAATTGAATTTTATTAATATTAAAAGTATTATTTATTTTCATTAACATATATTTCATATATTTGTTACCCTTATTTATTACCACTAATTCAATATCTATTTTTAAAGGTGATACATAAATATTTATATTAATATAATTATATCATCTTATAATTTATATTCGGTGTTGTGTGTAGAGAAAGTAATCAAACACATTTGGATCATTTAAAGGAGTTAATATATAATAATATTAAAGTTTTACATTCTCTATATCATAAATAAATTACATCCTCACAATTTTAATCACATGATCATAGTAATAGCTACAGGGACATCAAAATTAACCATATAGTAGTAGATGATCATGCTTTTATTTATGATGTGGAATGATGTTTTTATATATGAAAAAATAATTATACACTTTACAAATCAAGAATATCCATTACTAATTGCACAGTGTTCTAATAATAAAATAAGATCTTGTTACATGTAGAATAACTTTTATAAAACTTGAAAATTATTTATATGATACTCTCACGAATTTGGGGTTTTATATATAGCTCAATATTTAATATTTGGTGAACATATAAGTGAACTAGAAAACAAGAAAACAAAGAATAAAAAGATATTATCTGGTATATTTGTATTAGTTCCATATTTCATTCCTTAATGGTGTGTTTTTATGACTTTTTACTTAATTTTACCTTCGATTGGAACATCGAGGCACACAATTCCCAACGCTCTTAGTGATAATGAAATCGATTTTTATAGTTTCCCTTTCCCTAATTATTGTTATTCTAATGACCTTCATCTCCATACTTATTTCATTTACCTATCCTTTTAATGCAGTTTCCACCTGATTCATCCAATATTTCTGACATGTTGGAAATCAAAACCTCTTTAATTCATCGCATTTTCAATCAAATTTCTATGTGATTCCATCTTTATATTGTTTAGTGTGTTTAGAATTTCAACTATTCCCAGGCTATTAATCAGAATTATTGATATATGGCTCTTAATTGTCATATGATTTCATAGTCCAAATCATAATCTATTAGGTTGTTCATTGAGACAGTTTTTGTATTATCTATGGAATCCATTATTATCATGGTTCTTTTGTGCTTCAGGCATCACTAGAACAAAAATGTTAAACATTACTGATGTTAATTATAAGAAAATTAATATAAATAACCATAGTAAAAGTTAAACTTAAGATGTCTCACATTATAAAACTGTCATGTTAGACGATCAATATCACAATTAAACTATTATCAAATTCATTTCGACTTATATTACAACCAGTTTAGCCTATATCATTATTGTTTCAACATTAGTTAAATTATGTTGGGTTATCTTATAATTATCTAACTTTTCCTAAATATAATGATCCAAAATTACCACGACAGTTCATAAAATATACTAGAAACAATAATCATTAATCATTATACACTCAAAAATTAACCTATCTCGTATCCAAGAAATCCCATATGAGTTAACATGTACTTTAACTTCTGAATATATATGTATCAATATATATTATCCATGGTCACTTTAATTTTAGTTTATCTAACCTCATAGTATTGAAATCCTTTAAAATGGTTTATAAAGATTATGAGAATTAACCAAAGCATATCCCTCGAAAGTGGAAAATCAGGAGTATATTTAGGATTCTTTTTTCTATACTAGGTGTTTATATAGTTAATACACAATCCATAATTTTTGAGTTTATTACCCCTAGGTACATATGTACCGTAGCCTTTATCCACTAGTAGTATCATGACATGGATGGAATTTCTATAAGAACCATAAAATATCTACTTTACCCAACCATTAGGTCATTTTCATATTCTTTTAATTATTGGTTAATCTTATCCCTAAAATTTTCACTCAATTTATCTTTTTTAAATAACCAATATTAAAATTCAATTATTTATGTAATGTAAAATCATTTAATATTTGAAAGGGTTGTCTATAATGTTGAAATTGACATCAACCCAAACGTATAAAACATGAAATTATCCTAAAAAATCATACTAATCTCCAATGTTATCTAAAACCTACTCGGATTCCAATGCTAATGCTCCAAACCAAACTCCAATATCCATTTTTTATAAACACATACTTTATACACATTATTTGATTTCAACTACAGATTCCAAAGCATAAAAATCTTATAACTCAATGATTTAATATAAAAATCTAATCACATAAATTCTAAAAAACTTTTTAGTTTATAAGATTATGTAATTTGGGTAATGAATGAAGTAATAAAACCCATGATATTTATCAACTAAAGAATATTTTTTCACTATAATTTTACAGAATGTAGTGTGATTCTTAAATGTATTCCAAAAATTCATACCATTTGGCACACTTCTAATCATTTCCTGTGTTCTAAATTTATCAATAACCAGAGGAATGGAATCATAATATCTGTGTGAGCTAAAATGTATACCAAGGGAAGCATATAACGTAATCTACCCAAAATATCAGTGTGCCTAACATAATATATTAGGAAATAATAATATGAATAATGATATAATAATTTTCAACTAATATAACTATATATCAAAAAAAATAATTAAAAATTTGATAATAATACTTACTGATCTCTTTTTGATGGAATGTATAAAGGTAAACATCAAAACATGGTTTCAAGGTTCTGTTCTATGTCCATATATTTATATGGTAAGAGTAATACTAAAAAAATTAAGATTTTTTGTTTTATGATTCTTGTTGACTCATCAAGGGGATATATAATTATAGACTCCACCCATCACATGATTAAGTACAACTTATTCACCATAAAAGTCATCAAGACATTTCATACCATTCCCAAAGGAACCTAAACCTAAATTAAAATAGGGTTATAAATATAATGAAAAATATTTAATGATATTACATAATCAATATTTTTTAGTTTTCAAAAACAACCATGATTTTTAAATACTTCTCTACCAAATAAAAAATGTTCTTTTTATGTCAACATCCCGTAATCTATATTTTGAAAAATGATATAGTCAAATGTATATTGTTATGTCAAAACTGGAACAACATTATAATAAATCATCTATATAAATGTGCTGGATGGTGGAAAAATAAAATATTATCAATAAAACAATGGAATGATAAAATCTTGTAAAAATATATGAAATCACACTCACAAAATAATGGTTCAAACGACACCACAATAGAAGGGATCAAGGATCGAATTGTTTGATACCATGATTTAAATCACCCAAATTATATAGATATATATATTATATGATAAATCATGAAGAATAAACCCCATTAGGGTAAATCCTTTTGAAAATTATAATTGAAATAGTATTAAAGACATAAAAGAGGGTTTATATAACATTTATAACATTTTGAAAAAAATAATATTTTACATGTCTCTTTTAAAGATAAATTTTGAAAAAAGGCTGTGAGATATTTTGAAAGACTTTAAATTCAAAAATATTATGAAAAATCTGATCTATGAAAATTATATAATCTATATCTTGGGGAAAATATTTTAGAAACACAAAAGGTGTATATGTGAATTTAATGCAGTTTTTATTATTAATGAAATAAATTTATTAAAAACTAAAATTGTAAATATGGTAGAAAAACATTAATTTGTTTAAAAAACTTATATTTCCTCAAAATGGTAGAGAAATTTGAAAATAATATAATTTTAGTGTGGAATAAAATAATCATTGAAGGACAAGGTTCATGAAGAAAAAAAATACCCCTAGGAATGAGGACTTGAGTTTACCAGAATTTCATTTGAGAAACATATTACTTAAAAGAATATATATTAAAAAACGGGGTTTTATTTTGGAAAAATTGTAAATAAATAAAATAAAACATTATATAATCAATTTTAAGAATTAAATTAACCTTTTAATTTAAGGGATGATCATAACTCAATAAAAAGAAATTCAGCTACCAAAAATCATTACAACTAGGGTAATAATTGGGTAAAATCTATTTGAATGAAATAGAACTAATCATGATTTTTATTTCCCATGAATAAGAAAATATATGATAAATATAAATCCGGGGGTATTGAATAATCTATTTAAGGGGAAATATGGTGTATATTATAAACATGTCTCAAAGAATTAATGTTTGAGATGAAGAACCCACACAACATGAGTAACATTTTAATTGAAACCCCTTGAAAGAGTGGGATTGTAATTGAACATAAAATACCATGATTAAAATATTATTAATGATACGATATTTGAAATTGGTATTATATACACCAAATAAATGAAATTTTCTTTATAATACAAAACATTCCACAAATAGACGCATTTTTTGCAAAAACACGTAACTCTTTCTAGATTTGTTCTGCCCATACACCTACATTCATAAATAATAAATTATTTTTTATTAAATACCTTCCCATAATACATATTATTATGTGTCTAATTCAATATAGAAAAATTATTTTCATATTATATATTTTTATTATATATATTTTTCTTATGTTTTCATGAAAATTGGATCGATGTCATATTATTTTGGTAATTTAATGATTAATGATAATATTTTATGAATAATTTAAATACCTAATATAACAATTTTGTAGCTATAAAAAATTCTTTTATTATTGAATTAAAATATCATTATTATTTATGTTCCTATATTCATCCACAAATTTTTTTAGCATTTTTCACGATGATGGTTAAACTAACCCCAAACATGAATATGTTATATCTCAATGGATGAGTATGGTAATGGATGTGTATAATGTCATTATAACATAATAAAAATTATATAAAATGTTTTTTATTATGTTTTTGAATAATTTTTTCTGACTTTGATAAATAATTAAAATCGAGGTGAAAAAAAATTGTTACATCAGGGAGGCAGTAGTTCTCACAACACTTGGTCAGCATTCATTTGTGTTACTAAGGGTATCAAAATGACTAAATAAAGGTCATTACCTTAATATAATATCAATAAATTAGAATAATGATATAGACGTTATCATATCACTATGATAAGGAAATGTTTGGAAGAGAATGATTTAGAAGAAAAATGTTATAAATTAAATAATAATCACTTTCGGAATGTCCACATTCTCTTTATGGTATCCATTAAAATGATGGGATCATGAATTATAATTGAAATAAGAGTATTATAAAAGTGATAGTTTATTTCAGTAGGAGAATATTTTAAGATTTCTTGGAATAAATTTGAAGTAATGCTTATGTAATAAAGGGGTGTTATTGTCCCCCTTTAGAAGTTTCTAAAAGGGGACTTCTGAAGAATACACATTAATTTTATGTGATATCATTACACTGTTCAATGGTAAAAGAATCCAAAAGATAGAAATAATGAACTATAGTAGATATTCGGTTAATAAATCAATAATAATTTATTTCTACATATGTTTTATACATGTTTGAAGTCATTTGTTCTTCGGTTATTACTTAGATATTTTTTAGTGTTTTTGTTTTTATAACTAGTTTTTAATAAGGTAATTTATGTTTTACAAAAAATATTAAATTACAAATATTTAAAAAATTTGTGTGATGAACCAAAATTTAATTATAATTTAATCTAATTTATTTTCTAAATAATATAAAATTAACTTCAATATTAATACATTTTATATATATATAATATTTTTTTCAAGGAAAATGTTATCTTATCCATTATATGTCGTCAATATTATAATCATTTATCTCAAATTAAAAGCGTCATAATATAATTATATATGTATTTATGAAATATATTTGTTTAATCATTAAAATATATTAATTTAGTTAATTTCTTTATAATTAGACAAGACTAATAATTTTTTTAAATAAGAGTTTTAGAATTATAATGGTCATTAACATTTATATAAGTAATCGTATTTTATGGCCAAAATTTATATTTACATTATTAAATAATATTAACATGTTGATATAAAATTATAAATATATTTTTACAAGTTTAATTTCAATAGGTGATGATATTTAATATTTAATATAATAAAATAAAATAGTTTTAGAATAAATTATTAATTATGTTTCCATAAAAATATACATGTATTTTATAAATAAATAAAATACTAATTTATTTTTTTTAACATAATTATAAATATATATTATTTATAAATATTTTAAAAATAATTAATTTATTCTTTTATTTAGATAATGTGAGAATATTAACAGTTTGTAGCAAATTTAGTATTGTTTCACTATTCTCCTGAAAATAAATATTTACAAAAAATAACAAAAACAAATCATATTATAATATTTTTGTTATAAAAAAATATATTAATATTTTAAAATTAAAATTATAAAATTATAAAATTTATTTTTTAATAAAATCATAAAAATATAATGAAAATTGTTTTATATTATAAAAAGGCTTTTTCAAATATTAACACTTATTTTTATTATTTCCTATCATTTAACGAGAGCATTTTTTTAGAATAATTATTAATAATAAAAATATTTTATCACCATTAATCAATTTTTTCTCAAAATATAAATACATATCTCATAAAAATGAAATTTATAGAAAAAATATTATTCTAAACATTAAAAGATATTATTTTTCATCTTAGTTAAACTAATTGAAATTAATTCATTATTAAAAGTAACATTTATTTTATTTAAAACTATATTTTATATATAGGTTTATTTTATTCAGTCCCTCTAATTCAATAGCTGGTTTTTAATGATCATACATAATATTTTATAATTTTCCAAATATAAAATAATTTCATTTCTGTTATGTCTTGCAAGTGGAACAAGCTATAAAACACATTTCCCTCATTTAAAGGAAGTAAAATATTAAAATCATGGGATTTTATAAATAATATAATATTTAATTCTCATAAAATGAGTGATAAGTACATTTCCATGTGAATCAAGTATGATATAGAAGGTGTTGTTAATTTTAGTGGCAATGATCTATAGAATACCATTTTCTTAGGGAAAGAACAAAATTAAAGGAAAATAAATGAAATGAATATATGTCCTCATCATCAAAGAAATTGGGCAATTTTTTTAATGATAAACCAACTATCTTCCTTGGTTCGCACAATAAATTTCACCAAAAATTCTTCTATTTTCAAAAGAAGATATTGTGAAATTATTATGTTAGAGAAACACAAAAAGTGGAATATCTACCACCTTAATTGGTAAAAAAATATTATCTCTATCCATGAAAAATTAGAACTGGTTTTATTCCAAAATAAATTTCCAAATAAACCAAAATTAATATGAATATTTTCTAAATAATGAAAGACATTAATATATCTCAAAACTTATATAATACCATTCATGTAAATCCCCCAACTCTAGTATCCTAGAGAGAGTGGTTACTTTATTAAATTTTCTCTAGATATAGGGAATCACATATCAAAGGACAGAATAGTTTATTAGTCTTTTTAAACTTGTTATATACATGAATCTCAAATTACATTTTAAATAATAAAATATAAAACCTAGAGAAAGTAAATATTATGCATCCTTAAACTCATTCAAAGATTCCTTCTTCTTATCATTGGGAATAGAAACAAAATAAGGTTGTTATTATATAATCAGTAATAATAACATAAATTTAGAATCTATAATGAGTAAATTAAAAATAGTCTGTATTTCATGGTAAATAACTTAGAACACAATCCATTTAATAAATTACATGATCACAATGAATAATATCCTATGAATAATTGATTATGAAATAATTATTTATAAATAAACACCTTATCTTAATGTAAATAAATTGATTTCATAACTACAAAATATTCACATATACATAAATAACATATTTCATAATGAAATAATTCATAATGATAGACATCATAAACTTACTATTACATCCTCATTCCAAGACATCATACATAAATGGGTAAGGCCTCAGAAAAATACCCAAACTATTTTTTATAATAATACGTACTAATGCATCACAAGGGGTATGTAATTAAAAACCCCTAACATATCTTAATATGTTAAATGAATTCATTATATTAATCAACAATAAAACTGATTTAAAATACCATAAAAAAGAGTTTTGTGAATTCAAATAACTCGAATATAAAATTTCAATATTTATCCTAGTCAAACTCATAATAAACAACCTATAGAAATGAGGTGTTTTTTTGTAAATATTACATCCCCATTAAATTATAAAATTTACCATATAATATTTTCATATACAAAAATAAATTATGAAGATCCCTGGAAGATTTCTTAAAAAAAATACAATTTTCATTTTGAAAACAAGTATTTAAAATCGAATATTTTATAAAATTAAAGAAAAAAATGTCATTAAATAAAATATTTAAAATTATATTGTATTATTTAAATCATTGGGTGTTAATGGTAGAGGAAAAATACATTCATCTTATATAAGTTTAAAAAACTATTCTTTGAAACTTTTGTAAACAGGTTAAAACATACATTTTTCATAAACTGAAAGAAATATTATTTTTAAACTATTTTGTGGAAAGTAAAAAATGTATAGAAATATCTTTAATATATAATTTTATTATAATAAAAACATTCTTTAAAACATTTTTTTGTAAAATATAGAAAACGAATAAAAAAATTCCCAACTGAAATAAAAATAAGGTCAACTTTCCTCAAAAACGCATTTCGATATCTTAATTTTTTGGTGGAGGAAAATGACATGAAAACATATAATATGTGGAAATAAAAACATGATAGTTAAATATAATAGTTTTAATATATAAAGATCAAATAATTCACCCAATCAATAATTTATCATAAACAATCCCAAATAATGATTAGACTCTGAAATCGACCCTTAAAACTTTTGTAAAATTAGAATCCTATCCCTAATTAATGAAATAAAATAAAATGAAACATTAAATAAAATTTATATAAAGAGACTCAGGCTATATAATGTAAAATTTTCACTACATAGATATCAAAAAATAATATTGGTGTACAACATAACATATGTCCAAAAGAAGACAATTTGAGATGAAGAACCCTTACCTCAGGTCCGATATTCTTCGTATGTGTTCAAACATGTTGTATAGCTAATATAGAATAATTATACATTTATTATAGAAATAAAATAATATATATCATAAAATATATCAATTAATTACAATATTTTATCACATGATTATTATTTTTCTGGTTAAAACAACTTTTCTAGGTGATAACTACTTCATTTTTCATTTGTTTTTGGTTCGATAGTTTTTCTCCATGTACATTGATCATGGTTCCATCATATAAATAATTTTAATAATTATATAAATATAAAACATATTTATTATATATATTTATATTATTTTATCCATAAAATGTATAAATATAAAAATTAATTTCATCATTTCTGGGGATGGAATGTCGAACATATGCCTGAACGATATTTTCACTTTTTCAAAGATGGAATGAAAGAAGGATAAATAATAATTAACTTCCCTAGAATAATTATTATTACATATATATCATATATGTAACAACCCAATATTTTATGACAAGTATTGTTTTTAATTTATTTGATGTCATGTTTTTTATGCTACAATAAGATATCTTGTGCTATACGCCAAAATCTATTAGCTTGATGTATACAAAACACTATTCTTAGACTGTGTTACACACAATTTCATGTTCGTTTTATAATAGTCTTTCTACGCAACATTGAGTTTATATATATATATATTCAATGTATAAATGAAATATGGATGGATTATGTTATATGAAACAACGAAGGATTCTTGCACAACATGCAACCCCGACTTGGCTTTCATTACACGCAATCACGACCTTTTCCCGATAGCGTGTGTTGTACGCAATACCAGGTTTCACTAAACAACGATATATGGTTATAATATTATCACGAACTAGCTGTTATGAATAGTATTAACTACATTTTGAATTTTATAACATTATTATTCATCTTACACATTTTCTGGGAAATGGTAAGATAACAAAATAAATTTTTTGGGTAAAATAAATATTTTTCAAAAAATGAAGTTTTGCCACCTTTTGATGGCGCACCCACATTAAATCTAGTTTTTGACATTTTTATATGTTCAATTTCACAAAATTAAATTCTTATTTGGAATCAGGATATAAAAAATTTACTTTGGATTAATTTTTGATATTTTGCTGATAACTCTCATGTTTTGATGAATAGTAAAAATACGATAATTTTTAATTAAAAAAACATCTTTTATTGAGATAATTTATGTGGTTAAATTATAATATTGAATTTTTTAAAAATATAAATAGAATATATTTTTACCATTTAATATAATTTATGTTATTATCATTGATTTTAAATTGAATTCGTAGGTTAAATCAATTCAATCATTTGCAATGTTCTAAAGAAAAACATGTTTTCTTTCAACAACGGTATTAATTTTAATTTAATTTATGCCCTTTTTGTGTATTGAATTTGGAAAAAATTGATTCCATATTTGGAATCAGTGGGTCCAAATTATGTTAATAACCTACTTTTTATTTTTAGGCATTATGGATAGTAACTACGGTAAATTTTATTTACCATTGTTAAAGGTAAATTAGGTAATTAAGGGTAAATATAAGTTTATAAAATTACCAAACACCATACAAAATCCTATTGAATGACTAAACGTCGACCCATATCACCTAAGGGTCGGATTAGTTTCATTTAATGGACTTTTTTTAATGATAATAATTTAATTATTATTTAAACAAATGAAACTGACAATATGTCACTTTCTTAAATCTTATAAGTATAATAATTTTTGTTTAGTGATAAACTTCATTAATATTAAGATATAAATAGTCTATAGAAATCTAATAAAATTATCTACATCATAATAATTTATTTATAATTTTATGGGATTAAATAATTATCATTAAAGGTGACATAATAGTGATGTTAAAATTATTTTATTAAAAGAAATATCAAACAAATGGTTTTAAAAATATTACAATAAATATTATATGAACTATTTAATGTTTCCACGAATTTTCTAGACAAATATGACATGTTAGGAATCTATTAAATATTTTATTTTGAATATATCCTCTGTGTAGAGTTTATTTAAATTCAAATAAATGAATAGTGTCAAAATTGACAATATTGTTATTTTATAAAAATAACATATTATTAAATTGTTTAAAAATCACAAAAATATTTAACAATTATAAATTTAAATTTATATAGTCGAAACTGTCATAAAGTATCCAATTATGGAAAATTAACAAACATAAGTGATTATTAATAACCCTTTAAAATTTAGAATTTTATTACCACAAATAAACCTAAATAGATTAAATAAGGATAAATAAAAATGATAAGGTATAAAATAAGATCAAAACATGTATAAATTTTATTGGTTGATGATATTACAACCCTATATCATATAATCTTCGAATTGAGTCATTTTTTGAGGTTTTTATGTGGGGTTTGAATTTATATTAGACTTATATTTTTGAGGATTCCAAAGGTGCCCCTCTCCTCCCTTATAAAAGGGCACATCCTCCCTCTCCTCCTCACACCAATTTGATCCTTCATGCTCAGCCAACCCCTACCCATTTCACTTCCCCAATTCCCTAGAAACATCCTAGAGGTCCTGGTCTTCTTCAAACACCAATTTTTGTGCCCTAAGAGGAGGTCTTAAAGAGGCGCTTCAAAGAAGAGTTAATGTCTGTTACCGATTCATTCAACTTTATTTCTTCTTCTACTTCTTCTTATTTCGTTGTTTCATTATGAAGTAATAACATCAGTATCACTAATATACTGATATGTTATTATAAGTATGAAACAAACCTATTTCACGATCTATCCATCCTACGGAAAACAAAATCACCGCGTGTGCGTACGTACGGAATACCGTCTCCATGCCGTGGTGTAATCTATTTTTGCCCACCACCCTACTTGGATGCGTATAATGGTGTAAATAATGACTATATATGATTATTTTAAAGTGATATAGATTCTGAAATAGTATACATACACTCCAATAAAATTCCATTGGAATGATATAATCACTCGTGCATACGTACGGATTACCGTCTCCATGATGCATTAGATTCATTTTCCATGATAACAATTCAAGAATGATTGTAAAGTATATATAATAAGTAATAATGATATTTATGACATAATATTGATACTTGATTTATGTATATATATATATGTCATATACTTAATTCCATTCAATTCAATAAGGAAACGAAAACCGCATTCATGCGTACGTACGACCTACCGTCTCCATGAACGGTGTATTCCTTTCTATTTATCGATCTATTATATATATGTATATTATGAATATATATTATATATAAATCATTTTTTACATTCTGGATGTAATTAATCATGATCTAAGTAATCATATGAATAATTACAATTTAAAACACCAATGACAAATGAAACGATTTTACCCAAAATGCTACTTTAACATGAATTTACAAAAGAACGGGTAATATAAAGTCATAAGTGATCCATATATGATATAATAACAATTAATATGATTCTTCAATATGTCAATGACATTATTTAAATCATTATACATGAGGATTGGATACATACGAAGCATATAGGAACTAAGGTAAGGGATAACTGTTCCAATCACGTTCTTATCTGAGATTGTTTATTCTTAAGTATTTACTGGGGTTATTGTTCTCATCCATGTCCATGTTTCCTAAAAATGGTTTAATGTATGTTTAAAGTCCTTTTTACCCATTTTTGACTTTTACTACATGGTATGTATGGAATTTTTCTTTTACGAGGTACTTTTTTACTTTTTCGGCTAAAGTACGAGAAGAATGTTTTTTTAATTAATACAGCATGAAAGGATTTTTACGGTTTTATAAAGCCTTATTTTCATGTAGATTCCTCCAAAATATTTCAGGACTATTTTAAAAAAAATCCCCTTATTTTAAAATTGCATGATATTTTGTGAAAAGAAATTGATTTTGAAGAAGAAATGATATTTTCCTCATGAATTCATTTCAAATGTTTTATCAAACCCATTTTCCTTCTAAGATGACATTATTTCATATGTGTATCTCTTAAGTATAATGTCTCCATGATTTACCTGATTTTACATCTCTTATGATGAAATTATATCCATTTGTTTTATATATATTAAGTTATTATGGGATGATGTTTATGAAACCCATTTTATTCTTTGGGTTATGATGAATGTTTTAAGTTTATTATGAGGCACAAATAAGAATGATTTCATTATGAGATCGCTGGGACCTATATCTACCTCTAATGCATTGTGTAAAGATTTATATCTCATGAGATAGACAAGGCTGGAATGGTAAGTTAATCCGGTTCAGTAATACAGGACTGAAACGAGGAGTGAACTCGATTCAGAAGGGACTTTGTCCACTAAGATGGTCTTGGCAGCAATGCCTTGGCTACTATGGAAATCATATCGTGTGCTTAATGGTTTCCACAATCACATGTTTTATTCCCATGATATTTTATCATGATTAATGTTTATTTATTATCTATGCCTTATGTACTGCCATGTTTTATGTCATTGCTCAAGATTTTGATGTTTAAACATTATGTTCATGTTCTTAAGTTCAAATGTATATGATTTGTTTTATTTTATACATCCTTACCCTTACTATGTATTTGATCTCACCCATTATATGTTTTATTTTCCCCAGGATATAAAGAAATGTTTTAGGTAAGAAAACAAAAGGGGAAGATCTTTGTGGGAGATATTGAAGATCTTTCACCACGATTAGAAGATTAAGTTCCGAGTTTCCAAAGACACTAAACTATTACGGTCCTTGTCTGTCTGTTTTTGTTATGTATTAAGTATTCTACAAAATTAATGTAATTTCCATGTACATCAAGATTTGGGTCTCTAAATTTGGTATTAGAGGAAAGGTTTAGTTAACCTTTGGAAACTAGGATGCGAAAACTTTAGTGAAATCCAGAGAGATATTTCTAAGGTATGTGTAGGGATGTATCTAAGGTTAAGTATACGTATAGGTTATAGTCCTAGAATTGTGCTAAACATATTAGAATTAAACTTAAGATGATAGATATTGAAGATACTCCCCATTTATTATGTTATTTTCCCTAGCATGGTATTTGCCTCTCACACTATTATTTTTTGGTTTTAGACGATGGATGGAACCCGAAGGAACCGTGTTGATCAACGTAATAGACAATGCAATGATTGTCCTCCCGACCAAACCAATTTCATGGGGGATGGATTGCACAATCTTATTTCTATACTTACACAAGCTATGAATCATTTTGGACTTCAAAATGAGCAGGGAAAGGAGCAACATTCTGTGGAATCCTTCATGAGGCAGCGTCCACCTTCATTCAGCAGGTACTCTGATCCCATAGTGGCTGAATAATGGATTAGTACTACTGAAAAGATATTTTCAGTTCTACAATGTTCTGAGCATGATAAATTCATCTTAGTAGTATATCATTTGGAAGGTGATGCTGATCAATGGTGGAATCTTATCCAAAATACGAGGCAAAAAGATGAAATTGAGTCCATGGAATGGGTCGAGTTCAAGAACTTGTTTTTCAGTAACTACTTCCCTTGTATTCTTCGAACAAAGATGGAAAAGGAGTTTCTTGAGCTTTAGTAGAAGGATGATGAATATATTGGTATATATGGAGTGAATTTTACAATACTTTCAAGGTATGAATATGGCTTTATCAACCAACCGGATAGTAAAGTTGATAGATTTTTAGTGGCTTAAAACCAAGTCTTCGAAGGGAAATAACTATAAGAGACTTTAGTAGCTATGAATAAATTGTGTGTTGCTCTATCAAGGTAGAAATGGAAGTTTGTGTAACATATCCATATCATGGTTTTGACAAGAAACGAAATATGGAGTTCAAGGAGAAATCTCAGTACAATGGTGAAAAGAAGATGAATGTTTCTTTATGCTCAAAGTGTGGAATGAAGCATGGTGGATATTGCCTAAAAGGTACTAGAAAATGTTTTAAGTGTGGAAAATAAGGACATCGAGTAGTTGATTGTTGATGCAATGGGAAAAAGGTTTCTAATGATGTGAATAGAGAAAAGACTACAGAGAACTATTCACCAACACTTCAATTCTTCAAGTGCAAGGAAATGGGGAATTATGCTAATAAATGACCTAATCCACGAGTTAATGATGATCAACGTGAGAAACCTCTTAAGGAAAATGATAAAGGGAAGTCTCATGTGATCACTATTTGTGATGTTGAGTATGAAAATGGTGTTGTGTAATGATTAAGTGTTTATGTAATAGGATTTCAAAATAGTATCATGGAATCTCATTTATGGTATTGTGGAATTTTGGAATATCTATGTATTGGTTTTCAATAATTATATGGTACTGGTAACCATGAAAAAGTGATTGAAATATTTTTGGAAAGTAGATGAAATGCACATAATAAAGGGATAAGGAGAAAGTAATATGATAGTAATCATGAGCTATGACTGATATAAGGACTAAGTGATATTATGGTTTGAGTATACATAATTTATGGGATTTTGGTATGTGGAAAGTGTTAAAATTTAACAACATTCATGTTTTCACTAAGGTTCAATGGGTATTCATTTTTCAAGAGAATAAATGATTAATGTATTCACATATTTGTAATTTGACCAACAAGATATATCTTATGATATATGGTGGATAAATGATGGAATTCACGTGATTGTTATGTGACATTTCAAGTAATCATTTTCTTTATACTATGAGCTTGGACCGAAGTATTTCAGATAAGCCTAATGATTGGAAAGGATTATGTTTGAAATAATTTACTATTGTTTAAGGATAGAACTTTTTTCGATATTATTGATGGGATGTTATAGTAATGTAGTTTTAGAAAAAGGACAACCTGACGGACGTGCGATAGCCCCTTGCATCAGATAAGGCTGTGGGAATCGAACCCACAACAGATGTGCGACATGCCTTTATCGCCTACCACTGGCCTACAAGATGTCCCTAGTTAGTATAAATTAGTTTTAGTTTTTTTAAGTGGTATGAGATATGAAGTATGAGTCCATTTTAGGAACCATTTACGATTAATAGACTTATGTATATTTAAAAACTTTTGCTAACCTTTTGTTTGAGACAGATGGAATGACCCGTCATTCTATCACATGATCTGCTAACACTTCACGAATAAAAAATTCAACTTCATTTATTTAATAGATGAAGTGGAAATTGTTGAAGGGACAAACAATAGTGAGATTGAACCAAAATCATGTAAGTGTTTATTTTAATTCATCATCTGTGTTGCAATTAAAGAAACTTTCAAGTCGAAAACCTTGTATAACCCCGACGAATTTTGAGGGAGAAATTCATTTTAAGGGGGGTAGAATGTAACAACCCGGTATTTTATGATAAGTATTCTTTTTAATTTATTTTATGTCATGTTTTTTATGATACAAAAATATTATCTTGTACTATACGCCACACTGCATTAGCATGAAGTATACACAACACTATTCTTAAATTGTGTTACACACAATTTCAAGTTCGTTTTATAATAGTCATTCTATGAAACATTGAGTGTATATATATATATATATATTAAATGTATAAATGAAATATGGTTGGATTATGTTATATGAAACAACAAAGGATTCTGGCACAACACGCAACCCAGACTTCGCTTGGATTACACGCAATCCCGACCTTCCTCGATTGCGTGTGTTGTACGCAATACCCGGTTTCACTAAGAAATGATATATGGTTATAATATTATCAAAAACTAGCCGTTATGAATAGTATTAATTAAATATTGAATTTTATAACATTATTATTAATCATACAAATTTTCTATAACATGGTAAGATAACAAAATAAATTTTTCGGGTAAAATAATTATTTTTCAAAAAATGTAGTTTTGCCGCCTTTTGATGGCGCACCCACATTAGATATAGTGTTTGAAATGTTTATAAGTTCAATTTGAAAAAATAAAATTATTCTTTGGAATCAGTATATATTAATATTTACTTTGGATAAATTGTTGATATTTTTCTGATAACTTTCATGTTTTGATGAATAGTAAATATATGCTAATTTTTAATTAAATTTTTTTTTCATTGAGATAATTTATATAGTTAAATTATAATACTGAATGGTTTTAAATTATAAATAGAATATAATTTTACCATTTAATATAATATATGTTATTATCATTGATTTTACAGTGAACTCGTATGTTAAATCAATTCAATCTTTTACAAGGTTTTAAACAAAAACCCATTTTCTTTCAACAACGGGAATAATTTTAATTTCATTTCTGCCACATTTGTGTTTTGAATTTGGAAAAAATAGATTCTATATTTGTAATAAGTGGGTCCAAATTATGTTAATAAGCTACTTTTTATTTTTGGGCATTATGAATAATAACTATGGTAAATTTTATTTATGTAAATCAGGTAATTAAGGGTAAATATAAGATTATAAAATATCTAACACTTGCCAAAAACCTATTGGATGACTAAAATTCGACCCATATCACCTAAGTGTCGGATTAGATTCATTTAATGGACTTTTTTCCATGAAAATAATTTAATTGTTATTAAAATCAAAGAAAGTGACAACATGTCACTTTCTTAAATCTTATAAGTATAATAATTTCAGTTTAGTGATAAAATTCATGAATATTCAGATATAAATAGTCTCTATAAAGCTAATAAAATTATATACATCATAATAATTTATTTAAAATTTATAGGGATTATATAATTATCATTAAAGGTGACATAATAGTGATGTTGAAATTATTTTATTAATAGAAATATCAAATAAATGGTTTTAAAAATATTAAATTAAATATTATATGAACTATTTAATGTGCTCCACGAATTTTATAAACAAATTTGACATGTTATAAATATATTAAATATTTTATTTTTAATATATCCTCTCTGTAGATTTTATTTAAATTCAAATAAATGAATAGTGTCAAAATTGACACTATTGTCATTTTATAAATAGAAGATATTATTAAATTGTTTAAAAATCACAAAAATATTTAAAAATTATAAATTATAAATTTATACAGTCTACAATGTCATAAAGTATCAAATTATGGAAAATTAACAACACATAAGTGATTATTTATAACCATTTAAAATCTAGAATTTTATTACCACAAATAAACATAAATAGATTAAATAAGGATAAATCAAAATGATAAGGTTTAAAATACGATCAAAACATGTATAAATTTTATTGGATGATGATATTACAACCCTATCTCATTTAATCTTCGAATTGAGTAATTTTTGGAGGTTTTTATGTGTGTTTGGAATATATATTAAACTAATATTTTTGGGGATTTCAAAGGTGCCCCTCTCCTCCCTTATAAAAGGACACCTCCTCCCTCTCTTCCTCACACAAATTTGAGCCTTCAAGAATCGCCAAACCCTGACCATTTCACTTCCCCACTACCCTAGAAACATCCTAGAGGGCCTGGTCTTCTTCAAAGACCAATTTTAGTGCCCTAAGAGGAGGTCTCAAAGAGGCGCTTCAAAGAAGAGGTAGTGTTTGTTACCGATTCTTTCAACATTATTTCTTCTTCTACTTATTATTATTACATTGTCCCATTATGAAGTAATAACAACAATATCACTCATATAATGATATGTTATAATAAGTATGAAACAACCTTATTTCACCATCTATCCATCCTACGGAAAACAAAATCACCGCGCGCACGTACGTACGGAATACCTTCTACATTCTATGGTGTAATCTATTTTCAACCACCACCTTACTTGGATGGGTATAATGGTGTAAATAATGACTATATATGATTGTAGTAAAGTGATATTGATTCTGAAATAGTATAAATACACTCTAATACAATTCCATGGGAACGATATCATCGCTCGTGTGTACGTACGAATTACCGTCTCCACGACGCGATGAGATTCATTTTCCATGTTAACAATTCATGAATGATTATAAAGTATATATAATAAGTAATAATGAAATATATGACATAATAATGCTACTTTATTTATGTATATATATATATGTATCTCATATACTTAATTCCATTCAATTAAATAAGGAAACAAAAACAGCATTCATGCGTACGTACAGCCTACTGTCTCCATGAACGATGTATTTCTTTCTATTTATCGATCTATTATATATATGTATATTCTGAATATATGTTATATATAAATCATTTTTTACATTCTGGATGTAAGTAATCATGATCTAAGTAATCATATGAATAATTACAAGTTAAAACACGAATGAAAAATGAAACGATTTTACCCAAAACGCTACTTTAACATTAATTTACAAAAAACATGTAATATAAAGTCATAAGTGAACCATATATGATATAATAACAATGAATATGATTCTGTAACAAGTCAATTTCATTATTTAAATCATTATACAGGAGGTTTGGATACGTACGAAGCATATCAGACCTAATGTAAGGGATAACTTTTCCAATCTCGTTCTTATCTGAGATTGTTTATTCGTAAGTATTTACTGGGGTTATTGTTCTCATCCATGTCAATGTTTATGAAAAATGGTTTCATGTGTGTTTAAATTCCATTTTAACCATTTTTTGACTTTTACTACATGGTATTTATGGAATCTTTCTTTTACGAGGTACTTTTTGACTTTTCCGGCAAAATTACGAGAAGAATGTTTTTTAACTTATATGGCATGAAAGTATTTTTACGGTTTTATAAAGACTTATTTTCATGATGCATTCTCCAAAAGATTTCCTGAATTATTTTAACAAAATCTCATTCTTTTAAAATTACATGACGTTTTGTAAAAAGAAATTGATTTTGAAGAAGAAAGGATATTTTCTTCAAGATTTCATTTCAAATGTTTTATCAAAACCATTTTCCATCTAAGATGACATTATTTCATATGTTTATCTTTCAAGTATAATGTATCTATGATTTACAGGGTTTTAATTCTCTTATGATGAAATTATATCCATATGGTTTATATGTATTAAGTTATGATGGGATGATGTTTATGAAACCCATTTTATTCATTGGGTTATGATGAATGTTTTCAGTTTATTTTGTGGCACAAGTAAGAATGATTTCATTATGAGATAGGTGGGAACTATATATCCCTCTAATGCATTGGGTAAAGATTTATATCTCATGAGATAGCCTTGGCTGGAACGGTATGTTAATCCGGTTTAGTAATACAGAACTGGAATGAGGAGTGAACTCGATTCAGAAAGGGACTTTGTCCACTAAGATGGTTTTGGCAGCAATGCCTTGGCTACTATGGAAATCATATCATGTTCTTAATGGATGGCACAATCAAATGTTTTATTCCATTCTATTGTGTCATGATTAATGTTTATTTATTATCTATGCCTTCTGTACTGCCATGTTTTATGTCATTGCTCATTATTTTTATGTTTTAACATTATGTTCATGTTTTTAAGTTCAAATCTATATGATTGTTTTATTTTATCCATGCTTACCCTTACTGAGTATTTGAGCTCACCCTTTATATGTTTTCTTTTCCCCAGGATATAGAGAAAAGTTTTATGTATGAAAACAAAAGAGGAAGATCTTTATGGGAGATGTTGAAGATCTTTCACCACGATTAGAAGATTACATTCTGAGTTTCCAAAGACACTAAACTATTACGGTCCTTGTGTGTCTGTTTTTGTTATGTATTATGGATTCCGCAAAAGTAATGTAATGTCCATGTACGTCAAGCTTCGGGTCTCTAAAATATATATATATATACAAATATACATTCAATATTTCTGTATTGTCATCCATATAAAACAAAAATGAAAAATGAATCACATCACATCGTTGAGGTGGTAGTACCCACATACGCCCGAGAGGCGTTATTATTTTTCAATGAATTGGAAGGTAAGAAAGAATATATGAAATTATAATTCTATAAGAATATTTATGGACTAAAAATATTATAGATTCCATATTTATAACCATACATGAAAATGTTTATGAAAAACGTATTACGCCTCTACATGGAGATGGTAAGTCGTACTTACACACAATCGATGTTTTCTGTTTTCATAAGATGAGAAAACTGTACTTCCATAATCATAAAAACATATTATTGTATTTATGATACTTTATTTATTATATTATAATGGTTATAAGTATATGATTTTTATGAAAAAATAAATTTGAAAGGGTTGGTAAAGAAAATCAACTCTTCTTCGAAAGAGCTCCTTTAGATCATATCTTAAGGGACATAGGGTTGGTCTTTTAGGAATAATGAAACCTACATAACAATTATAATGTTTTTAACAGATGTTTTGTAAGGTTTTGGTAGAGTTAAGAGGCTCTAGGTGGTTTATACAAGAGCATAGAGGTGGTTCTTTTTTATAGTTAGCAAAAGGAAACACAAGGATTTAATAAAAAGATTTACATATAACAAATAAATTTTAATGTGAATATGGAAAAATTTCACCACAATTTCAAATATAATATAGGATTTGGTTTAAATATCATCAAATAAATAAAATTTGGATAGATTTATTTAGTATTTAAAACCATATCATTTTTTAATCCATTATTTTACCATTGTTAACCTGAACTACAGTAAAAAAAATTCAATCATAAAGTGATAATTTTTACATAAAAGGAGTAAAATGGAATATAAATCGAAATGTGGTACAATTTTAGACCATATATTATTCACCCTATCCTC
Organism: Viscum album; assembly: GCA_963277665.1. NCBI lineage: Eukaryota > Viridiplantae > Streptophyta > Magnoliopsida > Santalales > Viscaceae > Viscum > Viscum album. The sequence goes on along the minus strand of OY728141.1, from coordinate 928,827,384 downwards.
ATTCAATATTTTTATTCTTTTTTAATAATTTGTTAATATATTATTTCAATAAAGGATCATTAATGTCATTTAAGACACAATTCATTTTATTTCAATTTAATGAAAATTAGATAGTAATATAATAAAAATATAATAATTTCCCACATCCATTATATGTAATATTTTTATAAAAAAAATCATGGAACATAATAATTCAACGACAATTTTTTATTTCTAAAAATTTTAATATCTTTTATTTAATTTTCCTTTTAATTGAATAAATAATTTTTTGGCATTGCCCAATTATTTTGGGTAATTACTCAATTAATAAAAAATAAAAATAAATTAAAAATTAAAATAATTTTAATTTTAAATAAACTATTATAATGTAATAAAACTACTTTTTACCCATAAGACAAAATAATAGAGTTTTTAAAGTAAGTAGTTTGATACATTTGTCATTATCGTTACTCAAATTAATATAAAGGTGATAATGAAATAAATATAGAACCAGGTAGACAAATAGTAAATTTTTTAATGAAAATATCTAAAATACACCTATCCAATAAGAAAAAAGACAAGTTTTAGAAAAAATCCAACGACTTATCAAGAAGTTTTAACCCTATTATACCAGTTCTACCCTTATTGATGTGACAAAAATTTGATATGGTTACTATTTATCTTGAAAAAGGGACCTATTTGCCAAATTTTATCCTCTTATGTAAAAATATTGTATTTATTTTTCAATATTATATCTCTAAAAAAATTTTAAATCATTTTAAAATAAAACTATAGAACATAATAATAAATTGTTTTTCCAAAAAATTCCTTTTATGTATACTTGTTTTATACCAGATTTAACAAGAAGACCAATTTAAATGAAACTAATTATACTATTAATAATATATGAGAGCTAATAATATATTGAAAATATTTAAATATGTAAATACCTATCATTAAACATAAAAAATTCTATAAAATATATCTATAATTTTATTTCATATATTAACAAAGATCATTGATGTATACAGATTTAGAAAATTAGGTCATAACTCATACATGAAAAATCATATATTACAATGTAGATAATTCTACTCAATATCCATTTTTTCACAATATGAAACGTTTATAATGAAATATTATTTCTATTAAAAAAATTCTTCAGGACATTAAACATGACTTTCCCTTTTCATTTACCCATATTTAATCCTTGAAAAAAACATTTCACAATGTTGGATGGGCATAAAAATATTAGTTAGAGACATAAAATAAATAATGAAGCAATTATTCTAGGAGTACATATGATAAATTTACATTTTCAAATTAAAATTATGAATCAAAATAAAAATTTTCCTATCCAATAAATTATATTTTCAAGAAAAAAAATCCTTAAAAATGTTGAAGCAAATAATAAAGCCCATAAATGTTTCATTTAAGATATGAAAAAAGCGAGAAAAGATTTTCACAAAGATATAATTTTCACCATTAAAAAGTAAGATATTAATTCATTTTTACATAAAAATAACTACATAAATTGTAAAATATATATACCAGTAATAACATAGCATGAATAAATAAATCATATAGGTGTATAGGGAATCATTTTCTTTTCATACATACTTTCAGAGTAACCATCAAGTATACACATGAAATAACCCTCCCAATTATACTTGAATTATATCTATAGGTTATAATTGCAGTTTTCATCAAAATAAAATTTGGAATAACCATCACGGTCAATATCCAATATAATGAAACCAAATTCATTGGATGTATATAATGGAACCAGAAGACATTGGTTTATAATGTAACCACCATTCATTATAAAAACTCCCATGAACCATATCATAATCATAAAACATGAATGATATAATCATTAAAAAATTCCTCAAGTGAAATCGCATATTTTAAAAGAATATTCAAAACATATTATTGATTTTAAAAAAATTAACCTTATAAATTATGTTTCAAAACAATATTTTATCATAAAGAACAGAAAATCCACTCCTGGCGTATAAGATAAGAAACATTAATTTTATAATTTTTTTGAAAATTCACGAAGTACCTCATTTGGAAAATTAAAAATAGATTCCTTTAAAAAAATACCTAAAAAGTAAAAAATTTGTAAAAATGAATTAAAATATTCATAGAAAAATAAAAAAAATAATCATTATTAGAAAAAAATAATATGGATATGGAAGAAAAATATAGTTTCAAGGAAAACTTTTAAGATTATTTTTATAATGAAAGTACCTTACATCATTTATGACATGTCATATATGTTCTATATATTCTTAAATAATAAACATATGTTATTTTTATACTTTCTTAAGAACCCTATCCATGTTTTTTATATCAATAATTATTTTTTAGAAAAAATTACATATTCACATAAGTTCACATTGAATGTTTTGACAATATTCAGTACATAATACAAAAATGAATCTTGTCAGTAGGCTATAGACATAGAGGCCATAGTTCCATTATCTCCATAATAATAATCATGGTATAATTATCATTTTTATACATAAATTTTAATTTTAAAATTTTAAATCCCTAAAAGGATAAAGGGTTATATTACTAAATGATATGAATCTTATCAACAAGGTAAACCTTTATTTTCGGAATCATGTATGATATGAAATCCATAATTAAGCCTAAATGGTCACGAGTAGTGATCATGATTTCTGACAATGTGCGACGTTCCCTAGGGTGTGTGTGAGTTAGGAATAAACCAAATGGAAGGAAAATATTTTGGTGAATGGGGATAGTTATTGGTCTACTAAAGGATTTAGACACATAGGTGGCCCCTATTTAAGGGACTATGTGCCTATGGGGAAACTGGTGTTACCTAGAGGCTAAGACCTAATGGTCATGTTTAGGAGGGGTTTTTATGTTGTCATAAGGGCCCATTTTTTACATTTTTATCAGAGAAGGAACCATATATTATGTGTGGTGGGACAACATGGGTCGAGATATAGGGCTGAAAAAGATTATTTTGTGCTCTAAAGGAGGGTTAATGTAATAACCTGGGTATATAGAGGTCAATTAACTAAATGATATGACTCATGTCAATAAGGCTCGCCTTTATTTTCATGGGTCTGCCGAATTTGAACTCCACAGTTATGAATTTATGGCCTGGAGTCATGATCAAGATGGGTGGAATTAATGAAGTATCTCATGGTGTGTGTGAGTGTTGAACAAAACATGGGAAAGATCATGTGTTGGAATATGGGGAAAATCATTTGTCTGATAACCCGTTTGGTCACATCACTTGGATAGAGTGAGGGGACCACATGTATGAAGAGAAACTGGAAGTACCTGGTGGGATAGGGACTAATGGAAATGTTAAGGTGGTGTGTATATGATTTCCTTGGGCACATTTTTTACATAAATCAATACATTAAATATGGTTATGAAAAATTAACTAGGTTACAATCATGAAGATGGTAGATCTTACGTTTGCATGAATAAGATTTCCATTATTAAATGATTATTATGAAAGGAAAGAAAATATTATTTTTATTTATATTTTGATCATAAAATAATATATATCACATTATTTCTTTAAAATATTTATATATATTATCCATGTGATGTGGTGAGGAAAAAGGATTCTCATCGCTTCATGGAGGTGGTAGTCTACACATATGCATGAATGATGTTATAATTTTTTTTTTCATGGAATGCTAATAAAATAAATGAAAAATTGTCTTTTAAAAATGTTAAATACGTCATTAATATCTTATATAATAATTAATTTCATCATTATAATAATTCATGGTAAATAATGGTGGGAAAAAAATTACATCAATTCACATGGTATTAGTCTATTGTACACAATGACGATGAATTATTTCCCCATTTGATTAAATAAGACATGGATATAGGTCATGACAAAAACATAAAAAATTATCAGTTAATAAAGAGTTATATTTTATAATTTTAACATGTTTGAGAAAGTATTGAGTGATGTGGGAGAATAAAACAAACTAAAACATGTAGATAAAACTATACATCTTCTTTATAAATCATCTTTTAATTAACAACATAAAACCTCTATGATTTGATTTATTCTTAAAAAATACCTCTATAATGACATAATTAATTATATAAAAGTATTTTTTTTGGTATTATCTAGGATAAATGGTTTTTAGTTGTGAATAAATTATAATCAGTTGTTCCCCATTATAACAGAGGGGAGATGCACTCTTGGCGTTTTAGAAAATATTAAATTAATATAAATTAGTTATCAATTCCAAATGATTCCATATATAGTTATATAGAATATAATATTTGGATATGTAATAATACCCTCATAAAATTTAAATTTTATATGTTTAAAATATATTTCTACCCTTATCTTTTGGTTTCAACACATATTTAATCCCTTTAACTCTTACCATAGCATCATGGATATTTACCATTTGCAGGTTAATATTTAACTATAAAATGAAAAAAAAGACCCATAATTGGACCATGGCTGATATTTTAAACATTATAACAATAAATTTAATAGATTTATTATTTTTGTAACTTTATATCATTTTATAAAATATTATTCATTGTAAAATATTAATAAATACAATATTTAGAAATATTCATTAATTTGACAGTAATAATATTGAGATAAAACTTATAATTCTATCCAATTGTTTTAGTACATCTATAACATGACATAATAATCTAATAAATTCTTGGATAATATTGATTATATCAAATTGGAATCATTTTAATATGCTTTTTTTGATTTATTCAAATTCTCCAATAATTGAAAAATATCTGCATCAATGTTGTGAATGAATTTAAGGTAATTATTTCTTACCAAAAAACTAAAAATAAATTAACGTGGTGGATATAAATCTAATATATTTCTAAATACTATATATATTTGATAATAACCTCTATATAACAACATATTTAAAATATGACACTTATTAAAAACAAGAGTCTGATATGTTTTACATTTCATTAAATGATATAATATAAAGGTCATAATACAATCCATGTGGAACCTAAATGAAATAAATTATACCCTTGTATCATTAGACTAATTATAAAATCATCCAATAAGATTTGAGAAAGTTTTTATGTAATTTTATGCTTCTTATCATTTTTTTGTAACCTAAATTACTCAATCTACATATTACAAAGGAAACCAAAAGTAATAAAGTTAATATTTATATTGATAAAAATAAAAGGTACAAATTTAGAAATATTTGGACCCAGTTATTCCAAATATAAATTTAATTATGACAAATTCATCAAACATAAATTAAATTATTAAATTTAAAAATAATCCAATAAATCACAATGAATGAGAAAACATAAAAAATGCCCTCTTTAAATAGAAAATGTTATTATAATAAATTCAAGTATAAAATCGATTTCAAAAACCATAATTACATTATTTAAAGTACAAATTAATGAAATAATTTTTTAAAATAATCAAATAAATAATTTTACCTTATGAGTTAAGTAAATTTTTCAATAAAAATCAATATATTAAATATTCATTGAATAAACAACATTTTATAAAAATTCTAAAGAGTCAATGATGTATTAAAAAATGAAATATTTTTTCTCAAATTAAAATTATATGATTTCAATATTAATATTTAAAACATAATATTGTTAGAAATGATTTTAATAAATAAATTTCTATTTTGATTTTATGATTATAATGAATAAAACTATTTAATTCAATAATACTAATAAATATGAAAACAATTAATTCTATGAGTACCATGGTTGTTATATTATTCCCCATTCAGAAATCATATTTTTGAAAATATATTGCCTTATTAAATTAGTGGAGATACCATTCATCATAACTTTTTTAGATTCCCATGTTCCTTATTCAACGATATAGTTTCTCCACAAAACCTTTATCAAATGAATTATGTTTTCTTATAATACACTCTCCATCTAGTCAAGAATGTGAAAATTATTTTCTTCATAAAAAAGGTTGTCTTATAATATGCCTACACCAGAGATCAACTGTGAGATAAATCTTGATAATACATTCTTAAAATCTAAATAAGAAAAACATTTTGTACCTTGAAAAAACTCAAAGGAAAGGCTACTTAGTGTGGAAAAATCCATATTTATCTAATATTTTATATGTATTAATGAATCATGGACTTAATATTTATTTATTATAAAAATTAGTAACACTTTTCCATAGATTGAATTTAATAAAAACATAACCCCCTAACTCAAATGAAATGTGTTTCCTCCAGTTATCTACATATTTTTTTCCTGTTATGAGCTGTCCACATATGATACTGAATCATTTTCATATTCTCAGACACTTCCTCTACAATTCATGGTCCCATAGACATACTTTCACTACTTCATTAAAAAATACTACAGTTTGGAATATCTATCTATATAATGACTCAAATGGTGCCATATGTATAATGGAATGAAAACATTTATTATAGAAAACAACAACTAAAGAAGTATATTAATCCCAATATCCCTAGTAATCCATTGAACATGAACGAATAATGTATTGTAATATCTAATTTTTCTTTTCAACTATCTATCTTACTAAGGATGAAAGGCTCTGAAGAAAATTAATGCAATTCCCAATGTTTTTTGGAGACCTTTTAAAAAAATTGTAAGTGAACAAGAGATCTCGATCTGATACAATAGAAATAAGAAGTACTTATAACAAGAATATCTCACTAATATACATTCAATAAATTTGATATCACAAAAGATTGTATTTAACGGGAAGGAAATCTATATATTTATTCGGTCGATCAAAAAATAACCCAAATTCATTATTACCTCAACATATCATTGGTAGTCCTTCTAGGAAATCCATGGATATATTTTCCCATTTCCACTATGGCACTGGTAATGGTTGAATCATCCTCTTCATTAATTTTCATTCTACATTAACCTACTAATAATTCAATAATCTCATGGTAAATTCCACAATAACTACATTCATTCAATTACACTAATAATACTCACAAAGGTCTCAATGCAGCTTAGTGATGATAGGAAGAATGGAAAATAGGGAACTACAGTATTTATTTAACAAATCCCTCCTCAGTTAGGAATCACAAGGTACACCTAACCTCACTCCATATCCCATAACACAATTTGTAACAATGTAAAATTTCGGAAACACACCCATATTATCCAATTCTACCTTATCTTGTAACTCACAGTCTTCTATCTGATCATTCATGATTCTATCTAATAGGGATGATTACACTAACACATGAAACAAAACTGAGGATGTTCATAAAAGCAAAAATTGTAGTCCAAAATTCGTCAAATCATTAAACAAAGGGTCATGTTCCAAATGTAACATTGTTAATGTAGAGTTATAATTTCGACTCAAAAAATCTTCCAATTTATTTTCATTTAAAGGTTTGTAATGGATCATGCAATTATAATCCTTAATCAATTGAATCCACCTTCTATGCCTCATGTTCAAAACCTTTTGAGTAAATATATATTTCAATCATTTATGATTAGTATATACTTCACACCTGCCTCAAAATAAATGATGTATCAAGATTATTAATCAAGAACCCACAACAAATAATACAAGATCATTAAAAAGAAAATTTACTAATGAGGTTTAATTTTCTATGGAGCATAAGTAATTACTTTGTCATTTTTCATCTCATAACAACCATGTCCCTTCAATTATGCATAACTGTATATGAAAAATCACTGTTTCTGGAGGGATGGTACACAACTATATAATTTACCAAATCTTATTTTTTTAATTCCTAACAATAATCAACATATTCTTTTTTTGATTAACTTAACTCTATTACATGTTAAATTAGTTAGTGGGATAGAAAACCATTCACTTTTTCTAATAAACCACCAATAAAATCCATCTAATACAAAAACATTAATTATTATTAACATTTGTAGGTATTTTAAATTCATCAATTGTCAAAACCCATCCCAAAGGGCCCCTTGCAATGACTAACGCAATCCCACCTCTGCTTGGCCAAGGGATAACGACATGCACCATGTAATCATATCCCACAAGTAGGATAAATTTTCTTATGTATCCATACACACAGACATCTCCATGGATGAAATATTGAAATTTAAAAACACTAAGTAAACAATTCATTCATATAATAATATACCAACTATAGAGTACGACAGTAGAAAATGTGAAAGTAGGCAGGGCTAGAATACAAGACCACCCAAAATAAAGGAGTTTGGTAATGATAAGTACATGTTCCTAAAACACATCCATAGAAAACCATACCTGAAGGGTAGGCGGGGGATATATATTTTAAGTTGTTGGAGCACACCTCTTCTATATGATCTCTCTAAGAACCACGTGGTCCTAGTCCACATATGTAACGCCCCGACCCCAGCTACCCAGAGTCGGTGCATTACTTCGTAACATTGGCATGATCAAAAGAAAGATCAAATCCCGAAAGACCGATTGGTTTAGTAGCCTTGGAAACACTAGATATAATCATAAAGTTTTACATTACATTTCAAAGTGAAAAACTACTACAACAACAAAGTCTTCATATCCACACTATTAACCCCTCATAATATCCCATCAAGTCATTCATAATTTACTTCTTCACTACCTGGGAAAAATAAAACATAGAAAAGGGGTGAGCTCAAATGCCCAGTAAGGATAACAATATAGCAGAACATTCAAAATAAGCATAAACATTTAAGGCAATGAATTACTAAAACAAAAGCCTTTTAAAATTGAACTTCAACATAGTATGGCAAAAGTAAAATGAAATAATGCCATTTACTTGTTCACATGGACATTCTACTAATCGAATAATCACATGCAATATCAATAACCCCTTTCATAATTATGGAATGCATAATGTCAAACGTTAATTTCATTGTCTAGGCCTCATCCCAAGACCTAGGGGTTACTTCTAACCGGAACCCAACCCGGAGTGCCTCTAATAACCGGACACCAACCCGGAGTGCCTCTAATAACCGGACACCAACCCGGAGTGCCTCTAATAACCGGACACCAACCCGGAGGGCATACTTTTACCATTCCCTAACCTGGAGGGCTTACTTTAACCAGTCCCTAACCTGGAGGGCTTACTTTAACCAGTCCCCAACCTGGAGGGCTTACTTTTACCGGTCCCCAACCCGGAACATACTTGTTTAGCACATTCATCTGAAGAAAAGTTTGAAATATAACATAAACATTTGGGTTAAAACTAGCATACGAAATGTCAATAGTTTCACCATAAACTATGAATGGTATAAAATAGCACATCCACATTCAAACATATCACAAAACCTTCAATAAAATATAGAAGTTTTGTATTATAATAAATCAACTTCAAATAATCTTAAAATCCATCAAAGGATGTTGACATAGATGAAATCAAAATTCTTTTAAAAGAAGTATCTCCTTTTATTTTGAAAACATTTAAGATCCATATAAAATAAAACATTTTCTTTGAAAATATTCTTATAAGCTTGTAAGGAAAGCTTCGACGATTTTATAACGGCGGAAAGTAACCGCACCTGCCGTATAAGTTAAAAAAAACATTCTTACCTCAATTCTGTCGAAAAGGTTAAAAAGGACCTTGTTTTGAAAACGACGGAAAGATTCCTTTATAAACCTCTTATAAAAAGTCAAACAAGGGTATAAATGACTTTAACCCATATTCTTGTAAATAGTAAAAATGTTTTGAAATACATTTTTAAGAAACATGGATGTGGATGATAAAGAGATCCCAGTAGATTATTACGTATAAACAACCTCGGAAAATGAAGAGATTGTGAAATAACCCTTACCAATTTGGTAACTTATGAAACATAAAACCCATGAAAGAGGTATCATACAATGAATATGTAAATACACATAAATTAGAGTGTATTACACAAAGAATATAATTATGGGCAGTACATACACCACACAAAAGGTAATGGTGGCAATATGGCATTAATCTCACGGGAATAAGGAGTGAGATGAAAACCCCTTACCTTGTACCTTTCCTTGGTTGGGGTAGGTTATCCTCCTTTAATTTAGGTAACTCACTTTGGTTGGAACCAAAGGACTTATTGAAATGATTTCTGCCTAAGGGGAAGCTTCAAGGAGGAGGAGAGGGATGTGGGGAGCTTAGTTGGGCAGAGTTTGGACGAGCCAAGTGGCTTGAGAGGTGTGAGGAAAAGAGAAGGAGGAGTGCCCTTTTATAAGATGGGTGAGGGGCACCTTTGGAAAATCTAGAAATATTAATTTATAATAAATTCATATTCGGTTTCCAAAGGCTCCAAAGTTTACTATTCAAAGGATGAGGTGGGGATAGGTCGAAAACAACTCATCCAATAGAATTTAGAAAGGTTTGGGTACTTATATTAACCTTATCTTTAAGTATTAACTCTAAGTTAATTAGTTTCACTTTTACAATGTCTCTTTGTATTTTTATATAATATGGTTAATAAACTTACTATATACATCCAAGCGACCCCCAAGTGGTCCATTAATGATTAACCTATCCTTATATAAGTCTCTTGGACGAACCTTAGATTTTTAAGAATTTAATATCAATTAATAATATAATATTTGTTTTAAAAACTCTTTTATGTCAATTTTGACACTATTCAATAGTTGATTTTTGTGAAACTCATAACAGATTGATTACTTCGAAAAAAAGTCAATTAAATCAATCCTAATATATCATATTATCCTAGAAAATTAGTTTAATTCATTAAAAGTTTCATATTATATTTATTTGGGTATTTATAATATCAATTATGTTAATTTTTTACTATTTTAGTAATTACTGCATCATCATTGTGTCATAAATAAAATAAATTATTTAATGTCTAAAAATTATAAATAAAACATCCTTATGTAGGAAATCTTTTTAGCTTTCTAATGAATATTTATAATCGAAAATACAACATGTATAACCCTATGTAAAAATTGTTCTTCTAAAAGATGTAAACTTATGCCATTTTTATTTTTATTTTAAATTTATTAATATAATGTGTCCCTACCACATACAAGTGGCTCCAAGGGGTCCCCAAATTGACCCAAGGATGCCCATTGTCGGGTATGTGTCCACAAATAAGGTTAGGACACGTTTTAGGGTAATTTTGTATTATTATAATATTATTTTTTAACCCTTATTTACCGGATTCACCCTTTAACCATGGTAAATAAAATATTTACCACAGTAACTATTCAAAATTTGTAAAAATAAAAGTTACCTATTTACATAATTTGGACATCCTGATTCCAAATATGTAATCCATTTTTCCAAATTCTAAACACAGAAGTGGCAGAAATTAATTTAAAATTAATTCCCGCTGTCAAAACAAAAAGCGTGTTTTTAAGAGATAATAACTATCAAAAGATTGACACTTGTTTATGTTCGGTTTAATTGTAAAATTATGTCCAATGATAAACATTAAATTGAATGGTAAAAATATATTCTAAATATACTTTAAAACCACTCAAATTCATAATTTATCACTATTAATTATTTTGATTAAAAAAGTTGTTTTTAATTAAAATTTAGTAATTTTCACTATTCATCAAAATATGAAAGTTATCCGAAATGTACCAAAATTTCACCCTAGGCTAATTTTGATATTCCGAATCCAAAAATGAAGTCCATTTTCAAATATAAAATATATATAATTTCAAAAAGTAGGTATTACTATTCATAACGGCTAGTTTGATTAGTTATGGTGTGTGTTAAAACTCGAAGTTGCGTACAACACACGCTACTGTTTTATTCAAAGGAAAGCGTACCGTGTAAGCTTGGGATGTTTCATTTTAAATTTTTTTTTGATGTCCCCATTTAGTCAAAAAGTTTGAAATATTGTATTTAAAAAGGTTTCACTATTAAAAGTTGATAAAAGTGCAATACCGAAAATGAATCTGTTCTTGCATTATGACTAAGAAACTCATAATATGGATTCTAAAATTATAAGGATTATATAAAGTTTAAAATTTAGTTATTACTATTCATGACCTCTTTTAATGGCATTTTTTTTGTATGTAATGGTGTGATTGAACTCGGTGTTGCGTGTAGTACAAGTTATTGAATTATTTTGAAGAAATAACACACTATGAAATCTTGGGGTGTTACATTCTCCCCTCCTTCAATAAATTGCGTCCTCGCAATTTGAAATTGTTCTTCGAAAATAACAGGTTGAAAATAGATAATATATTTGTGGTAAAACCCACATCGGAAATTGGGTTACTAAAATTTAGTCTTAATATGAGGAAAAGAGAAATTAAAGGGTCACCACCAAATTATGATCTTGATTAGGAGAACATTGGTGGCAATTAGAGACATATAATCGGAGGAAAAACGTAAATATTTATAAGTAGTGATTGAGGTCATCAATCACAAACAAGTGTATAATTGAGGTCCTTAAATTCATCAATCTATGATGATTTGAAATACCATCGGTTCAACAAAACATATGGTATTAGGATAACACATTTTTGATGTTTCATAATATCCTAGTTGAAATCCCACATAGAAAAATGAATTAATGAGGCCTCTATTTAAAATAAAGAGTTGAAAGTATGAAGATTACCGAAAATAACACATACTAGGGTTCCATGTAGGAAAATATGGATATGGAAGAAAAATCTAAGCATCAATTATCGGATGGAGAGTGGTAGAGAACATGGCTATGAAAAGGCCAACAGTCCCAAAGCCATAAATTAGTGATGATTTAAGGTACCATCTAGGAAAACATTTTTGTTCTAAGTTGCTTTTCTTAATATTGAGGAATTTATTTATGAGATTGGCTAAGATCATAAGGAGATATACTTACTTTATAATTAGAGTTTTATCCATTAATAAATTTCTACCACAGACTCATCTTTCACTCTAAAAGATAATAGAATGTAAAAAAATTCTATTTACACTATTCGTATAGGGTTCCAAAATAAACGAATTTATAATTCATCTACAAGATCTTTTAATAAAAACTACATTATTTAATCCAGGACATCTTGTGGGCCAGTGGTAGGTGATACACCCTTGTCGCCCTTCGGTTGCAGGTTCAAGTCTCGCAGCCTTGCCGGACGCGACGGGTTGCCGCCCGACCTCCGGGTTTTCCTTTTATGGTAATCCAAAATAATCCAAACTAGAACTATCCAAAATACTTCTGTCCAAACTCACAGTCCAACATTTATAAGGAAGGTAAACATAATATAGATCCTTTTTACCCCACAATAGCATATGAATACCTTCATCTTGTATTCTTTTAATAAACTGAAACATCTTGAATTACCATATTCCTTATTGATTACATTCATGATCCCTTATTCCATATAGAAAGCTGGATATACTTCATTAATCCAAAAATGTTTTAAACCCCAACAATGATGGAATATACAAATCATTAATTAGTTCCAGGGTAGTCAAGAATATCCAATATAATTTATCCAAAACAATCACATATTATTCCAAAATCACTACCTCAGTATCAGAACTATATTATGATTTATCATTCTCTCAACCATATATTTTCCAAAAATTTATCCTGCTATTGAGTCACTTTTCTTTGTTCCACACAATCTCAAGTCCTTAATGAAATAGTACTGCAGTACAATCCTTATATACTCCATAATTATTGTAACAAGTACGTTGTTGATACAACACTCAATTGACATAATCAACATAAGAACTCTAATCATTCCTCTTCATCTGTGGTAGTATCATAACTTGATTATTATCCAATAACATCATTTGCGGTATAGTCTGATGACTGGGACATAGGTTCGCGTAGTGTCCAAACTCCTTGCAAATGAAGCATTGTACATTTAAAACCATTTTCTTACCCTTGCAGTCACGTACTTTGTGCCCTTTTCCTCCACACTTATTACAAACTCCCATTCCTTTCAGGCAAGTTCCAGGGTGTTTCTTTCTACAGTTACCACATATGGGAAAATTCTTCTTTTCCATTTTCCCTTTACCCATCTTTCTCTCTTCCATCCTTTTCTTCTCTTGCTTCCCTTCAAAGCCATAGGACTCAGTAAACTCTTTACTTATCTTATCAACACATGATATTATTTCTTCATATGATGATAATATATTCGAGACTATTTCTCTTGTAAATTCTGGCTTAAGACTATAAAATATATGATCCTTCTTTCTCTTTGTATCATCTGCATTGCTAGAGTTCTCATTCCTTCTACTAGGCGCCATTTCTAAACAATGGCATAAACTAGATCAGTTTATGAATCAAAATACATAATCCCATACTTATAAAACACTTAACATAAATTGAACTATTTATGGATATAATCCATAATCATAAAAATGTTTTCTTTAAGGATGTATATACTCATAATCCCTTCATAATGGTTTGTAAAGAAAATGAGAATTATCCTAAGCATATCCCCCGGGAGTGTCGTAACCAAGAGTGCAGCAAGGCCCGTTGTCGTGCACCAGTTCCCGTTCGAGTCTAGCTCAAAGCGGTGTTTTCGGGTTTTACCCCTAGGTACATCTGTGCCAGAGCCGCCTCTACCTGCTCGTATCCAGACAGGGATGTATTGCTCGGAAAACTCACAAAATCTCTACAACACCAAAATTCTAGGAAGTTCTTCTATACAAATCCTCAATGTTCATCTTAGGTCTACGTGCTCTAATCAGAGTTTATCTAAATCTAGCTTCCAAGGTTTGTACTAAACTTCCTCTGATACCAACTGTAACGCCCCGACCCCAGCTACCCAGAGTCGGTGCATTACTTCGTAACATTGGCATGATCACAAGAAAGATCAAATCCCGAAAGACCGATTGGTTTAGTAGCCTTGGAAACACTAGATATAATCATAAAGTTTTACATTACATTTCAAAGTGAAAAACTACTACAACAACAAAGTCTTCATATCCACACTATTAACCCCTCATAATATCCCATCAAGTCATTCATAATTTACTTCTTCACTACCTGGGAAAAATAAAACATAGAAAAGGGGTGAGCTCAAATGCCCAGTAAGGATAACAATATAGCGGAACATTCAAAATAAGCATAAACATTTAAGGCAATGAATTACTAAAACAAAAGCCTTTTAAAATTGAACATCAACATAGTATGGCAAAAGTAAAATGAAATAATGCCATTTACTTGTTCACATGGACATTCTACTAATCGAATAATCACATGCAATATCAATAACCCCTTTCATAATTATGGAATGCATAATGTCAAACGTTAATTTCATTGTCTAGGCCTCATCCCAAGACCTAGGGGTTACTTCTAACCGGAACCCAACCCGGAGTGCCTCTAATAACCGGACACCAACCCGGAGTGCCTCTAATAACCGGACACCAACCCGGAGTGCCTCTAATAACCGGACACCAACCCGGAGGGCATACTTTTACCAGTCCCTAACCTGGAGGGCTTACTTTAACCAGTCCCTAACCTGGAGGGCTTACTTTAACCAGTCCCCAACCTGGAGGGCTTACTTTTACCGGTCCCCAACCCGGAACATACTTGTTTAGCACATTCATCTGAAGAAAAGTTTGAAATATAACATAAACATTTGGGTTAAAACTAGCATACGAAATGTCAATAGTTTCACCATAAACTATGAATGGTATAAAATAGCACATCCACATTCAAACATATCACAAAACCTTCAATAAAATATAGAAGTTTTGTATTATAATAAATCAACTTCAAATAATCTTAAAATCCATCAAAGGATGTTGACATAGATGAAATCAAAATTCTTTTAAAAGAAGTATCTCCTTTTATTTTGAAAACATTTAAGATCCATATAAAATAAAACATTTTCTTTGAAAATATTCTTATAAGCTTGTAAGGAAAGCTTCGACGATTTTATAACGGCGGAAAGTAACCGCACCCGCCGTATAAGTTAAAAAAAACATTCTTACCTCAATTCTGTCGAAAAGGTTAAAAAGGACCTTGTTTTGAAAACGACGGAAAGATTCCTTTATAAACCTCTTATAAAAAGTCAAACAAGGGTATAAATGACATTAACCCATATTCTTGTAAATAGTAAAAATGTTTTGAAATACATTTTTAAGAAACATGAATGTGGATGATAAAGAGATCCCAGTAGATTATTACGTATAAACAACCTCGGAAAATGAAGAGATTGTGAAATAACCCTTACCAATTTGGTAACTTATGAAACATAAAACCCATGAAAGAGGTATCATACAATGAATATGTAAATACACATAAATTAGAGTGTATTACACAAAGAATATAATTATGGGCAGTACATACACCACACAAAAGGTAATGGTGGCAATATGGCATGAATCTCACGGGAATAAGGAGTGAGATGAAAACCCCTTACCTTGTACTTTTCCTTGGTTGGGGTAGGTTATCCTCCTTTAATTTAGGTAACTCACTTTGGTTGGAACCAAAGGACTTCTTGAAATGATTTCTGCCTAAGGGGAAGCTTCAAGGAGGAGGAGAGGGATGTGGGGAGCTTAGTTGGGCAGAGTTTGGACGAGCCAAGTGGCTTGAGAGGTGTGAGGAAAAGAGAAGGAGGAGTGCCCTTTTATAAGAGGGGTGAGGGGCACCTTTGGAAAAGCTAGAAATATTAATTTATAATAAATTCATATTCGGTTTCCAAAGGCTCCAAAGTTGACTATTCAAAGGATGAGGTGGGGATAGGTCGAAAACAACTCATCCAATAGAATTTAGACAGGTTTGGGTACTTATATTAACCTTATCTTTAAGTATTAACTCTAAGTTAATTAGTTTCACTTTTACAATGTCTCTTTTTATTTTTATATAATATGGTTAATAAACTTACTATATACATCCAAGCGACCCCCAAGTGGTCCATTAATGATTAACCTATCCTTATATAAGTCTCTTGGACGAACCTTAGATTTTTAAGAATTTAATATCAATTAATAATATAATATTTGTTTTAAAAACTCTTTTATGTCAATTTTGACACTATTCAATAGTTGATTTTTGTGAAACTCATAACAGATTGATTACTTCGAAAAAAAGTCAATTACATCAATCCTAATATATCATATTATCCTAGAAAATTAGTTTAATTCATTAAAAGTTTCATATTATATTTATTTGGGTATTTATAATATCAATTATGTTAATTTTTTTACTATTTTAGTAATTACTGCATCATCATTGTGTCATAAATAAAATAAATTATTTAATGTCTAAAAATTATAAATAAAACATCCTTATGTAGGAAATCTTTTTAGCTTTCTAATGAATATTTATAATCGAAAATACAACATGTATAACCCTATGTAAAAATTGTTCTTCTAAAAGATGTAAACTTATGCCATTTTTATTTTTATTTTAACTTTATTAATATAATGTGTCCCTACCACATACAAGTGGCTCCAAGGGGTCCCCAAATTGACCCAAGGATGCCCATTGTCGGGTATGGGTCCACAAATAAGGTTAGGACACGTTTTAGGGTAATTTTGTATTATTATAATATTATTTTTTAACCCTTATTTACCGGATTCACCCTTTAACCATGGTAAATAAAATATTTACCACAGTAACTATTCAAAATTTGTAAAAATAAAAGTTACCTATTTACATAATTTGGACATCCTGATTCCAAATATGTAATCCATTTTTCCAAATTCTAAACACAGAAGTGGCAGAAATTAATTTAAAATTAATTCCCGCTGTCAAAACAAAAAGCGTGTTTTTAAGAGATAATAACTATCAAAAGATTGACACTTGTTTACGTTCGGTTTAATTGTAAAATTATGTCCAATGATAAACATTAAATTGAATGGTAAAAATATATTCTAAATGTACTTTAAAACCACTCAAATTTATAATTTATCACTATTAATTATTTTGATTAAAAAAGTTGTTTTTAATTAAAATTTAGTAATTTTCACTATTCATCAAAATATGAAAGTTATCCGAAATGTACCAAAATTTCACCCTAGGCTAATTTTGATATTCCGAATCCAAAAATGAAGTCCATTTTCAAATATAAAATATATATAATTTCAAAAAGTAGGTATTACTATTCATAACGGCTAGTTTGATTAGTTATGGTGTGTGTTAAAACTCGAAGTTGCGTACAACACACGCTACTGTTTTATTCAAAGGAAAGCGTACCGTGTAAGCTTGGGATGTTTCATTTTAATTTTTTTTTTGATGTCCCCATTTAGTCAAAAAGTTTGAAATATTGTATTTAAAAAGGTTTCACTATTAAAAGTTGATAAAAGTGCAATACCGAAAATGAATCTGTTCTTGCATTATGACTAAGAAACTCATAATATGGATTCTAAAATTATAAGGATTATATAAAGTTTAAAATTTAGTTAATACTATTCATGACCTCTTTTAATGGCATTTTTTTGTATGTAATGGTGTGATTGAACTCGGTGTTGCGTGTAGTACAAGTTATTGAATTATTTTGAAGAAATAACACACTATGAAATCTTGGGGTGTTACAACATAAGACTCTGTCAAACCATATATCATCTTCACAAGACACGACTCTTGCGAGAGAAGCATATGTAGATGTGAGTAAAATAATAATCACTAAGACACCTCGAAACCACAAAAGAATACCAGTGAGAAATACCTGAATTAAACCACAATGTAAATACACAATGTCTACCACAAATAATTTCACAACATATATACCACACAGACTGTCAAATAGGAATGTATAGTTATCTCCCACATGTACGTTTCAATGACATCTATTCTAAGAATGTGTCGATATAATGAATCTAATGAGACACATAGTCTCCATGATATACAAAGTCTACATGAGACACATAGTCTCTATAAGACATATAGTCTCGGTAAGACACAAAGCCTTTATAAGAAACACCCTCATTGTGATATAAATAGACATTATGTAATACCCATATATTCTAGGTCATATAAATTCTATTTCACATAGCATCTATGTAATAGAGGTTCTAGGTAACAACCAGTCACAAGATTCAACTCATAACATGATCATTCTAGGAGAACCAACTCCTCAAACCATTAGATCGTATGAAATCTTCCAAAAAAACTCACTTATGGAATATTAGAAGGACCTTCACATAGGAAGGGTAACAACACTGCAAATGAATCATAAAATAGACAAACTGTTTGAATTTTACGGCTATTTTTACAAAAGGTCTAACCTTGGACCGGTCCGGGTCCAACTAGATCCATCAAAGGCTGTTCTAGTCTGCTTTGACCCAAACCAGCTAAGGCCAGTTGGCCGCCAAAGCTTCCTAACTCTCTTGCTATGACCTACTGCATGAGGTCCTGTCTTGTGCACCAGACACAACCTGACCTAGCTATTTCCCACCTCTTAGAAAATAGTGGCGCTGTTGCATTCAACATGGTTGGCCGCCACATCCTCCATCCTAGTGGGGTCACTGCTGCCACAGGTTCCATGCGGCCCACTTTACATGTTTTTTCCCCACTCGCTAAATACCCTATTCAATTTCATGGAATCCAAATATATAAATCTCTTCCCCATCCACACCAGATCTAACTTGGCCCTTTACCAAGTTCCACCACCACCGGCGGCCTCACCCTACCTACTCGTCATCTTCTTTGACTACCCAATAGACTCACAATGCCGCTTTCCTGGACTATATGGAGATACCAGCTCTGAACACCACCATGTTTGTACACTATGTGATTTTATCCCAACCAAATCACCCCATGCCTGCCATCACACATCTGTTATTCCGTCACAGTGTCGGATCTTCGATATCAGATCATTGCACCATGAATCGGGGGTGCAACAATCGATCGTTCACATAGGGGTTTCACTGACCGGGGAGAAGAAGATGAATACATGAAGAATGAGGGAGACTTTGGTCAATGAATAAATGTACATGAATTCCCAAATAATGGATATTGTAATTTTTTTCATGTCATCCTCGATTCATTCTTATTATAAGGAAGAGTGAAGAAGTATAATCAAAGAGATATATCTACCATCAAATCCCAAAATTTAACAATCGTATAACAACAACAGAAATAGATCAACCTGTTAGTTGGTTGGTCTATGTTCATAATTGAATAAACAAATAAAGGAAATAAATGAAAAATTGATCCAATTCCCTACCTGTAGTTTGGATCATTCATTGACAAAGGGAGAATCTACGTTGCTGTCCTTCATTGATCTATCTATCATTGATCCAGGTTCCGATCTATATTTTTTCATATCCATGAAGATATCTTACTTCTCCATTTGTTAAATAAAATCAAGGGTTATGGTGATAATCCTGTATTCCTAAAAAATCAAAGAAAATAAAATGAGTTGGTGTGTTGAAATAAATATTTTTAAAAATATATTTTATTACCAATTCATCCAATAAATATCTTTCATGAATGACCCATGCCGAATGATGTAGGGACCTATCAACGGTAAAATTTATTCTCTGAATGAAATGGTTACCTCATATTTCTAATTCGAGCAACCATTTGGTATATATTACACATTTTCTTGAAAACTAGTCGTGCATGATATTTAATGTTTACCATTTTTCAATCAATTATTTCGGGAAAACTGGGCCTCAAAATCGCACATCGTATCACTAGATGGTCCTTTAATTTTCTCAATTAATTTAAAAAAACACCATGTAATTAGATTCTCCCCACCTTAGATATTTCCATCCCCAAAATCCAAAACAAAGGCTACTCAAACAAAAAGATGAGGGTACTGAGAAAGAATATGAGCCTCCCACACCCATGTTATTTCTTAGGGATTCTCATTTTTCCACCAAATGAATACATGGGTAATAGACCACCCATGAAGGATCCCCTCCTGCTGATCCGTCATCTCCATCAAGTACTCCTTAAAAGTATCCCCATCATCAATGTTAAGATTTACCCAATCGATGACGTGCGGCAGATCATGAACGTACCTACTCAACTACGACAATTGGAATACATGATATACCTGATGAAACATAGGGGTATACCTAGGTGGTATTCCACCTCACCAACTATATGAAGAATCTAAAAAGGGTTGATGTATCATAAATATAACTTTCCACCCCAGCCAAATATCAATAATCTGCATCGAGGAGAGGCCTGAAGGAACACATGGTCTCCTTTCTAGAACTCTAGAGGCCTATGTCCCCATTAACCATATTACTTATACAGGCTCTTTGTAGTCCTCATCTACTCCTGGATGATCTTCACTTTCTCAGTGGTAGCGCGAACCAACTCTATACCCATGAGTTTTGACTCTCCTTGGTTAGAAAAGCATAGTGGTGACCTCTATGTTCTCACATACAAGGCCTCAATTGGTGACATACCAATGGTGGAGTGGTAGCTATTATTGTATGTTATCTTTAATAGTGGTAGGTGATCCTCCCAGTTATGAATGAAGTCCATGAAGTAGACTTTCATCATATCCCCTAGAACCTGAATGGTCATATTTGTCTGTCCATTTTTCTGGGGATCAAATGTTGTGATCATGCGTAACAGAGTCCCAAATGCCTCCTCTAATCCCTTCCATAACCAGGATATGATACAAGAATCATGATCTTAAATGATCATCGATGGCACTCTATGAAGCCAAACTATCTCCACCACATAGAAGCATCTCAATCTCACTACAAAACTCTTCTCCCAGATAGGTATAAAGTCAGATGACTTGGTGAGTCGTTCAACAATCACCTAGATGGTATCTTGTCACCATGACGTGTATGGTAAACCCATATTGACTACCATCAATATCCCATCCAACATCCACTATAAAACCTCAAGGGGTTGGGTCAAACCCATTGGAACGATATGATCATCCTTCACTTACTAACAATTGATGCATCGATAAACAAACTCTTCCACTTACTTCATCATCCTTAGCTATAAGAATTGACGTTACATGCTACGGAACATCCTCTCTATACCTAGTTTTATCACAAATGGGGAAAAATGGAACTCCTTCAATACCTCCTTATGTAATGCCACATGTACCATTGTGCGACATCTGAAAATATTGATGTTCTCCCCACCATTAGAATATCCATTAGGGGAATTCCATGGGGAAAACATAGCATATAAGGTCTGACAGTCATTATCTCTGAGTTGTGACTCCCAAACTCATTATAATTGTATAGGGGTGAAAAACATCAACTAGAGGAAATCCCATCCATCTACATCTACAAAGGATATCTGTAATGAGGCTAACTACTCCAGCGCCTCACTTATTAGCTGAAAATCAGATCTTCCACTGAGAGCATCTTCCACGACATTCCCCTTCCCAAGAGTATAGACAATATCAAAGCCATAGTCCTAGAGGAGGTCTAACCATCAACTCTATCTCATGATCAGATCCATATGAGAGAAGATATACATGATAATCTTGTTATTGGAGTAAACTATAAACGGATTTCCCATAAGGTATTGTCGCCACATATTCAAAGAAAATTCTATCATTACATGCTCAAGATCATGGGTTGTGTAGTTTAGGCCATGTTTTCTCAACTAGCACAAATCATAGGAAATAACTAATTTCTTCTGCATCAGGATATAACCATGCCCCATCCTAGGTCCATCTTAGAACCCTATATACCTAACACCCTCCACTAGTAATCTCAATATGCGAGGGCTCTTCAACCTTTGGATCAGCTCATGAGACCACTACTGGTACTTCTCTATCTAGAGGAAAGGATTCCCCTTCCATGTCAAATCCATCAAGGGTGCGGCTACTTTGGGAAATTTCGGTACAAACCTCCAATTTTACCCATACAAACCCTAGAAACTATGAACCTTGTTAACACTCTTGGGTGGTTCCCAAGAAAGAACCACCTCAATATTCAATGGATCCACTAAAAATAATTATTCTGAAATGACTTTTAACAGGAAATGGACCTATTGAATCTATAACTGACACTTCGAGAGATTACCATAACGCTGGTTCTCTTGGAGTATGTTCGGACTACCCTCAAGTGTTTCACGGGCTCCTCGTTAGAAGAGGAGTACAATATGATTTCATCAATGAAAAACACCCCGAACCAGTCTATGTAAGGCTGAAGGATCCTGTTCATGAGTCCCATGAACACTACTGGATCATTCTTCATGCAAAATGGCATCACCAAGTACTCATAGTGGCCAAATCAACATCTCAATGTCATATTTGGTATATCGTCATCTCGTACGTGTAGTTGGAGATACCCAATCTGAGGTAAATCTTCAAGAACCACCACGCCCATTTCAACTGGTCTAATAGGTCATTAATAATCAGTAATGGGGGCATCATCTTCATTGTCACCTGGTTCGGGAACCAAAATTCCACACGTAACCTCATGCTCCTATCTTCCTTCTTGGTAAACAAAATCGTGGCTTCCCCGGGTGAAACATTGGGTCTTGTGAAGCCCTTCCTCTACAAGTCCTCTTACTATACCCTCAACTCACGAAGCTCTATAGGAGCCATCTGATATACAGGTATAGATATTTGTGCCTCCCTAGGGTATAGATCAATACAGAAGACTACCTATATATGAGGAGGTAATCTATGGACATCCCAAGGAATGAATTCCTCAAACTCTACCACCACTGCAAGAAACAGGGGACTCTTATTATAATGACTCATACTATTCATATATTTATATTACATCAAAATAAAATTATAATCATTAAAAAATATAATAAATCCATTACCAGATCATATTTGTATAGTGTCTTTAAAAAATGTGAAGCATAGACAACTGGTTAATAAAACATCTATATTTTCTCCCACTTATATCTTAAAAACTAGAATCATTTTTGAAAAATCTTACTTAATGCCTTTCTTCTTGACCCGGGGAAGAGAGATGTAAGAAAGGGTGATCTCAAATTCTTAGTAAAGGTAAATAATGTGAATATCAATCATATCAAAATCATAAGAGATAATAACATAATATTTTGACGTTTTATCCTATATGTGAAAGATCATGATATCATGTCATGGGATAAAAGTTCATAATAATTATTGGACATAATACCAAAATTCATTATATAAAACATGATGTTTTGTGGAATACACATAATAAATGAAAATCCTTTCATATTAGTCAAGGCTCATTGCCAATCCATTTATTGCAGACAATATCGATTACTGAACAGAAATTACATACTGTTCCATCCCTGTATTACTGAACTAGATTTACTTATCATTAAATTCATGTCTTTATCATGAGATATAAATCATCACCCAATGCATTGGAGGGATATATAGATCCCAACCATCTTATAATGACATTATTATTATATGTTCCACAAAATCATAAATCATTCATCATGGCATAACCCAAGGAATAAAATGGGTTTCTTAAACATCATTCAATCATAACATATTCCTTGTAAAACAAATAGATTTCATAAATAGAATTCAACTATAAACACAATAAAATAATATTAATAATAGGGATATAAATATAAACCTATTTAATGAATTCCATGTTATACAGAAAGTACTTTTTATATAATATATGAAATTATATCTTGAGGAAAATATTTTTTCTTCTTTAAAAACATTTTATTTTCTCAAAATCCCACACAATTATAAAAGAATATAAATTATTTGAAAAGAAATTTGAAAACATATAATGGAAGCTTTATATAACCAATCTATAATGAAAGTGTAAAAATGCATTCATTTTGTATAAGTGAAAAAAAAACATTATCCTCATACTTTTTCCAAATATGTAAAAAAAATTCCTTGTATCGAATAAGAAAAAAATATTTCTTTCATACAATTTTCTAAAAATTAAACAATGAGTAAAATTAGATTTAAAATATTTAATAGGAAAATATATAGTATTACATATTTATGAATATGTGTGTGAATTATAAATATACCGCATCAAATACTTACGAATAAACAATTTCGAATAATAACGTGATTGAAAAATTATCTCTTACCTCAGCTATGATATCCTTAGTATATATTTGAACCTCCTGTATAATGATTTAAATGTTTTTATTTAATTATTATAAAATAATATTCATTTTTATGATATCATATGTGATCATATTATAATTTATTTGTTAGTAAAATTTCATTTTCACATGTTTTTTAGATATTAACTACTTTGTTTTCAAATGCATTCTTTTTCAGATAAATACACGTTCCACTTAATAGGTTATAGTTACATCATTTAAAAAATTATATGAGTATAATATATATCATATTTCTTCATTCCATTCTTGTATCTAATCATGTATTAATGAAGATCATGGAGAATGAATCACATCGCATTGTGGAGATGGTAGGACTTACGTACACACGAGCGATGATATCATTCCAATAATATTTGAATGGTATTGAAGTGGATGATGTATAATATCTCAGAATCAGTATCATGTTATAATAATAATAATAATATATAGTTATTATTTATATCATTACACCCATCCATGTAAGGTGGTGGTGAACACATATTACACCATGGCGTGGAGATAGTAAGTCATGCGTACGCACATGTAGTGATTTCAATTTTTGGTAGGATGAATAGGAGGGGGAATATTTTTGTTTCATAATTATAAAAACATATAATTATATATGTGATACTGATGTTATTAATTTATAATGAAACAAATAATGAAGATGATGTATAAGAAGAATTTTTTGGATGAATGAGTAGAAGAGATTACCCATTCCTCGACATGCACCCTCTAAATCTCTTCCTAGGGCACTATAGTTGGTCTTTGTAGATGACCAAAACATATATAATGTAAATAAGGATGATGATAAGGAAACATTTCATGGTATGGAAGAGCATGAAGTCACAATGTGAATTGTAGAGGTGAAGGAGGAAGTGCCTTTTTTTAATTAAGGTGAGGTGCACTTTTGGAAACTCCAAAAATAATTATTTATAATAAAATCAAACCTTCCCCAAAAACCTATAAAATGTACCCATTTAGACAATGAGAAGAAATAGGGTTTTAATAGCATCAGCCAATAAATTTTATACATTTATTTCTATCAATTTTGACATTTTCTTTTTAATTAGAACATAGTTATTCTATTTAATTTTGAACTAAGGTATCAAATAATTAAATATTAAAAGCGTATGATATTTACTTATTTGACGTAAAATAGAACATAAATAAATAATTAGATCATTTTATACCATATAATAATAATTATATGTTTTTTAAAAAATGTTTATTTATTTTTAAATAATTTAAATAAACATTATTTGGATAAAAAATCAATAGTATCAATTTTGACATTATTCAATTCAATGATTTTTAAAAATATCAATATAACAAGATGACTTCGAACTAAAAATTTTATTATATTCCAACGAGGTAAATGTAATCAATAAAATTCATTATAGATGATAATTATCCTAAATTTTATTTACATTAAATTTTTTAATAACTTTTCTTTGATATTTCTCTTCATAAAATAAATACTACAATAGTATTGCATAATTATTTAATATATTGATTTTTAGAATATAAAAGAAAAATAAAATACTATAATAAAGATAAATATACTAGATTTTATAATAATACTTGTAGTATAATTTATCATCTGGAAAATCCAATATTTAATATTTTATACTTATTAAATTATGAAGTTGAAAACATTAAAGTCACTTTAAATAAACTAATATAAGTGTCATAATCCATTCTACAAGGCTGCAAATGGTCTATAAGTTGAACTTTGGATTATTATGGTCTATCTATAGTCATAAAATTAGATCTGGTCATGTGTTTGGATCTTTTAATATGTATTATTTTTATAATAATAACAATATTATTAATTTTTCATAAATTAAATATTTTTTGCATCATTAACGTATAAGCGATTAATGTAATTATTTATTCCCCAAAAATTAAAAATAAATGAAAATGAAAAAATATTTATCATTAAAATGAGTTTTTATAATTGAAATTAACTTCATTATAAACTTATATTTAAAATGATTTACTAATTAAAATTTGACTGAGACATATTAAACTATTCGTTAAATAAAATAAATTAAATGTCTTAATATCATCCAAGTGGATTAAAATAGATATTATTTCGACCCAAGGATGATTTAGGTCAAAAAAACTAATCTAGTGATATTATGAAAAGTGTTAGGGTAATTTATAAGAGTATTTTTACCCATAATTCTCCAGTTTACCATTTTACCATATTAATAGAAATTACCAAAGTTACAATTCATAATGCACAAAAATAAAATAAATAGATTTAAATAAATTGTACCAATTGATTCAAAATATGGATTTAATTTTTCAAAATTCGAAAAACATAATATTCAGTGATTAATTCAAAATTAATCTCGTTGTCAAAAAGAGAGAAGGGGTTTTTAAAGCTAAAACATTGCAAAAGATTTAATGGTTTTACATCTAAATTCGATGTAAAATTAATGATAATCAAATAAATTATATTGAATGATAAAAATATGTCCTATTTATACTTTAAAACCATTAAATATTATAACTTAACCATATAATTTATTCTGATTAAAAATGATGTTTTCATAAAATTTAGTGTATTTTTACAATTCATGAAAACTTAAAAGTTATGATAAAAATTTAAAAAAATTATCCAATGTAAATTTTTATATCCTTATTCGAAATAACATGTTTATGTTGTCATATAAAATTATTAATGTGTCAAAATCAAAATTTTTAATGGGATTCTCCAATCAGAGGCGGAAAATTACCCTTTTAAAAAATATATGTTTTTATACATCAAATAGGATTTATTCATACCCTATGCCTAAAATATCCATTGGATGAATATAAAAAATATTTTATTAAGTATATAATATATATATATATATATATATATATATATCTCATTAATTTTGTTGCTAATAGAAATTCAATCAAAATTACAAATATATAATTGATTTATATTTTTCATATATAAGAGGTAGCCAATGAATTCATAATGCATTTTCATAAGATATTTATTCTAATTCCTACTAACCTAATAGATAAGCTATAATGGTAAATTTATACTAAGTGAATCTTGCGGTTCATTTAAACACATGACTGTGCGCAATGAATGTTATTAAATAATTAAAATTATTTATTGAAAATATTTTATAAAACATCTGAGTGTTACATTCTACCACCCATTATACTGAAATTCACCGTTGAATTTAGTCACATGGTAACAAAAAGATGAGGATACCTCTCCCTCGTCATATCCTCAAGTTCCCATGTAGCTTCCTCAAATTTCTAGTTCTTCCATAAAACATTTACCATGCAAATGGTCTTGCTTCGTTGAACATTTTTTCTATGATCCAGAATATCAACCAGTTTCTCTACGTACGAAAAATTTTTCTCTTGTGGTATGACTTCTGATTTTTGTACATGTGAAGCATCAAATATGTACTTTCCCAAGAAGGATACATGAAACACATCATGAACTTGATAGAGCTTCGGTGGATGTTCTAATTATTAATATACCCTCTCAACAAGATCCAGAATTTAAAAAGGCCGATATACCTAGGGATTATCTTACACTTCTTTCCAAATCTTATTACTCTCTTCTAGTGAGATATTCATTGAAACACCTTATCTCCCACTTAAAACTCCAAGTCTTTTCTTCGTTTTTCAGCATAATTTTTTTTCAACTGTGAGATTATCTTATGTGTTGTAGAATAAATATGACCACCTGTGCTCTTTGATCAACAAGGTCAATAAATAATAGCTTTTTTTCTGCAACTTCATCCAGCATGATGGAGTTCAACACTTCTCTCCATAGAAGGATTCATAAAGAGCCATCAAAATGCTAGGGTGAATGCTATTGTTGTATTAAAATTCCACAAAAGGAACTTGTTTATCCCAACCACCTTTGAAATCTATAGAGAAATCTCTCAACATGTCTTCTAGAGTTTGAATTGTCCACTAAGACTGACCTTTTATCTAAGGATGATAAGCGTGGTTGAAACTTAACTCTATATTCAGAGCATGCTGATGAATTTACCAGAACATTGGGGTAAACCATGGGCCCCAATCAGATATAATGGAAAGTGTTACTCCATACAATCATACAACTTCCTTTACATATATCCTGTAAATTTGATCAAGAGATAAATCCTATGTAATGACAATGAAGTGTGCCGACATTATAAGTTGATCAAATATAACCTAGATAGAATTATTACCATTGGATGTTTTTGGAAGTCCAACAACAAAGTCTGTAGTGATGTTTTCTAATTTCCATTCTGGTATTGGTAATGGGTGTATCATGCCATTTGACATATGTCTCTAGATTTTAACTTGCTTACAAACAAAGCATGAAGATTCATATTCAGCCACATCTCTTTTAATTCCATCCCACTATAAATAGGCCTTCAGTTCCATGTATATCTTTGTGCTTCAATGGTGAATAAGGAATGATTAAATATGAGCCTCATCCAATATGTCGTTCTTTAATTATGATATGGGAGGAATACAAACCCAATTCTTGAAACATTATTATTCCATCACAATCAAGGATATATTCAAGAACATTTATCACCTTCTTTTTAGCTCTACATATTTCTTCTATATGCCCTTAATATTCACTTGTATATATGGTTGAACATTAATTTTATAATGACATGATTTCCCCCCTTCCATTAAACTTTCAAGATCCATCCTTTGACAATTCACTAAGATTTGATCGTTTGTGGTCATCATCATAGATAGGATAGCATGGTTTTATAGACTCAATGTACCTTCCACCTTAATCGTTTCCTATGGTGGTAATGTATTGAGCAGTCAAAATCTTTAACCAAATCCAACCATCTTATTTTTTGAATATTCATCTCCTTTTATGTGAAAATATACTTTAATATTTTATGATTAGTATAAATATAACACTTATCACCATAAAGAAAATGCCTCAAAATAATTAATGCAATTATTATCATAGCTAACTCCAAATCAAGAGTTGGGTAATTTTTCTCAGGGATTTTAAACTATCATGAGGGATATCATTTTTCATGAGAACAAATCCTAGCCCCTTCTTGGTTGCATCAGTATAGATCCATAACAATTCTCCACTACAAGGCAGTGTGAGTTCTTGTTTATGGGATGACCTTCTTTTTGTCTCTTTGAAATTATCTTCACATTCTTCCACACATACAAACAGAACTCCTTTCCAAATCAACTTGGTGATTGGATTAGAAAATTGTGAAATATCATTCACAAAAAATCAATAATATCCATCCAAACCATGAAAAAATTATATTTTAGTTACCATTTTTGGTCTTGGTCTACTTTAAATAACTTTTATATTGAATGGATCCATAGATATCCCATATATTGAGAATATGTGGCCCAAAACATAACCTTTATGAAGAAAAAATTCACTCTTGGTAATTTTTTCATAAATTTTCCCCTTTCTCAAGGTCTTCAGTACAATTCTCATGTGATCTTCATGTTATTCATTGGTCTTCAAATTGTCAAAAATATAGTCTATAAAAACTACCAAAAACTGATCAAGATAGTCTCTAAATAGTATTCATTAAATCCCTGAATATAAATGGGGAATTAGTAAGAAGAAAATGAATTACAATAAATCCATAGTGTCAATATGATATATGGAATTTCATCTATGGTATATACTCCTTCCTGATCCTTAGATAAAGATATCCTGAATGATGATCAATCATTTAAAATTATTCAGGTCTACATAGTTGTTTGAATAAGTCATCAATGCAGGGAAGAGGATATTTATTATTGATATTGAACATTTTATGTTCTAGATAATCAATGAAGAGTCTCATTGATCTATTTATATTCTTAATAAAACGAATCGGTGCTCCCCAGGGAGACACACTAGGGTGTATGAATCCTTTATCAAGATTAACCTGCTGTTTATTTTTCAATTGGTGCAACTCAATTGGGGCCAATATATATGGTTACTTTTAAATAAGCATAGCACCTAGTATTAGTTCTATTGAAAACTCAACTTCATGATTTGGTGGGAGACCTATAAATTCTTCTGAAAAGGAATCATCAAACTCTTGTACATTAGGTGTATTCTTAATCATATGTTTCTCCCCAACCATTTGATATAAATAACCTTAATTTATAGGAATCGAGCCTCGTTAGATGGATGAAATTTCTATTGGAATGTTATATTCATCATTTAATCGATAGATGATCATAGACTGATTTGTAATATGAAATGGGACTTACCTTCCTTGTAAATTGGTATGATATACATATAGAGAAATTCAATACATAGTAATAATCACATAAAATTCCACTATAGGAAGGATTATAAGATTTTTAGGAAGCAATTTCCCGCAAACATCAATTGGGGAAGAATGAAAAACTTTTGATGTGACTGTTGTGCCATTAAGAGTTTTAAGATCTAACTGAACACCTAATTGTTGAGGAAATATAGAGATATTGTTAATAAATTCATCAGAAATAAATGAGTGGGTTGATCTAGAATAGAATAATACATTTTATATTTTACATTGGATTGTAATTTTTCCATTCACCACTTCACTGTCATACTCCACATCGTGGGTAGATATTACATGTGAATGTCCTTTATCTTTGGACTTAAGAGTTTGATAACATATATCATCATCAATAACCCTCAGATTAGATAAATTTATTGGAATAATTACCCATTTACATTCACTAGTAGCATTGAAGTGTTGGAGGTTCATTCTATGTATCCTTTTCTCAATTCGCATTATTAAACATCTTTTTCCTATCACTTATTCATTCAACTACCCAATGTATTTATTTTCCACACATAAAACATTTTTTATCCCCTTTAATACATTTCCCTCTATGTTTCTATCCACACGTTTGGCAGAATAGAAAATTCATCTTCTTTTCAGTGTATCCTTTAGATTTTCCATTGAATTCTATTTTTATTTTCATATCAGACCCATAAGACTGATTTGATACTCCAATATCCAACTCAACCTTGATATCACATTGAAATATTTTCTCGTTGATATTATAGTCCCTTGTGGATAATTCCATTTGGATACTTAGTTTTATGCCACTAAAAAATCGATCAATTTTACTATGAGGTTGGATAATTATTCCAAAATCATACCTTGAAAGAGTTGTAAAATTTTCATTGTAGGTATCAAAAGATTCCTCTTCCTTTTAGTTAAGTTTATGGAACTCCTCCTATATCTTTTTTTTTGAAAAATATGAGGAATGTACATATTGAAAAATAAGTTCTTAAACACATCCCATTCTATGGGCTCCATTTAATCTCTACACCTCGTATTCTTGACAAGATCCCACCATTGACCAACTTCACCTTCCAAATGACAGACTATTAAGATGATTTTATCATGTTCAGAATATTGTAGAACTTGAAATATATTTTCTGTGGAACTATTCCATTGTTCATCCACTAATGGATCAAAAGACCTGATGAAAGAAGGTGGACGCTACCTCATGAAGGACTCAATATAATGTTTCTCCATACATTTCTCATCTTGTAGTCTTGTATCATTCATATATTGATAAATTTGTGTGATAATACCTATAAGATTATATATTCCAAAACCCATTACATTTGGTTTCTTAGGAGGGCAATCATTTCATTTATCATCACTTTCAGGATTAACATAGGCCCTTTGGGTTCCATCCATTAACAAAAATGAAGAATCATAGTGTGAGAAACGCTAATCATAATAGGAAAACCACATAATTAAATTTTAATTTAGGACACTTTATTTTTTTCCTAGGTTATTCATGGTCATTTCTAAAACACCGGTATTGTAAACTATACTTATACGTATGCTTAGGGTTCTTACTGAGGCATTCCCATACAAGTTTCAAAAGGTAAACTATATCATTCCTCTAATATCATCTATAATAACCCATACTATACATACACTGATATTACATAAAAATTTAATTATATTCATTAAAACATATAATAAATCAATTATACGACCATATATGTAGACTGTCTTCAGAAATTGGGAATCACAAAAAAATAGTTCAAAAAACATCTATGTTGTCTCCCACTTATATCTTGATAACTAGAATACTTTTTGACATATGTTACTTAATACCATTATTCATGACCTGGGGAAAAGTGTCATATTAAATAGTGATCTAAAATACATAGAACGGGTAAACGAGGGAAATATCAGTCATATCAAAATCATTAGACATAAGAACACAACATTTGGATGTTTTATCTTACATATGAAAGATCGTAATATCATTCCATGGGATAAAATTTCATAAAAATTATTTGATAAAATCCCAAAATTCATTAAATAATACATGATATTTTTTTATTACACATAATCATGGAAAATAATTTCGTTTTAATCAAGCCTCATTTCCATGACCATCATAGCAGACAATATCCATTTCTGAATCGGGATTACTTATCATTCTAACCCTGTATTATCGATCCAAATTTAATGGTCATTCCATTAATATCTATATCATGATATAAAAATAATTAAAAAATTATTTGTAGGGACATATATGTCCCACCCATATCATAATTAAATCATTGTTCTGTGTCCCACAAAAATATAACTCATTCATCATGGAATAACCCAAGGAAAAAATGGGTTTCTTAAAAACCATTCTATCATACAATAATCCATGTAAAACAAATGGATTTCATAAATATAATTCCATCCTAAACACAATAAGATCATAATAATAATATTATATAAAGATAATCATATTTAACTAATTTCATCTTAGATGAAAACTATTTTTGATATAACACATAAAATTAATTATTGAGGAAAATATCCTTTCTTATTCAAAAATGTTTTCGCTTCACATAACACCGCACAATTTTAAAAGAAAATAATTTCTATGAAAATAACATTGAAAACAATTAAGGGAAGCTTCATGGAAATAACGCATCATGAAAACTTAAAAAACCACTCATGCTATATAATTTAAAAAACATTCTCCACGTACTTTTTCTAGAAACGTAAAAAAAGTGTCTCGTATCGAATAATGACAAACAATTCCATTCATACCATTTAATAAAAAATTAACCAATGGGTGAAATTGAATTTAAAAGTTTAAAAATGAATATAAATAGTATTAAGTATTTATATAACATGGATGTGGATGATAAATATACCGTATACTATAATTATTAATAAAACAATCACAGATAATAATGAGATTGAAAAATTATCCCTTACGTTAAGTTAGATACCCTTTTTATGTATCGAACCCCATGTATAATGATTTTTATATTGTTATTGACTTAATCCTTAATCATAGTCATTTTTATGATATCATATATGATCATATTATCATTTTTTTGTTATTAACATTTCATTATAACTCGTTCATCGGATATTAACTGCTTTGTTTTCTTATGTGTGTTTTGTCAGATAAATTCTTGGTCCACTTCTTAGGATATAGTTATATAATTTAAAGATTGATATTAGTATAATATAAATAATATTTATTCATTCCATTCAAGGATATAATTGTGTGTTAATGAAGATCATATAGAATGAATCACATCGCATCCTAGAGATGGTAGGTCGTAGGTATGCCAGAGTAGTAAAATCATTCCCATAATTTTTGAATGCTATTAAATTAAATGATGTATAATATTTAAAATCAGTATAATGTTATAAAAATAATATATATTTATTATTTCTATCATTATACCAATCCATGTAAGGTCGTATTCAAAAACAGATTACACCACTACATGGAGATAGTATGTCATATGTACGCATGCATAATGATTTTTTTGTCGGATTGATAGAATGTGGAATATGTTTTCCACATATTATAATAATATATTAGTATATGAGTGATATTGATGTTATTACTTTATAATAAAAACAACTAATGAAGAGTAAGTAGAATAATAAAGAAGTTTTAATGAATCAGTATAAGAGATTACCGCTTCCTCGATGTGCTTACTCTAAATATCTTCTTAGAGCACTAGAGATGGTCTATGAAGATGACAAGAACATATAGAATGTAAATAGGGATGTTGATAAAGAAAAAAGGTACAGTATTTTTGAGCTTTAAGGATCTAAGATAAGTGGAGAGGTGGGGGAGGTTGTTCCCATTTATAATTGAGGTGAGGGGTACTTTTGGAAACTCCAAAAATAATAATTTATAATAAAATCAAATTCTCCCCAAACACATCCAAAATGTCCCAATATCGAATATGAGATGAGGTGGGGTTTTAATATCATTACAAAAAAAAATTGGACAAGTATGTACTTTAATTTAAACCTTATCATTTTAATTAGAACATAGTTATTCTATTTAATTTTTAACTGTGATAACAAATAAGTGAATATTAATATGGAGAAATATTTACTTATGATATCTAAAATATAGCATAAATAAATTAATAAATAATATCATTTTATACCATACCATTATTATTTTATATTATTTTTAATGATAAATTTAATGATTTTTAAATATTCTAATAAAACATTATTTTGATATTCAATCAATAGTATCAATTTTGACACTATTCAATTCCTTGGTTTTTAATAATATTAATTTAAAAAGATAACTTCAAAATAAAAATTTTATTATATTCCTAGGAGGTAAAAGTAATCTATAAAATTCAGTATACATGTTATATAGCCAAAATTATATTTACATTAATATTTTTAATAACATTTATTTGATATTCCTCTTAATAAAATAATTACTACAATAGTTTTGTGTAATTATTTATTATTGTTTTTTATTAAAAAATAAAAATAAAATACTATACGGTAGATAAATAATATATATTTTAGAATAATAATGTTAGTCGAATTTATCTTATGGAAAATCCAATATTTAAAATGTTATTCTTATTTAATTATGAAGGTGACAGTATCAACATTACATTAAATAATATAATATAATTGTTGTAATCCCTTATATAAGGCTCCAAATAGTCCACAACTAGACCTTTGGATGATTATGGTCGAGATATAGTCAACAAATAATATTTTTTCATGTGTTTCAATCTTTTAATGTGTATTATTATATTAATAAAAGATATATTACTGATTTTTCATCAATTAAATAATTTCTACATCATTAATTTATAAGTTATTAACGTAATTATTTTTCCCTAAAAATTAAAAATAAATTACCATGATAAAGGAAAATATTTTATATTTCAAATGAGTATTTAGAATCGAAATTAGATTTAATATAACATTATATTAAAAATTATTTAGTTAATAAAATTTGAGTGAGACATATTTAACTTTTCCTTAAACAAAATAAACTAACTCTCCAAATCTTATCATAGTGGATTCAAATGGATACCCTTTCAACCCAAGGATGATTTAGGTCGAAAATCACTCATATAATGATATTAATACATGTTTTTGTGTAATTTTATAATATTATTCATTCCCTCAATTCCCCGATTTACCCTTTTACCGTATTAATAAAAATTACTGAAGTTACTATTCCTAATGCCCAAAACCAGAATATATCTATTTAAATAATTTAGAGATACTGATTCCAAATATGGTTTTCATTTTTAAATATTAAGAAACACATAATTTTTATTTATTAATTCAAAATTAATACCATTTTCAGAAAGATAGAACATGTATTAAAAGCTAAAATATTAAAAAATATTGAAATGTTTTTGTATCTGAATTCAATGTAAAATTCATGCTAATGAAATACATTATATTAAATGATAAAAATTTATTATATTTATACTTTAAAACCATTATATATTATAATTTAACCATATAAATTATTTTTATGAAAATGGTTGTTTTCATAAAATTTAGTGCATTTTTACTTTTTATCAAAACTAGAAAGTTATCAGAAAAATATAAAAAAATATCAAGATTATTTTTTTAAACCCCAATTCAAAAGAAAATTTTTATTTTTTCATATAATAATTTATACTGTCACAAAATAATAATTTAAAATGGGTTCTCCATTCAACAGCATAAAATTATCCTTTTAAAAAATATTTCTTTTTATACATCAAATAGGGTTTATTCATAGCATATGACTAAAATATCCCTTGGAGGAATATAAAAAAAATATTTTTTTAAGTATATAACAAATATATATATCATTAATTTCATTAACAATAATAATTCATTTAAAATTTCAAATATCTAATTGATTTATATTTTTCATAAATAATTTGTACACAATAATTTCAAATAAATTTTTATAAGTTAGTTATTCATATTCTCACTAACCTAACTTATGGGCTATAATAGTAATTTTATACTAATTGAATATCACGGTTCTTTTAACCTCATGATTTCATGCAATTCACGCTACTGAATAAATAAAATTAATTAATGAAAATATTTAACTAAAACATCGACGTGTAACACCTATCATACACTTTACTAAGCATGAAGCTAGATAATTGATGGGTAATTGGATACACCCTCTTATGAGTTTGTCTATCCTGTGCTGCATGAATTTCCTTTTCACCAACAAAGGAAAACTCGGTCCCATCACCATAGATACACAACACTTCGCACCTCAAGCTGTCAATCTGAGCAGGGACTGTGGATTCCCAAGTCATATCGGGAATGAAATTGTAAGACCTCGACAATTCTACCAAGAGAACCCAACCGAAACTCTCACAACGATGAGTAAGTTCACACAATCTCCACTAGTGTGTAATAATCAAATCGCCTCTCATAAGAGTGTCTAAGAATATGGTTCCAGTCAACAGTTCAACCGGAATCTCTGATCCATGAACAAGGTTTGTGGAATGAAAGGAATGATGGGAACCTATGTCCATAAAAAAATAAATATAGGGTGTAAAGATAAAGATCATACCTATAATCATATTTGGAGCACCGGGGTCATAAGATTCCATCATCTACAGTTATCCTCGTACATGTCCACTAGCTACCTCAGCGTATTGTGGACCACCTAGGGGTAGTGGTGGTAATACGTCAAGCCTCTACCAACCTCCTACTTCCCTTCCGGATCCTCTCCCACATATACCACCATGCGAACCACAATGTTCCTTCCTTTTCCTCTTCCCTAGAACTTCCTCAACCATCTCCTGATCATCTGTACAATGGGTTAAGAAATATCATGCTAGATGTCCCTTACCTCCTCACAAGAAACACACCTTGTCCTTCAGCTAACTCACTCTTACATGGGATCCATATAGTGCTGATCTTGTGTCCTGGGGTCATCCCTGTGAATTCTTGAACCACATGGGTCCCTATGACTGGTGTCACCTACCTACCGCCCAAGACTCAGCTACCTAGTGCCTGGTGGTAGATCCCACTACTGATGACTTCTCCACTAGAATGATATCCATTAGTAGATCTCTCTCCAGTACACCAAAATATGTAGGAATGCTAAGGGATATCATTGATTCCCTGATCTCCATGCATACACCCTTTTCTGAGGTATGAGCCTTAATGAATCGGTCTCATACCATATCCATGGATTAGAATTAATGATTAGTAAACCGCACCGAGTACTCTTCCATAGTCTGATTACACTATTGTAGATGCATGAGCTCCTATATGTCCACTGATCACAACATATATAGAAATAACTCCTCTCTGAAGAGACTCAAGATTTTAAAAAAAGAGAGAGTAACCTCATCATGTGTCTAGGTCACTAAGATCCACCATTGTCCCTCAGATCCATGAAGAAGACTCGCGACAAGGACATCATTTTGGTTGGTAGGTGTCCTCACAAGGTGGAAGACATGTATAACTACCTCCATCCAATCCTCAGCTACTTGGGGCTCTGTTTCACCACAAAACCTTGGAGGTCACTTCCTATATAACTCATGAAACACACTCAAACTACATCCATCCTCAACTAGTAGTGATTCTAGTAACTATTTCTCTATAGTTGTTGGTATCGCTACTAAGCCACCCAGAGGTGCAATATATGGTATAGGTCCCTTTACTGATGCCTCTTTCCTTTTAAGATCATCTATGTTATCATGAAATAGAATCCTATCTCACAGTCTACACATAGGTAACCTAAAATGAAACATGGAATACCATGGTGAATAGAGTATACCCGGTGAGCTGACTTCACAATGACATGAGAACACACCCAAATACTATATGATTCATGTAACCTTAATTTCCCTACAAACGGTGTTTTTGTGTACCAACTTGAAAATCATGTTTCCATAGTCCATGTGTCTGGATACGTTGCCTACCACACCAACACTAGATTATTTGGCCTAAAATCTAAACTCGAATCCCTCGACATTGTTTCCCCAAACCAACCTAACAGACTCCCAGTGTTTAAGTATAACCAGCATCCCTTCGATACCATTATGTCATGAACCATCCCAGAAGGTCTATTTTCATGACTACCCTATGCCTGCCTCTAATAGGCCTGGCGATGGTGACTACCGGTGAGTAGGAATATACGACAAATCGGAGGCATTTTCTTTTGTGCCTTTACATATGCACACATCTCCAAGACCAAAATGATGACATATAAAAAAACTATCTAAACAATTCTTTCTTATAATGTGATACCAACCACATAGTATGATTTTAGGAAACTGGAATGTATGTTTGGAGTGAATTCTATCCCACTCAAAAGAAAGGAGTCCAGTAAAGTAAAATTACATGTTATTGAATATCATCCATAGAAAACCCTACCTAATTGGTAGGTGTAGGAAAGTTGTCAGAAGTTATCAGAGCACACTTCAAATGTCTAATCTCTAAAAGGACCACCAAGTCCTGGTCTACTTAGGAATCCATAAAAGCATCGACCATATGAAGAAGAAACGTTACATGTGGGAAAATCCCATGTTGGGGTGAGGAATAAAATGCTTATTATTACACGATGAAACCACAAAGGAATACCACTAAGAAATACACAAAGAATACCACAAAGGATATACATGAACATAGAATACATCACATAGAATACAAAAAATTAATGTATAGTCATATCAGACCGGTATATGTATACACCATTTAATCGAATAAATAAGGATATACTCAATCCAACGAGACACATAGTCTACATAAGACACACTGTCTCAGTAAGACACACAATCATTATAAGAAACATAATATTTGTGAGAAAAATAGTCTCTATTTAACACACATAGCTTCTACGTCACATAGCTTCTACATCACATAGAATCTAGGTCACAGTCAGGAACCCCATTCTTCTGATAGAATGCTCATTCCCTAAGAACCTACTCCTAGAGCCATTAGGCTATATTACGACTTCCAAAAAAACATAGAGTATCTAAAAATGGCCATCTCATTTCAAGAGTCTTAATGCATCAATCTTCTCGTCAAATACACACATACATTGAATGTTAAAGCTATTTTTATAAAAACGTCTTACCTGGGTCTGATCTTGGTATGACCAAACCCATCCCGGCCCAGTCTGATCCAGTTTGGCCCAGTATGTTGGACCGTGGACCGACTCCCTTGGTCTGGCCCAATACATGTTGGCTGGTATTGTGCTACATTCATGGCCTGCCCCAGCAGTGTCCAACCTCCAGGTAAATGTAGACTGCCTGCCGTGTACCCCCCCTCCCCACACCCCCAGTCAACACAATGACCTCCTACCGTGGAATTATCCCACCAGCCATACTATCACCAATGTGGCTACCTATTACATTCCACCTTTCCCAGATGCCCCACTAGTAGCCTCACCTTTTCGGCTCACCATCTGCATTGACCACCCCCAGGATCCACATCGTCACTCTCCTTTATCACCTGGAGTTACTGCCTATGTGTGCCACTGTCCTACCCAAATCATGCCACACCTTCCATTACACATCTGTTGATCTGTCAAGAGGTCAAATCATTGATCTCAGACAATTACGCCATGAATTGGGATTGCAAGAGTTGATCATTATCATAGTGGTTTCAAAGCATGCGAGGACATAAAAAACTCAAGAATAATGTCAGATATTGAGAGGATTGAATAAATTCACATGAACACATGAAGAACAGATCTAGAAATTTTTTCGTGTCGGCCTTGATTCATTCTTGTTATAAGGAAGAAATAATGCGGATTATCACAAAGATATATCACCCATCAAACACCAAAATTTAACTATCCCACAAGAATGACCAAACCATGGATCAATCTATTTATTGGTTGGTCAAAATTCATCTTTGAATCTATGAATGGGGAAAACAAATCACAAAGAGATCAACTGCTCTTCTAGGAGTTTCTATCGATCGTTGACTACGGGTAAAGCTATGTCATCATCTTTTTTCATTCCACTTATTTATGATCCATGTTTTGATCTCTCATTCATGGTCATCATTGAGAGGACATCCTTTTCCTTGCCTCAGGGGAATTCCTGCATTATGGTGATGACCCTGGATTCTGGAAAAAATAAAATAAATAAAAAAATATTTGTTGCGTTGAAATAAATTATTATTATTAAATATTTTATTATCGATATGTCCAGAAAATAAAATTCACGTCCAACCTACACCAGCCGATGTCAGGCCCCGTCAAGGGAAAAAATCGCTACTCTAAACGTAACAGTGGCCTTGGATTTCTGATCCGGCACCCATTTGGATGATATTTCACTTTTTCAGGGAAACAACTCACTTTTTCTATTTAATGTTTTACATTTTTCAACAAATGTTCTCAAAACACCAGGCCTCATAATCACACGTCGTCTTAGTGCTTGTTCTCAAAATTTTCTCAATTATTTTATCAAAATAAAACCAGAAAAAATGAGTCATTACATCAATGGATTTTTTGGCAGGATAACCATTTATGAAATATTTACATGTAATGTTCACATGGAATGGAATTTTCTATAACCATTATACCACATATGTTAAATTTTCTATGTACCAAATTTTCATTCCGAGTTTTCTAATCAATCTACAAATTCTTTTGAAGTTAAACATAACCATTGTAATAAACCAAAATGTCCTAAATAAATAAAACAAAAAATTTTCCAAATATTCATGATATACTCTATTCATAAGATCGATAAAGATAGATGGGTTATTTTCCAACACAAAGGGAATAAATACAACTCATAATTCCCATATATAGTCTTGAATTATATTTTTTTAATTTATACTCCATTAAACTCATCTTAATTTTTTTTCGAATATCAAGTAATCCATTGAAAAATATTAATCTCCTTAGAGATGATCAAAAAATCCATTGATTTGATGAAAAATACATATTCTTAATAGTAGTTCTATTCAAAGCTATAAAATCATTGCAAATCCCCACATAAAAATATTTATTTTTTAAAATTAAAGTGGTATTCCCCCATGTAAAATTATTAGGAAAATGATTGATTTATCTAAAAACTCCTATAACATCTTTTTCAATTATAGAATTTCTTCATGAGACAATCAATAAGGGGGTTTTGAAATTTTATTAAGATAAGGAAATAATTCAATAGTAAATTCATCTTCCTAATCATGTCTAAAACCTAGAAACTCATCATTAAAATGAATAGGTACACATTGACCACTAGCACATCATTAATCTGAATAGTTCCCCTATTTTTAAAAATATGAGAATGATAATTTTTATTTTCATTTTCTAAAAGTTCCTCGGTTTCCTGATATATTATAAAGGGTAGGGGTTTATCCTTCTGTAGAAATTGAATCTCTTTTTAAAAATAATTACATAGATCTGCAATAAATTTTAACATGGTTAAAAAAATCCATTCCTTACCCAAAATAACATCATGATATACATGGATCAAGACAACATGGGTTATAGGTAATGTATTTCCACATACAATGACTAAAATATTGTAATAATTTCGTTTCGCCTTAATATTGTCCCTCGTGTTTTGACCTATGTTAGTATTCTATTTCATGATGTGAAATTTCCAATTCACTAGAAAATTACTTAGAAATTAATGAATGTGTAGGACCAAAATAAAAAAAAATCATTATAATACTATGAATAAAAATGTATTCCCCCTGGATCTTTTTACAACACTTTCCACAAACTGGAAAATTGATTTTCTATCCTTTATATTTATTTGATTCATTCTTACCCATTATATTCTATCTGGTAAATTTCATCTCATTTATTTCATGAATTAAAATATCCTTAGAAAACTCTATTTTAACCATCTCACTACATCAAACAATTTTCTCTTAATTTTGAAATTCATGGGAAACCTATGAATTTAGATATTTTGGATCAAATCCTAAGTAACGATAGTTGATTTTACTGTAATGATCCTAAATAAAATTCAGATTGTACATTTCTAATCGAGTGAATTTTGTTTCATACACATCCATCAAATCATTTTCCTCTTGTTTCAATTGT
This sequence comes from Viscum album, assembly GCA_963277665.1. Classification (NCBI taxonomy): domain Eukaryota; kingdom Viridiplantae; phylum Streptophyta; class Magnoliopsida; order Santalales; family Viscaceae; genus Viscum; species Viscum album. The sequence continues at coordinate 928,784,271 of OY728141.1, read as the reverse complement.
AGTAATTTATTTTTCATCCTATGTCGAACCACCTTAGGAAAATATTTATCAAAGGAAATATTTTTAAATTCATCCCATTACAAAGCTTCATTCTATTCATTTTCCCTAATATTATTGAACATTTACTACCACTAGTCATATTAACCTTTAAAATGATAAATTTAAAGAATAACCTTTTGTTGACCTGAGCACCCCATGACATTGAATAAAATTTACATGGAATTAATCTACCACTCTACATCAACTAGGTCAGAATATCCACTAAATTCATGAGTTTGTTTCCCCATAAAATATTCTACTATTTTCATGTCTCTACAGGGTAGTTCTGGATGATCACATGCATGGATTCCACCACCATTTATAGCCCATTTCAACGAATCCACTACTGCCTCAAACTACTCAGTCCCAGCTCCATCCATTATAGGATACTGATTTGGAAGGATATCTTCATATTGGTGTCTCCCTACTTCAGCGCCCTTGTTCCCACTATAGATAAGTTTTCTGATCTAACATAGTTTATATGAAACAAAATGGTAATCCAAAAATCCTATATTATTTCAAATTCTATATATGAGAAAATATTTTAATGGAATTATCTTACCATTATCCTAACATCTAAAATCATCCAAACTTTAATATGATAAAAACTTTAAGGACCAAAATATAAAAAATACATATTCTAGTGAATTTAACAAAAATAAACTTTCATGTATTCTAAAAATATATTTTAGGTTTATATTTTTAGAGAATTATGTCATAACTAATACATAAAAAATAATATATTACAAAGAATAAACTCTAAATAATAATCAATTTTTTACAATATGTAAATTTTATAACAAAACATTATTTATTTAAAAAAAATAATCATGACTTTAAACATCAACTCATATTTTCCATTACCTATAAATAAAAATAATGAGAAACATTTTATAAATTGGTATAATAATAAAATCACAGTAAGGGACATAAAATAAAAAAAGAAACCATTATTCTATGAATGCTTATGATAATTTTCTTTTAAAAAAAATAAACATTTGTCTCAAAATAAACCTTGTCTTACCCAATAAATTACAAATTATTTCCCTAATATTTTATAATTAATATTAAATTAAAAATAAAACCCATAATTTTTTATTTAAAAACATGATAAAATCAGGAAATCTTTTTCAAAAAGGTATTATTATCACCCTTAAAAATTAAAGAATTATTAACTTTGAACATAAACTCATTAACAGAAATTTTGAAGAGATAAATTTTACTAAAAAAATCGTACAAGAATAAATAAATCATATAGGTAACATGGGGTATAATATTCACACTATATATAATTATAGACTAACCCTCATGGATATAAATGAAATAACCCATAGGATTATACTTGAAATAATCCTTGTGGTTATACTTGGAGTAACTATAACAATTTCATTTGGAATAACAATCACGGTAAAATTCTTATATAAAAAAACATATTAAATCAAGGTATATAAAGGACCCACCTTATATGGTTTAATATATAACTACACTTCATAAAATTCCCATGAACTATAACATAATCATAAAATGGGAATGTTAGGATCATAAAACATTGATTGAAAAAATAATTTATTTTAAAAGAATATTGAGAACATGAAAAGGAATGAAATTTAAATGAAAATAATACTGTAAACTTGTAAATTATGCTTCAAAACATTAAAAAATCATGATGGTGGGAAAATATTCTCATTCCATAAAAGATAAAAAACATTCTTTTTATCTTTTTTTAGAAAGGTCACAATGTTCCTCATTTGAGACATGGAAAAAAGAGCCATTTCAAATAGTTCTCTAAAAAGTCAAAAAATGGGTAATAATGAATTTAAAAAGATGTATAATAGTTATACAATTTTTATTTAATTCAATCTTTTAAATCAATCATATTAATATGGAAGGAAAATATTTTTTTAAGGAAAATACAAAATAAATATTTTTAAAAGAAAGTCACTCTCCACAATTTATACACATCATGTATGTTAGTTGAATTCATATATAAAAAACTTATTATAAGTATATAAATTCTTAAAAACAATTTTCATGTTTATTTTATTTCACTTATTGTCATTTTATATAAATTTACATAATCATATAAGGTCATATTGAATGTTTTGATGATTTTGGGTACTTAATTCCAAAATGTTTTTATCAATCGATAGTGGTCAGAGAGTTCATTATTCCATCATATCCATATAAATATTCATACATCAATTATATTTTTAAATTCTTCCATTAAATATATTTTTGATAAATCAACTATGTTACAATCATTGAGATGGTTTGTTGTACGTACACATGAGTAACAATTCCATTTTTTCAAACAATCATAATTGATATAATGTAAATATTATTTTATCTTAAAAGGATGATCACAATATCATATATATCATATTAATTACTTAAATATAATTATATATATATATATCATCAATGTGATGTGGTGATGCAACACGAATCACTTTGCATCAGGGAGGTACTAGTCCAAACATACACATTAACAATATTATCATTTTTTGGTGCATTGAACAGTGAGAAATTAAAAATATATTATATTTTTATAATTATAAATATTTTATCAATATTATATATATATATATAATTACATAAATATAATATTTATTGAGATACAGTGATGGAAAAAAATTACATTGTTTAGCGAGGTGGCAGTCCATCGTACACACAAATGATGAATATATTTCCCATTTGATGGAACATGATACTGATATTGGTCATGAGACTAAAATAATAAAACTTTAGTTTATATAAGATACTAGAGTCATTATTTTACAATTTTAAAATATGTTTTTAGGTATGTGTGGAAGATACAAAATAAAAACATGTAGGTAAAACCACACCTCATCTTTTTGAAATCCTTCATTACTTAATACCTTAGGAACTCTACGATTGGTATAATAACTTCAAAAATACCTCAATAAAGAGTGGACATACTATAGAAAGGTATTATTTCCGGTATTGGATGACCAAAATAGGTCTCCAAGTGAGAATAAGGGCTAGGAATATGTTTCCATTTATAAAAGAGGTGAGGGGCACTATTTTCATTTTTCAAAATATTAAAATAATAGAATTTATTTTTAAATTTAAAATGGATCTAAATTAAGTTACATACAATATAAGACTATTATAGTTCTAAATAAACTCATAAAATTAAAATTATCTATTTTGTAAATATATTTTAACCTTATCTTTTGGTATTAACTCTTATTTAATCGCTTTAACTCTTACCGTGACAACATGGGTTTTTACACTTTTGAGGATAAATATAGTAACTATAAAATAGAAAAGGTCACATAATTGGATCATGATTGATATTTCCAAATATATAATAATAACTTGGGGGATTTTATGATTTTTTGGACTTCTATATCATTTAATGAAATATTATTTATTACAAAATATCAATAATATTAATTTTTTGAACTATTTATTACATTTACCTTCATAATATGAAGATAAAACTTATTATTTGACCCAATTATTTTAAAAAATCAATAAAATGTAAAATTAATCAATAATATTCTTGTATCACATTAATGTTCTCAAATAATATTTTTTAATATTTTTGTTATCATTTAGTGATTATTGCAATAATCAAATAACTACTCCATCACTACAGTGTAATAATTTAAGGTATTTATTAATTACTAAAAATTAAAATAAAATAAAATGATGATGATAAATCTGTTTTCATTAAAAATAATATTTTTAGACTAATATATCCTCTAGATGAAACCATATTAAAAATGATACAATTATTAAAAACAAGAGTATGAAAAGATAGACATTTCATTACAAAATACTATAAAGGGTATAATTATACCAATGTGGCCCTAAAAAATCATAAATTCAACCCTCGTATTATTATTTTATATTTCTACTCATAAAATATGTTTTATACAAGATTTTTTATCATTATATAGTCCTTATTTTTTTGTAACCAAAATTACTCGATTTACCTTTATAAGGGTAACATAAAATTATTTATTACTATTCATATTGATAAAAATTAAAAGGAACCTATAAAATGAAATTTTCCCAACTCATTAAAAATATTAAATCCATTTTTCAAAACTAAAATAAATAAATTTTATAATTTTATTAAAAATTAAACCGACAAAACACAAGGAAAAACTATTTTTACGAAAAAAATACATCTTTTAAATATAAAATACTTTTATACTAAATTAATGTATAAATATATTCCAAAAACCATAATTGAAATATTTGAAATCACAATTAATTAATAACAATTTTAGATAACTATAAATATTCGTTGGACATCTTAATGAAATTTTATTTTCAATAAAAAATAGTATTTTTTCTATTCATCAAAAAATAAATATTTTGTGAAATTTCTAAAAATTAAATATGAATATTAAAATGAAATTAATTTTACCAAATTCAATTATATAATAAAAAAAATTTAAATATTACCTTATGAGAAAATAGTTTAATAAAACTATTTCGTTATTTATTTTAGGAATATAATCAGTACAACTATTTATTTCAAGAATACTAAAAAATATAAAATAAATTTGTCTTATTAATATAAAGGTTGTTAGATAAAAAAATTTGTTTTGATATTTCTGAAACAAAATAATGTTTTTAATAAAAATAATCATTTTTCTCAATTCATCAAAAAATAAATTTTTTTGACGAATTCTAAATAATTCACAAAAAAGAAATTTTGAGATGATTATTTAAATAATTATATTTTTTCAAATGAATTTTTTTTCAATTGGGAAAATTAAATATAATTTTTCTTAATGAAATTTAATTTTTAAAGAAACATAGTTTTGAATGACTATATATATTTTCTAGAAATTGAAATTTTATTTGCAAAGAACTAATCAATACAATGGTATACCATAAGAATAATTTATAAATTTCATAATATGGTTATTCATATTCCTACCCTAAAATTAAATTGTTTTTTCTAAACATTATAAATAAGAATTACTATTTAATTATCATTTAATTCCACTATTTCATGTCAATTACGCTACTAAAAATTATTTTATTATTTTAAAATCTCAGGGTGTTACATTTTCTCCTAATTTAGAAAATTAAATACTCATAATTTGATCTTTATCTTCGTTATAGTGGCTTCAATATTTGAAAGATCCATTTTTTAAATATGAAATGTTAAAAATGGTTAATAAAGAACCCTAATAGTAAATGGAAAAGTGAAATATGATAGGAATTTTGAATAATTATAACTAGGTTCCCTAACATGGGAAAATTATTTAGATGTGAAAATATGGACATACAGGAGAAAACCATCTCCCAAAGACTAATATAGTGTGATATAGAAAATTCAGGAGGGGAATCATAATAACCAGAAAACCATAAATCAATAATGTTTTAAAATGTCCATTCATTCCCGGAGACTGAATATAACTAGATAACATTTTAGTTTCATGATATTTTCCTAGAGTTGAGGATTTATTTTACCATCTAGAATAAATTATATGGAAAAATACTTATATAAAAAGTCTAATTTCATCCTTTAATAAATTTCAACCAAAATCTCATATTTTCACTAAATTCCGAGTATTAAATATATATTTTTCATCCTTGAATAAAATAAAATCAACTTCAAATGGATGACATAATACTAAAAATAATAACAAGTTATACATCCCATTTTAATCTACTAACCATAACAGAAATAGTTACCACAAGGTAAGAAGATATCCAAAACAAATAGACCTTTATTTAAATAAATAAAACATTAATATAAAAAATATTATTTACAAAAAATGATATTTTAACATAGATAACTTAATAAATAAAATATCTTATATCCCAAATATTATCAATAAGCTCAACATTAAATAAATTTTTAACCACAAAGGTTATATCTCACACATTTCCTTACACCTATATCAATGTAATAACATTGTTTCAAAATAATAATTTATATTAAAATAAAATTTATATATACCTCAACCTAGTAAGACATTTACCAATGTTTCATTAATCTCCTCAAAATCAAAAAAAAATTGAAATAAAATTTTATCTTATAATATAATTCAAAACATCAATATAATATTTTTTTATTAAATTATTTCTGCTAAAAAATTTCTTAATAACTAGGACATAACATAGTATATTTGTAACTATTGCACCCTAGTCACCCTTTGGTTGTGGGTTTAAGAATCACAACCTTTATAGATATGAAATGTTTTCACTCAACCTATGGGTTGTCCTTTTTCTAAAACAATATAATTAATAAGAAATGATAAAAAATAGGATTAACATCTAACAAAATTACATTTATGATCACATGAATTTTTAACCACTATGGTTTTCTATGAAATATATTTATTTTTATAAAATTATAACATTATATTATAACCTTAACATCACTAATCATATTAACCACAAATATTATCAACATATCTAAACACTTATCTCTAAAATATAAAATCCTTATTCCTCAAAAACATTTTCGCTAAAATACATAATAAAATAAAGGGTTGTATTCCCATAGATATGTCTAAAAAATAACATTCATCTATATAAACTCCCATCACATAAAACATTATAAAATTATCTATGTCTTTAAATTTTTTATTATCCTTAGAATTATTGACCCATAAGGGTACCTAAACAAGAAATTATCCTTATAAAAATCATAAACAAAGTGTATTTAGAGAATATCCTCAAAAATAGTCATAGGTTTATGTTCCCTAATATGTGTTTTCTTAAATATTTTTATAAAGTATTCTACTATACATCATATGATATAATATGTAAATAATTCTATATTAGTATCCTATATCGAGTGGTCACTTTATTACATTGGAACTAAAAATAAGGAATAATATCCTGAAGGACAGAATAATTTATTTATGAGGGAAAACTAGATATATATTGTAATCTCTCTTTACATTAGAATGAGTAAAATATAAAATAATCTAAATATAAATATTTATAATATCTCATATCATCTGTATCGTAACATTGTATGAAATAAGGTGATTGAGATTTATGGTGGAAGTCCAGAGGGTTTTGAAGGGGGGATCTATGATTTTTGGGGGATTTTTAGAGTAAAAAGTGTTATTTTGGAGGTTTATGATATCAACTAGTGGAATTATATGAATGTACAACACTGGATATATAACCTATATTCATCACATAATTGTATCACAATGATGGTATCACCTAACATTCGAACCATGATAATAGAACCATGTGTTAAAACCTCATTGTATCACACTGGTGGTAGAACCTAACTATAATAAAAATAGGGTGGTACCTGATTGTAGCACATTGGTGGATTCACCTGATGTTATCACACTTGAAGTAACACCTGACTGTAGCACACATGCGGTATCACCTGATATTATTACACTCATGGCATAACTAGACGGTATCACACTAGTGGTAGAACATGATGATATATTCTAATTGTAGAAACTATTAGTACAATACAATAGTTTCATGTTCTAGATTTTCTAGATTTTCATATTTTTAACTTTGGAATTTTTTATGAGAAATTGTATCAAATCTATAATTGAGGGAAATTAATGTTTTTAAAAGGATGATAAGGATATCCTCCATATATTAAAATCTTTGGATCATCTTTTAATGAGTATACTATGTCGATTTAATGATATACACCAAAATAATCAATTAAAAACATTCAAATACCACAAGTTTTAGATCTATTCATTATAATGTGATGATAATTCCTTTCTTATTTTCATTTTTCATTCCTATGAGATAGGACTTTCTTGTTCCTTTACCCTATATGTGTTGGAATTGTGTTGTTACAGTTTGTTTGAGTACCCTATATGTACTTTTCTTCTATGTGTGCATCTCTTATTTTTAGTGAATAAAATTTTATAATGATTCTTTCTTCTAGTTATATGGATTCCTTCATTTCTCATTAGTTTTATCATGTGTGATTGCTTTATAATTTTGTTAAATTATAGTTACATTGTTACATCTGTCTTAACAGTGAAAATTTTTCGAGTTTAATTAAACTGATGGTGAAGTGGAATGAAATCAAAAGTTTTTACATCATTGATATTATAATTGATATTTTTAATTGTACAAGTGAATTCCATACTGAATCTCATGTTTTTTTGTGGTATTTTATTTCATTATATTCTTTGTGTTATGTAAATCCCTTTTAACAATTTTTTGTTATCCCCATAAATAATAATTGTAAAATCACTTATACATGTATAATGAAGAGGATACGCTTGTAAAATTATGCTTCTATGGGTATACCAAAAAAAGTGATATGGAATTGATAAAAATTACCTCAATAAATTTGATAAATTATAGGTGATGTGCTATGGAAACTGTAGTGATACATTAATATTTTATGAGTTGTGAGGCTGTGATGTGGGGTGAGTATTATATAAGGTGTTGGTGATTTGGTATTTTTAACAAGGAGGTGGGTGTGCCTATTATGGTGGTTGTGTGGTATTATTTTCATGAGTATGATGGTTGGTTTTTTATGTGATGTGTTATTATAGTTTCCATGTATTAATGTAATTAAATGAAAAGTATTATTGAAATTTATATGGCAGTGGATTTTTTGAAAATGGGCGGAAATGAATAATTGATACTCTAATTTAAGTGGTATGTATAGTTTAAATGTTTAATGTTTATATATGAAATATTGGTATATAATTATAACGAAATTATTCATTGAAATGGAATTGATTGGTAACTGGAAAATCTATAAAATTAATGTATTTTTTATGAAAGGGTGGATTGTGAAATTCAAACACTATCTTCTTTGTCACGAACCAGGCCGGGTCGCCATCCGACCCAGCGCCCGACCCGGTCCGCGGCAAGGCCCGAAGGGCGTTCCCGATCCCCACGGGCTGGCACAAGTGCCCGGGTATCAGGAGTAACATGTGGGAATGGTTTACCCAAAATGCTATAAACAAACACTAACATGATAAAAAAATAAAACTTGAAATCGACAACCAAAGAGACCATAAAACTGAAATCAAAATTTAAAGGTTTACAACTAGAACAAATGTCCAAAAATAAACGACAACAAAAGAGACTGAATCTATAACTCAAACCTCAAAGCGACAGGAGAGGTGCGACATCCACACGTCACAAACGTTAACCCGCATGAGAAGATCACCAACGACCAACCACCACCACTGAGCATGACGCACAACCTGGAATACACAAGAAATAAGAATCTACATACACCCAAGGGTGTATGTAGGGTGTGAGCTAAAGGCCCAGTAGGATGCCACCCAAAAAAAATGATCCATGCCACAACATCAAAAGGACAATTTAGTGTGATTATTCAAGTTATACTTTCAAAATACTTTTAAAGAAAACATTTACAAGCCAAATTCTAAAGGAAAACACTAAAAGAACTCATTTCACAAACACGATTTTTAAAGAGGAAGAGAAAAGTTCATTATGGGCACACACACACACACACACACATACTCACACACCCACACACTCACACCCAAGTGGTCCTCCATATGCCGACGGAAATCACCACACCAAAGATGGTAGAGCACTATGGGTAAATCCCCTAAGGTTCATCTAGTTCGAGTGAGACCCTAGAACCTCGTGTCTCGGTGAAACGTGGCTTAGAAGGCCACGACCCTCAGAAAACATGGCTTAGAAGGGCACGACCCTCAGAACACGTGGCTTAGGAGGCCACAACCCTCAGATATCATGTTTAGTTAGTGTTACAATCGTCAATCCAGCTATGTGAGACAGGGACGATACCCATCCGTCTCATTAACGCACTAGTTCTAGTCCTCCCACCTAGATACCCAGGGATTTCCCTTGTGCTCAATAAAGTTTCACATTCACATGGTATATTGTTTTTTTCCCATATCACGGACCCAACCAGACATTACACAAAAGTCACTATTTTCACACCCAAACAACATTTCTAAAACTCACGCACGCCAAAAATACCTTTCCAAAAATATATTTGTCGTTGCCGAATCGTTTCGGAAAAACCCCATTTAAAAAAACGATCAAACAAGAACATAAACAATTTGCACAACTTAGGAAGCATTATTTTAATAACACAACAAGGGCCAACACAAATAAACACACTCAATTACAAAGAAGGGAGTCGTTCAAACCACTTGCTTAAAAAATTGTATTTAAAACTAGTTTCACCCAACTACACAATTGTCTGAACCATCTCAACCTCTTAAAATGATTCGCTACAAATTAAAAGCCCACATTTAGACATACACAACTCAATTACCCATAAAAACTAAGTTCGCACCAACCAAACATCACCTAGAACCCAACCTGAAAACATTGCACCAAAACAACACATATTTTTACGTGCAAAGACCATTTTAAAAATCAATTCCGCACTCAAATATTCTAAAACCACATTTTCACCATATAAACAATTGAATAAACAATTTTTTTTTGACTTACCCCAACAAGTTCAAAATGAAGAAAACATGATCATTTTTAAAGAAAGTGGAATTTTCATGGTGCGTGCATGTCAAACAATTTCTAAAATGCATTTCGCACAACTTTTAAATTACAACCAATCCTTTATATGACAACACACATATAAACAACAAGAGCCTACTATTTCGGAAATCCAATCTCCTCAGACGAGCATGCCAGAACATTATAAACATGGATCGAATTATGAAATTAAATCATAGAACATATTAAATTAATTAAACAACCAAACTAAATTATCTAAAAGATGTAAAGACATGGAACCGCCTACCTCAGTGTTTATTTTTCCCAAATCTTGTGTGGATCTTCTTATGCACCTAATACCCACCACCTGTGAACTGAATTGGATCCTTTGTCAAAGAATAAGCTCGATGCAGCTACTGAAATTGTCATTGTTGCATCAAAGTGATCTAGTTCCATCGTCCACAATGGTGTCGACTACTGACCATGCTGTCCAGGGTGTTGTTGGTGATATTAGAGATCAAGAACAGTGCACAATTGGCGCATTCACGAACAAAGGATGGAATTGGAAAACATGCGCTAACAAGTTCCTAGCGTGGATGAATCAGGGAAGAAGACAAGAAATGTGGCTACCTGTTGAAGAGTGTGCCACCACACCCAATTTGGTTCTCACCCAGGATGGAGCCAACCGCGCCTGACTGAACCCATCGCGCCGCTGCAAGGGATGCCTAATATCATCGCACTGCAACATTGATGAAGATCGGGCTGCTCAAACCCTAAACATGCTGCTATCTGAGACTGGAACCCTATTGAGATTTCTACATCCTCAGGGTTCAAAAACATGAACTAGTGACTCAGAATGGTCGATCCTGATTCGAAATCCCTCTCTCGGAGAACCAAATCACTGAACTAGTGAGGCTATTTCCCCCAAAGCAGATCTGCCAAATTGAAGTGACGCCATCTCTCTTGGTGAAAAAAGAACCAAAGCAAGAGAAGTTAATCTGCCACCGCATCTATCTGCCAACCAAGAAATATGCTGAATCTCCATCTCCTTTGTTACGGCGAACTAGTGTCACACCACCAGGAGCTACCTCTCTCTCGACTAACTAGAATCTCCGCACTAGAAAATGTCGCCGCTGTAATCCAATTCATCGATTCCCGAGATCCAAACCAGGAGCTCTCCCTTAAAAACCATGTTACTTGAAATTAAAAAAAACACCTGCAAGACAACCAAGGCCATCAGGACTGATGGTAGAGGCATAATGCCGATCTGGGAGAACAAACGGATAGTGAGAAGATTCCCTCGCAATAACTAAAGGACAGGCGGACGGTGTGCTGGCTGTGTTGTCGGACGAGAGACTGGTCGAGCGGCCGGAGCGAAATGTGGTTACGAGAGGCTATTTAGGAATTTGGGGTGCGGCGCATATAAGGTTGGTCGGGAGGATGCAGTGTGCAGTGCGATGCAGGCCGGGGGAGAGGCGGATGGATGGTCGACCATGGGGTGCGTGGCGGCTGGGACGAATGCTCGAAGGGGAGGCAGCACGAAGGGGAAGGGAGCCGGTATCTACAGGAGAGAACGAGAAAAAAAAACGGACCAAAGTAGGGGGCGCAACCCTACAGAACAAAGGAGATAAATAAATTAAAAAAAACAAACCAGATAAAAAAATAAAAAAGGATAATAATGTTAATAATAATATAAATAATAAATTAAAACAAAAGTATTAATACTAGATAAAATAACTTAATTAAAACGTTAATAAGAAGAGTAGTAATAATAATAATAATAATAATGATAATTATTATTATTATTATTATTATTAGAACTCGTAATTCATTTTATTCTTACCATTATATTTTTCACTAACTACCTTAATCATATAATTAAATTTATTTCTTTATTAATAAATTTATTTAATAATTTTTTTAAAAGGGATGCACGCCAAGTAGGCGTGCGGAGAACCGAGCGAGGCCATGTGGTGACCCAAGCAAGGTCGCGCGGTCTCAACAGCAGCGCACTGAACACCGTAAAGTCCAAAAGTGTGTTTCTAAAAAGAACTCATAAATTTTAAGTCGGACCTTGACCAGAACTATCTGATTCCCAAAAAAAATAATAAAATAAATAATATAAAAAGACGGGTGTGACAATTCTCCCCACCATAAAGCTTTCCGTCCCCGGAAAGCCACAACTAGAACCAAACCTCAAAGCAGAAAACCACCTCATTTAAGGATCGAAGGGTATCCCCACAAACATCAAGAAAAAAGAGGAAAAAATATCGTGTTCAAAGAAAGTGGCTCAAAGACAACTTCAAGAAACTCATATAAAGACTTTTGATATGTGTCACCCGCCCCAAAGAGCTATAACGCCTCCAGCTGATTGTTTTAGAAAACGAACACTTGAACCCACAGGAACCAACTTCACGAGACGAAACACCTCAACCACTATGAAACTGAAACCACACCACTTGGCTAAAATGAACAAATGAGGTCAAACCACGTTTACGGAACATTATTATCACTTATCAGCAAACCATATTTGAAAACAGAAGCAAAAGATCAACATGGGGAGGATCGAGGGGCTCCCCACCATTAGGAAGTCAGTTACGCTCGAAACGAGACTGGAAAAACAACACAGAGAGGTTCAAGCGGACTCCCCGCCATTAAAGAAAAGTCCAGCACTGATTCATTCTATAGACATTCATGTGAGACCCAATGTGGGTCTCCCCACCATTAAGAACCTACCAACGCCCAGGATGAGACTGGAAAACCAATATGGGGAGGTCTCGGCGGACTCTCCACCATTAAGGAAAGTCCAACGCTGATTTATTCTAGAGACCTTTGTGCGAGACCCATCATGGGTCTTGCCACGACTAGAACTAATAGAGGATATTGAACATTGAAAAATCCTCGATGGTGACCAAAAACCCCACCACAAGGGGCAGGGAGGGAGGGGCCCGACCACCATGCGTCAAAACCACGGCCGGCCACAAACCAACATTTCAAAATTTCCTGGATGAACACCATTCAAGTTTGAGACTGAGTTACCCAACTGACTCTCATAAGGACCACTAAAGAGATTGCATCCAGTGGAACGCAACCCCCAAAACATTAAGGCAACGAGACGAACACGCCTCCACATGGTCACGAAAACCTTATGCAACCAGACGGTTCGTTCGGAGCAGAACAACCATAGAAAACATTTTGAGCTGCATTCACTTTCAACACTGATGACAGAAATAAAGTCGGGGTCTCATACCCTCTCGGGGTTCCTGACCACGTGCCAGCTTCACTCCGAGGCATATGGCTGGAGCACTGATGTTTGAAGCATCTTCTGCCTCGTAGTCAGGCATGGAAAACTCCCGAACAGAGCTTCTCCTTTTTGGTGTCACACGAAATCCTATTGCACCTGAGGATACACCATCAGACACAACACACCATGACATCCAACTGATCATACACAAAACATTAACCAACATAAGAGATGCAATGGTGCATGCGCATCACCCTTTGTCACACTGGATGAGAACACGACACCGCAAATCGTCACCGAACATGACCATTACTGTTGAGAGGAACATTATACGGAGAAAGACTTCAAACTAGGTCTTAAACAACACATGATTCCTGCAATTGACCGTAGCATCCCCATGTGACTGGGTCTGCCACACTAGTGGCCTAACGTAAACCTCTTTCTTAAACAAGACAAACCAAAATCAGAGGTCATTTAGAACGATAGGCTAAACCGACGACTTAGGGTTTCTTCCAAACCACTGTTGATTATCAAAGAGGTCTCACGCTGCAAGACGTCACCGAACATGACCCTTGCGGCTAATGTAAACACTACCAACCATTCAAAACATCGATAAGAACTGACAGCTCTCAATCGCCTTCACCCTTCCCCACTGGAATTTCATTCGCCGTTTCTAGGGGAAACCTTCAAGCGTAACGACGTCAAATTTCATACTCGATGACTCAGGCAACTCAAAGAAACCAAAACTCTGTTTAACTCCACTCGCATCTGTCATCCCAGTGCGAGAGGATCCACTTAGTTGTAAAAAGTAGAGGTGGGTTTAATTCCAGAATTCAAAAAGAGAATCCTTCGATAAACTGGAGTTTCGGCCAACGGGGAATTCCCCGTAGTCGTACTTCAATCACATGCCAATGTTTTATGGGGGCATACACTAGTCAAGAAAGAAAATTATGGACCCAACCAAACTGGTCCAATAGTCGAGACATGCCACAAGCAAACACCAAACGTGCAGGGGAAACCACTGCAAGTGCTCCCCGATGTACTCTTCAAAGGAATTTACTAAACACACGCTTACATACCAACTTACAAATAAGAACTCAAACTCGGGACATAAACCATTCAGAAATAATACTCAGTTCAAAACGCCACACATCCAACATCTCAAAAACACAAGGACACGCCACAGAAACACTGTTTACTAAAACACCAAACATTTTCTTTAACAAGAAATTTTAAAAATAAGCCAATCCAGTGGGTTGCACAAACACCAATGGTGTCTCATGGGCCTCGCACATGCATGTTCTCGTGCCGCACTGGCACCCACCTCATATCCATCAGAGCACTCATCCGCTCGTGCCATTAACCATTTCTTCCATATACACTCATGCATGTGGTTTCCCACGAGAACACCAAGGGTCAAAAACAAACCATTCCATTTTTTTTTCAAAACCAAAACATCCAACCCACACATTACAAACCTTTCACATCATTTTCTTTTTAAAGCCTTCCATTTGAAAACATTTTCCAAGACCAAAACATATTTACCTAAAAACCAAATTCTCACGAATCCAAAACAAAGAGATGAGAAATGACGCAAGAGAAAACTTGTGTCAGAGGGTGACTGGAATGTATGGTTGGCGGCCATACGCCAGTCATGCCACTGCAACGGAGGGCATTCTAGGACAGCGCCCCCGGCTCCACATGGCTTGCCAGACCCTGCGAGCTCACTAGGACCACTGACCTTACCCCTTTTTCATTTCCCATGGACAAGATTAACCGCAATGACCAAAAACACAGACAAACCTCAACACACTTTGGTTACTCGAGTTCCGCCACGAGGTGTGCTGGCCAGGCACATTGCTCTTACCTAGAAAGCCGAGTTCCGAAAACCTTAATTTTGGTCCAGTCTGACTCTATCTCAAAAGAGAAAGACCCAAGAGAGGAAACCTTGCCCTCTGATACCATTTTGACTCGAACCAGGCCGGGTCGCCATCCGACCCGGCGCCCGACCCGGTCCGCGGCAAGGCCCGAAGGGCGTTCCCGATCCCCACGGGCTGGCACAAGTGCCCGGGTATCAGGAGTAACCTGTGGGAACGGTTTACCCAAAATGCTATAAACAAACACTAACATGATAAAAAAAATAAAACTTCAAATCGACAACCAAAGAGACCATAAAACTGAAATCAAAATTTAAAGGTTTACAACTAGAACCAATGTCCAAAAATAAACGACAACAAAAGAGACTAAATCTATAACTCAAACCTCAAAGCGACAGGAGAGGTGCGAAATCCACACGTCACAAACGTTAACCCGCATGAGAAGATCACCAACGACCAACCACCACCACTGAGCATGACGCACAACCTGGAATACACAATAAATAAGAATCTACATACACCCAAGGGTGTATGTAGGGTGTGAGCTAAAGGCCCAGTAGGATGCCACCCAAAAAAAATGATCCATGCCACAACATCAAAAGGACAATTTAGTGTGATTATTCAATTTATACTTTCGAAATACTTTTAAAGAAAACATTTACAAGCCAAATGCTAAAGGAAAACACTAAAAGAACTCATTTCACAAACAGGATTTTTAAAGAGGAAGTGAAAAGTTCATTATGGGCACACACACACACACACACACACACATACTCACACACCCACACACTCACACCCAAGTGGTCCTCCATATGCCGACGGAAATCACCACACCAAAGATGGTAGAGCACTATGGGTAAATCCCCTAAGGTTCATCTTGTTCGAGTGAGACCCTAGAACCTCGTGTCTCGGTGAAACGTGGCTTAGAAGGCCATGACCCTCAGAAAACGTGGCGTAGAAGGCCACGACCCTCAGAACACGTGGCTTAGGAGGCCACAACCCTCAGATATCATGTTTAGTTAGTGTTGCAATTGTCAATCCAGCTAAGTGAGACAAGGACGATACCCATCCGGCTCATTAGCGCACTAGTTCTAGTCCCCCCACCTAGATACCCGGGGTTTTCCCTTGTGCTCAATCAAGTTTCACATTCACATGGTATATTGTTTTTTCCCATATCACAGACCCAACCAGACATTACACAAAAGTCACTATTTTCACACCCAAACAACATTTCTAAAACTCACGCATGCCAAAAATACCTTTCCAAAAATATATTTGTCGTTGCCGAATCGTTTCGCAAAAACCCCATTAAAAAAACGATCAAACAAGAACATAAACAATTTTCACAACTTAGGAAGCATTATTTTAATAACACAACAAGGGCCGACACAAATAAACACACTCAATTACAAAGAAGGGAGTCGTTCAAACCACTTTCTTAATAAATTGTATTTAAAACTAGTTTCACCCAACTACACAATTTTCTGAACCATCTGCACCTCTTAAAATGATTCGCTACAAATTAAAAACCCACATTTAGACATACACAACTCAATTACCCATAAAAACTAAGTTCGCACCAACCAAACATCACCTAGAACCCAACCTGAAAACATTGCACCAAAACAATACATATTTTTACGTGCAAAGACCATTTTAAAAATCAATTCCGCACTCAAATATTCTAAAACAACATTTGCACCATATACACAATTGAATAAACAATTTTTTTTTTGACTTACCCCAACAAGTTCAAAATGAAGAAAACATGATCATTTCTAAAGAAAGTGGAATTTTCATGGTGCGTGCATGTCAAACAATTTTTAAAATGCATTTCGCACAACTTTTAAAGAACAACCAATCCTTTATATGACAACACACATATAAACAACAAGAGCCTACTATTTCGGAAATCCAATCTCCTCAGACGAGCATGCCAGAACATTATAAACATGGATCGCATTATGAAATTAAATCATATAACACATTAAATTAATTAAAAAACCAAACTAAATTATCTAAAAGATGTAAAGACATGGAACCGCCTACCTCGGTGTTTATTTTTCCCAAATCTTGTGTGGATCTTCATCTGCACCTAATACCCACCACCTGTGAACTGAATTGGATCCTTTGTCAAAGAATAAGCTCGATGCAGCTGCTGAAATTGTCATTGTTGCATCAAAGTGATCTAGTTCCATCGTCCACAATGGTGTCGACTACTGACCATGCTGTCCAGGGTGTTGTTGGTGATATTAGAGATCAAGAACAGTGCACAATTGGCGCATTCACGAACAAAGGATGGAATTGGAAAACATGCGCTAACATGTTCCTAGCGTGGATGAATCAGGGAAGAAGACAAGAAATATGGCTACCTGTTGAAGAGTGTGCCACCACACCCAATCTGGTTCTCACCCAGGATGGAGCCAACCGCACCTGACAGACCCCATCGCGCCGCTGCAAGGGATGCCTAATCTCACCGCACTGCAACATTGATGAAGATCGGGCTGCTCAAACCCTAAACATGCTGCTATCCGAGAATGGCACCCTATTGAGATTTCTACATCCTCAGGGTTCAAAAACATGAACTAGTGACTCAGAATGGTCGATCCTGATTCGAAATCCCTCTCTCGGAGAACCAAATCACTGAACTAGTGAGGTTATTTCCCCCAAAGCAGATCTGTCAAATTGAAGTGACGCCATCTCTCTTGGTGAAAACAGAACCGAAGCAAGAGAAGTTAATCTGCCACCGCAGCTATCTCCCAACCCAGAAATATGCTGAATCTCCATCTCCTTTGTTACAGCGAACTAGTGTCACACCACCAGGATCTACCTCTCTCTCGACTAACTAGAATCTCCGCACTAGAAAATGTCACCGCTGTACTCCAATTCAGCGATTCCCGAGATCCAAACCAGGAGCTCTCCCTTAAAAACCATGTTCCTTGAAATTAAAAAAAACACCTGCAAGATAACCAAGGCCAGCAGGACTGATGGTAGAGGCATGATGCCGATCTGGGAGAACACACAGATAGTGAGAAGATTCCGTCGCAATAACTAAAGGACAGGCGGACGGTGTGCTGGCTGTGTTGTCGGACGAGAGACTGGTCGAGCGGCCGGAGAGAAATGTGGTTACGAGAGGCTATTTAGGAATTTGGGGCGCGGTGCATATAAGGTTGGCCGGGAGGATGCAGTGTGCAGTGCGATGCAGGCGGGGGGAGAGGCGGATGGACGGTCGACCATGGGGTGTGTGGCGGCCGAGACGAATGCTCGAAGGGGAGGCGGCGTGAAGGGGAAGGGAGCCGGTATCTGTAGGAGAGAACGAGAAAAAAAACGGACCAATGTAGGGGGCGCAACCCTACAGAACAAAGGAGATAAATAAATTAAAAAAAACAAACCAGATAAAAAAATAAAAAAGGATAATAATGTTAATAATAATATAAATAATAAATTAAAACAAAAGTATTAATACTAGATAAAATAACTTAATTAAAACGTTAATTAGAAGAGTAGTAATAATAATAATAATAATAATTATTATTATTATTATTATTATTAGAACTCGTAATTCATTTTATTCTTACCATTATATTTTTCACTAACTACCTTATTCATATAATTAAATTTATTTATTTATTAGTAAATTTAATTAATAATTTTTTTAAAAGGGATGCACGCCAAGTAGGCGTGCAGAGAACCGAGTGAGGCCGCGTGGTGACCCAAGCAAGGTCGCGCGGTCTCAACAGCAGTGCACTGAACGCCGTAAAGTCCAAAAGTGTGTTTCTAAAAAGAACTCATAAATTTTAAGTCGGACCTCGACCAGAACTATCCGATTCCCAAAAAAAAAAAAAATAAAATAAATAATATAAAAAGACGGGTGTGACATTATTTGTGTGGTAATTTCATTTAATGGTGGCCCAAAAGTGGTGACATTTTGAGGCCATGTGATTCTTTTGGGATTTGGTTAGTGCATTTTTTAGAGTCTATTTTTGGGATATTGTTTAGAATTGAAAATTGAACTATTGAGATGATGAGATGGTTTACGGTAGGGGATTGCATTGTAGGAGGAGGAAATGAGTTTTGATGCCCTACATGTTCAGGATACCCTACATATCATGTTATTACATAGCCTAAGTGTCTTAGAGAAATATGTTATTTGATGATCGTGATATTCATCGGTGAGATTGAGATGATTATTCTAATTTTGGGGACAACGAGATAATGTGATGGTCCATGTGTCTTTGGGAGATATGTTCTATGATGTTCGTGTTTTGTGGTTGTGTGATTCAGTTATGATACCGATGATATGGAAGCATTAGTGTGTACGACATTGGGGTGTGAGAGCACCAAATTAATTATAATGCGGTTTTGGGTACTATATATCAATATACTTCATCTTATGTTATTATAATTGGATTCATTATTTTTGGATCTTTCTATGGAGAGGATAGTCTTGGTTAGTTGACATATTTTATTTGATGTTCATTTCTCATGTTAGCTCACTAGTGCATTAATATGCTTCATTAAAGTGTTTAAAAGAGACATTAGTTATCATACCTAGTATAATTTTAGGATCACCCTATATATATAAACTATTTCTTTATGTTTCCACGAGGATTACATGGACCATGATGGGCATTACAAGATCAAATTTTTGGATAGTTGATATGTCACCTCTTTAGATTGTATTTCATTACTTTTTTGGAGACATTTATAAGAACCTGTTTTATTTACACATTCATTGTGGGATGATGTAGGATTTATTTATATTATTTCGTGGACTTATTTGTGGTTTATTCATCCAATATCTAGATCGTTATTTAATTTTAGAAGGATATGCATCCCATATCATGATATTTTTAAACACATGATAATAGCTTGTAACACAAGCCGTACTGGATGAGGGACTAAGGTCATTATTTACCTTTTAGCATTTATTTCCTAAGAGGGGTGCCATTGTAGGGAGGGGTTCATGAAAATATTTTAATCAATTAAACACATTGAATGATACCTCCTTCATATCCTACAAAAATGTAACAAACTAATGGAGAGCCTAGATGCCTATTCGGGGTTATGTATAGAATAATATATCATGATTAATAAGGAAGAATCAATATTGAATGCAAAATAACTAACAATTCATTGTAGTTAATTAATAAAATTATAATGAACAAAAATATTGTAGGAATAATTGATGATCAAATAATTCAATATAAATTGTCAAATGATCATTATGCTAACCCATCTATATCTTTAGTAATATAATAATCACATTGACATCAATAATTGATTTCATAATTTTTTAATTCATAATTTTAAACATCATAAACATATCATCAATTTTCTATTTTACTAAAATCATATGTAATTGGTAAATGCCTTATTAATACTAACAAACTAATTGGTCTTATCAGACTTACCGATTCATCAAGGGGATATGATGTTTTAGGCTCAACTCATCAATTTATAAGTTCAATGCATTCATCATATGAATAAATAATACAAAATAATCAACATTCCTTACAAATAAATAAATATATTTATTGGATGAACTAAAACATGAAATATCAATAATTTTCCCAATACAACTGATTATAAACCATTTATAAAAATATGGTTAATGGTATCTAAATATCACATCCCTAGTAAAGCAAAATATTCATTATATAATGTTTACATAGAGATGAAAATACAATAATAAGATCGCATGATTATTTCTTATGGATAATATCCTTTTCATTTTAGAAGAAATTATTCAAAATAAAAAAAAATTCATAAGTATTTTGTAAATAAATTTCATTGAAAATAATTTGTAAAAATTATAAAATAATAATTAAATCATAAAATTTTTATGATATTGGGATCTCTTGTTTATGATTTATATGTCAAAAAACATTCCGTTCACTCATGTATATTAAATGAATAATGTACCATGTTCAAAAAATGAAAAGTTGATTCATTTTAAAAAATTATGTGAAATTTAAAAAATTAATAAAAATTCCATTGAGAAATAGATTTATAATAAAACAAATTCATGAAATTTTCTTAAACAAAATATGGACAATGATGAAAAATATTACGAAAGGGAAGAAAAAAAATATTTTTTTATATTAAAACATTATTTTAATATCTAGTTTCTTAGGAGTTGAATGTGAAAGGAAAAAATTTATTTTCTACAAGTAAAATATTATTATAGGATATATTTTTTTAAGAAAAAAGGATTAAATAATTCCCCCAATGGATACTTTAATATAAACAATCCTCAATAATGATTAGATTGCGAAATAAACCCATACAAGTTTGGAAACGTTTGTATCGTTGTAATAACTTGAGATTTTATAAGATATATTATTTTTAATTTCTTTCATATCTTCTGTTGTACGATACACCAAGAGTATCTTGCGCTATACGCAACACCGTATTAGCTTTTAGTATACACAACAGTAATCCTAGATCGTGTTACACACAATTTCATGTTTGTTTGATAGTAGATATTCTACGAAACATTGAGTATATATATATATATATTCAATGTATTTTCTTATACGCAGTAACAAAGTATTCCTGCACTACACGCAACCATGACTTGGCTTTCATTACACGCAATCACGACCTTCCTCGATAGCGTCTGTTATACGCAATACCGTGTTTTACTAAACAACGATATATTATTATAAACTAGCCGTTTGAATAGTATTAACTAAATTTTGAATTTTATAAAATTATTATTCTTCTTACACATTTCCTAGAACATGGTATAAGAACAAAATAATTTTTTTTGGGTAAAATAAGTATTTTCCAAATACTGCAGTTTTGTCACCTTTTGATGGCGCACCCACATTAAATCTAGTTTTTGACATGTTTATAAGTTCAATTTTACAAAATAAAATTATTTTTTGGAATTAGGATATAAAATTTTACCTTGGATAAATTTTTCATATTATTCTGATAACTTTCATATTTTAATGAATAGTAAAAACACGCTATATTTTAATTAAAAACAAATTTTTTCATCGTAATAACTTATGTGGTTAAATTATAATATTTAATGGTTTTAAACTATAAATAGAATATATTTTTACCATTTAATATAATTTATTTCATTATCATTGATTTTACATTGAATTTGTATGTTAAATCAATTCAATCTTTTGCAATGTTTTAAACAAAAACCCCTTTTCATTCGACAACTTGATTAATTTTAATTTAATTTATGCAACTTCTGTGTATTGAATTTGAAAAAATGGATTCCATATTTGGAATCAGTGGGTCCAAATTATGTTAATAGGCTACTTTTTATATTTGGGAATTATGAATAGTAAATATGGTAAATTTTATTTACCATAGTTAAAGGTAAATCAGGTAATTAAGGGTGAATATAATATTATAAAATTACCCTAACACATTCCAAAATTCTATTATATGACTAAAAGTAAACCCATATCACCTAAGGGTTGGATTAGATTCATTTTATGGACTTTTTACTATGAAAATAATTTAATTATTATCAAAACCAAAGAAAGTGACAACATGTCACTCTCTTAGATCTTATAAGTATAATAATTTCAATTTAGTGGTAAACATCATAAAACTTCAAACATTAATAGTCTCCAGAAATATAATCAAATTATATACATCATGATAATTTATTTATATTTTTAGGGATTAAATAATTATCATTAATGGTGATATATTAATGATGCAGAAATTATTTATTAAGTGAAAAATTAGTAATATAGTTTTTATTGAAATAATAATACCCATTAAAAGGACCAAAAACCTGACCGAAAATTATTGTTAGTGCATCTATATACCATCATAAAATAATGACCTAATATATAACCATTTGGAGTCTTATAAAAGTGATTATGACACTTATATTATTTTATTTTAAATGATGCCAAAGTTTTCACCTTCATAAATTAATAAATATAAAAATTTAAATATTGTTTTTTTAAGATGATAAATTCTAGTTAAAGTATGATTGTGAAAGTTAATATATGTATCTTCATCATAGGATTTTATGTTTAATTGTTATGAAAAAAATAAGTATATTTATTAATTATACAAAAATGTTGTAGTAATTATTTTATTAAGAGATAAACCAAATAAATGGATTTGAAAACAATAAAATAAATATTATAGGAAATATTTAATGTTATCCACTAATTTTCTAGATACATATATCCTATTATAAATCTATTAAATCTTTTATTTTGAACATATCTTTTGTATATATTTTATTTAAATTCATATAAATGAATAGTATAAAAATTGACACTATTGTTATTTTATAAAAATACCATATTATAAAATTGTTAAAAATTCACAAAAATATTTAAAAATTATAAATTTAACTTTATATGGTCTAAAATGTTATAAAGTATCCAATTATGGACAATTAACAACAAATAAGTAATTTTTTGTTATAATTTAAAATTTAGAATGTTATTACCACAAATAAAATTAAATTGATTAAGTGAGGATAAATCAAGTTGATAATGTTTAAAATAATTTCCTAACATGTGTAAGTTTTATTGGTTGATGAGATTACAACCCTATATCGTCTCATATTCGAATATGAGTCATTTTTGGAGGTTTTAGGTGGGGTTATATTTATTATAAATTAATATTTTTATGATTTCCAAAGGTGCCCCTCTCCTCCCTTATAAAAGGGCACCTCCTCCCTCTCTTTATCACACAAATTTGAGCCTTTAAGCTCGGCTAATCCCTGACCATTTCCCATATAAACTTCCCTAGAAACATACTAGAGGTTCTGGTCTTCTTCAAATATCAATTTTAGTACCCTATGTGGAGGATTCAAAGAGGCGTGTCAAAGAAGAGTTAATATCCATTACCGATTCTTTCAATTTTCTTTCTTCTTCAACTTCTTATTCTTTAGGTGTTTTATTATGAAGTAATAACATCAGTATCACTTATATACTGATATGTTGTTATAAGTATGAAACAACCACATTTCACAAACTATCCGTCCTATGGAAAATGAAATCACCGCACGTGCGTACGTACGAAATACCGTCTCCACGCCGTGGTGTATTCTATTTTCCACCACCACCTTATTTGGAAGAGTATAATGGTGAAATTAATGAATATATATGATTATTTTAAAGTTATATTGATTCTGTAATATTATACATACACTTTAATACAATTCGACGATCATGGGAATGATATCATCGCTCGTGCGTACGTACGGCATACCGTCTCCACGACGCGATGAGATTCACTCTCCATGATAACCATTCAAGAATGATTATAAAGTATATATAATAAGTAATCATAAAATATATTACATAAGAATGATACTAGAATTTTGTATATATATATTTATGTCATCTACTTAATTCCATTCAATTCAATAGGGAAACGAAAACAACGTTCATGTGTACGTACGACCTACCGTCTCCATGAACGGTGTATTTCATTCCATTTATCGATCTATTATATATATGTATATTATGAATATATATTATATATAAATCATGTTTTATATTCTAGAATTAAGTAATCATTATCTAAGTAATCATATGAATAATCACAAGTCAAAACATGGACAACAAATGAAACGATTTTACCCAAAACATTCTTTAACATGGAATTCACAAAAGAACGAGTAATATAAAGTCATAAGTGAACCATATATGATATAATAACAATTAATATGATTCTATAATAAGTCAATGACATTATTTAAATCATTATACAGGATTTTTGGATACGTACTAAGCATATCGGACCTAAGGTAAGGGATAATTTTGCAAATCTCATTTTTGTATCCGAGATTTCTTATACGTAAGTATTTACTGGGGTTATTGTTATCATCCATGTCCATGTTTTCTAATAGTGTTTTATGTATATTTAATGTCCTTTTTACCCATTTTGACTTTTACTACATGGTATGTAAGGATTCTTTTTTTTGTTTACGTTACGAGGTACTTTTTGACTTTTCCGGTAAAAGTACAATAAGAATGTTTTTTTTACTTATATAGAACGAATGGATTTTTACGGTTTTATAAAGCCTTATTTTTATGAATCCTCCTCCAAAATATTTCATGACTATTATCAAAAAAATCATTTTCTTTTAAAATTGCATGAAATTTTGTAAAAAGAAAATGATTTTGAAGAATAAAGGATATTTTCCTCAAGAATTCATTTCAAGTGTTTTATCAAAACCATTTTCCATCTAAGATGACATTATTTCATATGTGTATGTTTCAAGTATAATGTCCCTATGATTTACATGGTTTCACTTTTCTTATGATGAAATGATATCCATTTTTTTTATGGATTATCTTATGATGGAATGATTTTTAAGATTCCCATTTTTATTACATGGGTTATGCTATGATGTATGATTTATGATTTTGTGGAACACATAAGAATGGTTTCATTATGAGATGGGTGGGACCTATATCTCCCTCAAATGCTTTGGGTATTGATTTATATCTCATTAGATAGAAATGGATGGAATGGAAAGTTAAACCGGTTCAGTAATACAGGACTGGAACGAGGATTGAACTCGATTCAGAAAGGGACTCTGTCCACAAAGATGGTCTTGGAAGCATTTCCATGGATAATATGGAAATCATATAATGTGCTTAATCGTTTCCACTATTACATGTTTTATTCCCATGCTATCTTATCATTCTTAATGTTTCTTTATGATCTATGCCATAGTTACTTCCATGTTTTATGTCATTGCTCATGCTTTTGATGTTTAAACATTATGTTCATGTTTTTAAGTTCAAATGTATATGGTATGTTTTATTTTATCCATGCATACCCTTACTGAGCATTTGAGCTCACCCTTTTTATGTTTTCTTTTCCCCAGGATATAAAGAAAGGTTTTACTTATGAAAAAAGGGGGAAGATCATTATGGGATATGTTGAAGATCTTTCACCACGATTAGAAGATTACGTTCCAAGTTTCCAAAGACACTAAACTATTATGGTTCTTGTGTGTCTGTTTTTGTTATGTATTATGTATTCCGAAAAAGTAATGTAATGTTTATGTACGTCAAGCTTCGGGTGTCTAATTTTGGTATCAGAGAAGAGGTTTAGTCAACCGTTGGAAACTAAGATGTGAAAACGTTAGTGAGATCCCTAGAGATATTTCGAAGATATGTCTAGGGATATCCCTAAGGATAAGTATACGTATAGGATATAGTCCTAGAACTATGGTAACGGTCATAAAATTTAACCTAAGATGTTAGATATTGAGGGTACTTCCACTTTACTATGTTGTTTTCCCTAGCAAGATTCTTTCCTCCCACACTATTCTTTTTGGGTTTTAGAAAATGGCTGGAAACAGGAAGATTCACGATAAGGGAGGATATAACAGACAATGGAATTATATTTTTCATGAGCAACCAAATAAAACAGGATTTGGAAGTGCAAACATCATTATTATGCCTAATCAGAAATCTTATCATATGATCAATAATCTCAACTTTGGTAAGTTTCCCGACTCAGATAATAAGAGAAAGATGAAGTTTCATGGTGATCATAGTGGAAAGAAAGGTCAATTTCCATCATGTAAATCATGTGGGAAGAGGAATCAGGGAAATTATTTCAAAGGAACTGGATGATGCTTTGGGTGTGGAAAAGAAGGACACAAAGCCAGTAAGTGCAAAGGAAAAGGTTCAGTTAACACCATGGACAAGGATAATGGTATGGCTACGACCTCAACAATGATTAGATGTTTTAAATGTGGAATGTATGGGCATTATGCAGACCAATTCCCTAAGGGAAAATCTCATGAAGAGAATCAACATGGTCATACGGGTAGTATTAATATGGATGATGATGAAGAGACTACAAATAAAATATGAGATGAAATAAATGATGAAGCACATCTAGTGGTTTAATAAGTTAGTGGAATGATTGTAGGTTTATAAAAAATAATGTATGGTACTATGGAATAAAGAATCATCTAAGGATTGTTACACTATTGTTTTTCCTAAAGTATATGAAAGTATATGTTGAATGGTACCAGTTACCGTGGAAGGTTATTCAAATATTTTTGGAAAGTAGATGATATGCGCATAATGAAGGGATGAGAAGATAATGAGATGTTTTATTGTATTCAAGAGCTCATGACTGATATAAGGACTATGTGATATTATGGTTTGATTATATAGAAATTTTGGGATTTTGGTATGTGGAAAGAGTTAACTTTTGACCGCGTTCATGTTTTCAGTAAGGTTAAATGGGTGTTCATTTTTCAAGAGAATACATGATTAAGGTATTAACATGTTTGTAACTTGACCAACAAGATATATCTTATGATATATGGGGGATAAATGATGGAATTCACGTGATTGTTATGTGACATTTCAAGTAATCATTTTCTTTGTACTATGAGCTTGGACCGAAGTATTTTAGATAAGCCTAAAGATTGGAATGGATTATGTTGGACATAAGTTAGTATTGTTTAAGGATAGATCTTTTTTCGATATTATTGATGGGATGTTACAGTAATGTAGTTTTAGAAAAAGGACAACCTGCAGGATAGGCGACAGCCCATC
Source organism: Viscum album (assembly GCA_963277665.1). Classification (NCBI taxonomy): domain Eukaryota; kingdom Viridiplantae; phylum Streptophyta; class Magnoliopsida; order Santalales; family Viscaceae; genus Viscum; species Viscum album. Next base: position 928,756,150 of record OY728141.1, on the reverse strand, counting down.
GCGTCAGACAAGGATGTTGGAATCGAACCCACAACCAAAGTGCAACTGGCCTTTATCGCCTACCAGTAGCCTATAAGAAGTCCCTGGTTAGTAGAAACTAGTTTTATTTTATTAAGCGGTGTGATATATGAAGGATAAGTTCATTTTTAGAACCATATACGATTAATCTGACCATATGATGGACTTATAACTTTTTCTAACCTTGTGTTTGAAACAGATGGAATGACCCATCATTCTATCACATGATCTGCTAACACATCACGAATAACAAATAAAACTCCATTTCATTAAGGGATGAAGTGGAAATTGTTCAATTCACGAACAACAATGAAATTGTACCAAAAACATGTATTTCTTTCTTTTAATTCATCAACTTTAGGGAAATGATCTTGAAACCCAAAATTGTTGTCTAAGTTACCTTATATCTGATGAATTAGATGGTACCTTTGATCATCAAAAATCTATGGCTTTGGTATTGTTGGCTTTTTCATAGCATTGTTCTCTACCACTCTCTATCAGAACATGATGGTTATATTTCTCTTCCATATCCTTATTTTCACCTATGTTATCCTATGTGGAAACCTAGTGATTAGTTTATTTGGGTAACTGTTATGTTTCATACTATAGTTTGTAAGGATAAGTTTTGGTATTCCTTTTTACGATGTGGGTTTCAATTAAAGAAAATTTCAAGTATAAAACCATTTATAACCCTGACAAATTTCGAGGGCGAAATTCATTTTAAGAGGGGTAGAATGTAATAACCCGAGATTTTATAAGATATATTCTTTTTAATTTCTTTCATATCTTCTGTTGTACGATACACTAAGATTATCTTGCGCTATACGCAACACCGTATTAGCTTGCAGTATACACAACACTAATCCTGGATCGTGTTACACACAATTTCACGTTTGTTTGATAGTAGTTATTCTACGAATCATTGAGTATATATATATATATATTCAATGTATTTTGTTGTATGCAACAAAAAAGGAGTCCCGCACTACCCACAACCCTGACTTGGCTTTCGTTACACGCAATTGCGACCTTCCTCGATAGCGTGTGTTGTACGCAATACTGAGTTTTACTAAATAGCGATATATTATTATGAACTAGCCGTTATGAATAGTATTAACTAAATTTTTAATTTTATAACATTATTATTTATCTTACAAATTTTCTATAACATGGTATGAAAACAAAATCAATTTTTCGGGTAAAATAAGTATTTTTAAAAAAATGCAATTTTCGGCCTTTTGATGGCGCACCCACTTTAAATATAGTTTTTGACATGTTTATAAGTTCAATTTTACAAAATAAAATCATTCTTTGGAATCAGTATATAAAATTTTACCTTGGATAAATTTTTCATATTATTCTGATAACTTTCATATTTTAATGTATAGTAAAAACACGCTATATTTTAATTAAAAACAACTTTTTTCATCATAATAACTTATGTGGTTAAATTATAATATTGAATGGTTTTAATGTATAAATAGAATATATTTTTACCATTTAATATAATTTATGTCATTATCATTGATTTTACATTGAATTCGTACGTTAAATCAATTCAATCTTTTGCAAAGTTTTAAACAAAAACCCTTTTTCATTCGACAACTGGATTAATTTTAATTTAATTTCAAAAACATATGTGTATTGAATTTGAAAAATTTGAATCCATATTTGGAATCAGTGGGTCCAAATTATGTTAATGGGCTACTTTTTATTTTTGGGAATTATGAATAGTAACTACGGTAAATTTTATTTACCATAGTTAAAGGTAAATCGGGTAATTAAGGGTGAATATAATATTATAAAATTACCCTAACACATGCAAAAATTCTATTGGATGACTAAAAGTCGACCCATATTACCTAAGGGTTGGATTAGATAAATTTTATGGGCTTTTGACCACGAAAATAATTTAATTATTATTAAAAGCAAAGAAAGTGACAACATGTCACTCTCTTAAATCTTATAAGTATAATAATTTTAATTTAGTGATCATCATCATAAAACATCGCACATGAATAGTATCCATGAAATATATTAAAATTTTCTACATCATGATAATTTATTTATATTTTTTAGGGATTAAATAATTATCATTAATGGTGATACATTAATGATACAGAAATTATTTATTAACTGAAAAATCAGTAATATAGTTTTTATTGAAATAATAATACCCATTAAAAGTCCCACAAACCTGACCAAAACTTATTTTAGTGTATATCTATACATGACTCATCTAATTACCTAATATATAACCGTTTGGAGTCTTAAAAATGTGATTATGACACTTATATTATTTTATTTTAAATGATGCCAAAGTTGTCACCTTCATAATTTTATAAATATAACAATTTAAATATTATGATTTGAAGATGATAAATTCGAGTAAAAGTATTATTGTGAAATTTAATATATTTATCTTCATCATAGGATTTTATTTTTGATTTTTATGCAACAAATAAGTATATTTAATAATTATAGAAAAATGTTGTTGTAATTATTTTATTAAGAGATAAACCAAATAAATGGTTTTAAAAATAATAAAATAAGTATTATATGAACTATTTAATGCGCTCCACTAATTTTCTAGATACATATGGCCTTTTTAGAATCTATTAAATCTTTTATTTCGAACATAACTTCTGTATATATTTTATTTAAATTCACATAAATGAATAGTGTCAAAATTGACACTTGTTATTTTATAAAAATAACATATAATAAAATTGTTTAAAAATCACAAAAATATTTAAAAATTATAAATTTAAATTTATATGGTCCAAAATGTTATAAAGTATCCAATTATGGACAATTAACAACAAATAAGTAATTTTTTGTTATAATTTAAAATTTAGAATGTTATTACCACAAATAAAATTAAATTGATTAAGGATAAATAAAGTTGATATTGTTTAAAATATTTTCTTAACATGTCTAAATTTTATTGGATGATGGTATTACAACCCTATCACATCTTATATTTTAATATGAGTCATTTTTTGAGGTTTTTATGTGGAGAAATATTTATTATAAATTAATATTTTTATGATTTCCAAAGGTGCCCCTCTCCTCCCTTATAAAAGGGCACCTCCTCCCTCTCTCCTCACACTTATTTTAGCCTTTACGCTTGGCCAAACCCTTCCCATTTCCATTATCAACTTCCCTATAAACATCCTAGGGGTCCTTTTTTTCTTCAAAGACAAATTTTAGTGCCCTAAGAGGAGGATTCAAAGAGGCGTGTCAAAGAAGAGGAAATATCTGTTACCTATTATTTCAATTTTCGTTCTTCTTCAACTTATTCTTCTTTAGTTGTTTAATTATGAAGTAATAACATCAGTATCACTAATATACTGATATGTTATTATATGTATTAAACAACCATATTTCACCATCTATCCATCCTATGGAAAATGAAATCACCGCGCGTGCGTACGTACGGAATACTGTCTCCACGCCGTGGTGTAATCTATTTTCCACCACCACCTTACTTGGATGGGTATAATGGAGAAAGTAATGAATATATATGATTATTGTAAAGTTATCTTGATTCTATAATATTATACATACAAATTAATACAATTCAACGATCATGAGAATGATATCAGCTCTCGTGCGTACGTACGGAATACCGTCTCCACGACGCGATGAGATTCACTCTCCATGATCAACATTCAAGAATTATTATAAAGTATATATAATATGTAATCATAAAATATATGAAATAATAATTCTACTGGATTTATTTTTATATATATTTATGTCATATACTTAATTCCATTCAATTCAATAAGGAAACGAAAACAACGTTCATGCGTACGTACGGCCTACCGTCTCCATGAACGGTGTATTTATTTACATTTATCGATATATTATATATAGGTATATTATGAATATATATTATATATAAATCATGTTTTATATTCTTGAATTAAGTAATAATGATCTATGTAATCATATGAATAATTACAAGTCAAAACACGGATGACAAATGAAACGATTTTACCCAAAACATTCTTTAACATTGAATTTACAAAAGAACGGGTAATATAATGTCATAAGTGAACCATACATGATATAATAACAATGAATACCATTCTTTAATAAGTCAATGACATTATTTAAATCATTATACAGAAGTTTTGGATACATATGAAGCATATTGGAATTAAGGTCCGAGATAATTTTTCAAATCTCATTTTTTTATCCGAGATTGCTTATACGTAAGTATTTTCTGGGGTTATTATTATCATCCATGTCCATGTTTTCTAAAAATTTTTTATGTATGTTTAATTTCCTTTTTACCCATTTTGACTTTTACTACATGGTATGTAAGGAATCCTTTTTTTTACGTTACGAGGTACTTTATAAATTTTCTGGTAAAAGTAAGAGAATAATGTTTTTTAACTTATACGACACTAATGGATTTTTACGATTTTATAAAGCCTTATTTTTATGAATCCTCCTCCAAAATATTTCATGACTATTTTCAACAAAATCCTTTTCTTTTAAAATTGCATGACATTTTGTAAAAAGATAATGATTTTGAAGAAGAAAGGATATTTTCCTCAAGAATTTTTTTCAAGTGTTTTATCAAAACCATTTTCCATCTAATATGACATTATTTCATATGTGTATGTTTCAATTATAATGTCTCCATGATTTATATGGTTTCACTTTTCTTATGATCAAATGATATTCATTTGTTTTTTATCGATTATGTTATGATGGCATGATGTTTAAGATTCCCATTTATATTACATGGGTTATGATATGATGTATGATTTATGATATTGTGGCACACTTAAGAATGGTTTCATTATGAGATGTGTGGGACCTATATCTCCCTCCAATACATTGGGTAAAGATTTATATCTCATGAGATAGACATGGCTGGAATGGAAAGTTAAACCAGTTTAGTAATACAGGACTGGAACGAGGAGTGAACTCGATTCAGAAAGGGACTTTGTCCACTAAGATGGTTTTGGCAGCAATGCCTTGGCTAATATGGAAATCATATCATGTGCTTAATGGTTTCCACAATTACATGTTTTATTCCCTTGCTATTTTATCATTTTTAATGTTTCTTTATGATTTATGCCATACGTACTTCCATGTTTTATGTCATTGCTCATGCTTTTGATCTTTAAACACTATGTTTATGTTTTTAAGTTCAAATGTATATGGTATGTTTTATTTTATCCATTCTTACCCTTACTGAGAATTTGAGCACACCCTTTTTATGTTTTCTTTTACCCAGGATATAAAAAAGGTTTTAGGTAAGAAAAAAAGGGGGAAGATCTTTATGGGGGATTTTGATGATCTTTCACCATGATTAGAAGATTACGTTCCATGTTTCCAAAGAAACTAAACTATTACAGTCCTTGTTTGTCTGTTTTTGTTATGTATTATGTATTCCGCAAAAGTAATCTAATGTTCATGTACGTCAAGCTTCGGGTCTCTACCATCGTAACCCTCATTAATGATGAAACATCAAAATAATAATTAAATAAATTGAATATAACTATATTAAATAAATTAAATATCAAAGGGTAAATAGATAAACCTAAAATATGATTTTTGTATAATATAACATATATTCAAATGATGATAATGATAGAAAAAGAACCAAGACCTCAGTCCCAAAATTCATCATATGTGTTAAAAATTAATGCATAAAAAATATATATATTTATTATAAATATATAATAGTACTAAAAAAATTTATGTAATGCAATATACTATTTACTTATAACCTTTAATCACCTTTTAATTTAAATTTTTTTTTATTACAATCTATGTTCCGGGTGATAACTGCTTCGTTTCATGTGCATGTTTTTTATTACTTATTTTGGTACTTGTACATTGATCATGGTTCAATAATATGTAGAATTTTAATCATGATTTATATATAATATGTATTCATTATATAAATTTATTATTAATTAATGGTAGATATAGAAAAATGAATTATACCATTCATAGAGATGGTATGGCTTACAAACACATAAAAAATGCTTTCAATTTTTGACAGATGGAGAACGAGAAAGGTAGTCAACAATTAAACATAATAAAAAAATAATTATTTCATATATATCATTAATATTTATTAAATAATTATTTTTTACATTTCATATGATAAAAAAGGACAAATGAATAAAATAATTTCGTGGTGGTGTTCATATACACATACGCACAGGTGATGTTATAATTTTACAACAGATTAGAATGTGAGAAAGAATATATGATATTATAATTATATAAGAATATTTATGTCATGATTATCATATATAAATTTATCATTTCCATATTTATAAAAATTATTGTAAAATAGTGATGAAAAAATATTTACACAACTATGTGGAGAAGGTTAGTCGATCATACATACAAGGGATGTTTTCATTGATTATAAGATAGAAAAGAGATGGAATATGGTTATAAAAATTCATAATATCATCTTATTTTATTTACTGTATTAGAGTTATTAGTTTCGTATGATTACAAATTATTTAAATTATTGTTAAGATGATTGTTTGTGAAAGTGTCGATATAGATGATTATCTCTTCTTTGAAATAGTTTATTTTGATCATCTCTTAAGTGACATAGTGTTAGTAATTTGGAATAATTTAGCCTATATAACATGGATACTTATGTTTTTAAGAGGAATTAGTAGTTTTCAGTTGATCTATGAATCTCTATATTTTGTATATAATAGTTGATAGGTGGTACCATTTTATAGTGTGTGAAATGTCACACATGGAATTAATAAAAATATCAAAATATAATAAATTAATTTACATATGAATGTGGCACAATTTGGATATATTTTTTATTATAATATATTAGAGTAATTAAACATCATCATTAAATAAAATATTGACATGTTTAGGTGTAATTTTAGACCATATAATTTGGTTTAACCCTATAGTTTATCTATTTTAATGTTTACCAGGGTAAAGATTTTTTTCAATCTAAAAGGGTTACAATTTTATTTATAATTTAACTACTTTCCCATAAATTGTATAGAGATTAAATATTTTACTGTATATTATAAATATTTTTTATTTCAATGTTATTTATTGTATTTTAAACCATTTATTAAAATATTACATCTATGAAATATAAATAAGGTCATTTTTGACACTATTAATTTAATTTGACATTAATGACAACAATAAGAATATGTAAATATAATATATATTTTTTTACTATTTCCTAAAAGGTCATATTTATATAAAAAATTCATTGAATATAATAATTCATCCATATTTTCTTACTTCTTATCTTTGTTAATATGATTTAATATATTTTTCAACAATTTAAAAAAAGTGTTATTGTTGTGAAAGAATTTAGGCTAGTTATTCAATCTAAAAAAATTATGAATAAATTAATATGATAAGGAAAGTTAATATATATTTTAAATAAAAAATTTAAAACCTAATATAGACTCTTTTTAACCTTATGATAAAATATTAGTGATATTAAAATCAAGAGTGTTACATTTTTTACTTTATCATTACATAAATGAATATAAAGTTCATAATCATATAAATATGCCCCCAAGATTAAATATATTAGTGAATTGGATGTATGTTTCAGAAAATAAATCCATCCAATAGGATAAATAAAAGTGTTATAAAAATTTTAAATCCTTATCCAAAAATTTAACCATGTTTTACCTGTTTTACCCATACCGAGGAGACAAAAAATTTCTATGGTTACTACTCATATTGAAAACAGATAAGGGGAACCATTTTCCAAAATTTGAACAACATGATTCCATATATTGTATTAATATCTTAATATAAAATATCTATAAGTGGAATAAAATATTATAATTTAAAATCCCAAAACACGTCAAAAAACAATTTCTCATAAAAATGAATTTTAGGTATAAAATATTTTATATACTGTATTGGACTATAAAATTGGTTTCAATGAAATTAAATGGATTACAAATAATATAGTAGAACTAATTAAACATTTAATCCACTTTAAAACAAAATTTATCTTGGTACATTTTTGAAACAAAAAAGAACATTTTCTATAAAAATCTGTATTTTTCACTATTCATAACAAAATTAGTCATTTCAGAAAATTATCAATAAATTAATGTAAGATAATTTTTAATTTATTTGTTCAAAAATATTGTTTTTTCTAATTAATTTTCTAAAAGTGTAAAAATTTAAATATAATATTTTTTTAGTAAAAATCATTTTTGAAGGAAACATTTTTTTGAAACATAATATAAATTTACTAAACATTTAATGTTTAATTACTAAGAGGTAATAAAACACTTGTTATTCCATAAGATATTTATATTTATTTCATAATTTATTTATTCATATTTACACACACCAATTAAACATATATGTTTTAATTATTATAATTATTTAATAACATTTCATTAACGTTTAATCTTGTTGTTTCATGTCATTTATGTAAGGGACCAAATCATGTGGTCCTACCCTTTGTTAGATCCCAAGACTAGTGGAGCTTGGAGGAGAATCCAAATTTGTTTAGAGGGGATTGAAAATAAAATGATGGAAACTAACAGATTACAGGTTGTGTAACTATGGTTCATGACTTGTTCCTGGTAGGTTCATGGCCTATAATTAATCTAGTTAAATTAATGGTAACACATTTTTTTGATAAAACATAACCCTAAGGAATACATGATGTGAAATGAGATTAGATATCATATAAATACCATTTGTTTTATATCTTTAAATGTTTCACCCTCTCGAGACTTCCCAATACCCTATGTATTCTCTCATCCCAAGTTACAAGTGGCTTACCCCTTCGTCGTTTAGGAGATCCCTTCAATAGGTATCGATCCATAATCTTCCAGCATCAATTTGTTATAATCCATGTTAATTTAAGATGTGTTAGTACTTCATTTTATAATGTATTCTCCCATTTTGATCATGTTTTACTTCAATATATTCTTTCAATGTTATGTTGATTGGCCTCCATTTTTCTTATGGGGGTTTTATAGGATTTTATTAGTGAGGTTGAGTTTTTTTTGTCCTCATATGGATGTAGATCTCACATGAGTAGTGATCATAGACCTATTATGTTCATTCATTCTAATACGAACTACATTGATTGGTTTTTTGGCAGCTAATTCATTGCGTCTCTTATTTATTTTACATGCGATATTAAATTGATCATTATTTTTACCTTTGTATGTAAACAAATTTTAACTAATAATCATTCGAATAAAATTAATGAAATTGGTTGTTGTTCCATGTTGGAGATGTTGCTTCTTTAAACTGTGATAACAGTTTAGCTCATGTTTTTTTGTATATTGTATGATATCTATGAGTTGTTTGTTAGAATGTTTTTTATTCATGGAATATCATGTTGAAATTGGTAAAGAATGTAATGTTAGAAGTAATTTATCTTTAATTGTTATAAGATTAATTAAGGAGGAATGTCTTTAATTTGATGGATAATGTAATTTGATGTTAATCCAAATTGATGAAATATAAATGTATATTTGAAATTATATTCCGAGTAAATAATCAAATTGATTGAAATTGATCAATGAACTTGAAGCATGTTTACGCTTGGTGATAAAAAACGATAAGAGCATTTTTTTCCTTTGATAGACCGTTATAGAATGATGCATTAGTTTGTCTATAGTTAAAACCTTTAGGTAAATTAATAAGTTAATTCAATATGAAAAAAATAACTGATTTTGTGATAAAAATGAATTCTAGGGTCTAAGTAGCCTTTTTTTGAGATGTTTGTGGGCCTTGTTTTGGAGCAATAAGAGCATGTTTTCATTATTAGGGTAAATACCTTGATTTGAAGGCTGAGTTACAATATTTTCATCATGGTTGTTACTTTTGATTTGTGATGTGATATATATATATAATCCTTATTGTATTAGCCTAGTATGGTTAAATATGAGATGGATGTTGTGTTATTGGGTGGGGAGGCCCATATGTGATGTGAGCCAAGGATGGCTTATCTTGGGATAAATATTTTGATATAAGGTGGGGAGGCTATAATGATGTGGTATTATGTGACTACAATTTTAGTGGGATTCATCATTATATACATGTTTGGCCTTACCCATTGATGAGATGTTAAGAGCTGGTATACTCACTTGAATCTATTTAATGGATGTTGGGTGATTTTCTTATTTATCTTCATTCCTTTATCCACTACATGAGGAAGTTGCGGGTGCTTGATTTGATGTTTCCTCTTGGTGGTATCTTAGGATATTTCTTCTTAGTGTACATGGATATGTATTAATGATAATACTGATCTTAATAAATGATTAAACTATGTGGTCAGTCGATGATGGAATGAAAATACATAAAAGATTTTAATCTTGTTAAACTCTGTATTTTGTTTGGATTGTTCAGAGAGGGAACGAATTTAATCTATTTTTATTACAGTTTAATTTTATGTGGAATAATATTAATTTTTAATTAAGAGATAATTATGAATTAATGAAAGGATGTGATAAATGAATACAACTAATTAATGTAGCTTTTATATATTGTTGTGTGCTTATAGGATAACTGGTTTTAGAAGTGGTAGTTGGGAGTCTAAGCAACATTAGTTAGAGATGAGTCTAAGACTAGGAAATTACCACAGTTTAGTTGTGAAATATATAAAATCATTTTTATTCTATGGTTTCATACTCTTCCTACAAATGTTGATTAGGGAAACTGACACATAGTGGAATCTATGAGGGTTTTTCCCCCAATATGCCATTTAGAGGAGGGATGGATGACTACCCGATCTATCCCTACTCTCTTCTCTTGGTAGTTACTTATTCTACTATGTGTAGGGGTCAGTTTTCACATATATGGGTATAGAGGGTTGTGATGTACTGAATTTACATCAAAAATATTTACTATTAGATATAGTATGTAATTTAATATTATGATTATAATGTGTATAAGATGTGATAGCTTGAGGAACTTACTCGGTGTTTGGGTTGTAATTGATTGAGTTATAACAACAAATGTTTGATATACATCATATATGATGTAGTGGCACCTGAAAACTACATGGTAACTATTTTCATTATTATATGATATAGGGTGGGTATTTGATTTATGATGTGCATTTAGTGGTCCCATTCCCAGGTGTTTTCAGGATGTATGACTTTTAGAGAGATATGTTTAGAATGTGAGAAGTTGGGGAAGAGTGACCAACCGGTGGCGAAGTGGGAGTGGGGTAACCATTATTTTTATATATTAAATTCTCTCTTCTTTGTGATACATGTTGGGAGACATCCATGGTGTGGTTGGGAACATAGTGTACGTGTTTAGGTGATGGTTTAGTTTCACTATCATTCATTGTTCCTTAGAATGCTTTCATAATATTATTTCTGATAGGATCCAAGAAGGATACTTATAAGTATTATATTATACTCATCCTTCATATATATATATATATGTATATATATATGATTTTTTCAATTATTCTTGATTAGGTTGCTGTTTGGGATATATATTTCTAAGATGGGGTGTATCATGAGTTTTTTGGGCTTCGTTGTCACCATCATCCTTAACTTGTTGGTACGTGTAGTTTTCCATTTTTTTGTTTACTACTGTTTGTAATTTTCATTTGAAATTGGTGTTTGATATATATATATATGGGATGTTTTTATTTGTTCTATCCTTATTATATCTCTCTTTCCCATGTTTCTCTTATAGGGTTATTCCTTCCATTTTCTTGTTTTTTATACCATGGGTGATAGTCACTAACTCGGGGCCTACTAGAGGCAGTACATGTATAGTCACATACAATCCCCCATAATATTGGTATGATTGTGGGGAGGTGTTTATGGTAGAGTTGTGTAAAAAGAGTATGTATTATCGAAAGGTTTGAGATTACAGTTAGGAAGAGTTTTGGTTTCATCAATTGGTAGGGAAACTTTGTCAGCTTTGTTTAATCATTAATTTTGAAACTGGATATCGGCTGAGACATGGGTATTTAGGGACTCATATGATCTGATGCAGGGAAATTTATGTTTACTGATCCTACTAAACCAATTGATGTTGGGTGTAGGTTAGATGCCTAGGATAAGATTATATATAATTCCTCTTTGAACCTGTGATTTAAATGGGTAGAATTTGGGATATGTTAAAACCAAATTTTTGGAAATTCAATAAAAATTTAATTAATGATAAATATTCTATATTCTAGGTTGAATATATCTAATATTTTTTTCATTCTGTATGAATGGATACAGGTTGAAAACCCCTTCATGTTTGTGTTGAATGTCTTCAACATGATGTTCTAGTATATCGTCGTAGTGTGTAGGTTGGAAATGATAATACTTGGAGGAGGAAAATTTTTTAGTTTTAGTATTAGAGATTGAAGAATTATTAGGGCTCCATATTAGATGTAGTCATAGAAGACTGGTTAGAGGAGGATGAGATATCCTTCATTTCGATCTAATCTCATCAAGAGTACTAGGTTTTGATGACCATGACAATGCAGCATTGAGGAGCAAGGTAGTGGGGGTTCTGATTCCCAAGGGATCATGAGGAGTCAATAGTTTCATGTGAGGTGTTTCAATACTAGTTCATATAGGATTTTATTTCTTCCACTATGATGGATTCTAGTTGGAAGGAGCTTCTTAACCTTTAGTAGGGGACCTCCAGTGTGCAAGAGACCAGGATCCATTTCGAGATCTAGCTGCAATATTATTTAGTCTTGTTTCCAAATGATGTGTCTAGGAAAATAGATTTTGTGGAGGATGTCATATAGATATCTAGCATCAATTCTCCACATTTATGCTCAAAACAAATCTCAAGCTGTTTGTGACAGAAGTGGTTATTGAGAGGATTCTAGCCAGAATCATGTCATCACAATAGGAGAGTCATCATGATTCATCATGAAGTAAAAATATGGTTTGTGGTTCCCAATTGTCCAGAAAAACGAGTTTTTGGTCAGTCGGGGGTAGGTCATATCCCTCATTATGTGTTTTCTCCAGGGGAAGAGGAACTTTGACAACTTCTAATGGATCAAACAAGTGTTTTCGTTTGAATTCCATGGTAATTAATAGTGAGAGTGACGAACCATTTTGAGTAGTCAGTTTTCTCAAAGTGTTCCTCTTGATGTTCCTCTGTTTAGTAATTTTGAGTTTAGGTAGCAGTAGTAGGGTGGTAATTTTTGGGATCAGTGGGGAGGATATGGTGAAGGAAAATGAAATCCCCAAAATACTCATTATCCTTAGAGAGAAGAGATAGGAAATAGAGGTGGTTGTTAGTAAGGACAATGATTCCATCAAGCGTGTCTTGGTCAGCATCATAGTTTAGAATTGCCTATGCTAGGTGATCCAGATGTCATTTGAGGTACCCATTTCATTTTTTCAACATGGGTTCATGCTTTTTTTGATTCAGGATTTACCCACACCTTTATGTCATAAACCCTTGTCCATTTATTGGGACTTGATGTAGAGAGGCTTCTGTTTCCCTTTCCATTGACTATGTTAGTTGCAGATTGAGCTGTTTTGTATGAAGTATGTAGATATTCTGAGATAGTTCCAATGATGAACCACTAATTGGGAGAGTTCCTATGTTTATATATATTGTCATATGACATCATTCAATGAATCTATTGGTTGTATTTTGTGCAATCTAGCATGGAATACATCAAGAGGAAGGTTGTGTTATATGATGCTGATAGAGAGTCAGTAGCGTTTATTGGCGACTGAGACACTCCTATGGATTAAAGGAATGTTTCAACATTATCATCATTAATTTCCAAGATGATGTTAATCTAATCAAAGGTTCAACATTTGGTCTTTCCTAGGGTCATAAAAGATTACCCTGATAGCTTGTCAGAGGAGGTTGTAGAATTACCCCATAGATAGGAAATTGATTTTGGAATCAAGATACAACTAGGTCTGTCTCATATCTCGATGTCTTCATATAGGATGAAACATTACGAATTTTTGGAGTTGTCAGTGCAACTTGATGTTTTTTATAGTGAGGTTTTATTTGATCAACTATGTCATCTTAGGGTGCACATGTTTTTTTCGAAAAAAAGTATAATGACAATTTTCTTATTTATAATAATGATCATCACTTGAACAAAGTGACCATGAAGAACCTCTATCCTATTCCATGAATTGATGAATTACTCAATCATCTAAATTGATAAATTTTGTTCCTCAATATTTCGTTAAGGAATGAATATCATCATATACTGGAAAAGTATTGGGATATTTAGAGGAAAACTTTCTAATTTCATCACGGGAATTATGAGTTCAATGTGATTGCATTAATTATGAATAATTATGCATCTGGGTTCATGGGGTTAATGAATATTGTTATCATAGAGTTTGTGGATTGTTTTTGTGTGGTTTCCAACAATGATATCATTCTGTAATCTTTATCATATGAAGATCATCAAGAGAATCTACATACCATTTGAGAAAATCATCATCATAAGAATATTTTTCAATTGTTTTCAATGTTTTTGTTCTACAATGATAAAGTTTGTTACATTGGGAATTTTTTTCCAAGAAAGGATTATTTATGGGTCTTTTGAAGATAGAGGTAGTTGGGTCATTGGAGGCCCCCAAAATAGGGTCATTGGTGTGGAGTTTCTGGGGTCCTGCAGGCTATTGTAGAAGGATTGCAGCCAAATTCTATCATGATACGACACATATGACATTGTTGACTATAAAGGGTCAAGAATTATAGTAGACTTCCTAGTGTCATACAGCTTCCAGGATCCTAATGGAGATGTTGGTCAGAACTCACATTCTTAATTTTCCAAAAGAGGTACTTTAGTTTGAGGTCTTTTTGGGAAATTCTCATCTTGGATTGGGATTTTGTATAATGAAGTAGAGAAATATTATTTCTTATTAGTCTCGAAAGTAATATATTGAAGAGAATAACTATTCCGTCCATTATTTCAGGTTGGTGTTAGTGGTGTTTTCATTGATTTTGTGGAACCATTACACCATCAATGATAATTTTATGGTATTTAGTGATAATATGATCCTGCGGTATGTCTTCTCCCAGTAAGACTTTGTAATGACCCGGACCCGAACATCAACTCAAATAGTTCTAAATGGGTCAGGTTTTACTAACTTAGGCGCACCTCCCAGAATGCCAAATGCTTCCGACTAGCAGTGAGGGTCTTATAGATATAATGCAGAGGCTATACCCTCTAGGAGGATAATAATGGTACCGGTACGAGTATAATTTTTATAAGATTCATGGGAAATAAAAGACTCAGTAGACTCAAACCAGACCCGTAGAGAGGAAGCACATTCAATATCGATAAACAATAGAAGAAATAAATATAATAATATAAGTGGAAATAAACACAACAGTAGGCTGAAAATCACTTCTAACTACTAAACAAACAACAAAACATGCATCCAAAACTAGTAAAAACAAAAAGGCGCCAATGGCTAACCAACTATAGCTACAAATGTAAGAACGATGATACCAGAAAGAATGTAAAACAAAGTAACACAAGCTAGGTAATATCGAAAGGTCCCAACCAACTCCATGAAACAGCTAATTCAGTCCATCTCATGTAGATGACTTCTTTCCTACATGTAAATCCATAAATTCTACATGCATCCTGAAGGGCCCATGCAGGGTGTGAGATGAATCTTAGTAGGATTCCACAAAACAGTGTGTACCTTATATAAGTGTTTATGCAGGAATGAATTTATATGGAAATAGAAAAAAGTATATTGCACACAACCAATCAGAAACTCCACTGGTGGTCATCAACCACCACGAAGTGTCACCTACTTTGGCCAACTCAAGAATCTCTGTCATGTAACCCGGCACCATGTGCCCCCTGACATCGCGTGTCTCAAGTACCGATATCCTGAAGGCACGCCCAATAGTAGAAACCCGGAGGAACAACAATGTCTGTCCTCAAATAAGTAACTGGAGGGACATCGATATCTTCCCTCACATTAGGAAACTTGAGGGACAACGATGTCTTCCCTCAAATAAGTAACCAGAGGGACAATGATTTATGTCCTCAAATAACGACGATCCTCTGCCCCCAACCCGATACCCTCAACGCTATCCCCTGAAGGCACCTCACCTTCCACATTGCTTCCTACGTCATGCACCCCCAAACCAAATGTTCCTAAACTGCAACTAACAGGGGGCTCTACAAACACGAGTGGTCAAAACCACATCATCACAGAGTTTCTCTATGTGCACACTACTCATAATTTCCAGGTGAGCGGTAATCACCAAAGTAAGTTCCCATGCCACAACACCTCTGGCACCTTGTTTCCTGCAACCATACCACTCATGTCTGATGGACCTTCCATCCCAGAAACTCGGGCCATGCCCAACATGCTATTCATCCTGCCTTAACCCAACGTCCATGATTCCCACTCCCATGGATAGAACAACCCAATAGTAACCCGGGCCAAGCCCAACCTATGTTCCTCATCACTCGAGAATATTCAGGTCATTCCCAACACAACCAGAAGGTTCTAGTATATGAAATTTAGCAATTATATATATAACACATGTAAACAGAACACATAGAGAGGTAAAAAAATCTAAACAGTTGAATTTCACTAGCACAATGGTTATCAAACAACAGTACTGAGGTCTTGAATTCTTTAAACAATTTATCTGAAACTTAATTAATTAAACTGAACAGTTTAATCAAACCAAAAAAAATCATACCATTTTGGAACCCCCAACCAAAATTCCCCATATGAGTGACGACCCCTCTCCCGACCCCACTAAATAAAAACAGGTAATGGGGAATACCCAAAGGCATCCCATAGGTCAATTATTATTTTAACTGGAAATAACATGTAAAACTAGGTCACTCTCTAAATACCTGAAAATGCACTATAGGTCGCACCACCCAATAGTCTACGAAAACACAAAAAGGGTATGCACCACCTACCTAAGACTTGTATGATGTTATTCCTCCGATAACATCCTCCAATTAGGTTTAACCACGGTAGATTTACAAAAGATTCAAAACCACTCAATCCCCTATAACTCATTCAAGAACATAAATCAAGAAAAACAGATCAAGAGGAATCAAGGACTTACCGAGGGGGTTCCGACGCATCTGTCGACGATCATAATGGTGTTTGGATGGACAATTATTAGAAGAAACAAGGTTCGGATTTCTCTCCCCGCTCAACAAAATGAACCCTACTGCCCCCTACCTCAAAATGATGCTACTTCCAATTTTAACGAAAAAAATAAAGATTCATGGCGTGTACTTTTGGACTACACACTGTGTGTATCATTTAACTGTTCATATGGCGGCCACTTTTCTGTCGAATTACTTTCCAAGACATGCCGACATGAGTACATGGTGTGTACTAGGTAGAACACGATATGTACTTGGTTTCCCTTATCTTCATCGTCGACTTACACACATGACATGTCTATCCCTCATACACGGCTAGACTACATGGCATGTCCAAGTAGGACACGATGTGTACTTGGTAAAATGATTCCACCCGGCCAACACGCCCTCATTCCATGTATGGCCTCCACACGGTCAAGGGTACATGGCATGTCAAATAACACTACACGATGTATAGTAGGAAATTACTACACTGTCATCACATGGAATGTACTCAGAGAGCACATGATTGGTACTTTACTAACGGATACACGGCGTGTACTTCATACTACACGGCATGTAGTTTGGAAATTTCCAGAAACTACCTCGTTTCCCCAGTTTCCTAAAAAACAAGTCAATATTTAAAACAGGGTCGGGATTTGGACCTGTTCTAAATACTCGTGTTCTTACAATCTCCCCACATTAACATAGATCATCCCCGAGCTATCAAACAAAACTCCGAGATAGAACTAAACATACCACCCCTCTCAATGTAACCTGGACTCCCTCGGTCTCATTGTTCTGGATAAATTCCTCAACTGGATCCCCACCTTAGGAATTTCCTAACTTAGTCTCAAATACAAAAATTCAAAACAAGTAAAGGTTCACTAACCTTTTTCTGAACTGATGGTACTCTCGTGAAGAATCGTCAGCCGTGCGCATCATTGGTGATCCCGTGTCTCTCCCGACACCCAATGTATCCCACACCGAATCGATGTCCACCTCAATGAGGTCCTGCATCCCATGGATGCTGAAAATGATCCTGGTGCCTAGCACCTCATGTAACCTGCATCCTCGATGACCTTATGCCCATGACACATCATGTAACCTACATCCTTGATGCTCTGATTCCCCAACACCTCAAGTAACATGCATCCTTGATTCCCTTGATGGTACACATCTCATAGATATATATAAATATATCGTGCACCCGATATGGCATCAATCCCACTGACCAGAATCTAGTCAGTACACATAAAACATATGCACCTCATGCAAACAAAAAACAGCCTTCCTTAATAGGTCATTACAAAAAGTAAATAGGAAAGTCATGGACACACTCGCATTGTACCTCTAACCATCATCGGCTCACCAGCCTGCTCGGCCTCTGTCAGCTCCACGACATGCATGTGGACTGAAGTACGACTGCCTAATGCTTGACCTCCCTGAGGTGATGCTGTAGTCACCGTCCACTGGTCCTTCATCTAGGTCCCATTGTCTCTGTCACGTCCTCCACGTGCAGCTGAACCTCAAGAACCCTCTCCTGTTACCGAACCTGAACCAACTCCAGATGGCACAATCTGTCCCTGTCCCTGTCTGCCAGCTGTCTGGGAAGGCTGTCTGCAGAATGTCTCCAGATGCCCGACCTATCCACACACTCGGAACTCTATTGGAGGCATATCACACTGAGTCTGAACATGTCCTAGCTGCCCACATTGAAAGCAAACCACTGGTGAACTGCTACGATGTGGTCTGGCTGAGTCCTTGGCATGACTTCCCTATAGGAACTCCTCCCGTCCTCACTTCCTACTATCTAAAAAATAATTTGAGGCCCCGCCTGACCGACCTGGGTCCTATCCCTCTTATTGACCTCTGCTATGAGCTCCTGATTCACCACTTCTGAGAAAGAACCCAGCTTGAAGATATTCTCCTGGATCCGAATGGCTTGTCGTATTCCATCCTCGAAGTGCCTCACCCTTGCTGTGTCATTTCTTACCATACCAGGTGCAATGTGAGACAACTCAGTGAAATTATCTTCATAGTCCATGATGGACATGTCTCTCTGCTAAAGGCTCAAGAACTCCCAAGGCCTCTCTTCCCTCAGTGTCTCTGGGTAAAAGTGCTTGAAGAACCCGTCCTCGAAGTCTTTCCATACTAGTCGCTCATGCCTGCGAGCCTGATCCTGCACATCCCACCAACGATTCGCCGGTCCTCTCAGCATGTATGTCGCCAGCTTGACCCTCCACCCTGGAGGCATCTCAAGCTGCTCAAAAATAATCTTCATGATATCTATCTAGTTCTCGGCCACTTGCGGACCACCCTCACCCTGAAATAGTGGCATGTGCTGCGATTGGAACTCCTGCATCAGATACGCTATAGATGGCTCTGTACAATGCGCACCTCTGTCGATCCCCTGCATGACACGTACCAAGATAGATCGGAGCTGCTCATCGAGCCATGGTCTAAATCCTGCTAAAACCGGTTTTTGTCCTGCCTACACTAGATCCTGAACCCGATCCTATCCATGAGCTTGTACCTGCATCTCATGCTCTGCCTATGCCGAATCCCGAATCTGGTCCTGTACATGTGACACTATATCCTCACTTGTCTGACACTCCATCGATACGTATAGGAGGAACCAAATTATTACCATAAATGGATAGATATCCCATATATATATATCTCAATACAAATTCATCGCAGATAAGGAAAGAATTAAATAGGTAGCATAAAACAACTACCCTTACTCTCCCCTATCGTAACCCATTACCATAGCATCCTAGCCTTATGGCCTCCTTACTCGCCCTCAAGAGAGCCAAGTATCATAAGTACATCGGGCCATGCACATCCTGACAACTAACGTTGCCTCAAATTGTCGACCGAGTCACCAAATCCAAGTGATCAAAATCACCTCAACCATAGTACATGCCTGCTCTTACAAGAGCTAGACCCAAATATTCTGCCACATGAAATTCTAAAAATATACAAAGTATGGCATAACACAATGAAATAACAAGAAATTCTATCAGAAATTTCACCTATTCACATTTCAAAAGAATAGGAAGCATGAAAATTTACATTTTTCACATGGTATTATAACTTCACAAAGTATACATGCAATTATGAAATTGAAATACCCCAAAAAAAGTACCTATCAAAAGCCAAACAATCACGTCTCTCCATACCATGTCAAGGTCCGATTCTTCCTTACTACACCAGGTCAAGGTTTACATATCACAATCAATAACATCACACACCAAGTGACCCATCGAGGTGGAAATAAAATAAACTATAATATGAGTAAATGTAACGGTAATTCCCACCCATGGAAACATGGTCCATCCCTCATACCTGGGGCTGCAGGCACACAAGAACAAGTTAGAAAATCAGTTCCAGTAACAACCTATGTCCATTATACCATATCCCAAATAGTAGAATCAGCAGAAATAAAAAGAGAAGTATCAATCTCATTTGTTTCCAACAAAACACTACTACTAAATCCATGTCACAAACTCCTCTGATTCCACGTTGTAATGTCCCGGACCCGAACAACCACCCGAATAGTGCTAAATGGGTCGGGTGTTACTACCTTAGGTGCACCTCACCGAACATCGAAGGCTATCGACTAGTAGTGAGGGTCTTATAGGTATAGTGGGGAGGTTATACCCTCTCATAGGATAATAATGGTATGGGTCAAAGTATAATTTATATAAAATGCATCAGAAATAAATGACTCAGAAGACTCGATCCAGACCCGCATAGTGGAAGCACATTCAATATCAATAAATAGAGAATGAAATAAATATAATATCAGCAGCGGAAATAAACAAAACATCATGTTGAACACCACTTTTAACTACTAAAAAAACAAGAAAATAGGCATCCATAACAGGTCAAAAAAATGGATTCCAATGGCTAACCAACTATAGCTAAAAATGTAAGAATGCTGATAGAGGAAAGAGAGTAAAACAAAGAAACACCAGCTAGGTAAGACCTCAAGTTCCCTACCAACTCCATAAATCATATAATGAAATCTAGATCCTGAAGCTGACATCTTTCCTGCACGTAAATCCATTAAGGACTACACGGGTAGCGAAGGGCCCTTGTAGGGTGTGAGATGAATATCAGTCGGATACCACCCAACGGTGCATACCTAATACAAGTGTTTAAGCAGGCATGCATTAATAATGAAACAGTAAATAGTATGTTGCACACAACCAACCAAAAACTCCACTGGTTCTCAATAGCCACCATGGAGTGTCACCTGCTTTGGCCAAGGATGGAATCTCTATCATGTAACCCGACACCACGTGCCCCCTCACACCACATGTCTCAAGTATCGTCATCCCGAAGGCATACCAATAGTAGTAACCCAATGGAACAACGATGACATTCCCCAAATAAGTAACCAGAGGAACACCGATATCTGCCCTCAAATAAGGTAACTTGAGGGACAGTGATGTATACCCTCAAATAAGTAACCAGAGCGACAATGATGTCTTCCATCAAATACTGGCGAGCCTCTTCCCCCAACCCAATAGCCTCAACTCTATCCCCTGAAGGCTCCCCACCATCTATGTGGCTTGCTACACCATGAACCCACAAACCAAATGTACCTAAACCTCAACTAACGGGGGCCTCTACCCACACGAGTGGTCGAAACCCCCACATCACAAATTCTCTCTGTGTGCAGAATACTCATAATTTTTGGGTGAGTGGTAACCACCAAAGTAAGTTCCCAAGCCACAACACCTCTGACACCCCGTGTCCCTGTGACCATGCTGGTCTAGTTCGATGGCCTTGCCATCCCAGTAACCCAGGCCATGCCTAACCTGACAGCCATCCTGCCTCAAGCCGACATCCATGACACCCAATCCCATGGTCAGAACCACCCAATAGTAACCCGGGCCAGGCCCAACCTGTGATCCTCATCACTCAAGAATACCCAGGTCATTCCCAACACAGGCAAGAGTTTCAGGTATATGCAATTTAGCAATTATATATATAACACATGTAAACAGAACACATAAAAAGACAAAACAATCTAAATAGTTTAATTGAACTAGCCCAATGGTTATCAAACAAAATAACTGAGGTCTTGAATTCCATAAGCAATTAATATGAAACATAGTGAATTAAACTCAGCAGTTTAATCAAACAAAATCAAATTATACCATTTTGGCACCGACAACCAAAATGCCCCTTATGAGCGATGACCCCTCACCCAGCCCCACTCAAGAAAAAAAGGTAACAGGGTATACCCAAAGGCATCAGATAGGTCAATTATCAATTTAACAGGCAATAACAGGTAAAACAGGGTTACACTCAAAATACCCAAAAACGCGCCAAAGGTCACGCCACCTACAAGTCTATGAAAACACAAAAAGAGGTATGCACCACCTAACTAAGACTTGTACGATGTTACTCCTCCAATAATAGCCTCCAAATAGTTCTAAATCACAATAGATCTAAAAAAAGCAAAATTTCTCAAACCCCTATAACTCGTTCTAGAATAGATATCAATGAAAATGGCTCAAGTGGAATGATTCCCTTACTGAGGGGGTTCTGACGCATACGTCAGTGATCGAAACGGAGTTTAGATAGATGATCAGGAGAAGAAACAAGGTCTAGATTACTCTCCTCACTCAACCTGATAAATACCACTACCCCCTACCACAAAACGAGGCTATTCGCCATTTTAATGAAAAAAAGACTACACAGTGTGTACTTTAGGACTACACGCTATGTATATCATTTAACTGTTCATATGGCCGCCACATTCCTTCGGACTTACATTCCAAGACCTACCAACATGAGTACAAGATGTGTACTAGGTAGAACACAATGTGTACTTGGTTTCCCTTCTCTTCCTCACTAACTTACCCACACACCATGTATATCCCTCATACATGGCTAGATTACAGGGACTGTCCAAGATGGACATGGTGTGTACTTGGTAAAATGATTCCACCAGGCCAACACACCCTCATGCCATGTATGGACTCCACACAGTCTAGGGTACATAGTGTGTCAAATAACAGTACACGCCGTGTAGTTGGAAATTCCTACACGGTCACCACATGAAATGTACTCTTAGAGCACAAAGTTGGTAATTTCCTAACCAATACATTGCGTGTACTTCATAGTACATGTCGTGTAGTCTAGAAATTTTTAAAAACTACCTAGTTTCTCCAGCTTCCTCAGAAACAAGTCAAAATTTCAAATAGGGTCAGGATTTTCACCCGATCTAAAAACTCAGGTTCTTATAGACTTGAACTGGAGTGAGTGTTGGAGAGAGGAATTCATTCAAGATTACGGATTTCAAGTTTCTTATACACTAGGAAAGGTAAATATTATAGTCAATATAGTGATGAGTATGTTGTGCAGTTAAATCATGCATGAATATGGGGATTCATAGATATTGATGAAAAAACACATGGAAAATCATCTTCATATGAGATAGGATGGGAGAAGATGTTGTATTTTCTAGTTGATAGTGAAGTCAAAATTGGCACAGATGGTAGAGGAGTTCCATTTGGGGAATTCTAAGGTGGATGTTTGGAGTTATCAGGTTGTTTTTTGGCGACACCCCTGTTGGTTGTTATGAGGGTTAACCACAACAAATAATATTCTATGTATGGAATTTCATTTTTTTAGTTGTTCAGGATATGGTTCTCTATGAGTTCCACAGTTCACCTTTAGTGGTACACCATAGTGTCAAAAAGATATACCAAGATTTGAGAGTTCATTTTTTGTGCCTTGCGTTGAACAATGAAGTTTCAGAGATAGATTCTTGATGTTTGTTCTACCGAATAATAAATACTAAAGCACTGTGATCCCAATGTTTTGATTTAGCTGGTAAATGTTTCCCAGTGGATGTGAGAGGAAATCTTGATTGAATTCATCATTAGTTTTCCTTGAGATCAAGGAGTAAATGATTATATCTGCATTTTAGTGGATCCTTTGACAAAAATATTCCCAATTAATATATATTAGGGAGTCGAGATCAGTAGAGGTTTTGTCGAGGAGGTGGTGGGACTCTAGGGAGTCTCAACAGTGATCATCTCTGATTGAGATCCTCGTATTACCTCTAGAGTTTGTAGAGTTCTCTAGCCTCATTTTGGTTCCTAGTTTTTCTTTCATACTTCTTTTAATATGTATATGGAAGGTTCGAAATAACGGACCATCCGAACTGTTAATGAAATGTTTACCTCTTCTGTCCTGGATTTTGGTGGTTTATGGATGGGGAACCTTCCTTTGGATGAGTTTTCATACAATAATATTTTCCACTACACCATTGATATGGAACCATTTGTATCCATGTATAGAGAAGCTTTCCTTTCTCCATTGTGCTCAAATGGGGTCAATGAGGTAGAAATTTTCAGGCCAAAATAAGTACAAAATATAACAGAGATGGTTCAGGTAAGATTTATCCCCTATGTGTTGGCCCTTTTAAGGTGTAGGATTATGTTCGAGAGGTGGATAATTAGATTTCACTCCCCACATAGATGATCCAAATACACAATGTTTTTTACTTATGACATCACCTTTGTTATTTTCATGAAGACACTCATTTCATTGATTGGGGGAAATTGATGTTGATGCTGATGCGACCTTTTAGGAGCATCCTATTGGGATCCAGGACTTCTAGGAGAAAGAGTGCTATGGGTATTCTATTCCTTTGGTTCATGTCTCATGGTGGTATGGTGGCATGTAGTAGAGTACCAAGGAATGTGGGTGAAAATGCGCACTCATTGCCCCGGGCTATTTGATGCTTATCTCTTCTCTTTTTATGCTGAAATTCATATGAATGTGAAAGTGTTGAATACAAAACAGATCAAGAATACTCCATATAAAAAAAAGAGTTCGGTGTAGATGATTTTTAAGAACACCTACAGATATAAAACTGAACTCCACAAGATGTTTTTTCTAGCACTTCTAGAGAAAACTATTCAATCTCCCCACCTATCAAAATACAAGTACAGTCATATTTCTAATTATTTACATACTGAGTAGAACTACTTTTTCCTACCTCTACTTGTTTTTTTCTCTATGTTTTTACTATTCTATTGAATAGTGTGTTATATTTCTCTATACATCTATACACACTAACTCTTGTGCTTAAACTAGATAATACTCAATATTATTTCAAAATAATTTTAATCTATTTACCCACAACAATTATAGAAGAGTTTCATGAGGGGAATGTATTGTATTTCACCCAACTTATAAACGTGGAAGATGATTTATAAATGGAAAACCTATGTGTTTTGGTTTGTATAGTAGATATTTTTATGGTTTAGATTAAATTTTATAATAATATACTATTAATGAGGTGATTTCTAAGTGTTGGGGATTATGAATCTTCTTGAGACTGAACCACTTGTTTACTCTACATTGTGTTTTAGTTTTTTTTCTATTGCAAAGATAAATACATTTTATCTTACCTATAATCAAACTATTTATAATTTTATAACCACTCTGAACTTTTGTTTATATAATGAATTTGATAATTAAATAAATATTAAAAGTTAAATAAATTTAAATAACTATATTAGATGATCCCAAATCATATTTTGAGAGATATATTAATAGATCAATTTTATATTAAAATGCTATTTTTTAATTGGGAATTTCAAATTAAACTGAGGGATTTTATTTTTTTATTTTATTAATTAAATTTTTATTAGGAACTCAATTCACCCCATATTGAGTTACTCCCTCCAAAAATATAATATTTTTATGTATTTTATGGTTTCTTATTTTTTGAATGATTTATGTTGACCATTTAATCTCATTTTTGATGCCTTAGAGATTAATGCGATATCTCTTTATATGAAGCTTTATTCGTCAAATATATTATCTCAACTATTGTTAAACATTTTGGTTTAGTATATATATTAGAGGAGTAACATTATATCCTTTAATGGATATTATAATCCACAAGATTTTATGATTATTACATAGGGTATGAAAACATCATCTTGAATATTAATTTCTTAGAGTAAGAGATGAGATTGAAGTGAAAATTGAATGAAGAACAACCAAATTTTGAAATTTTTATTATGATATTGAAATAAATCAAGTATGTATATTTTCACATGTTATCATTATTGATAGTAAAATTACACCTCAACTCTAGTAAAATGACCTTGAAATAAAAATTTTATGTCATCATCTTCATTTTTGATGAATTGATGGTTTTCATTATCCCTTATTGATTAATGTTTTTTTGGTCATCATCTTTCTCATGACCATGTCTACAATAGTATCAATTATTATTTGAACATTATCATTCTCTTTCATATCTATATTTTAACTTTCAGATAATTTTATCTTTCTCTGGGTACATATTTATTTGTTTTTTATGTAAGCTTTATGTTTCTCATATTCCATTTTCACTGGTTGTTTTATTATCTCTTTATACAAAATGTGATATACTATAAAAATATTAGAATTTAAATTCCACTATTATATATTATCCCATAAATTGGTGGTATGCTTAGTAACAAAATTTGAATAATATTTAAAAAGGTTTTATATAATGAAAATTTATTTCTTAAGTCATAGTAAATATATACATAATTTTATGTATGTATTTTTATGCTTAAATATATATATTTTCTTCATAAGTTTTTTAAATTTCATTTTGTATATTAATATTGTAATTATTTTCTGCCATATTTTAAATTTTTTATTCTATTAAATGAAAAGTTTTTTTGAAATCTACATATTGATTTTATCATATGGTGAATTTATAGTGTGTGCTCTAAGAAGATTTATTTTTTGAGTGAACTGGGAATAATTCCATTTTTAAAAAATGATATTTGTCTTCATTAAATAAATTAATTTCATCCTCCCATTTTTTATTTGATTCGATATTAAATTAATATAAGATTATTTTAAAAATAAATATTCAATTGTTTACATATATGTCATCATTATACCTTAATTTTATGTGATCATTTTTTCGCATAAATACACATTTTTCTAAAAACTATTTTTCATTGCATTTTATGCATTTATATTAAAATTTAATTTTAAAAATTCTATAAATTTAATCTCAAATAATTTATTCCACATTTAGATTCATGATATATATTTTTTAATATTTCAATTTTATTTTTGGTCATTATGAATACTAACCATGGTAATGAATTTTCTCCATGATAAATGGAATATTAGGTAATTGAGGATAAAAATAATTTGATAAGAAATTAAAAATCTATATAAAACTTTTTTTATATCGTTTATATGAGTTTAATTCAACCATCCTAAAAAATATTTTATGATATATAAATGTTTTTACATATTTCATTGTTAATAGTAGATATATCATTTTAAATATAGAGTATCTACAAAATGTAACTATCTAGGTTTTAGATTCTACAAAAAATAATCATAGTGATAAAAATTAATTATTTGTTATAAAAGTTTATTTATAGAATGTATACAATATTTTCATGAAAGAAATTTATTTTTAATTTTTTGTGATAACATATTTTTCTTTAATGTGTATGCAACGACAACACGATTCTCGTACAACCAGTAGGAAAATTGATTTAAATTATTTTTAAAACATTAAAAGATATAGGTTATGGATTAATTATTGTGTTCAAATTATTTTTATGGTTAATAATAATTTAATATTAATTTTAAAATAGTTTGTATTCGTAATCATTTTTAATCTTGATAAATTTAATGTCAAATTAAATGAATAGTCCCAAAAATGAAATTAATGATATATTATGATAAAAATATTTTATTATTTATTCACAGATAAAATAAATATTTAATGAAGACACATGGGATGAGAAATGGTCTAACATTTCAACAACAGAAAATTTTTGACCCACTTTTCAATATAGAAGTAAATTGATAACTAGTAAATGCTAAAATATATGTTATCACAGTTATGGTTAAAAAACAATGACAAGGGGTTAAACTGAAAATAATGTTTATTATGTAACTTAAAAATGTATAAAGTGTATTTTTTTAAGTTATTTAGACCTTATCATGCAATAAATTTTAAATTATTTCCATTTTTACACTTTACATGATCATGTTATATATTATATTTCAATCATTTTTGAAAATATAAATGTGTGATTTCCATCATTTATAAATTGGAGCCTCCTATTATACTTTATTAACAATGTTTATAACTCTATAAAATCCAACACCTACAGTGATACAATATTTTATTCCTTTCCCACTATCTACAGATTCTTTCCTTCTTCCATGACTATCCTATGTAGGAATAATGTGTAAGCCAATATAGGTCTCTCAAAAAAGTGTTTATCATCATACCCAAAGAACTAAATTATTATTTCTCATTATATTGGATACAAATATATTATATCCAGAATAAAATAATTAATACATTGCCATATAAACAATTAAATGTTATTCGGATTATGGGATAGCATATTCCACCTCATTTCCATCTAATGGGAAATAAAAGTATCTCTCGTGTGTACATGTAGATTACCAAAACCATATAGTCATATGATTTTTTTTCAATACCATTTTCATGGATTGTTATGACTATGGATTTAATATATATATATATATATATATTGTATTCATTACATAATTCTGATTCGGGAAATACAGTATATTTCATAACATTATACACATCCCCCAGTTTAAAAATAATAATGTCGCTCATGCTTATGAGTAGACTACCACATCAATGAGGGGATGTGATTTATTTTTCAGGTTTTCATATCATTGATGAATATATATTTTTATTTAATGTATATAAATAATTATTATTTCATGTTTACCATTTCATATATAATGTAACTATGAACCCTTTGACCATGGTCAACCTAATGAAGTTGTTCTATACTTTTGAACTAACCTCCGTAAAACATATGACATAGAATTTACTAATCTAGTAAATATATAATAAAGGGTAATAAATGAAATAAAATGTATTATAATACAGAAATATAATTAAAATGTTTTCTTAGGTGAGTATGATATTAAAATATTTATATTATATAAGAGGTAAACTGCATAAGTGGAATGTTGGACTCGAGTTAAGGGGTTTATTTACTCAATTTATTATCATTAGGTTATATTACTTATTCATTATCTATGTTATGAAAATAAATTTCATGTAAGGATATGTTGTAATTTTATTTTATTACATAACATTTTTTAATGTAGAATTACATTTTCTACACATAATAGTATCACAGATTAATTATCACTAAATTGTTATAATCATTATAAGGGTTTCTCATATAACCTTTAATTCTAAGGGACGTATTCTATACTCACCAAATTTTTCTATTGTTCAGTGTATATAATTCAAATTTTATATTTTATATCGTGAATCTATATATATTCATGGTACTTAATGACTCATTTGTTATTATTTCTTTCAAGGGGTTTTGATTCAAATGTTACCAAAATGGCAAGGGTTTATTTTCAAATATCATTTTGTTTAGGATTGTTATTTATAAATTTACATTGAAGGAAATTATAAGATAATTATATTTTATGCTCAGTGAATTTTCTTTTTCACTGCTTATCTATATATTTTATAGGTTTTCCCCTCATTTTCCTCTATTTATTACTTAATAGGATCAATTTTTTTAATTAAAATACGAAATTATTTCAAATTTAGTCAATGAACATTTTATTCCATATCCATGTTTTCTAAAAAAAGATTCATGAATTTTATTATTTACATTAAAATTATTTATATGGTCATTTTCAAATAACATTAACATTATTTATAATGTTTCTAAAAATAACATTTTTAACATTCCTAATATGGCACATTTTTACTTGCTTTACAAAGTATAAAAAATGACCATTTATTGTATACAAATTGAATGTAATTGTTTTTCATAAATACTATTTTTTATTTTTAGCCTTCCTTCATATGTTTCCTTGTATAATTTCAAATTAAGTATTTTTTCTAATATTTAGGGGATTTTTATATTCAAAATATGTGATTTTAATATGAAAATGTTACTAACCTCAATAAATGTTCTGAAAACCATTCAAAATATATTATCATATATATAAGCGTCATTTGAATAATATTTTCCTTTATTGTTTATATAATATAATAATACCATTCACTAAATTATAAATGATATATTATACTCACATTTCATTAGTTACAAACTGGAAAAAATAATAATATTCCATATTCTAGTTTTTAATAAAAATGTTTATATTTATTATGTATTTAATATTTTTCTATTTATCTAATATGATGAATAAGTTGGACTTATTATATGAATGTGGTATCCTATTATATCCCCTAAATGAATTGGTACGTCTCATGAGACAAACTATCTTGGATATTTGGTGTATGTCTTCCCAGCTATTTATGATGTCTTGTCATAAGACCTGGATAATATGATTATGATCTCTTCAAACAGGGCCTTAATGTAATTATTATGATGTTCAACATTTCATTTATCTAGTAAATAAATTATTTATTAATAACCATGTGATTATTTTTTCTATTATTTCATCCATTGTTATATCTCTCTTTTATGATATTAGTTATATGTCATATTTGATTTTTTTTTCAGTTCTTGATTATTCATACATTATTTATTCTGTGTTGTTTTTTGTTTCTTTCCCATTTCTAATAAATTTAGCTATTTTTTTCATTTCCCCATGATACCAGAAAGGGATATATGACTGGTTCTGGGGATATATTAGAACAAAAATAAATTTTCTCACCATAATATAAAGTGGTATTTATTATTTTAAAATATAATGTGAGAATCGTGTATAAAATTAGTCTCCCAATAATAATAAAATATATCCCATGGGATGTGATCTCTTATATCTTGTTTTTATGTTGAGAAATAATTAATGGATCTATGTTACTATAGTTGAGGTGTTACATAATAAGTATGAATTCTAACTATAGAATAAGTCAAAGCCAGATCTCAGTTTCCCACTTTTTAATTTATCTAGATTATTTATTATTGAGTCCCCATGGTTTCTCTATCATTTTGAGTGTATTCTCTAAAAATATTTAATTTTTGGGGGGCATAGTGCATCTCTCAAATTTTTGTTGCATGATTAGTACTAACCAAAAAAACCATGAAGAAATCATTTATTTTATTATTTACAAAAAGAAAAATATTTTTTTCTGGTTCTTATAACCAGGATCCCTAATCATATATTTGAATAGACCCTCAAGTTAGAGGCCCACAATTTTTTAAATGTTTATTGAAACATTTTTCCAAACTACAAGAAATTCCTTGTTCTTTAAAAAATGGGAAATTATTTATTTTTTCATCTTTAATTTTACATTTCTCACCCCCCCCCCCACTTGAACCCCGTATCAGTAGGAGGTCTCCTAGAAATGAAACTACTCCAACAAACATCTGTTTTTGACTAATATTTTATTTTTTATTGTGTGATGATCCGAGGTTAGGTTCTTATCCTCTCCTCCTTCCTCTAACATCTTTTCTATTTCATTTTCTCCTCTTTATTCTCTATGTAGTGCACTATGTTAATCACTAGGTTAGATTTATGTTTATATTTTTTATTGTATTAGTTTACAAGGGTGATTTTTCTTCTCTTGATTCCTTTATCTCATTAGTCAAGATATATTATCATCATCTATATATGTTTTCAGTATGATTCCCCCTATAAATGGTCTTTATATTTAGAAACCTTGTAAGTTTTAATATATAATTTCCTATTTTTATATTAAATTATTATATTAAATATTTATATGGATTATTTTAAATTAAAATAAATTTCAATTAAATTTATTTAAATAAAAATATTTTATTTATTTATAAATATGGTTTCAACAGGTTTTCCTTATTTTGAAAACCAACTATCTGGAAAAATGATTGAAAATACTTTATTGAAAAATCAATAGTTTTATAAAGTTATTTTGGATTTCAAAATATAATTCTAATTTTTCACTTTAATTTATTTCTAAAATTATTGCAATCCAATAAATCCCAAGTATTTTCAAAGTATTTTGAAATCAGTTTCTGAATGAAAATTTGAGGTTTGAACATTTACTTTGACATAATAATTGGTCAGACATATATACATAAGTAAATATATTTTAAAAGAATTATAAATTGTAATGAGAAAAGATATTTTGGGAAATAGAATACATATAGTTTTATAATATTCAATGTTAATAAAATTATAGGGAAACCTTTGAAATTTAAATTTTATACTGAATATAGATTTAAAATATGTATTTAGGTGAATTTATAAAATTATTTATAAAGGATAGGTTTTCATGATTTATCACACATGAACTGTTTTATATTGGGTACTTGGTTTTGATTTCATATCTCATGTGTGTATTAAAATTGATCAATTTGTTTTAATTTGATTTTTTTAGAGAGGCATGCATGATTTTGAAAAATGATGAAATTTGTGATTGGTTAATGAAATTTACCTTTTTTAAGTGATAATAAAATTTTGAAATGTGTAAGAACATGGGATGTCAGGTATAAAATATGGGAAGGCTAGTTTATCTATACTATTGAATTATGCTACGCTAACTAAACACTTAGAGTTGGATAATTGTCAGGTATTATAGGTAGGGTGACAACTCTCCAATAGGATATGAAATATACTCGTCATTGGTTGATTTAGATTTGGTTTTTTCATATTAGAATTACTACCCCACAAGTCTAATGGAATGTTTTCATAAATTTTTTTTGTATATGTTAGTTTTGTTAACTAATGATATTATGAGTTTATATGAGGAACTACTCTTTTGACTAATATTACATATCATAAGGATTTTTTAATGGTCGATGTCCTTGAAATTGTTGTTTCTATTTTACTTAATTTAAATTAATTTTTATGGTATGGAAGTTTACAACTTTTATAAATTACAAAAGTATGTTAATTTCTTTCATTATTTGTAAAATCTTTAAAAATGATTTAAGGAAATAAATTTTTCTAAATTTATTTTGAATTTTTTTCACAAATTTATTTTTAAATGAGAGTGGAATAAGATAATTAAATGTTTTCAGAGTGATTTTTTCATTTAAAAAAAGTAAAAATGAAAATTATATGAAAATATATTGTGAATTGTGTACTTGTTAAAAAAAACTAATATAAAATAACTTATTTCAAACTAGAATGAGTTGGGTTTTTTATTTAAAGATATTAAGGGGTTATGGTTTCTCTTGGGATTATATTCTTTTAATTTTTTCCCACACCTATATTATCATTTTAGTTACATGTTTTGGTTTAGGTATTGTTTTATCATAGTGATAGGTGGTTTTTTAGATGAATTGTGACTCTTGAAGTGTAACTGTAGTTTTTTAGTTGATTTTTTTATTTTTTATTTATTTATCACATCATCTATAATTTTTTTTCTAAATATTAGTTATAGTTATTGGTGGGAACATTATATTTGGGGAGGTCATAATGGGGATAAAATAAGGCTCCAATAGAGGGCCTTAAGGGTGAGTGAGGAAACGATTTGTTTAAAATTTATTTATCTTCTTTTATATTATTGAGATTTTTTCTTTTGTCACATGGGACATCGATGAATTGAGTGTTCATTCCAAATTTTCTTCAAATTTTTAAATATGTTTACTTGTGAAAATCATTTACTCATTATTATGTCTTATGAATTTAGTGAAATCCACAAACCAGACTGAAATTTGGAATTCACCTCAGGTCTTTCTTGAGTCAACTCAATAATCTAATGGGTAGACATATTGGGTTGGTTCATGAGAGAATGTATCATTCATTGTTCATGTAATAATAAGAAATGGAATATTTTTTTTATTCTTCAATGTTTTATGTGATCGTGGAATGGCCCAAATTGATCATTATAATAGCGGTACATAGTTTTCCTGGGTTAGAATGATATTACAAATTCCTTTTGAGAAATTTATCATGAATATCAAATCAACTAACCATGTTAACATGTATGTGAGTGAAGTTCCTTCATATAGTGGAATGTAAACAATGTTTCAAAGAACTAAGAAAGAGTTTGGTCACTACTCATGTACATACATTACCCTATATCGGTGTAGGGTTTTAAATATATAGTAATTCATCAAACTAATGTCATGTGTTTCATCTTAATTCTCAATGATATGGTTTTTTCTTATTCCTCACATCAATTAAATACTCGTGATAAAAATTATTTTACATGTGATTTATTTTATTCAATAAAGATACTTTTATTAATGATTTTTTGGAATTATCTTCATAGAGAAAGTGTGAAATATATACAGATAATAAGATCTTGGCATATATATCAACACATACTAAGTTTAATAATAAAGAAAAGTGGTGGTTAGTATTGATAAAATATTATTAATACTAAACACATTACCACCAGGGGAAGGTTAATATGGTCAATAATGCTTTAGGAAGGAAAAAATAATGCAACCCTATCTCTTGAAAGGATTTTGAAAGATCTAATATTGATGGATTTTTAGACAATGAATCTGTAAATCTTTAGGAAATGGGTTAAAAACTATCTTTTCCAAATAAATACTCAATTATCCATTCAAAATAAGGTCAATATATCTTATAAATATGATATGGAACTTTATAAAAATGTAGTGTGTATTCCAAAGTTCAACAATAGTAAATACGGATTTATATGGTTTGGAACCTATATATGTGGACCACCAAAATTAACACTAATAATTTTTTTTTTGAGAATGCACGTGGATTATCCTTCTCAATAATTGATGAAGAATTAAAATGTATAAATATGACATAAAACATTATTATGGTCAAATATGAATGAGGAGATTGTAGAGTACATATCTCAGTGCTTTGTATGCCAAAAATATAAGGTCGGGTGAGAAAAGTCAAACAGTGTGTTGTAATCATTACCCATACTAATATTGAAATATAAAAACATTACCAAGGTTTCTTTTGAACTCCCAAAGACATCTAAAGTCCATAATTCCATTTAGGTGATTTTTTATTACCTTAAAAATTAATCACATTTTATTTCTATAAAATTATAATTACCTTTTGACTAACATGATAATATATACATAAAATAAGCAGCAATTCTTCGTGGAGCACCACTATATCCTGTATCTAATCAAGATTATCGGTTTACAATAAGGATTTGGAGAATAATTTACAAATAAATGGGGATTGATGAGATCTTATAAACTAGGTATGATCTTTAAATTGATTTCCAGTCTGATAGGACCATTAAAAAACTTTGGGAGATACTGAGATCATGTTTTGATGGATTTCAAAAGAAGTTGGGATGAATACATCCCCTTGGTATGGTTATTATATAATATTAGTTTCCATTATATAATTTAGATTTCACCATATGAGGATATGTATGGTAAATGATATAAGAGTCCAAAATTAATGGATGTTGAAAAAGAGAGAAAGTATATATGTTGTTACCTTTTATAAGAAATAAAATTGAAGGATCAAACAATTCAGTGGGATATGATAGTGGACTAAATTTTATTGAAGAATTATGATGAAAATAATCAATGAGATATAGAATTTAATGTTTTTGAAAATGTTTTTGTCTAGATATATCCTTGCAAGTGGGTTGTCATATTTGGGAAGGATGGATATTGGAGCCCTAGGTACATCGATTCATTAGAGATCATTTATCTTGTAGAGGTGGTAGATTATCCATATTCACCCCATCCATACATCTCCTATGCACACTATGGGTTTATTGTTTCCCTTTTTAGTATGTACATACATTACCCTTCTTATTTATGGAAGTCATTGTTTATTCAATTTTAACATGTTCACTTATGTGAGGATTAAATAGTGAAAATTATGTATTGATGAGATAATGTGTAATGAAACAAGTCCACTCGTGTTGTCGAAGTTCTATGAAGGAATCATATATTTTAGGAAACTACATGGAAAACCAAGGATTAATTGACACAGAACAACCCACACATTATTTATTCCTAGTAATAAAAGTTATATTAATTTTTTGGGGGGGGGTATAATGTAACGACCCATGATTTTAGTAAATACTCTTTCTTAAATTAAATATATTTTTGAGTATCTTATCTTACAGAAAAACAAAAAATAAAAAAAATAATACAATAAATTAATAAAATATAATTATAATATAAGACTAATATACTATAATAATTAAATTAATAGGTATATTTAGATGAAATCTCCTTTATAAAACTATGAAAATATTTATATTAATACAAGATTCATTCCATTTTCATTCAAATACTTTTGTATTCAAAATATTCATATTTATATTAAGATTATTTCCTATTACAATTATAAAATTTATTTTATAATATTATCTTCATTTTTTATCTCCACATATCATAATTATCCACATAATAATTTCTGGGATTATTTTTGAAATATTTTATTTTTCAATATATAGTAAAGTTAGAGTTTTGAATAAAACCGTTTTGTTTATGAATTTATCAAGAAGTATATAAAAAATAAAAACAAATAATAAAATTTTTCATTATAAAAACTAATTTATAATGTGAAATGAAATATTTTAAAATACTAAGTTGTATTTCAAAAACATATGTGTAACAATTTGAAAATTAAGAAATATTTTTTGAATAAACACTATTTTTACTCTTTATTATTTATTAATGTTTTCAATATGTGATATTAAGTTTTGGGATAATTTTAAATTCAAATAACTCAAATTTGGATCTTAATAATCCAATTAAATTCATCAAAATTATTATAAATTAAAATTTTTTCCTAAAAAAAATATTTATTCATATGAAAAACATTTTTCTGAAAACATGTTTTTACACATTACATGTGATATTGTTAAAATTAATTTTTCATACAAGTGTAAATATTATTTTATAAAATGTTTTTAATATTTCAAATAAATTTGTCTGAATTATTTAATAATTACAATTTTGAGGAATTAATATTAAATTACTTAGAATAAAATTAATTACCATTGTAAAAAATAAAGAATAATTAAAGTGAAATATATATGTGTAGTAGACTTAAAAAAAGATTAAAAAAGGTATTACAATTAATGGTTGATGGATTATCAACCTTAATCATTCCATAATTCCATTATTTTCCATTATTGGATCCATTTGTTCCTTTAAATAGTGTATTTACCTTTTATTAATTAATAAAATTTCACTCCCACCACTTATAAAATGACCCTTCACCACCCCATTTCTCCTCACAACCAAACGACATATTTTTACCAGAAAACTACCAAAATACCCATACATTTGTATAGTATTTATAGTGTTTTCTGTCTCCATAAAATAAAATCCTCAAATGGATTAATCCTTTATATAAATAGAGTTTTCCATCGAGTAAGGTAAAAAACAATAATATCTCCCTTTCCATTTAAATTATTTTATTTCCTCCCAAGAAAATTTATGATTTACTCTATTCATTAAATTATAATAACATCAGTAATATTAACATAATTTAATGATTATATAATTTTTTAATAATCACTAACTACCCTTTCCCTTTTACATATAAAAATTACAAAAACATAATGTGTACATGAAAACTACTACTTCCAAGGACGACATGTTTTATTATTTATCACAACAATGTTTGATTAGTTAAAAATTGGTATTGATTGGATTAATAATATTTTTATAAAATTTTTAATATTCATAAATTATAAACCATTAGATAATTTTTTTCCATTCAACACAAAATGAATACCTCTTTAATGTGTACGTGTAGACTACATCCTCCTCGAAAGTGACATATTTCATTTTTCACTCTAGTGTTCTCTTATATGTCATAATTTCATAAAATATATATAAAAACATTAACAAAATATAATTAATATAATTTTTTCAAAAATAATTATATTTTAAAAATTGAATCATTGCCTTAACTATACTTACCCTTGGATTATATCCTATTCCGGACTAGATTGGTTTAACTACCTATATGAGTAATGTTATGAATTTCTATCATGGATTAATATTAAAACTAATATATTGAAATTATTAGAAACTAATCAGTAGATTATGTTTTCCTTATGGTATTGGAATGTTTATATTAATATTTATCTTATTAATACCATCTTTTTTAATCAAAACTATCGAAACAAGCATGTTATAAATCTCATATATACACATCCTAACTAAATATCTTGTTATATGAATCTAGAACATTATAAAGAATCACGAAACATCTATTATAAAAAATTTAATAGTATTAATAAGATTAAAATTGAATACATAATAAAAAATTGGCATCACCATCATGAAACAAGTTCTAAAAAACAATTAAAACTACTAACATATAATGATGAAATTATACTATAATAGACTAATATACTAAAAAAATTAATATAAATGATGTTATGAAAGTTTATATATTGTAATAAGGTTCTAAAATAATTTATCAAGATAGTTATTTTTATTATATATGATATTAAATTACTATTGTAGAAGTGAATATTTAAGGTAAGGGTTTTCTGATCTTAATCATTGTTCATTGGGACTTATGATATATCCACCACATGTTCTATTTTTATTGGGTATGAAATGCCATTTTATATCTTGTTATCATGTCTATAATTATATTAAAATGTATTACATATCCATTAAATGTTATATCTGTCATGGTATTATAGTTTAATGTTTACTCAATCCATAATTTTTCCTTCCAATCTCATTTTCAAATCGAGGATTCATGTCAATGATAACACATCGAAAGAATTTTCATGCACATGTTTTTTATTTGTTTTATAAAATTTATTATATATAATAATATTATTTATGAAATACTTTTTAGATTAAGTTGAATCTGTTTTTAAAATAATTATTTTTTTAATGGTATCAGCATTGTCATTTTCCATAAAAGATGACCTCTTTACACAATGTTAATGAAATCTTATTCTTTAAAAAATTAATAGTAATTTATATTACCACCACATTCATGATATAATTTTATGAAAATTAATATCCATTATTTTTTATATTCGTATAAATAAATTAATATAGACTTGTTTAAATTTTTTTCCCAAAAGTGATAATAATCATAAAGAATATTTTATCTTTATTTTCCAACTAATTTTCAATGCCCTTATAAAAGATGTTTTTCCATAATGATAACATCATTTCATTTTCTTTATATTTTCATAAGGCATATTTTCTTATACTTCTATCATCATTTTTTATATGGGTCATGGAATGTTCTACTAAAGTTTTCATGAAACCCATCACATTTAATTGGGTTACTTATGTAATGAAAAAAAATGATTGGTTTTATATTCTTATTTTATACATATGTATGGTTTTTAATTAAGTTATTTTTCCCATAGATTTTTCTAAAACGTGTTGGTTATATATACAAAGGTAAACAGGTAGTGACGTTTAATGCACTAAGGGAAATGTGTTATGATTCTTGATCCAATATTTTATGATATATATTCTTAGGCTTGTGATATTTTACAATGTTTCCATTTTTTACTTACGGTATTATAGATAATGTATTATGATCTATTTTTTACCTCTGTATGTTTTCCTAATATTATGTTCATAGATCTTGATTATTCTCTAAAACCCTGAATATTATATTTTTCCCACTAATGATCATTATTTATTATCTATTATATTTCCATTAATGAGAATATAATCCCATCCCTTTTTTATGTTTCTATTCCTTAGGATATAAGGATAATTATATTGTATGGTTCTTTTAGAAGGGGTATTGAGTTTTACGATTATGGGTTATTTTTCACAAGTATTTTAAGATATGTTGTTTGTATAAATAATCATTAATGAAACTAAAACATTAGTTCTTGTGATTATATGACCTTTTTTATATTGAAAGGATTATTGATGTGAAATAATTAATTAATTGTGTATATATAGCTAGGGTTACATCAAATTATGAGTTTCCATAGTTGGAAAATAAAATGGAATAAGGAATAAATGATTAAGAAAAATCGATTATTAGGGGTTGGAGTTACAATGAATATTCACTCTTCAGTGATGAATCTAAAAATAGAAAGGATACAATGAACTTAAATCTTATGTAAGATAATTTATGTATGGTTATAATTGGTTATAACTCTAACTTATATTTTTACTATAAATATTATTGAAATTTTAAATATGAAAAATCAATAATTTAAAATTATGTAAATTATGTGTCAAATACAATGTGAAACTATAAAAAATTAATAAAAATTATGAAAATATAATAAAGGGCTATAATATTTTTAATAATTAAAATAAAATCATGTTACTAGATGTTTGAAACGTAAAACATATCAATTTTCCATTATATAAACACAAATAAGAAAATGAGAAGCTAAATGATTTCATTTATAATACTAATGTGAAAAAATAGAAAATTAAATGATTTTGTTGGATTATTTATCAATATTTATTAAAAAAATTATAAATTACATATCATCTAAAAAAGATAAATTATTTGATGATATTGAACTCTTATAAATTGAATGTTGGAAATATAATGCTGAAATTTAATGTTTGATGGGAATTTTATCTCTGTTTACAATTGGAGTTCAAACATTGAATGAATTTATAAGAAAAAAAAATTATTGATCAATTACTAACAAAAAATTTCCTAGTTTTCATGGGGAATTTCCACTAATGTATAAAAAAAATATTTTTTTAGGTAAAAAATGAATTTACATAAACTATTATTGTTTTTATATTTGGTTTATATACTCATTATGCTAATGATTATTCTATAGTGTTTATTAAAAATTGTGGTTTCAAAAATACATTTATCTCTAAATATATTTTATAGTTATAATGACAAACACTTGTACAGCATGGTTACCTAAAGGTAATTTCATAAATCCAATTGTACCAAACCTGGTTGAGATTCCTATATAACTTCTTACTATATTTTTATAGAGAATATACATATTCTATAGTTCTATCAGTTTGTATGATAACATATATGGTTTCTAGAAATGTATAGGGCCAAGAAACATGAAAAAAATTTACAAATTTTTTATTAGAATTTATTAAATGTTTATTCCTTTATATTTCATATGAAATTATATTATAATACTTTTAATATCATATAATATGTTTTATAGATCATTAATCTATCAAAAAATGAATCTATAATGATTTCTCATACTTATAGCAATAAATTTTTTTATAAAATACATTTTTTGTTAAATATATGAATGTATCAATTTTACGGGAAATTAAATCTTTTATTGATGGTAATTTTAGAAGAGTTTGATTCATTACCAGTAATGATTTCTTAACTCATGTGAGTTATAAAATTTAGGAAATGATATAATATGGTTTCAAAATTTCATTTATCATATTAATTTATAATTTATCTCCTAGATATCATTG
Source organism: Viscum album (assembly GCA_963277665.1). Classification (NCBI taxonomy): domain Eukaryota; kingdom Viridiplantae; phylum Streptophyta; class Magnoliopsida; order Santalales; family Viscaceae; genus Viscum; species Viscum album. The sequence goes on along the minus strand of OY728141.1, from coordinate 928,714,768 downwards.
TTTACTTCAGGATGAGTATTCATGCTAATTAAACATAAATTTAATAGTTTTTTCATTCAACATCTAAAAAAAATGAAATCAGTGTGGAATCTATGTTCATAGTTTGAAATATCAACAATTTAATCTTATCGAAAGGAAATTTTCAAAAATTCTTGATCATTTTATTATATAGTTTATTTAATTCTATTCTACGATCATTAGAAACTGGGGTGAGTTTTATATATGATTTTTCTTTTGAAAATTGCCAGATCTTTTGAAATTTTTTTACTTATGAAGAAGGGGAGAAAATGTGTTCAAATTTTGATAATTTTTATAGTTTTAAAAAGTTGAGAAAATTTTGAATTTTAATTCACTTTTTAAATTATCATAAATGAATATACATTTTATTGGCTCATTTATAATTCATTTATTTTGTTTTGATAATTTAAAAATAATACATCTATTTAATTTAAAATTTATTTTATTAGCAAGAAAAATACTTTTTAATGAATGCAGAATTTATTATTTTTTTGAGAATTATTGGTTATAAATTTTATTTTCAATTCATTAAATTTTATTATTTTTTAATCACTTAATTAATTTCCTTATCATTTATTGTGATTATATATTATTTTAGAATTTCTTTAATTAATGACATAGAGCTCCCATGTTGTGTTGTAAGTTTAATCACCCTAGTTCAAATTTTTTTATATTTTTAGTCAAATGTGTAAAACGATATACAAAAATGTGTGTTTTGATATTTTTCATGCCATGGTGGACGGATTAACCAAACATAGTAAGATGTATTTTTTGTTTTAATTTATAAGCATAAAAATGACTATTTATTCATTATTATTACATAGATCAAGGGGAATTTATTACAGGTGAAGCTTGAACATGAAATAAGGTCTTCTAGGATGTAATAATGTATATGGTTATGATTTGATTTTTGAGTTATATAGGTTATAGAATTTGGGTTAGTTGACGTGGGGAAATGAAAAAAATAAGGTGTTTTGTTTTGATTATTAGGTTTTCAAAATCCCCATGAAAAATAGCCATATTGTGTACATTATTCAATAAAGAATGTTATAGTCATCATCTACTAAGCAAAATAGGATGAAAATATTCACTACGTAATTTTATAATTTTCCATAGACATACATGTTATGAGATTCAAGTAACTGATCTGGATGCACCTTTGATTGATTATATGTTTTTTATGGATTCGAATTTATGTATCTTAACAGATTAAATTAAATAAATTCATATCCATAAATAGGGATTATTTTGATTCATTTAGTCATAATGAATTAATGTAGTATGTACAACGTTTATTTTTTATTTTTTATTATTATTTATATATATTTTATTTCTACTATTTCTGTTTATAGAGTATTGTTATGTGTATCTAGAATCCATTGGAATAATAATTTGTTGATTTTGGATTGTGGACTTTTGGAGAATATATACATTGATTCTATAACTATTTAATTTCTCAAAAGTATTTACTTTAAAATAGAGATGATTCACTTTAATTAGTTATGAGATAAATTTTATACAAGATGAATCAATGAAACTAATTATTTATTCTAATGTGTTGTTATTCTAAAAATATTTCTTTGATCATATAAAGCTTAATTATTCACATTTCATAATTTATGTTCTTTTGGATAAACCGTAATTTATCATCCATCACTATCAATGGATGATAAAAACTTTTTCTTTGTAATTATTTTTTAGCATCAATATATTAGTTTCATTATTTTATTTCATATTGATGCTATTTTCTAAGATAAACTATAAAAATTATTGTTTACACTACCCTCAAAAGGGGTTATTGATTTTTACCACCTTACCAAAAGGAATTGACATGGGTTATGATTGATCCTGTAAAAAAACTAGCTTATGGGTGTTCCATATTGAGAAAACATGTGTTCTGATACTCCAATGAAAAACATTGGGTTGGGGCTTGTCCTTTATAAAATGTTCGGGGATAATATTTCATGCAATGTAAAAGTATATATTTGGGATATTCCCTTGTAAAAGTCTCTATAATGTTATTGTGGGTTCCACACACCATTAGTTTTAGTGAGGAGAGTATAAGTTTGATCATTTATATGAAAGCTAGTAAAATTTTATTTATCTTTATCTCTTTATAAGTCTCCTTCACTCTCACACTCATTTCACATAATCATTCAGAAATAAATTTATAAATATTTATCAAACAATATATTATGAAATTATATTTATATTAACTTTGATAATTTTAAAATATATAATTCACCCCTCTTATCTATTCAATTTACCGATTCTGGACCTAACAGTTTATTCTATGATTTTTGGAAATTTTAATTGTTAAATAACATGATGATAAAATCATGACATATAAATAAATCCTCCTTTCCAACCACACATCAGAAGGGATGAATAAACATGAATTAAATCAAACTCATTACCACTCCCTTTCATGTTAATACCCTTCCAATAACCACTTGTATTCTTCCTACCAATCAAATATATAGTAAAATAGTCTATCATGAAAATGAAGAATATCAACCTCTGGAAATACTAAAACCATAAATGACCCAAATCATATATCATCATAAAAATTCCCACAAGGTCTTCCAATAAACCATATATTAGACATTAATACATTTTAAATGGAATGATCATACCTATATAGATCCATTAAAATCTATAAAGTTCCACCTAATCTCCCACTTTTTTCAGCTTCATTTACAACATGTAACATTTAAAAAACAAAACAAGACAGAATTGCAACCACATATTACAGAAACACCCTACAAGATAGACCATCACTATCAATATCACAAACATGCCTCAAGAAAAAACCTCACAAGTAACAACCTCTTGTTTCCAAACCATTCCTATTCCCACTTTTTACCATTTACCGGCCTCATTATATTTATTTTTCCATTAATTCAACCATGTAAAAACATTCATCAACCCAAACACCATTAGAAACATTAACGTTTCATTTAATATATATATTTCATCCATGTTTATAAATTTTAATAATTATTAATTTTCCAATAGTACACTACCCCTTTAAAATTATGACGCATCACTATATTCCTAAAAACCATCTTTTTGTTTCACTTCATTTTAGTTTTCACATTCAATTAATATTTTTATCATTAATGGTGTGTTATGTTTCAATCATTCTAATCTAACACATTAAATTCACATTTTACCCTCTTTAATATTTATCCACTTGACTAATAAACAACTTCAAATGTTTTTTATGGATGTCAGAATGAACAACAAACACAATAAAACACAAGTATAACAGTAATGAATTTCTATATATCAATGTAATCAATCCCTTTTTCTTTTAGTTTATCTATGTAATCATTTCATTATAAATGTGAATAAGTTCCTCAATTATTTCAGAAAAAATAAATCCATAACATTAATGACTAATCAAATCGTATAAAATAATATGAAAATGATAGGTCACCTATGTCTCCCTTTACATTCCAATTTTATTAATAACTGATTTATCATATTAATTTATTTCCATTCTATATTAAATAGTATTCCACATATATTCTTACATCTCTATATAAACCAATAATGACCATATCAATATATAGGGATGTATAATATAATAAAAATCTTTGAAGGGATCATAATAAGGAATTCAATCATATAATTAAATAAGATAATAATTGTGTTTAGAAGTACCCTACCATAAATGGTTCATTAAATCCGCTATGAAATAATGAAGAGATACAGATTTCCACACCACTATGATCACATAATTGAATCCCTCAAAACCTTTTAACACAACCACCACCATCAGACTATGACCCATGGGAAAAAACGTCAGTAAACCACTAACATGTGTATGTAAGAAATAAAGTATAGGATAACCAAAATGGGAAGATGGAAAATCAAATCAAATAAAAATAAATTTAACACCAATATCCAAGGATAAATAACCTAAATTAGGTATCTAAAGGATCTCCCAAAAATTTTATGTGAGTCATAAAGGGAGAAGGAAATTAAAGGAAATAAAAAATGATTTGAAATGGATTCCAAATTTATTCCCAAGATGGAAAATAAAAGGCCATAGTGAAGTGGTATAGTCCATTAAATAAGGGTTAGGGTTTTCAAAAATACATTGGGAAAAAGGTATAACTGCACCAAAATTTGTTCAAGTACACTAAATTTCCTGAAATGACATCTCATATCCCTCCTTAAACTCATTAAATCCATAAATATGAATGAACTAGGGGTAATCCATGTTGTGTTGAATAAAAACACAACACAATATTTAACTCGTGAACCATGCCACATTACAACCAATATTGCATGGTGAGACCTCACCTCAAATAAAATAATGAATAATACTGACCACTCAAAGACCCATGTCACACCAATGATAATATCAACCCAACCACATTCCTTCTATTAATATCGATAAACCTTGGAAAGAAACCATAGTGAATCCAAAGGTCTTGGCAACATCATTATGTTGAATGGATAAACCCCCAAAAACTATCCTACATAGAAACGAATATGTCCACACTACATATGACTTTGACTCTACCTCTCATTTCTAAACACAAATCACCAAACCTCAAAACCAACCCCCTTATGAAATATCAGCACAAAGCCCCTTTTTCAAACCTCTTATTAGAATCTAAAACATCCATAACACACAAAGTAACAGACTAGGAAGTTCTAATTAATTAAAGGGATTCTCTTTAAAAACCATCAGAACATGTTGGTAAAATATAAATGTATCTTGTCTACACATACATAGTAAAAAATAAGACTTTATATCATTCATTCATATTGTAACATCCAGACACTTCTCACTGGCTTGATTTGAGTAGGAAGTGCTACTTATCCTCAAGGAACATCCCCACGGGACCAAAGGCTAGAAATAAATGTAAAGGGCTTCTTGAATGGTGGGAGATGATATTCCCTTTTGAAAATAAAATAACCAACCAAATATAACATTACCTAAAATACTACATGATTCATGATAGAAACATACAACAATAAACCACTCCCCAACTACAATAATAGAAAACCATACAAATACTAAATCATAGTACAATGTTGAAGAATAAAAAAATATAACTGAAGGAATAAATACCAGACACAGAAACCCTAAGACAAGCTACAAACTCCAACTCTACAACCTCCCAAGAATCACGATGTACCACTATAGATGGGAGATGCTTTGCTTTTACACATGACTTGGAATAGAACATCATAAAAATCACCAAAGTGAAAAAGAAGGGGGAGTAAAATTACTCAGTAGGATTTCCCCAAATGACATTCCTACTCATCCCACTAGGATAGTACATGTTAACATGTGCATATAAATTAATGTATATAAAAAAATTAAAATAGTTTTGCAATTTCCAACAATCCACCCATGCCTTTACTAAAACATTCTCACACAAATCAACTCATTTTAAAGGAATTAAACCAAAGAATTCATTTTCCATTTCATATTGTCCTAAACCATTTCAACTTCTGAAATTAAATACATACAACTCCTCACACACAAAACACAACCATACAAGCATATTGTTTACATTTAATGTGTAACTTCACATCCAACTTTGTCTACTATTTATTGTTGTGATTCACGACCACATCATAATTCTTTGACTATGGTACTTCATGGCCACAAACCATCCCATTATAAATCATGATTAACCATTAAATTGAAACAACCATTCCAAATCACATATTATAAAAAAATATTTTTTGAAACCATTTTCATAATGTTTTCCCAAAAATAAAACCAAGAAATCAATTTTGAAAATCAACATTTTAAAATCCAAATCCAAAGAACTTTGTACAACAATACTATATTTGTACCAAAAACCACAAATCAACACCAAAGGGGTTTCACACATGAATTTTATAATAAATTTACACCACACAGAAAATTTAAAACCTAGTCCCTCATTTTCTAGAAAGAGGAATCGATATTTAAGACACCTACCTTTAGGGTTTTGGTAAAAATGACCAACAACAAAAAATTGTAAATAAATCTCGGTGAAAACACCACAAAACCACCATAGATATCATCCCCTAACATCACATGGACAAATCTCAGCATTATTAGAAACAAAAACTATATATTAATCTAAAATGGAACTAGATCCAAAAAACTAGGAGAGAGTGGCGAGTAGATCTAAGAAACACCCCAAATTAACTAAGAGAGTAGACTTACCAAAGATATCCCTTTTCAAGCCACTAATAAATCCCTTATAAAAGCTTCTAGGATTAGTGGGGGAGGTTCCCTAATCATGGAGATGACAATGTTATGAGTGAGGGAAAAAATGGGTATCCAATGAGGTTTTAAGGGTTAAAGACACATGAGGTTGTTTTTAAAAAAACATTTTTAATTACATGTGCGGTTTGATCACATGATTAGGAAAACCAAGGTCTAATCGTGTCCCTTCTACTATATCAAAAGGGACCATTCATGGTTGGATGAAAAGGTTAGTCAAACAATGCACCAACCATTCCAAATCCCATTTTCCTATGATTCATATTTAGACTGGGGTGGCCACATGATTTGGAAACCATTCTCCAACACCCTTGCCTCTGGCTCATCTTGAGTGGTTTCCTACATATATTTCATAGTTTTCACTAACTGTACTCAAACCATGTGCCCCAAGAAAATCTCCAAATCCTTTCCAAAACAATTCAAACTATCCCAAAGTTTATCAAACCACATTTTATACATAAAAATTAATAAATAAGGGTTACATTCCTCAAATCGGGGGTGAAAAATTCTCTCATTGGCTGTTTTTCCTCGGAATGTATAAAACCATCCCTTTCTAGAAAAGTCTTGGTATATTACATGATGATCTCTTTCACTTATTCCCACGTGCCCTCCTAAATCTGGCTATTTTAACACAACACATGATCAATCCTAATGACTTTCCCATGAAAGAAATTCTCTTTCCTATCCACAATCTACACTAGAATTTGCACCAATGAATAGTTTATCTGTAATTAAACATGATACCATAAAATGACATGGTTAGGATCCTACCGATACATCTTCAACTAGGATACATGAAATACATTATGAACCTAACTAAACCATGCTAGAAAGGAAAACCGATATGACAACTCTTCAACTTGCTAATGTATCTTCAAAGACCCAATATACTATGGAGATAACATTCCTTCTATTCCAAAATGATGATTTCCATTCCAAAGAGAAATTACCAAGAATACATGATTACCCACCTCAAACAACAATGGTTTTCGATAGTGATATGAAGAAAATTTATAATGACTCTGAGTTTCTCCCATTCTTTTCTTGATAAACCTAATATTTTCTATGGTATTTTGGACAAGGCTCTACCCAACCATCGAAGACTCACCTGTTTCCGCATGAAAAAGTGGAGAACGAGATAGAGAAACATATAATGCTTAAAATGGAGCCATATGTATCAAGGTTTTATAACTGTTATTAGACATGAATTCCACTATCGGTACATGCCTCTCACATGAGACACTAAAATCTATTACATTAGGCCTTACAATATATTCCAATTTTTTTATCGTCCTCTTAGATTTCCCATCCATATAGGGATGATATGTTGTACTCATAATCAACTGTGTCCCAAGTGATTTCTACAATGATTTCCATAAATGTGATATTAACCTTGGATCTCAATCTGATACAATTGAAACTCACACACTATGCATCTTGAACACCTCTCAGGTATAGATTCTTTATAGACCATCCACTATATGGGATTAACAAATATGGATGAAATGGGACTACTTTGTGAGACAATACACTATGACCAATATAGAGTCATGCTTTCGAACCATTCATGGAAGGTCTTTAAAAAAATCCATAGTTAAATGTTCCCATTTCCATATAGGGATTAGTAAAGACTACAACATACATGTTGGTTGTTGATTGTCATCCTTGAATTTCTAAAAAGTCAATAATCTCTATATGAACCCAGCCACATTCTTTTTCAAACACACCCACCAAATAATTACATTCAAGGCCTTACATATTTTCTGAATTCTATGGTCTATTTTCCATTTTGAATGGTTATATGGACTAATAACTTTTTCCATGCAATCCATTGTTACATCAATCTAGTTTCAAAACTATAGAAATAAGCAGAGTCCAGTGTCTTTACCTTAATGGTCTCCCCACCAATGAGATTCAACCTCAATGGAACACATTCTGAATCAGGAGTTTGTGCATCTATAACCAATCCATCCTAACAAGAAACCAATTAAATTTTAAATAAAACCACTGCATCACCTCTATATTCACATCCCAAGATCATTTCAGATTTAACTGACATCAACTACCACTGGACTGAGGATTCTTTTTCCACTTGGTCATATGACATCCTATAAAATGTATCTAACACCGAATTTTCATTAGACATTTTGTATATAAAATCAAAGTCAAATATAAGGGGATACTCTATATATCTCGATTTCTATATGTTCAAATCACTATATGATAAAATTAGATTTAAACTCTTATGATCGGTAAACATTGTGAATTTCTCACCAATGGGACAATGATGCCATGTTTTCAAATCATTCACCACTATCACTAAATCCAAATCATGTGTTGGGTATTTCATCTCATGAAACCTAAACATGCCTAAGCCATACAGAGCAACATGATCTACTTTCCTAAAAACACACTCTAACCCAAATCCGGACGTGTCACAATACACCATGTACCCTTTCCCTAGGTCTAGATAATCCATGATTGGTGCTGATGTATGGTGACCATGAAGCACATTAAAAGATTTATGAATATCCTCATTCCACATAAATGAATCATTATTTTTTATCAATGGTGTCAATGGTGAATCTATTCATGAGAAGTCACGAAAAAATAATCAATAATAACCCGTCAGACCTAAGAAACTTCATATCTCAAAAACATGCTCTTGCAGTTTCCACGAAATAAAAGCCTTTATCTTTTCCAGATCCATTGAAACACCTTTCTAAGAAATAAAAAGGACAATTAAATGTATCTATTATATCAAAAAATAACACTTTGATAATTTTTCATAGAACTGATGGTCTCTCAATATTCCTAATAATATTTTTAAGTGTTTCTCATTCTCAACCCATGTCCTATAATACACCAACATATCATTAAAAAAACCACCAAGAAATAATTGAGATATCTATGAAATATCATACTAATAAATTCCTCAAACATGACTAGTAAATTTATAATAACAAAGGGAATTACTAGATATTCATAATTACTATATATATACTCTTGATTTTTTTTTGGAATATCCACCTCTACACCCACAATTGATGATATCCTGGTCAAAAACCAAATTTGGAAAACCACTAGTCTCCCCTAAATTGATCGAACAGATCATCAATTCTTGGGTGTCGATATTGTTTCTTCATTTCAACTTGGTTAAGATTTTGATAATTGACACAATTCCAAAGAGTTCCATATACCATTTTAGAAAACAAGACTCGAATCGCCAATGGAGATGTGTTAGGTCGGATAAAAACCTTATTTTATAAGTCTTACAACTTCACCTTCAATTTCCTCAATTTACTTGGAGGAATTTATTAATATGGATGTGTGATTGAACTGGTCTCTAGAAAGACATCAATTGTAAACTCCACTTCCCTACAAGTGGAAACCTTGAGACTGCCTCATAAAATTCATCTAGAATCTAATCACCAACTACTAGAAAACTGCTTCTCTCAATCTCTCCCATTGGTACCAACAACAAATATTCCTACTGATATAATATCTTCCCATATTATAGTGATATCAATCCCAATTCTCCCAACTTTCATTAATCTATTCTCTAAAGATATGTTTGACACCATCATCTTTCTTGAACTTACTATTCACATATAAAAGTAGATATGGACCTCAAAAAATGCCAACCAATCCATAACTCGAATTATATCATCAAAATCCATATCAAGAACTAAGAATTACCATATCAAATCCACCCCATCAACAAATAGATGCCATTATCTACACCGAAAGGCTTGACACACTCTTTGACCTAGAAGAGTTTGATGTTTCAAAATCGATGGCATCATTTCTACATTTAAACCCAAAATCCCCACAATAAAAGAAGAAATAAAATAATGAGAAACAACCATATAAAAAATGTTTTCATAAAGGTATAATTCAAAATAATCATACATCTCACTATGGAAGGTCCAGAAAAATCATCCCCCGCAACCTGCTCAGATTTGAAAACCTTCTTACTAGACACACTTTTCACTTTATTACCCTATTGAAACTTCCCCTACAGCGGATTCATGGTTTTCCTAGATTTACTATGGCCAAAAATTATATACTAATTATGGTCATTCTACTCACCTCCACTTGTGGAAGCATAAGAAGACTGTGACCCCTGAGGAGTGTTACGAAAAAACAACCTTTGAGAGTTGTGATAGTAATGCTGAAGATGCCCCGTCTGAGTGATGTTATGGAATGATTGAGGTTGTGATGTACATTCTCACCTCATATAGATTATAGAGCCACACTGGAATCATCCCAACTTACTCTTAGGATTCAAAGTAATATTCATGGATCCTACTGACTGATTATTATCCATAGTCCCACATTGGAAATAAGGGAAACTCTTCCTCTTGTTCCCCATGTTAGAATTCCCACTATTTCCTATGGGTATTAACATACATCCTCTCTCCATATCTCCCAAGATATTTAATTCATCCACAATATCGGTATTTACCATCTATGTATGGTATATTAAATAGAGCACTGTAATCATCAAATAGACTTCCTACCTAAAGCCTTCTTAAAAAATGTGGGCCTTAAAAGGTGACCTAGCCACAACCATTGGAGAAAACCAGACTAGTTTCTTGAACTTTGATGTATATCCTACCACCAAAAGATTATATTATTTAAATATGATGAAATATGTTTGATGAATTTTTAATGTGTGACAGTTGAGATTTTAATTGAATAATTTCATGAAATCCTACCATGCCATAACTTAGTCCCCTATATCATGGACCACTAAATCCAAACGTTGATTCATAAGATCATAGAACATATATGTTGCTAATTTTAATTTTAACTCTTCCAATTTTTCTAGTAAATCGATGATTCGACTTATTCTATTGAGCAATGCCTCCAACTTTCCTAGTTCCAAATCGCCCCGAAATGTGAGAGGATTCCTTTTCTAAAACTGAACTGAATGATCCACATTCTTTGGTAAATCCTTTGGTTTCCCTTTATATACTACTTGAAAATCATGAACTATGCTCTGAGCTAGATTCTCATTCACCTGGTGTTAAGGTGCAACCACATTTTTGGAATCATCCTCTGGTTTGTCTCTACGACGCCTACCCTGTTCCATTTCTATCAACACATAAAAACCACCATGAGTATCACTCTCTACAAACTAAAGGCTTCAAATTTCAAATTTTTTCACATTGGAACTATCACAACCATGATTTCCAATTTAAACATTTTACATTTTCAATCATCTTTGAAAAAACCATCATGTTATAAAAAATCAACAGGTTTTCAAAATACCACAACCTTCCCTTTTTAAAATCACACAATTTAAAAAAAATCTATCTTTTTTAAAAATAAACCATTTCCTAATACAACATAAATCATCACTCTAAATGAGACATGAAATCCTATTAAGAAGTCATTTATACAATGAATTTCATGTTCTTCTCATTGGAAAACCCGCAATAATGATATCACCCTCTTAGAAGTGTCTCCAAACACTTATGTACATAACTACCCAGTAATGTGAAGTTCACTATAAAAAGGATAGATATGTCTTTTATGATATACATTTCATGTTATGATATTCCTACTCCATGCTACCATCCCAACTCAAATAATTAACCAATAATGAATACAACACCATGATTGACAATTGATACCATAGAACCAAAAAATTAATACCACTTATAACATCCTACCCCTTCTCACTGGCTTGAGTTGAGGCGGATGTGCTGCTTGGCCTTAAGAGACATCCCCAATGTTCAATAGGATGAAAAAAAATGTTGGGGGAATCATGAAAAGTGGGGGATGATTTTATATTTGGAATAGAAAACAACCAACCAAACATACCATTGCACAATGAACTACATGATCCATGTCAACAACATAATACAATAAAACACTCACCCACAACAACAATACAAAACCGTAAAAATACCAAATTATTGTACAAAGTGGAAGACTAAAATAATAAAACTCAATAAACCAATACCAGAAACCATAATATCATGCAAATATCCATGATCCAACTCAACAACCACCAAAGCATCACTATGTACCAATAAAAAATTGATATGCATTGCTTTTACCTATGTATCGAAAAAAGACATTTGCAAAAGCACCCAAGTTCCCGAGTAGAGGGTGGGTAGAAATAAACAGTAGGATTTCCCCAAATGACTTCCCTACTCATTCCACTAGGATATAAAATGTTATCACATCTATATAAATAAATTTATATATATCCATTAAATAATTTTAACAATTTTATAAAATAAAATTAAGCCCTTAATAAAACATTTTCACCTAAATCAACTCATTTAAAAGGAATACAACCAAACAATTCATATACCCTTTCATATTGGCCTAATCCATTTCACCTCATGAATCCCAAAACATAAAATTCATCAGACAGACAATACAACCAACAAAGCATGGTGTTAACATTAATGATTGAACTTCACATCCAACCCTTCCCATTTTGTATTGCGGTTCTTTACAACCACATCCCAATTCATTGACGGTGACACTTCATGAAAACAAACCATTCCAATCGAACTCATGCTTAACCATTAAAGCCAAACAACCCAACCAAAATCACATATTCCAAATAACATTTCAATAGAAAAGTATATTTTTTGAAAACCATTTTCAAAACCATTTATGAAAAATCAAACCAATCAACAAAATTGAAAATTTATCATTTTAAAATCAAATGAAAAAGGATGTTTCTCAAAAACAGAATATTTCATCCAAAACCCATTAATCAACACCAAAGGGACTTCACAAAAGCGTTACACATTAATTTAAAAACTAATTTCTAGAAACAAATTAATTAAAAACGAAAGTGTTCATGTTCTTTCAAGAGGAGTTGAGACTGAAGCCACCTACCTTTAGAGTTTTGGCAAAAATGAATGACGAAACAAATGCTCAAAAAATCTCGGTGAAAACTCCAAAAACCTGCCTTATATCCCTTCCTAAACAATCACAAGGAAAAATCACACTATTGTTGTCAAAAAAAAAACCCTAGATCTTTCCACAATGGAACTAGATCTAGAAAATTTTGAGAGTTAGGAGAGTATATCTATGAAAAAACAATAGAACTACCATGAAAGAGACTTATCAAGAGTGATATTCCATTAACACAACAAAAAATCCCTTAAAAATCTTCTACATTGAGGGGGAGAGGATTCATATCCATAGGGAGGAGAAAATCTAAACGAGAGATGAAATGGGGCCCAAATGGGAGTTTTAGGGTTAAAAACACTTCATGATGTGTTTATTTATGACTCAAGACACAGTGACATTAATGTCATGGAACAAAACCTATATCTCAATACATAAAAGCCTAAACCATCCAGCTGAAGGTGATTCATGGAATCATATTTACCATTTACATTGTTATTTTTCATTAAATCATAGAAATTTGGGATTAAGACTTTCTACTGAAAATTTATGTCCATTTGGTTCTTATGGTAGTCAATATTATTTTTGGGTCATCTTTATACCTCTATAAAACTTAAATTAGTAGATTTTGATGAATAAGACATATGTTTTTTGACGGTAATAAATATCGGACACCAAAAAATAATCTTAATGTTTATTTGAATATATTGATTGATGAGTTAAATTTATTAGGGAGTAATGGTGTGAGTACATATGGTGTTTTTTAAATTGGAATTTTCTATTAAAAGTTGCATTAATGTTGATAATTAGTGACTTCCCAACATATAGAATGTTATCTGGTTAGAGTACACATGTTCTAATATCATGTCCTTACATTATGAGAGAAAACAATGCATTCATGCTAATTAATGTAAGAAAACCATGTTTCATTGACTTTAATCAAGTATTTTATCATAATGATCACCATTTTTTGATGAATAGATATTATTTCAGAAAAGAAAAAATTTAATGAGATGGAACTCCAAAAATGATCTCAACTATTGAGTTAAAATCCATTCTCTTGTAATTACATCTAATTATATTTGGACCGACTATAAACCAACAAAAAATTTATGGCTTTGGGAAATAAAATAATTGGATACAATGGATAATTTATTGGGATCTGTCATATTGGTCTGATTTTTTCTTCATCATGTGTTGGATGTTATGAATTTTGAGAAAAATATTTTCGATATTATATTTTATTTCATTTTAGACACAGTATGTATGACCAAAGATAATATAAAGGAATAAATAGATCTTTCCTATATTTGTAGGTGAACTGTTTGAAAATGATAGATCAAAGAAGTTAATCAATCCAAAAGATTCTTATGTAGTTTCCAAATAAAGTAGTTTATTATTTTTCCATTGGATTATAGATTTTGGGCTTCTAGATTTTTATGTTTCCAATTTTGATATATGCGTGATAATTGATCAAATTAGATGATTACAAATTCATGACGTTCATGTTATAATGAAAATAATTCTATGGATCAGATTTAAAGGATTGCTGAATTATTTGATTTGGAATGTGATAATAAAAATTTTATATTTTTTTCATGACATTTTTATGGTGAGAATATACTATGATGTAGTAAGTAGAAAAAAATAAGCTGTTTCATTAATTTTATATAATCTAGAAAAAATATTCCCATAAAATTTATTTGATTCAATGAAACATTTGATATTATATTCTTTACATGAATGAAAATGTAGTGGTCTGGTATAGTTCCAATGGATGTACAAATTCGAGTGATGCATTTAGAAATTAAAGACAAATGTACCTAAAAAATAAATGGTTGGAGGATCAATATTAGAAGATTATTTATAGGAAGAAATATCATTTTTCAGCTCTCATTATTTTCCATATAAATATCCCTGAAAACCAAACCACATAGGCTATAATGATTGAAATTTTGATGATGAAATGTCAAATCAATTATTAGTTTTTAATCATCCTAAACTTCACATTGGGGGAGTTTATGAACCATGGATATCAGATGATGAATATCACTAGGCTCATATATATTTTATGATAAACTATGATGAAATGACTCAATTTTTATTTTTACTGATCCTATCACTTATTTTATAATTTTTTACAGTAAATTAATATTATTTTATTTGTATATCATATGACAATCATATCAAAAAATAGTTTCCACAAATTGTAGAAGTTTCCTTTCAAGAACATCTGTGGAAAAAAATTTCCTACTGGTTTCCATATACTAGTAAAATAAATTGATTAGGGTTTAACATATGAAATCAATTTATTACATTTTATATTGATAATTTTTTTCCAAATATTTAGGTTTCTCAACATGCTGATAAAATTGATAATTGACTGTGTGTATTGAGTAGACCTCTATCAAAAATAGTTAAATCATATAACGCATATGTGGGGAATGGTATTTTATTCCATACACATCAATATGGGGAATAAAAAAATTGTGAATAATAGTGTTTTCTGGAGATGATGTCATCATATAAAAAGTGAATTTGACTTTTACGACATACTAGAAGAAATAATTAAACATTGTTATTTGGGTCATAATTACGTAACAATGTTTAAATTTCATTGTATGGTTACAAAGGGGTGATTGAATGTTCTCCCACACCATGGAATCAATGATATTAAATATAAAAGCAATCTTCAAGAAAATAAACCAACTTTGTTGGTTCATAAGGAACATAAAATTTATTATGAAAATTATTGTGCTACATCAATAAAGCTAAGTGATTTGTGGAGCATAATAAAAATGAAATCTCAAGAAAATCAGTTTATCCAAAGAGAATGTGGTTCTATTAATATGCAATGAAATGAAATTTTTCATGAAACTACTCCAAATTCATCTTATTCATGAAGAGACATGAATATAGATGATGAATCCCCTCGGTTATGGGTCGATGGTGATGATGATGTTATTGATGTAACAAATGAATTTGAAATGGAAAGAGATGATGAAACTGAACCTCCTATAAATATTCATGATACTGAGGAGGAATATGAAGATATTGAGACTGTCATATATGAAGATAATGATGGATATGAATATTGACATAGTTAAATGCTGGATACAATCATATATAATATATATTAATATATAATAGTGGTTTTCATCTTTTTTTTATCAATGGTTATTTAAATTTATTGATAGACATTGATCTGTTTTGTGAGTTGGATGAGGCTGATCTGACTAGTGATGAGCATGATGTTGCATCATCTAACCCCCATACTACTGGAAGTTCTGCGATGACTCAGAGAGCTTGTGGTCTTGAGAGATTGTGGATTCCTGACCCTATTCCCGAGCGCCACCCATGACTTGAATTCAATCCATGCATGCAGAGGTATGTTCAGTTTTTTATTTTAGTTAGTTTTCATTAATTTTCATTAATTTGTTTTTATAATAACTATTTGATTATGTTATCTAATCTTTCATAGAATTTTTCATATATAAGTTGGATTGGGATATGCTATGATGCAGAATTATTTTTCTATAGCCTGGGTTACATGGGATTAGATTCTCATTGATGTTCAGAATCGCATGTTCGATCATTGGATGATATGTAAATAAATAATCTTTAATTTTAAATTTATTAAATTAATTACCTGTAATTATTAAGTATTTTCAGTGTTTATGGTATCCCATCAATGATAGCATGAGTGAATCTATCTGGGAGAAATGGGAGGACTATTTGCATCACTATTTCTATCAATGTTTTCACAATATGAAGAGGAAAACAATATAGAAAGTAGGTCTCATTCATTTTGATCAGTCTTACTATGCAAATAGACCATATTACATCACATATCAGGTTTAGGATGGATTATGTTTATATCGGACGTTAAGATACTTTTTTGATGATTTCATCATTAGGACGATAGAACCGAGGGAGATAGGAGGTGACACATTGAGCAAGTAGTCATACATTCAGTACACATTGGTAACATTTGGTATGCACTTTTTTTAATAATTTATATAATTTAAAATTTAAACTATTTATTTATAATCATATAGGAAATGAAACAACCAGATATTGAAAGGATCAACATTAATAGGAAGATGTACAATGATACTGTCACTAGAGAGATTATAGGTGATAACCAGATTAATGTTATGGTCAATAAGATTTTCCTTCTATGTTTAAAAATTATCTACAAAAAAATATGTTAACTAGTTTAATTTTAATTTGAAATTGAAGGAGTCATATAAGGCTACAACATCTAAGACACAGATGGACAATCAGGCTGAGACTAAGGATCATACCACTAGTGCAGAAGAATTTTATGATGGAGTTTGGATCTAGGTGACTCAGTATGCCTTCAAGAAAGGTCGAGTTGTTGTTATCGACTCTCGATTCATGTCTGCGAGTATTTATGGTGCCGATGCGATGTCATCAGGATGCTTGAGCAAAACTTGTGGAGAGTCTTCAACATCTGCTAACAATATTAGTAGTAAGTGTCAGCTCTGGGTGAACTTATATAAACCAAGCGTAGAGAGTAGGAAGAGCTTCATCAAATACAAAAACATTAGTAGGAAAATATGCATCGATGACATCAACAATAGCACAAGTAGAAGGTGGTGTATATTCGACATCCGACTCATGATTTAGGGATGGAGTTCCCTCCACCAACTGCTCCAAATCCCCTAGATGACCCTCCCCGTATTGATTTATATATTTTTTCCTCTTAAACATCTGAATGTATAATTTATTTATAATATTTTTATTAATCCATATGTTTAAACTTCTATATAGTGCAATTTTTATTTTTTTGGGAATATTCAGTTTTTTTTATTATTTTATTATTTTACTATTTTATTATTATTTTCTTATTTTATTATTTATTTATTATTTTTATTAATTTATCATTTATTTATTATAATTATTTTTTAAAAAAAATTATGAATTTTTTCTTTGATTATTTTATTAATTTATATTTTTAATTTTATATTTTTTAATTTTACTAGTTTCTATTTTTTTGTATTATTTTAAAATTTTAATTATATTTTTATTAATTTTATGAGTTTTTAATTTTTTAAATTATTTTTAAATTCTTAATTTTTTATTATTATCAATTTATTAATTGTTTTTAAAAAATTATTTATTTATTTATTTCATACGTTTCCTGAGACGGGCAGTTATTCCCTTCACAAATACTTATTTGCGATGGGCCCGCCACAAAAAGTGTTTTTAAAAAAATAGGTTAAACTATTTATGACAGAAATTTCACCCATAATAAGTAGTTTTGTTATACGATGGATCTTGACAAATAAATTTTTATTCCATTTTCTATGATATTTCATTTGTGACCGCAGCACATCACAAATTACTAGTTACAAACGACCTTCTTCTCTTCATGAATTTTTAATATCGTGCACGGTTAGACGAAATGTGTGCTAACTATGGGTCGACTACTATCACAAAAGGGTTCCTTGCATGGTTGGCTTGAACGGTTAGACAAAATGTGTGCCAACCATGATAGTGAACATTTCTCATGATCCTTAGATAGACTATGAAGGCCACACTATTTAGAAACTGTACACCAACACCATTTCCTCTGCCTCATCTTTCACGATTTCTTGCATGTGTTGCATGGTTTTCACTAACTATGCACCCCAGTAAAAGCTCTATAATCTTCCCAAAAACCTTCCAAACTCTCCCAATGTTTACCAAACCACATTGTATAGATAAAAATTCATAAATAAGGGTTATATACCTCATACTGGATGTGCTACACATATAGAGTGATCTCATTAGATAAAAAAACTTACACAATACATTACAGGGATATATAATTTCAATCCCACCAAACACATAATGATATTAACTTCCATATGTGTTCCACATGAAATTAACAACAATAAAATTACAATAATATCCTAATTAACCCGTAGAAATAAAATATATTGCATAAAATTTAATGACGCATCATATAAAAATTAATTAGAAATTAGATAGGATGACATGTATAATTGAAGAACCCAAGAAAAACAAAACCCAAGAAAATTTATAGGTTGAGAAATTAAGAATAATACATATATATAATGGGTATTCTATATAGATAAATAAAAATAAAATATAAATCATGTAATGTTTTCACATTAAATTTTTTAAACATAGTCATAGAAATAATTATATAATCCACATTCAAAATCATTTCAAAATAGTAAAAATACTTTTAAATGATAATTTTAATAATAAAACAAACCAATAGTGTATCATTGAATGTAAATAAAATAAATTTATATTAAAAATATAGATAAATATATCATATGTTATAAACGATAAAAGATGTAATTTTTTTATCTTTTAAATAGTTTTATGTAATAAATATTAATAAAAGAAATATAAAATTTTATTTTAAGTAGAGATAAAGAGAAATATGATTATTGAAGGAAAAAAATAAATATTTAACATTAAAATTAATCAAAACATTTTTATGGTAAGAAATAATATAGAAACCATAGATAACTAACCAAAATAGAGATTAGAAGGTATCCTTTAAAGTGACATATTTTGTTAGATTGGAATCAATGAAAAATTATATTACAAGAAATAAATTTATTTTACCCAAAAAATGTTCTAAAAGTAATATATTGAAATAAAATATTATAATATTCAAAACATTGAATAGTATTCTCAATAATGAAAGATTATAACTCTGGTAAAGGATATTGAGTTATGAAACCCCCTTACCCTAGATCATCGATTGTATAAATGTTCTATAAAACCCTATATAATAAATTGAGATTCAGTAGTGATATATATAAGAGGATTATTTAATTTTTATACATAATATCATTCATTTATATATTTTATTACCAATTTATTAATAATTAATAGTCAATATTGATCATTAGGACTCATTTGTTCTATTTTTTTTAATGATTTATTCAGTATGGTGGTTTTAGTCCTTATTAAATTTGATGTGTTAATTACCTCATGAAACACCATGGAAATGATATAGATATTTATAATTTAGGACTATAATACCAGTATTATTTCATTTATATTAGGATTACAATATTTTAAAAATATTCTATGATTCATTTGGTTAACATTATTTGATCAATAAAAGATGTTATTTTAAAAATGAATAATTTTTTATCTATTAACATTACATAATTTTAAAAAAATATTTATTGATAATTAATTACATATATTAATAGAATTTATATTTTCATAATATTCTATAATAAAAATATTAGGGTGGAATTCATGTTGGTGGTTAAACTGACTCAATTAGGAACACAATTTAATTTAATCAATTTGTAAGAAAATATTTTATTCTAATAAAACTATAATTTGATGATAATGTTATTATTTGGATGATTTATTATTAATAAATAATATTTATGAGGGTAAAAGATGATAATGAAGAAGGAAAAATATATGATATTGTTACGTTATGTTTATGCTTTACTGCATTTCAAAATTGTTATTAGGATCGAATGATTGGTGGATCCTTCTTTAGAAAAGGGGATTACAACCATGATATATTATTATTTTGGATGAATTTTAGATTGATATTAAATTGGAAACCAAATTAGAGGTGAGTTTTGGAATTTGTGGAATATATGTCCTTTTATAAATTATTTTTTTTGGCATATTTGGAAATATTCATTCATTAATGAATAAGAAATTTAAATTTTCAAGGAAATGGATTAATGATAGATAAAGGATAAGGATAATCCATTAATTACCACACCCACACATTAATGTGATATGGTTTAGATATATTTTATCACCTTACTAATTGTTTTTTTGTTACCTTATTTAACATTTACCACCATGACACAATTTTTATCTTGGAAGACAATATTTTTGGAAAAAAAGTTTTTCACCATATAAGATTATTTTTATGTGCATATTCCAAATTTTATCAAATTCAGTCTTTAATTATGTGAAATTAATGTTTTAAATTAACATATATAAAAAATAAAGAATACCAAATTAGATAGATAATGATATTTACGTATTTCATACAAATAACAAACTATTCCATTAAAAGTAATTAATTTATTTTATATAAATAATACATTTTAAAAAATATTCATTTAAATTGAATGATTTTGTTTTTTAAAAAAACTTGTCTTAAAAAATACACATTTCTCATTATAAAATATATATTTATCAATGAATTATAATATTTTTATTTCAATTCATTAAAATTTATTATATGATAATTACATGTGAAATATATATTTTCATTACACATTAGTCAGATATACATGAAAATTAAAAATATTTTTTGTATATATTGGATCCATGTATACCAAACAACCAGATATCCAACAACTATATATTTATCATCTTTATAAGAGTGATATTCACATTTTACCTTCATACATATAAACATACATTATTATAAAAAATAATCCATCATATGACATTCCATAAAAATTATACTATATTTTTAATGTTTTTCCTTCTTACTATAAAAAATTATCCAATATACCCAAATTTTGAGGCATGAATAAGATATTTATATAGTCTCAAGTTTTTCCCTCGATTACACATGTTTATAACCGTGTGTTGATGGATACCACATAAGTGATGTGGAACTATTTTCCCCCAAAATTATAAATTATAAATTATATATATCTATTTAAATTAATATATATTTTTTTAAATCCAACAAAATCTTTAGAAACCCCATTTAAAAAAACAAATTACAAATAACATAGTGGTAGAATAGTTAAATAATCATAACACACAAATAAGTAAACAATTGAAACCTACCCATCTAGGATAGTAAAAAAACTCAAATGATTCATGGATTGACATAGTCACATCCCTCCATGAACATAGCACCAAGGATCTAAAAGTAAATGAAGAATGTAGCCTTTTTATTCCTTATATTTTGGGAAACAAAGTATACACATAAACTAATATGTGAATATAGGAGTGATTATCGATTTAATCAGTAGGATGTTCCCAAATCACTTCCATACAATTTCATGTATGATCTATTCCATATAATGTAACTAATGTTGTTTATAAAAAATTAAATAGATCATAATTTTTCATTTAATGAAATCCTTCAAAAAAAATATTCTAAATTCTTTATAATTACTACAATATAAACAATATTTCCAAACATACCATGTTTGTATATGTTATCAAATAAAATATAATCCCATATTTTAATGAATTATAAATAATATAAAAGAAATTAAATGTGACACCATCCATAAATTATCCCAACTGTGATTATAATACACCTATAATGAATAGTCACCCATATAGGTGTTCATATATGGTCTTTCCTTTCCAGTCATAGGAATATATAACCATGATATCATTGATGACCATGACTTTAAACAAGTTTACCAAAATAAACTATTTTATTTCAAATAATATTTCCCATCTATAAAAACCCATAAAATTAATACCTATTCAATTAAAAAGGAATTTAATATAAAAAATCCATAAATAGAACACCTTGATTTAAAAAAAATATTAGAGATTATCATAAAAACATTTCCCATTTATCAAAAATTTAGATAAGTCACTTTTTAATCAAATAAATATCACAAAAATTCTTTGATATTATTCTTTTTGAGAATATGTCGTTGTAACTCACATCAATCAAATGTAATTAAATCGCAAAAACCCATGGAATAGACAAAATTAACATTTGATTCTTTCCGTATAATTTCCCAAAACCTCTTTAGCCAAATAAATTGAGAAGATAAACCACATAGAACATTCACCCGAATCCCTTATGAACCATTATTCTTAAACCTAATGAATATAATGTTAAATATAATATATGTTTGTATATATATTAATATATTTGTGTTATCCCCATGCGACTCTTGTGTTCAGAGTACATGACTTCTAGGGAGTTTCATGGACCCAATAATATTTGGTATGGACCCATGTATTTAATGACCATTGGGGTGTGGGATAACATGGTTTGATAGATATTTACCAAATAATGGTATAATACATATGTAATTTGGATCAACCCTCATTCTACTTGAAAACATCATATTCCAACAACCATAATTATCTCATTAACAAATCATAATGAAATAAAATTCTGAGTTTGAAGGTCCAAAGATTGATTATATAAAAACTAAATTATGTTATCAACAATATTTTATCTATGAAGAAAATGTCATCAACAATTCATTCATAATACATCTAACTCACCATCCTCCAATCACCCTTTCCAAATATTCGTCCACTAATAATTGATAAATAAATAGGTATTCAAATTGGAGACCATTTCATGAGACTCATATATTTATATCCAATATTTCCTTTAATTACCCTAAAAAATTTCCATGTATAACTTCATATAGTTGAATAGTATCCCCCTCTAATTCTTTAATTAAACCCATGATTTCCATCATATATAGAACCAAGATCAATCATCAAATACTTTTGTCACATATTCCATACCATGCTGAGAACTCTTTTATGAAGCCTCTATTACACGAAAATTTCTATGTTTTCTATATATTCTCAAATAATTTTAAATAAAATTGACCACATTAAATCAATTTAAATTATTCTAATAATTATTTCTGTATAATATACTAAAATCAACTATGAAGTCATCATATTAATTATATTTATCCAAATTAATTTCCTCAATCCATCCTTTTATTATAATTAAAATCTACTAAAGAACCCCATAAAATTCCCCAAATTAAACCACCATTAAATGTATGATAGTCATACCAAGATATATAATAATATTTAATCCCCTTGTTACATAATTTTTAGAAAATCCTTATCTCTGAATTAATTCCTCTAATTTCTCCTTATATCACACAAATAAATAATTAAACTTTCATAAATATAAAATAAATAATAAAAATAATATATCAAAAAGACTACTAATTCCCTCTAATAATATTTATTTTAATGAATATTTTTTATTAATCATATGTTACGTGATATTTAAAATAAATAATTAATCATAAATATAATTCAATTTATCATGGAAATAAATTTAGTCAATGAACTTTTTATAATTTTAACATTAATTAGTTGAATGAAAAATTTTAGATTTTATAATCCTCCTCATAATAGTAATATTTTGCACCTAAAATTCATTTTTAAGTATTTCACATAAATGATACTAACACTACCATTGAATGATTAGTTCATTCTCCCTTGTTTCCTCTTAAATTTCCCCAAGTCTCTTCAAAACATAATTTAAATTAGTAATTTATTCCTTAATTCCCTCTTTTTTCTATCAATAATTTGTATTCTCATAACATTTTATGATATAAAAGGTCTTTTATATTTTGGTTATATCTTTCCTTGATTTTTAGTCATTGATGTCCCCTTCCTAGAAAATAAAATGACCCACAATTAAGTTAAATATTTTTTTGTTATGTAAATATTCATGTTGGGTAGCTTTCATAACATTAAACATAGATGTAAAAAACAATTTTATATTAATAGAATTATTAAATAAGACCATTATACCAAAACCCATTAATTGGTAGGTATAAATAGTGATTAGAAAATTATGATTTTCTTATAGAAAAATTATGCGATGAAGTAAGATTACTACATGTGAATCTCATTTTTCATTTCTTGTAAAGGAGTTGGAATTACTAGTGTTTTACCTATACTATGTTAGAAATTAAATTCAACATGTACGGATTTATAGAATCTTCAGTGGGAGAAATTCATGCCCTTGGAAATCACTCCAAGATCCATTCTAGCTGAACCACAACCTATGATAGCCACCGATACTTATCTAACAAATAGATGATATGTAGAGACTATAATGGGGTCTAAATTAGTAGTTATGATGATTAAAACATTTAATTTTTAATGAGGTAAATTTTTATTTTCATAAAAAATCATTGATTATTTTTACTCTTCAAAATTTTCCTTTGGAAAACATTTTCTTACACATTTTATGTTCTAATAACCAAATTAATGTTTTTCAACAATAGAATTTATATATGATAAAATTTACTTAATTTTTAGATTCTTTATGTCAATATTATCATAATGTTATTTTTTGGGTATTTTCAAGATAAAATGATTTTTTTGTGAATAGTAACTATATTTTTTTTATTATATAATATCTATTTACATTAATGTAAATTCCTATCAACATTATAGATTTAATTTATTAAAAAATATTTCATATTTAAAATGATAATAAATAATATTAGGTAATATGGTCAAATTAATTTCTTATCATATTGAATAGTAACCATAGAAAAATCATCAACGTGGTAAACTATAAAATGAGGTTAAAAATATAGGATAAGATCCCAAAATCTCACAAAAAAATTCGTTTTTTTCATTATATGAATTAATTTCTATCAGCCTTATCGTAACTTCTAAAATATGGAAATTTGATTCCACTTTAACTTGATAATATCCTTTATAATATTTTATGTTAAGAACACTTACAAAATGTCACTCTCTCACATATTATCGTGTCATGATAAGGATACATAAAGAAATTCTATATGAATAAATCTATTTGATAAAATTTAAGATAACTAAACAATTCCTATGATAGTAATTTTTTAATTTTTTTTATGATTTTATTATTTACTATAACACATATGGATAGCTAGTGTAATGCCTGTTGAAGTGGGTGAAAAATCACTGTAAATAATTTTTGAAATATTAAATGTGATGTTTCTTCATATGATATAAAATTTTATGATTTTTATAAATCAAAATGAAATTAAATTGATTATATAAATAATAAAATTAGAATCCCATTTTTATCTTGATGTTTTATAAATTCATAGCTATATATATTCTAAGGATGTGTAGTTTCCAGGAAATGTGTCACCATCTCATTAATTCTATTCCTTTTTCCACGTTTCTTTGTATAATTTCACTCCCACATAAATAGTCTACTAATGCTCGTGATCCGATTTCCTACCAACTTTAGCCCCCGCCCCCAAACAACACCACACTCCCACTTGCTCTTTCCCTGTTCCTATCCTAGGGTAACCACTGATTCTATACTCTTCCCTCGTGGACTCAAATTCATATTTCATCATCAATAACATTATTCTCCTATGTCTAGCACCACTTTTGGGTTTCCAGAGAATCTCGATTCCTCCTTATTAGCTATTATTTTTGTTTCATCTTCGACTACCATATACTTCAACATCTAAAACCCATTTAAGATATCTTGGGAAAACCAAATCCTCTTTCATCACCTCTAATTGTAGCTGAATCATCAATCGCCTATCCAGATCTATCTAGAACCTATCTGTCTATTTAGAACCCAATCATTGCTTCTCGTGGCTTCCCTCGACTACAAGTTTGGATCCCATTCTATAAGATCTTTTATTGTGGATTCACCATCTACCACTGTAGAGGTCGCCAGCGAACAACTTTGTGAACCTATGTGTCTACATCATATCCTAAATTATTCCCATTATAATTTTTTTATTTTTCACCATCAACTATTGTGAATGTATCTGGTCAACATCTTCAAAGACCTTTTTCCCAAAACTGAATCCTTCTTCAAATAACCTATATTTGAAGATCTCTATAATATGTATGTTGTCTAAATATCATGGCATTAACCTCATTTAAATCCATCAATGTTTTTTATAGTTACAAATTATAAGTCAAACATTCATACCATACATGTCATATTATGATATTCCAAATATTCATTTTCCAATATCTTCTAGGAATTTATTTCTTTGACCATCAGTTATACAAATATTTATATTGAATTCCTCTACCTCATCATAGTCTCTTACATATATGGTATGTGTGAATTAAATCATTTAATAAATAATTCATCCTATTTAATTCCTTCTAATTTCATATATATACATATATATATATTTCATTCATGTTTGTATTAATTTCCTCGTTTACATGACCAATCGAGTAATTTTTTTCTTATACAACATCGTTACATGTAATCTGATAACATTAGTGTATAACATGGTTATTTTGAATTCCTTGACAATTACATTAAAAATATAAACTATACAATCATGCAATCCTAGAAGAGATCTAGTGAGGCTATGTTTCAAAGAAGACTACTAAGGCAAAAATGACACACATTTTTTCATATTTTTATCATCTTCACATGAAATTTTTCCATCATTTATCAATAGATTTCACAAATTAAAATACTAAAAACCATCACTAGTATTTGGAATTGAACACATACAATATTCTTTTTATCTCTGACAATGAAAATTATATCAGGTATTTTCAGCAAATCATTGAAGACACCCAAGTACTAGATCTTATAATTTCATAAATTCCCTTGATAATAATAATAAATTCAGATGACAAAATAATTTTGAACATTACTACATAGGACCATTATATCATTGAATTCCAACAAGTTACTATTACCAATGAACATAACCTGGTACTACTATTTCTTACATTTTCCATTTTAATTTATTAGAAAACAAATGCCAATTTATTATAATATTTATTTTCTCCTTACATTAAAGGAACTTAAAAGTGCTGGATCTTTAGGATTCAGTTGCAACACTGTTGTTGGTATTTTTACCACACACAAAAAAACGTTCATCTACTCTGGTATATATTTTTTACTTCATTAAAAATTATTCTCATGATATCATTAGAATTATAAAGACATGATTTTTTCATGACATTTACATTTTTTTCTCTGATTATAACATCCATTTCATATTTTCACAATTAGAAACTCTACAAATCATATTTCTGCTTCAATGATTTTTGTTGAAACTATTTATTGTTACATAATCATTAAATTCAATTCATTCTTTTTGAAAAATCACATTCATGTGTTTTATGATGATGATGTAGTACAAAAAAAGATATAATGTATCGATGCTCTACAGAAAAATCAAGCCCTTCCAACAAAGTGCAACCCCATATAAAGTATACCTTAAAGGAAAAGGTAGAAACAATTCGCTGAGATTTTGTTATTTAATTACAAGGTAATGGATAAGCCTCCCTACTTATCATATTTTAAATTACATTTTTAATATTTATATCCACTATAAACATAACTTTTATTAAATTTTATAGAAAATTTTATTTATAAAGTCACATTCAATTTTTTTCATATGAAAATCCATTGTATAAATCATAAATTATAGTCTCCACCCCTATACTAACTGATGTAGGGATCCAAAGAAATTGTAACGCATCATCAAAATTTAGGTATCCAATGCAGTAACAAATCACACCACTACTATCATCCTTTTATTAAGAAGGATTTGGAACCAATTACTAACCACGATATGGGTGACACTATCTCTTAGAAGGAAACACCAAAAAAATATTTAAAGAAGATTCTATTTAAGAATAACTAAACCTTATTTTCTGAAAGAAATCCTCTTGTGTACACATTTTGTTTTTTTAATGTTCTTACATACTAAATCTTTTCTAGAGTTCTTGCACAACTATTTCCTAATTTTTCCTACATAGTAGTTTTAAATATTTTTTATGAATAACTGTATCCATATTTCTTATGAAAATGGTTTTCATATTTCATTTGGTCACCATTGTTGCTTGATATGAATAGATTCTTATTAATAAATAGAATGTACTGAATGGTCCCCCCAATGATATTTGGTTTTTTTAGTTTGGATGGCCCACCTAATCTTAAAAAACCTTCACTCAAAATATGGGTGAAAACAATTTTTCATTATTTAAATATATTTATGTTGTTGTAGTGAATCTTTCCTTTAGCTGTTTGTGAGTTTTCATTCTATTCAAAGGATTATTTCTCTTTTAGTAAGGGTGGATATTTTAGGCATTATGAGGATACCAACTAAATTATTCTAGAAAATCTAATTTTCTCATAGAATATCATTGGTGGGGGGATGTGCTTCAGTGGAACCTACTATCTTGGACATGACTATATCCCCACTGACTTCTCTATATTATTCTACATACCATGTAAATGTTATTCATCGAGCTAGTAGTTTGGTTCACCTTCATTAATACGAAACTGAAATTTAAATAGTTGCCTACAAGTTGTTCAAACATAACTCTTTCGAGAGTATTTATATGTAATTGAATCCCTATATCCAATACATAGATATTTCTGGATTTCTTATTAATGTGTTTCCCAATTGTTCATACAGAGTGTGTTGACATATTTAATATACATATTTTTTAATTACATGTTGAAATGTATCCCATCTATTCATACATAATATGTATTATTATTTATAAACATTATTGTATCTATAGGTAAACAGTTGGATGAATGTGTAGGTGCTCAGATCCTAGCTTATTACCTCTTAGTCCACCACTTTAACTCATTCTCACAACTAAAAAACCAGGTACATAAACAAATTTATTTTCTTGAAATGTTTTTATATTGGTAATAATGAATTTACCATCCAAACGTTATTAGTTTCTTTTATAAATACTAAATCTGAAATGACATTTTTATAGGATTTGATCAAATTTTTTAGTAGTGGATCTTGTATTTTCTTTTTTTACTGGATCACGTATTTTATTTCAGTAGTGGATCATTTTTTAGTGAAATTGAACAACAATTTTATTTCAGAACACGAATCATGTATTTTATTTAGGTTGTGGATCATATAAATTTTTTGATAAGTGGATCATTTGTTTTATTAGATCAATGGGGAATTTTTAAGAGAATTAGATCATGTAACTAATAGAATTGGATCATGTATTGGAGAACTAGATAATTATATTAGTTGAAATAAATAAAAAATGACATTTTGTTGGATCAGTGGACCATATTATTCCATTTAATTTTAGTTATTAGTTTCTCTTAGAGCAGTATATAATGTTTTACTTTATTTTATACTACTACCTGTTATATTTCGTATCTCCTCATTCTTACTAATTTCTACTATATTGATGATATATCCATATTTTAGAGTAGTGGATTAGTTTTTCAGTGATATATTTTTTATGTGTCCTGATTCAATGAATTGTACCATCATGGTCATAGTGAAAGTCTTCCTTGGTAGTGCAACATGGTATGGAATTCAGATCATGGTAACACTTTCTATCATAAGCAATATTTCCAGCATAAGAACATATGATATTTTATTTTATATTAGAAACCCACTACGTGATTCATATTTAATTTAGAAAATCGTGTTATTAATAATTATAGAACATATGTTAATTGGTTTTTTCTCTTCTCCCATAAATCTTTCTCATGCATTGAGCAAGGGATCA
Organism: Viscum album; assembly: GCA_963277665.1. Lineage (NCBI taxonomy): Eukaryota > Viridiplantae > Streptophyta > Magnoliopsida > Santalales > Viscaceae > Viscum > Viscum album. The sequence goes on along the minus strand of OY728141.1, from coordinate 928,684,425 downwards.
AATTGTTTTTGTTGAAAGGGTTGGATAAGAGGTTTTGATTGAATGAATTGTTCCCAATTTACTATCATGTCCTTTCAGTAACATCATGGGACTAATTTCATCAACCCCAACTCATTTCATGGGTTCAATACGATTTGGAGAGGAATTGAAGTATTATAGGGGGTAATCTCCACGCTTGATCATATCTACACTTGGATCAACAACATCCACCATGATATTGGAAATCCTGACATTCAACAAAATTTTTCTCAAACTCCTCTGTACCATCTAATAAAAATAATGATTATATACATATTTCTTAACCTTATGATGGAATTAGGCTCACTTACTAAAAATTGCTTATAAAACTCATCACATAAAATAATAAGATAAATAAAATAATGGTTTTTAATATTTTGATTTGAACCATGCAGTCAGATTCCGTTGAGCCGGTGCTAGGGAAATACTACCTTACTCTGAGGAAATTAGGTCCCCTTAAATGGTGAATACATGGATATCTGATCAGAAACTTTTAGGGTGATCACTATTTTAGTGATCATGGATATGGGGTGTACATTGAAACTGAGCCTGAATTATACAAATCAATTCTGATTGACTTCCCACTTCCACCAATTATGTATCTTCTATTCCTTCATTTTGTATTTTCCATTTTTTTAAAATATTATAAATATTAATATGAATTGCTAAGTTTTATAAATGGTATTAAATAATTAATAATAATAATAATAATTGATTTATATTTTTGTGTGAATACACATGTGGAGTACTAGTTATGTTAATAGCATTGAAAATTAAATTAAAGTTTATTTTATGTTAAAAAATATTTAATTAATTTTTTTAAAAATTATAAAAGGATTATATTCAAAAAAAATTAATTTCAAATGGTCCATAATATCACAAATTAACCACTTTTTTCCACTTCCCATTTTAGAATGAAATTCATAACCCTTAAAGACTTTGTATTTGAGAAAACATCATTAAATTTTTATTATAAAAAAGGACTAAATATAACCCTTTAGAAGACACATGTGATTTTAATTTTACCTCTTAAATATGCCCATATACATCTTTTAAATTACATTTTTATGACCCAAATCTATTTTTGACCATAATACCATCATAAAAACTTTTTAAGATCAGTCGAAAAGTGAATATCACATGAAAGGGGAATTTTTTAATCCAAACACTTTAATTTTTTCCTTCCTCTACCCCCAATAAATGTATTACGTAAAAAATGAAATAGTGAACACATTATCATACATATACGAATATGTTATTATTTTAATGTAATAATCATTATCTACCTTCTTTCTATTTGTTATAATAAAAATTAAAATGTTACTCATGTAAGTACGGACTACCGCCTCCATGGGCGACTTGTTTTGTTTTTCCTCACCACAATCATAGACTGTAAAAGAATAATTTTAATGTGTTATCAAGACTATAAAAAGATTTTTATAAATTATTTCATATTTTTTAATTAATATTTATAAAAAATTAAAAAAAAAAAAATTTCGTAATTGTGATGACCCAAACATTTATTACTGAAAATTCCACTTGATCTAATTAAATGTATTATTATGTAAAATAGGTATATAAATCATCTGAACTTCATTATTTTTATGTTTTTTGAATTTTAAAATACCGTTAATAATTTTTACCATTACAATTATAGTTGTTTAACAAAAATCATGTTATTAGTAAAAATATAGGGCTTTAACAACTCCAATTTCCTCAGAAAAAGAATGTGATGACCTAATCATGTAGAATTCTTCCATATAGAGCCCATTTGTCAGATTTCATAAAGGAGGTAGTTTCACTAGGCTTCTCTCTAGACAAAGCCCAAGCTAATATTCAACATGTTTTTCTTGAATGGAACAAGCAACGGGAAAGTGGAAATTAATAATGATTCTTAACCGTGCGATGTAATCTGAGCCTCCCCAAGAGTCTCTCACCCTCACACACCTTACCTATATGTCTAATGAGGGTGTTAGAAGGGGTTATGTAACAAGACCCTAGAACTATTTTTATGTGCATTATTTTTTGTATAAATAATATTCATTCATTTTATTATTGTTACTTTGTAAAGAAAATTTAACGAATAAATAATATTTTTAGTTAATATTCAATTAAGAAAGATAATTTGATGAATTAATGGTTTTTTAATTAAAATATATTTTAATAAAATATTACTTCTTAATTTATTGTTATTGAATATAAATTATCATATAACTTTGATGAATACAATTGTAATTTTTATTAAGGCTTGAAAGCTGTTTTTGTCAAAACTCATGAATTTTCGATAAATGTTAGTTTTTGGTTTTTATGTAAAAATTCATATATTTAGAAGATTATTTAGTTAAAATGAATATTATTTTTGTATTTAGAACTTCAAAATTATATAACAGTTAATTTTTTATAATTTTCAAAGACAGTCGAATTTTTGGGATAAAATTAAATAACATTTATATATATAATGTGTTTTATGATATCATAATGACCCAATCGCTGTGTAAAAAAATAATATAAAAGTACTTTTAGGCCAATATATGTTTTAACTTTAAAATAATGTGATTTTATACTTTTTGATTAATTTAATAATGCCTTAGTGGACCCTCAGAGAGTTATAGTCCATTTTAGCATTTTAAATTATTTCCCTAATAGTGTGACTCACCTACACATAAGAAAGCCTAATTTTATAATATGTTTATCAGTTTTCCATATTAAATAATTTCATCTAGTCCCATTAATAATAAAATAATGGGAAAACCATTAATTTTTTGGTTTTGATTAGTTTAATGTGTGGTGTCCAAAACCGAAATAATAAAGATTTCCATCTCCTTTCGTATATAAACTCACACAATCTCTCATTCCTCTTCAATCAAACATTCTGGATCTAGACAAAATTATTACCGAATATCTCTGGAATCCTCCCAAGGAACCCCAATCTCCCATTATGCCTCTCTCAATCCTCTCCCAAGCCATTGGGATCACACTTCCTAGTAATGGATCCTCACTTTTCTCTCCTCCTTTCAAATTAATGAATTTTATTTGAAAGCTGTTATTTTAATTTTGAATGGTTATAATTTATTTATTGTATAATAATTCTATTACTTTCCATTTAATTTTAATTGAATGAGGTATTATTTTTCTTCCCTCATTTTGACCCTTACCTCAGCCGTTAGTAAGCCAAAATTTTGAAAGAGATCTTCCACCCACCTCCTTTACCATTTTTTCATGTCATTTCTTTTAATTTCATTTATTCCATTATTTGGATATGTTATTAAATATAATACCTACTTCCCATTTTATTTATAAATCATTATATCCCCTTTCACCCTCATTTATCTTTGTTATTAACCCTTATATACTCTCATTAACATGCCGAATTTTCGTAGGGGATTTCTTCCTTTCTCAATTTTATCCAAATTTAATTATATTTTCATATAATTTTGTATTCAATTATAAATTTTAGGGTCTGATTTTTCACCTCCCTCGTACTACCCTCTATATGATTGAATGATGGGAGACCTATTTCTCTCTCATTAATTCCTCCCATGTACACCCGTTACCATGCTGAAATTCTATAAGAAATTTGTATCTTCTCTTTTCATTCAAGCAATTAATTTATATTATGCATCTAAATTCCATTAAATTTGTTGGGACATGTATTTGTATGACCCCATTACATTCCATTTAATGTAAATATTATGAGATACACCTTTCAATCTCATCAACCATTTTTATGAATTCTTACGTCACACAGGTATTTTCCAAGAAACATTCATTCTGTAGTGAATACCATGAACATTTCTCTATCAAAGGTATTAACCTTCATTAACCCTTACTTATTGATTATATAGTTTCATGTATGAATTATAAATTCTTTTATCATGGAATAAATGATGATTTTTAATGAGTCCATGTTGTATGATCTATGTGTCACACTTCTGCATGAAAGGAAATGATTAAGAAGGGTGTGCCCTAATAGTGCTTTCATAAATTGGGTAAAGAATATTATCATGATACATAAAATTAAATGTGGGCTTAATCATGCTAATTCAAGTGAAATTTGGGTTTAGTCATGCTCCATGTGCAGTGAGCCTTTTCTCGTGATAATATAAGGTTAAATGTTGTTAACAAATTTCCATGTTATGGAAATCATGATATATCATGCCTTTATGTTCATGTTTCCCTTACGTTACATTGATATGTTTTTTCCTAACATTTACAATATTCTTCATTATATGCATTATTTACTCCCTGGATGGTCTTTATAACTCTCCCTTTTCCTATAAATGTCCTCAGGTTATCCCATGTGATGCTAAGTACAAAGGAATGTTCTGGTTATGTAAAAGATATTTTCAATAAAGATGTTTTATTTTATGTTCTATTTTGTCATGTAATGTTCCTAATTTTCCTAAGACACTAGACCCCCCAATCCTCAGAGGTGTCTTAACTACATGATTATGTAATGAATCATGTTTATGTGTGTAATAAATAACATGGTTGTTATAGTTGGTATTAGAGGATAGGTTTAGTTAATTTTTGGATTAAGATTAGGAAACTCTAGTGAAAGCATCAGGGATAAGACATAGTACAATAAGAACATACATAAAATTTGGGGAGTATTGATTAAGTGGTTTATCAAAAAAACATCCATGCCCGGATATACGTAGGTAGAGGCGGCTCTGGAAAATATGTATCTATGGTTAATACCTGAAAAAAACTCTTCAGCTAGACTCAAATGGGAACTGGTGCATGACAACGGGCCTTACTGAACATTTGGTTACGAGACTCCTAGGGGATATTATTTTGTAAATTCATAATCATAGTATGAACCATTATTATGGTAATTAAAAAAATTTCTTCTAGTAATATATGCTGGGATGTAGATCGTGGATAATAACTGTAAGTTAAGGAAACAAATGTACTTTTTTAGTTATCCCATTTCATTAGATTCCCCTTTATGTGTTACCCTTGAATTAACTTTTATTTCATCCAATGTCCAGTAATAGGAGGAATTTGGCTGAAAGCTAATTCCATGATAAATGTGACGATTTCTCGAATAAGATACCAAATCCGAAGGGGGCAGGAATCAAAAAAAATTTCCTGATACTCTCTCAGTTAGATCATGTTCTAAATAGAAATATTGGTCAAGAGTATCATTGAACCCCCCTAATAAAGAACAATTCTCAAAAAATAGCTTCATGAGATAAAGTACTTATACTTTTAATGAATCATCCAATCCCTCAATTACTGAATAGTGGATCAAGTCCATTGGAAAGATCTTCTCCATCCTCTAATTTTCCAAACAAGAGAAGGTTATTTTCGATTCATATCATATAGAGGGTGAAGCATATCAATGGTAGAAATTGATAAATAATATGTTTCATGAGGAGGATATCGAGGTGTTCGAATGAAAGGATTTGAGGAAAATGATGTTTGATAAATATTATTCTTGCACCATCTGACGTAAGAAGGAAAGGGACTTCCTTTCCCTCATGAAAAAATACAAATAATCCATCGAATCGTATGAGGAAAACATCAATAGTATTTCACGATATGCCTCCGGCTCTGTCTTTACCCCTTAATTCATGGTTGAGAACTTCTTTGGTGGGTGAAAACCTAGCCTATAGAAATCCATGGTGATCTGTGACTTCAATAGCTATGAGGAAATTGTCTGATGTGCCCTAAAAGTTGAAATGAAGATCAGCGAGTCTCAGTGGTAGCGTGGGGATAAGAAGCATTAGGTGGAATTTAATTTTGGACGTCCAATGGATAAATCAAACAATTTTATGAAATTCCATCACCCCAATTTCCAAAGGTGTGGAAAGAATCACCCCTAAAATTACCTTAAAGGGACAAGGAAATGATTTAGGTGTGGAAGAAATGGATACCTTGCTATTAAATTCCAACAAGAAAACCCAGCTACTGTGATAGAGGATAGGAATTCACTTTTCAACCCTTAATTCATTTTTCTTTCCTTCAACTGCAAATAAACAAGGAACTTTTCATACTAGTGCCCTAAGACAAGGGTTTTCGGAGGCATCCAACAACCTCTAAGGTAGCATGCTTGAGCTTTTTGCATCACTACCACCAAAAAGAACCCTGAAAACAAATTGGTGATATGTATGCTAGTTATTCTTTCTAGAATAGTGAAAATACTTTTTGATTCTAGTTCCACACATTATTTGATATTCTCAATGTTTAGTAGATCAATCCTAACACCACCACAAATACTGGAAGTAAAGATTTTGGTGAGAACGGAAAATGGATAAATCATTGCGTTTCATGAATATAACTCAACCCCGGACATAATTTGTTGTTTGAAATTCTCGGAAAACCACATCATACTCCCTCTAGTGGAATTTGATGAAATTATTGTCATTGATTGTCTTTCCCTATATAGATCTAACATAAATTTCTATGATATGGAAATCACTCTCTATATGGTGAATCGACCCCTGAATATATACAAGTGCAAGAAGGATAATGAATCTTCTTTAACAACATCTTCTCAAGTGTGGATATTACTACCCTATAAGGATATGTATCTTGATCAGATGATTGAGTATAAGGAAGCAACCATCCTTTATGTCATGCATTTTGTGAGGGAATTTACCGAAGTATTTCCCAAGGAATTTTCGGGTCTTCATCCTAGAAGAGATGTTGAATTATAAGTTGTTCTTATACCTAGGGTGTTCCCAATATCCAAGAATCCTTATATAATGGATGTTGTGGAGATTGACGAGATGATGAAACAAATACAATAGAATCTGGATAAATGGTTTATACGCCCAAGTGCTTCACCATATTGTGCACCAATCTTCTTCATCATGAAGAAGGATAGATCAATGCACCTTTACATTTATTGTCATGATCTTAAAAAAATCACGATAATGAACAAGTATCCACTACCATGAATTGATGACTTGTTTGATCAGGTATGTGGAGCACAATACTTATCCATGGTGGATTTACGGTCGGGATATTACCATGGTTGAAGAAGGAGGATATCCCCAAGACTTCTTTTCATACAATGTACAAGAACTATGAATTCATAGCAATGCCTTTCAGACACACTAATTCTCTAGAAATATTCATGAAATTGATTAATAGAGTCTTTAGAGATTATATAGGCAAATTTGGGGTAGACTTTATATATGATATTATAATATACTCCAAAACCCATGAGGATCATTAGGAGCATCTAAGCATTGTACTAGTTACCGTTCAAAAGTATAATCTCTATGAAATGTACAACAAGTGTGAGTTATGGATGAAGTAAGTATAATTTTTGGGTCATATCATCACAAGAAATGGGATATTTGTGGATCCCTCCAAGACAAATATAATTGAGGGATAGATGAGGCCTCCAACAATGACAAATATCTATAGTTTCCTGGGGTTCTCTTGATATTATCGTTGATTTGTAAGAAATTACTCACAATTGTCAAACCCTCATAATAAGATAACTCAGAAGGGAGTCATGTTTTTATATAGTGATGAATGTTAAGAGAGCTTCAAGGAGTTGAAAAGGATGCTTAAAACTATTCTCATTCTCAAACTAACCACAAGTGGAGACATTTTTTGTGTTATTTAGTGAGTCTACGAAGAAGAGACCGGGATGTGTGTTGATGAAAAATGAATAATTCATTGCCTATGCTTCAATCCAATTGGAAGTTCATGAGAAAAACTATCCAACACATGATTTGGAGTTGGATGTAGTAATATTCACTTAGAAAATTTGGTGACATTATATATTTGGGGAGGAGTGAGAAATATAAATGGATCACAAAAGCCTAAAGTATTTTTTCAAACAAAAAGAGCTTAATATTCACCAATGATGATGGTTAGATCTGATCAAAGTCTATGATTTCTCAATACATTACCAACATGGGAAAAAGAAATACGTGGAGAATGATCTAAGAAGAATGGATCCAACAATTCTATCATCAATGATAATATAAAAGGATGCAGTCTTTTTATATATTATGAATATAGACATGGGAATTATAAACAATGGAATATCATCAGTCCTTTCACAAATGATTCCCCAACCGTCTTACTTAGAAAAATTAATTGATGCTCAAAAGGATGATGTACGAATTCAGAAGAAAGTGTAAACTATCAAAAAAAGGAAATCCTCAAAGTTCAATGTTAATGAAGAAGGAATTGTGATATTTGGGACTAGAATATCTGGTCCCTCAAATCCAGAGTTAAAGAATGAAAATTTTGATGATGCACATAGTTCAAGTTTCTCCATTCACCTAGAAAACATAATGATGTATCGAGATCTCCAAGAGCATTATTCATGGGATACCATTAAGAAGATGATCGCTGAGTATACATCAATGTTCCTGGTATGTCATCAATTAAATTCTAAGAGTAATATGTATAAGGGGATGATAAAACCATTACCTATAACAACATGGAAATGGGAGAACATCACCATGGACGATGTCACCAGACTTCTGAAGGCATCTAAAGGAAACAATTCTATCTGGGTTGTTGTGTATTGTCTTAAAAGGACTTCACATTTCATTGTAATTTGGGAGGATATCTCATTGGATCAACAGGAACACATATAGATCATAGAATTAGTACGGTTGCATGGAGTTCCACTATCTATTGTATCTGATCAATATCCAAGATTCCCCTCTATGATTTGGAATAGTCTCTAGCATTCTCGAAATATTGAGTTGAACATCAGTACAACTTATAATCCTCATACTGATGGAAAATTTTAGAGGACTATCTAAACACTATAAAAAATCTTTAGAGAAAGATCAATGGACTTAAAATGAGGATGGGATCAACATGTTCCTCTGGTTGAGTTCTCATACAGTAACAGTTTCTACTCAAGCATCCAAGTGGTTCCTTGTTAAGACCATTATGGGAAGAGTGTAGAACACTATAAGGTTGGGATGATGTTGGGGAGAAAAAACACCTAGGTCTATAAATGTTTGAAGAAATAGAGGATAAATATAAGAAAATCAAACAGGACATTAATGACGCTTAGAGTCAACAGAAGAGCTATGCTGATAATCTTCGACGAGACCTAGAGTCCGATGTTGGAGACATGGTATTACTCTACATATCATTTCGGAAGAGAGTTATGAGTTTTTAAATGAAGTTAAATCATAGTCCAATTTACATTGGCCCTTTTGAGATCCTTGATCGCATTGGAGTAGTGTCTTATCCACTAGCACTCCCACCGAATCTATCTCAAGTACACAATGTATTACTTTTATCACTATTGAGGAAGTACATACCTAACCCATCGCATGTTCTCAATCCAAAAGTGGTTCCATTGGAGAATGAACACTCCTAGGAAGAGAATCTGGTGAAAATCATAGATTGTAGGGGAAAAGTTCTACTAAATAAGATAATTCCCTTCTTCAAGGTGTTGTGGAGAAAACACTAGTTTGAAGAAGAAAAATGGGAATTAGAGGAGGTGATGAAGCTGAGTTACACTAATCTATTTTATTGTGCTAAAAAGAAATTTTTAGGGAGAAATTTATTAATGGGGGAATATTGTAACGACCAAATATTTTTAATTAAAATTCCTCTTGATATAATTAAATTTATTATTATGTAATATTTTTATATAAAACATATTCACTTCATTGGTTTCATGTTTTTTGTTTTCTAATATAATGTTAATAATTGTTAACGTTGATAATAAATCTGTTGAACATTGATCAAGTGATTAATATAAATATAGGGCTTTAACAAATCTAATATACTCAGACAATGGAAGTGATGACCTCATCCAGTAGAATTTTTCCATACAAAGCCCATTTATCAAATCTCAGAAAGGTGGTTCCGTCAATGGGCTTCACTCTTGAACAAGACCAAGACATTTTTCAACATGTTATGTTTGAATAGGACCACCTATGGAAGAAGTGGAAGTTAATAGAGATTACCACCCGAGCGATGTTATCTGAGCCTCCCCAAGAGTTTTTCATCATCGCACACCTTACCCTTAGGTCTTATGATGGTGTTATAATGGGTCATGTAACAAGACCCATGAAATATTATTATGTGCATTATTTTTTGTATAAGGAATATACATTCATTTTTTATTGTTACTTTGTAAATGGTTTTTAAAGAACAAATAATATTTTTAGTTAATATTAAACAATAAAATATATTTTGATGAATTAATGGATATTTAATTAAATAAAATTTTAATAAAATATCATTAATAAATTAATATTTATTAAATATAAATGTTTGTATAATTTTAACGAATGGAATTGTAATTTTTATTAAGGATTTAAATCTATTTACGTCTAAACTCAAGAATTTCCAATAAATGTCAGTATTTATTTTAAAAGTGAACATTCACATATTGAGAAAATTATACAGATAAAATAAATATTATTTTTGGGGTTAGGATGTCAAAATTATCTGACGGTGAATTTATCATAATTTTCTGAGACAATAGAATTTTTGGAAAAAATTTAATACTGTTTAAATATATATTGTGTTTTATGACATCATAATGAACCAATAGTGATGTAATAAAATAATATAAAATGGGTTTTCAGATAATATATGTTTAAATTTAAAATAATGCGATTTTAGATTTGTTTGATTAATTTTATGTTGCATTAGTGGACCCTCCAAGAATTATAATGCATTTTAAATTTTAAAATGATTTCCATGAGAGTGTGACTCATCTCCACATAAGAAAACATAATATTTTAATATCTTTTGAAATTATATTATAAAATAATTTTTTCCACACCCCTTTGTAAAAAACCATGGGGAAAAATGGGTTGGTTTGGGGTTTTGATTTGTTTAATGTGTGGTGTCCAAAACTTAAATAATAAAGTATTTCCTCTCCTTTCCTATATAAACCATCTAAATCTCCCATTACTCTCCACTCAAACCATTTGGAGCTTGAAAATCCTATTCCCTACTCTCTATATAATTCTACCAAGTCACCCAAATCTCTCATTATTTCTCTCTCAATTCTCTCCCAAACCGTTGGGATCACACTTCCAAGTAAGGGATCATCACTTTCATCTCCTCCCTTAAAATTTAAGCATTTTATTTGAAAATAGTTCTTGTAATTTTGAATGGTTATAATGTCATTATTTTAAAATAAATCTATTAATTTACATTTAATGTTTTTTTGAATTATTTATTATTTATCCTCCCTCATTTTGACCCTTACCTAAGCTGTTAATATGCCAGCCTTTCGTAAGGGATCTTCCACCCTCCTCTTTTACCAATCATTCTTTTCATGGTATGTCTTTTAATTTATTTTATTCCTCTATTGGGATATGTTATTAATTATAATTAATACATCCCATTTGATTTATAAATCATTATATCCCCTTTAAATCTCATTTATCCCACTTAAGAACCCTTGTGTAGTCTCATTAACATACCGAATTTTCGTAAGGGATTTCTTCTGTTCTCAATTATGTCCAAATTTCATTATACTCTTATAACATTTTGTTTTGAATTAAAAATGTTAGGGTATGATTTCAAACCTCCCACATACTTCCATACTTATGATTGAATGATTAGAGACCTCTTTCTCTCTCATGTACACCCTTTACCATGCCAAAATTCTGTAAGGAATTTCTCTCTTTTCATTTACTATCAAGAAAATATTTTATATTATGCATCTAAATTCCATTAAATTATGAAATGTATCTATATGACCCCCTTTACTTTCCAGTTTATGTACATATGATGAGATACCCCTTTCTATCTAATATTCCATTTTTATGAATTCTTATGTCACACTGTTATGCAGCCGAGATTGCACTACGATTTTCTAATCCAAAGTCATTATGTAATTACTTCCATGCCCATTTATCTATCAAGGGTATTCACCATCATGAACACTTAGTTATTGATTATAGAGTTTCATGTATGAATTACACTTTCCATTATCATGGAATAAATTATTTTGTTTAATGAATTAATGTTGTATGATCAATGTGGCACACTTATGCATGAAATGAAATGATTAAGAAGGGTGCGCCCTGAAATCACTCCAATGAATTGGGTAATGATTAGAATCATGATACATCTAGAAAAATGAGGGTTTAATCATACTAATTAAATTTCAATTAGTTTTTAATCATTACCCATATTCAATTACACTTGTTTCATGCTAATATCATGTTCAATGTTATTGCAACATTTCCATGTTATGATAAACATACAATATCATTCCATTATGTTCATGTTTCCCTTATGCTCCATTAATATTCCTATTTCCTAACATGTACTATATTCTTCATATTATTCCATGATTACCCATTTATTGGGCTTTACAGCTCACCCTTTTCTTATGCATGTCCTCAGGTTATCACATGCAATGCTAAGTACGAAGGAATGTTGTGGTCATGTAAAAGAAGTTTTAAATAAATATGTTGTGGTTTATATTCTAATTTTTCATTTAATGATACTAATTTTACCATGAAACAATACCTATTGATACTTATGGTTTTATTAAGTGCATTTTTATATAATTAATCATGTCTAAGTGTGTAATAAAGAGAAGGGTTGTTATACTAATGGTTAAAAAAACCTATTAAATGAAAACTCAATTTTAAAATAAAATTTATACTTAATGAACCATGTCTATGTCTGAACACTTATTGATATTTATGACCTTTTAACCTTATATAATTATATTATAACCTTTTCATTCTACTTTTTATTTTGTTGTCTAATTTTAATGGAAATTACCTAACTATCAACAAATTGAAACGACTTTAGAATAGTGAAACAAACACCCCTGCAACCGTGAGAATTAAAATGACGTATTAATAAATAGATTATAAAAGAAAATAAAGAAATTTGAAAAAATAAAATATATTTGAAAATGGTTTTTAATGAACCATTTGATAAAATTTATTTTATTATTCACTAATTTGATGTGTGTACCAAGGGAGTCAGGACTTGTGTTAAAATTTTTCACATCTCAGTTTACATTCTTTGAGAAATATAATATATCAAACAGGTATTTAATTTCATATGGTCTACATAATTCCTTATATATTTTTTCCATACTTCTCCTGGAATTAAATGGATTCAAAATTCAATCTCAAATTATATCTTTTTCATTCTTTAATTTAAGTGATAATAATGTCTTACTGGTTTTCATCGACTAAAATTTATTTCATTGGGCCATAAAGTACATTCATTGACTAAGCTCATTAAATTTTGTTTTATGATAACATACCTCTATTATTTATTATTTGTTTTATTTTATTCTAGAAAATTTAAAATTTTCCACCAAAATATTCCAATATGATCATTTTTCTCTTTCCAAAAAAATCTATGATGTTAAAAACAGTCTATATCCTATATAATGGTAATTTTCCTTCCCTGTTTGTATTTTCTTCTAGATAATGTTTTTCTTTTATTAATTTGAAACCTAAATATATTTTTTACATTTTTAGTCATTTTTTGTTGTACTTTAATTTAAATGAGGATCCCCTGTGCTTGTTAATGATGTGGATATCATAATGTATTTTAAATTTATAAAGAAATTCAATTTTCTTATATAAATTTATTTATTTCACTCTATATTTATTTTCATTAATTTATTTTATTTATCATGTTTCTATAACACCCTGAAATTTGAAAATAATATCATTTGATTTAATAGAGTATGTGGCACACAACTCCGAGTTCATCGTTAATGACAGGAGACAATGAGTTTCTCCAATAGCATGTGTCACATGCACGACCATGTATTACAGAAGAAAAATATAATTTTAATATTATTATTAAAATTGTAAGTTATCACCTAGAAATGGTAATATAGGGTACTAAAAAGATTAACTAAATCCTATAAATATATATTCTAGACATATTTCTTTGTTATATGATTTTTTATAATAGCATGATAATGGAGGAAAAACATTTATTTAAGGAACATTCGTACTGATTTTGATTAACATCAAGGTTGTATAGTGTGCACAAAATTTTATCATCAAGACACTCTATGTCATCCAACATTATTAATGATTGATCATAATCTAATATTTGACTATGTATGGATATTTGATGTGAAGTTATCTATAATTAAATGGGTAAAATTTCATCAGTTCTATACACTAATGAATATGGAATTTATTTTGTAGAAGTATGTGTGGTTGTATTACAGGCCCATAAAACATGGAAGAGCTTGTTTGAATTGTATTTTCTGTCCTTGTTAACCATCATTTGTATTTTATTTGAAAAACTCATATTTAGGTAATCTATCTTCATATTTACCACTACATGAAAGAGATATGAGTGATTGGACATGGTATATTTCTCCTAGTACAATTTCTTCAACTATGTAGAAATTAATTGGCGCCATTGTTCGTCAATATTTTGTGTGGGAATCAAAACGCAGTGATGATGTAAGACTTTATGATGTTGATTCATTTCATCCTCATAAATTCATTGAGTATTATTGGATCAGCACATTTAGAGAATAAGTCATTGGTAGTACGGATGTACTTTAATTGCTTAGTTTTGGCTAGGGGTGTAACACCCCGAGATTTTAAAAAAAATATTCATTTAATTTTTTCGATGTCTTTTATTATATAGCACACTAAGTTTAGTTTGTACTATACGCAACACCGTATTATCTTGCAGTATACGCAACTCTATTCTTGGATCATGTTACACACAATTTCATGTTCGTTTTATAATAGTCATTATACGCAACATTGATTGTGTGTGTCTATATATATGTTCAATGTATAAATGAAATATGGTTGTATTCTGTTATATGAAAAAATGAAGGATTCTTGCACAACATGCAACCCTGACTTGGCTTTCAATACACGCAATCGCGACCATCCTCGATAGAGTGTGTTGTATGCAATACCGAATTTTACTAAACAACTTTATATTATTATAAAATTATTATGAACTATCCGTTATGAATATTATTAACTAAATTTTGAATTTTACAACATTATTATTCATCTTACACATTTTATAGAACATGGTATAAGAAAAAAATAAATTTTTCGTGTAAAATAAGTATTTTTCAAAAAATGCAGTTTTGTCGCCTTTTGATGGCACACCCACATTAAATCTAGTTTTTGACATATTTATAAGTTCAATTTTACAAAATTTAATTATCATTTGGAATCAGTATATAAAATTTTACCTTGGATAAATTTTTCATATTATTCTGATAACTTTCAAATTTTAATGAATAGTAAAAACACGTTATATTTTAATTAAAAACAACTTTTTTCATCGTAATAACTTCTGTGGTTAAATAATAATATTTAATTGTTTTAAAGTATAAATAGAATATTTTTTTACCATTTAATATAATGTATGTCATTATCCATGATTTTACATTGAATTCGTAGGTTAAATAAATTCAATCTTTTGCAATGTTTTAAACAATAACCTATCTTCTTTCGACAACGGGATTAGTTTTTATTTAATATCTGCAACTTATATGTACAGAATTTGAAAAAATCGATTCCATATTTTGAATCAGTGGGTCCAAATTATATTAATATACTACTTTTTATTTTTGGGCTTTATGAATAGTAACAACGGTAAATTTTATTTACCATAGTAAAAGGTAAATTGAGTAATTAAGGGTAAATATAATATTATAAAATTATCCAAACACTTGTCTTAATACAATTGTATAATTATAAGTTTCCCTAAGTAATATTTGGGTCGAAATGGAATCCATTAGAACCCACATGGAGGTGATTAAGACCTTTAGTTTATTTTATTTAATGGAAAGTGACATATGTCTCAGTCAACTTTAATAATTAAATTATTTTTAATATAAGTTAATACAGAATATAAATTCGGTTATAAATAATAATATGAAAGATAAAATGTTCTTATTTTTCATGGTAATTTATTTGTAATTTTTAAGAGTTATTTAATTACCTTATCATCTTATACATTAATGATGCAGAACTTATTTATTTAGTGAAAAATCAATAATATAGATTTTATTGAAATATTAATACATATAAAATGTCCCAAAAATCAGCACAAAACTTATTATAAGTGTATATATAATCCCTAATCATCCAATTGCCGAATTTATGACCATTTGGATCCTTATTATGGTGATTATGACACTTATATTATTTTATTTTAAATGATGCCAAAGTTGTCACCTTCATAATTTAATAAATATAACAATTTAACTATTGTGATTTTAAGATGATAAATTCGAGTAAAAGTATTATTGTGAAATTTAATAGATTTATCTTCATCATAGGATTTTATTTTTAATTTTTATGAAACAAAGAAGTATATTAAATATTTATACAAAAATGTTGTAGTAATTATTTTATTAAGAGATAAACCAAATAAATGGTTTTAAATATAATAAAATAAATAATATATGAACTATTTAATGTGATACACTAATTTTATAGATACATATGACATTTTATAAATCTATTAATTCTTTTAGTTCGAACATATCTTATGTATATATTTTATTTAAATTCAAATAAATGAATAATGTCAACATTGACACTATTGTTATTTTATAAAAATAACATATTATAAAATTGTTCAAAAATCACAAAAATATTTAAAAATTATAAATTTAAATTATATGGTAAAATAATTTATAAAGTATCCAATTATGAAAAATTCACAACAATTAAGTAATTATATTGTATAATTTAAAATTTAGAATTTTATTACCACAAATAAAATTAAATTGATTAAATAAGGATAAATCAATTTGATAATGCTTAAAATAAAATCATAACATGTCTAAATTTTATTGGATGATGATATTACAACCCTATATCATCTAATCTTCAGATATGAGTCATTTTGGATGCTTTTATGTGGGGTTGAGATTTAATATAAACTATTATTTCTATTATTTCCAAAGGTGCCCCTCTCCTCCCTTATAAAAGGGCACCTCCTCCCTCTCTTCCTCACAACACATTGAGCCCTAAATCTCGGCCAACCCCGGCCAAATTCTCTTCTCCACTTCCATAGAAACATTCTAGAGGTTATCCTCATCTTCAAAGACCAATTTTAGTGCCCTAAGAGGAGGTCTCAAAGAGGCGCTTCAATGAAGAGGTAATGTCCGTTACCGATTATTTCCACTTTATTTCTTCTTCCACTTCTTCTTCTTTAGTTGTTTCATTATGAATTAATAACTTCAGTATAAATAATATAATGATATGTTATTATAAGTATGTAACAACCCTATTTCTCTATCTATCCATCCTACAGAAAACAAAGTCACCACGCGTGCATACGTACGAAATATCGTCTCCACTCCATGGTGAAATCTGTTTTTCCACCAACACCTTACATGGAAGGTTATAATTTTGTAAAGAATAACTATATATGGTTATTATAACATCATAATTATTCTGATATATTATACCATCCACTCCAATTCTAGTCAATAATTATGGGAACGATATCATCGCTCGTGCGTACGTACGGACTACCGTCTCCACGACACGATGAGATTTATTCTCCATGTTAACCATACATGAATGATCATAAAGTTTATATAATGAATAATAATAAAATATATTAATTCTACTGGAATTATTTATATATATATGTATTTCATCTATTTAGTTTCATTCAATTCAATAAGGAAACAAAAACAGCGTTCATGTGTACGTACGACCTACCGTCTCCATAAACGGTGTATTTCATTCCTTTTATCGATCTATAATATATATATTTATTTGATAAAGATATATTATATATAAATCATGTTTTACATTATGAAATTATTTAAATCATTATATAATTATTAATATCTAGAACGACAAGTCGAAACACATACGATAAATGAAATGAGTTTACCCAAAACGCTGCTTTAACATAGAATTTACAAAAGAATGGCTAACATAAAGTCATAAGTGAAAAATATATGATATAATAACAATTAATATGATTCATTAATAAGTCAATGAAAATATTTAAATCATTATACAGGAGGTTCGGATACGTACGAAGCATATCGGACCTAAGGTAAGGGATAATTTTGCAAATCTCATTTTTTTCCGAGATTGCTTATTCGTAAGTATTTACTGGGGTTATTTATATCATCCAAGTCAATGATTAATAAAAGTGTCTTCATGTATTTTTAAAGACATTTTTACCTATTTTTGACTTTTACTACATGGTATGTAAGGAATCTTTCTTTTGTTTACGTTACGAGGTACTTTTTTTCCATTTCCGACAAAACTACGAGGAGAATGTTATTTTTAACTTATACGGTGTGGACAGATTTTTACGGTTTCATAATGCCTCATTTTCATGAAGCTTACTCTACATGATTTTTTTATTATTTTCAACAAAATACTTTTATTTTAAAATTGCATGACATTTTTTGAAAAGAAAATGATTTTGACGAAGAAAGGATATTTTCTTCAAGAATTCATTTCAAATGTTTTATCAAAACCATATTCCATCTAAGATGACATTATTTGATATGTGTATGTTTCAAGTTTAATGTATCTATGATTTACATGGTTCACTTTTCTTGTTATGAAATGTCCACTTGTTTTATATGGATTATGAAATGATGGGATGATGTTTATTAAACCCATTTTATTCTTTGGGTTATGATGAATGTTTTAAGTTTATTTTGTGGCACATGTAAGAATGATTTCATTATGAGATTGGTGGGACCTATATATCCCTCAAATGCATTGGGTAAAGATTAATAACTCATGATATACACATGGCTGGAACGGCAAGTTAAACAGGTTCAGTAATACAGGACTGGAACGAGGAGTGAACTCAATTCAGAAAGGGACTTTGTCCACTAAGATGGTCTTGGAAGTAATGCCTTGGCTACTATGGAAATCATATCATGTGATTAATGGTTTCCAAAATTACAGGTTTTATTCCCATGATATTTTATCATGATTGATATTCCCTTATGATATATTCTTTATGTACTTCCATGATTCATGTCTTTGCTCAAGATTTTGATGTTTAGATTTTATGTTCATGTTTTTGCATTCAAATATTTATGGATTGTTTTATGATCTCTATATTTACCCTTACTAGGCATTTGAGCTCACCCCATTTATGTTTTCTTTTCCCCAGGATGTAAATAATGTTTTTAGGTAAGAAAAAATGGGTAAGATCTTTATTGGGAGATGTTGAAGATCTTTCACCGCGATTAGAAGATTTTATTCTGAGTTTCCAAAGACACTAAACTATTACGATCCTTGTGTGTCTATTTTTGATATGTACTATGTATTTCTCAAAAGTAATGTAATTTCCATTTACGTCTAGCTTCGGGCCTCTACAGTTGGTATCAGTGGAAAGGTTTAGTCAACCATTGGAAACTAGGATGCAAGAACTTTAGTGATATCCCTAGAGATATTTCTAAGGTATGTCTAGGGATGTACCTAAGGTTAAGTATAAGTGTAGTTTATAGTCCTAGAATTATGGTAACGAAATTATATTAAACCTAAGATGTTAGATATTGAAGTTATTCCCCCTTTATTATGATTTTTTCCTCTCACACTAATCTTTTTGGGTTTTAGAAAATGGCTGGAAACAAGATGATTCACGATAATGGAGGATATAATAGACAATGGAATGATATTATTCATGAGAAAACAAATGAAATGGGATTTGGAAGTCCAAACATCATTATTATTGCAAATCATAAATCTCATAATATGATCAATAAACTCAAATTAGGTATGTTTCTTGACTCGGCTAATAAGAGAAAGATGGAGTTTCATGATGATCATAGAGGAAAAAAGTTCAATTTCCCGTATGTAAATAATGTGGGAAGAGGCATCAAGGAGAATGCTTCAAAGGAACTTTAAGATGCTTTGGGTGTGGAAAAGAAGTACATAAAGCTAGTAAGAGCAAAGGAAAAGGTTCAGTTAACAACATGGATGAGGATAATGGTATTACTACGACATCAACAATGGTTAAATGTTTTAAATGTGGAATGTACGGGCATTATGAAAACCAATTCCCTAAGGGAAAGTCTCATGAAGAGAATCAGTATGGTCGTATGGGTAATATTTATGTTGATGATGATGAAGAGACTACAAATGATATGTGAGATGAAAGAATTGTTGAATCTCGGTCAATGGTTTAAGAAGGTAGTGGAATTATTATATGTTTATCATGGGTAATGTTGTATAAGTAATCTCATGGTACTATAGAATAATGAGACATCTAAGGATTGTTACATTGTTGTCTTTACTTATGTTTTGAAAGTGTGTGATGAATGGTACCAGTATTTTTGGAAAGTAGATGATATGCGCATAATGAAGGGATAAGGAGAAAATTAAATGTTTGATAGTATTCATGAGCTCATGAATGATATAAGGAGAAGGATATATCATGGTTTGAGTATATATAATTTTTGAATTCTTGTATGTGGAAAGAGATAAATTTTAATAGTATTCATGTTTTCTCTATGGTTTAATGGGTATTCATTTTTCAAGAGAATACATGATTAAGGTATTCACATGATTGGAATGTGACCAACAAGATAATGGGGGATAAATGATGGTTGGTTGATGACATTTCAAGTAATCGTTTTCTTTATACTATGAGCTTGGACCAAAGTATTTTAGATAATTATTCGAATGGATTATGTTGGATAGTATTGTTTAAGGATAGAACATTTTTTCGATATTATTGATGGGATGTTATAGTAATGTAGTTTTAGAAAAAAGAAAACCTGCAGGACGGACGACAACCCATCGTGTTGGACAAGGTTGTGGGAATCGATCCCATAACTGAAGTGCGACGGGCCTTTATCGCATACCAGTAGCCTATAGGAAGTCCCTAGTTAGTAGAAACTAGTTTTATTTTATTAAGCGGTATGATATATGATGTATAAGTTCATTTTTTGAATTGTATATGATTAACCTCACCATAGATGGACTTATGTATATTTGATAACTTTTTCTAACATTTTGTTTGAAACAGATGGAATGTCCCATCATTCTATCACATGATCTGTTAACAATTTACAAATAACAAATTCAACTTCATTTCTTTAAGAGATTAAGTGGAAATTGTTCAAAGCACGAACAACATGGAGATTGTACCAAAATCAAGCAAGTATTTCTTCTAATTCAAAATTTTCAACTTTAGCAAAATGATCTTGAAAAACAAAAATGATGTTCTAGTGCTCTTATATCCAATGAATCAGATGGTACCTTAGATCATCACAAAATTATGGCTTTGTGATTGTTGGCTTTTTCATAGCCATGTCCACTACCACTCTCCATCAGAACATGATGGTTAGATTTTTCTTCCATAACCATATTTTCACATATGTTCTCTTATATGGAAACCCAATGATGAGTTACTTTGTGTAATAGTTTCATTTAATATGCTAGTTTTTAAAATTAATTTTTAGTATTCCTTTTTACGATGTGGGTTTCTATGAATTGTAAACTATTTATAACCCTGACGAATTTCGAGGAAGAAATTCATTTTAAGGGGGGTAGAATGTAACACCCTGAGATTTTATGAAAAATATTCTTTTAATTTAATTTATTTCATATATTATACAGCACACCAAGTATAGTTTTTACTATATGAAACACTGTTTTAGCTTGCAGTATACGGAAAGCTATTCTTGGATCGTGTTACACACAATTTCATGTTTGTTTTGTAATAGTCATTCTACGCAACATTGAGTGTGTGTGTACATATATATATTCAATGTATAAATGAAATATGGTTGGATTCTGTTATATGAAACAATGAAGGATTCTTGCACAACACGCAACCCTGACTTGGCTTGCATTACACGCAATTGCGACCTTCCTCGATAGCGTGTGTTGTACGCAAAACCGGGTTTTACTGAACAACGATATATTATTATAATATTATTATGAACTTTCCATTATGAATAGTATTATATAAATTCTGAATTTTATAACATTATTATTCATCTTACACATTTTCTAGAACATGGTATAAGAACAAAATAATTTTTTCGGGTAAAATAAGTATTTTAAAACAAATACAGTTTAGTTTCCATTTGATGGAACACCCACATTAAATCTAGTTTTTGACATATTTATAAGTTCAATTTAACAAAATAAAATTATTATTTTGAATCAGGATATAAAATTTTACCTTGGATAAAATTTTCTTATTATTCCGATAACTTTCATATTTTAATGAATAGTAAAAACATGCTATATTTTAATTAAAAACAACTTTTTTCATCATAATAACTTATGTGGATAAATAATAATATTGAATGGTTTTAAAGTATAAATATAATACATTTGTTCCATTTAATATAATTTATGTCATTAGCCATGATTTTACATTGAATTCCTAGGTTAAATAAATTCAATCTTTTGCAATGTTTTAAACAAAAACCCGTTTTCTTTCGACAACGAGATTAATTTTAATTTAATTTCAGAAACTTATGTGTAATGAATTTGGAAAAATGGATTCCATATTTGGAATCATTGGGTCCAAATTATATTAATAGACTACTTTTTATTTTTGGGCTTTATGAATAGTAACAACGGTAAATTTTATTTACCATAGTAAAAGGTAAATTGGGAAATTAAGGGTAAATATAAAATTATAAAATTATCTTAATACTTGTCTAAATAAAATTGGATGATTATAATTTGTCTTAAGTAATATTTGGGTCGAAATGGAATCCATTAGAACCCATTTGGAGGTGATTAAGACCTTTAGTTTCTTTTATTTAAAGGAAAGAGAAATATGTCTCACTCAACTTTAATAATTAAAGTATTTTTAATATAAGTTTATAAAGAATATAAATTCGGTTATAAATATTAATTTGAAAGATAAGATGTTTTTATTTGTCATGGTAATTTATTTTTATTTTTTAAGAGTTATTTAATTACCTTATCATCTTATACATTAATGATGCAGAAATTATTTATTTAGTGAAAAATCAATAATATAGTTTTTTTTGAAATATTAATACATATAAAAAGGCCCAAAAATCCTCACAAAACTTATTATTAGTGTATATATAAACCCTAATCATCCACTGGACGAATTGTTGACCATTGTTATCCTTATTATGGTGATTATGACACTTATATTATTTTATTTTAAATGATGCCAAAGTTGTCACTTTCATAATTTAATAAATATAACAATTTAACTATTGTGATTTTAAAATGATAAATTCTAGTAAAAGTATTATTGTCAAATGTAATAGATTTATCTTCTTCATAGGATTTTATTTTTAATTTTTATGCAACAAATATGTATATTAAATAATTATACAAAAATGTTGTAGTAATTATTTTATTAAGAGATAAAAAAAATAAATGGTTTTAAAAATAATAAAATAAATATTATATGAACTATTTAATTTGATCCACTACTTTTATAGATACATATGACCTTTTATGAATCTATTAATTCTTTTAGTTCGAACATAGATTCTGTATATAATTTATTTAAATTCAAATAATTGAATAGTGTTAAAATTGACACTATTGTTATTTTATAAAAATAACATATTATAAAATTGTTTAAAAATCACAAAAATATTTAAAAATTATAAATTTAAATTTATATGGTCTAAAAAGTTATAAAGTATCAAATTATGGACAATTCACATCAAATAAGTAATTATTTGTTATAAGTTAAATTTTAGAATGTTATTACCACAAATAAAATTAAATTTATTAAATAAGGATAAATCAAGTTGATAATGTTTAAAATAAATTCCTAACAAGCCCAAATTTTATTTTATGATGATATTACAATACTATCTTATCTAATATTTGTATATGAGTCATTTTGGATGTTTTTATGTGGGTTGGGATTTAATATAAACTAATATTTCTTATATTTCCAAAGGTGCCCCTCTCCTCCCTTATAAAAGGGAACCTCTTCCCTATCTTCCTCACACCACTTTTAGCCTTCAAACTCGGCCAAACCCTGAAAAATTCTCTTCTACACTTCCATAGAAACATCCTAGAGGTTCTGGTCTTCTTCAAAGGCCAATTTTAGTGCCCTATGAGGAGGTCTGAAAGAGGCGCGTCAAAGAAGAGGTAATGTCTGTCACCGATTCTTTCATCTTTATTTCTTCTTCCACTTATTCCTCTTTAGTTGTTTCATTATAAAGTAATAACTTCAGTATAACTAATATACTGATATGTTATTATAAGTATTAAACAACCCTATTTCACCATCTATCCATCCTACGGAAAATGAAATCACCACGCCTCCGTACATATGGAATACCGTCTCCACGCCGCGGTGAAATCTATTTTCCACCAACACCTTACATGGATGGTTATAATGATGTAAAGAATAACTATATATGGTTATTATAACATCATACTTATTCTGATATATTATACCATCCACTCCATTTCTATTCAATAATTATGGGAACGATATCATCGCTCGTGCGTACGTACGGACTACCGTCTCCACGACGCGATGAGATTCATTCTCCTTGTTAACCATACATGAATGATCATAAAGTTTATATAATGAATAATTATGAAATATATTAATTCTACTAGATTTATTTATATTTATATGTATGTCATCTATTTATTTTCATTCAATTCAATAAGGAAAAAAAATAGCGTTCATGCGTACGTACGGCCTACCGTCTCCATGAACGGTGTATTTCATTCATTTTATCGATCTATAATATATATATGTATATTATGAATATATATTACATATCAATCATGTTTTACATTCTGGAATTATTTTAATTAGAATATAATTATTAATATCAAGAACGACAAGTCGAACACATACGATAAATGAAATGACTTTATCCAAAACGCTGCTTTAACATAGAATTGACAAAAGAATGGGTAATATAAAGTCATAAGTGAAACATATATGATATAATAACAATGAATATGATTCTGTAATAAGTCAATGAAATTATTTAAATCATTATACAGGAGGTTCGGATACGTATGAAGAATATCAGACCTAAGGTAAGGGATAATTTTGCAAATCTCATTTTTATCCGAGATTGCTTATTCATAAGTATTTACTGGGGTTATTTATATCATACAAGTCCATGTTTTATAAAAGTTTTTTCATGTATTTTTAATGTCCCTTTTACCCATTTTTGACTTTTACTAGGTGGTATGTAAGGAATCTTTTTTTTACGTTACGAGGTACTTTTTTGAATTTTCCGACAAAAGTATGAGGAAATGTTATTTTTAACTTATACGGTGTGAACAGATTTTTAAGGTTTCATAACGCCTCAATTTCATGAAGCATACTCTACATGATTTTATGACTATTTTCAACAAAATAATTTTATTTTAAATGTCTATGGCATTTTTTAAAAGAAAATGATTTTCCGAAGAAAGGATATTTTCCTCAAGATTTCTTTTTAAATGTTTTATCAAAACCATTTTCCATCTAAGATGACATTATTTGATATTTTTATGTTTTATGTTTAATGTCTCTATGATTTACATGGTTCACTTTTCTTATGATGAAATGTCCATTTATTTTATATGGATTATGAAATGATGGGATGGTGTTTATGAAACCCATTTTATTCTTTGGGTTATGATTAATGTTTTAAGTTTATTTTGTGGCACAAGTAAGAATGATTTCATTATGAGATGGGTGGGACCTATATCTCCCTCCAATGCATTGGGTAAAGATATATATATCATGATATAGACATGGCTGTAACGTCAAGTTAAACCAGTTCAGTAATACAGGACTGGAACGAGGAGTGAACTCGATTCAGAAAGGGACATTGTCCACTAAGATGGTCTTGGAAGTAATGCCTTGGCTAAAATGGAAATCATATCATATAATTAATTGTTTCCACAATTACATGTTTTATTCCCATGCTATTTTTTCATTATTGATGTTACCTTATGATATATGCATTAGGTACTACCAAGATTCATGTCTTTTCTCAAGATTTTGATGTTTAGATTTTATGTTCAAGTTTTTGCATTCAAATGTTTATGGATTGTTTTATGTTCTCTATGTTTACCCTTACTATGAATTTGATCTCACCCCTTTTATGTTTTATTTTCCCCAGGATATAAATAAGGGTTTTAGGTAAGAAAAAAAGGGTAAGATCTTTATTGGGAGATTTTGAAGATCATTCACCACGATTAGAAGATTTTATTCCACGTTTCCAAAGACACTAAACTGTTACGATCCTTGGGTGTATGTTTTTGTTATATACTAAGTATTCCTCAAAAGTAATGTAATGTCCATGTACGTCATGCTTCGGGCCTCTACAAGGGGTATGGACCCTTAATACCCATTCCACGTGAAATAGAAAACCAAGAATATTTAGCTATATTTTTCAATTCTAGGGATTCATGGATGAATTTTTCATGGACCTGACATGGATATCACTTCCTAGTGAATTCTAAAATGTCCTATAACATGGATTTTTTATAGTAACACATCCTCCTAATTTGGTGGTAGAGCATGGTCCTAGACTTATGAGAACCACATGTTCATGCATGGGATTCATCCATGATACTGATAATCTCTCATTCTATTGTGAATCCAGTTACTATTTCAACAAAGACTCCTGTATAGAGGTATTTATATTCATTTGGACCATCTTACAAGGTAATGTTCACAACTCATTGTCATTTTTGTTCTCTTATGGACTGATTCATTGGGAGGATCCCATTTTGGATATAAATAAACATGGGTTCAATCCATCCATGATAGGATATTAGTTCATCATAATATGGAAAAGTGATCTTCAAGTGTATTTTCCCCATGTTGTATATGGTTATCTATGAGACCATTATTTGGTTCAGGATAACAAAGATCACATCCTCCTGATATAGGTTATCCTATACTATTCATAAATTATACAATTTTTTCAGAATTAGAATTCTATGATTGGGTAATATGATACAATGTGTGATCAAAATGAAAATCTACCATTATTACCCAGACATAGCTAGTAGGAGGAACCTTCTCTTCCTCTTTAATGTCATGTTCACCATTGATATACTTTATCCCCAACCCTAAATTCCCTTTTATTTTTTGGTAATTTATTTGAGGTTGTATTTCTAGTTCCAGGGCAGTGAATATGGTTTGGTACTCGACATTATTGTTCATGAAGCTGTATGATAAATAGAAAGAGTTGGGAATGATTTCATTATCATGAGAAACAAATAAAATCCATATGAAAACCTATTTGTGTCTCATTTTTTCCAATATCATTTTTTTATAACATAAAGAGGTTACATAAAAATACATCTCACATATCTGAGGAGTTTCG
The DNA here is from genome assembly GCA_963277665.1 of Viscum album. Lineage (NCBI taxonomy): Eukaryota > Viridiplantae > Streptophyta > Magnoliopsida > Santalales > Viscaceae > Viscum > Viscum album. The sequence continues at coordinate 928,657,190 of OY728141.1, read as the reverse complement.
TGTGCATAGGAAACATTCAAGTCTAGAAGATCATTTTCCCCTACTGTGCATTCTAGGGCAGGATGTGGCATGAGAAAATTTTCCAGGGTTGGTCGACTCACTAAATTCTAAGACATGAAAATAATTTTTTATTTTTTTTCCAATGAATAACCATTGTTCAAAATTAATTCATAGAATGGGGTGGACAAGTATTTACTTGAGAGGGTAAATACAATAGACTAGGCAGAACATTTGGTGCTACATATAATGCCTCGGCTTCTACACTGCAAAGATGAGTACGAAACAGTTTTTTAAAACATCAGAGTATCAATTCTCAGTACATAGAATTTTTTAGTTTATTTAGTAGAACCTAGTCACATTTACCACACCATCTTATGTGTGAGGAGATCACCTAATGAGAATTCCTTGGTCTAAATATATAAGATGAGTATATTTCCTTCCATTGGTGGAATCAATAACGGTGGGTGTATCAAGTACTAAATGAGAATCTTGAAGGAGTATAGGTAGTCTACATCCCATTAATAGAGGATTCCGTTCATAATTAGATTCATGAAGGGGAGACGTTTTCTGGACATGTTGGCTATAAAACACAGAATGTATGTGAGTTTCCCCAAGAGCCCCTTAGTTCTTTGAAATTCTGAGGGGGAAAATTTCAAGAATAACACAAGTCTTTTAGGGCCAGCCTTGATTCCATAGTGGAATTACATAAATCCTAGTAAATTCACTATTGTTACCCCAAAATCACATTTTATTGGGTTTATATTAAAACTATTCTTTCATAGCATTCCAATGACTGTTGGAAGATCTGCGAAGTGATCACATCACTGTCGGGATTTGACCGCCAGTTTGTTGACATAAAATCCATATATTCATCCCCATAAAGTATTAATTATTTCTTTTATGGTGTCCTGAGTATTGGATCCAACAATCATTAATCTAATAGTGAATGCCCTGGTTGAAAAATTCACGCTAAGGTGTTTTGAAGGAAGTGGCTGCTTCATTTGTAGGGGTCATCGTTATCTGATTGTACCCTCAGTAATCATCTAAAAAATAAAGGACATATAATCCATGTATTTCAGGAATAAAGATATTTTTTATCATAAATTAGAATTCATCCATTGGGAAATATCAATTATGGTCTCTGAAATCAATGCATACCCTATTCTTCCCCTTCTTCTTCATGATATGGAAAATGTTTTTGCGCCATCTTGGGTATTTTACTTATCTAAAAAATTATTATTTGATTAATTTGTAAAATTACACATCAAAATGTGTATCATGATATGAGTGTATCCTCTAATATAATTCTTTATGCCTCATTGGTCATTAGGTAAGATGAGATTGTGCATAGCCACAACTGGATTTTTTTGGGCATTGTTTTGGAAAAATACCACAAGGTAACATTAATTCATTTTTGGGGTGATTTTGTTTGCAGAAAAATATGTTTTCCATGGACAGTTGTGTGGTTTCAGTTATATTGTTGAAAAGGATACATGAAAAACGAATGAAAAATTTAGAGTTGTTACAAAAATATTATATTCAAAGTGGAAAAAAATTCTAGTTTTTTCCATATTGTTGGGTCCAAAAAATGGGGAATGGAGAAAAGTGTTTTTTGAAAAGGAAGTTTCATGAAAGTGTTAAGGGGGTCTAGAATGTTTTGCGCTGTCCATTTTTCATGATCAGTACATCAAAATATCTAAAATCAATGAAGGGAACACAAGTTATGGATCTTTCATGCATGGTTAGGTTTCATTAACATAAGGCTTATTCATTTGGGAGAAGTTGCATGCCATGTGCACATGGTCAACAAAATTCCTATAAATAGGAAGCTACCCCCTCATTCAAGAACAATCTCAACACTTAGAGACAATCGGCACTCGGGTCGCACAAGTAGATAGGGTCACAAAAGTAGGTAGTGAAGAAAGAAGTTGTGCGACAAGAAGAGAGTTGTGTGAAAGTTGTGCCATGGAAGGAATTTACATAGCTTGAAGGGATTATCATGTAATTATTGAGTTGTGTGAAACTATTGAGTGCCATGCAAGTTGTTTTGTTGTGATAATGGAAACACTTGTGTGGCGTCATTAATGTAGAACACAAGTCTTACCAATGATTTATGAATGGTGGAGGTTTCCCATTCTATCAATCGTAATGCAGTATTCATCATTGGATGATTGTTTAACTTCATTAGAGAATCTATCTAAAATTGAGGATGTTGGAATTCATTATAATTAAGGGACCTACAAGCCCATAAACTATGAGACGATCCCTTCCAAGAGAATTGAGAAAAAGGAAAAATAATATTGTTATCCCTTACAATGGAAGTGATACATATAAAGATACATAGGGTGTGATCCATGGGAATGTAATGAGACGACCCTAAAACGTGTAAAAATAGTGAGCCTGGGTATATGAGAGATCTTACCCGAACATAATTATTTGATGTGAGCATTGTTAAATTTGGTACAATAGTCAAATTTACAATTTATTCTCCTTGGATTTTTTTCTAGTTAGGGTGATCCAATTAAAAATCATTATGGTTATATACTTTTTTATTTCATTACTTTAAGTAAATTACCGTCAGATAATATCAGGAAGGACACGATCAACATTACCAATAGAGAGCATAAGATGTGACCCTTGTAAAAAAAATTCATGATCTAGTGGGGTAGGAATATGTTTGAAAAGAATATCTATACCATAATTCACGCCCCGTCTTAGGTTATCTATGCCCCTATTTGAAGTAACAAATAGTATTATAGGGAAGGTTTCATTTGTCATATTTGATTTCATTGACTTTGTTTAGTTGATTGTTGAAGCTGAAGATCTAATCTTCTCTAATCTTATAGTGCCATGGAAAAAGGAAGATCAACAAAGTAGAAGCAGGATTCTAGTGGTACTCCTAAATATGAAAGTGCCAATAGAAAGAGTGTCATTCAGGTGAAGAAAAATTGATGTGATCAGAATAATGATTTGGATAATTAATATAGTGAGGAACCTAATATTCCAAGTGATTTTGGTACAACTAATGATGAATAAAATAAAAGAATGCTACTATTATATGTTTTTTACAAGAAAAAGGAATTGGATTAAAAATTATTATAAGAAAAAAATTATCAATATATTCGGGTCCAAATACTAGAGATTGAGGTAAATAAGATAAAAGGATTAAATCAATGTATTATTTATGTATATATTTATTTGAGGGGGAAAATGATTCCCAAGATGAAGAACTGAAAAAGATGTCTACAAATAATGAAAACCCAAAAGAATCTGAAACGGGATAGAATCTGAACCTAGATGCAATTAAAAATCTGAAATCCAGAAAAGATGATCGTGCTATAGATCTATCTAAACTAGTTTAAAAGAACCAAATTCTACAATACGATAATGCATGATATAATGAATCTATAGCTCAAAAAAATTAAAATAAAGGTTATATGTTATATTTTGGATTATATCACCAGATAATTGGAATATGAGATGAGTATTGGGAAGAATCTCAAGATAGAACTTAATTCTCAACATGAGTAAAGGGATATGAAGATTCATCAACTTGGAGAATATATTGAATTAATGTGGAAATAATTGGAGAAATATAATTCCTATGGTAAGACTAAATTGAAGGATGCTTTTCATTTTCTATTTGATTATCATTAAGTAGATGATGTTGAAATGATAATTAAATATTCTATTTATAAAGAGAAACAAGAAAAAAGATTTCTCATCTGAAAGGTCATACAGTTTGGAAAAAACTAGTATTAGATAATATGAACCCTCTCCCATTCATGATAAGATGAGAGTTGTGAAAAGATCCAAAAATAGGAAAAATCCATTTGATATAGGAAACAGACCTAAAAAGGTTTTTATAGGTATTAATGATAGCATGTGGTATTTCCATGGGATGCATGGGTAAATATCCTGTTTTTAGAGGTATTGGAATATATTTCATGCTGTGAAGGAAAATCTATTTCTAAATATGTTATTAAGAAGAATAATCTTGATAAATTTGAAAGAAGAGTCTCTTAGAAGAAAGTATCAATGAATTTTTTCTACTTAGAAAGAATGGGACACACCATGATTATGTTTAAAGAAGCCCAGGAGATCAATTTTAGAATAAATACTCATGTGATATCAACATACAAACAATGAAACAATGAAATAATGTATGTTTTTAACGGGAGATGTTTTATATATTCTAATCATGAAAATTTGTCAAGATGTTGAAGCAAGAAGAAATAAGGGAATGAAAAATAACCCATAAAGAGATCCCCAACACTGGTAGAGTAGAATAATAAAACCTAAATTAGAGGAAAACATGATAAGTTAAAAAATAAGCTTATAACCTCATGGGAATAACAAGGAGATAAATGAATGGTGTATTAATCAACTCTGATGTTACACACAAAACTAAACTCGTGTAACTAATGTGAACAATCCTAGAAGAAAAAGGGAGGATATTTTCTATTTATGATTAAGAAGAATGAAAATTTATGGAAAGACTCAACCCCAACTAAATGGGTGGATGATATCAAAAACTGTAAAAAAAATGAATAATATATTCCTTAAAAAATTCACATGTCATGACACATGATGAGAGCTGAAGGCAAAAAAAAGATCCATCTAATGGAGAATGAAGTAGAAGCATAATATAGGTGTAAAGATTCATACTGAAAGATATATTCATGAAAAATTGGATATTGGTGGAGCATCAAAGAATAAAATTAAAAATAATGGGTTTAAACCCCAAATTTTAAAAATGGCCAAGCCTATAGAACCTAAATATCATAAGATGACTTAGACCGTGGGTAGTGAATATTTAGTAATATGGACAAAATATTCGATGTTGATTGAGATGTTGGAATAAGCACAGAAATGGTATAGCACTTTGCAAGAAAGTAACAAAGTCTTGATCCATTAGGATCAACCACAATCCTCTTCTCGAGGATTCCAAATATAACCATATCCCTATGTGTATATATGCTATTAACTGGTTATCAAGTGTTTTAGGATCAATGGGAGATACGATCGTATGGGATGTGGCATCGAAAGATGAAATTTTTTTATGTGATGTGCTCCAAAATTTCAGTTAATTCCAATAAGTCATAATATATAAAGAATTAAACTAGAAGAATTCCTTGAAAGGAGTTAATGGTTTGTGGCTGGAATTAATTTAGTACAATAGACAGTGATTGTGTTATTAACTTTATCTACTATTTCCTTCACAGATTTCTGACTCAGTAGGGTTATAGGTTTTGTTGATGGCTTATTACAATGTGACACATGAGAATAAATGATTTTGGGGAAGAATAATGATTGTCAGTCTAAACAGTGGTACCAAAAATAGGAAGAGTTTCACATCATTGGGAGATAATTCAATCTCCTAATTAGATGCTATTTCTCAATGGGATATAAAGATGTCTTTTTATGTTATATGGCATCAAGAAGACCAATTTCTAGGGAATCATCAGAAATCATTTATCTTATAATCACATATTTTTCTCAAAATATATGGTATCAGCTAGCTATTTTTAGGATTGGAAGAAGTTATAGTATAATATAAACAATATTTTAACATGATCCTATATTAGTAGTTGAAAGCAATGATTTTACTTTAATGGAGTATGGACAGAATAGTTAACAGGATAGTGAACAATTTCTATATAGTAGAAACAATAAGGTAAGAATCCCAGTGAATGTAAAAGTGTAAAATTATGATGATCATGAAGAAGTGAAATCTTTATTTTCATGAAAAAGTGTCATGAGTAAATTTATAGGTAGATTACCATTAGTTATTAGGCAGTTCCAGTTCAAGTATGAAGAATGAATTCATTACAGCAGGCATCCATCCTATCAGAGGTTATGACAAATAGTTTAATGAAGCAGCTTGATATTAGAAATAGAATCATACTATGTACGGAGATCATCACCTAATTGAGAAGAATTAGACATGGTAGATTTTTTTGAGACCAACAAACAAAAGTTTCATATGAGCTAAATGAGTCTTTTATAAAAATTTGAATTAAGATGTTTATGTGATTAAAAGATTAGCATGACTAGTGCACAGATGGTACTCCCAGATAGTGGGGATCTATATTGATGAATTGTTTGAAACTATTTCAACGATAGACACAATAATGATATTCTTGACCATATTGGTGCAATGAAAATATGATTATTTCTATATGGTTGTGAACTCTTCGTTTCAAAATTTTATTCTGGATAATGAAGTGTACAATGAATCGCCAGATGGTTTTCTCATTCATGAGGATGAGAACCGTGTTTTCGGATGAAGAAGTCATTATATAGGTCACATCCAGCACCAAGAGAATCGTATTCAAGATTATATCAATTTTTGAGGAATCTTAGTTTCTAGCGTGGTGGATTTTATTATAATCTATACGTAAACAATGATAGTAATCAAAGGAAGATGGTTCTAGTATATGTAGATGACATAATATTTTGTGGATCAAATGATGCATATTGCATGTAGTTTTTAGAAATCGTGAAAAGTGAATTTGATATGTCAATGACTGGTGAATTGATGTTTTCATTGGTTTTCAAGCGATTTAATGAAACAATGATGCATTGTTTTCTCAATATAAATATGCCAAGTAGGATTTGAGAATATTTGGAATGTATAATTCTAAGGAAATGATGACTCCAGTGGGTACCCGAACGAAACTGTCACAGGATGATGAAGCATGGTATCAAATAAATCCCATTGATAGATAGTTTATCATATAGAAAGAATAATTCCATATGCCAAGGGCATGGTGGATTTAATTTTGATGTATAATGATAAATCACATATATAGTTATCGGGATATACATATTTAGATTGGGAAGTACTAGTAGATAATTTAAAATCAACGTTAATAGGTACTTTCTGTCATGGTGGATTGTGTATTTTTTTTGGCTCGGTAAGAAAAAAGATTAAATTTTACTGGGCATTGAAGAATCTGAATATATTGTGGTTACTAAAACATGAAAATAGTTATTGTGGTAGAAGTAGTAACTTGATGATATGGGAGTTGAAGTGAAGTATCTATTTAGAATATATTACGCTAATTCAAGTGCTTTAAATATTAGCATAAATCCAGTCCATCACTCAAGAACAAAAACATTGAAATCAAGTATCTTTTTATCAAGTATAATGTAGAGGAAGTGATTTCAAGGTTACATTATATGCCAACAGAATTACATGTTGCAGATATTCTAACAATGTCCTTTCCCAATGAGGCATATGAGAGTCATTTTCTGGCTTGGGTAGTCCAGTCGAATCCCTATATATGAAAAATGTAAATGTGGGATTCCATCTCACTAATGTGTGGTATTTTTTCCATAATGTACTAATATGTGTTCTTTACCCAATTACATACTGCAAGGAAGTGACCTTCGGGTTCATTGATGATGTGACCTTTGGGTTCATTGAAAATTGGGGATAAATTATGGCTATAGAAGGGAGAAAAATGTCTTAGTTAAGACACAGGGATAAGATGATAGGTGGAGTAGTGAGATGGGGTGTGTTTTATATATTATGATGCTAGACATGATCGATTAATAGTTATATATCACAAGAACTGATATTTTTGATGAATTTAGAATAGTTATTTTAGAAGGGAATGATGTGATTCATGGATAAACATTGAATTATAATATTTTTTCCTACACTAATCATTTCTCATGTGGGGTTAGTGTGTTTTTAAGCATGTATTTGAACACTTCTGGAATTGAAATAATTGAATTGATGTAGAATATGGATGAATCATTCTTGAGGTATCAAATTTTGATGATTTTTCAACAATCCCGAAGGGTAAGATTGTTGGGAAACAATTCATAAAGGAATAATTGATGCATTGTTAGGTTGATTGTTCTTGATGACACAGAGGGTTTCCATGGTCAACAGTGGAGTTCTAGAGTTATTTTTGAAATACATTGATGGAAAGGATCCTTGATAATGGAATGGATGATCTGGAGGACGTACAATAAGATCATATTAAAGATTGAACTATTTTCTAGTGTTTGCCAAGTTTTTGTGTCCAAAAATTAGTGAATAGAGAATATTTTTTGGGAAATGGAAGTTTCATGAAAGTGTTAAGGAGGGTTTGAATGATTCACACTATCCATTTTTCAAGATCAGTACATAATATGGAAACGCAATCAAGGGATTTCATGTTATGGATTTTCCATGCATGGTTAGGTTGCTTGAACATAAGACTTGTGAATTTTTGGAGATGCTGTGTTCCATGTGTACATGGTCTCCCAAATGCCTATAAATAGGTGGATACCCCCTCATTCAAGAACATGTTCAACAGTTAGTGAAAATTGGTGCTCTGGTCACGCAAGTGGAGAGGGTCACTCAAGTGGGTAGTGAAGAAAAAGGTTTCATTGAACGAAGAGAGTTTCATAAAATATGCACATCATATGGGAGCTTCATGGATAGAAGGAATTATTATATATTTATTTTGTGGTCAGTTGTATTGATTAGTGCCTAGGTTTGTTTTTAGTGATGGAGTCAACACTTTCACTCTAGCATGAAAGTAGTGCAGAAGTCATCCTATGATTGCACGAAAGGTTGAGGTTTCCTAGTATATCTATGGTAAAAAAATATTCATCTGTTGATAAATGTTTAACTTCAACAGATAATTTATCTAAAATTGGTGATGTATGAATTCATGAAAATGAATGGACCTACACGTCCATAAACTGTGATTGGATCACATCAAAGAGGAATGAGAAAAGGAAGGGGAAAACATTAATCCTCTCCAACAGTATTGAGAGAGAGAAAGAGACAAAGGTAGTGACCCTTTGGAATGAAGTGAGAAATCCCTAAACCTTGTAAAGTAATAATTCCATGGTATAGATGATATATATCCCAAACATCACAATTGGTTGTGAGTCTTAGTGATTTTGGAACAATCGGAACATTGCAATTTTATACTACTTGTAAGTAGCATTGTGTGGGTAAACCTAGTAAAAGTCTATGTGTCCTTGTTATTTCTTTATTTCCGTACTTTCAATGAATAATGATCAAAAAAATTGGAAATTACATGATCAAAATTAACATTAAAGAGAGTAGGAAGTTTCCCTTTTAATAATGAGTTTAATATCCACTTGAATTGGAATAAGTTTGAAAAGAATATCCATACTGAGATTAACCCCTCCCCCCCTCATTGGTTTTTGAGGACCCATTTTTAACTAACATCATCTCTATATAATTCCAAGAGAACAAATTTGTGTGTTTATTTAGAAATTCAATGTTCATCTATTTCCTCTTGAGATACATGGCATGAATAATCACTTTTGGTAAAATGTGTTCTTCATTTCCCAGATTTACCTTTAAGATCTCATCAATGGTGGTGGAGATACCTTCCTCAAATGTCGGAGGGGTGTTCCTAAGGTCACCCAGATCTTCATCTATCTCTAATTGTATTGTGGTATTTTTAGATGATGTTAGAAAAATGGGTACATATCTATCACTGTAGAGGTCAGAGAGTCCATGAGAAAATAAATTATCATCCCCTTATTCCAATTTCATTTCAGAGAGATTCTTGATTTGATTCTAATTTACACTATCACTGGGGATATAAGGGCCTCGAACATATGAGATCAGGTCTGTTTCTTCAAATAGATTTATGGGGAGTACATAGTCACTCTTGAGAATACTCCAAGGATTTTAGGGAGAGGTCCCCAAGACATTGGGGGATGAAACCTGTATATCATCATCCACCATGGGGTTTTTTCATTTCCTTTTATAGAAACAATCCACAACATATGTGTCTTATAATGTTTTAAAGGGTGAACTATCACCTTGTAGGAGTCCAAATTTTCTATTGATTGTTTATTTCAAACATGGAGGGAATGCTAAGGGTACCACCACATGGATGTAGATCCTAGGTCTTCATAGCAAGAAATTGTATGTAGTGTCTAGATGGATAACCATAAAATCTATGTATTATGTGATATCCCCAAACTAATATTTGAGAACAATATTATTGAGTGGTATTTTCTTATGATTATCATACCCTTGAAAATTCATATTTGTTTGAGACAAACCCCCTTCACTATACCACAAAATTTTAAGTGTTCGAATTGGGATGAGGTTGACCCCAATTTTTTTTTCAATAATGTAACTTTAGATATCAACATTATTAGGTATACTAGAAGCGTATAGATGGGTGATGTGTCCCTAGATTTCCTCTTCTAGACCCTAGACTATTAATGAGATGTAGTCATGGAACACTACTTGCATGGTCTCCACTCGATAAACCTCAGCTACAATGTATTCCTTCTGAAACTCGCATAGACTCTATAGGGATTCAACCAGTACCTCACTAAGTTATTTTGATAGATGGAGTGCATCTTAGATTTATATTTTCGATAAGAAATTATCCATATATGTTAGAATGTCTTAATTTTTTTCCAATGGTCTATGTTTATTGATGTGGGGTTTTTCTTTATTATGTGGCTTAAGAGATGAGGAATTTGAGGTAGACTGGTATGGTACATGTTTATAGGTTGAGGTAGAATCATCTTCTACTGACATAGTTCATGGAGGTCTCTCCATTGTATACATTGATCAGATAATTTAACCCCTACTAGGAATTTAGGTAAGATAATTGGACACAATCAATCATTATAGGGATCTGAAACACCTCCATGACCCTGTTGGGCTTGTTAGAGTGCTTTCCCATGGTTCTTAGCTGCATATATGTCCTCTATTGGGATGTGACTGAAATAATGGGTCAGACAATGCTTGTGGTGTCCCATGTTTCCTTGGTTCCTCTTCAAGTAGCCTCCTATTCACCAATTAGGTTTCGGGAATTCATATTTAGAGCCATAATCCTCATTAGAAAAGGATTCTTCCAAGTACATCACATTAATAAAGATGAAGCTGAGCTCTTTATCTAATGAGGGTTTAGTTTTGTGGGGCTGTTCCCATGCTTCAGATGTTGTAGGATTTAAATTGACCAAAGTTATAGCTTGTGTTAGAGCATAATATGACTCTTCTACTTCTTCCCCTTGATGTGTCTGATGGCCATGTCCATATTTAGGATACATATCTGATTTCACCACCCTATGGGGACGAACTTTTTTAGTTCTGTTAATCTATTCTCTCAGGGTGGAAGCATCTTGGTAAACTATATTTTCAGTTATCTAGTTGTTGAACTTTTATCTACAAATGGATAAAACATTATGTCAATTTTCTTTTTCTTTTTACTGGGAGAAAATTATATAGGTCACCTTTTCAATGGAGTTATCCAACATCAATTTTTTGGAATCACACATGATTTAGAGAATGAAATTCAAGAAAACCAATTCCTAGATAGTATGACACAACGATTTATTGAAAGGTTTACAGTTGATACAATTAGTGAGTTTGACCACATTTGGGTTCATGGGTAGTGTAAGATTGACTATGTTATTTTCCTAGGTTGCTACGAAATAATCAATAACATGTTCATTTTAGAAGGAGTAGTATTTATTCTTGCCTTAAACAAATATCAAGTGACCCTATCTCTTTTGGCTTCTTAATTACGGTGTTTTTATGTTCCTACCCCTAAATATGAGTTACTACATGGTTAGGGATCTACCTAGGTGATAAAATGAATTCCATATTTACAATCAGAATAATTAATTTTGGAAAATAATCTAAATTTAATTTTGGATCTTAATTTATAATAACCATGTAAAAAATTTAACACATCGTTTAAGGATCAAATTGGTTAAAGGGGTTAATAATAAGAGGATATGATTAAAAGATATCACAAAACAAATTAATAAACCTAACTAGTTGGTATGATTTATAAAATATTATAATCATACTAAAAAATACTTTAATTTTTATCCATATATTGGAGTAATACTTTAATAAATTTTAATATTTTGAAAAATTACAAGTGCGTCCTCTCCCTCCCTAATTAAATTATAACAATATTCTCTATTTATCAAACGTTATAAGCCATATATATTATAAATTAATTAAAAAAATACCTTCTTAAATCCCCCAACCCCATTCTATATAAGTTTCTTACTAAAATATATACCTTACAAGAATTAAGGTGTAATCCAATGGTGTTTTTCCAAAGAAGATGTATTGCTCTTAACCGAGTGCTTCAATTTTTCGTCATCTTATACATCCATTAATTTTTTATCAAAAAATGATAACATAGTAACATAAATTTCTACCATATACTGATATATTATAATTCAAAAGGATCAACCTTAATCCATCTATTTCTTCATAAGATAGGAAAATGGACACATCATTCTTACAAATATACAAACTACTCTCTCACAAATAAATATATTTGTTATTTTATCACCACAAATAATTCATGGTTGTTATGTTGTATTTGATATTTATATATTATACTTATGAAATAATTATTATTATTTTAATATAAATTTTCAATTATTTTATAACCCTTGTTCATTTTTAAAATTGATAATGTCAATCATGTGTATGTTTTAAATACAACCTCTATAAAGTGTTGTCATTAATTATTTATGAAAAAATTTTATGAATGATTCTAAATATGAATGTAATTAATATATATGATATTCATATAATGATAATAATTTTATAGATAATGGAACCCTTATTAAGATAAAATTACTAAAATTTCCAAACTGAAACATATAAGAAAAATTAAACAGTTTACACTTGTAATTGATGATTGAAATAAGGAATTGTTAATAAAAGGGTGTTGAAATTTTATAATCAGATCATATATGATAATATGAGTGTTTATATGGATCTTTAATAAAATTATAACAAATTGAAATCTGTTATAGAGGAGGTTGAAATCACTCACAGATCAATTCATACCTATGTTAAGGTATTACTCACAATCTAAACCATATTCATGAATTTTTATATTTATGTTTTATTAATTTAATTATATAATATTTCAATACTAAACCCCATAAATTTTCATATCCTATTTTTATTTATATAAATAAAATATTTTTAATTAATTTTCATCTATCCATGTACTCTAAATTCTCAGAGAATGTATTTATGAAAATAGAATTTGTTTTTATATTTGACTAAGAATCCTTTTTTTCCATGTATATATTTTCCTTTGAATTTTTTCATGAATATTAATTATATTTTATAATATTTTTTAAAATTAGTATTTACCCCTAATTTACTTTCTATAATAAGGTTTTAATAGAATATTTTTTCCATTTTCTTAATGAGTCACTTTTAAATAAAGGTGTGAGTAGAATATTTACATTAATTTTCACCACATGAATGAATTTTCCCAAAATCAATAATAATCCGTTACTTGATGATTCATTTACAAGTTTCTAGGGGTTCTTACAAATAAAATGTTTTCCCTATTTTTTGGAAATTTTAATTTTTTAATTAAGTGATTTCAAAAAGAAATTGTTATTTATTTTATGGGATGGTCTAGTGATATTTTAAATTTATTTTTATGTATGTAAACATCCTTTTATGAGAATTTTTGTTTACTAAGGATATTATCTAATTATACCATAACCCATAATTCATTAGATTGATTAGTATCATTTATATTGTAGAACATAATAAAATTTCATATTATAGTTCATCATGTATGGATTCTTATTGATTATTAAGGCATATTTTTTAATTTTTATTTTTTATTCATATGATGACTAAATTATACTTATTAAGTGACTAGTGGGGCCCGGAATTACATGGCCTTATAATGCATGAGTAGTTACCAGGAATCGTAACAGGTTTAATAACATCCATATGCCCTAAAAATTTAGGAATGATTTCCTAGAATAAGTACATGCCAATAATTTTAATATGTATAGTATTATGAATTCCATAATCTTGATATAAGTTATTAATTTCCATGTTATCACTATAATTTTTATGTTATCCATGGATAAGTTTCAATCACATGTGATTATTTATATGGAATTATTTGATAATAATTTATTTCAATCATATTATTATTGTATTATTCCGTCTATGATAGATTTTATTATATTCATTCCCTTTTTGAGGATCTATATCACCCGTTTATTTTTTTTCATTTTCGTAGGACTGTAGGATGTGTATGATTATTAATATTAAATAATACTTTATAGGAAATAAAAATGTTCTCAAATATAATATTGTGTTCTATTTATTATTTTAAAAATAAATGTGAGACTTAAGAATGTCTCTAGTTTTCCAAGATTACAAAACTATTCAATCCATCATGATGTGATCACTTGTATCTAGTACAAATGATTTCATGAACCAACTAGTTATACCCTCTCAAACTGGCACCTAACTAGTCCATAGAATACTCGAAGGGAATTATTCATCCCTATGGGATGGATACTAACACCAAATAATCAAGAAACAAACATAGGGAATGATTTCACCTAACCTAAATAAAAAATATGTCATATATGCACATAATTGTGAGAGAAAATGGTTGAGTGAAAAAAATTCCATAATTGAAAGAATTAATTTGAAATGATACAAGTTAAAAGTTGATTAAAATTCCCAATGTACAATCCCAACATCAGAGGAAAATTAAAATCAAAGAGTGCTACTTCATGTGATAATTTGGGGAAACTCGCACCATCTCACCACAAGATACCTAGACCTATATGATCAAATCTTCATCGCCTCACTATTTCATCTTGAATTTCCCTACATCAAATTACATAAAAAATTCTATTAACCATTGAATGGGTATATGGGGTGTCAGCTAATAGTCTTGGAAATATTCAATCAAGGTGTTTCATAACAAGTCACTATAAAAACAATAGTTGTATGCTCATTTTAAAGAAAACATGGAATAATAATTAGTAAGTTAGTTATATATAAAAATAATTTTAAAACATTTAATTTAACCCTTTTCTACATTTCCATATAGAACAAATAAAAATTTCAAATTAATTTTATAAACATGAAATAAGTCATATAAAAATAAACAATGTATCATATATCATGTTAAATCCTTGTAAATACAACTGAAACAGTATAAAAAATGAAATATATTGGTAACATCATGTGAAGGATAACCACAATGTTAGGATAGTTAGGCCGCATATACCCCAAACATAGACAATCACAAACACATCAAGTCACAAGAAATATGCATAAAATCTAGGTATTATTGAAACCCCCAATATTGTGAACCCTCTTAATAATGACAATTCGGTTCCAAGAACGAACGATATAGGGTACAGTGGAACACCCAATGAGTAAACACCTCGAAAATATCAACATATTATGAAAATTACTAACCATGCTACCTAAGTACCCAATTCATCCCATATTCTATGTTTTCCAAACCAATTCAATAAAAATAATTCTTTAAAACCATTTCTAAAATCCATTTCACAATCCACTAAAAATATCAATTCATTTTCCATAAATAGTGGAAAACATCAATTCAAGAAACCCAATTTAAAAACACCCAAATGATCATGCTAATTTATTTATAATTAATTTATAAAAACCCCATAGAAATACGGTTCATATAAAATAGGCTAGATACAAAACCATCTACATCAAAAATCAGGTTGTACATGCTCACAATAGGATCCATCAACAATTAAGAACACAATAATGAAAAGAGAGGCCATAGAATCAATTCACAAATATCTGGATCAATTCATCAAACAAAGTTGTGTGTGTAAAATACAGATCACAACATACCTCAAACAAGCTCAAATGCCTCACCAAAACAATTGTAAGTGTTATCATATAAAGGAAGATATCATGAAATCCTAGAAGGAAATAAGATGAATTATCATCACAAATCAATAGATCTAATAATTCAACACAATGGCGCTACCACAATATATTAAATAAAGAATCATAAGGTTCAATAACCGTAGTAAACACACCATAATCACAAAGGATTTTAACCATTGAATGAAGTGATATGGATGGAGAAAAAATTTCTAATATTTCATTGGAGAGACCCAAGGTTGAGAGGGATGAAATTTTTTTCCAAATGAAAAACAAATATCTTCCGTAAAATTCCTTGAAGACCCGACCCATAATTATTACAAAATGTCCCATCCATTTTCACATTGTGTAATCCATGAATCACTTATGCACTGAAAATGGTGTCTCATTGCAATAAAAATATTAATTTTGATCATTATCAGCTATTTAGATTTTTCTATCCATATAAACCATTCATTCACGGAACCGATTTCATACATCCTCCTAAAAATAGATACAATGTGTGTAAAAACTAGACAACATGTATTTCCCAGGAACACAATATAAATCCTTTATTCTTATAAAAATATTACCAAATACAACTAAGGTGCCCTCCAAACATGGTGATAACTGCATATTGTTGTTACTACATTTATTAAAAAAATTCCGTTAATAAAAACAATCATACATTATAGAACATTAGGTCACTTTCCTTATCCAATTTTCTCCATCATAGAGAGTCCTAGGACGTATTCAAATATATAAGAAAATAAATAATGAAATATAAAATTCCTAACTGGCAGTAACCAGATGTTACAAACTCCCTAGGGTAATACTTTCACTTCATAGAAAATCATGTGGAAGAATGATCTAAAATAATAGGTGAGGCTAATTCTATCTCATTAAAAAAATCATGATACAAATTATAATGAAAATATGATCTATGTAACCTTAACACTCTAACTGAAAGAATCAACATCCCACATAAAATGTTCACTTATGACTTGATGAGCTCTATTGGATACTCCATAATAAAAATAAATGTCTTCAAATAAATATCTTCCCAACTGAAAATGTGAGAGGGATCAGTATGGCATTTCTAGAGTTATGGTATATAGAAAAAAATCATGAATTTGTATAAACTAAACATGAAATTTCAATCGATAAGAATGCTGCCCAATCTACTCAATGATCTCAAATGGTTTAACATATCTATAATCCTACATTACCTTTTTCCATCAACCGATAATGATCCAACTAAGGATAAACTTTCAAAAAAAAAACTTGGCTTCCATATGAATACTCAGAAGGAATACCCAAAAAAATCCATTTGTGATGTGTGTTTACCCTATACTATAACCAAAAACTGACATATATCCTGATTCATCAATAACATATCCTAAAAATGACTTTTCTATAAAAGAGAGGCATCACCAACCTCTAACCAACAATGATGTTATCTGCACGATTGAACATACAAAATCCTCGAAAGGATCCATTCTGATCAATGACTAATAAATGTTTTTATATGAAAACTCAACTAGCCATAGAAGGTTGTCCCACAATACAACAAAACACATGACACATGATGGAATCATATCCTCCAAAAATTGATTATCATACTCCATATGAAATTATTTCTATGGATGATATGTTTTACTCAACTAACCTGAGTTCCCATCACCACCTATAGAATTTTCCAAAACATCAATGTAAACCAAGGATCCTTTTTAGAAACAATGGTAAATGGAACCCCATGTATCCTGACAATCTCATTCACATAAAACTGACCCATATCTTATAATTTTGTGGTGTCCTTGACCGGAATAAAATGAGCCAACATGGTTAACTAAAAAATCATCATCCATATCGAATTCCACCCTCAAGGAGTCTGAGGCAATCCTACAAAAAAGTACATCGATTCTTCTTACTAATTAAAAACTATAACTGGAAGATGCTGGACTAAACAATATGGTTTCAAATTTTATGCCTTTTTATATTGGTCGGTGTAACATCATTACATGAAATCAATAATTTGACACTTTATACCCATCCAAAAGAACCATCATATCATGTCATAATACAAATTAATATTGGTCGAATGAATGAACCACTATGATATATGACATTAAAAAGTTTATCTCCTTATATATACTGGGACAGAAATATAATTCCCAAAATGGTGAATACTATATTAAGAGAGACACCAACCATAAAGGGTCCCTCGTCCTATAGTGACCCATGAATTCCTCAGGACTCATTATCCTATAACTGGACCGTTAGAATAGACATAAGTAAATATGGTGATAACTTTTCACTATTTAGAACTATACCTAAAACATCCTTTGTGAAATCTAGTTGGAACGAATGTAAAATAAACCAAGATGATCCATTCCACCTTTGACTCCCCAACAACCTATGATGACACATTCCTTCTACGATCATATGAAACAACATTCCCATTCATGATTAGTGTACTTTATAACATTTATAAATTGTTGTAGATTTCTATAATATACCACATGATCATCTCTTAAAATCATGAAACCCAAACCAACAATGAAATCATCATAGAAAACCACATACCCCTAACTGTGATTAGGTATGATAAGAATAAGTGATGATGTTAGAAGTTATTTCTTCTCATCAAATGATGACTGAAACTTTTCATTCCACAATAATTTCATCCTCTTCCAAGTAAGATAATTCCATGGTGACACCAAAGTTGATATATCATTGAAAAACCATCAGTAATTTCCATGAAGACCTAGGATAGTTAGAATTTCAAAGGCATTATGTTGTTCATTCCATTTCAATTCATATTTCACCTTCTAATATTCAATTGATAATCCATTCTCATAGATTTTGTTCCACAATTACATCACTTTTTTGGATATAGAATCTTAATTTTGAAATCATTCCATATAAAATGTGACTCCTAATGATTTATAGAGATAAAATCAAGTGGTTCCCATACTAATGCTCAAATATTGAATAAAAAATATAATCTATTTAAACTACCAAAAAAATCAAGATTATAATAGAATATTTGATTCATCAATTCCATAAGAAGTTTAGGAGAATGAGTTAAACCCAACGATATCATTATATATTTTTAATCTCCATACCTTCTTGTAAAATTCATCTTTGGTATATCAGAATCCTGAAATTTCAGCTAATGATAACAAGGCAGATGTCTGATCATCGAAAAACACATTTACCTCATTAAATGATCAATCAAATCATCTAAATAGTGAAAAGAAAATTAATTCTTCACTATTTCCTAGTTCTAATTTTGTAGTCTACATAAAATCAGAGTCTACCACCTACCTTCTTGGAAAATAGGATAGGGGTTTCCCAAGGTGATACACTAGGGAAAACAAAAACATTTTTCATCATCGTAACCAATTGAATCTGTGTCTCTTTTAGCTCTGCTAGAGAAATATGATAAGAAGGTATCATAATCTGATACACAGTGGACACTATGTCAATCATATACTATACCTCCCTCTCAAGGGGAAGACTTGAGAAATTTTCTAGTAAAATGTTAGGAATTTCCTGATCAACAATGAGTAGAGAAAAAAAAAATAAAGTCATAAGACTCAATTACTATACTTGAAAAAAATCTCTTATGTTCTGGGAGGTAAGATCATGATTGTACAGACCTCAGAACCAACTCCCCCAAAAACATCATAGTTCTCACATATGATAGAGGGATCAAGAACCAATGAGGATAATAATCAACCTCATAATGATGAGTGGAAATCCAATACATCCTAATGATGGTGCTAAACAAAAGGTGACCAAGAACAAAAATTATCGCAGTAACTCCACATCATATAAAGATAACAATCAAACACACTAAAGGACCTTCTCTATACACTTATCAGGAGAGTAATCTAACTCCATATGAAATATAATGATATATATTTTTATTTTCAGAAAATAATAAAAATGGATACATATAAATGTATTGGATAAACTTTTATCAAATAAATAAATGGTTATAAAGATAAAATTAAAATGGTACCTCTCAAAATCACAATACCTACATATAACTCCACTGAAAACTCATAGTCAAAATGATGGATATTTACTCATGAGGATAATGGATGGATCTAAATAGTCATTGATGCATTTGATATCGTTTAATTATCATTTGGGGGAGATGATCCTAGAACATAATGTGGTTTATCCATAGCCTGAAAAAAAGTCTATATAGTCCCATAATATCCACCACTATTTAACATATTTAAACGAACGTAATAATAAAATCTAGTGTGCAAAACTGTGCCACACTAAAATAAGGCTATGTGAACACTACTGGATATAACTGAAGGTGTAGTGTAGGATTTATATAGAGAACCACCTCCATTAGTCCTGCAATAATCATTCCACTCCCTCTTATTCCTTACATTCCACTAAAGCTTCCATGAGGTCAAATAAAAGTGGAAGAATAACCAAAATTTCCTTCTATAATTATCTCTTCCATTATTCCCATATCTATTTTATCCTCAAAGGTCAATAGATTAATCATAAATACCTATGATCAGATATGTAGCCACAAATCATTCATATAAGGCCCCAGCCTTAAACATTATATAATCTTGAATTATGTTAATAATTCACAATGAGGATCTTTTCTATTTTAGATATTTATAGAATTAGGTCATAACTTATACATAAAAACATGAATATTACAAGTAGACCCTTCTACTCACTGTCTATTTTTTAATAAAACAAAAACTCTTAATAAATAAAGATGTAAATTTTCATGTTTTAGACAACATGACCTTTCCTTGACCCCATCATTGACCCTATTCATCTTTAAGTCCTATGAAAAACATTTCAAAACATGGGATGAGAATAAAAATTTCAAAAAAGGTATACATAAAGAAGTAAAACTGTTAGTTTTTCAAAACAACATGTAAACCGTGAATACATTATCACAAAGTGGTACTTTTCACCTTAAATACGAATAAAAAACACTTTACTGAATATAAGATCATTTCTTACCATTTTCGTTACCAAAATATTACCATAAATCCCATATAAAACAACATATACCATATAAAGGTAACATGGGACATTAACATACTTAAATGGAATAACCATACGGTCTAATTCCACAAATATCACTAAATGGAATATCAATATGACCGACTTCCATACCCAATGCGTTAGAGGTTATAACGTAACCACTCATCCTTAGTGTATTACGGAACCACCAGTTATTTGGTTTATCACATAACCACTCGTCATTGGCTTATCACATAACCACTCGTCAAATGTACAAGTACCATTATATAATCATAACACATAAAATATTAAAAAAATAAACATTTTAGAAATAACATATCATTCGAAATCAAAATAAATAATTCCAGAATATTGAAATAATCAATCCATTTAAAAAAAAATTCAATAAAAAACACCGAAAAAGGGTATAAGGGATTTCGTTACCTTTTAAAAAAATCATTAAGGATTATAGAGGAAGCCAAATAATGATTATAGTAATGGAGAGGTAATTATCAGTAAAAATGTTAAAAACATTCATTTTTTAATTTAGTAAAACTCTTAATTGATAAAAAAATCCTTTTGAATGAATGTAAAACCCAATGGGGTTCATTAGACACCATGTAAAAGAAGGTGGTGTATATTTTCAAAATATGCCTAAATGAGAGGAGATCAAAACGAAGTGCCATACAAAGATCATTTTATAAATAAAATGGATCGATTATATTTATTCACTATAAGTAAACATAAATAAATTATAAATACACGATAGGATATCAAAAGTTATATCTCACATAATCATAGCACGACATAATCAAGAAGTAGAATTTTAACATAAAGAATGGAAATTGTGTTAAGTAGTTCCCTTACCTCATGTCCAAATTGACTCATTCGTTATTTAGTTTCATATATATAAAACATAACTTAATTTCAACTTTCTTCATAACCTTTTCATGTTTATCATTCCTTTTATATAAATTATTTCAAAATTATAAAAATAACATAATTATGTAAGTTAATATCAGTCGTTTTGTAGATATTAGGTACTTCAGTGAAAAATGATATTGTTATAATTGAAAATTGTCCATGTGGTAAAAATTTTAATATATCGAGAATATTATTCATGATTTAAATATAATATATATCCAGTATATATGTATTTATATATGTCCATAAAATTTTTATATAATAAATTAAATGCACCATTCATGGAGATGGTAAGCCATACATACTGTTGAACCCTACTTTTAGTTAAATTCATATTTAAAGGAATAAAATATAAATTATATATAAGTATATTATAATTCATCTATAATATCCTATTTTATATAAATTACATACATTAATTAATTCCATCCTTTATATGTTCCATGTACGGCATGAACGAGTCATATCACTTTGAGGGGGTGGTAGTTTTCACTTCCTCATATGAAATTATCATATTTATACTATATGAAAAGCATAAATGTGTGTTATAAATGATAATTATAGAAGAATATAGATGAAATAAATATCATAAATATAATATATAATTTCAGTGTAATCATAATGGCCACTATAAGAGGTTCTAGGATAATTTTGAATAACCATCATTTCATGTGGCAGTAGTTCGCCATCTACAGAAATAATATGTTCTATACTGATTAAATGGAGGTGTGTGTAAGTGTATTTAGAATACATCCCATAAAAAACCAAGTATATTTTGGATTCTATTATTTTTATGTAGACAAAGAATAAGAAGACCATAGGGAGTGGAGAAGGAAAATAATAGAAAGGAACTTAAGAGAAGACGTCACCACAAATCGGGTAACTTATTTTGATTTGAGACAAAGGGCCTTCTTGAATTCCCTTCTAAATAAGGTAAGGCTTATAGGGTAAATATAGGTATTTGGGGAGCTTATTTGAGTATATTTTGGACTATTAAAGATGCTTGAGAGGTGAGAGTAATTGGTTAGAGGTGGTGTCCTTTTATAAGAGGGAGGAGGGGATGTTTTAGAATGCCTTGAAATATTATTTTATTATTAATTTATTTTCGAATTATAATTACTGAAAAGTGAAATATTTTGAATATAATACGATTATGGGTCTGCATACTCTCATAAAATGGGTTTTAGACAAGTTTAGGTCATAAAATTAACCTTATCTTTTAGCTTTAACCCTTAGTTAACTAATTTAACTTTTACCATTTCTTCTTGTATATTCATACTATATGTTTAATATAGTTATCATAAAAATCCAAT
The DNA here is from genome assembly GCA_963277665.1 of Viscum album. Taxonomy (NCBI): domain Eukaryota; kingdom Viridiplantae; phylum Streptophyta; class Magnoliopsida; order Santalales; family Viscaceae; genus Viscum; species Viscum album. The sequence goes on along the minus strand of OY728141.1, from coordinate 928,634,258 downwards.
AAAACACCACATGGTTCATTAATTACATTTATAACCTTATATAATTCATTTGGTCTAAATTTAGATTTTTATGAAAATTATATCATTTAATAAAATAGAATTTTATTTAAAAACTCATATATGTCAATTTATATACTATTCATAACATGCCTTTTAAAAATCCATAACAACTTGATTCATTAAAAAAACATCATTAATTAAAATATAACAAGTAATATACATCCAAAAAATTATTTCATCTCATAAAAATATTCAAAATAATTTTATTTTAAGTTTAATAATATCATTTATTTAAAACACTCCTTCAGGTAATCATTACATCATCATTGTGTCATAAATAAATTTATTTATTTGATTTATAAATATTATAAAAAAATAACATGATGTAAGAAATATTTTTGATATTTATAATTAATATTTATATTATTATTTATTTCTTATATAACCCCAAATAAATTTTTTTTAGTAAAAGATATATATTTATGTTATATTTTCCTTAACATTAAATTAAAAGTAATTAAATATCATTTTCACACACAATTGGCTCCATGAAGTCTTTAAATAGACCCATGGTTTACCATGGTCGTAAATTTCTAATAAAATTTTATTAGGAAAAGTTTTAGGGAAATTAAAAATTATTATAATATTATGTTTTACCGTTATTTACCAGATTTACCCTTTAACCATGGTAAATAAAAGATTTACTGAAGTTACTATTTATAATGTATAAAAATAAAAGTTACCTGTTTACACAACTTTTAACTCCTGATTCATAATATGGAATCTATTTTTCCTAATTAAAGACACATAAGTTTCCGAAAATAATTTAATATTAATTCCCATTGTCAAAACCCAAAGACATGTTTTTAATAAATAATAACTATCAAAAGATTGGCATGTGTTTATGTCTAATTAAAAAGTGAAATTACTTCCAATAAAAAAATTTTAATTGAATGGTAAAATATTAATCTAAATACACTTTAAAACCAATTAAAAATAAAATCTAACAATATAAATAAATAATATTAAAATACAGTTTTGACTTTAAATGTAGTATTTTTCAATATTCATTAAAAATTATCTTTATCAGAAAAATACAAAAAATTTACCCAAAGTAAATTTTAATGTCCCACTTCTAAATAATAAGTTTATTTTTTCAAATTTAACATATAAAAGTGACAAAAACTAGGTTTAAAAATGGTTCCCCATCAGAAGGGGATAAAAATACCTTTTAAAAATATTAGAGTAGTTATGCTTAAAATTGGATTCATTCTCATTTTATGCAACTAAATTTCAATGGATAAATGTAAAAGCATTTAACAAACAAGTTTAATCATAATATGGTTAGTTATTTTCATTCCCTCCAATAAAAAATGTTGGCGTTAACTACTATTTAAAATAATAATAATAATATATAATTTTTTCGTATAACTCAACATTATGTGAAACATAAGATTTCAAAGAAATACATTGTTGTATGTTGGGTATTCTATTGTAAAAATCATCCCCTTTAACATAAAATTTAAATATTATTCATTAGTATTAATAGAATTAAAAATTATTATTCTATAAATGTTAGGGCCTTTAAAATACAAGTATTTATAGGCCTTCAGCTGGTCATTCTTTACCGCCATTGGTGCAAAAAAATATCTTCATAAATCGATTGGTGTGTGATGGCAGCGAACACACTCCCTTTTAGAAAGAGAGGAACTCCAAATACTTTACTATCATCAGTGAATCTGGAAGAAACTATTAAAATAATATATTCATGAAACCCATTCAATCCATTCCAATGAGTCTATCATTCTATAGCATGGATTCTAACCATCAGATTCTATGACTATCAATTCTTAATGTTACACACCTCACATTGATTCTATCAGGTTTATCCAGGAATTCAAATATCTTATCTATATAGTCTGGGAAATTCATTACCTATTCATGTTCATTTTTTCAATTAATGGATAAGGGATCCTCACATAATAACTCCCGTGATCGATCAATTTCTCCTTACTATACTGAATGTTCCTCAACAATTGTGTTACATACTAGTAGAACATTTTGGTCAATAGCATAAATTGATTGTATGATAGCCTTGATTATGTTTTAATGGAGGGGTATATTCCCCTAAAGAGTATTAGCTCCACCCTCCTAAGGAAACCGTTTGAGTCATATCAAATGTGTACTACTATACTCCAAGATATTTGAAATTATAAGACACTAGAATTCTCATAGTTCAAAATATAAAACCATAGGAAAAATATGAGATTAAGATAAATAACTCAAGAAAGGAGGCACACATCCCAACATCCATTCGTAACTTGGGTCTCATCATAATAAAAGATGGCTTGTTGAACAATGAAACCTAACTCCCATCTATAGAAAATATTATTACCAATATAACATCTATCCAAGATAGTTTTCATACAATTCTATAACAACATCCTATTACGAACCTATCTAATATACCATCTCAAAAAAGAACCCGACCTAGTCTATGGAATACCCTAATGGTGTTCCCAATCACCATTGGCTGGAGACTAGCGACCGAGCATAAAACAACAATAACCGGAAACAATTTCTCCCAACATGAAGAAAAATCATGGAATACACAAACCTAATAGAGAGAAATAGTGGAAAAGATAAATATATTGAATAACTAAAAGAAGATTTCAGGAATGATACAACTGAAAATATGATGGAAAATCCTAAAGTACTTCTTAATCTTCAAATGAAATCTAATATTGAAAACTACTACTCTATGTGATTACAAGGAGAAAATACCACCAACCAACCACTAGCTACACATACATATCTAATAGAATAATAAATGCCTCGCTGTGGTTTCATTCCTTTTGCAACATCGAAATATATAAAATGTTCTATGAACCGTACAAGGGGTGCATATGGAGTGATCTAACATGATCAGTAGTATCCAGACTAGGTATTCCCTAACAATTATATATTCAAATAATCTAGGTATTTTAATTTAAACAAAACATGTAATAATAAGTAGTAAAATGGTTATACATCAAAAGCTTTAAAAAAAAATTTAATTTCCTTTTTTTACATATTTCCCAATAAAAAAAGTAAATAGTTTCAATGAATTTTATAAACATCAATGTAGTCGTACAAAAATAAATAATCTATCCCATATTATGTCAAATCAATTATAGTAAAACAAAAATAGTATAAGAGAAATGAAAAGAACATGTAAAATCACTCTATGGATCAAAAATAGGTTAGGATATCTCAGAAACTTGTACCCCCAACATAGATAATTGTGCACAAATCAAGATATTAGACATATTCATCAAATATAGGTAGTGGAGGAACACCCCAAAAAGTGATCCCTACTAATATTTCCTATCATTTCCCTAAAATGAATGGCCAATAGAGAATATGAACAACCCATGAGTAAACCACCAAACAATATTAATAGACAATTCTTATTACTAAAACATCCTCCTAAGTACCCTATACTTTCCATGTGCATTATTTTCAAAACCAATTCCTAAAAAACCATGATGTGAAAATAATTTCCCAAATCCACAACACAATAATTTGAAAATACCATTTCATTTACCAAAACTAGGGGAACTATATCCTTTTATATAAATCATTTTCAATAGATTCAAATAAATAATTCCAATCTATTTATAAATTTTTTTTAAAAACCTAGAGCAATACATTTCATCCAATATATCCTTGAGATGAAACAACCTAACTCAGTACATGGGTTGCACTTTTCTATAAAGAGTTCCACAAAAAAGGAAAAACACCACAATAAAAATGGAGTACCTATAATCAATCCCCACATATCATTATTAATCCAATAAACAAGGTTCCTATTTTTTATGATAGCTGAAAACATACCTCAATGAAACTAGCATGCCACACAAGAACAAACACAATGGATACCCTCCTCATAAAAATCACACGATGGATATAGAAAAGAATAAGAATAACTATCACCCCAATTTTATGGATCCAATAAAGAAACATAACTATGCTACCATGAATAAATAAATAATGTAACAGAAGGAATACTCACCAAGATAAATTCACTGAAACTACAATGGACATCAATCGCTTAAAAATGAGATATGGCAGAAGTAGAGGTCTCCAAACTTGTCTGTGATAGATCATATGTCACGAGGTAATAATCCTATAGTCTAATGAAAAAAATATCAATCATGAAGTTTCTAACAACAAAAACCCTTAAGGATTATATGGATTGTAACCCCATTTCATATCATGTTACACATGATGTCCATATTTGCTGAAAATGGTATCACATCAGTTTAAAAATATGTTTTTCAAACATTAAATTATGTTTAACCATTTCATGGAATATAAACCATTCATGAACTAAATTGGTTTTAGGTAATCATCATTCATACTAATACACAATTTTTAAAATTTACAAAGTTTGTATATCCCCTACACACAACAAAAATAAACGATTCTTATAAAAAGAAAACCCAAACCACCACATGAATCCTATGAACTTTGGACGTACCCCACAATTTTGTCACCAAATATATACTCTGACTCAATTAATATGAACATAATTACCTTCCCAAACATTAGGAGAATTTCAATAATAAAATTATCTCTATCAGTGGGAGATCAAATATGCACCCAAATAAAGAGTAAAATCAATAATAGAAGGGTAAATACCTCAAAGATGATAACATGATGTTAAAAATGTTATAAATTTACCACTGAATCTTGGTTTCTTGTGTGTAGGTTGTTACATTAGTGGTTCAGAACTACTACATGTTGGAATTTATTTATTTCTTGGGGCCAATCAGGAGAAATTTATAAAAAGTGTCATGTAACGCCCTCAATAATAGTAATCTAGATTTGGTGACTACTTTATTAAATTGGAATATATACAAGGGATTAAATCTGAAAGGACCTATTAGTTTAACATCATTGGATAATCATATATATACATCACACCAATTTTACATAGAAAAAAATAAAAAACATTCAAATGGAAACCATTTGGAAACCTTTAACTCATTCCAAGAATTCTTCTCCAAACCGAAGGGAAAGGAACCAAAATAAGGGTGATATAAAATAATAAGTAAGGTTTACATATAGAGGAATATATCATGAATTAAAAAATTATAATTAATATATAAAGGTAAGTAATTTAACCCACATTCCATTTAATCAATATCTTTATTTTCATTGTTGGATAGGGATTAATCGTTATAGAAAGGTAAATTACTGAAACCACGTACCATTTAATCAATAAGATGAGAGTGTAATAAATCCAGAGATAATATCATTAAAAAAATATCGTGGGAAATAATAATAATTACTAATTTAGTAATGAAGAGAATTATTAATTATTCGATTTTAGGATCCTAGTCATCATTATATATCTACATTCATGAACTTTTATAAGATATTTTAAAACTATAGGTAAACCCTCTTCTGATTTGGACTACTAATTTGTCTCATGAGAAATGTTAATGCATCGAGATGATATATATAACCAGACATAAACTATAACTTCATGTTCAAATCATCACTCATATATCAAATAATTGATTTAATTCACCAATTAAGAATCCTTACCATTAAATATCTTTATTGAGTAAAGGATATATATTTATCAAAATTTCCCTAGATGATCAAATAACATTCAAAATAACAATTCTATTTAAAAATGGTATATGGTATATGAAATAATAATATACATTTACAAAAAATATTTATATTTAATATAAGTGAAATCTATAATTAAAAATGATCACAAGAAAGTGATTGTTTCAAGACAATAGTAAACAATCACAAATGAATGTGATATTATACAATAAATTCATTACATATTTAGAATGTTTTACATTTTACCACTTGAATAATAAATATGAAATCACATAGAAATAATTATGAATAAATAGTTATTTGTGTTAAACACATAAAGGGGTTTGTATATACACCACATAGAAGGGAATAGGTTCATATTAATAAATATGTCTCAATGAAATAGAAATTGAGATGAAATCCATTACCTCACACTTTTCATTAGATAAATGTGATTTAACCTCATGTATAATGTTTCTAAAAATGTTATTAATTTATACTATAAATATATACATATTTATAATTCCATATATGATCCAATAATAATATTTTAACACCATTTTTTAATAATATTTTATTGTTTTAATTGCTTCAGGTGCTAATTACCCTATTTAATCGTATCATTTTTTTCATGAAAGTTATAGCTCATATGAATATTATATAGTTTCAAAATATCCAAAATTATATCAATTTTATTAATATAAATTTTTCATAGGATACTATTTTATAATCATTATTTAAATTTGAACATGGAGAATGGATTACATCATTTGGTAGAGACGAAATGGCATTCATACGCATGAGTGACATTATCATTTCCTATATGGTTGAAAGGGTATGAAATTGGGTGCTATATTAATTATCTAGAATAAATATAATGTCAAATATAAAATATATATTCACTAAATTTATCCTTATTACATTCTATGTATGTTTTATGTAAAGAAATGAATCACAACACTTTGTGAGGCGATATTCCACCTTAAATAGCAGTGACATTATCATATTTTAAAAAGCTTGGAAATTAAAAAGGTACGTGTTATATTATAATTCCTTAAGTAAAATTATATATTAAATATTATATAAGTAAATTAAACCCATCATTGAATCAGACCAAGAGTGGTGTTGATAGAAAATTAATTCCATCTGTTCGCCATGTAGTATTCTGACGCACACACAATCAAATATTTCATTTCCCATTTGTTAGAATATGAGATTAATAAAGATTATTACACTAAGGAAATAAAATCTTATTCTACAGAATATTTTTATATATATTTTATTTATTGATTTATGTTATAATGGTTTGTAAGAATATATAAAATGAAAACAATTGTTTATGAAAATTGCATGTTCTTCGAATGAAATCTAATGGTATGTAGAAAAATACATCCAATGATGGATTTATATTCAAATCATGGGCTCTAGGATGCTTGTAGGGGAGTAGTGAAGTTATTTTTTTATGTATTGGTTTATCCAAGTTTTTTTTGATTCATGGAGAAGGGATGATATGGGGTTTCCATTTATATGAGAGTGAGTGGACACCCATTGTTATTTGTAAACGAACCAAATATACAAACATCTTTATCATGAAAAATCCACAAAAATTAAAAATTATAAACTCTTAGAGGTTATAAAGTCAATATTTTACCATAAAATGGGAATTTTAGATTTGGTAGTTAATTTTTAACCCTTATCATTGTATTGTAATCCTTGGTAAACCCATTTTTACCTTAACCACAATATTTATTTTTTATTGTTTTCAATATTCATTATGGTAAAAAGTTAACTTGAAATTATTGTATCATATTTTTTTTATTTGAAATATAGAATCTATTTTAAAAATTAAACTCAAATAAATGGAATAATACAATTTAAAATTATACCCATAGATGGATGAAAAACATGTTTCCCAAAGAGAAAATTCCCAGTAGTATAAAAGGTTTCAGTATTTTTATTCAATATGAAACCGACTCCAAAAACATGAATTGTATTTATAAAAAATAAATTGAAAAAATTTCACTTTTAAACCAATTTACAATTAAATTTTAATTTTTAAATAATTTAAATTAAAATGAAATTTTCATTAATAAATCTGATATTTTTAGTATTCATGGAAAAATGAAACATTTAAAAAAATTCCAAAAAATCACCATAAGATAAATTTTATACAATTATTTTGAAAAAAAAGTTCATTTTATCAAATAAAATTTATATTATTGGTAAAAAAATAATTAGAAATTATTTGTAGAAAGAGAGACTAAATAGCCTTTTATAAAAGTACATTTTTTTCTGAAAATATGAATTTTTATTTCAAATGTCTCTTATTTTAATTATATTCGATAGATAACCAATGAAAATTTGTCAAAAAAATATTTCCCATAATATTTTACATCCTATTAAACCCATAAAATTTATCATCTAGTTTATAGTCATCATATTTTAATTATATCTTAATAAAATACATTGATTTGTTTAAAAATAATGTTGCATTCATCACAAGATATTGAAAAGATTTAATTTATTTAACAGGATATAAGTCATAAAGTCATTGGGTTTTGCATTATTCTCTCCTATAAAAAAATCATCTGTGAGATTTCATGGGTACTATCATATAAGAGATGGGGTAGTTCTTCATTACAACTTCCTCTGTTTCCCACATTGCTTCCTCCATTTTTGGGACTTCTCCAATGTACCATTCCTCGATGACTCATTTGATTCTTCAATAATTTATCTATTGTTTCAATAAAATGGATTAGTTTTTATAGTAATATATATCAGTTTCCAATTCTATTCCGTCATATGTGAGCACATGCATTGGCCCTGGCATGTACTTCCTTAGCAATGATATATATATCACATCATGTACCTTTGAGAGACTTGGTGGCATTGCTAAATGATAAGAAATAGCTCAAACTCATTCAAGGATTTCAAGGCATACGATGTACCTGGGGCACAGTTTACCATTCCTACCAAAACTTATGACACCATTCCATTAATATACTCTCATAAAACATGTTCACCCACATTAAATATCAAATCATTATTCCTATGGTTGGCATAACTCATTTTCCTACTTTGAGATACTTTAATATGATCCCAAATAGTCTTTAATGTTATTTATGTATCTTCAACATGTTCTAGGAATACATGTTTCCTTTCACTAAATTCATCCCATGATGTTTTAGTAAAAATCAATTTGTATATAATGGTTCAAATAGAATTATTTCAATACTTGAATGGAAACAATTATTATAGGAAAAATATATGAAATGTATACACTAATCCTACATACCATGAAAGTAAAGTGGGAGTGACCTAAAATTGTATTTCATTGTATGAGTAGTCCTTTTAGATATCCATCAGTTTTAGGATGGTATGAAGTTCATAAATGAAGCGCAATACTTAGGGGATTCTGAAGACACATACATAATTTTGATATAAAATGGGGATCATGATCATACACAATCGAAATAGGTTAACCCTAAGTTGTTACAACGTCATTAATATAGATTCTTTAGAGGATCCCAAGAGGTAAATTTTCTCTTATAGAAAGTAATGTGAATATTTAGTCAGTTGATCATTAATAACTGATATTGCAACATTATTTAGAGGACTTTATAGATTTCATGGGATAAAATGTCTATTGTAATTTCATTCAATTTCAACATAGGGATAGGAAGAGTTTTAATTACTTATCTAGGATGTTGTCCCATACCATTCAATTAATAAAAAACCAATCATCCGGAAACATAATCAAGAGTTTCACACTTCATATTATCCCACCAGAAATATTCCATCAAATACTTATATATATTGTTTCTACCAGTGTTTATAGAGAAATTTAAGCTATTAACATCTTCCAAAAGTTCCTATTTTAGCTCAATTATAGATGTAACACAAAATTTCATTCTAAATTTCAGTAAAACAACTTCAAAAATGAAATAAATCAATTTCCAATCATTCATACCTTTAATTTTCTTCTGAAAGATTTCATCGTCATATTGATAAATTTTAATTTTTATAATAATATTATTTTTTATTCATTTGAATAATGGTTGATGTATCTCCTTCCATCATAATTTTCACATTCATCCTTTATTGATCCACGAATAAATGTTCCTTATAAATACTCATTTAGGGTTATAAATCCATGATATTTCCTCCTCAAAGTACCCACTAACATATTTTTTTCCTAGATAGTAATGTATGAATAAGTCATAATCATTGTGTAACTCGAGCCATCACTTTTGCCTCATATTGAGAATTTTTTTAGAAAAATTGTATTTTAAGAATTTATGTCCTATGTAAATCTCACATCCTTCTCCATATAGATCATTTCTACTTATTTACAAAGAAAATATTACATCTTCCAACTAAATATCATTGGATGGATAGTTATAATCCTGATAATTTAATTTCCTTGATTCACATGCAATCACTTTTTCATTTTACATTTGGAAAAAACCATGTCTCTTATTTTATACATCACTATACACCACATACATTTCATTCATAGATGGTACAATCAAAATCATAGCATAAAACAATATCATCATCAACTCATCAAAACATTATTCACATTCCCTTGTCTAAACGGAATTAAACCCTTTAGGTATAATATTCCTTGACCAGTTATCAAATCAAGAAAAAATATAAATTAGTCTAGGATAATAACATGATAAACTAATGAAACTCCATACCTATGTTATGTTTGATGGTTTAGGTCATTCTCATGACTACCTTTATCATTTATGGTTCATCTGAGATTCTATCATTGGAGTTAATATGGATGTGAAAAGAAACTTCATGAAGCTAGAATTTATAGTCACTAAATTTCCCGTATAAAACATTCCTTCTAAGAGTCTCAAGATTGATATTTAAGTGATTCTTATCATCCTAATAGAATTTATAATACACAAAGATATCATCAACGAATAGTTAAAAAATAATCACAATATTCATTTATTACAATATCCATTAGATCCATAAGAAATATATGGGGAATAATTCAATCCAATTGGAACTACTGAAAAAATATAATCTCCATACCTCATTTTAAAAGATTTCTTCTTAATGTCTTACTTATTTACTATAAATTAACAATACCCTGAACATAGTTGAATCATTGAAAAAGAATGGTCTCTATGAATTTGATCAAATAAGTAATCTATATGATGAAGATGGTACTTTCTCTTTTCATAATAGAATTTATTTTCTCATAATAAATGTTCAACCTCATGGATCCAAAATTCTTCTTAATGAGGATAACATGAGAACTCCATGTTAAAACACAAGGTTGAATAAGTCCCATAGCAAGAAACTCCTCTAGTTATTTACATAGATCCACTAAATCCATTGTCTCTATTCTATAGGGATTCATTGATATTGGGCTTGAATGAGTTAGTGAATCAATATAAAACTCAACATAATTCTCAGGTGGATTTCTAGGTAATTCCTCATGGAATACATCAATTTATTCTTTTATTATTGGTAAATACTCAATTTGAAGATAAACTTATCTTTACCATGATTTTTTTATGTTCTTATTCCTACATAATGTCATTTAGTAGAGATATTAGGGGTGGATATAGGCATGTCTCATATGATGATGTATCTTCTCTAAAGATATGGAATTAAAAATATTTATCATGGTTCATAATTTACATATTATTATAATATATTTCTGTATTATATTTTCAATCCAAACTATACAAAGGATTTTATATAATTCCACCATATGTAAGATTATAAGGTCAGTATATAAATAATGTTTATGTTTTATAAGGGGACATCCTAATACATACATGTTGCAGTAAGACATCCAATAGAAATTTTCACTAATAACAACCTTCTTAAAGAGTGAGGTGAATATATTCTTTTATTGGAAAACATGGAAGATATAAAAGAGTGATAGGATCTGGAATCAAATAACAAATTAGCTAAATTTGAAGCTATGACTAAAGTACCTTGCACCACATTAGTGGGTAATTCCACCACAATAGAAGTGATGACAGAAGTTTGTCCTTCTCTATTTGGAATATTCTTTGGTAGACTATCTTGAGGATTTTGGAATTAATTATCATTGTTACCCATCTCTATATAGCTTGAACACAAGATTTTATTGATTTCAATCTTCTATTTGAATTATTTATCCTAATTTCCCTTATCTCCCACTTATAAAAAAATACCTCTCCCCTCTTAGAAATTACCTGGAATATTCATTCTACAGTTCTCATAGGATGGAAATTGCCAAAATATATTATTATTATTTGATTCATTCCCTTTTTTGTGGTGCTTATTTAACCTATTATTTTAATGATTTCAATTGAACATATTAGATATAGAGAATTAACTCTACTTTTTGATGGCACATAAAATTATTTCCTCACATTTGGAAAAATCATGAGATAATATCTATATTTGGAGGCTTGATTAAGACCGCAAAATAAATTGTCAATAATATACGCATTTGTTCATATATAGTCTTTAGAATACCTATATAACATTGTAATGCAGTACTCATACTTTGAAACCCTTTATTCTTAATTTTTCATTATGGTGAGAGAATTTTTATTCTTTATAGTTCATTTCTCATGAGGGAATTTTTTTTCAAATAATGTATCTCTTAATGACTCCATTCTTTGAGTTATATATCAACATCATCCCCAGTATTATAGATCAACGAGCACCATTTATCAGTGTATTCTTTGATACAATGCACTATAAGTGAAACCTTTTTCTTTTACATTGCATCCCAAGGCCATAAATATTTTCTCAGGATACCAAATCCATTTCTCAGCTACCATTGGATTATTAGTCCAACCAAATGATAGGGGTTAATATTTCATGATGCAATACAACATAGAAGAATCACACTATGGAATATGTTTCTCTTTATGAGAAAGTAGTTGTTTTTCATATCTTAATTGAGATACCATAATATATTCATGATCTTCTTAATTCTAATGCCATCTATATTGTTGTGATCATTAGTGAAGTCACTTAATCTGGCATGACTATTAAAACCATTTCTCATTACATGACCTATTTTTTAAAAAAGGAGTATACTAGATTAGAAAATAAAATTATAAATATAAAATAAATTCTTATAATAGTTTATATGGTTTAACAATTAACATATATGAAATAAAATATGAATTGTTAATCTCAGATGAAGAAACTTGGTTTCTCTGGTAATATCAATATTTCAACTACTTATTAATGGTTTGTCAAGAAAATATGAAATATTCTAAGAATATCACATTTGAGTTTCAGACTAGCTATGTATTTTGGGTCATTTTTATTAACCACATGATGGTTGGGTGAATCCAAATGTTCCCTTTTCATAGTTATTTATCATAGGAACATTTTTTTCTAAAACCTCATCCACTTGTAATATCCAGATAGGAATGTATTGACAAAAAAACCTCATAATATATTCCTTTCCAAAAAATAGGATATTATTTTATACTTATCCTCAAATTATATCATAGGGATATGGTCCCTAATTTATGTTTTCTTTAATCTAGTTTCCATGGTTTCTCTTAAAGATCCTCTCATATAAACTATAATGATCCCAACTCCAGTAACCTATAGTCGGTGCCTATATTATTATATTTGCATAGATATAAGGATCAAAATCTTAAGGTATTGAACAATTTAGTAGTTTTAGATAACTATATACATACATGATAACAATTATACATTTTAAAAAAAAATAAAAAAATTAGGAATGGAAAACATTTGGAATCCTTGAACGAATTCAAAAAATTCTTCACCTATCCTCGGGAATGGAAACAAAATAAGGGTATTCTCAAATTTCCATTATGGGTTTCATATAGAAGAAGATATCATGATTCAATAAATTTAAATCAATATAGAATGGTGAATAAATTATCACACCCTACATTTAATAAATAACTTACATATATTAATTGGATAATATGCAATCATTATGGTAAGGTAATTCAATGAAACAAATTTATATTTAGTCAACAAACTAGGAATAGAATACATCCATAAAAAATATCCTAGTAAAAATAATTTAGATTATAATAATATTTTCATTATCAACGAATGAAATTATTAATTATTGGATTTCTTGAGCTTAATAATCATGATATATGTACTATCAATACCTTTTACAATATAGTTTATAAATATGAGTTAAAACCTATCTGATTTTACCAAATGGTTTTTTTATGTGGCTAGTGAATGCATCAAGGTCTATATATAACTGAGGGCCACCCATAACTATTTTTTCAAACCCCTCCTTATATATCTTATGATTTTTTTAATTCATGAATTAATATGCCTAATCACCAAATATCTATATTGAGTAAATGATATTGATATATCAATTTTCCTTTGTTAATAAAATAACTATCAAAATGAACACTGTTTTTAAAAACTATATATGGTGTCTGAAATAATAAATTACATCATACAATAATATTTATATTTAATAGAAATTTAATTTACAAATATAAAAACACATTTATGTGATTCCTTTAGGAGAAAGTAAATAATTCCAAAAAAAGAGAGATTGTACAATAAATTATTTACCTAATTGGTATGTATTAAAATTTTAAACCCTTAAAACAAAACATTAAATGAATAATGAATAAAATGAATAAATAGTATTTTCATTTTAAATAATTAAAGGTGCGGTATATACAAAACATAATGGTGAATATGAGCATATTTGAAAATATGTGTCAATGAAATTGAAATTGAGATGAAATCCATTACCTCAGGATTGTCTTTAGTTAAACATGATTTATAATCCTATAATATAGGATTATGAATGTTATTAATTTATACCATAACCATAATCATATTAATGATATCATATATAATCGTCTCATAATATGTGGCCAATGGTTTGTTAATAATATTCAACTGGTTTCATTGTTTTGGGTGTCAATTTCCTTATTTTCTCAACCATATTTTGTCATCAATGTTATGGTTCTTGAAAATATTATATAGTTACATGAAATCCATAAATATATTAATTTAATAAATATAATTTCTTTAATTTTATTGGTTTTTAGAGTCATTAATGATATTTTATCATGGATAATGGATCACATTGTGTTGTGGAGATGGTAGGTCGTACGTATGGAAAAGCGATGTTATCATTCCATTGATGGGTGAATGGGTAAGAAAGTGGGTGATATATTAATTTTATATAAAAATATAATTTCATATATATCACATGTATAGACTAAATTAATCCTTGTTACCATCCATTTAAAACATTTGTGAAAAATGAATTACATCACTTCGTGAGGCAGTATCCTGTCATATACATGTGTGACATAATCATAATTTATATGGAAATGAGTGTAAGAAGGTAGATGAGATGTTATATTTTCAGAAAAATAATTATATAATAAATATCATATATATACATAAAACCCATCATTTTATCTTAAGAAGGGATGTATTTATGGAAAATGAGTTCCATTAGTTCCTGAGAAGGTAGTCCGCCGTACACAGGATCGATGGTTTCCTTTCTCATTTGATGAATGAGGAAAAAAATATAGGTTATACCACTAATGAAATTACATATTAATATATGGGATATTATAATATCATGAATGAAAAATATTTTAAAATAGTAGAATAATAAATAATAAAAACTTATCATTTTATAACATTACCCATTTTTCTGACAACCTCTTTAAGTTTTCACCAAAAGCCTTTCACGGATGGATTTATGATCAAAAAGTGGATATAATAAATTATAATGTATTTAAGGAAGTTATTTAGGTAGTTATTATCCAAAAAATTGATTTGTAAGTGTGAAGAGGGTGGGGAATAGGGGTGTCCTTTTATAAGTGAATGGGGGACAACAATTAAATTTTCTATAGGAACCAAATAAAGTAACGCTTTATCATCCCAAAATCCATCGAAATGGGTCATTATCAACCATTAAATTATATGAGTTCAAAATATGTCCCTAAAATTGGTTTCGAACTCATTAGTATGTCCTTTTGAACTCATATATTCTTATTTTAACACCTAATTTTTTACCTCAATTGTGGTAATTAATTTTTACTGTTTTAACTATTTATTATCGCCAATTTT
Source organism: Viscum album (assembly GCA_963277665.1). NCBI lineage: Eukaryota > Viridiplantae > Streptophyta > Magnoliopsida > Santalales > Viscaceae > Viscum > Viscum album. The sequence continues at coordinate 928,618,559 of OY728141.1, read as the reverse complement.
TTTTTGACATTATTAGATAAAATTAATTATTATGAATTAAAATATGGAATCTATTTTATGAATTATAACTCAAAAAAGTTTTAGAATTCACTTTAAAATTATACCCATAGACATGATATAATAACAGGTTTTGATAGAGAAAATTATCATAAGTATGGAAGGATTTTGTATCAAAAATAAATATAATGTTGATTTAACTAACCAAAATATTATTTATTATTTTATTATTGAACTAATTGTAAATTAAATAAAATTTTAATTTTAATTTTAATTTTATATAATTTGAATGAAAAATCATTTTTCAATAAATAATCACTATTTTCCACTATTTATATAAAATTGAATCAACTCAGAAAAATAAAAAAAATCACTGTAAGGTAATTTTATTATTATTATTTCAAAAAGGAAGGTCATTTTATTACATACATTTTCTAAAATTTATTCAAATTATTTATAATTTTTTTTCACAATGCATGACTAAACTGCCTTTTAGAAAAGTACAATTTTTTTTAGATAACATTACTTTTTTCCTTCAAAGAATTATTATTTTAATAAAATAAAATAGATAAAAAATGAACATATGTAAACTATATACTTTTCATAATTTAATTAGTCCTATTCATAACCACTAATTTAACAGCTATGTTATAATGGTCATGTTTAAATAATATTATAAGGGAATATCGTGTTTTTCTAAAGTCAGTGTTGCACACATCACATGTTATTGAAGAGATTGAGTTTATTTAGAAGGAAATAAATCACAAAGTCTCTGAGTGTTATAATTAATGGTCATGATTCCATTATTTCTCAGCATTGTGTAAATTTTTACAAAATTTGAGTTGACACCACCAACCTAAAAAATTAGGTGAATAATTTTTAGATAACAAAAAAATATTCAATATATCATAATTAGTGAAAATTTAATAGAATCATTGTTTTTCGACATTTAAATCCAATATTTGTAAAAAATTCTAAATCGTCAAAATACACAATTACTCAATGCACAATATAGAAATTATATATTCACTCATAACAGGAGTTTTACAACACTAAAAATATAATTATCTCTATTTTGAATTGATCTATTCATATTCAAATGATTCCTTCCCTTTATGTTAACAAACAATAACAAAAGAAGGGTTCTTTTCAAAATTTGAAACATTATAAATAATATTTAAAAAATCTTAAAAAATAATTCTATGTATTGAATTTTATTTAAAATATAATGAATTTTAATATCATAAATTCACATGAATTCCATAGTGCATGAAAACTTTTACCATCTAAATATATCATGGCTGATGATGCCTACAAGGCACAACATCCAATATGACATCCTCTGATCACTTTTTGTACTTGAACTCCCCAGAAACTGATATTTTATCCTAAAATGTTGAACTATTCCTAACCACTAGTAACTCATATATTCTTACCAGATTAATCTTCACACCAAATAAAAATCAAATGAATCAAATTCATATCCACGGTTTTATATCATTTTTCAATGACCCAACCACGAGACTAATATCCCAACACCTAAACCAGATTGACACATCCTGTAACACCCATAGATTTTATAAGAAATATTCCTTTTAATTTCTTTGACATATTGTGTTGTATGCTTCACCAAGAGTATATTTCACTATATGCAACACTGTATTATCTTGTAGTATACACAAACACTATTCTTGGCTTGTGTTCCATGCAATCGTGACCTTCCTCAATAGCGTGTGTAGTACGCAATACTGTGTTTTCACTAAACAACAATATATTGTTATAATATTATTATGAACTATCCATTACTAATAGTATTAACTATATTTTGAATTTTATAAAATTATTATTCATCTTACACATTTTCTAGAACATGGTATGAGAATAAAATAAAATTTTCAGGTAAAATAAGTATTATTTGAAAAATGCAGTTTTGCCTCCTTTTGACGGCACACCCACATTAAATCTAGTTTTTGACAAGTTTATAAGTAAAATTTGACAAAATAAAATTCTTATTTTTAATCAGGATATAAATATTTACTTTGGATAAATTTTTCATATTATTCTGATAATTTTAATATTTTAATCAATAGAAAAAACACGATATATTTTAATTAAAAACTACTTTTTTCATAGTAATAATATATATGGTTAAATTATAATATTTAATGGTTTTAAATTATAATTAGAATATATTTTTACCATTTAATATAATTATCATTGATTTTACATTGAATTCGTAGGTTAAATCAATTCAATCTTTTGCAATGTTTTAAAGAAAAACCCGTTTTCTTTCGACAACATGATTAATTTTAATTTAATTTCTTCAACTTCTGTGTTTAGAATTTGGAACAATAAATTCCATATTTGTAATCAATGGGTAAAAATTATTTTAATAGGCAACTTTTTATTTTTGGGCATTATGAATAGTAACCACAGTAAATTTTATTTACAATAGTTGAAGGTAAATCAGGTAATTAAGGGTAAATATAATATTATAAAATTACCCTAACACTTGTCCTAATATAATTTAATGATTATATTTTGCCCTAAATAACACTTGGGTCTAAATTTTATCTAATGGAACCCATTTGTTTTATTAAGACCTTTAATTTATTTTATTTTAAAGAAACTGAAATATGTCTCACTCAAACTTTAATAATTAAAGTATTTTTAATATAAGGTCATACGGAATTTAAATTAGATTATAAATACTAATTTAAAAGCTAAAATGTTTTTATTTGGTATGGTAATTTATTTTTAATTTTTAAGAGATATTTAATTACCTTAATAGCTTATACATTAATTATTTATTTAGTGAAAAATCATTAATATAGTTTTTATTGAAATAATAATACAGATTAAAAGGCCCACAAACCTGACCAAAACTTATTTGTAATGTATATATACACCATAATAATCCAACTACCGAATATATGACCGTTTGGAGTCTTATAAAAGTGATTGTGACACTTATATTATTTTATTTTAAATGAAGTCAAAGATGTCTTTTTCATAATTTAATAAATATAACAATTTAAATGCTGTGATTTTAAGATGATAAATTCGAGTAAAAATATTATTATGAAAATTATTACATTTATATTCATCATATGATTTTATTTTTAATTTTTCTGAAACTAATAAGTATATTAAATGATTATACAAAACAATGAAGTAATTGTTTTATTAAGAGAAATATCAAATAAATGGTTTTATAAATATTAAAATAAATATTATATGAACTAATTAATGTCCTCCACAAATTTTATAGATTCATATGACATGTTGGGAATCTATTAAACATTTTTTTAGAATATATACTCTCTTTGGATTTTATTTAAATTCAAATAAATGAATATAGACAAAATTAACACTATTGTTATTTTAAATAAATAACATATTATAAAATTGTTTAAAAATCACAAAAATATTTAAAAATTATAAAATGAAAATTATATGTTCTAAAATTTCATAAAGTATCCCATTATGGAAAATTCACAACAAATAAGAAATTATTTATAATAATTTAAAATTTAGAATTTTATTAACACAAATAAAATTAAATAGCTTAAATAATGATAAATCAAGTTGATAAGGTTTAAAATAAATTTCCAACGGGTATAAATTTTATTGGTTTATGATATTAAAATCCTATATCATCTAATATTATAATATGATTCATTTTTTGAGGATTTTATGTGGGGTTTGAATTTATTATAAATTAATATTTTTTAGATTTCCAAAGGTGCCCCTCTCCTCCCTTATAAAAGGGCACATATTCCCCCTCCTCTTTACACAAAATTAAGCCTTAAATCTTGGCCAACCCCTAACCATTTCCATTATAAACTTCTCTAGAAATAATCTAGTGGTCTCGGTCTTCTTCAAAGACAAATTTTAGTGCCCTAAGAGGAGGTTTCAAAGAGGCGTGTCGAAGAAGTGGTAATATTCGTTACCGATTTTTCAAATTTATTTCTTATTCTACTTCCTCTTCATTAGATGTTTCATTATGAAGTAATAACATCAGTATCACTCAAATACTGATATGTAATTATAAATATCAAACAAGACTATTTCACCTTCTATCCATCCCACGGAAAACGAAATCACCGCACGTGCATACGTACAGAATACCGTCTCCAAGCCGTGGTGTAATCAGTTTTTCCATCACCACCTTACTTAGATGGGTATAATGGTGTAAATAACTATATATGGTTATTATAACATCATACTGATTCTATGATATTATATCATCCACTCTAATTCTATTCAATAATTATGGGAATGATATCATCCCTCGTGCGTACGTACTGACTACTGTCTCCACGAAACGATGAGATTCATTCTTCATGATTAACTATTCAAGATTTAATATACAGTAATGAAACATATATCATAATAATGCTACTCGATATATATATATATATATATATTCCACCTACTTACTTCCATTCAATTCAATAATGAAATGAAAATAGTGATCATGCGTACGTATAGATTACCTTCTCCATGACGCGATGAGATTCATTTTCCATGTTAACAATTCAAGAATGATTATAAAGTAAATATAATTAATAATAATGATATATATGACATAATAATGGTAACGGATTTATGTATATGTTATTTACTTACATCCATTTAATTTAAAAAGGAAACAAAAACATCGTTCATGTGTAGGTACGGTCTACCATCTCCATGAACGGTGTATATAGTTCCATTTATCAATATATTATATATATTTATATTCTAAATATATATTATATATAAATAATGTTTTAAATTATGGAAGTAAGTAATCATGATCTATGTAATCATATGAACAATTACAAGTCGAAACACGTATGCCAAATGAAATGATTTTACCCAAAAAGATTCATTAACATGGGATTGACAAATGAACGGGTAATATGATGTCGTAAGTGAATCATATATGATATCATAAACATTATTATGGTTCTTTTACAAGTTAATAATATGTTTAAACCCAATATCCAGGAGTCTCGGACACATACAGATGAAATTGTACATAAGGTAAAGGATAATTATTCCAATCTCGTTCTTATCCGGGATTGCTTATTCGTAAGTATTTACTGGGGTTATATTTATCATCCATGCCCATGTTTTCTAAAAATATTTTCATGTATGTTTAAAGTAATTTTTACACATTTTTGTCTTTAAGTACATCATATGAAAGGAATCATTCTTTTATTTACCATACAATTTACTTTTTTAATTTTCCAACAAAATTATGAGGAGAATGTTTTTTTTAACTTATATGGGATGAATGGATTTTTACAGTTCCATAACGCTTAATTTTCATGAAGCTACTTCTAGAATATTTTAGGACTATTTTCAAAAAAATCCATTTATTTTAAAATTTCATGAAATTTTTTGAAAAGAAAATTATTTTGAAAAAGAAAGGATATTTTCCTCAAGAATTCATTTCAAGTGTTTTATCAAAACTATTTTCCCTCAAAGATGACATTATTCAGTATGTTTATGTTTCAAGTATAATGTCCCTATTATTTAAATGGTTTTATGAAATAATATCCATTGGTTTTATATGGATTATGTTATGATGTAATGATATTTATGAAACCCATTTTTAGTCTTTGGGTTATGATGAATGATTTAAGTTTATTTTGTGGCACAAGTAAAAAATGATTTCATTATGAGATGGGTGGGACCTATATCTCCCACCAATGCATTGGGTAAAGATTTATATTTCATGAGATAAACATGGATAGAACAACAAGCGAATCCAGTTCAGTAATACAGAGCTGGAACAGCAACTAAACCCGGTTCAGTAAGGGACTTTGTCCACTATGATGGTATTGGTAGCAATGCCTTGGATACTATGGAAATCATATCAAGTGCTTAATGGTTTTCCACAATTACATGTTTTATTCCCATTCTATTTTATCATGATTTATGTTCCATTGTGATATATGCCTTACGTACTTCCATGTTTTATGTCATTGTTCAAGGTTTTGATTTTTAAATATTATTTTCATGTTCTTAAGTTCAAATGTATATCGTTTGTTTTATTTTCTCCATGCTTACCCTTACTGAGCATTTGAGCTCGCCCTTTATATGTTTTATTTTCCCCAGGATATAAATAAAGGTTTTAGGTAAGAAAACAAAAGGGGAAGATCTCTATGGGAGATGTTGAATATATTTCACCATGATTAGAAGATTATGTTCCTTGTATCCAAAGACACTAAACTATTATGATCCTTGAGTGTTGGTTTTTGTTTTGTATTAAGTATTCCGCAAAAGTAATGTAATATACATGTACGTCAATTTTGGGGTCTCTACTGTTAGTATGAGAAGAAAAGGATGAGTTAAACATTGGAAACTAGGATGCGAAAACTTTAGTGAGATCTCTAGAGATATTTCTAAGGTATGAATTGCGATGTCCCTAAGGTTAAGTATAAGTATAGGTTATAGTCCTAGAATTACTGTAACGATCATAGAATTAGGCCTAAGATGTTAGATATTGAAGGTACTCCTCCCTGATTATGTTATCTTCCTTGTATGATTATTTCCTCTCACATAATTCTTGTTGTGTTTTAGTCAATGGAGGGAACCAGAAGGAATTCGTTTAACATTGAATCCAATGGACAAATTGGTGACTGTGAGCAACGAAATTGTGTAATTCCTAGAGATAAAGAGATTGTGATTATGCCGAATCAGTCACCCTGATATATGATTAAAAATGTAAACTTTAGTTGTATTCATAATCCATCAAATAAGTGGAAGATGGACTTTTATGCATGTTTTCATGTTGAGGAGCATATAGAAAGGAAGATAGAAATTTCTAAAGAAGGAAGAAGAACCTTGATGAATACATCAAATGGAGGGGAAGATGTTATCTATGTGGGGAAAAGGGTCATTGAGTGACAGACTGTTATGGAGTACATTGTCTTATATGTGGAGAACATGGGAATTACCCAACTCAATGCCCAGACCTAAGAGGTTACTTCTAAATCGAGGAAGGACCTAGTCCATGCCAATCATTTAAGAGGATGGATTGAAGGGTTTATGTATTGGAATTCAATAATAATGTTGTTGAGGTACATTTATAGTATATTGGAATAACTATGTATTGGTCCATTGTGGTTTTCCATAAATATATGGTACCGGTAACCAAGAAAAGTGATTGAAATATTTTTGGAAAGCAGATGAAATGTGCATAATGAAGCGATAAGGTGAAAATAATATGTATGATAGTATTCATGAGCTCATGAATGAAATAAGGACAAAGTGATATCATGGTTTGAGTATATCAAAATTTTGTGATTTTGTTATGTGGAAAGAGTTAAATTTTGACAGAATTCATGTTTGAACTAAGCTTCTATGGTAATTCATGTTTTAAGAGAATACATTATTAAGGTATTCACATGTTTGGAATGCGATAATCAAGATATATGTTATGATATATAGGGGATAAATGATGGTATTCACATGCTTGTTATGTGACCTTTCCAGTAATCGTTTTCATTATACTATGAGATTGGAAAGATGTATAAGTCTAAAGATTGGAATGTATTAGGATGGAGATCAGAAAGTATTGTTTAAGGCTAGAACTTATTTTTCGATATTATTTCTATAATTTTATAATATTATAATTTTTGAAAAAGGACAACCCACAGGACGAACGATGACCCATCACGTCAGAAAAGGTTATGGGAATCGAACCCACAACCGAAGTGCGACATTCCTTTATCGCCTACCACTAGCCTACAAGAAGTCCCTGGTTAGTAAAAAAAATTATTTTTTTATGCTGGATGATAGATGAAGTATAAGTCCATTTTTGGAATCATAACAGATTAATCTCACCATAGTTGGACTTATGCATATATCTTTTGCTAAACTCATGTTTGAGACAGATGGAATGACCTATCATTTTGTCATATGATCAGCTAACACATCATGGAAGACAAATTGAACTTCATTTCTTTAAGAGATGATGTTGAAATTGTTCAAGGCATAAACAACAGTGATATTGTACCAAAATCAAGTTAGTATTTCTTTTAATTCAAAAATTATTCAACATTAGGGAAATGATCTTGAAAACCAAAAATGATGTCCTAGTGTCCTCATATCCGATGATTCATATGGCACCTTAGATCATCACAAATTTATGGCTTTGTGATTGGTGTCTTTTTCATAGCAATTTCCTCTACCACTCTCCATCAGAACATGATGGTTAAAATTTTCATCCATATCCATATTTTCACCTACGTTCTCCTATGTGGAAGCACAGTGATGACTTACTTTGGGTAAACATTATGTTTCATACATTAGTTTTTAAAATTAAGTATTAGTATTCATTTTTACGATGTGAGTTTCTGTTAATAGTAAACGGTTTATAACCCCAACGAATTTTGAAGTCGAAATTCATTTTAAGGGGGGAAGAATGTAACACCTTGAGATTTTATGAGAAATATTCTTTTTAATTTTTTTTACATCTTCTGTTGTATGCTTCAGCATGAGTAGCTTGTGCTATACGCAAAACTAAATTTTCTTGTATTATACGCAAACACTATTCTTGGCTTGTGTTGCACGCAATCATGACCTTCCTCGATAGCGTGTGTAGTACGCATTACCAGGTTTCACTAAACAACGATATATTGTTATAATATTATTATGAACTAGACATTACGGATAGTATTAACTAAATTTTGAATTTTATAACATTATTATTCATCTTACACATTTTCTAGAACATGGTATGAGAACAAAATAAATTTTTCAGGTAAAATATGTATTTTTTGAAAAATGCATTTTTTCCACCTTTTGATGGAGCACCCACTTTAAATATAGATTTGACATGTTTATATGTAAAATTTGACAAAATAAAATTCTTATTTGGAATCAGGATATAGAAATTTACTTTTGATAAATTTTTCATATTTTTCTGATATTTTTCATATTTTAATGAATAGTAAAAACAAGCTCTATTTTAATTAAAAACATCTTTTTCATCGTAATATTTTATATTGTTAAATAATAATATTTAATGGTTTTAATGTATAATTAGAATATATTTTTACCATTTAATATAATTAGAATTGATTTTATATTGAATTTTTAGGTTAAATCAATTAAAACTTTTACAATGTTTTAGACAAAAACCTTTTTTCTTTCGATAACGAGATTAATTTTAATTTAATTCCTGTAACTTCTGTGTTTCGAATTTGGAAAAATGGATTCAATATTTGGAATCAGTGTGTCCAAATTATGTTAATAGGCTACTATTAATTTTTGGGCATTGTGGATAGTAACTACGGTAAATTTTATTTACCAAAAATCAGGTAATTAAGGGTAAATATAATATTATAAAATTACCCTAACACTTGTATTAATATAATTGGATTATTATATTATTTTCCTAAATCACACTTGGGTCTAAATTGAATCTAATGGAACCCATTTCTATTTGATTAAGACCTTTAATTTAGTTTATTTTAAAGAAAGTGAAATATGTCTCACTCAAACTTCAATAATTAATGTATTTTTAAAATAAGGTTTTAAAGAATATAAATTATATTATAAATACTCATTTGAATTATAATTTTTTTTTTATGGTTATTTATTTTTAATTTTTACGAGATATTTATTTACCTTAGTAGCTTATACATTAATTATATATTTAGTGAAAAATCAGTAATATAGTTTTTATTTAAAATAATAATACCCATTAAAAGGTCCAAAATCCTGAAAAAAACTTATTGGTAATGTATATCTACACCAAAATCATCCAATTACCGAATTAATGCCCGTTTTGAGTCTTATAAAAGTGATTACGACACTTATATTATATTATTTTAAATAATGTCAAAGATGTCTCCTTCATAATTTAATAAATATAACAATATAAATGTTGTGATTTTAAGATGATAAATTTGAGTAAAAATATTATTATGAAAATTATTATATTTATCTTCATAATAGTATTTTATTTTTAATTTATATGCAAAAAATAAGTATATTAAAAGATTATAAAAAACGATTTAATTATCATTTAATTAAGATAAATATCAAATAAATGGTTTTATAAATATTAAAATAAATATTATATGAACTAATTAATATCCTCCACAAATTTTATAGATTAATATGACATTTTAGGAATGTATAAAACATTTTTTTTCTAATATATCCCTTGTGTGGATTTTATTTAAATTCAAATAAATGAATAGTGTCAAAATTAACACTATTGTTATTTGATAAAAATAACATATTATAAAATTTTTTAAATATCAGAAAAATATTACAAAAATATATATTGAAATTTATATGTTATAAAATGTCATAAAGTATCCCATTATGGAAAATTCACAACAAATAAGTAATTATTTATAACAATTTAAAATTTATAATTTGATTACCAAAAATAAAATTAAATAGATTAAATAAGGATAAATCAAGTTGATGTGGTTTAAAATAAATTTCCAACATGTATACACTTTATTGGTTGATAATATTAAAACCGTATATAATCTAATCTTCGAATATGAGTCATTTTTTGAGGTTTTTAAGAGGGGTTATAATTTATTATAAATTAATATTTTTTAGATTTCCAATGGTGCCCCTCTCCTCCCTTATAAAAGGGAACCTCCTACCCCTCCTATATACATAAATTTGATCAATCAATATTAGCCAAACCCTTCCCATTTCACTTATCAACTTCCCTAGAAATATTATAATGGTCCTGGTCTTCTTCAAAGACCAATTTTAGTGCTCTAAGTGGAGGTTTCAAAGAGGCGTGTCGAAGAAGAGGTAATATCTGTTACCGATTGTTTCAAATTTATTTCTCCTTCCACTTAATCTTATTTAGATGTTTCATTATGAAGTAACAAAATAAGTATCACTCATATACTGATATGTTATTATAAATACTATACAACCATATTTCACCTTCTATCCATCCTACTGAAAATGAAATCACCGCGCGTGCGTACGTACGGAATACCGTATCCACGCTATGGCGTAATCAGTTTTTCCACCACCACCTTACATGGATGTGTATAATGGTGTAAATAATAACTATATATGGTTATTATAACATCACAAGGATTATAAGATATTATATCATCCACTCCAATTCTATTCAATAATTATGTGAATGATATCATCGTTCGTTCGTATGTACGGACTACCGTCTCCACGATGCGATGAGATTCATTCTCCATGATTAACCATTCAAGAATGATTATATAATAATGAAATATATGAAATAATAATGCTACTGGATATATATATATATATATTCCATCTACTTACTTCCATTGAATTCAATAAGGAAATGAAAACAGCGATCATGCATACGTACGAATTACCGTCTTCACGACGCGATGAGATTAATTTTCCATGTTAACAATTCAAGAATGATTATAAAGTAAATATAATGACTAATAATGAGATATATGACATAATAATGATACTATATTTAATTATATGTTATTTACTTACATACATTAAATTTAATAAGTAAATGAAAAAAATGTTTGTGCGTACGTACGGTCTACCGTCTCCATGAACGATGTATTTCTTTCCATTTATCGATCTATTATATATATTTATATTATTAATATATATTATATATAAATAATGTTTTACATTTTTGAAATAAGTAATCATGATCTAAGTAATCATATGAACAATTACAAGTGAAAACACGTACGACAAATTAAATGATTTTACCCAAAAATATGAAATAACATGGGATTGACAAATGAACAGGTAATATAATGTCATAAGTGAATCATATATGATATCATATTTATTATTATGGTTCATTTACAAGTTTATAATATTTTTAAATACAACATACTGGAGTCTCAGACACATACGGAAGAAATTGGACATAAGGTAAGGGATAATTATTCCAATCTCGCTCTTATCCAGGATTGCTTATTCATAAGTATTTACTAGGGTTATATTTATCATCCATGTCCATGTTTTCTAAAAATGTTTTCATGTATATTTAAAGTCCTTTTTACCTATTTTTTAATTCTACTACATGGTATGTAAGGAATGTTTCTTTTGTTTACCATACGAGCTACTTTTTTACTTTTCCAACAAAAGTACGAGGAGAATGTTTTTTTAACGTATATGGCATGAACGGATTTTTACCATTTCATAATGCCTAATTTTCATGAAACTTCCTATACAATATTTCATGAATATTTTCAACGAAATCCTTTTCATTTAAAATTGACTGGAATTTTGTGAAAAGAAAATGATTGAAAAAGAATGGATTTTTTCCTCAAGAATTAATTTCAAGTGTTTTATCAAAACTATTTTCCATCTATGATGACATTATTCAGTATGTTTATGTTTCAGGTATAATGTCTCTATTATTTACATTTTTTGATGAAATTATATCCATTTGTTTTATATGGATTATGTTATCATAAAATGATATTTCTGGAACCCATTTTCATTTTTTGGGTTATGATGAATAATTTATGTTTATTTTTTGGCACAAGTAAGAATGATTTCATTATGAGATTGGTGGGAACTATATCTCCATCCAATGAATTGGGTAAAGATTTATATCTCATGAGATATACATGGCTAGAACGAATTGTGATTCTGGTTTAGTAATATAGGGATGAAACGGTAAGTAAACCCGGTTCAGAAAGGGACTTTGTCCACTATGATGGTCATGGAAGTAATGCCTTGGCTACTATGGAAATCATATCAAGTTATTAATGGTTTTCCACAATTACATGTTTTATTCCCATGATAGTTTATCATGATTTATGTTCCATTATGATCTATGCCTTACATAATTCCATGTTTTATGTAATTGCTCTAGGTTTTGATGTTTAAATATTATGTTCATGTTTTTAAGTTCAAATGTAAATGGTTTGTTTTATTTTCTCCATTCTTACCCTAATTGGGAATTTGAGCTCACCCTTTATATTCTTTCTTTTCAAAAGGATATAAATAATGGTTTTAGGTAAGAAACAAAGGGGAAGATCATTATGGGAGATGTTGAAGATCTTTCACCATGATTAGAAGATTATGTTCTGAGTTTCCAAAGATACTAAACTATTACGATCCTTGAGTGTTGGTTTTTGTTATGTATTAAGTATTCCGAAAAAGTAATGTAATATCCATGCACGTCTAATTTGGGGTATCTACACTTCCTCTAAAGTGTATTCCACATTCACTAGTGGTTGGAAACTTGTTCTTTGGAAATCCACCTGACTATTAGGTAATAATTTTCCATAAAAGTTATAGAAAAAAATTAAACATACGAATTATGTTTTATATTAAAATCAAATCCATATATAGAAAAAACCTTTATGTAGTCAATGATTAAATAATGTATTGATTGAATAAGTTAGAAACCACTATATATAACCAAGGAAGATGAATATTTATTATAAATATCACCTCTAACAATACTAATCTAAACACAAATAAATGAAACCCTGATCATAACACTTAGGCTACATTATCAGTAAATAGGGAATCCTTTACAAACACTATATCATGTAAGATAACATTAATACATAGATCAATATATATAGTTTCACTTCAATAAGACTTTACTTAGTAGTATTTTAAAAAATAACATCCTTGAAATCCAATGTATGATCTATTTCAAAACATGTAACTAATGATGTTTAGAAAATAAACAAAATAGTTTACTATTTAATTGATCATAAAATACATTAATCAAAATATAATAAATTTCCCACATTCTTTCCAAAGAATATAGGTTTTTAAACATACAAAGTCCCAATATATTTTCAAATAAACCATATTATATTAAATTAATGGATTCTTGGAAAATATAAAATAAATAAAACATACAACCATTCACAATATATCCAAAATACAATAAAAATGAACTTTCAATTAATCATTACCCACATAGGTTTTCATATAAGTGTTTCCACCCTATCCCGGTTTATTTCAACCTCAAAATTCCCTTGAATCCCATGGAAACATGTTTTATAAAACAATATATATTTTTTTAAAATAATTTTCCATTAATCATATATAAAGAAAAACGATATATATTAAATTTATAATTAATATTAGATAAAACCCCAAATTTCTAGAAATCAAACACCATGTCTTGAAAAATCAATATAAGTGACTTTTATCAGAAATATTATTTTACATGTTTCAAAAAACAACATAACACATTTTTATAAAAATTAATTCCCTATTAATTATTTTATAAATCATTTTTTAAGAAATCTGTAGTTCAAAATAACATCAATCATATGAAATTTATCCCTGAAAAACTTCATAAATGATAAAATCCACCTATATTATATTTTTTTCTTAAAATTAGTCGCAATAATTTATGTTAATGAACTTGATGAGGTGCACAACATAGTCCTTTAACAAAATAACCTCATGAGAAATTGTTATTAAACACATAAGACTAAATTTATAATATAATATAGGGTATCATGAATTATGATCATTTGGAACAACCCTTATGTGACACTTGTATTAAGAGTGGTTGAATTAGAGTATGCGACATAGCCCTAGTTCTTTTTAATAAAAGATGATATAACTCAAAACCATTGGTGTATAGAATTATATGGTTTGAAGGATAATTCATAGTGATTGGGAAGTCCCCATTAAATTTGGAAGGAATATGTTCCATGTTATTTAATTCTTCCACTAATGTATTTTATAGAGATAATGTTAAAATTGGGATATTTCAAGTTTAATGATGGGTTTTCTAAAAAATAAACAATGTTCTTAACAATCTAACATCGATTTAGCCTACACCTTTAACAATTCATAATATAATTTATCTTACCAATATTTCTCTGATCACCTAATGTCATGATTCCCCCACCACCAATGCTGGGATAAATAGATATATAAATAAGAGATAATTCAATGGAACTCCTTTATTTTATTACAATATTTTCTCTTATTACAATCAGGTATTTTTTATATACACATCCCTATACGTAAAGTGTCAACCACCCCATTAACACCTCTATTTACAATTATCCTTCCCCATTCCTTGAGACTATGATCAATCCATCAATATTTGATTCAGTCATTAAATAATCAACCCATTATGAGAACTATTTTTCATATAATATAAAAAAATATCTCAACTTTTAACATAGTAATACAATCATTTTTAATAAATCAACCATTGTATATCAATATATATTATTCCTATAATTACAATCTATATATTAACTATATTTTATTCCCATGAAATCGGGTTAGTTAAATTCCCCCAAATAAATTTCCCTATGATAACTTTTCACGTTAGAAAATATATATTCAAAAACATCTTTAAAATAATCTAAATAACAAATTTTAAAACCATTAAACTCTAACTAAACCATAACCTATCATTAAATCTATATGTCACATAATTTACACTAATCCCATTTCATTGGGTTATTTTTTCTAATTTACCCAATTAATTCCATATATAACACTAATACACAAATTTTCATATATCTAATGTAAATTGAAAAATATTAACATGAAAAAACTAGTAATTTCATCTAATACTCATTATTTTAATTAATATTCCCCATTAATCACTTTCCTCCTAATATCTCATAAGAATGAAATAACCATGAGGAAGATTCCATTTCCCATGGGAATAAGTTAAATTAAAGAAGTCGTGATTATATTAACATTAATTATTTAAAAAATAATGGAATTTAGAAATCTACCTTCCATCAGAATTTTCTCCCCAAAAACATCACTATACAATATTTCACCTAAAATATCTCATCAATTATGGGAAAAATCCACTAAAACATGTTTCCTCCTTAATTTTTTACTTTTCCATAACACAATAATAGAAGGAATAGATTTTAAAAAAATGGTCATTTATTTTAGATAATTAATCCACATTCCCAACTCACTTAATAATTATAAATTGAATCTTATACCTACGTTCTAACATTCCATTATTCTGACTCATTGATATCCAAATCATGATGACAAATTCAAAAAAACTGAAGTACTAAATGCAGACTCTAATTTTCTTTTTCAATGATTTGTTGAAGTCTTATGTCATGTATGAGCCATAACTGATCTCTCTAGGATTAAATAAATAAGATTAATCATTTTTAAAACTAATAATGGTCCCAAGAGATAATTATATTATATGTTGATTAACTAAATTTTTGTTTAACATATTCTTCTATATCAATCTTTTAAAGGAGTAACCTGAATCAATTCTTGATAACAATTGTTATATAGGAATTTTATAAAGGAAATATGATCAATCCATGATCTTATTTGTCACAAAAGCTCACTGAATTTTCTCTAATGTCTGTATAGTCTATTCGTAAATTTGTGTCCACAAGAGAATGGTATGATATTATCATAATCAAATATCTTTATAAAATCTAACTATTTCATTTATATACATATTTACCATGTCCTATAATTAAAATTACTCCTAAATAGTTAGATAGGGAGATTATTTTCATAATAAAATCAATAATAAGCAAGAAAATATACTATTTCCATGATGACCTCAATAAAAAAAAATATATTTTCAACGATATTATCCCACTTCCAAGTAAATATAGTTAAATATTTTAAAATACATTCATTATATTTACTATTATTCATTGCATACTTATAAGTCAAACAATGAGATATGAGCCCATCAATCGCATTCTTTATTCTCTCCCACTATAAATATCTTCTAAAGTTATGATATATAATTATTATTTAAAGATAAGACACCCAATATAGTTATAAAATGACTTCATAACCACATATCTCATTTACTATCCTTGAAATACAATTTATAATATATTTTTAGTGACTAAAAATTGATGAAAATCCCATCATTTTAGGCATCCCATTCCCTGTCACATTAAGTATGAATTATCAATCCCATGTCTATAAGATCCCCATGTGAAAAAGGGAAGATAATCCAATATAACACCATATTGTCTCCCTCCTACAATGAATCTAGATACATGTCCACCTCAATATTCATCATCATCAATTATTATTTGATTCCCATTACCAATTCAGTTTAACATTATGTGGAATATTCTAAATAATTACCATTGACCAATGTATACTCTTACACAATGTTAAAATACTGAAGATACATAACTCATATCCATGGCCTTAAATTTAATTTAAATTGAGAGAAAATATGGTTCAAACTATTAACATTATATCTCACTATTAATCTCATACCAAAATTTTAATTCATATTTATTTTATAGGATTAAACAATTTCCTCATTTTCAAATTCATATGTTGATTATTTTTTATCATGTGGTCGTAATTTCCTTGATTCATATACTACTGTTTATTACATTCACAAGGCCATCATTCCCAATATTCATCTTTATTATTCAAAAGTTGTTGAATATATTTAATTAGATTCAAGATAAATCAATCATGGAGTAGAATTTAACCATTTTCTTTGAATAATCATAATATCTCTCAAATTTTTCTCCATTTTAACATCACATATCCTTGATTCAATGTCTTTGTTGGTTACATTAGCAATGATTAATATTGAATAAAAAAAAGAATCAAATTCCCATTTCAAGGATTTTTTTATCACAATGAAATTATTGGGATACTCTCCGAACATCATTTTTTACACCTCCTTTGATAAAAATATTCCCATCTGAGAAATAAAACATAAAAAAAACTTAAACTCATTATTCCAAAATTAAAATGCAGACATATATTCATATAGTAAATTATTATAAAATATATCCAATACAAAGAAAAAATGTCTTACATTCTAAAAAATTTAATATGAGTAAATCAAGGTATCAAATAATAAGTATATCATGATTGATTTATGGTATTTTTTAATGAAAATATTTATCAAATACATAAAAATAACTAGAATATAATATACAACAAATGGAATAAATAAAAATTCATAATGTTGAAGTTTGTTCTGGAGAAAAAAAATTGTAGTACATTATTTTCAGTTTCATTATTAATTTATTCTTCTAAAAACATCATTATTGTTCCTCTTTAATATATTTCCATGTGCTGATTTACTATGAATTTATGTTTCACTGAAAGTTCATTATAATTACCTGATATGACGAGAACTGGTATGTTCCAGAACATTACTTTTAAATATTGTTATATAGTCAGATGATATTATATAATGGTACATAATATATATTATATCAGTGTTATGGGGCTCATAAGATAGTGCGACATCCTCTGATGGTGTTCTCACATGGTAATCTTCAACATCAGTGGTTATGAAAAGAGGATCATCATTATAAAGTCCTCATTTACTTGATTCATTGGATTTTTGTATATATAAACCTATGTAATTAACCTTAAAAATTAATATTATCATTAATTGATATCTTGAATCGTGTGCTTTGATATATTGATGAAAATTATGGTTTCATATGCTTGTGGTGAGGTAGGATAAGTTCGGTGAATCATGAGTGATATTTTATTAATGGATAATGCCAAAAGGATTTGTACATTATGTACCTTGATGAAAGTCGATATAAAAGTACCATTAATTAGAATGTAACTACTAGGATAAATACATGGACATGATGTTTTTTTGGAGATATTATTTTTAGAAGGACAATGAAAGAGATATCAAGAATATGGGTTGATGGAATGAGTGTTGGGTCTGGAAAATTACACATACGCATATAAATGAATCCATGAATTCAGAAAAAGAAAATAACAAACCCAAAAGAAGAACATGAAGAAAATTGATCAAAGGGGGTGAATCCATAAAGGAAAAATAGATCCCACAATGTGAAAATTTATTCAGAGATTGCTGCTCCTCGGGTAATCTATCACATCAAGATGTTCCCCAAGAATGAAATCATCCATGCAGAGAGACTGAACCATCTGTACCTACATAAAAATCCAAGTCATTTGTCATGAAATATTGTTATTTATTCCCTTTGTGAATGATTGTACCATACATAAAAAATCATCCAAAAGATGAAATGGAACCACTAGATCCCACAAAAGAAAACAAGTTGTTTTCAGGCCTATACGGTGATTTACATCCCTATGAAAAACCATTCAATGTAGGAGAACTTTTTTTGGGTTTAGGGAATTCTATGTGTGCTCCTATAAAAGTATCCCCATAGACAATCATGTGAGATCGACTATTCCAGTACCTAGTCCCATTGTTCTCCCATAAAATACTACAGAGGGGAGACAAAAAAGATAGACGATCAATAATGAATCGATGAGTGGTGTGGAGACACAAAAAGAGGAGCATTAGAGAAGAATTGGGAAAGATCCATTGAATCCTATCAGGTACGGCCACCAAAAAGAATTAAGGAGGAAATATAAATAACCTAACCATCCAAAAAACTAAAAATGAATTTTCATGACACCATTCCTTGAGGCTCAAATAGATGGACCCTTTATAGAAAGGCATCCCGGATAGAAAAATATTACACAGGTGGAACCCCAAACTGTCTTGAAAAACACTACATGGGAGGAACATGACACCACATAGAAACATGCAACATTAGTGGAAATTGGTCCTCTACTATAACACACTACATATGAAGAACTCATCTTCTTGTATAATAAAGCTGCACTAATGGTACACTCACCAGCATAGAAACGTGCAACACGTATGGAACCACATCCCATGTAAGAACATTCTATATGGAATAGGGAATCCTAGGGTATTCCACTCTCCACCTCACATCACCCCTTCTATCATATTGGTGATCTCCGCTTTATCCCTCTATGAATGATTCTAATATCATTAGGATAACGCCTCTTTCAAAGCCACATAACATGTATGATTAGATTATCGGTCACATCCATGTGTCCTCTAAAGTACATATACCCATGGTAAGTGGAGTCATGTGTTTAACCACATCAATAAGGATGACCCTCATAAAGAATTCAATAATACATTCTCATTGATGCGAGGGTTCCAAACCTGGAGGTTTTCACATGAAACTCCCCATTCAAGCGATTGAGGGGTGGGGGAACCTCTAGATTTTTCCTTCTCTTAGGGATAATAATGGAAATTCCTTTCATCCTCAGGGACCACATAGTAATCCCTTGTAGTGTAATCCCTTAATTTTTCTTCTATGATATGACATTATTTCTCCTCTTTTCTAGACTAGGACATAGAATGATAGTTCACTAGATGTGACTATCCTAGGAACCAAAATAAAAGTAGGTACAAGAACACTCAAATCCCTCTATCTCCCTCTATCCATTTTCCCAATTGAAAGAGTACAATCGTGGAAATGAGAAAATTCTGTGTTCATTAGATCCACTACACCGTCTTGTCTTTCACTCCGAGCATGAATCACATTGTATTAAGGGTTAGTGGTAATCATGTAATCCACATGATCAAAAATCCTAAACTAGAATCCGCATAGGTGTAAGAAACAATATACATAACTACATGGGTTTTGATTCATATTTAATTGGGATACCTGGAAATACTTCCTAATGTCTGATCCCAATACCTGAATTACCCCTAATGTTCTCCAAGCCTGATTCCTGGTAGGGCCATATCCACCTGCAAAACCATATCTCTTTTGGGTCCATCTGGCCGCCTCGGTGTGACTCTCACACCAAACATTGACTATGAACCTTTATCCTATGTATTCTCGCTACATAACATAAAACATAATGGTTGGGTCCTCTAAAAATTACCTTAAAAGCTTAAATGAACTACTAAGAGTCACCAAATTATGTCGGTTCAAATTTCCTTCATAAGGATACATGGTAAACCCATTATATGTGTTTGATACCAATGTAAAAAAAATTATTCTCCACATATGATAACAAAATCCAAAGAACCCAACATGTATTAGAACTGTTATCATCCAAATAAATGGCCAAATAATTTCAAATCTATTCATAAAAGGGTACCATTGATGGAGAAACTTAGATACATATAGATATCCCCATTAATGGAGAACCCCAAATACATACAAATGATTCCAAACCCATGCTTAATCATAATTTATCATTACATCGAGGTGATCCATATTATACATTATTGGGAATGAAAAAATATTCAAAAACACATCGTGAATCTTTAAGAGGGTCCTATAATAGGAAATTGTTCCCCCAAATGGGTTTGATGAACTTGAATTCCCATCATCTCGACCAATGTGAGTTCTTAAGTGTTTTTGGCCATATAACCCATTGAATTAAATCCTATAAAAAGTAGTTCTAGGATTTATAACAGATATAAGATTTGTTGGTTGTAACCATGTCTATGAAAAGAACCTATTGGTGACCATTTGGAAATGATGAACCCTATGAAAATGATTGCACACAAATCAACCCATGAAATCAGACACCAGACACATATAAAATTCTATCAAAAACAAAATGGTGAACCTGATGTTAATCATTAACAATGATATTGGTGTTACCCATCATCATAATCCATTCACGTCTAAAATGAAATATGGCCAAAATATATAATTAATTATGCATGTGGTCATGATATTATATTTTGAAATGGTTTTTAATCTATATTTTTCACATATGTTGCAATAACTTTTCACCATAATTCTTCTCAACCCAATGGAATCTCACCAGCTTTCCCAAACACACACATTAGCCACTTTAGAAGCCAAGTCCTCAATCTAATATGGGAAACCATCTCCAACTAAGCCACTTTTGGTTTTGGTTTCAAATTCATTGGTCCTTGAGTACACCGTAATGGTACTCCCCCAACCCATGAGGTTTCCTAGTAGGGCCTATAGTCCATGGATACTCACTATCCATCCAACTATTGATAAGAATTGAAAAATATCCAGATGTCCTTGATTGCCATCTAAAACTATTTCAGGAGCCTTTCCTCAGAATGTGATAAAAATTTCCTCACTTACAATAGTAATGATGACGATGTATTCACCAATAACATCATCCCAGTAGCATGGTGGTCCAACTCAAGGGCCCCTTCCAATAATTTGCATCATTAATTCTATGTGTCCCAAAATCCTTTCCATGAACATGATAACACCCTAAGGTCCCTAGATGATGAAAAACAATCAAGGCCCTCTAGGGTATCCCATGAAGGATCATGATCATAAAATCAGGAACAGTCCATTATCTTTATTCATATGAAAGAATCCCTCAATGTAAATTTGGTCACAACCTATGATAATAAATATATTAAATCTCACTATAATCAAGGCTGCTACGAAAATATGTACGAAAATTATAGGAAGCCATGTATCCCGTCTAACAAAAATGAATAACATCATTCTATTACAGTGGAAAACTATTGGTAGATTCAAATTACTCTAAATTAATATCAAGACCGAAAGTCAAATATGATGGTGAACCAATACCAGACATATATTCCTTTTCATTCACATCATGCCCACCATGAAAATATACAGGAAAATTAGGAGAAGATGAAAATTCCTTCTCATTTATATAAATCCCTCCATGAAAATAATTTGGCAACCCCAAAAAAAGATGAAAATTTATGCTTATGTATATCATGATTATTATTCAAATACGATTTAAAACAATGAGTAGATTAAAAATTCAGATCATTCATATGAATCCCTCTATGTAAATAAGGTTCCACTAAGAGAAAGAAGCCAGTATATACTAGTAATGAATCTGGGGCAGACTCATACCTCTTCCCCCACTCAGGAAGACTATCAGTAATTACTAGTAGGATATATAGGACAAGAGGAGGATAAAATTACTACTTTTCGACTTGAATGGGAATATATTCTTATTCCTTCCAAAAAAATATCTCAACACATCCAAGAAATAAAGTAGGGTCAAAACAAAATGATGACCATATCCTATAGACTTTTCATTTTTTTAATCACATTCCTAGAAATAACTAGGATTTTGTCCCACAACCCCCCACCCCTCCTCAAGTGGGGTGACTCATCCATGTAGTGGGGTAGTCACTCAAAAGCATACTTACATCCCTTCTACCATCCATGAGGTTCATCAGCAATATTTTTTCAATAAATATATGATAGAATTCGGGAAAAATTGCCCATTATAAGTGAGGGAAAACGGTCCACTTCAGTGGACGCTACTGGGTAGGAAAATATCTTTTTTAGAACTCCATAATCATATTGTCATATCCTGATAGAACCATGGGAGACACTCAAATATGAACCCTTATATGAATGGCGTAACTTATAGTAATTGACTATAGTTTACATCAAGAGAGCGTCTAAAAATAAATCATACCTATGGAAAATGGAAAATGAATAGGAGACTCATAACTATGCTCTACCAGAAGCTACAGTTTAAGAGTCCATTAATCATCCATCACTTGTGGACCATGATCCTTCCAATATATTCTTAAATTATGAAAGTAGTAGTATTAGTCACAAGGAACCTCCCTAAATCAGTATTACCATTATCTCTAAAGGAACTCAACATAGAACCTATAATGAATACCTCATTCATCGGAACATAGAAATTGATTATCATATTACATCTCGTGATGATAATCATGGTACCCTCATCAGGGATGGAAGATCAAACAACAAGAAAATACTCTCCTTACTACGGTCCTTCTGGAATTTACTCCCTTGGGTACACATTGTAGAAATTCTCTATGTATTCCTATGATATCATTCACAATGAAGGTCTGCGTCGCAGTGACATCTCATTTCAGTAATATGGTCCTCCCATTAATGCAGAAAATACATGAAACCCCTCATATGGTGAGGCATTTAGAATGATGGGGTTAGAAATTCTAGATAACCTATCAATAATAAGAGTAATCATTTCTCAACCAGAAGATGGCCCAGTACAATTCTCATCTTTAAAGAAACCCCTATTACATTACAACACTAATGAGTCCATCACAAGCCCTACTACTAGTGTAAAAGCAATAAAGAAGAGATTATTTTAGGCTAATAAATTAGACATTTATCTAGTAGAAGAGGAAAAATACATGTTTCTCATGAGAAGAAAATTTATTAGGGGTGGTATACTTTTTATATTTTATCCCTCATCCACATATCATATAGACATTGTAGAGGTATTGTTAGAATAATTGAAACCTAACATACTTCTAAATTTGTGGAAAACACTCTTCCACCTTAAAGGAAAATTAAATCCTTAAAATTGGTATGAAGACCATATCAAAATATTTGGATATCTTTGTCTCCAAATAGACATGGATGATATTCTGTCTACATGGTTACCATGATTAATAATGTAGAAGAAATATCGTTAATTATCATGTCGCAATGCGCTGCGTGAGTTGCATTATCTAATTATCAATGCCCCACCTGGTGTTCCCATTCATGGATAGGGGAAACATGGATCTTTTCATTTCACCTCATGTACGATTCAGTAGAACCCATTGTAAACAACATCTTATAATTTCATTATTCCATGTAAGCTATCAAGAAAACCCACTTCTCACACTACACCATATTTTAATTTTTCCAACATTGTCAAATTTATTGTAAAAGGGTCATTTTTTGTTGGTAAAACATTTTACCAACATATATGCTCATGTGACTAAACTGTTTGTAAGATCTCTATTTCTAAATGTTATTGCAACTGATAAAATGATTTTTTTAAAATTATAATAATACCACCAGATAATATATTGGTTGGTTAAATATTTTAACAATAGATTCATATGAAATTTATTTCTATTGGTAATAATATTACTAAATTATAATAACTATTTATAAAATATATTAATATTAGAATTATAAATATTTATTATTATTAAAATTTGATAGTATATTTATGGATCAATCATACATAATATTGATGTATTAATTATTAATCCAAATAATCTTTAAACACATCTTAAAAATTATGAAAAAAATAATTATATTAATAGATATATCTAATACACACTGAATAAAATTGTATTTTGAGTTACTTAATGCCTAAAAAGATCATGAAATCATAATATTCATAGATTAATTGATGCACCCATCCCACCCAAGGGATGAAAGGGTATGTCACAATCCACACATATATCTATTGACTATAATCCTCTAGCACGAAGTTCATTTTCACCATAGTGGATGAATAGTTACTGATGAAGACCTAATTCCAAAGTTATCTTTCAGCACCCCCATAGTAGCCCGCTTGAAGAAACAAATCCAAACAATTATGGTAGTAGTGAGGAACCTCAAGGTATTGAAATTCCACACCTTTTATCTCCAATATCTACACGACAAAAAATCAAACATCCTTCCCACAAATCAGTATAAAATATTTTAATGAATTGAAACCAAAATAGAATTAAATATAGTTCAGAAAATGATTTAGAATGATAATTCTTCATCATCCAAATTCACATATCGAGGATTGATAGTATAAATAACTCAAATATAGGCATTGTTTCTCCAAATAGATTCCAATATGATCTTATACACTATACCATCTTGAAATATTATTTCCACTTTAACTAAATAGTGATAGAAATAAACTAAATAGGTCAATAGTTGTAGTCCTCTTACATTTTACAACAATAGTTTTTAATGTTCATGACCTTTCGAGACATTATGAGATAAACCCTTATGAATCGTTCATGAAATACAAGGGAATAAAGGAGGTAATCAGTGATCATATCTCGCTTAATGCTGTATCCAAATGAGATCTACATCATGAATAAACATTTGATTTCATCGAAAAGATGTATATGATGAGAATACATAATTAGAATGTTATATTAAATAGGGGATTACTGGTCGCATACATATATAAACTACCCAAGAAGTAGGACTCAGTGAGATGATGTTTAGAGGAAACATACTTCTTCATTCTGGGATGGAAAATATCAAAAATCAAAATGTCATGGATGAAAAATTTGGTTCAAATAGAACAAGGTACCACTTTTTTCAACTTAATGATGAAACCTTTGGGATTCTTGTTAGACATTTTATTGGGTCACATAACATGGAACTACTACAATGAATGTGGCTAGATTGATATATGATTGAATATGTTAATGATGACAAGTTCCTACAAGACACGATAATCTGATATGACACTACAAGAGTTAAACAAGTTTAGTTGAAATATAAATGGATATGGGTTATAAATCCTCATAAAACAAAATTAATTCTCATCTATACCGATCAAATGTGTATGGGACTTAGAACAACCATACCATCTCAAAAATAACACTCTCTCCTGTAAATTTCAGAGGGAAAAAACATGAAAAATCACATGTGTTGGACCCACTGAATAGAAATAATGTATAATAATGTGGGGAAGATGTGTAATAAGAAAAGAATGATTCCCACTATAAGGAATTTTGGTTACATTTCTCTATAATATGTGTATGAGGTCATAGGTATCAATTTAAACCCAATCATTACACCATATATGTAGAGTATTATAAGAGAATTAGTCTAATCTGAATGCATCATAGAATACTAATGTGAATAGATCTATGTAAATTATCATATTCTAAATAAAATAAGAGATCATTTTCTTTGTCGCAAGATGAACAAATCTCAAAATAATGATGGAATTTCACAAATGAATGGGACACTATTGATTTGGGGTGTCCATGGGTCAGTTGGGTTTTTGACAATTTTGGACCTAGAGAAATAAAAAAGGGTATATGACGGGTTACAAGTTTCATGAACATTGCAACCCAAAATGACCCAACCCAAACAGGTCAGTCCGGGTAGAATGAGATATAGATCTTCTACACAGGTCCATAATAAGTTGAATGTAGAGTGCAGAATTCACACCACGGTAAAAAAATAATACCATATAAATGAAACACAACAACATAAAATGTGGTGAACAATAAATTAAATGTAAAAAATGAAGTGAATAACAAATTATGTAATATAGGAAAGACAACCAAATAGTAAAATACCAATGAGTTAATGAAACAAAATCCTATCACAAAAAACAAACAATGGAAAAGAAGAACACTCTTATCACCTATGCATCATATAGATGGACACACACCCATAAAACTGCATGAAAACCAAACAAATATGTCCAAAGAAACATAGATTCTATTAAAAAAATGAATTGAATATACAGAACAAAACACCAACCAACAATAAAGGAAAATTAATCCCTAAGTCTATAAACATACAGCTCATATATTAATAGTTATTTACTCTTGAAAATTCAAATAAAATATGTAGAGATAACAAATTCTAACAAACCATCAAAATTAAAATTGTTATATGCATTCTTTAACAATAAAGCATAGAAATATTCATTTTTAATTTACTATTGAAACTATCAATATGAAGGCCAAAATAAATGAATATGCATCAAAAAACATAAATTCCCATAGTATGGAAATGAATGTTAATAAAACTATATGTATGCATGTAACTGTAGGAGATATAATCTAAAATACATATATTTAAATTTTTTCACCATCCATTGAATTAGATATAGAGAAAATAGTTTAATAATCTCTAATATTATTTTTTTGTAAATATTATCTAAACACAAGACATGTGGAACTGAAAATGTTGTATTGCCTTGGATTTACCATTTTTCATCATACTCATAGACAATAACTAGTATCCCTTAGTTTTCCATCATCCTAGAATAATATCATTAACAACATTGCATCATTTAGACTCTGAGAACTCCACAAGACGAATGATTTGTTATGTTATTTGTTTTTCATTATCTATTAATGACTGTGACTATATTTACAATAACAATACTAAATAGTTACAAATATTTCATATTTTGTGATGATCATTACCAACATCACATGACATCTCATGGAATATGAAATCAACTTAATGCATATGTTGTGTCACAATACATACATTTATTAGTCTTATTTTAATTAAAATAAATATATTTTCAAGAAAATAGATTTAATATAATTACCTTGATTGAACTTTATAAAAGTATCCCTTTCATAGTATTTAAACAGAAACATGAATATGTTAGTGGCATTAACATTATAAATTATAAATAAATAAAGAAATATTTTCTCTAAAGAATAATGAAATGAAAACACCAATGGATTTATAACATTAAAGACTGAAGAAATGGATGATGTTAACACTAATCTTATAAAAAATTAAACTTTTTTCACAGGGTATTATAACATTAATTTTTCTATAAAATTTAGAACAATGAGTTCCTCCTATGGATCAGTAACACTAAAAATCCCTGGGGATTCCATTTAAAAAAACCATGACAAGAAATTTGAAGAATATTAAAAATTAAATAGAAATATTAAATCTATAAACTCAATTTTGTTAGGTGAAACTGAAAGATTTACTTTATCTATTATTCGAACTTAAAAATTAGGGAAAATGTAACTACCAAACATAAAAATTTCTATTTTAATCTCAATAAAAAATTTCAAATATGAAAATATTGAATGATACTAACAAATTGATAGTTAACGAATAATATAAATATGTATAATAATTAAAATTATATGATATGAATAGTGTGGATAACACTGATAATGAAAAATGTATTAGAATGTACATGGAATATATGAAAAACTAGGTTCTAAAAATCAATTCCATATGAAATCCCCATGCATCCAATAGCACCAATACAACATCAATATTCCATGACTTACATTCTTTATCAAAAACTAGAGTTGATCAAATGAAGTTAGGAATTCATGGGTCATTTTCAATTCATTATTCTATTCAATATAGAAAATGGGTAAGGATTTAAAAACAATATTTTACAAATTATCTTTTTTAAGTGTTTCAAATAAAATGATAATAGTTAAAATTGGTTTTGAAAAAATAAAAAATGAAATGAATTTGACTCCATGATTATGACATATATAAATAAAGATGATACTTCTAAGACTAAAAATTGATGGTCTTATAATTATTACATGAGAATTTATTTATATTCATTGAAAAATGGTTATGGTGATATTTATGTTTATTCATAAAATAGTTGAATATTTGGTGAATAATGAAATATAATAATTTATTGTATAATCTAAATACATGAATTATTTAGTCATGGATGATGTATAGATGATTTAATAACCACAAGTTCCAAATAAAATTATATAGTTACTATAAATAGTAATAATTATAATCACTATTGATATTATTGAGGCAAAATAATAAAAAATAAAAAAAAAATAAAAAAACACACCTATCCATCACTATAAATACCACAACTCACCACCTCTTCTCCTCACACATTATAAGCCTCTATTATTATCTAATTTTCAAAAATACCCCTCCCAAACCTCTCCCCCACGTTCTGTTATTTCATTTCTTACCAAAAATACCATTTTAATGATCCAAAATGAGGTTCTCAATGAAAGGAATTCCATAAGTAAAACCCCACTTTTTTTCCTTTTAATTTTCATCTATTTTATTTTATTTTCATGTCCTTTCTATACCTTATCTATCCAAACAAGCATGATTCTGCATTATATTATATATACTATAATTTTTTTATTCAAATTGAATATTTAGAATCAAACACCTTCCCATATCCCTTTTATTCTTTAAATGAAAACATCGTCCGTGATGTGCTAATTTATAGCCATTATGGATGATGCATTTTCATTTTCCTTTACCACCATCATGGACATTCATGAAACTATTATTATGGTCAAAATAGTTTTTAAAATGTATATTAATAATTAATTAGTATTCTAGAACTAGTATATATAAATAATATTAATTAATAATGCAAAACTACTGCATAATGATCAAAAAATGACAAAATAATCTAAACAGTTATCATTAACATTATATCTATTAAATCATCCTCATATATAAACAAAGAATTGATATATAAGATTATTTAATATTATGTAGGATCATGAATAACATATAAATTCAATTAATGATTCATATTCCCATTATAAATGACATTTATCACATTTTTAGAAGTGAACCAAACATGAAAACCAAGTAAACAAACCATCTCAAACAACAAAGTTGAATCATATAACCCATAAAAGGCCATAAATTAACATAAATCCATTATAATAAATAAAAATAAATTTATAAGTGGTTTTGAATTATATTTTAAATGAATCTAATTGCAATATAATTTCAATTAAGTGAAAGTCCATAACCCTTTCAGACAAAGGTAAGGGATTCGCCGGGTATCTCTATTTTTCTTTCAGGTTACACTTTCTATCTATTTACCACAAAGTTATTCTTGTTTATTTTATATAATTAATCTAAATTCTATATATATATTCCAAAATAAGGTACCTATACAATTTAATATTTATTTCATGGGGGAATACACGTTTTATAAGGTTCGCATTCCAATTCCTCCTGGTTAGCAAGCCTGATTTATGGGAACATTCAAATTTCATTCCAACTTTCAAGTAAAAATTAAAATATATTTTAAGCCAAAACTAATTTTCTAAAATAACTATTTTTATCATGAAAAAATATCCCATTTCATTATTAGTTTTATGAAAACAATTAATTATTTGTTCGTTTTAAATACACTTTATAATTTTCCAATAAACCACACAAAAGAGACCTTTTTCCAAAGTTTCTTAAAAATTAATTTTATATTTTTTCACATTAGTTGTACATAATTTATTATAATTTAAAAATATTTTCCCATATGAATATATATGTATAATTTTAATTTTTTTCATGTATACAATTATGATATTCTATTTGGATATGCATTTTTCACAACTTTTCCCTTGTGTGTGGTATATACTTTACTATTATTTACGATCATCGTTCAATAAATATTTTATTAAATATCCGTATTTCTTATATCCAGTATATGATTATTGTCTTATATAGATATTATTTTTACATCTGGATTTTTATTTGAATGTTTTTATTGAATTGAATCTATTTAGGAATAATTTTTAGGACTTGTAGTGATGGTTGGGGCTTAGATATAGATAGACCCTCATTGCATAGACATGTCTCATGATACAAGATACTTTTCATAAAACCCTTCATATTTGATTTAGAGAAGAATTAGAATGGTTTTACCCATATAAATAAACAATATTAATTGAATAATAGTTCATGTTCCATATACATGATTTCCAATAAATAAGCATATTCTATATTCATTATTAAGTTATTAATTTTAATGATATTTTCACTATGTGAAAAATAAATAGAATCATTTTCATTCTTATTTTACTAATGGAATGTGTTTTTTAAATTATTTAACTTGACATATTTACTATACATTATTGTCATTTATTCACTTATTATTTATTCATACAACCCTTATTGAGTGTTTCAACTCACCACATTATCTGGTTTCCATCCCCAGGATATGTATAAGTAATCCTTGAATAATTCTCAAGGAAGAAGATAATTTTCATTTTTTATGTTTTATGTTTAATTGACAATATTGTAAGGGAACCATGTATATATCAACTTATTATATAATTCTAAACAGATTTATCCTTTATGATATGATATCTTTAATCTTTTCCACTGTAATAATATGACCACTGACTCTGGGAAACTTGGGTCGGGGTTGGTACAATTGGTATGAGAGAATGTTTAGTAGAAACATTGGGAACTTGATGTTAAATAAATAAGATAATTTTAATAACTCCTTAAAATATATATTTGGCTCAATACAAATCATGATTATGATCTAACATAGTTTTTTTCATTATTTAGTGATGGTGCCTAATTAAAGGAAATGAATCAATACCTATGGAAAATGTAGGGATATCCCGACTAAGTAAGTGAACACAGTTATTGTAAGAGACAAGAAAATTATAACCATATTAGGATATCTTACTCAGGTTATGAAGGATAACCACGATACACTCATGTTTGATCATTTCATTTAGTAGAAGACCCTATATTTTAGTGGTTCTACTAATCTAGTGGTAGATGAACATTGGATAATGTCCCTTGAAAATATATTTAGAGCATTTGGATGCAATGAAAATGAAATTGAATTATAGGAAGTATATTTTTTAAGGGAGATATTGAGAAATGGTGGTCATTGATACAGAATATAAAAAGGAAGATGACATCGAATATATGGGATAATAAACATTTAAATAACATTCATTGAAAATAATTTCCTCATGAGAAAAAAATTAAAATGAATAGAAGATTACAAATTTTAATGAAAAGGGGACTATATAGTGTTTCATAGTATGAGGAAACCTTCACAAGACAATCCATAAATAGTATAAATTATATAAATGATAAAGATGAAAATATTTCCCATTTTATTGAAATTATTAAGCTATGTATTTTAAGATCACTGGCTTCTCAATCATTTTCATCATATGATTAAATAGTATTATGTTCCATAAAAATGGGAATGTAATTTTCAATATATTATATGTTCAATGGGAATTAATAGAGGAAGAGTTCTTCAGATAACCATGAAAAAGGTGAAGCATCAATGAATAATAGAGGAATGAATCAATTTCCATTATGCAAAAAAATGGAAAGATTCATCCTGGAAATTATTGAATGACATGGGAGTTTGTTTTATAAGTAGAGAAAACGGTCATAGTAAAAATGTATGTAAGGGGAAGAAACAAATTAATGATGTTCAATGATTTAAATTTAATTAAATAAATCATTGATCAAATAAATTTCCCAAGAGTCAAGATGGTCTACCAAAGAAGAGGACAAGAGGAGATGACCAAGTATATGGGATCACCACACAAAAAGTAGAAGTACCAAATAATGTAGTGTAAGGTACAATAATACAATCTTCAATTTTATACAATGACTTATTTTATTATTTATCATAAGATATTTTATATGAACACAATTTTCCAAGAATATTTGATATATTTTTTTTATTTAATAAATGATTTTTCAGTAAAAACCCCTATGGTATGTCCCATTACAACAAAAAAGGGATGACAAATTCCTATTTTGGAATATAAACATGATTTATTTTATTACCTTATCATTATATATATGGTTCAAATTGATAAAATACTCTTTATGGACTAAAATTCCAAATATAATGTGAGAATTTAATGCAACAAGATGAAAATTATGATTTGTGAGCATGTTGTGGAATCTCTTATCCTTATAGAGGAAAACATTATCTAATTCTTTTCTAGAAGCACCCCTAGTTGATATATTGAATAAAATTCTTGTGTAGGAAGATAAAAAAACTTGGGATGAGTAAATTTGTCTTCAAATTGAATATGAAGAAATTTTATAATAATAAATTGGTGTTTTCCTAAGGAAATACCTGGACACCACCCTGAGTGTGAAGTTGAGTTTACAATTGATTTAATCCATGATTCAAGGCGAATATTAAAGACTAGTTATTGAAAGGTCACTATGAAATTAATAGAGATAATGAAAAAACCATAGGATTTGAGTAATACAGGATTTATTCACCCCTGTGTTGCTGCATTGGGATCCCCCATTCTCTTTGTCAATAAGAAAGGAGTATTGATGTTCTACATTGACTATAGATAAATAAATGATACTATAATAAATAAAATGTGTCCTCTCAACTTCCAAGCCTTGAAACATGTCCAATTTTTTCAAAATCCCTCTCCCAATGCTCTCTCCCACGTTTTTGTTCCTGATGGTCTCACCCAAAATACGATTTCGAAGTTCCTTATATAGGTTCTCAAGGAGTGGAATTGATGGAGTAAAACCCCCTTTTATTCATTAACTTTTATTTTTTAGTTCTTTTATTTTATAATCCTTTACATACAATCCCTATAAAAATCATGATAACTAAATTATTATATGTATACTATAATTTTATTATTTTAATGTAATATTCATCATCAACCCCTTTTACTCTCCCTTTAATTATAAAAATTAAAATATCTTCCGTGATGTTCTTATTTACCACCATTGTGGATGTTGTGTTTTAATTTTCTATTATCACCTTCAAGCCCGGTCATAAAACCATTATTATGGATAAAACAAATTTTAAAGTTAATTTTATAACATAATTATTGTTTTGGAAACATTTTATATAAATAATATTAATTAGTAAAACAAAACTACTTCAAGATAATCGAAATACACCAAAATAATCTCAATGGTTGTCATCAAGGTTTTTTTTAATGAATCATTTTCATATTTGAAAAAATTAATTACATAAAACACCATTTAATATAATATAACATCATTAAAAATGTATAATTTCAACTTACGAAACATATTTCTAGATTTCATTAACTTTCAAACATGTATACAATTGGATTAATCATGAAATTGATGGAAACGTACACTCCCAAATGATGAAATTCAACCTTATAACTTACCAAAAATCATTAATTAAAGTTAATAAAATTATAATAAATCTAATAAATGTTGAATAGGATATGAATTAAATTATTAATTAATGTAATTTCATAATATAAGACATTTATTGCATGTTTAGAACACTTTTATACATAATGCAATGGATTCTCTCTGAATCTTCATTTTTATTAGGGTTACTCTTTCTCTCACTTCACCATAATTTAATTATTCCTCATTTTTCTATAATTATTAAAAAATATATGTTTATATTCCAATAAAAAACGTTTTAGATCATTTTATCCATTTTTATGGGGGAAATACTTGTTTAATATGGTTCTCTTTTCAATTCCTCCTGATAAGCAAGCCTAGTTTAATGGAACTTTCAAATTTCTTAAGCATTTTCAAGTGAAATTGATAATGTATTTTAATCCACCAATATTTTTATAAAATAACCCTTTTATCATGAATATTTTTCAATTTTCATTTTTATTTTAATTAAAGAAATTAATCATTTTTCTTTTAAATGACTCGTTAATGTTTTTCATTAAACCACACTGAAGAGGTTCTTGTGAAATGTTTCTTAAAATTTATTTGTAGATGTTTTCACATTGGATGCAAATAATTTGTGTTAGTCTAGGACTATTTTACCTTATTAATTAAGAATTATGATTTAAATCCATTTTTTTATAGATACTATTAAGATATTCCCTTTGTTTTTTCCTTATTCACTACTTTTTCCTTGTGTATTCTGTGTACTTCAATTTTTTATATGATCATCATTTAATAACTATTTAATTAAATATCAATATTTCATGTATCATATATTTTATTATTATCTGGTATGTTTACAATTTTTACATATGGTGTTTTATTTTAATGTTTTTATTGAATTGAATATATGTTGTAAGAGTGGTTTGGACATGCTGTGATGGGTGGGGCCTGGTTATAGATTTCCTCTCGATGTGTTGATAGGTATCATCGCAAAAAAGATTGTAAAAACACATTTTATTTTTTTAAGACAAAACTGATGATGTTTTACCCACAGACATAAACCATCGTGATGGAATATTGGTTCATGTTCTAGATACATGAAGTTCGATAAATAAACTTTTTGTTCATTTAGTAATCAATTATTACCTTACATGAGATTTAAAATATAAAAAAAATGGTTTATTTTTTATTCTATGTGTATTTAATGAATGTTTTTTATGTTATTTTCCTTTCTGTATTGATTATGCCATATTGTATTTTCTTAAATTATTATTTCTTCATATAACCATTACTAAGAATTTTATCTCACTCCATTATTTGTTATCTTTCCCCAGGTCACGAAGATATAATCTTTGAATAATTGTCAAGGAAGCAATTTATTTTCCATTATTATGTTTTATTCTAAATTACCATTTTAATAAGGTAACCGTGTGTGTATATAATTTTTCAAGACTACTAAACAAATTTATCCTTTGTGATATGATCTCTTGTATCTATGCCATTATAAAAAAATGACCACCGAAACTATGAAACTATGTTCATAGTTTTTATAATATTAGTAATAATTTCATTCATTATTCATGTTAAAAAACTTGGGATATCATATTTCAATAAAATTTACACACCATGTATATTTTTATGCACAATTATTTTTGATAAATTTTAAATAATGTTTTTATTAAAAATAAATTGTTTATACATAATGGTTTAGACTAACCATGAATTTCAATGTAATGTGTTCTCTTATTTTTGAATTTTTATTATATAAAAATGGTATTTCTCAGTCTATGGAATTATATTAGTGAATTTGGTTTATTTATTAGGATTATGATTTTATATATTTAAATGTTTATTTTATTTAATAATTTCATTAATGTGGATATTAATAATGTTATGATTATTGATTTATATTCAAAAAATTAGTTTTTGAATTCAACTCCTACAATAAAACTGATGGCATACATTCCAATAGACTATACTAATTTAATTCTACAAATTAATACCCTTGAATTAGTATTCCCTTTAGTTGGGTATTGAATATTTATGAAACTTATTTTATATGGTTGAGTTATTATTAGATATAATTGCTAAAGGGGTGGTTTCCTTAACGGGTGATTATTGGTTATATGGGAATTTACATATTGTATTCAGTTGATGTTATGATGTGATATCATATTATTACCCCACCAAAATTTTATAAACATCATGGGAATCCATGGGTAGAAAAGTAGGAAATATAGAAATAGATTTTGTGATAGTTGAGATTATACACTATCTAGTATACCAATTATAGGATTTCATTCTCACTATAGAGTGTACTTCACAATTTTGTTATTGGGAGTAAGTCAGAGGTTATTTTTATCAGAACTCAATATATGTTAGTAGTTGGTTCCACCCAGGAATTTCCCATGTTTTTGAACTAGTTCCTAATGTTTTATATCACTGTGAATTTTATGAGACATTACATATAATATATTTTTTTGAATTTCTATTTACTTGACTCTTTATTTTGATGTTTCTTCATTTATAATTGATATCATAGTTGAGTTTTGATTTTAATATTTAATGTTGATTTACTTGTTTTTATTCTTTATATTAATTTATTATATCATCATTATGTATTTATTTATCCTTAGAAACATAATTTATATTTTATAAAAATAAATTTTTTTAGAATTTGATTGGAAAGAAAACTTTTATGCAACGATATATTTAATCAAAAGATACTTCCCTCATAAACCTACTATTTATATTTAATTTAAATTTTATAGTTTATAATATTTTAAGGATTAGTTTATAAATTAGGAATATTAATGTTCTTATTTTTCATCCAAACATGGTTATAATAAATTTAATGATGTCCCGGGTAATTGTTTCCCTATACGAAACAATATGAAAATCTATTTATTATTCATTACATTCAAACTAGAGTTTTTAAATACTATTTTAAATACAAAATAATTTGTTTTTAATTGTATTATATAAGGAATTGAATCACACCCTACCAACTCAATATGGTTAAAATTGGGGTGTAGAGGATTCCTCGGTTTACATGGAGTTACCATGTTTGTTAATTGAGATATGTGGTCTGTTTTAATTCGTATAATATACTAACAAATGTGGTTATCCGTTTTTGAAGACATTCTACCTTTTTGTATCGATGATAATTTGACAATATTTATTTATGGAATTTATGAATTTTATAACATTTTTATTATAATTATAATTTATTTAGTTTAATTATTAATTAAAACAAATTATTTACTTACAATGGGTTTCTCATAAATGGATAAATAATTCTATATTCCCAGTTGGAATATGTTGTGACGATTATTGTTTGGAGAGGGTGAAATTATTTCGAATTAGTATTCTTTGAGATCCACATTAATTTTACCCAACACATGGTGATCATGAATTCACATCAGTAATTGTTTATAGAATACCATAGGGATGTGGTTGGCTGAACTAGGATAGTTAATTACATAATGGTGTTGGATCCTATTTTACAATATGGATTTATAGTTGGAAGATGAATATTTCATTTGAACTCAAAATTTAGGTATAAGAGTGTGTTTTTATAACTCTTTTATTTGTTGATACTTGAGTTATCATGGGTTTTCAAGGTTTCTATATAGAATTTGAGTCAAACGTTTTGTTGTTATTGAGGTATTTTGATTTGTTTTGGATTTTAAAATGTTCCAATCACCCATTTCAGGAAACCCCAATGTTTTTATATTAATGTGAAGAATTTTAGGGGGTGAATAGTTACTATAAATGGATATGAAAACTGTAAAAATGATGCACACACTTATGTATGGTTTCAATATATTTCTCATAATTAGTTTAACGTTTGGGAAACAATGCATATAAACCATGAAACCATCTAAAAATCAATGATTTATGATGTTTTGGTTCCTGATGGATTTTTATAGCTTCTACATTTCTTACTTATTATTTGAAGTGAATTTCTTGGTGTATTATTACACACTGATGTTATTTATTTATATATAGTTTGATATATTTTTATTGAATATTTATTCTTATTTATAAAAAAATACGTTTTGATGTTTAATAGTTTTTTATGAAACATTTTTAATTTTGATAGGAATGAATTGAAAAAATAGTGTGTTTTATATGTTGATTATTTTCAACAAATATATTTTATGTTAGTCATAATATCATACACCATTTTGATAATAAACTTCACAATTTTATATAATGAAATTTCATAGCTTTTGGTAAAATAATCATATTGAAGTTAATTATGTAAAATAATTTCATGTGATTTTGATATAAAAAACTAGTTTTTATAAAATTATTGGTGTATTTTACCAAAATGTTTATTTTGATAAGACATGTTATCTTATGTCATTTATATATAAAATTAGTTTAGTGTATTTCAATATTTCGTGAAAATATTTATTTATTTTCATTCATGCTATATAGAACATTACTTTTAGAAAAGATTCAATGATTCGTGTAAACAATATTAGTATTAATATTGTATAGAATATTATTTTTGATGAAATAGAAAAAGGTTTTATAGTTATCAATATTTCCAAGAATCTTATTAGAGTGTAATTTTTAAAACCATATCAATATAAAAACCATGACCTAGTGTTTCTAAATCAAAAAACCACATATATTTTATTGTAACAAATGTCTATAAGAGGAAATGGAGTGGGTGAATAATATTAAAGAAATTTTTAATTCATTATAAATAGTGGAACCCTAGTAATTGAAATTCAATATAGTAACATTCAATAGTCAAGTTAAATAATATTGGATGACCATCATTCAAGCTCATGCACTTAAAGGAATGTGTTAGGAGTAATTAATACCATATTGATTCATTGGAATTATACTAACATTGTAAAAGTAAATAAGTCCATTAAATATTTGGGTCTCCACTAAAGGTATTAGATAGTAAAGGAATATATAAATAGAATTTCCCAAATTTTATGACATTATCTTCTATGTTGGACTCTAATAACTCACTAAATGATCAATTATTTTAATGTGGTAAGTGAATAGAGCTAGGCTTGTTAATTTTATTATGTGGACTAACCTATTATCTAGAAGTGACCAATGATAACATGATTATAGGGGTAATTTTGGAATGAATGATTATGTAAAAAAATTTATTTAACACTGTCAATTGATAGTAAAGGTATCCGGAACAGTGACAATTGGGAGAAAGAAGAGTCTAAGAAGTAGGTTAATGATGAAAAAAGATAATATTCTAATAATATCACCAATATTTCATACGTACGTGACTAATAATATGTTTTCATTTCATGAAACTAGGGAATTCTAATCCATCATGTTCTGAAGAAACAATGACCTATCATCAATGTGATCATTTAATTGATCGCTATAAATTAAGAAAGTTAAATTATCAATATAGAAATATGACCCCATGTTCGACATAATCTGAAAAATATCTTACAAAAGTGTTCATGACCTACCAAACAGGATTCAACCAATGATATTTGAGGAAAATTTATGGTTTACCCTTATTTAGTCTTTTCTAAATTATATGTGTACTTCATACCTTGTACCCTATAATGGGTCAATGAGTTAATAATATAATATTATTATCTTTGGGGTATGGCTTATATCCCATGATATTTGGGGACAAATAAATTCTCCCTATATTATTGCGTGTTATCTTTTATAGGAAATTAATTATATATTTTCTCATTCTATATATATGGATGACTTCTATTGGAAGACTCGTTTGATGATGGTGTTACAATTCTTATCATATTCACTCTCATAAGAAGAATTATTAATTTTTAAGAAAAATATAGAAGTTATTAGTATTCAAATAACACATAACAATATTTAATTATTATTATATTAAATTCATTCCACGGGATATATTATGGTTGTCAAATACCACCATGAATCATTATTCGTAACTTTGGATGATCATCTTGTTTCTATTTTTACTAGTTATTTTCCATAGGTAAAAAAGGAAGAGTCTAATTAAATTTTAATGTAGGTTTATACCCTTTCCATTTACAGTATGATTATAGATATACTCTATAGGAATCAATAGAATAACCATATCAATATTTTTGAGCATCTTAGAATTATTTATAGTATTTTTTAGTTATAATGTAATTGTAATTCCAAATCTATAAGGATTTGGAAGAATGGTATTTATTATTGTGTATTAATCCAAAATGGTTCCCTCCTGGTTAAATCTACTATATATTCAATTAATTATACACCTTTAATAATTATTTATATGTCATATTCTATTGAATTAAAAAATTTGATATCACGTTTCCCTTAAGGGGAAGTTTATTTGAATCTTAAATAAACTTGCTAAATAGTTTCAGGGAAAATTATATCTAGGATTTAGATAGGGTGTTATTTAACTTACTTAGTTTCATAATCATCAATGTAACACCCAAGGATTGTATGAAATATTTTTTATGTATAAATTTAATTTCTTCGATAGTTTTCCTTATACACAACATCGTGTTTAGACAAACCACATATCATTTTTAAAATATTATGCATTTTTTATCGACTTATTGTTGGATTGTTGGGTATGAATATTATTAAATAAATTATGAATATTATATGGTTTAAACTTTTATAAAATTAATTCATTATTTATCAAATGATTATAATTGGAATCAATACATTTGAAAATAAAAGTGATGTTTTTTTGTAAAACTATTTTTATCTACACATTTTATTTTAATATTAATAAATTTCAATAAAAAAAATTGACAACTTTTTAAAAAAATTTATATATTTTTTACTTTATCCAATGTTTTCAATAGTCAACATCTATATTGTATATTCATAGGACGAAACTAAATCCACTTTTACACAGGAAATGTTTTTTTCTAAAAAACCTCATTTGTCTCTTTTTACAAACATAACTTAAAATTACTTTCTATAATTTATATGTATTAAATTACATAAAATAAATAAAATATTAAGAATAAAAAAATAATGAATTTGTATCTATGAACTTTTAATATTTCTCAATATTAATACTAACCGTGTGGAAATGTATCACCTCAGTAAAGGGTAAATCTTGTTAATATAGATTTAAAATAAGTGATAAGGCTATAAGATTCTATATTAATATTATTTGAGAAAGATAATTCTACTCATATCACTTTATAATAAAAATGTATTAGTTTAATGGACACTTTTCCCGAAAACATTATATATAATTTAAATTAAAGAATGTTACAAAATGTAACTCTCTTATTTTTAAATATATGGTTTGTGTTCGCATGTTGAAAACACAAGTTATTAATTATTACTGATAGTAATTTTTTGAATAATGATATTATATTCATGATTCTAATTTATTTATAATTTTTAGAAATTATATAATTACCTTAAATTATTACAGACCAGCAGAACAATATTTCTTCCATTAATGAAAAAATAAATAAATGATGTAAAATATTTTATAAGTGATATTTTTTGGGTAATTTATTGTTTTATATGAATTTTTTAGATGAATATAACATATTGGTTTTATTTTAATGGTAAATACTTTAATATAAACTTTTATATTATGTATTT
This sequence comes from Viscum album, assembly GCA_963277665.1. Lineage (NCBI taxonomy): Eukaryota > Viridiplantae > Streptophyta > Magnoliopsida > Santalales > Viscaceae > Viscum > Viscum album. Next base: position 928,576,881 of record OY728141.1, on the reverse strand, counting down.
TATTATAATTTAAATGAATAGTATCAATATTTGAAATAATGATATTTTATGGAAATAATATTTTATTAAATTATTTAAAAATAAAATAATATATTAAAATTTGAAACATAGGATAAGAAATTGTTTAAAATTTTATCCCATGATTATTTATAGTCCATTCGGTATGATTTGGCTTTAGAATGACTTTAATATATTTAATTATTTTAAGATGTTCCAAGGGTGGACCACCCCTAAATTATAAAAAGGCACCCCTTATTTATCATCTACATACATCATTGATGATTCTATATCATTTAAAATAATACAATTTACCTTTTCTATTCCCCTATTAAAATTACAGAGGTGTTGGTATTCGAAAAAGACTCATCGTAGAGCCTTTAAGAAGATATCTAGTAGAGTTATTTTAAAGAATAGGTAATCACCTTAATTGATCACTTTATTTTTAATTATGAATTTTAAACCTATTAATCTGATATATTATTCATATAATAATAAATATAATAACATAAATATACCAAAATATTATTATTATTATGAAACTTCCACTTTTACGCTCTTGCCGTCAAATAGGTAGTGCAAATATCACTGTTGCAAACACATGACTTACCATCTCCAGGCAGTGATAAATTCAATTTTCATCACCATATTCATTAGATGGGTAACATGATGGGTTTAATAAATATATATGATAATAATTAAATAATTAATATTCTTGAATGATAAGATAATATCTTCCATCTAACCATCCAAATCATTGGAAATGATAATGTCGATTGCTTATATGTGTAAACAACCACATCCATGAGGTGATGTAATTAATTTTTTATTTTAATTTTATTTGGATGCTAATAATGTGATATTTTTAATTTAATAAAGATAATTAAACCACTAATAAGGTGGTGTTTAATTTGTGGTTTTATTTAAACAAATTCAAAATTCATGATATTTAACCCCTACAACTTGTTTGAGTTATCTTATTTATCAAATTTATAAGAAACTCAATAGAATGAAAATATTAGAAATTAATCATGTCAAATAATATTTAAAAATATTATCCTCAATGTGAGAACTAGCATGCTTTCCATAGCCAATACCATATCTCTTCGTAAATTGACTATTATAAGGAAGTAATTATAACTCTGTTCTAACTCCCTTTAGACTCCATCTATCTCCTGATAGGTTTAATTATACTAACTCCCATCAGTTTTTGAGATTTTATAACGAAACTGATCCGCAAATAATATATATGAATAATTTTCATTACTCTCCAAAAATAATCATCTAAAACATAATCTGTATGATTTTCTCCATCTAATCTTCTCTATTCAGAGATAGTTTGTCTGTTTTCCATGTGTCTGGTAGCCTATATCTGTTTCACCAATTCATAACATTCCCCTATTACAAACATGTATATAATCAAATTTAAAACAACTATGTAACCGAATAATTTTACTCATGGAAACTACATTTTTCCTCTATTAGATAATCTCTCTTTTTTGTTTCTCATAACTAAACTCTAATCGATACTTTTTATGAAATCTCTTTTGGGAATTCTGCTATAACACTAAAACTGAATTCAGTTGTAAACTCAACACTAACAAAACACTATTACTGAAACAAATTTTTTTGATTAAAAATATACCAAGTTCCATCTTAGTTTCCACCACTATTTATAGGTTCTCTAAGGATAAAAATGTTGGGAAACTAGTTTCATTTTTTTTGCTCACTTAAATTCACAAATCAAAATTTCACATTCATTAAAATTTAGTTGGGGCATATTTAAACTCTTAATGAACATTCAAGAATCTTCTCAAATCTTATCGTATTATTTAGTTATTAAAACATTCTTATATTTCATTATATGTATAACATTAAAATGTTAGGAAAGTTCATTGGTTAGAATTTTTATTTCAAGATATTATCTCTTCGGAAGATAGTGTATGAACTTTTATTCTTCGCTCTGATACTCTTGACCCAATTGCAAAACAATATAAATAAAAAGTTCATTTTTCTTCAATTAGGTTCCCTTGAACCAATATAAAAACAAGAGGATCATCTTTCGTAGATGTATTTTTACGAACTACATGAAATAATTTTGTTTTATTCATTTATTTGAGAAAACGAAAAACTTTTGACTACATTATTGTAACTTGTAAAGACTTCTGTTGGCTGCAATTACTTTCTAGTAGAAAATTCAACATTTCAAACAATTAATTCTTCTAGAGACTCATCTACATTTGTATAATTATTTTTTAGTTAATATTTTCTCCAGTATAAATTATTAATTTCGAACAACAAAATTCTTCTCTATATCAAAAATGTGTAATGTTATAAACATGAACATTTCTAATATTTTGTAGCTTGTTCATCTGATTGTTTTCTTTTGCATTACAAAACTTCAAATTTTATAACAAGATAATGTTTGGAATATTTTTTTAATCATATATATTAAACCACGGATGATCTTCCCCTTTATCATTACTCATAATTTGTAACTATTTCAAAATTTTAATAACAATATAATGTATAGAATAGTTTTTTAATCCAAGATATTAAACCACTGATGATATTCCCCTTTATCATTACTCACAATTTGTAACTATTTAAAAAAATTTATTTCTCCCTTAGGTTCAATCATATTTCTCCAAAGATCTGCAACATATAACATTTTTGTAGACATATTTTTATTCAAACTCATAAGGATCTATATATATTCCATCAATGGTGTTCTATTTATGAACCATATTTCCAAAGTTATTTTACAATGAGAAATGTAATACTTTTTCACTGTTAAATAAATTCACACTTCTAGATTTCTTGAAATTTCTCTATTATGAGTGATGTGTCCTTATATTTAAGTCCATAAACATCAAAATTGAACCAAGTTCAATAAAATGTTATTATTAATAGTAATCATCATCCTAATCTCTAAATCCTCCATTATTTGTTTGGAGGTACATATTCAAGTATTCGTTCAAGTTTCATTATCTAGATAGCTGTGTTTGTACCCCTATTCTAGGATATGTCTATATGAAAAACAACAACACCCCCTTTATTCCAAATATTTTATCATGAGTTTTTTAATTAGGTTGAGAACTCTGAGATCATAAATTAATCATTAGATTAATGTTATAAACTTATGATAATAATAACTTCTTGAATTTTTCACATTGTCATACTAATATAACATTGTACAAAAAAAATTTCTAGACCACCAGCAACATCACTTTTACTATTTTATAAATAAAATTATTAACAAAAGTTATTTTTCAAAAAAAATTAACCAAACATGGAAAATCCTCTTCAATCATCACATTTTTTTTGTTGATAAAATTTATTGAAATCTTTCAACACTCATTATTTGCATTCTCTTATAATCTTTCCCTACTCATTTTGGCAATAACTAAAATTTTTCAACTTTTACCAAAATATATTCATTCATAAAATACAGTATCATGTCACTACACTACCCTAGAATGTATTTATTTCGAAATAATTACATCCCTATATGATATTAAAATATGTTTTTACATTTAGATAAACCCCCCTCACTTTGATATTTTCAATTTAACAAAAAATGATATTCACTCTATAACTTATTGGTATCTTTTTTATTTTATGATAATCATAGATTCAGATTCAATACATAATGGTAATTAAAAGTTTCTTAAAATATTATCAAATTCTCACCCCTATTGGGTACATAATCCATGAAAAGTAGGGGAATTCATTTAGAACATTACAATGTCGTTGTTGGAATCTAAAAATGATGTTACAACCTCCATTCCACAAATAATTATTTTAGAATATATTTGGTAATGATGTCAAAAAATTAATGCTTCATTGAAATATATTCTAGAAAAAACATATCTATGGGAAACATTATCTATTATGCAGTGAATATTAATTTCAATGTTCTTTGATCTTAACTATTGTACAATGTTTTTAGAAAGATAATCTACACTCTGATTATCACAAAGTATCATCAATGGTGTAGAAACAATCACATTTAAATCATCAAGATGAATATTAATCCATATCATTCGAGTATAATCCCAGGTAGAAGAAACAGATTTTGATTCTATTATTCTGAAATTTACTGAACTCTCCATCTCACACAACATTATCCTAATAAAAATATTCTTTATAATGATGATTTTCTATCATTGTAATCTCTATCCAAATCAACACCAATATAACCATGAATGGTCATATTATACTATCTATTGTACATCATTCAATGTGATGTTTTCCTTTAACGTACCTCTGAATTATATTTGTTTCCAATATATGAGATTATTTTGGATCAGTCTGATATCTAGAAAAAAAATCCCAGCATAAAACATATTATGTATTGAAACTATAAGGTAATTAAAACATCCTATAAGATTCCAAAAATCATTCTAATTTACACTTATTCTAGTTTTATTATTACTGATATTTATTCTCACTGAAATAGGAGTAGAAACATCCTAGGAATATATAATGTAACTTTTTATCAATTATTTTCCATAGTTTTTTGTGTTAGAATGATGTATATTTCTATCTGTTAAAGTTGTATACCCAGAAAGATGGTCAATTCCTTGATAATTGACATCTTAAAATTCTCATTCATTTTATAAATGAATTTTTCAAAAAAATTATATATCCCTAGAAAAGAATATATCCTCCACCTAAACATTTACAATCATGGTGAATAAATAAAATTTTTACACATACATGTTTATATGAGCATTTCCTTTATACCACTTCAACATTTTTAGGAAACTATCAAGTTTGGAGTGCCGGGAACATGGATCCTATTTTAACCCATATAAGTATTTCTTCAATTTACATAACATTCTTTCATCGTAATCAATTAAAAACTCATAAGGTTTCTCAATGTACCATTCTTCCCTAATTTTTTAATTTAAGAAATATGACATTTCATCCATAATATAAAACTTTAACATTGATTAATAGCCACTATTAGGAAAATGCTGATAATTTATAATCTTGCAATTGGGGTAAAAGTTTCTTTAAAGTACACACCTTACACCTATGTATCATCATTACAAAAATTTATTTTTTTTATTTCTTGACACTTCTCCATATTCATTTTAATTATTTATGTAAACCCATTTTGTTCCAATAATTTTTTTTTCTCTTGTATGTTGAAGAAGTTCCCATATTTCATTTCTCTAAATTTGATCCAACCCCTCAATCATTGCCTCCACCAATTATTTGGGTTTTATTTATTTTGAAACTAATTTTGGTTCTATCTATGAAATGAGTTCTGCCTGGTTTTTTGATATGAACCTTTTTTTATTATGAATCAATGAATTTGGATAACCAAGTATATTTTCAGTTTCAACTTTTTTATTGTAGCTTATGAAATTTCAATGTTTGACTTCATTTTTACATTCCACATTACATAATTCCTATTGATATATCTATTTTGGATCACTTTTAGTTTCTTTTGAAATCATTAGTTTTTCTTACTCAAAATTGTAATCATCATTTTTTAAGAAATACAGATTTTCAATAACAATCACATCATATGATTCCACTAAATTATGAAAATGTTTTCTCCAACACTTTTATGTTCTACAATTGGGTGAATATCCTATGAATGTTCTTTCCTATTATATTTTAACAAATTTATAACAATCTAGATTTTTTATTTTTAGTAAAAAAAGACTTCCAAAAACATTAAAATGTTTCAATAAATATTTTTTATACGACATTTCATGGGAAGTCATGTTGGATTCATTCAGTAGAAAACATATTTTTCATAATGTATATAAGTGACAAGATTTTATCGCTAGTAAAACATTCATAGTTAGTACTCTTACAACATTCTACTTCTGTTTTCCAAAAAAGTTCTATTTTTTCCATTCAATAACACTATTTTTTCTATGGGTGTTTAGAGCACTTGATTAATATTTTATTCCATTCCTATTTAGATAAAATTCAAAAGCATTGTATGAGAACTCCACACATATATCACTTCTTATACATTTTATATAATATCTCATCACTCTCCCAACTTATCTTACAAATGATATGAACATATCTATAGACTTAGATTTAAGTTTCTTAAACAAGATTCTAGTCACTTGAGTAAAATTATCAATAAAAGTGATCAGGTAAAAATATCCTTTTTCATATTGGTATTTCATGTGCTACAAATATTTGAGTGAATAATATCAAGAGATCTTATATATTTAATTTTTAATTTATTATGTATTTTACTAGTCATATTTACTTTCGGAAAAGTTATAAATACATCATATTCTCTTCTTATCAATGTTGGTATATTTCATACACCATTAAATATATAAATTTTTTCTATAATTTTCTTCCTAAGAATCATAATTATGTAATTCCATAACATGTTATAATATTCATAAACTATGTAACATGATTCACCGCATTCCTCAATCTAAGAAAGACTTTCACTAGTTATTTCTCGTCTTTCAACAAGTTTTATATCTTATACAGTTATGATGATGAATGAATCATTTATGAATATCTGTTATTTTTCATCATCACAAATTTTAATCACACAAAGAAGATTGTTCTTGATCCCATGAACAAATAAAATTTCCATATATTTTACAATCTATGGTTCAATATCATTGTTCATCTTCCTCTAATTTTAAAGGAACTGTCATTTTCAAAAATAATTGATCATCTTTCATTATTTTAAATATATTTCAAGATATCAATATCCCTCATCATTCGTGAGTAACAATAAATATCATGAATCAATTGTTTGTTTGTTTTTATTGGATTTAGAGTTTCCATAACATCAAATGATCTTTCTTCAACATTATTATTTCCCCCTCCTCCAATTTTATTGCATTGGATCTTTTCCTGGTATTTTTAGTAATACATTCTTCACCATTGTTTATATGTTGAGCACATCTACCACAAAATACTTTTAGTAGTCAAACATAGTTTTCATAGAAGATTTTATAAAATCATGATATTTTAATTTTCTTATTTTTTTTAGCTTAGTAAATTTACCAATTCTTCTTCCACCATTTGTTCTCCTATATTCATAACTCTTTCATAGAAATGACATGTTATGAAAAAATTTGTAATCTTTCTGCCCATAAATTCCATAAGAACATAAAATACCATAAAATAATGGTTTTCTATAGAAGTATGATTTCCCTATATAGAAATTTTGTTAAGGTTCATAACATCATTATGTTCTTAAATTATCTTAACTTCGGCCATCTTTCTAATGGAGGGAATTTTCAAATTTTATATAAGTTCTTGTTTTCTAACAACCCATCTAAGTCCATGTTTTCTAAAAAACTTTATTAACTCCTAAAATGTTATAAATATAAGATTAACTTTTATATTTTTTGCTCTATGATTTACCATTATTTGTTTTCTGACTTTTTTCCAAATTTTTTGATGACTTTCCGAAGTGTTCATGAAATATTCATTCAAAATTTTTAAGGTAAAATCAGCCTCAAAATGTTTTGACTGAGTTTTGTTAATTTCATATTCCTTAGATGCAAATTTTTTACTGACGTCTTCAAATATCATTATGATGTTAGAAAAATTTTCTTTTAACTCAATATTTCTTATATATATGATTATTTTTATCTGTTTTCATTTTTTTCCATTCAATTACATTTGCATTAAATTTTTAATATTTATGATTTATTTCATGACATATACCTTTTTTCTTAAGACATGAAATATGTTATGATCAGAGATCATACCTGAAGTGTGATTCTTAAACACCAACATTAACTATTATTTATGAATATTTCTTTTATTAAACATTTGAAAATAATTTTTCGAATCATTTTGAACATTCTACATATGAATAATCAATCGTATCTAACTCATATTCAATATTCTTACCCAAAAAGATTTTAATCTTATCAGTATAATTTTTTTATCATTAGTGTACTTGTTGTCTTTCTTAGTTCTTTTTTTAAATAACTTCAACTAAGAGATTTATTCAGAATGAACTTCAAATTCATGAAACTAATTATTGAGGCAGTTTACAGTAATGTTAACAATATCACCACACTCAAAAAAAATTAGAGTAATTTTACACCATACAATCCACTACCTCTTCAACAGTTATTAGAGATAAGAGACATGATTTTATCAATCATTTAATCACCTTCCTTTAATTAAGAATCATAATGTTCAATATCCTCAACAATATGAATAATAATATTTCTCATATCATCATATTCCATTTCATATTTACTATTATTTTTTTAATGATGGATATTTTCTCATTTAATTGGAAATAAGAAAGTTATTTATGTCAAAAAGATATAAATCATCTTAATCTTGAAGTATATATATTATGGAATCAAATCTATCTAGAATGTTTCTCATTAATTTCTTTACAATTGTTCAATATTACAAAAAATATATGAACCAAAAAAAAATTCACATCACTTCATTAACTCTGGTTAAGTACACATCAATAGTTTCTTCTTCTCACATTCTTATGTCTTAAATCATTAAACGCCATATTTTTATATTTTGTTCCTTCACTTTAGCAATTCCTTTAAAAATAATGTTGATCTTCTCTGACATTATATTTTATATTTTCATACCGACTACATTCATGTAAATTTTTTCTAAAATAGAATTAAGAATAGAATTTCTAGAAATCTCGTCAACTTAAATATTTCTCTTATAACCAAGATTAAATAGTACATTGTTCTCAATTGGTGGAAACCCAATATTCAGTGCATCAACAACAACCAAGAAAAGTGATATCAGATATGATATCACTCTATTATCTATACAAGATAATATTCTCCATCAAAGGTAGTAGTCCCACTACAAATGATTGAATTGATATTTTTCATGATAAATATTTCATAGGGTACCATCCAACTATAATACCAATTTAACTTCATATGTATCACTAAAAATTTGAGAAAGTGGTTTGAATCTGTTTTTTCCATTTAAAACATTTCCAAATTAATGAAATTTAACCCATTTAACTTGTCGGTGTTACCTTGAATGTTAATTTTATAAGAAAATCACAATCATGAAATTTTAGGAAAAAATACAAGTCATGAAAGATATATAAGTAACATTTGATGTGTGAGAACCGAAATCATTGGAATGGAACTACCATGATACCATGGAAATTAACTATTAGAAAGATATGAATAAAATTTTGATATAACTCCTATTAGACTCCTTCTATCTCCCAATATCAATTAGTATAATGAATCGCATTTGTTTATGAATTTTTTTTAACAAAAGTTATCCAAAAAACAAGTAAATGAAACATTATAATTCTATTCTAGGAAAATTCATCTATAAAGTATTATGTCTAATTTTTCCATCAAATATTCTCTAACCATATATTTTTCATTAGGTGTGCCTACATCCTATAGCCTGTTTTTTTTCACCAATTCATAACATGCACATGGTACAAAATTATGTTAATTCTGATTTAAGCAATGTCACGACCTCACAATAAATCTTCACATAAAATTTATTTGTTTCTTTGGTATAATTATCTTTGTTTTTTTTCTCATAATTAAACATTTTTCAACAATCTGGTATTCAATATATCGTTGGAATTATTATTCAATAAAAAAATTGACTTCACATAAAACTCTACTCTGGAAAAAATATTTTATTGTATTTTATTTTTATTAGTGAATAGTAATAAGTACTCACATACTTTCCACCTTTTTTTATAGTTTGTCTCAGAATATAAATGGCTGGAAACCAATTCTAACTCTGTAATCACTGATTTTAAGATATCTGATTTTCATGCTCATTTGAATTTTGATATAGCCACTTAAACTCTTCTATAATTTTTTTGAATCTTCTAAACTCTTGTGGATATCAGAAGCATTTACAATATTCTCAACATTCCTCGTAATTATAAATTTATAATATTTGTATGAGTTCTATCTAGAAATTATATTTCCAGAACAACTATATCCATAAGACTCTAATCAAAATTTTATTCCATTGTCTGATACTACTGATCAAATTATAAGACAATATGAATACAATATCCAATTTTCTTATGGTGCCCTTGAACCAATATAAAAATATGATTATTGTCTTCCTTAGTATAATATTTACAAAACTCTTGAATGAATTTTGTTTTGATCATTTATTTAATCCAAATGAATGTGGTTGACTATATAGTTTCCACTTCTAAATATATCATCTAATTTCAATGACTAATTAGTATAAATATAATCATTTCTAAAAATTACTTTCTTGAGATAATAAACTATCATTATACAATGCACTTTTTTTGTTTTATCATTTATCTAGAAAAACATCAAATCTCAAAATTCATATTGCCTGTCTTTCTGGAAATTATGTTTGGTAAAAAACATGGACTTTTGTAACATAATAAAATCTTTTATTTGATAATATTATTTTTTGATTACACAGTTTCAAATTTCATAACATGACTTTTTCTAGAACAGTTCATATAGAAACCTCTATATATAACCATTTAAGATCCCTCTTTATCTTTTCTCATAATTTTATTCTTTTTCTCATTTAGATATCTACATTCTTCCTAATCATTTCTGACTAAAGATCTATATCTTATATCATTTGGTAGACATATGTTTTTTCAAACTCGGTAACTTCTATCAGCCTTATATCTATCATCCTCTATTCCAAAAATGATTATTTGAAATTATTATTTTATCATAAATGATTTACTTTTCCATTCATCGTAGAAATAAAACTTCCACCTTTCTTTCAATTACACTTTTAGGATAAATGTGTTAAAAAATATGAGTCGAGATAGTTTGAATTTGAATAAAACTCTATATCAAGATGTTCTGACAAAAAATCTATCACTAAATCTCTACATCCACCATAATTATTCTATATTTCTACATCCAGATCCTTTTCTAATGATCTATGTCTACAAATACATGTTCAAATCATTGGGTAAAGATCTATCTGTTCGGAAAACTTCATCATCATATTTTATTCAAACAATTGTATCATGAGGTTTTCCTTGTATTCTAGAAATTTGAGATTAGAAAATCAGAATACAAATTAAGGTTATAAATTTGATAACTTCATAACATCAAGATTTTCTCACAATGTTCATGATCAATATATTTATATAAAATATTCTTTTCAGAACTCCAACAACTTAACTTTTCATTTTTTACATAAAAATTATTAAAAAAAGTTAGTTATCAACAAATAAAAAACAAATTTAGAAAAAAAAATAACTATGTCTCACTATATATAATGAATATATATTTCATATATTATATAATATGACTATATAATGGTTATTTATTATTCACAATACCTCTTTCCATCTTTTGAAATGTGAAAGCAGTGTTCATGCGTATGCACGACCTACCGTCTCCAGGATTGGTATTTTTCTACCACAAAATATTATAGATAACTGTAAATATGTATGTAATGAATATATATGATATTTATATCATGGTTAAAATCATTTATATGATGGATTTATGATAAAAATATATATTATGGATCTTCCAAACTGAAATACTCACGAGAAATGATGTTATTATCAAACAAAAATGATGATTGTAAGGAATTATTGATTAAATGTTGTTGAATTATTACATAGGGATCATATATTATATTATATATATTTTATGTCTCTTTCATACAATCATAATAAAGTTAAATTTATTATTTTAGAGTTTATAGAGCTTCTAAAATGAGGGTAACTTGAGGTAAATGAATTTAATCTCACTTTTATTATTAGCGGTGAATATTCAAAATTCACCACCTTTTTCTTCTGTTTAGTGTATATACTACCAGTGAATTTCATTTATTATTTTTCTTATGATAATTATGGAATATAAATATTCATCTAAGGTTCTTCCTTTTTGGGAGGCTATGAATAAAAATGTGACGGTGGTATTGGTTTTAAGTTACAATATACATTATGTATAAGGATATTTTACGATGAAGATTATAATGAATAGATATTATGACATATATCATATGAATCTCATGAATTTTTTATCCTCAGGATATTTAGTGAAAATAATATTTTTCATTCTTTCATTTTTTTCACCTTAAGTTTTCAAGAGAATGGAAATATTATTTTCTGTAAAATCATTTATATGTATCTCTTCGGAAAAAACCCCCTTTTCTATATCCATATTCTCTAAAAATTATTTAAAGTATTTTTTAACTATTCTATTATGATTTTTAAATTCATTCTTACCCATGTTTTATTATTTAAATTTTTTTAAAGGAATATATGAATTTCCAATTGTGGTACGTAGTGACTTTTCTTGAAAAAATATTTTGAAGGAATAAATTTTTTTAATGTACTATATGAATGGTTTTTCTCATTTCTATTACTAATTTTTTTATTAATACATTTACAATTTTTATGGATCATTTCAAAGAGATGTTTTTCGATTATAATTGAAATGGTTTTTTACAAGGGATTTCAAAATGGAGTCTATATTTCCCTCAAGAATAAAATAATGATTTTTAATGGTATTTATATTCTCCAAAAAACCATTTATATAACTTATGAATTAGTAGGTATGTTAACCATATATACCATCCTTAATATTACAATAAATAGTTTATGTTTGTGGAAAAAAATTATTTATGAAACCCGTTTCCTTTCCACTTGTTATACAATGATGAAATGCTTGTGAAATATATTTCTATTCCACACATTATGCTATAATGAAATATTAATAAAAACATTTTTAATGGGGTTTTATATGATGAGTATTTTATGATATTGTATCACACATACTTTTTATTTTCATTATAATATTGATGTTACCTATATTTACCTCCAATTAATTGGGTAATGATTGATATATGATTAGATAAATAGGACAGTAATGGGGAGTGAACCTATTTTAGTGGGTACATTGTCCATAAATATTATCAAGGGACTAAAGATTCACTAATATGATGGTTTCAGGAGTTAACCCATTCTACTATGAAAGTATTCGAAAATATCCTTGAAATTATTGAAATTATTTTTATAATTGTTTGTATGTCATAATTCATTGTCTTATGTTAATGTTATTCTTTAATGGATCATGTTGATTGATTACCTTATTATTCATATCCTATTAACAACAATAATTTATGTTGTGAATCGTAATTTTAATCTATGTTATGTAGGGTAAGATTTTCAAATGTTATTCTCATGTTCTCAAAAACCTATTTTAATTTAATGCTTATGGAATCATTATTATATCCACTATTTACCCTTATTGATAATATAAGCCCACCCATTACAATGTTTCCATTCCCTAGGTTATGAATAATGTTACTATGTTTGATCTCTCCAAGAAGGGTATAGTTATAAAGAACATAGTGTGAGATAATGTAGATATTTTGTAAACTTTTACTTTATGTGTACAAATTTCAAAAGGCACTAGACCTATAAAATTATTATGTGGATCACTATGTAATATAATTAATATTCATATACAAATATTTTATATCTATATTTGAATGGTTTTTGTCAACATAGTTCTTATTAGAGAATGGTTTAGTTAACCTTTGGAAACATAGTTGAGAAAACTATACTTAGAACCATGAGGATATGTCTAAGTATAGAATAAAATCCAATTATTATAGTAACATAATTAATCACATATATTAAAACTATGCTTTCTTAGATGAAGGTGTAAAAATTTAGATATCATCTAAATGATTTTATTTATTTTGTGGTTTTCCACTATGATATATTTTTCTAACACTATGAATTATGGTTTTAGTCAATGGATATAACCCAAAGGAAGAATGTTAGCATAGAATACGGGGGAAAATGAAATAACTATCCTCCGAAGAAACAAAATATTATGGGATCTTGAATATAAAATCTTGTTTGTATGCCCCCACAACATTATCAGGAAATGAATCATAGTGAGATTCCTATGAGAAGATGAGGGAGAAAAATTATGTTGAGTCCATCATATGGAAACTTATTCCTTCCATTCTTAGTAATTTGATAAAATAAATGATGATAAATGGATCGGTATCATTAAAATGATATTTTTAATTATCCGGTGCTCAGCACATAAGAATTTTATTTGTCTATTTATCATTTTGAAGGTGATGCAGATCAATGGTGGACTCTTATCAAGAACACAAGTAAATTAGAATAAATTTTCCCTATGGAATTGGTTGATTTTCATAGAATATTTTTCAATAACTAAATTCTTTATATTCTAAAAATGAAAATGGGGAAGGAATTCCATGAGATTAAATAGAAGGATTTTGTATCTGTTTGATCATAAGAGGTAAATTTTAAAAGTCCTGTGATTCCTGCTTCTATAATTTTAATCGAACCAAAACTTGAGTTTGACTGATTTCGTAGTGTCTTAAAACCAAGTCTATTAATGGAATTATCTATAAGTGACATCATTAGAAGTGAATAAATATATCAATGTTTCATCAATTTGGAGATAGATATTGGATTTACCTATTTTTCCATAGTTTTGATAAGGAATGAATACTAAAATTTAAAGGTTATTCTGAAAATTACAGAGAGAGAAGATTCTATTTCCATTATCCTCAACATTGTGGAAGGAAACAAGGTGAAAATTTTATTTTGGGAACTTCTAAATTCATAAATGTTTAAATCAAATGTCATCAGACAATTAAACAATGAAGTTATTTGAAAACGTTATATAATGATGTGAATAGATAGCAAGAACCATAGAATGAACAACAAATACTCAAATATTTTAAATTAAATGATGCTGAATATTATAATAACTAGTACCCAAATGTAGCAGTTAATAATAATGATCGATGTCAAAAATCTCTTAATACCAAATTTAATGGTAAATTTTATGTGATCCCTATTTCTGTTGTGTAGTATGATAATGATGTACAGAAATGTAAACTTACCATCCAATGGAGAACTACTAATGTCTTATTTGATTCTAGATCTAACCACTAATTTATATTAAAATATTTTTTAAGTGTATCATTATAGAAAATCATAAATTAGATATTTTTTTAGTAGTAAAACCCCCCAATATAATGGTGATTAGAAGTCCATTATGTGATTATTCTCTAGTTGATGTTTGTGGGAATATACATCCATAAAATCATTTTATTCTTCATTTGGTTGAGATTGATGTTATCATATGCATGGATTGGATTTCATTTATAAATTCTTCATCAATTTCCATGTAATGTAAGTAATCTATGGTATTCCAAACCGTCATATGATATTCTATCAATTAGATGACAAATATAAACTTTCAATGGAAATCACATCCATTGTATGGGTATTGATACTTATATATGTGTGTGTTTGTCTAGTATTGTTGGGGATAAAATAAACATCAATTATATGCCTATTGAATTATAGTTTTTTGATGTATTTAAAAATTAATTGTCTCTTCATCCACCGAATCATGATGTTGATTTCTCAAAATAACTTATACCAAGTTCTAAACCTATTTCAAAGACTCCATATATAATGACCCCGATTGAGTTTTAGGAAATAAATATGAAACTCCAAGAGAATATTGTAAATGGATTCATTCAGTAGTGTCTATCACTTGTGTTTCACTAGTAAATTTTAATAAAAAGAAAGATAGATCAATGCAATGACATATTGAATATAAAGAACATAACATGGTCGCTATCATGAACATGTATCCTATAACCCATATTGATAACATGTTTGATCAAATGCATGGAGCTCAATATGTATTCAAGATTTCTCATCATTTATAATATCATCAATTAAATGTTAATAAGGAGGAAATTACCAAGAAAAAAATCCATACAAGTTATGGATACTATAAATTAATAGTGATTCTGTTCGGTATTACTAATCTCCCCTCTATCATTGTGGATTTAATGAATAGAGTACCTAAAAATTACATTGATTAGTTTGTAGTAGTATTATTATATTATGATTCTATATATTCAATGAAAGAGGAATACTATTATGATATATTAATAATTGTACTGAATAGACAGATGAAGGTTAATATTTATTAACAAATTACCAAGTGATAGTCTTATATTTGTCATTTTTTTATTGGTTCATATAATCGCAATTGAAGATATTTTAGTAGATCCATTATTGATATAGGTCATTGATTGTTGGCCCAGAACAACAATTAGGACAAGGATATATAGTTTTCTTGGGTTGGATGGAAATTATTGACACATTATAGACAATTTCTCATGATTTCCAAATATACACACCATTTCAACATGTAATAGCGAAAGTTCCATTGGATAGATTAATTTGAAAATAAATTCAAGGAAATTAAGAGATGGGTTTTCAGGGCACCATTGCTTACTTCATCTTATAGTGGATAAATATTAGTAATATATATTAATGTTTTAAAGAAAATATTTTTATGCATTATCATATATAATTATTTCATGATATCTTATTTATCACCCAAGCTGACGTTTCTTGAGAATAATTACTCAATTCATGATTTTGAGTTACATATAGTAATTTTTTCATTAATGATATGGTGGAATTATCATTTTGGAAATGGGGTGATATATATAATGATTATAAAAGTATAAATTATATTTTCACAAAAAAATGAATATTTTATATATTATATGATTGGATCTTATTAATGAATATTAAAGCTCAATACATTACCTCCCTAGGAATGAACATAAGGTGGAATATGATTGAAGTCTAAGGGATCATGCCATATTATCAATGATGAGGATCAAAAAAGAATAAATATTTCATAATTTTCATTGTAATGATCTTGACATCTTTATCTATGGGGGGGGGGAATCTTATCATTCCCAAATTAGTGGTCAATTATCTATATGAGTAATGATATAAGTTGTTCATAATGATGATATGAAACAAAAAATGACATTGAGAAATATTCCTGAGTTTAACTATTATTGTGATGGGATAATAAGGTTCAAGAACCATTTATGTGTTTTATCCATAATAAATTTGAAGAAATAGCTGTTAGATGACGATTATAGTTTACAATTTTCTATTTATCATAGATGTAAAAATATGTATAGAGATTTGAAAGAGTATTTATGTCGGGACGAGATGATGAGGGATATTGATGAGTATGTATCTTGATTCTTTTTTTTGTAAACAAGTTAACTATGAGAGAAAAAGTATAAGGGGATGTTACAACCATTACCCATAACATAATAGAAATTAGAAAACATCACCATGTATTTTGTCGTTGGACTCCCCTAAACATCGAAAGAGATCAATGGTGTAAAGGTAGTTTTCAATCTCCTTAAAAATTAAGTACACTTAATTTACATTTGAAAATATTTCTCTTATGAATATCATTCTAGAATTTATATTAAACTGGTGTTAAGGTTGTATGGAGTACCACTTTTTATTTTATCGGATCGGGGTCAATGATTACCTCAAAGTTATGGAAAAGTCATTAGGATGATCTCAAAACAACATTGGCTTTATGTATAAAGTATTATCATTGGAAATATGGTCATTATAATAGAAAAATTCAAACCCTATAATATATGTTAATATCTTGTTCTAAGGATTTGAAAAAAATTTAGTATAAACACCTTCCTCTAGTTGAGTTTTCTTGCAACAATAGCATTCACTCGAGCATTCATATGGTTCCATATGATGACCTATAAGGAAAGGATTGTATAGATCTTCTGTACAGGATGATATTGGATAAATAATGTTGTTGGGACGTCATTTGGTTGAGTAAATTACTATGAAATTCGTAACCATTTAGTAGAAAATTAACATACCTCATAATTGATAGAAAAGTTATCTAGACTATAACCGATGAAAAATATAATTTTATGTTGGTGAGAAGGTTTTTCTATGAATTTTTATGTGGAATAATTTTATGAAATTTATAAATAATGGGATGTTAATACATCGTAATATTTTCTATTTTGAGATTCTTGATGAGTAGGGATGGTAGCTTATCACTTGACACTTACACCAAACCTCTCTTAAGTTCACAATGTGTTCCATGTGCCTCTATTTAGAAAATACATAGTTGATATATAAGCTGTACTAAAATCCTAGTTTACACCACTCAAAAATAATATTTATTATTACATGCAACGAGTAGAAATCATGGATTTTATATATCTAGAGAAAAATCCTATTCATCTGGTTAAAGTTCCCTAGAGAATTCACAAATTTGAAGAATCTAGCTGGGAACTTGAGGATGTAATGAGACAATAGTATCCTTATTTTTTATATTTAAATGAGAATTTAGTGGGAAAATTTAACTTTAATACAAGGGTTTATTGTAACACCATTATAATTTATGAAATATTTTTTAAAAGTAAATTTAATTTATCTTATAACATGCATTACATGAAATAATGAGTTTAGATGAACCGTATAACTTTATTAAAACATTATGTGATTATTATTGTCTGGAAACTACATAGGTGGGTATAAGTATTCATAAATAAATATAAAAAATATATAATCTAACAATTTTTAAAATAAATTTATTAGTTATCAAATGATGATAATTTGAAATTTATTTATAAATTATGTGACATTTATTTCAAAAAACCATATTTATGTTATGAATGTATATTTTAAATAATTTATTTAATTAATTAATATTTTTCAATTATTTATATTAAATTTACATATTATTTTCCTGTTAAATTTTTTTTAAATGTTAATAAAATATTTCATTTTGGAAAATGATAATAATAAATTAGTTTTACGCTTCATAATGTTTTTTTCCAAAAAGTCATTTTTCTCACCTTCTATGAAAATAATTTGAAATTACATATTGAAATTTTTTGGAAATGATTTAAATAATATAAATTAAAAATTTATAATATTAATATTTAGATTGGGTAAAAATTCTCTTCTATTTTTGGTCAATGTGAATAGTATCCATGGTAAAATTTATCATATCAGTAAAGGGGAAATCGTGTTTATCTTGGATAAAAATAAGTGATCAATCCATAATTTTTTTCCTAATTATTATTGTATGATTATAATTCTACCATTATCACCTTAATATCATAATTTATTAGTTTAATTCACATTTTTCTATAAAAATTATTTCTATATTATTTAGTCAAAAAAGATAAAAATGGTCACTCTTTTAATTTTAAATATCACATATGTGTTCCCATAAGAACAAAAATTTGTTATGAATGAATAAAAATAATAAATTCTAACATAATAAAATTATATTTCTGATGTTAATTTATTTATAATTTTTTTAAATTACATAATTACATTACGTTCATAAACAATAAAAAACATTATTTTTTTAATTGATGAAAAAAATTAATGATATTAAAAATATTTAAAAGTGATATATTTGGTGAAATTTATTGAGTTAAAAGAAATATATAGGAATATTAAATTTTAGTTTTATGTAAAATAATTACATTCTAAATATATTTTGTTATATTTTTCTTTTAAGTTCAATTAAATGGATGTTGTATAAATTGGAAATAATGATATTTAATTGAATTAATATACTATTAAATTAATAAAAAATCCAAAACATATTAAATGAGGAAAAGGGGATAATATGTTTTCTAAAATTTTATATATTACTCATTTATAGGCCATTTGGTAACATTTTCCTTTATAATAACTTTAATATTTTTTAATCTTTTCAAAAATTAAAAGGGGCCCCCTCCCCTAAACTAAAAAGGCACACCACATTTCTATTATTTACATAATGTGGAGCCTTATAACTCATTAAAAATATAAAATTTAATATTCTAAAATATACTTTCCACATTATACTTGTGTTTTTCTTCTTAAAAGACAAGTCATGGATCTCTTAAGAGGAGATCTAATTGAGTTATTTCAATGAGTAAGTAATCACCTTAATCAGTCACATTCATTTTAATTGTTATTTAACTCCACTAAATCTATTAAAATCATAATATAATATAATATTAGGTATCCTAAATATAGATAAATGTTTTTTCTGATTATGAAACCACCTTTATTTACCCTCTCTCCGTCAAATGGGATGTCAAAATATCACACATGCAGTCGTTCGACTTACCATCTCCACATAACGACATAATTTATATCTCAGAAACATATTATATAGATAGTTATATGGTTGGTATTAATTTTTATATATTAAAAATAAAAAATAGTTACACTTCTTTAATGATAATATAATATTGAACATCCTACCATCAAAAATGTGGCAAAACCATAAAATCGATCATTTGTATGAAAACTTCCACAAAGCAATGTGATCGTTATTCGTTAATATCGTATTTAGATAGTAATGATGATATATTTAATGAATATATATTCTATATATTATATATAAATTATTCTGTAAGGATAATTTATAATTCAACGTTCTTTCATTCCATCTTTCAAAAAGGTCAAACAACATTCACACAAATGTATGACCTACCATATCCATGAACAGTGTAATTCATTTTTATATCCCTAAATATGTGGATGAATCAAAATTTTTATGTAATTAATATATATAATATTTATAGTAGTATAAAATTATTAAATACAATTGAACTTTGTTCAATGTACATGGAATCAAATAATCAAAATCAAATACTCATGATAAAACAAACTGTTAACACCATGAAATAACGATTTAGTTTAATTATTCCTAAAAAAGGGTTGTTTAAATTCTATAAATGGATCATATATGATATAATATTTATGTGTATGTTAATTTTATAGAACTAAAATAAATAAAAACATATGATACATGAGTTTATGGTGACTTCATAGTAAGTGGAAGATGAGTTAATGGATTTTCATATCCCTTTTATTATAAGTGGGACACTTTCTATATTAACCAATTATTTCTATTATGTGGTATATAAATTGTATATGAATTTATTTTGTTATTATTATGATGAAATTTAATGGATATAAATACCCATATTACGTTCATATTTTCAGGGGTCTTTTGAATGAAATATTATCAATGTGGTAAGGGTTTTATGTTACAATCACCTTGTTTATTGGAAATGTTTATGATGAAGTTTATAATGATGATATATTATGATATATCTCTCAATAATATCATCAATTTTCTTATCCTATAATTTTATATTATAAATAAATTCTTTCCATTCATTTTAATCAATATAATTACATAACAGAGTAAAAATATGTTTGAAGGGAAATCAACTCTATTTATCTCTTCTATTGAAAAATTAATTTTCTTCCATATCCATGTTTTCTAAATATCGTGTCAAATACAGTTATTATTATTCTAGTATAATTTTGTAAATTCATATTTTCCCATTATTGAATTTTTAAAAATTCTTTGAAAGAATATATATTTTTATTTTTCAAATGAGGTACTTTTTGACTATTCCAACAAAAGTATTGATGGAATTTTTTTCAACATATATGGAATGAAAATATTTTTTCCACCGTAATGAAAAAAAATTTATTTAAAGATTCCATTACAATATTACATGTATATTCGAATAAATGTTTTTCATTTATAATTATACAATTTGTTATATATGTTATTTCAAAAGGGAAATGACATTTTCCTCAAGAATTTTTTAAAGTAATTATAATGGTATTTCCACTCATCAAATACTACAACCCTTGATATAACTTATAATTTACAATGGATATAATTTTAGGTTATTGTCCGTGTTATTTTATATTTTTTTATGTTTATGACGGAATCATTTTTATGAAACACATAGATTTTACATTGTCTATACTGTGATGAAATGATGAAATTTGTATGAAACCCGTTTCTTTCCCATAGGTTATGTTATTATTGAATGAATATGAAACCCATTTCTTTTCTTGGATTATGATATGATGAATTATTAATGATCTTCTAGAACACATGTGTATGATTTTTATTATCTATTGGGTGTGACTTATATCTCCCTCCAATGTGGTGGGTAAATAATGATATCTCATGATATAAATAGAATTGGAATAGGGAGTGAACCCATATTAGTATGGTACATTACACATTATGATAGACTTTGGATTAAAGGTTGACTACTATAATTGTTTGGTGAGTAAAGTTGTTCCACTATAAAAGTCTTTGAGAAGTTCCTTGACTACTAAGGAAATGATTTTTTATACATATGTGTTTACCGCAATTCCATGTCTTATGTAAATTTTATTCTCTCTTGTCATATATTCCTTGATTCTATAATCATTCATGTATTATGAACTTCCATGATTTATTCGATGACTCAAAATTATTATCTATGATATAAAGGGTATTATTTACAAATTTTATAATCATGTTCTCATACCCTTATGTTTATGTTAGTCTTATGTCAACATTGAAAACTCCCTGATTTACCCTTACCGAACATTTGTGCTCACCGATGCTTATGTATCAATTCTACAAGATATAAAAAATGGTTCTATGTATGACATTTCTATCAAGGTTTCTAGGTATGTGAAACTTAGTGGGAGATGATGTATATATTTTATAAACTAGTTGTTAATATTTCCATATTTCTATATTCAATATACCACTAGGATTAAAGAAAGGATATAAATGTTATGTAATGAATATTCATCTACTAAGATGTGATACATATGAATTAAAATTATAGGTAACTATATCTTATTACTTTATAGGGCTAAAACGGTGAAGTGTGAGCATTATTCTAACAGTCATGATGAAAATTATGTGTGATTAGTTTTTATATTACTTATTACCTTGAGTTTAATCGTTTGTGAGTAATATTTTTTAAAATATTTGAAACTATTCTATGTTACATGGTTTTTGTATTTTTTTACATTATTTAAGTAAACCATATAGTTTGGAGTAGTTTGATTTCATTGGTGAATGCATGTTTAACATGTTTTTTGGGGAACCATGCCTTTTCTTCAAAACATATGTATTATCATATTTTTCAAATATGTTTTCTTATAAATTTACCTCATTTATCTTCCCAATCATTCAACAAAAATATATTGGGTTCTTAAAATACTCCCCTATACACTATCTTTGTTCCTTGGTGATCTCTTCTTCATTTCTAATTGATATGATTTTGTAATATACATATTACTCATATTTTTCACTTCTTCTCTTCTTATAATATCTTATTCTGACTTATCTTGTATCTAAATAGATTTTATAGTTTATCCAATTATTATTCTTTATCTAGATATGAGGTATTTATATTTATAATATGAGAAATAATTTTCTTTTCATTACATTCATCTATTAAATTTTTTCCAACAAGTTTCACTTGTTTGTGGTAGGTGTTTATAAACCTATAAACTCATTTCCAAACCTATATAAATGTAATATATTATATCTATATTAGTTTTATCATATAATTATGATGGATTTATATACTATTTATATGATTATAAAGGTAAAATTTCACGATACAAATGTATTCTAAATCAATTTATAGTTTATTTACCATTACATTTTTGATAAAATGTTAATGTTTGTTATCACATAAATAAAATATTATAAATATTTAGTTACAATAAACATGATTTATAAAATAAATTTCTTTGGATTTTAAATTTTCCTTATTTATAAATGTTTTTTGGTCTTTTAAAGTGTTCTAGTATATTTATGTGTTTATTATTATGCATCTCTTGAGTCAATGATTTGTTTATTAGATTTTATATTGTCATTCAGATGCTTTTAAATGATTTTATATTTATTTATTTACCATATAAAAAATATATTATGAATTAAAATCTATTTATAAATCCAATGATAAATATTCTAAATGAATATAATGTTTTCATTCTACAAATTAACGCCCATGATGTGGTTTATCCTTTGGTTGGGGATCAATGGTTTTTTGAACATATCATATATGAATAAGATATTTTTAGATAATATTTTGGAAATAAATATCTTATTTAAATTGTTCTAATGGGTTATATAGGGATTATCTAGTATATTATAATGATATTATTATGTTATATAGTATTTTTCCCTCACATAACATTAAAAAAATTATTAGAATCCTTGTTTCACAAAGTAGAACATCAATAGACAGATGTAATACTAGTTGATATTATTCACTAGATATTATCACCAAGTAATAATTTTTCATTGTATATTGGGAGTTTTGTTTTGATTGAAATTAAAGAGTATATTGGGAGTTATTTTTATATGAACACAACATATGCGGGAAGTTAATTCCACCAAGTCATGTCATTTATTGCCTTATTTGTTTGTAAGTTGTTGTCCCATTTTTCATTTTATCTGACATTAAATAAACCATGATTAATATAATTATTATGTTACTATTTTATTTAATATTGTTTCATATATAATTGATATCATTGTTATGTTTTAATGATATTCTCATATGTTATTTATACCTGAGGTTATTCATTATGGGTATATTTCATATTCAATTAATGTTTTTATTTCTAGGGTTTTCATTAATAATAATTTTTAGAGAATATATATATATATATATTTTTTAAAATATGATGAAAAAATGTTTTGTATGATCATATATTTAACAAAACATTATCCTTACTTTATAAAAACATGTATACCATTTCCATTCCTATCTATATTTTTTGTTTATTATTGGTTTCAAAATAATTAATAAGTGTATGTTTTAGTTTACATCAATGTAATGGAATTATGAATGAAATTAATTTCCGGATATATTGTAATTTGGTTTCTTATATGTATTATTAATCAATTTTTTATTCATTACATTCAAACTATAAATGTAGGACTATCTTACAAAGATAATAGTATAGATTCTTTTTGGAATAATAATAGGAATTCACTCACACCATACATACCAACTATGGTTTTATATTATATTCATGGTTTTCTATAGGTATGTACTTTTTTAGAAAATATTTATATATATAATAAATTATTTTACTTTAACATCAAATATATCCAATAATTATGCACACCCCGAGAAACTATTGGTTTAGTGTTTTTGGAGATTAACAACACAAAATTATTATTTTAAAATAAATCATAAACACCTATAATGAAATACTCAACCCATGATATCATTAAATAAAAATTATACATAATAGTCTGATTAATTTACTAGGTGGTGGAAACAGAGTAAAAGAGTGAGACTAGGTGTTGTATAATGGGTAAGACATTAGAGATATCAACCGAGTCCGTGTAAGTAATCATAAAAATTAGTATAAGAATGTATGAAAAAAAGAACATTTATGCATATGATCTTAATTATAATTCTATACTAAATTGAGTAATAACATTGCTTAAAAATAAGGATTTTGAATAGCATATGTGTTTGAAATCATAATAAAATAATCATGAAACATTTATACATAACATAAGAATGTTTCACAAACATGTGAAAATAATATTACTTTTTATGTTAAGGATATATACCTTAACCATCATCTCAATGTGGAAAAATTCCCATAAATATTTTGATTGGGTTTACTCCCCATTTCGGGAAATATAGTTTATTTTGTTAATTTCCTAATCCCTTACATTTCATCTCATGAGATATAAGTCTTTACTCAATTAATTATAGAGATATATAATTCTATCCCACCGACCACATAATGATAAACCAAGCATATTTTTCCCACATAAATAAGGAAGAATTTATTAGTCTACCATAGCTAAAATAACTTTTATAAATGAATAATTTTTTAAAAAAATATAAAGGAATAAATAAAATATATAGACAAATAAATTGGATGATTTCACTAAAATATATCACAATTAAAAACAAAATAAACATTAAAATATATTAACATGGATGAAAAACACATTAAAAAACCATCAAAAAATTACATGATAGAAACTAATGAAGGTAATTTATATTTTCATAAACATATTTTTAATATATTTTTTCTAATAAATGGAATTAATAGATAATATGAAATTAAATAAAACTTCATTTAAATAATCATAAAAACAAGGAATGGAAGCTTCGCAGAAAATCAAGCAAAATATTGTTAGAAAGAAATTGAGTGGAAACATTAACAAACGTAGTTAAAAATTTATTTCACGCTAGTAAAATGAAGAAAAATTTAATATAAAATGAATATAATAAATAATAAAAGTATAGATAAATTCATCTCTAAGAAAATTTGAAAAATATGTTATTTTTTGAAAAGGATTCCTAAACACAAATATGAGATATGATCAATTCAACTTACAAGAATCATTCTATGTGAATTAAAAACTATGTGGGACGAAATGGTAAGAATGCATGTTAAGAAAAAATAATAATTTTACAAAAATATGTTTGTATTTTTAAAAGTAAATTATATTAAACTTCATTTCATTGTAATTTAGATATAGAGAATATAGATTTCAAGTAGTTAATATGGACCATATATCAATGAAGTTATATTTAGATTTGGAGCCCTTACATTTTCTTAGGACACCAATGAATGTTATTTAACAACTTGTGTAATAAACATGACCATATTAGTCACTTATTTTATAAACTTATTCAAATCTATTATCTTATATATAAATTAATTATATTAATTATTACATATATATTAGTTAGTTAATGTTTGCATTTATCATAAAATAGTTCGATTATATTTCCTTATAAAGGTCTCGATATTGAGATATCCATTCTCATTCAATAGTAAACATTAGATCCTTATCAGATTAGTGTAATGATTGTGTTGAAATTATTTATGAAATATCATATTCATTTTATGTAATGAATGTGCATGATTTAGGAGAATGGAACACATGCTGAGCATGTTTTTAGAAATTTATAGTTAACAATGATTTGTATTATAAGTAAAATAAATTTCTTCCCACCCTTATAAAATCATATTCAAATAATAAATTATTTTTAAAATCATATATTACCTGTATTAATGTATTTATACTCATTCATGTTTTAAACGGGGGAGTTAATATAGAATTGTTAACGTTGGAGGTTGATCAGACCAAAACAAGAACATTCTATACTAATGAATAAGGGAGAGTATAGAGTTATAATATAGTAATATAATATTTACAATATAATAATTGTTATGATAATAAATAATCATGTCACGAACCTTCCTTGGGGCCCTTGTTGTGACTACCCCAAGCCCGCCTTCCATAGGCCAGGGGCTAACGACTAGCACCAGAGGCATAAATACGGATAACTCGGAAGGCATTGCCTTTATAAAAGTAAACAAAACACCATAGAGTACAAGAGGAAGTAAAACAATAAGTACAAAAGAAAGTGTTGAAAAGTAAATGGGCCAGAATACAGACCCAACTGAATGTACAGCTACAACGGAATGAAAGTACAACAGAAAAAGAAAAATAGCCGGTAGAAAGGAAGAAACTCCTGGGTCGTCCACCTCGGATCCTACCTGGAGGGTAGGTAAAGATACTGCAGCTCCTAGATCATCCACCACGGATCCTACCTAAAGGGTAGGTACAGATAGTGCAGCTCCTGGATCGTCCACCATGGATCCTACCTGAAGGGTTGGTACAGATATCCTCCACAATGCTCTAGCCCGACAACCTCCTCCGAGTGTCGTATCGCCGTGAAGTCCACCTCTAGATACTGACTTGTTGTGTGGTCCACCTCTATGTACCATCCAGTCCTCGAACACTCGGCCTCTATCAGAACTGCCCGTCGTCTGCAACCCACATAATGAGGTGCGGGCATAGCCCGTGCAGGGGTGAGTATATGATACTTAGTAAGGACCCCGAGACCCTCAAGGTCTCACAAAAATCAACAAGGATAACCACAAAGAAGATCTCAACAGATAACCTCTACTTTGGTATATTCCCATACATATACCTAAGTTATCAAGTAACCCATCTCAATCATGAGAAAACACAAAGGTTATGAAATCAACGGATAACCACTACCTAGGTATATGCCCATACATATACCTATGTTATCAAATGACCCATCTCAATCATGAGGTAAGCACAAAGATCATAGACTCAGCTCAAACCAGGATTTTTATTATCTAAACCTTAACTACTGAAGAGCCCCATCTCTAGAGTGTACAGTGGTCCTGTCACGACTCTGAGGTATTACTCACTAATCAAAGACTTCTAAGGTACCCCTTCTGTCGAGTACCGCGATTCGGCCACCCAAACACAGTAGTGCTTCCCGCCGGGGTATACCACCCAAACACAGTAGTGCACACCCCCAAATAGCCTACAGAGGTACTCTTCGAACGAGTACCATGGTTCTGCACTGTCACACAGTAGTGCTCCATCCGCCATGGGTCTGCACCCAAACAAAGTAGTGCTCCGTCCACTGGGCTAGTCGACTCACTCCAAGTCGAGTCGGTCAAGTAGTCGTCAGGTCTCAGCGGGCTACACGGTCTCAGTACTACATATTCTTGTCTTCGGGAGGGTCCGCTCCACGAGATACAGGTTTATAATCCAAGTATCTCAAATTACCATGAAGAAATATCTCAAAGGACCGCCTCGTCATAGGGGTCTCTACGCAATAGACGACACGTAAATCGGGCGCCCGGTCTGTGAGTTATTAGCATTTTCGTCCTAGGGACCCAGTTGGTTTCGTGTGGGAACCAACCCGGCTGTATCTCAACTGTACCCCGAACTCTAATATGGTATACTCATAGGGACCGTTTCCCAACGTGATCACCAACGCCGCTGACGTTTCGTCAAACGGACATCCAGTCTAAAAGTTATCAGCTTTTCCGTTCCAGGGGCCCAGTTGGATTTCAGGTACAATCCAACCTGGCCACTATCCAACTACAATGAAAACTCAGGAAAATTATGCCAAAAATTCCGTCTCATCAAGAAGAAACCAACAAAGTCAACAACACGTCAATCGGACGTCCGGAGCTCAAGATATAAGTGTTTCTGCTCCGAGAACCCGGTTGGTTTCGTGTTTGAACCAACCCGGCCATACACAAAGTTCTATGAAACCCTGAGTGTAATATACCTAAATGACCGCCTCGATCCAAGGATAGCTACGCAACTGACGGTGCATCCATTAGAGGTACATGTCCCAAGATATGGGCTTTTGAATGGAAATTGCCCGAAAATAGGGGGTTCGGGCCTGGTCTAACCCGGCCCGAGACCCCCTGGGTCAGCCCGAACTGGGTCGACCCGAACCAGGTCCGGGTCCGGCCCAATAGGGCGCGGCCCGGCCCAGTGGACGCAGCCCGGCCGGCTGGCCTGCGCGGCCGCGTGGCCGCTCAGATGTCCGGCGGAGCGGAATAGGGGGGTGCGGTTGCCCCCCCCCCAATGAAAGAAGTCACAACCCCTTTATGGGGGCTGCTCCCTGCTAGCTACGCGGCCCAGCACCGCATCGTCATTGGTCCCGCGCGGTCGCGGGACCAGCCTCCATGGGTTCAGCTGCGGCGGCGCACCGGGTGCCGCTGCCTCCGGCCGTCGGCACCGCTGTGCCGACGTGGCCCTCCGGTAGGATTTTCCGCGGACCACCGGACACGCTACGGTGGTCCGTTTTTCTCCCCGCCTTCGCCAACGGTCCTCCTGGGACCTGACCTTCACTGCGGAGGCTTCAAATTGACTTTGCGGCCCCTTTTGTCGTCACTCGTCAATACGCGCACAACGATCAACCAGCGGAGTCTTCGAATCGCCTCCACGGCCCCGACTCCGGCATCGATTTCGTTCGGCCTCAACGGCACAGCGAGACAGCGCCGCACTTATTCGTCGCGTTCTTTCTTGTTTCCATGCGGTGTCGTTGCACTGCGCCACCTTTGTTCGTGCCGAAACGAACAAAACAACAAAGGGGGAGGAGAGTCGGTTGTGTTCGTGCGGTCCGACCACCTCCCGTTAAGTTGATAACAAGTGGCCCAAAAGTCGAAGAACTACAACGATGTTTCACGAACAAAAGTAATCAACCCAAACAGTTTTCCCCGAAATCAAGAATTCCCATCCCGCAAACATATTCTTCACGGATCTACTTAATATTTAGTTGATCTGCGTTTATAGATTTAGAAGGATGTAAACAAGGGTTCACTAATAATCACAAATAAATTCCCTTCCTCGAGCATAGTTGAACGAAGGCTCGTCACGGAATTGAATGTCACGGAAGAAGGCGTTGCGAAAGGGGGATCATCGCGTTGCAGTGAAAAGATTCGTCGGCGTCGCGTCGTTGACCTCTGAGGATCTGACGTTCTTGTCAACCTTCGTCGGAGGTCGGCTTTCTTCGCGTTCTTCGTGTTCTTCACGTTCTTCGACGAAGAACAAAGAACTTCGGGACTTTGAGCCGTTCTCTCCAAAATCCTCCCGCACAACCCAAGCAAAAACAATAATAAAATAAGACAACTTCTTATTTTAGTACTCAAGACTTCAGTTTGAAATTCAAAATTGAATAAAAAACTAACTCTATTAATTGCAACATTTTAAACATCCCAATTAATATAGGCGTTTGAAATTTAATTAAATGCACGAGTTGACCTCGTTTAATAGGGGGTGCAGGTGTGTTACTTTAATAAAAAAGGGGTTGAGGAAGTTGAAAGGGTGGGGCTCATGTGGTCCCCACCCCAATAATATCCTACATAGTGGATTAGTTAGGATGTGGGTCCCACTCAACCACTTAACTTTGGTTAACACTTCCTTCAATAAAAATAAAATCTGTTGCAAAGTGTTATATTTTATTCTTTAGTTAACCCAATTAAATAAAACTCCACCCGAGCAGATGCAACTCCAGAAAAGGTGTTCTTAAGCAATTATCGTCACTGCGATTCCATTGGTTCCATCGAATTTCAATTCCGAGCACCGGTTCAAAAGTTAGAAAAACCCACTCGTTCGTTCACTGAACGTACCCGAGCTAAACTTCGGAAAATGATTCTGGGCACACCGGGCCTCCGAATCAGGTTCCGTCAGAAACCGTGTTCTTTTAAAATCACAAAGAAAATTAAGAAGAACTTTTCCTTGAATTTTATGGGTCTTTACATTACTCCCACCTCAGGGCTTTACGTCCTCGTAAAGCATTAACACAAACTAGGGATACAAAATCGATATTGAGCACGCATCTGAGCCTTCCGCTCCCATGTGCTTACCTGGAGGTTCTCGTACTGCTAGTGAAAGCGCACCCGAGGAATTGACCGTCCTCGTAGGATCTGATTCTGTCGATCCTCGATCCCCACTGGAATCTCTGCGTATGTCGCCCTATCATCGACGTCCAACTCCATGAGGTCGATGATGTGTGAAGGATTATGCACGTATCTCCTTAGTTGAGATACGTGGAAGTCATCATGCACCTGGTGCGACTGAGGTTGATGGGTGAAGTAGTAAACCACATCGCCTACCCATATGTGGACCCAGAAAGGTCCGTTGAACCTCGAAGATAACATGTCACCTCGGCCACATCTCTGTAAACCTCGTCGAGGTGAGACCCGTATTAAGACGTGATCGTCATCCTCGAACTCTAGAGGTCTCCAATTCCTATAAGAACTGAATCTCAAAACGACTGCTGCCATGAGGGTAAGGTTGACTGACTCAAGAGAGATCGGTTGCACCCTCCTGTGCATGAGTTTATCCTTTGATGCCTGGGGTTTTCTTTTCGCTGACCAAGGAAAAACCATCCTGACGTCGTAGTTAAACCACATCCTTGTTCCCTAATACTGTCAATTTGTGTATGAACTGTGATTGCCCAGTCCATACTCAAACAAACATCGTAAGGCCTCGACGCTGACACCAAGAGATTCCAACTGAAACTCATTCCTTGAGGGTCTGACCACACCGTCATCGTAAGTGTGATTATTGAGTCTTCTCCCAAGGTATCTCCAGACGTGAGGGTCAAGTCTACGGCTTAACGGAAACTCTAGGTCTGGGACACGAATTTTGGAAGGAAGGAATGATTCATATCAACGTCTGTTACTATGGAAACTAGTAGTGGACACAGACTGTCCCTTGAATAATTTTTAGAGCCATTGGGTCACACTCATTGACCGAATGCAGTCGCACTCTTCCTCCTCCCTCCATCTCCCTGAGCATGGCGGGGACAACTAAGGAGGGTGGTTGTAGCATGTTAAAATGTACACCACCTCATTGTGGTTTCCTAGCTCTGCCTCTACGTCTGCTGCTTCACAGACTCATCTCTCCTTAAAGATTACTCTTCTTGAAACATTTAACATGCTCAAGCCTCTAAGAATGGCGCCCGTTTCCTATTTCTTACTGCACTGTGTTGTCTTCATCCGCTCCTAGATGATCTACACATTCATTTCCTACGATATGAAAGAGCTGTTAAGATTTCTCCCTTGCCTAAAAGGGAAACTCGGTCTCATCCCCCGGATGAACCACACACATTTCATAATACAGTAAATCCTGACATGAAGGATGCATTCATGCCATGGATGATGTCGTAAGGCCTCGATGTAACAACCAAGATATCCAACCATCACTCTCGCATCTAAGGGTCGAGACACACTGTCGGCATCAGTGTGAGGTCACTGGGTCTCCTCCAGTAGAAATCTCGAAAGTGAGGGTGAAGTCAATAGTTTTAACCGGGACCTATCAGTATCAACCAAACAAAAGGATAGGAAAGAAAACATCACAATGTTAAGTGTCTTTTTATTATTGTAGCTCTTAGTAAAAAGACACGAATACAACAGCAACATGGAACTAGAAGTACAAGGGACATATCCACTAGTTCTGCTCCTGTCCAACTGCTCCCGGAGCTCTATTGCCTTGTCCACTGCTCGGCTATTTCTCAAGCACCTGCCGCTGATTCTGCCTCGGTGGCTCCTCCAACGCCTGTGGATCGATTGTGCGAGGAGTCGGATAGTCACGTGCCATTTGACCATTCCTACCATAGGAGAAACACTGTCCGTTTCTGGCACGCCTGGATCTAACTCCACCCCAGGTGCCCCACAGTAATGATCCTATAACCCGTGGTCACCCACCTACTGGTCTGGTCCTCTTAGACCAATGAATCATCTGTCTACTGCCTACAAACGACTTGACTACTGATGGGAAAATATGTGCCAAAGGCAGTAGCTCCTGAACATGCCCGGGGTGCAGAGCTACTGGTACAAACTAGACCCTGAAGAAGGTCTCAAAGTCTCCCCATGTGAAGGTCATCTCATCTCTAAACTGAACAGGCAGCTCCACCACCTGCCTACCGCTTCCTGAAGGAGGATGGTAGTAAAGATCCCCATGAAGTCTATTGGCATCCCCACTAGTCTGAAGACTCTCACCACAGCCTCCAGCCAATCCTCAGCCGCATGTGGGTTCGTATCTCCCCAGAGCCTGGGTGGCCTCTGGTGCTGGGACTCATGCAGCGCGCTTAAGTTTCGTGTATCTCCTAATGCTGGGGCTAGTGACATCGGTGGCCCAACATATGGTAGTACTGCTGGTACCTCCGTTGGTGCCTCAACTGCAAGAGGGCCCTATACCGAAGCCTCGTCGCTCAGCAGGTTGTCACTACGCACATCCCTCTGGGCTCTAGTTGGTCATCCGTGGAAAGGCATCCTGAAAGAAACATACGTGACACGATCAAATGATTTATACTTGGTGAGATGACCTGGTTTTAGCTGACTTTTAAAAACTTCTGGAAACACACACGCAATCAGTTTTTTCATCCACAATGTCAGAAATCAGTTTTCAGGGTCCTGGTGTATGGATACGTCGGCCACCCGCACCAACACTGGACACCCTGAACTGAAAACCACACACGGTACCCTTAACAATATTGCTTCACAGAAAGAAAAATATCAGAGTTACAAGTTCTGTGGTAGAACAGACTCCTCTAATACCAATTTTTCACGACCCGTCCTCGGGGCCCATGTCGTGACTACCCCTTGCCTGCCTTCCATAGGCCAGGGGCTAGCGACTAGCACCAAAGGCGTAAATCCCGATAACTGGGAAGGAATTGCCTTTATAAAAGTAAACAAAACCCCATAGAGTACAAGCAGAAGTAAAACAATAAGTAAAAAAAGAATGTTCTGAAAAGTAAATGGGCTAGAATACAAACCCAACTGAAAGTACATATACAACTGAACGAAATGAAAACAGAAAAAAGAATAACAGCTGGAAGAAAGGAAGCATCTCCTGGGTCGTCCCCCTCATATCCTACCTGAAGGGTAGGTATAGATAGCGTAGCTCCGGGATCTTCCACCAAGGATCCTACCTGAAGGGTAGGTACAGGTAGCGCAACTCTTGGATCATCCACCACGGATCCTACCTGAAGGGTAGGTACAGATAGCCTCTACAATTTTCTCACCCGTAAACCTCCTCCGAGTTTCGTCTCGTCGTGAAGTGCACCTTCGGATACTGACTCATCGTGTGGTCCACCTCTGGGTACCGTCCAGTCCTCGAACACTCGGCCTCTGTCAGCGCTGCCCGTCGTCTGCAACCAACACAAAGAGGTGCAGCCATAGCCCGTGCAGGGGTGAGTATACGATACTTAGTAGGGACCCCGAGAGCCTCAAGGTATCACTAAAACCGACAGTGATAACTACAATGAAGATCTCAACAGATAACCTCTACTTAGTTATATGCCCATACATATACCTAAGTTATCATGTAACCCATCTCAATCATGAAGAAACACAATGATTATGAAATCAACGGATAACCACTACCTAGGTATATTCCCATACATATACCTAAGTTATCAAGTGACCCATCTCAATCATGAGGTAGAAAAAAGATCATAGACTCATCTCAAACCAAGATTTTTATTATCGAAACTGTAACTGCTGAAGAGCCTCGTCTCTGGAGTGTAAAGTGGTCCTGTTACGACTCTGAGGTACTGCTCACTAACCAATGACAGCTGAGGTACTCCTCCTATCGAGTACCGTGGGTCAGCCACCCAAACACAGTAGTGCTTCCCACCGCTGTATGCCACCCAAACACAGTAGTGCACACCCACTAATAGCCTACAGAGGTACTCTCCGGATAAGTACCGCAGGTCTGCACTATCACACTGTAGTGTTCCATCTTCCATGGGTCTCCACCCAAAAAAAAGTAGTGCTCCATCCACTGGGCTAGTCGACTCACTCCATGTCGAGTCGGTCAAGCAGTCGTCAGGTCTCAATTGTTTACACGGTCTTCAGACACCGTACGCTCGCATCTGGGAGGGTTTTCTCCACAAGCTACAGGTCGATACTCCAAGTATCTCAAAGTCCCATGATGAAGTATCTCAAAGAACCGCCTCGTCATAGGGGTCTCAACGCAACAGACGGCACGTCAATCGGATGCCCAGTCTGTGAGTTATTAGCCTTTTGTCCTAAGGGCCCGGTTGGTTTCATTTGCGAACCAACTCGGCCATATCTCAAATATACCCCGAACTCTCATAGGGTTTAATCATAGGGACTTTTTCTCAACATGATCCTCGATGCCGCTGACGGTTCTTCAAACGGACGTCCAGTCTGAAAGTTATCAGCTTTTCCGTTCTAGGGGCCCGTTTGGATTTCGGGTACAATCCAACCCGAACACTATCCAACTGCAACCAAAACTCGGGAAAAGTATGCCAAAAGTTTCATCTCATCAAGAGGAAACCCACAAGTAGACGGCACGTCAATCAGACGTCCGGAGCTCAAGATAACAGTGTTTCCGCATTGAGGGCCCGGTTTGTTTCGTGTTCAAACCAACCCGGCCGTACCCAAAGTTCTCCGAACCGGGTCCGGGTCCGGCCAAATAGGGCGCAGCCTGGCCCAGGGGGCGCAGCCCGGCCCGGCCTGGGCGCGGCCATGTGGCTGCTCGGCTCTCAGGCGGGGCGGAACAGTGGGGTGCGGTTGCCCCCCCCCCCCCCCCCCGTGAAAGAAGCCACGACCCCCACGTGGGGGCCCCTCCCTGCTAGCGATGCGGCCCAGTGATGCTCCCTGTTAGCGACGCGGTCCGGCGCCGCTCCTTGTTAGTGACGCGGACAGGCGCCGCAATGTCCTTGGTCCTGCGCGACTGCAGGATCAGCCGCCCGCCGCCGGGGCTTTAGCCGCGGCGGGCCTTCCCGGCGGCGCACCGACAGGATTTTCTGTGGACCACAGGACGCGCTACAGTGGTCCCTTTTGCTCGCCGCCTTCGCCAACGGTCATCCTGGGACCCGACCTTCACTGAGGAGGCTTCAAATTGACTTTGCGACCCCGTTTGTCGTCTCCTATCAATCCGCGCAAAACGATCACCCAACAGAGTCTTCGAATCGCCTCCGTGGCCCTGACTATGGCCGCGTTTTCGTTCGGCCTCAACGGCGCGGCGCGCCGGCACCACACTTCTTCTTCACATTCTTTCTTGTTTCCGTGTGGTGCCGTTGCACCGCGCCGCCATTGTTCGTGCCGCAACGAGAAAAACAAAAAAGGAATAGGAGAGTCGGCTGTGTTTGTGCGGTCCGACCTCCTCCCGTTAAGTTGATAACAAGCGGCCCAAAAGACAAAGAACGATAAGGATTTTTCCCGAACAAAACTAATCAACCCAAACAATTTTCCCCAAAATCAAGAATTCCAAACCCGCAAACATATTCTTCATGGAACAACTAAATATTTAGTTGATCTGCGCTATTAGATTTAGAAGGATGTAAACAAGGGTTCACTGACATTCACAAATAAATTCCCTGCCTCGAGCGTAGTTGAACGAAGGCTCGTCGCAGAATTGCACGTCACGGAAGAAGGCGTCGGGGAAGGTGGATCGTCGCGTCGCGGAGAAATGATTCGTCGGTGTTGCGTCGTCAATCTCTGAGGATCCGTCATTCTTGTCGACCTTCGTCGGAGGTCGTCTTTCTTCGTGTTCTTCGTGTTCTTCGCATTCTTCGATGAAGAACAAAGAACTTCGAGACTTCGAGCCGTTCTCTCCAAAATCCTCCCACCCAACCCAAGCAACAACAATAACAAAAAAAGACACCTTCTTATTTTATTACTCAAGCCTTCAGTTTGAAATTCAAAATTGAATCAAACAAATAACTAAATTAATTGCAACATTTTAAACAGCCCAATTAATAGAGGCGTTTAATATTTAATTAAACGCACGAGTTGACATCGTTTAATAGGGGGTGTGGGCGTGTTACTTTAATCAAAAAGGGGTTGATGAAGTTGAAAGGGTGTGGCTTGTGTGGGCCCCACCCCACTAATATCCTACCTAGCGGATATGTCAATATGTGGGTCCCACTCAACCACTTAGCTTAGGTTAACACTTTCTTGAATAAAAATAAAATTTGTTGCACAATTTTTTATTTTATTCGTTAGTTAACCCAATTAAGTAAAAATCCACCTGAACAAACGCATCTCTGAAAAAGGTGTTCTTAAGAAATTACCGGCACTATGATTCAATCGGTGCACTCGGAATTCAATTCCGAGCACCGGTTCAAAAGATAGAAAAACCCGCTCGTTCGTTCACTGAACGTACCCGAGCTAAATATCGGAAAATGATTCCGGGCACACCGGGCCTCAGAATCAGGTGCCGTCATAAACTTCGTTCTTGTAAAATCCCAAAGAAAAGTAAGAAAAAATTTCCCTTGAATTTTATGGGTCATTACAAATCAGATCCAAGAATGATGTTTTGAAATATTTGAAATTGGAATATAATTGATAAATATGGTGAAGAACGAAATATTTACATTGATGAATTCCCTCCATCTCAAAATGGTTTTAGTCGTAATAAAAGTATTAGAACAGTTTCATAGAATTGAAGGATACAAATTATGGATATTGAATTTAATTAAAGTATTTTTTTAGGTATTCAAGAGATACCAAATGAATTTTTTTTGGATGGGTAGAGGATTTATGATTTTGGAGGGGAGTTTTTAGTGGTATTTCTACAAATATTTATTCCCTTATGTATATTGGTTGATTTTTCATATAAATTACATCCAAAGTGAAAAATGTTGATTTGGTTCATAAATTCCTTGATAAACAAAATTTAGATATAATGTTACATACATTACACACCTTTACCCTTAATTTAACTCCTTTATCACATTTTCCTTCACCATGGAAATTAGATTTTTTTACTTCTATAAGAGATTTTTTTCCACGAAATATGAAATTTACCCTCTTAAATAATTTCAATTATCTTATTCAAAAAAAAACATTTTATTAAATTAATGTTATTAATATATTTACAATTAATTTAAAATAAGTTCCATAGTAGAAATAAAAAATAAAATTTTTAGAAGACAATATTTTTATATAAAAACTAATTTTTTCTTGTTCATTGAAAAGTAATAATCTTTAGACGAATATTAAATAATATATATATATATATATATTAAATGTCATTATATTTTATACAAAAATATTATAAATTTAACCTTTAAAATATAATAAATAATAATAGAAATTCATTTAAATAAAACATTCATATTTATGATGAATTGTCAAATTAGTATTATTTATAACATCATATTTAATTATTTTATTGTTTATTACATGAAATTTTCAAATATATTTAATTAAAATGAATCATAAAAGATATAAATTTATTATAATATATAATATGTACCCATAGATATTTCTTTAAAATAATATAAATTTTCAAAAATAATTTAGTGTGATTTTATTTCACTCCAAAATAGTCTATTATATATTAATTTCATGTCAAATATTTTATGTGTAATAAATAATTTTTTTTATAACTAAAAAAATACTCAATATACCGATTGGGTAAATATATTCCTAATGATCATAGAACCAATGAACAAATATACAATTACTAAATATCTAATATCTATATATATATATATAACATTCATATTGAATTCCTTTATATAATCACAATTTCTTCAATAAAATTCACCCATTTTAGTCATTTATTTTCTCTATAAATACTTATTATATTCCTAACTTTTTTTCTTTTTTCTCCATATATATAAATTTTTGTATGATCATTAAATAAAATCACGAGGATGAAGATTTAATATTCAGGGTCTTTTTATTTACATTTTTTTATTCATAATTAAAATTTCACAATGATTTTTTATATTTTTCTCATAATTTAATGATGTTTATATTTTGTTTTAATATTTTTTCAAAACAAAATATTTCATTATTTTTTTAGTTTGGAGTTGTGTGTGAATAATTTTTCACAATACATTAGTGGAATAAAAGTAAAGGGTGTCAATTTTTACCAACCATAAAACAAATTTTACTCATGATATTTCATTAAATAGATCAATATATATTAGGGTAATTCATTCTCTTTACATTTTTGGGTTCCCACATCACATCCCAAAGATTATGATTCCTCTAGATAGTAATGATTATGTGAGTGGTTTTTTAATTGTAATTTATTTCTATGATCCCTAATCTCTTCCATTTGTTTCTATTTAAAGAGTTCTTATTCTAGTTTAACTAGTATAGAATGTGGTAAATGTAAATGGTTGAGTATTTTCTTCTCTAAAATTGACTCATGGAACACATTGTGATCCTACAAGAATATTGGTGGATGTGAATTGAAATATCCTATAATACCAATGTGGTCAAGAATATTTTAAGGGATAATGTATCGAGGGATCAATTTTACTTTCTTCGAGAATTTTATAAAGCACTTTTGTCATGATATTTTAAGAAATACATTTTAAATAACTTCAAAATCAAAATATCGTCAACGATTATCTAGATAAGTCCTCCATTTTTTTTGGTTTCAATATCTCACTAAATGGTTTTAATCTTATGTTATATCTCATGATGAATATTTTTTCCCATTATCTTCTAGTCTTCCACTTTATCCCAACATGTTGTAGTTATCTACCTCTTCCCATATTTACCCTCATATTATTCAATTTCAATTGTATATTGTTAATTTTTTTTGTATGAGAACAGTATGATAGGATGGCTTTGATCCCAACCTCTTTTGAAACCCATCATGTAGGATCACATAATATCCTTAAAAGATTTAAAAGTCATTTTATACTGAACATTAATTTGAGTATAATTGAAGCATTAATGTTTAAATCCATATTCCAGGGTTTTATAGGACTTATCAAGAATATTTAGGTAATTCT
Source organism: Viscum album (assembly GCA_963277665.1). Taxonomy (NCBI): domain Eukaryota; kingdom Viridiplantae; phylum Streptophyta; class Magnoliopsida; order Santalales; family Viscaceae; genus Viscum; species Viscum album. The sequence goes on along the minus strand of OY728141.1, from coordinate 928,537,113 downwards.
TGGATCTTGAACAACTATAATTAAGAGTGTATGTTTATTAATCCTTACCAATTCCCTTCTTCATAATTTATATATTTTTTCACGAAATAAATATTCTCAAATTATAACAAATTATACATAATGTTTATGTCGATCAACTATAAATCAAATGATATAATGGCCTTTAACTGTTATAAGAATGCATAAAATGAAATCCATTTTGATTTTAACTTATTATTATATAGGTATATATAATGGTTGAATCATCCCCTTTCACTTAAGACATTCAACAATATATTTTTTGTTGGGTAAGTATTGATATACATTCTCTAAATCCACCATATTCATGTGGTCCAAGTAAAAATGATCCATGATTTTTCAATACATATTTTTACTTTAATGATGTATTTAGAATTATTATATATTTTCATCACCCAAATGAATCTTCTTTTATTTTTTGTATTAAATAGATACATATTCATTACCTAAATATTATAATTCAATTAGTACCAAGGTTTCAATTTTTGAATATTAATTAACTTCTTCTATTGCTTTATATCATCAATTTTTACCTCCTAGAACATTAAAAGGATGTATGGTTGAGAAATAAATTTAAAAATATGGTATTTCCCCTTCCTTTATAATTTCAAGATCAATGCCTTGAAAATCCCTGAGTAATATGTCATGAACCAACTCAGGTTACTCCTAAGTAATTTTCTATGTTGGATCGTGATATTGACTGAAGGTTTTTATAGATCCACAAGGGTTGGAGATAATTATTGGGTTTGAAAAATACATCTTTTATAATTTTTCCATCCAAAATAATAATCTATCATCACGAGGGTCTTAAAAAGGACAGGAAGTGACATCACTATATTGGATATCCACACACTCAAATAGGTGAAACTACCATAATTATCTCATTTAAATGAATTAAGATAAATGAAATATCAATGAAAATATAACAAAAAGCACAATAATACAATTATCTATTACATAATGAAATGGTCAATAATATATAGACTACGAAATCAAAAAAATTGAGGCAAAACTAGTAAAATGGGATGGGAAGTCAATAAGGATTTATAATGGATATGACTAAAATTAAAACTAAAATAAAAATAAAAAACATTAACCACCTATATTTGTATGGAATAAGGGGTCACTCCCCCTATGACACCACCTCCGACAAAACATATCTAGCATAAATATCTACCACCTACAAGTAGTGACTTTTACTAACTTTTATTTCTCAAAACAACATCTATATACCCCTAATTGGTATATGATGGGTGTGAGAATTACCATCCCAATAGGACTCACCATTTTTTCTTCAAGATACCTTTTTTATATAATCTAGGGATTTTACTTTGAAACAATTAATATGATGATACAATTTTGTATATAAAGAACAAGTAGTAGGAACAAACACATTTATTATAAAAGTAATGTTTCAAGAAAACTTGTAGTTCAAAGCAAGAAAAATTGGATATACTATAGGTTCATTAAGTTAAAGGACGTATATTCTCTTATACTAATCCATATAAAAAACATGTCAATATTGACATGAGTTTCCAGTGACTATGTCATTCTAAACTAATGGCATATCCACATTCCAAAGTGGCATCAAAACTATGGAGAAAAGGTAATGTTGAGTTGAATAATTCAAAAGTAGAATATTTCCCAAAAATCATAACCCAATAATACATGGTCACCATGTGGTACAACAATTACAAAGGGTTGAAAAATTATTATAAATTTATTTCCATAAGATGGAGAGATTTTATCAAGCATGGATCATGGAACATTATTTTCTATATATTGAATATTCTATTGAAATCACTATAATTACTCACATAAAAATAAATAGACAAGATATAATTTTGACATATGTTATAGTAAAAAAATATAAGATAAAATATTTTTTAGAAATAAAAAATATTCTTTTTGAATATCAAGAACATATTGTTCTTCAAATAATAGAATTTTGGGAAGCAATATACCATAAACAGGTGAAGCAGAGGAAAGTGACAATAATCCACTAAAAAGGGAATGAAAACCATTTTAACTATTTTAAGATACATAAAAATTAAAATTAAAATAATAATTTCCACCAATAATAGAGCCATAAAACCATTTCTATAGGGGGGTAAAAATTTATAAAGAATAAAGAAAAATAACTTAGGAGAAGATAGAGAATAACTTAAATAATGTTCTCTTGATGAAATATTAACATGAATCAACTGATGGGTGAATTGAATAAATAATATCAATTTAAATAGCCTATAAGTTTCAAATTGATATAAGAAATGGAGATTTAGTTATTATCCACTACAGTCTTGTCTGAAATAGAAATCCCCCTTTTATTTGTAAATTAATAATTTAATTAATCACAATGTTTTAATTTTTTAAAAAAAATTAACATGGAAGGACCTAATATGACCTCCCATTATCATTGTTAAACATACACCCTTAAATATTTTATAAATAGATATATCTCTTGGTAGGAACATATCACAATATGATCCCTTGGATCATGGCATAACTCCTCCATCTGGACACATACTCCATTTCTCACAAATTCCAAACAATTATGTATCACCCAAAACTTATGCATGAATATATCATTGAATGAACACCGTTAATCATGATTTTATTCTCCTCCTAAATTCCATCAAATATATTTTCCATAATTTGTGGGACCCTTATATATGATGGCACCCATATGTAAGAGTAAACCATTACACATAGTGACCATTATGTTTAAGGGTACATATATTTAAGTGTAAACCCTTACAAGTAGAGACCCTTTTGTATAGGAGTTATCAATTTTCTATATTTTTTATTCACCCATGAAATCATGATTCCTTATATCAATGGTGATATCCTTGATCAACTCATCTTTATCCACGGATTCCATGATGCCCCTTATACATGTTTTAGCATATTTCAATAACAAATATTCACTCTGACATTCATGTAATGGTACCCATTAGCCCTGGTGTGACTTTATAGATTACCCACATGTTACATCATGATCCATTTCATCATAGTTTAGTTTTCTTATTATGGAATAATTCAATCCCTATTCTTGGTCCAAATCATAAGATTCCATTTCCATCCTACACCCATATCAAAACACCTCAACAAGATCTAAAAACACACGATCAATACAAAATTTAATTTCAATCATGATATAAATATATAACCATAAATAAATGACATATTTTATACATGAAAATGACACCATGAGTGCTACATTTCTTGATTGAAAATAACATTTATATCTATAGAAATTGAACCAATAATTCATAATTAGAGAATATATGAGGCCATTGCTACCTCATAATATATCTCAACTCCCATGTATCATGAGAGTCAATTATCTAAAACCATAAAACATAAATTAATTGATTAAAAACTCCAAGAAACATTTTATTTTTTTATCTTACTATCCATGACAATTTCTTAGTCATCATATGTATTTAGTTTCATACCTTCCCAATTCTACACATGATATGGATTATGATGATATTTCATTCCATGAGAGATAGGGATGATACGGAAAAAATTAAATGATGAAATAAAAATCAATACATTATGGTCCTGATCTATATTTTGATCTCAAATTGGCCCACATATCTTGTTTTGTGGGTCCCTTTAATTCCAAGTCATCAGTGACATAAATGTGGTGACACATTTTTGAATACATGGTATTTAATAAAGAACTTCAAAGGGAAAAGATTATGATAAATATAATATTTATTGTTGATCTTTGACATCACTAGTCATTATCAAATAATCTAAATCACTTGAAGAATGATTATTCCCACTAGGGAAGTCTCATTAACATAGGTCTAATAGAGGGGATTCCAACATGCCTGACCATATAAGAATATGAGAGGAGTAATTTAGGGAAATGGTTGATAGCTATTATTATTAGAATATTCTACCAATTATATATGGGTATCCTATTAGCCTAAAAAATTGGGGAAACAAGCATAAAGCATGTCCTCTATAATTTGTTTCACTCTCTCTGTATGCCCATCAATTTATATATGATTAGAAATTCTTAGTTTCAATTTGTATCTAATCAATTCATGGATACCTCTCCAAATATTTAGTTGTAAATAAGTCATCTCTACAAAAAATTATAGTATAATGAACCACATGCATTTTTATAATTTCCTATAAATATATATTCCCATGAACCCCTACTCTAGTTTAATCCTTGATTTACACGGAATGGATTAATTTTCTAGTTATTGAATCAGTATCCAGGTATCATTTTTCCCTTGTGGTATAATAAAATATGATAATAGAATCCATGAATATCTCAAAACATTTTATAGTTGGAACGAAAATAAATTGAAGTAAACCAAAGTGTTTTGAATACTCTATATTAACCTTTTTAGAAGTATGGAATTATAACATGAAATATATTATGTATCTTCTCATACTAGGACATTGATATCATTTTTTAATGTCATGATACATTTTGGTGGCTCCTGGATGGACTACCCACTATTGGTGATGACAATCATTCATCAGTATTTTCCTTATGGATAGAGAACCCACATAATGGTTGTGGAAAAGAATCCCATTAGAGGATAAAGGCTACTCATTTGCGGTCTCCCCCCATATATAATTCAACTAATTTGATAATACTCTACATTATTTTGTTTCACTTGATGAATGTACTCAAGAAGATAAGGTTTAATCTGAATACTAATATGGAAAATGTTCTCCTCATCTCATTTCATCACTAAGTGTTTTTAAGAAAAGTAAGTGTTTTATTAGGTTAAATTTATAACTAGTTTTGTTTTAAACATATGATTGTAATTTCTTAATAAAATAATTAGTGACCAAATTTACATTTCATAGTGTGTAGTTTACGATCACAATGAATGATTGAAGAAAATACTCCAATATGCATTCCATGGCATTCATGTATTTCTTAGAGAATATAAAAATATTTCTATTAAGATCAGTATATACAATGAATTTCTCATCTAATACGTAGTGTCTAAAATACATGATATCATCCATGAATTCTTATTTCTCAATGTTATGGGTTGGGTACATCCTTTAAAATGTTCAAAGATAGAGATATGTATATTTCAAAACACGATAACCCTAGATAGGAAATGAAACTCATTCCCATGCTTAATGGATCATAATACACTACATTGACCAATCTAGCCTCATTTAGAACCAAAATAGGAGCTGATGTCATGTTCTTAAACTTATCAAATGTGTCTTAATCATAGGGTGTCATTAAAAATATTGAACCTTTTAATGTGAGATATATTAAATAAGGAATAATCTTAGAGAAGTCCTTAATAAATTTATAGAAATATACCACTAAACCCAAGAATCTATGTATCATGAATTTATATTTTGGCCACTCCCACGATATTAATGCTTTCAATTTCTGAATAAAAATTTAAATTAATCATTTTGAGACCAAATTTCATAATTTTTTTTATTAAATAGTCTAATAGATAATCATTAATAACTTTTTTAAGATATATTTTATGTAGAGAGTACCTAGAGTAATCCCAATGTGATTATGTTGCTTTTCTTTAGTCTTGGAATAAATCAAGATGTCACCAATGAATACCATGATAAACGAGAAAGGGTATTAATAAAATATAAGTTCCATAGTATCCACATATACCATAGGATATGTGGTTAAACTAAATAGATTCCCCAAATATTTTGAATGACCATATCAACTTCTTAAATCAGTCTATGAAATATAAAAATCTATCACCACATGATTATAGTATCTTGAATGGAGGTTGATCATTAATACCATGGATACCCCTTTTAATCATTCAAATTGGCTATCAATATGAGGAAAGGGTTATTTACTCAGTATGGTCACGTGAATAAACTTCCATTAATTGATACATAAAAAAATATTCCCATTTTCCTCATGGAGATAAATTGGGAAGAATAAATCCATAGTATTCCAAGACATTCAACTGAATTTTCATCTCTTTTAACACATTTTAAATTTTACAATAAAAAGGAAATGAAATCAGTTATGTCTTGGGTACTATATTAATGGAAAACTCAAATACTTGATCTGAAGGAAACCCTAATAATTAAATTATGAAAACTTCATGAAACTTAATATCCATTGGATTATGTTCAATATCAATGATACCTTCATATAAATAAATTATAAGGGATAAACTCTAACATATCAACCAACTAACCATGGTAAGAGGCTGTCCTTCTAAACTAGATCATCAGTCCAATTCTCCATGATATAATCGATACCTCCCATCAAGAGTAGTGAATTTTATACTCTCATGATGATAAATAATATATTATTTAAAACCATTCACCTATTATATATGGAGAGTAATATCGATGATTTAATTCTTCAGAATTAGGCAGCCACATGATTTCTCCATCATACATATAGTGATAATGCAGAAAGGACATTGGAAGTCACGCCCCTTATTCATCTTTATATGAAAATATATTTCCCTAACATGTGATATAATATTAGATATAACATTCATTAAATCCTATACAGGGGAATATATAAATGAATTTCTGGTAGCTGTATAAAATAAAGTAGTACCCAATGACAGTGCAACAAGAATGGTTCTTTTAATTGTTTCCAGCCTTGTATCTTATTCCACTGGAACATTCTCTATTACATGTAACCATTTTCTCATAAAAGTATTATAGGCATAAAATCAATATGAGGCTTATTCCTAAACTTACTCTTCCCATGGGATGGATCAAATTTTCTTCTATGCCTATATGGTTAGGACCCCATCGAATTAGAAGCAGCATACTGAGCTATATATTCCTTTGTATTTATTGTTCATGTACCAAAATTAGGATATGGGATCAATCTATAAAACATATAAATAATAAATATACACCTAAAATTATGAAAATCACTAAGGGGCTCCATAAAATATTGTCTACTATTCCAACCCGTGACGTACTGATGAAGGACAACATTATTTATCCCTATTGGGGTTGGTGAAGCTAATTACAATGGATGTCTAAATCCAACACCACCAACCATTAAAGGTTCATAATACCTCCTATTAATTTAATAAATTCCTCTATATCTCTCAATATAAATGAAATGATTATAAATCATTCCTAAAATCATGGATTTATCAATATACACTGTCAAGGTTTAGTGCACCACATCAGTTTAAGTGGGGCTATCTCATAGGAATACATTGGATAAGATATCAAGTTAATGACCAATTTTAAACTATACATATTTAAACCTATCATTTTAAACCATCTTTATAATCAAATGAAATATTTTTGAAAACCTATTTTCATACTACATGATAGGATAGTTTCCCTATTGAGGAAAAAAACACTTGATACTTTACCATAACCATAGCGTTAGGATTAAAATACAATTTTTAAAAAACCTTAAAGTATTTACACTATAGGATATTATAAATAATATATTGAATAATATAATAAATTTTTCATAGGTCCTCCAATAACTACTATGAAACACATTAAATTATCTAATCCATGTTTGTTAAGAAATTCAAATATTTTTTTTGATCTATTACTACCAATCCTGCACCTCTTGATGATAGTTTCTTCCTCAAAAATATGGATTGTTGTAGGGATGAAATTCATGAGATTTTTTATTGATATTGAATAAAACCTAGATCTACTAATTTGGACTAATAGTGGGTATGACCTAGACCTTAATACATTTCTCAAATTTATTAAAATACATCCTTTATTAAATTTTCATCCACTATAGAATTATCTCATGGAAAATTTTCTATATCTCTATGTAAAACATTAGTTTGGAATCTTATTAGGGGTGTGATAATATGTGAAACCAAAAAAAGATGACGAAAAAAACCATCAATAGGATAAATAAATCCATTTCAAACAATAAACCTTCTTAAAATAAAAAAAATAATCCTGAAGAGTCATTTGAAAATGTAAAAATTCAAAATCATAGAATAAAATTGTAATAATCATAGAGTAATCAATTCCCTAGAGCCCATGGGGACTTAAGGATCGTTACAAAGAGTGTGAGAAATAAACTCACCCACAAAATACCACTTCAGTCTTGATGATCCTATATCTAGTTTACCATGAATTTTAAAATAATATAAATTAAAACCAATCCCTAATATGAATTTCTTTCCAAAAAAACATCCTAGGATACTACTAACCTTATACCCAAGATGGGTCACTCAAGACCCAAATGGAATTCCCAATCCCTATAGGCTTGAAATTATTTCCATTTCACAAAAAATATACCATTTTGAATGGTCTCACAAAGAATAACAACATATCACTAATAGGTTCCTAACCAAAGATATAACATCAACTTTCCATGTATTGGTGACTGTCACACTCAAATTATAGAAACTAAAATTATTATCTTATCTATATGAAATAACATAAATTAAATATCAATGAAACTATAAAAACAAATATAATATTTCAAGTGTCTATAACATGACCAACAAGCATAGAATGTATCTAAACACAAAGGATAAGCATGTATCTAAAAAAATATTGGTAAAATGGGATGGGAAGATAATAAGGCCATACAAGGTATGTGTACATAAAAAACCATAAGCCCAAAAAAACTAATAACCACATTCATGTGACATATGGTCTCACTCCAACCATGTGACCTCCTCCAACACAATCACAATTGTCATGATTATCCACCACCTCAATGAAACATATTTTCTTTTCAAATATCATTCAAAATGATGTATACATACCCATAATGGGTGTATGTTGGGTGTGATAATAACTAGACCAATAGGATCCCACCATTTGTTCTATGATTGACCTTTGTTAGATAATCTAATAATTCAATTTTCAAAAAAACCTATGATGATACTCATTTATATTTAAATAAAAAGTGTCAAGTGTTAGAATATTAAAGCTTAAAATTAAAGTTCAATGTAAAAAAAAATTTCCAACCAAGATTCATGGGATATACCCATGGCTCACTACGGTAAAGAAATAATACAATCCACATACGAGTCCATTTTTAAAAATCATTATCTCTATGAAGAATTCTAACTAGATTGGGATACTATAGTAGTCGATTCCCCATTATCCAAAGTGTCGTCATAAAAAGGGATTATATGATAGGTATAGTTGACTCACTCCCTAAAAGACACTTTTCATAGTATCCCATTGTAATAACATGTGTTTTCCATGAGGAATAATAATTAAAAATTATTAAAACATAATAATAAAACTATTTCTATATTGAGTAGATATTCTATCCAGAACATAACAGGAAACATTATTTTCATTATATATAACATGATTTTTAAATCAATTTGATTACTCATATAAAAATAAAAATAACAGTTATAGTTATAACACATTCACAAGATCTTAAATATGGAATAAAAATATTTGTAATAATTTAAAACATCATTTTTGAATATCAAGAAGTATGGTACTAAAATCAAAGGGATTACGAAGAACTACCCAACATAAACCAAAGAATCCAAGGGAGAGCGATACAAATCTAAAATAAAGTGAATGACGAACCCGAAACAAGTTTATAATCCCATATAATTAATTTCATAATCATTATTTCAACCAGCACGAGACCTAAGACACCATGGTCATTGGGGAAGAATAAAACCGTAAAGACGAAGGGATAAAAACTAAAAAGGATAAAGAAATACACTTACATGATGTTCTCTTAGTAAAAGATCCTCTAGTAGAGAGTTCGTGTAAAGGTGTAGGAAGAAGTTATTCATACAGGTTCTTGATTATTATAATGTAAATAATTATGGCATAAAACAATATTTAAATAATGAAATAAAAAATTGACATTTTAAATTTTATTTAACCATTTATGTAGTTTTCAACTATTTTTTAAAAAACTATACACATAAGGTCACATCATGACCTCACCATATCACTCCATGACACACGTCCCTTCAACCTTGTAAGGACCATGACTTCACTACCATGGGTTACATCATAGTGTGACCCCTAGAATCATGGTATGAATCCCACTCCTCACCTCGTGCTCATATTTTTTTTTGACAAATCCTAAATAATTACATATGACTAAAACCATATTCATGGTCATGTCACAATGTGTGATTCCTTCAACATTGTGTGACTCTCCAAATCTAGATCACCTCATCCATTTTTTGAAATTCAGTTACCCTTAGGTAAGATGGTATGTATACTTACGAGTAAACCATTTCACACAATGAAACTTACGTATCATGGTACACATATATAAGAGTAAAAACATACATGTGGTGAGCCTTATGTATGAGAACTATCCATTTAATTTATTTTCCACACTCCCATTAGGTTATGATTATCCTTTTCCATGGTGATATCCTCGGTCATCTAACCTCAATTCTTACACACCATGATTCCCCTTCACTATGGAAAGACCTCATTAAGCACCAAAAAATCACTAAAACATTCATGTATAAATATACCATTTCCATAGTGTGACCACATGGATCCCTCACATGCCACGATATGACCATTTTCATCATGATATAGTATTCTTATTACTGTATAATCTTAGCCCAGATCCTGTTCTAACTCCCAAGACTCAGTTTTTATCCAACATCAACACCCTTGGAACCATGATAGGGTTTAAAAACAATCATTCAATCATAAATCTAAATTAAATCAATAAATATAGAAAAAATTAATAAATAAGAGTTTGTATCTAAAAATGAATATATTGGTGTCAGGTATTGGTTCTCATTATATCCTCATCATGGACAAGATATCATGATCCTTTACACTCATAGTATCATCCACATTTTTCTCTATTATTGGGTGGTAATGTATTGAGTAGTATGAATCTTTGATCAACTATAACCATCTACTTTTTTTATGTTCAACTTCTTATTTGTGAGTACATACTTTAAGCTATTGATACTAGTAATTATATCCCACATTTCTCTATTGAGATAATTCCTCCATATATTTAATAAAAATATTACTTTTTTTGTCCAATTATTATATCCTTTAATTTATCTCATATATTTTTAACTGACATGAGACTTATAGTACAAGAATATGAAATTTTATAGGGATATTCCACAATCCCTTTATAGATGCATCAATGTATATTACAACCCCTTCCTTACTCTAGTGTATTGTAAGTATAGTTTAAGTGGCCAACCTTATCTCAATCTTCTTGAAACAATATTCACATTCAACTATAAATCAGTACAATAATCTATTTAATATTATATTTGTTAGTGTATTTGATAATAATAATAAATTTATTACAAAGAAGCAATAATATCCTTCTAACCAAGAAAACAACGAATATACATAATAGTTGGTGGTTTGGATCGTTCTCCAATTACCCTTATCTTTTAAGGAACCTTTGATATACTCTCAAAAAGATTTATATGAAACAAAAATGACACTCTATGAAGATATAATTCACAATTTATAAATTTGGAATATAGTCCCACATTTTTCAAGATCGTTATAATAATCCAAAAATTCTCATTATACATTTACATTCTCCTTGAATATATGAGAATATCATCTATAAATAATGACAAAAATTTATATGAGTATTATTTAAGGACTCTATCCATGATATGCATGAATATTTTGGGGTATTTTCAAAGTTGAAAAGGCTTCACAATAAATTCATAATGTCCATATATAGTATAAAATGTTTTATTTGGTATATCTACTTTTCCAAATATAAATTTATTATATTCAAATAAAATATAATTATTTGACAAGTATTTATCCACTATCATTTTTTTAATAAGTCATAAATATGATGTAATAATCCATATTCTTTGATCAAGATCTTGTTGTGTTCATGATAATTAATACAAGGATGAATTGATCCATCGTTATTATTATAAAAGAGGAATGGATTTCTATATGGTGGAGAACATAAGTGTATAAAATAATTATACTACAGTTACATATTAAATTCAACCAATTTAATAGGATCCATTCTATATGGTTTATATTTTATTATCATAGAACCGGGTATGAGTTAAATGGAAAAATCAACCTCTCAATATGGGTTCTACCTAGAAAACTCTTCTATAAATACATCATCATATTCTTTAAAAATTTGAATATATTCAGAATAATGTTTCTACCCAATCATATGATAAAAATATCTCTCATTATTATATTTCCAGACTCATATAATGAATTTAATTTTCATAATGACTTTATAAGAATCCATTCACTAACAGATGATAAAAAGTTTATTTGGGATATGAAATTTGACTTCTCCTCTCTAGTAAGTTATTTTGGTTATATATAATGAGATAATACATCCCCAAAATTAAATCATATTAAAAAATAGATAATAATAATATTTTTATGAAGAACATTCCTATAAAACTCAATCAATGAATATTTGTATACATCAGAAGCAATCATCATTACATTAAAAGATTTTAATTATATTTCATTATCTAATCATTGGGGTGGTGAACTAATTCTTTTAGAAAACTTTCAATAATTATAGTAGTAAACAGAACCCTAAAAAAATTAGATATTTTTAGTACATGATTAGATAATGACTATGCCTTTCACCAGATCATTTTTTGACACACTTATGTTGTTATGATTGCATATGATTTCAATATCTCCCATGGAATTTCTAATTTATAACATTTCTTGTCATTATTAATTATTTTATTGGTTTGTTTAAATTAATAATATCTAAAACATTACAATTCTAACATTGCGGTGTGGGTGGTTTATTTTTTAAATTTATTTTCATTAATTTATTTGGTTAGTCTCTTCATATCTCTTCAAAATTCATGTTCTTAATGTCCTAATTGTCTATACATGAAAAGTTTCCTCATTCCTTAAAAAATTATAATACCCATGATTCATCCCACATTTTCATATTGTTGGATGTTTTTTCTTCTTTCCACCCTGGATTTTATCATTTGAGTTTATATGGAACTCCATTTATCTATTATTGTCCCTAAAATTGTAAGAATAATTAGTCCCCAAATTTTATTTTAACCATGATTGAACATCGAACAGTTTTATCATAGCTACATATGTCCCATATAGCTATTAATTTTTTATAATTTTTTTAACAATATAAATAAATGATTGATTTTTCTTATTGGTTAATGATAAAACAAGAGGTGTGCCTCATAAGTCTCAGTATGTCATTAATAACATGTTTTTGATAATTTATCTCTAATAATGACTTACCTTAAAATGACCATTAATTTTATCACCTATAAAAAATAATATTTATAACATAAATTAAATTTTAATATCATATATTAAAATTATTAATGTCTTGATACACATTCATGTATGATATGCTGAAGAAAATATAGTATCATTTATATAGGTTATTGAATTGAGACAAAAAAAATACATGTTATATTATTCAATGACTGAAAGTATAATGTTATATTATAATAATTCCACGATTAATTTTTAAAAAAGGATTTTAATAGAACATTATTTGAGTGGTTAATGATCCTTATAAATATATGGTATGATAATATAATTGAAAATGACGATGAAGAATAAGGTACATACAATGATGAATTCAGACCTTCGTGAATGAGTTCCTTCGTAATGAAGGATTTAGTCCCCTTTCTTGGAACCAAAGTCGGTCAGACATTATAAGAATGATCTGGTATAGAGACCATAGGTAGTTATTTAATGTGAAAGTAAAGGTGTATTATCCTAGGATTTACGTTCTTGACCCTTTTTATGTATTTTAAGTATATATAATAACCAGGTTTGGTTTTGGGTGGTTCTCAATGTTTTTAGATTTCTTTTGAGGGTTTTTTGGAGGTCAAAGGTTTGAGAATAATTAGTAAAAACCCTAAACCACATCCATGAAATAATTTTTCTGGCGGCTGTAGGGACAATATCTCTACATGGTTGGTGCATGGTTAGGGAAAAATGTGCAGATTTCTAGGGGAAACCGTGCATGCGTGGACAGATGGGAAAAGAACAAATGGATCATGGTTTTCCTAACAATATGATACAAAATTGCAGGGGTGGATTATGTATGCATATCTACACATTTTCCACAAAATATGCCAAACCATGTGGCCTAACTATATGACATAGAGTTGTAGATTGGAAATTTTTCAATCTAATCTGGATTAAGTTATGAGGGCCCTTTTATAAGTCTATAATTTCTTAATCCCAAATACCATTCATCCCATGTCCTGAGAAATGCCCCCCTTTGATCTGGGATCTTGTTTTAGGTTATTCAAATCATTTTGGAGATCTAGATTCACCAATAAGTCTCTGCACATGTATGTTCTTCTAATACCTTATCTTTTCCTCTTTCTCAGAATCATTAATCAAATCTGATGTGGATGAAACCATGTTCCTTGATGTGAATCCAAAAATTTTATGGTTAGAAAAATTTAATTAAATGATATCCAAGAACATATATATAGGATCGTAGTTCCATAATTTTTTTAACCAATATTTTTAAGTTAGGAGGCTCTATCTCAACTCCACTTGATTAGAACATGAAGTATGTGTTTGAAATGAATGTTTTTATAGGAATTAATATGAAATTATTGTATTATTATTATGGGAAACATCTTTATTGATATTTTTTAGAAATATTTGAAACATGAATGTTTTATTGAAAACCCTATTTGTTGAATATTTTAATATGTTGATTTCAAAATTGTGGTTTGATTTAATACATTGAAAACAGTTATTAAAATGTTTTAATGAAATAAATGTTTCTTGTGAATTTTTTTGTCTTGGATTTTGGAATACATGTTTTTTGTGGGTCCATTTGCATTAGACATGACCCTATAAAAGGGGTGTGTGACATTATAGAGCCTAGTATTGGTTACATTATATTGGCATGTTATATCAATGAGAGACCACTCATGGGTATGAATCTATTACCTGGGAATGCATGTGTTGATGTGTGGATGTGTGAAATTATGGAATGGGTTCAAAAAATGGAACGAGAATTTTTTTAATGTATTGTTTTAGTTCTTCCGATCAAAAACTATTTGGGATTTTATATTAATTTTTTTAAATATGTTAAATTGATTTCTATAAATTTTGTTAACTGATTATTCTCCTAGTGGCGTGATTTGGGAAGTCATTAATGATATCATACTATGTTTTGACAAACTGCCTTCCAAGGAACTATTGTACATTTATAGATTTAATGTATTGAGACCCAGGTGAAGAAAATCCATTATAGTTCATTAGTTATTCTCCTTAATATTGTGAGTGTGTATTTTTGATTAAGACTTGGATCATGTTGGGAGATACTTGTTTGATTTCATTATTATATTTGGTTTTTATTGTGTTTTGAAACCTTTGGATATGTCATTTTTTTCTTCTTCTTTTACTATTATATTTGTATTGGTTTGGTAATGTTTAATTTTGTTTTCTACTCATGCATCATATAGAGGTTTAATTTACTATCATCTTGTGGTTGTATATTTATCTGTTCATGGGAAAGTAAACACCCAAATGTTCTTGCGGTTATTTGTATTTTGTATAGACTTTGGTTTCTTGGAAATGTAACCTAAGGAATATTAATTCCCATGTCACTCCCCAAGACAACTATAATGTGTGGGATGTCACAAATTGTACTAGTTAGTTCGATCTTGTTGTATTAGAATTTTTCAGTCAAGATTTTTTCAATTGTATCATCCATGATAGGTTAGTATTAATCTTGGGATGGAAGAATGGAAATAAAATTTTATAAATATGAAATATAGATAATCAAAAATAAGATATAACCACTTTTTTAAAAACATAAATTTACCAATGTGTTGGGTACATGAGTGTTTTATGACACTTATATGTTACGTGTCACCTCATCATGATGGTTTTATCTAGTGTGAGTTTCCTGAAATGAATCAGTTTTATGACTTCAGACTAAGAATTCAATATTCATTACTGAGTTAATGATTTACAGATATTGTAAAAAGTAATACTTTTTGGAAAAATGTTGGATATTTTTTCAAATGATGAGATACTTAAAATGATTGATGATTCTATTTTGAGATTCATTATAATTGTTTAATGTGGATAAAAATGATAGTGGAAATTATTGAAATGGTAATGAAAAATATATAAGCATCTAGTTTCTAGATAGTGAGATGAAATGGATTTTTTTTCTATTTTTAAAAAATGGATCTTGTTAGGAGATGTAAAAACCAATTGGATGTTTTTTCAAAAAATTTGGATGCACCAAATCCATTTATAAACTAACTAATAGTATAAATTTCTTTTAGGATGTTTAGGACATGGATTGAGGGAACCAAAATGATAGACAAAGAAAATGTATCATTCAGTTATGTTCCAAAAGTGAAATGAACACAAACTTTTATGTGATTCAAAGACAAAAAAACTAGATTTGTGGCTGAATATGATGAATCTACTATTTTATTTTCTGTGGACACTAGTAGATTAAAAAGTTATGTTGTAGATTTTTATACTAGTGGATCTTTCATGAAAATGGAATGAATTAGCAGTTCATGCTATCTTAGACCAAGGCATTTCATAGGAGGATTTTGAATAATTTTACACAAACAATTATACCCTCACACATTCATAATTTCTATAAAAATATAATTATTTAGTTTAAATTATTACCATTTCTTCATAATAGAGTATGTGAATAAATTTATGAATTTAGTTCACTTTTAAACAATGTTGTTGCATGTGAATCCTTGAAGGCATGAATTTTTGAATCAGAGTTGACACCAGATATACACTCAATGATTTAAATGATTTATGTAACTAAATATACAGATATAGTCAATAGAAAAAATGTTTCAAAAAGAGATGTATCATGAAATAAATTTGTAGGGAGAATATTTATTCTTAATGGAAATGGTAGGAACTCTATTTTTGGGAACATACATAAGATGGAAAACTATTCCCAAGGGGTTGGTATATTATAGAATCAGGAAATGGGATCTATCAGCTTTCATATGTAAATAAAGAGTAAAATAGTATGTTTTCAGTGTGGTTATTTTGACCATATTATGGGAGATTGTATCAAAACCACATAAAGAATTTCACAATTGAAACTAGATGGGACTTATTCCACGTTATTCTCCTACTGCTCCAAGGTAGGTTTCAAGAGACACATATCATGGTTCACATGCATTGTATACTTTTATGGGACAAGTGAAGCATAATAGATATCATCAGAAGATTAGAGTGAGATAACATGATTCTTGGAAAATAATTCTTCTTCAATATTCAAAATCTAAACAATTTTTCAATGATAAAAGTTAACAATGTAAAAAATTAAATGGAGTTGAGCAATTAATAATGGGTGATCAATAAGGGCCTTCGATAGTGAGAGGTACAATTCTTTTGAATTCTAACCTTGTTAAATTTTTTCATATGGGTGAATCCAACTCATTTATTGCTTCATGTGTTGGTGATCTGATGTCTTTACATTTTGATACGACCCCTTCTATTTTTAAACTCCAAAACATTTGGTATAATGAATATTTTGATCATTGAAATGTGCAGTGTGTTCCATAAATATTGATAGGAATGAGTTGGTATTATATTTCTCAGTGATAATGATATATCTCTTCATCTTTTTTATAGAAATTTATTTCGTTAATAAAACATAGGAATATTTTATTTTTATGAATGGAATGTGAGTTTCAAATATTTTGATGATATTATACATCCCATTAATGTAGATTGAGTATTGGATGTGAGAAGTGAAGGTCCCTTGTAATATGAGGATGGAACTATATCTTAATAATTAACAGAATTTGTTTTGGTATTGGTACACAAGGTCATGAATAGAGAATTTCCAACCATATTGTAAAAGTTTCCCAAATATATTCCTGAAAAGTTTTCATGGTTGTCATAAAAATGAGAAGTGAATTTTATGATTGATCTTTTTAGGGACTAGTCCAATTTCCCTTACAACATATCATATGGAACCCACAAGATATTTCTCATTGAGGAACAATTTGGAAGATTTGTAATTAGAGGGTTTATCTAAAAGAGTATATCTCTGTGGGTACAACCCATTATTTTTGTGAAGAAGGTTGATTTAACACAATGAATTTATATATATTTTCATAAGATTATCCATGTCATGAAAAAGTTCAGTATCCTATTACACCCATTGATGACATGTTCGATCAATTGAGGTGATCCATGTGGTTCTCTAAAATTTAATTACATTCAGGATATCACCAATTACGGTTTCAATAAGAGGATATTTTGAATAAAATGTTCAGATGAAAATATAGGAATTATGAGATCATTTTTAATACCTTTGGTATTATTAATTCATCCTCTCTAGCAAGGGAATTGATGAATCAAATATTTTAAATATATTTTCATTCCATTATGGTCATATTTTTATATATGATATATTACATTATTCTTGTAAAAAGGTCGATCATGTGAAGAACATTGATATAATGGTGTGTATCTTATTGGAGGACCATCTGTATTCCATGTTATAAATGTGCTATTTATGTATTTAAGAATTATGATTTCGTGTCCATGTAATTTAATAATAATTATGTTTATGTAGATCCTAAAAATGTAAAAGTTTTTATCACTTGAAAACAATTGATGAATTTATTTAAGAAAAATAGTTTCATAGGTTTAGTGGGATAATACAGATGTTTTTTACATGAATTTTCACTTTTGGCATCACCGATGAGAGTTTTGACAAGGAAAGAAATTAATTTGTAGTGGAATAAAGATTTTTAAAATTGTATTCAATATATTAAGGTTATAATTTTATTGGATACAATCCTTATGTTCCCCATTTATAGATAGGTATATGTACTATATTGTGGTGCATTGAAATCTGAGTTGGTATGTGTTCCCATTAAAGGAAATAATGTTGTTTCTTATTAATCAGGAGATTTATGGTTTCATGAGATCAAGTACCCAACACACAATTTGGAATTAACTATTGTGTAAATTTCATTAAAGACATTGTTTCATTACCACTTTTGTAATAAATTCATTGCGTTTACAGATCATAATATTCCGAAACACCTTTATCTCATAGAGATTTGAATTTAAGATAGCATGTATGGATGAAGTATCTCTTGATGTTTGACTTTGACATGATGTACACAATGGGTAAAGGTAAATCCATGATGTATTCATTGATTTGGACTTCATATGCCTAACTGGATAAATAATTATCATATCAGTGGAAGCATATGTTTTTCATAGCCAACATGCTCTATGATTTTACTGACAAGGGCGATGTTGTAGTTTTCTTCTCAATATCAGATGATCCTAATTTGGTTGATAAAATGATAAATGCTCATATGTATGATTTAAAATTTATTTCTATGGGTTCAAAGATGAATTATAGGGAGACCATTTAGGGATATAAGCTATATGGGAGTTTTATTTTGTAGTTAAGAGATCTTATCATGGTGCCATTGGGTTTTCATTAATAGATTCTTAACACATACAACCATTTGAAATGGGCTGTTGATCCAGAAATTAAAAATATGTATAGATATATTAAAGAATAGTTTTGGTGAGAAAGTATAAAAAAGTAAGTGGAGATTTTATTTTGAGATGCCTCACCTGTAAGAGGGTCAAGGACGAACACCAATTACCATGAGGCATGTTGTAGTCCTTATTGATTACTATGTTGAAATAAGAGTAGATATCCATGGATTTTGTGAAATATTTACCACGGATGGTTAGGATACATGATTCTATATTGATTATAGTGGAATGGGTCATAATGTCATCCCATTACATCCATATTCATGAATCTAATTTGGTGGAGGACTTGTAGAAATCTCTATCTAATAAGTTATAATGTGGCATGCCTTTTCATTCTTGTTTGTATCTATCCAAGACCCTTAGTTTAAATATTGTTTTATAAATAATTAGACCAGTACCGTGGCACCCATTTGGAAATTAGCATGGTGTATCATATGAAAACAAATGTAAAATATGAAACGAAGATCTAAATGATGGATGACATGCTTAGGGAATGTGTAATGGATTTTTTTACTTCATTAGAGGAGCACAAACCAAAAGTGTAGTTCTTATAAAATATTATTTATTTGGAATCGATACATAAGGATATTAATGAAGCACTATGCGGGCATCCTAGTTGTTCTTCAATTGTTTTGGGTGGAAATATGATGGACATAACTGGTTGTATCTAGACTTGAAAAAGTGAAAAAATAGATTCAGATGATCATGGAGAGAATGGAGATCGCATAGAGCCGTCATAAATCATACGAAGACCATCATTGATGATTTTTTTTTTTATGTGAGTGATCATATTTTCTTAGGAGTATATCTATGTCTTGGATATCATAATTTTTCTAAGTAGGGAATGTATTTTCCTTAGTACAAATTCCATATTGAGATAATTGTACATTGTGGGGAGGTGGAATATTAGTTTCATTTTTTTACTATGGTTGGATTTAGTGCATAATATTTTTCATGTATCTAAATTGAAAAAATATCAAAATGATAATGACCATTTTATTTTATTGGATTATGTTGACCTATATCTGAATGTTATGTTAATTCACGTGTCACTATGAATTATAGATAAGATTTAAAAAGTATTCTGTGGGAACAGATTCATTCAATCGTGCGTTTTATGGGAACATGGTTAGATTCTGGAAGAAACATGGGATTATGAAAATTAAATGACCGAGTAGTGGCCTGAACTCATATAGGAAAACTCTTGTTTCCAACATTACAGGGATGGAAAGACCAATGGTGGGGAGAATATTAAACTACCCCCTTTATTTATACGAATATTTTTTATTTATTTTAAGTATATATAATGATTGAGTTATGTTTTGGGATCTTTTAGTAGCTTTGGATTTTTTTCATGATTTTCTAGACGTGAAAATTTTATACACGATTGTTAAAAAATGGGAAAACTGTATAGGAAATAGTGCAATATATGGAAATATGGATAGTATCTCTGCACAGCTGGTGAACAATTTGGCCAAAATATGTATATTTCTAAGGAAATCCATGGCTATTACAAAATTTGGTAAAATAATGGTTGTCACAATGTTTTACAAACCATGTTAGCCAACCATGAAAGGGGATTACTTAAGGTAGTATAACCACACAGTTGGTCCATGGTTTGTCAAACCATGGGGCATAACTGTGCAGTGTAGAGTTGTAGATATAAAATTTGAGCGTCTAATTTTGATAAAGTCTTGGGTCCCCTAATATTGTTCTAATATTAATTTATCCCAAACTCCCCTTTATCCCAAGGCCTGATAAATGTTATCCTTTTATATGTGAGCATGTTATAGGTGATTCAATGCATGTTGGGGATCCAAGTTCATCAGTATGACCTTGTTCATGGTCATTCTTCATAGATATCTTCTCCTCCTCTTACCAGAAACATTTTTTCTAATATGATGTGGATCGATCAATGTTTCTATTTGGTAATTGTGATGTTTTATGGTTGTATAAATTAATAGAAAAGTTGATTCAAACCTAGATCTATGCCATTATTTTTTTGCAACCTTTGTGATGAAACTAGATTCTATCTAATCCCCACTTGATTAGAACATGATATCTTAGTTCGAAATTAATATTTTATTGAAATGATTGTGAAATTCTTATGTGATCCTTAGTGGAAAGGCCTTTAGTAATGTTTTTGAAAATTATTTTATATATGATGGTTTTGTGGATAATCCGCTTTGTTGAAAATTTTAAAATAGGGATTTTAAAATTATTGATTTGATTTGATATATTGAAGATGGTTGTTGAAGTGTTTTATATAAATAAAGTCTATATGTGAAATTCCATGGTAGATATTTTTTTACACATTGTTGTTGTGGGTTCATCTATATTAGATGTGACCTAGTGGAAGGGGTGTGTTTCATTAGGGAAGAGAGTATTGGTTATCTTTTGATTACTTGGTAGATAAAAAAATATCACTCATGAATATGGAACTATAACTTTTGAATTCATGTGTTGATGTGTGGATCTATGTAATTAGATAATGAGTATTCCAAATGGAATGTGAATGGGTTTAAAATATTTTATTAATTATTCCCATGGAAAAATATTTCCTCATTGTAAAAATTATTTAATTATTTTAAATTATTTCTTATAAATTTTTATAATCAGTTCTTCTCCTAGTGGTGTGTGTTCGGATGTAATTACTAAAATACTATTCAGTATACACTCACCCCCCTTTATAATTACAGTTCATTTGTAGATGTAATCTATCAAGAAATTTGTAAAGGAAATTTATCTCAGTTCTTTAGTGATTATTTTGGAAATAGTGGGTGTTGAATGTCGAGTTGGATCTCGGATTTGGTTGGGTGGTTCTAGTTTGATGTCTCCGGTGCCGTTCATTTTTTTAATATGATTAAATTGGTTATGTAGCTTCGTTTTAGCTTGTACATTGATGTGGTAGTTTTTTTGTATATGTATGAGTATTTTTTTTATACTCATGATTCATATATATGTATGGTTGATTACTATTTTTTGTTTGGATATTTATCTTTTTTGTGGGAAAATCATCCCCTGTATTTTATATATTCCCTTGGAATTTATGTTCAGCCTTTGGTGTCTTGGGGATTTAATTTAAGGGAAAAAATAGTTCCCCTGTCACTCCTTAATCATCTATGGAGTAGCAAGATATACAAAAGTAAATTTTTTATTTGGGAGGGGTAAAATAGGGATCCTTTTATATGAAAATTTTGAATGTAATTTATGAAAATAATAATTACCTAATGTGTAAGTTCAAAATTTCACGTGGAAAGTGGATCCAATGTATAAAAACAAGGAACATGGTTCATTCATCCCCTTATCAACACAATTTAATGAAAACTCTACCTATTTTTATGCAGTTACACCTAAATTTAAACATTTTACATCATTTTATTTTTATCATGGTATAAAAAATTAACTCATGCACTTAGTTGTTCAATAAAATTGAAATTATACATATTACATACTATCAATTCCTAGATAATAAAAATAAATTAAATTTCACATAAGACATAAAAATCAGGGGAAAAATAAATTCATATACCTATATTTTTATTATGAATGTGAATTTATTATTATTCTTTCACATGTAAAAATCATTATGTGAATGTTAATTTATTTTTTATATAAATAAAATATAAATTCCATTAAATTTTGAACAAAAATATTAGAAATATACTTTTAAACATAAAATATGTAATAAAAATAATATTTCTATATATACAGTTTTTCATTTACCATTCTTATTTAAAATCGTATTCTTTATAAATCCATAATTATTTATTTGGTGTTATTTATATATTTTACTAGTAATTCCTTGATTGTTTTCAATATATATTTTTAATATTATTCATCAAAATTAATAAGGTTAATTTAAAATAAAATATATGATAAAATAAATTTCCATAAATTAATATATATTTATAGAAATCAATTAGTATCATTTTATTTGGTTTAAACATTATTTATTTTATGTTGTTTATTTTAAAATATGTTTTGTATAAAAATTATTATTTTTAACTATAAAATAATCAATATACTTATTAGATTCGTTTTTTTCAACTCATTATATATCCAACAACCATATATCCAATAAACACATTTCTAGTGTTCATATATCCAACACTAATTTATATAATGATTATATTAAATTCTTATATATGATTTTACATGCTTCACTAAAATATTTTCATCCTATTAATTTAGTTATATCATAAAATTTCTATTACATTCCAAAAGTTATCGATTATCATATTTATAATTAGTGTAATGATCCATAAGTAAATTAATGAGGATGATGATTTCATATTCATGGTCTTTTTTACTAGGGTTGTATTACTATGTTAATTTTTAAATGGATGTTTCATATTATATTCTTGTAATATATTATTTATTATAGTGTATTGTAAAATTATTAATTGATAAAGTATGTCATTGTTAGGTTTAGTTAGATATTGTATATATATAAGGGTTTTTAACATATTAAAGGAATAATAATAATTATTGTTATAAGTTACGTATTCTATATTTTTATTCATGCCTCTTTCTTCATATATCTGGAGGAAATTCAGATGTGGAGGTTACTTTATGTCACACAGATTTATCCAATTTGGTACTTGGGAAATAAAATTTATTTTAATTTTTTATCATGTACAAACTAAAATGACTTTAGAGGAACATATATAAATATTACATCATTTTAGATTAATATTAAATTCATAAGACTATTAATCATTCCCTAGAACCACAAAGGTTTAGTTCTATTGGAAACTAGTTACATAAATATATTATTTTATAAAGGATCTCTAATATCCCCAACACATTTCTTCATATCTGTACACTTTTAAAAATATCATACTTAGAACCTTCTATAAAAATCATGGAAGGATAAAAAAGAATTTGTTATCTTAGATACACGGTAAGGGTAAACATAAGATATATCAATCAGTGATTATTCATGGTCACAAGGGTATAAAAACATATTCATTGATTAATAAATTCATAACCAATTAATTATATATCATTAATCATGTGTCGTGGAATAATTAATTTTCATAAAATAAGGAAAAAGTTATAGGAGTAAGAAATAATCAATAACCCATCATGATAAATGATATTATATAATAAACATAGTATTGTGAAAAACAATATTATAACGTTATGAAAATATATACATAGTAACATGTTCACTTTTTTATGTCAATGACATGTAATCATGTCCCTAAATAAAATTATGGACATGAAATAAGGTCCATGAATTATCATATGGACTTGAAACCAGGTCCTTGAATTATATTTTCAATATGAAATCATTTTTATCAACAACAATGTGATATATTGATTTATTCATATTTACCAAAATCATTGGAGGGGTATATACTTTCAGTCCCACTCATTACATAATGAAAACCATACATATGTGTGCAAAAATATCCTTAAATGTTAATAATTGAATCACATCATAACCCATAGAAATGGAATTATTTTAAGGAGTAAATCATAATTTTATAACTTCGTAACCTAGTGAAAAGAAATAGTTTCCAAAAAGGATTCACCATAACATTATTTACATGTTTGTAAAAAATATGTTAAATAATATCATCTATAAATCCTAATAATCATAAACTATCCTTAAAAATAATGTGTATGGTATCATAAGATCAGATCTCCAGTGAAGCATGAAAATCCATAAAGTATCTTGAAATTGATGATAAATACCATTAATATAACATATAAACCATTCTTTAAAAACATGATAAAAATATCCATTTCATTGGGTACCATTTTAAGTAAATATTCCTAGAATATTAAGAAAATCCTTTGATTTGAAAATAACTAAGTAAAATATTTTAAAGGGAAATTAAATGAAATAATATTAATGATATCAACAAAATTAATTCATGTATTATATGTTAAAAGAAAACATTCTTTTCACAATTTTACATAAAGTCAAAAATGATTTTTTTGGAAAAAATTTAAAAAGATTACTTTTTAATCCTTTTTAAATAAATCCAATTGTAACGAAGAGTAATTATTTTAGAATATTTTGAGTATAGTTATTAACGTTAATAAGAAAATTTTTACGTGCATAGTCATGAATGAAAATGTTCAACAACTAGAGAGAAAATAAGGTCATTTATTTTTTAAAAACATTTTTTTGATCATTTTAAGTAAAAAATAGATAAAAATGGAAGTACCGATTGAAAATTCAAGGAAAAAATAGATAAGAAGAAAATATATGTGGTTTAATAGAGAAAGTTTTCAAAATTTCTATTGATCGTTATTTTTTCAATATAACATGTTAAAATAAATGATATTTAAACATAAACATCAAATTCATGTTTTATCATTCCTCTTACGAGTTTAAAGATCCTGTATAACAAATATATCACTAGATTCCTACATATATTATAACATATGATTTACTTATATCATCTTATCAACAATTTATTAATAGTTATTTATTTACTTTTTACAAAGCTAGGGATTTTGGCTTAATTTTTAAATTTTAAATAAATCCTTCTTTTAAAATGGGTTGTTAGTTAACCCGAGCATGACCCAAAGTTATAGATGAAAAAAAGCACCAAATAGATTTTCTGAGTACCTAACATCCCATAGTCTAATGAAAATCCGAAATTATCAAAGTGAGTATATTTAATCATGAAAAGATACAAGACAAATGTCACACCTCACCCCTTGACATCAAAAATCACACCATGATCCTGATCGAAAAGATGTGTCACCCCCTATTCCATGTGAAAATTGATTAATTTTTCATTTGTGTTTTATTAAGGTAGATTGATTCCATTTACAGTGATCATGGTATCACAATATCCAAAATTATAATAAATCCATTACTATTATATTTAATCAATATGTATAGATGTATAATTATTCATACGAATTTGAGATGAAAAAATTAAATGCATGACGTCATGTAGATGCAACCCATTCGTACAGACAAGTGATGTTTCAACTTTTCAATGGATTAAATGAAACAATATAATATAAAAGTTTTACTTTGAAGAATAATTATTAAATATTAAATATCAAATATATCCACTGAATCTATCCTTTGTACCATCCATGTATTGTGTAAATGAAAAATGAATCACATATCTTCTTTGAGGTGGTAGTTCACACATACGCACGAGCGACATAATCATTTTCCGAAGAATTGAAAGGTAATAAAGTACATATAATATTATAACTATATAATCAAAATTATGAAATAAATATCATATATAAGTACTAAATACATTATATTATACAACTATGAATGATTTTGGTGGAAAATTAATCATATGGCCACATGGTGGAAATAGTCTACATGTATGCATGGGAAAATATTTAATTTTTTATTTGATGGAAAGGATTTCAAAAATAGTTGTGAAGTGATAATAATAAAATATAAATATACTAATGATACTAAATTCATAATTTTTTATCGATACAATATGTTTAGAGAAGGTGGAAGAAGAAATAAAACTGAAATTAATCACAAAAGAGTTATATCTCTTTATTGAGAATCCTCCTTTAGTATAAACATTATGCATTGAAAGGATGATATTTTGATCAAACCAATACATATAAGATATTTTAGTGATTTTATTAATGTATTTGGGTGGGTATAGGATGATATAATATGTTCATGGGGTGTGGATAAAAGTGGATAGTTTCTGACCTTTTATTAATGAGAGGGAGGACACACTTTTAATGTTTTAAAATATTAAATGATATTAATGTATTATTCAAGAAATATGGCACCAAATTGACTCATGTCATAGTATGATATTATAGAGTGTAAAATTATTCCATAAAAATAGTATTTAGGCATGTTTTTAGACCATTTTAACACTTATCATTTTTGTTTTATTCCTTTTGACTAATTTTAACTCTTACCATAATAACTCACTTTTTTACCAATGTTACTATTAATAATGAAAAAATAGGATTAACATATTATATAATATTAAATATAATGAATTATTATATGGGAACCATTTTAAAATTTTAAAATTCTATAATTTTTATAAATACATTTTATAATTAGCTTGTAAAATGAAAGAAATTTTCTATTACCAACAAGATTTTTAATAAAAAAAGAGCATACACGCATTAGATTCATTATGAAATAAATAAAATTAGTGTTAAAATTTTTAATTGAATATATAATCTAAAAAATATCATTAAAATAAATCATCAATACTGATTAAAATAATCTATGAACATAAAAGCATAAATATTTTTCATAAAATATCTCTTTTTGCATTCAGACGTATTTATTTTGTTTTATGACCAATTTATATCAAATGAATTATTTTTATACATATGTAAATTATAAATTTTCTAATTTTATTTAGTAATATTCATACCCACTAATCCAATTTAAATGAGATAATTTTCACATTAAATAATAATAATTAAATAGTATATCATGATTCATTTAAACTCGATGTTTCATGTTAAGAAAGATGTAAAATATATTAAATTTATTTAAATATAAATATATCATGACATTTCATGTTGTAAACTCACAGAATCACTCCCTACTTTTTTAAAATTGATTTCATATGGAATCTTGGAATATTTGGATATATTTTTCTTATTGTTTTCATTTGTTATCTCACCTATTTAATACAGAAACAAGGCTATTTGTTTAATTTTGAATTTGAATATATTTGTTTTTTAAAATGATTTTAGAATATATAGAGACTTCATACTGGATTCTACATTAGAATTTTTTTGGTTATTATGGGATTAAGAGGGGTAAATCCTTTCCAATTGGTATGTTTTGATATATTTTGTTCTTTTAATGGGACAATGTATATTTAGAATGCATTTCACACCTTGTAGAAATATGACTCATGTGAAATGGAAAGTTGAATCAGGTTGGTTTATTTTATCCTTACTTTTCACTATAAACTGGTGATACGTTTACATTAATTAAATATTTTAAATCAAATTAGTTTCATTAAATTGATTATAATTATCATTTATTCGGGTAAAATGATACACCTTATCATCGTCACCTTGTTCAAATTTCAGCAAGTAATTCATAAGTGTAAAATAATTTAAGACTTCTTATAAAAAATATCTTTCTTAACATTCATGAATGTTCCCCTATAAAATCCTAAAATTTCAAATACAAGTTATAGATATTGTAGTCAATATGAGATTTATCCCCTACCACCAAATCTATTCCATATATTTCATCATATGTTCTCATATCTTAGACAAGAATGTTCTATGATATTTCTATATCTCTAATAGTAACGAAACAAGAAAAAATTCTAAAAATTTCCTTTATACTCACACAATATTATAAAACATAATTAATTTTTCATATCCCACAATAATCATTACTTCATGTTAAAAAATTAACAACTTCTAACTCCAAAACCTTAAATTATTATATTAGTCACTATAATCATACCTTATTAATTCATTATATCAAACAAATATTTGTCATTTTTATTTAATATAATCTCATTATTCTTATTCTTGTGGATACTATATTAAAAACCAAATCAGGTATCACATTCCATAATAGAATAGATATTCACAATATGATTTTTCTCACATAGTACCACCGTGTATGATAGAGTATTAAAAGGCAAGGATGAATAATTTTATCCAAATGCTATGTTAATTCAGAATAAGCCCATAAGAATTTGGAAAAACTATGTGTGTGATCCAATGTATGTAATAGGAATGTTATTATGAAAGTTACATAATATTTTGAAATTATATATAAATTAATTTAATGTTCCCCCAAAAATTTTATTGGTGAGATTATATACAACATGACTTAGGGAAAAAATTATATAATAATTTCATTATATATTTTCAATACATTGTCATACTATATACTCAGGCTAAATTTAACAAACCATAGATCTAAATCTATAGGTATTTTTTCCCGAAATCAAGTTAATATCGTTATATAATTTTTGATAAATTAATTAATTTTTTTTAGAAAACTATTGTGACTAAATATGTTTCCCCTATATGGTATCAACATGTAATTATTAAGAAGAGTAGCACTCCCACTAACTTTTTGCAGATACATGTTACTTTATCATTCCAATTGAATATTCAGTTTTCACTATGCTTTTTTTATAAACAAATACATTTATTTAGTTTTTCATTTTTATTTTCATGGTTTGGTATCAAAAACGCATTTGGTATTTTTATATAAATATTTTTTAGGTAATCCATTAATAAATAATACTTGAAATCAAAATTCTCAATACAATGATCATTGATTTCTCTTATGTGAAGTATAAATCCTATATATTTTAGCACGCTTATTTTAGTAAATATATTTTCTTAGGCTATGTCTGATACGTTATATAATCTTTTTTACATTCAAACATGATCTATTTGTACAAAAAATTAATGATCCATATATAGTTTCTCTTGAATACACTTCAACATTATCATGAATAGAAACATCCAAAATAAGTATCTTGTGATTTTTTCATATGTGAATTCCATTACTATATTTATACATATATTTTAATATTACCAAGTTTCCATATATTGTTTCTTTATAGGAATCCTTATTCTTATAGAATAATATATAACAAGTTATTGTGAACATAAAACCCCCACATTTGTTTTAATAGTTTATGTCTTTGGAATAAGCCCTCCTGCAATGCTTAGTAGAGTTTTTTTATACATATTCCAACTCTTTCCCCTCTAAATCCTAGAATTCATTGATTCATATCCTACTATAAAAATATCAATATTTTATTTTATTACTTCTTATATAAATTTAGTAAATCTTGGGTAATAATGGATGTTAATGTCCTTAGTAGATATATGATAATTAATAAAATTTCACACAAAATTATATATTTTTTTGTAGCTAAAAATAGTTTTTAGCAAATTATTCTCATAAAATACAAGATATTGTGCCTAGTGGACATCTTATCATATAATAGATAAACTAATAAAAATTATTCTTTATAGTTAGATCATGGATAGTTATTTTATAATAATTTGTAATACATGAATTTAAAGAAATTGTAGAATATTTTTAACACATATAATATTTTTCATTAATGTTCCTTTTATTACAATCACATCTTTAATGTGTGTATGTGATTTTATGAATACCCTAAATTGACATTAAAAATGTTCTATGGATACATGGTTATTATAAAATCCAAAAAATATATTCAGTGGATCATATATCCTTTACTAAGTGTATTCATTTATGCATTGAACAGTCCTAAAATATTTTAATGGATTATCATGATTTGTTAAACTTAACTCTTAGACAATTTTTGAATAATTATTCCAATCTATCAGAATAAAATACAATATATCTATGGAATACCATTATAAATAATGGTTTATATGTTTAGAAATTGATATTTATTTAGTTATTATTACTATTTTTAGCTGAGAAGATAACAAAACAAATGTCAGAATACAATCTTGTCGACCACTATCTGTTTTATTTGACAATTACATATCTTTCCACAATTATATTTTTAGAGTTTTATATTTATAATCTTCATTAATTTTAACATTGGGATATATACGATTCAGTAATTACAAAAATATGTTAAGAATGACATACGATACCAAAATTCATTATAAAATTGAAATAATGTCTCATTGTTTCTAATTAGACACTGAAAAATATGCTTTGGTAATAATAAATAAAAAATAGATTCACTTAAATCCATTCGGAAATCATGAATACATTTACTTATATATAATAATATAGGAATCACCATTATTCAACTTAATTAAGAATTCACCAAACCTATAGTAGTTTTTTACAAATTCATGATTCCAATGTTTGGATGATCATATATTAGAATAATATATTTTAAACCCTAGATGTATAAAATATAATTACATTGATGAATATACATGACGTAGAATATTGTACTTCATTTAATTGAAGTTTTTTTAGTGACCATTACTCCCACACAATAATACAATAGAATCAATTTAATTACCCTGTCATTGAATATTTTACCTCTTAAAAATGTGATTTAAATGAACTATAATCTTATAACTGGTCTGGTTTTTTGTAACCAATAAATTTAAACCTCTCATCAAAAATAATGAGTAACCACGTTAAAAAAACCTAAAGTCACTAAATGAAGGATAGTCAATCTATTATTTAGTGACTCATCATGGCTATTCATCTTATAATTCATAAGGAATGTGTAGAAAATATAAGTTAAGGAAGTTAATATGATATTAATGATAAATTTATTATTCTTATGAAATCATAACTTCTCAAATTGACTATCATACTCCATTATTTTGATGTCATGATCACATGCTACTTGAGAATGATCCATTTTAAATTAGAATAGATTAATGTAAATATTAATTATTTTAATAATATAATTTTCCTTTACAAGACCAACTAGGATAGTTTTCATGTTATAATAATCCATGTACTAATTTTGAATCATAAGCTCTCTAGTAAAAACTAATAGAATGATTTAAAAGATATAACAATAATGTTCCCCAAATAACTAGTGGGATTCCATTTTACCCTCACTTACTCAACAGTAAATGTGGTTAGGTATTAAGAATTCCAAAATCTGAAAAACATTTCTTACAGTAGCCTCTGGTTTTAATGATTATACCACCATGGGAAATATTTTTTCATGAA
Organism: Viscum album; assembly: GCA_963277665.1. NCBI lineage: Eukaryota > Viridiplantae > Streptophyta > Magnoliopsida > Santalales > Viscaceae > Viscum > Viscum album. The sequence goes on along the minus strand of OY728141.1, from coordinate 928,504,997 downwards.
GACATACCCTATGTTAATGAATGACTAAAGTGTTTCATTGGTTTCACCTATATTTTTCTATAATGGTTAAGGAATATTATTAATAAATTTTCATGATTAATAAAAAATTCATGATAAAATAATTTATATTATTATTATTCCACCAACATTTTGGGATGTACCAATAGCCCTTGTAACACCCCGAGATTTATAGACTAATTTTTTTAAATTAATTTAACTTTTAAAATTTTTTCATTTCACATGACAATGGATATAGTTCTATACATATGAGTATATATATACACTAATTAAAATATTATTTTCACATTAAATACTAACTTGGTTTGTGATACACATAGTACCAACTTGGATTTCACTACAAGCAACACTGATATGGTGTACGATGCATGCAACAATGAGTTTCTACAAAACAAATATTTTTATTTATTTAAATAAGATAATTATAACCAATCAATAAAAGTTACCAATATTAATGGTAATAACTACATTCAAAATATTTTTTATAATTATTTTATATAAATAAAACATAATGATAAATAATGATAATATTTTTGGTAAAATCCTTTTATGCTAAAAATTTTGTTTTCTTTGAATGAATATCTTTTAATAAAAAATGTAATGTCAGCAAAATTTATAATTTTAATTTTTTTAAATAAACACCTTTTTATAATTGAAAACATTGAAATTAACTTATAGTGATTTTTTGGGATTTGTCTGGGAAACATCATTTTTTTATAAATAGTGAAAATAGTGCTTTTTAGTTAAAAAATGTCTTTTCCCTAATTAAATATTAATTAAAAAATATATTATAACTATTTGTTAAGGTAAAATTATATTAATATTACACATAATAATACAATTAGATTAATTAGGATCATATTCACTTTAAAACTGAATAAAAAATCTTAACAAAATTTTGATCTTTTTCCTACATTAAAACCGTATTATTTCATCTTGTCAGCGGGATTAGCAATAATAATAATTTTTCTTCTTCTATGATTGGAATTTAAAAAATATGAAATATCAAATTATATCCAATCTAATATTTATATTCTAATAAGACCATGTCTATTTTTCACCAAATTTATTAATAAAACTGATTAAAATTAATCGTAGCAGTTATGTCCAAATAAATCTTAATTAGGTAATAAAAATAATATTAAGAGACCAAATGACATATAAAATTATCTAAATCACATTTTATATATATATATAAGATATAAAACTTACATTATTTAGATTAGTTGGTTTGGAGTGACATTTAATAGGTAAGAACATGTGCACACCTAATTTGTTTTTAATAAATCCATGTGACTCCTTTTCCGTCCATATAAAAATCCAACACATATACCCATTACTCACACCTCTCAAACCATTTATGTTATTAAAATATCTAACAAAGTATCCTAAAAATAATCTTACCTTTTAACTTTAATCCTACCTTTGGGAAGAAACCCTCTCCAGGAAGCCTTTTGGCACAAACTAAAAGGAGTTACCTGAAAAAGAGGTAATGTCTTCTCCCACGGTCCTTTCCATTATTATCATTTTCCACCACCACCAATTTCATTATTATATTATTGTTTGATAAAAATATTGTAATACATATACTATAATTTTTTTATGCATATCATCTGACCTACACATACACACATCCATGTAATGGATGTTGGACATACCGCTTACATGTACGGAGAACTACTACCTCACGAAGCGATGATTGTTCATTTCTCCTTTACCACCAATAATGGTGGCCATTGTGATGGAAAATATATTTATATATGTGATATATTATATTTATTATGTATTTATTTTTATTCATTCCTTTTACAATACACATTTTTTACCTTCCATTTGGTGTTAATATGATAATCTCGTTTGAGAAAGTACGGACTACCGCCCCCTCAAAGAGATGTGATTCGTTCACACACCACATTGAATTTATTAAGGATGAGTTTAATGAACATATATGATATATATTATATATAAATTCTACTATAATAATTATATATATACATACATATATACATATTCCATTTACAAACCTTATTTCTATATGACAATAAAAACAGAAAACAGATTTCATGCGTACGTATAGCTTACCATCACCATGAACGGTGTATTACATTACATAAATCATTACAATATATATCATTAAAAAAAATTATACTATATATACCATATATTTATAAAATTTTATTCATTCATGAATCATGATATAAGTATAGGGATCAACGATATAACAAATTAAGACACATGTTAAAAAAAGAGAATATTACATCAAGTGAAATTTTAACGTCCGATCATTATAAATTGGGTAATATCAAGTCATAATAGAAGAATATATGGAAATAGATATTATAATATTATTCTATTAAATTTTTATAATAAAATTATTTTTATTATATTAGAATCTTTTACGAGTGCAGAGAGAGTTAAGACACAAGGTAAGGGGATTTTCATCTCACTGCTAATTTATATGAAATAAAATCTATGTTCAAAAATCTTTCCTTTTGTGTGTGTTATGTACTTCCCATAATTGTATACTGTTTATATTATAATTAATTTTATGGGAATAGAAATTTCCATTTTATGATTTTAATTTCATGGGGTTTATGTTTCAAATTATATGACATTGGTAAAAATGTTTTTGTCTCAATTTTCCTTCTTTGAGACAAATGTTTTGTTATAGACCTAAACACTTTTTGGGGTGAATATAATTCCATTTTACATTAAATTTAATTAATATATATAATGTATTGATATAATATGATTCATGTAATTACCTTTCCTTACATGGATAGTATGATCCCAAGATACCAATTTATATGAATTCATTGAGACAGTCTCATTGCTTTTCGAGATTGTTTATATTTATGCTTCCTTTTATGAAATATTATGATTCATATCTCAAAAATATTTATAATCTTCCATATACTCTATTATTTCATGATATAATCATATATTGTAACCATTTTCTAATCATTGGTACATAAGATATTTAAGAAAGTGTTCTTAGGAAAGCCCGATTATACCCTCTCTTCAGTCGGAAATCTATGTTTTCTAAAAACGGATTCCAAGAATATTATATCATTACCAGATAATATCTCAAATTAATTTATACCATTTTTGTATTTAACCAATATCTTCAAGAAAATATTCTTGTATCATTCCGAACAATGCAGTTTTCTAACCTTTTTATTGTACAAAGGAAATGTTCTTTTCACCTCGTAAGACATGTATGAATTTAACTGCTGTCATTTCTTCAAAACACCCTTTGAATTGTTAAAATAATTAATCATTAAGAAAATGTTTTTAAAATTTAATTTCCATGGAATTTTTTTTCCAATTTGTTTCAAACATCTATTATATTTTTTCCTAGAAAATAGTTTTCAGGATTTTTTTAGTATTATTTACACCTTTTCAAAGTATTTTCAAAGAAATGATTTTTAAAATATTTTCAACCTTCATTATATATTTTCCAGAAAAATGATTATAAATTTTTTTATGATTTATTTATAATTTTTAAATGTAATTTTAGAGAAAATGTTTTCAAAAAATTTTAAATATATCTTTAAAAGATTTCATGTTTTTTAAAAGAAAAATGTTTTTAAAATTTCTTGATGTTTTTTTTATTTTTTTCAAGAAAACTAGTTTTCAAAATTATATCAAGTCGACATAATATTTATTTAAGGTATTTTTTAAGAAAAGTTTCCTTTAATTGGTTTTATGTATTTAAAAAATACTTTTTCAAACAATAAATGATAATTTCCTCATGAAATGTTTTTAAAGTATATCTCAAAAATATTTTCCATCTAATATGACATCTATTAATGTTACTCAGTACATTCTAAGAAAAGATCTAAAGTTTCCATTCATATCATTTATATGAAAGAGTTATGATAAATGGCATGGTCTTTATAAAACCTATCTATGCTTCCTCGGTAATATGATTGTGAAACCTGTTTATCTTTCACAGGTTATATGCTTTTGGAAACCACTTCTTTTCCCAGATAATGTTTTTGATTAAATGATTTTGAAACAAATCAATTTACATATTTTATGATATGTTCACATGTTTATGATACCGATTTCATATCATGGGTTATGATATCCCTATTTATGATCTAATGGAACATGTACGTATGATTTCATTAAGTTATGGGTGGGACCTATATCTACCTACAATGAATTGTGTAATGATTTATATCTCATTAGATAGATAGGGCTGTAATGAGGGTGTAATCAGCTCAGTACTATAGTCCTCGAATCTGGGTTTACTTGGTTCAGCAATATAGGTATGGAACGAGGGTTTACATTGTTCAGTAATATAGGGTTGGAATGAGGGTTTTCTCAGTTCAGTAATACAGGGATCGAATGGGGGTTCACCCGGTTCCGTACGGGTCTTTATCCACTAATATGGTATTGTCATTGATTCCATGGATACTATGGAAATTAGTATATGATTATGTTTTTCCAAAATTCATGGTTTTAATAATATGTTATGCTTTTGTGGATTATATCCTTTACTTTTTTATTGATTGATGTCATACAAACTACCAATATTTCTTTCATGATTTATGTATATGATCATTGATATGAACGGTATGATATTATATTTTCATGATCAGGTTGTCATACCCCTATGATCATTCTTATACTTACTTGGCTCCCTTGTTTTCCCTTATTGAGCATTTTATCTCACCCTTTTTTATGTTTCATTTCCTAGGATATGAAGATATCAATTATATTTGATGTGTTTAAGAAGGGTTCTAGCCATGAAGAACCTAGTAGGAGGTATTCTAGCTTGCATATGTACATGTTTAATGTTTCCATGTTTCAAAATGCACGATACCAACTATAGTCTTTGGGCATCTATTTGTATAATTTTTAACTATTCCACATATGTAATGAAATATTAATGTCTCAAATTTGATGGTCTCTATAGGTTGTATTAGATTAAAGGTATATCTAACCTTTGTATATTAGGATGAGAAAACCTTTGTGATATCCCAAAGGTTATTTTTAAGGATATTTCTAGGGATGTCCATAAGGATAAGTATAAGGATGAGTTAACATTTAAGAAAATGTCTGGGAATTTTGTTAAAGGATTAAGTGAGAGGTTTCCTAGAAATAAACCCTTATCATGATACTACAAGTATATGTGGCTCTAGAACAGATGTGACTAAGGGTAAAAACTGCTGGATCGAATAAGTAGATGTATATCTATTAGATGGAACAATACAAGAGGGGGGGTGAATTGTAGGTTTAAAAACCTTTGAGTTTTAGCAACAAAGAGATTAGTTTAAATGATCTTAAACTAATACAAATACAAACACCCACAATTGTATTGAATATAAAAGGTATGATGTATTTTAATACTAATGTAATGTAAAACAATTGTATTCAAGGTGAACACAATAATCAGAGTAAAACAAAGATGAATGATTCTACCTTAAAGCGTATAGAATCAATCAATACAAAAAGTAATAGTATTATTGTAATTTAAACAATTACAATTGAATATATAAAGATGAAAGTAAACAATACAAATCCCTTCTTAATATAACAGCGGAAATATAAAAGTATTACAATTCTTTTGACCCAAAGAGAAGGGTTATCCTTTCACCAAGGATAAAAGGTCTGTCTCACCAATACCTTGGTGAACCCTCGATACGATGATCGGCACGTCTGTCTGCCTATCCCCGACAGCCCTCGATACGATGATCGGCACGTCTGTCTGCCTATCCCCGACAGCCCTCAATTTTGCAGGTAATCGGCACCTCTGTCTTTCAATTACCTGAAAGCCCTCGATACGATGATCGGACGCACAAGGCAGATGAGATAAGTCACAGTGTCTCTCTCTAGAATCTTTGTAGTTCACAGAGTCTCTTCATTCGTTCTGTTTGTTCATCGTTGTTCTCTCAGCTTCAAATGACCTCCTATTTATAGGCTTTGGGTTCCAACGGTCATATTTCCTCCAACGGTCATATTGAAACAGAAAGCACGACATCGTTTTGATTAGTTTGTAACTAACTCAACGACATCGTTTTGTTAGGACAAGAGATATATAGAAATCAAAAACATGAGTACGATTCATATGCAGAGAGAGTTTTTGACAAAGTACGAAAACAAATAATGATCATCTGAATAGCAGAGTCAGTACGATACGATTGACACAGTCAGTACGATACGATTGACAGAGTCAATACGATACGATTGACAGAGTCAGTACGATACGATTTGGTCGGTACGATCAACATCGTACGATATGATAAACATGATAAAAGACAATTGTAATTTATAAACATATGATAGAATATATTTGTGATTTCCAAAACATTATATAGAAGTCAAAAGAAGACTTTTGACTTAAAAATCTCCCCCTTTTTGGAAAGCACAACACACAAAGTAAATATAACAATAAATACTTATCTCCCCCTGAGTTATTGAAAACTCTTCTAAATAAGAAATTGAATATAACTAACTCCCCCTTAGGTATGGAATTTCCTAAGGATTGTATTCGTAGTTTTTCCTTAAGAGCATTGTAAAGCATTCTCCCCCTTTGTAAAACATTCTTTACTTTGTAAATATTCTCCCCCTTTGTGATTTACAAAAAGAAAGGAGTAATCTTGAATTGTCTGAAAGAGTTAGTGAAGCAATACAAGACAATAGATAAAAGACAAAGGATCATAAGAGTTATTACAAAACCAAGACAAGTTCCAAAAGAAACAAATACAACAATCATTTGTTTTCTCTTTCCTTCTCCTTCTTTATAAGCTCATGAAGAACAGCATTCATCTTCTTGATCTCCTTCTTGTCTTCAGAAATTGATTCACCCTAAGTTTTGAGAAGCTCTTGTTGATCTGCAAAAGTCTGATCTTGATTTCTGATAGTCTCCTCCTGGACTCTGATTACTTCTTCAAGGGTATCAATTCTATTTTGCAGAGTCTTGTCATCCTTGGACAACACAGAATTTTGATTCTTCAGTAAAATCATTTCATCTTTGAAAGATGAAACCTTAGAGAATTCAGATTGGAAAACATTCATTCTTTCTTGCAAGTCTTTCACTGAAGGAACATCGGCTCTTTGAGAAGATAAAAGATTCAGCCTTTCAACGGTTTCTTTGTCAAGCTTGTTGAAAGAAATTGCAAGCTCATTTGATAATCTCCTTATATCTTCAATAGCTATTTCATGATCATTGATTGGGCTCTCTGTTTTGTACGACCACTTGGTCATCTTATTGCAAGCCTTCTTATGGGAAACCGAGCTTTCTGAAAGAACTTTCAAATCGGCTTCTACTGACAATACTTTCTTCCTCAATTCTTTTACAGAGCCAAACTTATTCCTTTGATTTTCAGTAATAAAATCAATCTTCCCTTCCAGCCTCGCGAAATAAGGAATAGTTTTCTCCACCCTTCTCAAAACATGAACAATGTAATCACCCTTCTTGAGAGAGATTGTATGCTCTGAATCAGTATCCTCATCATACGATGGTAGTTCATACGATTTTCTTGAGTCAACAACTGGTTGTTTCCCTTTCTCTTTTTCTTTCTGTTTTCTTTCTTCTTCCACTTTGTCACTAATGACAACAACTTTATCAGAATGAGAATATTGATCACCTTGCCTTTCTTGAAAAGGAATTCTGTCCAGAGATTGTGCTTGGTTGGCATGAAGGATTTGTTGAACACCTTCACTCGGCTTTTGAACCGATTCCTCTCTACTCTTCTTTGAGTTTTGAAGAAATTCTAAAAGAAAGTCTCCTCCTTCTTCTTCTATTTCTTCCATCACTTGTTTTCCTTTTCCTTTCTCAGGAAGACTTTGTACGATGGTCTCTTGGTGCACTTCTTCAGTTAGTTGAGCACTAGCATCTTCAACTGCTTTCAATACTTTAGAGACATCAAAGTCCTGAGCCTTTCTTTTTAAAAGAACCTTCTTCTTCTTTTCGGCCTGAAGGGTTTCTTATACCCTTATTTTTTCTGCAAAAGCTTCAGCAGGGTCAAGACCAAACTTCGGGTCACCTTCTTTTCTCTGTTCCTTATCTTTTCTCCATTTTTCTACAACCTCCTTACTGTACCTTGGCTTCTTCTTCGGCTTCGAACTGGTTTGCGGATCAGACTTTTGAGTAACACCGGTGGATTGAATGTCTTTGGCTGGCATAGGTGCCGATTGATTCTGAGCCAATTCAGCTTCTATATCTCTGACAAAAAGTTTTTAATTTGAATCAAAACAAACATTCAGCTTTTTCATCGTACTCTTACTAATCCAAGATGGCCTCAAATCCATGGGTTTTCCTTTCAAAGGAATGTTCCAAAACGTCATACTCTCAAAAATGAACTTCGTAAGGATGGCTGGATACATTATCATCTGGGACTTAATCACTCCTGTCTTGACATTCTTGATGGTTTCAAAAATATAACCCATGAGATTCACTTTTCTCATGTTCACAAGAAAATCAAGCATGAAAATATCAGAAACTTTCAGAGTTTCTCTATCCCCTTTCCTTGGGATAAGAAAACCTTGCATCCATAAGGTTACAAAACGATTGTCCGGTGAAAGATGAGACACTTTCCTCTTTTCCTCATTAATAAGAAACAAAGACTTTTCATCATTTTCTCTATTAAACGTACCAACTTCCTCTGGTAGTTTGTGAGATGGACAAAAAGAATCTCCTACTACAGAAACATTCCAAAAATGTGCCGCTTGTTTCAGAGACATAGATAATTTTCTATCGTACACAGCGAAGTTTATAGTCATATTTTTGTCAAAAGAAACGGTTTTGTAAAACTGAAAAACTTCATCAAAAAGAACTGGATCTTGAATATCAGGCTTTTCAACACACAGATGTTCCCATCCTTGAAACAAAAATGATCCTCCTGATTGTAGAATCGTACGTATCGAAAAAGTCTCGGGATACTAACCTGTCTCTGTTAAAGTCTTTCTCTGTGAATGTCTTTGAAGACATATAGGCGGGAGTATTAGCAGAGGATTGAGACATAATGGTGATGCCGATTGAGAAGATCGTACGATGATATATAGCTAGTGGAGCAGAGCTTCGTCTCAATTCCTGGAAAATCAATGTGGGTTTGGGGAGGGGAGGGGGGTATTTATAGGCGATAAAGAGATGACCGTTGATCTTCTACGGTCGATAAAGGGTGACCATTGATCTTCTACGGTCAAGATTAGAGAAAACCATATCAATGTTTAGGATTAAAACAAAGGAAAAAAAATTAAAAAAATGAAAAAGATACCTATAAGGTTATTGTTGGTTTTGGTAAGAATCAAAAGAGAAAAAAAATCGTAAGGAGAAAAAATATGATGCCGATGGAAAACAAAGTTAATACTATGATCGTACCGTACGATGGAAAAATAATCTTGTTACCATGAACTGACAGTATGATGGAAAACAATCTCAATACCATCATCGGTCGATACAAAACTATTGAATGATACGATGGAATAGAATTTCAATACTATCATCGGTCGATTCAAAACTATTGAATGATACGATGGAAAAGAATTTCAATACTATCATCGGTCGATTCCAAACTATTGAATGATACGATGGAAAAGAATTTCAATACTATCATCGGTCGATAGTAAATGATACTATAAAACTGTCAATACGATAAACAGAAAACTAAAATTGTCAATACGATAAACAGAAAACTAAAAATTCTCAATACGATAAACAGAAAACTAAAATTGTCAATACAATAAACAGAAAACTAAAATTGTCAATACGATAAACAGTGAAAAACTAAACAATCCAAAGAGTAAATAGTTAATGAACATAAGATAAAATAAACATAAAGACAGAAAGAAATGTCCTCCCCCTTTCTACGAGGAGTTCCTTAGTATTAGGAGAGATGTAAAACAGGAAGTAGATATGAATGATTATTTTAATGTAATCATTCCTAGCTTCTGTTTTATAAATTCAAATCTATCGGAAGGTAAAGGTTTTGTAAAAATGTCAGCAAGTTGTTCTTGCGTTCCGATGAATTGTAAAATAATATCTCGTTTCTGTGTGTGATCCCTAAGAAAGTGATGCCTAATAGAATACGAATAGATTCAAGTCTAGCTACAGGAGAATATGTTTCTTCATAGTCTATTCCCTCTTGTTGATTATAGCCTTTAGAAACAAGTCTTTCTTTATTTCTTACAATGATTCCATTTTCATCACACTTGTTTCTGAAAACCCATTTTACACCAATCACAGTTGTTTCTTTAGGTCTTTCAACTAAAGTCCAGACTTGTTTCCTTTCAAATTCATTTAGTTCATCCTGCATTCCTTTGATCCAATCATCATCACCTAAGGCATCACTTGGACTTTTAGGTTCAAATTGGGAAAGAAAAGCAAGATGTTCTATTTCATTTCTTAAGGAATTTCTGGTCCTTACAGGTTGATTTATATCACCAATGATATTATCACTGGGATGATTCCTAAGAAACAATTGATTTGGGTTTTGTAAAACCTGTTCATCAACATATGGTAGAAAATCTTCTATGGTAAATGTTTCAGGAATACTTTCTTGAACATTTTCCTTATCAGAATGTTCTTCTAATAAAGGTTGATAAACATTTTTGGAAAACACATCCGAGGATTTAGGATTGGGTTGGTTGAAAACAAAAGGGTTAGTTTCATCAAATTTTACATGTACTGTTTCTTCAACAGTACAAGTGTTTTTATTAAAAACTCTATAAGCCTTAGAGGTTGTAGAATAGCCTAGAAAGATTCCTTCATCAGATTTTGGTGCAAATTTGTGTAGATTGTCTTTTGTATTCAAAATGAATACTTTCCATCCAAAAAAATTGAATTATGAAACTTTAGGTTTTCGGCCAGTCCATAATTCGTAAGGGGTTTTATTAAGAAATGGTCTAGTTAAAACATGATTTATAGTATAACAGGCAGTACTAACAGCTTCAGCCCAAAAGTGCTTAGCAATTGAGTATTCACTCATCATGGTTCGAGTCATTTCCTGAAGAATACGATTTCTTCTTTCAACAACACCATTTTGCTGAGGAGTTCTTGGAGCTGAGAAATTGTGAGTAATACCTTTCTTACTACAAAAAGTTTCAAAATCTGAGTTTTGAAATTCACCACCATGATCACTATGAATAGTTATCAATGGTAGGTTTTTCTCATTTTTAACTTGGGCTCTAAAAGTTTTGAAATAGAAAAAGGCTTGAGATTTCTTTGTGAGAAAGTAGACCCATTTAAATCTAGTAAAGTCATCAACTAAAACAAATACATAGTATTTGCCTCCAATGCTTCCAGATTGTGAAGGACCAAACAGATCCATATGCACTAGCTGTAATGCATTAGAAGTTGAAACTTCATTAATTGGTTTAAATCTAGTTTTATGTTGCTTTCCAAATTGACAAGGATCACAGACTTTTGAAGAATCATATCTAAGGTCCGGTATCCCTTTTACAAGTCCCTTCATTGAGAGTTTTCTTAGGTTTCTCAAATTACAGTGTCCTAGTCTCCTATGCCATATCCACGATTGGTCTTCTATTACACTTAAACAAGGTAAGTTTTGGTTCCTAAGGTCTTCTAAGTTAATAGTGTAAACATTCTCTTGCCTATGAGCAGATAGAATGAATTCATCCTTGGAATTGTGAACTAGACACTTATCATTTCTAAAATTCACAAGGTAACCTTCATCACATAATTGACTTATGCTGATGAGATCGTGTCTAAGACCTTTAACAAACAAAACATTTGAAATAAGAGCATTTCCAAGAAAAATGATATTACCTATACCAACAATCTTTCCTTGAGCATTATCTCCGAAGGTAACTTTTCCACCATTTGTTTTGATAACCTTTTCAAAGAAATCTTTGTTTCCAGTCATATGTTGAGAACAACCACTATCCATGTACCAAATGTTCTTATTGATACACTTCTTGTTTTCCTAAAAAAGAAACAATTAGATTTTCAGAATCCAAACTTGTTTGGATCCAGAAGAGTTAGATAAAAGAATTTTAGGAATCAACATTTGTTTTGCAAAATGAGCTTTATGAAATCCTAAGGATTGAGTTTTTTTAAGAGAACAATCTCTTCTCCAATGTCCACCACATTGACACTTGGAACAGAAAAAGGTTTTTTGAGGGAAAAAATAGTTATTACTAAAAACAGGTTTGGAATAAGTATAACCAAGACCAGAATGATTTCTCAAAGGTCTAATTTGAGAATACATCCTATCAAAGTTTTCTTTTCCATGAGTAAAGTTTGACAAACACTTTTTCAAGGATAAAATCCATGACTTTAGTTTTAAAACCAAATTATCGTTTTCTAAAACATTTGAATTTGAACTAGAGTTAGACTCTAAAATATTTTCTTTGAAATTACAGTTTCAAGATCCTTAGAAAGTTTATCCTTATCAGATTCGACTTTCTCAAGGGTTTTTAAAATAATTTCAAAATCATAAGTTTTCTCATCAAGATCTTTAGAAAGATCTGATACTTCTTTATTCAAAATAGAAATTCTAGAATTTTCTTTTTCAAATCTCTTTTTGAGTTTAGAATTTTCATTTTCAAATAACTTAGAAAATCTAGAGACCTCTTCGAAAGAAGGTAATGTATCATCTTCTGATGATGATGGTTCATCATTTGAAGATTCATAATATCTATTATCAACATAATTTGCATTCAAAGAGACATTTGTAATAGCTTCAGCATTATGTACCTTAGCCATGAGACAATGATCTTCGATTGGTATTCTGGCTAGAAGTCCAATATTTCTTTGTCCTAATGTCTCATATTCTGAAGAATCATCTGAGGAATCACTACCACTTGCACTCCACGTATCATTTTCTTTCAAACTTTTCTTTGTCTTATAAAACCTTTTCTTGTTTCTTTCAGAGTGTTTCTCTTTTCTATCTTTCTTCTTCAGTAAAGGACAATCAGGCCTTATATGTCCTGCTTTCTTGCATTCATAACAAGTTACCTCTGAATCTTTCCTATATTTCCTATCTTTCTTTTTGAATCTATATTGAAAATCTTTCTTTCCCACAATCTTGTTCATCCTTCGAGCAAGATTGGCTAACTCATTATCCGAAAGATTACAATCACTTGAATCAGATATAACAACTTTCATGGATTTAGACCTTGTAAGCCTTTCAGGTGTTTTAGCTTTAGATGCAAAAGCTACACTTCCATTCCCATTCTTCTTCTTATTAAAATCAGCATCTCTCTCCATTCTTGTCTCATGCTGTAGAAGAGTTCCAAAGAGTTCATCAAGAGTAATCTGGGAAACTTTTCTATTTTCATCAATAGCTGTCCTTTTCGACTCCCATTCATTTGGCATAATATCTATAATCTTATCAACAAGAGATTCATCATCAAGTCCTTTTTCTCCCATAGATTGTAAGCTGTTGAGAATTGTCATAAACCTTTTTTTTACTTTACATACAGGTTCTCCATACAGAAAAAACAAATCCATGATACTCTGCTCGAAGCATTGCTCTCCTTGTTTCTATAACTTTGGATGTACCAAAATGAGTAACTTCTAATTTCTTCCAAATACAGTTGGCTGCTTCACATAAAGATATCTGACTATATATATTCCTGGTCATAGAGCATAATAAAGTATTGCGTACCTTGTAATTCAGTTGATATTCTTGCTTCTCTTGGTTGGTGAAAGTGCTAACTTCTTTGTCAGGAATTTTGTAACCCCCAGTAAGCGTAATAAAATTGTCTACACCAGTATTGATGACGAAAGTCTTCATACGATCTCTCCAATACTCATAATCATTCCCATCAAAGATTGGTGGTCTAGAAGGATTCAGATTATCTATTGATCCGATATTCATTCCTGCCATCTAATATAACAAAAAAAACAACAACTTTTCCACTCCACACGTTAGTGTAGTATGTATTCAAGATAGTAATAAGAAATAAAGATAGTAATACAAATCAGTGGAAAACCTCCTCTGATACCAATTGTTGGATCGAATAAGTAGATGTATATCTATTAGATGGAACATTACAAGAAGGGGGTGAATTGTAGGTTTAAAAACCTTTGAGTTTTAGCAACAAAGAGATTAGTTTAAATGATCTTAAACTAATAGAAATACAAACACCCACAATTGTATTGAATATAAAAGGTATGATGTATTTTAATACTAATGTAATGTAAAACAATTGTATTCAAGGTGAACACAATAATCAGAGTAAAACAAAGATGAATGATTCTACCTTAAAGCGTATAGAATCAATCAATATAAAAAGTAATAGTATTATTGTAATTGAAACAATTACAATTGAATATGTAAAGAAGAAAGGAAACAATACAAATCCCTTCTTAATATAACAGCGGAAATATAAAAGTATTACAATTCTTTTGACCCAAAGAGAAGGGTTATCCTTTCACCAAGGATAAAAGGTCTGTCTCACCAATACCTTGGTGAGCCCTCGATACGTTGATCGGCACGTCTGTCTGCCTATCCCCGGCAGCCCTCGATACGATGATTGGCACGTCTATCGGCCTATCCCCGGCATCCCTCGATACGATGATCAGCACGTCTGTCTTCCTATCCCCGGCAGCCCTCGATTTTGCAGGTAATCGGCACCTCTGTCTTTCAATTACTTGAAAGCCCTCGATACGATGATCGGACGCACAAGGCAGATGAGAGAAGTCACATTGTCTCTCTCTAGAATCTTTGTAGTTCACAGAGTCTCTTCATTCGTTCTCTTTGTTCATCGTTGTTCTCTCAGCTTCAAATGACCTCCTATTTATAGGCTTTGGGTTCCAACGGTCATATTGCCTCCAACGGTCATATTGAAACAGAAAGCACGACATCGTTTTGATTAGTTTGTAACTAACTCAACGACATCGTTTTGTTAGGACAAGAGATATATAGAAATGAAAAACATGAGTACGATTCATATGCAGAGAGAGTTTTTGACAAAGTACCAAAACAAATAATGATCATCTGAATAGCAGAGTCAGTACGATACGATTGACACGGTCAGTACGATACGATTGACAGAGTCAATATGATACGATTGACAGAGTCAGTACGATACGATTTGGTCGGTACGATCAACATCGTACGATACGATAAACATGATAAAAGACAATTGTAATTTATAAAATATAATAGAATATATTTGTGATTTCCATAACATGATATAGAAGTCAAAAGAAGACTTTTGACTTAACAAAAACACCAATAATATGTTGAGGGATTGACTTGGGGTTATCTGGTACATGAAAATGGTCCTTCTTACACACCTTGTTTGACACTCATAGAGGATATACTTTTGGAATTTACAAATTCTTCATGAACCATAATGAAGGATTTATATATATGTTAGTTGTGAATAACCAACGATAAAACCAAGTTCATATATTATGGAAGGTATCATGATTTATATATACTATAAGTAATTATTTTCATGAATGTGTGGTAGTATACTATGATAAGTAATGTTCACATTATGCTTATGGTTTTATTCAATTGCAGAAACTAGAAGGAACTGGATTAATGCTGAATATGATGGGATATTTTCTGATGATCTATCAAGTAGGATGATCACTGTAGTTAAATATGGCATGATCGTGCCTAACCAGTTTTCACAAAACATGATTAACAATGTTTACATTAACCAACTCTCGGACTCACCAAGGAAGATAATTAAAAAGTTCACTAAGAGTTCTGGTAATTCCAACGATGTAAGAAAAAAGATTTTGTTTCCTTTGTGTTATGAATGTGGATATAATAACATTATTGAATTTCTTAGAGGAACAAGAAGGTGTTTTGATAGTGGAAAATAAGGACATCAAACAAGTGACCTGAATTGAAAAATGAAGATTTACGTTAACGAAATGGATTTGAATTTTGGCCTCCTAAAGTCATAATCAAAGGTTAAATGTTTTAAGTGTGGATAAAATAGTCATTATGCTTCTCAATGTCCCAATAGAAAATTTCCTGAAGATAATCAACAATTTCATGTGAGTAGTGGTTACATTATGGATGATGACAAGACTACAGATGAAATGTGAAAGAAAATATGTATTATTGTTGAAGGATTATAGATGAATTAATCGATTTATTTATGTATTTTGATTCAAAATTTATGGATAATGGAATAGAAATGCATTATTTTTCTTATTTTTTTCACTCAGAATTTTCAAGATTATATAAAATGTTCCCAATGGACATGTGAAGTGATTTAATGACAACATGATATTCTGACTAAGGTAATGTAACCCTTAATATGTTTTTTATGATAAGATAATGTTTTATGGATTAATATAGGTGGCGTATGAATATGTAAATTGAATAGTATTGATTAACTTGGAACTAATTAAGGACATTTTTATAGGTAATTTATGATACCATTAATAAAGTTTAAAACATATATAGATTTACGGAGTAAATAAAATATACATTTGAACGGGGAAGCATACTTATTTTCCAAAATGATTTATGGTAATTCAGGATGTTACCATGTTTTAAGGGAATATACAATAAGGTTATTCGTATGTTTGAAATGTAATAACCAAGAGATTCTTTATGATATAAGGGAATCAATGTTAATCTGATTTTCGGACTCTCTTTCTACGGTTTTGGATATTAATCATTCCGAAGGGTTGTAAGGTTATCCGTTCATGAAAGGATTGAGTTAAACATTGGAGGAATTATTTTTGAATTGATTTTGTGTTGAAAACCATGGCTAAATGGAAAATCAGTGATTGGACTTATTTCAAGGAATTCTATCTTATATATTATATTAGTGCGGCTTAAAAAAAGGACATCATGTATGTTGAGTGACAACCAATCAAGTCCGGGAAGACCAAAGGTCATGAACCCATGACTAAAGGACGACAAAGGTTTCACGCCTACCACTAGCCTACACGATTTCCTAATTAATAAGTATTTATTTGTAATGAATAAATATTTTTGATAAACTATTAGTGTTACTTTTTATGTTTATAGATTACTGAATGTTGGTTATAGGGGACAAATATAAAGACTTCGTATATTTTTATGGGCCTTAAGATCCATTAAAAGTGTATTCTAGTTTATTATTCATCAGTTATAATTTCAAAAAATTCATTCAGGGAGGTAATGGATGTATTAAAAAAATTTCAAAGAATAACCCAATAATGGAATTTTGTTTATAAAAACATATCAAGAATTACTCAACATTATGAAAGTGATACAAAAAAATTGTTGTCCGAGTAGAATAATTTTTGTTGAGTTGATTGCCTTTTAAATCATCACATATTTATGACATTGAGGCCCTAAACATTCCTTTAATCGTTCATTTGTTTATTATTTATGATCTCAATCACTACCTAAAAATATTTATTCTTTTCCTTGTTTTCCAATCTCCACTCCCAACCTATGTTCTACTTTGTGGAAACCCAGTTATATGTTAATTTGGGTAACTATTATGGTTCCAAATTTCCTTTTTAAGGGATGTTTTAGTATCCATTTTTATGTTTAGGGTTTATATTAATGATAATTTCATTTATTAAACCTTTAATAACACAAAATAATTTCTAGGGAAAAATTTATTTTAAGGGGGTATAATGTAACACCCTAAGATTTTGAGAATATTATTTTTCAAATTAATTTAACTTTTAAATGGGTTTTATTTCACAAGAAAATGTAAATAGTTATATGTATATATAGTTATTAAAACACTAATTTAAAAATTCCTTTCACATGAAATACCAGCTTGTCTTGTGCTACACACAATACCAACTTGGCATGCACTACAAGAAACAACAACTGGGCATATGATGCACGCAACACTGAGTTTCTATGAAAAATCCCTTTTTATTTATTTAAATAATATAATTACAAACTATAAGTTAATCATAGTAATATTAAAAGTAAAAACTACTTTCAAAATACTTTTTATATTATTTTATATAAATAAAACATTCTGATAATGTATGGTAATATTTTTGGTAAATTTCTTTTATGCTAAAAATATTGTTCTCTTGAAAGATTTTATTTCAATAATAAATGTAATTTTAGAAAATTTATATTTTTAATTTGATAAAATAAATTTCATTTTTTAATTTATAATGTCGAAATTTTCTTAGGTATTTCTTAGGTATTTTTTGGACAAACTTCATTTTTGATGAACAGTGAAATGTACAACTTTTTAGATAAAAACAACCTTTTTTTATAATTAATTATTAGGGATAAAATATATTATAAATACGTTTTAAGGCCACATTAAAATAATATTACATCTACTAATACAACTAAATTCATTAGGATCAACTTCAATTTGAAATTATATAAAAAATCATTACAATCTTTTGAACATTTTCCAACTTCAAAACCCTGTTATTTCGTCCCATCTGGAGGATAGGTAATAATATTAATTTTACTGAATCTATGATTGGAATTTTAAAATATCCAACATAATCCATTGTATTCAGTCTAATATATACAGACTAATAATTCCATGTTATTTTTTTCCAAAATTATTATTAAAATTTATTATAATTAATCACAGTGATTAAGGGAAAACTAAGAATTTTTAGGGACTAAACCTTAAACTTAAAGGGCCCAAACGACCTAAAAACTTGTATAAAACACATTTTATGTACATATTTAGTCCATAAAATATCCATTACATTGTATTGTTTGTTTTTTAGGACTAGTGTTAGGTAATAACATGTGCACACAGAATTTGATTCTAAAAATTCCATGTGAGTAATTTTCCTTCCCTGTAAATGGCCACCACCTCTACCCATTGATCACTCATCGAAAACCTTTTAAGTTAAAAAATTCTCTTCCCAAGTTTCTTAAAAACAATCCTAAAATTTACCTTGTATCCTCCCTTTTGGTAGAAACCCTATCAGTGAATCCTTTTGGCACAAACCAAAAGGAGTTACCCGATTAAGAGGTGATGTCTTCTCTCAAGATCTTTTCCTTTATTTCCCTTACCCAACCCCTCTACCCTCTTTATTCCCATCTTGAGTGATGAAACAAAATATCAAAAATATACTATTTTGTTCTTATGAAAAGATAATTATATATACTTACACACACCTCCATCAAATGGATGTTGAACATACTGTTTCTGTGTATGAAGAACTACTTCATCACGAAGCGATGATTGTTGATTTCTCCTTTACCCCCATTCCTGGTGGCCATCATGTTGGAAAATATATTTATATTTTTAATATATTATATTTATTATGTATTTATGATTATTTATTCCTTTTAGAAAACACATATTTTTTACCTTCCATTTGGTGTTAATATGTTTATCTTGTTTGAGGAAGTGTGGACTACCGCCCCTCAAAGTGATTCGATTCATTCACACACCACATAGAACGTATTAAGGATTTGATTAATGGAAATTTAGGAAATATATAATATATTAATACTAATTTAATAATTATATATAGATATACATATTTCATTTACATACATTTTTTTAATACAACAATAATAACGAAAAACATCGTTCACGCGTACCTACGGCTTACCCTCCCCATGAACAATGACTTCCATTATGTACTTCATTACACTATAGATTATTATAAAATACTTATAGTAGATATACCTAATAATTATATCATTTTTTACTTTTTGGAATCATGATATAATTATAAGGATCAGTGATATAATAAATTAGGACACATGCCAAGAACAATGAGTATATTACATGAAGTGAATCCATAACGTGTGATCACTAACATGAGGGTAAAATAAAGTCATAATTAAAATAATATATGGTAATATATATAAGAATATTATTCATTATAATATTTATAATAATATTATATTTATTATATAGGAATCTTGTATGAGTATGGATAGAGTCAAGACACAATGTAAGTGGATTTTCATCTCACTATTAATTTCTGTGAGATAAAAGCTATGTTCATTGCCCTTTCCTTTTGTGTGGATTATGTATTTCCTGTGATTATATTATATTTATATTTTACATAAATTAATTTGAATTCAAAATCCTATTTAATTACCATTCTTTCATGGGGTTTACGTTTCCAAAGTTACCAAATTGGTAAAATTGATTTTGTCTCACATTGCCTTCTTTGAGACTCATGTTTTCTTATGCACCTGAAATATTTTTTGGGGTGAATATACATCAATTTTACATGCCATATAATGAATCTAAATATTCCCATGATATAATTGGCATCATGTAATTATCATTCCTTTAATGAAGAGCATGATCAGAAGATACCAAGTTATAAGTGATTTTTAAGACAATCTCATTGCTTTTCGAGATAGTTTATGTTTATGCTTAATTTAATGAAATATTATGATTCATATCTCTAAAATATTTTTTAAATTCATTATCCTCTACTATTTCATGATATAATCATGCATTGGTTCTATTTTCTACTCTTGTGTAGATAATATAGTTAGTAAAGTGTTCTTAGGAATGCCAGACTTTTCCCTCTCTTCTATCAAAAATATGTGTTTTCTAAAAAGTGTTTCCAAGAATATTATATCATTCCCCTATAATATCTAAAATATAGTTATACCCTATTATTAATTTGAAAAATATCTTCAATGGAATGTTCTTGTCACTTTCTGTACAAAGCACTTTTCTATTCTTTTTTACCATGCAAATGGAATGTTTTTTGGACCTCATACGACATGTATAGATTAACCCACCGTCAATTCATCGAAGCTCACTTTGAATTTTTAATAAGTATAACATTTAAGAAAATTATTTTAAAAGGTAATTTTTAATTATTTTTTTCAATATGGTTTTAAAAATCATTTATATGTTTCATGGAAAACAATTTTCAAAATGTTTTCAAGTCTTATTTTCATGTTTTCAAATTATTTTCAATGAAATGGTTTTCAAAACATTTTCATGCTTCGTTTTAAGTTTTCAAGAAAAATTAATTTCAAAATGTTTTCAATATTTATATATATGTTTTCAAATAATATTCCATGAAATGTTTTTCAAAATACTTTTCATCTTTATTTAAATGTTCTCAAGTTTTTTCAATGAAAATGGGTTTTAAAATTTATTGATGCTTATTTCAAATTTTTTCAAGGGAAAAGGTTTTCCCACTAATTTCATGTATGATTTATAAGTTTTCAAGGTATTTTATAATAAATTCATTTCAAATGGTTTTTTGTATGTAAAAATACAATTCAAACAAGATAGTTTATTTTCCTTAATAATTTTTTTTGATTATATTTCAAAATTATTTTCTATCAGAAATGACTTTTATTTAATTAAGTTATAAATTTATAGGACATAGTATAAAGTTTCCATTCATATCATTCCTATGAATGAGTTATGATTAATTTCCTGGTATTTATGAAAGCCATTTGTCTTTCATGGGTAATATTATTATGAAACTCCTCTCTCTTTGATAGGTTATATGTGTTCGGAACCTTCTTATTTTAATGGGTTATGTTTATGATGAAATGATTATAAATCCATTATCATTCTAAAGTTATGATATGTTCACATGTTTATGAAACCCATTTAATAGTATGGGCTTTGATATGTCTATTTTTGTTCTTATGTAACATTTATGTATGATTTCATTATGTGAAGGGTGGGACCTATATCTACCTCCATTGCATTGGGTAAATATTTTTATCTCATGAGATAGACAGTGCTGGAATGAGGGTTGACTCCATTCAGTAATACAAGGTTGGAATGTGGGTCTAATCGGTTCAGCAATACATGGCTCGAATGAGGGTTTACTAGCTTCAGTAATACTGGGTAGAACAAGGGTTTACTCGGTTCAATAATACAGGGATGGAATGGGGGTTCATCCCGTTCAGTAAAGGAAGTTTTCCACTAATATGGTCTTATTAATGATTTCTTGGATACTATGGAAATCAGTATATGCTTACGTGTTCCCACAATTCCATTGTTTTACTCATTTTTTATGATTTCATGTCTTATGTCCTTTACTTACTTTTTATTAATTTCTTATGAACTACCATGCTTTATTCCTTGATTCATGTATATTATCTATGATATGTAGTGTATTATCGTCTATTTTCATGATCCTGTTCTCATACCCTTATTCTCATTTTTATTATTACATGTATCCCTTGTTTACCCTTACTATAGATTTGAGCTCAACCCAATTTATGTTTCCTTCCCTAGGTTATGATGATTTTTGTTTTGTTTGGTGTATCTAAGAGGGTTCCTTATTGTGAAGAACCTAGTGGTAGATAATGTATTTCAAATATATATTAATTTTTTGATTCCATGTTTCCAAAGAAACTATACTATCTACGGTCTTTGGGTGTCTATTTGTATAATGTTTCAGTATTCCTCATTTATAATTAAATTTTAATGTTTGAAAAGTTGGGGTCCCTATATCCATTTCCATTAGACTCCTATTGTATTATTCTATGGGTATTCTATAGGAAATGATCTATATTTCACTTCTCATATCCCAAAAAATGGTTTTGTAAATCATAATAATATTTTTAGTATGTGATCATTCTAACTGAAAGCTTATATATTTTTGATTTCATTCATATCCCCCCAATCCTAAAATCCTTCCTCTATTTTCATCAAAATAAGACACTAAATTTATAATGAATTTACTATGGATTTAAAAGTCAATATAATGTTGGTTATTTCCTCGTGTCATCTTTTTTTAGACTCCCAAATAACTTAATGTGACCCTAACTATGTCCTGAATTGACACATTAACTATGGGACAATAATTAACTCATATATTTACAAATAAAATGAAATTTTTATAACGAGGTGATAAGTCATATAGTTTGGGATTAGAGGAGTTTAAAATATGGGATTCCAAGGGAATTTTCTTGAATAATTTTGTTTCATTTAGGAGGAATGGAACCTATACTAGATAAAAACTAAAGGGGTTACCTGGTAAACCATTGGAGGCCAAGAAATCAGCATCCATGTTTCCCTCATGATATGTGTGTATAATAGTAACATGGTGGCCAATGAGCATGATTCATTCATTCATGAGATACTGAATAGACAACTAGAAAAGAGCATGTCTAAGAAACCGTGTGGGGGTTTATGAAAAAACAATTATTTCCTAGGATACATATATTTATAGTGGAAACCATTGTAGTCCCCAAGTGTGGAGTTAACATTAGAAAAATTTAACTTTTAAATTGGATAAGGAAAATGATTTTAATTTGATTATTCTTTTTTGAATGAATTAAATGAAAATGACGCAATCATTTGAAAGTATGGGATGGGAAAATTGATTGGATAAGGGTAATATTTCCACTTACAAAGTTAACATAGTCATTAAATAGCATTACTTGTTATAGTGATTAAATAATTTGTGTAAGATGACACAATTTATTTATCTAAACACCTTATAATGAAATATTTTATAGGTATTGACCTAAAAACATCACTTTTTTCTCAACATCCATTTATGTGTGTATTAAAGTCATCATGTAACTTAATAAATTACCTCTAGAAAAATAAATTGGGTGATAGTGTTCCTATTAAATCTGAGAGTAACTCACTAACCATATATACTAGGAATTAAATTCTAGAAACACACCACAGAATACAACCATCTCAATAAAGAAAACTAAACCAATATGAGGAATATTAATAATTATCAATGTAAGTAGTAATCGTATGATTGTTCGAAACCTTAAACATGATCACATTAAATTATTAAATCAGTCTCTAAGAACAAAAATCAGCTAATAAGAAAGTATTTTAATACATTAAATAACAAGGAATCAAGAATTGAAATTTATATCTTTCCCATCCCTAATCACTCCACATATTATCCCTTCATTCAAGGGGAAATATAGAAGAAATTAGAATGTTAAGGGATAGTGAAACTAATAAAATTAGAAAAATAAATCTAACAAAAAAATAAGAGGTAAATTATAAATCCTAAGCTGATGATCCAAGTATAGATCTAAATTTTTACTCTATAGAATAACCTCATCTTATCTTAGAGATGCATAGATTCCTCCTTCCATGATACTCGTTAAACCCTTGAAATATCCACCATTAGAATATTTAATATCTTACAATTTTCATTATGTAATTACCTAAAACTACTAGATTCCTTATTTGATTTTGATTAATATATTATGGACAAAAAAATCAATGTGTCATCCTCATTCTTGTTTTAAGATTGCTGAAATGTTTTCTAAAGTCATAGCCTCTATTAATAGATGAATCCAAATAGTTTTCTTGTCATATTTTATGAGATGATTTTTTAATCTAAGGTGTGAATTCATAAATTTAGAGAAAATAATTTCATTTAATATAAAAAGACAAACATTTGGGGGAAAGTCTTATGATCTATAGTGTAATAAAGAAGAAAAAAACTTACATCTTGGACCAAAAGATAAACATTTGTCTTAGATATACATATGATGTTCTAAAGTGATACAGTGTGGATAAAGGTTTATGTTCTAGGGAAAAGAGTAATAATTAAGGAAAATAGTATTACATTATACTTATTTTGTAGTTTTTAGACCTATCCATTTGAAAAAAAAAATTCATGTTTTCATAGAATTGATTTAGATCCATATGAAGATGTTAAAAATAACAACAGAATATCAATGAGATGTAAGTAGATGGATTGGCCATGCAGTTTATGTGAATTCATGATATATAATATGATCATGTGAATTATTCAATGTGTGATCGCTTTAAATATTCATGTGGTCGATGGAATACATTATTGTAAATTAAAAACTACATTACTAATTTAGTGTGGTTAATAGTCATAGGTTTACTCCAGGTTAGGAACTTTTGATTGGGAGTCTTTTTTTCTAGTCAATCATTCTTCTTCATGTGGTCAGTATCTTCATGTGGTTTTTGGATAAATTATATATCTAACTCAATGTGGGTTGTTTAATGAAACCATATAACTCCAATAAATACACATAAGTAAATTTATTTATTTTTAATACCTTATAATCCCCTAAAATAACCACCAAACACCAAACTTTTTTTAGTCATTATTTTAAAAATCATTATGACCAAAAATAGAACATAAACTCAAGATTTAATTCATTTATCAATTAAACTCTATTTTATTTTTAAAACAATAACATGTGATATTAAAACATGTAATACTCGATATAGTGGGTTTAACTTCTCAAAAACTCAAGATAAAAATTACGAAATTAATTTCATTTCAATTCCACCACACATAAGCCTTGTGATCTGGGTAATTAATTTCAAAAATAATTACTATTGAAACATTCAAATACCTAGATAATATGAATTCCTATTTTATCACCATATCCTAAATGTAATTTTTCCTCTTAAATGTTCTTGTTCCATTTTATCTATTAAGTACATTCAATTAATTCCATGTTATTTTATCCCCTCATACTCACAATACATACCTTCTTATAACATTACAATAAACATTCATGAAATATTTTACTCATTCCTAGTTAATACATGTTTCAACATAGGTGTGATGAATTTTTTCTTCACTACGCAATATGTCAAGAAATGTTTCATATCCTTAAGGATTGATCATAGTAATTCTATTACTTAAAGTTTTGTAGAATTTGAAAGTTAAACTATTGAGTATTAATGAGTGAGTTTGGATTTAAAATGAATCTCCATATGTGATTTATTTTTCCTACAATATTGGATTCTCCATGAAGTTCCTCTACTAATATATAAACATTATTTCTTCTTGTTATCTATGAAAAAACTACAAAATTTTTCAATTTGAATGTAGTAGAATTCCCTTACATTATTACCTCCAATATGTTTATAAAACAATTATTTAGGTTCTTCTCTTGATGGTAGATAGGGGATTTAAAATTTCTATGGTTTGTGTGGGACTTTTCTTTCCCAATGATTGGAAGTATTTTTACTTTAATTAGATGTTTCTGGGGTCTTTCTAAATATTATTCTACACAATATCCTCCAAAAAACACATGAAATCATGTTAGAAAAATAGAAAACATCAAAACTATTCTTCAAAATATTGTTTATAATATCCCTCTTAAATATATAGTAATTTTATACCTCTTTCCACAATATCCAATAGAATTATTTTAAATTTATTCAGATGTATAATTTCTCTTCCAAATCCTATATTTAGGGAAAGATATGGACTTTTTCACTTCAAAGTATTGGTATAATTCTATGGGTTTTATTGGATAATATAAAGAACATGTTTTCATTATTCTCATCGTGATTTTTTTCCAGAAATAGTAGTATAAATTATTTAGAAAAATAACTTTTAAATTTAAAGAGTTTATTGAAACTAATTTTTTCAGATATTTTTATCTATCCTCTATACATAAATTAAACATAGATGATGAAAATTACTCTACAGAGATGTGTATATAGATATTCTGATATTAATTGGGCTACCTAATAATACCATTTATAGATTCTATGGGTTACATGGATAAATGTACATGTAGTATTGAAAACAAGTTTATAAAAAATCGGTCTTTAAATCAAAATAATACATCATTAATCTAAGAAAAAGATGTTTGAATGATTTCTAGTTTTTATTTAATACTTTAGAAAAATTTTGTAATTCGAGTATTTTTATGTTCTATCAAGAAATAGGGAATTAAAAAAATTAAAATTTTGTTAGAAGCCTCTTAGGTATGTTATTTATGTAGGGAAAAACAGATTGACATGGGTTTCAAAAATAAATGGGTTTTCATGAAATTATAATGCATAGAATTTGGGAATTATTACATTTTAGGATTCATATAATGCGATTTAATTAACCAAATTAGTATTATCGACATTGGAATGGATTGAAATTTTATAGTGGTATTCCAATTAAGATTATTGGATAAAAAACCTACTATAAATAAAAATGAAAAGTTAATGTATATTTTTTCTAAAATCCACAAAAATATGAAAAATATAAAATTAAAAATTTCCTAAACTAAAAAATCAACCCCCCTGTGCTTACATGATACTCTATCCATAAGAAATTGAAACTAATTTAGAATTAAATTTATTTTAAATAGGAGTAAATGTGAAAATAAATGATAAGTGTCACGACCCGTCATCCAGGGCCCGTGCCATGACCACCCCAATCCCGCCTCCCGAAGGCCAGGGGCTAGCGACTAGCGCTGAAGGAGTCAACCTATAAGTGGGAGGCATTAGCCAGTATACCTGTATGTACACACATGCCCAACCATGTCCCAGCTCACAAAAATGGAAACATCATACCACTGATTAAACTGAGTGCAAGTACAGCTGAAAGAAAGTGGGCCAGAATAAAACCCCAAGAAAAAAATTACTAAAAACTTTAAAGTATAAGAAGTTCATTGATGGAAATATGTAGTAAACGCCAACGAATCATGAGATTAGTGAAGCTAACAGATGCTTAAGTGGTATGTCCTCTCCACTCGGTCCTACTGGGCCCTGCCTGGTCATTGGCCACCAAGTCCACCGTTGTAGCATTCATCAGTCTCGTCTCCCTAAGCACCCATATCGAAAGGCCGGTTATCTGCACTAGACAAAACATGTGTGGGAAAAGCCCATGTAGGGGTGATTAATACAGTACTCAGCAGGCCCCCCAAAAAAATAAGGAAAAAAGATCAATTCCTCAACGTAAAGAACGAAAAACAAGGATGATCAAAAAAGTTATATTCTAGGATAGTAACAGTAGCATTGTCAGTCACAAACAACGAACTCCTTAGCCATTGGAGAACTCATCCTCTATTGAGTATAGTGGGCATGTCGGTCCACACAGATCTGCTTCATAATATCCTTGAGTTGTTGTAGTACTAATACTTGATAAGTATCGTGGGTATGCTCGTTCACTATAAGCCACTCCCCATCGGGGTCTTGCCAGGTCACACAGAACCGCATTCCACCTTGGCCGAACTGAGGTACTCCTCCTGTCAAGTATCGTGGGTATGTATGGTCACAAAGAGATGATCCCCAGCATAGGCTTGTCGATTCATATAGAGTCTCTTCCCGTAGGGCTTTCATCGAGTAGTCTTTATATCTCATCCAACCACAAGGTTCCATATGTGGCGCGCTGGTACAAACACCCCTTAGTCCATTCATTGCATTTATTCATCCATGAAATTCACCAAAAACATTCCAAAAGATCAGCCTCTTCAAGTGGGGCCAGACACCACAAACACCCCGTCAATCGGACCCGACGTTTGTAAGATATGGGCGTTTTAGTAACCAGGGGACTAGTTGCGAAGGAGCCCGGTCGGACCCGGTCTGACCAACCCGACCAACCCAGCTGGGGGTTTCACATACCCTGGTCCATTTAGATGGAATCAACCTGACCCGATACAGTTTTAGGTTGGTCTGGTTCGTCCTGGCCAGTGGACCATGCCCAATAGGCCTCGATGGACCCATCCTGATTTGGATGAGGGTCCAGCCCACCAGGTCTCCAAGTGACTTGGTCTAATCCATATCGGCCCGAAGGGGCATGGGTCTGGCCTGCTAGTGGGGGTCTGGACAGCCGGCGCATGTCAGGCCAGCAGGCACGGGTCTGGCCCGCCCGTGCTGGTCTGACCCACCGGTGAGGGTCTGGGGCCGGCCCGTTGGGGGCTCAGACGGCCAAAAAGGAGATCGGCAATGCGACGTGACCGGTACCAGCCCTTGGGATCTGGTAGCCAGCCATGACCCCTCAAGTCTAAACATGACCACAAGGGCGGGCCGCACCTCTTGTGTGTCACCCTCCTTCCACTGTGTTTGACTCTTGTCGTAGCCAATGGGCTGAGGCGCCCCCCTTGTGGTGTGTCATCCCACGCGTTGCCGCAGCTGATGAGCTGCGGCCTCCCGGTCATCACGACATGCCAGTGTGGGACGCCGCCTCCGCGCAGCTGGAAAGGGCAGACGACACTATTGCGTTTGGCACCGGCGCACTGTCATAATCTTAAGTGGGCCACCAGACGTGAAACGATGATCCGTTCGTTTTACCACATGAGCCAGTGGTCTCCAGGCGAGGATATATTTACCCAAAAGACTTTGAACCAGCCTTGTCGTCACTTTGATAATGATTCCACCTAGAAAACATGTGAATAGGTGCTCAATCCATGTTCCTGTCATCCTGGGCCCTCTAGATTAGAGGTTTTAACAAGGGGGAGTCTCAAGTAGGCTTGCGTTCAATCATTCATTCCATGTTTTAATCCAAAAAAATTACAAAAAAAGAAAATTCACCCTCCCATTATAATGCATGATCCGCGAATCAACCTATTCATGCGGTGATCCATATTCGTCATTTTTCAGAAATGGAATGGGGAAGAACTTTTTAAATTAAAAACCCCTAACTCTTTAAAGTTTGTTTCCACACATTTGTCCTTGAGGGGATTATATTTCATCGTCACTTCTCAGCTACGTTCATTGAATTCTATGACGAAGAAGATGATGTTCTACCGGCATGTTTCATTCATCGCTGAGGTGGAATTCTGTTAGAGGTTCACCATAGAACCCTCCAAATTAATAATCCATATTTCCCCAGCATGTCGAAATATAAATAGGAGCACGTCGCAGCTCTCCCATTATGATGCGATGTCATGTCGTTACGCTATTTTATTTAAGAAATTGTGTCATTGTTTCACATCAATAAAGCATCTCAACACTGTGAGTTTAACAAGACATTAATGAGACTCATTGATTCAGCTCATCACCTCCCTATAAACACCACGCAATGTCACCATCCACCACTCAAAAGTGAGAAAAAAATAAAATAATTCTTTTAAATCCTTTTATTATTTTTCTCAATGAGCCTGAAAAATAAATTTTTCGCTCGGCCCTTGCCGGTCGAAGTTAAGTCATTTCTAGGTGAATCCCGACATTATGAATTCAACGGTGCCCTCATATTTTCAATCTGAGTAACTATTCAAAATATAGAAAATCATTCTTGTATGTTTATTGAACGTACCTTAAAAAATGTTCACAAATTATTAATAGTCACCTTTGACCCTTTCCCGTCGAGGTTGGGCTCCGCCTAATGGAAACACGACCCCAAAAATTAAACAGCACTCTCAGATTTTTAATGTGAGTTACTATTTACAAGATAAAGGATTTAACATTAAAATAATTTTTCCTTATTTATTTTATTTACGGCCAGAAACTAACATCCAATATTGGCCCACACCGGCAAAAGTTATGGTCTACCTAAGGAAATAATACCCTCATAAGTTCAACGGTGGTCTAATATTTTTAATCTGAGCCAACATTCACGAGTTATAAGAATTTTAAAAATAAAATAATTTATTTTTATTATTTTATTTACAGTTATGCATTTTTCGGGTTTCCGCACTGGAGGCATGTGCCGACTAAACATAAGTTTCACCAAGGGTAAACCCGCCATCCTAAACGCATCAGTGCCCTCATATTTCTGATCTGGGAACCCATTTAAGAGTTAATAATTTTTTTTAGGAAAACTGCCCAGAAGTGCTATTTAAAACATAACATTTTTCAACGGATCATTTTGGGCACTCCGGGCCTCGGAATTACAGGACGTAAAATTTCTCGGACTCAAAATAATTCCATATAATACAAAAAATTATACGTAAATTCTAGGACATTACATTCTCCCCACCTTATGGATTTACATTTCTAGATGCTAAAACAAAGGAAAACCAAAAAAAAGATTGGGGTACTGAGCACGAAACTGAGCATCCTGCTCCCATGTACTCTTCTAGAGGTTCCCATGATGTCATCCGACATGTACTAGAGGAATATACCATCCATGTAGGACCCACTCCTGTCAATCCTCTATCCTTGCTAGGAACTCTGCAAATGTCACCCCATCTTCAATTTCCAGCTCGCCATAGTCGATGATGTCTGATGGATCATGCACGTACCTCCTCAGTTACGACACATGGAAAACATCATTCACCTAGTGCATCTGTGTGGGAAGAGATAGGAGTTACTCCACCTTTACAACTCTAATCAGGATCTAAAAAGAACTGATGAAACTTGGAGATAGCTTACCACCCCAGCCAAATCTTTGTAATCCTCATCGGGGTGAGACACGAAGGAACACATGATCTCACTCCTCGAACTCCAAGGGTCTACCTCTCTTGTCGACATAAGACTTATGCCTGCTCTATGTATTACTCATCCGCTCGTAGATGATTTTCACCTTCTCAGTGGTAGCCTATACCAACTCTGGACCCACGAGTGTCGACTCCCTTAGGCATGTCCAGCATATGGGTGATCTGCAAGATCGCTCGTACAAGGACAAAAAATGGTTCCATGTCAATGGTGGAGTTATATATTTTTTTTTGTATGAAAAATACACCATTGGGAGGTGTTCCTCCCAACCAAGAACAAAGTCAAGGACTTAAGCATGGAGCATGTCCTCCATGTTCTATATGGTCTGCTCCGTCTGACCATCCATCTAGGGATGAAAAGTTGTGCTCTAGCATAGCTTCATCCCGAACGACTCCTGTAATACATTCCATAACTGGGATGTAATGCGGGAGTCGTGATCTGAGACGATAGTCGAAGGAACCCCATGAAGCATCATTATCTCCTGGACGAAGAGGCGTCCCAAGCCCACTACTGTTCCCTACTCCTAGATTGGTATAAAGTGAGCTGATTTTGTGAGTCAGTCAATGGTCACCCAAATAGGGTCATGACCTCTATATGTACATGTTAAACATATCATGAATATTATCGAGACATCATCCCATTTACACTCTATTACCTCGAGTGGCTGAGTCAATCCTACTGGAAACTAGTGATTGGCCTTCACTTGGACACATGCGAGGCATTAGGAAAAGAACTCGGCCACTGCTTTCTTCATAACTGGACACTATTACTGATGTTGGAGTTCCTGGAACATCTTTTCTACTCTAAGATATACCGATAGAGGGTAAGTATAGAACTCCCTCAATACTGCCTCCCGCAACGCCACTGGCACTAATGTGTGCCCTCTAAAAAGGATAATGTGCTCCCCACCTATCAAAAATTCAATAGAAGACTTCCCTAATGATATCTAAACACATTGGGCCACCAGTCAACGTCTTCAAGTTTTTCCACCTAAACTCGTTGAAAGAGTGAGGTAGTGAAAGTCTTAGACTAGAGGTAGGGTGTTCTATCACTATCCACAAAGTATATCATCATCGCGGATTGCTGCTCCTTCACCTCACCCGTCATCCATAAACCAGACCACTTTCTGAGGGCGTCTTCTACCACATTCCTCTTCTAATGAGTGTAGACTATCTCAAGGTCTTAGTCTTGGAAGAACTCCAACCATCATCATTGACTCAACTTCTGAGAAGACTACGAGAACCTTTCCATACACACGAATGGACACCCTATTTAACTAATTGATGTGCACAATGACCCCTTGGTAGTGGTCAATCATTATTCACTGTTGCCGGGATCAGGCACCGGAAGTCCAATCCAAACATCAAACTCCCATCTACCTTCTTGAATGAAAAATCACTAAGGCTTCCCATAGTGAAATGCTGGGTCTTACGAACCCCTTATCCTGCATGTCCTCCAACTGTACCCTCATCTCTCGAAGATCTATGGGAGCCATTCAATATATTTTTGTGGATATCGGTGCCATCCCAGTGTATAGGTCAATAAAAAAGTCTACCTCCCTATGAGGAGGTAACTCTGGAACCTCATCCAGAAAAAAATCCTCATAATCATCCACCACTATAGGAAAACATGGACTCCTCTCCACCACTTCCTCGTGGGTGAGGCTAGCAAACAAGAGAGTGATTAGTTTTACACTCCTCTAAGAGATTCTTTTAGACACTGAAAGGGATACCATCTCACCGATGAATGAAAATCGGGTCCGATCTATGCTGACACACCGCACTGTGCACCTAAAACAGTGGATATGAGCATTGATTTTGGATAACCTGTCCATACCCAAGATGACATCTAAAGGCCTCGATGATGATATTAGGATATCCTAGCTGAAGCTCTTGCCTCCTAGACTAATCTCACACTGATGGAAGCAGTGAAAAATCATATAATCCACTCTTATAAAGGTCTCTAGATATAAGGATCGATCAAACAGCTCCACCAGAATCTCAGATCTCGGAACGAGATCTACGTCAAATAAGGAGTTCCCATCAGCTGTGTCTATAAGTAATGAAGCTAAGGTGGAGAAGAAACATATCATACATTAGTTCATCTATGGAGCGACGTGGTCATAAGCCTCTACTTCCTGGAGCTGAGCTCTCCCATTTTTTCTTGCTCCCTGAGGTTGGGGTAGATCACATGGGGGTTATCGCGGTAACATATCAAACCGTCACCCACAGCCTACCTCTCGGCTAGGTCCCATCCCTCAATCACCACCCTATAGAGTTCCTCGCTCGAACTGCTTCTGATGCCTTGAAATCTCCATAACCATTTTTTGGTCATCTATATGGCAGTTTGGGAAGTCATATGCCACCTGTCCCTACCCGCCGCATGCATAGCACTTCTTGGTTCCCTACGGACTCCCTTCGAACCAGGATCCCCACACCACCAACCCTATGTCCTGGGGTTTTCCTCTAAAAGACCTGGCCCTCTTGGGCCCACGCATCTACTTTGTACTTCCTGCCAAAGGCTCTATCACATGTGGTATGCTTATAGATCAAGCTGTGGGCGCCTATTCGACTAAGAAACTCTCCATCAGAAGGGCTCACTCCAGCACCTCGTCTCGATTAGGGATGATGAGAGACACCACTAAAGCCCCGATCTCCCACATGAGTCGCTTCTAAAAGGCTCGAGCACTGAATAATGGGTCTCGAACAATATATGTGGAGAAGGGGGAATGCTCCTTGAACCTCACTGTGTACTCAGCCACCGTCATGATGTCCAGCTATAGGTGAAGTATCTCCAGAATGCACACAGAACACATGGTTGGGGGGAAAACTCCTCCAGGAAAAGCCTCTCGATGTAAACCCAAGCAAGGGTCTCCTCGTCTTGTGTCTAGATTGTCAAATACCAATATATACCTACCGAGACCTACCAAAGACTTCCTACAATGATAACCATTTGGTTGGGATGTTTCCTCACTAAGAAGAAGACCCGCGTCACAGCCTATAGCCAGCCCTCAACGACCTGAGGATCCATCTCTCCCCTGAACTGGGGAGGTCTCTGTCTCTGAAACTCATGTAGGGCACTGAGCCTACGAACATACTCTTTCGGAACCACTGGTAGTAGACACTGACCACTTGGTGGTGGTAGAACCAGTTCACCACTCGGTGGGACCATCTCTAGAACTAGTCCCTGAACGGACGCCTCGTCGCTAGGGGGCTATCCTCACAGCCTCGTATCGGGATCCCAGCTGCTCATCCACATGGATGAATCCTGATATGGATCCATAGTTAGAAGGATATACCATGTGAGATAACTCTTATTCAAAAATAATGAGAAACTTATGCAACCGTTGTTTTCAGGTATTGAGCCGAATACCGAATTCAAGGTCCGGGTGTATGGATACATTGGTCGCCACACCAACACTAGACTCCCGGAATCTGAAAGTCAAACTTGCAACACAGAACATTTTTTTCATAAAAAACAATAGACTCCCAGTCTTGGAGGGGGATTTGACTTCACTCTGATACCACTTTGTCACAACACGTCCCTCAGGGCCCAAGCTGTTACTACCGCAAGCCTACCTCCCAAAGGCATGGTGCTGGCGACTAATGTCGAAGGTGTCAACCTGCAAGTGGGAGGGATTAGAATGGATACCTGTATGCACACAAACTCCCAACCATGTCCCATCTCACAAAAAGGGAAACAACACACCACTGAATAAATTGAGTTCATGTATACCTGAATTAAAGTGGGCCCTAACACAAACCCAAGAAGAAAAGTACTAAAAACTATAATGTAAAAAAAGTTATTTGATGTCCATATGTAGTAAACCCCACCTTATTGTGAGAGTAGTGATGATATTGGAAGATGATGTGGCACATACCATCCACCAGATCGTACTGGGACCTGCCTAGTCATATTTCACCATGTCCATCGTCGTAGCATCCATTCGTCCCGTCTCCCTGAGCACCCCTATCAAAACATCCGTCATCTTCACCAGAAAAAACATGTACAGGTGAAGCCCATGCAGGGGAGAGTAACACAGTACTCATTAGGGACCCCAAAACAAAACTAAATAACACATACCAATTACTCAACATAAATCACAAAAGACAAGGCATCTCAAACCAGGTATATTCTAGGGTAGTAATAGTAGAATCTTCAGTCAAAAAAGTCAAACTCCTCGGTCGCTGAAGAAAACCACTTCTATATAGTACAATGAGAATACCAAGTCACAAAGATCTGCTTCCCACTAACCTTGAACTTCTATGGTACACATCCCTAATTAGTATCACATGTATCCTTGGTCACTAAGTGTCGGTCCCCTCCGTGGGCCTATAGGGTCACACAGAGCCACTTCCCACATTGGTCAAACTGAGGTACTCCTCATTTTGAGTACCATAGGTTTTCTAGGTCACATAGAGTCTCTCCCCACCTTCGGCATTCTGGGTCACACATAGATGCTTCCCAATGTGCTGTCGTCGAGCGGATTTCAAATCTCAGCCAACCGCTGGGTTCCGTACATAGCGTGATTTGGAGAACCAATTATAAATCCATTTTTTGCATTTCATCATCCATAAAAGTCACCAAAAATAATTAAAAATGATCTGCCTCCTTGAGAGGGTCCTAACACTGTAAACATCCCATCAATCGGACACACAGTTTGCCAGAAACAAGTGTTTAAGTAACCAGGGGACTGATTGGGATGGGGCCTGGTCCGACCCGGTCAGACTGACCTGCCCAACCCGAATCAGGGATTCCACATACTCTGGTTAATTTAGACGGACTCCAAATGACTTGGTATGGGCCCAGGTCTGTCTGGTTTGCCCTGTCTAGTGGGCCAGGGCTAATAGGCCTCCCTGGACCCAACCCGATTTGGCTGAGGGCCCAGCCAGCTAGTTTTCCCGGAAACCCAGTATAATCCAGCCTAGAACAAAGGCATATGAGTCTGGCATTCCTGTGTGGGTCCATCCCACTGGTGCGGGTCTAACTCGCTAGGCAGTGGGACCAGCCTAACTTGGTGGGGGTTCGGCCTTCCAGCAAGGGGACCGGCTACGCGGTATGGCCAGTTTGAGCCCCTATGATGCGGCAGCCAGCCGCGTCCCCTCTAGTTTAAATTCGACCTACATGGGTGGGCCCCAACTTCTATGTAGCACCCTCCTTGCACCATGTCCTACTTCTATCGTGGTTGATGGGAGGCAGAGCCTGCGGCCTATCCAGTGGTCGGGACGCGGTCCACTCCTCCACAAGGCTCCCCCTGGCGTCGTGTCCTCCCACGTGCCACCAAGGCTGAAGAGATGATGCCACACAGTCAATGTAAACCACCAGTGTGGGGTGCCACCACCGTGCAGCCAGCAAGGCCAGCCACCAGACTCACTCTGGTGGTCTGTTCCTTACGCTTCTTTAGCCAACAGTCTCCAAGCAACGATGTCTTTACTGTGAAGCCTTCGATCCAGCCTTATCATCGCTTTTAGAATGTGCCCAGCAAGAACACATAAGAGGAAGTTCCTAGGACTTTTCTGTGTCGGCCAAGTCCATCTACGTTAATGTTTTCAATAAGGGGGAGGTCTGGGAGGTTTGTGTTCAATCATTCATGACATGGTCCATTCTCGAATAACCACCCCAAAAGAAAATTCACCCTCCTATTATAATGCATGATTCATTGATCAACCTATTCATTGGTTGATCCACATTCATCGTTGTTTAGAATGGGAATAAGGAATAAATTTTAAAATTGAAAACCGTTACCTATTTGAAGTTCGTTCCCATACGTTCTTCATCGAGGGGTCATGATGTCAGCTTCGCTTCTCTACTCCGATCTTCGAAAGGCTTAACGAAGAAGATGAAGTGCATCCAGAATTCTTCTTTCTTCACTGGGGTGGATGTCCGTTAGAGGTTTTCCAGAGAATCCTCGAAATTTTTAATACATATTTCCCTATTGTGTCGAACTATAAATATGAGTACATTGTAGAGTTCCCATTATATTGTGACGTCGTGTCATTACACTGTTTTATTTAAGAAACAATGTTGCTATTTCGCGTCATTAATGTGTTGCTATGCTACAATTTTAACATTTCATTAATGAGCCTCACCGATGTGCCTCATCGCTGCCCTGTCAACGCCCCACATCATAGTCATCCGCTACTCAGAAGTGAAAATGAAATTAAAATAATTATTTTAAATTATTTTAGTATTTTACTCAATGATTCTGAAAAATAACTTTTCAGCTCGGTCCTTACTGGCCGAAGATAAGTATTTTTTAGGTGAATCATAGAATTATGAATTCAACAGTGCCCTTGTATTTTTGATCTGATTGACAGCTCAAAATATAGAAAATCCCTCTTTCACATTTATGGAACATACCTAAAAAAGTTAAAAAATTATTAACAATCACCTCTACCCATGCCGGTCGAGATTAGGCTCCACATAAGGGAAATATGCCCCCATAAATCCTACAATACTCATAGATTTTCAACATGAGATATCATTTTGAAGTTAATGGATTTAAAAAAAATAGTTGTTACTAAATTATTTTATTTATGTCCAAAAACTAACTTCCACTGTTGGCATGCACCGGAAAATGATAGGGTCTACCTAAGGAAAGTATACCCTCACGAGTTCAGTAGTGGCCTCATATTTTTATTGTGAGTCATTGTTCGTGAGTTATAGGTATTTGAAAAATAAAATTATTTTATTTAATAATTTTATTTCTGGTCATTCCATTTTCAGGTTTTCCCACTGGAGGCCTGCACCGACTAATCTTAAGTCGCTCCTAGGGTAAACCTGCCATCCTAAATGCAACAGTGCCCTCAGATTTCTGATCTGGGCACCCTTTTAAGAGTTATTCCACTTTTTTAGGAAAACTTCCCAAATGTTCTATTTAAAAATTAACATTTCTCAACGGATCATTATGGGAACTCTGGGGCTCAGAATTATGTGCCGTCAAATTTCACTGTCTCGAAATAATTCCATATAACAAAAAAATTATTCAGATTTTCTGGAACATTAAAATGAGGATAGGTACAACCTGGTGGACTTCATTGATTAGTAGTTTGGAGGAGTGTGACCTCCGAAAATGCTTCGTGGCTTAGATTCCTAGGGTACTTATTCATCCTATATCTATTATTAGTCAATAGATTATGGGAACCTTATTTAACAATATATGAAGAAAAAAATTGGATACATAAATAACCATTAATATGATATCCCATATGGAATAAATCTTAAACATAATTAGATTAATTCAATAGATACATGATAACACTTGGTATCTAGGATGGATGTCTTTTTTCCAATTCAACTTTTAATGGGACACTCTTTTTCTTTATTTGTCGATTTTTAAATTCTCAATGGCTTCTCTCTTAATTTAATTTCACTCTTAATGTTATAATCTCCTCCCTATTACATCTTTATTTAGATCCAAATATAATTATTTTATATACCAATAGGATTTGTTTTCTAAATTTATAGGTAGATAAAGATTATATAATAAATTAATCAATAGTTAATCGTTCATATATGTTTCTTGTAGGGTGTCTAATAAGACTATAATGTGTCTTCAAACCATTATATCTAGTCTTCCTAATTTTTTATTTTTTTCTTCTCTAAAATTACTTTGATTCCTTGATTTGAAACTTCATATTTCCCATTTTTCATAGATTGTAAGGTGTGGATGTTCTGTGATATACTCCATATTTTCATAGTAATGCATCTATGTACTAATTGAAAAGTATTTCCCTTGATCATTGATACTGATACATGGGTATCTAAACCTATAAAATATATTTTTCCTTATGAAAGAAGACACAAACAGAGAATCATCAATTCTGGTGGATTTGGATTCCACACATTTTGAGAGAAAATATACAATAAGAATATTATAAGTGTTACCAAAATATATGATAATTGTTCTAATAAATTATATTCCCCATACGTAAATTTTTTTTAAAAAATATTAATTTTTTTCCATTTCCATTCTCTTAGAATATTTTTATCAAAATATCATTTTCAATATTTTTTAAAAAACTCAAGTGAATCTGTAAATAATTTGGGAAAATAAATTGTAGATTCTAATACATTCCTTATATTTATTTCTGGTCCAATGTGGCATCCACATGGTGAATTATTATAACAATCCACATTACATACAAGTAAAAAATATTCTTATTAATTAATCATTTTAATTAATCCACCTATATGGATATTACTAAATTTAAAACTAGGACTCAAAGTTAAGTTTGAAAATATTATGGTAATTTATATTATATGGTACATAGTAATTGACTAAATAATTTACCTATTTCAAATGTAGGTACTTCATATTCTTTCAAATACAATTATTCTCTTAGAAGGAGGTCATTCAGTGGGTCCTAATCTATAATTTTACGTCATCCTTACTGGGTAATCTACTTAGGTTATCAGTTTAATGATTTTTATCACATATATTTTTATTAACTTATTGGTTGAACTTCGAAATCATTATCATCCATATGTCCATCATTATCATTTTATTTGAATTATTTATTACATATCTG
Organism: Viscum album; assembly: GCA_963277665.1. Lineage (NCBI taxonomy): Eukaryota > Viridiplantae > Streptophyta > Magnoliopsida > Santalales > Viscaceae > Viscum > Viscum album. The sequence continues at coordinate 928,465,524 of OY728141.1, read as the reverse complement.
ACTAATGTATGGTCAGAAAACATAGTAAATTTAATTCCATGAAAATAAGAAGAAATTAATCAATAGAAAATTAACTATAAGAGTTTCCTTTTAAATGGATGTATAGTTAAATTGGGAAACATCCATTTTCATCAAGTCTTAATAAATGAATTTTAGGGTTCCTTCAATCCTTCAAGTAAATATAAGTCCTCTCTCTTTGGTTGAAGCAAGGAAAAGTAGGTTAAATGGGTTATCTCTTCATTTTGGATACATCAATGGGGGTGATTTCTATCTTATTTAGTTCATTAAATACGTCCCTACATTAACAATTAATATCAAAATTAGTTGATTTAAAAATAAACCTAGAGAGGTATAGAAAAATATAACTACATTCCTTGACAAAATTCCTAAAAATCCTACATTTTTTAGGAAATATTGAACTAGTTTCATACAAGTTGGGTAAGGTAAATAATTATACCTTCAATTTTAGATTTATATGCATCAATTCATTTATAGAGATAACATGCCAAAAGACTTTTCATATTTCCCTCAATAATTTTTATTTTCAAAATTTAAAACAATATTTTTTTTAATATATATTTTTAAAAAATCTAGATTGGTTATAAAATGATATTTTCTTTCCCAAAAATAGAGATTTCGTCCTAAAATAAATAAATTAAGTTCTCAATGCAGTCTGATAATATACTTACTATAAACCTCTGAAATGTACCTTGGAAATTTTATATCCCACATTTAATCCTTTTTTAATAAATAGTTCTAAAGGGTCATCTTCAAGTGCTATTCTCTTTGCAGTATGGAGAAATGGCCACCTGAAAATTTCTTAAAAACCAATATAGAATGCAATAATGAGTTTTCATTAATAGTATCTCTAGTATTTGATCAATGAATGTTATGGGGAAGTTATTTTTTCTAGTGACATGGTTCAACTTACTATAATTTATACACACTCTGTATCCATTTTGGATTCTCACAAGGATTAATTGAATTTGGTAATTTTTTAAAATGGTCAAACTAATTTTCATTAAAAATATATTGATTGGGATGACCAATTGTGAGTAATAAATGTGTCAAATTATGTCATATACCAATAAATTCTCTATATACTTTATTAATACATCTATTGTAGAATTATTTAGCCTCATTTGGGGACACTAAATATGTATAGAGTCCCATTTAAGTGCAATTCTATGAGAGAATTTTTTAATATCATTATTGGGACATCACCTAAACATAAACAAATGTCTTGATCATTTTCAATAGAATTATCAACTAATTTAATTACGTTGGGTTCTATGAAAATTATTTTAAATGATTATTGGTATTTTTTCTCCCCTCATTAAGAATATATACATCAAATCTAAGGGATAATGTTTTTTTACAGGTTTGGTGTTTTTCAAGGGATAATATTATATTTAGATTTCTCATTAGTTTTATTTTAATTTTATACACATAGGATGACCTGTAACATAAATTCTTATTAAATAAACAAATTAATCCCTAGATATATTTTAATTTACTTCCTCCCTCATACAAGAACTAAATTGTTAAAAATTTTGGGTTGTTTCATCCTATATGGAATTTTTTATCATTAAATGTTCTCCTACCTTTAAGATAACATGTAAAAAAATTAGTGGGACCAACTTATTCATTGTAAGATACTGTAATTATTTATTTGATAACGAAAGGGTAATTCAGGGATTACGAGATTTTGAAATAGATTATGTCATCCCAATTCATCAGGGTGAGTTCTCCTTCATGATCATTTATAATTTTCTTGGTTCCCCACAAGAATGGCCTCCCAAAAATGGTGGGTTCGTGTGATGAGATATTATTATCCTCTATGCTTAAAATATAAAATTATACATGGAAGATAAAATATTGTACATTCTTAGTGACTTAATCTAACACTCCTTTTAGAAATATAGGGGATCATTTTTCAAGTTCTTCCTCCACTCTTATGGGATTAAAGTCTTCTATCTACCAATATATAAAAATTAATTGAGGAATTAATTTTTTTGAATAACCTAGATCAATAAAACACTATATGGAACTATTATATCAAATGGTGAAATGGATTGAAAATATCTATGGATGTTGACATATTTGTAAGTAATTGTAGTGTGATTAGGTCTGATATACTTCATTCCAAATTTATTATTTTATTCCATTAATATGTTCACTTCTCAATGTATAGTTCTCCAATATATATAAAAAATTTGGTATTATTTTTTAGATCATTAGGAATGGTGATATTAATCTCAAAATTCAAGAATGGTTTAATAATTTCACTTTGGAGTACTTATTCATGGATCTTTTTTGTCAAAATTATTCTAGAATCGAATTGAAGTGGGAGATAAATTTTATCCCTTTTATTCCTTTTCAAGGTTTCTATGGTCTCTTAATTATTAGGATAGTCCTTAATCTATAGTCCTTGATTTCTTCACCATCTTCTGACTACCAGGAAGGTTCTTCTGTAACTAGCTCCTCTTGTGTTGTTCAGCTTCCTCAACAGCTTTTTTTTTCAAGGATAGGTTACTCATCATAATCTTCACTATTTTATTTTATTTATTCTTTATATATTATTTTAATGGATTTTATTTCATTTCCACATATTATTTTTGTCACACATACATTATCCATCTTGTTATGGGCAATTTTGGCTCGTAATTTACCTTAGTCTTTCAATAGAAATTCCATCAAATTGATGACTTGAATCTTCAATTCAACCACTTCTACCCTTAGTAGTTAAATATTGTAACTTCATAAAATAAATAAATGTTTATGGAATGGTAAATGTATTATCAATGGTTCTATTTTAATAAAAATTATGTTTTTCAAAAATGATTTGGTTATAGGGATGTTTATAGGTTTGGTGGTAGGATTATGGGTACTTGTGTTGTTTCTAGAAGTTCATTATTGTACAAATTAGTACGGTAATTCTTTTTTAATTTCAACTCCATAATAGAACTAGTTGTTTATTTTATATATTTTATATTTTTTGAGGAGATTTCATTAATTTAAATTATTTTCCACAACTCCTAATGATCTGAACATTGTCCCATGGATTATTGAAATGGTTTGGTGAGGATCATTACCCAAACAACATATTCAACACTTATAGTTCACTATCTAGTGTCTAATCTATCTATCTCACAAAACTGGTTAGGTTATAAAGATTATATTCTCACTAGGTGATTAATTAGATGTTATGACATCACATATTCCCCTTCTTCTAGTACCACTTATACTAAACCATTTTTATTTGTGTTCAATCTTATCAATTAGGCCCTTGGCTTCTCTGGGTGATTTTTAGATCAATACTTCTCTAGAAAATTTATCAAAAATTTTTATATCATTATCAACCATGAATTTATAAAATGATAGAGGGAAGCTGGTTTCTTATTCTTATTGATGTTGGAATAAGGAATAGATATTCTTAAACCCCTTCAAGTAATAATAAAGATTCTATCTATTTGACTTCATAATGTCATATAATAACTTCCTTATTGTTGTCCTCTGAGTAGTGTGAACAAATTTGTGGATGAATAATCCTTCTGATTCATAATAATCTGTAATATCTCATGGTTTTAAGATATATAAACATTAATTTTAAATATCCATCAGGTGAGAAAAAAATTCACTCCACATCACTTGATCATCCACCAACCATCTAGTTTTAGGATGTGTGAATTCATGTATAAGACTATTGGTGTATTCACCCTAAATACCATGATAACTAGGAAACACAAAGATGAGAAAAAATTTCAATTCAATGTAAATTTGAAATTAAGCCATATAAATTTGATTATATTGATTATAAAATTTACAAACACACTTATTATAGAGGTATATATATTATTTCCAACAATTACCACGGTCATTGAGGGAACACTTGCTTTTTTGATTGATTCTATAAGAGAAATTTACTAAAAGTATATTTTAATTATTGGGTTTCTTAATTTATAGAGTGTTGTTTATATTTTTCTATCAAAATAAAAAAAATGGATTATTAGAATTTTGGTTCATTAAATTTAAAAATAAGTTTTTCTTATACTATCATCCCAGAAATGACATTTTGTATTAGGAACACCTCATCAAGGGGTGTGAAAAATAAAATAATTCCATGTTTAAATATAGTTATATTAGAAACATATGTATCCTCCTAAAGAGGACCACACATAATAATTTGTTGTCACTTTTTTATAAATTATATAAAATGGGTTTTTATCGTTATGATATTATGAAAATAATTAAATAAATTGAGATTATATTTTGAAAATAAATGATAGGAAAATTAATTAGGTTAGGGTTATATTTCCACATCTAGTTCTATCATAATTCTAAAATGGTTTTACTTATTTCCTTAAATAGTTTATTATTGTAAGATTCTATAATTTATGTACCTTAATAAATTATATTTGAAAAATATTGTAGAGATTAATCTAATAGTTATCTGTACTTGGAAAAAATCGTTCATGTGTGTATGAAAGTCAGAAATCTACATTATAAAAAATAGAATAAAATTAAAATCTTATAGAGGTGTTCCAAGGAAATATGAGAGTAACTCCCTACCCTCATATACATTCTAGTAAGTGTTAGGAAACCACGACCAATGAAAACATGATAAATCAAGACCAAATACACCAAGAGGATGGATATTATGGATTATAAACCAAAATAGTAATAGTAATATAAACAAAAAACCAAATCAAAATCAAGTATTTAAGATGTTACCTAGAATCGAAATCAACCATCAAGAAATGTTTTTTAACTTGTTAATAGAGAGGACTCAAGATTTCCAAGATAGAACCATCTATTCTATAATCGAAATCAACCATCAAGAAATGTTTTATCATTACTCATGTTTATCGTGAAGCTAATTCGGTTGCTGATAAGCTTGCTTCCAAGGGCATCTCTGAAACCTCTAGAGTGCACCTGACCACACCTGATGAGGATTTGACTGATCTGATTAATGGGACAAGTGTAAAATCTCCTCCTTTAGACTCCTGTAATTTTCCTCATTTATTTTAATCTCTTGCTTTGCTTTTCTAAAAAAAACTAGGAAATGTATAAAAAGGAGGAAGAATAATTAATAATGAAACTAAAGTATATGTAATACAAAATTAATAATGACATGCATTAGTAAGTCCCACAATCCTAGGGTTTAGTCCCAGTCTCTATCCAAACATTTTTCTCCCCATCAAAACATATTCTTTTCAAATAGATTTATAATTTCCTCCTTCTAACATGTTTTAAGAAAACCCAAGATTCACTTATTTTGAATATTAAATATCTTTAATTTCCCATCATGGTCTTCTTTTAGCCTCATGGATTAATACATTGATTTCAATTGATATATTATGCACATAATAATCCATGTGACATCATCTAAATTTATTTATAAATACGAATATAGAATACCAATTCTTGGCTTGAAGTCCTAGTTGAATTAATGAAGTATTCCCGCAATCCTCCATGAGGATTTTTTTTAAAAAATCATCGATTCATATGATTTGAGAATACTGTTAAATTTTTCTAAAAATATATACATTTGGGGGAAAAGGATTATGATCCAAATTCTTATGATCATAAAAAAATAAATATGTTAAGTCCAAAATAACCATGATATACTAAAAAGGATTTACAATGGTATAAATTTTTACAATGGGTAGAAAAGAATACATTCCATTAAAAAGTATTATATTCAAGGGAAAAAGGAATATGTTTTTCTTGTTTACCTTATTTTCTGACCCGCAAGTAAGAAAAAAGTTCATAACTTCAAATAATTGATCTATATTTATATAAAACAATTGAAAATATCATCAATGTATCCATTACATATAACATGAGGATCAATCATGAGGTTCAAGTGATTTCACAAAAAACGAGTGATAACGTGATTTATTTATTGTGTGATCACTTCATATGGTCATGTAGTTAATGGAGTGAATTACGGTCGATTGAGAAATTGTTCATACAATCATTATGGGAAATCATAACAATGTCAATATATATCAATTGTGGTCTTCTAGAAGGTTCCTCATGTGGTCTCTCAGTAATTTTTTATATGGATGGTCGCTTCATACAGTTGATGGATTGACTATGTGACACCCTTATGGTATATTGTATATATCTACTTTAGAACTCTCAAAAAAATATAAAATATATAATAAAATTTGCTTAAATTCAACTAAAATTATCATCAAACACCATATAATATGATCGGGACTTATTATAATAATTCCTCAAGATAAAATAATCAATTAAAATACAAGATTAAATCAACTTATCAATTATACTCTAGATTATTTCTAATGTTTAAAATGTGATATTAAAATATTATCTAATCAAAATGGTGATTTTAAAATAATTTATAATCATGAAAAAATTTATTAAAATATTAGCCATTCATATTTCCATTAAAAATAATAAATTTAGAACTAAATCAGATTTAACTATAGAGTGGGATATTTTGAAGAGTATTCAATAAAGGAAACTGCTAAAAAGTTATAAGGATTCAATATGAGTGGGGGCATCCACTTAGAATGAACTAAAACAAATCACTCCTAGTCTCCGAGAATCATGAATGTGGAAACCCCATGAATTATCCCACTAGTTCAATCCCTATTGTTATTATGTTTCAGTAACACAAAAGGTTCTCCCTTTCCCACCCAATGTCCTTGTAATTAAATAGCTCTTTTACTCTCTGGTTGATAAGAATGATGGAATAGGGATTCCAAATCCGAATCACCACCATTTCATAGACAAATTGACTCTTAAATCACAAGGAAAACATGATTCCTCAATAATTTTTTGCTCACTCAATATGCACAGTGTGAGGTATTCTTTCACAGTACCGAATAACCTGATAGACAACCACAAATTTCATAGTCTGAGACCACACCTTACTAGATAAAATATTAATATAATGGAAATAGGTTCTTAGTAACAGATCGATAAAATAGTTCTTGATAGATATTCATATATTATAGTTGATAAAATTCCTTAATTCCTCACCCAATTTACCTTGAGAAACACATGATTAACAATTTTCACAGTTGTATTGATAAAGTAAAAAAATTTCAAACCCAACTTGGTACCTCGTTAAGGGATAATATTATTAGTTTATAGTTCGACCAATTCCATATGATAAATTTTGAACAATATTTTCTATCATTAAACCAAATTTATTTTTCCCATGTATATAAGCCATACTAGTCTTGAATAATTAAAAAAATAAAGTGTTAAAATGATTTAGAACTATAAGCGGTAAACACACAGTGATCCCACACATCAACTGGACTAATGTGTGAAATTTTTCTTTGTGGATCCTCATAATTAATTGTATTAAGAATCTTGATGTTCTCCATCACTTTACAGATGGTCATACCATGATAAGGGAATCACGGTAAGAGAATATGACATATGGTCTAGTTTTTTTCCAAGAACAGAATATTCCATATCCAAATGATTCATTAGGTATGATTCAAAAGAGTGTGAAGGGGCCCTTTTAGATTTCTCTAGTGGTGATAAGTTCTTGAGTTTCCTTTCTAAAAAACCATTAAAATATGAAAAAACAAATCCATTATAAGATTCAATGATAAAAAATACCCTTCCACTACATCCTTGTAATGTTATCAAGTATTCTATAAATTCACTCCTCTAGATTACAAATATTTATATCTCATTCATTAAAAGGCTTCCCCAGTTAATCCCATCTTTTACATTGCAACATTCCCTCACGGTGTGAGTTCTATAAGAATTAATTTATAGTTTTTTTTCAATTCTTAAAATAATGGTTTCAGGAAATCTAATAACCAACAGTATATACATGGAAATAGAAGAAATAACATTTTTAATAAGAGTGGCCCAGCCTCCAAATGATAGAAAATAGATCTTGAAATTACTAATGAACCATATAATTCATTAAAAAATAAAACACATGTATTAAAAATAATTTATATACGTTGCTAGTGGATCTCCTATATAGATCATCAGAAAGAACCTATTAAGAATGATAATCATACATTCAATGAGTTTAAGAAATTCTATTAAACAACTATAATAAATTATCACTTTAAATTTATCAATTCTCTAAAAATGAACCTACATATGAGGGGAAGCATGTCTCGTTTATCAATCACTTTTTTAATGTTACTATAGAGTAAGTCTTATGTTATAATAACAATTCTGGGAGAAAATGAAATGCATTAGTTGAGGTTATGAGTGGATATTAGGAACTCAAAATTTATGTCCATCAAAGAACATGATAACCAAAGAGAGAAATAATTGTAGAAAAACAAGTAAAATACCACTTTGAAAATTCATAGTATCTCATAACATTTATAATCACATTCAAAACCATTTTTTCATATACCTTTTTGAGGTCTATCATTAACACAATGCTGGTATTGACTAATTTATGATTAAGGTTGGAAAATATCTACTGATCTAGACCAACAACAACCAATATTTTTCTACCATTTACAAATCCATACTGTTCTTTGGAAATACAATTTTTAGTGAACCAAGATAATATATTCTTCAATATTTCAGATGGAATGTTTTAAGAGAAGCTTCACATTCTTATAGTTCTATATAGATTAAAGGATCTCAAGTGGTACGCTATGGGTATAAATATGAGAGTAGTTTTACAAGTGACTTTTGGAATCTAGACTCCTAAAATTAGTCTTTCACTAGTAAAATGCCCCAATCTTTAATTGTGTCCCATGATTCAATATCAAAATATCTCAAGAATACACCTAGCCCAAGGGAATTGTTTAGGTTGAGTTTGTTGTTGGCCCCCTTGATTTCCTCTTATATTGGTATAACCTTCACGAAAATATTTCAATTCTCATCAACAGTACTAGGGTTATTATTGAGGAATTATTTAACCTCCTAAATGGGGTAGCCTCAAATAATTCCTTTTTATACCTATAAATAAGGAGAATAATTATAACACAATTAATATCCCTATAATACTGGAATCACTAGGTAAAGAACCATCCTCCAACTACATAACATGATTACCCATGTACTTGTATTCTTTAATACATGAATGAAATAATATCATGTTTTTAACTCAAATAATATAAGGATTATTCAATAATAATATTATATTTTGGTATTTTTTATTATATATAAATTTTTATCATTTTATCATTTCATGAAATTTTAATATTATGTGTATTTTAAGTAATGAATTAATAATGTAATGATGAAATAATTTACACGTGATCCATTTATTTTAATTTCATTTACTATGACATGTCAGTTAATTAATTTATGTGATATTGATAAATTAAAAAATAAATTACCATTGAAATATTTAAAAATAAATTAATTAAATTGACCTGATCAATAAATTTATAATGGTTGATTTATTAAGAAAACAATAAATCAACTAGTTACCCTATTATAAAAACTACATGAGTGTGATGTGGCTCAAGAGTTCCAGCACTCCACCATCATACTTTTTACCTTTGTTTTTTATTTTCACCAAATGTTGGGTTATGAATTTACAACTATGATGGGAGATTCATCCATTAAATATATTACTCACATGAAGGTAAGGGGAACCCGGGCTATGGTTTATATAAGACAATCCATGGACACACATGCCCTTCATAATAAATAAGAAGGAAATAATAATACTCTATCATATTTAATTAAGTAAAATATTCATTAATTTAAATTCTCATTGAATAATATTAAATTAAATAGAAATAAAACATATACATTTCTCTATCGTGTTCTAAATCATTCACATACTTGTAACAACATCTCATTCAAACATGATATGATACATTTTTTATCATTCAATTAATTAAGATACTTAAATATTAAATGAATAATTAATGGTAATATTGACAAATTAATTAATTATATTGATTATTAATTCAATAATAACGTGAGATATATAAGATATATTATCAACTATAATTTAAATAAATTAATATAATTTAAAATTACTTCAGTAGTTGGTGTGTACTGGGAGTCAGTAGAGTATTTACCTGACTAAACTATGAATCACTATTTCTGGTCATGTAAAGTGCATTTACATGGAATATAGTATTCATGGTGTGTCATATAGTTGCATGTAATGTAATCACTATTATAACCCATGTATCATGTTCCACTTTAAAAATACACATAACATATAAGGTGTGTACAACCACTAATCAACTTGTTGTTCTTAAATTTATAAAAAACCAATTAAACCATAATTATTTTATAAAATCATATCAAATGGTGTGTGCACCAACTACACTCTATAATGTTCAATTTTAATATTGTAATTAATTATATTCCATGTAATCTATTTCATGTAGTGTACGACCAATCTTAGCACATAGTCTTCATAAATAGATATGTGTTATGTTGTTTGTAAACCATCTAAACAATTTATATGTCTCTTATCCCAATCATATTTTACACACCCTTGGACTCAATGTGTAATCCATGTGGGGTAATACAACATTACATGATGTTAATGGCTACAACATGCCATGTGACAATACTGGATCTACGTCACCCAATTTCATTTAACACGCAGTGTTTGAATTTATTACACATCACATGAATTGATTATATGATCAATGAATCTTGTTGGTGTTACACAAAATGAATGATAGTTACATGTCATTTTGGAAGTACATGACATTTATGACATTTATACTTTGTGTAACCTTGTAATCATTGTGATGCATTTGTAGTCAATATACGGTGTAAATAAGGGGAAATTACACACCATGTAAATAACTCCCAAATAAATATTATTGATTAGTAAGTCCATAATGGATTGTGGTTGAGATAGACTACACAACTTGTAGTTTGGTTAAACACTATGGAACTATGTCAAGCAGCTAGGATCTTTGATACCTCTGAATGATATCTCTATGTGCCCTTGACTTATTCTTGGTTTGTTCTTTCTCATATAATAGTGAATGAACATTTCATATCATCATATTGATTAATATTTATAATAAAGATGGACAAATTAAAAAAATTGATATATATCAATAAAGAGTTGAATAGATATAATTTTGAACATGACTGCTCTGATACAACTTGAAGGTTCTAAGCATAGTACTAGTCGGTCTATTCTATCACTAATGATAGTTTTATTTTTAATCTAATTAATATATCATAATAATAAGATGAATAAAGACGTGTCTCATAATTTTATCTGATGAACTATAATGAAATAATCTTGGAATCATCAGAGAGGATATTTTATATTAAATTTATAATTAATTTAATATCAAGAAATTACCATGATCATGAGTACATTATTAAATGTATATATTGGATCATTTAATGTTTTATATTATGTACACCAATTTCACAATGAGATTTGAATGTTTAGTTCTTCTTGAGATGATACACATGTGTTTCAAGATCTCCGAACAACTCCAAGTACTATCATAGAATATCTATTCATCTTGCATTATTAATCTTATCCACAACACAATCCCCCAGAATTATGAAATGTCTCTATTATCTCACATTATTAAGAGGGGTAAGATGTTTCAAGGTATTTTCTTAATATTGATATAACAAAACATATAGATATTCTTCTCTGGGAGAATTATTTAGGAATGATAAATGTTATCCAAAATGAATGTTCAACACAAATTTTTCACATCCATAGAAATTATTAAAATATATATATACATATATATCTATGATAGAGAATTATTAATTTCTCATAATACCTTATCTCATATCATAATTTATAAGGAACCCCCATCAATTATTATTATTATTTCTATGGTGTGGGCATTTTATGTAGATATTAAAAATATCATGACAAATATTACTATTTATTTAGTTGATATTTTTTACATAATTTCATTTATCGATTTCTTAATTCATCATGACCACATTATTTGGTATTAATAAATACTTGAGTAATATATAAATATTATTCTATCTATAAATCATAAAAATTATGTTCACATTCATGAAAGAAATATTTATTGATATATTCAACTAAAATACAAATAGTGATGGAATAAAATAAATAATTAAATCTTGAATAAATATTATTTATCATATATAATTATACTAATTATTTAATATGTTTAATATACATAGTATTCAACTATGATATGTGGATGTACTAAGTGTGTGACCCTAACAAACTCGTCCTTATTATCACTAGGACGACTTCTCTAATGTTTAATATCAATGTCTAGAAACACGTAATGGAATCCATTGAGGGGGATGTTATTATCCTAAAGGTGAAAACACATAATAATTATCACTATATAATATAATAACTTAATAATGATATCTCATCAAGAAGTTTGTATACTACTTTCATCAACCTATATACTCGATATGTCATTCTTTTACTATCTGAAATGTACCCATCAATACATCAGGGACATGAATTTTAGTTTAATTCTCTATTCAAATAAAAGGTCTAAGATTTTAACATCCATAATGATGGTAAGGAAAAATAATTTCACAACTAATTCATTAATAACATATCATTTTTATGCACCTAATTCATCCTACAAAATTGTTAATATATGATGTTATCGTTTTGGGCTATAATATAAATTATGTGTGTTATACATTCTATTAATAATAATCCTATGGTGTAGGAATCATTATATGTTTTTACATATAGAACTATCCAATGACACATAAACATGTTGAATTCCTATAGGTGGGTATGTCCTCATAATCACTTGTATTATATATTACCAAGTCAAAAAATCTTTAGATAAAGCCTCATCAGATTACAATAATTTGAAACCAAATGGTTTATATCATCGTTGTCCTATTAGAATATGTCATTTGACTATAAAACATATGTTTAAGAATATCTCTATTAAACTTCATGGTTATCATTATATTATGGAACTTAAGTGACATTTTCAATGTGATATATACTCTACAACATTACCAAATTAATGTTACATAGAAGTAAAATCACAATATTTGTTAATATTTAGTGTTTTGAATATAAAGATAACATAACATACTGTCTTGTTGGATCTCATGAAATAACATCAATGTAATGTTCATAAAAAGTAAGCACACAAATTTTATATCCAATTTCTTTTCAAAAATCAGAAATATTTTCAAAAATAAATTCAAACCATTTTATAAACATATTCTAGATAATAAAATATTGATAAATTAAATTTCATATGAGTTTCCACATATCACATGAATATCATGATGTGTAAATACTTTACCCATACCAAACCATCACTCTCATAGACACTTATATGGAATAATATCCCACAACAAATCCTCAATTAATGTACCAAACTTGGACTCCATATAAATTCATGTTTTGAAATAAAGGGGTTATATAATCCTTTTTTTAATACCTAAGGAGATCTTATTTTTGAAAGGAATACCTAAGGAGATCTTTTCATCCTTATATATATATGAAAACTATACATCTTAAGAATCAAATTTAAAACAATTCTCAAATACCATTTTTTAATGACACAACCTAGTGATATTAATTCTAACACTAAAGGTAGATCTCCACACGGCTTGAAGAGTTTTACCTTATCAAAAAATCCTAGGAAATAGTGTTGAGGGATACCAAATAATTGTTAGGGGAACAATATTCCCATAAATAATAATTTCTTTATATAAATATGGATGAAAATTTATTTTGAAACCAGATCATTCATAAACAAATGACGTCTAAATAAAAAAATTAACAACAACATTTTAGAAAAACATGTCAACTACCACGACACAAACATAATCTAAAAAACCAATACCCATCAATCTATGAAAGAAATATCTACAAAAAACATGGATAAACATTGATACATACAACCATAAAAATATCACCTAATATAAATCATCAATGAATAAGGTAACCTTTACTTTTCCATAAATCATGGAAAAATATATACATAGTAATTATGATATTCATATAGGGTTCATTAATAGTTTACTTAGAAAATTTTTAATACATAAATTCCCTATGATCCTATATTTGATTCATTCAAAATCATGTAACAAATTTGTTACGAAAAAAATAATTGTGTTTTCATTTTAAATGTTCATAAAATACATCAAAAAATGTATAAAAAATTTTGAGCATGGTTTTCAAATAAATGATATTCCCAAACATACAGATTATAATTATGTTATCAAATAAAACATGTTACTCTAAATTATTTGAATCCAATGAAATTTAATTTTAATATAATATGTTATCATGCCAAATATTTCCCATCTAGGATCAAAGTTCACCTAAAAGAATCGTCACCCACCCATGTGTTTAGGTAGGTTATTTCCACCCACGACTAAATTATATCGACTTTATTCGACCATTAATACTCATGGGACTAAAAAATAACATAAAATTCTATTTTAATTACAAAATTATTTCTAATTTATCACAAATCAATAAAAACAATAAAACTGAAATTCAAAACCGATTTATGAATAAATTTCCATCTTTACACCATTAAAACTCTATAATTTTAAAACATAATAATAGTTATTTTCACCAAAATTTTCATTTATCATTAATCATAAATATATATAACAATGTTTTATCGAATTTTTTTCATATAAGTAGTATAATAAAATCCATTTAAAAAAACTAGTTTCCAACCACATAAATAACAAGTACTCTAATCATGTGTGATTAGGGAATGGATAAAAATCCATACCTTAGATAGCATCCTTAGAAGTTTCCAAAATATCATTATTCAATGATATTAACGAGGTAAACTACCTATACATATTATGAAAATCTCCAATAAAGAATAGTTTTTCTAAACCCAAATATATAAACATCCAATATAACATAGTTCTATTCACTTGTTCAATTTTGGAGTGGTCCTTGTATGAATTCTGGGTTTAGAGTGCATAATATGCTATATCTGACAAGATCCCTATACCATTTTTCAAACCCATGATTAACTCACTAGTGTTTGGGTGTTCAATAATAACGTTTAGAGGATAATTCAAATGAATTAGAAAGGCATGTGTTCCATTTGGTATAACCTAGGTCCAATTGTAATAATTCTTATTTTAACACATATTAATGAGATGAATAATAAAATGAGAGTCTTAATGGTATTTATTTGTTATCAAACAATTAAACTATTTTTTATAAAAACTATATTCCATAATAATGTATCTTTAACATTCTATTGGTAAAATGTATATCAATCGATCCTTCAATCGCCCTAGGTACTGAATCCACCATAACCAATGGATAAGTAAGGACGTATTTGATGAGGAGATAATTTCATGGGATTCTTCTATCAAAATAACACATCTACTCTAATTCATATCACGAATTCTCTACCCATATCCCTTTCTAATTAATTATTGAACCCCACCCCACTAATGAAACCATTAAAACATTTCTCTCCCCACTTTATAAATAATGAGATAAAACCTCTAATATTTATAAAATTTATTCCATAATCATCCCATAGTTAAAAATATTTTCCAAATCCTATAAATACCAAAATAACATAAAATATTTATGGTTTCATCATATAAATCAATTTTTTTAATAAAATTTACCCCCATACATCCACATAAATTATTCACATAATAATATTCCAAACATGAATATAGCTTATTCCAATGTCATCATATTAATTTGTTTTCCTCAAATTAATTTCCCTAAGATACATTTTCCACATAATTAATACCTCCTTAAAAACCTATTATATGTTTTTAAATAAACCACCATTAAAACTGTTACAATATATTAAAACTGTAACCTATCATTAGATACCCATTTTACTTAAATTTCACTAAATCCATGTCACATGATTCATTTAGCATATTTTAGCCTTTCAGTTCACATAGATCATTAATACCCAAATTTCCATAAATATCAAATAAATAATATAAAATATCATTCATTGAATAATAATTTCCTCTAATATTCATTACGTTAATGAATATTCTTCAATAATCACATGCCACCTAATATTTAATAACAATTAAATAATCCTGATGTTAAATCCACTTCCATAAAAAATTATTCAAATTATTAAATTTAGGAATATCTCTATATTAAAAAATTAAACTCCAAAATAATGGACATTACACATTAAAAGTTATACTTAATGGTGTGATCCTTAAGAGGGAATGGGATGATGAATACTTGATGATTTATGTCTTCTAATTTACTTTTCATTTTTATTCGTCTTTCAATATTAATAATCATTTTTATATAAATTTATTGTAACATTAATGTTGAATTTATTTTATGTTGTATTATTATACCTTAATGAAATAATGCATTAATTGTTTTCTCTTGATATTGTGGTTAACAAAAATTATTCAATATTAAGTAATTAATAAATGTAACTTCTTATAAAAATATTATTTTATTCAATATCTTATATGGTTATTATATATCTGAGAATTTCATCCATAAAAAATTAGAACACTATTTTTTCAAGACATTATCAATGATAACTTTATCCTTATGAATTTTTTCTAGTCATTTACCTTTCAGCTCTATTAACACATATTTCAATCAAAACTCAAAAAACACATTGAATCTACCATAAGATATTGAAGAGACATTGACAATTTGGGTTTGGTGAATTTAAAAATGGGATGTGTGATTTGTTCTCAATTGAGATGTGATCAGTGTGGAATTTTTCATACATTCATCCTTACAAGAAAAAATTCTACAGATTCACCCGACTGAATAATTATCATATATCCCGGGAGTAACATATCACTAACAGAATCATTCACTTTACCCAATGCATTAGAGATCTATATTGGGATCACCAATAATTATTTTAAAATTTACAAGAACCCAATATTGAATGAATAAAATATTTTTTTCACTTTCACTATAAAAATAATTTAAAATTTAAATCAATACCATAAGTAATAACACTTTCAGTTATCTCCAAAAACTGAGAATAAATTTTTGTTACATTATAAAATATTTTTAAAAATAATAATTTACAAATGATAGGTAATAAAATATTCTTTCTAAAACTATGTTTACATTAAATAAATATTGTTAATACATAATAAATATAATATTTGGAATTGATTTTCAACATATATACATTAAATAAAATTAGTCTTTAGGTACTTTTGTAAAAATTCAAATAAAAATCATATAGAAAATGATGAAAACATTCCTTTTTAATCATTTATAAAGATTGTCAAAAGTAGTATAAAACAATCATTATAACCCATTAAATTCTAAATAAGCCCATTATCTAAGACATTTAAATTAACCTTGTGGGGGAAGGAAAATATTTGGAAGATAAACCTTCAAAAAAAATTTAATAGAAATTCCATTTCCCCAAGCCCATATTTGTTTAGTTCATATTTCTAACCTCATGGGTTAAAAAATAATAATCGTTTTACACTTGATAAATAACGTTTTTCATTCTCATGAAACTATCATTATTTTATGTATTTAATTTGTTTAAATATTTTTATTTTGTTACTAAATAATTTATGTTCACAATCAATGTTTTGGGGACAATTAGTTTATAATTTCAAAATGAATTCTTTAGGATGACTATGGTCAATGGGTTCATGGTTCCATCATATCCAAAATATTAATCATCAAAATATTATTATTTTTTAAAATAAAAATCTTTTTATGACCATCCATGGAAGGTAGAAATGAAAAATTAAATATTTCATATCACAGAGGTGGTAATCTACACAAACACATGAGCAATATTTCCATTTTCCACTAGATATAAAATAAACAATGTATATAATTTATTGTTCTTCAAAATCATTATTATGTTACTTATGTCATATATAATCATTATTTCAATCCATGTGACCAACCATTTCAGGATATAATGATAAATTAATAACATCGCTTCGTGGGGTTGATATTCAACATGTACGAGCGAGCGATGTTATCAAATTCCAAAAAATAGAAAGAGAAAAAAGGTATGATATTATTTTTATAGAATTATAATATTTTTATAATGAACTATAAAATTCACTAATTATATATTTATAATCACCCATGTGATAAGGTTACAAAAAATGAAACACATCACATTGTGGAGGTGGTAGTCAACATGTACACATGGGCGGTATTATCACTTCCCATAGTATAGGAAATAAATAAAAAAAGAGTCAATACATAAACATAATGAAACATTAGTATATATAATATATTTATTTTATTATTTTATATTGGTTATAAATTATTTTAGAGTATATTAAATGAAATAATCTTGAAATAAGTTGGTTATAGCTTATACAACCTCCTTAGATTTCTCTCATTGGATTGAATAGTAAACCTTCTAGGACTGGTATTTTGAGAAAAATATGACCACTATGATTTGGGGGGGGATTTTATTAATTTATTTTTGTATATATATTTCTTAATAAAGGTTTCACAAAAATGTCTAACGATCTAAGGAGATATGATAACCTTTTATAGGTTAGGGGAGGGGAAATATTGTGAATAATTTTAAATTTTGAAATTGATAGATGTCTTTCTCTAGTTCATGTAGAATGAAATTGAAAACTTTAGAAAAAAATATATTTTTTGGTAAAAATAAACTAAAAAATTACATTTAGTTGGTTTTATAGTTATTTTTGGACATACCACTTTGTTTGACCAACCCCCACCATTAATACTTTTAAACATTACTAGGGTGAAAATGTTTTACCATTTTTACAATTAATTATAACCAAAAATGAAATTGACCCAATTAAAAATCATAAATCGATTTGTCATGATTCAATTATAATAATTGGATGAAATTAATTCTAATATATGTGTGCCAAATGCAATAAAAAACCATTTTTAGAAAAATGTCATTATTATTATAAAAATGATATTATACCAAACTCAAATATAATATTGATTAATACAGAATTATTTGTATTATTATTTTTTAAAATTGGATTAATTTTTCTTAAAATATAACAAAATTATTATTTATATTTTTTAAATACTTCAAAAGAAGTGAAAGTTTTAAAGAAAACCCAAACTTGTTACTATTCACCCAAAATTAGTATTTTTAGAAAAATCATTATAATTATTCCTAATATAATTTATATATTCTGAATTAAAAAAAATATTTAATGTTAAATATTTATTACTCTAAACTTTACATATTTATCTTTTTTATAAATCCATACATTACATGGAAAACATTTCAACCATTTTAAAAACTTTTCCATTCTGAATAAAAAAGCATATAAAATTGTCATATTATATATGAATCAACAAAATATATTTATTACCATTAATAATAAATCAAATCGATTTATTATTATAATTATTCGGGTTTTCACATTCTTTTTCTATTTTATAAATTTTATTCTTAAAATATATTTCCTTACTTAAACAATCAAGTGTATTTTTTCCTCATAGATTTTTTCGATTACCATTTTTCTCCCTCAATCATGTGATTCTTATATAAAACCTCAACTAGGAGAATCATCATGTTTTTTTAGTAAATTCTCATTTTGATCTGAAATCTAAATTTATTTTTTCCTTATAATATATTCTCCTATAACTTTACCACTTCAGGTCTCAATACATGATTTGCATCAAATTCTTACTTCCATAGTAAAGAAATATAAACACATGATTTATTTAAGATATGATCATTGGTATGTTTAACTAATACGTAATAATTCGTACTTTATCTATAATTTCATAGGGTCTAATGAATAGTTGGCTTAACTTTCATTTTTTTACCAAAACACATTAAACCTTTCTAATGAGGTATTTTATGAATGGCATGGACACCTAGGTCATATGGAAGGTATTTCCACCAGTAATTAGTATAACACTTTTTCCAACTCTGTGCTTACCTAATGTGTTGTTTAATTAGCTTTACCATCTCAACCTTCTATTATACCAATTATAATCTCAACAATTTCCTCTAACCAAATATGTCCCAATATGCTGGAGACTAACATCATTTTAAATATTAAGACATAAAAGGTTTCATATATATACATGAATAAAAATTTTATCATAATAAAATAATACTAATTGCATATATTTATCTCAATTTAAAAAATAATTTAATTTTAATTATTAATGAATATAATGAGAAGGAAAAGTTTTATTGAAAACTAATTCATTACCCATCAAATTTTGAAGTCCTTTATCAAATTTTGATATATAAATGGTGATTGATTAGATACAATAGAGATACTTACTCCATGTAACCTAAAAAATACCATAAGATAATGACTTTAATGGTAATAGAAATTCATATTATGTCAAATATGCAAAAAAAGAATATATTTAGACACAAAAACATCATTAAACCAAATGTCATATTTACCATGAAATTTATTTCTTAGTGACCCCATGAAAAATTTAGATATGCTCTACAATTTAAATTTTGGAACTAAATTAGTTGAATATTCCCTTTAGGTAGTTACCATTCAGCTTTATCTTATTTAAAAGTCAAACATTTCATGAATAAATTAGAAATACCCTTCTATATACCTTCCCATAAATAATATTTTTTGTTGGTTTCTATACGTATTTTTGTTTCCATGATGAACAAAAAATTTATAGATGTTAGATTCATGTATCAATATCTTATTCAACTAGGAATTACTTGGAATATATAACGTACTTCCTAACATGATAATTCCTTTTTTTGACAATAATGTCTGTAAATTTACCTTGTTTGACGATTTCTCCCTATTCTTGTAAGAAATGATCATCTATATGAGCCTTGTTAATTCTTTTTACCATGGAATATTGTACTAATTCTTGATTCAAAGAAGTGGGTGTTTCTATATAAAACATTTCTAGTAAAATATTTATTAAATCGAAAACTTATAAATCATGTTCCAAATATATCATTGAAAATGATGTAATAAATTTTCTACTTAGGTAATTATCTACATTGTTTCATTACATTGATAATTTTTATTTTCGAAAACATAATAATTAATTAGATAGAGTAATATTTTGTACCTCATGTACAACCTTTTTTAGTCAATATACACTTTAAACAAATATTATCTGTATATATGTCACACTTCTTCCCATATATATGATGCTTTTATATTTTTATACCAACAATGACTACAAAATTCTCATGGTAAGGTGTAGAATAATAATACACATGAGTTATAAGCTTATGAGATACATATTTGATAAACTGATCATTATGTATCAGGACATAGCCAAGGCCTTTTATAGAAGCATCACTATAAAAAGAAAATTATTATTTATACATGGAAAGGATAATACATGATAATTATGCAATCATATTTTCAATTATAAAAAGCATTCATCATGATACTAAATATGGATACACATAACTCATTTTTGAGTAAATTGTGTTTGTGGGTTTCCTAATCGAGCAATATTTTCAAAAATAAAATATTGGTATTATCCTACATGACTATGAAATCATCGAATATAAGTGACATTTGTAATCATTTCGAATATTCCACTTCAAAATTTTTAGTATAAATGTTGTTCCATCATTGCAAACAATATTCCCCTAGAATTTATTATTTTGTAAAAAAATCACATTTACTAAATTTTCCATAAGTATTACGTTATATTAATGTATAAAGAACAATCCTTATAAATTTCTAATGTTCCAAATTAATTTTAGAATTACCTAGATAATCATTAGAAAACACAACCACAAATGTATCCAAGTACTCATGGAAAACTCTATTAATTAGATCTATTAACACAATATGTGCATTTTTAACCTCAAAGTAATATCCAAAAACTCATAATAGACGTTCCTATATTTTAGTTTCATTGTTTAAATTTTCTATTATTTTATAATTAGATAATAGTAACCCTACTTTGGATAAATATTCTAAAAATTATTATGCTCCCATGATCTAATCAAACAAGTCATTAATATGAGTTAATGGATATTTTTTCATAAAATTTATGTTATTGAGTGCTCTATAATCAATTTAAACTCTCCTAAGACTATGCTTATTTTTAACAAAAAGAACATGTCACCCCAAGATGAAGTGATATGGAAGATGAAACCCTTATTAGTCAATTCATGTAAATATCAATTCAATTATAACAAATCAAATGAATGTATTTTATTGGGAGGTTTTGAAATTATAATAGGACCATAAACTAATCCAATATTAATAATTGCCTTTTGATTGGGGATATAATGGGGAAATTTGACCAATTTCTTTCTTCAAAAATATAAATTAAATATAACATTTAATTCTATTTTTTTTGTTTCAGTTTCTCGGTTTCTTGATATGTAATCAATGTTTTTCATTCATTCTTATATACAAATGGAAACTTATTCTGAAATATAACTCATTAGTTTTACCTTATATCTTTTAATAATAAACTAAAAGTCAATCTATATCCAAAGAATCATAAATCTCTATAATTTGGAGAACAATTAAGTTTATAGGGAAAATCATTCCATATATGATAAAATAAATAGTTTTAAAAAATATTATTGTATTTATAATACCTTTCAACAATTTTAACAAAATCCATGAATTTATGTATTTATATGTTTTTTCCATTTTAAATTAAAATTTCCTTGATATTAAATAATACATAGAAATTGAATCAAATAGGAAATAATAATAATATTAATAAACAAGTAATATACCTATAACCACTTCATTTTAAGGTCCCGCATATACCATAGTATTATAAAAAAAATTCTAATCCTTTCAATTTTTTATATGGAGGATTCCCACCTTGAGTATATAACTGTAGACATGTGTTAGCATAATGTCCCTCTTCAGTAAAATTAATACATTGCAGTGTATTCTTTTCATTGCGGGCATGGATATACCCTAACTCATATTTTTTCATTTATAATCTAGGTTTCTAGGATTTTAACATCGATAAAACATATCAAATATCATAAAAAATTATATAGAATGATTATTACCACACTTATAACATGATGGTAATTGAATTTTCTTACATGTTGGTAACTTTTATTAATTAATCCCCATTTCCTACCACCAAGAACTCTTTTTATCATCATTATTGTAAAATTTTACAAACTGTATCTCATCATTCTCAACACACTACATAAATATATCTTAACGTCCAAACTCATGAGTACAAATAGCCCTTTGTAAACATCAATTTAATCCTAATCTAAAGTGATCAATTTTACTATCATGTTCCAAAATGAAATTCATTGAATATAAAGATAATATAGTTAAATTAACTTCATAGGTTTTAACAGATTCCTCCCCTATTTCATCAACTATAGGAATTTCCTTTTCATTCACAATCAAATAAAATTATTGTAACAATTTTCAAGGATGTGATATTTAAATATAATTCATTCCATGGAATCAAATTATTCCATTTTTATTGTGTTATTAAAAAACTAACATTATTAAATGGTTTCACGTTCATACTTATAAATATAATGGGTCACCTTTGGATTCTCTAAAAGTCCTTGAACGTAAAATATATTCTCTAAATCAATAATACATCATTCAAATTATAGTGTGTCTGACGATCCACCAAAAAACCTTTGGTATTATTTCAGAAAATTATTTACAATGGATATGTTCATTTATGAATAACTTGGCCATCCCTTTACATTGGTAACTCCATTAATTGTCTACATCAATTTTATTATCACATATTCGAATTACTCTGCTCTAATTCAAACCGTTCTATGTTATTGATTCTAAAATATACTATCATCTTAATATATTTCTACCAAATCATAAATGTTTCCTCGACAGAAAACCATTTTTAATAGAAATTTATTTGATAAAGAAAAATTATTATAATAAAAATATATCTCACAATAATTTAATTATTATTTATAATCTCCAAAGTCTATCCTTTATCATTTTCCTAAAAACTAATGTTGTATAATACCTACCTTTAATAAAAACAAAACTAACACGAACATAATCCTCCGATAAATTATCTGATTTATATTGCATATTTCACCATATGAATCTCAAATACCATTCATGGATTATATTTTTAGAAAATTATGAAATCCATTATATTAAAATGTGGAAATTTACATACAGTGTAAATTTTTTCTTAAAAAAAATTCTCCATAAAACCACAGTTTCTAGATTTAAGGTGACTTACATAATTAGGAAACTGACATTAATAACATACATAATGATCATTAACCCCTATAATTTTTTTGAAAATATGGTATGAGATAAAAAATTTCAATAAGAGATATTAAGGAAAAGAAACACAGTACTCTATTTGAAAACCAAAAAAATCCATAATATTTCCCTTTTACAAAACAAAAATTTTAGGTTATTTATCAATTTACCTTTTCCTGAAACACACTTAATTTCTCAGTGGCATTCATTGAACAAATTAATTTTAATCATAATGTAAAAAACATAATCATAATAGTTTCTTGGAAATCATTATAAATCATGAATACCATTCTGTATAAAACCACCCATTCACCTTTTTTTAGAGAATTTCATAAACATTCGTGAAACATATAATATCATTTTTATACATTTTGGAATAACAATATTTTATTTAAAATAAATTATAATTATATAATATAGATACCTTATGACATTATCCTGAAAATAATACTATAACCTACTCTTAAGGTAGTATTTCCTAACTATATAATTCCTATATATCATACGAGTAATATATCACTCATAAACTCCATGACTTTACCCAATGAAGTAGATAACTATATCAACCTAACACATCATCAGAGTTATATAAATCTCACCATCCATTCATATAAAATATAAAATAACCATAGAATGAATAAAACACATATATATTTCACTTTATCCCAAAACCCATTTTTATTGGTATTCAATCCAAGAAGCTATAATAATTTTTATTATCTCAACAAAAGAGAATAAATTTTTGTATCTATAAAAAATATTTTTAATACTAAAAGATCCTAGATAGTAGTAATGTAATCATATTTTTAAAATAATATTAAATAATATAGATATACTGATAGTATATAGTGATTACGATGATGAGAGATACTGGTCAAGTTGAATATATTAATAACTATTCTTTTATATTTTTTACAAATGGTACAAGTAACCCATACTAAAATTGTGGAAATGATTAATCTATAATACTTAGTAAAGTAAAATAAAAATTTGAAAATTTGTTTTATCAACATATGAATCCTAAACAATGAAATTCATGAAAATATTTAAAAAACATACAAAAATAGTAAAATAATATGTTTAAAAAAACATATTTTACATGAATTCTCTCCATGATTTTTTCGTACCTATACCCTCTTGAGTGATAAAATAATAATAATTTTGTAATTTATTAAAAATATTTATCATGTTATTTTAATTATCATTCTACTCTTTATTTAATATTTTATCATCTTTTATTTAGTTACTAAAATGGTTATGTTCACATTATATGTTTTGATGAGGATCAAATTATAAATAAAAAATGACTATTGTAGGATGAATATAGTCAAAGGGTTCATGGTTCAGTCATCCACAAAATCTCAATCATGAATATTTTTTTATTTTTATAAATTTAAAACATTTTTTATCCATCCATGGAAGATGGATTTGAAAAATAAAATATTTCGTATCATGGAGGCAGTAGTTAACACATACAGAAGAATAATGTTTCCACTTTTATATTTAATGGAAAAGAAATAAGGTATATAATATTTTTCTTTTCTATAATCATAATTTTGTTATAAATACCCTATTTATTAATTATTTATATCATTATTACCATCCAACTAAGGTGTTTATAAAAAATAATTCACATATCTTCATAGAGGTGGTATTCCACATGCACACGTGAGTGACGTAATGAATTTACCTTAGGAATAAAGGGTAAGAAGGTAATTAATATCATATATTTATGGAATTATTGTAATGTAATAAACTTATTATATATTAATTATTTCTATCATTATAAACATATATATGAGTCGGTGATATAAAAACACACATCGCTACGGGGGGTGGTAATCCACACGTTGGCACAAGCAATGTTCTCATTTCCCAAAAGAAGAAAAAGAGATAAAAAGAGTTGTTAAATAAACATAATAACATTTCATTATAGATAAAATATCAATTTTATAGGAAATAATGGTTCATAAAATTATATAATCAATTAATCACATTTATTGATGTTGTTGGAATAAATTATGCATTATCTCTTAGTTTAACAACCACCCAGGTTAACAATTTTACCCTTTACCAAGGTGATAATTTTTTTTCTATAGTGATTCTTGATAATGAAGAAATAATATTGGAAATAAAAAAATTTGATCCTTTGGATTAGAAATATGAAAAAAAATATTCAATTTGATGAAGTTTAAGAAATTTTTTTCAGTATAGGTACACAAAACAAAAATAAAAATAATATTTTTCAAAAGTTCCATTTTTTAATATAAAAATGATTTAATACCAAAATAAAATATAATACAGCTTCATATGGAATTATTTGGAATATTTTATTCTATAAATAAATAATTTCACTTTAAAACCACTCTAAAATAGAATATGACTTCTTAAATTACATGAAAATAAATTATGGTTTTAAAAAAATTCAATTTTTTCAATGTTCACCCAAAAATAATTCATTTTACAAAAATCCCAAAAATACACCATAACATAATTATGATACTTTAAATAAAATATTAAAATATTTTTATTAATTTATGTATATGATATTTATTAATATAATTTTTAAATAAAATCATATTTTTCATTAAAAACAATTCATTAAGAATATGACCATTTATTTTCACTTTAAAATCAAAATAAAATTATCATATTATATATGAATCCGTAAAATATATTTGTGAAAACTAATAAGACATGAAATTGATTTATTAATAGAAATAACTATATTTTCACTTGAACTTTTGATATATCTGATGGAAAATAAAAACCTTTTTAGTGAAAAAGAATTAACTAATGTTTGAGATTGATTCATTAAGGAATTCTATATATATATAAAAAGGGAATTTCTTTTATAAGATGAAATTGGAGTGCACATAGAATATTGGTGATCTCTATTCAATCCAATAATATAAGGACAATAATATTGACATTTCCACAATAAATATCACTGTATATATTGAATAAAAACTCCTTTGATATAAAATTGGTTGAAACTGAAAAATCATTGACAAGCAGTGACCATGTGTTTTAAAATTAGATCAATGAAATTGATTAAATTTTATATAAATACTTATGGTAGTTAATGGGAATTAAAATATTAAAATATGATCTATGGCTCCCATAATTATTGTTTTAGAGATCCACACATGCAATATAAATTTTGGAAATGATGATAAATGGAAATCGAATATTGTCCCATAACCTATGAAGAAAAATTCACATATTTGTAAAATAAATGGTGATTTTAAAAAAATGTGGTGTTGGAGAATAACAATTTTGTGGATAATCATATGGTAAAAGAAACGATGAATGTAAAATATTCTAAAAATGTAAAGATTAAAAAAACATCGATTGTTAAATCAGATTCAAGATCAATAAGAAGAATACGATGAATATATATATTATATGAAAATATTTAACATTTTAGAAAAAAATTTGTTCGATATAGTCTAAAGAAACAAATGAAATGTGTACTGGTACAATATATCACCCCCTAAATATAATAGAGGATATTAAGTGAGAGGGGCTCAATCAAAAGTTCCTAGAGGAGAAAAAAATACAACATAAAATGAGAAGGTGAAGTTTTATATGAATTATAATTCTATTAAGGATACTTGTGGTAGTTATGATTAACATGGACACACCATGAACAAGTTGTTATGAATGTTGGTTCCCTATAACCTACTTAAGTATAACTTTTAATTACTACATAACATATATATATATACATGGTTCATTATATGATGTTATTTTGTAATAATAGAATTGATAGTTTTGAATATAATATTTTACTTGGTAATTCCATTATATTATTTTTCATATTAAAAGGTTATAGACATTATCATCTATGTTCTTTATCATTAGATACTGCTATAGTATTCATAAACATAATTTATGTGGTCTTAATACATTATACTGGTTAGACATAGATGATGTATGGATATCAGGTGTTGGGTGATCCTAATAATTTGGAACTCTTCTCATTAAATTCACGCTTCGTGAAATAGATTAGAGAATATTAGGAGGACTGGCCCTTCAATAGGAACACCACATGTTTCATGTTTCATTGTTTGTTCCTATTTATGAGAAACTATATTAGTCTCTTGACTTTATATTGATATTAATGTCTATAATTTTATCACATAATTTTATGTATGTTGAGAACCATAAAATTATTATTATGGTGAGTTATCTTGTGTTTGGTATAAAATTGTTAGAATGGAATTGATTACATTATCAATAATCAATTTGACACTTCAATAAAGGATGATATATATCATGCCTAGTTTACATTGATAGTAGTACCTACACTCTATCCATTTCCATTTTAGAATAATGAATGTCCATGTGTATGGTCATCAAACAATAAATGGAGGAAAGATAATGACATGTAGTGTGACTGCTTATCTATTAGATATCATGAGATAAAGAGATCATATTACATATATTTTATTCAAAGAATGTAATTGTTATAAAATTGTTCTCCATAGGGTCCATGATGTGTTGTTAGATAACAATCTTTGTTTATGTCTAATAATCACTACTATTGGAATAAGGGACAAGAGGTTCATAAATAGAGTGTATTCATATGCTTTTCCAGTTACAATGAATTTGTATTTAGGATATTGTGGTATCTTTTTTGGGGTCTAGGATATTTCAATGTTTGAATAATAGTTAGATATAAATAAATTCAATTTCATTTGAGTGTAGAATAATATGCATTAAATTTATTTACTCATGGAATTAATTATTTTTTTTGTGAATATAAGATGAAAAAATATATTTTATGAATGAAAAATATTTTCATTCAATATAAATTAAATATTTTGATAGTTAAAATACAATTTAATAGATAATATTTTATTACGCAACACGATTTAGATGTTACAGGAATGAAATAAAATATTTATGATATTTGTGGGAAAATCTGGACAACCCGGATTTTTTTATGAAACATATATTTTTATAAATAAATCAAATTTCTTCAAGGTATTGTGTTATATTCTACACCAAATTTAGCTTACTCAACTTGAAAATTTAGATTAACTTAATTTACAAGCAACTATGAGTTTCTACAAAATGATATTTTATAATACTCAATCAAAATAGAAAATTATTACATACTAGTTAGATTGGAAATTATGAAAAATATTAAATAAATTATGATATTATGGTTTGTAGATGATTCTGTGACTAGTTATTTATAAATGAATGTAGAACCCTTTTTTATAAAAAAGTATTTTTTTCTGAAAAATTATATTAAATGTGGACAAGTGTGTTTTATATCAATAAATAAAAAAATAACCACTTTGGTATTATATCAATGAATTATATATGTAATATATTAAATCTAAAATTTTAAATTCATCATATTTGTTTTCAATAAAAGATATAAGAACAAATCCCATTTAAAATACAATATAAGTATTTATATAAAAAAGTAGTTTAACCACCTCTTGATGGAGCACTTTTTTTAAATAAAGTATTTTAAATTTTTATAAAATCAAGTTTTAAAAAAAAATTCTAATTTTAAATCCTAGTATCATAATTTAATTTGGATGAATTTTTTAATTTTTTTTGAAAAGATTCTTTTTTTAATTAATAGTATAAAATATATTGCATTTTAAATGAAAACTACTTTTCTATATGACGAATTTATACTATTAGATTATATTTTAAAATATTTTCAAATTATAATTAGATCAATATTTAATAATTAATTCCAATTATGGTCATTAGAATAAATTATACATTGAATTTGGATATTGAAAAATATTTTGACTTTTTGGATGTTTTTACTATAAAAACTCGTTCTTTTGATCCATCTATGGGGTGAAATTTTAATTAATTTCTAAAAATTATATGTTATTGAATTTTGAAAAATCGATTCTTTATTTGGAATCAGAGGTTCCTAAATCAGTAAATATGTCCCTTTTATTTTTGGAAAAATATTAATAATAACTTTCGTAATATTTATGACCGCAATTAAGGGTAAATCGAGTGATTAATGGTCAAAATAATATTATAAATATCATAAATTTACCCTAACACTTGGAATAATATTATTGGGTGAATATTGTTCATCCATAATCACTAATGAATCCATTATGATACCATTCATGGTCTTTTCGGATGATAATATAACCATTATAATATTATATTCAAAAGAATGTAAATTTTTTCCTACTATTGTTTTTAACATGAGAAATATTTTTTATGTCTTGTTATATAAGAAATATTTTTGTCTAAAAAATATTTAGAAGGATAATATTTTTATCTACATCATGGTAATTTATTTATAATTTTTATTGATAATATTATTACCTTAAATGGTGACAAAATGATGATGTAGTAATTTTTTAGTTAATAGAAGAATCAAATAAATGATTTTGAAAATATAAAAATAAATATAATCTGATATAATTAATGTAATCCAAAAATTTTATGGATCACATTCACATGTTAGTGATTAATTGAAATATTTATTTTAAATATATCATGTTATTATGATATTTTTAAAAATTTCTGTAAAGAATGCTGTCAAAATTGACATTAAATATATTTTAGAATAAATAATATTTTTTTAAATGATATAATCTTCATAAAAAAATAAACTATATTTAAATTACGTAGATAATAGTCAAAATTTCATGTATTACTCATTTATTGGTTTTTTTGAATTTTATAGAAATTATATTAACCCTCAAAGTATAAATTATACGATATCACAGTAATAATTGAAAAGGGTAAATAATAGTTAAAGATAACAGATACAAATTAATAAAAATTGTCAAAACTTATTTAATATTAACTTTATGAAGTTTTCATGAGCCAAAATAATCCAATATTTTCAATTAATATGATTTCAGCCATTTTGATTACAAATTAATTTATTTTATTTGACTATTTTGATGATTTGATAGATTCCCCCTCCCCACTCTTATAAAAATGAAGTTCCAATTCTCTTTTATTCATACATCAGAACCTATTTGGTTCTCCAAAAACATTACAAATCTCCTCCCAACATCACTCACTTGATATTAAAAACCTTACATTGGGATAAAATTCAACCAAAGTAGTCCTTTTGTGAAAATCAAAAAGAGAAACCCAAAGAAGAGGTAACATTCATCGACAAATGTTGTCATTTTATTTATTCCTTAAACCCATTAAATTATTTTTATTTCATTTTTATATAATAACCTCATTATAATAAAAATTATTATATGTTTTTATATTATGCGTTCTACCTACACTAACACACAGTTCCATCAATTGGGTAATGAACTATCTATTCATGGGCACAGTGAATTATCGTCTCACGAAATGATGATGTTCATTTTTCCATTACCACCTCTCATGGTTAGGAATTATGATGGAAAAACTATTTTTATAAGAAATTTATTATGTATTTATTCTTATTTAATTACTAAATAAAACATACCATTATGATTTCAATTTTTTTGAAAATATGACAACTTCATTATGGACGTGTGGACTACCTCCTCCTCAAAGCGATGTGATTCATTCACTTTTTACATGGAATATAATAATGATGAGTGACGTGAAATTATAATAAATTTATGACATAATAATTCTACTATAATGATATTATATATATATATATATATACATATATAAAATTTAATTTCTTTCTTTCAATATGACATTAAATGGATGTAGCATTCATGCATACGTATGGCCTACCGTCTCGATGAATGGTGTATTTAATTTTCTATTTATATATTTTATTGATAACCAAAACTACATATTTAATGAATATTTATGATATTTTTTTCATTTTTTTCATTATATTTATAATTAAATACTAATATAAGCATGGGGACCAATAATAATGACTCAAAACATGTATGAGAAACAAAGAGGTTATTACCTGAAACATAACATAAACATGGAATTGTTAATAGGTGGGTAATATAAAGTAATATGTAAATAATTAATGTTATTACATATATGAATATGATTATTTAATAGATTTATAATAAAATAATATTTATTATAAATTTGAATTTGACATGTACGACGAGAGTCAAGACATAAGGTACGAAATTTATGCATCACATTTATTTTTATGGGACACATGCCTTATAAACAACTTATTTCGTCTACGCTATGTACATACTACTTTTGAATGTATTTTAAAACTATTACCAAGAAGAATATTATACTTCCATATCCATGTAATTTTATTTCATTCATGGGTCATACAATTGAACTAATTATAATGCGATGATTATTTATTTCACAAGCTCATCAATATTTGGGATTGTTTCATTTTAAGTATCTATGGGGGAATATTTATCTTCCATGTATACTTTTTCTAAAATTAATTAATTCTTTTTAAAATTTTCTTATGGATGTTTAAATTCATTTTATCAGAATGTTTCATGTTTTTTTACTACATAGTTAGAATGGAATCATGTTTTTTATCAAATGAGGTATTTTATGAATTTTTAGGGAAAAAGTAATAAATGAATGTTTTTTACTTATAAGACAAGATGGGAATTTTTTATCAGCATGAAAACATAATTATATGAAGTTTCTATTACAATATTCTAGGTTTATTTTCAAATAAACATTTTCTGTTAAAATTGTTCATCATTTTTTTTAAAATAAAATCCTTTCAAAGAAGAAATAATATTTTCAACAAAATTTGATTTCACGTGATATCTCAAAATTATTTTATATATAATAAAAAAATATTTGATATTACATATGTTTTACTGGGGATATGACAAAATTTTACCATTTTTATTCTTTCTGATAATTTTTTAGGTTTACGGTGGAATGTTATTTATGATACCCGTTTCTTTTCTATAGGTAATGTTATGATTGAATGATTTTTATGTAACCCATTTCATTTAATTGGTTCTCATATGAATAATTATTTATGTTCTTATAGAACAAATATTTTTGTTTTTCATTATGTGATGGATGAGACATATATTTCTCTCCAATGTAGTTGGTAAATATGAATATCTCATGGGATAATGATGGAAATAAGTATATAGGCTTGATCGACTATAGAAGATTTGTAAACCCTATCCACTATGTGAAGATGGGGAATCCTGGTCCATT
This sequence comes from Viscum album, assembly GCA_963277665.1. Classification (NCBI taxonomy): domain Eukaryota; kingdom Viridiplantae; phylum Streptophyta; class Magnoliopsida; order Santalales; family Viscaceae; genus Viscum; species Viscum album. Next base: position 928,432,350 of record OY728141.1, on the reverse strand, counting down.
ATGAGAATATGGGGACACCTTATCCCTTATATTAAAATAGATTCAACAAGGGATGGTGGTGTCTCCTTCTCAGTAGGTTTAGTCCCTACGAAGAACCCCTTTATATTTTAGAAATATTCTTTAAATTATAGTGAATGATATAACTTGTTTATGTGTTTTCTAAATATTCCATGTCTTATTATTATGTTATGATTTATTGGATTATGATCCCAATTTACACATGATTAATGACTTATGAACTACCATTATTTATTCCATGGCTCATGTGTATGATCATTGATATTCATTATTGGTTTTCTAATGTTAATCTCATGTTCTCATACCCTTATGTTCATTAATACTCTTATGTATCTCCCTTTTATGACCTTACGAATAATTTGAGCTCACACTTTATTATGTTTCATTTCTCCACATTATAAACAATGGTACTAAATAAGACTTCAAAAGTGGAATATCTTAATGGGAGATGTGGATTATCTTTCACAAAATTAGAATAATGTGTTCCTGGATTCCAAAGGCACTAAACTATTACGGTGGTAGGGAATTGGGTTGTGTAATGAAATGATTATTAATCTAAAAAGTTGTAATATCTATGTATAAAAATCCTGGTTTTTTATAGTTGGTATTAGTGAAAAGGTTTAGTTAACCATTGGAAACTAGGATTGGAAAACATTAGTGAGATCCGTTGATATATTTCTAAGGATATTTAAAATGATGTCACTACGGTTATGTCTAGTTATAGGTTATAATCCTAGTGTTTTCGTAATAATCATTAATAACATATGATTAAACTAAAGGTTTCATAGAATTTAATATTATAATCAATATACCTTGATTATGTTGTTCTACTACTATGATTATTGTTTCTTATAATATTCTTTTTGGTTTAAGTCAATGGAAGGAACCCAAAAGAATTGTGTTAATGGTGATTGTGAGGGGAAATGAAATGATTTTACTCCTGTGAAACTGATTGTTATGGTGCCATGAATAAAATATGTTGTTTTTATTCACAAAAAACATTCTCAATATATGAATCATACTAGACTAAAATCTGATCAGAGGAGGGAACAACATTTTTTTGAGTCCTTCATGAGGTATCATCCACAATCATTTAGTGGGTCTACTAATCTACTCATGGATTTTATATTGATCAGTACCACTATAATGTTATTTATGGTACCCCAATGGTCAGAAAATGATAAATTAATTTGGTATATCTAATGTTATGAAGGTGAGTCATAACAAAGCTGGAATATTGTTAAGAATACAAGGAAATCTGATAAAATTAACTCCATGGAATGAGATGATTTAAATAAAATAATTTTCAATAAGTAATTTCCTTGTATTTTTCATACAAAAATAGAAAAGGCATTCCTTTAGTTAAAGAAAAAGGAAGATGAATCTATTTGAACCTTTGAAGAAAATCTTACAAGACCTGTGAGGTGCACTTTTATCATTATATTCTAACCTAAAATTATGGTAGATCTATTTTTCATAGGGTTAAATCCATGTATCATAATGGTGTTATGTGGAAGATACATTTGTAGCTATGAATATACTGTTGATTATATAATCAAGGATGAAATGGAGGTTAGAGTTACATATATATGCCATGGTTATAATATGAAAACGAATATGGAGATCAATGTAAAATATATAAACTATAGAGAAAAGATGAGGAGAATTATTTTATGCTCTATGTGTGGAGATAATATTGTGGAGACTATCTTAAGGGGACTGGTAAATGATTCAAGTATGGAATGGTAGGTCATCTGGAAAATGAATGTTGATTTAATGGGAAGAAGATATATAATGATGAAAATAGAAATAAGGATACATAGTATGAACCCCCTAAACATCAATGTTTTAGGTTTACGTAATATGGTAATTATTCTAATCAAATCCCAAATAGAAGGGTTAATGATGATGATTGACATCTGCAACATCTTCAATCCAAACAAAAAGGGAAGTGTCCTGTAATCACTATTGGAGATGTGGAGTATGATGGAAAAGTGGTGGAATGATTGAGTATTTATATAATGGAATTAAATAATAAAATTGTAAAAATAATATTATGGTATTGTGGAATAGTGAAACATATATGTATTGGTCCATAGTATATTTTTCATAAGGATTTAAGAGAATATACTAGATTTTTCCAATCCCTATGAAATGGGATTGATGTGGAAAGGTTCCATATTTGGAAAAACATGATTAAGGGAAGGATAAACTTTAATATGTGCATGATGTTGGGATAATGGAATACAGATATACTTGATTGTGATAAAATAAATGGGATAGTATTGATGACCTTGGGGTTGATAGGATGATAAGATAGTTTATGATATCATGGATTGTGTTTGAATAATTTTTTGGCTTCTGGTTTTAGGAAAGGGTTTTTTTAAATTATGCATGATTTCACTTTGGTTTTATGTTAATTTAGGATATTATCAATTTTCAGAAAAAATATGACAATGCAATATAAAATTTTTGTATTTCACAATTAAGAGCTACATCATGTTTTGAAGGGATAAATTCTTTGTTTAGTGAGAATATTTTAAAAGACATGGATTTTAATCTTTTAAAAGGTTAATAAGGGTAACTATTTATGAAAATTTTTATGTTGAGATTGTTATGAGGTTTAAGAGATTAATGTTTTGTTAACATATATTGGATAACATGTGTTAACCATTTATTGTTATTGTAACTAGGGATATAAGGAATTAAATATCATTTCAATATAAATCTTATGATTCACAAGTCCTTTAGGAATTTCAATTTTAACCCCATTTCTTAGAGTAAGAGGTGAATTAGAAATTGATCAAGGCACAGTAAATGGATGAGATTGTTCATAGAAAATAAAATGAAATGATGTATGTATAGCTTTTTGTGAAAATTATTCAACATTTGGAAAAGTATCTTGAAAAAATATTAACCTAGTGCATTAATTTTAGATGAATCAAATGGACCCTTATGTTATCATAGATTTATCATTTTGTGATGATTAACATTATAATGACAGTGTTCTCTCTCACTCTCCACCAGACCTTCATAGTTGGAATTCTCATCTATGTTCCTTTTTTTCACATTACACATATCCTAAATATGTTTAGACATTGAACTTTTACATTCCATTTATTTAAGATTATGTTTTATTGACCCTTTTAATAATGTTGGTTTCCCATAAAGTAATACTCAAATAAACACCTTCGATTTTTGAATCCCAATTTGAAATTTCAAGGTTGTAGTTTCCTTTTTAAAATATTCATCATATTTGAATGGTATCATATCCAATATAACATCCACTAAATATATCCCATGTAAAATTTGTGTTTCGTGTATCACTTCTTGGTTAGTACATACCTGATTTATGACATTCAATTATATTTATTGGACAAAAATTTTTTGTTGAATAGTGAAAAAATTATTTTATTTTAATTTAAAACTAATTTTATTTTTATATATTTATATTATTACATTATTTTTAGACTATTTTTAAAGTATAATTAGATTAATATTTTATCATTTAATCCAATTATGCTCATTGGAATAAATTTTAGATTAAATTTAGATACACAAACATTTGAATCTTTTGGATGATTTTACTTAAAACATATCTTCTTAATCCATCAACAAGATTAATTTATAATTAATTTATAATATTATGTTTTTTGATTATCAATAATATGATTCCATATTTTTTAACAAATGTTCCAAATTTAGTAAGTAGGATCGATTCATTTTTATACAAAACATGAATAGTATCTGTGATAATTTTTTTAAACACGGTTAAGCGTAAATAAAGTAATTAAGAGTAAAAATAATACTATAAATATTATAAAATTACCAAAAAAAATTCCAAATTTTATTTAATGAATAATTTTAATACATATATATTAAATGTTCAGTTATGATATAATTTAGAGCCTTTTGTATGAGAATAAACATTTATAATATTATATTCAAAGGAAAGTCAATTTTGAAAGACTTTTGATTTAAACAAAATAAATATTTTTAATATGGGTTAATATAAGGGATATGGTCAACTATATGTTTTCTTTATAAAGATAGATATTTTATCTACATAACTATAATTTATTTATAATTTTTAGCGATAAAGTAATTACATTAAATGGTGACATAGTGATGATGCATTAATTGTTTAATTAATTGAAGAATCAAATAAAAAATATAAAAAATATTAAAATAAATATAATTTTATATAACTATTATCATCCACGATTTTTTTTTATTTCTTAATCATGTTAGTGTTGAGATAAAAGATTTGGTTCAGTGATGTCATGTTTTTATGATATTTTTAAAATGTCGTGTAATGAATAGTGTGAAAATGACATTAATGATATTTTAAAAAAAGTAATATTTTATATAGACAATAGAAAATAAAAAAATAAAAAAATTTCTAAATTGTTTGGAAAAGTAATAAAATTTCATCAATGACTCATTTATTGGTTGTTTTTTTATTTTATTTATATTATCCCTCAATGTATAAATTATATGATATCGTGGTAAGAATTATGAAGGTTAAATAAGGGTTAATGCTAAAATATAAGGATTAAAAATAGTCAAATCTTATAAAATATTTATTGGATTATTTTATTTTGACCTAAAATCATCCTTTTTTTTAAATTAATATGTTTAGATAAATTTTTATTTTCAAATTAATTTAAATTAATTTAATATTTTAATGTTTTCCTAGAGTGTCCCTCCCCTCTCTTATAAATGGGAACCTCTTCTTCTCTTTTATTTACAATTCAGAACAAATTTTAGTCAGCCAAACACTATCCAAATCACCTTTTAACAACCCTAACTTAATCTTAAAAGTGTCACATTTGAAAGGAAGCCATCCAATGGAGTCCTTTGGTTCAAATCTAATAGGGAAACCCAAAGCGGTGGTAACGTTCCTCAACGAGCATTGTTGATTTATTTCTTCATTAAACCCATTAAATTTTGTTCGTGTCATTATTAAAAAAATAAAATTATTATCCTAAATATAATTAGATGTTTTTATATTACGTTTTCTACATGCACTTACACATTTTTTCATCAACTGGGTAATGAACTTATCATTCTTGTGTACGGTGAACTACCGCCTCATGAAATGATGTTGTTTGTTTTTACATTACCACCTCTCATTATTAGAAATTATGTTTTAAAATATATTTATATGATATTTATTATTAATTTATTATTCTAGAATTATTTTATAAAAAATATCTTCATTCATTCCATTTTATATAAATATGATAACTTTGATGTGGACGTGTTGAATACCGCCTCCTCATAGCGAAGTGATTTGTTCACACTTTACACTAAATGTATTAAGGACGAGTTTAATGAAATTATATGATATATAAGTCATAAAAACTCTATTATAATGATTTTATATATATACATATATTTCATTTACATTCATTATTTCAATACGACAGGAAATGGACACAGTGTTCATGCGTACATACGACCTATTGCCTCCATGAACGATGCATTTCATTTTATATTAATATATTTTATAGATAACCATAAATAAATATATAATGAATATATATGATATTATTATCATTATTATCATTATAGATATAATAAAATCACAATCTATGTGTGATTACAAAAAATAAAAAGCCAAAACAAGTATGAGAAACAAAACAGTTATTACCGGAAACATAAATTAAAAAATGAATTAATAATAAAAAGGTAATATAAAGTCATAAGTAAATTATATGTGGTATGATATATATTAATGTGGTTCTATAATATATGTATAATGAACTTATATTTATTATACATGTGGTATTCATGAGTATGAGGAGATTCAAGACATAAGGTGAGGAATTTAAGTCTCAAATTTATATCTCTATGACACATGCCGTATAAACTAATTGATTTTTCTACATGTTGTTTATACTTATCTTTGTTTTATTTAATTTATTTAATTGATAATATAATTATTATTTTATATCTATAAAAAAATTATTTCATGGTGTATATGATTCTAAAAATTATAAAGCGATGAGTTCTTACTTCACAATCTCATCAATATTTGGGATTGTTTGTTTTTGGTCTAAATTGGGGAATATTTTTCTTAAATGACCATGTTATCAAAAAATTAGTATTCTCCTATGTATTTTTAAATTCATTTTACCCACTTTTTATTTTTTACTACATGGTTTGAATAGAATATATTTTCTATTTTCCAAAAAATGTACTTGGTGTATTTTTTAGGAAAACACATAAAAGGAATGTATATTACCTTATATTCCTTGAAAATAACATTTTTTAGTCCTGATGACTTAATTATTTGAGATTTTCTTTACAATATTTTTAACGACCCATCCCACGGGGCCCAGACATGGCTACCCCAAGCCCGCCTTCCATTGGCTAGGGGTTGGTGACTAACATCTGAAGGCATTTCCCAAACTGGGAAGGAATTGTGTTATAGATATGTATATAGTCAAAAATGGAAACAGAAGTAACAAACAACAAAATCAAGGTATAACCATAAGTGTAAATTACAACCACAAATAAAATTGTAAACTGAAAACAGTGGGCCAGAATACAATCCCTAGAAACTGAAAAGAAGGAAAACAGATGTCACATCTGCCCTGGAGCTCTACCTGGATGGTAGCAGCTCTATTTCTGAAGTCAAAGAAGAGTATCACAACTGACCTCATCGCACCAACCTCCACCAAGTCTCGAACGTCCAAAGTCTACCTCAGAGCGATAATATTCTGCACCAGACACACACGTATGGGTGGAGTTCATGTTGGGGTGAGTATTACAACTTAGTAGAGGACCTCGAGACCCCCGAAGGTCTCTCATCAATCCAAAAAGGAGAACATCAGCAGGAATACAACAAATGTAATATCACAAGGATGATCTAAATCATGAAGGACAAAGGAAAAGAGACATCTCACTCTAACAGAATAACATCAAGGTTCCTAGGATTGGGATGACTAAACATAAAGCGTGATCATCATATCCATAGTAACTCTACAGCTTACCCATATAGTTCAATGTATGTTGAACCATATTGGTCACTAGATGCTAACCCGTATTGGTTATTGGTGGTTACCCATATTGGTCACTGGTGCTGACCCATATTGGTCCCTGGTGCTGACCCGTATTGGTTAATGGTGCTGACCTGTATTGGTAACTGGTTCAAAGGAGGAGATGATTAGTTGTACAACTTGATCATCCCACTCTAGAGTTTTTGATGTTGACCTGTATTGGTCACTCTTCTTTTTCATATCACATCTAGACACGGGATGACCAAAAGAATCATGCATGATCTCTTAAAAATTCTTCTCCTAAATCCATCAATCATATTTTAACTAGTAAGAAGTCCTAATAAAATAATACCCAAGGTACTTCCCCATCATAGGGGTCCCATTGTGACAGACGGCGCGTCGATCGGACGCCCAAACTGTGAGATGTGGGCACTATTTTAAAAAGGGTCCAGTTGGATTCAAGCCTGATTCAACCCTGTTTTCCTACAAAACTATATAAAACCTACTTAGAACATCTCCAAAGGACTACCTTGTCAAAAGGGTCCTTATGCCATAGACGTCACATCGATTGGACGCTTGGTCTGTTAGTTACATCGCTTTTTGTGAAACGGGGATGCTCACACCTTAGTCCGGCCCGGCACGGTCAGGCCCATCAGAATATGCCAAAGGGGTTGCTTCCCAAAAAGGGTTCCCAATTCCCCTGAAGGAAAGTCAAATAGACACTTGATTTATTAGTTACATGTGTTTCTTCATTTGGGGGATGGTTGGGTCTGGGCCCTGTCCGACTCGGTCAGGTCGGCCCGACGGAACGTGTCCCGAGGTCTACATGTCCCCACCCAGGTCCGGACCATTAACGGTCAGCCTGGTTCACTAGGTCTGCCCCTTCTAGGATGGCCTGGCTGGTTCTTGGGCCCAAGACATGGTTGGTTCTGCCCGCTGGGTGCGTCTTGACCCACACATGCTAGCCCGCTGGGCTGCGGGTCTGGCACATTCGATCGGCCCTAGTCTGGCCCGCATCTGCCTGAAGGTGGACTGTGTCTTCAGTTGTCCTAGTGGATATGGGGTTGTTACATCCAGCCAGTGGGGCACTACCCCACCGCGTTCAATGGTTGGATAGGTGGTCGACTGGTCTCCAGCCAATGCGGCGCGGTGTGGGGCCACACTACCCCCACATGCTGCAGCATGCCGGTTGTGGCTGCTTCTGCCTGCGACGCCTGCGGGCACCACCCTTCTATCGTGCGGACATCTCGGGCTGACCCACTCTGGCCACCGTGTATCACGATGGCGTGCCGCCTTCCCACCGCCTGTGTCTGGTTTCCATGAGCCTCCTCCATCCACCACTGGCCGCCGCCGGCTTGTCGCACCGGTGGTTCTTTCCATGGGCCCCCGAATGTGCTCCAGTGGTCCGTTCTTGGTGTTGTCTGCGCCTACGAGCCTCTCGGGTCACCACCTCCACTGCATGACCCATATCTATTCCTTTCCGTCACTTTTCCCAGCCACAAATGGGAAACATATTAACAAGAAGACGTGTGGAGGGTTCAGGCCCTGTTCGGATAGTCCCACACCATTTGCATTGATTTTTTAACAAGGTGTGTTAGAAAAAATCAGAGATTTTAGAAATAACCCCCAAATTTTATCCCCACATCAACCTCCCATGTTTGAAGAATGATCCACGAATCAACATGTTGGTCAGTTTATCCGCATTCTTTGTATAAATCATGAATGTGGAAGGTTTAATATCACAATATCATAAACAAAACCCCCTACCTAGATGATACGTCCATATACGATGATTTATGGAACCACTTTCGTCTTTGTCGTTTTTCGTGATTCGGTGGCGCTCATCACCTCTCTCTGAATCCAGTCTCGTTCTCCTGGTGGTTCTTCACCGGCGTCAGTAATTCTTCGTTATGGTAGAAAATTTTTAGTGTTTCATTGGAGGTTCTCCCACGTTGATTCCATTTGTTCACCAACGAATGGTTATAATTGAAGAGAACCCACCCAATTTTGGGTTCATTGATGCAATGCATTAATGAACTTCAATTAACAGAGTTCCATAACCACACAAGCGATGTAGTTACGCAGTCAAAGGGTAATGGGTCATTTATTGACCAGTAACTGTTCTGTCTCTAGACATCCATTACGCAGTGTTGCCGCTCAGTGGTTATAGAAAATAAAATATGATTATTTAGTGTTTTATAACAAATGGTCTGAAAAAAATATCTTTCCTGGATGAACTTCACCGACCGAAGTTGGTTCCCCCTTAAGTGAAACCCAATATTCCAGATTCAACGGTGCCCTCAGATTTTCAATCTCAGCACCAGTTCAAATATTAAGAAAACCCACTGGAAAATCCACTGAACGTACTTAAATATTGTTTAGAAAATTATTACGGGCGCCCTAGTCCTTGAAATCACGTGTCCTCTTAGAGTCTGGTCTCACAATAACTTCAACAAACCATGAAAAAAGTTTATTGAAGTTTCTGGGTTATTACATAATCCCGACATTAGGGGTTTTAGTTTCTAAAATGCAAACAATTCTATACAAACAATGAGGGGTAATGGGAATGCATAGGTCATCTCTATCCCTAATTATCTCTTAGAGATTTTTGTGCTTCCATAGAATGCGTACCAGAGGTATCTACCACCCACGGAGGATATACTCTGGTCGATCCTCTATCTCCACTGGGAACTCTGTGAAAGTATCCCAATCATCAATGTCTATCTCTCCATGGATGATTATGTGAGATGTGTTATGCACGTATCTCCTCATATGGGATATGTGGAAGACTTCATGGACCCTCTCTAACTACGGTGCCAGTGCCAAGCCCTACGCCACCTTTCCAATCTTCTTAAGTACCAGGAATGGTCAGATAAACCTCGGTGAGAGTTTCATGCCTTGGCCAAATCTATGTAGTCCCCATTGAGGGGATTCACGCAAGAATATGTGGTCCCCCTCCTGGAAATCTAGTTATCTCTATCACCTATCAGTATAGGACTTCTGTCGGCTTTGTATAGTCTTCATCTGCTCTCGAATGACCTACACCTTTTCAGTGGATTCCCACACCATCTCTGGGCCCACGAGTGCTGGATCTCCTGGATCCGTCCAGCACAAGGGCAATATACACGGTCGTCTGTACAACACATCAAAAGGGGTCATTCTAATGGTTGAGTGATAGCTGATGTTGTACATGAACTCCAACAAGGGTAGGTGGTCCTCCCAACAGTGAAAAGAATCTAGGACACATGCAAGAAGCATTTCCTCCATAGTTTAGATAGTCCGCTCATTTTGAACATCTATTTGTGGGTGAAGAGTTGTGCTAAAGAGAAGATGAGTCCTGAATGACTCCTGCAATCCTTTACACAATCGGGATGTGAATAATGCATCATAGTGTGAGCCTATCATCAAAGGTACCCTGTGATGTCCCACGATCTCCAAAATGTAGAGATGTCCCATGCTCTCTACCGAACCCTTCTCTCAAATAGAAGGGAAGTGGGTCGACTTGGTGAGTAGGTCAATGATCACCCAGATGTTATTGTGCCCTATGGACATACGTGGTAACCCCTTCACAAATTCCATCGATATCCCTTCCCACTTCCACTCTGTTATCTCGATGGGTTTGGTCAAGCCTACTGGTACCTGGTGCTCAGCCTTCACTTGCAAGAAGGTGAGGTATCTAGAAACAAACTTGGCCACATCTTTCTTCATATTTGGCCACCAGTACTAACGTCGGAGGTCCTAATACATCTTCATCACACCTAGACATACTGACAAGGGGGATTTATGGAACTCCCACATCACCTCCTATCATAGCGCCACTTGTAAAACTATACGTCCTCTGAAACGGACAACAAGCTACCCAAATTCGGAATATATGTCACGTGCTTGGCTTCAGGATATCTGAGCATGTGTAGTCTTGCAGCTGTTGTCTCTGAGTTGTGCCTCCCTGACTCACTGAAGGAGGGGATGGGCTAGTACCATTGAAAGTAGGTAGAATTTCTCATCTTTATCCATGTTGGATATCTAAAGTGAGGATAACTGCTCGGAAGCCACGTTCAGTAGTTGCGAGCTCGATCTCCAGCTAAGGGAATATTCCACTATGTTCCCCTTCCTAGGAGTATAGGGTATCTCAATTTCATAGTCCTGGTTGAACTCTATCGAATTTCACTGTCTAAGATTCAGGTCTTTATGTGTGAAGATATATCTAAGACTCTTGTGGTTTGAGTAAATAATGAAACACTCACCCATCAAGTAGTATCACCACATCTTTAGTGCGAAGACTATTTCTTCCAAATCCAAGTCGTGACTTGCATAATTATCTTCATGATGCCTCAGCTTTCGTGAGCCATAAGTAATCACTGCATCATCCTGCTTCAGGACGCAACAGAGTCTGGTCCCTGATGCATCATAGTAAACCACATAGTTAGTTCGCTCATTCAAAAACCTCTAGATGGGAGCACTGGTCAAGATATACTTCAGCCGTTGAAAGCTCTGCTGACATCTCTCTGACCACAGGATGGTTTTCCAACTCTTTGTCAAGGAAGTCATAGGTTCTGCTACTCTGGAGAAATCGGGTACGAACCCCGGATAGTATCGTACATATCCAAATAACCTCTGCACCTTAGTAACACACATGGGTGGATCCCAAGAAAGTACAACCTCGATCTTCGCTGGATCAACTCCAACTCTAGCTTGTGATATGATGTGTCCCACGAATTGGACCTTCCATATTCAATACTCAAACTTTGAGAGCTTCCCATATAACCGGTTCTCCCAGAGTGTGTCTAAAACTATCCTCAAGTGTATAGCGTGCTCTTCCTCAGATGCTGAGTACATCATTATTTCATCGATGAAGACATCTACAAAGTGATCAAGGTATGGCTTGAAGATCCCATTCATCATCCCCACGAACACTATTGGAGCGATGGTCACACCGAAAGGCATCACCATGAACTTGAAATGTCCATACTAAAATCTAGAGGCTATCTTGGGTATGTCCTGATCTCATACCCTGAGCTGGTGATAGCCTAAACTGAGTCCTATCTTTGAAAACCAAGTAGATCCCTTCTGCTGGTCAAAGAGATCTTCGATCCTTGGAAGAGGGTACTTGTTCTTCACAATCACCTGGTTTAGGTGCCAAAAGTCCACACATAGCCTCAAACTTTTGTCTCCATTCATAGAAAACAAAACCAGGGATGACCATGGATAAACACTAGGCCTTATAAATCCCTTCATATATAAGTCGTCCAACTATACCCTCAGCTCTCTATGCTCCGCAGGGGACATCTAATACACTGGAGTAGATAACGGTGTTGTTCCTATGTACAAGTCAATGAAGAAGTCTACCTCTCTACAAGGTGGTAGTCCTGGGACATCTTTTGGGAATACATCCTCATAATCATCCACCACTATTAGGAACCTGGACTCTCCTCATCCAATGTGTTGAAGGTCATTCCAGCCATATGATATGTAATCGGCATCATCATCCTGAGCACAAGTCCATCCCATGCTACTATGTTTTCTTTCTCACCAATAGTGGAAAACTGGACTCCATCTCTGTGCGTACATCACACCATACATCTCAAGAAGTCAATCTATGCTTGAACTACTGATATCCAGTCCATTCATAGAATGACATCATATGGCTTCAATGCCGCTACAAGAAGATACCATCTGAAACTCTCTCCTTCAAAAGTAAGATCACACTATCATCACCAGTGTGTGATCATTGAATCTCCTCATGTAGAAGTAACCAAAAACAACGGGCAATCTAAAAGCTCAGAAGGAATCCCAGAGTCCCTAAATAAGTCTGTGTAAATGAAATTATAGCTACCACCTGTGTCGAAAAGCACTATTGATAAAGTATAGAAGATACAGATTGTACCTCATATCATCTCAGGGACGTCAAGATCGTTAGACTCTACTGCCTCTAACTAGGCCTTTCCCCATCCACCTACTCCCTAACCTCATGGTGGAATTCCTGGTGGTGGTGGTGGTGCCTGGTGGCCCTGACCAACTCCGGATGCATGTCCTACTCTCCTTCCTCACCCACCGCTTGCTGGAACTCATGCTCCTGCCACTACCCTTACCTCAGTGGCCCCTCCACCGTCTACCGATCAACTGTGTGGGGAGTGAGAATGTCACAAGATCTGTGACCCTATCCCCAATAGGAAAATCAGATCATGCCTTGCTAGTGGCTCCCTCAACCTCTTGAGCCTCGCACCTCTGAACCTGTGTCATGGGGTCGCCCTCCAGACGGTTTATCTGGCTTGGGATTCTGCTTCATCTATCTATTTCCATCTACAGATGACTCTGCTACCTATTGTCCGGTAGGAGATCACACTCTCGATGCCTTCTTGGGAAGGGATATATCCATCAGAAAATCTCTCTCTAGAACCACATCCTTTTTTGGGTTTCTGATAGAAACTGTATTATCTCTAATCTCTCATAAGACCCCCTGCTCAAAGGTTTGGTCCCAAAAGTAAGGGCCCCGTACGATATAGGTGGAGTATCAGGAGAGGTCAGTATATCTCATTGAGTATTGAGCCACAGTCTAGATGCCCTGCAGTAGATGTAGAAGTTTCTGAATATGCACAGAGTGTAGTGTCGCTAGCACGAACTCTGCCATGAAAAGGCTCTCAATGTCCAGCCATGTGTGGGTTGTCTCCTCATGCACCTCGAGAATCGAGCTCAACCATCATCCAGCCAATACCTGAAGAAGTCTAGAGTCCAATATCTCCATCTATTCGGCATGTGTCTCTACTATGTGAATGGCCCACGAAACTGCCTCAAAACAGTCCTCTACTAACTCGGGGTCCATCTTGCCTCTAAATGTCAGAAGCATCTGTCACTTGAACTCATGCAATGTGCTCAGCTGGCGTTCATGACCAACTGGGACCATATGCTGCTCGACGGGTGGTGGGGATGCTGTTACACCACCTAAAGGTTCCATCACTATGATTGGTCCCTTAACTTACGCCTCATCACTCAGTGGTCCACTGTCACGATCTCTAACGAGAATCATGTCTGGCAGTTTTAATGGAGGAATCCTATAGGAAATAGATGTGCCATAGTCAATAATTTATACCTAGTGAGTTGACTCATGAAAGATCAAGAAAGCCTTTCAAAACACTAGCAACTGTTGTTTTCTTGTATCGAGTCAGAAATCGAATTTAGGGTCCTTCTGTATGGATACTTCAATCATCGCACCAATACAAGACTCCCCATACAAAAAACTGAACTCAAGACACTTTACACCATTGCCTCATTAAAAGTAGGCACTTAGTTATTTTGGTAGAACCTACCACCCTATGATATCACTTTGTCACGACCCGTCCCATGGGGCCTAGGTGTGACTAACCCAGAACCGCCTTCCATAGGCTAGGGGTTTGTGACTATCACCTGAAGGATTTTGTTTAATAGGGATGGCATTTCCTTAGATATATGTACACAATAAAAATGGTAAACATAAGTAAACAACCAACAAAAGTAAGGTATAACCACAATAGTAAAGTACAACCACAAGTACAACTGTAAAATGAAAATAGTGGGTCGGAATACAAGCCCTATAATTTGAAAATAATGTAAATTCTTAACGCATCTACCCTGGAACTCTACCTAGAGGGTAGTAGCTCTATGTCTGAAGTTGAATAATATGATCTTGACTGCTCCTGTCACACTAAGATCCACCAAGTCTCGAACCTCCAAAGTCTTCCTTGGTGCTTTAGTAGTCTGCAGCAGACACACACCTGCTGGTGGAGCCCGTTCAAGGGTGAGTATTACAACTCAGTGTGGGACTGTGATACCCCTGAATGTATCTTAGTAATCCATAAAGGAAAACATCACAAGAAATACCACAAAATTAATATCACAAGAATTATCTAAATCATGAAGCACACATAGAAAAAAAGATAGCTCACCCTTACAGTAAAAATTCAAGGATACTGGGATAGGGATGACTAGTCGTAAATCCAAATCATCCTATATGTAGTTACTCTACTGTTGAGCCGTATATGTCAATGTATGAATACACATATTGGTCGCTAGATGCTGACCTGTATTGCTCGTTGGTGCTAACACATATTGGTCACTGGTACTGACCTGTATTGTTCACTGGTGCTGACCCGTATTGGTCACTGGTAGACATATAGGGATGTTTAGTCGAACAACTAGATCATCCCACACTAGAGTTTATCGTGCTGTCCCATATTAGTAACTCTTCTTCTTCTTGTCACAGCTATCCACTGGATTCACACAAGAAGAACGCCTGATATCTGAAATATTCTGCCCCTCAATCCATCGGTTCCATTTCAACTAGTATGAATTCCATTACAAAGAGAACCCAAGGGACCGCCTCATCATAGGAGTCTCAACATGACAGACAGCCTGCCGATCAGACACACGGTCTGTGAGACATGAGAACTTTTGTAAGAAGGGCCCAGTTAGATTCATGTCTGATCTAACCCTAGTCATATGTCAAACTCAATAAAACTCACATAGAGTATCTCCAATGGAATGCCTTGTCACAAGGGTCCTTATTCCATATACGATGCATCGACTGGATGCTCGTTCTGTTCGTTGCACCCCAATAGTGAAATGGGGGTGATTGATCCTCGGTACGGTACGACTCAGTTGGGCCTATCGGAATATTCCAAAGGGATCACCTCATAAAAAGGGGTCCCAATGCCACTAATGGTGTGTCAAATGGACACTCGGTTCGCCAGATACATGCCTTTCTTTATTCGTGGGCCGGTTGGGTCTGGGCCCAGTCCAACTCGGTCAGGCCAGCCTAACGCAGTGGGTCATGGGATCTACCTGACCTCGCTCGGGTCTAGCATGTTGGGCTACAGGTCTAGCAATTTCGTCCGACCCATGGACATGGGTCTGTTTCATCTGGCTGGTGGTGCACTGCCCCAACACATGCAATGGTCGGCTAGGTGGTCGACCTATGTCCAGCCAATACGGTGTGGCACGGGGCCACACAACCCCCTCTTGTCCCGACTCGTTAGTGGCTCCTGTGGGAGATGCCCTTCTTTCGTGCGGCTGGATTTTGCTGGCCGCCTCTAGCAATCATGGCGCGCGACGACACATCGTCTTCCCACCTCCCGCAGCCGGTTGCTGCAGGACACCTCTGACCCCCGTCGGCCGCCGCCGGCATGTCACACCGACAGTTATTTCCACAGTCTACCAGATGTGCTATGGTGGTCCATTCTTGGTGTCGTCTATGCCTACGTGCCTCTCGTGTCACCACCTCCACTGCATGACTGTTATCACTACCATGTCGTCAGATTACCTGATCGTGCATGAGAAACACAAGAACAATAATATCGGCATAGGATCCATTCCTTATTCATATTAGTCCATGCCCTCATCATTAGCAATTTAACAAGGGGTGTCAGCAACAACCAAGTAATTTAGAAATAACCCCAAACATGTAATCCTGCATCAACCTCCTGTGTTTAAATAATGATCTATGGATCAACCCTTTTTTCAGTTGATCCATGTTATTCATTTAAATCAAGAACAGGGAAAGATGAGTATCACAATATCGAAAACAAAAACCCATACCTGGATGAGACGTCCGCTGACGATGATCGATTGAACATCCTTCGTCATTGTCGTCGGTTCGTGATTTGGTGGTGCTCGTCACTACTCACTGAATCTTGTCTTTTCCTCCATATGGTTCTTCGTCAGCATCCATACTTCTTTGTTGAGGAAGAAATCCGCCGGCGTTTCATTGGATTAATGAATCGCAATTAACATGGTACCATAACCGCACATGTGGTGTGGTTACACATTCAAAGGGTGACATGCCATTTATTGACCCATAACCATTCCTTTGCTAGACTTACGTTATGCATTTTTTCCGCTCAGCGCTTATATAAATTAAAATAAGTTTATTTTTTTATAAAAAAATGTCCGAAAAAATATATTTCTCGTTTGACCTTCACCGACCGAAGTTAGTTCCCCCCTTAGGTGAAACCCCATATTCCGGATTCAACGGTGCCCTCAAATTTTCAATCTAGGATTTTGATCAAAAGTTATGAAAACCTGCTTTCACATCCACTGAACGTACTTAAAGAATGTTCATAAAAGTATTTCGAGCACCCTAGGGTTTGGAATCATGTTCCGTCTCAGAGCCTGGTCTCACATTCACTTCAACAAACCATGAAAAATTTTTATTAAAAAATCTGGGTTATTACTATATTTCGATGTCATTTTTGAAGAAATTTTTTTCTGTAAAAATTGCACGTCAATTTTAAGAAACCAAAATTTTTTCCAAACAAGAAGTATATTTTCCTCAATAATTGTTTTCATGTGATCATTCAAAATTATTCTCTATATAAGATAAAATTATTTGATGTTACTTATTTTTTTTGGGGTATGTGATTCAATCATAATATTATTATTCTTTCTAATAATTGTTTATATTTATGATGGAATGAAATTGATGAAGCTCATTTCTTTTCAATTGTTTATGTTATGATTGAACGAAAATTATGAAACCCATTTAATTTCATGGGTTCCGATATTATAAATGGTTTATGTCCTTATAGAACACATATGTATGGTTTAAATTATGTTATCGGTGGGGCCTATATCTCCATTCATTTCATTGGATAAATATTTACGTCTCCTTGTATATTAATGGAAACAAGTCAATCAGCTTGATCCTATATGATTGATAGGAAAACCTGATCTAGTATGGGATGATGGGGAAACTTGGTCAATTTTGGGAGGATGGCAAAACTCGATCCCTTACAAGGAAAGGAATATTAAGGGGGATTGAGGTGTGTCTCATATATTAGGTTTAGTCCCCTTAATGTTCCATGTTATGTATTGGCAATGCACCTTGAATTATTTGGATTAATATTACTTGATTGTGCATCTACCACAAATTCCATGTCATACTCTTATGTTATCATTTCATAGATTATGATATTGTTTTCCATATGATTCATTTATTATGAACTATAATTTTTATTCAATGAATCATGTATATTATATTTGATATGTATAGTATTATTTCTTAATGTTATGATCATGTTCTCATACCCAAACAATCAAGATTATGCTTATGTATCTCCATTGATTTCCCTTACTGATCATCTTAGATCACCATTTTTTATATTTACTTTCCCTAGGTTATGATGAGAAGTTTTATATAGGAGTCATAAAGGATAAAAAATTTAAGGGATATTTTAATGATCATTCATCAAATTCAAAGAATTTGTTGAAAGATTCCAATGGAAATAAACTATTATTGTCCTCAGGTATGTGTTTGTGTAATGAACTGAATATTCTTCTAAAAAGATGTAATATCTGTGTATGAAATGCCTATATAATTATAAATTCCTGATTTCATATGCATCAAATTTGGTTAAATTTAAAGGGTTTCAATTAATAATGGACCAAATTTAATTTTTCAAAAATAAAACCCACAAATTTATGGTTATAAAAGTCACTATTGATGATTGTTATTTATCACATGATTTTAAGAGAGCATATCTCTACTATATTGATTCCTAGAGAGATGGATGAGAAATTGAAGGATCACAATCCAATTTTATATCTCAATGCCAAGGTATGGTTCTTCTATAATTGTTAAAACATTTAATCCATCATTGATTCTCTTCACTAGAAACTAACAATCAATGATTGAACCATCCACAAGCATCATGATCATGTGTTGAAAATAAATAGGGATCTAATTCTTATACCTTTGAGAAATGATAACTAGGGAATAGAATAATATACATTAATATTCAAATAAAAGTGGGTAATAGTTAGATTTTAACTTTTTGTATATTCATAATAACATAGTATCCTTTGGTTTTTTATGGGTTTCAGCTCCACTAGATATGACATCAGATAATAAATTCGACATAAAATTTTTAATTTCAAACTCTTACACAATCCCTTTATAAACCATATTCCAATAAGCAGTATAAGATAATTTTTTTTTAATTTATCCAAATTATAATTTTCTATCCTGAATTCATTTAGATTTGATAAAATATAGGATAGCCATGTTATTACCATACTATTAGAAAAATTATATTTCATGGTATTTAGAAATAAAAAAACACACACACACATATATATATAATATGTTTTTATGAAAATGTGATTGAAACCTTCTATAAAAATCCTCAATGACAATTTCAATGGTCACTGGAGTGCATCATCGATCGAAATATTATGCAAGGTTAAATACCTGATTTCCTAATGTGTGTTGTAATTAAAAAAAACTAAAGTATTAAATAATAACAATATAAAATAAAAAACTAAAACAAACGTTAAAGGGAGTGGTGTAGGTATGCAAAAGTATAAAAAAGTTGAAAATATGTTTTGATTTGTTCACTATATATGAAAATACATTTTAAATACCAATTCATCAATGGGGTTCCATTGATTTGATTTTAAAAAATGAAAAAACTGTGTAGGTGGCAGTGCCATGGTGTCGAATCCCCCCACCCCCTCCATATTAAGGCATTTCATATTTAAAAAGGAAGAATTCATAGGAATTTCCAATAATATAAAATAGTTTTTTTAATTGAATAGGATGCTCTAACCACCTCCCCTACCTCACACACCTTCTATATGGGGATTGAAAAGTTTATTAGGCTAGGCTACATGTGACCAACCTAGTCTATTTAGTACATATTAAGGGACCATACCCCTGTATAGATATTTCGAGGCATGTGATCCATGATAATGTTTAAAAAATAAAAAATTATATAAATAATATTTAGAATGTAAGAAAAATAATTTTTGATTACAAGACATTAAATATATGAATTAAATTACATTAATTTTTTAAATTACTAATTAATTCCCTCAAATATAATTAATGGACAATTTAAATTTATTTAATAATTTTTTATCTCATGACTCATCATTAGAGATAAAAACCAATGTATGCTATGTA
Organism: Viscum album; assembly: GCA_963277665.1. Taxonomy (NCBI): domain Eukaryota; kingdom Viridiplantae; phylum Streptophyta; class Magnoliopsida; order Santalales; family Viscaceae; genus Viscum; species Viscum album. Next base: position 928,412,394 of record OY728141.1, on the reverse strand, counting down.
ATTTTATTTATTGACTTCCTTTTTACAATGCATGTGATGTTTGAAATGATTGAATTATAAATAATGGTATGTGTGTCCTCTCTCTATCTCATTATCTGTATAAGGGTATTTCTATCCTATAGTACTCATATTTATGTATATCTCAAATTCCAAAGACCCATCACCAACATGTGAGTATTTATGTATAATGATAAGGACAAATGAAGATGAATTTCATAATAAGATTTGGTGAAATATCGGATGGGATTCAAACGCTTTGGATTAGTTGAGCTCTAAAACTCAAGTGAGAAGTTACATAGGGAGTTACACCTAGGGTCTTGGTTGATCCATTTTTCCCTCAATGGATCAATCAGCAGTAAAATACCATGATCAGAAGTTGTATTTATTTATTTATGAAATTTATTTATAATTACGTATGAGTATTTTTATGTGATAATAGAAGATAATAAACGAACATGCGTATAAAAAATGAACATTTATGGTGATTGTTTTTAATTTATTAGTGGAAATGTTTTGTGTTATATCACATAGATAAATGATGACCAATAAAAATAGAATTCATTTTCCAAGAATAATAAAATCCATCAGATAAATTTTAATTCATTGATTATTTCCATAATATGAATATGAAAAAAACGGTATTATTGATGCCAAAATTAGGTAAAGGCTAGAATTGGGATGATAAAGAGAGAAAAATGAATCTAGAAGGTAGAGATATGATTTTGTTACCTATGAAGAAGGAGCACAAAATATTGAGCGGATGCACTCAAGAGGTCCTCTAGTGCACAAAATCTTGTGCGCCCAATGCGACGTCAAGGGGGCTCTTATGCACCGACGATCTCGAAAATCAATTCAGGCCTGAGCACAATGGAATTTGACGGTGCGTAACCCTTGAATTCCCAATGCGACATCAAAGGTAGGATTCAGCGGTGACCCCTCCCTAAAATCGCCAAAGGCACCGGCGTGTAAATTGGTTGGAAGCACGTCAACCTTTCTCCGGCGCGCAACCCTTGCGCGCCCAATGCGGCGTCAAAGGAAGGCTTCTATAAAAACCCCTCCCTAATATCATCAAAGGCATGGTGCACCAACAGACTGGAGGCACACCAACTTTTCTCCAGCGTGCAACCCTTGCGCACCCAATGTGGCGTCAAATGACTGTTTGCGCGAAGCTCCTCCATGCACGCCTCCCCCGAGAAAATCTTCTATAAAACGAAACGTACCCCCTCCCACCAGGGATGAAAAACAGAAGATGATGTGATGTTATGGTATGCGAAATCCACCTCTTTCGTGACTGTACAAATAATATTGTGGCCTCCATGTATTGGATCTTGCACGACTGGTCCCTCAATGGTCCTCCTTTGGGTAGGACCTGATCCTCGTCCATTTCCTTTCACACAATGTCAGTTGTGCATAAGGGATCCCTTTTGCACACAAGTTTCCTCTGCATCAGACCTATTTTGCATGCAGCCCTTCCATCCTGTGCACCACCCTTACATCTTGTGCACATACATTCCATCTTGTACACAACCTATCCCTTTTCATGTGCATCCATGTGTCATCCTCAATTTAAGGCACCATGTTTGATCCCCTCTTATTCGCAACACGCCTGTGTCACATGGTCTCTTCCCGTGTGGGCCTTCAGGTTTGCATGAAGTGATTTCAAAGTCCCTTAGGTGGTTCTTCACATTGTGTTTCTTCACCTCATTCTTCTTACCATAGACACGCTAACGACTATTGCTTCTTCGCATAGCCATGCGAATGTGGTCCCATCATTGGATCACTCCACAACACCCCATCACCATGGTGTTACTTATACAATACCTCCCCTAAGGGGAGGGAGGTATTGGTTATGTAAGTCCTAAGTGGTGCGGAGTGAACCCACCTTGTTCGAGCTGCAGAACATTAAACTTCTAAGCACCATCGTCCTCAATATATGACATCAAACTATGACCTCACCATGTACCTCTTACGCAGGGTTCCCCACCATGGACATTTTTCATGCCCACTGGTCTCCACGGGAGTAAAATCATTCCTCATAGGGAATGAGATCCTCTTTATCAGAGCGTTGTCTGTCCACAGGGAAAGGGTAACCACATTTGTGTAAGCCCCTTGCCTTTCATGCGGGAGGAATCATCTCTACTCCTCCTATCATCTTCCTGGAAAAAGACCATAGAGGGGGGATCAGATCTATAACTCTCTTTTATTCTGTGCCAAATCCCTCTCCCACTAGGCTTTGTTGCCACCCGAGCCTCCACCCTAGAGTAGGTCCCAATATCCATCTCCAGGGGCTGCTAACCACGAGTAAGCCTCAGTTTCATCTTTGGGCTGTAGAACATGCATAATAACCTGTTTCAATTTTGGGTCTCTAAATCTGTGTCAGGCCCATTCCATTTCCCACGGATGCACCTTTCACGACATGATCTTTGGGTCCTTGATGCCTCTGGTTTCTCACACCGATCATGACTCACGTGGGCTTAGAGTAACCATAGACCATGACATCCTCTCTAGGCCACCTTAGATTGATAGCCCAACACCATCCAGAACTATGTGGACTTTGATCTTTTCCAAGGAAAGGTACGTAGGATTCCTCCTTGAGGTTCATGCCCAACACCCATTGGTCCCGACCACTTCACGTTGGTTCACAAAACTCTTCTGAACTATGCGTACATTGATCCTTTCCAAGGCAAGGTACTTAGGATGCCTCCCTGAGGTTCAATCCCAACAACCTGGTTCTGACCCCCTTGACGTTGGTTCACCATCACCTCTCATGAACTACATGGACTATGATCTTTTCAAAGGCAAGGTACGTAGGATTCCTACCATAGGTACAATCCCAGCACCCATTGGTCTCGACCACTTCACCTTGGTTCACCAAAATCTTCTGTACTACCTGGACTTTGATCCCTTCCATGACAAAGTATGTAGGACGCCTCCCTAAGGTTCAATCCCAACAACCAGGTTCTAACCCCCCTTCATGTTAGTTCACTAGAACCTCTCCCAAACTACGTGGACTTTGATCTTTTCCAACGCAATGTATGTAGGATTACTCCATGAGGTTCAATCCCAACCCCCAATTGATCTGGCCCCCTTCATGTTGGTTCACCTTCCCCCACATGGCATTAAACTAGTTTGCCCTTTTCATCCCACACGACATTAAACTGTACCCGCTCGAACTACATGGTCTTTGATCCCAGTCTCCTAGATAGGATATGTAGGAAGCCTCCATGAGATACAACCCCACCGAGTGTTAATATATTGGGACCCCATCCATCGGTAATCCATTGTCAACCCTGCCTAGTGGTAAGCCATTGTGACCCCATCCAGTGGTAAGCCGTTGTCAACCCCACCCAGTGGTAAACCATTGCGACCCCATCCAATGGTAAGCCTTTGTCAACCCCACCAAGTGGTAAGCCATTGTGACCCCATATGGTTGTAATTCATTGTCAACCCCAACCGACGATATGTATTTATGTACCCCAATTGATGGTTAGTTGTTGTGTTTACGATCCAGCAGTAATCCGTTGTTTTCCCCTTTATTGGGACTCTTAGATCTGGTCCGCCCTCAGGCGTCAGACGAACCCTGGCTGCTAACCATGTGTAATACCCATTATATCATTGGGTTGTTGTCCTCTATGCACACCCTAAACATATAACCAAATATGAACTACACAAACTTTGATTCCCAACCATAGGGATATATCGAAAGTCTCTTCGAGGCTCAAGGCCAATACCATTATCACCATCGTGACGGTTCCACTTCATCCCCACCAACTTCACATAACCATCCATTATCCATCTTGATTCTTACCCTGGCCGCCACATCCCAGTAAGATCATGCATATATACCTTCTCATTGGTCCTAGTAGTAACTTGGTAACTAATCCCGTGTTAGTCCGGGTATCAGTGTTCCCTCAAGGGGTTGCACCCATCTTATCCACTCTAGTTAGTGTTCTGATCTGTCTCTGCCAGATGTTGAACTCATGGAATACCCTGTGTTAAACATGGAATGTTTAATAAAACCTCAGAGACATGCCTATGACATATAATTAACCTCATTAGATGTGGGATGCCTCGGGCTTCTGTGACCTTGAAAACCCTTGTAGTAAGGGGAAGAAACTCATAGCACTAGTGTTCCAGTGTCCATACACGCCAGTGATGTCCAATATGACTAATCCCCTGACCGATGGTTGCTGTCCTGATTGGACCATTTGGAATGTCCTCATAGAAGTAGCGTAATTAACCGTCATCCATGAAGACATGACACTGGGAATATTTTCACGAAGAACGTCTTATGTATATAAGAGAGACCTAGATGAGGTGAAAAGATAATAAGAGGAATCCACAGAAGGAAGAAGTGAAATTCCATCACCCCGTTTCGATCATGGAGAAAAAATCATGGAATGAGCGACGGATGTCGCCCGCCTTTAGAAAGCGGCAATGCTTGGAAACAGCTACGCATCCTCGATAGACGGATGCGTGCGCCCCAGCGAAAGCATCAGAAATAGATATGGTGAACCCGACGTGATGTCATTATCCTCAATGTGGATATTAGTAGCATTCAAGAAATAAATGGATTAGTGTGTCACCAGATCCATTTATCTGGTGCCAGGTCATACCAAGAAAATAGTGGGCCTAGCATGAAACTCACTAGAAGTTGGAGTAGTTAAATGTTGCACATCCCGGTCTATGATGTTGTCAGCGTGCATCCTTCATACCAGCCATGGGATAAGGGATGACGTTAGGGCATTGGACATCGATTTATTTGTTTCAGAACTAATGGTTTAATATCCTTATTTTCCAAGAACCAAGATGTTGTATCAGGAATCTGATCGGTACCCACCCATCAACGTAGGGGCAGGGGTAGCACCAATGTAGAAATCCCACATGGGTCCACCGCTTCTGTGACATCTTCCACACCTGCGACTGTTGGGCGCCACTCCGCATATCCAATTCTAAAATCATTCAATGAAGGGTAATAAATGACCTTGTACGCCGATATGATGAAGATGGGATTATCCCGACTCAGGATATGGCACAGTAGGATTTAGAGGCATTTATGCCTCATCACCACCGCCACCCCCATGGCTGGTGTAGGGAGCCACTACTCCCCACCACAATGTACAATTGTTTCAGGATCCTCTCCATGTAAGGCCTCGATGACTCCCTCCCTTATGCCGACGAGGTAGGGGATGTCCGGGCCAGCCCTGTAGGGATCTCGTTTCAGGGGCCCCCAAAGAGGTCCCCTACCATTTTGTGACATTGCGACCACCTGATCCCTTGAGCTGAAAAAAAGGTAATCTATATACCTGCACCACCATCCCCTGGTCTGGCAGACCTATTTCTAGGATCGGGCACAGGATGAGGAGGGCGCCCGCCAGGGGGCGTCGACGTCAGCAAATATTGTGGAATGGGCCACTGCTAATGTGTATCATCAATATCCTATATATAATGAGAAGGGGAAATTATATTCCCTTCCCAGATCGAGGCCCCAACCACCTCACAGGTAGGCTGGGTCGACCCTCTTACTATCCAGCATTGGTAGTGGCCGCTGCGGGCCGACCCGTGGCAACGACACCCAGTACGGAGGTCCTCTCCGTACCACCACCATGGAGAACATGTTCATCTCCATTTTCAAGCTCGACATGGAGGCTTTCCTCATGCTGTCTTCAATCCAAGTGAGGGTCCTCCCCTTGATGGTGACACTCAGTACAGCAGCCTCTCCCATGATCATTGCATCGGGTATGGGTTCATTCCTCTTGCCACAAACTGCCGGTGTGGAGATGTTACACACATGGTTAATCTCTAGTATCGGGGATTCCCCATGTCCTTAAAATAGAATGAGAAGGTCCTCCTCACATCAGTGATTAGGTATGTGAAGGTCATCTTCTCTTCATTGTCGCCCAGCACGGAGGACTGACCCATGTTCGGCTCGACCAGTACAAAGACCCTCCTCACGGTGAAGCCTCTAGGGGAAAGAAGCATGGAAGTCCTACCCATGCTACTACCAGATCCAGTAGAGGTCCTACATGCTCTATCATTTCCTGAGGGGATTCCATCCAAACATCATTCAATGGACACGAAGGTCCTCCCAATGATCTATTTGATATTTTTCTAGGGGCTCCTCATAGCCGAGCACACTCAGGCGGAAGCCCTCTCTATCCCAGCACCAGTTTAGCCAAAGGTCCTCCTCATGCCCGAAATCTACCCTGTCCCGAGGTATATATAGGGGCGGAAAGGTGGGTCCTCACTGCCATAAAATGAATACTGGGAAAATTCAGGACGAGATCAAACCTATCTTCTTCTTAGATTCTAAGGAAGAATATGACTCAGTGATTGAACCCTCGCCTAGATCCTACTATTCAAGGGTCGGGCAAGAACAATGTACATCAGCCTCATACTTCCAGAATGTGAGGTCCATCAGATTCCCCCCCTCCCATCAAAATTATATCTTGTAGGAAAAAAAATTTCAATGCCACAGGTCACGGCCGTGAAATCACCACCATCGTCACTAGAAGAACTCTCTACCTCAACTAGAGATCATAGAGAGCTATTTTGGGGACCAATGGTGGATGTGCAGTAGTGTGGTCCACCACCAGCATCTATAGTCCCCGCAAAAAAATTGTGGTCATCAGCTCATCTTATCATGATGTGGTGGCTAAGTCACTAAACTCTTCAGAGGACAGCCTGAGATGCTGCAGTTTGTCAGCTCGCATGTCGTATTCCCTATCGGCCAGCCTGCCATCTCAGTGGCCTACTTCGGTTACGCTACCAGTTCCCCAGCCACCTCTAGTAGATGAGTGGGGCAATGAAGGGCCATAACCCGAATCTGGACAAAGGTGCTTGTGGGATATTTTCAAAGAAGAACATTTCTCATAGATGTTTTGGCAAGTCGCATCACCATGTTTCAGGGTGCCATAAGCACTCACCTAAGAGGAGGATGGATTCTTTCACCAGAGCCTCTCTGTTACTCAATTCCTTCTTTGTCACCAATGAGTGACCTACCCTAGGATTCAGGCGCACTTCGAAGACAAAAACCAGAAATGTCGTTTGGTTGATTTGGTCACACTCAACATGGCCCAGCGCTCTAAGTCACTAGGCTGCCATATGACCCTCCAACAACGATGCGTCTTGAGCATTAAAGTGCTCCACTGGATAATCAAGGAGGCTTCTCCCCATGTATGAATTCGTATATGGGGGAAATACATGGCCCTACATTTCAATTAAATCAGATGGAAGATCGATTTGTCAGGTGACAATGAGGATATGCCTCCAAGGAGGGTTGTAGTTAACATGGTCGACCTATCAGGGGGATAGAACAACCTAGAGCTTCATGGAGAGGACCTACCCACCTGAATGAGTATCAAATTTATTGGATCTGTTGGGAAGGATTACTCATCAACAAAGAAATCTACTAGGTATTTCTGTAACTACCATGTCATTAACCCTAAACTAGAATCTAAATAATGGAAAAGATAACCTCAGAGCCGTCAAACCCTTTGTCCCATCCAGATTAGTCCAGAAGGTAGGAGAAGATCCCGAAAAAGCTGCTTTGCATCCGCAACTTGCAGAACACAAGAAGATGGTCGATGACCTCCTTGATGAATGCACTGTAGAGCAAAGACCAGACTACGGTGACCCTTGACCATGGAAATAGAGCCAAGAACAACTTCCCTTTAGAGAATTAACTCCAAGATACCCTGATCATCCTACCCACGTAGACAGGGTTGAGGCTAGAACTTATGAGAAGAGGGAGTGGTATGTGTCATCAAATCCAAACAAGCAGCGAGACAATCTCTAGGACCTAGTTCAGGTTCCCCCTATTGCTCCACATGTCATTCGGCCAGCCAATCCATGAGCCGATGAGCCCTCTTATAATATTGAAAAACCATCCAATACGCTGGTGGTTAGGGATCCCCATCAAGACAGAACCCCCGCCATGATGATCCAATTCCATCACTCAATTCCCATCTCGAGGAATTAGGTACACAACATGTGGCAATCCCACCAGATGGCAAGCCTTATCTGGAATGGGTGGATGATATTTCAGCAACCCCGGGTTTTGGAAATAGCACCCCCCCCCCCCTTAAACGGGACATGGGATGCACCTCATCACCTGGGCCACTTTATCTCAAGGTGTGGACCCATGTTTGGAACTACAGTGTAGCAGGAGGTTGCCAAACTCCAATCTTTCATACAGATATTAGAAGGGCATGCGTTCATCTGGTACAACCACCTCCCCATCAGATCAGTAACCGACTAAGTAGAACTCCATATGCAATTCCTTTACCAGTTCAGTTCCACCACTTAGAAGATGAGTATCACATACCTCTTAAAGTGAATGAAGAGGCCCGATGAATGCGCTGCAGACTTTGTCTCCTGGTGGAAAGGGCACACATACTCCATTTACATGCCGCTACCTCTAGATAAATTGCTGACGATGTGCAGAGGGAGTGTCAACGAGGTACTGGTCCCCTCTTCGTTCACTGAGAACTAACTCGAGGGATTCTGAGACTTCTCTGATAAGGGCCAGTGCCTAGAAGAGTCCTTGCAACGGTCCAGCCAGGAACTTCCATTGCCTCCTACAATCCCCGTGTGAAGGGCCTCCAGAGCCGAGACCACCGTAGTGGCTCAAATAAGGGTACCAGGCTACAAGAGCTGTTATCAGTTGAGCCGCCTCCACAGCCTCACAGAGGTCCTCCACCACTGGCACAACCTACATCCCTACAGCACCCAACTCCGAATCGATAGGTTCCCCAACGCAATGTGCCGCCACCTAGGTGAGATAACCAGGACCCACATCCTTGACAGACTCCTCCACCCCCTTGTCATGGTCAGGCTATAATGACCCCCTTCCCGGATAAGAGGAACCAGACCTACTTGTTCAACAAGGATCAAGTCCCTAGTTATTTCTGAAGTGCCCTGGAGCGGGGGATTATACGCTTTCCTTATAATAGGAGGCCAAAAGAGGCGAACCATACTGATATACCTAATTACATCCTCTATAAACAGATCCTTGGGAACACCCTTAAACAGATTTATGTCTTTAAATACTGGATTTAAGACCAGGTGGACAACAATATAGTATTGTTAGGGCCAGATTCGACATAGGTGGCATGTGTCTTCATTAGGCCAGACAACAACAATGACAGTGAAGGCGAGTGGCATCATATTTCTAACCACGACTCCCAAAAGTATGATGACTGGATGGACCATAAAGATGTCGCACATTCCCATAGTGTTATCTGTGCACGTCATAATCGACTAGAGCCTTTAGAAGATGCATCTACTACTTATAAATCATCATCTCAGTAGTCCCCTTCTCAAAAGAGAAAATAGCGACGGAGTCAGGGAAAACAAAGTCCCCCACCAATGTCGTCGTCATCCCATACTCTCAGGATTTCATGCCCCCGGAGATGGAGATCCCCCCTAGAATTCGTTCAGTAGTGGAAGAATCATCAAGCGATAGTCAAGGGAACGCCTCGGTTAATACAGTAGTGATTTTAAATCCCTACATGCTTCCTGATGATGAGGAGTGTCAGAAGGATCCTCCCAATGTCCCCAGTCATCATCAGTGTCGACAGAGCCTCAACTATATGGGTTGTCAGAGTGCTTCGTTCACCACTTCCAGCTAGGATGTGCATGCTACCGAAACTAGGAAACAGACTCAGCAAAGATCCCAACATAGCAGACATATCATCTAGTGACATTAGGCCCCCCTTCACCGCAGTTGGTGTTGTTGGATCGGGAAAAGCCACCTCAACAGCGTAATGATCAGTCATGCTTTGCTCCAAGCCAGCCTCAACCATCAGGCCCTAAACTAGTAGTCACTCCACAGACATCGACTAGTGAGCAGCACGATATTCCTAGAACCAGTCAGCTGTCGGTCTAGCTGTAAGGGCCTACCATACCTCCTGTCACATAGCGACCTCCTCTAAGAAGAATCTCAAGCCTAGCATGGAACTATGATGTCCTCAAAAATCATTCTAGCATGCCAACAAGGCTCTCCATACTTGAGGCTCTTCTCCTATCATCTTATATGCATGAATCCATTTTCGATGCTTTGTGAAAGACCCTCTAGTTCGAGACAGAGGTGGAATCCTCAAAAGCCTTTAATGTTGAGGCAGTAGAGCATTCTGAATGCCAAGCCATCATCTCATTCTCAGGCTCCCCCAAACAGGGGCACAATCATCCACTATATGTCACCAGCTAGTTTAATGGTGTGGAGTTTCGGCAATGTCTTGGTGACACAGGCTCTAGGATAAACCTAATCCCGACTCAGTCCCTACAAAAAATGGTATTGTCCGTAGATGACCTGAGTCCAAATGACCTATGAATCCAAGGTTATAATAGGACAAAATAGACACCGATAAGCAAGATCTAGTCGAAGACTCCATTTTGTGGCCTATTTTCCGGTACCAGGTTCATGGATGTCTTTTAGGACATTGTTTATAATGAATTGATGGGTAATACATGGATCCACCTATATATGGTGGTTTCCCCATCATATCACCAGTGCCTCAAGTACACCCATAATGGTTGAGTAGGCATGCTCCAAGTTGATTCATACCCCTTTGCCTCTTGTGAATCCCTCTATCTGGATGTCAACTATTATAGGAGCAAGGAAAAAAAGATTCATACTAATGTGTCGAGCATTCCATGGCTGCGAGAGACCCATGGAAAGATCTACATAATGCCTACATCTTTCAGATCCACCGATTGGAGGATACAACCCCATACATGTGAAAATTCTTCATTGTGTCGGGAATGAGGGAGGAACACATTCCCAAGTCTAAGCAACGCCAGAAGATCACCTCGTACTTCTATACAAATTAGGCTCAGGTGATCCTAAAGCCTCATACTCCTATAGGGTATCGGGATATCCGCCCCATGGCAATGGTAATATGTCATAATTTATTATTCCTTCGGGCTGGGATAAACCAGATCAAGACACTATAGCTTCAATATCATCAAGTGTGGCCCCTTGGGATGAGGACTAGATGGGATCAGATCAACAACCTTCATAGCTATGGTTTCTATAGCACAAGATTCCCCTGATGCAATGTAAACTACCACTCAGGCTGGTAGCGGCCTCCCATCAGGAGCTGTCAACTCAGATGAAACTCCTCCCATCGAGGATACCTCCTTCACAAGTGAAGAAGAGGATTTAGAGGATGCTCCCCAACCATTGAAGAGGGATTCTCTGCCACGATCGATGAATTGGTGCAGGTGAACCACAGTAGTAAGGAAAACCTGAAACCTACACTGATCAGTGCTGATATTCCCCTCACGGAGAAATAAATGTAAATATACATCCCTAAACAAAATTTTGATGTATTTTTCATGGATTTGTGATGAGATTCCAGGACTAGATCCTCAGGTAGTTGTCCACCGCCTCGGTCTCCCGAAAAATCACCGCGGGTTAAATTATCCTCCAAAAAAGATGCACCCTTTTCACAGTGCCATGGTTGAGGAAGAAGTTGATAAGCTTATCAGAGAAAATTTCATTATGGAGTTATAGTAACCCAAATGGATATCTAGCACTATACCAGTCAGGATGAAGAATAGACATATCGGAGACTGTATCGACTTCTGGGATCTCAACTGTCACTATCCGAAGGATGGTTTTCCTCTCCCTGTGATGGAATTTTTGATCCACGCTAAAGCTGGGTTCCAAGCCCACTCTTTCATTGATTGATAATCTGGGTGTAACCAGATCTGTATGGCCCCGGGGGATGAGGAGTCTATATCCATCAGGGTACCACAAGGTACATTATGTTACCAAGTCATGCCATTCGGTTTTGAAGAATGCAGGTAACCCCTATCAACGAGATATGCATCACATATTCAAACTGATCCTCGAAATATTGGGGGAATGTTACCTAGACGATATGGGTGTCAAATCTCACTAGCATCAGGACCATCTCAAATACCATTAGAATGTTTTTGGCTTCCTCTGTTCCTACCACCTGATGATGAATCCATTGAAGTATGCCTTTGGGGTCACCTCTGGAATGTTTCTCGGCTTCATTGTTAGATACATGGCCATCAATATCGACCCAAAAAAGATCAAGTCCATTAGTAATATGTATCCCTTGAAAAACATTTTGGATCTTCAGGGCTTCCAAGTCCACTTATCCTACATACGCTGGTTCATCATGAATTTGGATGGCAAGTGTATGCCCTTTTCTAAGCACGTGAAGAAAGGCACTGTCTACGAGTGGGACGAAGAGTGCCAGACTACTATTGAGAAAATCTAGAAGTATTTGCTCCAGAATTCGGTCTTAATTCCTCCCATCCCCGAAAAAACCGGTTTTATTTTATGTGAAAGCCCTAGAAGGATCTCTCGACTCCCTTCTCGCCTACAAGAAGAACAATGGGACATATAACAGTCACTACTATCTCAGCCACATGCTCCTTGATACGAAGAACAGACACTCCCCTATCAAGAAGAGTGGCCTTGCGCTAGTATTCACAGTACAGAAATTACGACATTACTTGTAGCACCATGAGGTACAGCTATTGTCCTGAGTAGATCCATTGAAGTACATCATGAACCGCCCCATGTTGACATTCCATCTAGCTCGGTATGCGGTAATCCTTCAGCAGTTCGAAATAAGGGTTATCCCTAGGAAGGTTATTAAGGGGAAAGCGTTGTTGGAATTCCTTGATTCCCATACATCTTTTGAAGACCAATCTATGGACCTTCATTTTCCTGATGAGGCAATCCTCTAGATAGACCAAGCCATTCTGTGTTGGAAAATACACTTTCATGGAGCTTCCCGGAGTCCCACCGGTAGGAGGCTCAATGACCCCTGACTCAACAGCATTGTTATAGGTATTGTCTTCATTACCACATCACAAGCCATTCTGTTGTATTCATTCGTATTGTCAGAAGGCTACACCAACAATAATGCATAGTATCAGGCTCTCATTACTAGCCTGGAGATGGCCCTCGAGATTGATGTGCCCCATTTTCATGTGAAAGGGGACTCCGAACTAGTCATCTAGAAGAATAACAGTAACTATGTCATCAGAAATCTAGAGCTCGTACCATTTTTGGAGTGCACTCTCTAGCTAATGGCCCAGTTCTCATCCTGGAAAGAAGTTACTCATGTCCTCCAATTTCAGAACGGTCGACCTAATTTCCTAGTTGGCCTAACTACATCACTTGCTAACACTGAACAAGATGATCTGATTATCCACGTGGCACATTGAGTATTCATTTCTCTCATCACTCCAAGTGACATTGAAATCCTGCAGGTAAGCCACCTTACTGCCAGTGCCTCCACATCAGGAGCCCCAGGTCCCCTGGATGCAGTAATTGAAGTGACTCCTGACTGGAGAACATCCTTTGTAGAGTATCTCTAGAATGGTAATCTCCCAACAGATCAGGCCGAGTGTGAGAGAATTCGACACTGCACATTACAGTTTACCCTCTAGGATGGTCCAAGTCGTGAGAATATACTCTATAAATGTGGGTTTGATGGGGTTCTCCTCTTTAGAATTCAAAAATTTGAGATTTCCCAAGTCATACAGGTGGTTCATGCTTGTTCTTATGGGGTTTATCAAACCAGGCCGAAACTATCACACCAGATCCAGAGACAGGGGTACTTTTGGCCCTCCATGATCCATGACTACATCGAGTTTACCGAAAGGTTCCATGCGTGCCAAATTCATGCCAACATTATGCATTGGCCGCCAGAGGCTCTCTAAACTACCAAGTACTCTTGGAAATTTTCGGTGTGGGGACTCATTATTGTAAGACCATATCTGCTGGTGACATCTCACCAGTGCAGGTTAATCCTGACCGATACAGATTTCATCTCTAAGTGGGTAGAGGCAGTTACCCTCAAGGAGGTCAAGGTCTGTTCTATTGTATGCTTTGTGAGCTCCAACATCATCTACAAATTTAGAGTCCCTCACGTCGTCCACACCAATAATGGTAAAAACTTCTGGGTAGCTAAAATGATGAAATTGTATCCTAAGTAAAACATTTTTTTAACCATAACACCCATTATCATGCGCAAGAAAATGGAACGTTCAATGCATTCAAGATAGCCCTCTATTACATTTTGTAGAAGATGGTTGGTCAGAACAACAAGAGTTGGCCAGAAAAGCTCCCCAATGCCCTTTCTTCTTATCAAAATACGACTCGTAATTCCACTCAAGTTATTCCATATTCCCTTGTGTATGGGACAGAGTTTTTACAACCCATATAGATTCTATTTCCCTCATTGCAAACATCTGTCTTTGATCAGATCGTGCCAGATAAAGTAGATGAAATCTGTATGGCTATGTTGGAAGCTCTTGATGAGAACAAGCTTCATACCCTGCACAATCTGGAAATCAATCAGAACAAGATAGCTATAGATTTCAACAAGACAGTTCTCCTCCACTCCTTCTTGCAGGAAAATTGGTATTGTCCCTATAGACGCCAATGATACCCAGCAGGAAACCACCCATGTTGGAGCCCCAATGGGAAGCATCTTACATTTTCACAAGGTTTACTCCAACGAATCATAAACACTGGTTACCGTGGATGGTGAGGGTATAAATCCTCCCACCAATGTCATGTTCCTCAAGCAATTCTTTTAATTATCCCCCCCCCCCCCTTAAGGTCCCGCATGACCCAAAACTTCATTAGGGTCATCCATGACATTAAAATGACTAGTCCTACATGACATTAAATTGTAGAATGTCCCACATGACATTATATAGTGCGTCATCCTATAAGATGTTAAACTGCATATCATGAACTGTGTATGGCTTGATTCCTATCATCATGTGATGCGTAGGAACTCTCAAACGCTTTTTCATGAGTCCATCCCTAGTTTCCTCTTTGACCATCACCTCCTGGGCATAGTTCATTTGGAGGATCCCACACTTAATCATATAGGCTTTGTTGGCCCCACCAATATCAGGGTTATGATGATTTCAACATGTGACATCCCTCGTTCTTCTCTCCTCCCACATCCATACCTCATGACGTTAAACTGCATGGATCTTCCAAAACTATGTACGACTTGATTCCCAACCTTATGTTATACGTAGGAACACCCAGACATTTAGTCTGTGGGCCCAGACCCAAACATTGAGATCTCCCCTTGTGTCTTGTCCTGCACATGTGTATTCATGCTCTACTCATCCCTTCCATTTTGGGTTTTCATTATCTTCCACATATGAAGGGACCCCTAAATGGAATGGATGCTCAGCCCAAGGTCTCTCCTATCATTACGGGACAACATCGTTGAGGATTTCTAGAGGCAAATTGACACATGTCCCATGTTTCGAATGTGGTCAACAGTCGATGCTCGATTACTTGCCCTCAAACTCTGGTCACACAAGGGTGGATGTTGTGTTGTGAACCTGGCCAATAGTTGTCCTCTATCATCATTTCCACTTTGCAGTCTTCCATAGCACGATGATTTTACCTCTCCACTAAGCTTTCCCATGCATACGACATTAAACTAGGCGTCATGGTCCGAGCTCTATAACCTTAAACTAATATCACCATTGTTCACATCACAAGACGTCAAAATGTATGATGGCTGTGATGTTTTTTCTATGACCCAGCCTCAGGTCCCTCAACATTCTCGGGCCCCTGGCCTATGTTCCCACTTATAAATTTATGGTGTGGTATGGGATTATGTCCTCCTTCATGCCTGGTTACTCATCGTTCCAGACACATCCCTCATTGGGGTATGTTTCCCCAATCCCGTGTCCTGCTACATGACGATAAAATGCACATCACTATTCATCCAGAACTATGTATACCTTGACTCCCATGCCTATGGGATATGTAGGACTACCCAAACGTCTAGTCCTCGGGTCCATCCCCATCTCTTAGAACCCCCTTTCATCTTGGTCCCATTGCTTGCGTCCTTCATGGAGAGGGGTATATAGTGTGATTTGGGATTATGTCCCCATTCATATCGGGATTATAAAAACCATGCCACATGCCCCTCTCTCATGAGTGCCCTTCTATCACTTTCCCTACACTCATCTTTTAATGTTGGATACCCTAATGCTGGGTCCCTCGACCCTCTACGGTGATTCTCCATTGTGACTAGGAGTACTCTGGTTTATAGCCTGGAGTGTCAGATTCTTCTTGGACATGCTTTCACCAATTTTTTCAGGCTTCGCGATCCCCTTCATTTCATCTTTCATTTTCATTAAAATCTGAAGGGACCCCAAAATGGCATGGATTCTCGGCCGACGGTCTCTCCTACCATTACGGTCCAATTTCCTCGATGGATTAGAAAAATAAATTGATACAAGTCCTGCATTGCAAATACGGTCAACGGTCGATGCTCATTTGTTATTCCCATTTCTTGTTACACGATATGGGTGTTGTGTTTCTAACATAGTTAATAGTTATCCTTCATCGTCAAACTAAACCCATAAATCCTTAAATGTTGGTTACATGATTCACATCATTTTCCACACCCATCATGTCCCAGTTGAATTTTTACACTCTTGGAATTGTCCCACAGTGCGCATTTGCTCGTTAGGAGGACAAAGGCATGTTAAGGCGTCATTCAGGGCTCCGCACCGAATTCCCATTTATGTCTCTTCCATATTTTGAAAATACCTCTTCCTCCCTTTTTTCCCACACTGAGTTTGACTCACATGGTCCTAGGTATTAGATCAAGGTATGTGCCTACTTGGAAGAGTTCTTCTTCTCCATGGTCTGAGCTCTAAGAATTTATACAATTATATCTGTATGGTTCCTCTCTTTTGAACTACGTATGGCTTGATTCCCATCCTCATGGGATATGTAGGAACTCCCATAAGTCTCTTCATTGGGTCCATCTCTAGTTCTACTAATTTATTTCTTCTGTTCTTCCTTTTAGGAACTTAGTCTCATTGGACAACGTGGTGTGGCATGTGTTGGCCTATGCCTTCATTTACGTTGGGTATGATTTATCACGTCATTCGTATTCCCCCAAATTTCCATTCTATACGACGTTAAACTATGCTGTCGGGTCCCACATGACTTTAAACTATTGCATCTTTATTTCACGATGATGAAATGCATGGTTGGTCTTATCATATGACCCTAAATTATGATATTATTGTCCTCGCCTCATGATGAAAAACAGAACTGCATTGTGATGACCTCGCTTAGGGGGGACATCATGTTGGGTATTGGTCACCCACCATACCATTTGTTAGTGCCTGCATCTTGATTGATTCATGTGGAAACACCTAGAATACCATGTCCTCGGTTTATCGCTTCACAAAAAATACACACCTATCCT
Organism: Viscum album; assembly: GCA_963277665.1. NCBI lineage: Eukaryota > Viridiplantae > Streptophyta > Magnoliopsida > Santalales > Viscaceae > Viscum > Viscum album. The sequence continues at coordinate 928,395,133 of OY728141.1, read as the reverse complement.
AAATGACAAACACGACCTATCAAATGCCACTTCTTTTAGTGTGTGGTCCATAACTGCACAACCTTATAATTCCTCTCACTAGTACGTTACAATGCCATCCCTAGAACTACAATTGGCTTGATTCTCATTCTCATGGGATACATAGGAAAGCCCGTATACTTTGCCTCGGGCCGAGCTTAACATTCGTTTTTGGCCCCTTGACATAAAACCTCCCCAGGGAACACAAGGTGATCTGGACGCTGGGTCCAAATACACGTCGTGTTTTATAATTACATCACCATGTGTATCCCACATTCCCTAATATCCTTAATCCAAGCTCTATGACCATAAACTCAGATCAATTTGCATCTTTTCTACAAGACGTTAAATTTCAAGACATTTTATAGAACTACATGCGGATTGATTCACATCTTCATGGGATACATAAGAACTCCTGGGCATCCTGACATTGGGTCCATCCCCATGAATTGTAAGTAATGTTCCCCATAATTATCGTCCCCTTGGCCCGAACTCCTTCGGGGAACCCTGCAACTCCAGTTTTACCCTGAAAAAGTTCAGGATGCCCCATGACAATGTTGGGATGCGTCAGCTTCCCCGTCTGAGTGATCTTTTCTAGAAGTACGAATGATCCATGATCCAACCGGTATTCCCACCTAATGTGTATCCACCATGGTGGTGAAATTTCAAGAGTATTGGACTCCATTCAAATAATCCACCACTCCACCTTCCACATTTTGTGTACCCTTTCTTCGGAACCTCATCCCCTTTCACGTCTAATGGAACCCCCTAACAGTTAGGATGCTCAGTATATGGCTTGCCTACTGTCCTAGGTCAATGTTCTGAATATATAATGGATGACATCCTGAGTCAGGCCCCATGTTTCAAACACTGTCAGTGGTCGACCCTCATCTGTTATCCCCATATCAGGCTGATACAATGAGGATACTGTGTTTCGAATGCGGTACACAATTAACCTTTATTGTCATTCCACCTCCATAATGCTTCATATTTTGGTTACCGTGATTCACACTTATCGCTCCCCTATGTTTGAATTGATTCTAATGCCCATGCTGTTACCCCACTCGTGAACTAGAGTATATTGGGGAAGTGAAAGTTCGATTGTTCTAAGGACATTATTCTACAGTTAGGTCTCCCCATTTATTTTCGGAAACCAGGATGAGTCGTTTCTACCCCAGGTACCCGAAGTATGATTTTCACTCCCACATTCAAATAGTGTAATAGTTCAAGAATCCCTTGTTTCTCACATCGGGAATGACCCGCAAGATCTTAGGGATGGATCACTAATTATTTCACAGTTATGGATGGAATGCATTAATGTAATCAAATAAGGGAATGATCTGTTCATGTATGTAGTTCAAAACAACCAGCAGTAAGGAAAAATAAGTTTAGGGGTTCGGCCAAAATAGGGCTCTTAAGGATCGACATTTTGGATGGACTGTTCCAATGCTACCACCTTCTGACTTATGGCCTCTAGAATCTCTTACCATCCCCTTTGATCCTTCACTTCGATGACAGCGGTGATTCATAACCCATTAGCCATGTCCTGCACCCATTATAGTTATGTTTGGAGTCCAACCATCTGGTGATTCGGCTGCGCTATCTTCTTCTGAGCATTCGTGAGATGGGCCTTTAATAACATAATGAGGTCATATTGGTTTTCAATGAATTCCTCCCTTTCATTCTCTTGTTCTTCAAGGAGTTGTACCTCCTGGTCCATCTCTAGAATGGTATGAGTATTCTTTAAATAATTTTGGCATCAAGAAATATCTGAACGTCGGTTACCATCCCATATCCTCTCTACCATATAATCATGGACAATTCTATGTGAATGGTGAGCATCTACCCCTCCGGCACAGAGAAAGCAAAGGAAGGTGTGTAGTGACCCCATCTGGCTTAGCCATTCTGTTTGTGGCTTACTAAGAAAGCATTTTATGCACTTCCATGCCTTCTGCCATGTCATATGGCTCTCCTTAGCAGCATTCGAGTCTGAATCATCGATTTCTCCGGGGTCACTGGGCCTGTATTTGGGGAAAGCGTCAAGGAGTTCAGTGGAAGGGTCTTCTTAGGGAACTCCTTCTTTGTCAGGGACTTCACCCTCATCAGGCTGGAACTCCACCCCAATGGAATTTCCAACCATCATTTCAATCTCTGACTTGTAATGTATCGGTACAAGGACACGAAGAATGGTTTCTTATTTAAAGGCCGATGTAGCCACTTGGAGGGATCCTATAGTTGTCCCAGACATAATGGTATGTCATGCTTCCAAACTTGTGATCACTGTATCGGGAATCGGTATTTTGATTAGATAATTTCTCCAGAAAAGATGACAGCTAATGAAGATGGACTTACGGGAGCTATGTGTGGAGGTTTACAATTCATGTGTCATGGAAGGATATGCCATCACAAGAGATTCTTTGGCACCTGTCAATTCAATCACTGGAGCCAGATCCTCCTGAATGCTGGGAATGGTAGGGGACTGAAAGGCTACCATATTGTCTCTTCCTTCTGGGTCCTTGTCATCTACTCCGACCGTGATATGTACCCTGCCATGCTCAGTCCCGAGGATAGGCTCCATAGAATGTCACCGGGACTCCATATGCATATCTTCATTCCTTGTGGGGAATTCGTCCTGGGAAACCTCTCTAATATGTTCCTAAACAGGACAGAGATCGGTTAACGGATTGTGGTTTTGAAAAAATGAGTGTCGGTGTAGATAAGATTTAGGTTTACCTTGAGCTGCTCAGCAAGTTCTGTGTCCGAACCTAAAATCTCATCGCTCTCCTGAGTTCTTTGCTGTCGAGAAGGATCTTCAGAGGGTCCCTCATTGCCAAGACCTTCCACCCAGCGCTCTACTTCTTCTTCTTCATCTCCACCTTCTTCTTATTCTTCCTCTTCTTCCTCTTCCTCTTCTTCCTCCTCCACAATTGAATCCTCAGATGAAAGCTTCTCTTTGTCATGATCCTATCCAAGAATCTCTTTCAACAGGAGATACAGTTCTTCCTACCTCCCCTGCTGGTATACATACATATCCATGGATGTTAGGTATGCATTCTGACGATTAATAATTACCTTGTTTGTCATTTGGATGTGCCATATGTCTGGAAGAACGTGCTCGGTGTGTACCAACCTCCACCACAGCTCTTCGGTAGACATGGAATGTCATAGAGTTCTCCAAGAAGAACATAGAAAAGGGGAGATAGCATTTTCAGATGTCTTTAAGAGGTAGCTGAGTTTCTTTCCTGGGTGTTCTCTAGATGGACCACGAGGCCTCATATGAGACCACCCTTCCCCGGAAGGTGGAGGGACATTCTCGCCCTGCAATTCTCCTACTGATGAAGTACTAGCATGTGCCATGCTAGCCACCCGACCCATTCTATACCTCACTTCTCTCATGTCACCTAATATACCTCCCTTATTTATAGGCTCTACACTAGCTGACTTGATTTTCCAAATGAATTTCCAAAGAATCTCTTTGGGATACGTTTTCGTCCAGTGTTCGGAATACTCTATTTACAGGCCTGCACAGACGTCAGTGGGAGGAAGAGTGATGATCTCTCCCAAGACTGTTTTTTGAACATTATCCACGGTTGGGGGAGGATTCAAATATTCTATTCTACATGAACCTCTGTGTATATTCTTTTCATAATCTTTTGCATGCACCCGAACCGCCTGGCGAACCTGGTTGGCAAGCACGATTTGAAAAATATTTTACTATCAATCTGAGATACTAGTACACCACCCTGCATACTTTTCATGTAAACCATTCTATCTAATTTCTCCCATCCAACATATTCTATTTGACTGAACAGGGTTCAGAATGGTTGGAAGTTGAAGTGGGAGTGGCTGTCGATCTTTATCCCAATCCCCTCTTCTCAGACCATTAGTAGAAAAATTATAGCAATATGCAAGTGGGATGGATGCATACCGTTACCAAGGGAGAATGGAATTAGAGAATTTATACTCACCATAGTGGGCTGCGACCCAGCCATGAAGAATCTAGAATGGACTGCATATCCACTTGGGCATGTTTTTCCTCAAGATACGCCCTAGAATACTGTACATCATTTCCAACCATGGAACCCCTTGGTTGACCTTGTTCTTCGATTCTATAATCCCGACAATCACTAGCGTCTGTGGCCAGACCCCCATCCTCGTGTCCCTCACTGGAAACAACCACCCACTCAAGAATGGAACATGAAACCCAGAATATTGTACATTCAGGTATCGACTCTCATTAATTCAAAAGAAACCTGATCGGTACTCTCATGTGTCTAGGACCATACATTATGACCCCTATTTTCCACTCTGAGATGTGTTCGGGCATTGCTTCTATTGGCCCGACATCTTCACAACTCTGTCCTAATTTAAGAATAGACTAATCCATCCTGAATAAGGGATGTCCTTTAGAATGTATTGTATCTTCAGCACCTCTTTAGCTAGCTCTAGCAGGTGTCATGACAGGATCAGGGTGCACATCCTATCCCCCCTACACATTCCCCATTGGGAGGACTCGCCATATTCGTACCTCTCCAAGGGGATTCCCTCGATAAAGTGTACTTCCCACAGACTGATGCCCACCTCCCCATGGTGGAGGTAGAAGGTGTTGGTGTTAGGGGACCATCGACTGAATTAATTGGCTACCAAATCCTGATGTTGGTAGAAGTTGAATTGAGACATCCAAACGGCCTCAAAAAAGTCAATAGACCGCAAATCCAGCCAAAATTCCTTGCATGTTTGACATACCCAGTACACCCATTCCCATTCATTGGTGAATTTGCCCCGGGATCTAAAATCCCATTCCTTCCAACCCTTCGTCTCATCAGTAATGACGCTTCTGGAAGTAATTTCATAAATAGCGGGAGATTCATCGGGAACTGGGTCACTCCCCAAAACCATCTTGGTCTTTAGATTTAAGACATATATGGTTGTGTTCTCTGTTTCCCTAGAAGGATGGCAGTTGTTTGTAATATGGAACTGCGGAAGATTATCCTCACATGTCACCCATGACTGTGGTTTGTCTGTCTCAAAACTGGGCATCAAAACCTCCTCTAGAAGGCCAAGGTTCCATAACGGCAGGCAATCGCTCAGGGGATAATCTTTTTGAGCATGTTTAAGCATGACAAAAAGCATCTGGTTATTAGACATAACCCTCCTCGCATGAATAATTTGAGGGTTAATGATCATCTGACTCCTCAATGCAGCTATAGCGGCCTCCCTCTCGACATCAGTTTGTTGGGAAACCATTTCTAAAATCCTAAGGGGCTTGTATGAAAGAATGAAGGTTGAACACATATAATATGTGGTGGTTCACAAGAGTGTCTATTTTCATGAAAAACGTCCGGCAGTGCACAAAACCCGATGTCGGCTGTGGAAACATACGCATGGAACAAGACGGTTTTCATGCATGGGAGAAAAGCACCGATCATAAGGAAAAGTCAATTTAGGGGTCTATGGGGGGACGTCAGCATCATTATTGGCATGATCAAGGCTTCCATGTGTGTGCCAGAGGTTTGCGTGATGAAATCACGTTCTTGAGGGAACCCGAAGGGCGGTTTCCCACTTTTCGGTGTGACCCTAAGAATCTGACCATTGGGTGTCCCCTTCAGTTCTGATTATGAGGGGGGAATTTTTTTATTCCGAAATTCGGTAAGGGACAGAATAGGGATGATAAAGAGTAAGGAATGAATCTGGAAGGAAAATAGAATATTTTTCAACCCAGTAAGCATGTGTGCACAAGATTGAACGGATGCGCGCAAGAGGTCCTCCAACGTGCAAAATCTTGGTCACACAATGCAATGTCAAGGGCGATATTACACACTGGTGGGATCGAAAATCAATTGAGGCCCTAGTTCAAAGGAATTCGACGACGTGAAACCCTTGCGTGCCCAATGCGACATAAAAGGAAAGCGTCCGTGACAAACCCTCCCTGAAATCGCCAAAGGCTCTGAAACACAAATGGGCAGGAGGTGCACAAAAATTTCGTTGGCCCACAACCCTTGCATGCCCAATGTGACGTCAAAGCGACATTCGGTTGTGTGAAAGCCACCTCTTCCATGACTATAAGAAAAATACCATCGCTTCCAGGTATTACATCTTTCATGACTGGTCCCTTAAGGGTCCCCCTTCAGGTGGGCCCTTTTGGAAATGATCCTCATCCATTTAATTTCACCCAAAGTCGTTTTCATATAAGTGATCCCTTTTTCATGCATGTGTCCTCTACATCGAACCTCTCATGCACACTGACCTTATTTCTTGCACGTAACCCTTCCATCTTGCGCACAACCTATCATTTTGTGCACACTCTATGTGTCATCCTCACCTTAAGGCACCATGTCTGAGCCACTCTTATGCACAACACACCTTCGTCACACTCTCTCTTCCCATGCGGCCCTTTAGGTTTTCCCGAAGCGATTTCAAAGTCCCTTGGGTGGTGTTTCACATTTCTTTGCTTTAACTCATGCTTCTTGACATAGGCACGCTAATGGTTATTGATTCTTCTCATATCCACGCTAATGTGGACCCCTCATTGGATCAATCCACAACACCCCATCACCATGGAATTGCTTATGCATTACCTCCCCCAACGGGCGGGATATATCAGTTATGTATGTCCTAAAGGTTGGGGAGTGAACCCACCTCATCCGAGATGCAGGACGTTAAACTTACAAGAACCATTTTCCTCAGCACATGACATTAAACTGTGACCTCTCCTCATGTATTGTACATGGGGTTCCCCACCATGGACATTCTGCACTCCCACTGGTCTCCACGGGAGTGAAATCATTCTTCATGTGGAATGAGATCCTCTTTATCGACGCGACATCTGTCCACGGGAAAAGGGAATTCACCTTAGTGTAAGCCCCTCGCCTTTCTTGTGGGAGTCAGCATCCCTTCTTTTCCTACCTTCTCCCTGCACCAAGACCATAGGGGGGGTGGGGTGGACACCGAAACTCTCCTTTATTCTGTGCCAAATACCTCTCCCGCTGGGCTTTGTCGCCACCCAAGCCTCCACCTTGGAGTAAGTACCAACATCTATCTCCCTGGTATACTAACCACACGTAAGCCTGTGTTTCCTCTTTGGGATACGGACCACGGGTAATCCCTTCTATCCATTTTGGGCTTCTAACTACGTGGAATCTCCACTTCATTTCCCATGGACTTACCATTCTTTATGTGATCATCAGGTCCTTGTTGCCTCTTGTTTCTCACACCAATCATGACTCAAATAGGATTAGTGTAATCATCGACCATGACATCCTCTCTTGTCCACCTTAGAGTCTAAGCCCTAACACCATCCTAAACTATGTGGACTTTGATCCTTTCCCAGGAAAGGTTCATAGGATGAATTTCTAAGGTTCAAGCCCAACACCCATTGGTCCCAACCACATTACGTCGGTTCACCAAACTCTTCCGAATTACATGGAATTTAATCCTTTTTAAGGTAAGGTACGTAGGATGCCTCCTTGAGGATCAATCCCAACAACCTGTTTCTGACCCCCTTCACGCCGGTTCACCGGTACCTATCCTAAACTACTTGGACTTTGATCCTTTCCAAGGAATGGTATGTAGGACTCCTCCTTGAGGTTCAATCACAACACCCATTGGTCCCGACCACTTCACGTTGGTTCACCAAACTCTTTCGAACAACGTGGAATTTGATCCTTTCCAAGGCAAGGTATCTATGATGCCTCACTGAGGTTCATGCCCAACAACTTAATTCTGACTCCCTTCACGTCGGTTCACCAAACCTCTCCCGAACTACATGGACTCTGATCCTTTCCATGTCAAGGTACGTAGGAAGCCTCCCTGAGGTTCAAACCCAACACCCATTTGTTCTGACCCCCTTCATGTTGGTTCACCTTCATCCCGCATGATGTTACTCTACTTGTCCCTTTTCATCCCACACGATGTTAAACTATACCTGCTTGAACTATGTGGGATTTTATCCAAGTCTCCTAGACATGGTACATAGGAAGCCTCCACGAGGTTCAACCCCACCCAAATGTAAGACATTGTGACCTCATCCAGCGGTAAGCTGTTGTCAACCCCACCCAGCAGTAAGGCATTGTGACCTAGTCCGGTGATAAGCCATTGTCAACACCACCCATCGGTAAGCCGTTGTGACCCCATACAGCAGTATTCCATTGTCAACCCCACCTAGCTGTATGTTGTTGTGACCCCATCCAATTGTAAGCCATTGTAAAACCCAACTGACTGCAATCCGTTGTGTACCCCAATCGATGGAAAGCAGTTTTTTTTCTGATCCAGTGGCTATCTGTTGTAGTCCCCATTGTTGAGACCCAGATCTATGACCCCCCCTCATGTTTCAGGCCAACCCATGCTACTAACCTTACGTAATCCCCAGTAATCATCAGGTCACTATCCTCTACACATACCCCAGTCTTATACCCCACACAAAACTACGCAGACTTTGATTCCCGACCACAGGGATATGTAGGAATTCTCTTCAAGGATCAAGCCCAATTCCACCGTAACCTTCACAATGGTTACACTGGATCCCCACCCACATCACTTAACCATCCATTATCCATCTTGATTCTTACCCAGGCCGCCACATCCCAGTGAAATCATGACGATCCACCTCCTCACTGCTTTTAGTAGTAAATTGGTGACTAACCACGTTTAAGTCCCAACATTAGTGTTCCCTCCAGGGGTTTCACCCATATGATCCACTCTAGTCGGTGTTCTAATCTATCTGATCCATCTTCTCTCGATGTTAAACTTGTAGAATACCCTGTGTTAAACATGGGAACATGAGGAAAACCTCATAGAAATTCCTACGACATATAATTCCCTGCATTAGATGTGAGATGCCTCGGGCTTACGCTCCATCAAGAATCCCTATATTAATGGGAAGAAAATCATATACTCTAGTGTTCTAGCATCCAGACACGCCAGTGATGTCCAGCGTGACTACTCCCATGACCGAAGGCTACTGCCCAGACATGACCCTTTGCAATTTCCTAACAGAAGTAGCATAATTAACTGGCGTCCATGAAGACATGACACTGGGAAGAGTCTCACAAACAATTTCTTAAGTATATAAGGTAGACCCAAACTAGGTGACGGGCTCTGAGGTGGAATCCACAGAAGGATGAACCGACATCCCATCATCCTATTTCGATAAAGGACCAAACATACCTAAATGAGAGATAGATTCCTTCCCCCATTGGAAAGTGGGAATGCGGGGAAACAGATATGTGTCCTCGATAAAAGGATGTGCCTTCCCCTGTGAAAGTGTCGGAAACATGTATGTTTGAGGTTCTTTTCATCGATAATTGAGGGTTCCACTTACAACATGGGAATAATTATGAATTGGTGGCTTTAATTAACTAAAATTGGTATCAAATATATATATATATATATATTCATAACATTTTAGAGTAAAAGAATTTATTAAGTCAAATTTACACTTTTGTAGGATATGGGAGTCCACTTAGAAAATCATGGAGCAGCGAGTTTATATAGTTATCTAGAAACAATTCTACAATTAAACGCATAATGTAGTGTAATATCCATATATTGGTCTCTGATAAGAGGTTTATGGATCATTTCCACTATAATACTCTAACAAACATGTATTTATAATCTATTTTTTGAGTGATACTAGGATTTGATAAAATAATGGGATATATATAAGTTTAATAAATAAATAAATAATGTCTATTAATTGGAGATGATGGAAAAATTAAAAAACTAAATATGTTTTATTTATTTATAAACTTCAATGTAATTCCACTATTTCATTGTGATCAATACTAGACAACAAAAAATTCCTTACCAACATGAACTTCTAGGAGTGGTATTGGCTATTGTGCACAGTACTCTGATATGAAAAGAAATTGCATGTTTTGGAGTCCCCAATACCAGAATAGATGCCTCAAGAAGAAATAATTTGTGATAAATATGGATATATGAAATTTATTGATGATTCATATAATTTTTCCATCATGATTCTTTCATCAATGACTAATGACGAACAAAAGTAGCATGGGGACATTGATTGTTATACTATGATATATTATATATATGAAGTATCTAAGGATAAAGTGAAGCAAGATATTAATGGTGTTATTATCACATTGATCACATATAGATTAAAATATTTAATTCCAACTGGTACTCTTGTACTCAATAAGATAGAGTACATTAAATGATTAATAGAGTTGGGATTCATGTCGAATCATAAACATTTAGTATATCTAATTCTATTATCATTACCATACAGTTAATCAATTTTCATTGATATTAATAAAATATATAGTATAGGGGAACTACTAAATTATATTTGGGTTATGTTTCCCCAAGGATGATAGAACATAAATAAATCTAAATAATTAGTTATTATGGAGAACATCAAGAATGATTGGTGAAACAGGCGATGGAAACTACACCACTAAAGGATCCTTTAGAATATCTTTTGACGAAACCAAAGATATATATAGAGAGACAAAAAATACAATGAAATATAATTCATATGTGTTCAGATAGGTCTTTGAAAGTGAAATTTTATTTAATAAATAAATGAAATAAAATAATTCCACTTCATGAAAATGAATCATTTTTTTTGAGATATCTTTTTTTATTCTGGGGTATTAGATATTTTATGTGATTTACATGTCAATATAAAAATAAAAGAAATATTAAAGTGAGGAATGATAACATGAGTGAAGTGTATCATTATTTTATTGATAGATATTGTCTCCATGATCAATGAATTATGTCCAAAATAACATAATGCCAATTGAATATATTCATTTATTTGAAAACAATTTTAGGAAATGTGTTTCAGTAAATAATTATCTCATGTTGAGTTTAAAGACAATGGGATTTTATTCCATGTTTGAAACAAAATATTATGGTACATTATACCTAATTAACAAATCAGCTACATATTAATTAGATATTTTATATATTATAGATTTATGATAGACAAAAAATGTGAGACTCAATTATATCCAGTCATGTATAGATATATATTTTTCATGAAAAACTGAATCTAGTTCTAAAGGATATAATGAGTATGGTGTTTAGAAAATTTTGAGAAAAAATCCTTCTGTTTTATAAAATCACATAATAATCAGGTTTTAGAAAAATAATCCTATAGAAATAATGGTAATTCAGAAAACATATTTTGTTATTTTATTTTAACCATATTAACATTTATAAAGAGAGGATAGCGGTATATTCGTAAACATCACTATAATACAATAAGAAATATAATGAATTTAAGAGTGAATTAAGGTTTATTATTGTATAAAATATATGAGATGACTTTTCCTATTGAGGTGAATAAATCAAAATAAATCATTAATTAATCATGAAAACATAGCATGGATTTTTCCAAAAACTCTCATTTCATTATACGCATCTTAAATATAATCCATGTATAAGGAGTGCCTATAATGAGAACTAAAATTTGTTAAAAATATTTAATTATACTTTCAATACATTATTTTAAAATATAATTATTAACCCGTAATATGTTACATAAAATTATAAAAAAAAATCAAAAGTATACTTTTGAACATATCAAGAGGAAGAATAAGTTAGAGAAAAAAATAATGATCGTTGATTCTTATAAACCTAGAAAAGAAGGAATCCATGGATTATTGATAGTGTTTTCTCATCACACATTTTCATTTTTGAAAATAACTTATAGGATATTAAAAGTTTTTATGGATGAGTTATTATTATTGGTAACAATCAGTCGCTTGTTTTCAAAGTAGTTTGATTTACAAAAAATGGTAATAATAAATTTTTTTTATTTTTTTTTGATTTGTTAAAAAACATTCTTCAGAGAGTTTTTTAGAAATTTTAGAATGGGAATGAATTTATTTATTTAAGGATGGATGTAATATAAGTATGTTTCTGGGTGGAAAATTCTTGATGAATGGATAATAAAAAAGATTCAGTTTATTTCAACATTCAAATTAACAAAATTGTTTTGATGAGTGTGAAGGAGGAAGATGATTTGTAGAAATTGGAGCTAGGGAATATGATAAAAAATAACATTGATAAGTTAGTCAATATTATATTGTGAGAAAATTAAAAAATCATCATCATGAAATTATCAAAAGATGGTATTCATTTAATAAATAAAAAATGGCCAATAAGAGTTATAATCCAATGGATATTAAATTGAAGTAAACTTTTGAGTTGGTATGGAAAGATTTCAGTGATTATACCGACCCTGGCCCTAGTTTCTTAAAGTTGGTGCAAGACTTATTTCATTTTTATTGGATACAATGTATCACATCCTAATGGAATGAATAGTTTAGTAGTCTTGTTATAATAGATACCTACATCATTCACATATTACATTTCAAAACAAAAATTAGTGCACAATTTTTTTGGAGAATAAAATTATTCCATGTATCATATACATAATTATCAATCACAATACCCTCTATGGATTATAAAGTAATAGAAACAAAATAAGGGTCAGCTCATGTTCTAATTAAGGGTTATGTACAACAGAATCTATAATGAATCAATAAATAATAATAAATATGTAAGGCTAAATGACTTAACACACAAGAAATTTAGTCAATAACATGGATAACATACATATATAAGACATAATACAAATGTAATGTTAAATAAATGAACACACATTCCATTTAACTAACATGAATATCATGACATGATAAGGCATAATCAATATGTTTTGGTTAATAAAATAACACACGTGTCATTTAAATAACTTGGAATCAAATGTATACAAAGATAATATCATAGTGAAAATCTCATGGATAATATCCAGTGATCTATGAATGAATGAATCATAATTATTGGATTTCATGTTTCTGAGGAATATGATACCACTCCCATCAAGGCCATTCAAAATATATTTTAAAACATACTGGGTAAAACTATATTTAACTATGTATAGCCTATATATTTGTCCCATGAGACTAATGATGCATTGAGGGGATTCATATAACCAGGACCCACTCATGTTTTTCATTTAAAAATATTTCTTCATATAACAAATAATCCATTTAATTCATACAAAATGTTCGTAATAATATAATATTTGTTTTTATTAAAAAAAAATATATTTTTCAAACATTCTCTAGTCAATAAAAAACATCCAAAATAAAACATTTTATCTAGAAATGAGATAGAGTTTATGAAATAAGAGTATACATGATAAATAAAATATATATATTGGGGGAATTATATTTCTAATGAGAAAAATAAAGTGATTAATTTAAGATAAATTTAATTGCTATAAAAATAGACAAAGGAAGTGATTATCAATACTATCCTAGGTCAAAATAAGTATAGACCATCTAGAGGAAGAATAAGGATGGTATCAACACATCATATACCAAGTAGAGTATATGTAAGATAAATGGTCGTTATCATTGATGATTCAAAATAAAAATATCTTTAAAACATTCCTGATTAAAATATAGTTTTATTTTGAAAATCAATATTTAAAATATAATTTTTTTTAAATCATGTTTTTTGGAAAATATTTTTAAAAAATATTAATTCTTATAATTTAAGAAAACAAATTATTTAAAAATTAAATTATAATATTGAAAATGTTTCTTTGATTAAATTTACATCATTATGAAAGGTAATCCCACATGTGTTATACAAGTTAAAAAGATTATTCCATTTCCATGGTATAAAGTTAAGAAAAGTTTTATGTTTGTAAAATAACAAGAATATTCATTTTAATTTTGTTTTAAAAAAATTAAAAAATTGTATTACTGAATATACTAATCGATTATTAATAGTTTGATTGCAGTTTTTAAAACATTTTTATAAAAATTTGTTTTGGGAGAAAATTTAATTTTGATAGATGAGATGAATGAAGTCAGATGTTTATAAATTGATTTTCTCAACAATTTTAAGTATGAATGTGTGTATCATTTTTAATATTAACTGAACAAATCATAAATAACAATAGGATAATAAAATAATGGGATTTTATCATACAATTGTCATTTAATTTCCTTTAATAGAAATTTTGTCATAAATTTTCCCTATTAAAATGATATTTTGAAATAAACCATTACAATGATCATGAAGTTGATGTAAAGATTGATCAATGAAAATTTTTTTTGTAGAAAAAATGAATAAAATAAAATAAAAGTGTGAATAAAACATAATAAAATCAATATTAATTATATATATAATCTTATAACATTAATGAAAATAGAGATATCATATAACCTAATGGAATGAAATTGAGTTATGAAACACTTTACCACATTGTAATTTTAAAATGAATTCCCCTTTGATGAAATAATTAAAATTGGAAATTAAGATACCATAATGAATGAATTAATCATTACATTACATGTCAAATGGGTTTTCTATACTCCATAATAAAAAATTTGGAACATGACATTATAATATGACTCAATGAAAGGAAACTCAGCTGAAATACCTTACCATGTTCTTCCTTTTGGGAGAACAATAATTAACCCCATATATCATGGTTTTAAACATGTGATTAATTTATAAAAAACATACTCATATTTATAAAATTTTATATGATCTTATTAAAACATTTATTAAACCTTTAGATAATAATATTTTCATATCTTCATTGTTTCAGGTGTTAATTTTCATGTTTCCTCATTCATGTTTTATCATATAATATCTGATTCTCGTTTATATTATATTGTTTAATCAAATAATGAATAATAGTCAGGACCTAATTATAATATATCCACATCAATTTTTCATTTTAAATAAATCATGAAATATTTTTATGAGAAATTGTGTATGTTATGATAATAGAGACGACATGTATTTTGTTTTTTACTACATAGTTTGAAAAGAATCATTATTGTGTTTTCCAAATTAGGCACTTTGTGAATTTTTATGGAAAAATTAGGAAAGGAATGTTTTTTTATTATGTGACATGAAGGGATTTTTATATCGGCATGAAAACATAATTATATGTATTTTTTTTACAAGATTCTAGGTTTATTTTCAAATAAATTTTGTCCTGTTAAAATTCATCATCAATTTTATTAAATGAAAATATTTTAAACAAAGAAAGGATATTTTACACAATTTTTTTTCAAGTGATCTCTCGAAATTATTTTCCATATATAAAGATATTATTAGATATTACTTATGTTTTACTATGAATATGATACAATTTTACCATTTTTTTCTTTTTAATAATGGTTTATTTTTAGAGTGGAATGATATTTATGATACCCCTTTCTTTTCGATGGGTAATGTTATGATTGTATGATGTTTATGACACCAATTTAATTTAACTGTTTCTAATATGATGAATGATTTATGTTCTTATGGAACACATATGTATTTATTTCATTATGTGAAGGGTGTGACCTATATTTATCTCCAATGTAGTGGGTAAATTTTGATATCTCATGGAATAATGATGGAAACAATTTGATGGGATTGATCAACTATAGATGATGGGGAAACCATATCCACTAGGGGAATATGGGGAAACATGGTCCATTATAAGAATATGGGGAAACATATTCCCCTATATGGAAATAAATTCAACTATGGCTGGTAGTGTGTTCTTCTTAGTAGGTTTAGTCCCCATAAAGTGCCCTTTTTGGAACTATACCTTAAATTTTAGTGAATGGTATTACATGTTTATGTCTTTTCCAAAGATTCCATGTCTTATTATTATGTTCTGATTTAATGGATTATGATCCCAATTTTCAGATTATTAATGACTTATAAAGTTTCATTATTTATTCCATGACTCATGTATATGACCTTTTATATGAATTTGGTTATTTTCTATTGTTAATAACATGTTCTCAAACCCTTATGTTCATTATTACTGATATGTATCTCCATTTGTTACCCTTACAGAGAATTTGAGCTCACCCTTTATTATGTTTCATTTCTACACGTTATAAAGAATGGTATTATGTAGGAGTTAAAAAGGGGAATATCTTTATCGAATATGTTTAATAACATTCAAAAAATTAGAATAATGTGTTCCAAGATTCCAATGGCACTAAACTACTATGATGCTAGAGAATATTTTTGTGCAGTGAAAATAATATTCATCTAAAAAGATATAATTTGCTTGAATAAAAAACCTATTTATTTATAGATGATATTAGAGAAAACGTTTAGTTAAACTTTTGAAACCATTATTATAAATCTTTAGTGATATCCCTTGAGATATTTGTAAGGATATTTATAATTATGTCACTACGGATAAGTCTAATTATAGGTTATAATCCATGATTTTTCATAATAATCAAGAATACCCTATGATTAAACCGAAGGTGACAATGATTATAGTATTATAAAAAAATTCCCTTGACTGTGTTGTTATACTACTATGATTCTCGTTTCCCACAATATTTTTTTTCTAGTTTATGTAGATGGAAAGAATGAAAACGAACCGTGTTAATGGTGAGTGTGATGGGAAATGAAATGATTTTACTCCTAAAAGAAAAATTATTATGGGGTCATGATTAAAATATTGTTTTTTATACACATAAAAAATTCTTATGATATGAATCATACTAGACTACCATTTGAGAATAGGAGGGAAAATCTTTCTACTGAGTCCTTTATGAGGTAGAATCCATATTCTTTCAGTGGGTCTACTGATCTATAAGTGGATGAGCGATGGATCAGTATCACTAAAAAGTTATGTTCAGCTCCCCAATGTTCAGATCTTGAGAAATTCATTTTGGATATTAATAATTTTAAGGTAAGGCATAACAATGGTGGAATCTTGTTAAGAATACAAGGAAACATGGTTAAATTAATTGCATTGAATGGGATCAATTTATGAAAATATTTTTCAATAAGTAAATTCCTTGTATTTTTTATACAAAAATGGAAAAGAATTATTTTATTTAAAAAAAAGGAAGATGAATCTATTTAAACCTATGAAGAAAATTTTACAAGTCTTGTGAGGTGAACTTATATCATTATCTTCTTACCTGAAAGTAAGGTTGATCAATTATTTAGAGGGTTCAATCTATGTCTCATAATGGAGTTATCCAGAAGATACATTAGTAGCTATGAATATATTGAGAATTTAAAATCAAGGATGAAATGGAGGTTTGAGTTATGTATAAATCTCATGGTATTAACAATAAAAATAAAATGGAGTTAAAAGGAAAATATAAAAACTATGGAGAAAATAAGGGGAGAATTCCATTATTCTATATGTGGGATGTGAGAATGTTTGATATTGTATTAAGGGGACCGGTAAATGTTTCAACTATGGAAAGGTAGGACATCTGGAAAATGAATTATGATTTAATGTGAAGAATTTATTCATTGATTAAAACAGTGATAAGACTACATAGAATGAAGACCCCATACTTCAATGTTTTAGGTGTAAGGAATATGAGAATTATGTTAATCAATTCCCAAATCCAAGGTTTAATGATGATGATAAACATTAGAAAAATTTTAAATCCAAAGTATAAGGGAAATTTCATGTAATAACTATTGTAGATGTAGAGTATGACGGTGAGTTTTTGGATTTATTGAGTATTTATATAGTGGAATTCAAGAATAATATTGTAGAAATAACATTATGGTATTATAGAATAGTGAAACATCTATGTACTGGTCCACAATAGTTTTTCCATAAGGGTTTAAAATCATATACTTAATGGTAAAGGTCACCTTGAAAAGTTATTGATGTGGTAATGTTCCATATATGGAAAACACATGATTAATGTATGGATAACCCTAAATGTGTGTATGATGTTAGGATAATGAAATACAGATATTCATGATTGTTATAAAATAAAAGGGGTAGTATTTATGACCATGGGGTTGATAATATTACAATGTGGTTTTTGATATTATGGATTGTATTTATATAATTTTTGGATGTATTGTTTGAGAAAAGGGTAATTTTTTAATTCATGCATGGTTTCAATTTGGTTTAACGGTAATTTTTTCTATTATCATTTTTCAAGAGAATGTATGAAAATGGTATTCAAATTTTTGGTATGTTAGAATTAAGGGATATTTCATGTTATTACTGTTAAATTCTATGTTTAGTGATAATATTTTACATAACATGGATTTTATTATTTTTCAAGGTTAATAAGGGTAACTATTTAAGAAATTTTTAATGTTGAAATTTTTATGAGGATTAAGACATGACGATCTCTATTTGTTAATATTGGATAATATGTGTTAATTTTTTTTGTGATTTTAACTATAGATAGAAGGAATGAATTCTCATCTAATTATGGATCTTATGATTCACTAGTTATTTAGGAAAAAAAATTCAACCCCATTTCTTGGAGTAAGAGATGAATCATAAATTGATCAAGGCACAACAAATGGATGAGATCATTCTTAGAAAATATAATGAAATAAGGAATGTATAACTTTTTGTGAAAATTATTCACCATTAAAAAAAGTATATTGAATCAGAAAAATAACCTAGTATGAAAATTTTATATAAATCAAATAGTCCCATATGTTATCATAGATTGGTCGTTTTGTGATGACTGACTTTATAATAACTATGTTCTCTATCACTCTCTACAAGAACATGATAGTTGGAATTCTCTATCATCTTATGTACCTCACATTACACTAATCCTAACTATTTGTAGATATACACATTTTTCTTCCACTTTTTTTTCTGTTTTATTGAACCTTTTAATGATGTGGGTTTGCCATAAAGTAATTCTCAAATAACCACCTTTGATTTTTGATGCCCAATTTGAAATTTCAAGCATGCAATTTCCTTTTAAAATTATTCATTGTATCAAAATCGTATCTTAACCAATGGTACATCCACAAAGTATCTCTCATGTTAAATATTTATTTCTTGTTTCATTTTTGGGTAATTACATAGTTGATCCATCATATTCAATTGTATTTTTTTGATAAAATTAATTTTTTATATTGAATAGTGAAAAAGTATTGTATTTTAATTGAAAACTTATTTTTCATATGATTTTTTTATTATTATATGATATATTAGACGGGTTTTAATGTATAATTAAATAAATATTTTTTCAGCTAATCTGATTATGTTCATTTGAATAAATTTTAGATTAAATTTTGATTCAAAAATATTTCAATCTTTTGGATGTTTTTAATTAAATATTCTATTTTCAAAATCTATCAAAGTGATTAATTTTTAAATAATTTCTAAAATTTTTTTGTTTTAAATATTGATAATTGGATTATATATTTTTAAACATAAATTCCAAATTTAGTAAATTAGTCCATTTCATTTTAGGATAAAACGTGAATAGTATCTTTGGTAATTCTTGTTACCACAATTAAGGGTAAATTAGGTAATTAAAAGTAAAAACAATAATAAAAATATTTTAAAATTGCTATAAAATTTTTATAAATTTTATTTCATGAATAATTTTAATCCATATATATTAAATGGCTGGTTATGATACAATTTAGAGCCTTTTATATGAGAATATAACCACTATAATGTTATATTCAAGGGATCGTCAATTTTGATAGACTTTTGTTTTAAAAAAAAGAAATATTTCTAATATGGGGTAATATAAGGGATATGTTTAGCTGTATGGTGTATTTATAAATATAAATATTTTATCTATATAATTGTAATTTATTTATATTTTTTAGTGATAAAATAATTACATTAAATGGTTACACAGTGATGATGCAGTAATTATTTAATTAATTGAAGAATCAAATATATGTTATTAAAAATATTAAAATAAATATAATTTGATATAACTAATATCATCCAAAAATATTTTGTGATAATTCTATATGTTAATGTTGAGATAAAAAAATTGGTTTGCTAATGTATTGCTTTTATGATATTTTTAAAAAGTCATGTAATGAATAATGTGAAAATTATCATTAATGATATTTTAAAATAAGTAATATTTTATTTAGATAATATAAATTTGTCTAATTTTTCTGGAAAAGTCATAAAATTTCATCAATGAATCATTCAGTGGTTGTTTTTTATTGTATTTTCATTATATTATCCCTTAATGTATAAATTATATGATATCACGGTAAGAATTAAAAAGGATAAATAAGTGTTAAAGATAAAAGATAATGATTTAAAAAATAGTCAAATATTGTATAATTTTTATTTGATTGATTTATTTTTACCCAAAATCATCCTATATTCTAAATTAAAAATTTGGATACAATATTAATATAAAATTAATATATATTAAATTAATATTTTAAAGATTTCCTAGAGTTCCCCCCTCTCTTATAAAAGGGAACCACTTCTTCTCTTTTATTAACATTTAAAAACCTATTTCATTCATCCAAGCACAATCCATATCACCTCTTAATATCCATAACTTAATCCTAAAAGCGTCATTTTAAAAGGATGTTCAACCAATGGGTTTCTTTTGTGCAAAACTAATAAAGAAACCCAAAGAAGTGGTAACGTTCATCCATGAACATTATATATTTATCTCTTCATTAAAGCCCTTAATCTACATTCATTTCATTATTATATAATAAAATAATTATCCTAAAAAAATTATATGTTTTTATATTAAGATCTCTACCTACACTTACACATATTTCCATCAAAATGGTAACGGCCTTATCATTCTTGTGTACGGGGAACTATCACCCCACAAAATGATGTTGTTTGTTTTTCCCTTAGCACCTCTAATGGTTAGGAATTATATTGTAAAAAATATTTTTATAATAAATTTATGAAGACTTTATGATTCTGGAATTATTTTATAAAACATATCTTCATGCATTCCATTTCTTTTAAATATGATAACTTTATTGTGGACGTATTGACTACCGCATCCTCATTGCAATGTGATTCATTCACACTTTACACTGAATGTATTAAAGATTAATTTAGTGATATTATATGATATATAAGACAGAATAAATATTCAATAATGATAATATATATACATATATGTCATTTACTTTTTTTATTTCAATAATACATGAAATGGACGCATTATTCATGCGTACATACGACCTACTGTCTCCATGAATGATGCATTTAATTTTATATTTCTATCTTTCATAGATATCCATAAATATATTTATAATGAATATATATGACATTTATATCAAGTTTTTCATTCTGATTTAAATGAAATCATGATCTAATTGTGAGTACCAAAAATAAAAATTCAAAACATGTATGAGAAAGAAAACAGTTATTACTCAAAACATAACTTGATCATTAAATTGTTAATAAGAGGGTAATATGAAGTCATAATCAAACCACATATATTATGACATATATTAATATGGTTCTTCAATATATTTATATTAAACTTATATTTATTATACATGTGTTTTTCCTGAGTATGAGGACAGTCAAGACACAAGGTAAAGAATTGTTGTCTCACTTTTATTTATGTGGGACACATACCTTATACACTAATTATTTCTTTTACATGGTGTATATACATCCTCTGAATTTATTTTATGTGATTTATCATAAATATAATGGAATTTTTATATCTATAGAATTTTATTTATCTTCTGGTGCATATTATTCTACTAATTATAAAGTGATGAGTTCTTATTTCACAATGTTATCAATATTTGGGATTGTTTTGTTTTAAGTCTACAATTGGGAATATTTTTCTTACATGACCTTGTTTTCTAAAAAATTAATTTTTTATACTATTCTCCAATGAATTTATAAAGTCATTTTACCCATTTTTTATTTCATACTACATGGTTTGAATTGAATATATTTTTTCATTTTCCAAAAAAAGTACTTGGTGTATTTTTCAGGAAAATTTATAAAAGGAATGTAGTTTACCATTTATTTCATGAACATAATTTTTTACATTCATGATTTCATTATTATTTGAGTATTCCTTTTCAATATTTCAGAATTATTTTCAATGAACTTTTTTTCTGTAAAAGTTGGACGTCATTTATATGAAACTAAAATCTTTTAAAAGAAGAAAGAATATTTTCCTCAAGAATTCCTTTCAACTGTTCTGTACAAATTATTTTCCACATAAGATATCATTATTTGATGTTACTTATGTTTTTTTGGGGATACGATTCAATTATAAAATTTTTATCTTTCTAATAATTTTTTAGTTTTATGGTGGAATTATATTTATAAAGCTCATTTATATTCCATGGGTTATGTTATGTGTGAACGACGATTATGAAACCCATTTTATTTCATGGGTTCTGATATGATGAATGGATTATTTTCTTATAGAACACATATGTATAGTTTTAATAATTTTATGGGTAGGGCCTATATGTCCTTCCATTTTGTTGGATAAATATTTTTTTCTCCAGATATATTGATCGAAACAAGTCGATCAGCTTGATCTTCTATGAATGATAGGGAAACCCGATTCAATATTGGAAGATGGGGAAACATGATCAATTTTGGAAAGATTGGCAAACTCGATCCCTTATACGGAAGGGACAGTAAAAGGGTATTGAATTATGCCTCATCTAGTAGGTGTTTTCCCTATAATGTTCCATGTTATCTATGGAAAATACACCATGAATTATTGTTATTGATATTACCTGTTTGTGAATTGACCTCAAATTCCATATTATACTCTTATGTTATCATTTATTCTATTATGCTCTTGATTTTCACCTGTTTCATGTCGTATGAACTATAATTTTTATTCCATGACTCATGTTTATGATCTATGATATGTATGGTATGATTTTTTAATGTTATGATCATGTTCTCATACCCCCACATTCATGATTATGCTTATGTATCTCCATTGATTTCTCGTACTGAGCATCTAAGTTCACCATTTCTTATATTTCCATTCACTAGGTTATAAAGAGAGGTTTCATAAAGGAGTACTAAAGGGTAATAAATTTAGGTAAGATTTTTATGATCCTTCACAAAATTAGAATAATGTGTTGCATGATTCCAAAGGCAATAAATTATTACGGTCCTCAGGCATGTGTCTTGTGTAATGAGATGCATATTCATCTAAAGAGATTTAATATCAATGTATGAAATTCCTAATTCATTATACATTCATGATTTTATATGCATCAAATATGGTTAAATATTAAGGAGTTCATTTATATAGGGACCAATGTTCATTTTCATAAATAAAACGCACGAAATTATTATTATAAAATTCATTATTCATGATTGTTATTTACCACATGATTTTGAGAGATCCTCTTCCTACTCTATTGATTCCTAGAGATAGGAATGAGAAATTGAAGAATCACAATACAATTCTATATCTGAAATCCAATCTATGGTACTTCTATGATCATTAAAACATGTAATGCGTCATGGATTCTCTTCACCAGAATCCAAAAATCGATGAATGATACATCAAAAAGCATCAGTATCATGTGTCAAAAATAAATAGGGATCTAATTCTTGTACCTTCAAGCAGTGAAAATTAGGGAAGGGAATAATATACATTCATCTTGATGTAAAATATCGTAGTAGTTTTATATTAATTTTTTATATATTCTTAATCACATTGGATCCTATGGTTTTTATTGGGTTTCAGCTACAATTGATATGGAATCCAGAAATTTATTATGGCATAAAAATTTTAAATCCCCACTCTTTCAAACTCCAATTATAAACCATATAAGAACAAGTGGAATGAGATTTTTTTTAATTTATCCAAATTATAGTTTTTTATCATGAATTAATTTTTATTTGAGAAATGTCGGTTTGCCATGTTTTTACCATCCAAATATCAAATTTATATTTCACTATAGTTAAAAATAAAACAAAACATAGACTCATATAAATATATACATATTTATTAAATGTGTCTGGTGAAAATGGGAAAGAAACCAGCAGTAAGAATCCCCAATGATTATTTTCATGGTCACTGGTGTTCATGGTCGATCAAAATATTACACAAGGGTAAATACCTGATTTCATAATGTGTGTGGGAATTAAAAAAATAAATTATTGAATAATAACCCTAGTAAATAAAAAAACAAATGTTAAAGGGAGATATGTCAGTATGCACAAGTATAAAAAAGTTGAAAATATGTTTTGAAATAAGTTCTGCATATATGAAAACACCTTTAAGATAAAAAGTGATCAATGGGGTTCTATTGAGATGATTTTAAAAAAAGTAAAAACTATGTAGGTGGTAGTTCCATGTTGTGGAATCCCCCACCCTTACAAATTAAGGAGTTCAATTTTTAAAAATGAAGAATTAATATGCATTTCCACCTTTATAAAATAGTTTTTTTTAAATGAATATGAGGCTCTGACCCCCTCCCAAACCTCGCACATCTTCTATATGGGGACTGACATGTTTATTCGGCAAGGTTATACACGACCCGCCTAGTCTATTCAAGTCCTAGTAAGGGACCATATCCCTATATGAATATTTAGGGGCATGTGATCCATGATGAAGACAAAAAAACAAATATTTAGAATAAAAAATCAAATTGGGATTATAGGACGTTAAATTTATGAATTAAATTACATTTATATTTTAATTATTAATTAATTCCCTCAAATTCAATTATTTAAAATTTTAAATTTATTTAATAATTTTTTATCCAAAAACTCATCATGATAGATACCATCAAATGAATATCTAGAAACATTATTTATTGATTTAAATTTTTCAATGCATGTGATGTTCGTAATGATTGAATTATAAATAATGTTATGTGTATCCTATCTTGATCTCATTATATGTATAAGTGTATTTGTGTCCAATAGTACTCACATTTATGTGTATATAGAATTCCAAAGACCCATCACCTACATGTGATTATTTAGGTATAATTATATGTATGATGAAAGATAAATTTCACACTGATATTTGGCAATATATCGGATGGGAGTCAAATGGTTTGGATGAGTTCAACACTTGGACTCAAGTGATCAGTTACTCAGGGAGTTACACCTAGGGTCTTGGTTGATCCATTATCCTCTCAATAGATCAATATATTGTAAAATATCATGATCATATAAAATATTTATTTATTTAATAAATGTTTTTATAATTATGTATGTGAATTTTCATGTGATAACATAAGATAATAAAAGAACATGAATATATAAAATGAATATGTGTGGTGATTGTTTTGAATTTATTATTAGAAAATTTACATGTGATATTACATAGAGAAATTATAGTAAATAAATATATAATTAATTAACCTAGAATCATTAAAATCCATCAAATAAATATTAACTCATTGATTATTTCAATAACATGAATATGAAAAAATGTATGTTTGAGGTGTTTTTCATCCCTAGTTGAGGGTTCCACTTACATCTTGGGAATAATTACAAATGTGGTGGGTTTGATTAAATAAAATAGTTATCAAATAAATATACATATATAGATTCTTGAAATTTTGGAGGAACTTAATTTAGTAAGTAAAATTTATGCTTTTTAAGGGATGGGAGTCCACTCATAAAATCATGGAAGAGTGAGTTTATGTAGTTAGCTAGTGAAAATTCCACCTTGAAACACTTAATGTAGTGGAAAACCCATGTCTTGGATTGTGAGAAGAGTCTTTGAGGATCATTTCCACTAGAATACACGAACAAACATTTATTTATAATCTAGTATTTGAGTGATACTAGGATTTGATAAAATAATGGGATATAATTAATATTAATAAATAAATCTATAATTTGTATTAATTGGAAATGCAGGAAAAAATAAAACACTACTAAAGTTTTATTTATTTATAAACATGAATGTAATTCCACTATTTCACTATTATCAATACTGGTTAAAGCACAATTCCTCACTGAAATTAATTTCTAGGTGTGGTATAGGCTATTGCACATAGTACTTGGATATGAAAAGAATTGCATGTATTGGAGTCCCCACTACCGGAATAGATGCCTCAAGAAGAAATATTTTTTGATAAATATAGTTATAATAAATTTTTGTATTACTCATATAATTTTTACATCATGATTCTTTCTTTAATGTCTAATTATTAACAAAAGTAGAATGTGGAAATTGATTGTTATATTACGATCTCTCCTACATAGGAAGTATTTAAGGATAAAGTGAAGCATGATATTAATGGTGTTATGATCACTTTGATCACATATAGATTTAAATATTGAATTTTAACTGGTACTCTTGTACTCAATATGATAGAGTACTTTGAATGATTAAAATAGTTGGCATTCAAGTCGAATCAAGAACAGTTACTATATCAAATTCTCTCATACTTATCACACAGTTCCTAAAGTTTCATTGATATTAATAAAATATATAGTACATATGAACTACTAAATTATATTTTGGTTATGTTTCTACAAGAATATTTGAACTCAAGTAAATCTACATATTCAGTTCTTATGGAGAACAATAAGAATTATTGGTGAAATAAGCAAGAAAAACGATGCCTCTAAAGAATCCATCACCTTATCCTTTTAAGAATCCAAAGATAAATATGGAGAAAAAATAAGAGGAAATATAATTCATATGTGTTCAGATAGGTCATTGAAAGAGAAATTTTACTGAACTAAATTAAAGATATAAAATTATTTCACTTTAGAAATGAAACATTTTTTCTAAGATATCTTTTTTATTCATGGGTATTAGATACAATATGTGATTTACATGATTATATAAAAATAAAAGAAATAATAAATTAAAAAATTATCACATGTGTGAAGTGGACAATTATTTTATTGATTGATATTGACTCCAAAATCAACTAATTATGTCCAAAATATCATATTACATGTTGAATATATTATTTTATTTAAAATTATTATAGGAAATGTGTTTCAAAAAATAATTATCTCATGTTGAGTTTAGAGACAATGTGATTTTATTTCATGTTTGCAATAAATTATTATCATATATTATTAATAATTCATAGTTCAAATATATATGAATTATAAATTTTATATATCATAAATTTATGATAAATATAAAATGTGAGACTCAATAATATCCTATCATGTAATGATAATTCCTTTTCATGAAAAACTCAAAGTTGTTATAAAGGATATAATGAATAAGGTGTTTATAAAATTTTGAGTTAAAATACTTATTTTTTATAAAACCGCATAAATATCATGTTTTAGAAAATGAATCTTATTGAAGTATTAGTAATTTACAAAACATCTGTAGTTATTTTAGTTTAACCATATAAACATTTATAAGGAGAGGATAGTGGAATATTCGTAGACATCAGAACAATACAATAAAAAATATACATAATTTAAGAGTGATTTAAGTAGTATTATTGTCTAGAATAAATGTGATGATTTTTATTTTTTACGTTAACAAATCATATTCAATAATTCAGTAATCATGAAAACATATCTTGGATTTATCTATAAACTATCATTTCCTAATACGCATCATAAATATAGTATATGTAAAAAAGAGTACCTATAATAATAACAGAATGTCAGGAAAAGTATTCAATTTTACTTTCAAAAAATGATTTTCAAATATAATTTTTAAACCAAAATATGTTATATAAAATTATACTAGATAATGGAAATCAAAATTAGAATTCGGTACCTATCAAGAGGAAGAATAAGTTTGATAAAAATAATAATAGTTTTTGTTTCTTATAATCCTAGAAAAGTTGGAAACCATGGATTCTAAATAGTATTTTCTCATCACAAATGGAAATTATGGAAAATATATTAAAGGATGTTGAAAGTTTTGAGGTGGATTTATTACATTCGGTGATAATGGTTCAGTTAATTTCAAAGTATTTGGATTTACAAAAATAGTAATAATAAATGTATTTTTTCCCTTTTTTGATTTGTTAAAAAATAATCTTTGGAGTGTTTATTAGATTTATTAGAATATTAATGAAGTCATATTTTACTGATGGATTTATTATAATGATATTTCCTAGTGAAAAAATCTTGATGGGTAGATAATAAAATAGTGGATATTTATTTCATCATTCAAATTAACAAAATAATTTTGATGAGTATAATGGGAAAACCTAAATTATGGAAATGGAGGCTAGAGAATAAGGGGAAGAATAAAATGGATAAGTTAATCAATGATATATTATAAGAAACATAAAAAATACACATCATGAAATTATTTATAGTTGTGATGCAGTTAATAAAGAAAAAATGGTCAGGAAGTGTTACAATCTGATGGATATTAAAATAAAGGAAACTATTGAGTTGGTGTAGCTAGATGTGAGTGATTATACCAAACTTGACCCCAGTTTCTTAGAGTAGGTATTTACTTTATTACATTTTCATTAGATACAAGGTAACACATCCAGATGGATTGAATATTTTAGCAGCCTTGGTATACTAGAATCATACATCATTCCTATATTACATTTGAAAACAGAAATTACATCATAATGTTTTTGGAGAATAAATTTATTCCATCTATTATATCCTTACATATCAATCATAGTACATTCCATGGATTCTGGTGGAATGAAAACAAAATAATGGTCAGATCAAATTCTAATTAAGGGTTATGTTCAACAGAATCTATAACAAATAAATAAATAATAATAAATATGTAAGGGTGAAGAACTGAACTCACAATAAATTTAGTCAATAACATAGTTATCATAAATATATAATACATAATCAATATGGAATGGTAAACAAAATTAACACACACTGCATTAAACTAACATCAATGTCATTACATGATAAGGAATACTAAATATGTTATGGTTAATAACATAACACACGTGTCATTTAAATATCAGCGAATCAAATGCATCTAGAGATAATATCATAATAAAAATATCATGGATAATAGCCACTGAAATATGGATGAATGGATCATATTTATTGGATTTCTTGTCTACTAGTAACATGATACATGTACCATCAATACCACTCAAAATATATTTTAAAACATACTGGTTAAAAACCTATTTAACTATGTATATGCTACTGATTTGACCTATGAGACTAATGATGCATTGAGAGGATATCTAAAACCATGACCCACTCAAGTCTTGAATTAAAAAATCATTAATAATATAAAAAATAATCCCTTTAATTCATACAAAATGTTCCTAATAATATAATATTGGTTTTGATTAAAAAAATTCAATTTATCAACCATTCCCCATTCAATCAAATAACATTCAAAATAAAATATTGTATTGATAAATGAGATAGAGTGTATGAAATAAGAATAACCATGATAAAATATATATATTTATAAAGGAAATTATATTTCAAATGACCACAAGAAAGTTATTAATTGAAGGGAATGTAAATGGATTTAAAAATGATCCAAAAAAGTGAATATCATTACTATCCAATGTCAAAATAAGCATAGACCATCCAGAGGAAGAATAACGATGGTATTAATATAGCATATACCTACTAGAGTATGTGTAATATAAATGGTTGTTATCATTTATGATTAAAAATAATAATATCTTTAAGATATCCCTAAATAAAATACCATTTAATTTTACAAATCAATATTGAAAATATAAAACATTTAGAAATTCATGTTCATTGAAAAAAAAAATATTAATTCCTATAATTTAAAAAAATAATTTAAAAATTACCTTATAATATTTAAAATAATGAAATGATGAAATAATGTTCATGATGTAGGGTAATCCCATACATGTCGTACATGTTAAGAAGAACATTCCATTTCCATGGAAAAATGTTAAGAAAATTGACATGTTTTTAAAATGACAAGAGTATTGATTTTAAATTTTTTAAAGTAAAAATGGGGTAAATGAATTTATTATACCATTTTAATAGGTTTATTATAGTTTTTAAAACATTTTTATAAAACTTGGTTTTGGAAGAAAATTGATTTTTGACCGATGAGATGAATGAATTCATATTTTTATAAAATAATTTCATTAAAAATTTTAAGAATGAAAGATTGTTTAATTTTTACTATAACTTTATAACATCATAAATAACAGTTAGATAATAAAATAAAGGGGTTTTATCTTCCACTTATCATTTAATTACTTTTAATAGAAATTCATGTACAAGGTATCCATATAAAAAAGAGATTTGGAAATAAAACATTACAAATATCATAAAATTTAAGTAAATATTGATCAATGAATAAATTATGTGTAAAAATATGAATAAAAATAAAACAAGTGTGAATAAAACATAAGAAAATAAATGTTAATTATATACATAACCATAGAACATTAATGAAAATAGAGATGTACTATAACCTAACAGAATGAAAATGAGTTATGAAATTATTTCCACTTTGTAATTTTAAAATCAACTCCCCTTGGATGAAATAATAAAACGTGAAACATAAGATACCACAAAGTATGAATTAATCATTATAATATATTTCAAAGGGGTATTATATACTCCATAATAACAAATGGGGCACATAACATTATAATATGCCTCAACGAAATGAAATTCAAACAAAATCCCGTACCACATGCATCTGTTTGGGTGAACATAAAGTAACCTCATTTAACATGTTTTCAAACATGTAATTAAAGTATATAAAACCATACTAATATTAATAAAATTTTATATGATCTTTTTATAACATTTCATCACCCTTTTGATATTAATATTTTCATATCTTCATTGTTTCATGTGTTAATTTTCATGTTTCCTCTTTAATGTTTTGTCATGGAAGATCTCATTCTCATTTATGTTATTTAGATTAATCATAAAAATAATAACAATCATGAAATAATTATAATATTTCCACATCAATTTTTTAATTAGAATAGATCATGAAATCTGGTTATGAAAAATTGTTAATTTTATGATCCAAGAGACGGTATGTCATATATATACATGTGTAACATTTCCATTTTTCAATGATTATTATAGAAATAAGGTAATTCCCATTTTAAATTTACGTAATGATAATAATATAATATTATTTCTATAAATATTACTATATATATAACCCATGTGGTGTGGTGGTGAAAGGAGAGTAACATCGCTTCGTGAATGTGGTAGTCCACACGTACAAAAGCGATGTTATCATATTTCATGTGATTGGAATGGTAAGGAATAAAATGATATATTAAATTTAAATAATGATAAATATTTCATTAATATAATTATTATTTGACTCATATCACAGTCCATCATTAAATTTATCCTTATCTCCTTCTATGTAAAAATTTAGTGAAAGACGAATCAGATAACATCATGAGGCAGTAGTCCTCCAAAAAAAGGGTCAACATTATCATATCCCTTACGTAATTGAAAGTAAAAAAAATTAATATACTATATAATGAAATCATAGGTATAATTGTGATAAAAATATAATATATATACCTATATCCATCATTTTCACCAACCTTAAGAGGTGGTAATATAAAATTGAATGACATTAGTTCATGAGGTAGGAGTCCATCATAAAAACGAACGATGATTTTATAACCCATATAATAAAATTGGATATAGTTAAAGGATATCAACATAATATAAAGACATCTCATTATAATAAATTTACTTACTATATTAGATTTTAATGTATCAATAAAAATTTAAGTAGGTGGAGAAAGGAAAGGAAATAAAAAAACATTCGTTGGAGAACGTCACCTATTTTTTATGTATCCTCCATGTGGTTCAGATAAATCCATCCAAATATTTATTTATAAAAAAATAAGGCTTCCTGTATCATTTCAGTAAATTTGGGTTGTGATTTTCTTAATTCATAGCCGAATCAAAGAGTCTCGATGTTGTGAAGAAGAGAGGATATGGGGTGATCTTTTAAAAGTGGGGTGAGTGGCACACTTGATTTTTTTGAAAAGATTCAATCATCCTAATGCCTTTATCAATAAACTAGAATCCAATGTGAATGATCCTCAATAATATAAGAATTAATGTCTAGATATATTCATAAGATCAGTGTTTGAAAAGTTTTTATGTCATTTTAACCCTTATATTCTTAGTTTAATCCCCTGTAAATAATTATTTACATTAATCGTGGTAAATAATTTTTACCGGTTTGACATTTAGTTTTGGAAATTAATTTAATTGAAATTATTTGACTATATAAATTATTATATTTAAAAATATGGATCCAATTTTTCAATTTAAATTCAAAAAAATAGTACATTTTGAATTAAAATTAATCTCACCATAAAAATGAGAATCTGATATTTTAAAGATAAAATGTTAGATAGCTGACAAATATTTTTTTATAAATTCATCATTAAAATGATTAAAATGAAATAAATTGGATTAATTGATATATAATTGAAATTATTTATAATTAAAATGAAGAAAAAAATATATTTTTAAATTATAAATTTTTTAAGAAAAGATGCTTTTTAAAATTAAAATTTAGTATGTTACAATATACAGAAAAAAAGATTTCACAAACATAAAAAAATAACCATAATAAAATTTTGGTGTCATATGTCATAAAATATGTCTATTAATTAAAATTAATTTTCTAAAATTTACAAATTTTAATTTTAATTTTTTTTGACAATCTACGACAAACCCTCTTTTTAGAAAAGTAATGTTTTTCAAAAAAACTTTTACCTTTATTTCAAATGGTGCTTATTTTATTTATAATAAATATACAAACATTTAATATATTTAATACTTGGTTAAACCATATAATTTTGGAAATTAATTTAGTCCTATTCATAACCATATTTTAATTAGTTATACAAGAACTATTAAATAATTATAATAATTTGATATTGTTATTCTATAAATGCTCAGTCTTGTGTGTAACACAATCTATTGAAGAAATTTATTATTGAAAGTAACACAAGATAAACATACATTTTCTTGTCAAATATTCTATATAATATAATATAATTATTTTATAAATTTTGGGTGTTACATTCTCCCACATTAAATAAATTGAGTCTTCACAATTTATCTTCATTTTTGAAATAAATGGGTTTCCATTTATAAATACCATTATTGAAAAACCCACATCAAAATGGGGGTAATAAAATATCATGGTTTTAATAGATAAAGTGATGTTTTACTTTCATATATATTAACACATAAGGATCATTCTATGTATGAGAACATTGGTGGAATGTAATAATATGGACATATAAGAAATGTAAAAATATTTATAGAGACTCATAGAGGTCATTAATCAAATGAAAGTGAATGGTTAATAGAATGTTAATGGACTCAAGACCATAAATCTATGATGATTTAAAAGACTGTATAATTCATTCCATATGATGGAAAAAATATTATTTTTATTTCAAGATCCTTTCCCTAAAGTTGAGGAGTTCTTTTCATACATATGAATATGTGGACATATACTCACTTGAAATGTTTATATTTAATAATCACAACTTTTATCCCTTGGTTGTGATTATATCAGCATGAAATTACATACTTACTATATGAAATCAAAATCAAATTTTGAATTTTTTATGCCTGAAGAACTAAAATTCTATTTTAATATATTATAAGATCCATAAAATAGTAACAATTATTTTCTTCTCTCTCTCTCTATTTTCCAAAACCATAATAGTTATAAAATATTATCCAATATAATAGATTAATCTATAAAACAAAAAATTAACACCACTTTTCTATCATTAATATTTATGGAAGAAATTATTTATCAAAAAACAATTATATATTAACAAGGAAACCAGATAGGCCAATGGTAGGCGCTAAACCTTACCTTCCTATTGTCGTGGATTCAATCCGCACATCCATTCTAGACATGATGGTTGTCACCAGGGATATAGGTTACCATTTTTCTTAAACCATATTAACATAATTCCTATATAATTCCAATCAAAATATGATGTATATCTTTGAAATAAAATTAATCATTAAATGACCTTTTTACAAAGGTTTTCTATACAACTTCTTTTTCCCTCAATGTATAATAATTTTATTTCTTAATTATTTCACTGTTATTAGTGATCGTATTAACCCAAAAGGTTATCAATACCATTAAATTCATATCTATGATATTTAAATGATTTATTAAACAAGTAAAATTACCACAGAAAACATATATTTTAAATTAATTTCTCCCAACATATCATAGATCTTGGTATACTCACGTCACATAAAACACAAAAATTTGTGTTTAATACATTTAAATTATGATGAATAATAAAATAATAAACCAATTATGGTATCCATATCCCATAATTTAATTAATATATATATTATTATAATATTTAACACAATATTTAGATGTTTCATAATAATTATCACCAAAATACCATTGTTAAAATTATTCTACAATTTAATTCCTTAAGATCAATATATAAATTCTTCGTCTGTTTTATTTCAACATCAATCCTTCATCGACCTAGTGTTTAAACTAGGTCATTAATTTTCATCATCCAGTCAAATCCATCATAATGGTTTGTAAATGAATTTTTCATTATACTAAGAATATCCCCAAGTAGTGTCAAATAAGGTGTTTAGTAAGGCCCATTTTCATGCACCAGGTGATGATCAGGTAAATTCCAATTCACCATTTTCATAATTATTACCTTTATATGACTCTATTCCAGAACTATGCTTACTTTTTGTATCTATTCATTGAATTAATTTCATGGAAATGGCACATAATTAATTCCATAACAAATAATTTATGATGAAATTCTATACTTATCCTGAAATTCTATCATAGTGTTATTTTCCCTGGGGTTTGTTTTCTTAAATCGAGTTCCCAAAGATTCTACTAAACATTCTATACTACTAAACATAATGAACCACCCTAGTAGAACAAATATATTTCATGATTTATTATATTTTCATAATAAATGAGGTATCACATCCTTAAGGACATAATAGTTTTGTAATAATGGTGAACTAGTTATATACATGATCCCCATATTACATTTTTAAAAGTAGAAATTAAAAAATATTTTTTTTGAGAATAAAATTATTCTATCTACAATATCCTTATGTAGAATTCATAATACACAAATTGGATACCTGGGGAAAGGGAAAAAAATATGGGTGATCTCAAATGATTACTAATGGTTAAGAACAAATAAAATTATCATGAATAAATAATGAATAACCAATATATAAAGGTAAACGACATAACTCAGATGCTATTTTAGTCAATAACATGCTTATCAAGTATAATTAATACATAATAAAATTGGAATTATAAATATATTAACACACATGAAATTTAAAAAACATAAATGTTATGAGAAGATAAGAAATAATCCATTTATGAAGGTATATAACTGAACACATGTTCCATTTAAATAACTTTTATGGAAATTCATTTATATATAATATCATAGTGAAAATATCGTGAATAATAGTACCAAAACCCTAAATGAAACAAATTCTTAATTATTGGATTTCATTTTTCCTAGGCACATGACACCCTAACTATAAAGACCTTTCATAATATATTTTAAAATATACTAGGTAAAAAACAAATTTAACTAAGGCTAGAAAATTGATTCGTTCCATGAGACAACTGATTCGTTGAGGGGCTATCTATAATTGGTCCCCACCAATTTCCGTCATGTCCAAATCATTACTCTTGTATACAATAATATATTTCATTCATGAAAATGTATCTTATCATCAAATATCTATATTGAGGAAAAAAATATGAATTTATCAACATTTCCCTATTTAATCAAATAACATTCAAAGTAAAACACTATATTTATAAATGAGATTCATTTTATGAGATAATCATATCTATGATAAATAATATGATTTTTAAGGAAAATTCAATATAAATTGACCATATAGAAGTGAATAACTAAAGGTAATGTTAATAGCTTCAAAAATTATTTAAAGAAGTGAATATTAGTATAATCCATGGTCAAAATAATCACAAACCATCCAAATGAAAAATAAGGATGTTATGAATATAACATATCCCTAGTGTATTATATGTAACATAATTTTTTTTTTGTCACTGATGATTATATATAACAAGATCATTCAAAAATCCAAATGAAAATAGCTATTTTATTTTGAAAATAACCTTTTAAAATATAACAAATATTGAAAATCCTTTTCTATAAAGACAATTTTTAAAAAATAATAATTTCTATAATTTTAGATAATTTTTTTAAAAAAAATGAACATTGTAAAAAATTCAAATAAAAATTCAATTAAATGTTAGTCATGATAGCTTGTAATACTATACATTCCAAACATGTTATAAATAACATTCTTTTTTCCTGAAAAAAATGTTATAAAAATTACTTATTCAGAAATTGATAAGCATATTCCATTAAAGTTTTTGTAAAAATAATGATAGGTTAAAATTTTATTTATTTAATCATTTTTAATAAGTTAATAACATTTTTCAAATAATTTATAGAAAATATGGTTTTGGATGAAAATAGATTTCCATCCCAAGAGTGTAATAAATTCACATTCTCATAAAATGATTTTCTTAACAATTATATTTATAAAGTATTATGAAAATGGTTATATTACTTTAAAAAAATTAATAATGATAAGATAATAAGAGGAAATGGTTTTATTATCGAATTATCATATAAATTCCTTTAATGAAAATCCAGGTATAAACAACCTCGATTGAAATGAGATTATGAAATATATCCTTATAAAAGTCAGGATATTAAATTAAGGATTAACAGATAAATAAATTGTTTTTATAAAATATAAATCCATATAAAAGAGTATTAATTCAACATATAATAATCAAAATTCATTATACACATACTCATAAAATATCAATGACAATAGATAAGTAATATAACCCAATCAAAAAAATTGTGTTGTGAAATTATTTTCAACTTGGTAATATTCAAATCAATTCCCCTTGATTGAAATAATTAAATTATAATATTAAAATACCATGAAATATTAATTAATCAAGATTCTATATGTCAAATTAAATTTATATATCTCATAATAATAACATTTGTTCACAACATTACAATATGCCTCAATAAAATGAAATTTAGATGAAATCCATTAACTTGTTCTTCCTTTTTGTTGAACATCCATTAACCTCATGTATAGTGGTTTTAAAAATTTTATTATCTTATAAAAAATCTATATAAATATTTTAAATATCATATAATTTATTCTTAAATCATTTTACCATCCATTTGAATAAAATATTTCACTATCTTTATTGTTTCGAGTGTTAATTACCTTGTTTCCTTATGCATGTTTTGTCATGAATTATTTAGTTCATGTTAATAATATATAGTTTCATCAAATAAGGAATAATAAACATGAAATTATAATAATATTTCTAAATATATTTATATTTCAAAAAAAATTTATGATAGTCATAAAAAATTAAATACCATGCGATCGTGGAGACGTTAAGCCATATATATGAATGAGTAACATTTCCATTTTTCAATGATCATTATGGAAATGTGGTAAGTATCATTTTTCCATTAAATAATAATAATATAATATTATTTATTTAAATTTACTTATACATATTTATGTGGTGTGGTGATGAAAAGTGACTCACATTACCTCATTAGGCGGTGGTACAGACATACACGAACGAAGTTATCATCATTAAGTAAGTTGAATGTTATGAAATAAAATTATATATTAAATTTATATAATGATAAATGTTTTATTAATATCATTATTATGTAATTTATATCACATTACATCATTAATTTTATCATTATAATGATCAATGTAAAGCGTGAGTGAGAGAAAAATTGCATCGCTTTGTGAGGTGGTAGTCCACCATACACACGAGTGAAATTATCGTATCCCCTATGGAATTAAAGGGAAAAAAATTTAATATATGATATAATGAAAAAAGACGTAATATTTTATCATAAATATCATATATATATTTATACTTTATATCCATCATCAAATCCGTCATTGATAGGAATTAACATAAAAAATTTAACATAGGTTTGTGAGGTAGTAATCAGCTATTCATGAGAATAAAGATTTCATAACCCATTAGATTGGATATGAAGATATTTTATATCATTTACTTAACATAAAAAAAATAATTATGTTTAATATAATAAGGTTATTATATAATATTGGTTTAATAATAATTTAAGGAGTTGGAGGAATAAATAAAATAATAACACTCTTTGAAGAGCATTACATCTTCATAGGGTTTCATCCTTCAAATTTCACTTGATATCCTTCCCTGGAAGGATTTTTCACAAAAATAAGGATTTTGGAATGAGATTATGGATTATTGAAAGTGAATATTTCAGGTATTTTCGGATACAAATGGGCTTCATGGTGTGATGATTAGAGGATAGTGGGTTGCCTTATATAAATGGTGTTGGTGACACACGTACAATGTTCTAAAACGATTCAATCATACCCACGTTTTTATCATTAAAAAATCCTCTCAAATTGATTATTATCAATCCTATAAGATATAAAGTATTAATATAGCTAAAAAATGTTGTTCTATAAGTTTATAGGTCTTTTTAACTTTTATCTTCTTAGTTTACCTCCGGATAATACGTTTTTACTTTAATAGTGGTAAATAATTTTTACTATTTTCATTATTCATTTTGGTCAAAAAATAAGTTGACCTTATTAGAAATTAGAAATTATTATTATTCAAACTATGGAGTCGTTGTTTCCATATTAAATTCATATATGTTGAAAATTTTAATTTAAAATTAGTCACACAAGCTTTATGAAAATTTGTGGTTTTAAAAATATAATTTTCAAAAGTTTCTAATGGTTATATATATATTAAATATGAAAATAATTAAAATGATATAAATTGGATTAAATGATATATAATTTAAATAATTTTACTTTTATCCCAATTTAAATTATGATTTAATATTATAATTTTTTTAATTAAATGGAAGGTTTGAAATAAAATTTAACATTTTTCACTATTCATCAAACAAACATCTTTGAAAAATACCAAAAATTCATCCCATCATAATTTCAGTATTCTAATTTTAAAAATGATGTTTATTTTGTCAAATAAATTTTCCTAATGTTCTAAAAATTAATTTGAATTTATGTTTTCAATGAAAAATAAATCTTATTTTAGAAAAATAAAACTTTTAGAAACGTTTCTATTTATCTAAAATAGTTTTTATTTGATTTCTAATCCATGAATAACCATTGAACTTATTTTATATATCTTTAATCCATATAATTTCCATAATTTATTTAATATTATTCATACCAGCCTTTTGAGTTTCTTGGAGATAATTATTAAATAGTTACAAGTTTTTTATATTATTGTTCGGTAAAAACATGGTCTTTGGTGTAACGCAAGACATCGAAGAAACTCAATATTTCATGTAGCACACACTGAACTCGTTGTTGATTATCATATAAGATATCCAATAAAAATATATTCTGTTAAAATTCTGTAGTGTCACATTTATCTAATAAGGTTTATGTGAACCAATAATGATAATTACGTCATAACTTTTATTCATGATTTAAATCATATGACTCATGTTTATTTTATATAATGTAAAAAATAAAATCATGAGATATTCAGAGACTTTTTAGGTGCCACTTAAAATAAATTATGATTTATTATCAAAATATTTGAATCCTTAAATGGTTGTAAATATGATAATGTGGATTTTGAATCATTTCTTGAGAAACATTGAATTGTACATGAGTTTAGTACTCCATACACACCCTAATAAAATTGTGTTTTGGAGAAGAATATTCAATGTTTAGTGGAAATGGGAAAAACTATGTTATCAGGGAAAGATAAATAAAACTATTTTTAATGATAAGTCACATCAATGTCTACTTATATTATCAATTAGTGCTTCATTCAACCCAATTATATAAACACAATATATAAGTTATATTTGGGAATTAATACCACTATATAAGGCTTGAATGTATTCAGCATCCCATGTTATATCTAGATTAATGGTATATATTTGATAAATTTCCATGAGAAGGATGATGAAGGTATGTTTCTTGGATATAAACTCAGTGGAATAAAGTACTAGTTATACAAAATGAATATGAGGAAAAATAATTGACTTATTTGATGTAAATGTGTTGGAAGAAAAAAATACTTCAAAATGTCACTTCCTATTAATAATTAAATTGAATAATTTCATGGAAAAATTGAAAAAATTGGATAATTTCATATATTGGTTTATATTTTCGAAACTATCATTATGAATAAAAATTATAATATAGTGAATAATTTCATGGGAAAAGAGAAAAAATATTCACAGGACTTGATACCATGTATGGATAACAAAATCCTTATAAATATAATAAAATGTGTTCATAATCATAAGAGAATGAATAATTTAAATCATATGTGGTTACTTTCATAATATGAAGAGAAAAATGTTGAAATTTTTTTATAACATAAGGATTGAATAGTAA
The DNA here is from genome assembly GCA_963277665.1 of Viscum album. NCBI lineage: Eukaryota > Viridiplantae > Streptophyta > Magnoliopsida > Santalales > Viscaceae > Viscum > Viscum album. Next base: position 928,354,938 of record OY728141.1, on the reverse strand, counting down.
TTACGTATAAGGATACGAGTCAAATTGATATGAATAGAATTATGTATTTGGTTCCAAGTTGAAAATAAAATAACGATAATTAGTATAAATGCGTTTTAAATAAATCTACAAGATAGAATAATTATAATGGAACAAAGTGTATCTAGTTTTCAAGGGATACTATCAATGTAATTATCTTGATAAAATTTTTTGTATTAATAAACGACTTTTGAATATTTGAATATTTCTTTAAATATGTGCACAATTGAATGAGAATATTATCTAAATTTATATGAACTCATTATTTCTAAATTTTAAACACAATAAGAATTTATAAATTGAAAAACCAGAAGGGTTTATGCTTTATGGATATTGTTCAATAGTGTACATTCTAAATAAAGGATTATACAAGCTCAATTAAGTTCTTAAAAGTATGGTTTTAACTAGTAGACATTAATTTAAGGATCTATTAATTCATGAAAATAAAATAGGATTGAAATATCCATTTCAGTAGATATGACCCAAATTCAATCATTTTTAATATATATTTCAATAAAATAATTATTTCTAAGAAAGAATAAGAAACAAGGGAGTAATTTGATGAAAAAATTTAGAAACACGTTGATATATAAATAATTGGTTTCATGGGATTTTTCATGGGATATCAAGAAATAATTACAGAACGTTAAATCAATTTATAACAATAAAAATATGATCATGAGTTATTAAAGAAAATTAGAATAGTGGAATAAATATATGTTTACACTCCTATTGAACATGAGAGTAATCGTTCCATTGATTTATAAGGAAGTATAGGAGATGAAGTAGAGTTCTAAAAGAGTATTAGTATCTTACTTAATTTAACAATATCTTAACTTGATATTTTATTTTAGGTCCCACATTCTATACGATTAAAAAATAACCCTAATGATTAACATCTTGTATTGGTGAAATAGATATTACCAATTATCAATGGAAATATTTATTTTTGATAGAGGGTAGAAAATAACACATTAGCTCAACTTTATTATTTTTAGAATTCCAATTTGGAAGAAAATGTGGGGGATCAAAAATATAATTTTATATGGGAATTTTTTAATGGAGGAATATTTGTTGGATGCTTCATTAAGAAGAAAAATTCTATAACATTATATTAAAAAAAAGATGAATATGTTTAAAAAATTTAGTCGATAACAAAAATGATGTAGGTGAAGTCACATCTCAAATACATTAGGGTAGATATCTCAAAACCATTGATGATTATGTGTGATAACCAATTTGAAATAAAATTTTTAAAAAAAATGTTTCAATATTCATGGGAAAAACCTATTTATATATAGTACCACATTAATAAGTATATGGTAGAGTGTGGTGATAATTTATTGATTTATTTTATAAATAATAAAAATGTTATTAATATTTTGAAATCCCATAATGAATGATTCTTTCTAGTACATTAGATCCTTGTTGGGAGTGAATTACCTCCCAGAATCCCTGTATGTTTTCACGGTTTCATTACCCATTATAATCCTTCGAATTTGCAGGGAGAATACACATTGAGATTTTCTTCTCGATATGGAGTCTCTGTATTTATTTATTTGGTAAATTAATGGGGTTATCCAAGGAGATAAATCTAATTTATGAAGAATAATAAAGAACATTTATTGATTAAAATATTTCCATCATATCCAAAGGGGGAGATGGATGATTACTTGGGATGTTGATGTTCTATTTAAATTTAGGGGGTTTTGTTGGGTTTTGGGAAGTATTTTTTAGGAATTGAACAGAAAAAATGGATCTATGAGTTTATCTCACTTTGGATATGGTCAATATTAAATTTTTCTCACAATAAGAGTTGGGGTTACTCCCACCAATATCATTATATCATATAGTGTAGAGTGTAGATAACCTTCAAATTGGAGACATGCTATGACAATTAATCATGATAAAATTTATTCAAGTGTTTTTCTTTTTATGTTGTATTTATTGAAATCACGTTCATAGATGAGTTGAAATCTCTTTATAGTTGTGTTAATAGGAAAAAGAAATGGTTTTTGTTGTTATTTAGTCCATCAAGGTCTGAAAATTATATAATGCAACAAAAATTTTCATTCATAAGAGTGAAATTAAATATATTTATTAATAATGCAAACTATAATAGATTTTCATATAAATAAACATTTTCTACATAGTATTAATTCTAGTTTCAAGTATAGATGACCTCTCCTTCATGAGATAAGACCATCCCACAATGGTTTTATAGAAGAGTAAAGTAAATACGTGTAAGAGTAATCAGTTGATTACCTTTCTATATAGAATATGTTTAATACAGAAGAAGAAATTATAGTAAGTAAAATTTAAAATCAATGAAAATATATTATAATGTATATTTTAATATTTCAAGTGATTTTTTTTAAATTTTATAGTATGAATATTGATTTTGAACATTGTCAACATAAGACTAGAATAGATTTTTTAAATTTTTCCTCACAAATATTATTTTATATATTCTTGAAAATTAAGTATTTATATATTCCCCCAATAATATAATTTTTTTTTATAATATTTATAATTTATCATGTGTTGATTAAAAATTTTATATAAATAAAGTGAAGATCATTTATAGTTAAAAGGGGTATTTTTTGAAAACTTTTTTAAAGTGCACCATGTTATTTAATATTAATTAATTAAAATAATATCTAAGAATGAATCATTAAAATTAAAATTATATATTATATATATAAATATATTAATTTAAAATCATATAATTATGATTACTAATCATAGTGTTAATGTAAAATCATCAAATGTTGAAAAATGAATTTTATTGAAAAATTATTTTTCTTCAAATTTGGTGGATATAATTTTAAATTAATTTATATCAACTATTGGAATGTAAATAAATAAAAAATTCAATATTATGAATCAGAATTTACAAAATCATTAATGAGTTCACTTGTGTTTTGGGTCATTATGAATAATAAAAATTTGGAAGGTTCGTTACTATTGTTAAGGGTAAAATGGATTTATCGATGGTTACTCTAAATTGATAAAGATTAAAATAAAAAAATAAATTTTATAAATACTAATATATTAATTTATTTAGAAATTATAATATATAAAATAACAAATAGAATCAATTTGGATCCTCCTTTCCCAAAAAGTTACTAAATAATATATTAAAACATTGAAAATTTACCAGTATCCCGCCAACATCACTTATGAAAAAACACCTCCTCCCCTCCGCCACACACAAAAATATATCACCAAAACAAACTAAGATATGTTATTTAGGTTACTTTATTCCAAAATTCTAACCAAAGGTGTCTTAAGAGGATATCAAAATGATCTATCTCAAACAAGAGGTAATCATCATAACGAAGAACATTCGTTTTTAATCATATCTTACCACCTTTAATTTTTATGAGCACATATAATATAATAATATAAGAATTTAATAGGTACTGATATGTTATTATGTTGATAGAATAATATTTATCTATCTCTGTCTTCATAAAATATCAAATATAATCATCACTAATGTGTACGGAAGACCACTGCCTCGTGAACCAATGCTATTTGTTTTCCATCACTGCCTCTCATGGATAGTAATCATGATGTAAATACTAAATATATATGATATTTATAAAATAATTAGGAATCTATAAATTTAATATATCATCTAATACATTTCAATTTATCTAGGTAAAAAATAATAACATTGCTTTTGCGTACATATCGGTTAAAACCTCCACGAAGAGACATGATTCATTGTCCATGCCCACTTATTTAATATGTCTCTATAAATGTATATAATCAATATAATTGATTTTTATATCATGATTAAAATTATAGAGATTATATAAACATGATGAAGAAAAATGGACCGTAACTTCTTCATCAAAAAAACTCACGAAAAATATTGAAGTTTACACCCAGAAGAATGATAATAATGAAATATTATTAACAAATGGGAGATAAGTTGTTATGAGTGAATTATATAAGTTATTATAGATATTTATATGGTTATTTTATGAAATAATAATATATCTAAATTTATTATATTTTATTTTGCAGAATGTTCAATTTATGGAAATGTGAGGTAAGGGATTTCATCTCAATTTCCACTACATTGGAATATATTTGTTGTTATGTACAGAATTTTTTGGAGAGTTATATAAAAACACATTGTTGTAAATAAAATTATTATATATTTATTAATGGTAATTAATGTTTTATTTCATGTTTTAACTTTCATGGTGAGATAATTTAAAAGTTACTAAAGAGGTAACATTTAATTTTAGAATCTCAATTTTTTGTGATTACATAAACTTTTATGAATGATATATACAATATATCATTCATTACATCTATATGATTTCTTAAACATATGATACTAATTTATTTAAATTTTCTTTATTACTACTCTTCCCCAACATGTCACCTGAATCAAAATAATATATGTTTAAAACAAAACATAATCTTTTTCGGGGTTTGAACGGGTATATTTTTCATCAATATCTATATTTTTAAAAATTGATTTAAAAATACATTTTTAGCTACTAAAATTATTTATTATGAATGTTTTTTTATAATTATATGTTTACAAGGTTTTAATAGAATTTTTCTAATAGTTTCCAAAATTTTAATTTTATAATTTTTTACAAAAATTTAAAAGGAATGTTTCCTCACTGATATATACGATGTTAATTTAATTTCCCAGCACCATAACTATTTTATGTTTTTTGTATTTTTATAAAATTTAAAATTATTTTACTCAGAAAATAATTAAACTAAATTTATTTAAAATGATTCACATTCATTCTCTTTTATTCCCAAAACATAATATTAAAAATTTGCGTTTCTTATAAATTGATGGTTGTCTCTCATTTCATGATTGATTTTGTGGTTATTGAATTTATTATATTAGATTCAATTTATTATTATCATATTTTATTTGATAATACATTTTCATTCCATATTTATATTCTATATATCATGGATATTCATCTTTACTAAACCATATATCATCTCTACATTTGTTCTTTTATTAACAATGTCATTTAAATGACAGGGTTAATATTGATATTTTGTATTCTTAACATAATATATATATTTATTATTAATGAATATTTTATATCAATTAAATATATGAGGTATTAATTATACATGTAGATATGGGTGGGTCCTTGTTTTAGATATCCCCTTGATGCATCTACAGTATCATAAGACAAACTGGTTGTCTAGTGTTATTTAATGTTATTTTAATGTATACATATACATATTTGAAATTATCTTGGAATAATGACTTGGTCAAGATTTATTAAATTATTCATTTCATTAATTGATAAATTTATAATTATTTTCCATTATATTTTTACGTTGATATTATCCATAGATGAATTTTTTCCCAATTTAATGATTAAATGACATTTCTCTTTCGTAAGTTACATTTTAATATTGATTATGACTTATTTACACATGATAACATCCACTGACTGAATCCCTTTTTGAGAATTTGAGCTCAACCTTGTTTTTTCATTCCCCATGGAAATGATGGACTCTTTAAACGATTTTCAATGATATGGAATATTTTCTTTTTTAATGTCTTATATTTTCTTCCAATATAAAATTGTAATCTAGTATATGTCCATTTATTCAAGATTACTATATTTTCAGTCCTTGGGGATGTGATCCCTCATTTCATAGGACAATCTAATAATGTATACACCAGCTTTGGGTTAATATAGTTGCAGTCATTGTTGTTGTATCATAAGAATTCTAGTAGATACCTCAGAAACTATATTTATGAAAACATAAATTAGAGAACATAATACTATGATAGAATCTAAGGATAGATATATTTATAGGTTAATATGAAAAGTTTCAGTAATGTATAAGTTTTGTGGTTTTCAAATAAAATATATCCTTTTCTAGATACTATCAAGTGTTTGAAATTGTTGAATAGATGTTTCAATGGGTAAAAACTCTGAATAGGGGTGATTGGGTAATAAATCACTCATCACAGGGTCAAGATAAGTGGATATAAGAGTTCACTAATAAATATATAGTCATGTGTAATATTCTTTAGTTGATTCTGAAAATATTCCGGAACCATTATGAAATATTTGAAATGAATTTTATGATTTGAAGATATTCTCAATGAAACTATGATTATGATTTTAAGGTTAGAAATACATAAATTTTAGTTTTTTTAACTTTTACATTATATTTAGAAATATATAATTTCATTTAATATATTTAATACTATGAGAGAATTCAAAAAATTATATTATTTAGAAATTTATTCAAGTGGATAGAATCTTATCATTACTCATGGCCAATGTATTGGGTTCCCTACTAATAAATCCATTTTGATAAGTATTAGAGCTAAGTAGATTATGGCCATATTTTGGCAGCTGATCTCAGTTATGAATAATAACCTTACCCATTAGAAGTATCATGACATTATATAGCATGGTAGACCTATATTGTATTGTTTATTTATGATACAATCTTATGTCTTTTAGTGGAACTACTAATCTGGTGGTAGCTTAGAAATGGATTGAGTCTCTTGAAATGATATTTATAGACATGGAATGTGATTAATTTGAAAATATTTTACTGTTAGTATATTCTCTTAATGGTTATAATGATAAATGGTGATCAATTTTAAAGAATACTAGGGTGAAGTTAAACTAAAACATATGGAATGAATAGATTTTAAGGTATCATTATTCGATAAATATGTCACTCATGAGAAACAAAATGAAGTGATGATATTGTTCCTCAGATTAAATAAATGGTTTTAGGAATGTGTTATAGAGTTTGAGGATACATTTACAATACTATATAGGTATTTTTTTGGAATACCAACGTAATCATGAAAGCATTTATTTATATTTATTTTAAGGGATAAACACATGCCTCCAAATGGAACTAGATTCTAAAACTTCTTTATAATATAATGAAATAATACTATGTACCACCAGAATAGATATATAATTTTATAGATCCTATATCTTTGAGTAAATCATGGTAATAAGAGTTTATATGAGATCCAATAAAATGGAATGTAATATAAAAATAATGCACTAATAATATTTATATCATTTTAAAATAATGGAAGAAAATGTCTTGGAAAATGATCGAAGTGAATAAGAGTTTGTTTCAAGTGACAAGATAAGGGTCATATTGATAATTAGTAGAAGGTAATGAAAGAAAATATTATTTTCTCATGCATAAACTATATATAAATTGAAAATTATTCAAAATAATTTCGCATGTGTAAAGTGAACCAACTGTAGAAGTTTCCAAGGGGAGAATTCCATGCTTGTGTGATAACTACTACAAAGGTTGAAGATAATAATGATGTGGGGGTAGATACAATAATCATATCCTAAAATTAAGAAAATTAATTATTTAATTGTATATATTTTTATCCTTTTATATAAACTATATTTGGTAAGAAAATTATTTATTCCCTAGCACCACAAGATAATATTTTTCTGTCAAGACTCCCATCAAAAATCACACTCCAATAAGGTTCTCTCAGTCAGTTCCCATTGCGACAGATTAAAAAACTCTATTTTCTAACATGATTGTTATAACAATATTTAACTTTTATATAATCCTTGGTATAGATTAGATATAAAAATATAATGAATAAATTTAATTCTAATAGATGTAAATTACAATCTTTGATGAAGATGAATAATTCAATTTCTTCAGAGGGGAAACACCATCATCTAGTTCATGTAAAGATCCACCTATATTATCCCTTCTAAATGATCTTATTTTTGATGAATAGAATACATAATCTATATATGGTAAAGGTATTATTCATATTCAAGACAAATATATTTTACGATAATCTAATGATGTTTTTTCTAAGGAATTAGTTGGACATCCACCAAAGTGTGATGTTATGTTTTATATTTTTTCATTCCCCAATTTGGGAATTATATCAAATATTCCCCATATAATGGACACTACAGAATTAATGGAGTCAATGAAAAATTGATAGGAGTTTTGTGAAAATTAATTTATACACCATAGTGCTTCACTATAGGGAGTCCTAATTCATTTTCTTAATTAGAAAGATGGATCTATGAGTTTTTTTATAGAATATATGGAAAATAATGATATTACTAAAAAAGTACATGTATCCACTACATTTCATTGATAACTAGTTTCATCAACTTCAAGGTGGTCATTATTTTCATAAGTTTGACATTCATTCTAGGAATCATTAATTATTAGTAATAATGGAAAATATTCTAATGATTGTATTTAAAATGAGGTATGGAAATTATATGATTATAGTAATTCCCCTTTGGTTGATTGATTCCCCCTATGTTTTTGTTGATCTGATGAAAAAAAATATTCAAGGAATATCTTGATAATTTATTTTTGGAATTATTTCATGAAATTTTGGTATACTCGTAAAAATATTATAACCATGCGAATCAGTATTGAATAATTTTTTATACTATTTGAGAAAAATTGTAAAATGGTAAATTTAGAAAGTGTGAATTTTTTAATTATAAGGTTTCTACTCTTGGAAACATTGTCTCTAAGGATGGAATCATAGTTGATCATTCAAAGATAAAGGATATAAAATAATTTCATGAATCAAAAAACATTACTGGGGTATTTATTTTCCTTGGATTGGAAACATAATATCAGTGATTTATTAAAATCATTTAATTATTGTATAACTCACTTACCAAGATTGTATATAACGAGGTTATGTTCATTTAGATAATGGAATGTGAAGAATAATTTGATGAATTTAAGAGGTGATTTAAAAATTCACTAATACATATTCAATAATTATGAAAGGATGGATTTTTGATTTAAATTAATTAATTAGTGTATGGACTTGTTATTGTAAATATATAGTATAATAAATTTATTTACAATCCATCAATGTACTTACAAACTCAAGAATATAACTATCCAACCCATGATATTGACTTTGAACCTTTAATCATTGCAATAAATACATGTAGAAATTATATCTATAGTGAAATATATGAGGTATATATAGATCATAAGAGTCTAAAATAAATATTTTCTCAATATGAGGAAATGGTGATGTATTTAGATACTCAAGGATTATAATTTCTCAAAAAATTACTACCCATGAATTGTAGATAAGGCAGTGGATGACGTGAGATAGAAAGATCATGTAGTAATAACCAAAATAATGATTTAAAGTGATCCTTTGTTTATATATTTAGTAAAGAAAGATATTGTAATTATTAATGAAGGGGAAAAATCAATCAATATTCATATTATTTCCCAACAATATTTATTGGAAAAGATAAAAATTCTAATCCTAATTATGATAATTTTCAAAATAAAATTAAAGCTATGAATGATGGGAAATTAGAAGACCTCACTTATAAATATTTTTTTTTTGAAATTTGTAATGATGATATGTGTTCCATATATATGTGTGTTGAAAATTAAATTATTATTTGATGAATATAGCATATATTTATCTATAGACCAATATATCACCAAGATATATAATGATTTGAATGAAATTTTTGTTTGTATGATATAATGATATAAATTTACAAATTTTTTTCATAATTATTAGTTAATGAACATGTGAAGGATTAGATACAACAACTATTAGGATTCATAAAACAACTACCTATTCCTTTGTGTAATTATAATAGAATTACTATATAATTTATTATTTTATTTCCAATGACACACAAAAATAAATGATTCCATTTGGGTTGTTGTTGACCTCCATACCAAATCCCAAAATTTCCTTTCTGTAAGTTATGATTTACCTATTGATCACGTTAAAAGGATCTATACTAATGACGTTGTAAGACATAATATAGAAACTCTTTAAATTGTGTTTAATAATGATATACAATTTATATTGAAATTATAGAAAATTCTTCATAATGACTTTGATAATATTATTTATTTGAGCTCCACTTATCAAAAAAAATTCATGGATAGTATGAAAGGATTTTGTAAACATTATATAACATGATGAGATCAATCACAATTGACATTTGTGAATTGTGGTATTAGTATTTATCTTCAGTGGAGTTTTCCTATAATAATATATTTCATTCCTTTATTCAAATGTAGCGATGTGAATAATTATTTGGGATGATATTTCACAGTCTAACATATTGGGATGAATTTAGTGAATGGATTCATACAGGACCAGATCATGTTGTGTAGAAAAAGGTGATGGAAAAGACTATTCAGACCCATAATAAAGCATATCAAATATGGAAAAATAGCTATACTGATAACTGAAGTAATGATTTGTAATTGGAAGTGGGAGATCATGTTTTCATGAAATAATAACTATTGAAGGGTGTTATAAGTTTTGTTAAGAGAGGAAAACTAAGACATATGTACATTGGAATTTTTTAAATTATGTACATAATTGGAGATGTGTATTACCATTTCTCAATTCCACTTATTCTCTCCAATGTACATTATTGGTTCAAGGATGTATATTCCTAACCCAACACATGTGATCACCTCTGAAGAGATAGAATTGGAACCAAATAGATATTACTATAATGATAATATCAAAATATATGACTATATAAAAAAAGTGATGCCAAATCAAATGACTTGACTTGTAAAAATAAATTGGTGAAATCATAAAATAGAGGAAGAAACATGTGTACCTGAGGATGTTATGAAGAAGAAACAACCTTATTTTTTTATAAATTAATAACAACGAAAATTTAAAGGTTGAAAATTTTAATGGAACATATAATGTAACATCTGACCTTGTGTTTTAGTATGTGGACATTTTATTTTTATAAAACTATAGTACAACAAATATTTTAATATTTTATTGAACAAAAATTATAATTTTATATGAAGAATATCGATTTTGAACTTACTATGTCAAAATAATCCTTAAAATAATTTTTAAAATTTTTCCTTAGAAATAATATTTTAGGAATAATTGAAAATTTACTATTTAACTAATTATAGAACATCATTTTGAAGAAAAAAGGGATATTTTATATAAAGCATTTTTGATGTGTATAATAACATTCAATTTTGAATAACTAAAATAACATATTACAATGAATAATTTAAATTAAATGTATAGATTATATATCTGACTATATAAACCTAAATTCATGTAATTACTGTAACAACTAATAAATAAATAGAATAATTTTTTCATATTTATTAATATTCGTGGACTAAATACTTAAGTAATTATTATAATAAATAGTTTTATAAGTCTAATTTCTTATATGGATATATTTAAAAGTTTAATTTTCTAATTATATAATTTTAATTTGACAAAAAATATATTTTTTACGCATCACGTTTACATTATCATTACATGAAATTTTTTTAGTTTTACAAAATTGTTAAAATTTAGGTGAATATTAAAAAATATAGTTTTTTTAAAATACTATATCTTTTATGACATCATCTAGTAGTAATTATAATATAAAATTATTAAACTTATAGAGTCACTAAATAATGACATTATAATTAATATATAATAGAAAAAATACATAAAAAATATGTTATAATTTCTTATTTAATAAATATAAATGTCATTATTAGTGTCAGCACAGGGACTTCACATCATTGGAACAATCCAAATTGATGCCTTATCAATAATAATTGAGTGATAAAAATTATTTTTATGTAGTTTTAATTAATTAATTTTTAAAAATTCTAATTTTGGAAGATAATTTCAAATTTTGGAGTTATATAACATGAATATTATCCAAATTCATATGTAATGCATATTCATGATATGAAAAATCAAGTTCACAAATTAAAGAAGTTGGATTGACGTGGATATGTATAAACATATAGAAAGAAATAACATAAAGATTATCACATACCAAAATAAATTATTTTTATGATATTAATTTATTTTAGTTTATATATATGAAATAATTAACTATAATTCTTATGAAACGCTAATGCAGTGCATTTCAGAGTAGAAGATAAATAACAAAAATGATTTTATTTAAATTTATGAGATCTATTAAATGACCCAATATTTGAATAAATCTTTTTCATATCATATGTGTCCTCTATAATCAAATTTGGTTCAAAATTGAGACCTTTTGGATCCACGTGGATGACATTAATCCCATTATAAATTTTTTTTAAAGATCGTCTAACTAATCACAATATGGATTTTAATTAGTACTACTTTTTAATATATGGGTTTTCGGAAGGTATTTTGAATGATAAATAGTATTTGGATTGATAAAATATTTATCATATTAATTATAATATATTTTTAATATTCTAGGATGAAATAAAAGACCTAACTTCTTTCCCAGCGTAGGTGAATTAATTATTAATTATTTGAAAAATCAAATGAATGAAATTAAAAATACTAAAATAAAAATAATATGAGATAATTAATTTGATCCATGAAATATCCAGAAAAATATGACATGTATATGATGTAATAAAATATATATTTTCAGATTTAAATATTTTTTGTATTCATGTTTTTAAAGTCATGGTAGTGAATAGTGTTAAATTTGACAAAAATGATATTTTATGAACATGAAATTCTATTAAATTATTTTAAAACCATAAAACTATTAAATAAGGTGAAACGAGATTAGTATTGGGCTAAAATTCAATCCCATGATATTTATAGGAAATTTCTAATTCATTACCCCTATAAAAGCCATATTATATTTAAATATTTTATATAATTCCTAATGTTACTCTCATCTAAATTATAAAATGGGACTCATTACATTACATAATTTAATCACAATGAGTCTTCTATGTCAACTAAACTCTGAAAAATTATCTTCTATTTACCCCTATACCCATTATAGTGTTTTTGGTCTCAAACAAATACATATTCCAAGTTCCATAAGATGGTGGTCAAGGAGATAACATTCAAGAGATAAATTCCTCCTTCTTCTTTTTGAAATTCATTATCACTTCTACCATATCCTCACCACTTGTAAAATGTTTGAACATAACTCCATTATAATATATATAATTCAATCTAATTTCTAATTGTATATCCATATTTAACTCAATTATCTTCTCTATTAACTCTTAAAAATGAAATTTCCATCCATGGTATGTCAATTCATATCATTTGAGGATGATAAGTTCTCATTTCCCAACAACACATTCATGGAATATTTAAATTAACTCAAATTTTAAAAAATAAAATAAAAAAATATATTTTATATGGACTCAAATTTTAAAATTAATATATGTACATATTATTAATAAAAATGGAACTAGTTCTAGAAGGTCTGAAAAATCAGCAAGATATACTAAACATTTACCATTTACGTTTTCTCAAATGAATCAGTCACATTTAGTAACGAAAAATGTTTGTATGAGACAATTTAAACTTCTGTAAGTAAATTAATACCATTTATTTATACTTCTAGATTATTATTTCAATTTTAATAAAATTCATAATGTACAACCATGAAACAATTAAATGAATTCACCTAAAACCTTGAAAATAATAAAGAATATAAGTAATATATGGGTGGAATGATGTTATAAAATGATTATACATGATATTATAAATATTAATATAATTAATTAAATAATTAATAAAACAGTTTAGACTATTAGTTTGGTGGTTTGAACTCATTTTTAGGATATTGATTCAGTGGTAAATGACTTTCCTTTTAAAATCCTATTTAATGTGTATTTTTTAAATAAAATTTAAAGACTTTTTTTCATATATGGTATGAATGTAATTTCCTTCATTCATGAAATTTTAAATATATGAATCCTAATTTACAAGATAAAATTTTATTTTCAAATAAATTCTATCCATTTATGTGAGCATGTATTGTAAAAATGAAATGTTATTTCATAATGGAAGAGTTATTTACCTCAATAATGAATCTTTTATTCATGATTTTTTATTATGGTCATGTTATAGTTCATGGGAATATTTATGATGATTTGTGGATTCATGATAAACTGTTGGTGGGTGAGACCATTATAACATTCCAATGCACTGGGTAAAGGGATGGAGTTAACCAGTTTGGTTTCTCTTAAAAGATTATGGGAATATACTTTGATGGTTGTTTAATGAATAACTAGGATAGTTACTCCTAGTGTAGACAGGTGATCTACATTATAGGCAATAATTATTTGAAAATGACACCACAAGTTACCTTTATGATTTATTATTGATGTGGTTTTTACTGGAAAATTTTATTTCTACAATGAATGAAAAATAGATTATGTTTTATGTGTAACGGTTATAAAATTGTGGAAATATTTTCATTTTTGGACAAATGGTTTCTTTATTTCATTTTATTTACCTTAATAATATTTTTGTGCTCATATAATGCTTTAGAATGTTTTTACATAGGTTTATTGGATGTGTAATGAAAGATAATAATTCATTTTTAAAGTGGTTAAGTTTTGGTATGGAAAGAAATCATTTTCTTTTATGTTTCATATTGATAAAAAATGGATATCGAGTAGAGGTGTATACTATGTAGTATATAGGTTTATACATATGATTTTATCACCTAACTCTCTAAAACTCTATACCAATAAGATATTTGTTAACGTAATGATATAAATTATAGATGAATTACCTGGATTATGTAATGATTATTGGATGAGTCCTTATAGGTTATATCAGAGAAATGTTTTGACTAATATTGGGGTTAGGATAATGTTAACAGAGTACCCATATTTTATTTTTAATTTATTTTTATTTTATTTAAATATTATCATGTTTTTTATTCTATGATATGTCAATTCATAATGGTTCTCAATAGATTTAACAAGGAAGCTGAAGTAGAAATTCACTGAGGAGATGATAACCTTTTGATCTGAAACCTAAAATGGTGGGGATTGCAACCGAGCAGTTTGTGAAAGTAATGGATTTGTTTACATAGGAAATAAATGGCAGTTGAATACATAGATGAGATTATATAGATAAACCACTATGAAATATAACAGTGGAAGAAAATTTTATTTGGAAAAATCCTCCAACTTTCTGTGGATCTTCTGATGAAGTGGGAAATAAACAGTGGATTAAAGCCTTAATTTTTTTTGTCACGGGTTTTTTATAAAATAAAAAAGATACTATTTTTATTTACGATTCTGATGGTGAATCTAACTGGTTGTCACGACCCGCCCTCGGGGTCCGTGCCGTGACTACCCCAAGCCCGCCTTCCATAGGCCAGGGGCTGGCGACTAGCACCAAGACGTAAATCCCGGTAAAAAGGGAAGGCATTGCCTTTGAAAAGTAATCAAACACCACAGAGTAAGCGAGCAGAAAGTAAACACTAAACAAAAGCAGAGTACAACTGAAAGTACGGAAAAGTAAATGGGCCAGTATACAAACCCAAACTGAAAGTAAAGTACAACTCGAAAGGGGAAAACAGCAACTGAAAAGTAAAAGCCGCTACACCGAGCTGTCCACTGAAAATCCCACCTGAAGGGTGGGTACAGATATCTCCTCTGCTCCACGGGTCCCACCGTCAGCTCCGAGCACGTCCCGCCCAGTGGTCCACCTCCGGGTACCGTCCCGCTCTGCAAGCCTCAGCTAAGGTCAACGCTGTCCGTCGTCTGCAACCAACACAACGTAGTGCGGGAAAAGCCCGTGCAGGGGTGAGTATAAGCTACTCAATAGGGACCCCGAGACCCCTGAAGGTCTCTCAAATCCACAAAGGATAAACCACGAAGAAAGGTACAATCACAAAGTAACAACTGACACTGCTTAGGTATATGCCCATACATATACCTAAGTCATAAATTTCAAATACGCTCCAACCTCCGAGCCCAAGTACAACTCAGTCCACACAGGAAAGTAAACGTATTCCACACAGGAAAGCAAAACGTAATCCACATAGGATTGCACAACACAATCCACACAGGAATGAAAAACGTAATCCAGACAGGATTGCACAACACAATCCACACAGGAAAGCAATAGGTTTCAGCTCACACAGGTATACTTCTTCAAAAGACGATAAAGATGACCACTGATCCATCTAAGTCGTCGGACCCACGAAGGATCGATAGGTAACTATCCCCTGCAAAAGACCCACACAGGATCGGGCCCACACAGGACCTGTAGGCGCTGGTTCACACAGGACCGCTGAGCGCAAGGACCCACACAGGATCGGACTCACACAGGATCGGGCCCACACAGGACCTGTAGCACTAATCCACGTAGGATCGCTGAGTGCTGAAGTCGTCGTCGTCGAATCCACAGAGGATCGGGCCCACATAGGACCTGTAGCACTGATCCACGTAGGATCGCTGAGTGCTGTAGTCGTCGTCGTCGAATCCACACAGGATCTCTGTACTGTCGTCGTCGCAGTCACAGTAGCAGTAGTAGCAGTAGTAGTCACACTAACAGTCGCAGCCAGCACTAGGGTTCCTGCACACAGCAAGCTCGTTCGGAGGGTCCGCTCCACGAGCCGAGAGGCTGATACATCAACTGTCACAAAGTCCAGATTTGATGTATCCAAAAGTTCCGTATCGTCAACAGGAACTCAACGCAACAGACGGCGCGTCGATCAGACGCCCGGTCTGAGAGTTATTGGCATTTTCGTCCCCGGGGCCCGGTTGGTTTTTAAGGAAAAACCATCTCGACCGTACTCCCCATGCGTCCAAACCTCGTGCGGAGAATGCCAAAAGATCTGTCTCACTATGAGGGACACAACAAAGCTGACGACACATCAATCGGACGTTCGTAGCTCAAGATATGAGCGTTTCCGCTCCGAAGGCCCGGTTGGTTTCGTGAACGAACCAACCCGGCCGAACTCAAAGTAACCCGAAACCTTGTGTGCGATATACCGAAACGACAGTCTCGATCCAAGGATCGCATTGCCGCAGATGGTTCGTCGATCGGAGGTCCGTGGCTCAAGTTATGTCCCAAAGACCGAAAATGATTCGAAACGGGGGGTCCGGGTCCGGGTCGACCCGGCCCGACCCCCCCTGGGTCGGCCCGAACCGGGTCGACCCGACCCGGGTCCGACCCGGCCCGACCGGCCGACCGGCCGGCGGCGCGGAGACCCGGCGGCGCGGCGCGGCAGCCTGGCGGCGTGGCTGCCTATCGCCGCACGGAGGCGGCATGCGGGGGGCAAAGCCCCCGCTGATTGATGAGGCGGCGCAGCTATATGCCGCGCCCTTTGAAATAAAACGGCCCCCCACGTGGGGTCGGCTTGAAGAAAAACTGGGGGGCCTCCTGCCCCCCCCCCCCCTCAAGGAAACCGCCCCCCTCTTTATGAGGGGGGTTTCTATTGCTGGCCGGGGGATTAATTCCCCCGGATTTGACCATCCGGCCAGCCAGCTGGCCGGCCGGTTTTCTCCAACGGGACCGGAAAAATCCGGTCCCCTTTTCGGCTTTCGACGCCGGCGGCCCGGCCGCCGGTCTCCTCGTCCCGCCGTGGCCCGGAACCGGCCACGGTGTTCGTCGTCCGGCACGGTGCGACGACACCGCGCCCCTCTGCCGCAACTTGATTTCTTTCAACGCGGCGCGACGGCGTCGCGTTCATGATGATTCTTCCATGGCAAGCGCGCGACGGCGTCGCGTAATATAATTGCACGATTAACCGCGTGGTGCGACGGCACCACACCACCTTGTTTCCACCCGCAAGGTAAAACAACAAGAACGATGGAGGGGGGGTTCGGCCGTGTACATGCGGTCCGGCCCCCCTCACGTTAAATAATAACACAACTTTAAATTATTCAAAATCCTTACGTTAGTCATGCGAACCACGAGCAAGAATAAAATAATTAAACAAGAATCAACAACCCCTACCTTGGTATAAGGTTCGAATATTTGTCAACGTTCCGTGGAAGACAGCGTCGCGGAGGTCGGGCGTCGCGGTAGCCGTTCGTCAAATCTGATGATGAAGAGGTGCGTCCGAAGAAGTACGTCGTTGGCGAAACTTCTTATGTCGACGAAGGGAGTCTGAGGAGGAAGCGGCGTTCCCTCTCGTTGACATGGAAGACGAAGAAGAACGGAGCGGCGTTCTTCGTCGGAACTTGAGCGTTCTTCGTCAAGTTGAGCGTTCTTCCTCAAAGCTTGAAGATGAAGGAGAAGCTCTCAAAATCCTCTCAAGAACAAAGGAAACCAACCCAACAAAATAAAATAAGCTTATGCTTATTTTATTACACAACCCTCCTCTTAGAATTTCAAAGGTTTGAAATTTAAATTAACCCTCTTCAATTAATTAAGCCAGGTTGTCAACATTAATTGAAATGGGTTAAAGGGGAGGTTTTGAGAGAATTTGAGGAGTTGGGGTTCTTGTGGGCCCCACCACACTTAATCCTCCCAAGGGAGGTTAAGTGGATGTGGGTCCCACTCCCAACTCCCTTTGGTAGGATTTATCTAGTTAAAATAAAAATTTTTCTTCACAAATTTTATTTAACTTAAACTAAAAACCCAAAAACTAACTTTCAACCCGCAACAAACACAACTTCCGAAAAGGTCTCTTTAAGCGAACATCGGCGCTGCGAGTTCATCGGTGCCCTCGGATTTCAATTCCGAGCACCGGATCAAAAGTTAGGAATTCCCGCTCTTTCATTCACTGAAGGTACCCGAGCCAAACTTCGGAAATTGATTCCGGGCACTCCGGGCCTCGGAATCAGGTGCCATCTGAAACCGCGCTCTTGTAAAATTCTAAATAAAATTAAGAAAAAATTTCCCTTGAATTTTACGGGTCTTTACATTACTCCCACCTCAGGGCTTTACGTCCCCGTAAAGATACATCAAAAACTTGGGAAACAAAAAAGGGTACTGAGCACGCATCTGAGCCTCCCGCTCCCATGTGCTCTCCTGGAGATTCCCGTGCTGCCATCTGATGCGCACAAGAGGAATCGATCGCCCACGCAGGACCCGCTCCTGTCAATCCTCTATCTCTACAGGGACCTCCGTGAAAGTCGCCTCATCGTCAACGTCAAGCTCCCCATGGTCAATGATGTGTGTCGGGTCGTGCACGTATCTCCTCAGCTGAGACACGGGGAAGACGTCGTGCACACGGTGCAACTGAGGTGGTAGAGCCAGGCGATAAGCCACCTCACCAACCCTGTTGAGGACCTGGAAGGGTCCGATGAAGCGCGAAGATAACTTGCTGCCTCGGCCAAATCTCTGAATACCACGTCGAGGTGAGACCCGCAAGAAGACGTGGTCGCCATCCTCGAACTCTAGTGGCCTCCGCCTCCTGTCAGCATATGACTTCTGCCGGCTCTGAGCTGTCCTCATCCGCTCCTGGATGACCTGGACCTTCTCTGTCGTGGCCTGGACTATCTCCGGTCCCACCAGAGTTGCAAGATTTCTTCTTTGCCGATAAGAGAAATCTGGTCCCATCCCCTGGATGAACCACAATATTTGCCTAAAACAGTCAATCCTAATATGGATGATACTAATCCATACCAAGAATGACGTCGTAAGGCCTCGACGCTACTACTAAGAGATTCAACCGTTACTCTCGCCTCCAAGGGTTGAGTCACACTGTCGGCATCAGTGTGTGGTAACTGGGTCTCCTCCAGTAGATGTCTCACAAGTGAGGGTCAAGTCAACAGCCAAAACTGGAACCTCTTAGTAACATCACGAAAGAGGACAGGAAAGAAAATATCACAAAGGTATACGTCTTTTATTATTGCAGCTCATAATACAAGACGCTACACAAATGCAACAAGGAACCAGAAGTACAAATGATGTATCCACTAGTTCTGCTCCTGTCCATCGTCTCCCAGAGCTCCATGATCGAAGGCCTCGGTTGCCTGAAGTTGAGCTCTCGCATGTTCACATACTCCCTGTGGTCGGGGTGGACCTCCTGGTGGTGGTGGTGGTAGAGCCTCAAAACGTCGACCACCACCTGCTGCTCGGCCAGCTCCTCTGCCTCGTCCGCCTCCTCCCTGCGGACTGCCACGGTCGAACCTCTGCCTCTGCCTAGGTGCTTCCTCAACCATCTTCTGCCCCTCTGCATGGCGGGTCGGGCAGTCACGAGCCATGTGGCCTTGCCCGCCGCATGCATAGCACTGTCTTCCACTCGAAAGACTGGCTCCGCGCTGTGTGCCCTGCACTGCTGAGCTAGTGCCCTGAGGTCGTCTGCCTGAAGGTCTGGTCTGCCTGGACCCCTGAGTCATCCGTCGACTGCCTGCTGCAGATGACTCTGCCACGTGCCGCCCTGCGGTGGGTCGCTGTGCTGGTGTAGACTCAGCAAGGAAGCTCAAGCACTCGCCGCTGCTTCTGTCTCAGTGGCTCCTCTAACACCCGCTGATCAAATGTACGAGGAGTCAGACAGTCACGTGCCAGGTGACCCTTCCCGCCGCAGGAATAACATTGTCCGTTTCTGGCACGCCTGGCTCTGACCCCACCTCGGGTGCCCCGCACCACCGGTCCTAAAACCCGAGATCTTCCAACTGCTAGTCTGGTCCTCCTGGACCTCTGCATCATCTGTCTACTGCCCACAGATGACTCGGCTACTGATCGAAAAACACGCGGCAAAGGCAGAAGCTCCTATACACGCTCGGGGTGTAGAGCTACTGGCACAAACTCCACCCTGAAGAAGGTCTCGAAGTCTTCCAATGCGAAGGTCATCCCGTCGCAAAACTGAAACAAGTGGCTCCACCACCTGCCTGCTGCTGCCTGAAGGAGGCTGGCAGCAAAGATCACCATGAAGTCTGCCGGCGTCCCCACTAGCCTGAAGACTCCCACCACAGCCTCCAGCCAATCCTCAGCTGCCTGCGGGTCCGTCTCTCCCCGGAACCTGGGTGGCCTCTGGCGCTGGAACTCGTGCAGCGCTCTCAAGTGGCGTGCATCGCCTACTGCTAGGGCTGGTGGCATCGATGGCCCAACGTATGGTAGTATCGCTGGTGCCTCAACTGCAAGAGGGCCCTGTACCGAAGCCTCATCGTTCGGTGGGCAGTCGTCACACTCGACTCTCGGAACCCTAGCTGGCTGCCGTCGTGGGGCCATCCTGAAAGCAAACAGGTGCGCCACGGTCAAACAGTATACCTGGTGAGCTGACACATAGAAATCACAAAGAAAACTTTGAAACACACACACAATCAATGTTTTCGTGCATTAAGTCAGAAATCAGAAGTTAGGGTCCTGGTGTACGGATACGTCGGCCGCCGCACCAACACTGGACTCCCTGGACTGATAACCACACTCAATACGCTAAACATTATTGCTTCACATAGAAAAGATCAGAGTTCGCGGTAGAACCGAACTCCTCTGATACCAATTTTGTCACGACCCGCCCTCGGGGTCCGTGCCGTGACTACCCCAAGCCCGCCTTCCATAGGCCCGGGGCTGGCGACTAGCACCAAGGCGTAAATCCCGGTAAAAAGGGAAGGCATTGCCTTTGAAAAGTAAACAAACACCACAGAGTAAGCAAGCGGAAAGTAAACACTAAACAAAAGCAGAGTACAACTGAAAGTACGGAAAAGTAAATGGGCCAGTATACAAACCCAAACTGAAAGTAAAGTACAACTCGAAAGGGGAAAACAGCAACTGAAAAGTAAAAGCCGCTACACCGAGCTGTCCACTGAAAATCCCACCTGAAGGGTGGGTACAGATAGCTCCTCTGCTCCACGGGTCCCTTCGTCAGCTCCGAGCACGTCCCGCCCAGTGGTCCACCTCCGGGTACCGTCCCACTCTGCAAGCCTCAGCTAAGGTCAACACTCTCCGTCGTCTGCAACCAACACAACGTAGTGCGGGAAAAGCCCGTGCAGGGGTGAGTATAAGCTACTCAGTAGGGACCCCGAGACCCCTGAAAGTCTCTCAAATCCACAAAGGATAAACCACGAAGACAGGTACAATCACGAAGTAACAACCGACACTGCCTAGGTATATGCCCATATATATACCTAAGTCATCAATTTCAAATACGCTCCAACCTCCGAGCCCAAGTACAACTCAGTCCACATAGGAAAGTAAACGTATTCCACACAGGAAAGCAAAACGTAATCCACATAGGATTGCACAACACAATCCACACAGGAAAGCAAAACGTAATCCACACAGGATTTCACAACACAATCCACACAGGAAAGCAATAGGTTTCAGCTCACACAGGTATACTTCTTCAAAAGACGATAAAGATGATCACTGATCCATCTAAGTCGTCGGACCCACGAAGGATCGATAGGTAACTAACCCCCGCAAAAGACCCACACACGATCGGGCCCACACAGGACCTGTAGGCGCTGGTTCACACAGGACCGCTGAGCGCAAGGACCCACACAGGATCGGACCCACACAGGATCGGGCCCACACAGGACCTGTAGCACTGATCCACGTAGGATCGCTGAGTGCTGAAGTCGTCGTCGTCGAATCCACACAGGATCGGGCCCACACATGACCTGTAGCACTGATCCACGTAGGATCGCTAAGTGCTGTAGTCGTCGTCATCGAATCCACACAGGATCTCTGTACTGTCGTCGTCGCAGTCACAATAGCAGTAGTAGCAGTAGTAGTCACAGTAACAGTCGCAGCCAGCACTAGGATTCCCGCACACAGCAAGCTCGTTCGGAGGGTCCGCTCCACGAGCCGAGAGGCTGATACATCAACTGTCACAAAGTCCAGAGTTGATGTATCCAAATGTTCTGTATCGTCAATAGGAACTCAACCCAACAGACGGCGCGTCGATCGGACGCCCGGTCTGAGAGTTATTGGCATTTTCGTCCCCGGGGCACGGTTGGTTTTTAAGGCAAAACCAACCCGACCGTACTCCACCTGCATCCAAACCTCGGGTGGAGTATGCCAAAAGATCTGTCTCACTAAGAGGGACACAAAAAAGCTGACGGCACGTCAATCGGACGTTCGTAGCTCAAGATATGAGCGTTTCCGCTCCGAAGGCCCGGTTGGTTTCGTGAACGAACCAACCCGGCCGAACTCAAAGTAACTCGAAACCTTGAGTGCGATATACCAAAACGACCGCCTCGATCCAAGGATCGCGTTGCCGTAGACAGTTCGTCGATCGGAGGTCCGTGGCTCGAGTTATGGCCCAAATACCGAAAATGATTCGAAACGGGGGGTCCGGGTCCGGGTAGACCCCGCCCGACCCCCCCTAGGTCGGCCCGAACCGGGTCGACCCGACCCAAGTCCGACCCGGCCCGGCCGGCCGGCGGCGCGGCGGCGTGGCGGCCCGGCGGCGCGGCGCGGCAGCCTGGCGGCGCGGCAGCCTGGCGGCGCGGCTGCCTGTCGCCGCACGGAGGCGGCATGCGGGGGGCAAAGCCCCCGCTGATTGATGAGGCGGCGCGGCTATATGCCGCGCCCTTTGAAATAAAACGGCCCCCCACGTGGGGCCGGCTTGAAGAAAAACCGGGGGGCCTCCTGCCCCCCCCCCCCCCCCCTCAAGGAAACTGCCCCCCTCTTTATGAGGGGGGTTTCTATTGCTGGCCGGGGGATTAATTCCCCTGGATTTGACCATCCGGCCGGCCAGCTGGCCGGCCGGTTTTCTCCAACGGGACCGGAAAAATCCGGTCCCCTTTTCGGCTTCCGACGCCGGCGGCCCGGCCGCCGGTCTCCTCGTCCCGCCGCGGCCCGGAACCGGCCGCGATGTTCGTCGTCCGGCGCGGTGCGACGGCACCGCGCCACTCTGCCGCACCTTGATTTCTTTCAACGCGGCGCGACGGCATCGCGTTCATAATGATTCTTCCATGGCGCGCGCGCGACGGCGTCACGTAATATAATTGCACGATTAACCGCGTGGTGCGACGGCACCACGCCACCTTGTTTCCACCCGCAAGGTAAAACAACAAGAACGATGGAGGGGGGGTTCGGCCGTGTACATGCGGTCCGGCCCCCCACACGTTAAATAATAACACAACTTTACATTATTCAAAATCCTTACGTTAGTCATGCGAACCACGAGCAAGAATAAAATAATTAAACAAGAATCAACAACCCCTACCTTGGTATAAGGTTCGAAGATTTGTCAATGTTCCGCGGAAGACGACGTCGCGGAGGTCGGGCGTCACGGTAGCCATTCGTCAAATCCGATGACGAAGAGGTGCGTCCGAAGAAGTACGTCGTTGGTGAAACTTCTTATGTCGACTAAGGGAGTCCGAGGAGGAAGCGGCGTTCCCTCTCGTTGACACGGAAGACGAAGAAGAACGGAGTGGCGTTCTTCGTCGGAACTTGAGCGTTCTTCGTCAAGTTGAGCGTTCTTCGTCAAAGCTTGAAGATGAAGGAGAAGCTCTCAAAATCCTCTCAAGAACAAAAGAATACCAACCCAACAAAATAAAATAAGCTTATGCTTATTTTATTACACAACCCTCCTCTTAGAATTTCAAAGGTTTGAAATTTAAATTAACCCTCTTCAATTAATTAAGCCCAGTTGTCAACATTAATTGAAATGGGTTAAAGGGGAGGTTTTGAGAGAATTTGAGGAGTTGGGGTTCGTGTGGGCCCCACCACACTTAATCCTCCCAAGGGAGGTTAAGTGGATGTGGGTCCCACTCCCAACTCCCTTTGGTAGGATATATCTAGTTAAAATAAAATTTGTTCTTCACAAACTTTATTTAACTTAAACTAAAAACCCAAAAACTAACTTTCAACCCGCAACAAACGCAACTTCCGAAAAGGTCTCTTTAAGCGAAAATCGGCGCTGCGAGTTCATCGGTGCCGTCGGATTTCAATTCAGAGCACCAGATCAAAAGATAGGAATTCCCGCTCGTTCGTTAACTGAACGTACCCGAGCCAAACTTCGGAAATTGATTCCGGGCACTCCGGGCCTCGGAATCAGGTGCAATCTAAAACCGCGCTCTTGTGAAATTCTAAAGAAAATTAAGAAAAAATTTCCCTTGAATTTTACGAGTCTTTACACTGGTAGTTGTCAAATTTCAAAAATATCATGGATATAGAGGATATTAACTCATTAGAATGGTATTAATTGGAAAATATTTTCCTTGAGAAATATTTTCCTTGAGAAATATTTTCCCTGAGAAATATTTTCCTATTATTATTCAAATTATGATGGAAAAAAATTATTATAATTGAAAAAAGTGGATAATTCAGTGGTTTTATATAAATAAAAATTCACTCGATTAGTAAGGTATACTGCCAATTTTATCTCGGATCTTGATGAAAAATCTATATTTTGTACATAGGATTGAAGCCAAAATATTGATGTTAATTAGATTATCATGACTTAAAAAGTGATGAAAAAACATGTTTGATGTGTGGAGAAGGTGGAAATGGATTTTTTTTGATGTTCATTTGTTTTTAGAAAAATATAGGAAAAATTCTTTGAGGTGGAATGAAAATTGAATTAATGCAACAAATAAGATTTATAGTAAGAAAACTATGTTTTATGTCTGTGATAATTTTGGTAAAAACACACACTAGGGAATGCCTTTTGGAGTCTGTGACGTGATTTCGATGTAGTAGGTTTGGGAATAAGTCTCATAATTTAATGAACATATAATGTTATTGGTATGAAAAATTATGGAATATATATGGTACAATGTTGTAAATGTAATGAGATGGGTCATTATGAAAATGAGTGTTCGAAGAGGAACCTGAATGAATGGATGTATCCAGAATATAAAAAGAAAGGTGTGGTGAAATCATTTATAACTACATTAAAAGATATTTGGACAAAAAACGAAGTGGTATCAAGTAGATTGTTTTTTATTTAAATTATGATAATACCTTTTATGATATGGGCTCTGTAGATTCATTAATTTTAAGCACTTTTCTTCTAAATTTGTAACTCCACCTCACAAAATGAATCAATAAGTTATGGTTAAAAAACACTAGGTACATATTAATGTAAAAAAGAAACTACAATAATTTTCCTATCATTTTCTATGGAAATAATACCCATTAAAATCATGTTTTCTTTAACATTGTAGAATTTTATGTTATTATTGGTATGGATTGGATATCATTTTACAATGATAAGAATTATTGTAGAATTAAAGAAGTTGTATTTTTTAAAGAGTATTAATTTTTTTAAAATAATGAACCCATACCATTGATAACATATAATGAAGGTTAGAAACTGTTAAATTATAGAAATAAATGTTATCATGCACATATTGATGACAATAAGGAAACATTTCACAATAATGACGTGATAGTAGTAAATGAATACTTGGATATTTTTTCTGATGAGTTTCCTAGTGTTATGCCTGATCGAGAAGTTTAATTGGCTAGTGACATAGTTTTTAATGCTAAACCAAATTCAAAACCCCCTTTTTAAATAGTTTAAGTAAAAATTTTAGAATTGAAAAAGATGTCGTAGGAGTTACTTATTAAAAGTTTTATTCATCCTACAACTTAACCATGTGGTTCATCTATTTATTTACTTAAATAGGATCATGGTTCCATGAGGATTTTCATTGATTATGGGGAATGTAATAACAATACTCGTAAGAATAATTATATATTTCCTCATATTGATAAATGGGCTAATCAGCTCAAGGGAGAACATTATTTTTCCAAGGATTACAATAGATCCAAGTAATATTAGATGAATTTTAAGTAGGATGACATACCAAAAAAGTCATATTGAACAAGATATGGGCATTATGAGTTTTTGGTATTCCCTTTTGTTTGGAAAATTCCCATTTTGTATTTATGGATCTTATGAATAATATATTTTATGAATATTTGGATAATATTATGGTTTTAATTATTTGTTGATATTCTATTTTATTCAAAAATTTATGAGGATCATGAAAAATATCAAATAATTACTTTTAAAACCCTTATCGAAAATAATATATATTGAAAATTTTGGAAATGTGATTTATAGTTACTAAATATTTCATTCCTTGGGTACATTTTAAGTAAATATGGAATTACAATTGATCCCTCCAAAAAAATATTTGTTTATGAATTGACTAGACCTTGAAATGGTACCAATATTTAGACTTTACTTGGATTATATGTCCATTAAAAAAAATTGTTTCAAAAATATCATGTTTATCTACACTGCTAACAATGGTAACACAAAAAGGGGTTAAATTTATTTAGACATAAGAATGTGATGTTATTTTGGAATTCAAAAGATGATTGGTTAATTGTATATCTTGGTAATTTCCATCAAGAAATTCATATTTTTTTCATCTAATGTGATGATTCTTTGAAATGTCTTGGATGTGTTCTGATGAAAAATGATCATGTAATTTCTTATCATTCAAAGAATCTAAAACCTCCTGAGTTAAATAATCCTACCAATGATTTGGAATTGGATTCTATAGTTTCTTCTTTGAATATATGGTGGAATCATTTAAATAGACCATGGTGTGAAATATATATTAATCATAAAAGTTTAAAGTATATATTAACTCAAATGTACTTGAACCTGAGGTAGAGAATACGGTAGGAACTGATAAAATATTAGTACTTCATGATCAATTATCTTCCAAGAAAAGGAAATAACATGGCATATTCCTGGATTCTAAAACATCTTGAATCATTAACCATGTTACATATACAAAATGACCATTTTATTAATGACTTAGATGAATTTTGTCCTAGATGTTTTGTATGTATGAACATACTCAATTTTGATTCAGGTATAAGTGAAATCTACTCTGTTAGACAAAATTATGTAGGCTCAAAAGGAAGACATTGACTTAAATGGAGGGGATGAATTGGTTAAAAAGGGTATATTTCCTAAATTTAACATTGATAAAAATTAAGTTTATAAATTCTCTAAGATATTATTCATTCCTTATGATTCATAGTTGAAGAATATTTGTTATGTGAATGTCATAGTTATCTATTTTATGTTAATCCTAGTAGCACTATGATGTATAGAGACATTTGGAAGTATTACTGGTGAGATCGAATTAAAGGATGTATTTACAAGTTCATCATGAAATGTTTGAATTTCAAAAATTTAAAGAAGAATGAAAATTACAAAAGTGGATGATTTTGCCTTTAATAGTTACTAAATGGAAATGGGAAGAGAAATCAATGGATTTCATGGTGGGGCTACCAAATAATTCTTGATGAAACAAAGAAATTAGGGTTACTGATGAATGATTGATTAAATCTGCACATTTTATTCCCATTCGAGATACAATGAATTTGGATCAACATTATAAATATTATGTTAAAGTGATAATTATATTACATGGAATCCCAATCTCAATTTTATTTGATCGTGATCCCATATTTACCTCTAATTTCTAGAAAAGACTACGGATGGATTTTGAGACTGAATTAAATTTAATCACTACTTTCATCCTAAATATGATGAATAGGATGAGTGAAAAATTAATAATTTGGAGGATATTATTCAATAGTTTTCAATGGATTAACAAGGATGTTAGGATCATCATCATTATTTAGATGAGTTTTCCAATAATAACAGTTTTCATTCTAGTATACAGATGAAATATTTTGAGGAAATATATATAAATCAATGTAAAACTCCATATTTTTTGGGATTAAGTGGATGAAAGAGGTTATTGGGACCATAATTTGTATATTATATGGACGATATAGAAATAGTGATCTAGAATCACATGAGTATTTCATAGAATAGAATGAAATGTTGTGTAGATTACATTTGGAAAGTCTTTTCATTTGAGAAAGGTGATGATGATTTTCTAAAAATATATCCCAAGATATGTGTTATGCACTTTGATAATAAGGGATTCTTATATAAATGGATCATTATACCAAATGAAATACTATATAATGTTAGACCATTTTCCTATTGAGTATCCTTGCCTCTGAGCTTGTCCGTGTACACAGTATTTTTCATGTTTTGATGTTAAGAAAGTATACACCAGATTCATCTCATGTATTCAACACAAAGGAATATTAATTACATTTTTAAATTTCATGTGAGGAAAATATTTTTTAGATTCTTGAGTATATATATTAATTATTGAGAAACAAGATAATTCACTAGGTTATGGTTTTGTAGAAGAACCACATGGTTGAAGAAGTAACATGGGAATATGAAAATTATATGAAGGAAATGTATCAACATTATTTTAATAAGGGAAAAATTTAGGTGAAAATTTTATAAAGGATAGTGAAGAATATGAAAACACTATTATAGATTGAATATTTTTTTCTATATTTATTAAAATTTATGAACTAAATTGTTATGTAATTCATAAAATATTTTGTTTTATTAAGATGAATTCTCATGTAGTTATATTTAAATTCTTAATTTTGAAATTATATAATTTTAATTTAACAATACTAAATACATTTTTTAATTAATATATTTTAAATTATCTTATTATGATTTTTTTCTTAATTTTCTAAAAATGGTAATTTTTTGGTGAATAGTAAAAAATATAATATTTTTTAAAAAATACAGTATCTTTAATGTCGTCGTCAAGGAATAATTATGATATAAGATTTAGTAAACTTAGGGAATGAATAAATAATGATATTATGATTAAAATATAATAAAAAAATAATACATATAATATATAATATAATTTATTTGAAACTAAATTTAAAAAAATTGTCAGTATTGACGCATCTCCTTACATCATTGGAAAAGTCAAAAATTGGTTCCTTATACATAATAATTGAGTGATAAAAATAATTTGAATGAATTTTTTTATTCATTATTATTTAATATATATGTTTTGGATTATATTTTATAATTTTTGAGTAATATAACGTTAATCATATTAAAAATATTCAGTAATGGTTATGAAATGTAAAAAAAAGTCAAATAAAAAATTTAAAGATGTTATCTTGACATGGATATTAATAAATATAAATAATAAATGAATCTAAAATATTATCATGAAAATAATTTATTTATTTTTTAATATTATTTTATTAGTTTTTATATAAGAAATTATTAACATTAATTCTTATGCAATGCTGATACAATGCTTCTGTAAGAAAAAGAAAAAATCAATAAAATGATTTTAATTTAAATTATATTAACCATTAAATTTACCAAAATTATAATTAAATATTTTTATAAGATTAATTTTCATCAATAATCATCATATGTTAGAAATAAAAACATTTTGGATCCACTTGGATGATGTTTTCAAAATGAAATTATTTTTTTAAAGAAAGTAATGATGTGAACACTATAGTTTTTTTATTAGAATAACTTTTGAATATGTGGTTTCTAAAAGGTATTCCCAACCATAAATCTTATTTTTTTTAATATAAAATATTTATCTTCTTCATGATATTTTATTTATAATTTTTATGGAAGAAATAAATCCCTCAAATTATTTCAGAGTGATAATGATGTAATTGTTAAAATAGGTGAAAAATTAAATAAATGATATTAAAAATAATAATATAAAAATAATTGAAACAATTTAAAATATCAGTAAATTATCTATATATATATGACATTTATAGGATATGATAATTTTTTTTAATTTTAATCTTTTTTTCATATTTTTAATGCCATAGTAATGAATACTGCTTTTATTGAAAAAAATGATATTTCATGAATATAATATTTTTTTAAATTATTTAAAAATAACAAAATAATTTATTAAGGAATAATGGGATGTGATATGGTCTGAAATTTAATCTCATAAGCTTTATTTTCCTTTTTATGTCTTTACCACTATAATAGCCTTATTATATTTTAATATTTTATGTAATTCCCAAATTATGCTCACCTGAATTATAAAAGTAGACTCCTTCATTCACTTAATTTCATTACCTAGAACCACCTATCTTGACCATCCACAAAACAATATATTCTTATCATCCATATCCACATTTTATTGTTTATTTTCTCAGAAAAATAGTAATTTCAATTGCCAAAATGTGGTTCTTAAGTAGAAAATACTCAGGAGTTAAATTCCACCTTCATCTCTTTTACTTTTTTTCTTAGTTATACCTTTTGCTCGCCCCATATCAAGAGATTCATGATAAACCTAGTATCATATATATAATATAATTTTTTTGTTAATGATAAATCTTTTATCAAATATCTTATCTTCTCATTTTATTCTTAAAAATGAAATCGTCCTCCCTGGTATGTCAATTCACCACCTTTGTGGACGATGATTTTTCGCTTCCCATTAACACATTAATGGAATGTTTAAATTCACATAGAAATGTTATAAATTGAATTTATATATATTTTATATATTATCATATTCTATAATTAATATATAGACATAATATTAACCAAATCCAAACTAGTTCGGGAAGGTCG
Source organism: Viscum album (assembly GCA_963277665.1). NCBI lineage: Eukaryota > Viridiplantae > Streptophyta > Magnoliopsida > Santalales > Viscaceae > Viscum > Viscum album. The sequence continues at coordinate 928,323,844 of OY728141.1, read as the reverse complement.
GAATAACTTCGAAAATAATCTAAACTTTTTCCATTAATGTTTTATCAAATGAATCATCAACATGTTGGAAATAAAAATGCATTTATGGGAACATTTAAATATAATTTCATTAATACTATTTAATTCCACTTATTTAAAATTATTTATGTTTTAAAAGATAAATTATAATGATCCAAGCATGAAACCATGAAATGAATGCACATGAAATAATGAAAATAAAAATATATTAATAATAAATTTGTAGAAATATGTTATAAAAATATCATATATAGTATTACAAATATTATTATAGTTATTTAGTAAATTAATAACACTATTTCAACTATTATACATGATTAATGAAAATGTTCTATGGAATTTGTACCAAAAGTAAGGGACATTCCTTTTAGAATCCTCTTTAATGTCTCTTCTTCCAAAGATTTAAAAGAATGTTTTTAACATATATGGTATGAAAATAATTTCATTCACTCATGATGATTTTATTATTTTATTATTCCTATACAAGTATTACATTTTTTTCAAAATTGTTTTTTTATTTATGAGTGTGCGGCTTGTAAAAATGAAAAGTTATTATAAAAGGAAAATGTTATTTTCCTTAACATTGTTTCTTTTATGAATGATTTATGTATTATGATAATGTTATGGTTATTTTTAATTGTTATAATTATGGGTGGTTTTATGATATACTGATGGTGGGTGATCCTATAATATATCTCCAATTCATTTAGTAAAAGGGATGGAGTTAACCAGTTAGGTTTATCCAAAGTGGAAATGGGAATATACTATAATGGTTATTCCAAGAGTAAACATGATGGTTACTCCATGTTTAGCTAGAGGAGATACAATATATGTTAGGGTGGTATGAAAATAATTTCATAATTTACCTTTAGGATTTATTCTTGTTACAGTTTTTATAGAAAAAAATTATTTCATAGGGTAAGATAAAGTTAATATGTTTTTTGTGTAAATGTTATAACATTGTGGAAGTGTTTTCATTTATTTAATATTATTTTCTTTCTTCTTTTTCATATCCCTTACAGAGATTTTTGTGTTCATAAAAATGTTTAAAATTATTATCATGGTGTTTTTTGATCTATAAAAGAATATAATTATTAAATTTTAATGTTTTGAATATTTATTATGGAAGGAAATCGCATTTTATTTTAAAAGATTCATTTTGTGAAAATTTGATATTATGTAAAGATTTATACTTTCTAATATACGAGTTTCGATGTATGAGGTTAGTAAATAAGTCTATAAAACTCTAAGCCTATATGATAATTTTGAATGTAAGAAAGTGAATAATAATTGGATTAACATCAAAATATAATATTTAATTTCTATGCCCTTATAATGATGATTACTAGAAATATAGTTCATATGAGACTATATTTTGGGTGAAAACAATCATTTTCATGGAATAAAGTTTATTGTCACATTTTTTGGGTTCATTATTCAATTAATTTTTCACAGTTATAATAATGTAATTTCATAAAATTATTTGAAAATTTGTAATAACAATTTAAATTTTTTTTAATAAGGACACATTTATTTTTGGTTATTATGAATTATAAAAATGGAAAAAATCCTTATCATGGTTAAGGTTAAAAGAGTTTTAATGGTGTTAATATAAAATTTTAATTTCTTAAATGACATATATAAATTTCTAATTCCTATTTGTTGAATATATTTAGACCATTTATTATCAAAACTCTTAAATAGACTCAATTTAGTGACAATTTTACAAGAAAGTTACTTAATAACAAATGAAAACATTAGAAAATTGAAAATGATTAACTTGCCTCACTAATAAAAAGGAACCTCCTCCACTCACTTATACACTCGTCTTGGAATATTTATTTCAAAAAAACTCAAAAAATATTTCCCCAAAAAATTTTATATATGTTATAGGGGTTCTATTTTTCCAATAAAACAAACCATATGGTTCTTAAGAGGTGATCTGAAGGATCTCATTCATATAAGTGTTAATTATCTCAATCGAACATGTTCATTTTTATTCTTCTTTAACAACTATTAATTCTATATGAACCATTCCAATTTAATAAACCATAATCTCACATGTAGTAATAGTCTATTAAGTTTATTTCATTACATTTATCTACCTCCTTCTCAATCAATTGAGAAATAAAACTATCAGTTTCACTTACATAGGACTATAGCCTCGCGAACCAATGTAACCATCCTTCCATCACTGCTTCATGTGTCCTGTAATAATTGTGAAATTAATTAATATAAATGAAATTTATTAAATATTTATGATTTTATAAATTTAATATATCATTTATTACATACCATTCCATTGGGTAAATAATTATAACATCTCTCAAGTGTATGTGTGGACTACCAGCACCGCAAAGTAATGTGTTTAATTTTTTATTCCCTATTTTAATGGATGAATATATATAATTATATAAAATTAAAATCTATTAATTTTATATCCAGATTTAAATTATGGATATTATAGAACCATGATCAACATAGTAGGACCATAACTATTGAATCAAGACATACATGAAATATAAAATAGTTAACTACCAAAAAATGGTAATAATGAAATATTTTTATAAAACGAGTGATAAGATGTTATGGGTGGATCATATATTATATTATAGAAATGTATATGGTTCTAGTATGTGTTAATAATAAATATAAATTCATTATACCAATATTTAAAATCATTTTTAACCTACTGGAAGTGTGAGGTAGGGATTTCCTCTCAATTTCCACTCCATTGAGAGATATTTATTATTATTCAACAATTTTATTTTATGTGTTGTTTATTATACCCATTTGATTCATATAATACGAATATATATTTATTAATGGTAATTAATGTTTCAATTTATGTTAACACTTTCAAGGGGTTATAAAATAAAAGTGACAATATAGGTATGCATTTATTTTAAAATATTATTTTTTTGGGATTTATTATATTTTAATTGAATTAATATTATAGTTAATCCTTCAAAAAACGAATCTATTTTCTTATCCTATAAATATTTAAAGAGCTTCCATCTTTTCTTCAAAAGCATTCTATATTTTCAATTTTAATCAAGAACATAATTTTTTAAAAGATAGGAAGATCTTATTTCACTTTTTAATGATTATATTTTTCATCATTGTATATATTTTAAAAAACTTATTTAAAAAAATTTATTTACTCAATTTATTTATTAATTAAATTTTATTATATACTTCAATTTTTAGTTTTTAAGGAATTAGATTAATTTTTTCTGAAGGTGTCGTTTTTTTACTTTCAATACAAAATGTGAAAATGAATGGTTCTTTTTTAACGGATATGGTGTTAATGGATTTTCCCATCACAAAATCAATTTTATGCTATTTGTATACTTCTATATTTTCTCAATGGTTTTAGTAATATAAATATTGAATAAATATTTATTCTAAATTTTTTTTCTTCCATTTTATTTTATTAATCAAAAGATTTTCTTTAACTACAAAATCTAAAAATATGATGAATTTATGGTTGTCTCTCATCTATCGATTGACTTTGTGGTCATTGACTATGTCACGAAACATTCACATTATTGTGATCATCTTTCATTGGATAATATAGTTCTTGTGAATATATATATATATATATTATATCATGGGTATAATTATATGCTAAACATTATATAATTCCCATATATTCTGTTTTAATATGAATGCAGTTTTATTGACTGGGGAAATATTAATATTTTTTATTCTTTACTCAATATCAATATTTATTTATAAGTATTTATTTTTGTGATTAAATTGATCATTCATTGTATAAGGAATTTATTTTACATTCATTTATTAGTGTGTATTGGATTTATATAGCCCCTTGATGTGTTTATAGGTCTTATGAGCAAACCAACAGTCCAACCTTAGTGAATGGGTTTTAGGTGCATACCTCTACATATTAGAAAATATCTTGGAACAAATCCTTGATCCTAACATTCAGTATTATGAATTTATTTCCTTCATAATTATGTTTTTATTATCAATTAGATAAATATATTTATATTATAAATGGATTTATATCATGATAATGTTATTGATTAAATGCCATTTGTTATCAGTTATTTACCTCTCCATATTGATCTTTCTTTTTTTACTCGTGATAGATTCTACTATAAAATACATTAATGATCATTTGATCTCACCTTAATTTTATTCCTTTCCTTCGGATGTGAAGAAATAATATTTAAATGAGTCTCAAGGATGAAACATATTTGGTTTTTTTATAATATATATTTTTTCTAATATATAATTATAATAATATATTTATCTTGTTCATAAATATTACTATACTAATTGTTCCTTGGTGATTTGATACCTTGTATCTTATTATATTTTAATAAATTTGACACTGAATCTAGGTTATTTGATTTATGGTTGCTATACTATGAATTCACTATGAAGGATCCATAAGAATGTTTTTATGATCCAGTCAAGTCATAACATGTTTTCCATGAAAAATTATTATTATACTTGTTTGGGAGACATGTGGTTTGCTACAAACCCAAATGGGTCAACATAACATGTCATATAAGATGACCCACCATAAAGTAATGATTAATCAAATCACCAAAAAAATTATTAGGTTTTACTACAAGGAGATAAAAAATAGTGTACAATGTGGGATAAAAGTAAACATATGTAGGACATAAAAACATAATCTTGAAAGTCTATACCAGAAAGAATAAAAAAAGAAGAAATTTATATCTCCACATGACACACCATTAACTCCAAACCATCTTACTAAGATGGTGACAACAACCATGAGAAGAAATTGAACTAGAATACACCATCCCTTTTACCTACATCCAGTAAAACTACATATGCATCTTCCCAATGGAATATAGAATGTGGGAGGTAAAGACCCTATAGGATACAACCATGAACCTATAAAAATTCTACCTTCATGAAATATTTCGTTCAAAATTCCAAACATAACTATTTTAAAAATTATTTTCAGATGATTTTTTTTGTTAAAAATACATTGTTTTCCTTTAAATCATTTAGCATTGACATATACCATGAATAATAAATGTACATGAAGGAATGAAAATGTAGAATAATCGTATTCATTCATTGAATTACCATGAAATATACACATGTAAAATCAATAATAAACAATACAATCATCTATAGTTCCATGCACAAGATGGGTTCTAGCCTATGGGAATATGTACTAGGAAATTTTGAGGAACACTAATATAAGAATATCAGGAATACAACCAATATCAGAACCTACCACAGTATATTTATATCACAAGATTATCTCCTAGTGCTACAATACTGAACAAGGTGTTCATATGCCCATAACATGTTTCACACGAGGTTCCCAGTGTTCTATATTTCTCAAAACATTTTTGTAAATCATGATCAGAATTTTATAAATCATATTCACATCAAGGAATCGGCGCGTCGGGGCTTAAAAATCAATTTTTGTGTTAAAATAATCTTGATTGAATTTTAATAAATCCATAATTTTTATAAACTATTTTTTAATGTAAATCTTCATTAAAAATCACTTGTACATTACACCATAGATACCATTAATAAGAGAAATATTTGTTGATATCAGACCAATCATTTTATTGAAAGAAAAGAAATGAATTTTCCAAAACAACAAGAATTACGTATGGTGGAACCTTTGTTTATTTACACCTACATATCCAATAGAAGAAAACTAGATGCCTTCAAAATAGATATTGAAAATAAGATATCTGGTCCTCACATGCCTAGATCAATTTGAAAAATCATGAATTCCTCATTCAACCCAATTTATCAATAAATCATATCCAATTTCATTACCAACTAAATAAGGGGAATAATGATTATTGATAGATTAATAATTAAGAAAGGATATGAAATAAAAAATATAACATACTCTGAGGTGATCTGCTCAGAATTAAGGTATAATTTACAATGCTATATGGGGAGAACTATATAGAAAATCAAGGAGAGTGTAGGTTTTTCCCAATAGTGAATATGAGAGGATTATACATAAAAATACTAAGTTCATTGGGGTAAAATATCAATTTTACGGAGTTCTGATTTGGGCACATAGTTGGGATATATGGTTTGAAAATCCATGTGGAAACCATGATTCCTACTTTATAATTTAATAAATGATATTTTGTGGATTCTTGGGGATAGATATATGATTTTGGAAATAATTCTCAAGTCATATGAAATCCTCTAAAAATCAAAAACATCAGAGCGGTCTGTCTAGAGACTCCACTGGAAAACAAGAAATCCCCTAAAAAATCCCAAACATTAGAGTGGTTTGAAAACATGTGCTGAGTCAATAGAAAACTCCACTGGAATTCATAGTTCCATATTATATGGTTTAAAGATGGATACAACTAACATTTCACCAAAACCATGTTCATGGATTATTTTTCATTAAACTATAAATTTTTAACCCCATCTTTTGAAATTCATTAAATCCACACATGAGATAAATCAAGATAAAATTAAATCATACCTATGACACAGAGGACATCACAATTCTCCACAACCATAAAATCATTATTCCCCCAGAATACATAAATATTTTAGACATTCAAAAAATAAGTAATAATCATCAACATTAATGATTCCTACTCCAATTTCACATGGATATCTCATTTACACTTCCAAAATAAAAGGATAATATGAAATATTTTACCACATGGTACATTATTTTAGATATTGATAAGATGAACTATATGTTTAACCAATTATGTCTTAATCCCACGATCAGTATCATCCCATTCAATCGCATGGGAAGCATTTGGTTGACACCTACTCCTTTGGGAAACATGAAACATGTCATGAATCGATTTCTTGTAATACAAAGATTACAAATAATAATCCAATATTATAATATGATCAATGATTTAGAAAGGGATAATGAAACTTGGTGTCAGCATACCTTACATACCCAATAAATGATGTCAAAAGTGAGTGAAATACTTAGAATGGCCTAATAACTAGCATCAAAAATCAAATAGGAAAAAATGATAGTATGGATATGATTTTTGATGACTCTGAGATATCATTAACCTCTTTTGGATCAACTTTCCATTTTATAAAATATCTTGAACATGAACTCTCCCACCAAGGTTTTCTCCCCTAACCCCATCCATCATAATAGTGATTGACCTAGCCACCCCTACAACACAATGAAATGTGACATTTTATATGAGGTCTGATGACTAATATTTTAGGAGAAAAATACAAAGGAAGATTCCAATCCCATGGACTACAAAATCCATTCATGCACATTGGAAATATATCATATAGAATCTAAATCATTTACTATTTCTACCAATCTGTCAGAAGGTGCTATTTCATGCTTAATTTTAACTCACTATACATAATCTCTTTTAGGAAATTAAAAACATTTATGTCATTTGACACTCTCTATTATAAAAAAAATTACATGTTACTCTATGGAATTACACAACCTATTGGATAATCAAATTGTAAAGCTCTTCCACCTTCATAATCTCTTTATTAAGATATAAATGAGTCTATTTTAAAATTTTATAAATTCATACCTAAATCAAATCCTTTCAAAAAAATACCCTATGGTAAACATATGATGATGTAAATAGATATCTCATCCCACATCCAAATAAGAATAGGTAATGTTTTCAACAATCATGCTGGTCTCTGCTTATCTATTTGAATTTTCTAGAAACTAAGGCATCCTGAAACGATGTATATAATATATTACCTAATCCTCAACCAATAATATGGATTTATAAGATCATGATATATCTTTATAGTACAAGAGTGTAAATAAAAACAAGATTGGTGTCCACTATCCATTAATTCCTTACACAGAGATATCAAATCGTCCTACTTCTCTCTGAAACATAAATTAAAAATGGATGATCGAGAACAACCACCTAAGGTCTCACAACCATTAAATAGTTTACTAGAACATTTTAAATCTTTGTATAATACCTATTCAACATAAATTTAATTATAAAATTATTAGATTACCTTCATAGAATTTAAGAAAACCTATCTTGAAGCCTATTCAACTTTGAATATCATCACATATAAAAACTCATAATATCCAACTTCTCCACAATTTCATTCAATGATTTAGTTGTAAAATTAATGCTTAATTCCTTAAAAACCATTTTCCATATTCCCATCGTATATAAAAAATCAAAATAAAATGTATTAATATACTCAACCATGTATCTCTATTATAGGTTCATATAGCTCTGAGAAAAAATAAACATCATTCTCTTATGATTCGATTATACTATAAATCGATCTCCAAAAAAATAGTGTTTCCAATTTTATACAGCATGAATTATGGATTCAAACTCAAGGTCATTTGTATGATAGTTCTTCTCATGAGAGAACAATTGATAAATGAAAAAGGCCACCATATTTTCCCTTTTATCAAGATACACCCCAATAACATATCTGAGGAATCATATAAAACATAATATCATAGACTCAGTTAAGGGTGAATTATCACTGGATATGAATTCATTCTCACCTTCATTTTCTTGAATGGTATCTGAAATTTATCATCCCACGGAAACCTAAATCCATTATAGTTCAAAACCATATTTATATATGTATGATTGGGTAAATCCTAAACAAACCACTCATAATAATTAGTTAATCATAAGAATATCTTAATTTCAGATACATTTCTATGTTTGTACCGTGAAATAACAAACTGCATCATGTTAGAATCCACTTAAATCTCCCTCTTAGTTATAAAAAGTCCAATAATCTTCTATTCTTGGATTCAAAATTCCCATTTATAAATCCTTCCATACAGATTGTGTTCTATTATGATTCTAAATAATATATCCAAACGATCCCTATGTTACTCTTATAATGTGAGGTAAACAAAAATATTATCTACAAAATTAAAAATACATGATTCTATGAACATATTATTGATATGTTTCACTATCACTATAAACCCCACGAGTGCATTAGTGTGACATAATAGCATATTTAAGAACTCAAAATTCCCATACCTACTTCTAAATGTTTTCTTAGTTATTTACAATTCTTGTACTTTTAACTAATAGTGCCTAGATTCTTGTTAAATAATTTGAAACCATCCGGATCCTCTATGTTGATATAAGTGATGGTCAATCCTAGTAAGGGGGTATTTTTCACAATATTTTCTCGATTAAGCTTTCAGTAATCAACAGAAAGCCTTAGTATTTCATCTACCTTATTTTCAAAGTGAATTGCCAGAGCCCAGGGCGATCAAATAAGAAAAAATAAATACATTTGCCTCAAGAACATAAATATTTACATGAAACTCCATTAACTCAATAGGATCCATAATCTATGATGGAATGAAAATGATAATCATCCAAATGAGTTTGTCAATAGTGAAATAGAACACCCTCTATGATGTTAATCTCAAAAATGATTTGAAAATACCTCAATGTACACACTCACCACTATAGGAAGTGTAATATTCAAACACTGATCAAAAATATATATAACCTTATTTTATAACCATCATTATATCACTCTAGAATAATAATAAAAAATCCCCACTCTACCAAATAATGGATCTCACTCACCTTTAAAGACATGAGAGGATCCATCGTGAGATAAAAACATAACTCGACAACATTAATAGTAATTATGGGCCCTTTCATTGATCATATAATCCATGCAAACAATAATAGTATAAATATCAAGATTAAGAACTAAAAATTCCCATGAAACGTTGATGTCAAAAACCAGCACCCGACACATGGGACATTTTAAACCTTGTTCCTTCTTCATTCCCAAAGGTGTTGAATGATATGTAATGAACAGAATAAACAAAAAGTGTAAGAACACCATTTCAATCACCATATATGATACATAATAATTTCATACACCTTATCAAATAAATCTTGGACCATAAAGGATTAACTGAATAGTGTAAATATAACAGTAGTAAGCCCTACTTTAGATTCCTCATGTGCATACTCCATTGAAAAAAGATATTTGGGATCATCTCTTCCATGATAATTATTAATTGAGCTTTCACCTCCCATGGATTGATAATGAGACCCAACACCATTTAATGTATCAAAATAAACCAGTGATCCATTTTTATGAGTGGATCTATATCTACTACCAAGGTAATTTATTCATAAAAAATCCTTAAAGTGGCCACATTTTCTACAATGATATATTTCTCTAGGTGCTTCCTTACAATTTTATTTATTTTTAAGACATCTCCCACATAGATATTATAATACCTAGAGTTTTTATATTAAATACCCCAAAACCTCTCCTTGTAAAAACTAAGAACCATTATGTTTAGTTTCCTAAACAGATGTCGCAGTTTTCTACCTCCGATGAAAATTGATGCTCTACCTGAACCCATATTCATATTTATGTTTTCTTTATACATGGATAATTTAACAACCACCTCAGTAAGGTTATTCATGCATAAAATAATCAGCATCAGAAAAATATCAACCCTCAAACCCATATCAGTCCATCAAGATTTGATTTAGTCATTAGAAATTATCATGGGTGATAAGTGAACCAAATAACTTGAAATGAGTTTCATGCTCTATTAATGAATTCTACAGATTCTCCAAGGTAATAAATTATAATGTTTTTCCTACTTCCAATGTTTTAGGATACTTTTTTTATGTTCTTCAAATAAATATAGGTTAGATCAACATGTAAACTAGAATGTATGATGTAGTCCCAACATTTTCCTTCAAGTATATCAATAATATAATTGAAAAAAAATACACCATTGATTCCTCTTGAATCTCCAAAAGGTGAAATATCCCTTAAATTCATTCATGATAATTTTAAAATTATTAGGGCCCCATTCCCCCATAAATGATAGTTGGATGTTTCTTGGTAAATTATGAACTAAAATCTATTATTCATCTCTAGTTTCCATGTAGAGACCCGAAGCTTAACGTACATAGACATTACATTACTTTTGCGGAATACTTAGTACATAACAAAAACACACACACAAGGACCGTAATAGTTTAGTGTCTTTGGAAACTCGAAATATAATCTTCTAATCGTGGTGAAATATCTTCAACATCTCCCATAAAGATCTTCTTGTTCTAAACCTAAATACGTTCTTTATATCCTGGGGAAAAGAAAACATACAAAAGGGTGAGATCAAATGCTCAGTAAGGGTAAACAAAAGAAATATCAATCACATCATATTCATAAGAACATATCTTTTGGAAATATTAACCTGCAAAAGAGATCATAATTTCATAAAATGGGATAAATCATAGTAGTGAAATGTAATCCCAATAATAATAACATTAAACATGAATATTTGTGTCATACACACATAATCATAGAGAATCATTTATTATTATTCAAGACTCATTGCCAAGACTATCTTAGTGGACAAAGTCCCTTTCTGAACAGAGTTCACTCCTTATTTCAGTCATGTTTCACTGAACCGGTATAACCTACCATTCCAGCCATGTATATCTCATGAGATATAAAATCTTTACCCAATGCATTTGAGGGAGATATAGGTCCCACCCATCTCATAATGAAACCATTCTTATGTGTGCCACAAAATCATAAACCATACATCATAACAATACCCATGTAATAAAAATTGGAATCTTAAACATTGTGAAATCATAAAACAATTCATATAAGATAATGGAATTCATAAAAATAATTCCATAATAACATAATCAAATCAATGTAATAATAGGGATAGAAAAAGAACCCTTTATTATCTTAGATGGAAAATAATTTTGATAAAACACTTGAACTCCATTCTTGAGGAAAATATCCTTTCTACTTCAAAAACACTTTTCCTTTCTTAACATGTCATAAAATTCTAAACTAAAAGAAGTTGATTAAAAATAAACTTGAAAAATTTTAAATGAAGCTTCTTGGAAATGATGTTTTAAAAATCCATTCATGTCGTATAAGTTAAAAAACATTTTTCACGTACTTTTGTCAGATAATTCAAAAAGTACCTCATACAAAAAACGACAAAAGTTTCCTTTCATATCTTTTACTAAAACTCACCAAAGGGTAAATTAGGTTTTAAAAAATTTTAGGTGGATGGTAATAATGTTACATATTGAGTAAATATGGATGTGTATGATAAAATACACCCCATTAAATACCAAAGTATAAACAATCTCGGATAAAATGAGATTGTGATATTTTCCCTTACCTTAGGTCTGATTCGCTTCATAAGTGTCTGAACCTCCTGTATAATGATTTAAATAATTTCATTTACTTATTAAAGAGTCATATTAACTTTTATTATATCATATATGGTTCACTTATGACTTTATATTACCCGTTCTTTTGTAAATTCATGTTAAAGTAGCGTTTTGGGTAAAATCATCTCATTTGTCGTTCGTGTTTTAACTTGCAATTATTCATATGATTACTTAGATCATGATTAATTAAATCCAGAATGTAAAACATGATTTATATATAATATATATTCATAATATACATATATATAATGGATCGATAACTGGAAAGAAATACACCGTTCATGGAGAAGGTAGGTCGTACGTACGCATGAACGCTGTTTTCGTTTCCTTATTGTGTTGAATGGAATTAAGTAGATGACATACATATATACATAAATTCAGTGGCTTTATAATGTCATATATTTCATTATTATTGATTATATATAATTTATAATCATTCTTAAATGGTTGACATGGAGAATGAATCTCATCGCGTCGTGGAGACGGTAGTCCGTACGTACGCACGAGCGACGATATCGTTTCCATAATTATTGAATTGAATTGGAGTGGATGATAAAATATATCAGAATCAGTATGATTTTATAATAACTATGTATAGTTATTATTTACACCATTATACCCATCCATGTAAGGTGTTGGTTGAAAAACAGATTACACCACGGCATGGAGACGGTATTCCGTACGTAAGCACGCGCGGTGATTTTGTTTTCTGTAGGATGGATAGAAGGTGAAATGGGGTTGTTTCATATTTATAATAACAAATAATTATATTAGTGATACTTATGTTATTACATTATAATTAAACAACTAAAGAAGAATATGTTTAAGAAGAAATAAGCTTGAAAGAACCGGGAGAAGAAATTACCTCTTCTTTGATACACCTATTTGAAATCTCCTTTTAGGGCTCTAAAATTGGTCTTTGAGGAAGACCAGAACCTCTAGGATGTTACTAGGGAAGTGGAGAAGTGAATTTGTCAGGGGTTGGCTGAGCTTGAATGCTCAAAGTTGTGTGAGGAAGAGAGGGAGGAGGTGCCCTTTTATAAGGGAGGAGAGGGGCACCTTTGGAATAACAAAAAATATTATTTTATTATAAAGTCCAATTTAGTTTTTAATAGATCCAAATTGATATATTTCAAAGATAAGGTGGGTATAGGTCTAAATAATCTCATCCAATAGAATTTAGACAAGTTTAGGTATTAATTTTAACCTTATCATTTAGATTTAACTTTAAGTTAGATAATTTAACTTTTACCGTGTCTTCTTGTTTTCTTACAGTATAAGGTTAATAAACATACTATAACAAGCAAAACGAACCCCAAGTTGTTTATTATTAATATATATAACCTTATATATGTCATTTGGCCGAACCTTAGAATTTTTTGAAATACAATATCAATTAATAATATAATATTTGTTTTAAAAACTATTTTATGTCAATTTTGACACTATTTAGTAATTGATTTTTGTGAAAATAATAAAAGAATTATTAGTTTGAAAAAATTTAATTAAATCAATAGTAACATGTAATATTAACCTAGGAAATTAGTTTAATTCATAAAAAGTCTCAAATTATATTTATTTGGGTATTTATAATATCAATGTTTATAATTTTTCACTATTATGGTACTTACTGCATCATAATTGTGTCATAAATAAATTAATTTATGTAATGTCTAAAAATTATAAAAAATATATCATTAAGTAGTAAATCTTATTATATTTCTAATTAATATTTACAATATAATTTATCTTATGTATAACCCTATATTAAAAATGTTTTAGTAAATAAACATTGATTTTAACTCTTTTAACTCTTCTTTGAATTAAATAATAATAAATGTCCTAATCTAATCCAAGTGATCCTAAATGGTCATATATTATTCCTAAGGTTGTTTGTGGTCGAATTAAACTTATCCAATAGAATTAGGACATGTGTTAGGGTAATAATAATATGATTTTTACCCTTAATTACCCTATTTACTTTTAACCGTGGTAAAAAAAAGTAAAAAGTTACTATTCAACAAAAAATATTTTCATCTCATTGAACCACATTTTACTTACTGACATCAACCGTGTCTCCCAGATTTTTGCAATTCCCCTCACAGAAGCGGAAAATTATGTTTTATGAAAAATTAAATTTTTTAACTACCGCTTAGTGGTTTCACTATTCATCAAAAAATGAAAGTTTCTAGAAATATACCAAAAATTAGGCCTAAGATATATTTGATATTATGAACTCAAAAATGATGTCTATTTTAAAAAATTCAAAACATATCAGTTGCATTAATTAATTTAAAAATTAATTCTCATCGTCAAAACAAATATCGTGTTCTTAAGAGATAATAACTATCAAAAGATTGACACTTGTTTATGTCTGGTTTAAATGTAAAATTACATGAAATGACAAACATTGAATTAATTTGTAAAAATAAATTCTAAATATACATTAAAACCACTAAAATTATAAATTTATCACTATTAATTGTTTCAATTAAAAAAGTTGTTTTTAATTACAATTTAGACCTTTTCACTATTCATCAGAATATGAAAGTTATCCGAAAAGTACCAAAATTTCACCTTAGGCTAAATTAGATACTCTGAATCCAAAAATGAAGTCCATTTTGAGAGATAAAATTTCTAAAATTTCAAAAGGTGGTTATTACTATTCATAACAGCTACTTTTAATAATATTTTAATAGCATATCGTTGTATAGTAAAACTCGGTATTGCGTACTAGACACGCTATCGAGGAAGGTCGTGATTGCGTAAATCAAGGCAAGTCAAGGATGCATGTTGTGCAATCTTCTTTTGGTGTAGCGTACACCACAAGACATTAATGAAATTAAATAGAATATTTTTCATAAAATCTCGGGGTCTTACATTCTACCCACCTTAAAATGAATTTCGCCCTCGAAATTCGTCAGGGTTATAAATGTTTTACTATTCGAAAGTTTCTTTGATAGAAACCCACATTGTAAAAAGGAATACCAAAACCAATCTTTAAAAACACAAGTATGAAACGTAACGGTTACCCAAATAAACTAATCACTGGGTTTCCACATAGGTGAAAATATGGATATGGAAGAGAAATCAAACTATCATGTTCTGATGGAGAGTGGTAGAGAACATGGCTATGGAAAAGCCAGAAATCACAAAGCCATAAATTTGTGACGATCTAAGGTACCATATAATTCATCAGATATAAGATCACTAGGACAACATTTTTGGTTTTCGAGATCGTTTACCTAAAGTTGATGAAATTGGAATTAGAAGAAATACTTTTGTGATTTCGGTATAGTCTCACCGTTGGTCGTTCTTTGGACAATTTCCACTTCATCTCTTAATGAAATAAAGTTGAATTTTTCATTCGTGATGTGTTAGCAGATCATGTGATAGAATGATGGGTCATTCCATCTGTCTCAAACAAAAGGTTAGAAAAGTTATCAAAAAATATATAAGTCCTTCTATAGTGAGATTAATCATATATGGTTCCTAAAATGGACTTATACTTCATATATCATATCGCTTAATAAAATAAAACTAGTTTCTACTAACTAGGGACTTCCTGTAGGCCAGTGGTAGGCGATAAAGGCCAGTCGCACTTCGGTTGTGGGTTTGATTCCCACAGACTTGTTCGATGCGATGTGTTGTTGCTCGTCCTGCAAGTTGTCCTTTTTCTAAAGCAATATTACTATAACATCCTATCAATAATATCGAAAAAATCTCTATCCTTAAACAATACTAACTTCTGTCTAACATAATCCATTCCAATATTTAGGCTTATCCATAATACTGCAGTCCACTCTAATAATATAGTGAAAACGATTACCAGAGATTTAATACCATCATTGATCCCCATATATCATAAGATATGTCTTGTTGGTCACATTCCAAACATTCAAAGGCCTTAATCATGTATTCTCTTGAATACCCATTGAACCTTAGTGAAAACATGAATGTAGTAAAAAGTTAACACCTTCCACATACCAAAATCCGCAAAATTCTATATACTCAAACCATGATATCACTTAGTCCTTATATCAATCATGAGTTCATGAATACTTTCAAACATTTAATTTTCTCCTTTCCCTTCATTATGCGCATATCATCTCCTTTCCAAAATATTTGAATCACTTTTCATGGTTATAGATACATTAATGTTATTTAAAACCACATTAGAATAAAACAAAAATATTCTAATACACAATAAAAGTACCTCAACAACATTATTCTTGAATACCAATACATAAACCCTTCAATCCATCCTCTTCAATTATTGTCTTGGAATAAGTCCTTCCTTGATTTAGAAGTAACCTTTTAGGTCAGGGCATTGAGTTGGGTAATGCCCATGTTCTCCACAAAAAATACATTGAACTCCATAATAGCCTGTCACTCTATGACCCTATTATCCACACAGATAACATCAGTACCTCCATTTGAGATATTCCTCAAGGTTCTTATTCCCTTCTTTAGAAATCTCAATCTTCCTTTCTTTATGCTCCTCAACATGTGAACATGCATAATAGATTATCTTCCTCTTCTTTGATGACTTAGGCATACCACTAAATTTCACCTTGTTAATCATATATCGCGATGACTGATTCGGCATAATCACAATATCTTTCGCTCTAGGAATTACACAATTTTGTTGCTCATAGACACCAATTTTTCCATTGGATTCAATGTTAACCGAATTCCTTCTAGTTCCCTCCATTAACTAAAACACAAAAAGAATCTTGTGAGAGGAAAAAATCATGCCAGAGAAAAAAACATAGTAAAGGGGAGTACCCTTAATATCTAACATCTTAGGTTAAATTCTAAGATCGTTAGTGCAATTCTAGGACTATAACCTATATGTATACTTAACCTTAGAGACATCCCTAGACAAACCATAGAAATATCTCTAGGGATCTCACTAACGTTTTCGCATCCTAGTTTCCAAAGGTTGACTAAACCTTTCCTATGATACCAACTGTAGCAGTCTGGAATTACTTCCAGTGTACTATAATTGATACCTATCAGGGCACTCCATGGGCGGCTACACCCCCTGGGCGGGACACACCACCATCCCCAGTGGAAACCATTTACTCATGAAGCCCTTGGGCGGAGAGCCATGCTTCGTCCAACGCTCACATGTGAGAGTTCCCAAGGATTGGATACATTCTTACATACTTTGCCTTTGATACCAACTGTAGAGACTAGAATCTTAACGTACATAGACATTACATTACTTTTGCGGAATACTTAGTACATAAAAAAACACACACAGGGACCGTAATAGTTTAGTGTCTTTGGAAACTCGGAATATAATCTTCTAATCATGGTGAATGATCTTCAACATCTCCCATAAAGATCATCTTTTTTTAAACCTAAATACGTTCTTTATATCCTGGGGAAAATAAAACATACAAAAGGGTGAGCTCAAATGCTCAGTAAGGGTAAACAAAAGAAATATCAATCACATCATATTCATAAGAACATATCTTTTGGAAATCTTAACCTGCAAAAGAGATCATAATTTCATAACATGGGATAAATCATAGTAGTGAAATGTAATCCCAATAATCATAAATAATACATGAAACTTTGTGTCATACACACATAATCATAGATAATCATTTCTTATTAGTCAAGACTCATTTCCAAGACTATCTTAGTGGACAAAGTCCCTTTCTGAACCGAGTTCACTCCTCGTTTTAGTCCTATTTCACTGAAACGGTATAACCTACCTTTCCATCCATGTATATCTCATGAGATATAAAATCATTACCCAATACATTGGAGGGAGATATAGGTCCCACCCATCCCACAATGAGACCATTCTTATGTGTGCCACAAAATCAAAAACCATACATCATAACACAACCCATTTAATAAAAATGGGAATCTTTAACATTGTGACATCATAAAACAATTCATATAAGATAAAGGAATTCATAAAAATAATTCCATCATAACATAATCAAATCAATGTAATAATAGGGATAGAAACAGAACCCTTTATTATCTTAGATGGAAAATAATTTTGATAAATCACTTGAACTCCATTCTTGAGGAAAATATATTTTCTACATCAAAAACACTTTTCCTTTCTTAACATGTCATAAAATTCTAAACTAAAAGAAGTTGATTAAAAATAAACATGAAAATTTTTAAATGAAGCTTCTTGGAAATGATGTTTTAAAAATCAATTCATGTCTTATAAGTTAAAAAAACATTTTTCTCGTACTTTTGTCAGAAAATTCAAAATGTACCTCATACGAAAAACAACAAAAGATTCCTTTCATATCGTTTACTAAAACTCACCAAAGGGTAAAATAGGTTATAAAAAATTGTAGGTGGATGGCAATAATGTTACATATTGAGTATATATGGATGTGGATGATAAAATACACCCCAGTAAATACCAAAGTATAAACAATCTCGGATAAAATGAGATTGTGATATTTTCCCTTACCTTAGGTCTGATTCGCTTCGTAAGTGTCTAAACCTCCTGTATAATGATTTAAATAATTTTATTGACTTATTATAGAACCATATTCATTGTTATTATATCATATATGGTTCACTTATGACTTTATATTACCTGTTCTTTTGTAAATTCATGTTAAAGTAGCGTTTTGGGTAAAATCGTCTCATTTGTCGTTAGTATTTTAACTTGTATTTATTCATACGATTACATAGATCATGATTAATTAAATCCATAATGTAAAACATTATTTTTATATAATATATATTCATAATATAAATATATATAATGGATCGATAAATGGAAAGAAATACACCGTTCATGGAGACGGTTGGCCGTACGTACGCATGAACGCTGTTTTCATTTCCTTATTGAGTTGAATGGAATTAAGTAGATGAAATACATATATACATAAATCTAGTAGCTTTATAATGTCATATATTTAATTATTATTGATTATATATACTTTATAATCATTCTTAAATGGTTAACATGGAGAATGAATCTCATCGCGTGGTGGAGACGGTAGTCCTTACGTACGCATGAGCGATGATATCGTTTCCATAATTATTTAATTGAATTTTAGTGGATGATAAAATATATCATAATCAGTATGAAGTTATAATAACTATTTATAGTAATTATTTACACCATTATACCCATCCATGTAAGGTGTTGGTGGAAAAACAGATTACACCACGGCGTGGAGACGGTATTCCGTACGTACGTACGCGCAGTGATTTTGTTTTCCATAAGATGGATAGAAGGTGATATGGGGTTGTTTAATATTTATAATAAAAATTAAGTATATTATTGATACTGATTTTATTACTTTATAATGAAACAACTAATTAAGAATAAGTTGAAGAAGCAAGAAGCTTGAAATAATCGGGAGAAGAAATTACCTCTTCATTGATTCGCCTCTTTGAAATCTCTTTTTAGGGCACTAAAATTGGTCTTTTATGAATACCAGAACCTCTAGGATGTTTCTAGGGAAGTTGAGAAGAGACTTTGGCAGTGGTTGGCCGAGATTGAAGGCTCAATGTTGTGTGAGGAAGAGAGGGAAGAGGTGCCCTTTTAGAAGGGAGGATAGGGGCACCTTTGGAATAACTAAATATATTATCTTATTATAAAGTCCAATTCGGTTTTTAATAGCTCCAAATTGATATATTTCGAAGATAAAGTGGGTATAGGTCTAAATACTCTCATCGAATAGAATTTAGACAAGTTTAGGTATCCATTTTAACCTTATCATTTAGATTTAACTTTAAGTTTGATAATTTATCTTTTACCGTGTCTTCTTGTTTCCTTACAATATAATGTTAATAAACATACTATAACAAGCTAAAATAACCCCATGTTGTTTATTATTAATATATATAACCTTATATAAGTCATTTGGCCTATCCTTAGATTTTTTTGGAATAAAATAACAATTAATAATATATTATTTGTTTTAAAAACTATTTTATGTCAATTTTGACACTATTTAGTAATTGATTTTTGTGAAAATGATAACTGAATGATTAGTTCTAAAAAAGTTAATTAAATCAATACTAACATGTAATAGTAACCTAGGAAATTAGTGTAATTCATAAAAAGTCTCAAATAATATTTATTTGGGTATTTATAATATTAATTTTTATAATTGTTCACTATTATGGTAATTACTTCATCATAAATGTGTCATAAATAAATTAATTTATTTTATGTCTAAAAATTATAAATAAAATATAATTATGTAGTAAATCATTTTAGCTTTCTAATGAATATTTACAATCGAATTTATCTTATGTATAACCCTATATTAAAAATGTTTTAGTAAATAAACTTTGATTTTAACTCTTTTAACTCTTCTTTAAATTAAATAATAATAAATGTCCTAATCTAATCCGTGTGGGCCTAAATGGTCATATTTTATTCCTAAGGCTGTTTTTGGTCGAATTAAACTTATCCAATATAATTAGGACATGTGTTAGGGTAATAATAATATCATTTTTACCCTTAATTACCCTATTTACTTTTAACCGTGGTAAAAAAAAGTAAAAAGTTACTATTCACAAAAAAAATTATTTTAATCTCATTGAACCACATTTTACTTACTGACATCAACCGTGTCTCTCGGATTTTTGAAATTCCACTCACAGAAGTGGTAAAATTAAGTTTTATGAAAAATTCATTTTTTTAACTACCACTTAGTGGTTTCACTATTCATCAAAAAATGAATGTTTCCAAAAAAATACAAAAAATTAGGCCTAAGCTATATTTGATATTATGAACTCAAAAATGATGTCTATTTTACAAAATTAAAAACATATTATTTGCATTAATTAATTTAAAAATTAATTTCCGTCGTCAAAACAAATAGTGTGTTCTTAAGAGATAATAACTATCAAATGATTGACACTTGTTTATGTCTGGTTTAAATGTAGAATTTCATCCAATGACATAAATTGAATTAAATTGTAAAAATATATTCTAAATATACTTTAAACCACTCAAATTAATAATTTATCACTATTAATTATTTCGATTAAAAAAGTTGTTTTTAATTAAAATTTAGTCATTTTCACTATTCATCAAAATATGAAAGTTATCCGAAAAATACCAAAATTTCACCTTATGCTAAATTTGATATTCCGAATCGAAAAATGAAGTCCATTTTGAGTGGTAAAATTTCTAAAATTTTAAAAGGTGGTTATTACTATTCATAACAACTAGTTTTAATAATATTTTAATAGCATATCGTTGTTTAGTGAAACTCGGTATTGTGTACTACACACGCTATCGTGGAAGGTCTTGATTGCGTGTAATGCATGGCAAGTCAAGGATGCGTGTTGTGAAAGCTTCTTTTGGTGTAGCGTACAACACAAGACATTAATGAAATTAAAAATAATATTTTTCATAAAATCTCGGGGTGTTACATTCCAACACCCATATACACCATGTTCTTGATTGTATGAATAAATACATCCATTAATGAAGGGTCCACTATTGTGTCATTATAATGAAAATATTGCATAGTTTCATCTCCTAGATTTGGAAGAGATATTATATGAGTAACTTCCAACCAAACACAATTGAAAGAACCATATTTTTTTAGATCAATACTCAAAATCAAATTGTGAATTCATGAATCAAAATTAATTTCATTATACCATAATTATTTTAAATTAACATTGATTCAATGAATGAGACACAGAAACATAATAATACAATAGGTTCATCTAAATAAACATAAAATCATGTTCATTTAAATAACCTCAAACCCATGATTTGGGTTCATGAAAATACCTGACCACCAATTGTTACATGATTTCAGACATCGAAGTTAGTTGGATAGAAAAACATCAACATATACTACCTGAATTCAGAAAATACCAACTCCTCTCTACTAGATAACCTGATCAAACCCTAGGTTGTGATACCACACTTTTGGTTATGTATTTCTATAATACAATTTTGTATCAAACCAAACCTAGTTGACATAACACATTTCCCAGGATGACCCACAACAAGGTAATGATCAACATGAGAACCAAAGAATGTTTAATGTTTAATTAGGAGGATATAAAATTATAGTACAACATCAATGAAAATAAAAAATAAATGAGACATAAAATTATAATTCAATAAGTATAAACCTAAAATAATAACAAAAAATGAACAAAACCATGTCTCTTTATGAGAAACTATCACCTCTATACTGCCACAATATGAATGAAGCAACAACCAATAGAATATGGTGAAATACAAGACACATATATCTTTACCTATGTCCTAAAAATATATATCTTTATATTCCCAAAGGAATATATATGGTTTAATTAATATTCTTAATATTATAACACCATGATTCAATAAAATGTATATCTATGTGAAAACATTAATTCTAGCATTGAAGAAAAAAAGTTTATAAATATATTCAAAATGGAAACAATTTTGTAAAACATCCTTT
Source organism: Viscum album (assembly GCA_963277665.1). NCBI lineage: Eukaryota > Viridiplantae > Streptophyta > Magnoliopsida > Santalales > Viscaceae > Viscum > Viscum album. The sequence continues at coordinate 928,301,172 of OY728141.1, read as the reverse complement.
GGTTTCCATTATATAATATAATTTTAAACTAATATAATAATATTATTATTATATGATATACAGTAAATTGGGCATAATTATAGTCATCCATGGATGTAAATATAATAAATATGTAAAAAATCAATAATTAAATAGGATATTATGTATCAAGCCATGCATAAGTTGAGAACCAGCCTATGGGAATAAGTACTGAGACATGCGAGGGAACACTAATAAATAAATATCATGAATCCTACCATCATATAGTCCTTAAATATTCCATAAATATCACAATATTATCCCCAAGTGGTTCCACACTCACTATGGTTTGTATATATCAATTACCCCCCACACCCAAGGTTCCTAATGTGCCATATATTCCAAAATATTTATGTAAATAATGCATACAATTTTTAAAAAAATATTTCCAAAAATCACCTACCACATTCTTTAATGTCCATTTTGAGTCAACATCGTCTATGAGGAATTTCATCAAACACATAAAGTACATATAAACATTTCAAAATAAAAAATCTTCTAGAACACCATTTTTCATTCCACCAATAATGTATTCCATAAAAAAATATTCATTGATATCAAATAAATAAATTTAATGAACTAAACCAAGGTAATATACAATAACATAATGTAATTCATGGTATAGAACTTTTTTTAGAGACACCTTCTCCACAAATGGAGAAAAACTAGACACCTTCAGAAACGAATGCTTAAAATAGGAATATTTGGTCAACATTAGCCTATATCCTTAAGGGAAAAATTATTTCCCCAAAAAACCTCTAGATATAGTAATCAAATCCCAATTGGGTTCTAATAGAACATGGGGAATGATTATCAAGGACATATATAGGTATAGTAAAAAATCGAATTAAAAATGGATTATACCATGTGGAGATCCACCAATAGAAATGACAGAATCACTAAATATCCCTAGAGATAACTATTTATGAACATTAGGGAGAGGTCAGGTTGGGACTAATATAATAAGGGATTATATTATAGTTAAAAATGACCAAGGGAGTTAAATTAAAATCAACATTCTATGGATTTCATATCAAGGAACACAGTTATGCTACATGGTATAATAAAACATGAACAAACCATGCGGTGGACTTGATCCTTTGAAAAACAAAGTGACACAATTTCATAGGATTATTCTAATGACTTGAAAACCCATACTGAAGTTGTATAAAATCCCCAACACAAAATCCTAAATATCATCATGGTTTTTATATAGACTCATATAGTTTAATAAGTGAAGCTCAAAAAGTGAAAACTATAGTTTTACTAATAGTTTTATATATCAGGGATTTTTCATGGTTAGTACTAACCAAGCGTATAAACCATGCACATTTATTATTTTCCCAAAAATCTAATTTTTTAATTACCATATAATAAAAACCTATATATACTCCCAATAAATAATTCATGATCACATTAATGCATACCTATGACAAAGAGGGACTCACATTATCTTTCTCTATAATGTAACGATTCATGCCATATTTTGTTGGATCATGTTATGGTGAGAAGTCCATGATAATATCATGTCTTTATAGAATGAGGAGTCACATTTCTCAGACTATTAGTACTATGATCTAATCACAAGTTTACCAATACAAATAAATTTATGGGGATATATGAGATTCACACTCTAAGTAATAGATCCACGCTACAATAGTGACCCATGTTCATTAAAATTTATCCATCATATCTATATGATATGTCCCTAAAATCATGATGATGTTGGTAACTCCATATTTCTTACATACTATATAAATTTATGGTGTATATCCCATAGAATGTGATTGAACAAATCGGATTAAACGCTATGTTTACATATCATTAATTCTAGGGATAGTTTCTATGAGGGATTGGATAATATTTTTGGAGAATAATTTGGGTCCACATGAGATTCAAATTATTGTGTCACGTTAGGTAATCAAATTGAATTTAGATATTAATTTTTTTGCATATCATTATATCATGTAGTTGGATGTATATATCCATATCCCATATCCATTTATTTTTTATTAATAATAACATATGAACATGAGTATCAAGATCACAACCCTGACACATAGGGTATTAACCACATGATAGCTTGAGTTGGTGAACCTTCTATTGTGAGTTTTATATCACACTCATTTGCATATCATTTAATCTCTTCATGAGATAAACATGTATTAATATTGTTTAGGATATAGTTTTTTGAGTGTTGTTGTTTTAAATTATACACTGCCCCCTGGAGTGGTGGCATACTCTATGACGGGGTCTCTCAAGCCCTAAATGGGATGGAATTAGTGAGTCTAAATTATTAATATAATTGGATAATAGTCTCATGTGATCAAAAAACAAAATCCCATAATTTCAAACTATGTATTCACAACCTACATATATGAATGATAAAATAAATCAAAAGAATGATTTGACTTTGTTCACCACAAATGGGATACATCTAAGATGCATACACCAATGATGTGTTAATTTCCAATGAAATCAATAATACAGTATCAGTTATTAAAATGTATAATATTATATAAATACTAATTTCATGGGTCACTCTATCTATTTATCCCACTATTGAATGTTTCAAGACAAGAAAAAAAGAAAAAATACTGAAAATCACATATAATGAATATAAGAAATCATATTCCATAAACTATTATATATTGAGTGTTTCACTTAATTTGAAACACTATGAAAAATATCCAAACAAAAATTAAATACCTATTCATAATATAATCTCTACCAATATCTTCATATAAGAAATCAATTCAATATATCTCTAGTGTATTATGTATATCTTCTCCTTCTATAGAATGTTCTCTGGAATATCATCTAATACTTTCACCTTAAATCTATCTCTCTATATTCCACATGTCATATACACATTGGACTTTAAAATATCCATAACATTCAATTCAATTATCCTATAAAGTATTACATCCTTCCGTATTTTATGTTTCATGAACCGTGGTTAAGATGAACTCACCGCTGACCTATATATCCAAGACACCACGGTTCAAATCATAGAAGCCGGCTTGGGATAATTTGTAATGTGACATTGATATAGGAAGTGACAAAAGAGCTATCATAGGTAAATGGTGATGCATGTAGGTGATGTATGAGTGACACATATAGGGGGAATACTCATGTAATAACCATCGGGATACTAGAACTTCTATACATTCAATGGTATGTTAATTATATGGAGTTGTTTATCCCTTATAGGGGGTGTGTATTGCCATTGCGAGCCTAGTGGTTGAGTGTGTTGTTTCCTTTCCTTTTAATCATCATAACCATAATTAAATAAATATAAAAAATCTATAAAAACACATGAAACCATTCCATAATCATGTATACCATAACATACATTCTTATTTTATTATTTGAACAAGATAACGATAACCATAAAAAATTAATATTCCAAATATATAATCAGTTATTTCTTAAAAAATTATATATAAAACCTACTGTGAGATGGTGTCCTGTGAAATATATGTTTGGGGCATAGTGGAATAATCCATAGAAGGTATGACTAACATTACTTATAATTTTAAATCATGTGTAATTATTTATTGATATGTCCATGAGATCATTTCCAATTAAAATAGATTAATAATGGGCCATATTTATACACTAGAACTATATTGAGAGGATACTAATATGTAACTTATAATTAATTTGTATACAGATATATAATTACATCAACATGTAATTCAACATTCATTGATGATATGATGGAATATATTTCACCACACCATCATTGTGAACCAGATTCATGTGAATAAACCCAATAGTGTTAATACAAATGTTAACAACAATCTTTCAAAATCATCACGTTCTAGCATAGATGACCCTAATCACTTGTGTTATTCATGGTTGATAACATCAATTTTTTCTCGAGAAGGGAGAAATCTTAGTTCCCTCTGGAAGACATGAAATATAAAGAAGATTGAGCTATTTATATATCTCTAAATATCTCTCTCTATATATATCTAGATATATAAAACAAGATATATCTCTATATATATCTATAGATATATTTTTAGATATATCTATCATGATATATCATGACATATATTTCTGGATATCTCTATTATCCATTGTGTACACCCAAAAATTCAATTTTAGAAGGTTATATATGTATATATAATTAAATATATATATATATATATATATTATGGTTGGATTAGGGTTTTAAAATTTTAGAGAATCCCTTATGAATTTCTAATATTCTCAATTGACCCCATGTCCATTAATAATAATATTTTTTTTAATCACGTGACATGTGTGACACATTAATAATATAAATAAATATCAATTATTTATAATTAGACCACTAAACTCAATCTTCTTTCCCTCTTCAATATTTATCAATCCTGAAATAATGACAATTTAATTTAATAAATGTCATTTCATTGTATCTACAATAAATATAATAAATATTATATTCACCAAACATGAAAACTAATACTAATTATTTTTTATTTAACTCGCTATATTATTTAAAATAACATGCAATTAAATTATAGTGATCAACCAAACCTAGAGAGATATTATTTATTCTAAATTTTTTAATTCATTACGTCAATTTAGCTAATATTACAAAAACTCTTAGTCTGTGACACTTTATTCCTCCTTCTAAGTAGCATTAGTCATGGCATTCTAGAGTCCATGGTTGGCCTCTAGCTATATTTAATGACACCTATAGTGGAAAAAGTTAATGTCACATAGAAACTCATCCTCCTATAAATGCTTATCTTGTAATATAATCTCTTTATCATGATATATGTAATCAATCATGTTGTATGCCAGCTCCATAAACATATTACTTTATTAATCTTTATTTAATTTTCCAAAAATGAAATCACCCACCAAAAAACATGAACATTGATTTATATATGTAACTATATTACAACATAGGTCCAAAGATATCAACTTTCATTATAGTACCAAAGGGAAAATCATTTCTGGCATTATGTACTAACAAAATATCATGCCTGAAACACTCAATGCACCCTACCTAGATTTGAACATATGTCATCATGGTATTATTCAATTCATCAAAGTGTGTGTGTTCTGATATTAATTAATAGTATTCCTAAAGACTAGAGATCAATACACAAGTCAACATCTAGGAATATCCAGTGTCACATAAAAATATAGATTGCTTATTTTAAGAGTGTTCTCTTACTAACCTCATATATTATACATTGGAAGGGGAGAATAATGTGATAATTTTTATCAATATATTATGTTCCCTATACCCCTAATATCATATATCACATGTACGCCGTCAGAAAATATCATGTAGGTATATGAAATTGTTCAAGAATAATGTTGTGGTAGCTATAAGTTATCATTATAGTGGAGAAATGTTGTAATATTCTATTATGACATATCTTATTAGGATATTATCACAAAAAAATACCATGTAGAAACAAAAATAATGTAACATGATAATTTCATTAAAACATGTAATTAAATTGTAGATAAGTTGTTTCTAGGAAATCAGCTCCAACAGACTCCCACATACACTAGACACAACTGACAACAACTTTCAGTCCCCTAACACTCACATGATATTGATGCCTCTGCTAATATATAGTCTTGGTCAATGGGTCTACCATTTCTTGTATTATGGATACTCTGGTCATTGTAACATTACCATGATGAGAAAAAATACATCATGATTTTAAAATTACAAAGTATGTGCTTTTTTCCTTTGATGTGGCCTTGGAATCATGGAGCGATCCACCACTTTAGTGTTATCATAGTAAATTTTAATCGATTTTTCACTTCTAGGTACCACATCATTAACATTTATAATGTTACATAACCATACCACATATTTGGATACATTAAAAGATTCGATATACTCATACTCCGATGTATAATAGACAATAATTGGATTCTTCGAAATCTTACATCTCATATATCCTCCTTTGAGACAAAATATTTATCCAGATTACGGCTTTGAATCAATTTTATCAATCTAAATTTTAGAATATGTTAAGTTACACATGACTAGATCTTCATCTCCTCCATAATTCTAGAACATATTATTAGGTCACCCCAGATACTTATGGATAGTCTTGATAGTTGTCAAATGGAGTTCCCCTATATCTCCTTTATATATTTCTACCATGATCAAATAATAGGAAACAAAAATCGTTATTCATAACATAGCATACATGATAGATCCTTTCACTAAAGTGTATGAGATTTTACTCATTCTCTCTTTCCTCTTGTGTATGAGGGAACATTTCTTTTGAAATATGTACAACATGTGACATTAAATAAAATAACCTATGGGAGTGTTATGATCTGAATTTATTCAGTATCTGGTCAATTTATATATTGGGATATAATTTTAGGAATCTCTTTGATCCATCACACATGATCTTGATCCCTAAAATATAGAATACTTCACCAAAGTCCTTCATGGAGAAGCACTTTCCCATCTATCCCTAAACATCTTATAAGGATGCTATATCATTTCAAATTAGTAATATGATGTCAAAATATACTAATATGTAAACAATCTTACTCCCATTAATCATTTTTTTAGACAAATGGATCACATTCATTCATAATGAAACCAAATTCCTTTAGGGAATCATCAAATCAAATGTTCTTTGACCTGGATGCTTTTATTATTCTCTAGATAGATCTTTTTATAATGTATACCTTTTCTCATCAACTAGAGTAAAAAACTCTTCAGGATGTTTCTTATACAAATCCTCTAGAAGGTTCCCATTATGGAATGCAGTTTTCACATCCATTTTCCAAATCTCATAGTTAGTGTAAGATTCTATGTCTAGAAAAATTCTGATGCATTTAAAAATGGAAACTAGGGAAAATTTTTCATCATAGTAAATTATTTTATGTTGTGTAAACACTTTATCCACTATAAATAATTTAAATGTAGTAAAATTACCATATATTCCTTTATTTCTTTTCAATACCCATTAAAACCTAAAAGGGTTTACATCAATTGTAAGATTAATCAAAACCCAAAATGGATTTCATTCAAGTATTCCTTCTCATAATTCTTCTCTTTCTATCATGTTTAAGATCCTAATATCTCTAATTACACTTTATACGATAGAGGATCATCATTGTTACTCAATAATTAGTGACCATCATCAGTTATAAGTAATCCATATCTCTCTAGTTCTCTTACCTCTCTGATAATTCAACATATCACATGTGTTTCAAGATTTCATTCTTCTATATGGACCTATGGAATCAGAACCTATACTATCTCTTGTGTATCTTGAGAATCACCATCAACAATTTCATTGTTTCACCCACTATCCTCTTTGAGTTTGTTACCCCTATAATGAAATCCCTCATATCTTGAAACATTTCCTTTATTGTCTCAAGGTTTGTCTGGACAATATCCAATTTCATCCATGGGATATCCTTTAATGATACAATTAATTTTTTTGGGTGATATTTATTTGTTAATCTATATTAAAAGCCTCTTGAAACCCCATGTAGAATCATGTGAAAATCAAGTTTCTTTCCAAACCATAACATGAATGAAATACTATTTTGTGAATTAGTTGGTACTCAGTATTGTAAGATTAATGATTATTTAATTTATATCCCCAAAAGGATAATGTAAGTCTTGAATGAAACACAATAAACCATACAATTTTTAACAAGTTATGGTTTCTCCTTTCACTATCACCATTCTATTAGGGTGTATAAGGTGTATTAAGTGGATATAAAGTCTCATACTCTCATAGAATGCCAATGGAGTCTTAGATAAGATATTCACCACCATAATCAAATCAAAATTTCATTGTTTTCATACAATGTTTATTCTCAAACTCATTCTAGATCTCTATAGTATTATCAAATTATTCAAACTTATACCTTATCTTATATATATAACCATTCCTTCTCATGTCATTGGTAATACTAAAAAAATATGAGTATTCACCTATAACATCTAATTGAAAAGGTCTAGACATGTCAGTGCATACTAATTATAAAATATATATGTCCCTTTCACCTTGGACAATAAATGGTGGTTTGATCATTTATTCATTTAAATAATATTGACATATTTCAAGTGGATTTAGGTTAAAAGACTCTAAATTTCTATCTTAATAGATATTTTAATCACTTGTTGTTTATGTGACCATGTCAGTGATGAAATAGAAATTTGTCATATGTTTTGCATTATTTTTTAATTATCATTTTTCAATATTAGTTTTACTCAAAAAACAATTCACCTATATCATCCCCTTACTTCATTGGTTGGCCAAAATTTCAATTCCAGTGGCCCTACATACCACATGAAAAATATACTACAATGCGTTCCTTTCATTTCCTATAGAGCTTCATCTTCTTTGAGGGATGGTGTTTTGAATAAATACACATTAAATGAGTCTTTCACCAATTTCCCTTATTAATATTCTTCTTACTCAATATAAGGATATGTGGGTTTCACATCCCATGTCTTTATAGATATAGTATTTGAGAGTAAAATTTATGACAGTTTCTTCACGTTATTGATCATACTATAATTTTTGAAAAATGGATATGTTTTTGGGTAGTGTTGATAGAATGAAATATATGTGAAACTCATCAGGGATCTAAAAACCTATTATGTTATGTTACTCAATATACCCAATAATATTGACTAAATGTTCCCATATGGCACCGAATCTCCAAGCTTACACATGAATAGTTCAAGGGATATCTCACAAATCATTGATATCTTTTTCTATTAATAGATATGGTTAATTTGAGAAATTATTTTATTGTAATTCACATGCACATATTGCATTAAAAAATAATTGAACATAGGGGAAACGATGAAATATTGGACTTCTATAGATTCAGCTGCATGATTCAAATAGACAAATACTTATTCCTCATTTTATTCTATGGAAATGACTTAAGATGTGGAGTTTCTAGCATGTAAAATTTCATATTTTGGGGTAGTATAACACCCAAGTGCCTATAAGATTCCCTGAAATTCACACCAATGATAAGGTTGTCCTTCTTGTGTATGGATCATATAGATATTTTCGATGTAATTTTATTTTTAGATTCTACACATTATGATCATATAATTAGTACTTGTTTATATTAAAAAAATATATTAAAAATTTAAAATTAAATAATTTCAATTAATGTCCCACAATTTTTTCAAATCTAATTGTCATCATGATCAGTTTTATAATAACTTTTCTCTTAGATATTCTAGTTGAATGTATCCATATTTCTTATTTCATAACTCATACCTGGGTCCATCAATCTATCTGATGGTTTTAACATTCCAACTACATTAAATTATATTTCCATGATTTGTTTATTGGACTCCCCATTCATGAAATCTCATTTAAATATTTCATCATCCTTTAACTATTCGTTACACCAATTCCTACTTGGGAATTCAACACTTAATGTAAGATAGGGTTTTTCAATACAAAATTTCAATCTAAAATTTATATGATAATTGAAATCACCCAATAAAGGATTTATCAGTTACATTGAACTATGTGTTTGATTCCAACTTATGTAGTAGAAGTCTAAGATAACATAATATTACATCTACGGTTTTTTATCCATTATTCTTAAAGCCCATTTAACCTTTTTCATTATTTTTTAATAATATGTGGATTCTATATAAGTGATTAACCATCTAAAAATATATTTACACATAATCCAACAATATTTTATTTAATATGTCATTATTTATATTCATTTATTAGGTCACAACATAAAATTCACAAGAATAAATAATTAACCATGAAATTGAAATTAATAATTTATAAGTGGCATGATCAAGATATTTAACATTTTTTGTGGGTGTTAAACCAACCTTCGACCCTATGCAAAAATACACATTAAACTATTACGTGGTTCGAGTTGTAGCATTCCTCCCTTTCTCCAATGTATTTCCATGATTGGTTTCATCTCATCAACTTAAATCAGTCCATCTCCACTCACCTTGGAGATACCTCCTTATATAATATTTTACTCACACATAGGTGAGTGGATCCAATGGATTGGATAAAATAGTTTTACATAAAAGTAACCATGGAATCATAGGCCCTTTTATAATGAGGGATGGTGGTGAATCACATTCCATCATTTTAATTTAAATAAAATAAATTATAATAATGAAACCACAAACAAAGGTATAGTATAATTATTTTCTATCCATGCATCAACATGTAAGGAGAATTCATTTACAATCATGTTTTTCAATATTTTATATTCTTTCTATGATTAAGATAATGTGGCATGAATTAATCAAATTAATTATATTAATTATATTTATATCCAAGAATTATTAACTTTCCACCATCTATAATATTTGTTAAAATTATTATCATTTAAAATTAATGAATTACACGATTTTATAGGGAGGAAAGATCATGTGTCTATAAAAATATTAAACTGGAAATTAATTTTATATGTAATTGTTAATCCTGTGACATGGAGTTTATTGTCAAATGAACGACACCTAGAAACAACAATCAATAGGTTTAATTATATATTTAATTCTTCTTTCTATAAAAATTTGATAACACTCTTTAAATAATACTACACTAAATGTTGTATTTTTCATGACATGTATGTGTCTTCTGTATATTTTAACAACACATGCATACTGGAGTTGGTTCCCTAGAACCAAATTCTATGTAATTTATGATAACATGTACTCATTGTTTTTGTTATTAATATACTCCTTATCACATCATGGTTTTTCTTATGTGTAACATATTATGAGATAACGTCTAAAGAGTAGCTTTCATACAAAACTGTCATAGTAGTTCCCCACTATAACAACAACCTAGAAGTGCCATGATATTATTTTAAAATATATATTCTATATACATATTAAATAATTTTATGGAAAAAATGATATACTCTATCAATGGTGGAGACTTATAAAACATTGAGGAATATTCTCATGGTGTACCCCTTAGTAATTTCTATTTTATGATATTATGAGAATTACACCCGCTAGTAGGAAATCCACATTTGTATGAGTCATTGGAAATTATAATCTATGGATGAGTGTGATGATCCTTAAACATTAATATGATTATTATTAATAATTATAGTTCATTTTCTTTGATGAATTGTTGAAAATCATGATTACATATGTTCACGATGGGGTAGGATACATTGGGTGCATCAAGAGTAATATTTCATTAATGAATAATATGAGAAAGGATTTGTACCTTTACTTGTTTTATGAAAGTTGATATCTCGTTCCATTTTATAGAAATAATAAAGAATAAATAAATCAATTTCCATGGCATTCTATAGGAAATTTTGATTTGTAAAAATTCATTGAAAAAGACATCGATCACATAGGTTTATGGAACCAGCATGCAACCTTCTCGATTAGAGATATCATGATAAAGGGAATACATTAGAAAAAAATTATTTGGTATGAGGTATTATGTAATTATAGAATTAAATTATTTTTCTATGGTATCCTAGGAATGTGTCTACATAGAAACCTTGGACATTATGATACTACAACTAAAACCAATGATAAATCAGCATAGTGGGCCACACACTACATTTATCTAGATTATCATTAAAATAATATATTTTTATTTCTTATTTTGAAAGTTGAATGAATAGTATTTATTGATGTGGTTTAATAATTATTCATGTTTACATGATTGTATATACTCCATCAGTAGTAATTCAAGAGGATATTATGTAAAAAAAAAATTTAATAAACATTTAGTTTCTATTTAGTGACTATAATATTTATTTATTTATTGGTAAAAAATACAAGGATATTTATTTATTAAATAAATAGTCATTATTCAACGCCTAATAAATTTTCTAGAATAATGGTAGAATGATTATTGTATTTCAATGAGAAATAATATATATTGAATATTATTTTATAAATAATATTTAATTTTGTTCATGAGTTATGCACATCTCAAGAAATTATAATAATATTAATATACTTATAGACATGGGGTTCTACTTCGATTACAGAAATAATAATGGTCTCACATGGAATAATTATTTACTAATCCTAGTATTATATAGACCCAAATATACTATTTATTAATTGGTCTAATTCATTTTAATTTGAAAAGATAGATCTAGAGAGATACTTCTCAACATCAAGAGAGCACCCTCTCCTATAATTCTCTTATGAATAGAGAGTGATCTTAGTCCACAATCTACTGTCATGTACAGATAGATAATGGAGAGTAATTTGGAATTGATTCTCATGTAGATAAAAGGAAAATGAGAAAGGCCATAGGATTTGTCGTTATATCACCCAAAGATTCATATATTGATGTTTGGTGAATTGTGGAGGATGCGTGGATCATCGCTATAGAGAATATATTCATAATTCCAACTATGAAAATATTATATGACATAGATATATTTTCAAATCCATCAACGAATAATTAATTTCATAGATGGTAATTCTATAAATTCATAAATTATTTATAAATTATATGTGATGATCTCTTTTTTTGGTTCCATTATTTATCCATTGTCTGTATTCTGTGATTCTATTTCATTGATCATGGTGTCTATCATCATGTAAATCTCATATTAGTAATCAATAATGATAAAAACAGAAGTTGGGAATGAACCATATATCTTTTCCACAACTTCTATAACCTACAAGTAAAATCATAGTAGTCGAATAATTATTTATGATTATTTAAATTTCATTGATTGATTTTCTCATTTTCATTTAGTTTTCAATTCATGTTTAATCTTTATTTATTCTAGATTTCAAGATATATATTATAACTTTTTCCATTATAATAAATATAAGAAATTTCATTAATTTTTGGAATTAAATAAATTCCTAGATATCTTTTATATGTTCCACGGAATCTTGGTAAATAACTCAATACTACACTCCATGTAACTCAGAGGTACACACCATGTACTAGTGTTTCTTAAAAACTGAATTAATTCATATTTAATTCAATTTATGTGAAATTATTTTATTTTTTTAATTTATTTATACACCACTTGTTTACTGGGCCATCACAAAGCACGATTTTCTAGTGTACATGTTGTGTAACTTTTTTAGATGACATTTAGTTCTTTACTCACAGACGACCCATGTATCAACTTACACAACCTATATAGCTATTGTCCATGAATCTCAGATAAAACATTCCATGTTTCCCATTTTCACATAGGGTACTCCAATATTTTCCACGTCATTGTCACAAGATAAAACCAAAGGAATGTTTCATGGATAGATGGTGAGAATAACGCATGATGAGAAAATTATATTTTATGTTCCTTGTACATTTTAAAAATTATATAGAATTAAAAATTAATTTATTTCACTATGAAAACCTTATCAATAAGCGTTCAGTGTGGTAATTGGGTTGACAGTAAATTCCATTTAATGGGTTATATATATATATATATCTTATTAGTTTCTGCATAATATTTTGATCTACGTATAATGTGCAAGTCATATTACAGTTATTAGTCAATTCTCAATGATGCATGACATGTTGTGTAAATACAATGTGTTCTGTTTGGAAATTAAATTGATATTGTATAGTAACCCAAGCCTTTTACAAATATTATTACATGATTTTATGAACAATTTACGATCAAATACATATCATGGATCGTAAAGTCAAGTTTATTTGGAAGACATGGTATATAAAATTAAAAACATGGAAGTTGAATAAAAATATTTATATTAATCTTCCATAATAAGCTCCTATGTTCATTTGATATCCTATATATTCATATGATAGGATGGGGAATACATAGAAAATGAGATTAGCTAAAAATACCAGTAAAGTAAGAAGTATGAGAGTAAAGCACAACCCATGAGTTAGAAGGTATAACATGATGAAATAAAAAAGGAATGGAACGTGAATAAACATATGGAAGGATATATACCAAAACTATATCACATGGAAACATAGGAAGGAGGAACCGACATTTAACAAGCCAAAAACATGTGTCAATGCTATCTACTAAAAATATATCACATGGTGGACAATGTCCCAAAATGGATTAGGTTTACTCCCTAATCTCATGCATGACTTCTCATGATACTAAAAATTGGCCACTGCATTAGAGTGCTACCTGGGAGAACCCACGATAACATGTTCATGAATATGTGTTCCACATAAAGAATAAAACATAATGTATAAGAATAAGGGTTACCCATGGAAATAAACCCGTATCATAAAAATCACAAATGGCATAACCAATGGGTGTATCATAATGGGGTACAAGAAATAATGGGGTTAATAAATATTCCACATTAATTGAAGAAAAAAATATGCATATATTATGACAAATTATGTCTATCTAAAGTTAAAATATGAGAAAATAGAGGTTAGGTATCTTTTGAAATATGCCACCTAAGCATGGTTTATGAAAAAATGTAAAGAGTCTTAAAAGAGGATAAAGGCATAAAAGTTTACATAAAACCAGAAATGAAATATGATAGTTTTACATGAAAAAATTATTGATTTTAGAAACATATTTTTGGGTTCAAATATTTTATGGTGTATATTTCAAAATTTGTATGAAAAGGAGAAGTCCCCTGTAATTGGGTTTGCTTATCAGTTGGAATTGAGAAAGGGTCATTTTAAAACATGTAATTCCCCAAAAAGCAAGGATGAATTGAACTTCATAATTTTTTAGAACATATAAATATAATTTAGAATATGAATATATGAATAAAGAAGAAATATATTGTTGTAGAGAGATAGAAAGTGTAACCCAATGGAAAAATGGAGGATCGGAGTGATCCCTTACCATATGTCTGAAAGTGTTTTGTACATGAACATAATGTCCTGGATAATAAAATTAGGCCCATTAATTAATTAATTAATTAAAAATTTATTCTATATATATTTTATTTATTATAATTTTATTAAGGTCGTTTCTGTCTATTTTAATTTGTTAAAGACTTTAACCTTATCATTCCATGAGCATTTGTTTCATGTTTTCATAGTCGGTTCACTTGTGTATAATTATGGATGTTCTTGTCAAATTAGAATAATTAACCAGATTCAAAATTTTATGGTATTGATTAACATCAATAAATTTAAATGGCCCCATACATCATCTTTTTTGTACATGAGGATGATTCATTTGATAAAACGTTAATGATAAAAATTTATATTATTTTCACATTTTTGGATCATGAATAAGTAGTTATGTTTTATTATTTAATATTATGTATATATATTAGTTATAGAACATAAAAAAGTTAAAATATAAATTTTAAATTCTTTATTAACCCTTATAATGGTTTTATATCCATCTTAGAAGGAGGTAATGGAAACTAAACAGTTATTGTCCAATAAGGCGGTGAATCGATATATCATGGACAATGTTTTCATTTTTAAGATAAAAGGGGAGCAGAAGAGATTTAATGATGGATATTCCTTTAAAAATAATATTCCATTATATATATATATATATCATATGGGTGTTACGATACTATTTTCGATAGGGTAGGTGAGTGGAGGATAAGATAAGAAATGAAATTAAAAGAGAAAGAGGGAGGATTTTACCGCATTAATATCGTCTCCTTGATAACCTCCTTAAGGAACATGGATTTGGTCATTTGGTGAGACCAAAAAGATCAAGACATGGGGAAGTGTCTAGGGATTTTAATTTAATAGAATATTAGTAAGATACAAAGCTTGTAAGGTATGAGGAGAAGAGTTCATGAGGGGTGGTATTATGAGGGGAGGAGAGTAGTGTTTTTAATTTTTATATTCGTTAGTTAATTATTTTGTATCGATACAATCAATAATGTTTATTATTTTGAATAATTATAGTAACTAGTTCATGTGAGTTCGAAATAATGGTCTATTACATCGTTCATTACTAAAATAATCATGTAATTGGCTTAAAATGTTAAATACCATAAATTACCGTATTTCATTATTCACTAAAATTTCAACTGTTTTAGAAAAATACACAAAAAATTAACTACAACCATTTTTCAATGTGTTATATAAAAAATTGACTCTATTTTATAAATATAATTTTTTAAATATGATAAAAAAATAATTTGAAATTAGAATTTCTTTAAAAAATATTAATTTTAATATCATAACCGATTTTATGACAATTTGAATAATTAAGTGGGGTATTATAAAATGATATTCTAATTATAATGAAACAAAATATTCATTTATGAATCTATTTTATAAATTATATTCCAAATAATTATACTAATAATAAAAATTTAAGTAAACATTTATATTTAACATGAATACCAACAAATAATTTATCGATTTTAAAAAACAAGTATTTAACTATTTCATGTTATAAAAATTTAATAGTTTCATTTATAAGATTATTAATTTTCAATTATTCTATAATATGTGATGTGACTATTCTAATGGACAAATTACAATTCCAAATGGTCACATTACTATTTCAATGGCCAGGTTATTATTCTAATGTTCGATTTTCTAATGATTATAACATTTTTTTACTTCTTATAAATACCTCTTATTTCATTAATAAGTTACTTCTATTTTCTACCAAGGTTATAAATAATTTCATCTTTTAAAAGGAATATTTTATTATAAAAATTAATTTTCATTTCTACAGCTTTGTTGGTGAGTATGGTTATTCTAGTAGATAGAGAGGGTCCAAATTTCCCCATTCTTATTATATAATATTTTATTTATTGTGCCACTATAATATATGGAATTATTATGGGTTTTCATTATGACAAATGTATCATTATTAATTTATGGGAATAATTTTTTTATTCAGTTATCTATGTGGTGTATGTGTTTTATGATATATTAAGGGAAATACCAATGACAAAATTCATGGATGATACATTCTTCCCCCCTAATGAAATTTTCACCTCATAATTTCAGTTTACATACTATGGTTAAAACAATATAGGGTACTCCTCCTTCATTACTTCATCTAGTTACCTTGTTTCATCATCATATTAATGGTCCCTCTAAAGTAAATTTACTAGGTTAATAGTATTATTGTGTAGAAAATTATCTTTACAGTCAAATAACATTACTAAATTCTTAGCATAAGAGATTGAATTTTCCAGCATTACCACCTATGATTTTAGTACATATGAGGGATCTGTAATTTACTTGTTGAATTGGGTAAAGTAGAATAAATCATGTACTTGAGACATTATTGGTGGAAGTACTAGTCGATAGGCCCCGTCTCCAACACAATCATGAATTGTGTAGTGGCTGGTGTACCTATGACATACCTTTCCTTTCTTCAAAAATCTCAAGAACCTCATCAATAGAGATATGCAGAGGAATACCATGTCTCAAACCTCAAATTATAGGTCCCATCAATGATTGTATGCATATCTATTCCCTCAAATTTTGGATGACTTTATGTACTATTGAATGGTTTTTACCATTTCCACTATTTATTCAACCATTTCTGGTCTTACTAGCTTACATTCTCCAACTCCATCTTAGCATATAGGTGTTATTCCTATTTTCCCATAACTGTATTTATATGGAGCCATTTGGATGCATGAGTGTAAACTATTATTGTAAGAGAACTCGACCAGTGTAAGTTGTTGATCCCATCCACCATTGAAGTCCATCGAGCATGTTCTCAAATTGTATTCCATTTTCTGAGTTTTATGCTCAAATTGGAAATCATTTTGAGGATGTTAAGTTTCACTAATGTTAAACTCAGTTTTTAGAGCATTTTGGAGACATTAACAAATCATGGTTGAAAAAATTGGATCTCATATAGATAAAATTGACAGTGTTACTCCATACAACCTAAAATAATCTTTAATGTATATCCATGCAAAATGGTTAATTAAGAAGTCCTATCAAATTTTGATAATTTGATTTGTCTTTATAAGATGATCCACAATGCCCCATGTAGAATTATTTCTTCTTGATGTTTTTAAAAGTCTAATGAAAAATTCCAGGGGTATGTTTTCGCATTTCTATGTTGGTATGTGTAACAGTTGCTTCATCCCCTTAGAATTTTTTTTTCAGCCTCCACTTTCTAACATGAAAAGAACTTTGATTTATATTATATGATATGATTCTTCATATTTTCCCACCAATAATGCTCTACGTGATCTCAATACATCTTTGTTCTCCCGTGGAGAATAGATAAGTTTGATCTATATGCATCATTTAAAATCTCATTCTTTCTCTACGGATTGTATATTACACATTTTGAAGACCAAATTTATATGAATAATTCCTCAAAAATGTTTAACTATAAGGATTTACCCTATCTTATTTCTTACACCTTGTTATGAATTTATACATAATATCTTCAAGAATTATTTATCATCACTGAATGGGATAGTGGAGAAATCATTTGAGAATGGAATGATGATATACATTCCTTATTTATTCTTATGTCCATCCATTACATGTATAAGAATATTTGATCCTTATTAATTATCATCACTACCAATGTTACATGATATTTTCAACTTAGAGAATCTTTCACTTTATTTATTACCACAATGGTAGTGGATTGAGTATCCATAATCCTTCACAATCTCATACTATCATCAATAGTGAGTATTAAGATCCTTTTATGTGAATATATATTTGAGGCTCTTATGATCAATATATGTCACACATTTTTTCCCATAGAGACAATGCCTCCATATTTTCTACATGAAGATCAGAATCGCCAACTCTAGATCATGTGTGGGATAGTTTTACTCAGAAAAATCAAGATACCTTGACAATTAAGATATAAATTTATCATTTTTCATAGTAAATATCCCAATACCTTCTTTGAATATTCCTTTTATACAATAATGAGTTCCCCACATGTTTGTTGTGGGAGTACTATTGCGGTTATAAGCCTGATTTTATAGTATTTGAAGTAGTTTTTATAGTCACTAGTCTTTAAAAACATTAGTCTATTTCAAGTTAACTTGGTTACTGGGTTTAAAAATAGTGAAAGGTTCTTCCCAAATGTTTTGTAATAACCATCAAGAACAAGTAAAATATAGATCTCCATTACAAAATTTTTCTATAGGCCACTCCTTAATTACATTTTTTAAAAGGATTCATAGATATTATTTTGGTAGTGACAATATTCTCCACGAATGATACGACATCGATCTAGAAATAATATTTACTATACTTTTCATACCGATTTTCCTAGTGATATTTCTTGATAAAAGTATTAAAATGGTCCTCATGTTCCTCAATTCTCTTAGAGTGTATTGGAATATCATCTATGAAGAGTACAAATAAAATTTGTTGTAGTTCTTAATGATTTTATTTATTAAGTCTATGAATTTTTCTAGAGAATTATTGATTCTGAATAGAATCCCTATGATTTAATAGTTCACATGCCTTGTTCGAAAGGAATTCATAGGAATATTTTCATTATTCAACTTTAATTGGTGAAATCCAAACTGAAGGTCCACATTAGATATTTACATGTCCTCACATATTTGTTCGAACAAGAAATATATTTATGAAAGGGGATACTTTTTCTTTATCCTAATTTTGTGAATATTATGATAATCATTTTAAATCCACATTTATCCATCCTTATTCTTGATGAAAAGGATGGACCCACCCCATGGTAAATCATTCAGGTGTATGCAAACCTAGTTCAGGTTCTCTTGTATCTCCTTCTCTATTTCTTCCAACTCAATAGTGGCCATTCTTTAAGGATTCATTAATATAGATATATATCTAGGAATATTTTCAATTGATAACTCAATGTCTCGGTCAAGAGGAAGAGCTATAAATTTTTCAAGGGACAAATAAGTATAGTCCATAGAAATGGGCATGTCCTTGATCTTGATCATCTCCTTTACCTCAATAATTTGAGAAAGATATTCTTTCATATAAGGGATTAATACCCAAAATTGAGATGATGATTCAGATGGAGATTTCTTATACTTCTTACACTTGTACGAAATTGGATGATTCCTCGATATGTGATGATTTATCTCTCTTTCACAAAAATTGATGTTGGATTCGTATAATGATAGAAAATCCATTCCCAATATAACATAAAACTCAACCAAAGGATGTAAGATGTTATTTTTTCATTGGTTAATACCACAAACATTAAATGTGGAAGAGTTATTTATTTTATATTTAGTAATTTCCCCATTATATTTCCTCATATATAACCCAACCTTCAAATTTTGAGGTGCTATTTGAATATTTGAACTAATAATGGAGGATAAGAAAGAATTCATAGAACCATAATCAAATAGTATTTTCACTATAATTGAATTAATAACCAGCATTCCTTTAACCAAATAATTTTTGGGCTCCACCACAGTAGTAGAGAAAACATTCGCCATTCGTTTCTTCCATGGAGGTTGTTATTGTTGATTATGACAACCCTTGGGATAGGGAATTAGATCCCATAATGAAAATGTTATTTTTAGTTTAAACACCACACTACATGATTATTTTTTATCTAAACCATCCTTTAATCTTCAACATTTTTAGCCTTCTTCATATTTCTTTATAAATAATTAGCCTGATGTCCCTCCCTTTTCACACTTGTATCATCTTTTGGTTCCTGTTAGTGAGTTCCCATGATTCTTATTCCCACACTTTTGAAATATGGTATGTGGTGTTTTCTTTTTTATCATGGGATTTATCTGTTCATACACCCTTATTAAACTCAATTTTCATATTTTTTTATCTCTAAGACTATGAGACCATTGAGATTCTCTTATCTTCATTTCAACTAAAAAGGAATAACAAATAATCTCCCCATAACTTTCAAATTCTAAAACATCTATGAATTTTAAAATTCTCATCTTTAATCTTCTAAAGAATTGATCCACATTTATATTAATGTTCATGTAAAACATGAAGTTATATTGTGAAATCCTTGTAATATTTTCCTCGTACACACTGATAGAATCATCTTCAATATTATTAAATTCAAGGAACACCCTTTCTATCTTATGATTGAGAGTACAAGAAAAAGTATTTATTAAAAAATATTTTGTTGAATCATTCCCATTCTGTAGAATCTATTTCCACAATAGACTCCATTTTTATGATCAATTCTTACCACTAATCAGCTTCCCCATCCCGACAATAGGACTCCATCACAAGAACCCCTCTTTCCTAGCATTGGAGTATAGAGGATATCTTCTCAGTACATTTAAACCATTTTTCTACGATGAGGGGATCAAAATATTCAGTAATGATTGGAGGAATTTTTTATATAATTAATTTTAATTCAACATGCTCTTTTATAGGATAAGTAGTAAATTACACATGATTCAATAAAATATTCATAACATGATCCAGTTTTGAATGTAATTTCATTAAATTTTGAGCTCCCATTCCCATCATATTTTTCATTTTAATAGTGAAATCGTCACATTTCATATCACATCGATTGTTGGCACGAGAACTCATATTTCCAACCATTATCTTTGAAATACAATTTATAATTCGAGGGTCTTGAATACTTATATAATAAGAATATCAAAAAGAAAACTTTTAACATATAAGGATAAACTTATAAAAGATAATTTTATCCTCACATGTGATTCCCTATGTTTCAATATTGGTTATCCATGGTTATTGAAATATCCCAAGGGTAATTACTAATTTTTTCTAATACTAATACCAAAAAGTAAAGAGACTGTTATTTTATACCAAATAAATATACCCTATCCTTTTAAACATATTATTACCTAATTTTAAGGATAATTATCTGTCAAATATAAACAAAGAATCTTAATTTCTAGTGTATTTGTATGACCTCGTACATGAAATAAAAAACATTGAAATAAAATAATATAATATAATTTTAATCGTAAATAATGGTATCCAAACTACCATTGATCCATTACACTAGAATAGGATAACAAGGGAAATACATCGACGGTTGGATGATCTGAAAATCTCAGTAAGGGAATAATCATATGAATAAAGAATAGAATAATAGTTAGAAGGAATGTCGTGAAGACATAAAAATTCAGGGTATATGAATAAACATATAGAAGAATGTCATATATAACCTGGGATCATGTCATCATGTACACATTGGAATAAAATATCAACATACAAAATGACATAAATATAAGTCAAGGATAACTTCTAGGACTATATCACATAGTTGACAATGTCCCAAAAATGGATTAGGTTTACTCTATAATCCCATACATGAGGTCTCATGAGACTAAAAATTACCCAATTCATTAGAGAACTATCAGGGTGCACCTATCAAAACATGTTAATTCAAAAAAATTCCACATTAAGAATGAAAAATAATGAATAAATGTATGGTTTGACCATGAAAATAAATGGGTATCATAATCAAATCATATAGAGTAACAAATGGTCGTATCATAATTTTGTACAAGAAATAATGGATTTAAATAATTATTTAAAATTAATAAATGAATCATTGGCACATATTATGATAAATTATGTTCAATTGAAGTGTACACATGAGAAAGTAGTTGTTCGGTAACTTGGGAAATGTGCCACTTATTCGGGGTTTCATCGAAAAAGGTAAGGAGTCATAAAAAGGATGAAGGAATAATTGTTTTCATAAAACAATTGATTTACTAAGATAGTTTTCAATGAAAAAAATTGTAATTCTATAAAAATATTTCAATATTAAAATAGTTTATGGAGTGTATTTTAAAATGGGTATGAAATGAAAAATGTTCCCATTAATTAGGTTTACTTAACTACATTAATTGAGAATGGAACCTTTTAAAACAAGCAATTACCTGTAAAAGAAGAATGAATTGAACATTATAAATATATTTATAAAATATAAACATAATTTAAAATAATAATATAATAATAATTAATAAATACAATGGGGGCTATAGAGATAATGTGGATCCCAAATGAAAAATGGATGTTCGGAGATATCCCTTATGTTCTGTATAAATGAGTTTTGAACATTCCCTTAATATGACGTATAATCAATTTAAATTTATTAATTAATTAATTCATAACCTATTCTACCCGTATTTTATTTATTTTAATTTTATTATGTTAATTTGTGGTTATTTTTGTGTGTTATATAGTTTAATTTCATCTCTCTATGAGCGTTGGTTTCGGGATTTCATGGTCGATTCACTTGGGTGTAATTATGGAAATTTATTTCAAATAGTAATAACTATATATAGGTGAAATTATATGGTATTAATTACCTCCAAAAAATTTAAATGGACTTATATATAATTTTATTTTTTTACATGATGATGATTTATTTGATTAAGTATTAATGATAAACGTTCCGATTATTATAGCAGTTTTTTGATCATCAGGGACTAGTTTTGTTTTATTATTTAATATGTTGTATATTTATTATTTAAGAAACAAAAACAAGTTATTATATATATTATAAAATATATAATAATTATTATAATGGTTTTATGGCTATCCATGAAGGCAATAATGGAAAATTAAAAAATCATCGTCCACGAAGGGAGTGAGTCGAAAAATCACTGACAATTTTTTCATTTTTAAGATAAAAGGGGAATAGATGAGTTTTTATGATGAATATTACATTATAAAAATATAATCACTGTAAATATATTATACTAGAGTTATCATTCAATTTTGGATATTAGGGTGAGGGTGGATAATAAAAGAAAATAAATTTAAAGAGAAGGGATGATTTTAACTCTTCAATATCATATCCTTGAGAACCTCTTTAAGAAACTTATAATTAGAATTTTAGGGAGAACTAGAATATCAGGATGTTGGTAAGAGTATTGGGAGAGGAATTGGGAGGAATATTAGAAATCTTTAAATCTTATAATGTGTGATGAGAATATGTGGTGAGGGTTGGTATTTATAAGGGGAGGAGAGGGGAGTTTTTTCTTGTTATATTCATTATTTTATTATTTTGAATCAAGACAATAAATTATATTTATTATTATAAATAATTATAATAACTAGTGAATTTATATATGAAATAATGGGTTCTTAAATCATTATGGACTCAAATTTCATTTATTTGGCTTAAAATGTTATACACCATAAAATGTAATATTTCACTATTCACCAAAATTTAAACTATTTTAAAAAAATTAAAAATATCCAACCCAACCATTTTTTAATTTTTATAATATAAAACTGGAATTAATTTTATGAAAATAATTTTCTAAATATAATAAATTATATTTATAATTAAAATTATCATTTACTCAAAAAATAGCTATTTTAATATTATAACTGATTTTACGACACTTTGAAAAATTAATTATGGTCACATAAAATTAACATACAGATGTAATTTGACTATTTATTAATTTATTAGTATATTTTATTATTTTTTTAAAACATTTTATTAATTATAATATTGTAAATAAATATATTTGTTTCACAAAAATACTAATAGTTAATTTATCAATTTTAAAAACATTTATTTACTTCTTCCATGGCATAAATTTATCACATTTTCATTTATAAGATAATAGAATTTTATTTAAACATTCATAGGTGAGGTTATTATAATAATGTCCATATTACTATTCCAATGGTCTAGTTACTATTCTAATGGTTATATTTATAACAGTCATAAGGGTTTACTAATTCCTATAAATGCATCTTATTACATTCATAAATTACATATATTTTTCCCCATGGTTATATATACATTAATTTTATTAAAAATGAATATTTATTATTAATAATAATTTTATGTATAAGTCAATATTTACGAGTAGATTTATTCTACTAGATTGGGAAAATATAAATTTTTCTCTTCTTATTATCTTATTCTTAGTTTATTATCCCACTGTAATATTTTGAATTCTTATTAGATTGTTTTCAGACTAATTTATCCTTATTCATTTTTTAGAATAATTTATTTATTGGGTTCTCCATGTGATTCATGTGTTGTATGACATATGAAGAGAAATTTCATTGATAAAATTTTGGGTCCCCACATAGTTTACAACATCAAATTATGTGATAATTTCTTTATGCCACATGTTTCAGGAGTAAACTATAAATGAATATAATACAAATTAGGTAGTTCCAACAGGTACTCAAAATGTTGCCTCCATGGTAAATTTTTTACATTGTTAGTTTTAAATAAATTTATTTATGTTTTTTAAAATATGTTGGATGAATATCCCAAGAAAATTAAGATTAAAATTAATATAAACTAAATTATTAATTAAATGATATAATTAATTTACTCTTGAAGGATTCATCTTAAATAACAATGCTAAAAAAATTGAGTCAAAATTTTATTAAATAATGGGTTCATTGCATCCATGAGGACGACCATGATCTTATAGAATACATTTTTATGTCCTTGTTTTCCTATAATTTATTATAAAATTAAATTGTTAGCATGTATGTCATCCATCCTCTTAATATATAAGGGCCTACATGTTTATGGATTTTTATTTAAATATTTTGAAAAATCCTTTTGTTACCCTCATATGCATGTGATTAAAAGAAAATTAAATGTACGGAGATCCCAAACTAGTGGAGGAAGGTCACGATTAGAGTCATGGTGAAACTAATCCAGGAATGATATATTGGTGAATAGGTGGAAAATTGCAACACGAACCTTAACAATATCAAGGTGTTTTCCCATAGGAACGGTTGTTAGTTAATCATCTGTAAGATAAACTAACAATTAGTAAAATCAAATAATCATAACACTTTATTATTTTATTTCTATCATGTTGAATGGTTATTTCATTATATATGTTTTGTTATAATCATATGAATTAATGAATTAACAAGTATGCCAGATAGAACTAAAATAATTTTTCATATTCTTAAATACTATCTTGGATATGTTTGATCAATAATGTAAATCCATTATATATTACCAATAATGTAATAAAGATAGTAATTTTCCATTTACACATAAAGATAAAATTTACCAATAATATATATTAAGTTGGTATATCCTTCTAACACATTCGTTAAAATTGAACCATAGTTCAAAGTTCTTGACCAGCCAATGATGGGGTGCTTTCAATTATCGAGGAATTATAACTTGATGTTTTTGATTGACATACATTATATTACATCAAGAGTTGATTACCAAAAAAGTAAATAGATTAACTAAGAGGAAATTGTTGATGAAATCAAATTTAATGATTTCGTTCTTGGGGATACCACTCAAGTAATCAATGAATTGTGAGTTAATGAAATTGGAATTTGGAATGCCTTCAAAAACCATTCAAATTGAATGATTATCCTATTTTGGGGTTATTAGAATTGTAATATGGGTCCTTTCTACTAGAATTCCTGATGAATAGTATATTATAATGGTAATGGTGAGGGATATTGGGTTCCAATAAAATAGTGGGAGATTAATTTAAATAATATTTATTTTATTGTTTAAATCTTATTAGATGATTTACTAATAGCTTTGTCATATTATTTGTTGAAGAATCTATAAATTGACTTCGAACATATCATCGTGATCTATAACTGAGAAGGATAACAGTCTCACTTGGAAATTTTTTCATGAATAGAAAAGGAAAATACACGTTATCATACACCATTATATAAAATTTTATTTCATGGAAAAATGTATTCCTAATGTGTCTGGTAATAAGGCTAGTGAGGAAGAGTTATCTATCCAAGAGAAGCATTTGAATTATTCCACATATGTTCAGTGTTTTATGTTATAATTCATGTACAATTAGCTTCTGAAGAAACATGATTACACAGATTCATATTTCACGATGTCTCACCATCAGTATCTCTATTAAAAGAAGTGAAGATAAGAGAGACACAACATATGGAATTCTCTATTTACAACTATTCTTGCAGATCAGGTGCTAGATGGGCCTCATGCAATAAATTTTATTTTATTATTGAAGTCTTCTAAATAATATGGATTAAATTTCCATGTGATTTGTGTATAAATATCATAATTTCATCCCTACCCAAGACTTTCTATAATTATATTGTTAATTATAACATAATTAATAATGATATTATTATTCCAAATATTACTACAATGATTCAAAAAGTGGGGAAGGACATGGGTGTGACAAACATGGCTTCCTTATGGTGAATAATAAATTGAAGAAACAATATATGGGTACTAGACTCATAATATGTTTAATGTTCTGAAGATCCATCCTTCCAAGAAGAATAAGATATATAGGTAGGGAAAGTAAAATGGAGTAGTATATTTTTCATGTGGCAAGAAAGGCCACATGAAGAGATACTACACCTATAATAAAGGGTAAGGTAAAGGATAGTTTTTTATCAAGTAAAATATTTCAATATTTACAAATTGGGTATTAAATTTTACTTGTGTGCTGTCATTTATATCCAAATCCAAGAACCATGTAGATTCCAAAATATTTCTAGATGATTGGTGGATTTGTGAGATTCCAATGGTGTGAGGTTGGATACTCATGCCATTAGAGACTAACACACATCATTTCGAAAATTAATTATATTGGTTTTAAGATATTGTTATATTGTACCAAATCTTACCAAGAAAAAAATTATGTATCCTACCTAGATACATATGGTTTTATATTAAATGTTTGAAATATGAATTGTTTCTTTTATAAATACAACATATTATGTGGTATGGAATATTTAAATAATGGTCAATATCTATTAAATTTTGAGAACCAAGTATTAGATATAGATAATGAATCATGTCACCATGACTCATCTAACACCCAAATATGGGATCATCTTCTTGGACATGTAAATGAGAAGAATTTTTCAAATCTCTATCAAGATAAATATTTCTAATATTTTTTGATAAAACAACATGAATGATGTCATTACTATTTATAAGGAAAAATGACCAAACCACCATTTGGTTGACAAGGTGAAAGGTCCATAGTGGTTCTAGGATTGGTACACACTGATGTGTGTGGATCATTTCTAGTAGAAGATAGTGGTGGGTATTCTAACATCATTAAATTTAATAAAGACATGAGTAGATATGGAAATTTATAGTTGATGATGAATAAGTCTATGTCCATTAAGAAATTCAAATAATTCAAGAATGATGTAAGAATCACCTTGGAAACAAGATAAAGAAGCTTCAATCGGATTGAGGTGGTTAATATATTAACCAATAGTTAATCAAAATTATATAGGATTTTGGGATTCAGTCATAACTCACTCCACCTTACACACCATAGTGGAATGATTTTACTGAAATGAGTAAACGTATCTTGTTATACATGGTATGATTGATGAAATGTCCTATAGATATTATATTATCCTTTTGGTTATATTGATTAAAAACTATGGAATATACATTAATATATGTTCTAAGAATTACCATTTAGTTTTGGAGGGAAAAGAAACTTGTTTTGGATCATACACATGTATGGGGTTATGATGAATTTTTTAAATCATTCTCAGAAAAAACATAGAACCATTGGGAAGAATGTGTATCTTTATAGTGTATCCTATGGAAACATTTGTATACTACCTATAAAACCCCTCATAAAAGAAAGTGAATGTCTCTAGGGAAACCATCAATCATGATAGGGAGAACATCCTCAAAAAGAATATATTTAGAAATATTGTCTTTGATGAAATTTATACTCAAAATATAGAAGATCTAGTATAAGAACTGATTCCATTGGTCCTTGTTGTAGATTATGTTCTTGAAACAAAAATATAGTGTAAGTGAAGTATATATGTAATCGAACCTGAATGAAATGGTTTTCTTATCATTGAATATGGTTACTCCATATTGGTTGATAATGATAAACCTATTTCCTAAAATGAGGCAGTATATAGCTCAGAAGCTTCAAGATGGAAAGAATCCATGAATTTTAAAATGGATTACATGTTACAAAACCATTATTGGGTTCATGTTAATGAACCAAAATATGTAATTCCTATTTAATTTAAATTGGTATTCAAGAAAACTAGATATGGTAATATATGTAAATACCCATAAAGAAATACGTGTTGATAAAGGGTTAAAGTAGTGTCATGGAATTGACTATGATGAAACCTTTTCACATATTTCCATTTTTTAATTCATCAGAATTCTAATTGTTATAGCTTATTATGATTAATATGAAATTTGTTAGATATAAGTTAAAATTAATTTCCATAAATGTAACCTTATAAAAGAAATATATAGAACAAATAAAACGTATTTTGTCTCTAGATGAAAGAAAATAGATTTTCATGTCACAGAGATCCATTTATGGATTGATGAAACTTTCCAGGTCATGGAAAATTTGATTTGATGTATCTTTAGAATATTTTGGGTTTTTATGAATGAAATTGATCCTTGTGTTAACAAGAGATTTAGTGGAAAATTGGTCACTAATATAGTAGTATATTTTAATTACATATTACTTATTAGAAAGGACATACTAGTAATATTGTCTACCAAGGACTAGATAAAAAGGTGTTTCCCTATAAAGACATTAGGTAAAGAAGACTATATTCTAGGGATCGGGACCATTCATGATAGATCCAATGGGATTCATGGACTATCTCAAACTACAAACATTTACCAAAAAATAAAAATATTTAGTATAGAATAATACAAAAGTGGATTTGTTACAGTGTCACATGGTATACATTTTACTAATAAATGTTTCCTAATACACATTAAGAGAATGCAGGAATGACTGAAATCCTATAAATATTAGTGATTTTATCGATCATGTATTCAATGTTATGTACTATACATGATGTTACTTAGGCATTGAGCATGGTAGATACATCAAAATAATCCAGGAGAACAACACTAGTCTACTATTAAGTCTATCCTTAAGTATCTGGGAATAAATAATTACATGTTCTTGGTGTATGGTGGAGATGTGGATATGGTCATATGGGGTTACACTAATGATAGTTTTCATATAGATCAGATTGATCAGAAGTCACAGTTAGGATATATTGTTTGTCTCAACTGAGGAGTTTTCAACTAAAAAAATTCCAGGAAGCCAGTTTTCACTGATTCTAAAGTAAAGTACGAGTATATATCATCATCTTGTGTATCCATGGAATCCATTATTATATGAATCTTTTTCAAAAAACATGATGCAGTACCTAGAATAAAATACCCTATCATGGTATATTGTGATAATATTATAACGGTAGCTCTTTCCAAAAATCCATTCACTCTAATGAAAATAGAACATTCTCTGTATGTATCACCTCTTGATAAAATTTTATAACAGGGTTAAATTTTCATAATGTAGAGTTACCACAAAACAAAACAGACCATATCCCTTGAGTAAAGTGATATCTCATCAGAATCCTGAGTATGATGTGAGAGCATGTGGACTAATGGTTTTTAGTTGTTGTCTCTATTGGAAGTGGGAGTCTGTTGGAGTTGTTTCCCATGAACCAACATCTGTATTCATTATGATAACATGTATTTATTGATTTGGAAATCAATAATCATATTATAACATCATTATCTTTCTTCAATGACACATACTATGTTATAACATCCAAAGAGTATTTTTCATAATGAATGGTCATAACAGCTCCTGCTATGATGAAATCCTATAAGTGCCAATACATTATTCATAAAATATGTCATATTTCTAGATGAAATTATTTTTGGGACTCAACAAATACATTATTTTATGGTTTTATAATCATATTATTTTCAGTCACCATCACATGGTGTACACCATTGATAATATCCAATGTAGGATATTTTGAGAATGAGATCCGCCAGCAATAAATCTATATTTATATGTGTCGTTAGATATTACTATATGTAGACATTTGAGTTGATTCTTAGACTTTATGATTATTATTAATAACTATTATAAGACAAATACTTTGATGTATTTATGAAAACCATGATGAAATATGTTCTTAATGTGGTATGATACAATGGTTGTGTCCCAGGTAATAATTCATTAATGAATAATGTGATAAATGATTTTTGACTTCTATTCTTTAATTTAATTTTATATCTCATTTCCATTGATGGAAATGATATATACAAAATAAATCTATAGCTAATGTTTTTAATAGGTAATTTATATTTCTAGAAATTCATTGATTGAGACATAGAGTACATAAGTTTATGGTACCAACATGCAACATTCTTGATTACAAATATCATGATAAAGGGATTATATTAAATAATTATCATCTGTATGAGCTATTATTTCATGTATATATTAAATTTATTCTCTATGGGTCTCATGGTGTGATTATATATCCTAACCATGGAATTTTGTGTACTTTTCCTAATTCCACTGATAAGATGGGATAAAGGTTCACATACTAAGTATATCTAGAATCACAATTTAAAAATATTTTATTATTATTATGTTTACAAGTAGAATAAATATTATTCCTTTATGTGGTTTAATAATTAGTTTTATTTTGAGGATCACATATATTATATCACCAATTAATCAAGAGAACATTTTGTGATCCCAAATATTTAGTAAAAATAATTTTCTATTTAGTTAATATAATATTTAATTATTTATTGGAGACTAATGTTGGGATATTTATTTATTAAATAAATATTTCTTATTCAAGGAAAAAAAGTATGGTTGTGGAATGGTGGACCGAGTTTAATGGTCTGGTGAAAATATTGTATACTGAATAATATTTGAGTAAATAATATTTAATTTAATTCATGAAATTACGGAATATCAAGAAATAATAATACTATTATTATTATAAACATGGTTTTTTAGGGATTTTTTAAATAATAATGGGAGAATATGGACTTATTATCTTATAATCCAATCATTATATAAACACAATTGTATTATTTTCTTAATATATAAATTTAATTTTGATTTTTTCAATGATATCCAGAGAGAAACCTCTCATGCCAAAGAGAGAACCCTCTCCCAGAATGATCCCAATACCAGAGAGTGATCTTCCTCCAAAATCCACTATCATGTCTTGAGAGATCAAGGAGAAACTATAGGAGTTGATTCTCAGGGGATTAATGGAGAAGGATGCACGAGATAAGATTCTTCATGATAGCACCTGAGGAATCATGTGTCAATGTTTGGAAACTAATTGAACAAGTATGGATCACTTCTATAATGAATATATTATTTATTCCTAATATTCTATTATGGTACACTGTACATCTATTTTCAGATCAATCAACAAAGAAATAATTTCATGCAATGTATTTATTTAATTATATAATTTAATTCAAAATATTTATTAATTATAATCTACTTTGGTTTTGATGTTTAACAATTTTCTGTATTCTTTGAGTATGTTTCATTGATCATGGTTTTTATCATCATTTAGATATTATATTAATCATTGATCCTGAAAAAAATAAAAGACATGAATTCCCCATATGATCTTCCACTGCACTCAAAAACTACAACTACTTGTTTATAGAAATTTTTCATAATGTGGATGTGTTCGAGGTGCACAGTGTGTACTTGGCATAAATTTCATGTACTATTAGATTTCAGAACATTTTAGTCTCCAAATCATCTATTCAATACACTACATGCTTGGGCTTCCCATGTAATATCGCAATGAATCTTAATTTTTAGTTAGTAACTGATTATTACATATGTTATTGGGAATCATGAAAAGAATATTTAATAATTACAGATTATTAAAACAAATAATTTTAGGTGAAAATAAATTAAAACTCATAAAATAAATCAATAAAATATAGAATTACCAGAAATTGTAATTCTTCTTTGATTGATGATATGATGGAATAGAATCCATCCCACTATCAATGCACTATAGAATTAAAGTGTATAATTTCCCTAGTGGTGATCCATGCATGCAATAAATTATATGATCAGCATTGTCGAGTTTCCAGGTACAAGAATAGTTGATCTCAATTGCTTTAATTGTTCATAGTTGACCGCAGGAACATTCTTCTCAAAGAGGGAGAACTCTTGGTGGACTCTTAGAGACATGAGAGAGGAGGAAGTGAGTCATAGTTATAGAACTCTAGATATCTCTCAAGATATATCTCTCAAGATATATTTCTAGATATATCTATCTATATATATCTCAATATAAATATCTAGATATCTCTCTTGAGATATCCCTCTAGATACATCTCATTATATATTTTTATATATATCAAACTATATATATCTATAGATATATCCCTTATCTATTGTGCACACACAAAAATTAACTTTATGAAAGTGATATATTTAGATATAATTATACATAATTAATATTTATTATTGATGGTTTAGGGTTGAGTAATTTCACACAAGGAAATAACTATTTCTTATATTCTTAATTAACCCCATGACCATTAATTATAATATTGTTAATATTAATCACGTGACTTTTGAAAAACATTATGAATAAAAATAAAAATAAATTATTTATAGTCGGACAATTAAATATGGTCCGCATTCCCTCTCAAAAGTTTATCGATCCTTGAATAATTACTATTTAATTAAATAAATATCACTATGTTATTTCTTTGATAAATATATTAAATATTATATTCAAGAAACAATAAAAATAATATTTACTATTTATTATTTAACTATATATATTCTTTCATATAAGTTGAGATTAAATTATTTAAATAAAAATGAACTGAATATATATTATTTATTCTGTCTTGTTAAATTTATTACCTGAATTTAACTAATATTGTGGATACACTTAGTGTGTGATCCTCTAAATTAACTACCTTGTGTCTATGAGTAACATCTAGTAACAAATCCAGGAACCCATTGAGATTGAATTTAATCTCCTAGTGACATCTAACCTCTTATGAACACTTACTGTGTAAAATATTATCTTTATCATGATATCTCTAATAAAGAATATAGTGTGCCAGTGTCATCAACCTTTATACATGATTTCTCTTTCATTGACTTTGTGAAAATGAACTTGTGAAAACCAGAGACAATAAAAAAAAACTATGTTCATTATTGTATATTAAATTTAACAATAATATTAGATGATAATATAACACCCCATGACTTTATGATATATTTATTTTAAAATAAATTTGTTCTCTTTGATATCCTGAGAACACACAACCCCATGTCTAAATGAGTTGTAATATAAAATACCATTGAAACATACCAATTATATTTGAAAATATGAATAATACGGACTAAACAGTGAAACTTATATTTTTTCACATGTATAATAAAATTCATTGGTTATCAATTGATTAAATATATAATGTGAATCATTTAAACGAAAAATTAATTCTGAAAAACTATATTTTTCTAACAGGTGGTTTGATCACTCTTTATGCACTTAATTAAAAATTAATTTTAACCAATTTATTAACATTATTTGATAAAATTAAAAAAATTTAATAATAATATAAAATTTTTCTTATGCTGATTTTCCTGGATTTTTCTAAAAAAATCATTTTTAAATGAATAGTGAAAAATACTATTTTTAATAAAAATAGCATTTTATTCATAATCATTTATAATAATTGTTTGATTTTAATGAGGTTATAAAAGTAAATTTAGGTCAAATATATTTTTATTAATCAATATTTGGCCATTTTAATCAATATAATATTTAATTTTAATATGAAAATGTTTTAATCTTTTTGAAATTTCCCTTTTAGAATATAGTTCTCCAAACACGACTATGGGGTTTTTTAAATTAAATTTGGCCACTTCTTTGAGTTTAATTTGGAAAAATAGATACCAAATTTTTAATCATAATAATTTAAAATATAAAATAATTTCAACATAATTTTTTACCATAATGAATAGTAAAAACATTAAAAATTCATTACCGTGGTAAATATAAAAACTGGTTTACCTGGAGTTAGAATTAAAAATAAGTTATAAAATTTACCCATATATTATATAATTACTATTGTATCATTATATTTATACCTTAAAAATTATAATGTCACAAAATTGTCTACTTTTTAGACTTCTTTCCTGAGAAAATTTTTGATGTAATTCATTCATTTCAAAATTCGATGCAATTCCTCTACCCCACTTATAAAAGGACGCTCTCTCTCTTTTACATTGAAAACATCTAAACCCATTTAGATTTGGAAATAATCCCCAAAATAGATTCCTTAATTCTTTAATGTCATGATTTTAAACTTTTATTTATCAGAAATCCTACCTAGGAAGGCCTTTGGTGAAAACCAAAATTTGTTGTTCGAATAAGAGGTAACTTACTTAACCGAGCATTTTATATTATTTATTCTTCCACCAAATTATAATAATATAAAATAATTATTATAAAATAAAATATTATATTACATATATTTAGATTTTTTTATTTTATGGGTTTGAAATATAACCATTTCCTCCTCCATAAAATTGAAAACAAAACTGGTGTTCATTTGTATGAAAGACTACTACCCTATGAACTGATGTAATTCATTTTCTATCAAAAATTATTACAAATGGATAAAATTATATATAAAAATATTATATATGATATTTTATTATATTATTATAATTATATAATGTAAATATCACGTATACCATATTTCATTAGATTCTATAGAGATTACTATAACATTGCTCCTGTATATGTAGGACTACAGGCTTACGAAGCGATGTGAATTATTTTTCATTTATTATTTAAATGGAAGTTAATAAGGATATATTTTATGTTAATATAATATATTAATGTAATATTAGTTATTATATATAATAAATATATCATACACATTCTTACACTACCATTCATTGATGAATGATAATGTTGTTAATGTGTACAAAGGATTGATGCCTTATGAAGCAATGTGATTAATTTCTCACTAACTCTTTACAATCATGGTAATAAATAAAAATTTTAAATAACATTAATGTTATATATGACATGATATTGATTATGGAAAATTTATATACAATCAAATTTGATACCCTTTCACCTGTTAATGAAATGATAACGCCACTAATGCATTCATACAGTTTACCGTCTCCACGAAGTGATGTGATTCATTCTCCATGTTAAAAATTAAATATTTATTATAATTATTAGTATAATGATAAACTGATATTTATAACATTAATATCATTCTGGATATGATGGAACTGTATTATATGTTTGATATCTAGATCCTTCATGATAAAACATGCATGAGAAAACAAGTTAATTAACACCTAAAACAATAGTTATAATGAATGATTGTTAACAAATGGGTGATAATATGTTACAAAAGGGATCAAATATGATATTATAAATAATAATATTACTCTTATATAAGTTAATAACATTATTAAAACCACTATAAATGATGTCAAAGAGTGATCAACTAAACTGAATCACGAGGTAAAGGGTTTCTTAACTGAATTTTATTTCATTTGGTTATACACCTACATCATTGATTATATTATTCAAAAATTATTTGTGAAATTACATTTGACTTAATTATTTTATATTTAAACTTTTCCTTTTATGGATATACATTTTTTAAAATCACCTCAATTAAATTAACTTAATAAGGGCTTCATCTCAAACATTTTTCATTTGGACACATTTTTTATTCACCTATATTTTTTAAAATGATGTATATACATCCCATTTACATAATATATCATGAATCCTTCCAAATTATTGATATATTAAACAATAATTATTTTACTACATATATGGGATGTTATGATATAAATTTTACCAAATAGTTTGGGGTTTATGTTTCAATATATTTTTAATCGGTGTTGACTATGCTTGAATTCCTATTAATGAAAATTATTTGATCATTTTCTAAAAAACCCTTTTATTTTTCTTATACTCTCTTTATTCATGATGTATTAAAGTATTAGTATCATTTTACACTCTTTGGTACTTAAAATTGATGAAATGTTTTAATGAAAATCCATCTTTATTTCTCTCTTTAGTGAAAAAAATTTGTTCTTCAAAATCCATGTTTTCTAAAAAAGTTTTCTAAAATGATTTATTATGATTGGTTAAAAGTAATTTTTATCCTTAATTGGATTTCTAAGAAAAGATAAAAATAATCTTCATTTATTTTTTTCCAATGAGGCACTTTTTGACTTTTCTTCCAAAAATGTGAATGGTATATTTTTTTTAATGTATTCTCCATGAACTGAACATTCCCCCGGCATGACCACTCAATGTTTTAATTCTTCCGTTATCATATTCAAATCAAATTTTTAGAAAAATTCATTAATTTACAATAAATTTTAGATTTTTAACATCTATTTTAAAAATGTAATGTATATTTTCCACATAAAATTTTCTATGTGATCATTCAAAATCATTTTCCATCTAAGAT
Source organism: Viscum album (assembly GCA_963277665.1). Lineage (NCBI taxonomy): Eukaryota > Viridiplantae > Streptophyta > Magnoliopsida > Santalales > Viscaceae > Viscum > Viscum album. The sequence goes on along the minus strand of OY728141.1, from coordinate 928,264,053 downwards.
GAAATCCATTGATGTAACTCAAAGTGAAAATGATATTTTTCCATATAATGTTTTTAATATTTTTTAAAAATATTTTCATAAATGAAAACAACCTGTGATGTTTTGGATATATTTTAAATTATTAACATATATATCTCAAATAAATATATATATATATATATATTCCCCATTCCATTGATTGAGTAATACATGCCTTATGATCATTTCTCAAATACCTTCATTAGGAAATTTCTTTCGATTATGATATAAAGAATGATTATATAACACATTTTAATTACATGGGGAATTTTTAGGTTATTCCTTATGATTTATTATATTTTTGTGGAACACATAGATCATGAATATGTTAGGATGGGTGCACCCAGATATTATCCAATTCATTGGGTACTCTTATAGTATCATGAGGTGTGATGTATGGGATTAGGGAATAAACTTAATCATTGAGGGAATTTTTTAACCATGTGTAATTTTCTAATTGGTTGTCCTTGACTCATTTTTATGTCATGATTTATGTTTCATTCACATTTCCTATGATTCCATGCTCTTATGTTGCAATGTTATTTAAATTATGCTTCCATGTGATTACTCATATGCCTTCTATTTTTTGATATCATGTTATACATTTATCTCGCATGTTATGCTTCCTTATCATGTTTATTACCTTACCGAACTTCACAGATCCCCCCTTTATTTATTTATTACCTTGGTTATCACATGAACACTTAGGATCAAAATTGGAATTTATTATCTCTCTATAGAAAATAAAATAAATATTCAATGTTTTATGTATTAAGAACCTTGTCTTCCAAAGACAATAATCCTTTATAATCTTTTGGTTGAAATTGTTGTATATTTATGTGTAATAATCATGTAATATTATGTGTAATAGGATTGAATCTCTATATAACTCTCCCACCAAACATCATGGACATGCATTTATGTAGGAAATTTTATTCCTTTAAAGGGACTTCGATATCAAATTCCATTATAGGATAGAAGAGATAACTATTCCATTTTATTATCCACTAAATGAATATCACTTGTGACACACCCAACATTCCCCACTAGTACCCAAACATACATCATCATGGATTTCATTAATTAATCCATGTGTTCATGTAATGATATATATTATTGATGAAGTTAAATTTTACAGATCCATACACATGTGTCCATATAGAAATATCCAATGACCCATAGAAATGTGGATTTTCTATTGCACGGGTCTTTTCTCATAACCTCCTATATATTCCGAATGATGAAAACCATGATAAGCTGTCTTAATTTATTTTGAGAATCTTAGAACTAATATAACATATCAGCATTGTACCATAAGAAAACATCATCCCAACAAAGAAAAATATTCAAAAATAATGTTGTTTCACCACAAGGTACTCATTATAACGGGGAACTTATATAACCTCTCAATGAGGCGTATATGCTTAAGAAAATGTCACATTGAAATATAATGAAGAGAAACAATAATAATGTCATAAGAAAACCACATTAAAAATATGTAATCAAGTACTAAAAATTCAGTTATAGGGCAAAAACTCTAACAATTATTGATGTGTGTTTTAGTCCATATGAGTTCAATATCATTTAAAAAATGTCACTAGAGAAACAAAATTTAATACAGCCTCCACTATGATCAAATATATTTTTTATAAAAAAATTAATTGGAAATATCACATAATTTATTCATACCAAATTTTTCATAGTGATTTATGAAAATATAAAAGTGAACAATGGAATGATTTTCAATTTATTTATCCATATAATCATATTTTTTAGTATTCTATATTAACCATGATTTCTACTCCTCAAAAGAAAACTAATAAACATAATTTTATCCAAAAAACATGATAAAAACCATGATTTGTTTTAGTTATCCCTAATTGTATGTGAATTATATCAAACCAGCCACTATAAAAATGATCGCTATGAAAATATGTGTTTTAATTCTACAATGTGAATTGAATATGTATGATTAGTATTATCCTTATAAAATGTAGTATGTCTTGTATTTATAGAAAAACTAATTTTGTAGATGGTAGCCTCCAAATTACCTTAAATATGAATGTTCTTTAATAACCACGGTATTTTTTAGTCCATTACTTCATGGTTTTTCCTTATTTAACAAAAATATATTCAAACTCTAAAAAATTATCTTCTAACTTCTTCCAGAATTTAGCATGAAATTATTTCATCATTTTTTACCAGTTAACAAAATAGAACCATCATTGATCATGAATCAATATTATATTCATTTCATTAAAATTGATTCCATAATTCCACTCTAGGATTACCTATGTTCCAATAATAAATCTTTATTTTGATCCATACCCACTAAAACCCCAAATAATTATGGTAATGATATAATAAGTGACATCCCAAGGCCTCATATGATTTTTTAGATGTTAATGATCACTGTCAACTGTATGCGTCTCTTAAAAGAGAGTTGTTTTCTCAAATAATCAACTAAAATTTATCAAATAAATAAATATAAATAAATTCTGATGAAAAAATATGATTAATATCTCCCTTATTTCCATACACAAAAAATTAATGACATTAAATATAATGATGATCCATAATATCAATATCAGATAAAACGACATGAATGTAAATAAACTAGAATAATTCATTGATTCCACACAACATAAAATATCACATTTTAAGTAGAATCCATTTAAATCCTACTAATATTTACATCAGTAACATTACAAAATTTTCTAGTTAAACTAAAAGAGGACACAAAAATAGCACATAAATATATTTGTGGGATTTTGATTGCATAAATGCTCAGTTGGACCATCCCCTAGGACCCTTGATTTAATTAGTTTAATGTATGCCTACAATCACAAAATATATTGTGTAATAAAACACATAATATGATCCAATATTGATAAGAGGTAATGAATTTAACTCCTAAAAATACAATTATCACACCATAAAAACTGTCACTAATTTTTTATATGTATATAATAATAAAATAAATGTTGAATAATCTTAATTAAAATAAAAAAATAACTCCCTCAGACCTGTTCCCTTTGATTAGTTGGTCATCATTCCGAAATATCAAATATCATGTCTCCAACCCTAATCATTTCATGGGAGAGGGGTTCAATTTCTAACATAGTTAATCATCTGGTGAAACATGTAAAATATGAATATTATGTCATTGATGAAGCATTATCATGCATGCTCTCAAAAATATTTATACTAAGCGCAGCAAAGTAGCTGACCTAGGTCGATCTCTTGAAAAGCTTTTTGCGGTCAATCACTCACTACGTCTGATTCACTATGTATATATATATGAAATAAAATTACCAGAAATGAGATTTTGGAATTGAAAATGAAAAACTAAAATTAAACATGCAAATTCAAAGAAAACATAATGAATGCAAATAGAATGATGTTTGACAAAAAGGAGATCCTCCGAGGAGATTATCCAGAGTGAACATTCATCGTCTCTTTTTTAGTTTTCAATTTACATAATTAACATGCTCCATTGTATGCATGAAAATCCTACTCTACATATGGCTGTGAATATATGGTACTCTCAACGATCGTTGTGAGACCACGCATCCACCTCTTCAATCGAGGGAAAATATTGCAGAAGTGAAAGCTAAACCTCTGGTGGCAAGTAGAGACACAAAGTCGCCTTGACCACTAAGATCCCCCTAGTCCTAACCCTATGAAAATAAGAAACATAAAACATGTATGTTCAAGGACTTGGGTTCATCACTGGATTAATCCCCTGGGAACTTCCTTGCATTAGCTACTCAAGATGACGAGAATAAGAGTTCACAGTTGAATGAAAACAGGGGGAGAAAACAATATAGAGAATGAAATGGATAGAAATAAGAACACATAAATAAAAATATGAAATGATATTAGAGAATTATAAGAATAAAAATTAAATACTAATCAAAATAATATTTTCAACAAAGGCTACGCCTAAGATTCCTACCCTTTGGAATAAAGAAAACACACTCTCCTATAGTGAGTGGGGTGACATTTTGGCTCCAAAAATCATCCCCCGGAAGTATTCATGTGGATGACCTATTTAATGATAGAATTAGGAAATACTTTCTTATTTGATGTTGTTATTATGTATTGCCTCTATTGACACAAAAAATTAGAGAATCATTAGACACTTGGGGAGAGAGATATAGCCAAAGTACTAGGGATATTTAATTCTTCCAAATAGACTCTTCATTTTCCAATGCACCGAGTTCCAATGCATTTATGGCATTGAGAATGAAAGAATAAAGAGCATACATATTAATGAAGGTTCCCATGCCTAATTACTTCCAGATCTATGTAAAATTTCAGCAGCAATGGTTCGTCCATTTATGATACATGTGCCCAATAATAAAATTATGCAGTTATGTACATAGTTTTTGAGGCCTGAATTGTGATCTAGTTTTGAGCTTCCAAATGAATGAATGAGCATTGGGTACAGAATGATAAAATGCATCTCATATAACATAGTAACCTATAAAATAATAATTTATCAATTTTTATAAGTTAGGAAAAAGTTATGGCTGAATCCTTAAAATAAATTATAACTATTTAAATCCAAAATAATCCATTTTAGAAACTAAGCACAAAAATACTCTTAAAACGTAAAATGTGACAAATGCACATTAAATAAAACATTTATGGGATTAAAAATATTTAAATTAAGAATAAAATAATTTAAAATGTTTGTTCTATCAATTCCCCCATAGTTAAACATTGAAATCATGGGCAATCATCTTGTACCATGATCAAAACAAACTTCTCAAAGCATAAATGACAACACAACTCAATTATCATATCAAAGAAAATATCATGCCTCATACATGGATAAAATTTTCAGAACTCCTAAAAAAAATTAATCCATTCAATTTCATTTTAATCTTTACATTCATGTCGTACCTACCTCCCCAGAAAAATATTTTCGTCTTCACTCATGGATTTTCAATGTGGAGTTTTTCTAATTCTCAAAACATGTGTGATCTTCATAGGCTTTCTATCCTCCTATTATATATACTTCATAGAGTCACAAATGATTCAATCATGAGGTCGTTTTCATGGGTTTTTCTAAGGCTGAGGGTTGGTAGGTTTTAAATGTAAAAACATCTGAGGCAGAATGAGAAGGGTTAAGCTCTAAAGTGAAGTAAATACATGAAAACAATTTTGCACAAGAATGATGTGCTCCTAAACCAGAAAAAAAATTAATCACCTCAAAACACCTCTTCTTTTGGGAGTTTCACACTTATAATTTCAGCATCATTGATTTTCATCCCTCTTTTCAACATTTGTAGCATTGTTTCTGCTTCAATTCAGATATGGATTTCTCTTCAGAATCATGTTTTGGAGGAAAAGAGAGGTAGATTTTGATCTTCAAAAATTTGTGAACACCCAGCGCATTTGTGTATTTATATTTTGGTCCACACATTCATCTTACCATAATGAAATTTCTTCCACCCATTCACGAATAAATATGGAAACACATTCAATTCAGCTCAAAATGATTCTTCAGGAAATCAAAACAAAGAACAACTTCTCTATCCCCCACACTTGAGTTCAACAATAATCTTGAATTTATCTTCTAAAGAATGTTGGAAATGGATAAATGGTTTTTAATGTGGATTCTTAACAAGGTATTTCATGTATACTATGGGGATTAATGAATTTCAGATGTAAAGGTAGGCCAAAATAAGAGTTGAATGTAAAAAGGGATTTCAAAGTGATGCCTCAATCATACATGACACATTCCATGAACTCTAACAGCTTTTAAAAATAGAAAAACAACATCTTTTGGATCACAAAACATGTCTCAAGACTCTCAAGAAAAAGGGAAATGTAAGAATATGTCAATCAGTTTTAGAAACCTCTAAGGAGGGGCAAGAATTTCAATTTGGACAGTATCGGTGCACATGAGTTTCATAATCAATCGATCTCCTTTAAATGAAAAGATTGGAAATCAAAAACAAAATCCATTCAGCAATCATTTAAATCCTCAAATATTAAAATAAATCAATGTTCCAAAATTACCAAGATGGTTTGAATTTTAGAATATATTCAATTCAGCTCAAGAATCCTAAAAACACACCAAAAAAATTGAAAAAGAGCAACAATAAAACATCAAAAAACATCATGAAAAATAAACTGAAATCACATACAAAATTTCTAAAAACAATTTGAAATCCATCCCCCACACTTATTCCATTTACTACACCCATTTTAGCTCAAATCAGATAAAAAATGATGTTCACATAGAATTTAAATTGGGTAGAAAACAAAATAAAGAGAAGGAAAGACACAACCTGATTTATTTTTCAGTGGCAGCTTTCAGTTAAGCTTCTTGCTGCTACCACTTTAAAACATCAAGAAGTAAATGAAATTAAAGAAGAAAAATAATGAAAAAGAAAGAATAAAGGGAATGAAAAGAAATAATTCTAGGTTTGACCCTCCAAGATGGTGTTCGGTTTTTTACTTCCCCTAGTTAGGTAGTTGCAATAGATTATCCCCAATCAGAAGGTGGGTCTAGTTTCTTTGGGATAGACCACCACATGTGAATTTTCCCAGGGTTCATGAGTAATCACCAAGAATAGAGAACACGAAAGAAAATAATAAGGTTCCCAACCCTCAATAAAGGAGAAATATAGAATTTGAGTTTAGTATTAGAATGGAATAGAATATAGGGGTGCTCCGTTTGAACTTCTATGGTGTACTCCTCCATAGGGTATTCAAGTTGTTGTAGAGGAGGCCGTCGCACCACATTATTCTCTAGAACTTCTTGCTTGATCACCACCACTTGGGTGGTCTCTATAGTATCATACAAGGTCTTCTCCATTTTTACTATGTCGTAAATTTCAGGAAAGGGAATGTTAGAAAACAATTCAGCTTGAGTAATATTATAACAAGACGAATCAATTAGGAAATCTTCCCTTTCAAGTAAGTCATCATGGAAATTGATCTCTTTAGTAAAGACCATTGGAAAATCAATCTCATCAGGTGAATCCTCATTGTCATATTCCAATGATTGAGGGAGGTCAAAATGTGTTGATTTCTAAATATCAATTATGGGAAGATCAATTTTTATGTTATCTTCAACTATGTGATTCCATGATTCTTCCAAAAAATGTTGATCTCCCATAAGTGCATCAGTTGGAATGTGACCATCAGGGACCTACTAAAGAAATGGATGAGCATAGGTTGATATGATTAACTCCATTAGAAGCTCCTTTCCACCAGACTTGGGTTCCTTAAAATAAATAATGACTAGATAAATATCTTCCATAACTTGTTTTGGTTCAGGTTCCGGCTCTGGATCAGGTTCAGGTTTAGGTTCAGGTTGCTCTTGACATGCATGTGGGTATTCAGCTATCAACTCTACTTGGCTCTCTAATTTTCTACTACATTACTATTCCTTTGATACTTTTCATTAAGATAATTTAATACTTCTTCTGGCACATGAAATTTATCAGTCCATGCAAAAAAAAATTAATTGAACGACATCATGAACAAAAAAAATTTTTTTAGTTTTTTTTTAAATTTACGATTTTTTGGTTGTTTTTTTAAATGAAAACAATAAAAATATTTTACAATATGTGAATAAAAGTAGAAAGTCAATAACACTTGGCTACCCAGCAACAATTCCAATTTGATGAATTGTTGTCGTGCGTGCTCTAAATAATATTTATACTAAGTGCAACACAGTAGCTGACCTATGTCGATCTCATGAGGATCCTTTTGTGGTCAATCCCTCTCTACTTCTAATTCACTATGTATATATATATATGAAATAAAATTAAAATGAATGCGATTTTGGAGTTTAAAATAAAAAAATAAAATTAAACATGCAAATGAAATGAAAAGATAATGAATGCAAAGAGAATGATATTAGACAGAAAGGAGATCCTCCAAGGAGATTATCCAGAGTGAACCTTCATCATCTCTTTTTTAGTTTCCAATTTACTTAATGAAAATTCTACACCATATGAATGAACATCCTCCTCTGCATATGGTTGTGAATATATGGTACTCTAAATTATTGCTATGAGAGCACACATCCAAATCCTTGATCGAGGGAAAATATTGCAGAAGTGAAAGCTAAACCTCAGGTGGCAGGTGGAGACAGAAAGTGGTCTTTACCACTAAGATCCCCCTTGGCCTAAATCAAAGAAAATAAGAAACATAAAACATGAATGTTCAAGGAATTGGGTTCATCACTGGATTACTCCCCTGGGAACTTCTTCGAGTTAGCTACTAATGATCACGAGCGAAATAGTTCACATTGGAAAGATAATAGGGGGAGAAAACAATATAGAGAAAGAAATAGAGAGAAATAAGAACACTTAAATAAAAATATGAAATGATATTAAAGAATTATAAGAGAATAAAATTAAATACTAAACTACAAAAGATTTCCAACAAAGACTAACACTATGTTGCCAACCCTTTGTAATGAAGAAAACACACTCTCTTATAGGGAGAGGGGTGACATTTTGGCTCCAAAAATCATCCTCTGGAAGAATGTGTGTGGATGACTTTTATAATGACAGAATTTGGAAATTGTTCCTTCATGGAAGTTGTTTTTATATATTTTCTCTGTTGACCCACGAATGTTGAGAGTCATTGGACACATGGGGAGAGAGATATATCCAATGTACTCCGGATATTTAATTCTTCCAAATAGACTCTTCATCTTCCAATGCACCGAGTTCCAATGCCATTATGGCATTGTGAATGAAAGAATCAGGAACTTCCATCTTAATTAATGTTTTTACACTGGATGTCTTCAAGCTCCATGTAAAATTTCAGTACGAATGGTTAAACCATTTTTGAGATATGGGCCCAACCATGAAATTATGTGGTTCTGTACACAGTTTTTGAGGCCCGACTTGTGAGATGGTTTTGGGCTTCCAAATGATAGATTGAGATTTGGGTCCAGAAGGATAAAATGAATCTCATCTATCATAATAACCTATGAAAGAATAAATTTTCAATTTTTATCAGTTAATAAAATGTTATGGCCAAAGCATTAAGATAAATTAAAACTCTTTAAATCCAAAATAATCCATTTTTGCAATTAAGCTCAAAAATGCTCTTAAAACATAAAATGTGACAATTTCACTTTAAATAAGACATTGGTGGGATTAAAAAAATTGAAATTCAGAATAAAATAATTTAAAATATTTGTTCAATCAGTCATACCCAATGTTACATCACTTTTTATTGATTTATAGAGAAGAAACATTTATGTCCATCACTCAAATAGAAAAACCAATAATGGAAACTCTAGTAAATCATTTACCATAAACAATATGTGATCCATAATCAATGACATAAAAATCATCAATCATTATCCTCATAAAATCCTTGGTCTATGATACTCTAAAAATTTTCTAACCAAATCAACAATCAATCAAGATGATGTAAATGGAGTGGTCATTTACATTCATAAAATAAAGAATAAAATCGAATAAACTACCCACTATCTCGGCCTAACTATCATTGAATCAATCCAAGAAGAATTCTCTAAAAATACATTTAAATAAACATAAATATTTCAATTAAAACATGATAAATATTTAATCAAATTCACATATGTATGATGACACACAATATTCCATGTTATAAATATCATATCATCATCATTATGCCCATTACAAGATGATATTTCATTCTCTATGTCAACTAATATCCATTAATAAGGTATAGAAACTTTGAATCACCCTTCTCGTACATAAAAAGACCTTCTATAATGAAATAAAGAATAAATATTCATTTATTAAAATGTTTCATATGTATCATGCAATAGTATCATTGATAGATTCAAAATTAAAAAAGGATGAAATCAACCAATGAATGGAATAACTTGTGTTCCAGCTCAACATGATCCAACAACATTTTTCTAAATGAATATAGTATACTTTACAAAGTAATCAATTCTATCTAATGAAAGTGGAATAAATTTAAATTCCAACAAAATGATTTTCAATTCCATCATATTAAATAAATTAAATTAAATATTTTTAGGGTAATAGATATTCAATATTTTTTAAGGGTTTAATATGTTTTTCATTCCATTAAGTTGATGTGGCATGACATTATATCAAAACAAAATAAAATATTGATTAAATTCTACAATACATTGAAATTATTGAAAATGAAATTATCTTCATAAGAATTAAAATTTTATATAATGATTTAAATTTCATTTTATTGACCACAATAATATAGATTATGTTATTTTGAAAAATTATCATTTCTTAAAAATTATTGAATTATAAGAATCTAAAAATCAAAATTTTACAATAGTCTAAGTAATTATAAAAAATAAAAATAATAATATAGACATTGTATGGTTTCCATGTTTCCATTATTATTATATAAAAATAATCCTATGAATTTAACTCAATGAAAAACAATTATTAAAAAAAATCAAAAAAAAGAACAACAATTGATAAATTCTTTTTTAATACATCACATAAAACCAATAATATCCAAATTCAAAAAAAAATCACTAAAAATGAAAATAAATATAAATCATAGTCAATTCATTATTTTTTGTAACTAAATAGATTTTATTAAACAAAATTATAATATTAATAAAAAAGGGCATAACCCCTCACTCCTATGGTGTCCCCTATTATGCTCTTCGCATTCACATTTATGGTTTCTTGGAAGCTTGGATGACCTCTTGCTCATTTTATTTGAATTAAGTCGTTCCATTAGGTTAAAGTATAGTGTTCCTTCTATCGCATTGTGAATCAATATTTTTATTAATAAATTGATTAATTTTTTAATATATCTAATTAAATATTAAAGGTGAGGGAAACAATAATTTCTAAACTTAAATAATGAAAAGTAATAAAAAAATGTCAGTTCACTTATATTGATTCAAAGGATGACATATTTTAGGATATTGATCTAATAAATCAGGTTCTTATAATGTTAATTATTTAATACATTTTTGTATTTTTTAAATTAAAAATTATCAACTTTATTATAAAAAATTAAAACTCTCGATTTACAAAAAAAGAATAATTTCCATAATCATAGTTTTTAAATTAAAAATGATAAATCAAAAAAATTCATTCAAAATTTTAAATGAATAATATAATATAAAAATGAAATAAATTTATTGTATTTTTATAATAATATATGTTTATTAGTTTATAATCTCACTATAAAATTAAGCACACACCATTATAAGCGCATAGGGGACTGAAAATCTAAATGAATTTATATGATCTATAATAAATATAAAATTATTAACTCATATATTCTAAATTAAATGAAATGTGAAATTATAATTCACATATTTGTGTATGATTCAGGTGAATTAATATTTTAAAAACATTTACTTTTTTGAATAATGGTTTCCAAATTATTAAATAATTAAATTTATTATTACCTCATTACAATTATTTTGATCCATATACCCAAACCACTGAATTTTTTCTAGATAGAGTAATGAATTAAAATATATTAAAATCAAGGGGGATTCATTAGGAATTTGAGAAATAAATATAAAATTCCATAGATATGAGAGATTTATTTTCTAGATATTGGATCACCTATCTTCGATATACAAACCTGAATTATCATTCCTCACTCTATGGACAAATAAAATGAATTGTATATCATTATGTTTTTTATATCACATAAAATATATGCGTAGGTAAATAAGAAGATCTATTTTCAAGGTAATTTTTCATTTATAGAAAACTTCTCTTTATCATAAAAAATTTGAAATTATTGAAAATTTTAATTACATCAGATTGATTCAAAATATAAATCACATCTAGAAAACCTTATTTTATATCAATGAAGTAATTTTTATTCTAATATTAGATAATTAATTGGGTAAAATTTAATATTTTTTTACAAGATGAATATTTATCAGAATGACCTCGAAATTCTTGAATCAATAAATTATGAATATTTTAGGTTATCATATTACACCCTATTTTTTCATCCACAACCCAATTTTAGTTATTGATTTATTCAATTAATTTTTTAGGTTCAAACAATGGAATGAATGTTTAACACTTAGATATGTTCATAAAACTATTTATAATTCCATCATGATCTATTTACTATAATAATGATATTTACATGTGATGATCTCTATGATGTATCTAAGATCATGAAAATTTAAAATATTATAATTCAATGACACTATATAACTGCACGTATTCAAAAAAATATATATCATTATATCTATAATATTTACATTTATATCTAGTAATTAATGTATAAAAATATCCCCTTAGATCACCACTAAGGATATAATATTTGAAAGGATTTGTCTGAAATTTTTTTTCAATTGATTCACAAATAACATTGGAATATACCGAAGATAACCTATAAGATTTGATAAAATGATAAATCATTTGAATAATTTATGTTTGTAATGTTCCAAATTTGATCTCTCAAATTACACGCTAGGAGGAGACACTACATGACATCAGGAATGAATCTATGTATTACATAGGCTACTAACACCTAATGACGGCCTAACATAGTCATGGTGAGAAAATACCCTCAATAAAAAATCTTGAGGGTGATGCCCAAATCTTCTGAAATTTCATTATGAACCGTCCATATAATGGAAATCACTAAAACCTATTAAAAACCTAAGAGCCCCATGGGACCCATAGTCTAGAATAGCATGTATGAAGTATACCATTATGATGCGCCAAACATAATATAGAAACATCAGATAAACATGAATTAACAAATTTTAGGTTCCAAGGCCCATCAAAGGTAGTCGGGATTATGACCAATATGATTTTTCCATCAACTTATATTGATTTTTCCTTAAAACTACATAATATTGTGATCTCGTAATATATAAGGACACTGTCTCACACGTAATTTATAAAAGAGTTATATAGATTAAGAATCACCTCATTTTGGAATTATTTCTTTTTATTAAAATGTGGTTGTCAACCCCCCCCCCCCAAACCCCCCCTAAGAGTACCCCTCCTGATCCAACAACGTCAGGGGGATATAGTGATATCTTGAGTCCCGTATCTAGTAGGCCCCATGATGGAAACTAGAAATGAGGGTACAATATGCATACATATAATAAGATTACCCTATAAGAGAACATGAAAAATAAATGCATAAGAATGATACACTAATCAATAGATTATTATATACATAAATGGAATCCCAAGTTCATACACGTAATCACATAGACGATTAAAATAATTGAAATGAACTATGTGTACCAAAATTGTAAACTCAACATCAACCATGAAGCCTATGTGGATCCTACAAAAACATGAGCTACTATTATCAATCATAATCTCCAACCTACTCCTGTTGAAATGAAAAAAGTTAATATATATTTGGGGTGAGCATAAAAGTATACTCTATAGGATCCTTCCCAAATATGCTCATGAAAATGAAAAGGAAATAATGCTAAATCACAATGAACAATAGTGAAACTAACTCACCACCTAAAATAGGTATACTATTTTTCCAACCTCACTATTACTAACTCTCAGTAAAAATATCATACTATGGAGCATATAATATAGTAATGATACGTCAAGGGAGCCCCTATCTTGCTTACTCGTGGTTTCCACTCTTCCTCAATGTCATACATCCTGAGATATCTCTCTCAAAATTTTCCATCACATAGACATCTGACGTAAGTATAACAAAATTTCTCTTATGCATCATATCATTACATCATCTCATATCACACCTCCATATACTGACCATGTAGTTTCTATATGAAAAACCTTATCTCTAAAACAGATTATTTCATGATTTATTATATAACAGTACACATAGTATAACCCAAATTATCAATAATCCTAGTTAATTTGTGATATTAGGTACATAGAACATTAAATTGATACATGGATACAATGAAATTATTGAAAACATCTTTAACATGATTATGACATTTGATTTAGCAAATAAAATTGCACAGGATATTCTAAATACATACATAAGAATGTGGATAGATATAATGATCACTAAGATAATAAACCAAGAATAAAATGATGAAAGTATTATATATTACTCAATAGTAATTTTGATGTAATATAAAATGGGTGATAATCATAATCGTTAATAATGAGGAATGATACAATATGGTATCCTAAAGTCAATATGAGAATATAGAAACAACATTGAAAATGTCATCATAAACCTAGGGTAAGGCTAACTACAAATACATAATAACATTGTGGGGAAAATACCATAATGTATTAGGTATAATCCATGATCATATACATGATCTCTCATGAGAATAAAACATTACCCCATCCACTATAGTTCTATATATTTTATTCCCACATGTCGCTTTAATTTCATGAACATGCATAAGTGTGTAACATATATCATTCAACATACGACCATATTACATCACATTTAATCCCAAAATTACATAGTGTGGTGTAACTACCTGGAATTTACCAATACAATAATTATATATGTCTTGGGTAATTCCCTATACTCTAAATGTTGATGGTATTCATAATAAAAATGTTTTTCTTGGGAAAATCAGTGGAAAATATTTTCGGTCTAACTGGGGTATATAATGAACCATGGGATGGCTTAATGAAAGTGAATAGAGTCAATAATCACATCTAATTCATATTTATTGTAAGATAGATTTCAAAAAAATACCCTATAAATTTTATTTAGATGAAAAAAGAAATTTAATAATTAAAATGCATTAATAAAGTTGAGAAGGATTGGATACCTTACCTTGAGAAAGAATTTCAAAAATTTTAAGAGGACATTCTTAAGACCTTGGGGGAACCTTGAGGAATCTATAGAGGAAATAAAATATTATATTCTCTATACAAGGATTTTTAGTGAATATTAATGGGAAATGGGTTTGTTTATATAGAAAACATGAGCGGAATTCATTATTATTTTCCAACCACATGTCATGGTCTCCATACACTAAAGAAAGGAAAACCAAAAACCTTATCATGGTTTTCCCCCATATTTTCATCCAAATGAGTTATTGTTTTAATTATTTTATAATTATTTGAACATAATATATTAACATAATACCCCTGGTGATGTTTAAGTGTGGCATGATTACAAATTACTGATTTTAAACCCTTAAAATATAATATAGGTTTTGAAATATTCATAAATGGTTTAAAAAATTAATCAAACAACCGAATTAAAAATTACTTTAAAGTATAAATATCTATTTTTTCATGTATACCTTTTTTGGAATATATTAAATCACTTTTGGGTCATTATAATTTCATAATACATAAACTATATTTATAAAGTATTTAATTATTACTCAAAAAATTGACTATATTATTGAATTATGAAAAATTCACCATAGGATAATTTTTAAATATTGATGAAAAAATAATATTTATTTTATAAAAACAATTCTATAAAAATTATAATTGAAACTATTAAATTAAAATATTTATCTATTGAAAAATAATATTGTTTATAATAATAGTTTTTTGTCCCTTATTAAAATTCCACTTGGACTTCATAAAATTATATTATAATTTTTATTTAATATCTACTATTAAATATTAAATTTTTAGTAAAAAAATTAAATAATCATTAATTAATTAGAATTATGTTACTAATTAAACTTTCAAATTACCCAAAAATACAGTTTGAATTGTTCATATTAAAATCTAATTTTTATCACACTCGTTAATTAATAATTTTCAATATAAAAAAATAATTAATAAATATAATCCTTATTTTAATGAAAAGAATATATATATATATATATATATATTCATACTAGTATGGTTGAGATATATATCCCTTTATTACACCAATGTGATCTCTAAGGGTAAGGTGTGTGATGTTGATATTTTCTTAGGGTGGTTTAGAGAACATGGTTTGGGTTGCGATCTTAACGATCTTGAGCTTCTCTAATACATATTTTTTATCATGATTTAGTTGTTTAATCTCAACTTGGGATTATTCAAGGGAAATTCCAAGAGACGTTGTCGCCCTTGGAAGCCCAGATAAATAGGACTCATAGGGTATGGTCCTACTAGTCGAGATCATCACTTCTTTGATCTCTGTCAATAGGACATTATAATAATACATAATATATAGTAATAATATGATCACTTTTCAATGATTGTAATATCAAAATTCCTGGATACTAAAATTATTTAAAATATGATAGCATATAAAAAAATGATCTTGTTTTTCCTATTACCACATTATATAATAATACGTTTAAATTAATTGTAGAGGAAATTTCATTTATAAATATTCAAGTCATTGCATTATTCCACCTTCAAAAAATTCACCCTCAATGTTTTAATTTAATATTAAAAATAATCTCCTTCTGTTTCTTCACCTCTTCTGGTTCCCTTATAACTTCCAAAAACTGGTGGATCCACCACAACACTTTGATCAGGTGAGTTTTCTTACTTCATTGAAAATTTTCTCTATGATCAAAAATCTCCACTGTTTTGTCCTTCTGTGAAAGGTCATTCTCCCATGGTACCTCCAATATATTTAGTACATGTGAGGGTCTTGGGATGTAATTTCTCAATAGGGATACATGAACTCATTATTTAATGGAGATATTTTTGGTGGGGGTGATAGTTGATAGGCCATAGCTCTAATGAAATCAAGGATCTCAAAGGAGATGAAATATCATGGACTGAGCTTGCCATTCTTCCTAAACCCCATGACATTCTTCAATAGAGATATAAAAAGGAACACTTTGTATCTAACCTCAAACTCTATATCATGTTTTCAATTGATAACATAGATTTTCTATAAATTTTTTTATTTCATACGATTCTAAATGGTTTGATGATTTTCTCGTTATCTCTTGTAGAAGATCTGGTCCCATTGGATTCTTCTCTCCAGCATCATCCCATTATGTCATAGTCTGATATATCTTCCCATAATAATCCCCACAAAGATACATTTTAATGATATAATGGAAATTACTGTTATTTTGTAACTCCACTAGGGGTATGTTTTGATCCCATCATCCTTGTAAATCCATAGAACATGATATAAACACATGCTCCATAGTTTGAATTTTTATTTGAGGAAAACTGTCCATTTGAGGGTGATAATAAGTGTTGAAGATCAGATATGTAAGAAATTATTATTTATGGATTAACTAAAACATTGAGGTAAACATCATATCTCTAATAGATACAATAGAGAGAGGAACTCTATATATTCTTACAACTTCTATTATGTATATTGTGTTGAGTTGTTCAAGAGAGAAATATTATTTGATAGGAATGAAATATCTTGACTTTTTAATGCGATCAACTACTACCTAGTTAAAAATATTACCTTTAGGTTCCCTAGGGAGTCATATGATGAAATATATGGTTATTTTTCCCATTTATATAGGAAATGATTGCATCATACCTTTACACTTCTTTAGTTCTTCTTTGAATTGTTGGTTTACCAATCATTGAGATACAAACTCCACATTCTCTCTCTTTTTGTTACCCCAATATAAATTTTACTTCAAATTTATATACATCTTAGTGATTCCAAGATGGATAGAAGAGGATTATCTATACAAATCATTCAAAATATTCCTCTTAATTTCTATGTTTTATGGCAGATAGAACTAGGTTTCAAATCTTATAAATCTATCTTTAGAAAATTTGAACATATAAATATTATCTAAGATTTTATATAGAAAATCAACATCTTCTTGAACCTCCTTTATTATCCTAAGAATATATGGTTGAGTGGTTATTTGAGGAATGGGGGATAAATATCCTTTTATTATTCTAATATCTATCCTTTACATGTATAAAAACAGTGTATCCCTTACTATACTCATAATGGAAAGAGTTGTGTAATCCTTTCAACTCACAATATCTTCCACTTTGTTTTCTTTCCCATGATGGTAATGGATTGAAAAGTAATAATACTCGATCATCTCTGACCACATATTTTGGAACATGTTAATATTTATTGGTGTGAGTATAGACATTGGGATTTTATAGGCCATATATATATATCACACAACTCCAAAAGGAGATAATGCATCCAAATCCTTATTTTGAAGATCACTTCAGCCAATTCTAGAGCATTTTTTGGGTAGTTGTTATCATGGATTATTAGTGGATAGGATTCATAGGCTCCCACATTGTCATTTGAAATGAGTACACAACCCATGGACTTTTTAATGCATCATTTTAGATCAATAATCCATCCCCATATATGGGTAATGTGAGAACAGGTGTAGTGATGGTGACTGGGCCTCTGAGCGGAAGTGCTTCACCTTCTCGCGGCGCTAGGGTTTTTGACATCCGGTTGTGCCCCCTTCTCCCATCTTCTCCTCTCGCGGCCATGTGCTTCAGTGTCGTAACCCCTCATCTCGGTGTAGGCGTGACGGTGTGTGAGGATTCTGGTGATCTCGGCTTGGCGTCGGCTTCCCTCGACTCGGCGTAGATGGGATTCGTCTCAGACAAAGAGTGGAGTCCTTGCGCGTCCTTCCGGCCAAAGGCTCCAGGCTCGTGGGAGTTGTGTTTGGATCTGGCGGGCGAAGGCGTCTTGGCGGGTGAAGGCAGCTCGACTTCTGGTACTGGTCTGGCATCGGCGGGCGAAGGTGCTCTGATCGTTTTCGTTGTGGCTTGGCACCAGCCTCGGAGTGATGTAGAGGGGCGTGGGATTTCATGGTTCTTGTTTCCGGTGGTCATGTGCCCTTCTTAGAGGTCTGAACCTGGTGATTTTATAATTTTTGTTGATTGCGTTAATGTTTTGGATCTGTTGATGGGTGTGTGTCACGTTTCTATTCGTGTTTTGTGTTGATTGAGTTGATGTTTGGGATCTGTTGATGGGAGGATGACTAATTTTATGAGGGTTTTCTCTTCAATTTCATGGATTTGGATTTGCACTGCTTTGGAGATGCTGAAATTAGAGATGCTAAAAAGGGTTAAACGGAGTTGCGTTTGGTTTGAGGTTGCGTTGTGGTTGCCTACAGAGTAGGGTGCGGCGTTCGGATGGCCTGTTCTTCCTCGTTTTGGTTTCATTATCGCCCTTTGTGGATGTGCTCTTTTCAGGGCCATCTCACTTCACTGTAGGTTTGGGCGGAATCCGACAGGAGTCCACTGATGGGATTTTGGTTTTGGGCTGGTGTTTATGGTCGCACTGGTGGGTGTTTGAGGAGACCGGTTCTGAGGTTTGTCCAGCTTTTCTAATTTTCGTTCTCCCTGGTTCGTGGTACCTCGGCCCTTTCTTGGTGACTTCAGCTCTAGCTGTGATGGTTTTTCTGAATGGATTTCATCCATTGTGATTTTTTGATTTTATGTGGTGAATCGTTTGTGTGGTGAGGTCATGTATGGTTTCCCGCTTTTTCCCTTAAAAGTGTTTTCATAATAAGAAAATAATTATTTTCAGTCAGTCATTATAGTGATTATACTCTTATTATTCTCCTTAAAACATTAAAATCATTCATCATTTCATGAAAAAATTACTCCATTCCAAGTAATCATGGTTAGGGGGATTGAAAATATTGATAATGTTCCCCCCAAAATGAATATAATAACCAGATAATCGAATTAAACTACATAGTTATATTACATATTTTGTTCTAGGCTACCCTTAAAAAATATTTTTTTATGATCAACCAACATCCCTTTATTGGAGATGAGAATACCGAGGATGCTTAATTTCTCCAGACAGAACTCACATTTTATATACATTTCATACATCATTTATTTTTGAAAGATCTTTAATACAATATTAAAATGCTCCCCATGTTCCTCCTTTATTTTGGAGTACAAAATAATATCATCAATAGGGACTACCAAAAATTTCACATGATAATCATTAGAGTATCTATTAATCAAATCCATTAAGATTGATGGATCATTTTTGAATCCAAATGGAATCACTATAAACTCATAGTGATCCTATCTTGTATGAAAAATTAGTCTTTGGGGTATCATCCTTCTTCCCCATTATACGAAAATTTCCCTACTACATTTTTTTCAGAGAGATATATTGGGATAAATGTAGATAATTGAAACTGTTATCAATCCATGGAGGAGGATAATTTTTCTTTGTCATGATATTGTTGATCTCACAATAATCAATGTATAGGATCATTGACCCTTCATTCTCCTTGATGAAGTGTATCGGTGTACCCCATGTTGAATCACATGGTCGTATTATCCTCCTATCTAGATTCTACTGTACTTTATCTTAGGATCCTTATGTTCAAAAACAACCATCTTACATAGAGTCTTGTATATTGAAAAATAACTATGTATATGATCAATTGAAATTCAACCATAGAGTAAGGGGAAGACCGACCAATTCTATAAGGAATATATCAATGTATTACATCACAATGTTAGTGTATTAAAGTATGATCTTTTCATTAATATCAATCATGTTGGATAGATAATATTTCTCCCAATTAAATAATATCAATGATTTAGATGTTGGTAATAATGAACATTCATCCTCCACCCTACACTTGTATAGAATTGCAGGGAGATTCAAAATACCAAGAATGATTTTCTTATCTCAGAAATTTATGTCGGATCTCTATAAAGAAAGCCAATCCATGTTGAGAATTTCTTCTAATTATGGTAAACAGAGTATCATAGGGCTCTTTGAGAAATTAAACACACATATTTTGATATGGGAGTAGTTATATTCTTGGGATGTGATAATTTCCCTATTTTCCATTTTCACTGATAGCTCTAGATCCATGATTTCTGGTGGATTTTCAGTAGCTCTACTAAATCATTGAGATTTGAAAGAAGACGTAGAATTATACTAAAAAAATTATTCTATGTATTCATGAATTAATAACCAGTGTTCATTTCATTAATTTTTTTTCTACATCCGCCTCTATAGTTGTGGTGGAATAAGATCTCCATTTATTTTGGGGCCATTGGGGGTGCTGCCATCGATTGTCTTCGAAAACCATTAGAATAGTGTATTGACTCACATAGTGTCCATGTTCATTGCAGTTGAAACATTGGGAAATGGTTTGAGGGTTGAATGGAGAATTCCATTATTTCGTCCCATTTTTGGGTTTCTCCTATTATAAATAATAACTTCTTAGGATCACTTTCCTCTAACACGTAAATCATTTCATAATCCTCTTCAATCAATTTCTAGGGTGCTTCTCCCCACACCATTGAAAAGTGAGGTGCTGAAATTTCTTAACATCATTATATTTCTCCATCATAACATATGAATTAAACTCTACATTCTTCTTTGTAACCCCATGATACCCTTGAGATTCACTAATCTCAATTTTGACTGTCAAGGAACATCATAAAATTTCCTCATAAATTTTAATGTTCTAAATTGATAATTCTTTTTGTATAATCACATTCATTCCACTATAGAAACTATCAAATTTTAATTCATGGGTAAATAAAAAGTCATAAGAGTATCATAAAATCCTTTTCAGGTTTTCCTCATATTCCCTAATAGATTCATCACCATTTTACTTAAGGATAATGATGTTCCTCCCCATTTTTATTCAGATAGTTCAAGGGAAATATTTATTGGAGAATAATTTCTGAAATTACATCAACTATGCCACTGAGATATCTCCCTTGGGCCTTTTATTCTTCACCAGTTTCCACCATTGATCAACTACAATAACTAGCTTCCATATGATAAATATCCAGTATGACCTTCTCTTACTCAGAGCATTAAAGGAAATACATTATCTTTTCAATGGATCTGATCCAATGTTACACAATTGAGGGATCCAAGTATCCACTGAATGTTGGAGTCCATTGTCTCATAAATGGGTCAATTGAAACTTTACCATTTTTATTGGGATTGAATCATTCCACCTTATATAGGTTTTGGTTCAAGACCTGATTCAATGTAGAAAGTATAGTAATAGAGTACATGATTCCTACTCTCATCGGCTCGTAAATTTCATTTGGGCAATAATCACATTGCTCCTCACATTGGCTATTGAATTTTTTCCTCCTATTTCCATCAATTTTCTATAATACAGGTAAAATTAATGAATATAATTGTTAAATTAATAAACATATAAATGGGAGATTATGAACATTAAAGGGGTAAATCAATATGTATTATTTAACCTATGAATTTCTGTGTTTTTCATCTATGTCATCCTTGGTATATTTACTAATATAGAATCCTATGGGAATTTTTTCCCCTTAATAATGGTTGGTAATGAGATTTTTAATTTAACAATGAATATCTCCTTGGAGTTTCAAACCAGGTGTGTAGAAAGGCATATTTTCATATAGTATTTCCCAAGTGATTCGAACTCAATATGGTTTTATCAAGGATGATAACCCTAGGTACATATTTTCTAAAGCCACATCCACTGCAACTATCTTGATAGTGATTTATTTTCATAAAAACTACTTACTATATACATAAAATTTAATGATGTTTTTTATGTTTAGCCTTATACATAAGGAATTTACAAGGGTTTTCAAAAACTAATTCCAAAACTAACTACACACTTATCTGATACAAACTATAAAAGAAATTATATTTAAATCACTTTAATTCATGATTTCATAAATAGAAGACAACTTCTAGAAACAATGAAGATGAATAATCCTAGTCTGTTTGGTGGGTTAGGTATGTATCATAAAAAAATACATGGATACAACCAAATTATTGAAAACACCCTAAACATGATTCTAATATTTAATTTTTCATTTAAAACTGCATGGAATAATCTGGGGACATGCATAAGAAAGGGGTTAGCTATAAATCCCAATAAGGGGATGAACAAAGAATAACATGATGAATTAAATTCATGTTATCCCATAATAATTTAAATGTAACATAAAATATGTGTGAATTATAATATTGAATAGGCAGACAGGATAAAACATTATATCATAAAGGAAACATGAAAATGTGGAAAAAATATTAAACCAGGCATTATAGACATTGGTCAAGGATAACTTCCAAGACATCATTACATGGTGGAAAAAGTTCCATAATGAATTTTTTTTACTCCATAGTACCGTACATGATGTATCTTGAGACTAAGTCATTATCCGATGCATTGGAGCACTATATAATTCTTGCTTCATCCATCAATTTCATATCATGGATGGGCAAAAGAGTTCCATGTAGAACATTCAACATAGGATCATATTTCATCACATTTAATACCACGATTAATAAGTTTAGAATTAATAAATATAACTCTCAAATAATATAAGTACAAATATTTCTTGGTGAATACCCTTGATTTGAAATTTTATGGTATAAAAAATAAAAACGTCTATTATTGGAAAATCCCTGGATAAGTTTAACAACATAACGGGGGTGTGTAACGAATCATGGGTGGTATTAATGAGAGTGAAATGGATATCTCACAACATAAAAATAATAATGAAATGGATATGTATGTTGAAAATAATATCCCATCAATAGGAATTAGAATAATAAATACATTAAATAAAGAAAGTGCTTCAATACATAAGAGATGGGGAGGATCCATTAACATGATATGGTATTTATATAAGCTTGGGTGGAGCTTTTTGAGAGCATGAGGGAACCTTGGTACGTATCAAGAGAGGAATGTGTAGATTATATTCATGAACCAAGTATTTTTAGTGAAGATCAATGCAAGAATGGGTGGTTTTATATTGAAAAAATAGGGGGCTTATTTATATTTTCCAAACATAGGTTATGGAAACTATAAAACAAATTAAAAAAAACTGAAAACAATCCCATGATTTTTACACATGATTTATTCCAAGGGGAGTATTTTTAATTATTTTTTATGGATATGAACCAATAATATAAAAATAATACTATTTGTGATGTGGATGTGAGTCTGGTTTATAATGAATTTATTTTAAAACCTTAAAATAAAATATAGGTTTTGGAGGATTCATAAAGGGATTATAAAATTTATCAAATAAACTCATAACTGAATTATAATAAAGGGTAAATAATTTTTTTTCATGGATTCATTTTATGTAATATATTACATCCCATTGTTGACATTATTATTCCATAATATATAGCATATATTTATATCGTATAAAATTTTTACCTAAAAATTTGATTATCTTACAAAATTATGAAAAGTGAATCGTTGGATAATTTTTATGTTATAATTTATAAAATATTATTTATTTTATAAAACTAATTTTGAAAATATGATAAATTATACATTTATATATAAATCCCTCTATATTTAAAAATACAGGTTTTATTGAGAATAATAGTATTCTTACACTTATAGAAATTATATTTTCACATCATAAAATCATATAATAATTTATATTCAATATATGATATTTAATAATAACATTTTATGAAAATAAAATTTATTTAAAATATTAACTAATTCATCAAATGGAATGTCATAGTTGAGATTACATATTACCCAACAATAAAATTCGAGTTTTTTCATATTAAAAAAAATTCAGCC
The DNA here is from genome assembly GCA_963277665.1 of Viscum album. NCBI lineage: Eukaryota > Viridiplantae > Streptophyta > Magnoliopsida > Santalales > Viscaceae > Viscum > Viscum album. Next base: position 928,239,653 of record OY728141.1, on the reverse strand, counting down.
TAATTACATAATCATATATAATGTAAAAACAATAAGTACTAAGTATAATCATTAATTCATTGAAAATAAAACATAATTATTCATATTTTTAGGGATGAGATACATAATGATTTATTACACCAGCAAATGCACTAAGGGTAAGGTGTGTGACAATGAAATTTATTAGGGCGGTTCGATGAATATGGTTTGGGCCATGATATAGATGATCGTGAACTACCCCCATCAAGAGTTTTACTAGTTCTTTATATATTGAATCTTATCTTGGGATTAATTAAGGAAAATTCCTATAGATTTTATCTCCCTTATAATTTCTGATAAATGGGCCTCACAGGGTATGAACCAATTGGTTGTGGTCATCACTTCTTTCATCTATGTCAATTAGTCTTTATCATTACCCTTAATATAAAAAAAAATATGATCACTATTAAATGAATATATTATATATTTTCATGATTCTTAATGGAATTTTAAAAATGAAATGATATATCCAATGAAGTGTATGTATTTTCTATAACCACATTACGTAATAGGGTATTTAATTCAATCACAAAGAGAATTTTATTTATAAAACTTCTGGTTGTTACATTCTAGGATCCAAAAAAGCATGTGGGATGTGTATCATGAATTGGGTGTTATACTTCAATCCATCATGGTTTATACACTGAGTAACATACCTCAAGACATCACAACCTACACACAACAAACCTATAATAATCCTATCTAAACTATATTCTAGGATACATGTGTGTCAAATAACCTCAATCCATCACAACCCTTTACAAATATATTTTGGAAAACTAACCAATGTGAATACAATCACATATAACTACTAAGAGAAGAGAGTGGGACCGGAGGGGTAGTCATCCATCCATCCTCCCACTGAGATGTTGGTGAAAACTAATCCTACAGTCCACTAGGTGTCAGTATCCCTAACAAATATGGTGGGGTAACATATAAAATCACCAAAAATATAGGATATAATATAGATAATGACCACAATATTGGCACAACTTTGTATTAAACTCAACTACAACTTACTATCACTAAGACTATAGGCTACCACAACTAAATCCAGATAACCAATCAGAACACAAAAATTTTAAAGAACTTCATTAAATTAAATCCATAATTTTTATCATTTCCTTTATTTAATTAATTTACTAGTCATTATTTATAAATATTCATTATTCCAAATTACATTACATTAATCATCAGAATAATGTTCATTCCCTCGAGGCATAATCCAGACTATGTTCCCAGTTTCTCAAAATCATTTCATTTCTACTCCAGAAACACCAACCACATAGTTAAATTTTTTTAATAATTATTATCATCATACCATAATTTTTGATATTCTAGGTAAACCATACTAAGCTACCATCAAGAGGAAACTTACATCCGAGCACATGGAGCTTCCTCAAGAAATAGGGAAATGAATGTTGATAAAACAAGAAACCTGAAAATCAACAATTGAAAATATTCATTTCAAAAAATCATCTAGATTTATGACATTAATGGTTAAGCCTAGATTCAAAACATTACGTCATCTTTGGTGTCTTCCCCAATTCCTAAATTCATATTATAATGCATACTTCAATCATAGTCTTCAAATGTCGCCACATCATTCTGACCTCCCCGACCCATGTCACTTCATCTATCCTAGGATCTGCCATCCCAGGATCATATCACAATACATAGTGAAACATACATCTAAGGAATATAATAAAAATATCATGAAACAAACATATACAACATGGAAAATTATACCTCACAAAATTCATTTTTCCATTCACATCCAAATTTTCTCTCTTATCTCCCATCATTATACACCCATCCATCAAAATAGAACAGGATACTCAAGCCCCAACATTTGTCTTTATCAAATAACCAGTTGTCATTCCATCTTCAATTAACCAATTCATTATTCTAAGGTTTTATCTATAAGAAACCTTGGTCATAATATATAACAATCTATCACAACATGCTTCCTAGTATGAAACCAATTTCTGTAATGTGTGATAAGATTCATTCTCGATTTACATGCCTCTTCATTATTACCATCAACAAGATTTAACAAAATTCATGTTCATTATCAATTTCACTATCACATGGAATATCACAATCAATAAAAAAATTTCATTTAATCAATTTGAATTACCATCAAATTAGAAATTGAATTGGATAAAAAACATAGCCCTTCATCAAATTTATAATCTAGTTAATCAATTTATTTATAACTTTAGCTTCTTTAACACCTTCTATCAAACAAACATGTTAATACATAACATAAAAACATGATATAGGAATAGTATAGATAACATATTATCTAGAAAAATAAGTGGGAAACCATTAGCATGGTATAAAGAGATAACATCGACATGATATATCTATTCAATATCATTACTAATTTTTTTCAATAATTATTTGGTTAATTATATTTCCATCAAATGGGAGAAACCATGTTAACGTTGTTATTACACATAAATTAATTGCAAAACCAACAAATCCCCTACCTTAAAGGTGTTGACATTTTTCACATGAGAATAGACAAACATCATAGATCCCAACCAACCCTCCTGTAAGAGATGACTTTTCGAAGGATTCCATGCCAAAAATGAACCAACAAACAACCAATTAAAATACATAAAATGACGGATAAAATAAATCATCATGAGAAAGAAAGAAGTGAGATTCTCCCTATCAATGAAGCATATTATAAAAGGTAAAAAGTTAACATGGATTATCATAGATCACTGATGGAAGGTTGGGATCAATCCCCTTCGAATGGAGCATGAAACACATGAAGAAAATTAATGTTACCACTTAGAACTTTGGGAGAAGGGGTTTGGTTTGATTGATGTATAATAGCACTGAACATTATTAATTCTCATCTTATGTCATATTTTAGGAATAAAACCCTAATTTACATCATAAATATATAATAAAAATTAACTTTTACTAAAATATTTGTATCCTCGACCATTAATACACAGAATATATTTATATCTCAAATATCAATTTTGCAACATAAATTATAGAAACCTCATAACACAAGTGGAAACCTACTTTTCCATAAACCCACCTTACAACATAATTTCTCCCTAAATCTAGTGTTTATTAGCCAAACACTACCAGACAACCACTAATCCTTTTTCAAGCATCATAGGATCCATAAACACACAAAGTGTTTGAATACTAGAATATGGACCCTTATATAAGATACATATAAAAACCCTCTCATCCTTGAGAGTCCAAAACCTAACCCAAATAGAAAATGAAAGGTACCTTCTGATCATCCATTCCATGGGATACCTCTCAAGGATATCACCGTCAAAGGAGATCAACCACCTCATAAGGGATACAAGTGAAAACCCATTAAATAGAAACAACCAGCTCATAAATTATAACATCCCGTTATTTTAAAAAGAAAATAATATGTTAGATATCGTACAAGATACATAACTCCAATCTTAAATGAACAAAAAAATATTTTTATTTAAATGTGACCACTATTACATAGTCATTAAATTAGAGGGAATGGATTTTTTAACCAAATTATGAAAAATATTATGGTACTACTCATTGCTAATATATTAATTAATTATTTTTAAATAAGCAATTGATCTTTATTAGTGAATTTTTATTCTTTAAAAATAATTGTTTATAAAAAAATATAGATTTTTGTGAGAAAATAATATAAATAATTTATATAAATTTTATAAAATATAAATTATAATACAAAAATAATTTTCTAAATCATCATATAAAAATTCATCTATTGTGAAATTTTTAGAATTTTCCGGCAAGGTAAATTTTTCAGTGAATAATGGAATATAATACTTATTTTAAACTATCACCTTCCTTATATTAAAACTTTCCTTTATAATTTTCATTTGATCTCAATGTAATATAAGTAAAATTTATTTATACATGATATAATTTATTATAATTTTAGCATCCTTATAAATTATTTTTATATGAGTATATTTTTTTACATAAAACGCATATGTTTATAATTTTTTCATCGTCTCTTTTTAGATTGATCATAAAATTAATTTACGTCACATATGGTAATTTATTTTTATGAAGTGAACTGTATTTTTAAATTAATATTTTCAAGTTGACCCAAGGATTAATCTTTTATATTTTTCTGAAGATTTTGAATTTATTCTATATAGTAAAAAATATTTTTATATATATAGTATATTATGTGATATCCTCAAAACATAACTATGATATAAAAATTTATTAATATTCTAGAAATCCACATATAAGATAATACAGTAAAAATATAATAAATTAATAATTCCATCAATGTAATTTTTAATATATTTCATGATAAATATGGTAGTCATTTCCAATGTCGACATAGTGCTTGTGCGATATTAGAAAAGTTATATTTGGTTCCTTGTAGAAAATAATGGATAGGTGACAATTATTTTCATGACTTATTTATAAAATATTTAATATCAATGATTATTTATAGTGAAATTTTTTAATTGTGGGTTTATATAATAATAATCTTATCCAAATACATGTTCAATTATTGGACAAGGATAAAAAGTCAAAAAACAATAGGTTTTCATAACATCGATGTGAATAAATTTACATAATGAATGAATATAAAGAATTATAATAGAAATAATTAAATTAATTTCATAATTTAATTTTATTTTTATTTTTTATTTTTGAAATATTTACCTTAAATTCTTTCACAGCACTGATGCGGTAGTTTTTTTAATTATTGTAAATACTAAATAAATGATACTAAAAATATGAAAATATATATATTTGAGATAATTATTTTTATTCATTAATTTTATAGATTAGTTAGACATTTTGGATATGTTTTAAAATAATTGGTTTTAATTCTATGTTTTATTCTAATGTTATTAATGTCCAATTAATGAATACTATAAAAATTGAAAATAATAATATTTTATCAAAATAATATTGTATTAATTTTTTTAAAAAGTCATTAGAATACTTAAATTACAAAAAATTAGTATTATATAGTAAAAATTTCAAATAAATTCCATTTAATGTCTAATTTTAATGTATAATTAATAAATTATATCATTTAAATATTGAAATTTTAGTTTCCCTTGTTAAAATTAGAATATATTAATTATGAGTTAATCAAAATGATAATATTTACAATTACAAACAAAATGTGCCAAAAATATAGTGGTGTTTGTATTACAGCTTGCTATTTTCTTATATTCGAATCCCTATCCATTTGGATGTATTTGGTTTGAGATTGAATTTATAACAATTCATTCTTCTGAGAAATTCCAAAATTTCCCCTCCCCTAAATTATAAAAGTAAACCTCCCTCATCACTTCATGACACCATATTGATCCATCTATATTTACCATACTCTACCAAATAATATTCAAAAGAAATTTAGACACATTACGTAGGTAATGTATTCCCAAAATTTCAATCCTAGAACCCTTTAGAGGAGATATAAAGGAGTCGTTTTGAAGAAGAGGTAATCGTTTTAACCAATCACTATAATTTTATTCCCTTCTTTACCTGCACTAAATAAATTATATTTATTATAAAATAATAAATTATGTCTCTTCAATATTCTAAAATGTTATTATATTTATTAAACCCCCATTATACACCCTCTTTCCTATAAAATATGAAGTGAAAGTATTGCTCCTATATATGTATGGCTTACCGTCTCAACATAGTGATACAATTTATTTTTCATTGTAATCTTTTACGGATGGATATTATGGTAGGTTTAATATTTTATTATTATTATTATGATATAATTAATTTTTTTAATGAAAATATATTTCCTACCTTTTCACTTCTAAAATTCTTGAAAAAGATAACATCACTCATGTGTGTGTGTGGACTACCACCTCCATGAAGTGATGTTATTCATTTTTCAATTATTTCATAAATTTTAATGTAAAAAAGGATAGATTTGATGAATAAATGTTATATATATGAAATAATAATGATTAAATAAAGGTTAAATTACTATTTAACTTACTTTTGTTCCATTCTTCAAAAATGAAAACCGAATTCCTGCATATTTATGACCTATCATCCCTATGAATTGTGTATTTCCTTTTCTATATCTACTTTTTAATGAATTATTATAAATATATATATAATGATTATATATTATTTATATACTATTATTATCATTTTTTAAATGATGGTAGCATGATAATAGTATAATGATTGAGTGTGATGAACCAAAAAATGCTTTCAAAACAAAGCAGTTTTAACGGAGAACAAAGATTTTAATAAAAAAATATTAATAATAGGGTGATAAAATGTTTTAAAAAAATAAGAAATGGTACGATTGAAAACTAATATTGATTAAATTTATAATAAATCAATATTTATTATATGGGATGTTTTATTGTGAACACAGAAAGGTAAAACTTGATGTAAGGAGTTTCCCATATCACTTTTACATTCATGAGACATATACAATATTCACAACTACATTATTTTGTGAAGGGTATATACTTGGAATATTATACAATGATACCATATTCTTCAGATTGGGTTTGAACATTATAAGTGATATTCATGATCTTATACACTTATGATTGTCTTATAATTTAATATAATTATTAATTTATATCTCTCGTTGTTACCCTTATTTATCATGTCATATTCATCATTTCATATTGAGGTATTTTATATTTTATTTTACTTCTTGTTTTAATTTTATGGATTTCCTGGGAGTCTAAGAAAAATAGTGTTTTTTGGTAAAAATATGGAGGTACATGTTTGGTGAACTATTAGTAGAAACCATGCTCCAACCAAGTGGAAACAGTGTACCCTGGATTGTGGAGTCATCTAGGTTTCACGACCTAGCACACTTGCATGTGACTCTCTTAGATAAAATCATGGGACTATGAAAGATTCACCATCTAGGCCGCATGGCCAGGCACACAGATGTTCATTCCCTCTCGGAAAATTCTATGTACACCTTTCGACATTAATAAAGGTTCATCACAGTTCATTCACAGTTTTGAAAAACATGGGCCAAAACTGTGTGCACTTATAGATCTTTAAAAATCATGAAATTTCTAAACTACGCATCCAAGATTTTACCCTGAATCACCCCTTTCTTACCCAATTCAAACTCCCCATCCCTAGGCACACCCTTCCCCCTCATCCTCTCATTCCTTGGGCTCAAAATATATTTTTTGGTGTAGATTCATCATAAAATCATCATGTAATCCTCTCTTTTTCTATCTTCTTCCTTTGTCTTGGCCTATTCTCCCTTATTACTTCTGTTATATTTTATATAGAAGATAGTATAACCAAAATTCGGTTAAATATTATTCCCGTGGATTAAATCATGTTAGTTATAGTGTTCTCGTTCTTCCTTGGGGTCTCGATTTGGTGTAGTTTGTTGTTTCCACATAAATTTGCGTATAATTAATGAAAGAGGTATGTGGATTAATTTGTTGAAATTAAGTGATAATTTTAGTATAATTTCATTAGTTTTTAAATGAATTTCATAAATTTTATGGGTTATAAAAAATGTATTTTATATAGGTTTTAGTGTGTGTTCATGATTGAATAGTTAGTTTTCGTTTCTAAGTGATTGGTTATGTAATGTGATTTTAATTATTTAAATTGTGATGTTGTCATAAATTATATCAGTTGATATTGGGATTTAAATAGAGCTAATGATAATTCCATTTATCTTTGTGGGATGAGTATGTATAATACGTTGGGTGAGTCATTAGGGCCGAGGAATTGTTTACCATGTAAGATTACATAACAACACTAACTAAACATACAAGATAAGACCGAATGGATTCAGTAGCATATAGACCAATCTATCCAAGTTTTGATCACTGAGAGTATGAGATTCCCAATTCCCCGCATACCCTTGTAATTTATGGATTTCTTGTGGTTATCATGCTATGCTAACCATTTTTAATAATGTCACATACCCTTCATTATTTATGTCAAAGCATGTTTTATTTTAATTGTATCATTATTTTCTTAAAAACGATCATGTAATTTTGTCATATATTTTCATTTCATGGAATCTCTTTCGGTGGAAACATGTTGGAAATTTTGGATCACACCCTACTAATACCCTTGTGTGTATATAGACCTTTTTATGTTTGATCTAGGAAAATTAAAGATCTTATGTAGTGGAAACGGTGGTTCCATGTGCTAGAATTTAAAAGTTTTTATATATGTTGGTGGTGGTTGAAAAAGGGTGTAAACCCACATATTTTATGGAATCTTGTTGTTCTAGTTTCCCCCCTTCCCCTATTGTAGATTTTGGTTTTTGGTAGTAAATGTTTAATTTTTAACACATATTGTGGTTCTACCTTGGATATATTTTATTAGAGATTTTGTTAATGATGTGATGGAATATTATAATGGGTTTTTTATGTTTCATTCTCATTAGATAAATAATTCCAAAATCGGTTACATGATTCCCATGTGATGTTTTTCACCCATTGGGAATCAGGAACACCCTTCAGGACATGCCACTAGTTGGGTTGGGTGTTTGGTCAAATGGAAGCCGAACCTAGTTTGCAAAAAAATGGTATCATAAGTGTTTTTTTTCTTTTTTTGCATATGTATATTTTTGAGTGTCTTTGTGGACTAGAGCTATGATTTTTGGTTCTTGAGGATCTAGTTGCGAGTGGGGTGTCTTGCCAAAACACCTTGTGGTAGGGCTTGAGTAACCACAGGATGATTGGGTTTTTTTACACCATATTCACATTTGATGTACGTGATATAGATTTTTCATGGACACTAGGTTTGGGTGGTCTTTTTGGTTTTTATTGTTTTTTATAGTTTTATATTGACTTGTGGAAATGTTTGAAAATTTTTGTTTGCTGAAAATTTAACCATGTCATGTATTGATAGATTCTCTTTTGTTTGTTAATTGATTTAGCATCATGAATCCCTAGAGACATATAGTATAATGACCTATCCTTAATACATTACATAATCATGAATTAAATGAATATTTCACATTGAGGATCTTTTTAGGTTTAGAGTTTTATAGAATTAGGACATAACTATTACATCTCGAAAAATTTAAATATTAGATAGTTATACTCAGTCCGCATTATTTTTATAAAAATAAATACTCTTGAAAAAAGGAGTCATGTCTAGTTCCATGTTTAATATAGAATTACTTTTCCACAATACCATCCTTGACCCTATTCCAATTTATGTTCTGTGAAAAACATTTAAAAAACATGGGATGAGCATAAAAAGCTAAGTAAGGGATACACAAAGAAGGAAAACTGTTAGTTTTTCAAAACAACAAGTAAAACATGAATACATTATCATAAGTAATACCTTTAACCTTTATGAAGTAGTAAATACTCTTCACTGAATGAAAAATGATTGCTTACCCATTTCTAACCAAATTTTTACCATAAAACCAATATAAAGAACACATAACAAATAACGGTAACTTGGGAAATAAACATACTTAAATGGAATAACCATATTGTAGAATTCAACACACATCACTAAATGGAATAGACATACGTATGACTTTCAAACCCAATGCATTGGAGGTGGTAACATACCCACTCGTCCTAGTTTATCATGGCACACCCGTTATGTGGTTTATCACGTAATCACCTGTCAAATGTCTATGTACCATTATGAAATCATAACACATAAAACCAATATAAAGGAATGATAACATTTCCACATTTAAATCACAATATATCATTTAAATATATTTACATAAAATAATCCTTTATCAAAACCATTTTCAATACCAAAATACGTAAAAGACTATATGGTATTTATTTTCCTTTTAAAAGCATTACGCCTTGTTTGGAAATCTAAAGATCAAATAATACTCGCACCGGTGGAAAAGGACATTTTCACTACATAAGTTACTAGAAACATTCCTTTTTTCATTTAGTAAAATTCTTCGTAAAGAAAAGATGACTTTTGAATAAAAGTAAATGTCAAAGTGTTTTATACACCGTATAAATGTATGTTGTGTATAAAACAAAATATGTCTCAATTAAAGGAGATTGAGATGATGTCCCTTACCTCGTGTCCGACTTGGCCCCTTCGTTCTTTAATTTAATGAATGATGAACTAATGTTAATTTCTACTTGTTTCAAAACCTTTTCCAAGTTAATTAACCCTCTTATATAACTTATTTCCATGTTATAAACATTATATAGTCATTTATGTTAATAACATTGGTTTTGTTGATATTTGGTACTTGAGTCGAAAATGGACTTCTAAAAATTACATGTTGCTCGTGTGGTAAAAATTTCATTATATCCATAATGATATTCATGATTTCGATATAATATATTTCATATATATCTAGTATATACATTTATTCATAACAGTACATAACATTTAGAGGTATGAAATGAAAAGGACCGTTCATAGAGACAGTAAGTCGTACGTACGCATGAACGCTACTTCCACTTCTATTTATTATTTTAATGGAATTAAAACATAATGAGACATAGTTATATTATAATTCTAGTATAATATCATATATAATATAACTAACTCAATCCTTTATACCTTCCATGTAAGGCATTAATGAGTCATATCACTTTGTGGGGGCAGTAGTCCGCACTTCATGTAATGAGATTATCGTATTTACCCACTATGGAAAAAATAAATGAATTATATAAATAGAAAATAAAGAATCATAAAGAAAACATAAAAATAATATATATCATATATAAATAAAGTTCCATCATAATGACCACCATGAGAGGCAGTATTAGATAATCGAACAATCATCGTTTTGTGAGGCGTTAGTTTGCCATCCCCAGAAACAGTATGTTCCTCACCCATTAGATTGAGGTGTGTGTAAGTGTAGTTCAAATCCTTCTCATAAATAAATCCTAGTATATTTTGGATACTATTTTTATTACTAAATAAAGTAATAAAAAGTGTTTAGGGGTTGGAGAGATCAAAAAAAATAAAATAATTTAAGAGAAGCAGTTACCGTTAATTCGGGTATCTCACTTTGGTTTGAACCAAACGGACATATTGATGTGACTTCTTTATAAGGTAATTCTTCTAGGAGGAGGATAGTTATTTAAGGAGATTAATTGGGAAAATTTTGGCCGAGACAAAAGGCTTCATAGGTGTGAGGAATTGGTTAGAAGTGGTCTTCTTATATAAGGGAGAGGAGGGGCTCTTTAGGAACGTTTGAAGCAATAATTTTTTTATAAACTTATCTTTGGTGTCAAAATATCCAAAACACATTAATGTCAAACATAACATGACTAATATTAGAAATAAAATCATCCAATAAAAATTGGAAAAGTTTTGGATAATATTTTAATGATTATAATCTTAATTATTTAATCATTTATTAATGAGGTAAACACTACATCATTATTGTGTCATAAATAATTTATTTTATTTGATGAATAAAACATATAAAAAAATACCATTATGTTGGAAATCATTTTGTCTTTATAAATAATATTTATATTCAAAAGGATATATTATATAACTCTATGTAAAAATTAATTTACTAATATATATTTGTTTATGTCATTTTAGTCTTTACTTTAAATGAATGAATCTAAAGTGTTATTATCACTCCCAAGTGGCTCCATGGGGTCCCAAAATCGACCCAATAATTCCCCCGGTCGGCTGTGACTCATCTAATAAGGTTAGGATAAGTGTTAAGGTAATTTCAAATAATTATAATATTGTTTTTAACTTGAATTACGTTATTTACCTTTAACCGCAGTAAATAAAAATCACAAGATACTATTCACCCAAAATTATTTTCATCTCATTGAAACACATTTTACTTACTAATAACAACCATGTATGTTGGATTTTCTAAATTCATTTCACAAAAGCGGTAAAATTTCATTTAAATGAAAGGTTAGTTTTTTTAACTTACTACTTAGGGGTTTCACTATTCATCAAAAATTGATGTTTTTCAAAAAAATATCAAAAATTTAGCCTATGCTATATTTGATATTCTGAATTCAAAAATGGTGTCTATTTTACCAAATTCATAACATATAAGTTGCATTATTTAATTTAAAATTAATTCTCGTTGTCAAAACAAATAGCGTGTTTTTAAGAAACAATATCTTCCAAAATATTGACACTTGTTTATGTCTAATTTCAAAGTGAAATTACATCCAATGACCACCATTAGATTAAATTGTAAAAATATATTATAATTACACTTTAAAACCAATTAAAAAGATAATCTACCCATATAAATAAATTACATTAAAAGGTAGTTTTGAATTAAAATATAGTATTTTTTACTATTCATTAAAAAAAGAATTTTATCAGAAAATTACCAAAAATTTTACCCAAAGTAAATTTTGATGTCCTGATTCTAACGAAAAATTTAATTTGGTTAAATATAACATATATAATTTAACAAATCTAGATTTAATGATGGTTCTCCATTAAAAGGCGATAAACCGACCCTTTAAAGAATATTAGAGTATTTTGTGCTTAAAACTGGATTCATTCATATTTTAAGCCTCTAACTTTTAATGGATAAATGTAAAAACATTCAAAAAACACGTATAATCATATTTAGTTAGTTATGTTCATTCCCACCTTTACAAATTCTAAGAATTAAATAATATTATTATATTATTACTGTGCAAAGTAAGATTTCAAAGAAACCCATTGTTGCGTATCGGGTATGCCATCGAACATAGCAACCCCTTTATTGAAAAATTATTATTTAATTAAAAAATATTAATAATTAGGGAAATGTATTATTCTTTATTTACATGGGATGTTACATTTAGTGAAATCATGATAAGAAGGAGAATACAATTTTCCCTCACCAATTGATCATAGATGTGTGTAATCGTTTATTCTGGGATATTGAGAATTGGATCGAGGAGCGGGCTCAGGTCCTTCTCTTGCTAAGGAATTCAAAAAAAGGTCTAAAAAGGGAAAAATCTTGGGATCTCTTAAGAATATTCCTCATTCATTCAAGGGTTGTATAGACCCCGAGGAATATGAGTAATGAGTTGAAAAGGTTGAGAGAAGTTTTGAAATCCTCACGATCCTATATGTTGTAAAATTAAACTATGTTTCACTCCTATTGGAACGGCCAAGTTGAAGATAGTGGGAATTAATGATATATGTTAGAAAAAATGATTAGATTATTTGTATGGACTTCAATGTTGTCTTTAATTAGTTTTCTTTTACTAAGGTCTTTTCCCCTTCCAAAAACCATGACTTTATGAATCACAATAATAGGGATCAGATCGTGTAGGTTTATGCCAACCAGTTTGTAGAATTTTCTTAATTTTCACCTGAGGTGGTCTCTAATGAGTAGATAAATATTTAATATTTTAAAATGGGGTATAGGCTGGGTGTTGAGTGCCCAAACTTATTTTTTTAGTTGAATATATATGTTGATGTGGTTGATCGAGCCCTGATGGTGGAGATTGATCACACCAGTAAATTCAGTTTTCATGGCGTAGAATCAATAGTGGGATAAAGTGGTGGTGGAAAATTTTACTATAAAATAGAGTGTGAAAAAAAGAAAAAAATGGAGGTGGTATCTCAAGACACCCTTCTCAACAACCTTCGTTTTCATCCACTAGTGGTGAGGTCATTATATTATAACAGTGTGGGAGTTTGGGGAACATGAAGTCAATGTTTCCTATTCCACCTAGACCCTTCCATCAATAGTGACACTAGCCTTTTACAGAAAAAATTAAATGATTTCAATCATAATTAACCATCATATTTCATGATAATGATTATTCCCCAGAGACTCATCCCGGTCGGTGAGGGCTCAACAAGTGCATCAAATACACCTAAGATCAAATCTAAGTACAAACATAATTTCTAAGATACTGTACCAGTACTATAGTAGTCACTATATCAGTCCCTATAGAAGGTAATATTGAAGGTATTGTTTGGTATTATATTAGTCATAACTATTCAACCATTTGGGATTTTAGTACACTAGTTGGTTCTTTTGGTCTTTCAGGGCCTTCGAGTGACCCAAGGCCTTCAGGCTAGTAAGGCTTTCGGGCCACCTCATGGACATTGGGCCAACTCAAGGACTTTGGGCCACCTAATGGATTTCGGGACAAATGATATTATGTTTAATGGATCAGGTATAATATATAAGGAGAATCCTCAAAATGGGGATTCAAAGTTGGTGAATTCACTAGAGCATAAGGTAACAAATTTGGAATAATGATAGGTTAGGGAATTTCCATCAGGGATATCCTGTTAATGCATGGGAATCCTAGATGGATAGGCATGTGAAGGTAGATAGATGACATCATGATGTAGATGCTGGGTAAGAGCAGTTGCAAGTAGTTATAGTCAAGATAAATTTCACTAAGACATACAGGTCATGTAATGTCCAAGACCATCATGTCATGTAATCTCTAAGCCTAAAATCCATGTAAGGGTCCCCCCCTCATCCCTTAAAAGGGGGATTATCCAAAAATAAATAAAAAAATAAGGCCTTCTGAAAATTTTGGGTACAATACAAGGATTTTATAGTCTTTTTCCTTTGGAAGATTAGGTATATAATTAATCATAATGAAACCCATATAATAAAATCATTTATTTAATCTCAATAATGAGATCCTATCTTTACTTGAGCTCATGCATATTCATAGGATAACCTAGGGAATACATGAAAAATATATATGAGCGAAAAATCCATGTAAGGAGATAATAATAGGACTAAAACATAGAACATGGGTTATAAGGAATAACATAATGGAATAAAAGTAATGAAACTTGATTAAACCAAAGGAATAGTGACACTAATAACATGGGAACATATAATCATAGCATCATTGGAATGCGGAAGTAATATATAATATCACATAAATATGATTCAATGCAGACGGCCAAGACTATATAACGTGGTGGACAATGTCCCATAAAGGAATATGGTTGACATCCTATTCCAGCATGACATATTATGAGACTTAAAATTTCCCAATGCATTAGTGTGCTATCTGGATGCACCCATCATAACATGTTCATGAATATTTATTCCACATCAAGAATAAACATAAGGGTTACCCATGGAAATAAATGGGTATCATAATCATGTAACAAGGCATAAAAACTGAAAATACCATTAATTTTTTCATGAAATAATTGATTCAAAACATACATGGAAATTAATAAGGTAAAATAGGAGGGGGTCATTAAAATTGATATCCAATTGAAAGGGAAACAAGTAAAATGAGTGTTTAATAAACATTAGAAATGAAACATTTTAATGTAGTTTAAGGAATATATTAAAGATATTTTAATGAAGAAAATTCATATTTGTTTTCATAAAATAAATAATTAAGCTAGTTAGTTTTCCATGATAAAATGAGTGATCTTATTGAAATAATTATGGATTAAAATGTACTATGGAGTGTACATGGATGTGGGTAATAAATTGGAAAGTTCATATGAATCGGGCTTAAATATCAAGAAAAATTGAAGAGGCAACCATTTCAAAACATGTATTACCGAATAAAATAGGGGTGATCTGAAATGGATACATGATTTTGGAACATATATATATAATTTTTAATAATTATATAATAATAAATAATCATTACATTGGAGTAAATAGAGAGAATTTGATGGAAAATGGAGGTTTCGGTAGAATCCTTTACGTTATGTCTGAATCGTTTCTATACTTCATCTTAATGTAACAGATAAAGAATTAAATCTATTAATTAATTAATTTTCAACATTTAATACATGTATTTTATTTAATATATTTTTTATATTCATTTATGGTATTTTTTATGAGTTATATTGTTTAATTTCATTGTTTAGGAGTTCTTGTTTAACTATTTCTCTTGTATAGTTTGCTTGGATAAGATTATGGAAGTATATGTTTAATGGAAATAGAAATATATAATTGAAGTTATAAATTATTATTGAACATATATAAGGTAAATTTTTAGATAATTCATTTTTCTACTTTAGGTGAGGTTGAATCATTATAAAATACGTTAGTGATAACTTTTTGGATTATTTTTTCCGGTTTTCACTAACAATGAACTTGTTTTTATTATTATTTAACATCATGTGTATATAGTATTTCTAAAAAATTACATAGTTTTTAATAAATATTTTATAATTTTTAATAATAAATATTTTTCTATTAATTTTCTTGAATTATATAATAGAAAATTAAAATTGTTTATCTTTGCAGGTGATAAATTAACACCTCACAGATAATGTTTTTATTTTTAGAATAAAAGGGATAGGGGAGTGGTTAAATGGTGGATTATTCCATTAGAATAATAAAATTCCAGTATATGTGTGGAAATTGAGTTATCACCCCATTTTTACGAGGTGGGGTTAGGATATAATAAGAAATGAACATGAAAGGAAATTAATAGAACAGGACAGAGGAATTTACCTCTTGAATTTCTCCTTATTGAGAACCTACATAGGGAAAGGTTTTGGTATTTTTATGAGACCAATCGCTCTTGGACATGGAGTAGGGTCTTGGGAAGAGTATTTAGAAGTTTTTTAGAAGTATCAAATCATTAATGTGTTAAGATAAGAGGTGGTGAAGTGGGGTATTTATAGTGGAGGGGGTGGTTTTTTCATTATTTTTTTCATTATTTATTATTTTTTATCAATACAATTAATAATATTAATTCTTATCACTAAATATAGTAACTAGTGAATGTGAGATCTAAATAATTTTTCTTACCTAATCCTTACATAAACTATGACTAAAAATTTCATATATTTATCATTTATCATAAATTATTGTATTTTAGTATTCACAAAAAATCAATTATTTTTTAAAAATCCCAAAAAAAAATCACCCTAATATTTCTATGATGTGTTGAATTCATAAATGAACTCTATTTTATGAAAATTATTTTCTTTATATGAAAATTTTAATTTGTACTTAAAATCATTATTTTCTCAAGAAATACATAATTTAATATATTCATTGATTTTATAAAACATTGAACAATTAAATAAGTTCTAATAAAATTATCTTTAGATCATAAAAAAATAAATTATTAATTATTAAAAACATTTTATAAAAATAAATTTTCATTTAAATCATTATATTAATTATAAATTTGTAATTAGATACTTAAAACTTACAAAAATACCAATACTTAATTAATAATTTTTAAAAAATTTATTTATTTACACTATGCTTTAATTTTACCATACATTATTTTATAATATGGATAAATTTTATTTATAGTTTCATGGGTGAGTGCATTTTTTATTGATTGGTTTACTATTCATATGTTCAAGATACTATTTAATCAGTATAGGTTCCTTGACTTCTAGAAATACCTATTCTTTCATTAAAAATTAATTTATAAAGGTTTTATTGTTTTCTCTATGTAATTTTATGGTATTATATAATATAAAATAATTATTAGAAGGTAATTTTAATTGATAATATTTTTGGTCATTACACAATTTGTGTGGGTGGTTGTGTCACTTGAAGAGTTTTTGTAAGGGTGGTTCACCGACTAAGAGTGGTGAAGGCTCCTCAGTGCATAGGGAATTACCATGTGAGTTTAGTGTATCAAGGGATAAAGGTTCTCAATCGGTTGGGTGTGGTGAAAATGCTTTTTTCTCATATAGGAATATTTATCTCAAGGAAATTCTATAATTTTTTAATCGATATCAATAACTTTTAGAATGAAATAACCTCATTATATGGATTAAGAACTAGTGGATTTAGATGTAGGATGTCCAACTGTTCAAGGTATTATACTTATTGAATCATCCATAGATGTAATTTTATTTGATAGCATTGATTGTAATTTTTTTATTTCTCCACATTGTGTGGAATTTTAGAAATTATCAATCATTATTATTCCATATTCCATGGATTTGGTGATGTTTATTAGAAAGGAGAGGGAAAATGGTTTTAGATGTTCATCTTGGATTCTCACTATGTTAGGGGTTGATCATGAGTGGGACATATTAGTTCTAGAAAAGGATATTTTTTAATTGATCCTTATCATGGATTGGATAGTCCATTTCAAGGAAGTCATCAATTTTTATCATTAGAAAGTTAGCTTCGTGGGACCAGAGGGAAGTACTCAAATATTTCAGGTGAATGGGATCCCAGGTCTGGGCGTGCTAGGCCTCCACATCCAAAGATGGGAAACCTTGTATTCCAATTTTCTTCTCTTATTCTATAGGATTATGATAGAGGTTTTGAGGATGGGTTTCCTCCCATATTTTATGAGTTTCTAGAGCTTATTCAAGATGATTTCTATGGATTACCTCCGGAAAAGTACATGGAGTTCACCATTGATTTTATCATCTGTAAAACAGTTAATATCTCTTCCCCTATATTATATATCCCTCACTGAGTTTGGGGAATTAAATATATAATTGGATTATTTGAAATCCAATAGATTAAATCACATAATCATCAAACCATGGTCATCCCTAGTGATGTTTTCTAAAATGGATGATGGATCACTATGATTAAGAATTGATATCCAGATGTTTAATGGTGTGATAATCTTGAATAGATACCACTTTCTCCATATTTATTTCATATTTAATCATATCAAATTTAAAAGTGTTTTTATGTGATTTAATTGAACGTCGGGTATGATTATGTAGGTGTTAGAGGGGTGTACTTTTCCAAGACGGACTTCTGAAGTAGGTATCGTCACATTGAGTATTTGGTCATGTTGTTCGGCTGAAAAATTATAAAATAGTTTTATTAGAACAAATAAATCATGTATTACATCAATACCTCCACTCTTTTTTCAAATTATTTTTGGGTGAAATCCTTCTTTAATTTAGGATGGAGGATGATCATGGACCACACCTAAGGACCATGTTAGGTACTCTTCAGGATAAATGCATTTATGCTAAACTATCTAACTTCACCTTTTGGATCTGGGACGATAATTTTAACGCCATGTTATCTTATATCATGGAGTTTCAGTGGACCCAGATAAAATTAGTGTGGTTATTTCATGATAGAAACCAAGAAATTCATTTGATATAAGGAGTTTCTAGGGGATGGTAGGATGTTATATGTGGTTTTATAGAGATTTATCTCCTCTTTCTTCGCACATGGTCAAACTTACCTGAAAATGTTAAATTTTTTAGTGAATGTTTTATTGAATGGATTTTTTAGGAACTCAAGCAGTGTGTGACCACATTACGTATTTTGATCCTACCGAAATCCAGAATTTTGTACATATTCTATTGGGATTCATTAGGTGTGAGTCTTGGTTGTGTGTTCATACAGGAAGACCATGTGGTGGTGTATGTCTCTCACTATCTCCAATCAGATGAAGATAATTATCCAACCCATGAATTAAAATTTCTTGTGGTGATTAATTCATTAAAGACATGAATTCATTATCTCTTTGGGTAAAAATTCATAGTTTACCTATATCATAAGAGTTTGGACTAAATTTTCTCCCAAAAAGATTGGAATCTCAGGAAGCATTAATGGGTTTAGTATCTTCAATGGTTTGAAATTGATATTTTTAACACACCAAGAAAAGGTAACAAGATAGATAATGACATATAGAGGAAGATAACAGTGAAATCCTTGAAGGAGTCATGTGATGAATGGAATTTGATGTGAATTTTTTACTGAATGAACCTAGAATCCAAGGATCATTTTTGATGTTCATTAATAGATATAATATGATTGACACCCTTTCTTATGGAGATTATTTGAGATGAAAAACCTAATGATGAGATTTTTTATTTCGCTATTAAGATTTTGAGTTGTGGGTAGGTTCCCAGTGAGGGGTCTTTGTATTCTTAGTAAATCATTTTTTTCAAGGGATACTAGATGGTGTTGTTATATCGATAGAGAATGGTGGTTCATGATATCCAACAATCTTAGTGTTCCATTCCTAAAAAACACCACGATGTTTTATGACTTGTTGAATAAGTTCTGTGGGCTAGATATGATATAAGATATATCGAACATTTTATCTATGTGTTATACATGTAAATAGTTTAATATTTATCATCAAAGGCCCTTAGGGTTGCTTCCACCACTCTCATTCTTACCTAAAAGTGGAAATAAGTCACCATGGACATCATCATTAGGTTTTATCACACACCTTAGATAAGTAATTCCATTTGGGTGGTGATTGACCATATAACCAAATAATACATTTTCATTATAATCAAGGAATCAACCAAAGTTAATGAGTTTAGTAAATTGTGTATTTGTGATATTATGGTGCTTCATGGTGTGTCATTAGATATCATTTCAAATAGGAACCCCCTGAATTACGACATAGTTTTTGGAAGGCCTTCATAAGAAAGTGGGGTCATAAGAAAATATCAGTACAAACTACCATCCCCAAACAAAGGGTTAGACAGTGTTACTGAATAAAATTTTGGAAGACATTCCCCATGAAAGAATCATGGATTTAGAAATATCAGGAGATAAAAATTTAGTATTGGTGGAAGTTTTCTATACTAAATGTTACAAATCCATGCTTAAAATGGATCCCTTCAAGGTGCTTTGTGGTCGGTCATGTTTATCACCACATGGTGGAAAGAATTATTTGAGATTTCATTACTATGGTAGATCCATGTGAAAGTGATGTATGATAAATTTTAGGTCATCACATAGCATGTATTGATATCATAAAGAATCAATAAATCCTATTCCAATAAATAGTGATGATCTTTGTAATTATCAGAGGTGATCAGCTATTTCAAAGAGTAACACTGTTTCTCTGTCATTATCATGTTGGTAAGTAGGGGAATCTTATGTAAAGGTATTCCAAATATATTGAAATTACAAAAATTATTTTTAACGTGGAATACCAGTTGGGTATTCTGTCCCACTTGATGATGATCTATGACATTTTCCATGCCTCAAAATTCAAGATGTATAATTCGGACTAGTTTGATGTTCTAAACTTGGAATAGTTTGAGCTCGAATCTATCTTTTTAGAGTTTGATCAACCTATTAAGATTGTGGATTACCTTGTGAATGTGCATTTGGGGAAATATATCATACTTTTTTGAGTACTTTGGAATCATGATAATGATGAGCATGAGACATGGGAATGAATTTATTTGGTGGAATAAGAATATACTTATTTATTCTATGATAAATTTTTTTTTGACTTTTGAGGTTGTATTTTTTCCGTGGTGGGGAGATTTTTCACAACTATAGTTTAATTTTGAGGTATATTATCGTTTATTTTAGTTATTGACGTTATTTTATAGATTTACAATGAGTTTATGAGAAAAATGGTTGTTTTGCGGTAGATTGAATGAGGCATATAGTTGGAACAGTGTTATTAGAAACCGTGTGCTAGCCCTATGAAAATTATGTGCCCTAGATAGTATAATTGCCTAGTTTTCATGACATAGTTCATGAGTTTAGGACCCTCTTTATGAAAACCATTTGACCAGGATAGTGGAACAATCAAGGAATCATGGATAGGCAAATGGTAATGTTCCCCCACCAAGAAATCTATGAGGACATCTTTCCTTTTGGACATAGGCACCACATAGTTGGTAAACGGTTTGGAAAACTGAGCTACCAAACTATGAATCCTACAATATCATTAAAAATCATGAAATTCCTAAATCATCCCTCCATAATATTAATAATCAATTACCCCTTTCTCCCCTCAGTCAAACTCTGCAGCCCTAGGTGTACCCCTTTTCTTCCTCTCCTCCCTTGGACTCTAAATCATCGGTGTTTTGTATTGGATTCATAAAAAAAATCATTAATTAAGACTCTATTTTTATGTCTAATTCCATTAAATTTTTACCTTTTTCATTCTTTCATGTGTACTCTTTTCATCATTGGATAGGTTGACGAAAATTGGCTTGAATCTTGTTTCATTCTGTTAAATTTTGTTAGTTATTGTGTTCTCTTTCTTCATTTAGGTATCTAGTTTGTATGGCTTATGGTTTTCACTTGGATATATGAAAATTTCAAGAAATAGTTTGGTGGTTTAATTATCTGACATTATGCAACGAATATAGTATTATTTATTTGGTTTTTATATAGATTTCATAAATAGTGTGTGTGGTGAAAAATGTTATTTCAACGAGTTTAGTTTGTGTTTATGATTTAATGGTGAATTAACCATTATATGTGGATTGTTTTTTAAATTGATTTAAATTATTGAAATTTTGATTGTATAATAAGTGATATCACATGATATATGGATCAAAATTAGGAACATGGTAACCCTTGGGATCATGTTGGGTAGACTTGGTCTAGTATGCTAGATGAGCTGGAAGGACCGAGGCTCAGTCTCCCTAATAGGATTACGTAACAGCACTAACAAAGCATACATGATGGGTATTTTTTGGATTGAGAAATAGATGGACCGTTGTGTCTAGATTTTCATCACTGAGTGTATGAGGATCATAGGACCCCACTACCTGTAGTACTATAGGGATTTCCCATGGTTCTTATGATATGATTACCATTTAACTTATTATCACATTTATTTCCTATTTTATATCAATGGATGTTTTTTTTAAATTTTATCTTTCTTTTCTTAAAAAAATAATGATAATTCATCATCTAATTTCATTGCCTGAAATCTATTCTGGTGGTAACATACTATGAATTTTTCCTCATACCCAACATACACACTCGGGGGTATATAGACCTTTTTATGTTTGATCCTGGTAAAGGAAATGCCTTTTGTAGTGGCAATGGTGGTTCCATGTGCTAGAGTTCTATCATTGCGTTAGATGTTGGTGCTGCTGGAATGAGGATGTCAACCCACATGTTTTATGGAAGATGGTTGGTCTTGTTGGCCTACATTCCCTTTTTGGTTGTTTTTTAGTTGTAAATGTCAAATGATTAACTCATATTGTATTGTGTCCTTTGATCTATTGTATTATATTGGTTGGTAATGATGTGATGGGATATTCATATGGATTTTTTTATGGTTCATTCTAATGGGGGAAATCATATGTAAAGGTGTTACTCGATGGAGAGAATATATCTTACGACCTTTAGGGATCATGAATTCCCTTTGAGAAATTCTAATGGTTGGGTCGGGTGTCAGGTCAAATGGAATCCCAACCTAGTTTGTGATAGGGAATCTGAGCTCACCCATTCTTATGTTTCCAATCCCAATATTTTTAAGAATGATACAAAAGGATTTTCGTTTATAATGATTTCATATATGAGTAATATTATGGGAGATTTTGAAATCTTATCAATCAGTAAGAAATGTTGGGTATAGTGGGAGATGATGTTGATCTCTATTAAATAGTTATTTACGATCCCAAGATGTTAACAATTTTTCACAATTATATTATACACAATACCAAAATGTTCCTTAGGTATGTAATTGATCCAATATTCCATTTTTTATGTTTTTATATTGTTAGGCTAAAAATTGGGACACATTTATCAGTATAAAAGGAAGAAATGTAATGTTTATATTTCTATCACCATATCCGGAAGTGAGGATTCGAGGATATTACAATTGGTATCAGAGATGGATTTAGATAGAATTTGAGATTACGAAATTTTATTGTGAGATTAAGTTAAGAGTTATTGTTAACATCATGGTTCCTATGTTTTAGGTTCATCATAATTTCAAAATAATAGACACCCCATTTTGAGGATTTATGTAGTGAAAATTTTAAGAGATTATTAACATTTTGGGAGACGTTTTGTTAACCCTTAAGCTTAATGTGAAGTTTTATTTTAGTAGGAATACCATTACATTTTGTGAACATAATTTTAAAGTTATGTGTAACCATTATTGTTTATATTGTCTTTTATTTTGCGATAATCATGTATTCATAAATTTTTTGGTTGAAAAATAAAAGGTATGAGACAACCATTGAGGTGAAAACATTTAGTTGATGTTGAATATATTATGGATATTTTTTAAGGATTTTTCAATAATTTTATGGAATGTTATAGGGATTAAATTTTTATGAAAAGGACAACCCAAACGTTGGGTGACAGCCTACCGCATCCAGCAAGGCCGTGAGGTTTGAACCCACAACTAAAGTGTGAAATGATTTCTAATAGCCTAATTGATGTCATAGTTAGTATGATTTTGTTTTTCATTATTTTAATAATATAATAGTTAATGATTAGTTTCTTTTAATTTGGAATATATGTTTTACCATGTAGATAACAATGGGTTTTGATATTTACATGGATGTTAAGTGATTAATGTTATTTCAGAATAAGATCACTATTTTGGGAAACTTATATGATATAATAGGATATTATTTGAGGAATGATGGTAGTTATATTCAAATATGATTTTATTTTTGATTTATGGTGATTTAGGTTGATTATTTAAATGGTTATTATATCTCAGAGATTGTATGTTTAGGGTGAGAATATTTTGGTATGAGATTTTATTATTAATTTATGTTATTTTGAGATAAAAGTTAATGTTAATCTTGGAAGACTATGTTATAAATTCATTATTGTTTTGTGTTTCAATCTTATTCTCGAATATTTTTAAGACTTTTAAGGATATTTATTTGTTTAATGATCTATGTTGCTATTTGGTTATTACTATTGAATTTTAGATGCAAAATATTTTTTCATAGTGTGAAGGTTTACTAATATTAAGGGATTATTTGACCATATCCTAACCATTTTGTTTTTTTAATTTATATATATAAGAATAATATTTTAAATTTGTTTGTGGAATTATTTTATTTATTAAAAGTAGAGTCTACTACTTCTGACAAGAAAAATTCATCTTAAATACCCTTCATCTGGTGCAAAAGAAGAGATTATGGAAGCATATTTTAAAACTATGAAACTATACGTGTAATGTAAGTATATTTCCTTATTTTATTACTCTAGGAAGAAAACTAATTACTCAACTATAGTAAAAAGATTTGACACAAAAATATTATCTTTTTACATTTCATAATGGGAATTCAATAACCTTTTAACAAGTCACAAATTTATTGTTTTATTGTGGTAAGATTTTTCATGACTGTGTTCTCTATTAATATAAATTAGTATTTTGGTTTTATATTTCCTTTTATATGTTGATGATTTCCTATATGTAAACCTACTATGTGTCATTCCAGAGGACATTCATACTTCCCTTTCTCTATTTTTCAGTGGTAGATTTATTGATCCTTTTAATGATGTGGAATTTCAATAGTGGTATTTAGAAAATTCAATCCCTTGTTACAAAGAAAAATTTCATATTGTAAGGATGATATTTCTTATGTGTGGGGATAATGTAATATCCTAGTATTTTAGAAAGTAAGGACTATGTTAAATAGCATTTGAGATATGCAATATTGTGCTTAAACGAACAATAAAATATTATTATTTTAATGAGACCATTATAAAAGAGTCATTAAATTGGAAAGAATGAATAATATTGAGAAAATTATGAGGTATATAATGGTTATACTAATAGTTATTTTATTAAATAATTCTTTTTAAATTATAAAATTATTATTAATAAAGTAATTTTAGTTTTCAACAATACATTTTCCTAAAAAATTCTTATTATTGATTTTTTTTGACAAAATAATAAAATTAATTTATATAAATTTTATAAAATATATACTAAAAATTTAATTTCATATTTTAAACCAAAATATCAAAAGTATTCTATGGTGAAATTTTGATATTTTTCTGTAAAGAATAAATTTTCAGTGAAGAGTGAAAAGACTAATTTTTATAAAACTATCATTTTACATTTTTTTAAAAGTACCTTTATGATTTTAATTTTATCTCAAATTAAATTAATTAATATTTATTTCTATTTAATATAATTAATTAAATTTTAATAATCCTGATACAATATTTAGATATATGTATAGTTTAGGTCTAAAAAAAATTTTTTATAAAAAATTACATCCACTGTATTTTATGCCTTTATAATAAAAATAATTTATTTGACTTATTATAATTTAATTTAAAGAAAGGGAATAAATTTTTAGATTAATAATTTATGTTTTATTATTTGATGAACTTTTGATATATTTCTGAAGAAGTTCATTTTTCGGTGAATAGTAAGAAACAATGTTTTCGATGAAATACAATATCTTTTTTGACAACTCAAAATATAACAAGGATATAAAAATTTATTACACTTATATAAATAAAAATGTATGATAATATAATAAAAATATAATAAATAACTAATTTTTAGTATGTAATGTAAAATTTCTTTTAGGAGAAATATGAAATTCATTTTTAGTATTGATGCAGTGCTAGCCCATCATTGGAAAAAGTAAAATATGGTGCCTTATAAATTATAATTCTGAGTTAAAACTTCATTAAATGAATTTTTTACTAAAATTTTTGTATTAATGATGATTTATAGTGATAGTTTTTAATTTTGTATTTATTTAATAAGAATCTTATACAAATACTTCTGTAATGCTTACGTAAGGCTAAAAAATTCAAAATAACAAACTAAATAATTTTTCATGCAATGGATATGAATAAATATAAATAATGAAAGAATAAAAAGTTTTATAATGAAAATAAATAATTTATTTTAAATTTTTAATTAATAAATAATTTCCTTAAATGATTACACGTCACAGATGTTGTAATTATTCAATTAATGTAAATATAAAATAAATTTTATTAAAAATATTCAAAAAAAATTTAACATTAAATAATTAATATAATTCAAGAACAGTATATATTACATTGAAATGATAGGGATGTGTTAAAATAATTTTTTTGAATTCTAAGTGTTATATTTTTTTTATTAAAGTCAATGTAATGAATAATGTCAAAATCGAAAACAATTATATTTTATCAAAATAATATTTTAGGATATTATTTTAAAAATCATTAAAATAATTAAATAATAAATATAGATTATTATATAGTAAAAAATATCATTATTTGAACATTTATTATCAAATCCTTAACTTATAAGTATAAAATTAAAACATTTTAATATTGAAAAAAGTTTTACTATAGTGAAAATTAAAATAGGGGAACTAAGGGTTAATCAAAATGATAATGATCAAAAGTACACCCAAAAATGTCTAAAATAATTTTTTTTGGGATAAATACCCTTTATAACTTTATATTTGATTCCCTTCCCATTTTTAGGAATTTGGATTGAGATTCGATTTATTATAATTTATTATTTTTGTAAATTCTAGAAGTGCCCCTAACTATAATTATACACGGACACATCTTCCCTCACTTAATTACACCATACTCTGCCTTTTATCTTGACCATTATGAAAAATTATCATATCCAATTTCATTGGATCATTCTATAGGTTCTATTAATTTCAAAATACTAACCCTAGAGCCCTTTAGAAGAGATCTAAAAGAGTTTTTTTGATGAACATATAATCTATCAAACCAATCACATTATTTTACTACCCTTCTTTACCTTTTATAAATACAATATATTTATCATAAAATATAAACATTATTAATTTCAATATCCAAAAATATTATTATAATTATTAAAACACCAATATACACAATCATTCCCACAAACTAAGAAATGAAAGTATCGCCCAAGCGTAAAAATGACATACCATCTCCATGTAGCCATGCAATTCATTTTTTCATTATCATATTTTTTGAAATGAAATTATGATGGGTTTAATTTTTATATATTATATTTATTATATAATTATAATTTTTTAATGTGAATATAATTTCTACCTTATTATATTCTAAACTTTTGTAAAATTACAATGTCACTCGTGCGTAAGTGTGGACTACCACCACCAAGAAGTGATGTTGTTTTATTTTCATTCATATATAACATGGATGGTATTTATTATGGATTTTATGAATATATATGATATATATGATATAATAATGATTCTATAAAAGGTAAATTACTATTTATATTTATTTCATTCCATCAATTGAATAATGAAAAGTGTGTTCATGTGTACGTACGATCCACCTTCTCTATGATATGTTTAATTCATTTTTATATCTATAATTTTTATGAATAAATATAAATATTTATATAATTAATATATAATATTTTTATACCATGATTTAAATTATAATAATTAGTGTAAAATGATAAAATTAAAAGTAATATGATTTTCGAACTGAAACATGATTTTAAAACAAAGTAATTATTACCCAAAACAATGATTTTATTAATAATTTATTCATAAATAGGTAATAAAATTTTATAAATAAATCACACATGGTATTATAGATATTAATATTTTATGGAATCCATGTATAACAAATACATATGTATTATATAGAGTGTCTTAATGTAATCATGGAAATGGGAGAATTGAGGTAATGGGTTTCTCATCTCACTTTTACTTCCATTAGAAGAATGACATATTCATCACATATTTCATTTGTGGGGAGAATATAATCATAAATTAATATATTAAATTATGAATCTCTATATATTCATGGTATTTAATTTTTATTTTATGTTTTTTATTTCATGGGTCATACAAATCAAAATATACCTAAGTGGTATGCATTTATTTGACAATCACATCATTATTCAGGATACATCATGTATAAGTCTCCATTGGAAAATATTTTACATTAATGTACATGAATTATAAAAATGTTTCTGAAAATATCTTTCCTATTATATAATAATTATTCCAAATCGTTTTTAACATTGTTTTATGTTTTTAAAAACTATTTGAAAGGAATATATTTGTTATTTTTTAAACAATGTACTTGCGTGAATTTTTCGAAAAAAAATATGATAGGTATATTTTTTTAACTTATATGAAATGAGTTTCATTTCCAAATTTCATTATTCCCAAATAATTAAAATTATCCATTACAATTTTATTTTAAACGAATATTTTTTCATTTAAAAATGTGCTGTTTTTAAATGAAGTGAATTAAAAATAAAAAAAAATCCATAGAAAATATTTCCGATGATATTTTAAATTCATATTCCTTATAAGATGACATATTTTTTATATTATTTAATCTTTAATTGGGATATGATATAATGATACCATACTTATTGTTTCTCTATTTTTTTTTACGGTTGCATGATGTTCAATAATTTTATATCATTTCCATGAGTTATGATATGATGAAGTGTTTAAGAAGCATGTTTTTTTCATGGGTTTTGATATAATTAATGATTTATAATCATTTTGTACACATATTTATCGTTATCATTTTTTCATGAGTGAAACATATATCTCCCTCTAATTAATTGGGTAATGATTGATATCTCAAGAGATAAACAGGACTGAAATGGGTTGTGAACCTAGTTCAGTAAGGGACTTTTTCTACTATAATTGACATGGGAGTGAACCTAGACATCTATGATGGTTTGGGTAGTGAATAATTCCACTGTGATATCCTTTTAAATGATCCTTATATAATTATTATGATGCCACATATGTTTATGACATGAAATTAAGGTCCGTTATATAGTTATAATGATTTATTATTCTTATGATTCATCTCTTTCTAAATGCTAATGTTTTATACCATATATCATGTTTTAATAAATTTTTAATATTTTTTATTAACTATGAATGTTATGGTCATGGTCATATACCCTTATAAATATTATATTCTTTAATATGATTATCAAGTGTTATTTATCATGGCTACCCTTACCGATCATGTAAGCTCATCCTTGTGTTTTCCTTCCCAGTGTTATAGAGAATGATGCTAAATGATTTGTGTTTAAAAATTTGTCATATGTGTGGAATTTTAGGGGAGATATTGTGAAAATTTCATATAATATAGAAATATGGGTATATTTGGATATGATGTTAATTTCAATCAACCAATTGATTGTGAAGCCAATTTGTTAAGGGGTTTTTGTAATTTTGTAAAACTCTATACCTAATGGGTCCTGGGGTATATATGTGAACACATATTTCTTTTTAAAGTTGTTTTTTTATTGAAAAAATTGGGTAAAATTTATCAATATCAAAGTTATAAATATAATTATTATGTATTTTTATCAATTTTGGAATTACGTATTCAAATCTACTACATAAAAATGTTCTCTAGGGAGATAACTCTCAAATGAGAGTAAACCCACAACATGAAAAAAGAGGAAACCACATCATAATTATAAATGATCAACATCCACAAAATGAACTACATTACATGAGAATATATAATAATAAAACAACTTGGGCTATTGAGGGTGTATATATGAATCGTGTTTCCATTTACATTCTCCACACCACCATGCCACCAAAAGACATAAAATAATGGAAATTGATACACACACAGCACCTTCTCCTGATAGTCTTGGATCTACAAAAACATGCTCTTTGAAGGTTTCATCATCATCAACATTGACCTCACCACAATTTATGATGTGGGGGTCATATTTTATTTAACAATGGAGCTGCAAGACATGAAAAACATCATGTATCTACCACATCTATAGGGGATGTTCTATCTGATACATCATGTCTCTAATATGAGATAAAACCTTGAAAGGCCCAACAAACCTGGGAGAATCATTACTGCCATAATCATACCTTGACTGGCCATGACGAGGAGTCACCTTCAGAATATGTAATCTACAACATCAAACTAAATTGGTCTACTCCTATGATTGACATATGATTTTTTATGACACTTTCATTCTTTTGAAAATTACTTGAATCATCTCTTCCATATTCTACAGCAGCTACATGTAACCACTCAAACTGTTAAAAATAGATTTCCTCTTATAATTTAATTAAATGTATTATTATGTAATATTGTTATAGAAAACACATGTACTTCTTTTGTTTCAATATATTTTCCTTTTAATATAATTTTTCACATCAATTCATTTCATTCAGTGTATTTAAAATTCCAAAATAGTGCGTCGTTTGAAAAATAATTACTAAATGTTGCCCGGTTTATACATAACTATTAAAACTGTCATATTTATTGAAAATATGTATTTTGTTGACTATTTTTGTCTTTTAAAATAATTTTAAAATTAATTAATTCATTATGATTTATGCTTTATTTTTTAATCTTTTTTATTTAAATTTAAAAAATTTATTATTTTTAATATTTCATTACATCATTTTTTTCAAATTAATTTGTTTTTTAATTAATTAATTTAATTAATTAAATTTTATCTTTTGTCATTAATGTTATAAATAATTAAATTAATTTCTATATTTTAACTCAATTCATTAATCTTTTGAATACTCTGTTTAAATTTAACTCTTTGATTTTAGTAATTCATTTAATTAAGTTATCAGTTATATAAATTTAGAAGACAAAAATTTCATTTTTTTTTCTCTATAGATTTTATTGTTAACAACTTATAATTAATATATTTGTTGAATAAGTAATAATTAAGATAATTTAAAAACAAAATATTTTTTTATATAAATGGTAAATTGTTATGTTTTAATATTTATTTCATTAATTTGTTAACTTGTTTATTGATTTTTGTTATTTGAATTAATTGATTTATATTTTTTGTTTGTTTTGACATGCCTCAGGGAGGCTGGAGATGTCTCCTCATTTACCTTTTCTTCCTCCCACCTCAAGAACCATGGTGGTGTCTCCCACATCACATTTTTTCATGCCACCAGTCCCATACTGCAAGTACCTCTCACTTCACTCCCCAAGAACTCTATTGGTGGTGTCTTATCCAAAAACATCCAATACATTGATGGTGATGCCTCAATAACACACTGATTTCCTAATGCCATCCCATCCACTCCAGAAGCCACTCTCATCCCCATATTCTTCTATTAAGCCCAACATTGAATTGGAATCACTAGCATCAAGATAAAAAATCAAACCCAACAGGATAAAATTAAAATGCACAAACAATAGCAGAAAAGCAATACAAGAAACTCTAAACAATCACAGATTGAAGAACCAGTAAAAAAATCCAGAAACCCTAAAATTTGTGGTTGAACCAAAAATCAAACAACCACCATTAATGATCATCCATCATTGCCACTGTTGAATCCACATGAACCCTCTTCCTGAGAACCATTGAGCACATACCAAAGTCAGCATATCTGGAAAGAAATGAGACTTTTTTGGTACACCATATTCTATAGACACCCTACCCAAATACCCCTCAGAACATCATCGCCTCCCCCTATCACCGCTACTTTCCCACACTACTTAGATCGGATAAAAGAACCACTATCCTCTACCCATTATACTGACCTCCACCTTCGCTACACTAAATCCAAGCCACTAAGAACCATGAGCCCACCTTCACCACCTACCTCATGTGGCTGGCCGAACTCGAGCCACTCACCTCTTCCCATCTTCCCCTCTTCCCCTCTTCCCCTCTGTTCCATTCCAAACCCCCCATTCTGTCTCCTTTTTTTATTTTCTTTTTATATATTATAAAGTATAGAATTTATAATAATAATAATAATTTAAAGATATTATATATGAAATTTTAATAAATTTCATTATTACAATAATTATAAAACTATTATATAGATATTAATTTATTATTTGTTATTATTATTATTATTAATAGGTTTTTTATATATTAATAACCACTATGTTATGTAAATAGTTTTTATGTTTTTTAATAAATTTAATTTTTATTTAACATTGTAATTACATTTGTAGTATAATTGAGATTCATTTATTTATTATAATGATTACTATTTTATAGTTTTTTATTGAATCTTGTGAGAAGGTTATTGATGAATGGGACTTAATAATTCATTTTACAAATTTCTGCTGGAGTCACAAATGGAGAGGAGAATACATTTTTGAAAGTGTTATATAGAGGATATAGAAGTGATCTATGAATAGTAATATAGACTAATAGGGACAATTAGGAAAACTCTAAAAGGATTATATATGGGAAATTTAATTTATCATTCATCTCATACACAATCTAGAGAATTGGTGAGTACAAGCAGGAGGAGATCATGAACCCCATTTGGAATCATCACAACTCCTCAACTACCACACTACCATACATCATGACTTTCACAACCCATAGCAATAGATTAGAGGAGTAGAAACATCTCATCATCCAAATCTAGGAGAAGAGCATCATCTAACCCTCTTATAGATCCCTAGGGTGGGAGATCGGGAGAACTGCATTTCATACTTTTCTAGTCACCAATTGACCAGCAAGAAAAGGATGATTAGAGATCTGGAGATCGATCAGGGTGACCGAGAGATTTCCTTTTCTCATTGTCTATCTTTTCTTATATTTTCTTTCAATATGAACTTCTATAATTCTCAATCTATTGATATGTTTAATTTCATCACTATCAATATCTAATCTAATTCAGAGGAATAAGCTACGTTGGTTCCTAATATGAAATTTCCATTCGTTCGTGAAATGTCTTCTTCTAGAATGTATCTCTCTATCACTCTCCAATTAATTGTACATTTCAAAACAATAATATTCAGATAAATCTTATTTTGATTTAATTTAAAACAAAATTGTCTTTGATGTGATAATTTCCTTAAATGGATAGTCAATCTAAAGAGATATATACACTCTGAGTTCAACCGTTAATTTGAACTCAGTGAATTCTGATTGTTTTCAATTGGTGATGAAATGAATTTTTTTTGTCGATAAACTATAGTGGTTATTTTATCAAAGGTGGACAAGATGAAAATTCCATTCATCCACTCTAAATCAGATCTATGTATTTCAATTTAATTCGCGAATAAGGGTAATCTAGTCTAGGGAATGACTAGGCGATTTCCCCATGTCCATATTATTGATTATTCAATATTCTCTTATTGTTTTTCTATATGAATTACTATATTATAGCCTTCCCTTTCTACTTACTCACTTTCACTATCACTATCAATAACTCAATCACATTCACCCCAAAATATCATCACTGACATCCCCTTTGTTTATTTTGCTTATCAGTTATTATGTTTGTGTCAATTTATTTTTCTTTTTTTGGTCACTTAAGCACAAAACTTAGTCCCTCCTTGTGGTTAGACCATGTATTACCATTGTACTATGTTTTATATAGGTTTTATAAATTTTAATATTCATTCATTCAATTATTTTCGATGCCAAATTTAGGTTCTGTTTTCAAGGAAGGTGGGTGAGACCATTTAAAAAAATATAACCAAAATTAAAAAAAAACTTAAATATTTAAAAAACACATAAAAATCATTAAAAAATACAAAAACTATTAAAAATAGAAATACAAAAAGTATACAAAAATTATAAATAAAAATACAAAAAAATATGGTAAAATATTCTCTACGATAATTTAAAAAATAATTTTTTACCACAAGCTCCATGAAAACTAGGTCTATGTCTGAAAACATAGATAAGGTATTTCTTAATATATAAAAATACCTCAGAACATAAAGAAAAAAAATAGAAATCAAATTATAATATAACATAGATGAATACCAAAAAATGAACCAACATGGAAGTGTCAATCATCCGAGAAATTAGATTGTTGAGAGGAACATTTTAAGAGGGTTTCTACTCCCTTATGTGTCTAGTAACCGATCCTGCATTAAGCTCTCTCTTGAAATAAGGATTTATGAAATCAAGAAAACTATGTTGTGTCAACTACTAACATTTAATGGTGTTTATAATTAAGACACTTTTGAAATTATTAGGTATTTCTATTGTAGTTCCCAACAACTGCCACTGAGAGGTTTTAGTGAGGGGGAGATAAATCTTAAAGTGTTCCCTTTCTGCCTCAAGGCAATGTTAGGACCAGGTTCCAACAATTAGGGGAGTAAATATTTGTCACCCAGACCAAGTATACAATTTTTTCACTATGAAATTTTATACTAGGATAATGACATATGATATTGTTCCTAGGATCACTTGATTTATGAATGATGATGGGAAGTTTTTCATAAAGCCTGGGATAGGTTTAGGGGTTTACATAGACTGTGTCCAAACTACTAGTGCACTCCGAAAATTTCTAATGGACAATTTTTACAAAATCCCCACCCTTTACATCCATCCACTGGTGGATCAGTCTTCGAGAGGGGACATTAGTGATAGGACAACTGAGGAGCTTAAATAGGTGTTCAACATGATGGAAGAAAACTCAAAACACAAATTCTCAATGTGAAGAAAAATTGTTAGCAAGGAAACTGCCCCTTCCACTAAATATAAAGACCAATATACTGGGTTTTCCAATGAGAACACTCACATCAACCATAGGGTGTAATGACACCACTCTAGCAGGTATGGACATTAATAGACAAGCGGTCCCAATTTTGAATGGCCTGTCCAAGCTCAAGAGAGTGCCAGTTTTACTAGATGTGGTTCTAGGATATAGCCTATGGAATATCCATTTTCAAATATCTACCTCCAAAGGAATAGGATCCACCAGAACCATTTTTGAATGGAGTAGGAGGAGTTCATCAACTAACTACCCATCCTGGTTTCCAATTGCCTCCAAGAAATCTATTTCAACCCCAACCCGAACCCAAGGACGATTCTTCCAATTCACAAGATGAGGTGAGAGATAAGTTTAAATAGTTTATAGGGATATTTTATGAAAAAAAGTCCAAAAATGGATTTTATAAATTTCAAATGGAATCAAAAATGAAAAATTTGGCAATTAAAATGGGGAATTTGGGTAGGGATGTGGGTAGTAGAAATAGAAGCAAGCTAACTAAAACCACTAAAGACAACCCCAGAAAAAATTACATGGATATGACTACCATAAGTGGTCTCCAATGACATTAAGAAGATAATAATGTGTCCAAAACTATATAAAATGAAAATCTTGATGAATCTAAAAATTCAAATCTGGAAAATAATGAAAGTGTAAATTTGGGAAGCATCACTATAAACCCTCTGGTTACTACTATTCTAGGTAAAAAACCGAAATAAAATTTCTTTAAAAACAATGAAAATAAATGGAATCAAGTGCATGAAAATTAATACTTAGGGATGCCCCCAATTTTTAGAAACTTTTCCCTGGTAATCCCCTGCCCCCATAGAAGAAAAACCCCACTCATGATTCTGAGTAGATAAAATTTATAAAAGTGGTGGAAATGAATAACATTGACACCCATTTCCTTGAAACCCTGATTCAAATCCCATCATATATAAAATCCCTCATGAAAATATATTCAAACATAAAATACCTAGAAGAATTATCATCTGATAGTCTAACAAAGGAGTATATTACAAAGTTATAGAATATGAAATCTCATAAGCTCTTGGGCCTAGGGATCACTGTCATTCCCTACACCATTAGGGTTAGAGGGGGTATGTTCAATTGCCTATGTGATCTTTGATCTAACATAAATCTAATCCATCTATCACTTTTTCAAAACATGAGATTAATAATTCCCCAACCCATTAATTTTGGGTTAAAACTTGATGATAGATCCATCGCTCATCTTGTGCGTAGGGTTGTTGATTTTCTAGTGCGAGTATGTAAACTCTTTATTCCAACTGACTTTCTCATACAAGATATGGAGTGTAAATAATAGGTACCTATCATCCTTAGTAGTCCATTCCTTTACATAAGGAAGGTATGATATATGTTTCAAAGGGAAAATTGATTTTCATCTTGGGTGAGAAAAAATATGAATCAAATGTGTTTAATAATTTTTAAGAACCCACCCACCTAGTCTCTCCCAGGGATGAGATATTAGTAGCAAATGGTACTATTGATGAGTAGGAAGAGGAGTTCTTGAGGATGCTAGAGAGAACAATATTGAACTTGATTTTCCTACTTTAACATTCTTGGGGATAAGTTCTAATAAGGATAGAGAGCATGTAGATGAGTTTAAGAAGAGATTTTTTCAAAAAGTATGATGATTTTTATGTACCACATGTTCTTCCCCAAGTGAGGAATTTATGTGTGAGGAATTTTTTTGGAAGCTCTAGTGATAAGGAGGAAGACTTATATTCTGCCTTCTTCACGAGTAAACGTGATGACCTTGGCCCACCTGGGCCCCTATTTCATCCCTCAATCCAATAACCAGCCATCCTGAAATAAAACCTCTCCCCGTACATCTCAAATATTCATTTTTTAGGATATAGTTCCACTATGATTATTATCATCTCATCCAATATGAAGTTAATTCAAGAGTATTACATATTGATGGTTTTGAGAATGTATAATTCTGTCATGGGATAGAGAATTATGGATACAAAGGGTATTAGTTCATACTTCAATATGTAAAAAATTTCAATGGAACCTGAGTGTCAGAATTGAGTGCAACCCCAAAAGAAGCTCAACCCAAACATAATTGATGTGGTGAGAGAAGAAGTGATCAAATCATTGGATACTGGGATTATTTTTCCCATTTTTGTAATCCCCTACATAATTCCTATCTTGGTTTTCCCCAAAAAGAGTGGAGTGACAGTGGTCATAAATAAGTAAAATGACAAATTCCAAACTAGAGGTGTCAATAAATGGGGGATTGTATTGATTATAGGAAACTTAATAATATGATGAGAAATTACCATTTTCTCATACCATTTCTAGACCAAATATTGGAGAGGAAAATTGGAAATTAATACTTCTATTTTCGTGAAGTTTACTCTGGTTACAAAAATATTTTCATTTCACATGAGGATCAAGAGAAAACCACATTCACTTGTATATTTCTAAATGTTTCCTACAGGAGAATGCCCATTGGCTTGTGTGATTCACCATCCACTTTTTAGATTTGCATGATGGCCATTTTATATAATATTATTAAAATTGGAGTTTAATTTTCCATGGATTATTTTTCGTAGTGGGGATAAATTTTGAGAACATCTTGGAAGATTTGGATGTTTTTCTAGAGATATGAGAGGGTAAAAATACGGTTCTCAACTGGGAAAAGTGACAATTCAAGTATACTGGGGGAATTCTATTAGGAAATAAGGTTTTCAAGAATGGTGTGGAGGTTGATGATGCCCAGGTGATGGTCATCCAAAATATTCCCAAACCTGAAAATTTTATCATTGATGTGAATTGAGATGGATCCAAACTTCTTAATATATTAAAAGGATGCAAATGAGAATCATAATGGAATATCATTAATCCTTTAACCAATGATTTCTCAACCATCCCTTATGGAGAGGATAAAGGATGATCAAAAGAATAATGTTGGAATTAAAAAAAATGGAAGCTATAAGAGAAATGAAATCCTTAGAGGTAAATGTTAATAAAGGAGTTGTGAGATTTGGGTCAAGGCTATGTGTACCATTAAATACCATGTTAAAGAAGGATATATTGAGTGGTGCATGTAACTAAACCTTCCCCATCCTACAAGGAAGCACAAATATGTATCAAGATCTTAGAGAGAACTATTGGTTGGACAATAGGAAGAATCGGATCACTGAATATACATCAAGATTCCTTGCATGTTATCAAGTGGAATAAGATAAGAAAAAATACAAGGGTATGATTTGAGCATTACCCATATGTACAAGGAAATGGGAAAAGATCACCAAGGAATTTTTCACTGGTATTCTAAAGAAATCCAGAGAAAATAATGTGTTATGAGTTGTCGTGGACCATCATATGAAGATTTTTCACTTCATTTTAATTTAGGATGACTTATCACTCGATAAAAATGTAAGGAAATAAACCATAAAAGTGGTGAGTCTTCATCAAACACTACTATCAATTGTATCTCATCGTGAAAAAAGATATACCCTTATGTTTTATAAGAGTGTCAAACACGCACTAAATAATGAGTTGAAATTTAATATCACTTATCACCAAAAAAATTGATGGCCAATATAAGAATACTATCAAAACACCTGAGTACATGTTGATATAATTCTAAATTGACTTCAGAGGAGGTTTGGATAAACAAATTCCTCTCTATGAGTTCTCATACAATAACAGTTTCTATTAAAGAATCCAAATGGATCCCAAATAATCCCTTTCTGGGAAGAGGTGTATAACACCTTCATGTTAGAATGAATTTGGGGAATGAAAATTACTAGGTCCTGATATGGTTAAATAAATTATGGAAATGGATAAGACCATTCTACAACACATAATGGATTCTCAGATTCCACTGATGATCTATGATAAAGACTCATGAAAAAACAGTTATTGTATGAGAAGCTAGAAACCTCAATAGTGATCACTGCCCCTAACTGGAATCTCCCATTTGAGGTAATGTTTAATGCCAGTGATTTAGCTGAAGGTGATGTTTTGGGGAAAAGGAAGGATAAGAAGTTGAAAGTCATTTACGATGCCAGAATGATTCTAGTTGGTTCCTAGATCAATTATTCTCCAATTAAGAAGGAATTGGATATTATTATGTTTTATTTGGAAATGTTTAGATAGTTCTTGATAGGTTCTACAGTTATACTTTACACTATCCATAAATCCCTAACGTTCTTGATGACTAAGATGGACATAAAACCTAGGCTGATGAGGTGGACCTTACAGTTGTCAGAGTTTGATATAGTTATTAAGGATAATAAGGGGGTTGAAGATATATTTTTGGATCACATTTATAGGTTTCCCATCACTCAGCCAGATGAAGAAAGATAGATTAACACTTCAATCTTTGATGAATCGTAGTTTGCTGATTCTGTGTAGAAGTTCTCTTGGTTTGAAAACTTTTCTAATTTTTTTAATCTCGTTTCATGCCCAAGAACCTCTCACAAAACCATATAAAGATGTTCATTTATGAATTGAAATATTATTTTTGGGATGAACCTATTCTCATTAGATGTGTTGATGGTATGTTGAGGGGATTTTTGGATGATAAGGAAATGTTCCCCTTACATGAGAGTTCTCATTCGTCACCTTCTAGTGGAAACCATGGAGGAGAGAGGACTACTTAAAACATTCTACAGGCTAGTTTATAATATATAACATTTTTCAATGATGTTAGGAGTTCGTTCATAGGCATGATAAGTGTCAGATTCTAGGAAATGTTAGAAGAAAGAAAAATATACCAAAAAATTAATTCCATAGGTAGATGTTTTTGATGTATGGGGATTGGACTTTAGGGGAACATTCACATCCTCTTATGGGAATGATAAAATTTTGGTTTATGTTGACTATGTGTCTGAATGGGTTTAGGTTGTGTCTCCACCCAGCTATTTTGATTCTAGTGTGGTCAAGTTTATCAAGATGAAATTTTCTCTAGGTTTTGTGTGCCTAGATCATTCATCTTGGAAAATGGTACCCACTTCATGAACTAAAAGTTCAATATTTTTATGGATACGTTTGGATGGTAACATTGGATAGGTACCACCAACCACCCATAGTCTAGTGGGTAGGAAGAACGTTCTAAGAGGGACTACAAGCATATCTTAGAGAAGACGGTGTCTAGCTCTAGGTATAATTGGTCAATGGAGCTGTATGAGGCTCTTTGGTCCAACAGAACATCTTACAAGATTCTAATAGGGATGTCACAACACATGGTGATCATTGGGAAATATTTTCATCTTCTGGTTGAATTGATATAAAATTCTAAGGCCCTCAACATTGATTTTAATTCTTCTAGTGAGTGATTTTTTAGGGCTAAGTGAGCTAGAGGAGACCAGGAGGGTGTCTTATGAGAATTCTAAAATTTAAAAAGAGAGAAAGATGATTTTCATGATTAAATAATCCAAATAGGTATTTTGAGTATGGTCAAGGGGTCATACTATTCAATCCTATACTAAAATTCATTCAAGTTAAATTAAAGACCATGTGGTTAGAACCCATTACCATTCTGATAGTTCTAGTTAATGGAGTTAAGAAGCTGGTCAGAGAATAGAACATACCATCTTTGGTAAATGGTCAAAGGATTAAACTTTTTTATGAAGGGTAGACAAATGGATTGGCTTCCATTTATTAAATGGAAGAATGATTTTTTTCTCAAGTATAATTGATGTATATAAACATAATGTTTTATGGGAACTAAGCCACAATTTTTCTGTTGTTTTCCTTTATTTTTTGTTTTTTAATAAAGATAAATCCTATTTCTCAAATATTTAGTTTTATTTTATTTCTAACATATTATATGTCATGGACTTCTACTACTATATAGAGTTGTTGCTTCTATAAAATCTTTAATAGAAAACCAAGAGAGAATCACAATACATCATATTGATAACATTTATTCCACTCATTCCATTGTTTTATGTTTCTAATATTAATATTATGGATTATTATGTTCATTTTTATGAGAATTAGGTAATGGAGATTATCAAAAAGATAAATTAACATAGTAATACATAATAGTATCCTTTCAATGAAAATTAATGGTCCAAACACAAACATCCATGGAAGTGTTTCTTTTTGTGTTTCAATTTTTAATTTCTACTCTTTATTTACTATCTGATGCATGATGTTAAGTGAGGGGGAGTCCCATATGAGTTATTTTTATACTAAAATTATATTTGGTATCTTAGTTTCTATAATCTAATTAGTTAAAAATTTATTTGAACTAAAATGTGGAACCTTCTTCCACCCTTGTTTTAACATTTTTAAAACTTCTACTATTCACACATTACATATTAACCTATTGTTGGAATTTCAAAAAAAAGTATAAAAAATTATTTTATATATGCTAATTTGTTAGTGTGGAAAACATATCTATTTGATCTTCCCTATCACCCCTCAAAATCTGTTTCTAAAATTTTCATTTTTCCTCCCACTCTGAGAATCAGAATTGGGGATAATTTTGAGAATTAAGTGTGGGGGAGAGTGGCCAATAAAGTCATTTCAAATTCCCCATTGATGTTTTTCAAAAAAAAGGTCAAAATATTTTCTCATAAGATTTTGAGTCACCACAAGCATGATGAGTCACTGTTTCACCATTTTATGGAGATCACCCGTATGTCACCACCATCACCTTTTCCTTCTCCATTTTTCTGCCATTTTTTGACACACCGCTAGTACCAACTTCCACCAGTTTCTTACCTTTTCCATTTTTTTCATTCCACATTCAACAAGAGGTGGCGCTTTCTTTAAACCCATCACTCACATTGGAATCATTAATCACATCAATTCTGTCAATCTGGATGGATCACTACCTTCTGGTGGATGAGGGTTGCACTTAGTGTAAAATATTCCGGGATGAGTAATTCTGCAACGGATTTTTCAACTATTTTATGGAATTTTTGGTTAGGAATTGATAAAGAGAGTGTGATTTTGTAGATTTTATGGAATAAAGATCAATACCTCAAAAACACGAAATTATTACTAGAACTTTGGGGTATTACTATTTTTAAAAAAAATATTTAATAACCATTGGAAGTCAACTAAAAAGATAATTATTTAACTCCATTGTAACTGGAGTAATATAGGAAAATGGGATCCTCCAGTGAGTCTCTAAGACAAAGTGCACTAGGTGCATTTCTATCAATAAATTAATTTAATTTTGAATTTGAATTAGTGTTATGTATAGTTCTATACACAAGGAATATAGATAGGAAAAATTCAAATATAGTGCCCTATAAAAAATGAAATCATTTAGGTGAGGTTAATTTTGAACCCAAATGAAGAAGGGAACAATTGAATTAACTTAAAATCAATTTAGTTGAATAAATAAAAGGAGGAAATAACATGCCATTTATTTTGGAAACCTAGGATAATGGGATAATTGGAGGTACGTATGGTCAAGGTTTTAATCTCACTTAATTTAACATATCTGCACTCCTTGATTTTGAAATTGAATTGGAATTAAAGTAGGTCAGTTAGGGATTTCATATAAGAGGCATGAGATTCTTGACAGGGGATGATTCTGTGTTACCTCTGCTTTCTAGTGTGTTTGTGAAACTGGGTGAGACAATTTTTCTGAACACATTCTTGAAAATCCGGACTTGTTCTGCTGCTCTATTTTTAAAAGTCT
Organism: Viscum album; assembly: GCA_963277665.1. NCBI lineage: Eukaryota > Viridiplantae > Streptophyta > Magnoliopsida > Santalales > Viscaceae > Viscum > Viscum album. Next base: position 928,197,022 of record OY728141.1, on the reverse strand, counting down.
AGAAATTCACTTTTTGAACTGACTGAAAATCATTCCCTCTATTTTTCAAAATAAAAAGAATGTATTTGTTTTAAGATAAAAAATTATTTATGTTTTGGTGAATTATAGGTGGATACATTTTAATATGATTTTCCACATCATTTATTTTACTTTAGTGTATTTTAAATGTTAAAATAGAGTGTTGTTTGTAAAATATTTACCAACTTTGTCATGTTTGTACATAGTTGATAAAACTATCATTTCTTTGTGAAAGTATGTATATTATTGTATTTTTGTCTTTTAAAATAATTTTAAAATCAATTAATTTATTATTCTTTGACATCCATTTTATATTCCTTTATTTTTATTTCAATTTAAATTTTCCATTCTTTTCAATCATTCCATATTTAATTTATTTTCTTTTTAAAAATTATCAGTTTATTAATTATTTAATTTAAGTAATTCATCTATAAATAAATTTTAACATTTTTATTGATTTTCTATATAATTAAATTAATTTTAATAATATAATTTATTTCATTATTCTTTTCAATACTTTCTTTAATTTATCTCTTTGATTTTATTAATTAATTTAATTAATTTATTTGTTAATTAATTCTAGTAAACTAAATTTCAAATATTATTTTTATTCTAAATTAATTTAATTGGTAACAATGTCAAATTAATATATTTTATTAATTAGTAATAATGAAGAAAATTTAATAAAAATTGTATTCTGTTTTATAAATGGTATATTTTTATGTTTTAATATTGACTTTGTTAATTTACTAATATTTTTATTGATTTTTGTTATTTGAATTAATTTATTTATTTTCATTTCATTTTAATGGTGCATCAATGACCCAATTCCACGCTGGTTGGTGGTGTCTCTCCCTTTACCATTTCCCCTCCAACTTCCAAAAAACTGATCGTGTCTCCCCCTTCACCTCATTTCATGTCATCATCCCCTTACTGGAGATACCTCCAAATTCACACTGCTATCCCTCTAATAGAAGTGTCTCATTCACACACTGATATCACTCTCTTGGCGGTTCATTAATGACACACTGTCATCCTATCACCACCCCCTCCACCCAAGAAGCCATTGCCGTCCCCATCTGCTTCTGTCGAGCTCAATGGTGACCCTTAATCATCATTCACCCCTCAGCAACTCACCGCCACCCATATGCTGGACATTACAACAATCCGTTTCGACCTACCGCTCAACCACATGACTCACAACCACACATTATTTGAAGCAATAATATTATAAAAAATTCACCAATAGTAGGATAAAAATAAAATGCACAGCCAGCAATTGAAAACCAATATAAGAAAATCTAACCACCATCATTGAAGTTCATCTACTGTCTCATTGATAAAACAATATTTTATTGAATATTTTATTGATAATAAATGATATAATTTCCTCGTATTGTGTTAAATATTTTTAATTAGAATGTATTTGGAATTAGATCATTCATTTGAATATTTGATGAAAATTCCAGTTTTACCCTTTATAGTTCACTGTAGTATTTCGAATATAAATATTTTTATATTTATTATTTGAAATTGAAAATTTGTAAAAGTGTTCCTAACTTAATTATCTACAACTTTTATTCAGGACACTATAGCTAAAGAGTTCAGTTGGTTGTTGAAATTGGTCCATGAAGGCAAAGTTGGGCTGGGCTCGCCAGAATGGAGAAGCTTCTGTATTTCGGCCATAACTCCTTCATATGGGCCTTTATTGAGCCCAACGTTGGATAGGAGATAGAAGACACATATCCTCAAATTTGATCCTTCTGTAAGGCCGGCCAATTCACGCGTTTTGGTGGTCAAAGGGGCGGTGCACGGTGGAATAAAATATTTGGCCGAATTTCCACATTCACACTTGAAACCACTTGTAACCTCTCCTCCCCTCCCCTCTATAAATTGGAGTTTTTCTCATTTGAAGGGGTTGGGACGTGAATTGGGAAGTTGAGGGCAGAGTAGAAGTGGATCCACTCCAATTATCCAACCATTTAAATAAGGGTAGCTCTTGAAGCAAGGATCCCTTCGACGAAGCCTTCTTCTTCTCCTTCATGTTGTAATGTTTTTGTATATGTAATAAACTTCTTTGTTCTTATTTTATTTATTCTATTTTCATCTGTTTTGATTAAATTTATTCTTCTCTTAATCTTCCTAATTGGGATGGAATTCTTGAGTATAAGAATTATTGGGTTATACCCATTTTAAACCTTTTCACATGCAAAACGCTTCTACGATGATTACGCCACCCATGGAAGAGTAGTCTTTTAGTAATCGATTTATCTTATACCCTCTTCATTTAATAATTTTGAATCAATGAGATACTGTAATTCAATTAATATGATCCATGAATTGTGTTTTTAAATTGTAATAAACTAATCAATCAATTGAACAATGTACACAAAAACACGCGTGGTCGGGATTTTGTGTAAATTGTGAGAGTGCGATCTTAATCGATAATACAAGACCACACGGGATAAATTTGTAGAGTTCAAATATAATCCCTAAACAAAATTCATCCTCATTTCCAGAGTGTATATGTGCCTTAATTTACCACTGACCATAAGCTAATCTTAGAACATCAATCAAAGCAGGGTGCTGCGATTGCATGTTCCGAAGTTAGCCTAAGGTTAAATTCACTTCAATCTTCGTGGTAAGTTAATTATCGTAGGGTTCGTGATTTAACAAATTAAGGGATCATAATTATGTGAATGTTTATTTAAATTATAATGATTAATAACAATGTGAAGATGTAGAGTTAGATCAATTACGCCTTTTAAAATAGATTTCTAAAAAAACATCTTCTTGTTGTGTCATTCTAATCGAAACTTCATTTCAAAATTAAAAACAAAAAAAAATGCAATCTTCTTCCAGCAAACTTCTTATAGATTTATAAACTATAAACAACCACCCCCATACTTTCAGGTAGTGTTTTTATTCCCTTTTATTTGTTTCTAGAATACCTCTGAAAAGTTGTTTTAATTCACTTCCTTCTTTGAGAGACGACCTTGGTCAGCCACTCTGCTGCACCTAAGTACCCCAAAATCACACTAATCATTTGAGGGCGCCCACGACAGCGCTCTATCAAATTGGCGCCGTTTCCGGGGAGGCAAGTAATTATTTGAACTAATTAGAGGTATTTATTTTATTTTACATTTTATTCTCTTCCTCTCTTCTTTCTTCCTTCTTTACCCAATCTGATTTTTCTTCTTCTTCTTTTATTTTCTTCTACTTCTTTTTGGACCATCAACTCAAACTTCTCATTTTTCTTTTACTATGGTCCACTTTCTTTCTTTTCATTTTTATTTGATCTATGACATGAAATAATACCGAAGATCTCTTAGATCATGACCCTGAGATTGAACGTAGCCTTAGGGCACGAATCAGAAATTCTCAATCTACGGGAAGTTTTAATATTCAACCAGTTGGTGAATTCCTCTCTTCTGGAAACATTGAAATTGGATGCTATTCAAATTCAAACATAAAAGAGGAACCAATGGCTGAAAACAATGGAAATGTACTTAATAGAACCATTCAAGAATTGGCTGCACCTGATATTAACTATCAACCAAATTGTATTGCATACCCAAATCTCGAATCGGACTTTGAATTGAAATCTGGATTAATTCACCTTCTTCCAAAGTTTCATGGCTTATCTGGTGAGGATACCAACAAACACCTTAAGGAATTTAATGTGGTTTGCTCAACCCTAAAACCTAGAAATGTCTCTGAAGATCAAATCAAACTAAGAGCATTCCCATTCTCACTTGATGGAGCTGCGAAAGATTGGATGTATTATTTACAACCCGAAGATGTAACTTGTTGGAACGATTTGAAACGTCTTTTCTTGCAGAGATTTTTTCTAGCATCAAGGACCACATCCATTCGAAAGGAGATATCGGGGATCAAGCAAGAACAAGGGGAGTCAATGTATGAGTACTGGGAGCCATTCAAGAAGTTGTGTGCAAGCTGTCCACATCACCAAATCAGTGAGCAACTCCTCATCCAATACTTCTACGAAGGACTCACAGCCATGGAGAGGAGCATGGTGGATGCTGCAGCTGGAGGAGCATTGGTGGACAAGACACTAGTAGCTGCACGAGCATTGATCGACAAAATGGACCAAAACTCTCAACAATTCGGTGATAAAGGTACACCACATGTTCGAAGAGTACATCAAGTAAGTCCTTCTTCTCTTGAAAGTCATTTGATTGATACTAAGTAAGAATAATTGACAACTATGGTGAGGCAGATTGCATTGACTCAAAAGACATCCCAACCCCCTCTTTTAAGGCCTTGTGGTATTTGCACTGAGACAAGCCACACAACTGACTGTTGCCCACAACTCCAAGAAACAGAAGATTGTGCAGCAGTGTTCCCTGGGAGACCATTTCAGCAGCAACAACAACAACCATATCCCCAAAAGAAGTTTGATCCAACATACAACCAAGGGTGGAAAGCTCAGTCGGACATAAGGTCTGGCTCTGGACAACAACAAAGGCCACCCTTTCAACAAAACTTCCAGCAGCCTCCGCCTTACCAGCAGGGTTTCCAACAACCCCAAAGGAGATTTGAAGCTCAAACATCAACAAGTCAGCAACAAGGGAATCATCCACCAAAGGTAGACTCTAACACTGATGATCTTTTGAAACAAATTATTCTTAATCAACAAAATGAGCTGAAGAGTCAAGGTTCGGAGCTGAGAGAGTTGAAGACTCAAATGAGTCAGATTGCCACCGCCCTCCATGAACTTGTGAGTAAGAATTCTAGAAATCTACCTTCCCAACCCACTCCAAATCCAAAGGGGAATGTTAGTGCCATCACATTGAGAAGTGGGAAGCAAATGAACGATACATCTGCACCTACCATTCCACCGGGATTCACCTCAACTTCAGAGAAGCCGCATTCCATACCAACTGATGAGCAATCCAGGGAGAAAGATAAAGGTAAGAAAAAGATTGATGATGTTCCTCCTAAACCCCTTCCTTTTCCAAACAGGGTTGTTAAAACCAAGAAGATGGCTGAAGAAGCAATGCAAAAGGAGGTTTTGGACACATTCAAGTGTGTGGAGATCAACATTCTTCTAATTGAAGCCATTAAGAAAATCCCAAAGTATGCCAAATTCTTAAAAAAACTCTGCACCAATCGAAGAGTGCTCAAGGGAAATGAGAGGATAAACCTTTGAAGGAATGTCTCAGCACTCATTTAACCAAATCTAGCAATGCCAACAAAGTGCAAGGACCCAGGGACGTTCACCATCCCATGCACCATAGGGGAGTTGCACTTTTCTGATGCACTTTGTGATTTAGGTGCTTCCATAAATGTGATGCCTCACTCTGTATTCTCTTCCTTTCAGGTTGGTGAGTTGAAGCCAACAAGAGTAGTGGTGCAATTGACGAATAGATCTACGGCATATCCAGCAGGAGTCCTTGAGGATGTACTTGTCCAGGTAAGAGACATGATCTTTCCAGCGGATTTCTATGTTCTTAACATGGAGGATGATCAGGTAAGTTCTCATTCCCCCTTTATCTTAGGTAGGACCTTCCTCAAAACTGAAAAAACTATCATAAATGTCAATGAGGGTACACTTTCCATGGAATTTGGGGATGACGTTGTGATATTTAATGTTATGGATTCCATGAAGTACCCCTCTGAGGACCATTCTGCTTTTGTTATCTCCCATTTTGAACCACCCAATAAAAACTCCATAGAATTTGATTGTCCTATGCTTAGGGAGATTATGAGTATTGGTTTGAGTTTGATGTCTATGAGCACTTCCACACATGTTTCTGATACAGAATCCTATCTTGGATTTGATTTTGATGTGGATTCATATTCTGATTTTGATCATGTTCACTCTGATTATGAAATGGCTGTTGAGTATGATGATGGATTTGATGCTTTATTCTATGATTTTGATGATGTATATTCTGATACTGATGCTCTTTGTGCACATATTTCAGTTCCTTCAATGTCTCCATCCATACTACACCCTCCTTCATTAGAACTCAAGCCATTGCCACCAAATCTGAAATACTCATACTTGTTGAGTGGTGAGAGATTACCTGTTATCATTGCTAACAATCTCCCTTTTGAACATGAAGAAAAGCTTTTGAATATTTTGAGGGAGAACATCAGGGCGATTGGGGGGACCTTGGCTGACATATCAGGTATTAGCCCCTCCATTTTCATGCATAGGATTCTCTTGGAGGATGGGGCTAAACCGGTGAGACAACCACAAAGGAGACTCAATCCCTCCCTCCTGGAAGTTGTTAAAAAGGAAGTTGAGAAATTGCTCGAGGCAGGTATAATCTTTCCCATTTCAGATTCACAGTGGGTAAGTACTATTCAGGTTGTGCCTAAGAAAAGTGGTGTTACTGTTGTTAAAAATGAGAAATATGAGTTAGTTCCAATGAGGGTGAAAAATAGTTGGCGTGTGTGTATTGATTATAGGAAACAAAATCAGTCCACTCGCAAGGACCATTTCCCCCTCCCATTTATTGATCAGATGCTTGAGAGACTAGCTGGGAAGACACACTATTGTTTCTTGGATGGATTTTCTGGATATTTTCAGGTTCCTATAGCTCCGGAGGACCTGGAGAAGACGACATTCACCTACCCATTCGGTACCTTTGCCTACAGAAGGATGCCATTTGGACTTTGCAACGCCCCAGGTACCTTCCAGATATGCATGGTGAGTATTTTTTCTGATTTTATTGAGACCTGCATGGAGGTATTTATGGATGATTATACAGTGTATGGATCCCCATTTGATGAATGTCTAAAGAGTTTGGGAAAGGTGTTGAATCGTTGTATTGAGAAGAATCTGGTCCTGAACTTTAAAAAGTGTCATTTCATGGTAGAGCATGGCATTGTCTTAGGGCATGTAGTGTCCAAACATGGGATAGAGGTTGATAGATCTAGGATAGACATTATTTAATCCTTACCATATCCTTCATGTGTGCGTGATGTTAGATATTTCCTAGGGCATGCAGGATTTTATCGGCGCTTCATCAAAGATTTTAGTAACATTGCTCTTCCTATGTCAAGATTACTTCAAAAGGATTCTGATTTTGTGTTTGATGTTTCTTGCAGGAATTCATTTGATGATCTAAAACAACGTCTGACCACTCCACCTATCATACAGCCCCCACGGTGGGAGATTCCTTTTGAGCTTATGTGTGTGGCCTCTAACTTCGCGGTTGGAGCTGTCTTATCTCAAAGGGTGGAATGACGTTCACATGTGATCACTTATGCATCGAGGACACTGGATTCATCCCAATCAAACTACAAAACCACGGAAAAGGAGTTTCTTGCTATCATATTTTCTTTAGATAAATTCCGTTCATATTTATTGGGCTCTAAAGTAGTTGTTTTTTCTGACCATGCAGCTTTGAGGTACCTCCTAAAGAAGCCAGATGCAAAGCCACGACTTATCCGTTGGATGCTCCTTCTTCAAGAGTTTGACGTTGAGATAAAGGACAAAAAGGGGTCAGAAAACATGGTGGCGGACCACATGAGTAGGCATACTCACACACTAGAGGATGACACCTTGGATCAGGTACCACTTCGGGACACTTTCCCCGATGAGCATCTCTATACCATCTCAAGTAAGCATCCTTGGTATGCTGATTTAGTTGATTACATTGTTGCCTCTGAAATCCCAGTAAATTTGAAGAAGCATCAAGTCCAAAAATTAAAAAGTGAGTCTAGGTATTATGTGTGGGATGATCCGTACCTCTGGCGCATGTGTAGTGACCAAGTCATTAGGAGGTGTGTTCCCGATCATGAGTTTGAGTCTGTTTTGCATTTCTGTCATACACTTGCTTGTGGTGGACTCTTTGGACCCCAACGGACAGCTAGGAAGGTTTTAGACTCTGGATTATATTGGCCTAGCTTGTTCCATGATGCCCATTTGTTTTGTAAGTCATGCTCTCGTTGCCAACACACTGGGAACATTTCTAGGAGACATGAGATGCCCCAACAACCCATACTATTTTGTGAGATTTTTGATGTATGGGGCATCGACTTTATGGGTCCTTTTCCTAGTTCATTTGGATTTTTGTATATTTTGGTTGCTGTTGATTATGTGAGTAAATGGGTGGAGGCCAAGGCCACCAGGACTGACGATTCTCATGTTGTTGTGGACTTTGTCAAAGCACAGATTTTTTGCAGGTTTGGAGTACCAAAGGCCATCATCAGTGACCAAGGTACACACTTTTGCAATAGGAATTTTGCTTCCCTCCTTCGAAAGTATGGGGTGACACACAAAACATCAACACCATACCACCCCCAAACAAATGGCCAGGCTGAGGTTACAAATCATGAGTTGAAACAAATCTTGGAGAAAACCGTGCAGCCAAATAGGAAGGATTGGAGCAAGCACTTGGATGATGCATTGTGGGCTTATAGGACAGCATACAAGACCCCCATTGGTATGACCCCATTTCGGATTGTTTTTGGAAAAGCGTGTCATCTCCCTGTGGAAGTCGAGCATCGAGCATATTGGGCTATAAAGAAATGCAACATGGATTTGGCCCAAGCTGGAATTCAAAGGAAGTTGAAAATTAAAGAGCTTGAGGAGATTCGACTGTCATCATATGAGAACTCAATGCTCTACAAGGAAAGATCAAATGCATCTCATGACAAAATGATCCAACAAAGGGAGTTTCATGTTGGAGAGAAAGTCCTTCTCTATAGTTCACGACTGAAGTTGATGCCTGGTAAGTTGTGTTCCAGATGGTTAGGTCCTTATATTGTGTCTAATGTTTTTCCCTATGGTGCAGTGGAGATCACACAAGATGACACTGGAAGGAGCTTTACAGTCAATGGGAAATGTTTGAAGAGATACATTGAGGAACATCCTACTGATGCAGTGGATTTTATCACACTGCATGACCCCATCATCACTTGATCACATCAAGCCGTTCCTAACCCTTTCAATTTTATATTATTTGTCCTATTTAAAAATTCTGCATTTCATGTGCATATATCATCTCACGGGTTCACATTGATGACAATGCAATATTTTATGTATGGGGGAGGGAACCTTTTAGTTTAGTAATTTCAATTTCTTTCCTGTTAAAAAAAACCAAAAAAAATTGTGTGTTTTTTAAATTTTGTGTGTTTATTTTACAATTTTATGTGTTTTTTTGAAACATTTTGAGCTAAAATGATTCTCATCACCATTTTTAAATCCATATCAATAAGTGAAACAATTTACCCCTTGAAACTAAGCTTAAATGAATGCTGAAATGACTTTGTTTCAAGTTCAAATATTTAGTAATTTCATGAAAAGTACGCTGAATTTTGAATCCCATGACAATCTCACTGTCTTTATATTTGAAATCACTTTCCTGTGAGGCTTCTAAACCATTATTTTCATATTATTTACATTCACCTCACTTCTTGAGAGAACCAAACCATGCTTGATTTAACCAGAATTTGATCTATTCCTGTCAAAACTTGAGGGTTTGAGGTACATATGTTTAAATGATTGAGGCAGTTGTTTGGTATTAAAGCCCCTATTTCAAAGAATCCTTTTTTATAATGGCCTACCTTGAATATTTAATCCTTGAAGACCTTATAATCCATGCACAACCTATTAGGTTAAGCCACATTACAAGCCAATTTTCCCTATTCAACCAACTCTTGAAGTGAAATTGCATAATCTAGTTGAGCTTAAGTGTGGGGGAAGTTGTCTTGGGTTTTGCCACCACATTCTGTGATACTTTGGGTGGAAAATTAAATTCTGAAGATATGTGTTTACTGCTAAAGAAATTCATTATATTGAAAGTTGTGCCTTTTCTGGAGCTTTCATGACAAGTGAAGCTGTGCCTTTTCTGGGGCTTCTAATTGAGGTGGAAAGTTGTGCCCATTGGAGCTTTCAAGAAAATCATGTTTGAGAAGATTGAAATTTTTTATGCTGAAATGATGAATGGTGTAAACCTTTCATGACTTTTCATGATGATTGAGCTGAATTGATACTATGGGGATTGAAGAGAAGACCATATTTAAGTGAAAATTAGATTAATGCAATTTTGCTTCAAAAGAGTCAAGCCCTCCTCATTCAGCCTCAGAGTTTTTCACATCTTAATCCTACCAACCGAAAGCCACAGAACAACCCTGAAAAGTCCTCATGATAAACATATGTCCTTGTCTCACATCGGGTAGCGATGTAGGAATCTATCAAGCCTATGGTGACCCTTGTATGAGTTTGGATGAGAAAGACATTGCAAAAAAACTGATATTTGAGTGATGAGAGAAAATTCAAGCGAGGTAAGTGTTTTGTGCATGGGTGGATAAATAAAGTGGAAATATATTGAATGATATAAATGGAGAACTTGAAATAAGGTTTTTTTTATGAGGCATGATATCTTTTGATTCTTGGTGTGAAATTGACTGATCTTAAGGATATGTGTTTTAAAATTGGTTTTGATTTGATATTGATGTTTACTTGACATGAGGTTTTGCCCAGGAGTGCAAAAGGGTAAGTGTGGGGGAGTTGATAAAACAATATTTTATTGAATATTTTATTGATAATAAATGATATAATTTCCTCACATTGTGTTAAATATGTTTAATTATAAATTATTTGGAATTAGTTCATTCATTTGAATATTTGATGAAAATTCCAGTTTTACCCTTTATAGTTCACTGTAGTATTTCGAATATAAATATTTTTATATTTATTATTTGAAATTTAATTTTTGTAAGAGTGTTCATAGCTTAATTATCTACACCTTTTAGTCAGGACACTAGAGCTAAAGAGTTCATTTGGTTGTTGAAATTGGGCCATGAAGTCAACGTTGGGCTGGGCTCGCCAGAATGGAGAATATTCTGTATTTCGGCCATAACTCCTTCATATGGGCCTGTACTGAGCCCAAATTTGGAGGTAAGATAGAATATAAATATCCTCACGTTTGATCCTTCTTTAAGGCCGGCCAATTCACGCGTTTTGGTAGTCAAATGGGCGGTGTACGTTGGAATAAAATATTTGGCCGAATTTCCACATTCACACTTGAAACCACTTGTAACCTATCCTCCCCTACCCTCAATAAATTGGAGTTTTTCTCATTTGGAGGGGTTGGGACGTGCATTGGGAAGTTTAGGGCAGAGGAGAAGTGGATCCACTCCAATTATCCAACAATTTCAATAAGGGTAGCTCTTGAAGAAAGGATCTCTTCGACGAAGCCTTCTTTTTCTCCTTCATGTTGTAATGATTTTGTTTATGTAATAAACTTCTTTGTTCTTCTTTTATTTCTTCTCTTTTCTTCTGTTTTGTTTAAATTTCTTCTTCTCTTAATCTTCCTAATTGGGCTGGAATTATTGAGTAGAAGCGTTATTGGGTTATACCCATTTTAAACCTTTGCACATGCAAAACGCTTCTACGATGATTACGCCACCCATGGAAGAGTAGTCTTTTAGTAATCGATCTATCGTATACCCTCTTCATTTAATTATTTTGAATAAATGATCTACTGTAATTCACTTAATATGATCCATGAATTTTGTTTTTAAATTGTAAGAAACTAAGCAAGCAATTGAACAAGGTACACAAAAACACGCGATGTCGGGATTTTGTGTAAATTGTGAGAGCGCGATCATAATCGGTAATACAAGACCACACGGGATAAATTTGTAGAGTTCAAATATAATCCCTAAACACAATTCATCCTCATTTCTAGAGTGTATATGTGCCTTAATTTACCACTGACCATAACCTAATCTTAGAACATCAATCAAAGCAGGGTGTTGCGGTTTCATGTTCCGAAGTTAGCCTAAGGTTAAATTCACTTCAATCTTCATGGTAAAGTTAATTCTCGTAGGGTTCGTGATTTAAAAAATTAAGGGATCATAATTAAGTGAATGTTAATTTAAATTATAATGATTAATAATAAAGTGAAGAGGTAGAGTTAGATCAATTACGCCATTTAAAATAGATTTCTAAAAAAACATCTTCCTGTTGTGTCATTCTAATCGAAACTTCATTTCAAAATTAAAAACGGAAAAAATGCAATCTTCTTCCAGAAAACTTCTTCTAGATTTATAAACTATAAAAAACCACCCCCATAATTTCAAGTAGTGTTTTTATTCCCTTTTATTTTGTTTCTATAATACCTCTGAAAAGTTGTTTTAATTCACCTCCTTCTTTGAGAGACGACCTTGGTCAGCCACTCTGCTGCACCTAAGTACCCCCAAAATCACACTAATCATTTGAGGGCTCCCACGACAGCGCTCTATCAAATTGGCGCCGTTGCCGGGGATGCAAGTAATTATTTGAACCAATTAGAGGTATTTATTTTATTTTACATTTTATTCTCTTCCTCTCTTCTTTCTTCCTTCTTTACCCAATCTGATTTTTCTTCTTCTTCTTTTATTTTCTTCTACTTATTTTTGGACCATAAACTCAAAATTCTCATTTTTATTTTACTATGGTCCACTTTCTTTCTTTTCATTTTTATTTGATCTATGACATGAACTGATACCGAAGATCTCTTAGATCTTGACCCTGAGATTGAACGTAGCCTTAGGGCACGAATCAGAAATTCTCAATCTACGGGAAGTTTCAATATTCAACCAGTTGGTGAATTCCTCTCTTCTGGAAACATTGAAATTGGAAGCTATTCAAATTAAAACATAAAAGAGGAACCAATGGCTGAAAACAATGGAAATGAACTTAATAGAACCATTCGAGAATTGGGTGCACCTGATATTAACTATCAACCAAATTGTATTGCATACCCAAATCTCGAATCGAACTTTGAATTGAAATCTGGATTAATTCACCTTCTTCCAAAGTTTCATGGCTTATCTGGTGAGGATCCCAACAAACACCTTAAGGAATTTAATGTGGTTTGCTCAACCCTAAAACCTAGAAATGTCTCTGAAGATCAAATCAAACTAAGTGCATTCTCATTCTCACTTGATGGAGCTGTGAAAGATTGGATGTATTATTTACAACCTGAAGATGTAACTTGTTGGAACGATTTGAAACATCTTTTCTTGCAGAGATTTTTTCCAGCATCAAGGACCACATCCATTCGAAAGAAGATATCGGGGATCAAGCAAGCACAAGGGGAGTCAATGTATGAGTACTGGGATCCATTCAAGAAGTTGTGTGCAAGCTGCCCACATCACCAAATCAGTGAGCAACTCCTCATCCAATACTTCTACGAAGGACTCACACCCATGGAGAGGAGCATGGTGGATGCTGCAGCTAGAGGAGCAATGGTGGACAAGACACCAGTAGCTGCACGAGCATTGATCGACAAAATGGCCCAAAACTCTCAATAATTCGGTGATAGAGGTACACCACATGTTCGAGGAGTACATCAAGTAAGTCCTTCTTCTTTTGAAAGTCATTTGATTGACACTAAGTTAGAAGAATTGACAACTATGGTGAGGCAGATTGCATTGGCTCAAAAGACATCCCAACCCCCTCCTTTAAGGCCTTGTGGTATTTGCACTGAGACAAGCCACCCAACTGACTGTTGCCCACAACTCCAAGAAATAGAAGATTGTGCAGCAGTGTTCCCTGGGAGACCATTTCAGCAGCAACAACAACAACCATATCCCCAAAAGAAGTTTGATCCAACATACAACCAAGGGTGGAATGATCAGTCGGACATGAGGTATGGCTCTAGACAACAACAAAGGCCACCCTTTCAACAAAACTTCCAACAGCCTCCGCCTTACCAGTAGGGTTTCTAACAACCCAAAAGGAGATTTGAAGCTCAAACATCAACAAGTCAGCAACAAGGGAATCATCCACCAAAGGTAGACTCTAACACTAATGATCTTCTGAAACAAATTGTTCTTAATCAACAAAATGAGCTGAAGAGTCAAGGTTCGGAGCTGAGAGAGTTGAAGACTCAAATGAGTCAGATTGCCACCGCCCTCCATGAACTTGTGAGTAAGAATTATAGAAATCTAACTTCCCAACCCACTCCAAATCCAAAGGGGAATGTTAGTGCCATCACATTGAGAAGTGGGAAGCAAATGAACGATACATCTGCACCTACCATTCCACTAGGATTCACCTCAACTTCAGAGAAGTCGCATTCCATACCAACTGATGAGCAATCCAAGGAGAAAGATAAAGGTAAGAAAAAGATTGATGATGTTCCTCCTAAACCCCTTCCTTTTCCAAACAGGGTTGTTCAAACCAAGAAGATGGCTGAAGAAGCAATGAAAAAGGAGGTTTTGGATACATTAAAGCGTGTGGAGATCAACATTACTCTACTTTAAGCCATTAAGCAAATCCCAAGGTATGCCAAATTCTTAAAAAAACTCTGCACCAATCGAAGAGGGATCAAGGGAAATGAGAGGATAAACCTTGGAAGGAATGTCTCAGCACTCATTTCACCAACTCTAGCAATGCCAACAAAGTGCAAGGACCCAGGGACATTCACCATCCCATGCACCATAGGGGAGTTGCACTTTTCTGATGCACTTTGTGATTTCGGTGCTTCCATAAATGTGATGCCTCACTCTGTATTCTCTTCCTTGCAGGTTGGTGAGTTGAAGCCAACAAGAGTAGAGGTGCAATTGGCGAATAGAGCTACGGCATATCCAGCAGGAGTCCTTGAGGATGTACTTGTCCGAGTAAGAGACATGATCTTTCTAGCGGATTTCTATGTTCTTAACATGGAGGATGATCAGGTACGTTCTCATGCCCCCATTATCTTAGGTAGGACCTTCCTCAAAACTGCAAAAACTATCATAAATGTCAATGAGGGTACACTTTCCATGGAATTTGGGGATGACGTTGTGATATTTAATGTTATGGATTCCATGAAGTACCCCTCTGAGGACCATTCTGCTTTTGTTATCTCCCATTATGAACCACCAAATAAAAACTCCATCAAATTTGATTGTCCTATTCTTAGGGAGATTATGAGTATTTGTTTGAGTTTGATGTCTAAGAGCACTTCCGCACATGTTTCTGATACACAATCCAATCTTGGATTTGATTTTGATGTGGATTCATATTCTGATTTTGATCATGTGCAGTCTGTTTATGAAATGGCTGTTGAGTATGATGATGGATTTGATGCTTTATTCTATGATTTTGATGATGTATATTCTGATACTGATGCTCTTTGTGCACATATTTCAGTTCCTTCAATGTCTCCATCCATACTACACCCTCCTTCATTAGAACTCAATCCATTGCCACCAAATCTGAAATACTCATAATTGTTGAGTGGTGAGAGATTACCTGTTATCATTGCTAACAATATCCCTTTTGAACATGAAGAAAAGCTTTTGAATATTTTTAGGGAGAACATCAGGGCGATTGGGTGGACCTTAGCTGACATATCAGGTATTAGCCCCTCCATTTTCATTCATAGGATTCTCTTGGAGGATGGGGCTAAACCGGTGAGAAAACCAAAAAGGAGACTCAATCCCACCCTCCTGGAAGTTGTTAAAAAGGAAGTTGAGAAATTTCTCGAGGCAGGTATAATCTTTCCCATTTCAGATTCACAGTGGGTAAGTCCTATTCAGGTTGTGCCTAAGAAAAGTGATGTTACTGTTGTTAAAAATGAGAAAGATGAGTTAGTTCCAATGAGGGTGCAAAATAGTTGGCGTGTGTGTATTGATTATAGGAAACTAAATCAGTCCACTCGCAAGGACCATTTCCCCCTCCCATTTATTGATCAGATGCTTGAGAGACTAGTTGGGAAGACACACTATTGTTTCTTGGATGGATTTTCTGGATATTTTCAGGTTCCTATAGCTCCGGAGGACCAGGAGAAGACGACATTCACCTGCCCATTCGGTACCTTTGCCTACAGAAGGATGCCATTTGGACTTTGCAACGCCCCAGTTACCATCCAGAGATGCATTGTGAGTATTTTTTCTGATTTTATTTAGACCTGCATGGAGGTATTTATGGATGATTTTACAGTGTATAGATCCTCATTTGATGAATTTCTAAAGAGTTTGGGAAAGGTGTTGAATCGTTGTATTGAGAAGAATCTGGTCCTGAACTTGGAAAAGTGTCATTTCATGGTAGAGCATGGCATTGTCTTAGGGCATGTAGTGTCCAAACATGGGATAGAGGTTGATAGATCATAGATAGACATTATTTCATCCTTACCATATCCTTCATGTGTGTGTGGTGTTAGATCTTTCCTAGGGAATGCAGGATTTTATCGGCGCTTCATCAAAGATTTTAGTAAGATTGCTCTTCCTACGTCATGATTACTTCAAAAGGATTCTAATTTTGTGTTTGATGTTTCTTGCAGGAATTCATTTGATGTGCTAAAACAACGTCTGACCACTCCACCTATCATACAGCCCCCATGGTGGGAGATTCTTTTTGAGCTTATGTGTGATGCCTCCAACTTCGCGGTTGGAGCTGTCTTATCTCAGAGGGTGGAAGGATGTTCACATGTTATCGCTTATGCATCGAGGACACTGGATTCAGCCCAATAAAACTACACAACCACGGAAAAGGAGTTTCTTGGTGTCATATTTGCTTTAGATAAATTCCGTTCATATTTATTGGGCTCTAAAGTAGTTGTTTTTTCTGACCATGCAGCTTTGAGGTACCTCCTAAAGAAGCCAGATGCAAAGCCAAGACTTATCCGTTGGATGCTCCTTCTTCAAGAGTTTGACATTAAGATAAAGGACAAAAAGGGGTCAGAAAACATGGGGGCGGACCACATGAGTAGGCATACTCACACACTAGAGGATGACACCTTGGATCAGGTACCACTTCAGGACACTTTCCCCGATGAGCAACTCTTTACCATCTCAGGTAAGCATCCTTGGTATGATGCTTTAGTTAATTACATTGTTGCCTCTGAAATCCCAGTAAATTTGAAGAAGCATCAAGTCCAAAAATTAAAAAGTGAGTCTAGGTATTATGTGTGGGATGATCCGTACCTCTGGCGCATGTGTAGTGACCAAGTCATTATGAGGTGTGTTCCCAATCATGAGTTTGAGTCTGTTTTGCATTTCTGTCATACACTTGCTTGTGGTGGACACTTTGGACCCCAACGGAAAGATAAGAAGATTTTAGACTCTGGATTATATTGGCCTAGCTTATTCCATGATGCCCATTTGTTTTGTAAGTCACGATCTCGTTTCCAACACACTGGGAACATTTCTAGGAGACATGAGATGCCAAAACAACCCATACTATTTTGTGAGATTTTTTATGTACGGGGCATCGACTTTATGGGTCCTTTTCCTAGTTCATTTGGATTTTTGTATATTTTGGTTGCTGTTGATTATGTGAGTAAATGGGTGGAGGCCAAGCCCACCAGGACTGACGATTCTCATGTTGTTGTGGACTTTGTCAAAGCACAGATTTTTTGCAGGTTTGGAGTACCAAAGGCCATCATCAGTGACCAAGGGACACACTTTTTCAATAGGAATTTTGCTTCCCTCCTTCGAAAGAATGGAGTGACACACAAAACATCAACACCATACCACCCCCAAACAAATGGCCAGGCTGAGGTTTCAAATCGTGAGTTGAAACAAATATTGGAGAAAACCGTGCAGCCAAATAGGAAGGATTGGAGCAAGTGCTTGGATGATGCATTGTGGGCTTATAGGACAGCATACAAGACCCCCATTGGTATGTCCCCATTTCGGATTGTTTTTGGGAAAGCATGTCATCTCCCTGTGGAAGTCGAGCATCAGGCATATTGGGCTATAAAGAAATGCAACATGGATTTGGCCCATGCTGGAATTCAAAGGAAGATGCAAATTCAAGAGCTTGAGCAGATTCGACTGTCATCATATGAGAACTCAAGGCTCTACAAGGAAAGATCAAAAGCATCTCATGACAAAATGATCCAACAAAGGGAGTTTCATGTTGGAGAGAAAGTCCTTCTCTATAGTTCACGACTGAAGTTGATGCCTGATAAGTTGCGTTCCAGATAGTTAGGTCCTTATATTGTGTCTAATGTTTTTCCATATGGTGCAGTGGAGATCACACAAGAGGACACTGGAAGGAGCTTTACAGTCAATGGGCAACCTTTGAAGAGATACATTTAGGGACATCCTACTGATGCAGTGGATTTTATCACACTACATGACCCCATTATCACTTGATCACATCAGGCTGTTCCTAACCCTTTCACTTTTATATTATTTGTCATATTTAAAAATTCATCATTTCATGTGCATATATCATCTCACGGGTTCTCATTGAGGACAATGCAATATTTTAAGTGTGGGGGAGGGAACCTTTTAGTTTAGTAATTTCAATTGCTTTCCTGTTCAAAAAAAACCAAAAAAATTGTGTGTTTATTTTACAATTTTATGTGTTTTTTTGAAACATTTTGAGCTAAAATTATTCTCATCACCATTTTTAAATCCATATCAATAAGTGAAACAATTTACCCCTTGAAACTAAGCTTAAATGAATGCTGAAATGACTTTGTTTCAAGTTCAAATATTTAGTAATTTCATGAAAAGTACGCTGAATTTTGAATCCCATGCCAATCTCACTGTCTTTATATTTGAAATTTCATTCCTGTGAGGCTTCTAAACCATTATTTTCATATTCTTTACATTCACCTCACTTCTTGAGAGAACCAAACCATGCTTGATTTAACCAGAATTTGATCTATTCCTGTCAAAACTTGAGGGTTTGAGGTACATATGTTTAAATGATTGAGGCATTTGTTTGGTATTAAAGCCCCTATTTCAAAGAATCCTTTTTTATAATGGCCTAAATTGAATATTTAATCCTTGTATCCCTTATATGCCATGCACAGCCTGTTAGGTTAAGCCACATTACAAGCCATTTTTCACTATCCAACCAACTCTTGAAGTGAAATTGCATAATCTAGTTGAGCTTAAGTGTGGGGGAAGTTGTCTTGGGTTTTGCCACCACATTCTGTGATACTTTGGGTGGAAAATTAAATTCTGAAGAGATGTGTTTACTTCTAAAGAAAGTCATTATATTGATAGCTATGCCTTTTCTGGAGCTTTCATGACAAGTGAAGCTGTGCCTTTTCTGGAGCTTCTAATTGAGGTGGAAAGTTGTGCCCATCTGGAGCTTTCAAGAAAATCATGTTTGAGAAGATTGACATTTTTTATGCTGAAATGATGAATGGTTTAAACGTTTCATGACTTTTCATGATGATGGAGCTGAATTGATACTATGGGGATTGAAGAGAAGACCATATTTAAGTGAAAATTAGATTAATGCAATTTTTCTTCAAAAGAGTCAAGCCCTCCTCATTCAGCCTGAGAGTTTTTCACATCTTAATCCTACCAACCGAAAGCCACAGAAAAACCCTGAAAAGTCCTCATGATAAACATATGTCCTTGACTCACATTGGGTAGCGATGTAGGAATCTATCAAGCCTATGGTGACCCATGTATGAGTTTGGATGAGAAAGACATTGCAAAAAAACTGATATTTGAGTGATGATAGAAAATTCAAGCGAGGTAAGTGTTTTGTGCATGGGCGGATAAATGAAGTGGAAATATATTGAATGATATAAATGGAGAACTTGAAATAAGGTTTTTTATGAGGCATGATATCTTTTGATTCTTGGTGTGAAATTGATTGATCTTAAGGATATGTGTTTTAAAATTGGTTTTGATTTGATATTGATGTTTACATGACATGAGGTTTTGCCCAGGAGTGCAAAAGGGTAAGTGTGGGGGAGTTGATAAAAAAATATTTTATTTAATATTTTATTGATAATAAATGATATAATTTCCTCACATTGTGTTAAATATGTTTAATTAGAAAGTATTTGGAATTAGATCATTCATTTGAATATTTGATGAAAATTCCAGTTTTAACCTTTATAGTTCACTGTAGTACTTCGAATATAAATATTTTTATATTCATTATTTGAAATTTATGTTTTGTAAAAGTGTTCCTAACTTAGCTATCTAAAACTTTTATTCAGGACACTAGAGCTAAAGAGTTCAGTTGGTTGTTGAAATTGGGCCATGATGTCAAAGTTGGGATGGGCTCACCAGAATGGAAAAGATTCTGTATTTCGGCCATAACTCCTTCATATGGGCTTTTATTGAGCCCAAATTTGGAGAGGAGATAGAAGGCAAATATCCTCACATTTGATTCTTCTGGAAGGCCAGACAATTCACGCGTTTTGGTGGTCAAAGGGGCGGTGCACGTTGGAATAAAATATTTGGCCGAATTTCCACATTCACACTTGAAACCACTTGTAAACTCTCCTCCCCTCCCATCTATAAATTGGAGTTTTTCTCATTTGGAGGGGTTAGGACGTGCATTGGGAAGTTGAGGGAATAGGAGAAGTGGATCCACTCCAATTATCAAACCATTTCAATAAGGGTAGCTCTTGAAGCAAGGATCCCTTCGACGAAGCCTTCTTCTTCTCCTTCATGTTGTAATGATTTTGTTTATGTAATAAACTTCTTTGTTCTTATTTTATTTCTTCTCTTTTCTTCTGTTTTGTTTAAATTTCTTCTTCTCTTAATCTTCCTAATTGGGCTGGAATTCTTGAGTAGATGCGTTATTGGGTTATACCCATTTTAAACCTTTGCACATGCAAAACGCTTCTACGATGATTACGCCACCCATGGAAGAGTAGTCTATTAGTAATCGATATATCTTATACCCTTTTCATTTAATTATTTTGAATCAATGAGATACTGTAATTCACTTTATATGATCCATGAATTGTGTTTTTAAATTGTAAGAAACTAAGCAAACAATTGAACAATGTACACAAAAACACGCGAGGTTGGGATTTTGTGTAAATTGTGAGAGCGCGATCTTAATCGGTAATACAAGAACACACAGGATAAATTTGTAGAGTTAAAATATAATCCCTAAACACAATTCATCCTCATTTCAAGATTGGATATGTGCCTTAATTTACCACTGACCATAAGCTAATCTTAGAACATCAATCAAAGCAGGGTGCTGCGATTGCATGTTCCGAAGTTAACCTAAGGTTAAATTCACTTCAATCTTCGTGGTAAAGTTAATTCTCGTAGGGTTCGTGATTTAACAAATTAAGGGATCATAATTAAGTGAATGTTAATTTAAATGATAATGATTAATAATAATGTGAAGTGGTAGAGTTAGATCAATTACGCCTTTTAAAATAGATTTCTAAAAAAATATCTTCTTGTTGTGTCATTCTAATCGAAACTTCATTTCAAAATTAAAAACAAAAAAAAATGCAATCTTCTTCCAGCAAACTTCTTCTAGATTTATAAACTATAAACAACCACCCCCATACTTTCAAGTAGTGTTTTTATTCCCTTTTATTTTGTTTCTAGAATACCTCTGAAAAGTTGTTTTAATTCACTTCCTTCTTTGAGAGACGACCTTGGTCAGCCACTCGGCTGCACCTTAGTACCCCAAAATCACACTAATCATTTGAGGGTGCCCACGACAGCGCTCTATCACTCATTTATTGATTCCACGTGAACCCTTTGCTGGAGAACCACCGAGAAATACCTGAAGCCTTTAGATCTAATAGAAACCGAGCCTTTATCGGTGATGCATATTCCATTGATGCCCAACCAGAAGACCCATCCACACATTGGCTCCTCACCTCCATCACCATTACTTTCCCACTCTATGAAGATTTGAGAAAATCAAAACCATCTTCTATCCATACCACCAACCACATCCTTCGCTGCGCTAAAAGTCAGCTACAACAAACCCCAAACACACCTTCATTGCCTTTATCATATGGCTGACCAAACACAGGCCCCCTTCCCCTATGTCCTAAGATGAACCCCTCATCCATTATTCTTTTTTTTTTGTTTTTATTTAATTTTATATATTATTTAATATTACATTTATCTTAAAAATAATAATTTAATTATATTATATATGTAATTTTAATAAATGTAATAATTAAAATAATTATAAAAAATATTAAAAAGATATTAATTGATTAGTTGTTATTAATAATAATATTAATAAGTTTTTAAATTTATTAATTGCAATCATTTTATATACATAGTTTTTATGTATCATAATAAATTTAATTTATTTATAAAATTATAAATAAATTTTTAGCCTACTTAAATTGTATTTCTTTATTTCACTGCTTCATATTTTATGGTTTCTATGATTCAATTAGGTGAACAGGTTTCTGCTTGATGGGAAATGATATTTCTATAGAGAATTTATACTGGAGTCATGAATGTAGAGGAGAAGTCATCGTGAAACCACCACGTGGAGTCTAGGGAAGTGATTCGCGAGCTATCACATAGACTAGCAGGGAGAATCAAGAAGACTCTAGAAGTACGCGAGGCATGAAAATGAATTTATCATACATCTCCTACACATTCTAGAGAATTGGTTAGTAAAAGAAGGTGGATATAGAAACCCTCGTCTGCACAATTCACCACTCCTCAACTACCGCACTTCAAGACTTCACTACTTCCATAACCCGAAGCAGCAGATTGGGGGAGCATACACATTTCATATTCCAAATCCTAGAGAAAAGAATCATCATCCCCCTCTTCTAGATACCCATGTAAGGAGATTGAGAGAAGATCATTGCATACCTTTCTAGTGACCAAAAGAGATGGAATCAGTGGACGATTATAGATATGTAGATCATGTAGGGAGAGAAAGAGATTTCATTTTCACATTTCCTATATTTATTTGTATTTTTATTAAATATAAACATAATTGATTCTGAATATTTTGATTTGCTAAATTTCATTACTATTCATGGATAATATCCTTCAGGAGGAATAATATAAGTAGGTTCTTAATCTGAAATTTCTATTCATTAATGAAATTCATTCTACTGGAATGTATATATATCTCTCACTCTTCAGATAATTGTTCTTTTAAAAATGTCAAAATTCATTGAAATATGATCATGATCATACTTAAAACTAAATTTTATTTAATCTAAGGATTTCACTGAATGGTTTGTCAAGCTCAGGAGAGGGAGACTCACTAAGTTTAACCAATAATTTGAACTCATTTACTTTTTATTGTTTTGAATTGGTGATGAAATGACTTCTACAGTTGATATCCTATTGGGGTTATTTTATCAGAGGCTGACTAGATGAAAAACCTGGTCAGGCATTTTGAATCAAATCCATATATTTTAATTTAATTCATGATCATGGGAATGTAATTTTAGGTATTCGCCATTTGATTTCCCACTCTTCATCTTACTCAGTGTTCAATATTTTATTGACTCTTGTCTCTCTTCCATATTGTCTTCCAGTCTGGCTTGTCATCTCACTCAAATTCATAATCACTCTCATAGACTAAATCTCATTAACCCCACAATTTCATCACATGCAACCCCTTTTGTTAGTTAGTTTATCAGTTTTTTTGTGTCAGTTATTTTTCCTTTTTTTGGTCACTTAAGAACAAAATTATTCCTTCACAATGGCTCGACCTTATCTTACCACTAGAATAGTATGTAAGTAGGTTATATAATTTTTAATTCTTTTACATTCAATGGTATGTGATGTCAGTATCCTATCATATTTAAATGGTAATTATGCATGATTACTATTTATAACATATCCATTGAATAGTGATCACATGATTAGAATAAATATAGGGTTTTTAAAAATCCAATTGACATTGATAAATGAAATGATGAATTTAATTAGTAGGACCATACCATATGAATCCCATATATCAGAGCATCCAAAGTAGATAGAATCAATGTTACATTCCTTTCAAAAATCCCTAGATAAGATCCATCAACGTAAAAATAACTAAAACCTTTTACTAGAGAAGTTCAAGCTCATCGAAATCACGACACAAACCATGTACATAGAACCACCCCATGAATGTATCACAATCATGAACCTTAATCATAGGTTTTTTTGATGTATTAAAGGGATATTTATTAATAAGTTAGTAATATGGGTTTATAAATTATTTTTTTTAATAACGGATATATTTTCATCAAATTATTATTACATTATATGTTTTTTTTCATGTTCATACAATAAATCACAAATAGTACTTTTTGGTTATATTCAAATTCAATTAAGGATATTTTTAATCAATTGAATTTTTAAATAAATAATATTTTAATAAAAATAATTTTTAAAATAATTTTTAATAGATATAAATTATCATATAATTGTTCTGATGTCAAATGTAATTTTTGTATGGGTTTAAAAATATTTATTGTCAAAAAACCCATCATTTCTCAATAAATGTAAATTAATATTTTAAAAAAGAAAATAAACATATATAGAAAATTATTTAGACAAAATTTATTTTATTTTTGGATTCAGAACTTATAAAATATCCAATGGTGAATTTTTAATAATTTTCTGTGATATCAAAATTTTTGGGTAAAAATGAAATACGGTATAAATATATTATCTGTATTATGACATCATAATTACCCTAAAGTGATTTTATAATTACTATAAAGGATATCAAAGAACATATATTTGTTTATATATTATAATATATCAAATTAATTTTTATTTATTTAATTTTATATAGACTTTATGAATCTGTAAATACAATTAGTATATTTTAAGGGTTTAATATCATATTTTTAAGAGTATTACTCACTTCAACATAAGAAGGGGTATTATTTTGTTGATTATGGACCTTAGACTTATAAATTAATGAAAAACACACCCAATTGGAATAATCCATCGTCAATGACCATGTTAAGGTTTATTTTTTGGTTATTTTATTAAATAGGGTCCAAACACTATGTTGGAGAAATACTAAATAATTCCGCAATAATTTCCTATATAAACCCACCCAATATCACATTTCTCTACATTAAAAATACTTTAATTAAATTGTTACTCTGCTATCACCTCTCTATAGTACACCCATGTCCCCCAAATATCTTAAAAAGACCCTCCTATGTAGTTGGAATCACACACTTAAGCATGGCATTCCTCTCTTCTCATTTATATTCAAGCACCTCTTTTATGTTATGCTTCTTAGTCAAAAAATTCAGTTGTTTTGGTTTATTTTCCTACAAACTCATTAATATCAATTGGATTTCAACATCAAGAGATACCCCTTTAAATTTCATTGTTACCTCTCATGAAAGATTTTGTACACCCATTTCCATGTTGAGTTTTAGTAATGGATCCTCACCTTCTCTTATTTATTCAATTTTATTTTTATTTTATGAAATTTATTTACAATTAATAATGAATTGATATTTCTTTTTACATTTCCCTATTATGGAATATTTTATTTGAAAATTATGAGATACCCCTTTCACTATCATCAACCAATTTTATGAATTTTTAAGAGACTCTGTTATGCTGCCAAATATTCAAAATGATTTTTCGTGCCTTTTATTATAGTGATATCCAAACCCATTTACTATAAAGGGTGTTCACTATTATATACTTATAAATCATTGAATATGGATGTGAATTAATGAATTCCACAATCCCTAATCATTTAATAAAATATGATGATGACTGAGTCCATGTTTTATGATCATTGTGAAACATGTAACCCGGTGGGTGAAATGTAAGGGACCGGTGTACCTCAAATTATATAGTGATACAATTCATTTGGTAATTTTTAGTCTCTTGACATTTTTTTGGGATAGGAAGTGATCCAGATTCCATTATGGGACTTCTTCCATCATTATTTCTTGATAATTAGTCTTGACTTATGCTTATGATGTAATGTTTTATGCTGTTTCCACATTTCCCATGTTTTCGTTATGATTATCAGGCTATATCATGTCTCATTGTTCATGATTATGATTATCTCTCATTTTATTCCCCATTTTAAGCCTATTTTTTAACAAGTATTATCTTATTCCATGTTTATTCCCTTACTAGATTTTATATCTCACCTATTTCTTATGTATGTCCCCATGTTATCCAGTGCAGTTCAAAAATCCATTGAATTTTGTAAGCATGTTAATGATGTTTATAATAATGTTATTGTATATCATGTTCAAGATGCTATTCTATGTACCTAATTCCCAATGATACTATCCTTCTCAATCTTTCAAGATGAATTATGTATAATTTTATTTAACAAATCATGAATTAATTGGTAAAAAAGATAAGGAATTTTATAGTTGGTATCAAAGGAAATGTTTAGTTATTATTGGGATTAAGATTAGAAAACTCTAGTGAAATCTATAGGAAAAAACTACATATATAAAAACATACATAATTTTTTTAAGTATTTATTATGTGTTTTATTATGAAAATAAATCTCTTTATAGATAATAAATGTGGATTTGGCTCTTGCATAGATATATATAGGGGTAGAACCTAAAAACACCACATTGAGCTAGACTTGTCCAGGAAATAGTGCATGACTACAGGCCTTGCTGCACACTTGGTTTGAAACTCCTAGGGGATATTCTTTGATAAATTCATAATATTCTTATAAACCATTATTAAGGAACAAAAAATCCTATTTTATTCTATGTTAGTAAATAGATCATGGATAAGATATATTGATTCCAATAAATTCTTAAGTTAAGGAAATAAATGTAAATTATATGCTATCCCTTTAAATATTTTGAATTCTGGATTATGTGTTTAGTATTTTAAAAATAAACAACCTTAATTTTCCCTTTATTCTATCCAATGGAGAAAAATAATTGGAATTGGGAAAAAAAATAAATGTGATGGGAAATGGGATGATTGTCCCAATTTGATATCCATCCCAATGGGAGAGATAATAGAGAAATAATGATGATACTCTCTCATCTAACTCACATTTTGAATAAAAATATTGATCAAGAGGAGTGTTAAAATCCCCCTAAGAAAGAAAATATTAAATTTATTCCTTTTATGCAATAAAGACCTCTCAAATTAAATGGATCATCTGATCCCATAATCATAGAATAATGGATCAATTCCATTATGAATATCTTCTCCGTACTTCAATTTTCAAGGAAATAGAATGTTCTATTAGTTATTTATCATATGGAGGGAGAATTTTATTAGTGGTATACATTCCATAAAATATTTTTCAATAAATATTTTTCTCCCACTTTACGACAAAAAAATGGAAAGGGGTTTACATTCCCTCAAATAAAACGACAATGAATCTATTGGGTGTATGAGAAAAACATCACAATACTTGCACGATACTCCTACAGATTTTTTTACACCTAAATTCAAGGTTAATAGCTTCTTTGGTGGGATAAAACCTAGTCTATGAAAACCCCTAAAAATATGATACACTGATAGCTATGTGAAAATTGTCGAATATTCCCTAAAATTTTAACTAGAGATCATAAAATATAAAGGGTGTCATGTTGATAAGTAGTGTAATGACGAGTTTAATTCTAGAGATCCAATGAGGAAATTTGATGCTACTATGAAATTTCAACATACCACTTTTCAAAGGTGCGGAATGAATCACTCAAAAAAATATCTAAGGGGGTTGCAGAAATGATTTTGGTGTTGAAATGATGGACACATAGCTTGAGATTTATGATAGGATAAATTCACCAATGTGTAAAAGGAAATAAATTCTCCAATAAAACCTCATCACCGTGTTCATTGATTTAACTACAAGTAACCATATCACTTGTAAATCCAATGCACTAAGATAAGGGTTTTAGGAGACAACAAAAAACATCCAAGGTAGAAAGGGAGGAATTTTTCCATCACAAATTAAAAGGTGGATACTGAAAATCAAGTGGTGACTGGTATGGTAGTTATTCATTCAATAATAGATAACATACATTTTGGTTCCATTTATACGCATTCCATCATATCATGAATGATTAGTAGAACTTTTCAAAAACCACCATAAATAGTGGAAATATTGTTTTCTTGGAAAACCGAAAATGGGGAAATTATTGAATCCTATGTATATAATACCTACCCCATCAAAATATTCATGATAAACATACAATATAATCAAATAATACTCCATTTTGTGTAATTTTATGCAACTATGGGTATATATTGTCTTTCAATATATAGATCCAAAATAACTTTCCGCGAGAAGTAAATCACTCTCTGTATTGTGAATTGAACCCTCGTTCTGTACAACATCCAGGGTGATGGTGAATACTCTTTACCACCAAAATCACCATAATGAATATTATTTCCCTATGAGAAAATGTATCATAATTAAATAACTATGACTAAGGATATGATCATCCTCTAAGGCATTCCCATTGTGAGGGAATATAATGATGTGTTTCCTAACGAATTTCCTTATCATCCCCCTAAACGAGAGGTTAGATTTCAAATCGATATTATACATGGGGAATTTCCATTATCCAAGACATTGTATAGAATGGATTTTTTGGGAATTTATGATCTAAAGAAACTACTAAAATAGAATCTAGATAAATGGTTTATATGACGTGTTCTTAACCAAAGGGGTGTACTGTTCCTCTTTTCCAAGAAGATGGATGGATCAAAAAACCATTACATTGATTATTTTGAGCTAAAAAAGACCATGATAAAGAACAAGTATCCTCTTCCATGGATTTATAGAATTTTATATTTTAGATTTGGCGAAAAAAACTTCTCCAAGGTGGATCTATGGTCTGTATATTACTATTTTTGGGTGATGAATGGGAATATCACCAAGACATCTTTTCATACAAGGTGTAGCAACTGTGGGTTCATAGTAAAGAAATTTGGACTCAATAATTATCCTAAATTATTAATGTACTTTTTTAATTTTGTCTTTAGATATTACCTCAATAAATTTGGTATTATTTTTAGATTACATTCTAATATTCTCCAAAACCAAGGATGAGCATGAGGAGAATCACAACATTGTGATAAAGACCATGCGAAAGGAGAGTATTTATGAAAAGTATAGAAAATGTGATTTCTTGTTGAAAGAGGAACCATTATTTGGGAATATCATCACAACCAATGAGATATCAATGTATCATTAAAAAAGAAATTGAAGGATAGAAAATTCCAAAATCTATGAAAGATATCCATAGTTTCCTTGAATTAACTAGGTACTATCATCAATTTGTCGTAAATTTCTTGTGAATTTCAAACCTAATTTGAAATATAAATTGGAAGGGAGTCATGTTTTCGTGGAATGATGAATATGAAGATAGAATCAAAGAGTTTAAAAAATAGTCTTATCTCTTCCAATGTTCCCACACTACCCACAACTAGAGGAATTTTTGTGGTATTCAGCAATTTTTTAAAAAAGGGATTAGGTTGTGTGTTAATATAGAATGAAAAATTCATAGCCTATTCTTTAAGGTGGATTAATTTTCATGAATAGAACTACCAAACATATGATCTAGTGTTAGTTTTAGTGGTCTTTATTTTGAATAGAGGGTGGCATTACCTCTTTGTGGAGAAGTGTGACATATATACATATCAGAAAATCCTCAAGTATATATTCACATAGAAATATATGAATATGTGACAATGAATATGGTTAAAGGTGATCAAGGATTATGAATTATCAATCCACTACCATCCTAGTAAGGAAAATAATATGTTAGAAGCTCTATGTACAAAGCAATCATCAATTTAATCATTCATGTGAATTGAGATGGAACGAAACTTCTAATATATTAAAAGGATGTAACTAAGAATCATAATGGAACATCATTAATCCTTTAACCATGTATTTCTCAACCATCCCTTATGGATAGGATACAGGATTATCAAAATAATAATGTTGGAATTCAAAAAAATGGAAGCTATAAGAGATATGAAATCCTTAGAGGTCAATGTTAATGAAGGAGTTGTGAGATTTGGGTCAAGGATATGTTTACCATAAAATCCCATGTTAAAGAAGGATATATTGAGTGATGCATGTAAATAAACCTTACCCATCCAACCAGGAAGCACAAATATGTATCAAGTTATCAGAGAGAACTATTGGTTGGACAATATGAAGAATGGGATCACAGAATATAAATTAAAATTCCTTTCTTGGTAGCAAGTGAAATATGAAAGGAAAAAATACAATGGGATGATGCGACCATTACCCATACATACATGGTAATGGGAAAACATCACCATGGAATTTTTCACTGGTCTTCTAATGAAATACACAGAAAATAATGTGATATGAGTTGTGGTGGACCATCATATGAATATTTTTCACTTCATTGTAATTTAGGATGACTTATCACTCGATAAAAATGTAAGGAAATAAACCATAAAAGTAGTGATTCTTTATCGAACACTACGATATATTGTATCTCATCATGAAAAAAGATTTACCCTTATGTTCAATAAAAGTCTCAAACACGCTCTATATAATGAGTTGAAATTTAATATCACTTATCACCAAAAAATTGAATGCCAATATTAGAATACTATCAAAACACCTGAGTATATGTTGAGAGAATTCTAAATTGACTTTAAAGGACGGTTGGATAAACATATTCCTCTCCATGAGTTCTCATACAATAACAGTTTCTATTCAAGAATCCAAATGGATCCCTTAGAATTACTTTATGGGAAGAGGTTCATTACACCTTCATGTTATAATGAATTTAGGGGAATGAAAATTACTAGTTCCTGATATGGTTAAAGAAATTATGGAAATGGTTAAGACCATTCCACAACAAATAAAGGATTCTCAGAGTCAACTGATGTTCTATGATGAAAATCATCGATGAGACCTAGATTTTATGTTGGAGTCATTTTATATCTCCCCATATCTCCATGGAATAAATTCATGATATTTTCCAAGAAGGGAAAGCTTGTTCCAAGATAAATCATCCCATTTTAGATCATTGATCTCATTCAAGAGGTGGCCTACCAACTAGTACTTACACCTAACCTATCTCAAATACATGGTGTATTCCTTGTATCCCTCTTCAAGGACATACCAAACCTCTCACATGTACTCAATATAGAGTTTATTCTATTAGATAATGACCTTTCCTATAAAGATAAGCTAATGATTATCGTAGATCATTTATAAAAAGTTCTAAAAAATACGAAAATTCACTTGTTCAACATGTTGTGAAGAAGCCGAAAGTTTGAAGATGCAATGTGGGAACTGGGAGAAGTGATGTAATATAATTAGCCTCATCTATTTTACTATGGGAAATAAAAAAATTTAGGGTCAAATTTTTTATGGAGGAATATTTTAATAACCTAAAAGTTTATATATATAATTCTCCTAATAATTTAATTAAATGTCCTATTATGTAATATGGTTATTGAAAATGCATTCACTTATTTGGTTTTAATATATCGTATAGTATTTAAAAGATAAGTAAGAATCACTACCATTGACAATATAGCCAATGAATATTGATCACATTATTAGTATAAATATAGGTTTTTAAAAATTCCAATTGACATGGACAAGAGAAGTGATGGCATCAACCTGTAGGATCGTACCCTATAAATCCCATTTACCAGAGATTCGTAAGAAGATAATGTCAATAATATTTTCCATTGATAATTACCAAGTTGATATCCAACAAATTAATCATGAGGGAAACTATTTACGAGAGAATTATAATCTCATCGAGATCACAACCCAAACCATGTACACCAACCCACCCTATGAAAGTATCAATATCATGCACCTTGCTCTTAGGGAATTTTATAGTGTATTATAGGGATATGTATTAAAATTGAAATATGAGTATGTACATTATTTTTTATAAAATAAATAATATATTTTCATTATTTTATTGTTAATTTATAAATATTTTATATTTTGATACAAAAATACACAAATAGTATTTTGGGTATTATTCAAATTCAATTATGGAATTTATTATCATAAATTAATTGATTTTTAAAATAAGTATAATTTTATTTTATTAATTTTATTAAATAATTTTTTTAAATATAAATGATGATATACATTTCATGAAGTCAAATGTAATTGTTATCTGTGATCAAAACTGTAATTGTCAAAAATGCCCATCATTTCTTGATAAATGAAGATTTTTATTTTAAAAGTAATAATACAATAATTTAGAAAATAATTTATTTAAAATGAATATTATTTTTGGAATTAGAGCTTAATAATTATCCAGTGGTTAATTTTTCATAATTTTCATAGATTACCAAATTTGTGGGTATTAAATTAAATTCCATATAAATATAAAGTGTGTATTATGACATCATAATAACCCAAAAGTGATGTAATAAATACTATAAATGGTATCCATAATGAAATATATGTTTTACATTTAAAAACATTTATTTTATGTTTATTTGATTAATTTTATAAATACATTATGAATCCTCAAAAACCATTAATATATTTTATGGTTTTAAAATCTTGTATTTATGAGTATGACTATGTTACACATAATCAAGGGTATTATTTTTTTCGATTTGGCCATTTGAATTATAAAATAATGATAACAACTTCCATTTGACATATTACATGGGATAAAAACATGGGATGTTTTTTGGTTTTGGTTATTCTATTTTATAGAATCCAAAACCTATGTTTCAGAAAGGATAATGAATTTATGACTCATTCCCTATATAAATACACCCACGATCCCATTCGTATTCACTAAAAAATGTGGATAACATCCTTTCTATGTAATACAGTCTATAGATTCCTCCCAAGGCTCCCCCAACCTCTAAAGAATATCTTCCAAACCATTTACAGTCATGTACTCTAGTAAGGTATTCATCTTTTCTCATTTTCATTCAACTCCTCTATTTTGTTATTCTTGTATGTTTTAACTTGTGTTTTTTTTGGGTATGTATTAATATAAAACCCCATAACATAAATATTATTTCAAAATTATGTGTAAACCTTTTCTCTCTAATTAATTTCCCCATTGAAACTCTATGTACACCCATTACCATGCCGAATTTTTGTAAGGGATCCTCGCATTCACTTCTTTATTCCAGAATATTTATAATCTTATGCCTCATATTTCCAATCATAATGTTGAGATATGTCTTTTGTATTCCACTTTTATAACACATTTGATGTCCAAATTATTAGTGTCCTCTTCCACTATCATCAACCCATTTTATGAATTTTTATGTGACATCAATATGTTTATGAAATTTTACCATGACCTTCTTTGCCAAAATAATTGTATAGGGAACACCATACCCATTTCCTATTAAGTTTTATCACCATCATACACTTATAATTAATTCAATTAGGATATACAATTATGTATTCCACACTCCATGATCATGGAATAAAATATTACAAGAATGAATCCATGATTTCTGGTGTATTTTGAACAATTAAGCATGAAAACAAAATGAATGTGATGGGTGAGTCCTGAATTATATAGAACTCCAATGTATTAGGTAATGTTTATTCTCATGATACATCATTTTGGGATATCGAGTGATCCTAATTTTTTTATGGTACTTTTTCCATCATTATGTCTTTGAAGTTATCCATGATGTATGGTCTTGTGTAGTGGTTTTTGTTGTTTCACATTTTCCATGTTTCTTTTATGATTATCATTATATATCATGTCTCATTGTCCATGTTTATGATTCTCAATACTTTTATTCCCAATTAATATGACAATTTACTAACATGTATTGCCTTATTCCATGTTTTTTCCCTTATTGGGTTTTATATCTCACCCCTTTCTTATGTATGTCCTTAGGTAATCCCATGTATTTTCAAAAGCCATGGAATTTTAGAAGCTTGTTATATAAATTTTCAATAATATTATTGTATCCCATGTTCACGATGTTATATGGTGTGCCTAAATCAAAATGAATCTAGAATTAGTTATCTTAATGGATTTATTATGTGTACCTTTATGTAATATATCATGAATTAATGTGAAATAAAGAAAAGGGTTGTCATACTCTGGACTAGGAATCACTGCCTCTCCCACACCAATCTGTCAAAATGAAGAACATAAAGGTTATCCATATAAATATTTAAATGGTTCCATACCAATGGATGAGTGGAAATTATTTTTTTAATAAAACTCAACAAAAGGATGGTGAATCATCTAAATCCCTCTAAAATCCATTACATAAGAACACAACATGTCTTCAAGAGTCTGGATGGTCAACTTTGTCTGATAATATTTTAATGGATGAAATGGATTGTTTTGGTATAACTAAGAGAAAAAATTACATTGGAGACCTCTCCACACCATGGAGATAAACTGAGGATCTCAATCATAGGGGATTTTCATTGGGTCTCCATTAAGTCTCATCACCTACTCCAGATACTACCTCAACAAAACCTCCACTGAAATCAACTCCCCAATCACTACGAAGTTGGATGATTCCATCAAATTATCCACTATCACCCCAATAGCATTATATAATCCATAAATTTGAGGTAAACTAAGAACAAAGTACAAAAATATATCCCCCCAATTCCACTAGGTAACATCTAATGGATATAAAAATCCACTATATACACGATGCCTGACCACCGCCTTTTGGTAATCAGAAAACTTATAAACCAACTTTTCAACTGCAATATAAAACCTTGTATACCAAAACTAACCTCTCAAATATTAGTAAATATTTTTCATTCCATGATTTTCTGTAAAGGTATATCTATTTAACTCTTGGAAAAAATATAATTCATCAATGAAGAGAAATAAATCCCATCATGGAACAAAACCAATTATTTTTCCTCAACCCAATAATTAGGTGCATCATAAAACACAGCTTAGTCTCTCTAGACCTCCACCTTAGAATCCCTTTGTTGGAACCCCTCCACCCGATGTACCAAAGATTACTTCACTATCATTTAGTAAAGGAAAACTATTCTTATATTCACTCCAATTTATATACACATCACTATGATATTTTCCATAAATATTTAATAATCCCTATAATCATGCACAACATCACTACAAGAATTCATGCTCAATGCATCATCTATAATGTTTCCTGTTTCTAGTGTATATAGAATCCCCAAGACGAAATCCTATAAGAATTCCATACACCCTCGCTAATTCATATTTAGTTACCCTTTGAAGAAGAAAAATATCATATTCTTATTATTATTAATAACCAAAAAATGCCACTGATGTGGTAATGTCTTCCCAAATTCATGTAAAACACATGTTATCCCACCTCAAGATCGTGGGTTACAAGGTTATTCTCATAGTGACATTACAACAAATACCCATAATAAAAAATTAATTTATATAAAATAATAAAACATACAAAACTAATATTAAATTAGTCACAAAAACCTCAAACTAAACTCCCTCTATTGGAAGACAATGTACTTTAGTGCTAACCAACTTCTTCATCATGTATACAAAATATAAATGACACTAGTCAGTCCAAAATAATTCATTATCCATTTTTTCAAAGATATTTGATGAGTATAGAAAATATAAATAGGATATAAAACTCCTATAACATCTTTTAAGAACAAGGAAACATTGTACCTCTACAAATGTCTTGGGGGATTCACAAGAAACATCTACCTCAATCATTGAAGGATCCATAACTACACCATAATGGGACATTTCATTGCCCCAAAAACAAACATAATGAGGTCAAAAATCACACTTCTAAAAATTACCAAATAGATTATCATACCAAAGATCATAAAAATAGCACACAGGTGCTCTACTTGATCCTCCCCTAATATAGAGTACATAAGTATATCATCAAGGAAAACCACCAAATACATATCCAAGAATTCCCTGAAAAATTAATTCATCAACACATTGAACACAGCTGGATCATTCCTCACAAAAAAATGGAATCACTATGAACTTATATTTCCCAATGTGAAAACAAAACGCTATATTCTTAACATCATCATCCTTCACCATAAACTGTTGGCATCCTGACCATAGAATGATGATCAATAATCACCTTTCTCATTTCAACTACTCAAATAAATCATCAATCTATGGATGAAGATATTGGTGCTTCACTATCACTTGTTTTAATCAAGGATTATTAAAATATAGCCACAACCTATAATCCTCTATATTCATCAACAAAAAAAGTGCATCCCAAGGTGAAAAAATCGATTGAAAATAACCTCACTGGAAATTATAATTGAGCTGTACATGCAACTCTCACAAAATAGACGATGTCATCATATATCTCTACATAGAAATATAATACATTCCTTTTTACATCCATATACTAATATCGCTATCCCCTTGAAGGGGTAACACTAAAATATCATCAAGAAATAAATCTCTGTACTCCATCAGGACCTTGGGAAACACATATTGTGGAACCTCAGAAAAGATCATCATAATTATGGCCATCAAGGAAGAAAATCACATAAAATACCTCTAACCCATATAAGGGTCACTATCATCAATAAACATTGTTCTCCCTCTATCATAATCATAGAACATGAACTTCCACCTAAAGAAATCCATGATATAATACACAATATAAAAATAATTCAAGCAAATGATGATGTCATATGGTTGTATCAATGAACATAAATAGTCTCCCAAAGAGTGGTTCATCCCCATCACTAGGTTACAACCTCTACATACTTAATACATTCCATCCCAAATTCCAACTGGCATTATAAATGCTAAAGGAATTGGAAGCCACTCCACCTCAAGTCCCAACACTTAAAAACAAGAAAGTGATATTAAGGAGTTCATACATTCTAAATACGTCAAAGAATGTACCCATGTAGAAGACAAGAAAAAGGGATCACAATTGACATCTAGGTCATCTAGAACTAGAAAATCTATCCAAGGAAGCTAAAAGCAACCTTTTCCATGACCTCTATGAGCTTAATATTGACCAACTCTATGGATTTTATCTACTCTATGAGGAAAAGGAGAATACTAGGGTTTTCCTCTACCTATCCCCATCTTTTATCTGATGATCCCAAACTGTATCACCCTAAATCTACTAACTCAACTGAAACTACTAGTACAGAGGAACATGATGTAGAAATCATGACATAAACTAACTGATCAGAAGGGTCGGGCACTCTCACCACTGATGACCTCATCTTCCCTAATAAAAACATGTTTTTGATCCCTTGGAATGGACACAAGATCTATAACCCATAGGGAAACGAGATGATAAGGGATATGAACTACCCCCGTCTGAAAAAAAAATATTATGTATAGACATCTGGGTACCATGGACCATAGCTCTTCTTTTTGATGAATGATGATGATTATCCTATCATGATGATCTTGTCCTGGCCAACATTCTCTCTATAACCACTGGTCTCACCAGCACCTCATGATACATCTTTAGTACAAACAGAAAGACTTGGAACTAGATCTTTGGATGTAAAACCTCCTTGAAATTCATCGACCTAGCCTCTTCATCTATAAATTGGTGATAAACATAATGGATAAGGGGTGAAATGGATCTTGGACTCCCATAGACTAGAAACCCCCATCAAATGGTAAGTATATCCTAGTGAATGGTCTCCTCCCCAGTTGAAGAAATAAAATCAACTCAAAAATAAGCACTAAAATTCTCTAATGATTCCACTGAATCCTAATAATTCATCAGGAACCAGAACTACCACTACCCCACTGCCCCATATATCATTTTCATATCCAACAAAACCCACAGCTCCATCTGAGCATGAGTTTAACAGAATGTTATCTCAGCCTGCTCCAACCATTATTCTATGACTAAATATAAAATGGATCCCTTGTATGTCTATAGAATTTGGTGTTGAAACTCTCAAAATTTCATCCTACAACTGTCATCTTCGTTGAATTCTCCTCTATGATGACCTATGGGATTATCCATTTGAATAGATTTGGTGTGATCATAATAAGGTCATCTACCTGAATCCATACCTACAAGAAGAACAAAAAGATAAGGACTCCTAAACTTGTTGTATGAAACACTTAACACTAATCAATTAAATATTTTGTTATATTTTTTAATAATTTACCTATCCCATGGTTAACCCATTTTAAGCATAGTTATAGAAAATAATTATTTATGATACCTTCATGGGTATCTACCCCTAGAACTAATATCACATTGTTTAATACTCTCAGTACACATGACGGTCTATGAATCATATCATAGGGGGACCTAAATACCTGTTTGTTAGATGATATCCGGTTTTTACATTGCTTACATAACTCAACTAAAATTATTTCCCTACTAACCCATGAATCCTCACCTATATCTTACTCCAAACACTATCATATCCCTAAAATGGGACCTTTGATACTAGTAATACTTGAGTTTGATACTAACACAAATGGTATAATAAGAACATATATGGGTAGCATTACACTATATGAGAAAATGTGGAAGAGGGAGACAATATAGTTACACAAATCAACACCTTCTCATATATATAAAAGAAGTCCCAAGTGTATACATGTAATTTCATATAATAATAAAACAATTATAAGGAACTACAACTTCTAAGAAGGTAAACATAACCCTTACCATGAAACCCGGACAACTCCTACAAATCCATGTCCTAGTAAAATCCATCTCGATATCAAACATACTCCTACCAACATGAAAATAGTTTATATATACATGGGCGGAGAATAATAGTATACTCCATAGGATCCTCCCCATATCCTCTCATGGAAATGTTTACGAGAACATGCTAAAACATAGTGAACAAAAGATAAACAAACTCGTCATCTAAACAGGTATACTAAGTTCCCTGCCTCACCATATCTTACTCTCACCAAGTATTACATACAAAAGATAACATTATATAGTAATGAAACATCATGGGTACCATGAACCTATTTCTCCACTAGTTTTTCTCTCTTCCCCAACATCAAATTTCATGATCCATATCTCTAGAAAATATATAATCCCATAGACACCTGGTCTATGTATCATAACACACACCTCATGCATCACATCATCACATCATCCAAGATCACATCTCTATATAGTAACTAGGAAGTTAAAGAGATCCACCATATATTATAGGATGCTTATCATACATCAGGTACTATACCTGAATCCATCAAATCCCATACACCGAGTAATGTTCATCAAGCCATCACAACCTATAAACATCATACATATAAAATACTTTGGATAATATATCCAGTGATAAATTTATATTAATTAACCATAATTAATCTTGGACATATTCACACATATATGGGAAAATAACTTCCATGCATACTAGGACATATAACTACCATGATAAGAGAGAAGGAATAGAATGGGTAGTCATCCAACCCTTCTCCCATTAAAATGTTGGGGAAAACACCCTCCTAGAGTCCCCAAGGTGATAGTCACTGTAACTAAGATGGATGGGGTAGCATGTCAAATAATAGAATATATAGTATATAAAATGGATCATAACCATACTATGGGAATAACCAAGTATTACATTTAACTAAAACTAATATTTCATTGACTCCCAGCTACCACTGCTAATACCAGATAACCTATAAATACAAAACCACATTAAATAGCAACATTAAAATACTTCCATACCTTTTATAATATACTATCGTTGATTAATTCATCATTTACTAATAATTTATTCTCTATATTCAAAATTACATTACATTAATCATTATATTAAAGTACGTGGCCTGCAAGAATATTCAAACATAGTCCATTATTTCTCATGAAAATCTCATTTGAATTCCATCAACACCATCCCCATGGGATAAAAATTTATTAAACATCATTATCAACAGTCCCTCATTCCTTTTACTATAGTAAAACCATCCTAAGATGTCACAAATAATAATCATGAATCCAAGAACATCTTGCTACCTCATACAGTTGGGAAAAGATAAAAAAACAAGAAACCGGGTTATCTTCCATTAAATAGATTTGTTTCAAACATGTATATAGCCTTATCGCATTATTGGGTATTCCCAAATTCAACCCCTGACATTATCTCTAGTTTACTCCTCAAAACCCACATAAATATCTCTTTGCATATCTACATAAAAGGTTTCAAATACATCCACATCACCTGGGCCTCATCGATCCATATCACATCATGAATCCCGAGATCATCCATCCCAACCTCATATCACTTATCACAGTGAAGATCACATTCATATCACATCCAAAAAGAAATAGGAAAAAACATGGAAACATTGCAACTATTCCCCGTAAAAATGCATTTATCCTTAAAATGTAAACAATCTATCATGGCTCCCAAAATTGGCCACTCAACCTTTACATAAAAATGAGAAACTCATTCCTTTATAAATTTCTTTATCAATCAACCAGTTTTTATTCCATATTGAATTATACAATTCAATATTCCTTTGTTCCAACTAAGAACAACCTATGACATAATATTTAATAATATATCACAATATGCTTCCTAGTATAAAACTAGTTTCATCAAATGTGAGAAGAACCATTATCAATTAACATGCCTCTTTAATATTATCATTAATGAAAATAATCAAGACTCGGGTTCTCTATCAATTCCTTTAACACATAAAAGATAATAATAAATTAAACATTTTCATTCCATCAATTTGAATTACCATCAAATTACAAAAAAACATCAGATTAGAACATTAGTCTTCATTAAATTCACAATACAATTAATCAATTTATTTCATGATTTATGTTCTTTAACATTTTCCATATAGAACAACATGCTAATACATATCATAAAAAATATGCTAACAGACATTGTATATATAACACACTATCTAGAAAAATAAGATCCAAATTGTTATCATGTAATAAAACAGTAAGATTGGATTCTTATTACTGTCCAGTCTCATTATTAATCTAGTCCAATACTTATTACATTAATTCAATTTCAATACCATGGGATAAATGATGCGAACTATATTTTTTGGCACAAATTAATAAGAGATGAAATGAATCCCCAACCTCAATGGTGTTAACATTATATGCATGGGAACTGACTAACAACATAGACCCTGATCACCCCTCCCAAAGAGTTTTATCCCTCCAAGGACACCTCACCACAACAAGATCAAAAAACCAAGAAAACTCTATTTTATTAATGAAGATACACCACCATCACATGGAAAGATGAAACGGGAGGATCCAGATTTACAGATAATGATAATAACATATGAAAACATTCCTTCGATCATCACAGAACGAAGAGAAAAGTGTGAGATTGATCCACATTTAATGGATCATGAAACTCCTAAAGAAAACTACTATTTGATCATTAATTTTTGTGATATAGGTAAGGTTTGAATGAATAAGAGTAGCACTACACATTATAAATGCACTCTTGTAGAATATTTCGATGTAAACTACCTATTTTTCTTATAAATGTTTTGAATATTGTGTTTCACTAAAAACACTCATCACCTTAACCATTTTTACCCAAGATTGATTTATGACATCATATGACCTCCCACACACCATATATTGAATATCATGAGATAAAAAATTTACAAATTCATTGGAGGGATATTTATTTTTGGTCCCAAATGTTAAATTCTAAACATGTACGTGCATAAGAGTTCCACATAGATCATTCAACATAAGAATGACTTTAATCTATTTTAATCATATGGTTATGTAGTGTGTGTTACATAAATGTATTTCCCAAATAAAAGATGTATTGTTAAATATATTTTAATTCTTCTGAGTGAAAATAAAGATGTGTATTCCCTACAATAGCATTTCCATGGAAAATTATTGGATAATTTCATCACTATAATGGTGATAAATGAAGATAAAGGGTTAAGTGAAAGTGTAATGGTTCTATCATAACAATTAAATAATAAGTAATGTAAGTGCGAGGTTTGAAAACTTTTCCCAACAAAATAATGTGCAATTAGAGGCATAATATAAAGAAGGTTCTTGAATAAACAAGTGAGTGAGGGGATCCCTTACCTTGATATGGTGCTTATAAAATCTTTATAATAGATTTTTATGAAGTTAGGGACACATTTGGAGGGATATATAGTGGTATGGGAAGAGTATCATCATTATATAAAGGTTTCTGTTGAATAAATTTGAGATATTGGGTGTGTTATTATATAAATAGAGAGTGAAATTATTTATTAATTTCCAAACTTAAGTTTTGGAATCTATATAAATATGTTATTAATTCCAAAAATATTAACATGGGTTTTAATTGTGTTTTCTTCCATGTAGGATTAATTTACACTACTTTTTATGTCTAACAACCGAACTAATTAATATAATTCCATTTGTGACGTGGAAGTGAGTTATTTTAAAAAAAACATTATTTTAAAAACATAAAATATAATATATGTTTGGAGGATTCATTATGGGTTTATAATATTAACAAAATAAAATCATAAAATTCATTATTATAATGGGGAAGAATGATTTTGGTCATGGATTGTATTTATGGAATTTATTACAACAATTTTTTTCTTTTATCATGTCATAATAGGAACTGTATAGTTATACATTATTTATTTTTTACCCAACAACTTCTTTTTCTCATAAAATTATGAAGAAATAAATATTCAATAATTTTGAAATTATTGATATAAAAAATAAGATTTATTTTAAAAAAATATTTCTTTAAATATAGGAATTTACACTTTTAAATCGAATTCTCTATTTATTGGAATATATTGGGTTTTTAATAATAAAATTTTTCTAACCCATATAAAAATTATATTTGACTTCATAAAATTATATTCTCATTTATATTGAATAAATTTTTTCAATAATAATATTTTTATATTATATTATTTATTTCAAAAATTCATGAATTCATCAATAGATGTGTCTTGATTGGAACTATATATTTCAAAAAAATATAATTTCTATCTCATCATATTAATATCTAGTTTTTATAAAACTCATTATCTATTTTGTTAGAAAGTAATATTAAAACGAATTAAATATAATAATTATTTAAAAAATAATTAAAAAATAATTCTGTTATGGTATAGATACATATCCTTTTATAATAGTGGTGAATTACCTAAGTATAAGGTGTTCTACAATGACACTTTCTACGGGTGGTTTAATGAACTTGATTTCATCCATGAACTTAGAAAGATTGAACATATCTTTTAAATGGTTTTCATCATGCATTAGTTTTTGAATCTCAGATGGGGATTTTTCAATGGAAATCCCAGTGATTCCATATCCTTTAGATTCTCTATTTAGTGGGATTCGTTGGGTTTGGTCCTACTAGTTGTGTTCATCTCTTATTCCATTTGTGTCAATTGATCTTTTATAATAACACATAATATACCCTTCTTAAAGGCTATTGTTCAATGGATAGACTATCAATCATTATTATGCTTGATGATATTTTAAATTAGACAAGATATAAGTTATAATAGTCTAAAATAACCACCATACTTCATGTGTTTTCAATAATTTTATTCCCTAATAAGGAATTTTTGTATTTAACAAGTGGATTATATTTATAAATGTTTAGGGCAATACATTATTACTCCCTCTAGAAAGTTCTCCCTAAAAAAATTCATTTCATACTCTAAAAAAGATGAGGGTACTTCTTCCCCATTGTTCCATGTAGTTTCTTTGTCACCTCCTAAATGTTTGGTTTCACCCACAACACTTTGATCGTGTGAGTTGTCCTATATTGTTGAAATTTTTCTGTACAATCTAATATTGTCATAGAATAGTCATCATAAGAAAGGACATTCTCCAATGTTACCACCTCTATATTCAGAACATGTGAGGGGTACGGTATTTACTTCTTTACAAGGTATACATTGAATACATCATGTACATTATATATGTTAGTTGAGAGTTTTAGTCGATAGGTCACTGCTTTGATGTGATCGTGGATCTCAATGGGGAAGATGCATCTATGACTATGTTTTATATTTTTCCCAAATTCCATAAGCTTCATCCAGAATGATATATAAAGAAACACTTTATATAAAAAATTAATTTTTAAATGACATAGATTATTTTCTTTATAGCTTTTCTATTGACTTTTTATAGATTTCATATAACAATAAATTCTTTGATCCTTATCATTCATCTTCTGGTTAATACCAGGCCTTGTCAACTTCTGCATTCATATTTATCCCAAAATGTTTTAGTCTGACACATATTCCAACATAGAACCTCGCATGGATTCATTTAAATTCTATAATAGGAAATGCTTTTATATTTTTTCTCTACTAGGGGAATGTATTGATCCCAAAATCCTTTCAAGCCGATTGAATAAGATTTCAGGATATCTTCTAGAGTTTGATTGGTTCCTTCAGTCCAACTATCATTCTATGGCTGATAGAAAATGTTGAAGCTTAGTACTAAATTTAATGATTTCATGAGGCTTCTCCAAAAAAATTATTTAAACCTCAGATCCCGAATAGATAAAAAAGATAATGGAACTCCACAGAGTCTTATCACTTATCTTATGCTGATAGATGTATTTCATGCATATATTTTATGGTTTTTAATATATTGGCATCTGTATTTAATTAATTAT
Organism: Viscum album; assembly: GCA_963277665.1. Lineage (NCBI taxonomy): Eukaryota > Viridiplantae > Streptophyta > Magnoliopsida > Santalales > Viscaceae > Viscum > Viscum album. The sequence goes on along the minus strand of OY728141.1, from coordinate 928,152,849 downwards.
TCTTTTAAATTTGTGATAGATTTTAATTTTTTTGTTTTATGGTTGGATACAATGATTATTGGGAAAATAACAAATATATGTGAATTTTGGAGTTAAAATACACTTTCCTCCATGATGGAAACAAATCAGCGTGACATAAGATTTTTGAGTATGATCATGAAGCACTTTTAGGGCATGAAAATGTTGAAGCAAGGTAAAATGAGGAATGAAGAGTATAAAAATGAAATTATATATTGTGTAAACACTTTACATGTTGTGTACCTATTGAATTAATGAAAATATAAACATGGAATGAAGTGAAGAACATGCTTAGAAATTACATGTTGTGTAAACATTGTACATGTCATGTAAATTCAAGGGATAAGGTTTTAACATAAAGATTCAGTGTATCACTGATGTTTTACATAATCTATGACATAGGACCCACCACAGACCCCCTTGGACTAATCCTTAATGATATTAATTAATTCCCAAGCACTAGGGAGATCTATAAATAAGATGATGAGGACCTACTCAATTTATCATCTAGAGCTGATGCCAAATGGGATTTCACCGCCAGGAAGCCCTGCTTCTACCACATTCTATAGGATTTTTCCTTATTATTTTTATACAACCTATCAAATCTAGCATGAGGGGGTGATTTCTTTATTCTATGGAATGCGTGATGAATGAGTATTGATTGTATGAGCTATTTTGTATTTGATTTCAATTTATTTTGGGATTTCACATTTGTTCATTATTTCTATCTTATTCTTGATTTCTTCTTTAATTCTCATTGGGAGTGGGATTAGGGAATTGTTTTCATTTCTTTATATCATTGAGCATGACCATTTCCTGAGTTGATTTTATACTTTTTTTTAATTTGAGATCTAGGGTTTGGACTTCCACCATGACCATTGGATTTTTCCTTTATCTATGATTAAATAAGTTTTCGGTTTACACATTCTTTGTAATCTAAAGTACCTAGCCATGAGAAAATGATAACATAGGATCTAGATCATTTTACATGACCATTGTACTCACTAAGACTCAATTCCCCCAAATACATAATTGTTATTTGATTATTTCATACCTTGTCATTCAATCAACCTGTAATCATTTTTTCCCAAAACCAATTTTATATTTTCTTCTCCCACTTTCTAAATCACTCACATTCCTAGTAGCTTAGATAAAATTCTTGAAATTCATAAATAGTTTAGGTTTATTTTATTTAATTAATCTTTTATCCAATCCTGTCTTTATGGGTTCGATCTTGGACTTTTATATCCTATACTACCCTGTAGTTTAGTGGGTTGTTTGTTTCATTTTAGAGATTTATAAATTTAGTAACATAGTGGGAAATAATTATTCTTATGGGGATATCATATGTATATCCTAGTGGTTTTATCAAGAGATAAGTATTCATTGATATCAATGAAATGAACTAACATAGTGAGGTGGTCACCTACCACCGAAACAACATTATTTCCTATAGATTTATTGAGGAGTACTATTATGAAATCCATGGTAAGGTTTTCCAATTTACCTACTATTGTGGAAAATAGTTTCATCATACCTTTATACTTATTTCAGTCAACCTTGACTTATTGGCATACCAAGAACCATGATTTTTTTAAATCTCTACCTTTATAATATCCAACCTAATGTTTGGATTCAGATCACTATACATATTTTTCCTCATGTGATGAATGAAGAATGATGATCTATAAACATCTTCATTATTTTCCTTATTCAAATTTGGTTTTTATGGAGATCATATCTTGTATTAATCATTATAGATTCCACTTTAGTAAAATTAAACATCATAATATTCACTACCTTCTTCTATAGCACCTCATAATCCTTCTGATCCACCATGATCCTATCAATAATGTATGTTTTATCATTTATATGATAAATTTAGGATTAAGATCCTTTTATTATTCCATAGTACAACCTTTTCATGTCTAATAAGATTATATACCCATCAATCATTATCTTGTAAGGGGTTGCAAGATTCATTCTACTTTGAGAAACTTCCACTTTTTTTCCATCTCAAAATGGAAGTTGATCGAACAATAATATTCTTTGATCAATTATAATATCCTTAATTATAACATGTTAGTATTTTTTAATGAAAATATACTTGAGGATTTTATAGTCCATATATATGTCACACATCACCCAGTAAAGACAATGTCACCAAATCATCAATGAGTTGATCCCTAAATCCAATTATAAATCATGAAATTCATAGTTCTCCTCCTGTATCATTAATTTGTTAGAGGTATATTCTATCACTTTTTTATCTTTTCTGATTAAAAATCCCAATACCTTTTTGGTTTCATCCCTTTAAGTCACAAATAATTCACCACTTTTGGGTTATATGAAAATAGGTTTATTGATGAGCCTCCTATTAAAATCATTAAATATATCTTCACATTCATAATTACAGATAAACATGATACCCTTGTTAGTTATCTTGGTTAGTGGCCTTGAAAATCATTTGAATACTCTCAAAATTCAATGATGAAACTAGCTAATATTTGGAAACTATGAATTGTCCTTATATATATTGGTTGAGGAATCATTTAATTGAATCTCTTGTTGAGAGATCCATAAATATTACTTTGATAAAGATAAAATACCCCATTATGGTCACATTCTCCCCACAAAACTTATAATTAATTTACCTCATGAATAAATCTTTCTTCCACAATGTTTTTAAAATAACATTCAAATACTCCTCAAAATCCTTTTTTTGAGTATATAAGAACATAATCTATAAGGAATAGCAATATTTTTAATGGTAATCCCTAAAGACCATATTCATCATGTCCATAATGATTAATAAAGAATTAGTCAATATAAATGGAATCAAAAGGAATTTGTTATGCCCTTACCATGTATCAAAATAATTCATAGTGATGTCCTCCTTCTTTACATTTACATAGTTATATCCTAAATAAAAATCCACTATAGAAAATTATTGGTATCTAAGTATCTGATTGAATAATTCATCACTATATGGAATATGATACATGTTATTTATCCTGACCGTATTTATCTCAAAATAATAAATATCGAGGCATATTGAGAGATGATTCTTCTTGAAAATGTACCAGTCACCCTCTCGTGAAGAACATGGACATATAAACCCTTTATCAGTATTATCTATTATTTCAAAACATAGATCCTCATGTTAAATAATAATAATTCTATATAGAGTCATAGATATTAGAAAATCACGAGGTATAATTTTGATTGAGAAATCAACCACTTGACTAGAAGGAAGACTAGACAATTATTCATGAGACATATCATTGAATTTACTTATAATGGGAATTTCATAAAGGAATATTATGTATTTATTATATATCATTTAATATAGAAAAAATTTCATATAAGGAAATAATATCCATATTTCATATGATGATATCAAAAGAGATTCATCCTCCTCCTTGAACATGTATATAATTAAATTTTGTTTTATGATATAGAGGCTGATTTCCTTCTCTAATAATTTTTTGGCCTTATATAAGGAAATATAAAACATGCCCAGAATAGAATTGAATTCCACTAAATGGAGTATCACAAATATTTATAGGAAATTAAAACCACAAAATTTGATATAGTATGAGTTATATATTTTGGATCCAATAATTGATGCATATTCCCACTACAATGTTAACTTGACTTCCACATTTTGAGGTGGGGATTGAATAGTTATACTAAACTTATGTAATATAAAATAAATTTTTAATACATAATAAAACAAACATTTACTATAGTTGAATGAATACTAGGCATACACGTCACCACTTCATTATCAGGATCCACTTTAGTCGTTGTGATTGAAAATTATCCCCCTTTCTCTCTGAGAATTGGACGTTATGTTCATTAGTTATCATTGAAAACCCATGGTTTAGTTCATTTATTCACAGAGTCTATTTATTCCTCATATTTTTAACATTTTAAAATAAGCTACGGTTTGATTGGATCATTATTTTATTTTATTAAATTTGTGGGTTTCTTTATCACAAACTATTATCTAGGATCCCTTCCTTACAGCTCCTAAATAATTTCCTTATCCCCTTCTGGAAATTTCCATGATTCTACTTCACAGCCCTTGGAATATATCAATTTTATAGATTATTTCCACCGTGATTTTTCTCCATTTCATGTCAAGGATTAAAATACACTCTCCACTTACCATCTCCTGACACATGAGATTCACTAATCTCCATTTTGACATTGAGGGCTTATATAAATATTTCCTCATTGTTGTCAAATTCATGAATTGGAAAATATTTTTCTATAATTGGATTTGTTACACTAAAGTGGAATTAAACATTACTTTTAGTGGAGATGAAAAATCCATATGAATATCATGAAATTATTTTAAAATTTATCTCATACACCCTAAGGGGTTTTCCATATTTTAGCATAAGGAAAAGAAAATCCCAACCCATTCTAAGTAAGAGAGTCCTAAGGAAATATTTTATGAAATAATTTTTCCATAATTCCTTCCACTTAATCATTTTGATATCCTTATCAGGATTTTTATTCAGGAAAAACGTCCACTATTGATCAGATTCTCTATCCATACAATAAATATACAATACAACCTTCTCATTATCAGTGCATTGATGGACATATAAGATCATTTACTTAGAGTTGATCCATTGTTATGTGATTAAGGGATCAACATATACAATGAAAGTCAAAGATAGTTACCATATAAAATTATCAATTGAAACATTTTCATTCTTGTGTGGATTTGTGTGTTCTTCCTTATTCAGTTCTTAATTAAAAACAACAGTTAATTGAGAATATATTTTCATGAGGTTCCTGACACCAACTCCCATATTATTGGGCATGTCATTTTTGTCATCATCACATGTCACCTTATGGAATTAAATGATAATAAATGACTACATTTTGTCTTATCCCAAAAATAATTGAACCTAATGATATATTAAGTGTATTGTATCTGTATTATTTTGATTTTGAAATTTGGTATGACCCTCAGAATAGAAAATTAGTTTTTGACACTATTGACGCTCCTTTCCGTCACAGAGTCTAAAGACTGAAAAAGTGAAGTACCTTAGACCAAATTGATTCATTATTTGAAGAGAAATCAAAATTTGGAAAAGGCATGAACAAGGACTCTTTCCCACTTTGGCAGCACAGATTTCATACTTTTCACGCAAGTATACTTGTGCGCCACAATTTTGTCGCGCAGGTATACTTGCGTGCCACCTGGTGGTCGTGCAGGGGACGTGCAAACCCTCTTTTAAATTCTCCCAAGGTCTTCTCCAGCCTATAAATACCCCTGGTGGGCCCCCAATTCGAGGAGGAGTTTTTCCAGAATCTCATATTTGAGCTCTCGGTGCCCTAGCCTCTTCTAAAAGCTTCCAAACACTTATAAGATAATTTCTTACATAGAACGGAAGATCTAAAGAAGGGGAATAAGGCCTAAGTGTTGAAACTCATCAACACTTGCGCGCTTGAGTGGCCAGCCCTTAAAGGAAATGGCCACACTTGCGCGCCATTTTACTCCTTCAATAGGACTTGCTCGCCACTCTTCTGGCAGCCTCTAGGGATAGTACTGAAGGCTTGAGCCAAGTCTCACCCAAGTATTACCTTAAGGGTTGACTACCATACAAGTACCCATGTCTCACGCAGGTACTCCCGTGCGACCAGGACTTGTGCGTCCCTCTCTTTTTGGGTGCCCTTTCTGCCCATTTTTCCACCCCTTTGTCTATCCATCTCTCATATTTAGGATTCAGCCTTTAAGACACTCTTCAAATCCATTTATGGAATGTTTTCTTGATTGGTTTCCTTATCTGAAAGGAATTATGTGGAACATCTCTCAAAAACCTAGTGATTTACACATCATTTATGTCACTAATGTTAGGGATTTCATTTATTCAACCTCATCTTTGAAATATTAGATGATCTTTAACCTGGGCCACCTCCTCAGAAGTAATACCCAGCCCAAGCTCCCAAATTTGGGCATCCTCCTTAGGAGTAAGCCCCGATTATAATTCAATGTTCCCCCCTTATTTCCGGGCATCCTTTTCAGGGGTAATCCCCAAATTAAGAGTTTAAATCTCCATAAAAACACATATACCTTTTATGGACCCTGTTTAACTGGGCATCATCCATAGGCGTATGCCTCATGTCCCCTAACCTAGGCCTTCTTTTCAGATATAATCTCCAGTCCAAATTTCTCAAAATATCGGCGTCCTCCTTAAGAATATGGCCCAAGTTCCCCAATATGGTCCTCCCTTTTAAGAGTAATCCCCAGTCATAATTTCTCTTAACCAGTACTAATTTACATTTTATTTGGGATTCTTTATTAGGAATAAGAAACCAAACATAAGTCCCCCCTAATTTGGGCCTCCTTCTCAGGAGTAAGTACCACGTTAGAGTATCCAAATCCCCATAAATTACATATACCTTTATGGACCCTGTTTCCGGGTTTCTTCCCTGAACTAAATCCTAATCTTCATCTATATGGGCAGTCATACATATATAAGCCCCACATTGTTTCTCATAATTGCATCTTTCGTGGCACAATTTTCTGGTTTTATCAATACCTCTTATTTCTCACAATGAGCATGAATCACATGAGCTTAGAGTGTAAAAGTAATTATGACATCTTTCTTTGAGCCATAAATCATGCATAAACTTCATACTCCCTTAATCGAACTACGTGGGTTCTAATCCCTTCTTTAAACAAGGATACTTAGGAATCCCATCTGCGGGTATGATCCCAACTCTGAAATAATTCATGTCCTTATGAATGACAATAAACTTCAAGTGCCTCGCTGAGTGGCATTAAAACCAGTATGGCTATCATAATGACCAAGAGAATTTATATAATGTGTCGAAGGATACCATTGACTAAGAATCTATAAACAAACACAAATTATTCTCTATCAATGAAGAACCTCAAATACATATAATAGATTCTCTAAATTCCATACATATTAATCAATGATTGTCATATAGAATGGAAAGCTCATTTTATACTTGGTAATGTAATAAGGGTTCACGGGCATAACATAAATCTATAAAGAGAGTCGCAGAGTAGACAATAATTCCCCTCTAAAAGGTCTGATGAGTTCGACCTCCCATCCTCTTGACCAATGAAAATTATTAAGCCACATCAGTTCACAACTAATGAACACCTACCTTTGGAAAGTAGGTCCAAATGGATGTATAATCATTGGATGTTTTCGGTTCTATGAACAAACCCGTTAGAAACCGCTTGGAACGTTTGAACCTTAAACCAATGAGGTCATCCCCGATTCCACAGGAAAAAAATGGCGAACCCGACATGAATCCTCAACGAAGTTAAAGTGATGTCTTACCTATTTGATAGGCCCCTATTTAAACTCAATAAGAGGGCCAACAAGACAATCAATAATATATGTGATCATCCAAAAGATGTAATGGCCAGACTTATCTTGATTATATCTGTTATATCAAACGTGCACTCTTTTCCAAGATCTTTTGCAATGGCTTCTCTTAAGATCACACCCGTGAATAATTCTGGTGTGAATTCCTCTTTTGTTACTCCTGCTGGATCGTCGTCCGCTCTGAGGACGATATCACCTATTCATCATCTTCAACGCTGGGTATCGAATGCACTGGTTATGGAGTACCATCAAAATGGTACCATTCCAACTCTAGAGGCTTCTTAACAAGCCCTCCCTGTGAACAACTCACACTGGTCGTCTAGTCAATGATGACGAGTGATCAAGAAGCAGGTGGTTCCAACCACCATTTCCAACCGTTTCGGGTCGTTATCCCCAGAACGCAATCAACATTCTCTTCCATATTCTAGGGAGGTGAATAAGCAGGTCCCTCAGGGACTTAATTCAAGGAGACATGAGTCCTTCCCGAGGGCTCCCACAACAATCGCCGCTAGAATCGTCCGTCAGTGCGCCCTCAACCTGATGAGGGTATCGTCTCCAGGCATTCGGCTCAGGTTCCTTGAACCCGAGCAAGCCAGATGAACCGCCCGAGGTGAAATCCGGTCAACAGTGAGCATGTTCTCATCTCTTCCATATCTAGATATGTCCACCAACCTAACATGGTGGCATGCAATGAGGGGGCACAAACACCCGTCCGTTCTAATCCCGCTATCCAGCAGAGCCACCTAGCAGCAGCATGCCAATCCTACCAGAAAATTCTAGCGAAGTACTATAGAAAGGAACATACACCTGTTTATAAATCATCAGCTAGCCAGCAGGCTCATCTGACTACATATGATGGAGCCCGCCAACCCAATGAGTTGACAACTGGTAAACAGGCACATACACCTGCTTACAATCATCAGTTCTATTAGAAGCCACGTCTCTTAGTATTGAAGGAATCTCATAAACCATTTTAGGCGGAGTACAAGTAACAGGAACATACACCTGCGAGTATTGATCAAGCCTACCAGCAGTATTGTTTGGTAGAATTTGGAGAAGTCAGTCAGAATGCTCCGGTGACAAACAAGAGGCAAAATCAACTCTCTGCCCCCACACTTGATTACTGTTAGGATTCACTGACAAGAAAAGGAGGAAAGGAGCAGGAACATACACCTACTCCATGCTCGGAATGGATGTATATCCCCTTTTCGGTAGCTGAAGTCACCAAGCACATTTTTTCAATGGTGAAAGAGCAGAAGAAAATTACTGCTCATATTCTAAATACTTTCCAGGATATTATAACATCTTCAGCGGCATCTCAGGGAAAGACACATAAATCTGTCTTTACCAGTGGAGTGACACATCAATAATTCACTCCGTAATAGACACACACCTCAGTTCCCATCCAAGATGGTTGTGGGGCGTACTCCCCCATATCATACGAACATCCAATTCAGGCACATACATCTGATTTGAGTGGAGATCGTTAGCCTAACCTGGACATCTCTCATGCTCAGGCACATACACTATCTCAGAGTAGCCACTTTTTTCAACAAGTGGTTTCCAATTTGAGTAAGAAGGTGCCTAAAAAGAAGACCTGCCTGGCGTAGTTGGAAAATCAAGAACCAATTTGCAATGTGACCTTGCTCAATGTCGGAGTTCTTGAAGACATCATAAAATTATCTGTGGAAACTGAGGATTCTAATCTCTTATTTCCCAATAGTGGGAACATTAATTCTGATGGTCTTCAACAAAAACATCCTCATGAAGGCTTTCTTCATGACTGCTTGGCCGATCTCAAAGTTTCATCTTCAGATAAGAGCTACAGTAACCCTCTGTGCGGCTAGAAGACTAAGGAGCAAGATATTTCATCTTTTGTTGCAACCCACCATAGTGGTCCTCCCCATGATGATGAATTTCACTGCGAAAGTCCTCTCCGTAGTAGTGATTCACATTTCCTAGAAAATGCTCCAATGGACAATGTAGTGCCGAGAAAGACCTCTTATCTTGAGGCACTTGCAAATTCGAAACCAGTCATGTCGGATTCTTAATCGCTAGTAGGTTAAATAATTTCTCAATCAGAGGATAACCCAGGGTTTAGGTCATTCTCCGAACCACCCCTAGATCGTTCATCTTCTATTTTGATCAGTGAATTCCCTACCGATCTTGTTGAATCCGATGAAGGAACAAAGAAGCACCAGCATTGGTCTAATCAGGTTGAATAGTCTTAATCAAATGATAAGAAGGAAGTTCTGAATATGAGAAAACAACTGGAGAATGATGATATTCCAGTTATGTTTTGGCCTCTGGTCGATTCTTAGTATGACATTCTAGAGATGTTGACAGAAGATGGAATTCATGATATTCACCTTAACATATGAAAAACACATTGTCATTTGAAGAAGAAAATATTATCATATGATGAATATGAAAATCATGTCAAGATAATAGAAGGGTTACAATGCCAGATTGATTTGGCATCTCTCTCAGTCTCTCGATATCTGAAGTATGAAAACCAGCAGAGATCCCTTCTGCGTTCATGCCTTGGCGCACTAAGAAGGTTGTACCAGTTAATTGACAATGCCTCATCTGGTATTCATATCAGAGGATGGGGTGTTCATGGGGCACTACATGTCATTGTACTCTTTAGTCAGCAAAGCCCGCCAAAGATGGTCTCATGCAATGTTATTGCCCATGGGTGGCCATATCCAATTGGTTTTGTTTGTAATCAAAGACTCTCTCAAGAACATACCTCAACTAGTTCTTCTCAAAATCAAGTATACAGAGAACAAGTTGTTGAATTACTCTTGCATCAGGAAAATGAGAATATTGAATAGGCTTCTCAATTAGATCTTGCACATCATCAAGTGACAGAAGTGTTATAAATCATCCAACGGTCTTTTGAGCCGGGTGATAAAAGTGGATGTAGGTTGATGCATCCATCCAATTTCCGGACTAAAGTCCGCAAGATCAAGATATCTTTTAAGAAAGTCTCAGATATAGCATGTCAATAACCACCCAAGCTTTCCAGACTGGGGACTCATTTAACCCAACCCTCGGAATCATCAAATAGGATTCGAGGAGTTGAGCGGGAACTGCAGGAACAGCCCCAATCCACCGGACTTGGGACTTTTTCAAATCATTAATCCCCTCCTCATAGAAAGTCAGTATTCTCTCGATTAGGGAATAAGACACAAGAAGAATAAACAGCCAAATTATCAAGATATTCCCTCCAAATTATGGTTCGTTAAGAAGTTTTTGAGGGATCAAATCGACAAAAGGAAATGTCTCATCAACGACATGGAAGAAGATGGTATCACAAAAATGCTGATAGAAGGGATTCAATGCGTTATGCATCAATTAATGTTATCAATGCCATTGTTGCTGATCCTTCAGAACATGAGGCTCACTCAGGGGAATCAGATGAAGAAGTTCCTGCTCAAGAGGTTGTACGCACATATACAAATGAAGAAGGTGTGCGTACAAGAAATCAAAGGCTTACTCAGAATCTGGGTGTTCTTTCAAATAACCAACATCCCCCTCTACGAATGGGATCCAACCAGGGAAAGGAAAGAATCAGGTTACGTATCCTTCCTCTGTAGAAGTCCAATCGCTCTCACTAGTGCAAATATTTACGCAACAAGAGGAAGAAATGAAGGAATTAAGGAGATTGAATGCAGAACTACTTTAAGGTAGTCATCCTTCTAAGTGTGGTAGAGTCAGTCAGCCAAGATAATTTGTTGCGGCTACTAAGATGGATCAAGAATATCCTACTTTATTAGTACACCCTCATAGGTCTAATCTTATGGGTCAAAGAGAAACAACAACGGGTGGTGTTTTCATCTGTTGTAGTACCAGCCACCACATATGTCCAAGCTCCAGTTATTGCACCTGCTCAGGTCCAAGATAAACTGGATGTTTCTTAAAAGTTAATAACTACTATTGAGTCATTAAGAGATTGTTTGGATGCTATGGAGGGAAAACGTGCATATATTCAACCGGAAAGGAAGGCATACCCTGAATGGGTAGATTCAGTCCCTCCCCCATCAAGTTTTGGGAAACCTGTATTCCCTATTTTCAATGGATTATGCAATCCTGAACAGCATTTTATGCATTACGTGTTTTGTTGTGATACTATGATGGGAACTCCGGAGTAGCAAGAAGCAGTGAAACTCAGAAGCTTCATGTGGACCTTGTAAGGACCAGCTTTTGTTTGGTACACAAGCCTACAGTCTCAGTCAATTACCGAATGGGATGATCTCCATCAACAATTCCTTCTTCAATTCAACTCAACTTTTCCAAAGACAACAGTTTTTTTATCTTACAAACATTAAGCAAAGGTATAATGAAAGGGTTTCATATTTCATTACTCCCTAGAAGGGATTAACATATTCCATAATATTAGCACTCGCTCAAGAATAATTGTTCTCAATCTGTGTGGCAAATTTGGGTGACGAGTTACGCACGTCGTTGATCCCTATGAAATACACAAGAGGGTTTTGAGACCTTACTTCAATCGTTCAGCAGATTGAAGATTCTCTTATATAAGGCTAAATCTCGTGTAATTTCATTGGTTCCAGGAAGGAGAATGGGGAAAGTGGAGACTGCTACAGTTACGCTTAAACAAGCACCTGTACCTACTTCTAATTCAAAACCTTCATCTTCCCAAAGGGCTCGACCTCATGAGCATCAACAACAAAGGACGTTTTGTCAAGATGATCAAAGAGATCAAAGGCGAAAATAATTTGAGTATTTTAAAGTCAAAGTTTACTCTTTCTGAAATGAACAAGTTCTTGGCTTCCTCATTTTGGCTCTAGAAAACAATTTGGTTCAGTTTCCAAGGCCCAAGAGGCCAAACCAGGAAGGATATGAAGACCATATCAACTATTTCCCCTCTCATCAAATGTTGGGGCATCCCATTCAAGAGTGTTTTGTCTTCAAGGGCCTCCTGCAAAAAATGGTTGACATGGGACAAGTCAAGTTGAAAGGCTCTTTAGCCCAGGTATCATGTGTTACTTCTATAATTCCAGAGGAAGAAGGCGAGTGGCAAGAAGTCAAAATAAAAAATGCGCAGAAATATGATGATTGGATGGTCAAAAAAATGATCAACCAAACTCATGCCCTTTTAAGAATGCAATTTAAGAAACCAAGTGTGTCTTCTACTATGAATTCCACATCAAACCCCCATTCATCAGAAGGAAAATCCTCAAATAAACGACATAATTCAAATAAATTGGAACAATCAAAAGAATATGAGATTGTGTCAAAGCCTAAGTTGTCTTTGACTCTGGAAGATTTCATGCCATCTAATTCGAAGCCACGAGCACTGCCCCATCAAATGGAACAAACTAAATTGGATAATCAGGTAGATTTTTCATCAGATGAATAATTGATCTTTGGTTCTGTTAATATGATTCACTTAACAGATCATTATGACAGTCACAGTTTCGATTTTGATGAGCCTGAATTCCCTGTATCAAACAAGGGAATCAGAGGGAGTTCCAGACGTGTGATATACAGAGGAAGACGTGGATATCCCAGGAGTCACTATTCCAATTCTACTCTTTCCAGAATAGTGTATGCAGTAGAAACTCATGGAAGAGCCCTTCAGCGAGCTCAACAAGAACACGCAAGTTCTTCCACACATGGATGATTCAATCTTGGCACGGTTATTCTGGAAGATCAGTTAGAAGTTATACCTTTTTCCTCCCAGCAATTAAATAGACATATTCGGTCCAATCTTCCAAATCTTGGAGTATTTCCATCTTCTACTCTGATACAGGAAGCATCTACATCCAAAGCATCAACTTTCAAGGAACCTGCTAAACCACATGTTCCTGTTGGGAAATGCAGACGTTTGGATCAAAATTATGATGTATTGAAACACCTGGCCCAAGTACTGGCCATGTTATAGATTTTGGATGCCTTTAATTTATCAAAAGATCTTCGGGAGGCACTCACTGAGGCTTTGTCAAGTCCACACGAGTTTGAAACTGAAATTGGTGCAGTTGAAGCCTACCATGTAGATAATGATCCTGCAGAATTCCATGGAATGATATCTTTTACAGATGAAGATGAAGATGATGTCATTCATAGACATATTATACCTTTGTACTTATCTGAATGGTAAATGGTGTAGAAATCCGAAGAGCTGTTATTGATAATAGTTCAGGAGTCAACCTCATCCCCATTCGTACACTTCGTCGATTGGGCCTCACAGAATATGATTTATCTCCTTCTACTATGATGTTGCAAGGATATGATAAAAATGAACAACAACCACTAGGAGATATTACACTTAGAACTCAGTTTGGAGACCTTGTATCCAATTTAGAATTCATGGTTGTTGATCACGATACATCCATCAATATTTTTCTTGGAAGGCCTTGGTTACATCAACATACAGCCATACCTTCATCATACCATCAATTTCTTAAATATTTTTTTGACGGAAAAATTGGGACATTGTATGGTGATAGATCCACATTCAAGACATGTGAATCTCAATACATTGAGGTAGAATTATATCAGGTGAAGGGTAAGGAGAAATCCACAACAAAGAAGGTTATCAAGGTTAATGCACCATTTGGTTTGGAAAGATTCCAGTAAATCCATTTGCACAGGTGAGTACAGATTATGTGTTGCCTATCAGTCAAATTGAAAGGATAGACCAAAATCCAAATATTCTTATGGAAACTTCCATAATGTCAATTACGGCAATCAAGCCAGACAATATGGGAGAAATTGGTGATTCACCATGCAATGATGGAAACTCAAATGGGGATGTCTTCATTTCATCCGCTGAAATCCAGAAAGTCTATACTTCGCCAACTAAGCCAGAAGAAGTTATAGAAAGGCCAAAGGTGAACGATGATGTCGATTCCCAATCCATCATCTCCTATTTAGTACCCAAAGGAAGACACTTCATCATTAGTCGGGTCAGAAATGGAAGCCTCTTCTTCATGATGTTAAAATATTAACATCTCTCCTGATCATGGAAATTCTGCTTCATCATCTACTATGAATGTAGGAACAGAAGAAATAACACATGTTGTTGAAGAAGAGAAAGATCTCAGAGATGCTCCTCTAGAATTTGAAGAGGGTATCTCTACCACTGTAGATGAACTCAGAGAAATAAATCTGGGTACAAAAGAATATTTATGCCCCACATTAATTAGTTTGGCCATGACTCTTGAAGAGAAAGAAATGTATTTTTCATTTCTAAAGAAAAATCAAGATATATTTTTTTGGAACTATACAGAGATGGCCGAGCTTGATCCTGATGTTGCTACTCATCTTTTGGATTTATCAAAAGAACATCAAGGATTCAAAAAAGCTACAAGAAAAACACACCCAACTTATTCTTCCAAAATTTATGCTGAAGTGGATAAGCTTATCGAAGCTAACTTCGTCAGAGAAGTTCAATATCCCAAATTTTTGGATAATATTGTCCCTATGAAGAATAAGAATGAACAAATTAGGGGTTTCATTGATTTCATAGATCTTAATCGGCATTGTCCTAAGGATGATTTTTCAGTTCCGATCACAGAGCTCTTAATTGATGAAACAGCTGGCTATGAAGCACTTTCCTTCATGGATGGATATTCCAGGAATAATAAAATCCGAACGGCTCCAGAAGATGATGAATCTACAGCCTTCAGAGCCCCTCAGGGTGTGTTTTGATATCGGGTCATGCCCTTTGGATTGAAGAATGCAAGAACAACATATCAGCGTGCTATGCATGGTATCTTCAACCCTTTTTTTGGGAAATTTATTGAATGTTATGTGGATGATTTGGTGGTAAAATCCAGAAAACATTCCAATCACTTGGCTGATCTGGAGGTCATATTCCACAAGCTTGGACAACACAATTTGAAGATTAACCATTTAAAATGTTCTTTTGGGGTAACATCAATAAATTTTCTCGGATTTTTTGTACACCATTGTGGTATTGAAGTGGATTCTGAGAAGACAAAGTCAATCCTTGGTATGTCACATCCTCGAAATTTGAAATAATTTAGTGGACTTCAAGGACACTTGGCCTATATTCGGCGTTTCATCACCAATTTGGCAGGAAAAAGTTTACCCTTTACCAGATTGATGAAGAAGGGAATCACTTACCAGTGGACCAAAGATTGCCAAGAGGCAATTGATATTCTTAAGAAATATCTCTTGAGCCCACCGGTATTAATGCCACCTATTGAAGGAAGACCACTTATCCTTTATGTGACAGCTTCAGATTGATCACTGGGTGCCTTTCTTGCTCAGAAAAATAATGCTAGGAATGAAAACAACCTCTACTATCTTAGTCGGACTATGCTTGAAGCAGAAACCCAATATTAAAATATTGAGAAGTGCTCCCTGACATTAATCTTTGCAGTTCATAAGTTGAGACACTATCTGCAGCATCACGAGGTTTGATTGGTATCTCCTAATAACCCGCTCAAATTCATCCTTAGTCATCCAATGCATACATGACATCTGGCATGGTGGGCGGTTATTTTGCAGCAATTTGATATCCAGTACGTGTCTCAAAAGGCAATAAAGGGCCAAGATCTTGCTGATTTCCTTGCTGAACACCCTTCAGTAGAAGATACATCTTTATATATTGAACTTCCTGATGAGGAAGTATTATATATTCAATATAGTCTTCAAACATGGGAAATTTACTATGATGGTGCTTCAAAAAGTCCAACATGATAGAAAATGGAAAATCCTAAATTCAACAAAGTTGGGTTAGGAATTGTGCTCATTTCCACAGAAAAGGCAGTGCTTCCTTATTTCTTCTCATTATTGGGAGGTGGGACAAACAATGAAGTAGAATACCAAGCTATCATTGCAGGCTTGGAGTTGGCGTATCAAGCACAAGTGAATCACTTAAAGGTGAAAGGTGATTTAGACCTGGTAATAAAACATGTAAATGGGAATTATGTAATCATAAAAGAAGAACTAACCCCTTTGTATGATTATGTTGGAGAGTAAATGGAGGAATTTACTTTGGAACCAACATTTTCTTATGTCCCACAGTCACAAAAAGCCCAAGCTGATGCACTGGATAATATAGCCACAGCTCTAGCAGATCCAAATTGGGACGAGGCAACCATCAGTATTGCCCACCGTCATACAATTTCACCTTATGTTCAAACTAGAACAGAGGAAATCAATGAAATTAGTCCCATATCTGAACCATATGGTCATACTATAGGATGGATGACACTTATCAGGGAATACCTTAAAAATGGAACACTTCCACCTGATAGAGTTGGGAAAGAACACGTCCGGAGACGTGTGGTCAATTTTACTCTTTATGACATCCCCGATCACCTATAGAAAATTCTCTACAACCATGGTTTTTATGGAGTCCTATTCAGATGCATTGATGGTGAAGAGAAAATGGCTATCATGAAAGAAGTGCATGCAGGAGTCTGTGGTGCCCACCAGTCTGGACATAGACTGTCTGATCAGATACGAAGTCTTGGATACTTTTGGCCTTCAATGATACAAGATTGTGTTGATTTCACAAAGAAGTGTCATTCATTCCATGTACATGGAAACTTCATTAATCATCCCCTGGAGTTTCTTCATACATCTAAATACTCGTGGCCATTTTCTAAATGGGGAATGGTTGTGGTGGGACCTTACCCTTCAGCTACAGCTAAGCAGTTTAAGTATATTCTTACTTCTACTGACTTCTTTTCCAAATGGGCAGAGGCAATACCTCTCAAGGAAGTTAGTTCTAAAAGCATTGTTAGCTTCATCAAGTCTAACATCATTACAATATTTGGTGTCCCTCATACCATATTTATGGACAATTACACCAACTTCTGTTCATCCGAGTTGAAGAAGTTGTATCAAGAATACAACATTAAATCCAATCATTCATCTTGGTACCATGTAGCGGCCAATGGCTAGATAGAAGCCTTCAACAAGACTCTTTCAAAAATTCTGCAAAATATGGTGGATAAAGATAAGAAGTCATGTCCTGATAAACTCTTTCATGCCTTACAAGCTTATCGAACCACCACCTGCACTACAACACAGTCAAATCCATATTCATTTGTATAGTGAACGGAAGCAGTCTTGCCTATTGAGGTTCAAATACCCTCACTCAGAGTAGCTATTTGCGATCAGTCATCTACAGATGAACAATCTCAAAAGCGATTGAATGAATTGGAATGGTTAGACGAGAAAATGTTGTGCACCCTGCACCACATGAAAGTCTATTAGAATCGAATAGCACGATATTTCAACAATAAAGTTTGTCTTCGTTCATTCATTCACGGAGAATTGGTATTGGTTCTCAGAACTCCCATGATACTAGGAAAGTAACCTCCCAAACATGAGAAAAAATGGGAAGAACCTTACTCAATACATAAGGTCTACTCCAATGGAGCATATTCTTTAATCTCAATGGATGGAGAACTCATCACTACTCCAACCACTGCCATATTTCTGAAGAAGTATTTTGTATAAGCACAAAATACATCCATTACAGTCCATGCATATGACGTTAAACTATTTTCATTTCCTCATCGTCCAACATGACATTAAACTGTGATGTCCTTGATACATGACGCTAAACTATATAGCATCCTTTCGTCCAACATGATGTTAAACTGTATAGTCCTCACTGCAAGACATTAATCTGCATAGTCCCCTTATGTCCAGCAAGACTTTAAACTGCACCATTATGGTCCACGCATATGACCTTAAACTATTCTCCCTTTTGTCCAACACGATGTAAAACGGTGTCCCCATTATTTAATTTTTAATTGAACTATGCAGACTTTGATCCTTTCCCTCTAGGCTGGGTACTAGGGCAACCTCCCAAGGTTCAAGCCCAAAACCAACCTCTTCGCGTTGGTGTATTTTCATGCCACAAGACGTTAAACTATGAAAGTCCCTAATTCGTCCTACATGATGTTAAACTATACATCGTTAGGTTTACTGCTTTCTCTTGTTTCTCACATCGAGTATGACTCACCTGAACTTAGAGTAAGCCTCAAACATAACATTCACACTGGGATACTAACCATGTGTAAGTCATAAACATTATCTTTGGGTTGTTCTCAAATACAACTTAATCTCCAATTAATTTTAAATTGAACTATGCGGATTTTGATCCTTGACTTCTTGGCTAGGTACGTAGGCATCCTCCCAAGGTTCAAGCCAAAAACCACATCCATGTCATACGATTTTGATTCATGAAGGCACCCCCAGAATCAATATCTTTACATTGGTTCACATTTTTCCTTTCTATATGACGTTAAAATATATATTACTTTGGTCCTATACGACAATAAACTAAAACATTCTTGGATATCCTCACCTGAGAGGGAATCATCATTGACATTGATCTCTAATCATTTAATATTTCAAATACTACGTGTAAACATGGTAGAGCCCGATCCTTTTATCTTGGGTCAATCCATCATTTCACTAAAGTCCCCTTTCACCCTTCACATGTACAAACCATATATGTACATAGGGTATTTCAAGAACTATGTGGGCTTGATTCCCAACCTTATGGGATACGTAGGAACGTTCGAGCATCACTCGAATCCAGCCCCATGTCTTTTTGGCCTAACCCCAAATTCCATTTTTCAGTCCCCTGGATGAAAAGTCCCTATGAAAACACACACTGTTTATTCATTATTATGGTCCGAGCTCTATGACCCTAAAATAATATCATTCATAATTTTGACCCACATGAAAATAAATTGTATTTAAAGAACTACATATGGCATGATTCTCATCCTTATGAGATACGTAGTGAAGTCCAACATCTCAATTCCGGACCCAGCCACAACATGATTATGGTTAGCATTAGTCTATGTATCTCTTTCATGCATTGGAAAATACCCACTTTCATGTATCACACTCCTAACCTTAAATATTTTCATATCTTCATAACCCTTTTTCTTGACTTCTGGTCACAAAATGTCTGATACCCAGTAATTATTTTTCCTGACCATGCAGCACGTGCCCTTAGGTGGCCTTGCATAAACAAGTCAACATAATTGACCTGTTAGCCAAAAGATGCTATTATTTGACTATGCATCCAATTCCCTAAGGCGGCCCTGTATAATTAAACCCCCTAACGGGTTTTTCAAATAATTGTAACTTTGTTCTTGGGAAGAAAGCCTCTTTTGTCCTTATTGGACATATAGACAATATGTAGGGATTCACAAAAATATCAATCCTAAATATATTTGTCTCACACTCTTTCTCATGATCTGAAAGTATTCATGTCTATGGTTTATATTTCCCTTCCCTCTATTTGGGTTAGACCTTCGAAGGAGTGTTATTCATCCAGTTCTTAGACAATCTTGTTTAGAAATATTTTCTATATATTCAAGTACCTCTTTCCATATAGCAAACTCTATACTTTTGAAAATTTGAATCTACATAAACATCCACTGGATTTTAGCAGTAGAAAAAAAATTTATAAGAGTTATTTTTCCTGACTATGCAGCACATGCCCTTAGGCGGCCTTGCATAAACAAGTCAACGTAACGGACCTGTCAGCCAAAAGATGCTATTATTTGACAATGCAGCCAATTCCCTTAGTGGACCTGCATAATCCAAGCACCCTAATGGGTTTTTTAAATAGTGGTAACTTCACTCCTAAGGAAATACTTCTTCTAAAGCATCTTAGTCCTTTTTCCTATCATTCCTCGGATTTAAATTTTTTTAAGTCATAGTTTACATATTTTACCTTATACTAGAGTATAGTAATATGTTTTCAAATTAATTGTCAAGGAATTGAGTCAATTTCAATACATTCAGTCAAAGATATTTAGACCATAAATATTAGTCTTTTAATGTCCGACATGCATGACATTAAACTTCCCACAAAATAAAACGGATCTCAGAATAAAAGTCAAGTCCTAGCACACTAAACATACATTTTTTATGATTTAGGTAACATTGATCAATTAAAAGATTCTTCCTTGGTGTTCTTGTTTCCTCAGAGACAAATCCTCTTTTCTCTCTGGATCTAACTCTGTTGGGGGACATTTTTTGATTCTCCTTTCTTTCACAGAGTCTAATGACTAAAAAAGTGAAGTACCTTAGTCCAAATTGATTCATCTTTTGAAGAAACATCAATATTTGGCAAAGGCATGAACAAGTATTCTATCCCACTTTGGCCGCATAGGTTTCGTCATTGGCGCGCAAGTATACTTGAGCACCACAATTTGGTCGCATAAGTATACATGCGCGCCACCTGGTGGTCACGAATGGTGACTTGCGTGGCCTCTTTGAAATTATCCCAGGGTCTTCTCTAGCATATAAATACCCCCAGTGGAACCCCCATTCGAAGAGGATTTTTTTCCAGAAACTCAGATTTGAGCTCTCAGTGCCCTAGTATCTTCTCAATGCTTACAAACACTTGTAAGGTAATTTATTACATAGAAAGGAAGATCTAAAGAAGGAAAATAAGGCCTAAGTGTTGAAACTCATCAACACTTGCGCACCTGAGTGGCCAGCCCTTAAGGGAAATGGCCACACTTGCGCGCCGCTTTACTCCTTCAACAGGACTTGAGCGCCACTCTTTTTGCAAGCCTCTAGGGATAGTACTAAAGGCTTGAGCCAAGTCTCGCCCAAGTATTACCTTAAGGGTTGACCGCCGCGCAAGTACCCATGTGTCGCGCAGGTACACGTGTGCGACCAGGACTTGCACGCCCACGCAGGACTTGCACGCCCCTCTATTTTTGGGTGCCCTTCCTGCACATTTTTCCTCTCCTATGTCTATCCATATCTCCTATTCAAGATTCAGCCGTCAAGACACTATTCAAATCCATTTATGGGATGCTTTCATGATTAGTTTCCTAATCTGAAAGGAATTCTGTGGAACATCTCTCAAAAACATAGTGATTTACACATCTTTTATGTCACTAAGGTTAGAGATTTCATTCACTCAACCTCAACCTTGAAAGAGGAGATGATATTTAACCTGGGCCTCCTCCACAGAATTAAGCCCCGGTCTAAGTTCCGAAATTTGGGCATCCTCCTTAAGAGTAATCCCCAATCATAATTCAAAGTTCCCCCCTTAATTCTGGGCATCCTTTTCAGGGGTATTCCCCAAATTAAGAGTGTAAATCTACATTAAAACACATATAATTTTTATGGACCCTGTTCACCTGGGCATCCTCCTTAGAAGTAAGTCCCAAGTCCCCTAACCTGGGCCTTCTTTTTAGGGGTAAGCCCTAGTCCAAATTTCTCAAAATATGGGCATCCTCCTTAAGAATAAACCCCATGTTCCCCAGTTTGGGCGTCATTTTCAAGAGTAAGCCCCAATCATAATTTCTCTTAACTAGCCTTAATTAACTTTTTATTCGGGCTTCCTTATTAGGAATAAAAAACCAATCATAATTCCCCCATATTTTGGGCCTCCTTCTCAGGAGTAAGCCCCAAGTTAGAGTATCATAATCTCCATAAAGTATATATACCATTATGGAAAATGTTTCCGGGTTTTTTCCCTATAGTAAATCATAATCTTCATCTATATGGGCAGTCATACGTACATAAGCCCCACATTATATCTCATAATTACATCTTTCATGGCACAATTGCCTGGTTTTACCAATACCTCATGTTTCTCACACCTAGCATGACTCACGTGAGCTTAGAGTGTAAAACTAATTATGACATCTTTCTTTGAGCCATCAATCATGCATAAACCTCATACTCCCTTACTCGAACTACATGGGTTTTTATTCCTTCTTTAAACAAGGATATGTAGGTAGCCCATCTGTGGGTACGATCCCAAATCTGAAATAATTCATGTCCTTATGAATGACAATAATCTTCAAGTACCTCGCTAAGTGGATTTAAAACCAGTATGGTTATCATAATGACCAAGAGACTTTATATAATATGTTGAAGGATACCATTGACTAATAATCTATAAACAAACATAGATGATTCTCTATCGATGAAGAACCTTGAATACATATAAAATATTCTCTAAATTCCATATATATTAATCGTTGATTGTCAGATATAAAGGAAAGCTCAATTTATACTTCGTAATGTAATAAGGGTTCAGGAGCATAACTTAAATCTATAAAGAGAGTCCCAGAGTAGACAATAATTCCCCTCATGATGGTATGATGAGTCTGACCTACCATCCTCTCGACCAATGAAAATTATTAATCCTCATCAGTTCACAACTAATGAGCACCTACCTTTGGAAAATAGGTCCAAATGGATGTAGATTCATTGAATGTTTCCATTTCTACGAACAAACCCATTTGAAACCACTTGGAACGTTTGAACCATAAACCAACGAGGTCATCCCCGATTCCAGAGGAAACATACACTCTATATATGAAAAATAAATGTTATAGGTTTCATGTAGAAAGGAAGAAGAGAATTTGTTGTTTTCTAAGTATTAAATCCACATTTATATAATTTAGGTTCATAGTACGGAAAATATACACCATGAAAATTTCACCTCATATATCATGGAACATGGCAATAATTCTCATATATTTGATTCTATCATTATAATTATTTGGGAGTGACTCGATGGTGGGGAAATAATTATTTGTTTCCTCTAGGAATGTGAATAATTTTTTATGTTTATATAAGAGTCAAATTTCTTTTAAGTATGAAGGAATATGTGATGAAGGGCAACAATTCATCTCAGTGGGACGTACACCAGAGGACCATGAAATTATACTAAGATATTCACTATCAGTTATAATGTCCTAGAATAATGAATGATATTATAGGATTTATTTCTCGATACCTAACCTATTATATTGAAATGATGTATTATAAAAAACTTATGGGTCCTCTTTATTCACTATCTCTTCCAATAAGAAAATCATATAAAACCATAACATATTTGATGACCCATTTTCTTGGATCCTCAAAGATAAAGAATGTGGTGTCGGTAATTATGGACTTCAAAACCAAGATGGGTCACTTTTTACCTATCAAAGAGGACTAATCAGTTGATTATATTAGGAAACTATATGTCATAGAGACTATAAAGCTTTATATGGTACCAAAAACATCATCTTTGAAAGAGAACCATGGTTTAGGTGTCTATTCTGAAAGGGGCTTCACTAGGGATTAGTTTCATAAATGCGATTGGGTATTAATTTATATCTATATAGATATGACGAGTCAGAGTGAACAATTTTCATTCTATAGTCAATTTTATGGGACAATATTCATGACCTTGGTGTCTCATGATATGATTTCCACTCCTTAGTGTAATTATCTTATAATAATAGACTTTGTACTTTTATCCAAATGGATTGTTTTGAATCTCTTTATGAGTGACCATATTGTTCTCCTCTTTATTCGACATAATTTGATGAATCACCAGTGATCAAGCCAAATATTTTATATGAGATGAAATATAAGGTTAATCTAAACCAAAAATATATCATGTATTTTAAAAATTGGAAATAACTCATATTTCATTCACTGATGATGACCCTTGGAATTAAAAGTGTGTGATCATGTATTTTGATTAGTTTCAAAGGGATTAGGTTATTGATGTGTGGGCTTGTAGGGTAAGATGATCCCACCATTGATTAGGGCCTTCAAAATCATATTGATTGTTTAATAACTTTCCAATCAATAATACCTTCCACATAAATTCATATTCATTCTTGAATCCTTCATTATTTCCCAATTGAGGATGTATATACCCAACCCCACACACGTTATCTAATACAATGATGATGAGTTAGAATATCAAGTTCCCTATGCAGATAATATTTTCAGCATCATGCATCAGATTTAGAAGGTGTTGTAAGGAAAAACGATAATTTCAGTTTTGGTTAAATTGAATTATGGAAATCTCCAAGGTGAAACATGGGAGTGACATTCTAGAGTTACTGATCAATATATATAATTATTTCATATAGAATCTAATAAATACTTATTGGTGATGAGAATCCCAATGGTGGGGAATTTTTCAAGATCCTAACCTCTAGGGGAAATTATTTTCTCATAATTACAATATTTTAGTTCTATTTATTGTGTTTATATATTTTCGAATGAGGATTATAGGATTTTGAGATGGATTTTAAGTGAAAGTGAGTTGGGGGAGTGGTACATAATCATCAAGAACCCGGTGGCATTGTACTAGGTAATTATTGGGATGAAGGTGGGTCTAGTGGCTCCATATTAAACTATAATATTGTATGAGGCATTTAGATTTTGTCTATAATAAAGGCTATGGGACATTAATTTATACATATAGTTACAATTAGTTTTGGTAAATTATTTTAGTATAATAAATATAGTGTGATAAAAGATTGAACATAATATGATTGACATGCTACAAAATCGACACATAAAAAATATGGAAAAAGGTATATCATGATTTGGTTTATATTGAACCTACATGCACGATGATAACACCACCTCCTATGAACTTTATTCTAAATGAAAATAGTTAATGAAACAAGAGTCACAATGGAAGGAAAATGAATAGAGAAGATATATTAGGAATAATTTCCTACCACACCTGGGGGTATTGATTAATCCTATCATGTGCAGTTAGCACTATAATTCCTGGATGTACTCATGTAACTCTCCCTAAATATTAATGGATACAACCATGAAAATTAGAAACAAATTAGATGTCACTTATAAATCCTAGTTTAATTTCAAGACCAAGTTATGAATAATGGAGGGAAATAATCTGTATCCTACGATGTAGCTCTATGAAAGTGATCATCCAAATCCAAACTCTAGTTTCATCCGTTAGTCAACAATATTATAGTGTACTATGAATAGGGAATCAGTGCACCAATCATTAGGGAGTTGTAACAGAGCCTTGTATCCAATCATTCCCTTATAAAATCTCTAGATCTCTATCTTCAGAAACCAGGATATTTCCTCTATTATTATAAATAACTATAATATCTCTCTTGTAAAAGAAAATGGTTTTTGGAAATCAATGAAGTTGAATGAATCCACATTAAAATGGGAGGTGATTCATATGAGCGACTCATGGACATGCACATTCAAAACAATCTCTTCAAAAATCCCAATATTCAATGGGCCATGAAATAGTTGATAGTAAATGATATTCTATGAAGGGAACACACAAATAAACCCTATCCCGTGAGAGTAAAAAAGTACACTATAGGAAATAAAATTTCACATGAGGCATCATGTGATCAAAAAGTTCTATAGTGTAGAGTCCAAACCTAGAATTTATATTAATGAAAACAAAATAACAAATAACCAATATTACATCACGGAGATAATAAACATAAATTAAAATATGTAAACAAAGGAATTAAAACTATATACATTAAATCATTTATAGGTTAAAAGAAAATAAAATAATATATTCAAATAAATTTTAATACAAGCATGAAACTAATATCCCAAATCTCCACCTTGTAATAAAAAGGTTATGTGAAATGGTGTTCTCACAGCACACAAGATTGTTCTACAAAAACATTAATATGACAAAAAATTTACATAATTAGATAATATAATGATATTAGTTAAACTATATTATATGATATTGGAATTGTGTACATTATTGACACACACCATAATAATATTAATCACCACCCCAACATAATGCAGTCTCATGTATTTATGATTAGACCTACCATGGTAGAAATAATTCCTTGAAAAATGAATGGAATAATGAATCCGAAAATTAAAATAAATATTATTAGTAAATAAATAAAATTAAGAATTAAGATGTTTAATGAAATGTTCTATTTTATAAATTTGTATAAGGCTATGTATTCTACCGTAATGGGGGACAATTAAATATTAGACAACATGTTGCATTTCTATTACTTGGCTCCTCTGTAGAAAAGGAATACAAAACCAATAATTGATTTATGAGTGTCTACATTAGAAGAATAATAATAATTCACAAACCCAACAATATTGTAAGTGTAACAAGTGTTACATACATACAAAATATATAAATTAGAATTCATATACACATACATGATGAACCATTTCAATGCATGTCCATTCGTTTTCCTAGGTTTTCCCATAAACCAATTTAGTGTACAAAAAACACAATATATAGTCTACAAAAGACCATAGAATACATATGAATAAGAAAAATATTATAATATGTTATTTAATTCATAAAGAGTACCTAAATATCATATGTAGGGTACTTAATAAGAGATAACATGAAGTTTTAACAAGAATTAATGTTAACAGGTTTTTGATTCTCAAATAGATAAATCTTTAAAAACATCATTAAATAAGCATGTACTAGTATATAAAAAGAATTAGCCTATCTATTTACAATTATTACCATTACAAAAATATTTTTTACATTACATAAGTCGTTCATTTAAAAATTAAATTTTATTTTGTATATTTACAAAATAAATATGCTTAATTTTTTAAAGATAAAAAAAATTAATCTTTACATAAAAGAAATTTATTTATTTCATTCCTAAAAATATTGAAATAAATACATTATCCATACATTGTTTTATTAAAAATATTTTAAATCATAAAAGAATTGATTTTTTACACACTTTATTTATTACAATTTAAATACATCCAATGTTTTTAAGAAAATAAAATATTCATTTGTTTTGAACTATTTTAAAAAACCTACAAGAGGCATCATGTAAATCCTTTCACCAAGATTAACATGTAAAAATTAGTTTTAAAATCCAATTGTTATATTTGGAAATCATAATGATAAAAAAATAATATGTAATCCTAATAGATGAATATTTCATAATAGGAAAAAAAATTATATCTATATAAAATCCCCTTATGTTGAAGGAATCCTTTAGAAACTAATCTAGGTTTACATTTAATCTTGAATTACCCAGTGTTATATTGTGTCCATTTTAAAATGTATTTGAATCTAATTACATTTACATTTTAATGTTTGGATAAAAGTATCCATGCATGTTTCTTAAAAATTTTATTCATATAATCATATATATAAATAAAACACATATTGGATTCCTTAGATTTCATATCTTGAATAAATATTTCTACTTTATCATTATTAGTATCCTAGGAAATATTAAATCTATAAGAAGTTACATATTCATTACTAGACCGAGTAGGGGGAACCGTAATCAACCTCACCCAATATTGGGTCAACTAGTAATCATTGATATGGTCTCCTCCCATCGCCTCTGATTAAGATAATGAATTAGAATCACATTAAGTCTCAGATGGAGGAACAATAAAGATAGTCTTGGATTCAATCTAGACTCGAGACTATTGGGAAATTTAAAATTAGAAAGGCTAGGTTGTTTTAATATATTGAAGCATAACATTAATATATTTAGCTAAGATAGATTCATTGATTAGAATATAATGACTAATGTGTAACCTCTTGTAGCCATATTTATCTATTAGCAATCTATAGCCCATAATACCCTCTAGATAACCAATGAAGATACACTTGAAATACCTATGTTTCATATTACCATTCGTACAATGAGAATAATTTTTACATAAAAAACCCTAAAGTGTTTAATATAATGTGGTATTATTATCTTAATTGATTCAAGTGTTGTAAAAGTATTATCTATATATGGATATTTTTTAATGAGATACATTATCATAGTGGAAAATTCCGCTCAAAAGGACTTAT
Source organism: Viscum album (assembly GCA_963277665.1). Taxonomy (NCBI): domain Eukaryota; kingdom Viridiplantae; phylum Streptophyta; class Magnoliopsida; order Santalales; family Viscaceae; genus Viscum; species Viscum album. The sequence goes on along the minus strand of OY728141.1, from coordinate 928,124,850 downwards.
GAAGACCAAAGTGTGAGAACATTTTTTTCAATCAATCTAGTGTGGTCCTATTCATATGTTTAGTTAATCCCTTCTATTAAGGTTTTTTCATGAAAGATAGTGTCAAATGATCCATTTAGAGTTTTAAAAAATCTGTTAAGTAAATTAATAAATTCTATAACCCATTATTAGTGATCATATTCATAAATTTCCAACCCAATTGATTCTCAACACTAGTTTCCTAGTTTGTAATAATCATAAAGGTATGAGACTTATTTTATAGTATAAAAATCCATAATTTTAAAGATTAACCATCAATAATGTCCAATAAATAATAACATCCTCCATCGGGGTATCCCTATATGGTCTATATAGGTTATATGGGATGTACTCAATGAGGTGTCTTAATTTGTATGTGGTTTTATTGAGAATTAAATGATTGGATTTACAAAACACACAATCCCAAAAAAATAGATAATTTTTGGGGGAATATCAATTAATAGAGAAAATTTATTTAGTTTTTTTAAGACATTGAAAGTCAAATTCCCCCGAAACCTATACCGTAAGATAATATTATTAAATACTGGGATGTTTAAGAATTAAGTTTCAATAATTGTGTCTTATGATATAATAATTATAGGCCATTTTATAGGGTTCCCATTATTATAGCGAAGGATCCATGGGAAATTCTTATGATTTCTGATGATGGATAAATGGTACAACCCTTATGGATAATTATTCTATGGTAAATGAGGTTTATTTTTAGTTCATGTACAAATATAACAATATCTGGTTTCATAAGCATTCAGTCATAATTTTATAAAGATACAAAAACATATACCCATGATACAAATAAAATTATTATTCCTTATGTATTCATCACTAGACTCTAACACTATTAACTCAGTGAAATATCCACTCTTGGAACACATTTTTAATTATAATCCTTAATATATGACCCACTATTCAAATTTAGAATGGTAACAGACATTAATCTTATCATCAGTATTAATGTGCTGATCTACTGATAAGGAATTATCATGATTTTCATTATTATCATTTTTATATTTAGGAGAATTAATATTATTGTTATCAATTTTCAAATAATGAAAAAATATTATCAATATATTCCAAGATATAGATCATCACCTCCTAGATTAGTCTTATACCTTGGCCTACCGATATGTCCATTTCCATCTCAAACATTTCATCCCTTGGCCTCTATCTTAACAGATCCTCTCTTGTGAAGTTATTTTTATAAAAAAGTATATTTAAACTCTCTATGAAAAATATTATCCAAGTCATACATCATAGAGTTTTTAACAGAATTAAAATACTAATTAATATATTTAAAAATAATAATATCTTGGTCCACATCACAAATATTTAGATTTATATTTAATAGATCTTAAAAGATCATATTACAGCCTTCTATAAGTTCTTTAACTATATTTCCAAGAATCATTTTTGGAGTGTATAATCTCATATTATTATACAATATTCCTACAAAATATTTATGATTGACATTATTAGTGGCATATACATACGTAAAAAAACTCAACATCATTTGACATAGGAGTGACTTTATTTTTTTTCACCACAAAGAGCATCAATAAGCTTTTTGTGAAAATGAAGTATGATCATATATATTAAATAGAGATTAAAGTCATTCTCTCTATAAAATTTATCTTTAATGAACTTCATCAAACAAATTGGTATAAATTTTGGGATCAGTTGATAGGAAATCCTCAAGATAGGTCTGGAGTCATTAATTTATATTGATGGTTACAATTCATGTAGTTAAAGCTTTTAATTGTTATGAAAATAGTGAGATAAAATGAAAAAAGTATTTGGATGAGTGTTATTTAGAATAAAACATCATAAAATAAATAGAAATTTTTATAACATGATTCAATTCATTTTGAACCAACATGCGTAGATGGAATACCACCTTCTTCTGATTTTATAAAAAAACAAAATAATAAAATAAAAGATAAAATAAAACACTAAAAGGAAAAGAGTAGATATCCTAGGAAGTAGGTCCTACCATGAAATGGTGGATATAATTAATTTCATCATGTGGAGTTAAAACCAACCTTCAATGATAGACTCATACAAGAAACGTAATATAATTAAGGACACAGAAATAGAAAAAAGATAGAATCAAAAGTTGGTTATAGAGAGAGGTCTCATTACAAGACCTAGTTATGAGTGATGATGGTGAAAAATCTATAGCCTCTAATGTAAAAATTTTTATATTATCATCCATATCTAACTCTATTCACATACTTCAATCTCTACTATAGAGGTACTCTAGGAATAGAAAATCTATTTTCTAAATTTAGGGTGTTGTGCTCGGGCCTCGTATTCGTGCTCTTCCTCTAGTAATCTCTTCATCACTCTCATAAAAAACCAATTGTTTCCATCTAATGTTCATAAAAACTATAATAAATATCCCTCTCAGTAATACAAATTGTGAAGGGAAACCATATCATAAATATTAAATTACTGGAAAAAAATTAGTGATGTGGGATAAGTGATGTGTGGATGGTTATAATCAAAACAATTTGTTCGAATATTTGAATGACAAACATCTCCTAGAACATAGGATAGTAAATGATAGATCCTAAAGTAATCACATATATCCAACCAAACCTGTTATAGGGAATCAAAACACCATGTAATCATAAAATAAAGAATATGGGTTTGGGTGATATAGGATCAAATATATTAAAGATAGAAAGACAACTCAAGAAACCTCTTTAGGGAAAATATAATACAAAATAACTTATATAATTTAATGGAGATAATATATAGATAGATTTATTTATAAAAATGGAATGAACAACATACATTAGAAATAATATGTATGATAAAATAAAATTATTTAAATTAAAATTTTAATTACAATTCATGGGTACAATAGATTAGATTTCACACACTAGGCACCCAGTGGACGTATATTAGGTGTCCGGTAGATTCTAAGGGGAAATTAATTTAATAAATGTAATTATATCCTTTATAAATTTATAATTCTACACCATAATCATTATGAATTGTGAATTCATTAATAGTTCTGAAATATAGTCTCCCTAGGGAGATCTCCTACACTACCTTGTTGTCTCCCCTAGTAAATTTTTAATCTTTTATCTCACATGATTTGATTGGTCATGGGAACTCATAATTTGTAATATAAGACCATGAATAACCTATAATATTATTATTCATGTCTTTCCATCAATGTGTAAGTTTTATTATACCTTATCCCGATCTTACATATTCTAGAATCGTTATATTCATTTAATATCCATCAAGACCATCTACTATGTTTAATTAAATTTTTAAATATCAAGGCATTTCCTTGATATTATTCCTTGATTTCATCCACTATATGAATAGTGGTTCAATCCCTAATTTTATCATTCTTCTAGTTTAGTGCTAATATTTAATAGGTGTATTTTTATTTTTTATTATACTTCCTAGAAGAATTATCCAATAAATGTTGTAGGAAAACCCCCTTCACCTCTAATATTCTCAGAGAGTAGGGATAGCATTGGTATAGGGAAGAGCGAAAATAATTGAAATAAATGTCATCAAAATTAGTTGAAATATATAATAATATTTTATGCTATTTATAGGATAACTTGGTATTGTATTGACTTTTAAATGATTGAAATCTTTCTTGGGTGAACATTGTGTCTTCTATTATCATGTTAGCCTCTTTGAAAATGTGATAGTTATGCACTTAAATTTTCACTTCACATATTGACAAATTTATTACGTTAATTTTTGTCCTTGGTTTCTAATATTGGTTAATATAGTATGTTACACATGTTTTATTAGATTAAATGAAGATATAACATACCGTAAATCATTTTTATTATAAATTATCATTTTTCATGTTATTGAATATTAATTTTTTATGACAAAAGGGGTATATGTATTTGGTATAAACTATTGAGTAGGTATAAAGTTGGAGTATGCCAAATGGGATAAGATCATAATGCCATGAAATTTGTATATATATTCCCCTTTCCCTAAATGGGAAGGGTTTTTTGATTGTTATAAATTTAATATACACATTACCCATTCCCCCCAAATGGGATGGGTGATGCACACTGAATCTTGTTATTGATAATCTCAAATCCTAGGTTAAGACCAAAGTAGGTATGGTGGGTATGAACCCTTACAATATATATAGTTATTAACTATTATAAAAATTTTATATTAATGGAAATTTTAATGCATATTGAATGTTGTATGACAAGTCCATTAGACTATTTTATATGTTTCATACACCTAATATTGTGAGCATCGATTATAGTTGGGTGGTAATAACCTAGTGGCTAAATTGTACTCACACCCCAAATAGGCCCCTTGCTGGACATGTGAAAATAATTTTGTACATGACCCAACTAAAGAAAATTCTCATTGTCAGGGGAATTAGCTACACCTGGAGTGTGGATAGTGGATGGTTTCTTTTTGGACCTTTGGTGGGTAGTTTTTTTGGCGATGTATGGGTTTCATGTGGGTTTCTCCTGGAATCGCATACACTAGACTTCCTCTTTTCTGGGTTACTAGGCCATGTTTGGCAAGACAAGGTATATTTCATTTTTAGTCTAGTATCACTTAATTTGTATTTTTTATTTTACTAGACAATATTTCTGTATGTTGAGGTATGTACATGTAATATTTGGTATATTTATATATTTATCAGCATTTCCCATGCATATTATATTGTCTTATCATAACTTTAGTCTTTATATTACCTTTTTTATCGTGATAATGTGGGAATAGATCATGTTTATTATAATTTCATCAATTCATGGGTGGAAATAATCTCCCACCAATACATTATCCATCCCCCATCATTTATTCCACCTGCTTTCGATTGAGAGGAATTCCTAAAGTGTTTGAAAACATATCCTAGGAACAGTATAATATTAAGGGAAAAAATTATAACAATTGATGACATGATCTATCCACACCACTACATAGATATATCTAAATTGAGAAACCTTTAAATTATGTAAAAAAATAATGTACTATAAACTGATATAGGAAAACATCACCACCAAATTCTTCAATTTTTAGATGAAAAGATGAATGCTCTCCCATAGTCCTCAACTTATATTGAGCCTCTTGAACAAAATTTCTATGTTAATTCCTACTCAGTTCATCATTTACAATATTTCCTTTCCCCAAACTGTAGGATATCTCAACATCATAATCTTTCAAGAACTCTATAAAACACAATTGATACAATTTCAAATGTCACTAATAGAAGATATATCACAAGATTTTATGATATATGATTATCAAAAAGTTAATTTTGATATTATAATGTCACCATTGATTCAAATAATTCACCACTTCAACCATATTAAGATCGTGGGTAGTAGAGATTTGCTCATCGGAATTAAAATATTGAGGAATATAAGATATCATATCTGATTTTTGGATTAATAAAAAACTGAAAACAATACTCAAAGTGTCACAAAAGACCTCAAACAAGAATCCATCATTAGGAAAAGGAAGGATATGAGCACCAATAAGCTTCAATTTCAGGTACTCAACTGATGGTTGATACTGATTAAACAATATAAAATACCCATCCTTCCTAGTCATGGTCTTCAAAGGTGACCCAATATGTGATAAATCATACATGAAAATCTTATAATATCCAATAGGACCAAAAAAATTGTTTATTTATAATGATAATGGGGGATATCCAAAAAACAACTTCCTAAATATTCAAAGGATCGACCACAACACTCAGTAAAGACTTGATATGCTCAATTAAATTTTCATCATGAATCTAAAACCTACAAATGAACAACATCCCATAATTTTTTCTAAAACACTTCCAAAAATCCGTTATATACTCAATGTAACCCCATTTGGTTTCAAATACACCATGATATCATCAATGAACACCACCTAATATTTATATAATGTAGAAAAATCCAATATTTAGAATTCAATACATTGAATATTTCATTTTGTATCTTTATATTTTTTCATAAAGTTGTCTCTATGTTTTGGGTGTCGCATAACCCAATAATTAATATGTTAAAATTATTAAATATATTAAATCACACAAGAACATTTATTAAAAATAATTAGTGATCCCATTGATTAAGACCTCATATGGATAAATTGAGACTATGGTTGTTTCTTGGATATGGTATTTACTATAAGTGCAATATAAAGTTGGTCATAATTGATCAATCTATGGGAGGAATCCATTAAAGGGTGAGTTAAATAAACAAAATGATATAATTTATTAAATTAATTATACACTAAACCAATCCCTCACCACTAGTTATACAATGTTATGAAAACACTAGTGTTATCCATATAACCCTAGGATATTATAGAGGAGGATAAAAAACTATTAGTATTGATGAGCTCAAGACCATAGATCAATGATGAAATAATCCAAGAGATTCCTGGAATGAATTATGAATGCACCATAATCTTCAACAACATCACTAGTGAATGTTTTATTCCCAAATGATCAATGAATTTTAAAGTCGGGGCTCATAATTTATATATTTTCAGACTTTTATTCAATTCTTGAGAGTGGATCATATATTATCTAAATTATTTATTTTTTTCCTCAAATGATCTAGAAATTTAATCAATTTTACAGATACTTAATTATTTATTTTATTTTCACCATGTTTTACTATATTTTGTTTTTGAAATTATGATCATTATCTGAGATCAAATTGTCCATTGTTTAATCTAACTTTGTTTTTGTGCCTCTCTCACATCTATATTTTTCTCCTTATTCATCATTGACCCTTGGGGTTAGTGATTCGACACTATTGAACCGGTTCAAGTGAGATCGATCCTCTGGATACATGATGGTCTTGTGAATGATCTTGGGATAAATGGTTTATTGAATGTTTTAGGTGGAAAAATAGATTTCGGGTATTGGTTATTGGTATTCGAACCATGTCTCAGTAATGGGAGGTGAAAATTTTATTTTTGAGAGATCAAAATACTAATTATTGGACAATGGAAGATTTGAATCGATGATTTAAGGAATTTTACTTCAATTAAATGTGTTAGGTCAAGTAAATAGAAGATTTTGGTTATTGTTCTATGGATCATACAACCTTTTCATGTAATTGGAGGTTTCACGGATCCCGTGTGGGACACAATAAGTTCCATTTTCTGGACATGAGTGACTAGAATATGATGGGGAAGATGATTCCTTACATATAGATCCTCTAGAGGATGTTTGTGAAAGATAGATGGTGGAAATTGTGTATCTATAAATGACCCAAATTTTAGGCTTACATTCTATGAAAAATAGAATTAAACATCATGTAATCTGGAGGAACACACTTTTTGTTCCTTTTATTTTTTTACATAGCCTAGGTTTTTAGTTTACAATAATTATAACATTTTGTGTGGAGGACCGACACACCTTGTAACCATGGCTGAGTATCCCATTCATTTACTGGAGGTAAATGATCAGGAGTTATGTGTGGACTAACCATTCTATAACTATACCATACATTGTATACCCCTACTCATCCAATGGTACCGTGATTTTAGAGGATCATGGAGTAGAACCTAGATTTTACTACATGTTGTGTCACAAAAATGACATGTTGGGTTCTTTTCATCAAGCCCGTTGAGTGTTATAGTAGGACATGATTACACTTTATCATCATGAGACATGCTATGTACCATAGTGGGACACATTCTGTACTCACCTCAGAAACTTTTACCTTCTATATATCCTCCTTTGGGACTCCGAATTTTTCATGCGATTAGTCTATCTTGGGTGGTTTTTAGTGTATGTTGTAATAGTGAACTTAAATTTGGAATCATATGTATTACATAAGGTGACATGATTGTCACATTTTTTTTAGTGGTGACCAATAGATGGTTGTGATTGGGTTTGATCCTTGGATATATATTAGGGTTGTTCCTCCTCTGATGCACTATGGCATGGGTCCTCTATACTATTTATACATATAGTGTTTCTACTCCCTCGCATTATAGAAATAAAATTTTCTCATTCGATGGAGTGGTACTCCCCCTTCATTAAGAGATGACAAGGTGTGGGTGCTATATGGGATTAGTTATCCATCAATAATAGTTTACATTGGTGAAGAGTATTCCATCCACCAAGATTTTTGTGAGGGTATTCATGGTGCTTTGCATAAGAGATGAGACCCATGGGGGCCAAAGGATGACTCGTTGTTCAGATGCTGTCATGATGATGGATATTCTCTTTCACTCATTTCTTGAGTTTCTTTATGAAAATATTTTATTTCGACTATCTTTATCCTATTGCCTTCTAGGTTATGTTGAATGTGTTCGTTCTATTTCTTCCCTCGTGGTTTTTGGGGTGTCTTATTGGGTATGAATATACTCACAACTAAATATTCATTTACCAAATGTGTCATGTATTATGTAGATTATTGATAAATATTATGTGACGTGGGTGTGCCCAGTATCGATGGAGATTAGGATAATGTAGTTTTGCTGACTTTGTTCGGTGGTTGATCTCTAGGATCATAAGGATGGATCTCCCTAGACTTTCCCATTATAGTTACATTTATATTGGTGTTTCCTCTATATCTCTATTTGGGTATTTATTTTTCCCATATAATTTTTCATTTACATATTTAAATTATATATATATACTCACTTTTTTTCAGAATTTGTTTTCTCACTAGAGGATATTGCATTGTAATATCTCTGCACTACTATATGGATCTTGGTGTCTGCATGTGTACATGTACTTTTGGATAAAGAAATGAATTTTAGTTATATTCCTTATTAGAGTAAGTCTCGAGACCTTGTCCTGTAGGAGTAATACATGTGGTTTTACTCTTAGTATACAATATTCACATTTGGGGTTCTAGTGGGATGGGTCATGACAGAGTAGTGTCAGAGGACATTCTATCATATGGGAGATGTTTAGAGTTATAAATTATGTGAGGATTGGTTTGGGAATTTAGGAAAATGGTTTCAGTGTGTCTTAATTTCATCTCTTAGGATAAGAAACCTAGTGATGGTGTCGAAGCCAATGTATCCCAACACTAGGACTCTTATTATGTTCATGTAAACTTAGTAAACTTTAGAAGCGATTATATGTAAACCAGTGGTATATGAATCATATAATATTGGATCTTTTTATGTCCATGTCCATCTTGAGTCATCTCCACAGATACTCACTTTTTTCTTTATATATATTTATAATTTTATGGTCCTATTCTTATGGTTTTCCCTCCAAGAGATAATAAAATAGTTATTCTACCTGATGATCAATGCATGTACCCATGTCAAGTGGTCCAGGTATATGATCATCAATATGTTGAAAAGGTGATAGCTCCAGTAGTGCAGGATGATGATACACATAGTTGTAGAGTGTTGTATGAGTTTAGGTAATAGAAACCAATAAGGTTTCATTGTGATCCAATCTATCATATATTGGATGATTGAAACACATTAGTGGCATGGGTTTTATGGAATCAATAAACCATGACTGATCATATAGTTTCACTCAAAACTAGTATTATTTATAGAGAAGTATCAATCTAGTTGGGTCTGTCCACCTAGATCGATGATGATGTGACCCTCTTTTGGTCATACATGAGCATCTCTTCATAGAGGAGTACATTCCAGCAACCCAATGGGTAATTATAGTTTATCTAGAGGATATGGATTGGGTTTTCCCCCTTGTGTGGAATCCCCCAGGTAATATAATGGTCCTAAAAGGTATAATTATTCAAGGAAACCCATGGTATTGATTTATACCCATATTGGTTATTTTTCATATTGATTTAAGTATTCAAGGAAGAGGTAAACTTCCCCCACCAATACGTATTATCTTGAGACATGATTTAATGTTGTATGAGCAAGTTAGTGATGTCCAAATAAGATATTGTCATGGTGTGGTGGATGAGTTCCAGTGATTTTATAAGTTAGAAGTAATTTCTTCTTTTCTAATGTGTCCGAGTGAACCTTTTTTCTGGGAAAATAGCATGCAAGGGGAATGATATATATATGAAATGGAGGCTTTTGACCTAGAGTCACTGAGGGTGATATGATGTATAAACCAATACATCTCTACATTGGTTGTTATTCTAGTATACATAAGAAAAATTCACTCATTCCATTCCATGTGATTTTTAATACATAGATATTATGGTGGGGCCTTTATCTTGACCTTTGTACCTAGAGACTCACTAAGGAGTTGTTGATGATTTCACTTTTATTATGGCATTGTGACATGACTCTTAGAGGGGAGAGCCTCTCATGGGATAAAAATGTAAAAGAAATTAGACCCCATGATGTTTTTCAGTGTGTCCAAGTGTATGGGGTGAGTTTTTCCATCATTAGATAGTGGGAATATTAAGTATACAAGTATGGTATTTTATATAAGAGGACATATTAGACTTCTCATTAGATAGATAGTGTGAATATTAGGGTGGTAAAAACTATTAGAACACCATTAGAAGACACATTTTATCCCCTTGGTTAGATCTAGTGTTGTTCATGGAATGTTTCATGAGATTATGAGGATTATCATTGTTTACCATTTCCTGAATTAGGTGAAGATCAAGAACAAGTACCATTTTTCATGGATTTATGGCCTCTTTAACCGGTTATAAGGTGCAATATAGTTTTCAATGTTTGATCTTAAGTCTACATATAACTAGTTGAGGGTTCCTAAATAAGTTACTCAACTAAAGAAATTTTATTATCCCTCTAAGAATTATGGTTTCTTTGTTATTCCTTTTTGAATTGACTATTTCCCCTAGAATATTCATGGAACTTACGAACCATATATTTCATCCTTTCTTGGAAAGGATTAGTGTTTTATTTTTTCACAACAATCTCATTTACTTTCTTTATAAGGAGGATCATACATTGCATTTTTTGGTAGTATTATACTTACTACTGGAGAAATAATTAAGGTACTACCTCAAAGTCTCATTTTTTGATTCATGAGGATTCGAATTTGGGGGAATTCTATCTCCCATCATGATCTACTAGTGGACCTAATAATGATTGATGAAGTTATTTCTATTGATCCACCTAAAAGCATGTTAAAGGTGTCAAGTTTCCTCAAGTCGGTAGGGTAATATTTGATGTTTTTGATGGAATTTTATGGAATTGTGGCCCCATTTACTAACTTGACATGTGAACAATAGTCAATTTCTTAGCCTAAGAAGTCCTAGGGCCATCAAGGAGTTGATTCATATCTCAATCAGTGAACCCATGTTAAGACTTCCAGAGTGGGTATTTGAGTGAATAATATTTTTTGATGCCTCTAGATCTAGACTCTAATTATTTTTTATGCATAGGTAGGTAGTTATTTATTATGGATTGATGAAACTTAGACCTCGTGAGAAGAAATATGTGACTGAAAAATTGATTTTGGTAGTGGTAGTCTTCACCTAGAAGATAAGTGGGTGTTATCTTCTAGGATAGCATTTCATTGGTTTCTCCAACCACCAGGGCCTCAGTTAAACCTCTACCTAATGAGAAAATTGCATGAGATATAGGCATTGTTTTGAGTTCCAAAGTGACTATAGATATGAGATGGTATATAATTTAGGGAAGGGTAATGTGGTGGTAGATTCCTATAGTAAGAAATCATGATCTTATTTGGAGGAGGAGGTGATAGAGTGGTTGGACTCATTGAGGCTAACCCAGGTAGAGGAGAATGGTTCTTATTATCTTCAGATGATAGTGGTGAATCCACCACTCCTTCAGTGTGTGAGATATTATCTGTTGGTAGATGTTGTCTATGAATTTATATGTATCTTGATATACTCAAGAGATTCACCATGTGTTTTTATTGAATGTGGGGAGTGTGCCATCATTTTATTGGGATGGGTGGTGGTCCTGATCAGATTGGGTTAGGAGTTATTGGGGTAGATTTCAACATCCTCCATAGAGGTAAATATGGTAGTGGTAAATATGATCTAGGGACTTCGATGATAGTTTTTATATGATGGACTGTGGTAGAGTGTTGTCAAACTTATTTCTAGATTCCTCAAATGTAAATAGTTAAAGGATATATATTATGTTTCATCAAGACTGACTAAACCTATTATGATTTTTTAAATAATAGTGGGATGCAATATTGATAGATTTCTAATTATGGATTATCTATACATTGAGATGAAACAATGCTATCTAGGAAATTTTGGAGCAATATACATGGTTGGTACACTTCCTTCCCAATTTATGGTAGTTATCTGTTGATAGTGTGGGCTGTTTTTAGAAAAAATAGATCATCTATATTCATGAGGTTCCCATGGTGACTGTGTTCGACCATAATGCTTGGAATAAGTCATGGTTGTAAATAGGACTGAATGATTCATTGGGAACTTATTATGGATGTGCATGACATTTTACCTAGGAGGATGGTCAATCTAAGTGAACCACCCATGTTTTGGAAGGCACACTAAGATACAACATGTTTTTTTTGGTCCAGTGTAGGGAGGATCACATACCATGGGTGTATATCGCTTATGATATCTGATATAAATCCTCCATCATAGTGGAAAAATATAGGAATGATAAAGGAGACACTATGGGTTACGTTGTGCTAGAATACGGTAGGTGAGACATGTCTTCTTGGTCTAAAATAGGTGTCGATAACATTTGGGGATGGTTTAGATGATCCATGAGAATTTGATGATATCCCAGTTTCAATATAAATCTTATGTATAATAATTTCATACACCATTGGAGTGTGATAAAGGAAACTATTTATTATTGAGAGTCTATAAGTGACATGGATTGTGGAGTTTTTTGGTGGGAAGTAATCTCTTAATTATGTTTCATCAGGCTATTTTAGATTTTGTGTATGGTTAGAGAGGTTCCACACCACAAGTACTAATACCTAATGTTGGACTGAGTGCATTAAATCCTCCATGTTTCATAGTCGAGTAGATACATACACGACCCATACATGTTATAAACTAGGGATATTTAGAAATTTATGATGGTGTCCCCATCTTGGTGCACCTATTGAAAATCAAGGATCGACATGAGGGGATCCTATGTGTATTGTCCATTAATGTGTTTTGACTTCTTCGTAGCAAGGTAATGTGCATGAGAGCTCATAAGAGTGTGAGGGTAAGATGCATGTGCAATAAACTTATGTCGTTTTGTAGATTATGATTTTTGATGTAAAAAGATTTGAAGGTGGGGAGAATGTGACAACATTTTTTTTTGGAATTTATCCTTTGAATATATCTTAATGTATCTCTATATTTTTCCTCAGATTAGGAACTATGTTTTGGGTGTTGCGGGACCCTAAAAACAATACATTAATAATATTAAATGTATTAATGCATACATATGAATCATTTAAGAGGAAATGGTTTCCCATTTATCATGACAATAGATGGAAAATATGAGACAATGGTTGTTTCCAAAATATGGGGTTCACCATTTCTGTGACACGTGGTTCTTCAATATCAGATGTTTTGTGGAAGGAAGACACTAGTGGGTTCATTTAATAAATTTAATTATTAATTTTATTTATTTTATTTATTTTAATAAAAACATGTCCAAAATATCCCCTATATTTATATTATATTAGAGAAAATCTCTATGGTTATCTGCATAACCCTACATGATTGGAGAGTATGAGAAAGAGCCACTATTAGCGATGATGAGATTAGGACCATGGATCAATCAGAAAAGAAGCATGGAGATTCATGGAATAAATGTCAAACACCAGAAAATAGTCAATAACCTTTCAAAATAATGTGTTTTTAGTACTGGTTGATCTTATCTCATGGTAGGTCTCCTAATTTATAGTTTTCCTCGCTTTTGATTCTATTTTCTTCTATGAATCATATATATTATTAATTTTTCATTTTCATTAATATATTAAAATTTAATTATAATTCTTGGTTCTAATTATTGTTTTATTGAACCCATGTTTCTCCCATTTTGGTTTCCACAATAATGACCATTATCATGGATCACATCAACTAATGGTATATTTCACCCTTTTTTCCAGTCACTAAACTTTGTTGTATAAATTCTCCATCATTTTACCATGTGGTTTGTGATTGGAAATCATTGTGCTTGTTTGAGCATGATTGAACCTCTAGATATTATATGGTCTTATGGAAGACTTTGGGAACAGTGGTTTACAAATGTATTGAAGTGGATAAATGGAATATGGGTCTTAGTTTTGTATATGAGAACCTTGTTTCGGTGACCAGAGGCATGGTGGATCATGAATGTGACATCATAATGTGGGTTTCAATCCATATGAGGTTTGAAATCAAGGATTAAAGGCATTTCACTCCAATTATAAGTATTTTGGTGAGTTACTAGAGGATCCGGGATATTGTTCTAGGGATTTTCACCTCCTGTTGCGGGAATACAAGGTTATAAGGATATTTTGTAGGTCTTCATACATTCTATTTTTTGGTTATTGTTGACCAAAATGTGTTTTTGAAGATGATTCCTCACTAGAACGGGCTATTGGAATTGGTTAAATTGAGATTTTTGGGAGAAATGGTGGATCTCTCTACTGCATGAAGATAATTCTTACTAGATGATAAAAACCAATTTACATTCTATTTAATCTTGAGGAACCCACATTGTGTTCATTGGATTGTCAGAGGATCTTGGGGTTTTGTCTTATATAGGTATCACATGCCATGTGGAGGGTCAAAATTTCATCTAGAGTTGTATGGCAAGCCCAGTTGTGTATGAGTGGTACATACTCAATAATTCTATGTGGACTACATGGAGTTTAACGAGACCACATCTATTTATCCGTAATCAGCTAGTGATATTGTGTTTAATGAGGAACATGATTTGGACCCTAGGTGGTTTCACACACCATGTCACTTGGATGAAATACCATGTAAATTGTATTTAGCATACCTAGTGTAGTAGTGGGACATGTCTAAGCTCTATATTCATGAGACATGCAGTGTACTCCAGTGGGACATGTTGTGTACTCCCCTCAGAACCTTCTTCCATGCATATATCTTTCATTAGGACTCAGATTTGGGACTATGAGTAACCTATCCAAATCATTCTCTCATACTGTATGAAAAGGAGGTTTTTGTATTGGAATCAAATATATTATTTGAGGTTACATGACTGGGGTTCTTTTTTTAGTGATTCTCAATAGATGGAAGTGATTGGAATTGACAACCAATGAGTTTCCAAGGTTGGTACTCCTCTAATATGGTAAGGTGTGGGTCCCTCGTACATTTTTAATAGCCATATATGGTACTACGCAACATTATAGAGATAATTATTCCTTGAAATATGGATTTTTACTCCCCCTACAATGATATCTTACATTGAATAATCCATTAAATAGAGCAGTTCTCTTATGACTGTGGAATGTTGAGGTGATGAGAAGACCCTCTACCTAGATTCTTTTGATTTTTTTGCTTCTTGACTGGGATATGGGTCCTTTGGGAGAATTGGGAAGACTCACAGTTCTTGATTTGATACAAATATATAGATCCATTTTCACTCTTTTTAGTGTTTAATTTTGATCATATCAGATATTGGGTTTCTATACCCTCTTTCCTTATGGATTAAGATGAATATAATTATTCTATTACTTCCCAAATGGGGTTTTTTGTGTTATTATAGGTTTTAATATATAGTCACATGCATGGGATTTTCCCACAAGTGTTGTATCTTATGAATATGACAATAACATGTATAATTACTTGGGTGAACCATGTATCAGAAGAACATATCATTATAAGGTGGCATTGATGATGTTCGGTGGTCGATCTTAGGGATTTTGAGTTAGGATCTCCCTAGATTTTCCTAAAATTGTTTTTTTCATATTGGTTTTTCCCACATATCTCTAAATAGGAATATATTATTCCCATTATACATTTCTATTAACGTACTTCACAATTATATGTATCCTAGAGGTTGTTTCTTGCATTGTTTACTCTCTATAAGATGCTACTTTTTTATATATCTACATTATTTCATGGAGATATCTGTGTGAATTTTTATGGGTAAATTTTTGATAAGGCCTTCAATTTTAGTGTTATGTTTACTCAGTACTTGTTTCCAACCCCTAGGATATTGTAGGTGGGATTAGGGTGTCACTCTTGACTTACTTATGGTTCATGTGGGGTCTTGTTGGGTGGGGTAATAGAATCTACCAACACAAAAAAAATCAATAAGTTCATATATATCATAAAAACTATAGATTTTTTATGATTATGAAGATAATAACCTTGATTGGAAAATTCCCATAGATACAAAAAAAGTTATCTCTATTATATCATCATCTTTAACAGTCATCTGATAATACAACGACCTCACGTTAATCACTAAGAACCAACCAGTTCCCTTCTAAAAATAATATAAGTAACCAATTCTAGTGAAGGGAAAGTGTTTCTATATTATCATTTGGTTTAACATATTATAATTAATTAAAAACAAAAATCTATCATCTTTATATTTGAAAATAGTGATAAAACATCTCAAGGTAATATGGTAGGTTATATGAATCCCTTTTACAATAAAACATCAATTTGCATTTGAAACTCTCACTGATCAAAAACTGTTATATTATAAGTAAATTAAACAATTATAGAACCACATAGTTGAAACTCTATCATGAGCATGATATAACATCAAGTGGATGTGAACCAAGTTGTAATCTAGACTAGAGAATATTTTTGTGAGTATTGGGTGTTGTGCTTAAGCCTAAGGGAGGCTTCCTACATATCCCATTTGAAAAAGAATCAAAGATGACATGGTTTTAAAAGGAATGGAATTACACATATATAGTATTCCAATTTGAGGATATCTGATCATGATGATGACATGATCACCACTATCTTCTATGACCCCCTGATTGATGTTCCATTTGAGAAACTAAAACAAGTGTAATATTTAGAATGTTGCATAGTCTCCTTCATTCACTAGTGGGAGACGGTGAGGATATGGAATGTGGGGGATGCCCCACAAGAAATACTAGGGGATTAATCCAGAAGGTGTTCCCTATTTTTAGTTTTATAGGGGAGGATATAGGGATACATCCCAAATCCCTCATCAAATGGTAAAGAAAGTTTTTCCCCTAACTACCTGAAATGGGGAGTCACTAGAACTACCTCCAATGTTGAGGTCCTTATTAATGAGTGGAAAGAACAATTGTAAACACCCCAAGGACACTATCTATTAGGTATGATAATTTTGAGTCATTATTTACTGAGAAGATGTAAACTCAAATGGGAGACACACTGGTGTGTCCTATTCCCCAATCATGAAAATATGTGCGCCTCAGTGGAGGATTTGATTTGGTCTCTATTAGATGTGAATCCCAAGGAGAGGGACCTCTCATTGATGGTGTGAGAGAGAGCCTAGATTATTATTCAACGTGGTGATACCTAGGAAAGATGGAGAGTGATTCCCCCAAGTAATACCTATGAAAGATATATGGTACCTCAACCAAGTTATACCTGGGTGATCTTGAGGGTACCTCGCCCAGGTGTTTCCAATGTCAGTCGGAGGGTACCTCACATGTGTATTTCTTGGTATAACTTTGGCTATGAACATCCATTGAAACCAAACATGGTGAAGACTTCACTCGGACCTCCAAGGTTCTCCATAGGTTCCTCTAGAATGGTCTTGTGTAAGTCTAGGAATTAGGAAGGGGAATTCACCCTTCTACTTCTAGACTATATAGATATAAATCCTCGTATAGGTATATGGTATTTATATACTATTGGAACTCTAATACCGAGACATTCACTAATTTCCTCATCTTTTGAAGCATAGAGACCTACGTATATGGTCTTCAGTACTTGGGAAAAGGACTGGGGAAAAAATATTCATCATCCATCTTCTTATATTCCATTCATTTAACATGAGGAGCCTAAGGGTCCTATTTATTGGATGTCTCGGTACCCTTTGTGATGGAGGATGTTTTTAGAAGTCATGCATTCCAGTGGCTCACAATGGTTGGTCCATGCTCGGGTTATGTGTAGGTGGAATGGTTATTGTAGGATGCTTCAAATAGGTATCCCCACAATTGTGGGACATTCACAAGATGGGTAAATGTGCTGTGTGAGACATCAAATTCCTTTATAAAAAATCCAGACTATCAAAAACCATAATTTATGATACATAAGTCTACTTGGTCACCATGAATAGTCAAATTGAATCCTACAAAGCAAACTATATCCATGGTTATGGTGTATACACCATTTTAGTGGGTTTTATAATGTCAAAAAGTTCCAAAAATACCATTAAAATTATTTTTTAAGGAATCAATAGTTGTTTATAACCAATTTGTGAAATCTAAGACCCACTTTTAATGGGAGGTTCACACCACCATGGCACCCAATTGATAAGAATTTATAAAGAATCATTATCCCTAAATTTGGAATAGTCCTAATGTATATGTAAACACAATCGGGTTCTTCTTCATACATAGAAAAAAGATTTTACTAGAACTCTACATTTGTTTTCTATGGGAGTATCACAACATGGGCCATGCGTAAAATTGAGTGGAATAAATTATTTAATGCTAAAATATCATTATTTTTACTAAAATTAAATTATTTTTATAGTGGTTAATTACATTTAAAGGTTCAATCCATTTTTATTTTTTACATTATTTCATTTTTTCATATATTATTTAGTTACTAAATCAGTTATGTTCTTTTCAAATGTTTTGAGGATGTTCGATTCCAAATCCCAAAAGAGATTTTGTAGTCTAAATTTGGTTAAAGGGGTCATTATTACATCATGAACAATATATTAATCATGAAATTATTATCATTTTTATATATCAAATACATTTAGACAACCATCCATTAATGTCACATATAAAAAATGATATATGTTGTATGAGTGAGGCAGTTGTATGCACATACACCTGAGAAATGATTCCACTTTTCTATCAGGAGGAAAATAAATACAGTAGATGATATTATAATTTTAAAAAAAATTTATAATGTTATGAATTTCATGTTTTTTCATTACTTTTATCCTAATTGAAGAACCTTTGACTTGTTTTTATAAATTTTTTTGTATTTTTTGGAAAATATTTTTTTGGATTTTTTATATATAGATGAGAAATAGTTTTTTGAAATGATGAGAGAGTTTTTTTAAGATAAGTAGGGGTAGAATAAGAAAATATTTCCATAACCACATTAGGGAAACAGTCCTTAAATCCGATGATGTTATTTTGTTTTTCAAAGTTCTTAACATCATGAATATATTTCTGATCCTAGAAAAGTTTATATTCTTTCAAACAAATGGAGAGAAATGAAACAATGTCACTAGACCTAGATCACTGAATGTAGATCACAATACATAGATAACTAGAAATATGTGATAAGATAGAGATGAAAATTATGTTTGAGGTACTGAGCTTTTAAACACGTATAAAATGTATATATAGTTTAAATGGTGATGAATACAATGTTACGAGAAGATTGATGTTTGATCAGTAGTACAAGGTTGAGGTTGTAATTGTGATATAAAATACATTTTTCACAATGATACTAAGAAAATAATTGATGTTGTAACATAATAAAAGGGAAAATTAATTTAATAAAAAAGTTTTTATAATTATCAACAATGTTAAAATGTATTGAATTCACCATATAGTAGATGATGTTATAGTCATATTGACATTTTAGTTGATTTTTTCATGTAGAAAATTATAAGTTGTAAGTTGTATGAAGGTAAATTCCATGATCAGAGTTTTAGAATGAAGGAATAAGTATGATTACATAAGTTAAATAATCATTGGAGTGCATTTTTATTTGGATATAATTGAATTCCCTCTAACCAATGGTACCCATACGTATCCATGAATGTTTCCTTACATAGTGGTACCTTTATGTCATTTTAGGAATGGATGAAGATGAAAAATGATCAATAATGATGCATGAATTATAGGACTGAGAGATTTAAATAGATTGGATAGATCATCATAAAAACATAATTACATCAATCATAGAATATTTCGTTGAATATTTTATTGAAGAGAAGATGACTTTATCAAACAGATTCAATTGGTCAATGTTGAACTTATAGAAGGGAGTTGGAATGGGGAGATTCATATTGATATTTTCTAATGATTCCATCAAAAAAACATCCACATGATGTATTTTTAGATACATTACATAATGTTTTAAATACTGTATGATGCATATGATCTGACTATATTTTAGAAGTTGTTTATCGAGATGGGTTAAAGAGATGTGAGGGAGTTCCATAACACTACTTTTAAGGATGTTTGAAGTGGTTTCCACATGTTTTATAATTCACATAGGTTCAATAACATTCTAGAAGAGTTAATAAGATGTGAAAATATTTCATGTTCTCACACTATCCTCAAAGAGGATTACCTATTTTAAAGTGAGTTCATACTATACAAACTAACATTGTTCACCCATACAAAAAAGATGAAATGATGAAGATATTTTCACTGAATAAGGTTTTATATAGGTTAATATTTGTTTGAATCCAATGAGAACAACATAGAGGTGTATTGAGAGGCATTCCATATAGGGGTTTTGATCAAAGATATTGGATATAGATTATTATCATAGATACCAGATAGAGTTTGCATCAAATAGAGTTTCGGAGGAAGGTGTGAGGCCCTGTGGGCATTTATCACCTTAAAGAGAACAAAAATAGATGATTATTATGAGGTATACTAGATAAAATATTTCAGAAAATGTTACTGAAAACTGGATGAACACATACCATATAGTGTAAATCAGATGGAGAAAATATGGATAATATTTCTAGGAGATGTTTTACAATGATTCACTCTATTTTATTCGTTCAAGTTTCATAAGAATAACTCTATAAATAATAAGAGTCAGAATAATATTATAATGGGTGAGGGTCAGTATTATATTTCATATAAAAAGATATAAGTATCCAAATAGGAGTTTGCTCAATTTTTTACATCAAAATAATAGATAATTTCAGTGGACCAATGAGTGTCCCCCTGGAATGGATGTATTCATCCATACTAGGGGAAACCTTGAAAATGTTATGTGCATTCCTTTAAATTCTTATATTTTCAAGCCTATGATATTATTATATAAATTTGATATGGATAAAATAATATACTATTATAGAGGTTAACAAATATGTTAATAGAAATTTTTAAATATCACCATTGATTCAAACCCCACCCCAACCCCTACTTAGTGGTTTACATTATCATAATGATCTTAAAGTGGAATTAAAGAGGAGGTTCCCCATGTTATATCCCTGTAATAGATAAATATCAACATATTGAACAATATAGGTATTCCTACTATCAAAGGAAAAAAATTATCATAGATTAGAAAACAAAATGCTACCTTATCATTTGTCTCTTGTCCTGGAGGTAATTGATGCAGCTTTAGGTGGGTTTCCACATAATTATAAAGATTCTCCTATGAAATTGTCTTAAAATTTAAATTTTGAGATAGATTGGGAAGATACAAATTTTATTCTTCTATCTCTGTTTCAAAATGTTCAAATGAAGGTGATGGTTCTTAATATTCATAAATAAATCTTAGACTAACTTGAATGTATATTTGAAGGAAATATCAATGTAATGGAAGAAATGCTACGAATATTGTGAAGAAAGTTCAAATACTTCACAATGGAGTATGATGAAACCATTGATAAATAGTTCACCAGAGCAAATCAAACCACTTAAAATATTATAGGATTCCAAAATGGATTAGTAGATTCATATGTTGTTAAGAAGAACTTGAGGAACATTCATAGAAAATATGATATTAAATTTCTACCTAAGAAGACAAAGATGATTTATCTCTTAATGAATTTCATATGATTATTGTATATTATGATATTATAAAAGTCCTATAATTTAAAAATAAGATTAAGGATGATATTTATTTTAAATCTATGAATATGTTGATTTTTTTTATTCGGAACATGAGTCGGTGGAGCGTAGTGAGACAAGAAACAATGATGATGATGTTGAAGAAAATTAATGAATCGTGTCTCTAATCACCAAAAATTTATGAAATGTTACAGAAAATTTCAAATTAAATAAACCCACCATCAATGATTTGAGTGTGTAAGAAAACAAATTTTAAATGAATTATAATATTAATAATGTAATAGAATAAGAATATGATATTGATGAAATACCTCAATGGAAGAAGCTCAACAAAACAACCATATAAGATAATAAATCAAACAAACAAAATAAAAACAACGACAATATATTACAGATGATAAATATTTCAAACTCATGTTACTTAAGTGTCAAGGATGAATATAATT
Organism: Viscum album; assembly: GCA_963277665.1. Taxonomy (NCBI): domain Eukaryota; kingdom Viridiplantae; phylum Streptophyta; class Magnoliopsida; order Santalales; family Viscaceae; genus Viscum; species Viscum album. Next base: position 928,102,584 of record OY728141.1, on the reverse strand, counting down.
TGTGGAACTGGATATATGGGAATCATAGCAAGAATAGTATGATTAATTATTCTAATGTAGATTCTATAAGAAACGTACCATCATGAAAATATAAAGAATATGTTATTTGTACAAAATTTCCAAAAGGAAATATAGTTATTTTAAAACATAAAAAAAATTGAAATCCAATCTACTATAACACTTGAGATTATTCACTAGGATATTTTTGGGCTAATGATACATCAATCAATTAAATTGTATTTTTACATTATTAATTTGGTTGATGACTTCACTCAGATAATGAAAATATTATTTTTGAAATGTAAAGTATTGGATGTGGAGGTGTTTAAATTTTTCGTAAGGGATTTTCAAGGTGAGATGGGTGTTTTTATACTAAATCGTAGAACTGAAAAAAGAATGGAAAATGCATGAAATTCTTTTGAATCATATCTGAAGAAACATATAATCAAACACCAATATATTATTCAATACCCTCAACAACAAAATGGATATATAGACAGAAAAAAATAGTTAAAATGGGAAGAAACATTATTGATAAATAAAAACTTTCTCAATATTTCTAGATAGAACCAATATGTACAACTAGTCATGTGTAAAGTATAAATTTTCCTGGGATGGATTATAAAATTACTTCTAATGAGATGTGTTATAATAATAAATTGTCACTTATGACAACCCTTATTTTAATACCCAAAAATTCATGATTTATTATAAAAAGGTACAAATAATAAAATCCCAAAAGATCATGAATCCTATTATATAACATATCATAAATACATACAACAGGTATTTAATAATGACATTGAATACGACATCCTGCCTTTTTAACACATAAACTTTCATTACAATATTCAAATACGAGGATCTTTAAGGCTTAGTGTCTTTGAAACCAGGAACTTAATACATGAAAACAACATAATATATTCTTCTTAAACACTTTAAAGGATTCTTCATTGATCATCCTAAGTTCATTACAGCATCTCATAACCTGGGAGAATACATCAATGGAAATGGTGAGCCGAAGGCCCAGTAAGGGTAAACAAGGAAACAATTTACTTGTGATATCAATAAGAACTTGAATAAAAACATAAATACATGAGCAATGGAAATGTATGCATATCATAGAGAAAATAACTTAAAACATAACTTGAATATGTGGCTACAACAATTAACTTATAAAATCATGAACATTTCACCAAGGTAAACCCCAAGGTGTCATTTGAAATTACAAAGGTTATTCACCAATGTATCGTTAAAATTATAATCTCTAGTGGTTACATAATTACCCAATGAATTGGAGCGCTATTAGGGTGAAAACTTAAATATTCCTTTATTATCATGTGATACACACATATAATCATCATGAATTTCATAAACAACCCATATAGCACAAAATAAATGGGTTTCATTTCATAGTCATCACATTTTAAAAACTGTTTTAAAGACGAGATCTTTATGTCACTTTAAACCAACGGAAAAAGGAAAGCAGGTTTTATGTATGTAAGTCAATGAATTTAAAATATAAAATCTTGATATATATGTGAATACCCATATAGAAGAAATATCTTTGATTATTCACTTAATAAAATAAAATAATTTGAGAAAAAGGGAGATACATTTTAAGACGATAATTCTGCAGCATAACAGCTATGTTTCGGGGTTTTATAAAACATTGAAATGAGAGGGGAAATGGGTCACCCACTCATAAATGATCTATAAAACAGTAGGGGAACATAATAAAAAGGATTTAAGATCATGTTAATGAAATTTTAAAGATATACCATATGAAATGAAGAACATGGAAGTCAAAAAAAATAAGATTTCTCTTTTGAAAATTCGGCAGCCTAACGACGTCACTTAAAACGTGAAAAAATGAATTGATTAGATCAAATAGGGTCTATCATCATATGAACAAAAAATATCAGTATGATAGATATAGATATAATAACCCAAAAAAATAAAAACTAATTTGAAAGACTTGACATGAAGGTAGATCTTTGAAAAAAATGAGAATGGTGAAAGATTCCCTTAAAAATTCGGTAGCCTAACGGTGCCACTTAAATATTCATAAAATGAAATAATGAGTTAAATAGGGGTTCTATCATCATATGAACATGACAATTACAGTATTATGAATATAAAATATCATACATCAACATTATAACATGGGGCTTAAATGAAATTACATACAAAAGAGTACTTGAAAAGAATGAGAGAGGTAGGATCCCTTACTTTAAAACGTAACTCTTAAAACTCGAAGGTTGGGACCTTGAGGGATTAGGGGAACCTTGGGAGGACTATTTGGGAGGTAATGACGACATATCATCGTTGAGGAGGATTTTGGGATGAAAAGGATGAGTGGATGGCTTGGTATTTATAGGGGAAGTGAGGAGACAAGGCATTAATGGCCAAGAGACACCTCATCGGTGGTGTTGGAAAAACCAAGGCATTTCCCATGGTATTTTCCCATGGTATTGGCCACTTAGGACACCTCATCCAATAATTCATCCCCATTAGTCAGCAATCCCTTAAAATATCTCAGGACATCATCATGATGCAGTGATGATGTCATTAAACATACTGAAACCCTAAAACTGTAATTTTACTATTCACTGAAAATTCAACCAGTTCAGAAAAATCCGAAAAATTCACCTTAACATAATATTGATGCTCTGAATTCAAAAATTAACTCCATTTTATTGAAACAATTTTCTAAATATTTTTAATTTAATTTTTAAATAAAAAACACTATTCACTAAAAATTTATTTTTTCAGAAAATCCCCAAAAATTGCCTTAACAAAATATCGATGCTTGGAATTAAAAAATGAACTCCATTTTATAAAAACAATATTCCAAATATTTTTAATTTAATTTTTAATAAAAAAATACTATTCACACGAAAAAAAAACTAATACTTGACTAATAGTTTCTGAAACAGTTATTTACCAATTTTATTGAATCGCATTACTTAATCAAGGTTCCTAAATTATATTAATAATTTCTTTAAGTGAGATTACTAATACATTTGGTCACATTACCAATCCTAAGCGTAAAATAACTATTCATAATTTACTATTCACCAAATATTAAGTTGATTTTATTATACTTCAAATTCATTACTAAACACATTTGTAGAAGACCATTTTTTGAAAGTCATTACACATCATTAATTATTTAGGGTTTACAAAAATATTTTAAAATATCCTTTTTTAAAAAAAAATCATCAATAATATACATCACACATTTACCCAGACATTTGAAAATTCACATACTTCACTATAAGAAGAAACACAATTTTATTTATCACAAAGGATTATACAAAGCAGTTATGGTCTCCTTACATAGCCCCTTATAACCCCAGTATAGGACCTTAGTGTAAGGTGTGCTAAGGTGAAAGAATCTGAGGGTGGATCGGACAACATTGCCCGAGTGGTGATTTCTATCAGCTTGAACTTCTAGTGAAGGTGATTCCATTCTAGCTTCACACGATAAATTTCGGCTTGGGTTTGGTCCAGAGCAAAGCCCAACAGTGCTACCTCCTTCCCATGATCTTTTAGATGGGCTTCGATCGTCCCGAGACTACTGGATGAGGCCATCAAATCTTCTGTCTATATTAATTAACCAAGATCACTTGTATTTGGAGACAATAATCGCAACATTTAGTTTCCAACGGTCATACTGATCAATGGTCATATAACAGTAGAAACCCAATGGTCTCATACTCATTTTATTAAATGTAATAGTTTAGTTGAGTATAAAATAAAATAACACAAAAAATTAGGAATCAAAATTTATTCAAAATTTCAGGTCGTCACATTCTTCTCCCCATATGAAATTACGTCCTCAGAATTTTTTTAAATTTGGGTTTGGAAATTTCATTGAAAGTCCCACATTAGAAAATGAGTCAGTAAAACTACTATTTTAAAAGAAATAAAGGGAAGTACAACGGTCACCCGAGTTAACCCATACTAGGATTCCATGTAGGAAAATATGGATATGGAAGAGAAAACAAAGGGTCATGTTCTGATGGACAGTGATAGAAAACATTATTAGGAGAAAGTTAACAACCCAAAAATCACAAAATTATGATGGGTTAAATGATATTAGATTTCATAGTAGGATATGTTAACAGACAACATTTTTGTTTTACGTTCCTTTTCATAGTTTTGAGTAATTAATTTACTACATAGAATAAAAACACAAGGAAATATACTTACCTTCAAGTAGATTTTCATTCATTAATAAGTTTCTACCAAGACTAATATTTTCTCCAAACAAAGAGCATTCAAAAACACTTTGTCTCATCAAAATCACAAGAATCATATTATAGAGAATCACATAATCCAAAAAAATAGTATATATCTATTTTTTCTATTTTAAACATTATTTCAAAGACAGAAAGGGTAAGATAAAACAACTCTTCAAAAGAAAGAATCCCATAGGAAGGGAAACTACTTTTAATATTCAAATTTCCTTGGTACTACCCAAATTTCATCATAGGACATTCCATAAATGATTGTCCTTAAAATGCCTCATAATAAACCAAACTAAGATTGAAACCCAAATATAAGAAGGATATGATAACATAGTCTTCCACGATAAACTTTATCGTTCATCTCCAAACAACATCAACCACTATTGACATCTTATAACAAAATTATGTATCCTAATCACATTTTACCCAATATAGGTTATTCATTTCCATAAGTAACCTAAATTACCATAAGTTCACCATAAATTCATCGATTCTTCAAAATATAAGTCATCCTTTACATCTCAATGAAAACACCATAGTAATCTATTTACCTTGATCATATAAGTTTCCCAAATTAGTGAACGTCTCACAAAATAATATTCATCTTTTAATCCCCTAATCAATTTTTTACGAATAATAGCTTCACAACATCAACATGTGACACATAACAGTAGATGTTTTCCTTAATTATATAAAACCATCTTAGGTAGGGACTCGATGCTCTTAGAAAACATTAAATATATTCTCATAGAGCATAGACTAAAATTACAGCATGACATAAAAAATTATTGTGAAAATGTTACATGTACTTCAGTAATCATGATCCATCTCAGCATAGGACGTGTATTGTTCCCTTGTCCTTGAACATTGTTGATGCTCATCATGCTTCTCGTCCCTTCCAAGAAAGAATTTCCTTGGATAATGTCCAACTTCTCCACATTTACGACATTGGAATGTATAAGGTACATTAGATTGAACCTTATCTCCCTTCATCACATTATCCATTTTTTAAAGCAATTGGCTACTTTATGCACTATCACCCCACACATAAAACATCTCCTGGTTCCCTTGTGACATTTTATTTGATGCCTCTTTCCACACTTCTTGCACAATGGAAAATTGGGTCTTCTTTCCCTTATCAACTTTATCATATGAACATCATTGAGATTTCGTCTTCTTCTTCCTTGATGAATTTGGGCATTCAACTAGGTACCAATTATTAATTGTGATTTTTGATAGCTAGTTTGGCATTATCACAATATGTTCAACTTGATCTCTCATTGTCTCTGTAATATTAATAGTGAAATCGTCACATTTCCTATCACAATTTTTGTTGGGAAATGGACTTATATTTCCCTCAATTAACTAAGAAAAGAAAGTATAATTTGGGGGCTTAAATACTTAGCAAATAATCATGAAGTTGAAACTTTAAGCATAGAAGGATAAACTTGTAGGAGAAATGTATATCCTAACTTGTGATCCCCTAGGTTCTAATCTGGGTTATTCATGATCATATATTCTTATGTGAATCTTTATTTTATTTTATCTTTATTCCTTTAATAATGGTTCATACTAAGCTTATGAATTTACCAACGCATATCCCTCGGGAGTGTCGTAACCAAGAGTGCAGCAAGGCCCGTTTTCGTGTACCAGTTCCCATTCGAGTCTAGATCAATACGGTGTTTTCAGGTTTTACCCTTATGTACATATGTGCCAGAGCCACCTCTACCAACTCATATCCAGATAGGGATGCATTTGATTGATAAACCACTTACACATTTCTCACCAAAATACCAGGAAGATTTCCTATATTTAATCTTTTCTATAGGGTTCTTCCTAATGTTTTCATATCCTAATTTCAACAAATAACTAAACCTCCATTTGATACCAACTACGTCATCCCACTTTTTAAACACATAACCATTCATTACATTATACAAAACTGTGGATCTTTATGGTTTAGTGTCTTGGAAACGAGGAACTCAATACATGAAAACAACATATTACATTCTTATTAAACACTTGAAAGGCTTCTTCATTGTTCATCTTAAGTTCATTACAACATCTCATAACCTGGGAGAATATATCAATGCAAAGGGTGAGTAGAAGGCCCAGTAAGGGTATACAAGGAAACAATTTACTTGTGATATCAATAAAAACTTGAATAAAAACATAAAGACATGAGAAATGGAAGTATAGGCATATCATAGTGAAAATAAAGTGAAAAATAACTTGAAGATTTGTCTACAACATTTGACATAGAAAATCATGAACATATCACCAAGGTAAACCCCAAGGTTTCATTTGAAATTACCATGTTTATTCACCAAGTTATCGTTAACATTGTAATATCTAGTGGTTACATCATTACCCAATGCATTGGGATGCTATCAGGGCACACCCTTAAATTTGACTTTATTATCATGCGAGCCAAATATATAATCATCAATCATTTCATAAACAACCCATATAGAATAAAAGAAATGGGTTTCATTTCATAGTCATCACATCATAAAAACAGCTTTAAAGACGTAATCTTTATGTCACTTTAAACCCACGGAAAAATGAAAGCAGGTTTTATGTATGCAAGTACCAGAATTTAATATAGAATATCTTGATATATATGTAAATACCCCTGTAGAATAATGATATTTGATTATTCACTTAATAAAGTAAAATTATTTGAGAAAAAGAGAGAGACATTTTGAGCCGAAAATTTTGCAGCATAACGGCTACATTACGGGATTTTAGAAAACATTGAAAAGATAGGGGACATGGGACACCCACTCATAAATGATCCATAAAATAGTAGGGGAACAGAATATAAAGTATTTAAGAACATTGTAATGAAATTTTAAATATATAACATATGAAATAAAGAACATGGAAGGAAGAAAAAATAAGATTTCTCTTATGAAAATTCGGCAGCCTAACGACGGCACTTAAAACATCAAAAATGAATTGAATAGATCAAATAGGGTCTATCATCATTTGAACATAAAATAACAGTATGAAAGATATATAGATCATACCCCAACATAATAAAAAGGTACTTGAAAGACTTTACATGAAGGTAGAACTTTGAAAAAAAAAGAGAAGGGTGAAAGAATCCCTTAAAAATTTGGCAGCCTAATGGAGCAACATAAACATTCATAAAATGAAATGATGAGAGAAAGAGGGGGTCTATCAACATATGAACATGAAAAGTAAAGTAGTATGAATATAAAATAACATATATCATCATAAGAACATTGGGCTTAAATTAAATTACATACACAAGAGTACATGAAAAGAAAGGGAGAGATAGGATCCCTTACCTTAAAACGTAACTCTTAAAACTCGAAGGATGGGACCATGGGGGATTGGGGTCACCTTGGGAGGACTCATTGGGAGGTAATTAGACCCGATCTTCGTTCAGAATGATTTTGGAATGAAAAGGATGATGGTATGGCTTGGTATTTATAGGGGAAGTGAGGGGACAAGGCATTAATGGCCAAGGGACACCTCATCGGTGGTATTGGCAAAACCAAGGCCTTTCCCATGGTATTTGCCCATGGTATTGGACACTTGGAAAATCTTATAAAATAATTCATCCCTTTTAGTTCCATCCCTTAAAATATCTCATGACATCATCATGATGCATTCATGATGTCATTAAATATACCGAAACCCTAAAACTATAATTTTACTATTCACTGAAATTTCAACCATTTCAAAAAATTCCCAAAAATTAACCTTAACATAATATAGATGTTCTGAATTAAAAAAGTAACACCATTTTATGAAAATAATTTTCTAAATATTTCCAATTTAAATTTAAAATAAAAACACTATTCTCCAAAAATTCATTTTTTTTCAGAAAAATCCCCAAAAATTACCTTAACATAATATCGCTGCTCTGAATTCAAAAATGAACTCCATTTTATAAAAATAATTTTCTAAATATTTTTAATTTAATTTTTAATTAAAAAATACTATTTACCTAAAAAACTAATACTTGACTAATAGTTTCTGAAACAGTTATTTACCTATTTTATTGAATCACATTACTTAATCAAGGTGCCTAAATTATATTAATAATTTCTTTAAATGAGATTACTAATCCATTTGGTCACATTACTAATACTTAGCGTAAAATCACTATTCAAAATTTAATATTCACCAAAAATTATGTTGATCTTATTAAACTCCAAATTCCTTACTGAACACATTTACAGATGACCATTTTTTGAAAATCATTACACATCATTAATTATTTAGGGTTTACAAAAATATTTTAAAATATCCTTTATTTTTAATTCAACAATAATATACATCATAAATTTACCTAGACATTTAAAAATTTAAAAACATCACTATATTAAGAAACACAATTTTATTTATCTCAAAGGATTACACAAAGCAGTTATGGTCTCCTTACATAGCCCTTTATAACCCCAGCATAGGACCTAAGTGTAAGGTGTGCTAAAGTGAGAGAATCTAGGGTGGCTTAGCCAACATTACCCGAGTGGTGATTTCTATCATCCTGAACTTCTCGCAAAGACGATTCCATTCTAGATTCACATGATGATGTTCGGATTGGGTTTGGTCTAGAGCAAAGCCATGTGGTGATACCTCCTTCCCAAGTTCTGTCAGATGGGTTTCGATCGGCCCGAGACTACTGGATGAGGCCATCGAATATTATTTCTATATTAATTAACCAAGATCACTTGTATTTAGAGACAATGATCACAACATTTAGTTCCCAATGATCATACTTATCAATGGTCATATAACAGTTGAAACCCAACAGTATCATACTCATTTTATTAAATTAAATAGTTTTGTTGAGTATAAAATAAAAGAACACAAAAAATTAGGAAACAAAATTTATTCAAAATTCTGGGTCGTTACATTGAAAACATCCTTAACGTGCTCTAAAACATCTTTCATTCTATTGAAAAATGCATGGGATAACATGGGGTTATACATAAGAATGTGTGAGCTATAAATCCCAGTATGAAAATAAAGAAATAACAGAATTTAAAAAAGTAATATTTGTGAGAAATGATTCATATCAAGATAACATAATTGGGATGAGAATCATTATTCTGACCAAAGAGGCATTATATAACATGAAAACATAATGGAAATAGGGGAATGTGGAAAAGCTTCAAACATGGAATCCAAAACATAAGTACAATCTAACCACTAATAATTAATAAAATGGTGTTTATAGGATATCATTAATTGAACCACACGTGTAATCACATTAGATTAAAACATCACTCAATTCATTATAGGGCTATATAATTCTGGGCCCACCCATAACATTCCAATCACATACATGTGTAAGTGTTCCACATAAATCATGAAACATATGGATGAATTTCATCAATTTTAATCTAAATATTAAGGATTGTAGGATAAATATTTTTAGTCCCAAAATCAATGGATAATAGGTACATATAGTTTAATACTTTTATTAGAAATGTGAATGGGTATTCACTACAAAATTTCTTTTTGTGGAAAATCACAGGATAATATCGACAACATAATGGGGGTACATAATGATTCATGAAGAGTTACATGAGAGTGTAAGGGGTATATAGTAACATTTAAATCATTATTAATTGAAGTGGTAACTGTAAAAACATATCCAAATATTAATAATGGAAAGATAAAATTCATAATTTAAAGAAGGTGTAGGAATAAAGAGGATTTAGAGAGGATACCATACCTTGAGAGGGTGCTTCTAAAACAATGGGAGGAGATTCTTATGATTTTATTGGAAAATTTGGACAAATATATTGAGTTAAGGGAGGATTAATTTCATGATTTGATAGTTTTTAGTGAAGATAGATGGGTTTTTGGGTGGGTGTATATAGCAAAAGAGAGGAGAATTATTTATTTATGACCAAACATAAGTTTTGACCTCTATATGATATAGTAATAAAAAACACAGTCCATCCCATAAATATTCCAATGGTTTCTACCAAGGTGAATTAGTTTTAATTATTTTACTTTTTATAAACTTATATCATCAAAATAATACCCTTTTTGATGTGGAAGTGAGTCAAGCATCAATGAATTGATTTTTAACCATTAAAATATAATATTGGTTTTGGAGGAGTCATTCAGGGATGGTAAAATTAATAAAATAATTTATAAAAAAATTATTATAAAGGTAAAATTTAAATTTATTCTTGGATATCTTTTATGGGAAATGTTACACCACCTTTGGTTTATTATGAAGGCATAATACATATCCTATATTTATAACATATTTAAATTTTACCCAGAAATTGGACAATCTCAGATAATTATAGAAAAAACACCATTGGATTATTTCAACATGAACGTTTGAAAAATATTATTTATTTTAATAAAATATATCTCTAAACAAGATAATTTATACTTATAAATTAAATTTGGCATTTATTGAAAAATACTTGTTTTTTGACATTAATAGTTTTTCACCTGAACCAAAATTAAACTTGACTTAATAAAACATTTTTATCATTTATATCTGATAAATAATATTTAATAAATATATTTTATTAAAATATTTGTTACTTTTAAAATTCCTAAATTCATCAAAAAGATTTTCTTCATTGAAACTGTATATTTCCCAAAAAAATCCACTTTGGGTTTCATCATTTAAGAAACTAATTTTTATAATAATCGTTATTTAATCATTTAAAAATTTATATTAAAAGGGGATAAATATGATCAACTTTTAATTAAAATAAAATGAAAAATTTATACTATTAGGTGATAGATACATAGCCCTTTTTTACAATAGAAAATTCCCTAGGGGTAAGTTATGTGATGGTAATATTTTCATGGGGTGGTTCGACGTACATGGGTTGGGACATGATCTTTATGATCCTAAGCTTCTCCCATAAACGTTTCATTCATGATTTATTTGTTATATATTGGTTAGGTCTTAGTCAAGGGAAAAGACTGGTGACATTATCTCCCTCAGAAACACTAATAAATGGGCATCATAGGGTATGAATCTACTGGGTGAGGCCAGCGCCTCCTTTGTCTATTTCAATTGGACATTATCATAACCATTTATATATACTACTAATATGATCACTATTAAATGACTATATTATCAATGGTTATTTATTAATATTTAAAATCTTACAAGATATAACATTACAAAATAAACAAAGTAATGCATGTGTTTTCTATAAAATCATTATTTTATAATCTATTTAATCATTCAAGAAGATGATATTTCACTTATAAATTCATAGGTGGTTACATTATATCCACATTCAAAAATTTATCCCTATAAATTATCATTTAATTCACTCAAAAATATGATGGTACTTCTTCATTATCAATATAGTTTCTTGAATCAATTGACATTTTATAAAGAGAACGTTAATAGAAAAATATATGTTAAGGATGTGAGAATAGGTATTGTAACTTTCATTTTTTACAAAGATGATATATTTTTTTGTGGGTGACATAGATAAATCATGTAAAGGGTTTTATGAGAAAATATTAAAGGACTTTGATATATTAGGGATTGAAGAATTGAATTTATTTTTGTGATTTAAAATTAAACATAATTTAATAGATATCATTTTATCATAAGAGAATTATACCAATGAATTTTTATAAAACATTTTCATGTAATATTCCAAATATGTTTCCAAACCTATCTCTATTCGTGTAATGTAATGTAAAGATCAAGTTGGGGAAAGAGTGAATCATAATGACTTATTAAAGTTGATAGGATGTTTTCTCTTTCATATAGGTTCAAGGAAATATCATTTATATTTAGTTATATTTTGTGCAAGATATCAGAGTTGTCATAACGAATCACATTTGAATGTTGAAAAAAGCCTAGGTATGTTAAAGGAACATATTCTTTTGAAATGTTTTATAAATGAAGTTGTGAAATGAACATTCATGGAAACATGGCTTCATATTAGTATAAAAATTATAAGGATAGGAAGTAAAAATAATGGGGAAAAATTTTCTGTGTAGAATGCTGTGTGAGATTGAATAGTAATAAACAATGTTCTGTTAATTTGATCACTAAAAAGTATAATATTTTTCCAATACCGATTCTTAAACCGACATGTTGTGGATGAATGTTTTATTGTCAAATGGGGACAAAAATGGATAAAATGTACACCCCTTAACAAAAAAATTATTTAAATCTAATATAGGTTTTATGATAAAATCTGGGATAAAATTAAAATTAAAGGGAAATTTATCTTATAAGGTCCACATATTTCTTTTCCCCAAGGGATGAAATTATTTAAAAAACATTTATTTATCTAGTATTTTTGTTTGAGGATATTCTATATTTTAAGGTTTTGATTAAATGAAATATCTCTAACACCACATGAAGTTCATTATGATCATAGGAAACTCTATGAAGGGTGTGTGAATAAATAATGATATTTTATAAATTTATTTCACTTAGAAATTAACCCCTATAACTTTTTAGAGTTATATCCTTATAATAATTATATAAAAATTTCATATGCATGAACAGATAATAAATTAATGAAAGGTACACAAGAATTACATGGCTAGACACATATGTGGTTGACTACAATTTTTCCATGGAGAGTCCTATTATTCCATGGAATATCACTATTAAAAAGAATAGAGTACAACATGATCTTAATGATATTAGACTCCTTCTATTTAACCATAGGAAAGATTATACCAACTCCTCCTAGTTACAAGATTTTAAAGACACTTATCATTTAAAAGAAATATTATAACAATTTAGTTAACATAAGAGTGTGAAACTTTACAAAATATATCCCTGAAATATCATTCTTATATCCTACATTTGATGTGCCCTACCTTTTTCTAGTACAGTCTATCTGCTGTGCCTCAGTAAATTTTTCTTTTTTTCTATTTTATTTTTCATGAACAAAAACCATTATGCCTCACACCCTACTCAGAAACTCTATCTATAGAAAACTCTACATAGTAGCTCTAGCCAAAAACACTACCCAATATCTCTAATATATAAGTATATAAAAAATTCATCATACATAACCTATTCTAGGAGTTATTAAACTTCAACCATCTATTTACCTGGTTGAAATGTTATTCTACAACAAAACATTATCATATTAGCTTTTGTATATGAGTGAAAAATGATAGTTTGTACAATATGAACTACCCTTTATTTAGGAAAGAATATATGAAGAAATCATGGGAACTAGAAATATTTTCTAGCTCATCTGAAATTCATGGGGAATTTCTCAAATCTTCTTAAATTTTCTTGAAGTTTCAGAAATTATCCAGATTCCCCACACATCATTAATCATACATAATCTTGGTGTTAAGGAAGTTATTAACATGTCCATAAATCAACTAGATCAACCACTTATAAAATATATTCTTATAATAATTATGTTATGAAAATTATAGTGTTGTGTAAAGTATCTTGAGAACTCTATCTAGTGGATATTTTTCTTATTCCATTATAATAAATTCTGCATTCACCTATACATTATTAGATCCCCTACTTTCTATTATGCATTGAATGATTGACTTGGTTTTATGTACTCAGCTTCTCTTTAATCAATGCTTTAGAAATATCATCCTTTGACTAATAGACATATGTTGTTTTTTACTTCATTATTGATTAATCATATTTCATCTATTCATATGATACTTCCTTTCCCAGTATTGATAATTTTTCTTCTCCAACTATTATTGGCGCTATGCATGGTTACCGCTATATAAGGGTACATTCACAACTATATAAGGGTGCTTCAGTTGGAGGGACTTAATTAATAACTTAAACAATACGCGGTATGGTGGTTCTTTTTCCAATGAACTAAAACAAATAAATTCATACAATAATTCCCTTTAATAATTTGAACATCATACAACCTAAAAAATAATCTTTTCCACTATAAAACAATATAAAAACTATTTGTTTGCCAAAAAAACCTTTCTAATTTATGAATAATTCTAGTCATTGTAACATTTTATTAAACATATAATGCCTTCTATCACAAAATTATTTCCCCTTATCACTTTAAAACATCTCAATTTTTCCAATATCATTGTACAACGTTGTATAATGATCATAATTTGAGCTTCAACTTTATATCGTTGCTTGAAAATCAATTTTATTGTATTATTGTACCTATTCCCCCTTTGGATTTATTAAGCTTTGTAGAAGTGTTTAAAAACATTTTACCTTATTCTTCTTATGTATCTCCGTCAAATCACATCTTTTTGGTGATTCAAATCCAATTACCTATTTCTGGTGACATTTTTATATTTATCTCTATTTTTATGTAAGCGTAAAATCTTTTCATGGATCATGAAAATATCCATGTTGTTAGAAACATTTAAGAATAGAAAATTATCATCATATTTAATGAATTTTTCTATAATTCATCTAAGGAAAAAAATTCTTATCTTCCTCCATCTCATATTAATAAAAAAAGATCGATATTTCCAATAAATCTTTCTCACATATATAATAAAAATCATCCCATTAAAATATATTGATAGGAAATAAAAACCTTTTTGTAAAAAATCCGATGAGATTTAAAATCTCTCCCATTGAAGTTTTTTTGAAATAGTAAATAAAACTAACAACTCAATGTTTCCATAACTCATTTAAAAAAACATTCATCAAGTCACACAAATTTTCATAGTGAATTTCCTGACAACACACTGATAGATAAAACAATTTTTAATGAAATTACGTCCCTCGGTAACATAAAAGTTTTGGTCATAATAATATATTAGAAATACTTTGGTATATTTTTGAATCTTATTTTCTATTTGGTTTTAGCATATATTATTGGGAATGTTTTCATTATTAATGATAGAAAGGGTTACTAGAAATGTTGAGAATGTTTTTTTATGATGAGTATAGGAGGATAATAAAATTTATCCATAACCACATTAGGGGAAAATTACTTAAATTATATGATGTAATGGAATTTTTCAAAGTTCCTAATATCTTGAAGGTTTTTATAATCCAAGAAAAGTTTTTAAACATTCATACAAAGGGAGATAACAATTTATATAGAGATATATCACTGGACACCTATCAACATGCGTATATCAACAAAAAAAAGTGATCTAATGGACATATAGTAAAAGTATAAGGTATTGAGTCAATAAATACTTATACAATGTATATGGAGTCTAAAGTTAAAATAATTATAATGGTATGAGAAGAATAATGTTCAAGGAGTTTTGTAAATTTGAATCTATAATTGTTATTAGACAAACAAATTTCCAATGTATTCAAAAAAATTAGAGACATTGTAACATGAAAAAAGAGAAATTTATTTTGTGTCAAAAGTAATTAGAATTTGTAGTACTGTTATAATGTATCTAATTCCCCTCGGATATTGGAAGATGTATTTTCTAGATAGAAAACATGAATACTATTTTGAAGAAAAAAATCTTACGTTTCAAGTTGTAGGATGTTTAGAATCATGAAGATAACTGTTTTATGAGGGCATGGGTCAGAGTCTGTTAGATTAAGAACAATCAGACTATGTTTTGGTCCAGATAGAATTGATGTCCCTCCAACTATTGGTAGAATTATATAGCCATTAATGTATACCTACATAGTTTTAAACCTATGTAGTTCCATCAATGGATAGAGAAGTATATATTTCAATAATAATGAAGTTAATATCAAATGTATAGATGAAAAAATATCATATAGATCAAGCTAGGAAAAGAATTTAATTCCACACATCAGAGAAATATTTTGTTAGGTATTTGAATGAAGACAAGCTGAGTTCATCAGATTGAGTTAATCAATTGATGAATAATAGGAATAAGGGGGTTGTATGGATAAACACATAATGTTGGTGTTGTTATGATTCCCCTAGAAAAACATCCACTAGATAGAGTTTCTATGAGACATGATATAACCTTACAAAGACCAAAACATGATTAT
This sequence comes from Viscum album, assembly GCA_963277665.1. NCBI lineage: Eukaryota > Viridiplantae > Streptophyta > Magnoliopsida > Santalales > Viscaceae > Viscum > Viscum album. The sequence continues at coordinate 928,086,411 of OY728141.1, read as the reverse complement.
TTTGAGATGATATTTTTCAATTCGATTATCATTATATGTTAAATAAGTGGGAAGATGTTTCATGAAAATGATACTAATTATTTTTTAAGAACTATGAAAAATTATAGATAATTTCAGAAGCCTCAAGAATATTGATGAAGAGTTGAGAAGAGTCTATTGATTTTAAGGAAAAAACTCTAAATAATTACATGGGATAATTTATAGGTGAAGATAAATTATTAAATATCAACACTAAATAAACCCCCCCAAACACACATTAGTAATGGATCCCACATTCCAAAGGATCATAACTTAATACCACCCATGTGAGGTTGTAACATAAAATGAAACACATTGCAACATGGTGGTGGTAGTCCACACATACACATGAATGGGGTTATCATTTTCTGACAGATGGAAGAGTAAGAAGGTAGGTACTATATTATCTTTATATATGTATAATTATATCATAAATATCATTATATTCATCTAATATATCATTTTATCATGCCATATGATCTAGTTATGAAAAAAAAACACATCACTTGGTGGCGACGATAGTCAGCACGTATACGTGAGCAATGATTTCATTTTACATTAGATAGAAAAGAGAAAGAAAATAGGTTTTCAAATATACATAATAAAATTTACTTATATTTTAGATGCTGAAATCTACCAATGGTTGCAACAAGGAATCCTTGGATAAAACAAGGGCATATTTTGACTCAAAAACTGATTTTGGGAAGTGCCAAAGGGATGCATGGGAAACCGAAGTGGTGCGCAAAAAGTCGCTTCCCCACATTTGAAACTGTCGTGGCCTCAGACGGTTTTTGCGTGCCAACATGGGAACTTCCGCGCCACAGACCCCAGGTCTGTGTTTTCTACGCAGGCCGAATTCTGCATGACCCCGCGGCCCCCGATCACCTCTAAATAGAAGTGCACACCCAGCTTCTGGTAGCTAAAGAATAAAAACCATCTCCCATGAATGGAATACCCCACTTTCGCATGCCAAAGATGAATTCTAAGTACTATATATTCCAATACAGGTCTCCCAGTGGTACACCTTCACATGGGACCACTAGGGCTTGACTCTATCCCATGTCCATAAGTGTGGGCCTCCTTGCGTGCAAACCCCTCCACCTACGTGCAAAACCCTCTTCCCCCCTTTTCATGAAAACCACTTCAATTTGTTCATAAGACTTCTTTTCCGATCAACCTAGCCTTTTGTGCACAATGGTCCCCTCTTTGTGTGTGTATTGTGTGAAAATATCTTCTTTTGGGCGCAAACACTTGTCCTTGCAGGCGCCCTTTAGCATCTGTTCGATGTAGCTCACAGGGGAACCACCTTCAAGAAATTATTACACACAAAACACCTATATTACAAACCCTTATCCTGTATGACTCTCCAGGTTCGTATGATGTGATTTCAAAACCCCTTGGGTGGTTCTTCACGATGTGTTTCATAGCCTCATGCTTCTTCACATACGCACACTAATGGCTATTGCTTCTTCACATAGCCACGCAAACATGGGCCCCTCAGTGGATAACTCCACAACACCCCATCTCACTACATTTCTGGTACCTTCCCTTCACCAAGGGTTAAAGCGTACTAGTTTTTTAATTCCTAGGGATGCGGAGTGAAACCACCTCATCCGAGCTGTAGGATGTTAAACTACCAATCACCATCATCCCTAGCACATGAAATTAAACTGTGGCCTCTCCCCATGCATCATACGCAGGGTGCCCCATCTGGGACATTCTCTATGCCCTCTTGTCTCCACGGGAGTGAGATCTTCCTCTCATGGAAGGAGATCCTTTTTGCTGAAGTGGGGCCTATCTGTGGGGAAGGGAAACCACAATGGTTAAATCCCCTAGCCTTTCTTACAAGAGGAAGCACCAATACTCGTACTTTCATATTTGGTGCAAATGAATAACAGGTGAGAGGGGTACAGGGATCCTCGATACCCCATCCCTCTCCCTCCGTAATTTATCTCCATCAGGCCTCTATCCTGGAGGAAATCTCGATCTCCATATCTCTGGGCAGTTAACCACACGTAATCCCATGTTTCCTCTTTGGGCTTCTAACCACGTGTAAGCCCCACTCCACATCCCACTGATGCACCTCTTGCGACGTGATCATCATGTCTCTACGGCCTCATATTTCTCACACCCAGCATGATTCACATGGGCTTAGAGTAATATTTGATTATGAAATCTTCTCTGGGCTGCCTTAGTGTGTAATCCCCAATCCACCAACTCTGAACTGTGTGGACTTTGATCCTTTCCAAGCAAATGTGTGACAACCCTACTCTTTATTACACACATAAACATGATTTATTACAAAAATTATTCACTTGATAAAACATAGAAGATCAAGGGATCTAGTGTCATTGCGGAATATTAAAATTACATAAAAACTTAGAACACAAAACACAACATCTTTATTGAAAACCTCATTTACATGAAAACTAAATTCCCCCATACTTAGCATTTCACGGGATAACCGAAGGACATGCATAAGAAAAGGTTGTTCTATAAAGCCCAGCAAGGGAATAAACATGGAATAACATGAGGAATACAACACATGTTAGTTAATAGGAATATAAATGGAGCATAAGAGTAACATAAACATAAATTTCTGGTAAATCATGATAATCATAACATGGAAATGTGGCAACAACACTTACGATGGAATAAGCATGAGCCAAGGCTCATTGCACATGGAGCATGAGTAAACCATCATTTAACATTAAGAAATATTATACCCTCATTTTAATTGAATTTTCATGAGTCAACACTAATTTCACATGATTGATCATGATACTATACTTTACCCAATGCATTGGAGTGCTATGAGGGCGCACACTTCTTAAACATTTAATTTCATGCATAAGTGTGCCACATGGATCATATAACCTGGAATCATTCAACATTGTAAGTTATTCTATGATTAAATAATGTGGAATAAATACATGAAAGTACCATTCAATATGTATATGTTCAGAAAGGTGAATACCCTTGATAGAGACATGGGTATGGTATTCACTATACAATGATCTTGGCTTGGAAAAACGCTGTGCAATTTCGACAGCGTAACGGCGTGACATAAGAACTCATAAAAAATGGTTGATGAGAGAGAAAGTAATGTCTCCTTGTATTTAATTTAAATTTATAGTAAGGGTGTCATATAGGTACATGTCCCAAGATAAATAATGGAATTTTTATTTATAATATAAAATAATTTCTAGAATGTAAATGGGGAGAAAGAAATTCCTTAAGGAATTTTAGCATGCTAACGGGTGTACATGGGAGGAATTAATGAGAGAGAAAGGGGTATCTCATCTTTAAAAATGAATAGGGAAGTATGAGGGAGGTTCTAAATCATACCCCACCCTTTTTTATTGAAAACAAAATGCATAAAAATTTAATTAAATGTGGACAAAAATGAGAAAGGTAGAAATCCCTTACTTGGAAGTGTGGTTTCAATGGCCTGGGAGAGGCTTGAGAGAGGCTTATTGAGAGCATAAGGTGCCTTGGGATGATTCTAGAGATAGGATGGAAGAGTTTTGATGAACTCAAAAGGCTTTGAGTGATGATAAATTTGGATCGTGGGTGGGTTTATATAGGAAAGGATAGGGAATTATTTATTATTTAGGTTTTGGAAACCACTCAATAATCTAATCAAAATAAAAAACCAGACCATGATTTTTCCCCTGGTTTTTTCTGAAGGGGAGTGGAAGAAAATATTTTATAAGGCTAATGGATTAAATACATTAAATAATAGTGTTGCTTAGGTGGAGGTGATTCACACACTCAAGGAAGACAATTTAAAAGGACAAAATGTTTTATATGTCTTGAAGGGTCTACTAAAGCTTTGTAATATAAATCAAGAAAACCCAAAATAACACTATTTTAATGGTAAAAAATATTGGCTGAAAAAAATTCTTATAGTATTTTATTACATCACTATTGGGTCATTATGATGTCATAAAACACATTATATATTTAAACGGTATTTAATTTTTTACCAAAATATTATTTAATTAAAAAATCCATCTCCCCTGCACGGAATTCGCCTCTTTCATGTGCGAAAAATGACTTCTAGGTACTATATTTTCCACGACAGGTCTCCAAGTGGTCCACCATCACCCTGGACCACTAGGTCTTGACTCTATCCCTTGTCTTTATGTGTGGGGCTCCTTGTGTGCAAACCCCTCCACCTACGTGAAAAACCCTCTGCCCTCTTTGCAGGCAAACCACTACAATTTTTGCGCAAGCCTTCTTTTCCAATCAACCCGACCATTTGTGCGCAATAGTCCCATCTTTGTGCGCGTATTGTGTGAAAATATATTCTTTTGTGCGCAAACACTTATCCTTGCGGGTGCCCTCTAGCATGTGTTTGATGTCACTCTCGAGGGCACCACCTTCAAGAACATCTTACAGACAAAACACCGATATTACAAACCCTTATCCTATATGACCCCCCAGGTTCGTATGAAGTGATTTCAAAGTCCCTTGGGTGGTGCTTCACGTTTCATTTCTTAACCTCATGCTTCTTTACAAACAAACACTAATGGATATTACTTCTTCTCATATCAACACATACGTGGGCCCCTCAGTGGATCACTCCACAACACCCCCTCTCATGACATTTCTGGTGCCTTCCCTTCACCAAGGGTAAGTGCATACCAGTTATGTATGTCCTAGGTATGTAGAGTGAAACCACATCATCCGAGCTATAGGATGTTAAACATCCAAGAACCACCGTCCCTAGCACATGAAGTTAAATTTTGGCCTCTCCCCACGCATCATACCCAGGGTGCCCCGTCTCGGACATTCTCTACGCCCTCTTGTCTCCACAGGAGTGAGATCTTCCTCACATGGAATGAGATCCTCTTTGCTGTAGTGGGGCCTATCTGTGGGGAAGGGAAACCAAATTGGTGAAATCCCCTAGACTTTCTTACAATAGGTAGTACCATTACTCCTCCTTTATTCATTGGTGCCATAGAAAAATAGGTGAGAGGGGCACGGGGATTCTCGATACCCCTTCCCTCTCCCTCCGAACATTGCCTCCATCGGTCCTCCATCTTGGAGGAAGTACTAATCTCCATCTCTTTGGGCTGCTAACTATGTGTAATCCCATGTTTTCTCTTTGGGCTTCTAACCACGTGTAAGCCCCACTCCACTTCCCACGGATGCAGCCCTTGCATATCATCATGTCTCTATGGCCTCTTATTTCTCACACCGAGCATGTATCACACAGGCTTAGAGTAAGTATTGATTATGAAATCCTGTATGGGATTCCTTTGTGTGTAATCCCCAATCCACCAACTCTGAACTATGTGGACTTTTATCCTTTCCAAGGAAATGTGTGACAACCCTGCTCTTTATTACACCCTCATTCATGATTTATTACATAAATTATTCACTTGATACAACATAGAATATCATGTGTTTTAGTGTATTTGGGGCTTCGGAACATTAAATAACAACTTAGAACATAAAACACAACATATTTATTGAAAACATTCTTTACATGACCACTACATTCTCTCGTACTTAGCATTGCATGGGATAACATGAGGACATGCATAAGAATATGGTGATATATAAAGACCAGTAAGGGAATTAACATGGAATAACATGAGGAATACAATACATGTTATTAAATATGAATATCAAGGGACCACAAGAGAAACATAAACATAAAGGCATGATAAATAATGATAATCATAACATGGAAATGTGGCAACAACACTTAACATGGAATTAGCATGATCTAAGGCTCATTGCACATGGAGCATGAGTAAACCCCCATTACACATGAAGCATGAGTAAACCATTGTTTCACTTGAATTATCATGATTCAACACACATTTCACATGATGTATCATGATACTATACTGTACCCAATGCATTTGAGCGCTCTCAGGGCGCTCCCTTCTTAAACATTTCATTTCGTGTGTAAGTGTGACACATGGATCATATAACATGGAATCATTCAACATCATAATTTATTCCACGATTAAGGAATTTGGAATACATACATGAAATTTCCATTAAATATGTATATTTGAATATAGGTGAATACCCTTGATAGAGACATGGGTATGGTATTCACTACACAATGATCATTCCATTGAAAAACACTGTGCAATTTCGACAACTTAATGGTGTGACATAAGAACTCATAAAAATAGTTGATCAGAGAGAAATGGGTGTCTCATAATATTTACATGAAATTTAAAGTAAGGGGTCATATAGGTACATGTACCAAGATAAATAATGGAATTTGGATTCATAATACAAAATAATTTCTTGAAGGTAAATGTGGAGAGGGAAATTCCTTACGGAATTTCGGCATGGTAGCAGGTGTACATAGGAGGAATTAATGAGAAAAAGGGGGTATCTCATCATTCAAACAAGAATACGGAAGTATGGGGGAGGTTTGAAATCATACCCCACCATTTTTAATGGAAAACAAAATGGCATAACAATCTAAAGAAAATTGGACAAAAATGAGAATAGATGGAGTCCCTTACTTGGAAGTGTGATTCCAAAGGCTTGGGAGAGGCTTGAGAGAGGCTTCTTGGGATTTTGGGGCGCCTTGGGAGGATTATAGAGATAGGATGGAAGAGGTTGGATTAACTCCAAAGGATTTTAGTGAAACAGAAGTGGTATCTTTGGTGGGTTTACATAGGGATGGAGAGGGAATTCATTATTATTTAGGTTTGGGACACCACACATTAAACTAATCAAAACCACAAACCATACCATGGTTTTTTCCAATGGTTTTTGCAAAAGGATAGTAGAAAACAATATTTTATAAGTCTAGTGGCCGAAATTCTTTAAATAATAGGGTTTCTTATGTGGAGATGAGTCACACTCTCAATGAGAACAATTTAAAAAGACAACATGTTTTATAAGTCTTGAAGGGTTCACTAAAGCATTGTAAAATAATTCAAACAAAACCAAAGTCAAACTATTTTATTGGTATAACAAATATTTTCCAATCATAATGTTTATAGTATTTTATTACATAACTATTGGGACATTATGATGTCATAAAACACATTATATATTTAAATGGTATTTAATTTTTTACCGAAAAATTCGTTTATCTCAGAAAATTATGAAAATTTCACCTTTGGATAATTTCAACATCCTGATTCCAAAAATAATATTCTTTTTATCTAACTATTTTTTCTAAATATGTTAACTTCAACTTTTAAAATAAATACCAATATTTATTGAACATTAATGGGTTTTGACAAAAATTTCTATCAAATCTTAATAAAAATTACAATTGCATTCATAAAATTATACAATAAATAATATTTAAAAAGTAATTTAATATTAATAATAATATTTTATTAAAATGTTATTGAATTCAAAAATTTATTAATTCATAAAAATAGGTTTCTTAGTTGAATATTAACAAAAATTGCTAATTTCAATTTTAAAAACTTTTTATTACATAACAATAATAAAAAAAATGTCTATTATTTATTCTATACAAAATTAATTCACATAATCATAGTGATATAGATTTGTTACATAACCCATTAAACTAGCCTCATAAGACCTAAGGGTAAGGTGAACGATGGTGACAATCTCTTGGGGTGGCTCAGATAACATTGCACGCATGGTGGCCTCTATCAACATCCACTTCTCTCATAGATAGTTGTGTTTGAGATTAATGTGTTGAAGCTCGGCTTGGGCTTGGTTACGTGCAAAGCCCAATGATGCCACCTCTTTTCCGTGCTCTGACAAATGGGCTTTGTATGGAGAAATTCTACTAGATGTGTCCATCACTTCCTCTTTCTGAGTTAATTGGATTGTTAAAGCCCTATGCTTATACTAATAATTTGATCACCGTTTAATGGCTATATTAGGAATAGTCACAATTCCTAACAGTATTTTTAAATCCAAAAACCAAAAACCAAGGAAGTGCATATGTTTTACATAACTATATTATATAATAAGACATTTAAAAAAAGGACAAGAGGAATTTTCATTAATTAATGTTTGAGTCGTTACAAAAGGTACATATGAAGCCTCCCACTGGTTCAATACTAACAATTACTGGTCCTTACCCCTTCACGTCAGTTCACCAACCATCTTGGAATAATGTGGAATTTGATCCTTGCCAAGGCAAGGTACATAGGATGCTTCCCTCAGGTTCCAGCCCAACACCTACTGGTCCTGAACCCTTCATGTCGATTCACCAAACCATCTCTGAACTACATGGACTTTGATCCTTGATAAGGAAAGTTACGTAGGTAGCCTCTCTGAGGTTCATGACCAACACCTACTGGTCTCGACCCCTTCATGTCGGTTCACCAATCCATCTCTGAACTATGTGTCCTTTGATCCTTTAAAAGGAATGGTATGTAGGAATACTCACTGAGATTCAATCCCAACACCTACTGGTCTCGACCCCTTCACATCGGTTCATCAAACCATCTACGAACTATGTGGACATTGATCCTTACCAAGTCATGGTAGATAGGAAGCCTCCCGGAGGTTCAAGCCCAACACCTACTGGTCCCGACCCCTTCACGTTGATTCACCAAACCATCTCTGAACTACATGGACTTTGATCTCAACCTCATATAATGGTTATATAGGAAGCCTCCTTGAGGATCAAGCCCCACATCCATCGGTCCCAACCACTCCAAGTCAATCCACCCTTGTCCTTCATGACATTAGACTATACACCCCCTTTTCTTCCAACATGACGCTAAAATGTATACTTTCTAACTACATGGTTTTGATCTCTGTCTCCTAGATAGGGTACGTAGGAAGTTTCTATAAGGATTAAGCCCCACACCCATCTATCCTGACCACTCTGCATCGGTCCACCTCGTCCTGCTTGATGTTAAACTATATATACCCTTTTCGTCCGACATGACGCTAAACTATATAATTTTGAACAACATGCGTTTTATAATTGTCTCCTAGGAATGGTATGTAGGAAGCCTTCCAAATGGTCAATACCAATCATCGGTAAGAAGTTCTACCCCAATATGTGGTAAGCCATTGTACCCCAATCGGTGGTGAGTCGTTGTAACCCAATTAGAGGTAAGCTGTTGTATCACATCCAGTGGTAAGCAGTTTCAATCCCCACACAATGGTAAGATGTTTTCTAACGAACTATGTGGGTTTGATCCCTATCTCCAAGACACGGTATGTAGGAATCCTTCCTTATGATCAACCCCAAACACTGGTAAACATTGGTGTTCCCTCCCTATTGGAACCCACATCTTCGGTCCACCCCTCAAGACTTAGAAAAACCAAGGTGTTAACCACATGTAAGCCCCAGTATGTCATCGGGTCGCTATCCTCTTTGTACACCCTGATTCTATACCCCCATACTAAACTATGTGTACATTGATCTCTGCCAAGACAAGGTACATAGGAAGCCTCCCTGAGGTTCAATCCCATCACCTATAACCTATCATGGTCGCTCCCTAAAGCCTATGTGTTTCGGGATGGTCATGCCCCAACCCAGAGGTTCTACTTCCTTCAGATCCCAGGCATGCATCCCTTCTCACGAGCCGCCTCCTCAGGTGTCCCATCACCCCAACGAACTATACGGACTTGGATTCCCTGCCACGGGGATATTTATGAAGTCTCTTCGAGTCTCATTCACAACATCATTATCACCCTCGTTTCGTCTCCATATCATTGTCCATACACTCTCAATCATCAATATCCATCCTGATCTTTACTCGAGATGCCACATTTGGGTGATATCATGTCATCCACATTCCCTCTAATCTTAGTAGTAATTGGGATTCTAACCACATGTTATCCCCAACATCAGTATTCCCTCTATGGGTTGCCCCCATCTGATCCACTCCTGTCAGTGTTCTGATCAGTCTGATCTGTCTCCGCTAGACATTAAACTCGTAGTATTATCAGTGTTAAACATGAGAAGCTGAGGAAAACCTCAGAGACATGCCTATGTAATATAATTCCCCGAATTCGACGTGGGATGTCTCTGGCTTCCACGCCCTTTAGAAGCCCTATTATAAAGGGAAATAATCCAGACACACCAGTTTTCCAGTGTCTAGACATGCTAGAGATGTCCATAGTTACTAATCCCCTGACCAAATGTTACTACCCTAACTGGAACCATTGGAATGTCCTGACAGAAGCAGCATAACTAACTGGCATCCATGTAGACATGGCACTGGGAAAAGTTTCCCGAACAACGTCTTATTTCTATAAGGGAGACCTGGACTAGGTAACGAGCTCCGAGGAGTAATCTGTGGAAGGAGGAACCGACATCCCATCACCCCTTTTTGATCAAGGAGAAAACATCCCTTAATAAGTGACGGAGGTCACCGACCATTGGAAAGAGGGAATGCATGTAAAAGGTGTGCATCCTCAAACTGACGACTGTGCGCCCCAGCTAAAGCATTGGAAACAGAAATGGTGAACCCGACATGAAATTATTCTCTTCAATGTGAAGATTAGTAGTGATTGAGACATTACTGGATTGATGTGTCACCAGATCCATGTATCTGGCGCCAGGTCCAGCCAAGAAAATGGTGTGCCTGGCATGAAACTCACCAGAAATTGCTGTAGTTGAATGTTGGACATCCCGATCTACGATGTTGTGAGCACGAATCCTACTTACCAACCATGGGAGATAGAATGACGTTGGGTTACTGGATGTATCTTTCCTTCTTTTAGCACTAATGGTTAAATATCCCTACTTTTCAGGACCCAAGTTGATACGATAGGAAATTGATCACCAAACACCCACCGACGCAGGGGTTGGGGAAACGTCAACGAGGAAATACCACATGGCCCCATTTCTTCTATGATAGCTTCCACACCCACAGTTGATGGGCGCCCACACCCCATATGTAACACCCGAGACTTTTATGAGAAAAATTTTGTTTTTATGTTATATAAATCATCAAAGGAATCTTTCACAACACAAAACACTAGCTTGGCTTGCTTTACATGCAACTGCGGCCTTCCTTGATAGCTTGCATCGTACGCAATACCGAGTTTCACTAAACAATGATATGATATTAAAATATTATTAAAACTAGCCGTTATGAATAGTAATAACCACTTTTTGAAATTTTATAAATTTTATTTTTCAAAATGGACTTCATTTTTGGATTCGGAATATTGAAATTAGCCTTGTGTGAAATTTTGGTATTTTTCTGAAAACTTTCAATTTTTTATGCATAGTGAAACCACTAAGTGGTAGTTAAAAAACTGAATTTTTCATAAAACATAATTTTACCGCTTCTGTGAGTGGAATTTCGAAAATCCGAGAGACACGGTTGATGTTAGAAAGTATAATGTGGTTCAATGAGATAAAAATATTTTTTTGGTGAATAGTAACTTTTTACTTTTTTTACCACAGTTAAAAGTAAATAGGATAATTAATGGTAAAAAAGATATTATTATTATCCTAACACATGTCCTAATTCTATTGGACAAGTGTAATTCGACCAAAAACAACCTTAGGAATAAAATATGACCATTTAGGCCCACTTGGATTAGATTAGGACATTTATTATTAATTTATTTAAAGAAGGGTTGAAATAGTTAAAATCAAAGTTTAATAAGTAAATCATTTTTAATATGGGGTTATACATAAGATAAGTTCGACTATAAATATTCATTATAAAGATAAAAATATTTTCTACATAATGGTATTTTATTTGTAATGTTTAGACATTAAATAATTTAATTTATTTATGACACAATGATGATGGAGTAATTATATTATTAATGAAATATTGAAATAATTTATGTTATAAATACCCAAATAAATGTAATTTGAGACTTTTTATGAATTAAACTAAATTTATAGGTTAATATTACATGATAGTATTAATTTAAGTAACTTGGTTCGAACTAATCATTCTGTTATGATTTTCACAAAAATCAAATACTAAATAGTGTCAAAATTGACATAAAATAGTTTTAAAAGAAATATTATATTATTAATTGTTATTTTATTTATAAAAATATAAGGTTAAAAAAAATGACTTATATAAGGATATATATACTAATAATAAACAACTTGGGGTTCTTTTGGATTGATATAGTATGTTTATTAACCTTATAGTGTAAGAAAACAAGAAGACACGGTAAAAGTTAAATTGTCTAACTTAAAGTTAAATCTAAATGATAAGGTTAAAATAGGAACCTAAACTTGTATAAATTATATTGGATGAGAGGATTTAGACCCATACACACCTCAGCTTTGAAATAAATCAATTTGGAGCTATTTGAATCCTAACTTGACTTTATAATAAAATAATATTTTTAGTTATTCCAAAGGTGCCCCTCTCCTCCCTTATAAAAAGGCACCTCCTCCCCCTCTTCCTCACACCACTTTGAGCCTTAAATCTCGGTCAAAACCTGACAATTTTTACTCTCCACTTCCCTAGAAACATCCTAGAGATTCTTGTCTTCTTCAAAGACCTATTTTAGTGCCCTAAAAGGAGGTCTCAAAGAAGCACTTCAAAGAAGAGGTAATGTCTGTTACCGATTCTTTCATCGTTATTTATTATTCCACTTCTTCTTCATTAGTTGTTTCACTATGAAGTAATAACATCAGTATCACTCATATAATGATATGTTATTATAATTATGAAACAACCCTACGTCACCATCTATCCATCCTATGGAAAAAATAAATCAATGTGCGTGCGTACGTACGGAATACCGTCTCCACGCCATGGTGTAATCTATTTTCCACCACCACCTTACTTGGATGAGTATAATACTGTAAATAATGACTATATATGACTATTATAAAGTGATATTGCTTCTGAAATAGTACACATACACACCAATACAATTCCACGATCATAGGAACGATATCATCACTCGTGCGTACGTACGGAATACCATCTCCACGATGTGATGCGACTCGTTCTACATGATATTCATTTCATAATGATTATATAAATGAATTGAATGAATGAATATGGTATATATTACACTACTAAAATTCTGGAAATGAGGTATCTATAACCTAAAGAGAAGAATAAGAATTTATTCGACAAAACACGCATAAGGACAAAAAGTAATAAACACTCGAATAACAAGTAGCAATAAAATATTACTAATAATAAGCTAATAATATGACCATATATGATATCATAACCATAATTATTATACTTTAATAAGTCAATAACATTATTTAAATCATTATACAGGAGGTTCAGACACTTACGAAGCAAATCAGACATAAGGTAAGTGAAAATATCACAATCTCATTTTATCTGAGATTGTTTATACGTTGGTATTTACTGGGGTGTATTTTATCATCCACATCCATGTTTACTCAATATGTAATATTATTTCCATCCACCTACAATTGTTTAAATCCAATTTTACCCTTCGGTGTATTTTTAGTAAAATATATGAAAGGAATCATTAGTCGTTTTTCATACGAGGTACTTTTTTACTTTTCCGACAAAAGTACGAAGAATGTTTTTTGTAACTTTTATAGCATTAATGGATTTTTAAAACATTATTTCCAAGAAGCTTCCTTTACAATTTTTCAAGTTTATTTTTAATCAACTTTTTTTAGTTTAGAATTGTATGAAATGTTATTAAAGGAAAAGTGTTTTTGAAGTAGAAAGGATATTTTCCTCAAGAATGGAGTTCTAGTGTTTTATCAAAATTATTTTCCATATAAGATAATATTTTCCTATGTTTCTCTCCCTATTATTTCATAGATTTGATTATGTTGTGATGGAAATATTTTTATGATTTCCTTTATCTTATATGAATTTTTTGATGATGTCATGTTGTTTAAGAATCCCATTTTTATTAAATGGGTTATGCAATGATGTATGATTTAAGATTTTATGGCACACATAAGAATGGTATCATTATGAGATGGGTGGGACCTATATCTCCCTCCAATTCATTGGGTAAAGATTTTATATCTCATGATATAGACATGGCTGGAACGGTAGGTTATACCAGTTCAGTGAAACAGGACTGAAACGAGGAGTGAACTCAGTTCAGAAATGGACTTTATCCACTAAGATAGTCTTGGCAATGAGTCTTGACTAATAAGAAATGATTCTATATGATTATGTGTGTATGCCACAAAGTTTCATGTTTTATGTTATGATTATTGGGATTCCATTTCACTACTATGATTTATCCCATGTTATGAAATTATGCTCTCTTTTGCAGGTTAAGATTTCCAAAAGTTATGTTTTTATGGATATGATGTGATTGATATTTCTTTTGGTTACCCTTACTGAGCATTTGAGCTCACCCTTTTGTATGTTTTATTTCCCCATGTCAGGAAGAAGGTTATTAAGTAGGATATGCCAAAAAGGGACTCTAGATATGATGAAATAAGTGGTAGGCAAAGTTGATGCTTTATGAACCAGTTGTTTATGTTTCCCAGTTTCTAAAGACACTATACCTATACGGTCCTTTTGTGCTTTTGTTATATGTTGTAATAAGTATGCTTCGATTTTGAAGTATTAACAATGTATGTAAAGTATGGGTCGTTATAGTTTGTATCAGAGGAAAGGTATAGTCATCCTTTGGAAACTAGGATCTGAAAGCCTTAGTAAGAACCCTAAGGATAAGTCTAAGAATAGAACACAATCTTAGTGTTTTAGAAATGGCCATGAATAACCAAGGATAAGACCTTAAGTGTGAAATTTTATTCTTGATTATGTGATTTTCCTATTATAATTAGTGTTTCTCACACTATTCTTCTTGGTTTTAGTCAATGGCTGGAACCCGAAGGAACAGTGTTAATGTGGAATGCGACGCGCAATAAAATGATTGTCCCCCTGAGCAACCAAACGTTATGGGAGCTGGAATGAAAAATATTGTAGCCATGCTCACACAACTTTCTCAAGCTATGAATCATGCTGGACTTCCAAACGAGCAAAGGAAGGATCAACATTCTGTTGAATCCTTCATGAGGCAGCGTCCACCTTCATTCAGCGGGTCTACAGATCCATTAGTTGCAGAACAATAGATCGGTACTACTGAAAAGATATTTTCAGTTCTTCAATGTTCTGAGCATGATAAAGTCATCTTAGCAGTGTATCGTTTGGAAGGTGATGCTGATCAATGGTGGAATCTTATTAATAATACGAGGCAAAGGGATGAAATTGAGTCCATGGAATGGGACGAGTTCAAGAACTAATTTTCCAATAAGTACTTCCCTCATATTCTCCGAACAATGATGGTGAATGAGTTTCTCGAACTGAAGCAAAAGGATGATGAATATGTTGGTACGTATGAAGAAAATTTTACAGGACATGCAAGGTATGCTTCTGGTATTATTATCCAACCTGAGAGTAAGATCGATCGATTCTTTAGTGGCTTAAAACCAAGTCTTCGAATTGTGTTATCTATAAGGGACTTCAATAGCTACGAGGAAATCGTTTGATGTGCTCTCAAAGTTGAGATGGAGATTGGAGTAACCCATCAGTCATATGGGTTTGATAATAAGAGGAAAATGGAATTCAAAGGAAAATCTAAAGAGTACACTCAAAAGAAGATGAGTTTTCCCTTATGCTCAAAGTGTGGAAAGAAACATGGAGGGAGTTGTCTTAAAGGGACAAGTAAATGTTTCAAATGTGGAAAGGATGGTCATCGGGCATTTGAATTCCGCGATGATGGGAAGAAGATGTATAATGATGCAAACAAAGGAAGGGATACACAGAATGAACCTAATACACTTCAATGTTTCAAGTTCAGGGAGATGGGACATTATGACAATAAATGCCCCAATCCAAGGGTTGATGATGATGGTTGACGTCAACAAACTCTTAAGGCTAAAGACAAAGGAAAGTCACATGAAATTTCTATCAGCGATGTGGAGTACGATAACGATGTGGTGAAAGGTACACTTAACATCCATTCTAAAGTAGAAAATGTTTTATTTGATTCTGGATCCACCCACTGTTTTATTTCTGAAGAATTAAGGGTATCACTGTATTAACTCATCAATTAGATGTTGAGTTAGCTATGACAACACCTAATGGCACAACAGTCGCATCAAAAGATTATAATTTTTCTCCAATCAAATTTTGTGGGAAAGTGCTTCCTTCAAATCTTGTGATCCTACCTATAGTGGAATTTTATGTGATTCTTGGAATGGATTGGATTTCTTTATATGGAGCTCATATCAATTTCCAAAGAAGGGAAGTCACATATCATATTCCAGATCAATCTAGGATCATCTATCAATGCAAGGATGAACATAACCTTCCAGTGGAAATTCCTTCTACCTTATGGGTCTTGATTCCACTAAATGAAGGTTATTTATCTCAAATTGTTGGTGAGAAAATCATGATTAAGATTATGCCCATTGTACGGGTGTTTGATGATGTCTTTTTGGAGGAATTACCAGGACTTCCACCAAATCGTGAAGTTGAGTTTTCAATAGAACTCGTACCGGGTGATTTGCCTATTTCAAAGACACCTTATAGAATGGCCCCAATGGAGTTGCAGGAATTGAAGAAGAAACTCCAAGATAATCTTGATAAGGGGTTCATACGCTCTAGTGTGTCACCTTGGGGAGCACCTGTTCTGTTTGTTAAGACGAAAGATGGATCAATGAGACTCTGCATTGATTATCGAGAACTTAACAAGATCACTATCAAGAACAAATATCCTCTCCCACGCATTGATGACATATTTGACCAACTAAGAGGAGCTCAATACTTTTTCAAGATTGATCTTCGTTCAGGGTATCATCAATTAAGGGTCAAAAGGGAGGATATACCAAAGACGGCTTTCCGTACAAGTTATGGACACTATGAATTTATAGTGATGCCATTTGGTCTTACTAATGCCCCTTCTATCTTCATGGATCTGAAGAATATAGTCTTTAGAAACTATCCTGATCAATTTGTGGTAGTCTTTATAGAAGATATTCTTGTCTATTCAATGAGAAAGGAAGAACATGAAGATCACTTGAGAATTATATTGAAGGCCCTGAGAAAGGAGAAGCTTTATGCCAAATTTACCAAGTGTGAATTTTGGCTTCAAAAAGATTCATTTTTGGGTCACATAATCTCAAAAGAGGGGATATCTGTGGATCCAGAAAAAACAGAGGTTATCAAAAGATGGTCGAGACCAACAACAGTAACTGAGATCTGAAGTTTTCTTGGTTTGGCTGGATATTATCGACGTTTTGTGAAAGATTTTTCACAATTATCTAATCCACTCACCAAGTTGACTCGGAAAGGAGTTAAGTTTTTTTGGACGGAAGAATGTGAAGAGAATTTCAAGGAGTTGAAAAGAAGGTTATCCAGTGCACCTATGCTCACACTACCTTGTAGTGGAGAAAGGTTTGTGATCTATAGTGATGCATCCAAGAAGGGATTGTTGTGTGTTATTATGAAAAATGATATAGTGATAGCTTATGCCTCACGACAGTTGAAAATACATGAGAAAAATTACCCAACACATGATTTGGAGTTAGCTGCGGTAATCTTGGCATTAAAGATTTGGAGGCATTATCTTTATGGAGAAAGGTGTGACATTTATACTGATCATAAAAGTTTAAATTATATTTTCTCACAAAAGGAGCTGAATATGCACCAAAGAAGATTGTTAGAACTGATTATGGATTACGACTACTCAATTCATTACCACCCTGGGAAAGAAAACAAGGTGGCAGATGCACAAAGTCGACAAGACCATGCCAGTTTATCCATGATGGGGATCACAAAGGATCCAATATTTATGGATTTACAAAGGATGGATCTTGGAATTATAATGGAAGGGGGAAAATCGTATCTTTCTCAAATGAATGATCAACCATCTATACATGTGAAGATTAAAGAGGCACAGAAAGAAGATTCTGAGTTACAAAAGAAGGTGAGAAATGTTCCTGAATTCAACCTTGATTGTGATGGGATAATAAAGTTCAGAAATTGGGTTTGTGTTCCTCCCATCCCGGAATTAAATAAGGAGCTGCTGGATGAGGCTCATAGTTCTTCATTCTCTATTCGTCCTAGAAGCATGATGATGTATAGGGACCTGAAAGAGTACTTCTTGTGGGATGGCATGAAAAAAGATGTTGCTGAATATGTCTCTCGATGCTTGGTTTGTCAGCAAGTTAAAGCTGAGGGACAGAAGTCTAAAGGGATGTTACAACCATTACCCATACCCGAATGGAAATGGGAAAACATCACTATGGACTTTGTCACAGGACTTCCTAAAACATCCAAAGGCAATAATGCTATCTGGGTCTTATTTGATCGTCTTACCAAGTCTTCACACTTCATTGATATTAGAGAGGATTTCTCTCTGGATCATCTTTCCAGGATATATGTAAAGGAAGTGGTAAGATTGCATGGAGTACCACTTTCTATTATATCTGATCAGGATCCGGGATTTACCTCGAAGTTCTGGCGAAGTCTTCACCATACTCTGGATACAGAGTTGAGTTTCAGCACTGCTTATCATCCTCAGACAGACGGTCAGTCTGAGATAACAATTCAAACTCTAGAAGATATTTTGAGAGCTTGCTCTATGGATTTCAAAGGTGGTTGGGATCAACACCTATCTTTGGTGGAATTTTCTTATAATAATAGCTTTCACTCCAATATTCAGATGGATCCTTATGAAGCTCTCTATGGAATGAAATGCAGGACTCCAACTTGCTGGGATGAAGTTGGGGAAAGAAAGCTATTAGGACCTGATCTTGTTGATAAAATGGTAGAAAAGGTCAGATCTATTCAATAACACATAAGAGCAGCTCAGAGTCGACAGAAAAGTTATGCCGACAACCGAAGAAAATACCTAGAGTTTGAGGTGGGTGATAAAGTGTTCTTACGAATATCTCCCTGGAAGAGAGTCATGAGATTTGGAATGAAGGGAAAGTTGAGCCCTAGATATATCGGTCCTTTTGAAATTCTGGATCGTGTTGGAAAGGTAGCTTACTGATTGGAACTTCCACTGAATCTCTCTCAAGTACACGATGTGTTCCATGTATCTCTCCTGAGAAATTACATACCTGATCCTTCACATGTACTCAGCTCAGAAGTTGTACCGCTGGAGCAAGATCTTTCTTATAAAGAACAGCCGATAGAGATTCTGGATCGTAGCGAAAGAGTCCTACGGAACAAGACCACTTGCTTGGTGAAAGTTTTATGGTGGAACCACCAATTAGAAGAAGCTACATGGGAGCTTGAGGATATGATGAGGGAGAGATATCCTCATCTGTTTGTTACAAAGTGACGAATTTCGAGGGCGAAATTCATTTTAAGGGGGGTAGAATGTGACACCCGAGACTTTTATGAGAAAATTTTTGTTTTTATGTTATATAAATCATCAAAGGAATCTTTCAATACACACAACACCATCTTGGCTTACTTTACACGCAACTGCGTCCTTCCTCGATAGCTTGCATCGTACGCAATACCGAGTTTCACTAAACAATGATATGCTATTAAAATATTATTAAAACTAGCCGTTATGAATAGTAATAACCACTTTTTGAAATTTTATAAATTTTATTTTTCAAAATGGACTTCTTTTTTGGATTCGAAATATCGAAATTAGCCTAGGGTGAAATTTTGGTATTTTTCTGAAAACATTCAATTTTTGATGAATAGTGAAACCACTAAGTGGTAGTTAAAAAAACTAAATTTTTCAAAAAAACTTAATTTTACCGCTTCTGTGAGTGGAATTTCGAAAATCTGAGAGACACGGTTGATGTCAGTAAGTAAAATGAGGTTTAATGAGATGAAAATAATTTTTTGGTGAATAGTAACTTTTTACACTTTTTTACCATGGTTAAAATTAAATAGGGTAATTAAGGGTAAAAATGATATTTTTATTACCCTAACACATGTTCTAATTCTATTGGGCAAGTGTAATTCGACAAACAACAACCTTAGGAATAAAATATTACCATTTAGGCCCACTTGGATTAGATTAGGACATTTATTATTAATTTATTTAAAGAATGGTTAAAATAGTTAAAATCAATGTTTAATAAGTAAATCATTTTTAATATGGGGTAATACATAAGATAAATTCGACTCTAAATATTCATTAGAAAGCTAAAAATATTTCCTACATAATAGTATTTTATTTGTAATTTTTAGACATTAAATAATTTATGTTATTTATGACACAATGATGATGTAGTAATTATCTTATTAATTAAATATTGACATAATTGATGTTATAAATACCCAAATAAATGTAATTTGAGACTTTTTATGAGTTAAACTAATTTTCTAGGTTAATATGACATGTTAGTATTACTTTAAGTAACTTTGTTTGAACTAATAATTATGTTACGATTCTCACAAAAATCAATTACTAAATAGTGTCAAAATTCACATAAAATAGTTTTTAAAACAAATATTATATAATTAATTGTTATTTTATTCCTAAAAATATAAGTTTCGGCCAAATTACTTAGATAAGGTTATATATATTAATAATAAACAACTTGGGGTTCGTTTTCCTTGATATAGTAAGTTTATTAACCTTATAGTGTAAGAAAACAAGAAGACACGGTAAAAGTTAAATTATCTAACTTAAAGTTAAATCTAAATGATAATTTTAAAATAGCAAACAAAACTTGTCTAAATTATATTGGATGAGAGGATTTGAACCCATCCCCACCTTATCTTTTAAATAAATCTATTTGGAGCTATTTAAAACCGAACATGACTTTATAATAAAATAATATTTTTAGTTATTCCAAAGGTGCCCCTCTCCTCCCTTATAAAAAGGCACCTCCTCCCCCTCTTCC
This sequence comes from Viscum album, assembly GCA_963277665.1. Taxonomy (NCBI): domain Eukaryota; kingdom Viridiplantae; phylum Streptophyta; class Magnoliopsida; order Santalales; family Viscaceae; genus Viscum; species Viscum album. Next base: position 928,065,671 of record OY728141.1, on the reverse strand, counting down.
TCACACCACATTGAGACTTCATTCTCGGCCAAACTCTGACAATTTCTCCTCTCCACATCCCTAGAAACATTCTAGAGGTTCTGGTCTTCTTAAAAGACCTATTTTAGCGCCCTAAAAGGAGGTCTCAAAGAAGCACTTCAAAGAAGAGGTAATGTCTGTTACCGATTCTTTCATCTTTATTTCTTCTTTCACTTCTTCTTATTTAGTTGTTTCATTATGAAGTAATAAAATCAGTATCACTCATATAATGATATTTTATTATATGTATGAAACAACCCTACTTCACAATCTATCCATCCTACGGAAAAAGAAATCACTGCGCGTGCGTACGTACGGAATACCATCTCCACGTCGTGGTGTAATCTATTGTCCACCACCACCTTACTTGGATGAGTATAATGGTGTAAATAATGACTATATATGACTATTAATAAAGTGATATTGATTCTGAAATAGTATACATACACTCCAATACAATTCCACGATCATAGGAACGATATCATCACTCGTGCGTACGTACGGAATACCATCTCCACGATGTGATGCAACTCGTTCTACATGATCTTCATTTCATAATGATTATATAAATGAATTTAATGAATTAATATGATATATATTACACTAATACCATTATGGAAATGAGGTATCTATAACCTAAAGAGAATAATAAGAATTTATTCGACAAAACACGCATAAGAACAAAAAGTAATAAACACCCGAATAACAAGTAGCAATAAAATATTACTAATAATAAGTTAAGAATATGACCATATATGATATCAAAACAACAATTATTATTCTATAATAAGTCAATAACATTATTTAAATCATTATACTGGAGGTTCAAACACTTACGAAGGAAATCGGACCTAAGGTAAGGGAAAATATCACAATCTCATTTTATCCGAGATTGTTTATACGTTGGTATTTACTAGGGTGTATTTTATCATCCACATCCATGTTTCCTCAATATGTAATATTATTTCCATCCAACTACAATTGTTTAAATCCAATTTTACCCTTCGGTGTGTTTTTAGTAAAATATATGAAAGGAATCTTTTGTCATTTTTCGTACGAGGTACTTTTTGTCTTTTCTGACAAAAGTACGAAGAATATTTTTTTAACTTATACGGCATGAATGGATTTTTAAAACATTATTTCCAAAAAGCTTCCTTTAAAAGTTTTCATGTATATTTTTAATCAACTTCTTTTAGTTTATAATTGTATGACATGTTAAGAAAGGAAAAGTGTTTTTGAAGTAGAAATGATATTTTCCTCAAGAATGGAGTTCAAGTGTTTTATCAAAATTATTTTCCATCTATGATAATATAGGGTTCTATTTCTATCCCTATTATTACATGGATTTGATTATGTTGTGATGGAAATATTATTATGAATTCCTTTATCTTATATTAATTGTTTTATGATGTCATGTTGATTAAGAATCCCATTTTAATTACATGGGTTATGCAATGATGTATGATTTAAGATTTTGTGGCACACATAAGAATGGTATCATTATGAGATGGGTGGGACCTATATCTCCCTCCAATGCATTGGGTAAAGATTTTATATCTCATGAGATAGACATGGCTGGAATGGTAGGTTATACCGGTTCAGTGAAATAGGACTGAAACGAGGAGTGAACTCGGTTCAGAAATGGACTTTGTCCACTAAGATAGTCTTGGCAATGAGTCTTGACTAATAAGAAATGATTCTCTATGATTATGTGTGTATTCCAAAAATTTTCATGTTTTATGTTATGATTATTGGGATTCCATTTCACTACTATGATTTATCTCATGTTATGAAATTATGCTCTCTTTTGCAGGTTAAGATTTCCAAAAGTTATGTTCTTATGAATATGTTGTGATTGATATTTCTTTTGTTTACCCATACTGAGAATTTGAGCTCACCCTTTTGTATGTTTTATTTCCCCAGGTCAGGAAGAAGGTTATTAAGTAGGATATGCCAAAAAGGGACTCTAGATATGATTAAATAAGTGGGATGCAAAGTTGATTCTTTATGAACCAGTTGTTTATGTTTCCCAGTTTCTAAAGACACTATACCTATACGGTCCTTTTGTGGTTTTGTTATAGGTTGTAATAAGTATGCTTCAATTTTGAAGTATTAACAATGTATGTAAAGTATGGGTCATTATACCATATCTTCTTTGGAAATCATTCAAAGAAGAGTGATAAATGATCTCGTTCATAAATAGGAGGAGGAAGGGATTATCCCATCCTAGGATATGGCTCGTTAAGACTTAGAGGCTTCTGCACCTCGGCGCCACTACCACCCCCAAAGGATATGTAGGAAGCCACTGCTCCCCACTCCAACGCATAACCCTTTAGAGAGCCTCTCCCCAGAATGCTTTGATGACTGCATCACCTGCTCTGATGAGGTGAGGGATGTCTGGGCTAGCCCAGCCGAGATCTCATTCCAGGGGCTCCCAAAGAGGGCTCCCACTAGGATTCATCAACTCCACCACCCGGACCCATGGGTTGACGAGCAGGTAAGCTATGCGCCTGCACCACCGGACCTGGTCCAGTTAACCCAACCCCAGTGTCAGGCATAAGCCGAGGAGGATGCTCGTCGAGGGTCGTCAATGTCAAGGGCTATCGTGGATCGTTCCACCACCGGTATATACTATCATAATCCTGTCTTTGTTGAGTAGGGGTACACAGATGTCTGACCTTGATCGATGCCCCAACCACCCCATGGTAATGCTGGGTTGACTCTCCTAGTCACCGACATAGGTGGATCCCACCAAAGACTGACGCATGGCAATGAAACCCATTACAGAGGTCCTCCCCATACCATCACCAATGAGAGCGAAGGTCTGTCCTACTCCCATGTTCAGTGTAGAGGTCCTCCCCATGCCACCTTTAATCCAACTGTGGGTCCTCCCCACTGCATTGGTAATTAGTACAGAATCATCCTCTTCACCAATGACCTCAGGTATGGAGCTATTCCTCCTGTCACAGGTCGCCAGTGGGAAGATGGTACACATCCGGTCATCCGTCAATTTCGGGGCTTTCCTTATGTCCTTATACCAGCCAAATATGGTCCTCCTTATCCTAGTAACCATAGAAGTAGAGGTTTTCCTCACATCATAAACACCCATCATAGAGGCCCTACCCATAATCTACTCGACCAGTAGGAATACCCTTCCTTCACAGATGATGATAGAGGAAATAAGCATGGAGGCCCTACTCATGAACCCATCAGCTCCAGCGGAGGTCCTACCCACTCCAGCAAGTCCCATGGGGATTCCCCCCACACGTCTATTAGTGTACATGAAGGTACTCCATGTGTTCCCTTTGACATATTTATAGGTGCTCCTCACACCCCAGCTTACACAGGAAGAATACTGCTCCTCCCCAACACTAGTTCGGCTTAGGGTCCTCTTCGAGCCCAAAATCTACCTTGTCCCGAAGAGCAATCCTGGGGAAGGAGGGCGGGTCGCTGCCGCCATAAAAAAATACTAGGAAGATTTAGAGTGAGATTAAACCTATCTGCTTATCATATTTTGAGGTGGAATATGATTCTGTAATGGAACCCATGCATCGATCATTTGTCTCAAGGGTCAGAGTAGGGACGAGGTGGATCAGCCACATCCTTCTGGAATGCGAGGTCCACCGGATCCCTTCTTCCCTACATAGATACATCCAGGAGGATGAATATTTGGTGTCTCCCTAGGGATTGGACATGTAGTCATCACCATCATTTCTAGGAGTACTCTCTACCTCAAGCAGAGATCAAACAGAGTTATTCTAGGGACTGATGGAAGATGAGAAATAGCATGTACCACCTCTCATAGTCGTAGTCCCTACACCAAAAATTGTGGTCTCCAGCCCATCTTATAATGATGTGGTGGGTAAGTAACTACACTCTTGATAGGATAGCATGAGATGTGGCGGCTTTTCAGCTCTCTCACCATATTCACCACCATCCAACTAACCATATCAGTGGTCTACTTTAGTACCATTACCGGTTCCCCATCTTCCTCTAGTCGATGAGTAGGGTAACTAAGTGCCAGACCCCGAGTCTGAGACAAGGTGCTTGTGGGAAATTCCTGTAGCAAACCACTTCTGGAAGATTTTTTTCCTAGTCATAGTACCAAATTTTAGTTCACTAGAATCAAGCACCCAATATGAGGTTGGATGCTTTCACCAGACCCTATGGGTGACTCACTATAGTCATTGTCATCGACGAGTGGATTACCCCAAGAGTCAATCACACTATGAAGAGATTGTTAAAAACTGTCGTTTGATTGATTTGGATGCACTACCCTTGGACCAACGTCCCGAGTCACCAGGCCACCATAGGATCCTCCAAAAAAGACGCGGACAGAGATTTAATGTGATCTATTGGATTATCAAGGAGGCTTCCACCCACGTGAAGATCCGTGCTTGGGGGAAGTATTCCGCTCTCCATTTCAGTTCTATCTAGCACCAGCCCGACTTTCCAGACAATATCAAGGATATGCCTCTAGGTAGAGTTATGGTTTATATAGCTGATCTATCAGAGAAATATATGGAAATAGAACTACATGGAGAAAAAATACCCCCCCCCCAGGGGAGTTCCGCAACTATTGGATCCATCAGAATGGGTTACTCACCAGTAGAGAAATTTGTTGGGTCGTCCTATTTCCATTGAGGCATTGGTCCTTTTCCAGATTCCCAATAAGAGAAATGAGATTCATGGGGCCTCCAAACACTCTAACCCAATTGGATCAGTGTAGGAGATGGAGGAAAATCCTAAAAATGGTGTGTTGCATCAACACCTCATAGAGCACAAGAACATGGTCAATAAACTTCTTACCAAATGTACTATAGAGTGATGACTAGACTACAAAGATCCTCGGCTGGGGTTGTAGGGGCATACATAACTTTCCCCTGGTGAATTGCCTCTAAGTGGACATGACCATACTTCCCACGCAGACATTTTGGAGTCTAGAACTTATGGAAATAGTGCGCAGTACGTGTCACCAAATCCACCTGAGCAGCGTGATAATCTATGGGACCCAGCTCAGGTTCCGCCAGCCACTCCATAGGCCATACCACCATCCACTCCATGATCCTCTGGGCCTCATTAAAATGTTGGAGAACCTTCCAATACACTATTGGTTAGGGATCCTCATCAAGACAGGAACACCCACCCAGACGAACCCATGGTGGTGGGAATTTCTCACCTCAAGGTGTTGGATACACGACAAGGTGGAAATCTCACTTGATGGAAATCCCTATCTATCATGGGGAGATGATATGCCAGCATCCCCAAGTTTCAGGAATCCAACCTCTTCCCCATTTAACAGGATAGGCAATCCACTAAAGCATCTGGCCCACTTCATATCAAGGTGTGGACACATGCTGGGAACATCGGCGCAACATGAAGCTGCAAAAATCTGGTGTTTGGTACATACATTAGAAGGGCCTACGTTTGTCTGGTACAACCAGCTACCCATCTTGATAGTAGCCGGTTGGGAATATATTCATAGGAAATTTCTTTACTAGTTCAGTTCCACAACTTGGAAGATGAGTATTGTAGACCTCTTCAAATGAAAATAGAGCTTGATGAGAGTGTCAGAGACTTTGTCACCCAGTGGAAAAGACTCACCTACTCCTTGGAGAATCCACTAACTGAGGAACAGATACTAATAATGTGTGTTGGAAATTTTAGGACCAAACTGTTCCACTATCTCGTTACCCAGAATTACCCTGGGGGATTTCAAGATTTATCTAATATGGCCCATCACCTAGAGGAAGCCTTACAGTAGGCCAACCTGGCATGTATGTTGCCTCATGAAATTTCCACGAGGATGGACACCCGAGATGAGCCCACTATAGTGACCCAAATAGGGAACCCTAGACAACCATAGTTGTTACCAGTGGAAACACCTCCACAGCCCGTAGGGTCCCTCCACCTCAGGCACAGCCTCCGGACCAGAAACTCCCACCTAAAAATCGACAGGGGACTCCATGTAACACGCCGCCACCACCCACAAGAGATAACCATGCTCCACCTCCTCAAAAGGCTCCTATAGCCGCTCGTCATGGCCAGGCTCCTAGATCCCCCTTCCTATACAAGAGAAACTAGACCTACTCATTGAACTAGGGTCAGGTCCCTAGTTATTTATAATGCACATTTGAATAGGGACTATTATGTTTACTTGAATGCAGGAGGCCAATATAGGTGGATCTTATTAATCTCCCCAACTACTAACCCTATAAACTGATCTTAGGTCACACCCTCATATAGTTCTATGTGATTAAATACTTGCTTCTAGAACAAGTTGATAACAACATAGTCAGGTTAGGTACATCTCCGAAACATGTGGCATGTGTTTTAATGAAGCTAGATAGTGACAGTGACAACGAAGGTGAGTGGAATCATATTTCTAACAGTGGATCCTAGAATTACGATGACTGGATGGCCCATAAAACAGTCTCCCATGCCCATGGAATTATCTGTGCATGTCTGAATCGACCTGAACCTCCATAAGATGCCGCATCACCATCAGCCAGTACTTCGGTGTCAACGAACCAACATTCCTCTTACCAAAATGGTCGGTGATGCAAGGGAAAGAAAAGTCCTCCACCGAGGTCATCGTCGTCCCATATTCTCTATGACTTCAATCCCCCAAAGATGGAAATTCCCTAAAGAGTCCATCCAGAAGTGGAGGGTTCTTCACATGACAGTCAAGGGAATTCATTGGTTAACACCATAGAGTAGGTAAACCACTACATGATTTTTGATGGTGAGAAGCGCCAGGAAGAGCCTTCCAATGTTCACAGCCATTTATAGCATAAACATAGTCGTGGAAATTTGGGTTGTCGGAGTACCTCGATCATTAATTCCAGCTAGGTTTTTCATGCCACTGAAACTAGATAATAGGCCCAATGTAGAGATCAGTATGCATATCCTTCTCATCTGGTGTCATCAGGTCCACCTTCTCTGCCCTTTTTTCTTGATCAAGAAGAGACGCCTTGACCATGCCCTAACCAGCCATGATCTGTTTGTTACCAGACCTAGTTTTCTGAGCCACATCTGGTAGTTTCCCCATGATCTTAAACTATTATGTAATGAGATATTCCCAGCATCAGTCAACCACCAATTCAGCCAGAAGGGCCATTCATTCCCCCTAACATTGGGTGACCTCCTGTAAGCAGAAGATCATGTTTGGCACAAAATTACGATGTCCACAAGCGTCTTTCCAAAATTTTGGAAAGTCTATTTATCCTTGAGGCATTTTTTCTGTCATTGAATATGTGTGAAGCCCTTGTTGAGCCTTTAAGAAGACCCCTCTAGTTTAAGATAGAGGTAGTTGTTGTAGAAGCCTTCAATACTGAGGTAGTCGATCATACTGAATGCTAGGCCATTATCTCTTCCTCTGATGAAGATGGAGGCTCTACCATACATGGGAACATCTTCCCACAATACATCACCGTCAATTTTAATGGGTTTTTCCGAGGATGATCTCTATCTCTATGACATAAAAATTCATGGTTATGATAGGACAGAATAGATATTGGTCAGTAAGATCCTCTTGAAGACCCAGTTTGGTGGGCTAGCATATAGCACTGACTTCATGGTTGTCTTGCAGGACACTTCATACAATGCGTTGATGGGTAGGACATGGCTCCATCTTCATGTGGTGGTCCCTTCATTGTATCACTAGTGCCTTAAGAACTGCCTTAATGGTCAAGTGGGAGTACTCCAAGGTGACATATATCCATTTTCCTCCTATGAAACCCACTATCTGGATGATGACTATTACATGATCAAGGACAAGAAGATTCAGGATAACGAGGTTGAACATGCTATGACTGCGACCCACCCATGGATAGATCTAGATGATGCCTACATATTTCCAATCCATCAATTGGAGGATACAAGCCTGGATATGGGAAAATGATTCATTGTTTTTGGGATGAGGGTTGAGTACATTTTCAAGTCTAACTGATTCCATAAGATCACCTCATACTCCTACACGAATTAGGCTCAGGTGATCCCAGATCCCCCTACACCCATAAGATATCGGGATGTCTGCCCCATGGAAACAACAATACGCCATACCTGTTTGTTTAGCTGGTATGGGATATACTGAATTAAGACAACATGACACTATTGCTTCTATATCATGATGTGTGGCCCCTTGGGCCGAAGAACAGATGAGATCAGGTTGACAACATTTATTGTTATGGTTTTGGTAGCACAAGAGTCCCCCAATGCAGTGCCCATTGCCACTCCGAATGGAACCAGATTCCCATCAGGATCTATTGGATATGAGGAAACTCCTCCCACTGAGGATCCCTCCTATATAAGTGAAGAATAGGATTTGGAGGATGCACCTCCTGCAGTAGAAGAGGGTGTCTCCACCACAGTCGATGAATTGGTACAGGTGAACATCCATAGCTAGATGGATCCAAAACCCACATTGATTAGTGTTGTTATTCCTGTCAAAGAGAAACAACAGTACATGGACTTCCTAAAGCAGCATAGTGATTTATTTTCTTGGAGCTATGACAAAATGCTGGGACCAGATCCCAAGGTAGTTGTACAGCACCTCAGTCTCCCTACAAACCACCATAGGTTTAAGCAGCCTCCCCAGAAGATGCACCCTTCTCCCGGTGTCGTGGTCGAGGCCGAAATTGATAAGATCATCATAGCTAATTTCATCAAGGAGGTCCATTACCCCAGATGGTTAGCCAACATAGTGAACGTCAAGAAGAAGAACATATAGATTAGTGTCTGCAATGACTTCCAATACCTCAACCACCGCTGTCTAAAGGATGATTTTTCCCTTCCTGTGATGGATTTGTTGATCGACACAATAGTTGGGTTCTAGGAACTCTTTATAATGGATGGTTATTTCGAGTGTAACCAGATCCAAATGGCTCCCTTTGATGAGGATTCAACAACCTTCAAGGCACCACAAGGTAATTTATGCTACCAAGGAATTCCATTTGGCCTAAAGAATGCTGGGGCCACATATCAGTGGGCTATGCATCGCATATTTAAGCCAATCCTTGGGACACTGGTGGAATTATTTTTCGAAGATCTGGTTTTCAAATATCACCAACTACAGAACCATCACAGAGATCATGATAATGTTTTCATCATCCTTCGTTCTTTCCACATGAAGTTGAACCCACTAAAGTGTGCCTTTAGAATCACCTCTGGAAAGTTTCTTGGCTTCGTTGTCAGATACAGGGGCATCGTGATCGACCCACAAAATATCATGGCCATTAGCTAGATGTCTCCCCCAAGAAACAATCAAGAGCTTTGAGGATTTCAATGCCACTTAGCCAACACACATTGAATAATTGCAAATTTTTATGGAATGTTTAAGCCATTTTCAAATCTCATGAAGAAAGGCACCATTTCTTAGTGGGATCAAGAATGTCAGACTAATTTCGATGAAATTAAGCGGTACCCTCTCTATCCTCTAGTCCAAATGCCACCTATTTCTAGAAATCCATTGTTCCATTATGTGACAGCCCTAGAATGATCTATTGGTGGCCTTCTCACCCATAGAAACAACGAGGGGATGGAGAACAGTCTATATTATCTCATTCATATTCTCCTCAATATGGAGACCATATACTCCCGTTTTGAGAAAAGATTCTTTGCGTTAGTATTCGAAGTACAAAAAATTGAGCCATTACATATAGCACCTTGAGGTACAGCTAGTATCCTGAATAGATCCTTTGAACTACATCCTGGATAGCCCCATGTTGATAGGCCATCTATCTTAGTGGGCAGAGTGATCCGCTAGCAGTTCGACATCAGTTTTTTCCCTCAGAAGGCCATCAAGGGGAAAGCATTGGCAGATTTCCTTACCTCTCATCCATCTCCCACGGAAAAGTCTCTAGACCTTGATTTTCATGATGAGGAAACCCTCTCGGTAGACCAAGCCATTCCATGTTGGAAAATGATATTTTATGGTGCATCCCAGATCCCTACCGGCAGAAGGCTCAATGTCCCAAGGATCAATAGAGTAGGCCTAGGCATTGTCTTCATTACCCCAGTAGAAGCCGTTATACTATATTCATTCCTGCTATCAGAAGGATACACCAACAATGAGACATTGTATTAGGCTCTCATTTCTGGCCTCAAGTTAGCTCTCGAGATTCATGTTCCCCACTTTCTTGTGAAAGGGGACTCCAAACTAGAAATCAGGAAAATCAACGGTGACTATGTCATCAGAAAGACAGATCTCGTACCACTATTAGAGTTCACCCTCCAACTGATGGCTTAGTTCCCATCTCAGCTAGAGGTTACTCGTATTCTTAAATCCCATAACGGTTGATCTGATGGCATGGATAGCCTAGCTGCATCACTTGAAGAGCCTGAATAGGATGATTTGATTATCCATGTGGCACAATAGAGATCCATATCCCCCTTCAATCTATATGATGATGATAGCCCATAGGTAAGCCACCTTGCAACCGACACCTCCATGTCAGGACCCTCATGTCCTGCTGATGTTGTTCCAGAAGCAACTCCTGACTAGAGGGAACCCTTTATCGAGAACCTCCATTACTAAAATCTCCCAGAAGATCGAGCCAAGGGCAAGGGAATCTGATGCCTCACATTATAGATTACTCTCCAGAGTGGTCCCGGTCTCGAGAAGATCCTCTAAAATCATGGTTTTGATAAGGTTATCCTATTTTTCATTCATGGAATTGTGATTTATCAGGTCATGGAATAGGTTCGTGTTGGTTCCTGTGGGGCTCATCAGACCAGGGATAAACTATCTCACTAGATTCGGAGGCTGGGGTATTTTTGGCCCTCTATGATTTGTGACTACATCTAGTTTTCCAAGAGGCACCATGCATGAAAAAATCATACCAACATTGGTAATCGGCCACCAGAGCCTCTCCACACTACAATGTACTCTTGACCCTTTGCGGTCTGGGGACTCCATGTCATGGGACCATATCCACCGACGACAGCTCGCCCGTGCTGGTTCATCTAGACAATTATGGACTTCTTTTCCAAGTCATAAGAAGAGGTTCCACTCAAGGAGGTCAATGATCATTATATCATTGACCTTGTGACCTATAATATCCTCTATAGGTTCAGAGTCCCTCAAGACATCCTCTTGGATAACGACACCAACTTTCGGATAGCCGAGTTGATGAAACTGTACGCCAAGTACAATAGTCGTTCTTACCATACCTCCCACAATCACGCACAAGAAAATGGGCAGACCAAGGAATTCAACAAAACCCTCTCTAACATTCTGCAGAAAATGACTGGTCAGAACGAGAGGAGCTGGTCGGATAAGATCCCCAACGCCATATGGGATTATCAGATGACGACTCACAATTCCACACAAGTGACCCCATACACTATGGTGTACAGAACAGTGTCCATACTATCCATAGAGATTCAGATTCCTTCATTACACACAACTTTCTACGATCAGATAATTCTAGATAATGTAGCTAAAATAAATTTGGCTAAATTAAAAGCACTCAACGAGAACATGCTTCATGCCTTGCACCATCTGGAAAGGCATCAAAACAAGATAGCTAGAGTTTTCAACAAGAAACTTAGCCTCTTATCTTTATTGAAAGGTAACTTGTTTTTGTCCCTGAGAACACCAATGATACATGGTAGGAAACCACTAATGTTGGAACCCAAATGGGAAGGTCCTTACATCACGCACAAGGTTTACCCCAATTGTGCGCACTCCCTGGTTACCATGGATGGAGAGCGTGTAACTCCTCCCACCAATGCCAAATTCCTCAAGAAATAATTTTCTTGAGTTACTTGTTCCTGCATTACCTCAAACTACTATGTCCTGTATAAAATTTAAATTTATGTCGTCCCACAGGATGTTAAACTGTATCGGGTCTTACATGACCTTAAACTATTATGTCCCGCATGAAATTAAATTGTATTTCATCCCGTAATATGTTAAACTGAATTTCAAGATGTATGGATTGATTTCCATCCTCATGGGATATGAAGGAATTCTTATATGTCTTGTCTTGAGTCCAGCCCAAAACTGTTCTCTTAGACTACCCCACATGGGTGTAGTTTTCTTAGAGGATCCCACGTGGTGTAGTGTAGGATTTTTGGCCCCCACTCATTTTGGGATTATGATGATCGCACCATGTTCCCTTCCTCATTATTCTTTTCTCCCATGTCCTCACCACTAGAATCTAAATTTCATGGACCTTTCAGAACTATGTGTGTCTTGATTCCCATCCTTATGGGATATGTAGGAACACCCAGACATTTCATCCGTAGGCCCATCCCCAACTTCAAAATATCCCCTCGAGTCGGAAAATATGGTATAGTGCAAGATTTTTCCCCCATTTACATTGTGTTCATCATGATCACACCATATATCCCTCTACCTAGAGATATTCACCACGTTCACTGTCCTTCTTGACATTAAATTGCATGAGAAAATTTATTCTTCACACACTCTCTTCACTTGGGACTCCATCACCTTTCATATTAAAATGGGCCCCGAACAGTACATATACTTAGCCTAAGGGCACCATTATCATTTCAGGACAATTCCCTCGAGGGAATCAAATGAAAAATTGATATTTGTCCCGCATTGCAAATATGGTTAGCGGTTGACACTCATTTGTTGTTCCCATTTCAGGTCACACGATATGGATGTTGTGTTTCGAACACGGTCAGCAACTATCCTTAATCGTTTTCACCACTCCCATATGTCTGAAATAATGGGTGTAGTTGTTCATGTTTTCTTTCTTTCCCTTCAAACATTAGTCTGCCTCAGGTAGGAGTGTGAGTCCAGCTTTACTACCCTTATATGTTTTGGATAGCCGGGTACTATTCCCCATTTCCCACACCGAGCATTTCTCATGAGGGTTAAGGAATTTATGGAAGGCAATACCTGCATGAAGGGTCATGCATCTATGGTCCAAGATCTATATCCTTAAACTAAGATATCAACCATCTTAATTGCAAGACATTAAACTGAAAAATGACCAGAACATCCCGTCTCAGGTCCCTCGCCCCTTTTTGGTCCCTTGACCCATGTTCTCACTCAGGATGGTGAGGTATGGCCTCGACTCTATGTATTTATTCACATCGGCGTATTTTTTCCATGCCACATACATCCCCTTGGGACACCCCTCCATTATCATCCTCAACACAAGATGTTAAAATGAGAACTGGTTTGGACTTACTATCTTAGATCCCTGGACTTTTTTTCCCCTAGCCCAAGTCCTCGTTTTGGATCGTACGGTGTGGCATGGACTCTATGTCCTCATCCACGATGGGTTTCCCGCCATGCCATACACATCTATCATTGAGATGTAATTCCCTTATCCGCGTCCTTTCCACATGATGTAAAACTGAACAAAATCCTCCAGAACTATGTGTGGCTTGATTCCCATCTGTATGGGATACATAGGACCACCCGAACATTTAGTCTTTAGGTCGAGCCCTATTTCTTAGGAACCTCCTTATCATCCTGGCTTCTTGGCTAGAGTTCTACTAGGACAGGTGTATACGGTGTGGTATGGGCTTATGTCCTCATTCATGTCAGGTTTGTAAAAACCATGCACATACCTCTTTCTCATGAGATCTCTTCGTCCCCCTATCCTACAATCATATTTTCGAGTCGGCTGCTCTTAAGTTGGGCCTCTCGACCCTCTTTGGAAATTTACCAATGTTCCTAGGAGTACTCTGGTTCAGCACCTATAGTGTTGAATCCTACATGGACATGTCATTTTGCATCATCAGGCTTCGTGATCCACCTAATTTGGGTTTCCATTATCTTTAACATACAAAATGTCCCACGAACGGTATGGATACTCATCCTAATGGCTCTCCTATCATTTCAGGCCAATGTCCTCAAGGAACTCGAGCGAAAAATTGATACAAGTCCTACATTGTGAATATGGTCAGTGGTAGACACTCATTTATTGTTTCCATTTTCAGGTCACACAATATAGATGTTGTGTCTCAAATATGGTCAATAATTATCCTCCATCATCACACCACCCCCCATGAGGCCTTAAATATTGGTTGCATGATTCACATCATTTTCCACTCCATCACGTCCAAGTGGAATTTTGACACTCTTGGTACTATCCCTCAGTGCACATTTTCACATTATGAGGACAAAGCCATGGTAAGGCGTTATTCGGGGCTCCACACCAATTTATCCTTTCATGCATTCCACGGATTATGATGACCTTATCCGCCATTTTTTCCCGCATTGATCGTAGCTCACACGGGATTAGAGATTAGATCGAGTTTTTCTCTCTCTTGGAACAGTTTCTCTTCTCTATGGTTAGAGATATAGGACCTTAAACTAATATCTCATTCTACGTACTTTTCATAAGGTGTATGAACCATAACATCTAGAACTACGTATAACTTGGTTCCCATACTAATGGGATGTGTAGGAATGCCCAGACATCTCATATTCAGGTCCAGCTCTGGCTCTACTAATTACCCCTACTGTTTGGCCTTGGGGCCTTGACATTCATGGAATTTCATGGTGTGGTGTAGGTCTTTTATGTCCTCATTCACATCATGTTTGTAATATATTAACCACGTAATTCCCTTCTAGGAGATAGTCTCTCTTTCCCCTCACCCCTCAAGACATTAAATTGCACTTCTAGAACTACATATGGATGGATTCTCATCCTTATGGGATATGTTGGAACACCCAGACGTTTCATCCACAAATTCATCTCCATATTTTCATACCATTTTTGGCCCCTCAAACTATGTTTTGTTCCCCATAATTGCATGTGCTGTGGTGTGAACCCCGTCCTCATTCACGTGGGGTTTTCATTATCACACCATGCACGTTCTCCCTAAAAAGTCATTTATTATGTATATTTCCAAGACATATGACCTTAAATTGCGCTACATGGTCCCACGTGACTTTAATCTATTACTTCATTGTTTCATGACATTAAAATGAACTGGAATTTCCTATCATATGATCCTAAAATCTGAAATTATCGTCATGGCCGCACGATGAGAAACATAACTGCATTGTGATTCCCTCACTTGAGGGGACATCATATTGGGTATTGGTCATCCACCAAACTATTTTTCAATCCCTACATATAGCTTGATTCCTGTAGCGACACCTAGATTCACCATCCTTGGTTTATCGCTTCACAAAAAAACGCATCTATCAAAAAGAACAAACAAGATCTATTAAATACCGCTTAGTATGGTGCATGGTCCAGATCCACACGATAGTGTTGTCCCTGGCACTGGTACCATACCACGCTGCTTCCAGAACTATGTATGTCTTGATCCCCATCATAATAGGGTATGTAGAAAGGCCTAGTCACTTTTCCTCGAGCCCCACCTTGCTTTCATTGTCGGTCCTTCGACCTCAAACCTCCTCAGGTAAGACATGGTGTGATGTGGGATTATGTCCCCATTCATGTTGGGTTTGACAATGTCACACAACATGTTTCCCTCCATTCATTATATCTATGGTCTGATCTATAATGCCTTTAAACTAAGATCTGGACATCTTTGTTGCAAGACATCAAACTATGCGACACTATCCAGAACTACAGGTGGCTTCATTCCCATCCTCATGGGATACGTAGGAATGCCCAGAAATCTCATCTGTTGGTCCAGCACCAGAAATCTTAAATCTCACCCTGTTTTTGGTCCCTTGGCCCAAAATATTTTGGATGTATGTGGTGTGGTGAGTAACTCTTAGGGTCTCATTTTCATCATCTTTTGAAACAACCACACCGTGTTCCTCCCTTGTCTCTTCCCAGCCGGGTTTGAGTTCTACGACCCTAAACTGGGATCTCCATAAGGGAACTACTCATCTAGTTTGACAACTTCTCCACCCTGCGTGCATCTCATTAAATCAGGTCTCCTCTTATTGGTCTACTCTATTACCTTAACCTAGGACTATACGACCCCAGGACTCTTGTCCTTGGAATAGGATTTGACTCCCTCTACCTGATTCATCTTATTGTCACATTAAGACGAGTCGTGACAAAGAGCCCAATTTGTGGAATTTTCCCATGGACATTTCCTCATTCCATGACCAAGTATGAGCCCTTTATTTGGATCCTCATCCTCTTCCATGTCTGAAAGGAACCCCTTTACGACCTAGTCTCCTGCCACATTCACCCACCTACCGTCTTGGGCCAACTCCCCTGAAGACCTCAGACAACATTTGCGACAGGTCCAACATTTTGAACATGGTCTATGGAAGATCCTCATTTTCTTGTCCCCATTCCTGACTAATGCAAAGCAGATTCTTTGTTTCAAACATGGTAATCAGTTATGCTCTTTCATCTTTCCACCATCATTTTGATCCAGATCTCGGGCATCATGATTCGAATATGTCCACTCCCTTGTGTTCAAGTGGAATTCCAGCACATGATTTTTCACCTCCGTGCATCTGTATGTGTTAATCAGGCGGGTCAAAAATTTTGGGATGTCACTCACCTAGATTTACATTACCCTTAATGTGTTCCTTCTGGTACCAGGAGATCTCACCGCTACTCCTTGTTTCCCACAATGTTCACAACTCGCATGGGCTTAGTAGTGTTGGTGAAGCATGTACTACTATAGCTATGCCACATGGGCCCTTCATCCTGCATGACATAGAAATATGATTCTCTAACTACATATGGATTGATTACCATCCTAATGGGGTATTTAAGAACGTTCAGGAACCATTACTCTAGAGATATGTGGTGTGTTTCAGAATCCTTATGTTCTTATTCTCATCGGGTATATAGCTATTGCATCACATAATCCCTTCCTAGGGTCTCCCCTTTAACTTCTCATCCTCTCGTATGATGTTAAAATGCACGATTCCATGCGTCCTCAACGCATGACACTAAACTGTGGTTATACCCTGAACTAGTTTAGGATGCCCCATATTAACTATGGGATACGATAGTTTCCTCATCAGAGAGGGTTTCCTTTACCAGCATTGGTCTCCGACCACACCATGTTTAAGAAATACATTTGGATTGATTCTAACCCTTATGAGATACTTAGTGACACCCAGACATTGCAACTTAGGCCCAGCCTCATGGTCATTAACCCTTCTTTTCGTCAACCTCGATCAGGGTCCAGGCAGTATGACCTTGAAACTATGTGAACCATCCCCAATGTACAATGTTAAACTACATGTCTATCATCTTATTTATTATGACTTAAATCCACAACAAATTATAGGTCCTCATAGAAGAGTTAATGTTTATAAGGATGTTTGATTTATGATCAGGATGATGCTCCTGCATAATGAGTTTTCACCATAGTGGAATAATTTCAAGGCTGTTGGACTCCATTCGATCATCCAATCACTCCACCCTCCACGCATTGCGCTCCCTTTATTTGGATCCTCATCCTATTTGTCATCTAATTGAACCCCATAATAGTATGGATGCTCAGAATATGGCTCACCTACTATTCCAGGATAGCGTTATGGAAGAATAATGGATAACATCTAGAGTCAGGCCCCCTATTTTGAACATGGTCTGTGGTGGACCCTCGTTTGTTATCCCCATTCTAGGCTAACACAATAGGGGTACTATGTTTCGAACATGGTCAACGGTTATCCTTCATTGTCACTCCACCACCACAGTGTCACGAATTTTGGGTATCATGATTCTCAATTTCCACTCCCATACGTTTGGATTGATTCTAACACCCCTAGCATTACCCTGCTCATGCACTCGAGAACATTGGGGAAATGATAATTCGACTGTTCTAAGAACTTCATTTTCTATTCAGGCCTCCCCCACTCTTCTCACATGCCTTGATGGGGTGTTTATACCCTGGATTCCTGAAATTTGGTTTGTAATACCACATTTAAATTAATTAATAACACGATTATCCCTCATTTCTAACATCAAGCATGGCCCACATGAGCTTAGGGATGGATTGCTAATTATTTCACGATTGTGGTCGGAAAAAATTGAATTGAACTGACATGTGAATAATCCTTTCATGAACATAGTTCTGAATTAGAAGCAGAAAATAAGGATATGTTTATAGGTTTAGCCAAAACATGGCCCTTAAGGATCATCATTTTGGATGGATTCATCCAGTTCTGCTACCTTCTAGATTGTGGCCTCCATGACAACCTCACGTCCTCTGAGATATCTCTCTTCATAAATAGCCTCATCGCATAACTCATAAGACCTAGACTATGCTCACGATTGTTCATCTTAGTGCTCAATCATTTGGTGACTTGTCTGCACTACCTGCTCCTAGACATTCGCCAGCTAGGCCTTCAATTTTTCAACGAACTTAGAGCAGGTTACAATGAATGCCTTTCTTTCACTCACTCCTCAATGCGTTAGACCTACTGCTCTACCTTCAACAATTCCTAGGTGTTCTTTGAACATTTATTGCACTGAGAGATGTCTCAATGTTTGCTATTCTCTCGTATCTTATCAGCCATGTAATCACGGATTATTACATGAAGATGGTGAGAATCTACCCTCCATCCCAGAGAAAGGGTATCCAGGTGTGGAGTGATCCCATCCAATTTAGACATTCTCCCTATGGTTGACTAACGAATTGTTTTATACACTTCCAACCCTTGTTCCGCGTCATATAGATCTCTTCAGCTACTTCGGAATTAGAGTCATATATATCCTCAAGGTATGTATGCCGATAGTTGAGAA
Organism: Viscum album; assembly: GCA_963277665.1. Lineage (NCBI taxonomy): Eukaryota > Viridiplantae > Streptophyta > Magnoliopsida > Santalales > Viscaceae > Viscum > Viscum album. The sequence continues at coordinate 928,047,021 of OY728141.1, read as the reverse complement.
AATAATCCAAATGATCAGTGGTGGGGTCTCCTTCTTGTAATCCTCCCAAGGGATTAGGTTATTTAACATGTGGAAGACCTTCCTCTCTTGTCTCAATCTCAAAAATTTCACCCTGCCGACTTCAAACTCTTCCCCAAAATTAATATCGCCGATGTACACAGCCATTTTTTCACTAGGTACTGGGGTCAGCATGGTTTTAGAAGTGTTTTTTGAGTGTTTCAGTGCGTTCTCCATGGAAGAATCTATGGATGGTCTAGATCAAGAAGCCTACCGAGCCTCTAGTATCATGATTACTGTATGAACGGTGAATTCATTGATTAGTAGAGCTCTCTAATGACAGATAGAGATGTTTGAGTTATCAAACTTTCAAGATCTCAGTGCATTGACCTCCAGTGTTTTATTCATTGTATGAGCTATCACTGCGGGAGATCCTTTTTCTCTTGTCAATTAAATGATGGTTGTCGTCTCCGCACCTTGTTCTATATGTGCGCATTCACCCCCCCTTGGATGGAGCTTGCTGACCACCAGTACCATGATGCACCTGAGTAGAGAAAAATATCAGTTGGTGATTATGAAATACAGAAATATGTAATTCTAGGATAAGAAATAAAGAATACCTCAAGTTGCTCAGCTATTTCCATGTTAGATCAGGAAATATCGTCGTTCTCCTAAGGACTCCATTGGAGGGCCCGTCCCATGAGACCCTTTGTCTCCAAGTTCCTCTTCAAATACAATTTTTTCTGACTTCTTCTCTTTCATCCTCTTCTTCCGTTGATTCTCTTTCCTCTGTCTCCTCATCACTATCATCATCTTCAGACAAAATTCTTTATGGATCATGTTCCTATACGAGAATCACTTTTACAATGTTATTTGGTTCCTCACACCACCCCTGTTTGCATGCATACACATCCATGGCTGTTAGATATGCATGACGATGATGAAGCCTCACTCTTTCATCAATCCTAATGAGACCAATTTCTGGAAGCTGGATCCTATCTCGAACCATCATTTTCCAGAGGGATTCAGTGATCATTGACTGCCATAGGGTTAACCAGGAAAACCAAATCATAGGGAAGATTACATCCTTAGAGGGTTGAATCAGGTACGTTAACTACTTCCCAAGAAGCTCCCTGGCCACTCTGTGAGATTGTTCAGGAGCCCCTCTCTCACCAGACAACGAGGGCATGGCCGCACCATATGAAATTCCTACTTCCGAGGTCCCAACATGTATTGACCAGACAACTTGACTTGTTACAAGCCTCCCCTCCCAAGTGGCTCCATTTTTTCTTTCTTTCCACCTAGATTCAACACTGGCCACCATTATTTTCGAATTTTCTTTTTACAGGATTCCCTCAGGATATTCCACCACCCAATTCATGGCATTTTTCATTGAGAGGACATCGTCGACTCTAGTGGGGGGGGGAAAGAAAATTACCTCACATGAAATGTATTTTGTGAACATCAACCACATTTGACGAAGAATTTATGTATTTCACTCTTCCTGGACATTTTTATACACCATCTTTGGCATATTTTATGTGCATCCAAAATTCCTAGAGAACCTTGATGGAATGTAGGGCCCGTAATGGATCTTCCTGTCGACCCAATCCACAAGAAATCCACCTCAGAGGCTTTGAAAAAATTCTATTTGCTCCAGCGATCCATTCATGTCATCTACAATATGGCTGGCTGGGGTGGGGAATGATATAAATAAAAAATTTGTGTGATTCCCAATCCTTATCCTAATCTCTTTATCCTTGACTGTCAATGGCATGGTCCCGACGCTTTTGAGCAAGGAAGGTCACAGAGCGTTACCTGGAGGGAGAATAGTATTTGGGAATGTGTATCCACAGTAGTGAGTCGTGATCCAACCATGAAAGATTTGGAAAGGTCCACATATACTCCTCAATAAGCCCCCTCTTTAAATGAATCCTAGGATGACGTATAGTCGGGCCAGCACGGGGACACCCAGGTTGAACCTTTGATTGGGTGTCATATTTCCTTCCATCACCAATGTTGTCAGGCGAACTACCATCCTTGTACTCTCTACTAGAAGCATCCATCCACTCAGTAAGGTTGCGAGTAATATGGCATATTGAACGTTCGGGTCCTGGCTATCATTCATAGGAAATACCCATGATTGGTAGTCCCCCATCTCCACGATTTTCCAATATGACCCACTCTTGCTCCTTTGTGCCATGGTTAGACACTTCTTTCCTTGCCCCTTCATCTTCCCATTTGGGTCCCTCTACATGAAACGGATGAACCACATCGAATAAGAAATATCCATAAAAAATTCTGTGACCCCCTACCTCTCCTTGGCTAGGTCCAGCAGATGCCATATCAGAATGGGGGTCCACAACCTATCCCCCGATATATTCTATGTCAGAAGAAATTCTCCATATTAGTGCACGTCCAAAGGGATACCTCCAATGCAATAGACATCCCAAAGACTGATGCCAACCTCCCCATGATGGAGGTGGAACGTGTTGGTAATGGGGGAACACCGACTAAACAGGTACATTCCATGTTCTTGCTGACAGTAGAAGTGGAATTGCGATGTCCACACTACCTTGAATAGCCCAATATGCTTAAGTTACGTTCCGAACAGATCGCATGATTGGAATACCCATTACGCCCAAGCCCATTCAATAGTGAAATTTCCTCTGGACCTCATGTCCTAATCCTGTAGCCATCCTTTGGTCATGAGTGATGCTCTGTCAAGAGGTTCTTGCATAATGTACTGGAGAATCCCGGTCGACCAACTTTCCATTTGAGATAGTTTTGGTCCTTGGGTTTAGGATGTAAACGGGCATGTTCCTAGTTTCTTTGGAGGTATGGACATTGTTTGTGATGTTGTATTTTGGAATATCACCCTCGTGTGTCACCCATGACCATGGTGTATTGACTTCAAATCCTAGCACTGATACCTCCTCTAAAATACCAAATTCCCATATCGGTAGATTGTTAGAAAGCGGGTCATCCTTTTGGGCATGGGTAAGCATATTAAAGAGAGATTGGTTATTGGATATGAATTTATTTTCACAGTAAAACTATAGGATTGCACTCATCTAATCCCTCCTCACGACATACATAGTGTCCCTAGTGGAATACAATGAACATCAGCCATTTTCCTTGGCGATGTTTGGAAAAATCAGCAAGGCGCGCGTAAAATAAGGAGGGTGCATGAAAAATTGGATGTATGAACAGAAAACTAGACAATCAGCATGGAAAGTGATAGCTGTGTGGAAAATCACGACTAAGATCTGGGAATTCCTCGCCAAACAGAATTAATTCATTGCAAGTCAGAAGAGTTTTTTGTGTACGAGAGATCCAATCTTATCACGTAATAAATTCTGTACGGACCATGGGCCCTTGGGGGATATCATAAGTGTGGAGAAATTTTCCCGTACACGTGAAAATTCTTTATGAACTCCTGAAGGGATTTTACAAGCCCCACCCCTAGGGGGTCGGTGTCTTGGCGTTTCCCTCAGAATCCTACCTTCATGCCCCCTCACAGATCTGATTCTGATGGGGGAATTTATAGAAACATAAATCCTCCAAAGTTCTCAAGAAAGCATCCTTAGATAAAACAAAGGCATATTTTGACTCGAAAACCAATTCTGGGAAGATCCAAAGGGCTGCGTGCAAAATCAGAGTGGTGCACGAAAAACAGCTTCCTTGCGCGGAAAATTGTCACGGTTGGCAGAGATTTTTATGCGCCAACATGGGAACATTTGTGCCACCGACCCCAGGTCAAGGTTTTCTGCACCTGCCCAATTCTGCGTGCACCCACAGCCCCTAATCTCCTATAAATAGAAGTGACCCCCCCCCCCCACTTCAGGAACCTGAAGAATATGAATTGGCTCCCCTGTTCGGAATTCATATCTTCCATGCACAAAAAATGACTTCCAGGTACTGGATTTTCCCTGATAGGACTCCCAGGGGTCTGTCATCGCATATGATCACTAGGGATTGAACCTCGAACATGTATTCATGTACGGGGATTCATGCACACAAACCCCTCCTCCTGCATGAAAAACACTCTTCCCCCTTTTGTCCAAACCTTGTTCATTTGAGAGTAACCCTTCTTTTCCTCTCAATTCATTCTTTTTTGCACAACATTCCCCTCTTTCCGTGCCTATTGCATGAAAATATCTTCTTTCTCATGAAAACCCTTATAATTGTGTGCTCCCTTTAGCATGTGTTTGATGTCACTCTCCCAGGAAACCCCTTCAGGCACTTCTTACACACAAATTAGCAATATTACACACCATTCTCTCATAAGACCCTCCGAGTTCATACAATGTTTTTTAATGTCCCTTGGGTGGTGCGTCATGTTGTGTTGATTAGAATCGTAATTCTTCGCATAGGAACGCTAATGGATATTGATTCTTCTCATAGACACACTAATGTGGGCCCCTCAATGGATTAATCCACAATAACCCCTCGCACGGCATTGCAAGTGCCTTGCCTTCACCAAGGTTTAAAACATGCCAGTTATGTAAGTCTTAGGGGTGTAGAGTGAACCTGCCTCGTCTGAGCTGCTAGACATTAAACTGCCAAGAAACATCATCCCAAGAACATGATGTTAAACTAGGGCTTCTCCCCATGCATAATACCCAGGGTGCCCCATCTCAGACCTTCTCCACTCCTGCTCATCTCCACAGTAGTGAGATCTTCCTCACATGCAGTGATATCCTCTTTGCTGGAGTGGTGCCTGTCTCTTGAGGAAGGGTAACCACCTTGGTGTAAGCCCCTACCCTTTCTTGTAGGAGTTAGTACCCTTAATCTTCCTTTCTTCCTCAGTGCCATAGACTAAGAGGTGATAGGGGCACATGGATCCTTGATACCCTGTCACTCTCCCTATGGGATTTTTCTCTATTGGGCCTCCATCCTGGAGTATGACCCAATATCCATCTCCTTGGGCATCTAACCAGACATAAGCCCCTATTTCTTATTTGGGCCTCTAACCACGTGTTAGCCCCACTCCGCTTCCCATGGACGTACCTTTCACGAGGTGATCTCCAGGTCTATGCTGCCTATTGTTTCTCACACCAATAATGACTCACATGGGCTTAGTGTAAGTATTAATTATCACACCCTCTCTAGGCCGCCTTACCATGTTGGGCCCAATCCACAATATCTGATCTATGTTGAATTTGATCCTTGCCATGGAAATGAATGTATGAAGCCTCCCTGAGGTTTAATCCCAACACCTACTGGTCCTGACCCCTTAACGTTGGTTCACCAAACCATCTCTGAACTATGTGGAATTTGATCCCTGCCATGGCAAGGTACGTAGGATGCCGTCCTGAGGTTCAAACCCAACACCTACTGGTCCCAAACCCTTTACATCGGTTCACCAAACCATCTATAAACAATGTGGAATTTGATCCTTGTCAAGGATATGTACGTAGGAAGCCTCCCTGAGGATTAATCCCAACACCTACGGATCTCTAACCTTCACGTCAGTTCACCAAACCATCTCTGAACTACGTGGACTTTGATCCATGCCAAGGTAAGGTATGTAGGAAGCCTACCTGAGGTTAAATCACAACTCATAATGGCCCCGACCCCTTCATGTCAGTTTATTAAACCATCTATGAACTACATGGAATTTGATCCTGTCCATGGCATGGTACGTAGGAAGCCTCCCTAAAGTTCAATCCCAACACCTACTGGTCCCGACCACTTCACGTCCATTCACCAAACCATCTCCAAACTATTTGGACTTTGATCTATGTCTCCTAGACATGGTACATAGGATACCTCCCTATAGTTCATGACCCACACCCATCTGTCCCGATGACTCTACATCAGTCCACCCTTGTAAGGACCCAAAGTTTCATTAATGGAAATCCCTCTTGATCTAATTAAATGTCTCTTTATGTTTATATAAAATGTCAACATCCATGGTTTTATGTTAAGAATTTTGACCGTTGCTAATATAGCCATTGAACAGTGATCACATGATTAGTATAAATATAGGGCTTTAACACATCCAATTTTACATAGACAAAAGAAGCGATGGCCTCGTCCAGTAGAATTGCTCCGTACGAAGCCCATTTGTCGGAGATCGGAAAAGAGGTGGCGTCTTTGGGCTTCGCTCTTGACTAAACCCAAGATTAGATTCATCTTGTCAAGCTCGAACGTGACCATCTACAGGAAATGTGGAAGTTGATTGAAATTACCACTCGAGCGATGCTATCCGAGCCACCCCAAGAGTCTGTCACGATCACACACCTTACCCTTAGGTCTTATGCAGCTGTTTTAAGGGGTTATGTAACAAATAAGTAGTAATATGTTCATGTACATTATTTTTGTATATAATAATGAATTTAACTTCTATTCATTTTTGATACATTGTAAATAGTTTTTAAAGTACAAATGGTGTTTTTAGTTATTATTTAATAAAGAAATATATTTGATTAAATTAAGGGATTTTTGATTTAAATAATATTTTAATAAAATATTATTATTATTACTAAATTATTTTTTATTAAATATAAATGATCTTATAATTTTATGAATGTAATTAAAATTTTTATTAAGGTTTAAAAGCCATTACTGTCAAAATCCGTGAATTTTTTATAAATGTATGTTTTTACTTTAAAAGTGAAAATTAACGTATTTATAAAATTATTTAGATAAAATAAATGTTATTTCTGGAATCAGGACATCAAAATTATCCAACGGTGAATTTTTCATAATTCTACGAGACAGTCAAATTTTTGGGTAAAAATTAAATACCGTTTAAATATATTATGTGGTTTATGAAATCATAATGAACCAATAGTGATGAAATAAAATACTATAATATTTATTTTCGGCCAATATATATTTTACCATAATGTGATTTTGGGTTTGTTTGACTTACTTTTCAAAGCATTAATGGACCCCTCAAGACATATTCAACACTTTGCCTTTTTAAATTAATTTCCATGGGAGTGTGAGTCACCTCCACATAAGAAACCTTAATATTTTAAGAATTTAGGACTTTGGACTTATAAAATAATTTTTCCTCTTCCCTTTTCCAAAAACCATGGTCAAAAACCATGGGATGGTTTTTGGTTTGGAATAATTTAATATAAGGGGTCCCAAACCTAAATAATAAAGAATTTCCTCACCTTTCCTCTATAAACCCACCCAAGCTCCCACTTCCTCCTCACTCAAAGCCTTTGGAGTTTGTCCGACCTCTTCCATACTCTCTCTAGAATCCTCTCAAAGGTTCTTGAAGCTCTAAATAAGCCTCTCACAAGCGACTCTGTAGCCTTTGGAAGCACACTTCCATGTAAGGGATTTTTTCTTCCTTTCTCATTTTTGTCAGTTTTCATTAAGCTGTATTAACCTTTTAATTTCATTTATGAATGTTGGGGTATGGTTTCTCACATCCCCCATACATCCCTATTATTGTTTGAATGATGGGAGACTCCATTCTCTCTTATTAAATGCCTCCCATGTACACCCGTTACTATGCTAAAATTCTGAAAGGAACTTCTCTCTTTTCTTTTACAATAAAGCAATAATTTTGTATTATGAATATAAATTACATTAAAATTGTTGGGACATGTATCTATATGACCTCATTACTATCCATTAAATGTAAATATGATAAGGAACCCCTCTCTCTCTCATCAACCATTTTTTATGAATTCTTATGTCATGTCATTACACTGCCGAAATCTCACCGATTTTCTAAGACAATGCCATTGTGTAGTGGATACCATGCCCATTTATCCAACAAGGGTATCAACCTTTATGAACCATTACTTATTGATTACAAAGTTTCATTTATGAATTCCACATTCCTTTATCGTGGAATAAATTATTATGTTTTATAAATCCATGTTTTATGATCCATGTGGAACACTTATGCACTAAATGAAATGTTTAAGAAGGGTGCGCCCTTATAGCGCTCCAATGCATTGGGTAATGTATAGTATCATGACACGTCATGTGAAATTAGTGTTGAATCATGATAATTCAAGTGTAATGAGGTTTTACTCGTGCTTTATGTGCAATAAGGATTTACTCATGCTCAATGTGCAATGATCCTTGGCTCATGCTAATTCCATGTTAAGTGTTGTTTCCACATTTCCATGTTATGATTATCATGATTTATCATGCCGTTATGTTCATGTTTATTATATGATCTATTGATATTCCCATTGTCTAACATGTATTTTACTCCTCATGTTATTCCATGTGTACTCCCTTACTGGGCTTTATATCTCACCCTTTTCTAATGCATGCCCTCAGGTTATCCCATGCAATGCTAAGTACGAGGTAATGTAGTGGTCATGTAAATTATGTTTTCAATAAAGATGTTGTATTTCATGTTTTAAGTTTTTATATAATGGTTCTATGCCCCAAAGACACTAAAACTCTCGATCGTTTTTTGTTGTATCAAGTTATGTTTTATGTAATAAATCATGTTTATGTTTTTAATAAAAGAAGGGTTGTCATAGTTGTTATCAGAGGATAGGTTTAGTTATTTTTTGGATTAGGAAACCATAGTAAAGCCTTAGATACAAGACTAAGTATAATAAAAACATCCCTATGTTTTGGTAAGTACTGATTAAGTGGTTTATCAAACAAATACATCCCTGTCTGGATACGAGAAGGTAGAGGCGGCTCTGGCACATATGTATCCAAGGGGTAAAACCCGAAAACACCACTTTGAGCTAGACGCAAACAGGAACTGGTGCACGACAACGGGTCTTGCTGCACTCTAGGTTAGGACACTCCCAGGGGATATGTTTTGATAAATTCAAAAGCTTAGTATGAACCCTTATTAAGGGAATTAAAAAAAATTCCCCTAAGAATATATGTTAGAAATTAGATCATGAAAATCCTAGATTGAAGCCTATAGAATCATGAGTTAAGGAAATGAAGGTTTATTTATAAGTCATCAACTTTTGTCTTTGGATTAACCTTTATGTGTTACCCCTAAATTTCCTTTTATTCCAGCCAATGGCTAGTAATAAGAGGACTCGGGATAACAACCATTATGAAGATCACTGTGATGACTGTACTAATGAGATGCCCAATCCATTGGGAGCGGGAATCGCAAACTTTGTCATGCTTATCTCTCAGATAACTCATGGTTTGAATAGACACATGGGTCAAGAGGCAACCAACAACCTCCAAGACAGCAAGGAAGAGCTTTTTCCATCACTTCTGCCGAAGTGAACCCCGACAACGAAGTGGTGGCAGGTAAGCTAGTTAGTCATTCATGAATAGAAAACAGATTTTTTGATTCAGGTTCTATGCATTCTATTATATCTCGAATGATTAGTAGAACAATCCCAGCACCACCACAAATCATGGAAGTAAAGATGTCGATGAGTATGACAAATGGGGAAATCGTTGCATCTCATGAATATAAGACCTCCCATGTTATAAACTGTGGATTTAATTTCCCGGCGGCCCTTTTCATACTCCCACTGGTGGAATTTGATGCAATTCATGGCATGGATTTTCTTTCCTTATATAGAGCCAACATAAATTGTCGGGAGAGGGAAATCACACTCCATATGGAGAATCGACCCCCGATTCTTTACAAGTTTCAGGAGGAAGATGAATATCCTTTAGCTCCATCATCTCGAGAATGGATATTACTTCCCTATGAGCATGCATATCTGGCTCAGATGATTGAGTCCAAAGAAGAAACCCTCCTTGAAGAAATGCCTATTGTGAGGGAATTCACTGAAGTGTTTCCCGAGGAACTGTCTGGTCTTCCTCCAAGAATAGATGTTGAGTTCTCAATTGAACTTATACCTAGGGAGCTACCAATATCCAAGACTCCATATAGAATGGCTGTTTTTGGGCTTGAAGATCTGAAGAAACAACTACATGAGAATCTGGATAAAGGGGTTATACGCCCATGTGCTTCACCATGGGGTGCACCATTCCTCTTTGTCAAGAAGAAGGATGGGTCAATGCGGCTCTGCATCAATTAATGTGAACTTAAAAAAATAATGATAAAGAACAAGTATCCTCTCCCAAGAATCGATGAATTTTTTGATTAGCTGCATGGAGCACAATACTTCTCCTAGGTGGACTTGCAGTCGGGATATTATCATGTAACGGTGAAAAAGGAAGATGTCCCCAAGACTGCTTTTCGTACAGGATATGCGCACTATGAATTCATAGTAATGCCTTTCGGACTCACCAATTCTCCAAAAATCTTCATGGACTTAATGAATAGAGTCTTTAGAGATTACCTAGACAAATTTTTGGTAGTCTTTATTGATGATATTCTAATATACTCCAAAACCAAGGAGGATCATGAGGAGCATTTAAGAACTGTACTGGAGGCTTTGCGCAAGGATAATCTCTACGCAGAGTACAGCAAGTGTGAGTTCTGGTTGAAGGATGTCTCATTCATGGGACATATCATCACAATGAATGGGATATATGTGGATCCCTCCAAAACATATGCAATTGAGGGATGGCTGATGCCAACATCGGTAACGGATATCCGTAGCTTCTTAGGGTTAGCTGGATATTATCGACAATTAGTGAGAAATGTATCACGATTTTCTAACCCTCATACCAAGCGAATTTGGAAGGGAGTAAAGTTTCCGTGGAGTGATGACTGCGAATAATGCTTCAAGGAGTTGAAAAGGAGGCTTATCACTGCACCCGTGCTCACTTTACCCACAAGTGGGAAACTTTTTGTGGTATTTAGTGATGCTTGATAGAAGGGCTTAGGTTGTGTGCTGATGCAGAATGATAAAGTGATATCCTATACATCAAGGTAGTTGAAAATCAATGAGAGAAACTATCCAACACATGATCTGGAGTTGGCGGCTGTGATCATTGCCTTGAAAATCTGGCAGAATTTTCTCTATGGAGAGAAATGTGAGATATATACTGACCACAAGAGTCTTAAATATATATTCATGCAGAAAGAGGTTAATATGCGCCAGAGAAGATGGATAGACCTCATCAAGGATTATGACTGTTCAATACATTACCACCCTGGGAAAGCGAACAAGGTGGCCGATTCCCTATGTAGAAAGGATCCAGCAATTATATCAATGATGAGAATTGAGAAGGATCCAATATTCTTAGACTTGATGAAGATGGACATGGGAATCATAGAGAAGGGAACATCATCAATCCTTTCACAAATGATTGCTCAACCATCTCTTTTGGAAAGGTTAAAGGATGCTCAAAAGGATGATCTAGGAATTCTGGAAATAGTGGAGGCTATCAAAAAGGGTAAATCCTCAAGGTTTAATGTTAATGAATAAGTATTTGTGCGGTTTGGTAAAAGACTATGTTTTCCATAAAGTCCGGAGCTGAAGAAGGAACTTTTGGATGATGCACATAGTTCAAATTTCTCTATTCACCAAGGTAGAAAAAAGATGTATCGAGATCTCCAAGAAAACTATTGGAGGGATAATATAAAGAAGGAGATAGCTGAAAATACATCAAAGTGCCTAGTGTGTCAGCAAGTGAAGCCTGAGAGGCAGAAGTCTAAGGGGATGATGCAACCATTTCCCATACCAGAATGGAAATGGGAGAACATCACCATGGACTTTGGCACCAGACTTCCAAGGACATCCAAAGGCAACAATGCAATCTGGGTTATTGTGGATCATCTTACAAAGACTGCACACTTCATTGATATTCGGGAGGATTTCTCATTGGATCAACTAGCATGGATATATATCAGGGAAGTGTTAAGGTTGCATAGAGTACCACTATCTATTGTGTCTGACCGAGATCCAAGATTCACCTCTATGTTTTGGAAGAGTCTTCAACATTCTCTGAATACTGAACTGAACTTCAGTACGACCTATCATCCTCAAACTGATTGCCAATCTGAGCGTACTATCCAAACACTTGAGGATATGTTGAGAGCCTTTTCAATGGTCATTAAAGGAGGATGGGATGAACATCTTCCTCTTGCTGAGTTCTCTTATAATAACAGTTTCCACTTGAGCATCCAAATGGCACCATATAAAGCCCTGTATGGGAAAAGGTGCAGAACACCAACATGTTGGGATGAGGTCGGTGAACGTAAGATGCATGGACCAGAAATGGTCGTAGAAATGGTGGAGAAGGTGAATACCATTCAACAGCATATCAAGGCAGCCCAGATTTGATAGAAGAGTTATGCAGATAATCATCGACGAGACCTTGAGTTTAAAGTTGGAGACATGGTGTTTCTATGTATATCTCCATGGATGAAGGACATGAGGTTTGGAAAGAAAGGAAAGTTAAGTCCAAGGTACATCGGCCCCTTCGAGATTCTTGATTGTGTCGGGGATGTGGCCTATCGACTAGAACTTCCACCTACTATGGTCAAAGTACATGATGTCCTTCATTTATCCCTCTTAAGGAATTAAATACCGGACCCTTCACATGTACTCTCTTCTGAGGTGGTACAATTGGAAGATGATCTTTCTTATGAGGAGCAACCATTGAAGATCTTAGATCGTAGAGAAAAGTACTACGAAATAAGACAATGCACCTCGTAAAGGTGTTGTGGAGAAACCACAAGTTTGAAGAAGCGACTTGGGAACCAAAGGATATGATGAAGCTGAGTTACCCACATTTTTTTAGTGTGGGAAAAGGAAAATTTCGAGGGAGAAATTTCTTAAGGGGGGAATATTGTAACGACCCAAAGTTTCATTAATGGAAATCCCTCTTGATCTAATTAAATGTCCCTTTATGTGTATATAAAATGTCATCTTCATTGGTTTTATGTTAAGAATTTTTACCGTTGCTAAAATATCCATTGAACAATGATCACATGAGAAGAATAAATATAGGTCTTTAACACATCCAATTTTACTTAGACAAAGGCCTCATCCAGTAGAATTGCTCCGTACGAAGCCCATTTGTCGGAGCTCAGAAAAGAGGTGGCGTCTTTGGGCTTTGCCCTTGACCAAGCCCAAGCTGAGCTTCATCTTGTCAAGATCGAACGTGACCGTCTGCGGGAAAAGTGGAAGTAGATTGAAATTACCACTCGAGCGATGCTATCAGAGCCACCCCAAGAGTCTATCACCATCGCACACCTTACCCTTAGGTCATATGTGTCTATTTTAAGGGGTTATGTAACAAATAATTAGTACAATGTTCATGTACATTATTTTGGTATATAATAACGAATTTAACTTCTAGTCATTTTTGATACATTGTAAATACTTTTTAAAATACAAATAGTGTTTTTAGTTATTATTTAATTAAGAAATATATTTTATTAAATTAAGGGATTTTTGAATTTTATAATATTTTAAAAAAAATATTATTATTATTATTAAATTATTTTTTATTAAATATAAATTTTCTTATAATTTTATGAATGCATTTAATTTTTTTTAAGGTTTAAAATCCATTTCTGTCAAAACCCATGAATTTTCGATAAATGTCTGTTTTTATTTTAAAAGTGAAAATTAACATATTTATAAAATTATTTAGATAAAATAAATTTTATTTCTGGAATCAGGACGTCGAAATTATCCAATGGTGATTTTTTCATAATTTTCTGAGACAGTCAAATTTTTGGGTAAAAATTAAATACCGTTTAAATATATTATGTGTTTTATGACATCATAATGACCCAATAGTGATATAATAAAATGCTATAATCTTTATTTTTTTCCAATATATTTTTTACCATATTGTGATTTTGGGTTTATTTGACTTACTTTTCAAAGCATTAATGGGCCCCTCAAGACATATTCAACACTTTGCCTTTTTAAATTAATTTCCATGGGAGTGTGACTCATCTCCACATATGAAACCTTATTATTTTAAGAAGTTCGGACTTTGGACATATAAAATATTGTTTTCATCTTCCATTTTACAAAAACCATGGGCAGAAACCATGGTATGGTTTGTGTTTTGGATTAATTTAATATAAGGGGTCCCAAACCTAAATAATACAGAATTCCCTCACCTTTCCTATATAAACCCACCAAAGCTCCCACTTCCTCCTCACTAAAATCCTTGAGAGTTCGTCCAAACTCTTCCCTAATCTTTCTAGAATCCTCCAAAAGGTTCCCCAAGTTCCCAAGATTCCTCTCACAAGCCTCTCTCTAGCCTTTTAAAGCACACTTCCAAGTAAGGGTTTTTTCTTCCTTTCTCATTTTTGTCAATTTTCATTAAGCTGTATTACCCTTTTAATTTCAATTATGAATGTTGGGGTATGGTCTCTCACCTCCTCCATAATTCCCTCTTACTGTTTGAATGATGGGAGACCCCTTTCTCTCTCATTAAATTCCTCCCATGTACACCCGTTACTATGCCGAAATTCCGAAACGAACTTCTCTCTCTTCTTTTACATTCAAGCAATAATTTTGTATCATGAATCTAAATTCCATTAAAATTGTTGGGACATGTATCTATATAAACTCCTTACATTCCATTATATGTAAATATGATGAGGAAACCCTTTCTCTCTCATCAACCATTTTTTATGAATTCTTATGTCATGTCGTTACGCTGCCGAAATCGCACCGATTTTCTAAGCCAATGCCATTGTGTAGTGGATACCATGCCCATTTCTCCATAAAGGGTATCCACCTTTATGCACCTTTACATATTGATTACAAAGATTAATTTATGAAATCCACATTCCTTGATCATGGAATAAATGATTATGTTTTATGAATCCATGTTTTATGATCCATGTGGCACACTTATGCATGAAATGAAATGTTTAAGAAGGGTGTGCCCTTATAGCGATCCAATGCATTGGGTAAAGTATAGTATCATGATACGTCATGTGAAATGTGTGTTGACTCATTCTAATTCAAGTGCAACTAGGTTTTACTCGTGCTTTATGTGCAATGAGGATTTACTCATGCTCCATGTGCAATGAGCCTTGGCTCATGCTAATTCCATGTTAAGTGTTGTTGCCACATTTCGATGTTATGATTATCATGCATTATCATGCCTTTATGTTCATGTTTCTTATATTCTCTTTTGATATGCCAATTATCTAACATATATTTTAATCCTCATGTTATTCCATGTGTACTCCGTTACTAGGCTTTATAGCTCACCCTTTTCTTATTCATGTCCTCAGGTTATCCCATGCAACGGTAAGTACGAGGGAATGTAGTGGTCATTAAAGGAGGTTTTCAATAAAGATGTTGTATTTCATGATAAAAGTTTTTTATGTAATGTTCCTAAGACCCAATGAAACTAAACCTATCGATCTTCTTTGTTTTATCAAGTGATGTTTTATGTAATAAATCATGTTTAAGTTTGTAATAAAAGCAGGGTTGTCATAACCCTCATCCTGGATGATGTTAACCTATACACCCCCTTTTCATCCAACATGATGCTAAACTATATACTTTTTAACTACATGGTTCTGATCTCTATCTCCTAGATAGGGTACGTAGGAATCCTCCATATGGTTCAGGACCCTCACCCATCAGTCCCAACCACTCCACATCAGTCCACCACTATCCTGCATGACATTAAACTGTACACCCACTTTTAGTAGAACATGGTGCTAAACTGTATACTTTTGAACTAGGTGGGTTTTATCTCTTTCTCCTATGAAGGTTATGTATGAGGCCTTACTAAGGTTCAATCCCAATCAGTGGTAAGCCTTTGTACCCCAATCAGTGGTGTGTCGTTGTACCACAATCAGCGGTAAGCCCTTGTACCCCCAATCAGCGGCAAGCCGTTTTATCCCATCCAACGGTAAGCCGTTTTCAGCCTGAGACGATGGTAAGACATCGTGAAATGAACTACGTGGGTTTGATCCCTATCTCCTAGACATGGTATGTAGGATACCTCCCTGAGGTTCAACCCCAAACACTGGTAAAATTTGGTGTTCCACCCCCATTGGGACCCATATCTCTGGTCCTCCCCTCAAGAGTCAGACCATCCCAAGCTGCTAACCACACATAATCCCCAGTATTTCGTCAGGTCACTATCCTCTGCATACACCCTGATTCAATACCCCCATACAGAACTATGTGAACATTGATCCTTTACATGAAATGGTACGTAGGAAGCCTCTATGAGGATCAAGCCCATCCCTCATGTCCCATCAAGGTCTCTCCCTCAATCCTCTGTTTTTTTTTGGAAAGCCATGCTCTAACCCATAGGTCTTACTTCCTCCGGATCCCATCCATGCGTACCTTCTCACGGGCTACCTCCTCATGTTTTCCATCACACCACCGAACTACGTGGACTTTGATTCCCTACCACGGGGATATGTAGGAAGTATCTTCATGGCTCAAGCCAAACATCACAATCGCTAACGTGTCAGATCCATCTCATTCTCCATACAATCTCAATCTTCCATATCCATCCTGATTCTTACATGGGCTCCCACATCCAGGTGAGATCATGTCCTCCAATTTCTGACTCCTCTTAGTAGAAATCGGGCTGCTGACAATGCGTTATCCCCATAATCAGTGTTCCCTCCAGGGGTTGCACCCATTTGATCCACTCCCGTCAGTGATACGATCAGTCTGATCCATCTCTGCTAGATGTTAAACTTGCGACATACCCTGTGTTAAACATGGGAAGATGAGGAAAACCTCAGAGACAAAACTATGGCATATAATTTCCAACATTAGACGTGGGATGCCTCAGGCTTCCGTGCCCTCAAGATGTTCTATCATAAGGTTAAGAAATCCAGACGCACTAGTGTTCCAACATCCATGCAGGAAAGCGGTGGCCAATGTGACTACACCCTCGATCAATGTTTGCTGCCGTAACCGAACCCCTTGGAATATTCATACAGAAGCAGTGTAATTAACCGGAGTCCGTGAAGACATGAAGCTGATAAGAGATTTATGAACAACATCTTAACTCTATAAGGGAGACCCACACTATGTAACAGGCTCTGAAGTTGAATCCATGAAAGGTGGAAGCGACATCTCATCATCCTGTTTCGATCAATGAGAAAATGTCCCTTAATAAGCGATGGAGGCCACCCATCTTTGGAAAGTAGGAATGCAGGGAAAAAACTACGTGTCCTCAAATAGACCATTTCACACCCCAGTGAAAGTGTCCGCAACATATATATAGGAAACATATTTTACTATTTAATCATTTTCATATAATATTTTAATGATGTGGAAGAATAAATAGACATGAAAACACTTGGTTAATAGCTATACCTCTTGTTTGGAAAACATTAATTGGATGAAACCGTTACCTTCTAGGTTTGGTATTTTCATGAGATAAGTACCTCTAGAATGTGGGGAGTTATTATGGGGAGATATTTGGGTGGGTCTTTTCTAAGATAGATTGTTCAAAATTTGTGGGAAAGAGAGGAGAGTAAGTGACCTTTTTATAAGTGAGGGGAGTGGAATAGTAATACGTTTTTTAAAATTTTTAATATTACCAATTTCTTAATCATTTTTATGTATCTAGAAACTATTAAAATTTTAATATAAGGTGATAAGGTTAAAATAAATCGTCCAATAAGATTTAATATAATTTTTTCTACATTATCATAATTTACTTTTCTTAATTAATATGATTTACTAGTTATCATGGTAATAAATATTAACAACAATTACTATTCGCAAAAAAATAAAAATAAAATTGAAATAATTACTAAATTTAAACTTCTTAATTTTAAATGTGAAATTAATTTTTCTAGATTCAAGTTTTATAAATTTAAGAAATTAATTTTCACATAATTGCACAAAAAGGCAATTAAAAATAGTTTTTTGTAAATTTCTTTCTTAATAATAAAACTAAACTTATACCTGTACCAAATATAGTACTTATTAATACAGAACTATTTACTTTATTTGAAAATAAATTGATATTTTATTACTTTAAAACAAAATAAAAAATATAATGATACATCTTAATAAGTTTTTTAAAGCAAATAAGTGACAATTTTGAAAAAAATAGATTTTTTCACTTTTCTATCAAAAATAAATTTTTTATAAAAAGTTTTAAAAATTCATCATATAACTATTATGAAATGATTATTTAAAAAATTAAAAATAAATCTTTCAAATAAAATATCAAAATTATAGAAAATTAATTATTATAATGGTGCACAAAATGAAATAAGACCCATTTTTTCAAGAAAAGTATTTTTAGGAATAAAATGACTTTATTCTCATTAATTTCCAAATGACCATAATTAAATGAATTTTAATTCTCTAATATATATATATATATTATTTATTTAATTTTAAATATTTTTCAATGATGATTAATATAGTCTATTATGATATAAAAAATTTACCTTATAAAAATACTTTTATGAAAAATATCTATTTTACCTTGAAAATATTTTATCTTCATTTCCAACTAATTGATAATAAATGTATGATTATCATTAATTTATTAATAATAACATCAATATATATATATATATATATATCATAATATGGTTACTCTTATTCAAACTTTCTTGACCAATGACTAGGTTATTGCTATCATATTTAATTAATAGTGAATTGTGGTTCTTTTAAGATTGATGTTTCATATACAACATGCTATCAAATATATTATTTAAAGAATTTTTTTAATTTTTTTTTCAAATTCTACCTCTGAATATAAATTTTGTCCTCACAATTTTATATCATGTATGATAATAAGAATTCAAAATATTTAAAAAAACAATTCCAATGAGAGAAAGTTAAAACATACAATCATGAAAGGAAAACCCTTGTGAATAATTAGAAAAATCATTTCTGAAAACCCACATAATAAAAATGGATAATATAACTTTTTTTTAAAATATGAATCTTGAAATATGATGGTCACTTGAAATAAAATATCATTTAGTTCCCACTTTAGGAGAAAAATGGATGGAAGTCAAAATAAGCTCAGGGAGGAGAAAAAGAAATCCATGAAATAATAGAGTGATATATAACATGATGATGAGAAATTTAATGACCAAAAAATAATAAATAATTAACTGATAAAGAAGACCATAAATTCATCATAAATGAAGGTAAAATGTTAGCATTTTTATTCAAATATTATTTTCCTAGAGTTGATATATTCTTTAAATATTAAGATAGTGCACACGATAAAATATAATTATATGATTTCATTAAAATTCATAAGAATAATTTCACCCATTAGTTTTTCTTTGATCATTTTTCACTGATATCTCATCTTTTACTCCATGAAATGAATATTCAAGATGGTTTTTTATGTGTGAAGCACTAAATTCAACTTATAAAAGATCACATGATCCCTAAAATGATAAAAATTATTCCTCTTAACTTATAATAGTGACGAAATCCAAAATATTTTCAATAAAGTAATAAATGTCCAATATGATTAAATAATACGCTAATCTCCAAATACTAAATAGAAACACCCAAAAACGAAAATTAATCAATCCATAAATAACTAAACATATATCTCGTAAAAATATGTTTAACCAAATTCAAAACAAAAGAATCCAAAATATTTGATCACATACTCTTTCAATATAAACATAACAATAATCTATGAAAAAACATACTCACTTGTAAATTCATATCCTATATTCTCCAATGTATAAAAATCAATGAAAAATATTGAGACTCATAATAAATCCAAAATAAATTCATATATTCTTCCAAATATAACTCAACAAATTTTACTAAAATTAAATCATATCTTATCTATAAATTATATATTTAACATATTCATATAATATTTTTAAAATAATTAACTTATTTTAAAAAACAACTTTATTCACTTTGTCACAAAATTTCATTTTAATCCATGGTTATCTATAAAATAAAACAAATTATCACAAAATATAAAAACCCATAATGAAATCTGCAACACAGAAAATATAAACCAATAAGGTTATCAATTCCGTTAAACATATGTCCCCAAAATATAAAACAATTCGTCCTTAAATAACCTTTTCACTATAACACATGTTGATATTTGGGGTTACATATAGCTCAAAAATCTATTAAAAATCAATAAATTTATCCCAAAGTACTCCAATCAGATAAAACATCAAAAGAGTAGTAATTCCTTTAAAATTATGACAATCCTTAAATTTATCGACCCATAAACAATATACCACTACATCATAACTCTTGAACCCCTATATATACACACTTCAATCATTCATCATTATTTATAATCAATTAAACATAATTTTTCATCTTATTCCTTAATACATCATTAATACTATAAAAAATATGAATAATTTTCTAAGATTCATCAATATTAAAATAGAAGCCGAAATATAATTCATACTTTTTATATAACATTCATAATTTCCTCATAATCTACCATAATGTCATTAAACATTGATAAAACTTTATATATAGTCTTGTTGATCTACTTATTGAGTATTCCCCCCTAGAAAAATGATTTCATAATTTGTATACCATCAACATTTAAATCATTTTATGTTTCATTTAATTAAATTCCCTAGTTACTTGTTCCCACAATATTGAAATGTTAGAAATTGAATCCTTTTTACGATATGGTCTTCATTTCACAAACACATTTATAAACTCCATTTTTATCTTAATTTAAGTTTCAATATACTCACTGAGGTTGAGGTTGTAAATTTTATACACAGATAACTTCTTATGAATAACCATAATTGTTTTCACCCCATCTTTTATCTCATTTGGTTGCCCATTCTGACAACCAGAAATTTATCCTTCAAACCCATTGTTATTGTGGTTCTTATTGGTTCCTGCTGGTACTATATAATCACTTCAAAAAACAATTTTTGTGACTGTATGGAATAAATAAATTATCAACCATCGTATGAAGAGGGTACAAATTAATATATTCTTACCCATAATATTATCCCCTAATTGTTTCTCATCAAATAGTATATTAACCTCTAAAGTTGTTTTACCCTTTCTATGATACAGACTATAACTCCCTATAATATATTCAACCCATAATTTCATGATTAATAAAAAATATTGATCTTTATTACATTACCAATATCTTTTGAGTTATTAATTTTTGATAATTAGGATAAAAAATACATAAAAAGGATACTTTCACATAATGTACATTTTCCCACAAAAATAGGGTATTAAATATATACCCATATTTCAATTAATCCGCTTTTTATTCATTTAAAATGTATCATCATAGTGGAAACATTATACTTTAAAAAATTTATCCTCATCCTTATATATTGTGAAAAAAATTTGAGAATTTTTTGTGAGAAAAAACAATGATCAATAATGGATATAAAAATAAATGAATTTCATTAGTCCGATGAAAAAATGAAACCCCATGAAGAAATTTACTTTTTTGTCAATAAAATTTAATCCCATAAATAAAACATTTCCACATATAAAAATCAACTATTTCAAAAATAAAATATTTTATAACCCCTAATTAATAATTGAAGAACCATGAAGACATCTTGAGGAATGTGGGTGTTAACAAAATCATTTCAAAACCATTCACCTTTAAAAGTTTATAAATATTCCTTAGCTTAATAAACAAAAATATATCCAAAAAACTATTAGAAATCATAGACCACATACCCTATAGTATCATATTCAAAACTCATGTTCACTCATGTTTTACTCATTTCACAATAACTAAATCCCAGTTAATTCAATATAAGTAACTGAATCAGTTATCTCACTCGTTTTTCATCGTTGAATACTAAAACATTACATAGTTAATTTGAGTGTTATGTTGGGCTCACCAGTCATCATAAGTTATATAGATCTCACTATTCATTATATATAATTATCAAGTACCATATCATGAATAAAAAAATTTAATAATTAATTTTTTCATCATAATACCCTTAAAAACTCATTGAACCCATAAGAAAAACAGTTTCCATTTTGTCATAGTCATAACGATATATATCCTTTTTTTAATAAACATAAAAATAAAAAAGTACGAGAAAAATGGAAATATTATCTAATTTGAAAAAAAATTACATTTAGAGTAATATAGATAATAATTAACATCTATGATTAAATGAAAAGGAAATCAAGTAGTATATATTAAAAAGACATTTTTTTCACTTCTATAAAAAGAAAAAAATAACCCATACAGAAAAACTGAAAAATGCCTTTTTAAATATTTGTAAAAAAAAAATAGTAAAAAATGAATTATATCAACCATTTAAGAATAAATAATTGCATTCATGAAACATTTAAACAAAACATATTATAGAAGAAAAAGTGTTTTCATGAAAACTTAAAAATATGATTTTTAAAAGATAGTCACTTACTATGAGTCCTCACTTGCTTCTTTCATATTTTTACTCTCCGTAGTAATAAAATTAAAAGATTTATCTAATTTATTAAGAACATTATTAATTAAAATTCCATTTTCATTATTCCTTTTTTCATTTATTATCAAAATTTATATAGTTACTAAATCAGTTAAGTTCATGTCAGATGTTTTTTGGATGTTCGGTTTGTATTCCCAAAACGGATTTGGTAGGCTAGTCATGGCTAATAGATTGATTGTTTCATACATTGAATATTAATCATGAAAAAACAATCATGATCATATATAAAATAAAATTTTAAAATCATCCATGAAAGGTGGGCATGAAAAATGATATATGTTGTATCATGGAGGCGGTAATCCATATTTACACACAAGTGATGTTTCCACTTTTCTACTAGGTGGAATAAAAATATAGTCGATAATATTTTAATTTTACATAACCGTAATAATGGTATAAATTCCATATTTATTCAATAGTTTCATCCTTACTACCATTAATGTGAGGTGATAACATAAATCAAATCACATTGATTTGTGGTAGTGGTAGTCCACACATACCTATGGGTGACATTATTAATTTTTTACTGGTGAAAGGGTAAGAAGGAATATAATATATTTTCTTTCAATTAGAAAAAATATTTCGTAAATATTATATATATTCTTTTAATCCATCATTTTAACTATCCACAAGATCCATTGATGAAATATGAAACACATAACTTCTTGGAAATAGTAGTCCATATTTATGCATGAAGAATGATTTCATTTCTATTTGATTTAAAAGAAGACGTAAATGGTTTTTGACATCAACATAATAACATTTTACTGTATGGAGGATAATGTTATTATTGTTTAAACATGGTTAAGGAATACTTAAAGGTGGCAGAAGAATAAATAGACATGAAAATAATTGGTTGATATTTTCCTATCTTGTTTTCAAAAAAACCTTTAGCTTATATCTTAAGCCTTCTAGGGTTTGTCTTTTGGTAAGACTAGGTCCTCCAGCACATGGAGAGGGTCTAATATATGAAATATCATTTCATTGTGATAGTGAAGGACTAAAATTTAATCTTAAATAGTCCTAGGAATTTTTTTGTGATGGATATGAAATTTCACCATAAAAGTTGTTTAACATCTTATTGGGATAAAATACCTAATCTATTGCATATGGATTTTGTGTGACTTCCCACACTATAGTCTGAAAACCCTTCTCAATTAGTTATTGAATCCGCAGAAAATATATTCCATGGAAATTTGTTTTTTATCGACCAATTCATCACTAATAACATGACAGTTTTTTCTTGACATACCATCCGTTGCAAAAAGATTTTGGATAGGCATAAAATATTATTCTTGGTGGGGACATTTTTTTAACAAACCTTAATAGGTCACAAATGTGCAATTCTTTCGGCAAAAAAATGATTTTGTGATGGAAAATCTATCATAGAAAATCTAACTATAAATATACCTCACACCCCTTTCATTATCAAATCCTCTTATTCTCAAAATCTCTCAAAGATTCATCCCATATTCACATTTTCAATCTGTTAATTTAATAGTATTTTTTTAATTTACTTAACTTTTAATATTTTTCTTTGTTCAATTGATCAATTATTATTTACTTTTTGTATTTACTTTTTCATTGAATTATGTATATTTTTAATATCTATAATATGTTAAAAAGTAAAAAATATTAATATACATTAGTATAAATTAAATAAATTAATAAAAATTATTATCACTTTAAGGCTTATTGAATATAATTATTAAAAAATTATTATAAATTAATATAAATTATTTAAAAAATTATCCAACTAACAAGAAATTATTATTAATTAAATAAATTTCTATAAATTAGTAAAAATTAATAAAAATTATTATAAATCATTAAAAAAATATTTGAATTATTATAAATTAGTATAAATTCAAAAATATTTCGATAAATTAGAATAAATAAGTAAAAATTATTATAAAGTCATAGCCAGTTTGAATTAATTATCACAAATTACAAAAAAATTATTATATTGATTTAATTTAAAATAAATTCATATAAAATAAAAAAAACAATATAATCCTAAAAAAGAAGTATAAATCCACTATTAATTTTTATAATAAAAATAAATTTGTAAAGAATAATTAAAAATATTATACATTAAGAAAATAATAATAAATTTTTAAATATTGGTATGAATGTCATAAAATTAGTATAAATTAATGGAAATATGTAAAAAATAATAAAAACTAGTATGAATAAGTATAAATTAAAAAAAATTATTATAAAAAACCAAAAAATTGAATAAATTAATAAAAATTAAGAAAAATTAATTAAAATTATCATATATTAAAAAACTACTCTATATTAAGAAAACATTGAGTTTATAAGTAAAAAAATTAATAATAATTTTTTTTGTATAAATATGTAACAAAATATATTAAATTTTTATCATTTATGATAAATTCATAAATGTCACTGAAAATTAACAAAAAATAGTTTAAGATACTGAAAAATAAGATAAATTTATTATTATTAGTATACATTACTATAAATATATAAAAAATTGTATAAATTAATAAAATAATTATAAATAAATAAAAAATAGTATGAAGATTACAAAATTATTTAAAATTAAATAAAATTTGTGAAGATTAATTATTTTCATTAAAATTAATGTAAAATAAGATAAATCAATATCAAATAATAAAAATAGTATAAATTAAAAAAATTAGTATAAATTAGTATCAATTAAATAAATATAATTTAAAATATTAGAAATTATTATAAATTAATAAAAACCATTATACATTTCGAATATTACTACTAATTATTATAAATTAATAAAAATTAAATAAAATTAATTTAAATAAGTAATTTTTTTAAAAAAATGTTACAAAATAATTGTTTATATTACTATAAAATATGATATATTAGTAAAAAGTATTATAAATTAATTTTAATTATTAAAAATTCTTATATAATAGTTTAAATTTAATAACATTAATTTAAACCTATAAAAACTTGAATAAATAAAAACATAATTTTTTATGATATTAAAAATTATGATTAATTAATAAAAAATACTATTAATTAAAAAATTGTTTAATCTTTTATAAAATATGATAAAGTAATAAATGTTATTGTAAATTTTCATTAATTAGTCTACATTATTTGAAACTAGATTAAATTCAATAAAATTAATTTAAATTAATAAAAAATTAAATAATTTAATAAAATGTTTTTTTAAATATTATAAAATATGATGAATTAAAAAATAAGAGTATAAATTACCATATATTACTAGAAATTAACATAAATTAATTTAAAAATGTATACATTTTTAAAAATTTCATTACATTTAATGAAATTAAATAATATTTTTCAAAATATTTATAAAATATATAAAAATTTGTATCAAATATTATAAAATATAATAAATTTAATAAAATACGATTTAATTAATAATAAATGGTATAAATTTATAAAAATTAATAAAAATTAGTAAATTAGTATAAATTATGATAAATTAGTATATGTTAGTCAAAATTATTATAAACTAATTAAAGTTAGTAATATTGTTAGAAATTAGTTTAAATATATCTCTAATGAGAATAATTAATTCAAAAATTAGTAAAAATGATTATAAATTAGTAAAAGCTAATCTAAATTATCATTAATTCATCATCAACTAGTATAAATTATCACGAACTAGTAAAAAAATTACAAACAAATATAATTTAAAATATCATCGCATAAATTAGTAAATATTAGTAAATATTTTTATAAATTGTTAAAAATTTATACTTTTTTCATAAATTAATATAAATTTTATATTATTATTTTCATAATTATATTTATATTTAAATAATTGTTAAATGTTATATTTTAAAACTACTTTGTAGATTATATGATGATCATATCAAAAAAAATTTGCATATATTGCACTGAACACTCTTTAAGAACGTCGACAACATATTTTTTCATATTGATTTTGAATACTTCTATGTAAATTTTTTTGTCATCAAACATACTAATTAAATTTATTATTTTATATATAATTAGTTATTTTATTTATTTATAACGGGTATCAAAATATAGAGTTAAATTTGATAGATAATTATGTTCCTTGATTAATCCATCATACATATAGATCAAATCTTATAATACTTATGTGGTTAATAGATTTCTATTACAAACACGAGCATATAAAGAGTCAAGATAATTCAATGAAAAATCATGTTTAAAAGATATGTTGACTTCTATGGAATACTAGATGAAATAATTGGGCTATCCTATATAGATCAAATTTATGTTATAATTTTTAAATATCATTGGTTTGATACTTATAAAGGGTTGTATGTTCATCCTTTGATATAAAATACAAAATTATTCTCACAGTAAATGAACAATTTTTATTTTCATATCAGGTACTCCACGTTTATTATAAAAATTACTATTACAATTTTATATATTTAGATCATTTTTACAGTGTAATAAAAATGAAATGTCATGAAAATTAGTTTATGGGACATGGATATTGTTTCATTAAAGTGTATGATCTGTAAATTTTTCATGAAACATCGATGAATATATATCTTAATCAAAGAGATGAAAATATTGATGATTAGAACATAAAGTTAAAGGGTAATGGTGATTCAAAAGATAATGATGTGACTGGTGACTGATATTATAAGAGATGATGAAATTTAATGTAATACAGAAGTTAAAAATGTTGAGGAGGAAGGTGAAGATATTGAAACTAGTGAGATTGAAATGGAATATGAAGATGAAGACGAGGAATATGAATGATGTATTATTTTTTTAATAAATATTTATTAGTTTACAATATTTGATATTGGTGTTATCAATTTATTATAGATAACACATTTTCATCCATTTGATTTTAAAAAAAAGGTTTTATTATTTTATATAGTTTTTTAATTAAAAAATTTGTTAAATATTTAATTATATGATTCAGATGGATCAAAATTATTATAAAATTATTCATTATTTGACCAAGGATATATTAATCAATGATGACCATCATGATTTGACATTTAATGGAGTTATTATAATTCAACTACTAGGAGGGTTAGGGACCTTTCCTGATGGATGATTCTCGATCCCATTCTTAAGCCACATCTTGATCCCCATAAAATTAAGTAATTTCAATTAAAATTATATATTTTTTTCATTTAATTAAATGTATTTATTATTTCAATTACTAATTATTCTTATTTTCATAGTTTTTCACATATAGTTATTGGGTATGCTAGAGGGATTTTTTTTTAAAAAAATTCCATCTCCATGGGTGTCATGAGATCATGTTCCAATGGAGTCATGTCACCATATGACGAATCATTGATTTTTATATAAACAATTTATTTTAAATTAAATTTATCAATATTATTGTTTCCTATATTCTTAATCATTTGCAGGGTCTATGGTATCCTATTTCTTAGAGCAGGAGAGTCTTGAATTGGGAGGCAAGAGATGTGTGCCTTCATGATTGTTTCTATCATTTGTTGAAATTTTTTAAAAGGAGTGAAATATAGAAAAAATATAAAACAATTTTTAATGAGTCTTATATGCCTCATTATATTGATTATGTCCCTTATTATCTTTGGGAGGAACTATGCATATATTTAATTGGATATTCATTAAATATGAAATATAGTTCTGTTCGTCGCAAATGGGGGAGATAGGATGTCACATGAAATGCTGTGAGTCTTACTCTCATTATACATCATTATCATTTGGTATGTAATATTTCATAATAATTTTAAATTTTTTATTTTTATGTTTATTACTATATATATTTGATAAATTCATTTAGTCTGTAGCTGATCTGTACATTATTAGGTTTGTTGTGTATAAGAAGTCATACAATGATAGCATTGGACAAATTATTGGTGAGAGACATCTACATATTGTGGTTATTACTTTTTTTTCTTCCAATTTTTCAATTCACATAATATATTTTCTTCATTTTTTATTTATATTCTAATAGTTGTTGGAGACATTCTAAATTGAGGTTTCTTGAATGTGTGATAGTCAAGCTAATAAAATAATGGATACGATGGATCATGGTGTCCCATTTTCATGATGCGACCTGGATGAGGGTGATGATGAGTGGCCTTTAGAAAGTCTAGAAGAATAGTATTGGTTCACGATTGACCCTAGCTAGTTTTTATAGCACTAAACAGTTTTCATTTTAGATCTCAATGAGAGAATCATCATTTTTTTCATTTGTTGTTGTGGAGTATAATGTGGGGTTGTGATCATATGATAAGATCATTTAGAGATTGACCAGTGTATAGGAAGTGTAGTGATGATAGTGAGAATAACATTTTGAAGAGAAGATGGATTATATGTGGCACCTCATACTTGTTTTAGGGATAGAGATCCCTCCTCCCACCAAAACTAATTTTACACACCCTATTAGACTTTATCACCCACCCCCTCATTGAAACTTAATGACATATTTTATATGACATTATTTTCATGTTATAAATTATTTTTCTTTTTATAGTGAAATATTATTATAATTATTATTATTATTATTTACCAATTTTATTTGTTATTTTTGAGGTAATAAATTTTTCACAACAAATAGTATCGTTCTGAAATTATTTTTGATAGAAATATTATTCCTTCAAAAATAATTTTTTACAAATGAAATTTTTGTCTATCAGAGCTAATTAATTATGATGGAATAAGATTACCATTTTAAATAATTTATTCCTGATAATATATGTTATGGTTTATCAGAAATAGTGATATTTCTGAAGTAAATAACTATAATGGAATATTTTCATTAAATATTTTCTGTAAAAACATTTCTGTGATGAAAATCAATACAAAACATTCCATTAAACAAATCAATTTTGTTAGTGTATGTTTGTAAGAGGTTTATATTGGGAATGGATGAGCTATAATTATCAAAGTTAATGAGGAAAACCTGAGAGGGGGTACCATTTTATAATTGACTTGAGTTATAGAGTTGTAATTTTTAAAAACTTTTAAATATAATAAATTTCTTACTTATTGTAATGTGGCTAAAAAACAATCCAGTTTAGAGTATGTGGTTATAAGGGTTGAAATAACACAACCAGTAACATTTTAGTTAAATTTTTGTGGCCTTATCACATGTTATTTACATTGATTAACCTGATTTCCCATTAACTATTGTGACACATTATTACAATGGTGACTATTCACAATGAAAAAATAACCTCATTAAAAAATTTCACCCTAATTACTCAAAATATGTAATCCATTTTCTAAAAATAAATTAATATAATTTGAAAAAAAAAATTAATATAAGTTCCAAAACACAATGAAAACCCATTTTTAGAAATTTGTGTCTTTAAGCCTAAAAATGAACTAATATCGAAATAAAATATAATGGTTATTCTAATAGAATTATTTGGAATATTATTAATAAAATTTATATTATATTAATTTAAAACTAGATCAAAATATAATGAGAATTTTAAATAACACGATTTAATGGAAAAAATGAGAGATTCATGAAATCAACATTATTACTATTCACTCAAGAATCCATCTTTTTAGAAACATCATAAAAATTCATCTTACCCCTATTATGACATGATGATTTGAAAAATTATTTCAATTTTTTGGAAAAAATCTATAAGATATTATATTAATTTTAATATATATAAAAATTGTAATAAAAACTATTTTTGAAGAAAATATATTTTTTAGGCATAAAATGACTTTATTCTCATTCATTTCCTAGTAACCATAATTAAATTAATGTCAATTCATTCTATTGAAAATATAATGTAATAATTTTATTTGAATAATTTATCAATAGTTATTAATTTAATCAATTATGATAACAATATATTTCACACATAAAAACTATTACATGAAAAATATATCTTTTACCTTCAAAATATTTTATCATCATATACAAGAAATTGATAAAAAAATTATTATTTATAAATCATTTGTTATGGAAAAAATTATATATATATTACATAAGAAGATTTTTCATATTCATACGAACTAAAAAAATGTCAAGATAAGTATGATCATATTTAAATAATAGTATATTGTGGTTCTTTTAAGTTTGATGATTCATATACCACACACAATCGAATATATTATTTAATGAAAATACATTCTAAAATCACGGGGTCTTATAGGTAACATGACACTATATATTTTGATTCCAAACCTCATCAACATTCCAAACACTCATATCATAATATAAAAGATGATCAAATGTATAGTAGACTTCATTCAGGAATTATACTCCAATCTTCCATTAACTATTAATTCCCCACCAGATTGTGATAACTGTCTATAACCAAATTTCAATAGAACACCACTTAAGTCGATTGAAAACCATTGTGGGACTCCTAAAGATCACACCAAAAGTACAGAAGTTAAATACATTCATCATGCATATAAATCACACAAATGTTAGGAATTAATCTCTAATGATGATAGAAGGATACAAGAAGATGGTTGAAAACCACTAAAAAGAATAATAAATCCATAATCAAATGTTATTATAACAATATGTTTCGAATTTATATCATACAACATAATCATAATAGAATACAAATAAAATTGTTGAAAACAACCACTAAATCCTAACAATGTTAAAAAACATAGATAACCTATATACCTTAGTGTTATAAAAAATACTCAACAGCTAACTCAAACTATTATCTATGGTCATTGATACAAATCTTTATGTTAAGAGCCAATTATTAAACAAGTCTCTTGATTACACCTCATTTAATTATCGATCACTAGTTGAATATCCAATCATCGTAAGACAATAAATTTTTGAATAACTTAAAATCTATCAATGAGTTACACTCTACATAATTTACCCTTTTATAAAATATAATGAGAAATATAATGAACATTTTGATGAAAAATAACACATAATAACATGACTTTTTTTTCATATAATTCCAAAAAAAAATATTTTATCACTTTCAAACATTATCCTTACATCAAGGTCATGTTTAGTTAATACCCTCAGGAAGTCCACATTTTTAATAAGGAGGAATAATAAATTTTAAAAAAATAGATTGTTTTTTATAATTCATTTAAACCATATTGGTTATCTCAATTCTCATACAATCAGTTCATTACCTGAAATACTAACAAGGGGTTTATCATGATATGTCATTGTATGTCAGATCAATAAATCACCATATTACTCTAAATCATATTGATATATAGGAGTTATGATATTTATACTCACGATGATTGGGCTATATAAAATCTCCCCATGCATCATTATTATGGAAAATGTGACTGGGTCCCTAGTGAACAAAATCACATTAAAAGAATATTATAGAAATTTAATTATCATAAGAGCTCCAAATCTCTCAACATAAGAATTTTTTTTGATCTACTCATAAAAATGGAGTGGGAAGTCCTCCTATTTTTTTTTTGGGATTGGTCATCATTAATCCTAACACTCAGCCTCTTTAAAATGACAGAAAGAACCGTCCGAGGAACTATATATGCCTCAAAACAATATGCATTGTGATTTGTATATATAACCATGTGGAATCAAAAATTTACTCCTCAATTTCATAAAATGGTTAAATAATCATATTCACTTTCATTTAAATTGTTTAAATATAGATATAAATGTTTATAAAGATGATGATAATGATGATAGGTCGATTTCATCCACCACCATGAAATACATCACATGGAATAAAATCACAGTAAACATGAAATCCCAAGGAATTGACCTCATGACCCCCAAACCCATACCATTCCACCACTAATGGTGGAGAATAATATAAAAAATTTAAAGGTAGGGGAAAATTACTTTTATTGAAATAAAAAATAACATATATGAAGGATAGAGTCAAACATAAAAAAACATCCCTCAACAATAAAAAAAGTAAAAAACCAAAATGTTTTCTAATATCATCCCCAATCATAAATTTATAGTAATGTAAATAATTACAATTAATTATTACACATGCACTAGCTTGACCTCTCGGATGGTGGCATATCATCCTAGTTTTCACTTATTTCCAAAGTACTTTAATAGAACAATATTCTGAGTCAGTTCTCTCAACATCTGATTCAACCTCCACCCTCATAGTTTGGTCATCAGGCAGGGGATCCCCACTACCTTTCTCTGTGAGATTCTAAACCACATTTTCCTTGAATTATATCATTGAGGGGATGTATATGACTACCACATTATAGAATACTTAAATCCAAAATACGCTTCAACGTATTACTCCTCATTAGGATAATCAAACACTCTATAATGGTTGTGAGTAGTCACTTATGTATTTTCTAATGCTTCATGTGATGCTTAAGAATTTGATGCCAAAACACCCACATCCATTATGGATCATAACCTTCCTTCTAAATAAGATAATAATAATAATAACTATAATAAAAACAATTATAATAAAAACACTAATTAAAATTCTAATAAAAATAATATTACAACACTAATAAAAATACATATAATGAAAATAATAGTAATAATAATAGTATTAGTATTAGTAATAGTAATAGTAATATTAATATATAGAGTAATAATAATATTTATATAAATAGAAATAGTAATTTTAATAGTAATAGTTATAGTAGTAGAAGTTATAATACTAATAATAATAACTATAATGATAAATATGTAGTTTTTAATTTAACTTTGTTTTAAATTTAAATTTAAATTTTATTTTTTCTATCTTCTTTGGTTTCATCCCATGTTTCTCTCCCTCCCATTATATCACACTTTTCAATTCTTCCTGACCCAATTAGCTGGAACCCATAGCTAATCATAACCCGATCACCATGATGATCGAAGCCTGCAACCACTCCCTAATCTCACTCACTAGGTTTGGTCACTGACACTACCCTCTATTAATCTCCAATATCAGCCATGTAGCTCTATATACACATCACTACCATAATTTGAAGCTATAATTGAAAAATACCTTTTGGTCTAGCCTTAATGATCATGCCACGCCATCCTTACTTCGAACAACTACACACTAGTGATTCCATAATGTCATCTTCTATCCTCAATTTAAGAACCCAACATCCATTTCATAATCCAACTCCTTGAATCCAAGAATGTTGTTCTAGATGATCGTAGGATTCCCACACATTATAAGAGAAAAACCACCTATATTTGTGATAAATAATTCAAAAATGTAATAGCCAAACACTATAAAAAATTCACATCCTCCATTCCATTTAATTTAATGATAAATTTTCCATCAATCATAATTTATAAAAAAAGGGAAATATACTACATAGGGAACTTGGACTCATCTATAATTAATTTACCAAAAAAGTTATCATATACACCTCAATGCACAGATAAAATATGTACTAAAGACTCACACATTATCAAAAGTTCTATTTTTCATGGTCCTATATTATTTGTTTATGCTCCACTCATACATGATCAAAGAACTACAATGGGATCAAACACAACTGTAAATATTGGATTTTTAGCACACAAAAGTCCACTTTCATTAGAATAGTGTGGATGATATATGTTTCATTAAAATACATTAGATTTTATAAATTCTATAAATTCCACTAATAAAATCCCCCATCCTCATCGTTAAAAATAGTGCTGAAAAAGGGAAAAAATTTAGTGGAGTTTTTAGCAATGAAATATAATGCTTTTATCAGCGTTATTTATAGCATGGATAAATGGTCATTTTATTAGTTAAAATTTTATCATTGATAAAAAATAATTTTTTCTTCACAGATAAAATCCATAGGTTACAATAATGTCCTGCTACATTTACATCACTTTGCAGTAACCCATATTAAACATAAATTCACAATTTTGTTGAAGATAAATAATAAATTAGAATTATAAAAAATATATTTATTACAATAATTTAAACCCACTACGGTCACATTAGTTTATATAATTTATTAAATTCATTACATATTCCTATGAAGTCAAAAACATCATGGGATTCACTATCTTTGAAACACTCTTTATAAAGAGATCAATCACCTTACTAGTTTCTAAACACACCACACTAGCATGGGAACAAAAGAAAACTGTATCAGTAAAAAAATTATTATATTATTAATACTATATAGAAATTAATGAAACATAAATATAATACAATTCATTAATAAAATGTCACTTTTAAACTGAAAACACGCACTTCAAGTAATATCGAGAACAAATGGTGTTAGATTCTTATATGGTAGATTCCAATCTAATATAGTTGATTTGTAGATTATTTTCCTAAATTATCAATGAAGTAAATGATGTTTTTCATAGGATTTCATATATGAAACTTTTTTTGAACTAAAATGTTTCTTTTAAAATGAAAAAAGCATATTGAATCATACCATGAAAACCATGTGGTGGATTGACAATTAGTTAATTTCTACATCTTAAAAATTATTTATGGATCATTTTTTTAACTTGTCAAAACTATTTGGGCATGTTTCCTCAATTTGGTGTATATAGAGTGTGGTTTGTTCTAAATTGTTGATTTTAGATATAATAAAATACTTTTTCAAGTATTGGACACACCATGTGTTTAATTAATGAATGATCAATTCATATAATTTAAAAATGATTAAATTATAATTCTGATAAATTATCAAGATAATATTGGTGTTTTTTATTGAATTTTACTAATTGACATACATTTTTAACTAAAATGTTTCTTTTTAAACTGAAATCATATACATTGAGTCATATCGAGCACACCATGAGTCATATTTTCATACAACTGATTCTTACATGTCAAAAATTCACTATTGATCATTTTCTTAAAGGGTTAATATAATACAAGAATTTTTATATTTTTTAGTGAGTGATGCATGTTTTGAACTAAAATAACAAATTTAAAATGAAAAAGAATCAAAATTGAGTCCCACTGAGAACACCATGTGTTAGAGTGATGTGTGTATACTTTTTACTCATTAAATAATACATAAAGACCATTTTTATAAAGTATTGGTATAATATGTCGGGTTTTTATTAGTTTTGAGTATAGAGATTGTGCTTTGTACTAAAAATATGATATTAAATTAAAATATTCTCTTTCAATGATATTTTTGACACTATGTGTCAAATTGATGTGCGATATATTCTTATATATAAAGAATGACAAATGGATGATTTTCTTAAATTATCATGAAAACTTCAGTGATGTTTCTTTGCTTTTAGTCAGTGATGTGCATTTTCAATAAAAATGTTACCATTAAACTAGAGATATGAACTTTGAGTTATACTGGTAAAAAAATGTTTCAAATTGAAATTATAATAATAAATACATGACAAAATGAATTATATATCAATTTCCTAATGTATCATGGTAATATGGGAAATTTTTCATAGTTCCGAGTATGTGAAGTGTGCTTTGTACTAAAATGTTAACTTTAAATAAAAATAATTAATTTCCATCATAATAGCCTTATCATTTTTATATTGATGTGTAACTAGTTACATTATGTGATAACTAGATTATTTATCATTGATATGAATTATCATGAAAATATGAGTGTGTTTTCTTGGTTTATAATGAATGATGCGTTTTTTGAACAACAAAGTTACTTCTAAATAGAAATCATGCACATTGAGTCATATCAGGAAGAACATGTGTTATATTGATGTGTGTATGATCCATAAATTAAAAAATGGATTAAGTATCATTTCATTAATTTATTAAGACAATAAAATAGGGTTTTTTGGTTTTTATTGAGTTGCACATGTTTTTAACAAAAATGTAGCTTTTAAACTGAAAACATGAACAATGAGTCATGTCAAGCACACAATGTGTCAGATTGAAATTCATTTGATTTTTATGCATAAAAAATGATTTATGGATCATTTTAATATATATTGAAAATGTAAAGATGTTATCTCTATTTTGAGTTTGTGAAGTGTGTTTTGTTCTGAAATACCGATTTTAAATAAAAACACCAACTTTCAGTCATACCTGCAACACCGTGTGTATTTGTGATGTGTGATTGATTATTATTTCCCAAAAATGACTTAAATACCATTTTAAAAAATTATTAACACAATATGTTTGTGTTTTCAGGGTTTCCAATCAATGAGAAAATTTTTGAACTACAATATTACTTTTAAACCAAAAGCATAAACATTGAGTCATACTAGGAACCCCATTTATCAGATTGATGTGTCAATGATTTCTACATATCAAAAATGAATTACGTATCATTTTTCAAAATTATACAAATAATATGATTGTGTTTTACCAGTTTTGAGTATGTGATACATGTTTTGAACTAAATAGCCAATTTTAAACTGAAAACATGAAAGATGAGTTACAACGAGAACATCGTCTATCGACTTAATATTTGGTCAAATATTATATATAATAAATGACATATGTATTACTTTATTGATATATCAAGACAATATGAGGGTGTTTTCTAGATTTTCAATATGTGATATACATTTTAATCTAAACTATCATTTTAAAATTGAAAACATGCACATTGAGTCATATTGAGCCCATCGTGTATCAGATTAACATGAGGTCAATTACAATATGTAAAGAAGGAAATATGTATAATTTCTATAAAATATCAAGATAAAATGTGTGATTTTTGGATATTTTCAATTAGTAGAACATGTTTTTAATTAAAATTTCATTTTTAAACTGAAAACATGAACTTCAAGTCATACCAAGAACACCATATTTCATAAATACTTGAGCTTGATTATTACATTTCATAAATTATGTATGTATAATTTCTATGAATTATTATTTAAATATGTATGAATTTTATCTATTTTGAGCATGTGTAGTGTGTTTTGTTCTAAAATGTAGGTTTTGAATAAAAACATGAACTCTTAGACAAACCAGTAACACCGTGTGTCAGATTTATTTTCTGTTTGTTCATATACAAAAAACATAAGCTATGTAACATTTTCATAAATTATAATGACATTATGAATCCATTTTCATTATTTTCAATCCATGATGTTTGTTTTTAACTAGAATATTTTAAAGTGAAATCATCCACTTTGCATCATATTAGGCATATTGTGTATCAAATTGATGTGTGGCTCCTTACTACACATCAAAAATTAATTATGGATTATTTTATTATCTTATCACGCAAATACATGCATGATTTACTAGTTTGGAGTATGTTACTCATGTTTTCAAAAATATGGACAATTTTAAAATGAAAATGAACACATTGAGTTATATCAGGCACACTGTGTGTTGAATTAATGTGTAGTAAATTCATTTATTTCAAAAATTACTTCTGAATCATTATACTAAAATATATAGGGAATACAAGTGTTCTTTTCAATATTTCTAATGAGTGAACCCTATTTTTAACAATAATATAATTTTTAACCTAAAACACACACTTTGAATCATATTATGCACACCATGTGTCCAATAAATGTGTGCTCTATTCATAAATTTCACAAATAATATATGGATTATTTAACG
Source organism: Viscum album (assembly GCA_963277665.1). Taxonomy (NCBI): domain Eukaryota; kingdom Viridiplantae; phylum Streptophyta; class Magnoliopsida; order Santalales; family Viscaceae; genus Viscum; species Viscum album. The sequence continues at coordinate 928,009,404 of OY728141.1, read as the reverse complement.
AAAATATCAATATAATATGGGTGTGTTGGATTTGTTTTTAGTGATAGACACATTGTTTTACCTGAAATGTCTTTTTATTAATATGAAAACAATCACTTAAAGTCATACCCAGAACAGCATGCATCAGAATGATGTAGAATTTATTATTACATGTCAGAAATAATGTATGGATAATTTTCTAAAATTATCCAAACTATTTGACTGTTTTTTCATAGTTTATAGAGAATTTTATATGTTTTGAACTAAAATGTCACTTTTAAACCGAGTACAAGCAATTAGAGTCACACTGAACACAAAGGGTATCAGATAGATGTGTGGTCGATTCATACATATCCCAACTAATTTATTGATCATTTTCTGAAAATATCAATAAAATCCAAGAATTTTTTCTCATCTTTTTTAGTGACTGTCCAATTCATTGAATTGAAATATCTATTTTAGATAAAAGCACATACTTTTAATCATTCTATCCCCACTGTGTATCGGATTTACATACCAATAATTCCTATATGTTAAGAATTTATTTGGGATAGTTTTACTATATATAATTATGTTTTGAGTGTGTTTTATTAGTTTTAGAGAGTGATGTGTTTAATAAACTAAAAGGTTAATTTTAAATTAAAATAATGAACATTGAGTTATATCAAGTAGACTGTGTTCTCGACTACCATGTGCCTAATTCCTATATTTTAAAGTGACTCTAGGATCATTTTCTAAATGAATCATGAAATTACATTCCTTTTTTATCATTTTCCAGTGAGTGACACATGTGTTTAACTAAAATTTAATTTTTATACTGAAAACTAACCCATTAATTAATTTGTAAACTAAAAACACAAAATACATAACTTGAAAATATCACATGAATAATAAATAGTTTTATTAAGAGAATAATGATTACCTTAGTGCATCATACATTTCAATTCCATTGTTGAGAATCAATTTTTTTCCATTCAATGTTTCCTCTTCATAAAGAAAAAAATGGAAAAAAATCAATTCTCAATGAAGTCACATATTCATGATATGTAAAAATTATTTAGATAAGTAGTGGATGAAAATTAAAAAAGACTACATATGATGAATGTAAAATTATGAGTAAATTAACTAAATAAGTAGTAGGAAATCACCTCTTCATGGAATCTTAAAACATTTCGACACCATGAATTCTTCCCACTCATTTTATATGAATATATTTCATATTTAGAATATTTGGATTATCAAAATTCATAGTAGTGTAGGGAAAATATAAAAATTAAATCTATTAATAATTAATTTAAATGAAATTTTAATTTCTAATGTAAATTAGTCTTTGAATATGGTATTTTTTGATGGAATAGAATATCTTTTATAATTTTTCAAATGTAATAACCATAATATTTTCCATTTGTTCATTTCATACACTCTAGAAATATTGAAAAAGAAATAGTTTTTTTATATATGTTTTTATAGTGAAATATTAATGTATATACCCTAATACTTTTCCGGATGTCGAAGTCGATAGGCTTTGTTTATTCGTAGACCATCCGCATACCATGATTTTGATGATATATAAACATAACCCTATTATAAAAAATTTATCATTAATACCAAAAAAATGTATAACTTAAATTTTATTTTTAGAATTTTGAAATTCATTTATTAAAAATTTATAAATATCATAATGTGTGATCTATTTATTGGTAATCCATAAATTGACTCCCGAAATGAATCTTTGAAGTAGACCAATTTATTCTTATGAACATCCAATGCTCCTAAAAAAGAATGAATAATTAAATAAATTATAATATGTTTAATATCATTAAAATATAGAGTTTTACCATTGAACTATGCGAATTAATAATATTTTTCATACATAATTTTATTTTAATAATTTATGGAATGATAGTCCATTATTTTTAAATAGTCTTCATCTTCTAATGATATTTTTTTAGATTTTATGTGAGGTCTAAAACACTAAATTTTGTGGATAGGGTTTTCCCTTCACATGTTATGAATATATACAAAAACAATTATGAAAAATATTTATAATTTTCATTTTATATCAGCTTTTGGAAAAATAAAATATGAAAACACTTCTTGGGTATAAATTTATAACTGAGAATCATAACCATCCATACTTGATTATTTCATCTACATTATGAAGACCAAGATTATATATAAAATCCCCTCCAAACATGTTTTATTAAAAAACAACAATAGACATATTATTATATTTAAACATTTTATCTTCATGAACATGAAATATTAGTAAATGGGATAATTGAAATTGCTGGGTAAAGGTACTCTTTGAAGGAAATTTTGATCAATCTTTTGATTATTTAGATTCATTTTCTCTATCTATAATAACATTTCACAGTTTGGGCATTTTATAAAAATTTTAAATGTATTTACAGAAAAATATAATTTGTAGTGGATAAAACTCATTATCAACATAAACTTTTACACAATAAAATAGACATGTTGAAATGGTTCCAATATAATGTTCAACCATGTAAACATCAAGACCATTAAGGGTAACTTGAATATCAACAAAAAAATGATGAGCTATATGAATCTCTATTGTTACATGATATCTCATATTATTGTGTGTTATGTAAAATATCTTATTATATATTTTACACAATACCTCTTACAACATGGTAATGGATGCGTACTGAAGATATAAAGAATAAGAAATTTCAGTATATAAAATATTAGTAATGGATGGGTTTCAGTATCTACCTAATTTACATTTCATAGAAATAGTTATGATATTTTTTTTTACCACTGGTATGGAAGAAATTTGAGGTTATTTATTTACCTCAAATATGAGAGGGTGTATATTTATGTAGTGGTAATTATTGTGATGTTTCTTCCCTTTGATTCCTTCCAATAACATTCCATAAAAACTCATTCTGACAATTAATTTTTTCTTTGATAACATTCATTCATTCAGGAATCTCACCCATTTTCTTAATATTATCACCTTATTTATTTCTTTTCACAAAATATATATTGTTATTAATTGGGAAAATTTGATAATGATTTTTCTAATTAAACCAGATAAAAAATATTTGAAAATAAGTAGTCATTGTTATGTAATATTTATTTAAAGTAGAATAAATTTTTATTATGTCATACTTACACATGATTACAATACTATTTATGTGTTTTCATCAACAACTATTCTATCTTATTTGACATGGGACTCCTTCTATAAAATATTATATGGGATGGAAGAGTATTTTGATTTTGATTCATTAATATAGAAATAAATAATAGAATATAATTATGATATTGATTCATGCCACATAATAGTATTACTATAGATTTAAATAACATACCATTTTTTCAAGTGAATCATACCTCGTACTTGATTTATGGTAAGGTTAAGTTAGTTTTTATGCACACTACTTACTTTCAACACTCAATTTCTATTTCTTAAATTAACAATTATTAATTATAGTGATTAATAAAAATATTTCATTATAATGTAAAAGAAATCATAATGTACCTAAAATTTTTCATCCACATGACGACAAATAAATTTTTTCCCTCATTCGGGTATTATCATGTGTGAACATAAATATTGTGGGTGTGAGTTTACTTTCTAATTAGCATTCATAATATGTTTATTCAAAAAAATAGTTTGAAAGGATCTATGAGACTTTCCAGTGGCCATGAATAAAAATTCCATTCAATAGTAATCTAGTTTTGGATAATGAAGAGTAAAAAATATTTTATTCTTTTAATTTTTAGTAAAATAGAGAACATATATCATATTTTTACCCTAATTTCTTTCCAAATTAGTTACATAATTTTAGGAATAAAATTTTTCCATGTATCTAAATCATTCAGTATAAGAATTATAGTAGAAACCCCAATGTAACTAATGAAAATGGTTCTTTGGGGCCAATAGGATGGTTGTTTTCGTTCCATCCGAACTCAAATTTTATGCCTTTTCTACACACCATAAAAATTTATTTTAAGACTGAAATGTTACGATGCTCTAGTTTTTTATCAGACATAGGTTGTTCCACTTTTACCACTTCCCCAGTTTCAATATTTCAAATATGTTGTTCACTAATATTGGTTGAATCATGATATGAAGGAACCAATTATTCCTCAGTTTTGGTCACATCAGCATGTGGAGAAATGTATTGTTTCTTAGGATAGGGATCATCAACATGTATAGATTAAATTATCTGTATATGTTGTTTAATATTTTATTTATATTATGTAAACTCAATAGATAAAACATAGTACTATGTAGTAAAATAATGTATATTTAAAAAATATTCTCTCTGTTATTTAACTGTGATTTTTTCTTTAATGATTGAAGGTATTTTACCCCTAAATTAAGTATCAAAATCCCCTCCCCATGGTCTAATTTGACACATAATACCCCAACTACTATAGGACCACATGGAAACTATTAATACTTCCTAATAAAAGGTTCATCCTTAGTTGATTGATATTGAACCTTGCATTGGTTTTAGATTATAATGGAATTATTAACCACTTTCTCTTTTTTTATTTGGGATATAAATTAATTTTACTATTATTGATTTCATTATGAGTGGTTTTTTCCTTATACCCGACTTCAGTAAAATCTACATTCATGAATCCCAATTCGTTGATTTTAACTACACTCCTATTATCACTTGTTTTCATTGAAAAATTTACAGTTATAATGTCTTATATTCTAACTCCCATATATGTATTATGTTTATAAACTATGAAATATTCATGTAAATTTTATTTTTTTCCTTGGTACCAGATACATGAATTACTATTTCAATAAAAGCAACACAACTACTTTCTATGGTATTTCATTCATAATGTTCCTTTTTATTGAAAAAAAGTACCATTAATTTTATAATAATTACAAGGTAATACATGTACACTTAGTCCCATAGGTATCCATAAAAGTCATTTAGAAATTTACTTCTTATTTGAAACTAACTCCTTAAAAATATGGTCTAAAAAACATACAATAAACTATTGATTACCTGTATATATATTCATATTTCATCCCACAATGGGTTCAAATGACTAAAATTACATTGTGTGTTTCAACATTTGAAACAACCCCTAAAATTATAGGTAAAATGTTATAGTGAGCCTTCTCTCACTCTGTAATGTAAATTGTTTCAATATTTATTTAGTAAATTCTTTCACCCATAGGTCACTCACATTGATTAGTTTTTGGTATACTAATTCCATCTACATCAAATAGGTGGTAAATATAGAATTCAGAAGACTACTACACAATTAATCATTCTACTATACAAGATTAAAAATAAATTTTATTTTTGAAACACTGTTTTAAAATATTTATATAATATTCGATGGGTTACATCCTTCAATAATGTACTGGACCACATTACTGGATCTGTCAAACCTGGTGAACCCTTAAGTGAACCATCATATCAAAGAATGATGTATGAAAAAAAACTCCAATACATATAATATGATAGAAATTTTCGTTTTCATATTTAGAAACTTTTTTAGGTCTCTAATTTTTCAAAATATTTATTGGAAAATGAAAAAATATAGGTTATTTTGTTTTTAGGAAAAAATAAATGTAAAGAGACAAACATTAAATCATGAATCAAAATAGGATATTTATGTAATTTTATGCCCTTTTAACTTAAAATTGGCCAGTGAAATGATATTCTTTATTTTTTATGGATAAACCTCTTAGGAATTTACAACATTCAATATGTTATGAAATTGATACCCACATCTCTATACAACGTGTTAGACATTGGAGGAAAAAAAATTCCTCCTTTCACTCTTCACTAGATCCAACTCTTGAAGTATCCCCAAGATAATAATGATTAACCTAGCCTTGTTCTCTTCCTTTTTTTGGGTGAATTTAGTAATGTTCTAATGAAATAATCACATAACTTTTTTTCATGTGAATGAAATTAAGAAAATGTATGACGTATAAAAAATTCTAGGGTAGTAATTTAAAATACTAATAAGTTTTTTCAATTTGTTTTTATATATTTTGTAAACAATATTTATTAATAGAGATGAATATTTCATTTACTTTCTAAAATAGTTGATATCATATTAGTGGAGGAATTGTTTTACCATCTTCTTAATTGTCATAAAATGAATACATCTCATATTAGTATTTATGTCATCAGGGTAAAAATTTTCAATGTAATAGATACACAGTATTCAAGAAATTTTTCATCCCAACTGAGTGTACACCTTGTTCATAAATGGGATAACCTTGTATTCCATTAATGATATATCCTAACAAATTTTCATAATCATGAAATTCATTTACCATCCCATATAACATGTCTCTCAGTGTAAAATCTACATTTATAAAATCATCATACAACATGACAAATGAATCCCACATTAATTTCAGATCTACAATGAATGGATCCAAATAAACATCAATACCATAACCCTCTTATTCTTGCCATGATATAAGTAGAGATAATATAATGTATGTTTTCTTCATTCATATCCACCACGCTGGGTAATAATTTATCATTCCAACTAGCCATTTACTTTTAATTCTACTTTGTACACAAAATGGATTTTCTCTAACTGTAGATTGTACAAGAAAAAGGTTTCTTGGATTGTTAACAAATTTATGATACTCATGATCAATTTTCTTCCATTTAAGAGAGCCTATTGGGTAATTATGTTACATATCATGATTTATAGTATTTTTGTTCCATGTTAATTTCCTTTTAGTCTACTCACATACATATAGGTGCCTAAACCGTATAATGATTTGAATGTTGCATAAAAATTTCAAAAGAAATAATTCATCTTTCTTGTATCGAGGAACAACAAACATTGGGAATTTTTTTGTGAGTCACGATCCCTGTGAAATAATATAATTTCAATTGGATATGAAGGTATTCTTTTAAAAATCATACCCATTGAACACAGTATTCATTTAACATCCTATATTCGGCAAGGAAGCTCATTATCATCTAGTATCATATCATTGAAGTGAACAATTAGTTCAATAAAGGTAATTTAACTCCATCATTTCCATATTTTATATTATATAGCATCATTATTGATGAAAATGTTGTTTATTTAGTACATAAAATACACAATTTTGTCTTTTCATATATATTTAACATCTGAAACATATTTTCAAATCCCAAAGTTCTTATATAATTGTCCTTTTCATTTACTATATACAAAAATCATTATTATTTTATCTTATAATCATATCATTGATGTGATCATCAAAATCATTCACATTTTTAATAATATTATATGATTTATAAATGCAGTGTTATCCCTTCTACTACCTTAATTCATCACTTCACAATGTTTAGTCCGAAATTAATAAGATGAATCTATTTAATGATAGATCCAACTCTCCAGAAATATTTAGTCTTGAATAAAAATAATGTAAACACAGATAATGGATTTGAGTAGGCTTATAGGCATGATATTTTGAATACTTTATGAACAATTTAACCTAGTCCTTATAATCATTTTTTCATTCAATTTTAATAAATCCATTTTCAATTCTTATCCATCCTATTTGATTCAACATTTTTAAAAATTGATAAATAAATAAATAATTAGAAGGTATGTTATTAGAATCCAAAAAAGGATATTCTTTGTATACGCACACATATAGTGATCATATTTTCCATAAATTTTAAGTGGATCAATAAATTTTTAAAACATACAATGATGAATATTTATATGATTATCATGTACTATGGCATTTATTTTTTTATTAAAAGATTTCTCATATGAAAAACTATTCTATTTTTTTATAATGTATCTATCATGGGAGATAATTCACTCCTTTTAACTATCACTGTTTATAAGAAAGCTATGTATTTCTATAATTGGGTAAATTTTAGTGTGTATATATATAAAAAATCACTATCAAAATATATTGCTTATTTTTTTATAATGTTTCTATTGAGTTTGAAGCAATGCAATCACATAGATTATGATTATTAAATTCCTAAATTTGTGAAAGATAACATATTAAAATTTTTCATTTGGTAATAATCATAATAATAATTTTTAATATTCAATGTGATGATTAATATAATTATAATTTTGGATAGAACAAGAAGAATCAATGTCATTACAAAAATAAAAAATTTTAAACATTCAAAATCTAGATTGTCTTTAATCGCAAAACTAATAATAATGAGTAATGGAATTCTTAAAATAAATAACTTTAAAAATAAAAATTAGAAAAATTAATGTTTTCAAACTTTTTAATTATAAAAAAATTAAAATTTCCCAATTCTGAGTCGCTAATCACCGTAACTACATTAAAATTTTATAATGAAGTTGAACAATATTGGTGAATTTTTTTAATTATAATGGGGAAGAAATGTTTTCAAGGATTATACTAAAATTTAAAATTGATTGATCAATAAAATAATAATTATTTTTATTTTACTAATAAAATATTGAATTTAATATAGAAATATTTGTTAATGTTTTTCCCTGTTAAAATAATCTTATAGAAATATTAAAATAACATTGACTAAAAGAAATATTAATTACATATAATTTTTTATGAGTTAATGAAAAAAAATTTGAAGTATGAAAATACTAACAAGAAGAATAAAACAAAAAAACATCTGAGGAAGGGGTAAATATAGATCAGAATAGATAAACTAAGGAGAAAACTCAAAATTTAGAAAATAGCACCAAAACATCAAGAAAACAAGAAGAACCTGTCGATAAGAAAAAATAATGAAAAAGGGTGAAATATTAATTAAAAATTATTAAGGAATAACACAAATTTGGTTTATGATTTGATTCTTATAAGTGATTCGAAGGTGATGATAACATGATTTAGAAACTATGAGAACTTGAACAACATGATAATTAAAGATCTCAATTATAGTTAATTTAAAATAAATGGTGGGGTTTTATGCATGCTAGTAAAAATTTAATTTTTTTACATTTATCAGTGTCAATATTGAATGTATCGACAAAATTATGATTTATCATTGTTTTGTAGTGCTGATAAAGGCATTGATTTATCAACAAAAAATGAATTGAAACATTAGACCAATATGATCACTAAGTAAATGGGGAAGGAAGTAATTCGTTTTTTTAAATTAAGTGAACCTGGATGTGTAGGAGAAAGAAAGGTCATTGGTTGAGGTAGTGGAAGTGGGTTCTTCCCAGTCTACTACCTCAGTTACTTATGATGATGAAACACATTCATTGTATTTCACTAATAATAAATTTTGGTAAGGGAAAATGATTTCCTCCAGGGAATAAGAGAAACAAATGTTTAATGAATAATCTCAATTGAGGTGTAAATCAATGAACCATTCCAAAAAACTGGCTGGTGATGAGATTTTCTAAAACTCTCCTAATGAAATGGGTAACATGCATATTCTGAGTTTGGATACTATGGCGGGGACTATCTCTTATATGCATGTTTTTGGAGCAAGGATTTCACATAGATCCACAAATGACATTGGTGGAATCATTGAACACCAAGATAAGGTGGACTAACAGTCATAGAATAGACCAACAAATAAATTTTTTTTCGCCACATACAATAAAATCCTCATTGATGATCATTTTTTCCAGAATATCACTCATAGGAATTTCATCTTCCTCAGTCCCTCAGCTAATTTTGGACCAATAAACGAATATTAGGATTATTCTTCCTTATAACCTATTATGAAAGGCAAGGTTTTGAGAATGGATTGGCCTTTAGCTCCACTGAAATCTAGTAAAAACCAATTTAGTATTCTTGAAATATTAAACATATCTAATGGAAAAGAAGGTTTTACAAAATGAATTTGGTAATCCTCATGGATTTACCCATGTTCAAAGGTAATCCTTATGAACTAAGATTGTCAATGAAAGTAATGTATCAATGTAGGGATCTGGTACAACTAGAGAATAGGAACCTCACTCCCTAGAGGATCCCACCCCACCATAACAAAATATTGATTCTCAAGTAGATGGTGAGATATGGAGACAACCCCAAACCTATAAGAGGTGTTGTAATCCGATTGGAAGATGTGGTTTTCAATCGCATGGATAAAGAATCTACTTCTCTATTTGTGGAAGTGTCTATCACTGGACTTCAAATCCCATATTTCATTTTTCATTATTACTACTTTATTTCCAATAAATCTTGGGGCCATGGAAAAAACCCACGGTTCACGCTATCTTTTTATTTCTATATAAAATTATATTAATTTCATTGAAAACCCAAATGATTTTTTTGTGATTGTGTGTACTTATATGAATATATATACATGCACTATAATAAGATACTCCATGTTGAAAAAATAAGTGGTTTTTCTTGATATATAATGAAATAAAAATATACAATACACAGGAATACACATGACTTATATACACCTATGTACACATTGAAATATACATACACATTCATACACACAAATACAAATACACATACACATGCACTTACACATAAAAATACACATACATATACGCACACACACACACACACACATAAACACATATATACACATACACATACACATACACATACACATACACATACACATACACATACACATACACATACACATACACATACACATACAAATACACATACACATATGCATATACATACAAAAAAAATGCATACACATAAATACATATAAATGAATATACATGTATATACACATACATACACACACACACACACACATATACATATACACATACACATACACATACATATACAATTATATACATTTACATATACATACATACACATATATAGGAATACATACACATACTACAAAAACATACATATACTACACAAACATACACATACTACATAAACATAAACATACTACATTAAGATACAAAAATATATAAACATACAAACATACTCACATACCCAAAAAAATAAAAACATTCACATAAAAATATACATAGACATATACATACACAAATACATGCATATATACATACATGTGAATCCACATACACGCACATACACGTACACATACATATACATAAATACGTATATAATTACAAGCAGTTAAATGCACATATATATGCCTGAATGGCCCGAAGGCCTTCATTTTTATTGATATTTTGATATCCCTCCTTTCAAGGGATGAGGGGGAACCCTTACAAGGCCCATAGGCTCATATATTACATGGATCATAGGCTTTGGAGATTACATGATCCGAAGGTCTTAGAGAATTCAACCAGACTATCTACAAGGAACTGCCCCTCCCCAGCATCTGCATCTTGATAGTAGCTCTCCACCTTTGCAAGACCGTCCGGCTAGGCTTCCCGTTTAAGCCTAGGCTGGTACCGATGGCATAGCCAAACCCTCTCATTCTGACAATCCATTTGGCTCTGCTCTGGTGAGTGCACCTACTCTGAATCCAATTTTGGGGTTACTCCTTCTTTGTAGTGTGCCTAGGGCCTGCATTCATGTGGCTTGAAGGGCTTGGGGTGGCCTGAAGGCCTTAAGGTGGCCCGAAGGCCTTGAGAATCAATTGGCATGAAGGCCTTGAGTGGCCCTAAATTCATACAGGACCCGAGGACCAAACCGGTGGCCCGAAGGCCCAGATAGATGAATAGTTCCGGCCTCTATAGTACTGAACAGTGCCTGCTACAGTGTCTGGTACAGTACTGCTACAATGCCAGCTACAGTACTACTATAGTACCTGGAAATATGCCTCCACCTGGATTTGATCTTGGGTCTCTTGGATGCACCTAGCGAGTCCTCACCAACTAGGCTGAGGCTCATGTGAAAAATCCACATATATATGCACTCATACATACATACACATTTACATAATCATACAAAAACAAAACACATGCATTTATACAGACACACCCACGTAAACATACAAACACATACACATAAAAAACATATATACACATACAACACACATAACACATACATACTCATAAACATACCAATACATACATGCACATACAGACATATACATATACATAAATATATGTCTATATTTTAAATATTAAAATATATATATATATTAATTTAAATAACTATATATATATATTCATTTATATATTTATATAATTTTATAAATTAAATATTAATATACTATATTTAGATACAATTTGTAATTAATATTTATAAATGAATATTAAAACCTTTTTATTGATTAATATAAATTAAATAATTATATATATGTATATAATTTTGAAAATAATATTTTTATATCTTTTTTATTATAATATAGTTATATAAATCATATTTATGTGTTATAATTATATATGAAAACATACTGATATATGAATCACACATAGAAATAAGTAAAATTTATTTATTTATGATTCATATTATCATTGATAAAAAAATTATAATAAGAAATGGAACCTTTATCGGTGATAAATAAGTGCTAAAAATGGGTCACCATTTTCCGGTGATTCTTTTAGCACTGATAAAGGTTTTATTTCTCATGGTTTTTTGTTATTTAAAAAAAAGGTATCCCTTTTCATCATTGTTTTTAGCACTGCTAAATGGTATAATTGAATAAAGTGGTATATATAGTTACGAAATATCCCATAAACAATTGACTTTTTCTCAAACCTTTCTCTAAACCTGGAGAAGTATTAATATAAAAAATAAATATGAACATCAAAAAAATAAAAAAGATTCATTAGATCAGTCCTAAGAGACCTTTCATTAAAGATACATGGGACACAACAACATCAGTTAAATGATCCATATGTGTATTTAATATAACCACATATTTTAATTTCACATGATTTCAATAATGGGTCAACATATATTATTTACACTAAATATTCACTTATAATAATCATCCTATATTCAATATAGTAATGAATAACCTTTAAAAAATTCCAAAAAAATAAGTCTTAATAAGTATGAGGGTGGTGCACTCTGACATACCTACATCTATAGAAGGAAAAGTCACATAATAATCCAATTTCAAATAACTATAGATAATAAAATAATCATAAACAATCACTTTAACTATTTCTTTAATTCTATTTCAACTCATTATAAATAATTTCTCATTTCATAGATCATCACTTGAGCTAATAATATAATATTTCTCATTGACAGTACTAAGTCCCTTTTGGCCATTATGTAATGAATAACATAATCTCCATAGATGGAAGTAGAACCTAAACATATGGTCATACAACTAATCAATTTTAAACTAGTTTGAAACACCATTTTCATTATTTGATAAATATCACAAATTATTAATTTAGAGAGATTAAATTTACCAAATCAAGTAAAAAAGACAACAAAATAACAATAGTTTCATTTATTTTCAAAATTATGATTTTTATATTTCTATAAAAACGATACAAAATGTTTGTGAGTCTTTAAAAATAAATTTAATTTCAGTTTAATAGATCTGTATTAATAAATACACCACTAATTTTAAAATTCAATCACTATTTATTTAAAGAAACTATCAATTACCTATATTTCATTGGATGTCCTGTAATTATGGAGGATGTATAAAATATTACTATTATCTTTCATCATTTATTCATATATAGTGAGTTTCAAAAGAATAAGAATCAATGATTTTTTTCTTCTCACATGGTATGGAATGTAGGAAAAAACTCTAAAACCAATATGGCGGGTATCACCATTCTACTACACATATTTTTAATATCTACATATTCATACATCATAATGAATACTCATACACCACACCCTAAAGTGAAGAAAGCCATTTTTATCCCTACCGCCACCAAGGGTCTATAATAGATGTTATAAATCCACCTGAATCAGAAATATATTCCAGTTGAGAGTGAAAAAAAATCATATCTACAATCTATCCCTTATTTTAAAAAAAACTATATTTTTCATTGTTTTCTTCATAAATCCAAATTCAATAATGATAGTAGACTATATTTAAATTTATAAATTCAGATATCTCATAATAAAATCATTGTGGTTTGAAACCATAATTCTTATACCCTATGAAAATTACACTACACATATTATATGTTCATATTCCTATAAAAATTGAATCTAGTAAAAATTATCATTCACAAGAATTTTTTATTATATATCTCCATATGATACTGTACATAAAATCATTGTGACCACAAAATAGATCATCCACAAGTTTACACATGTAAAGTTATTATTTTAGACCTTATAAAACAAAAATTATTTCAATATTGATCTCGCATCCTAACACTCTAAAAAATAAAAATGTGATGGTATCATATGATATCTCCTAGAAACTTATACTCAAACCAATGAGTGAAATGGTTTTATAGTCATAATAGAAAACATCACCCTATAAAACATGAAACTAGGTCACAACATGTAACCCTATGAAATACACAGCTGGGACCCAAAACCTTTCATTGTATGAAACAAATTCGCGTCAAAAAATATTACCCTCAGAATGAAAAAACATATTTTCCCATCACAATCTTCAAATTCTGAAGAAAGATCATCATAAAATAAAAAACTCCTCTCGTGAATCATCAGAGTCCCATATATACTATCCCTATCTCAATGCACACTAATATCCAAAACAATAATATCAAGGGAAATAATTATCATAAAACTATTATTATAAATGTGTAATCAAATAAGGGTTAATTATCATAACTCAATAATGATTATAATAAAGAATTAAACTTATGGAATTAAATATGGACCATATATTAAATAATAATAAAAATACTATTCTATGAAAATAAATAAAATGGGATACTAAATTGGGGAAAACATTTATTAAGATAACATATAGTCACACATATCTCTCACATAATCCCTCAAACTCATCATTAAATATCTTATAAATAGAAGATATCTCGGACACTATATAACCTAATACTCATTATAGTAGAAGGTGAATTATTTTATAGTGTTAGATCATGACTTTACATATAGGTTTTTGTTAGGATAGGTGTGAAAATTGTATTCTGGGTCATGTGTCAGAGATTTGGATGCTCATTCAGTGGAATTAATGCTTAGTATATCCTCAATTGAAAAAATGGGCTTGAATAATGGGATATCCATATTTAGGTAGGGGTAGTGAGTTCATCTACAACATCAACATTTGTTGAATATAAGTTATACTCAAGCCTCTAGATTTCATATTAGTGGTTATATTCTGGTGGTGTGATTTCACAAAATATATAGAGAATGGATCATAATGTATTTGTAATTCAGTGACGTTGAAGTGAATCCAAGAATTTATATACTTGATACATTGTTCATTCATCTTTAGTATGTAGTGATGAATGTGACATGGAAAACTACTATAAGACATACTAATGTTTAGAGGATCAGTGAATCAAGTGAGAGAGTTTTATGTCTTACATGATGTCCGGAATAGCGGGGCATTGAATAATTCCTCTAAAGGAAATGTTCATCAAGGAATTAGTGGGGAGTCATAGATGTAATTCACTATTCACTAGGCATCAATAGTTGATTCAACAAATTCTATTGGAAATTTGAGTTTCATAGTTCAATGAAGTGATGAATTCCTATATCGAATGGTGGTGTTGACTAGATAAACGTTTGGGGAATTATATTGGCGAACTTTCACAAGTGGCTAATAATGAAATTATTTTAAAAATGATGTAAATACCAAACCGAATGGCTATGTTGGATCATGAAGGATCACATATAGGCACATCAAAGTGCTATAGGTTGAAATCATAATAGTTGAAGATTTAAGGGAAAGGAACTAGAAGATGCAATAAAAACAACAAATTTGTTGGTGTGACATATTTTTATATTTTGTGTAGGATTTTTAGTATATGATTTGTCATTCTAACACATATTTGATTCTAATGGAATAAATAATGTTATTTTTTCATTATCTCATGATTTTATAATGAATGTAGAAATAAATTAATAATTATTGTGCATTGTGTTTTCAATTATTGAATTACATTTTGTGTGTTCATCATGTGTTTGTTTGATTGTGTGTTTACATAAAGGAGGGTGGTGAGGTGACCAATACCAAACTAATATAAGGTGAGGATGAATCAAAAAAATGGTTGGGGTGTATGTTCTTCTCAGTTCTTGTCTTTTATGTTCTGGTAGTTGATTCAATGAGATGATTTTCCACTATTAGTGTTTGATGTTCAATTATGCTATAAAAACAATAGTATAAAATACCAATGATTTGAAAAAAGACCCATCATCCCCAACAAGTGGAAACAAAGTTTGGTTGTCATTTTTAGTGACATAGAAAAGTTGTATTTGTTTCTTGTGGATTGATTTTTCAAGGACTCAGATGGATGTTTTGATGAATATTGTGTTTCCTCGTGATGAGGTGGTCTATCAGGTAACCAAAAATATTTTACAAAAAGATGAAATGGTACCATAAGTATTATTGTGAAATTTAAAGTGAAATTTACTATAGTATTCATCCAATGTGTTCTATATATAGAGTGTAACTATAGATCTTAGAGTAAGATAATTTAAATTATGGTAAAATTTTATGATCCCTTACATTGTATGAATTTAGTGGGAGATTTGTTTCTAGTGGAAATAATTTGATGATTTATGTATGGTTTTAAAAATAAATTTTGGATGTAAAAAAATCTTGGATAATTCTAGTGATACCACTCCTAGATGTCATGTAGCTACATTGGATGAAAAATTTAGCAAGATGTAACAAAGAAAACTATAAGGCCACAGAAACTAACTTGGGGATTGTTTTAGAGGTATTGATCAAATATAATGCATGTTTCTATAAGGAACTATTACAGTAGGATTCATTTGGGTTGAGGATCATTAGTTTAAGATCAAAAGGTCAGTTTCTCATATGTTCAAATTTTGGAGGTTTCAGAAACCTAGATTTTGAAGGGGTGACTGGATTATTTCCATTTTCCATCTTAATCCCATATTGAGAGAAATATGTGGTATGTCATGGTTCCCATGTTAAATGGATTATTGTTATCTAGGGAGCAGGAGGAATATGGAAGAGTATTTTAGAATTCACATTAGTGGATTCATGATTATTGAATGTGTGTAAGGAGTTCAATGCTCCAAAATTTGATGACTAGAATCAGTTCTAGAGTTACATTAATCTATTTATAGAAAGATGGAATACTAGGAATGGGTTTCACTAGTGAAATCGAGTGAGACAGAGGGAAGTATGGTGATTTATATATCACTTGATTTATTTTTTAATCATAGTGGAAGAGCAAGAAATCACTAGTGGAAGTATATGGTGTTTCAATTGTGATGTTTTTTCTCTCCCAGAAATACATTTTACTTCTCTATATCATTATCAGAATATCGAGAAGAACCATTTTGTATGTGGAAAATAATTTAATCCATGGGATGAGGGTAAAGAGTATATTCTGATGTTCTGGAGGGTAATATTTTGATGTATACTTCATAT
This sequence comes from Viscum album, assembly GCA_963277665.1. Taxonomy (NCBI): domain Eukaryota; kingdom Viridiplantae; phylum Streptophyta; class Magnoliopsida; order Santalales; family Viscaceae; genus Viscum; species Viscum album. The sequence goes on along the minus strand of OY728141.1, from coordinate 927,992,083 downwards.
TTCTAGTTATAGTACAATTTTTCTATCATCTAAAAGTTAATGGGAAATTTAGATTTGAGCCATAATAGAGATTGAGAAAATACTACCCCAAGTCATAATACATGTTTCTTTACTGTGTTTCAAAATATTTCGAAATGATCATCAAAATATCTTCAAAGCATTGAAAGGACATTCATAATGGTCTTGGGATCCTCAAATATCATATCAAGGCTAAGAGTAGTGGGTGAAAACGACCATCTTTCACCAGTTTCACTGAGGATGAGTTTTGGATGGAGTTCATCATGGTAATGACATACACATTTTTAATAATACTAGATGAATTTTGGTTTAGAAGATGTCATAGGATTACATTTTACTAGAAGATATCATCACCAGAGGATGCAGTCATGTTGTTGGAAAAAGGTGTTTGATCAACAATGGTCATGGGACCTCATACATGGTGAAACATAGTGACCGAATGATCGATAAATTTAGAGTATAGAAACTTGGTTCTTATTTTTTCCATAATGTTCATGGAATAATTCTGATGAGATTCATGGTTTTAGTGTAAAAAAAGAACATGATTTTGGTGGTTGAAAGAAGATTTATTTTCATGGGAGCTCGAACTGATCGAAAGGTGCAAGGACCAGAGAACCATGTTTCTCTGAAGGTAGTATGAATAATAAATTTGTGATGTGATGATGATAAATTTATTCATGTGTGAGATTGTTAGTTTTAGACTATAGAAACAATTATCTAGTGAAATATTGTTCGGATTTGTGTGAAAATGGTTTCCTTGATAAAATTTTAAAGCTATGGAAATTAAATCACCATAAAAATGAATTGGGAGATCCTAGAATGAGGTAATACATCATCTCTATCTGATTTTTGGACTTAGGTAGCCAGTTTGACTACAATGTTAGCAGTTGGATCAGTTTAATTAATGTTCCACAAACACCTTAAGATGTCCTATCAGTATATGTACACTGGATGGTGTGATTTCACGCAAAGTTCACTAGATAAATCATAGTTTATTATAATTGTAGTTATGAGGTGGTGGATCTACTGATCCATATATATACTTGTGGAGGTTTTCAGGGATCTAGAAGTTGTAGTAACAAAAATGTTAGGGGCATCTACTGGTGGCCAAACAGATGCTTGAAGGTTCAATGAATCATGTTTTGTAGGTTTATCACTTGCGTGAAGTCATTAATTATATAACAAAGAATATTTACTCAAAAGGAATTGTTTATACATGAATTACTATAGATTGGTTGATTTAATGAACTATTAATCAAGATTTAGTGGTCAATGCAATTAATTTTATAATAAATGAGGAGTTTCCCATTATAATATTTTGACTCATTTATCCATCAGATGGTGGTGCCCACTAGATGACAGACTGATACCCTCTATTAGAAGGTCATGAGTCCACATTTTCTAGTGACTGGTACTGAAAAAATATGATGAAGGCTATTGAGGCTAGATATAAAGGCTGAGGATTCTTGATAAGGAGAGCACCATGGTTTATTTAAGTACTAGTGGTTGAAATACTAAATACTAAATACTAAAGGGAGGTTAACAAGAAGATGAAATGACTGGTAGATGGAATTTTTGAGACTTCGTCCAGTAGTTTGTGTATAATTATTAGTAGAATAATTGTCCTTGAAACTCATATGTACGTATAATAGAATGAATGATGTGATGTTGCAATTATAATATGCACATAGGATTAAAATATGACGAATGTAATCATTTTGGTGTATTGCTTTTGTTACTTTCTTTATTTCATTATGTATATTTTTTTAGTGTTATTTTATAATGAATTTAATGAATGGGGAGCATGAGGTGACTGATACCATGTGAATCCAAGGTGAGAATGAATCAATGTGGTGGATGGTGTGTATGGTCTTCCTAGTTCTAGTATTAGATGTTAGGGGGGATTATTTTAGAAGAAATTGTTCTACTTTTGAAGGTTTATGTTCAAAAAAAACCCTTATCTTTATTACATAATTAAACATGATTTATTACCTAAACATGCACTTAATATAAATATGAGTATTGAGAGGTCTCGTGTCTTGGGAAATTAAGAACATTATATAAAAATTTAAAACATGAAATACAACATCTTTATTTCAAACTTCATTGACATGACCAACTCATTCCTTCATACATAACATTGCATGGGATAAACATAGGACATACATAAGAAAGAGGTGAGCTATAAATCCTAGTAAGGGAGTAAAAAGGCATAACATTAAGAATACGACACATGTTAAGAACTAGGCATATAAATGGAGAAAAAGAAAAACATGAACATAAAGGAATGATATATCATGATTATCAAAACATGGAAATTTGGAAATGATATAAAACATGATATCAGTATTAGTGAAGGCTCGCTGCACATGGGTTAGCATGAGTAAACCCTCGTTGCAAATGAATTAGCCTGAGTAAACCCTAATTTTACATGAATTAGCATGAGTAAACCTTATTTCACATGAATTATCATGATTAAACCCTCATTTCACATTTAATAATGTGATAACAAACATTATCAAATGGATTGGAGCGCTATTAGGGAACACCCTTCATAAAAATTTCATTTAATGTATAAAAGTGCCACATGGATAATACAACATGGATTCATTCAACACCATATGTTATTTCACTCTAAAGGAATGTGGAATAAATTCATGTAAGTACCATTAAATAAGTATATGTTCATAAATGTGAATAACCTTGATAGAGAAATTTGTATGGTATATACTAAATGATGATTTTGTCTTGTAAAATCACGGTGCAATTTCTAGAGCATAATGTCGTCTTATGGAAATTCATAAGTTGGGTTGATGAGAGAGAAATGTATCCTTATTTATTTATATATGAAATATATAGTAAGGGTATCATGGAACATAATATAAAAAAAATATGAAATGAAATTTAGATGCATAAAATGAGAGAAATACTTCAATGGAAACGAGAAGTGAGATATATCTTACAGAATTTAGCATGGTAACGTGTGTACACATATGGAATTAATGAGAGATAAAGTGGTATATAATCATTAAAATATAAGGACAGAAGTATGGGGAGGTTGAAAATCATGACACAACATTTTAATTTAATGTAAAATGGTATTACAAAAAAAAAATAAACATGGATAAAAATGAGAGAGGATGAAATCCCTTACGAAACCTTGGAATGGTATTGAGTATACATAAGGGTTCATAATAGAGATAAATGAGAGTGAAAGGATCTATAAATATTAATAGATAAAAAGGTAAATAATGAGGATATTTAATAACATATCTCAACATAAGAGTAAAATAAATTTAAAGACATAGCATGAAAATAATTATTGATAAAAGAGGAGGGTGAAAGATCCCTTATAGAATTTCGGAATAGTAACAGGTGTGCTTAAAGGATCATAGGGGGATTGAAGAGATTAAAAGGAATATATCATAATATATACATAAAATTTATTGTATGGGGGGTCATGTAACATCATAACCCAACATAGAAATATGTTACTTAATAATTATAATGAAAAAAGAGTATCTTTAATAGAAATGAGAAGAGAAAAATCCCTTACGATATTTTGGCATAGTAATGGCTTAGGTAAGGTTCAAAATGATGGAGAAAAAATAATACCTCATTATAATATCATAAAATTTATGTTAATATAATTATTCTAATCGAAAAAAATTATAACCATTTGAAATTAAAAGAACTAATTTAAAATAAAATGCTTTAATTTGTAAGGAGGAGAGGAAAGTGAGGATCCCTTACTTGAGCTTAAAGAGCTTGAGGAGGGACACCTTGAGAGTTTGAGGTGCCTTCGGAGGATTCTAGAGAGAGGAGGTAAGAGTAGTTACATGATTCAAGGGTTATTAGTGAAGATAAGTAGGATCTTGGGTGGGTTTATATAGGAAAAGGGAGGGGAATTCATTAATATTTCACAAAGAGAGGTTTTGGAATCTATATAATTAAATATTCAAAATCACATACCATAACTTGGTTTTTACCCATGAGTTTTTCCAAAGTTAAGTGGTAAAGAATATATTATAATGTAAAGGGATTAAAATATGAAAATATTATTCTTGATTATGTGGTGGTGAGTCACACTCTCAAGGAAATCATTTTAAAATGTTAAAATATTTTATAAGCCTTGGAGGGTCCACTAAGGCTTCATATAATTAATAAAACAGACCCAAAATCACATAATTTTAATGGTAAAACATATGTTGGTTGAATATCTCTTTTATATAATTTATTACATCACTATTGGGACATTATGATGTTATAAAACACAATATATATTTATATGGTATTTAATTTTAACCCAAAACCCGATTATCTCAGAAAATTATGAAAAATTACCCATTGTATAATTTCTATGCCCTGATAAAAAAATAATATTCATTTTATCTAAATAATTTTCTATATATATCAATTTTTTATTTTAAAATAAAATTTGTCATTTATTGAAAATTTATGGGTTTTGACAAAAACAGTTTCCATACCATAATAAAAATTTCATTTTACTTCATTAAAATTATACGATAATTTATAAAAACTATATAATAATAATATTATATTAAAATATTAATTATTATAAATAATGATTAATTCATTAAGATAATTTCTCTAATTAAAAATACAATTTCAGTTTTATCATATGAAAATATAATTCCTATCAAACTAAATAATTAATCATTTATAGAGTAAAAAAATATGGAATATAATCACCCTATAAAATTAAAATGAGTGTTATTATAACAATATTATAATAACAATATTAATAAAACCACATTTTTATATAATTCTAAAAGGTACCAATTTACCCCAAAAATCAATTTATTGAATTCATTATATTATTAAGAATAAGAATTCTAAATAAGTAATTGAATGAATAAGAATTTTATTTGTAAGAGGTATTACACAAAAAATATCAAATACCTTATTACATAACCTCTTAAAACACCTGCATAAGATCTAAGGGTAAGGTGTACAATTATGAATGACTCTTGTGGCGGCTCAGATAACGTTTCTCGGGTAATCTCAATTAACATCCACTTCTCTCATAGATGATTCTGTTCAAGAATAAATTGTTGAAGCTTGGAATGATCTTGGTCACGATCAAAGCCTAGTGATGATACCTCCTTTCCATGATTTGAAAAAATGACCTCCTTATGGATTTAGTAAACTAAATGAGGCCATCCTTTTCTTTTTATATCCCGAAGAAATTCTTTTTAAAAACCTTAAATTTATACTAATCATGTGATCACTGTTCAATGGCTATAATTTCAGCAGTAATGATACATAATGGTCATTTAAACCCAATTTGATAAAACATTTCTTGTGTTTTCTATATCCATAATACATTTATTTAAATAAAAGAAGTGTAATTTTATTCATTAAATTTTCAGTCGTTAAAACCTCCCCCCTTAAAAAAAGTTTCCCTCAAAATTACCTTTCCCCATAATAAAATCGATGATGGTAACTCTACCTCATCACTTTCTCTGGTTCTCACGTTTCATCTTCAAACTTTTGGTTTATACACAACACTTTGATGAGGGGAATTGTCATATTTCATAGTACTTGTCCCTACGATGTAATATCTTCACCAGCTTCTCTTTAAAAGAGAGGTGATTTTACAATGGTGCCACCTATCGATTGATTACATGCGATGGGTCAACTATGTACTTATTCAAGAGTGATACATAGAATACATCATGTACTTGAGACATGTTCGTTGGGAGTGCTGGTCGATAGGCCACTACTCTAATGTGATCAAGTATCTCAAAAGGGCTGATGTAGCTTGGAATAATATTTTCCTTCTTCCCAAATCTTCTAACTATCTTCCATGGTGATATTCAGAGGAATACCATATCTCCATCATCAAACTCTAGGTCTCGTCGATGATTATCATCATAGATCTTTTCTCGACTCAGAGAAGAATTAATGTGCTCATAAATGGTCTTAACCTTCACCACCATTTCATCATCCATTGTTGGACCTTGGAGTTTTTTCTCCCCAACCTCATCCCAGCTTTCCTATGTTATTCACCTCTTCCCATAAAGGGATTCATAAGGATCCATTTGGATGCTTGAGTGGAAACTTTTATTGTAAGAGCACTCAACCATATGAAGATGTTGATCCCATCCTCTTTTGAAGTCCATTGAGCATTCAATCAACATGTTGTCATGTTTTTGGATAGTACACTCATATTGGCCAACAAGTTGAGGATGATAAGCTGTACTCAAGTTCAGCTTAGTATTCAGAGCATGTTGGAGACTCTTCCATAACTTATAGGTGAATATTGGATATCGATCAGATACAATCAATAGTGGTACTCCATGAATCCTTACCACTTATCTAATGTATATCTATGTGAGTTTATCCAATGAGAAATCATCCTGCATTGATATGATGTGTACAGTCTTTGAAAGACAATTCACAACAATCCAGATAACATTGTTTCCCTTAGATGGCTTTGTAAGTTCAGTGACAAAGACCATAGAGACGTTCTCACATTTCCATGTCGGTATGGATAATGGTTGTGTCATCCCCTTAGACTTCTACCTCTCAGTCTTCACATGCTGACATACCAGGAACTTTTATTTATACTTTGTTATCTCCTTCTTCATGTTATCCCACCAATAATACTCTCAGAGATATCAATACATATTTTTGTTTCCTCGGTGAATGGAGAGATTTGAACTTTGTGAATTATCCAAAAGTTTTTTATTTAACTCTTGATTTTAAGAAAAACATATTCTTGACCCAAATATGATACTTCCTTCTTTATTAACATTTAACTCTGAGGATTTACCTTTTATAATAGTTTCCATGTTATTCTGAATTCCCACATCACCCTTTTGAGCATCCTTTAGCCTTTACAAAAGAGAAGGTTGACCAATCATTTGTGAAAGGATTGATGATGATCCCATCCTTATGATTCCCATGTCTATATTCATCAAATCTAAGAAGAATGGATCATTTTAAATTCTGATCAATGAAATAATCACCGGTTCCTTTCTAAATGGAGAATTCACCAACTAATTCGTTTTCACAAGGTGGTAATAGATTTAACAGTCATAGTCTTTGATCATCTCTAATCATTATCATTGGTGCATGTTCAACTCTTTATTTCTGAATATATACCTGAGGCTTGTGTAAACTGTATATATTTCACACTTTCCCCACAGAGATAATTCATTCTGATTTTTAACACAAAGATTACTGCCACCAACTCAATGTCATATGTGGGATAGTATTTCTCATGAATTTTCAACTGTCTTATGGAATAGGTAAGGAATTTTTATTTTTTCATCAGATTACACCAAAGGGATACATATAAAATTTTAAACAAGAACATTCACACATACTTCAACATGTGATAAAACACTTCTATATGTTTTTCCCTAATTATTTAATATCATTTATATTGGGGACTCAATGTTATTAGAAAACATAAAAGATATACAAATAGGACTTGAATAGAAATATAGTATGACATGAACTACTTGAAGTATTGGTTACATGTAATTCATTTGTCATAATCCATCATATAATAGGACTTATCATTCTACAATGATGATGGATATTGTTGGTGATCATCATGATTCTAAGCCCTTGTAATAGATCATTGTCTTGGGTAATGCCCACCTTCTCCACATTTATATCATAGAATTATTCAAGATTCCTTAGATGGAACATTGTTTCCATCCAATAAATTATCCATTCTTTCATGGAAATTAGATACTTTGTCCCTTTATTTTCTACACCTAAAAAATATCCTAGTCTATCATGACCCATCCCTTGGGTCCTGTGTCTTGACTACCCCAAGCCCGCCTTCCATGGGCTAGGGGCTGGGGACTAGCACTAAAGGCATATTTCCTAAAACTGGGAAGGCATTTCCTTATAAACTATAACACACCCAACCAAGAACACAACAAGATACGAACACAAGTAAACTGAAATGTAAACATATTCAGTATAGTAAGTAAAAAGGGTTCAGAGTACAATCCCAATTGGAAAGTACAAGTATAATTGTGATACAATACAACTGATGAAAAGGGAAAGTCAGCTACTGGGTCATCCGTCAAGGTTCCTACCTGAAGGATGGGTATAGATATCTTACTCAGAACTCCACATTCTTCTGTCTCCACTATGTACTGACTCGTTGTAAGGTCCTACAATGGGTGTTGTCCAGTCCTGGTACTCTTAGCCTCAGTCAGCATTGTCCATCATACGCATCCAACACAATAAGGTGCAGGCATATCCCGTGCAGGGGTGAGTATGAAGATACTCAGTAAGGACCCTGAGACCATCCAGGTCTCACAAAATCCACCAAGGATAAACCACAAATAATTATTTCAATAGATAACCCTACCTAGGTATAAGCCCAAACAGATACCTATGGTATCAAGTAAACAATATCAATCATGAGGAAATTACAAAGGTACTGACTCAGCTCACACCAGGATCTATTCTAGGGGTAGTATCAAGTAACATGCCCAGTCACATCGTCGAACACCTCAGCTGCTGGAACACCCCTCCTCTATCGGATATAGTGGGCCTGCAGCATCACACAGAGGTGCCTCCCACTAAACATGGACTACTGAGGTACTCCTCTTGTCGAGTACCATGGGTCTGTCGCATCACTAAGGAAATCCCCGCCGTGGGTCTACCGTGTCACCAAGGCGCTCCCCACTGGGCCTGTTGAGGTACTCCTCATGTCAAGTAATGTGGGTCTATCGTGTCACTATGGCGCTCCCCACCATGGGTCTTCCGCATGACCAATGAACTTTTCACTAGGCTTGTCGAGTCACTATGAGTCAAAACGGTTAGCAGTCGTCAAGTCTCAGCCAACTACAACGTTCCCGCATAATGCTTGCTTGTCTCTGGGAGGATCTTCTCCACAAGCTATATGTCGATACTCCAACTTCCAAAAAGTCCCATGAAGAATTATCTCAAAGGACCACCACATCATAGGGGTCTCAATGCAATAGATGGTGTGTCAATCAGACGTACGACCTGTGAGTTATTAGCCTTTTAGTCCAGGGGCCTTGCTGTATTCGTTCTCGATCTAACCTGACCATTAACCACTATGCCCAAAACTCTAGTGGGGTATACATAAAGGGACCATCACATTTCACGATTTCCAGCGCCATAGACGGTTCATCAAACAGACATTCGGTGCCAAAATTATGGGAAAAAGAAATAATGGGTCGTAGTGGGCCCAGGTCCGGCCCGACCCGGCCTCGGTCGACCCAGTTTGGGTCGACCCAGCCTGACCCATTGGGTTCGACCCATCCCACTGGGTCAGGCCCTATAGGCCGTGAGGGGCCATAGAGAGCCGTGAGGGTGCGAGGCAACTCGGCCCAGAAGGGCACCGTGAGGGGCCGGTTTGGCCGGGAGGGAGCCTTAAGGCCGGTGTGGCCAGGAGGGCAGCGCGAGGGGCCAGTTCGTCCAAGAGGGTTCTGCAAGGCCGGTTCGGCCAGGTGGGTGCTGGAAGGGGTCGGTTCGGCCGGAAGGGCACCACAAGGCCATTTCGGCTGGGAGGGTTTTGTGAGGCCGGTTTGGCTAGGAGGGCATCGTGAGGCCGGTTCGGCTGGGGCAGCTCAGAGGGCCATGGGTGGTGTGGAAAACCGTTGGGCGGCATGACTCAGGCATCCCGGAAGGCCGCGGGCAGTGCGGATCAGGGCACGGAGCATCTGGAGGGCGGCACGGTCAGGGAGTGGCGTGGCCGGCAGGTGGCAAGGCCGGGGTGAGGCACGACCGGTGGGAGGCGTGGCCGGCGGGTGGTGCGACCAAGGTGCGGCGCCACCGGAGTGCGGGGGCCATTTCGGCTGGAGCATTCAACACCTTCGTCGCCTTCGTCTCCTTCCTCCATTTTGAAGAAGACCACATTTCAACACAAGAGTTACATCGAGTACGGGATATGTTATTTTGGCCTGAAATCGCCACATTAGAGTGGTAGAATGTTCTTCCAAAAGTTCAAGAATAGGTAAAGAGAAATAAATCTAACACCCTCCCTTTAAGATTCTACAATTTAATCATTCCCTATCCCACAAAAGGAAAACATTCACAGATCAATCTAAAATAGATAGTTGATCGGTATTCATTGTTTTTGAAGAGAAGAACATGGGAATATAAAATCACTTGTAAAAAAACCCCTACCTTATTCTCTTGATGACGTTGGCGCAAGAAGGTAGTACAGTCGTCGATTCTCCATAGATGAAGAGTTCCGACATCGGAAGAAGTCCCGAGGAAGAACGTCGAAGGAGGCCGACATTCTTCATTCAGAGAAGAAGTTCTTCATTCGAAGAAGAAGTTCTTCATTGGTTTTCTTTCTCCATGAGCTCCCCTCTCCCCAATTCCACGCAAATAAAATGATAGCCTCCAAAATAATAGATTATGAGATCTATTATGTTTTTTAGAATAAGATTCAAATTGGGTTAACTAATTACATAGCATAATTATGTGGGGGAGGGTTGGCATATTAAAGGTATGCGTGTTGGAACAATTAATGTATAGGATGTCAACAGGGTCCTCCCAATTAATGGGGGGGGGGGTTTGAGAGTATCTTCTCTATAATGAGTGGAGTTGAAGTGGTTTAGGCCTCGGGTGGTCCCCACCACCATAACCTCTCATGGGAGGTTAGGTTCAGGTGGTACCCACCACCATAACCTCTCAAGGGAGGTTAAGGTATGGTGGTCCCCACTTCTCAACTTCCACATGGAGGTTTAGTTCGAGTGTAACCCACCTCCAGACGCCCACATGGGTGTTGCAAATAAAAATAAAAATGTCACACACATTTATTTTTATTTTATTATTTCACAAAAAACCCAAAAAGTAACATTCACCCTCGACCATGTACCGTCGTGGTGAAAGTCTCCTTAAGAGAATACTGGTGCTGCAAGTTCAATGATACCCTCAGATTTCAATTCCAAACACTGGTTCAAATGTTAGAAAAACCCTCTCGCACGTTTACTGAATGTACCTAAACAAAAGTTCAGAAATTCATTCCAGAAACTCAAGGCCTCGGAATCACGCACCGTCAATTTTTGCGAACTCGTAAAATTTCAATATATTTTAAAATCAATTACATGGAAATTATAGGTCTTTACATTCTACCCACCTAACGGATCTACGTCCCCATAAGTCACAACTCCAAACATGGTATACAAGTGGGGGTATTGAGCACGCTTCTGAGTCTCCAGCTCCCATGTGATCTCCTAAAGGATCTCGTGCTTCCAGCGAATGCACACCAGAGGTATCGACCATCCTTGAAGGACCCTCTCTTATTGATCCTCAATCTCAATTGGAACCTCCATAAAAGTAGCCCCATCATCGACGTCAAGCTCTCCCTGGTCGATGATGTGGGAAGGGTCGTGCACATATCTCATCAGTAGGGATATATGGAAGACGTCGTCTACCTGGTGCAACTGGGTTGGAAGAGCTAAGTGGTAAGCCACCTCGCCTACTCTGTGGAGGACATGAAAAGGTATGATCAATCTCGTAGATAACTTCCTGCCTCGGCCAAATCTCCACAAACATCGTTGAGGTGAGACCTATACAAAGAGGTGGTCACCATCCTCGAACTCCAGAGGTCTCCATCTCTTGTCAGCATACGACTACTACCTACTCTGTGCAGTCTTTATCCGTTCTGGGATGATCTGCACCTCTTATATGGTAGCCCATACCATCTCTAGTCCCACTAGTCCTGACTCCCCTTGGTCAGTACATCAGAAGGGTGATCTGCAAGGTTGCCCATATAATGCCTCAAAAGGTGTCATCCCAATGGTGGAGTGATAGCTTTTCTTGAATTCAAACTCCACCAAAGGCAATTAGTCCTCCCAACTATGACCGAAGTTGTGGACGCATGCACATAGCATGTCCTCGAGGGTCTTAATAGTCTGCTCAGTCTGACCATCCATCTTTGGATGGTAGGAGGTGCTCAAACAATGCTTTGTCCCAAAAGTCTCCTACAACCCATTCCAGAGTTGGGAAGTAAATCATGCATCATGATCGGAGACATTCATCGAAGGTACTCCACGTGGCCACATAATCTCCTGCAGATAGAGGCATCCCAAGCCCTTTACTGAACCCTTCTCTCTGATTGGTACGAAGTGGTCTGACTTGGTGAGTCAGTCAATGATCACCCAAATCGATTTGTGACCTCTGGATGTACGTGGAAGACTCGTCACAATGTTTATGTATATCTCATCCCACTTCCACTATGGGACCTCAAAAGGCTAAACCAAGCCTGCTAGTACCTGATTCTCTGCCTTCACATGCAGACAAGTGAGGCATAGAGAGTCAAACACTACTATTTCTTTCTTCATTCCCGGCCCCCAGCGCTATCGTTGGAGATCGTAGTACATATTCGCCACTCTTGGATGTACCTCTAGAGGGGAAGTGTTGAACTCCCTCAACAATTCATCCTGAAGTGACACTGGCACAATGGTACATCCTCTGAAGAGCATGACGTGCTCCACACCTTCAGAAAATCCATTATGTGCCTAACCTGTGGATATCTGAGCATGTCGAGCCTCGTAGTCAGTGTCACTATGCCACACCTCCCTAACTTGTTGAAGAAGTGGGGGAGATACTGTAAGAGACTGTTGAAAAGATGCTCGATATCTATCCGCAAAGGATATCTGCAAAGCGGCCAGATGCTATGTCTCCTCACTTAGCAGTTGTATACCAGATCGCTTGCTGAGTGCATCTGCTACAATGTTCCCCTTCCCAGGAATATAGAATATCTCGATGTTGTAGTCCTGGAGGCACTCAAGTCAACATCAATTTCTCAAGTTCAGGTCCTCCTGAGAGAAGATATTCCTGAGACACTTGTGATCATATTAGACTATAAAACATTCTCCCTTTAGATAATGTGGTCACATATTCACGAGAAGAACATTGCTTCTTACTCTAGGTCATGGTTAGCGTAGTTCTGCCCATGTTTTCTCAGCTGTTGAGAACTATATGTGATCACTACTCATTCCTGAATCAGGACACATTTGAGTCTGGTCCCTGATTCATCGCAGTAGTCTATGTACCCTACACCCTCCTTTGGAAACCTCTAGATGTGGGCACTAGTCAGCCTCGACCTCATCTCCTGAAAGATCTGCTAGTATCTTTCTGAACACATGAATGGTTGTCCATTATTTGTCAATTCTTATAGTGGTGCTACAACTCTAGAGAAATCTTGCACAATCCTCTGATAATATCCGACCAAACCCAGGCAACTCCATACCTCTGTCACACTCTTGGGTGGCTCCCAAGCAAGTACTGCCTCAATCTTCGCTGGATCCACTACAACTCTAGCCTCCAAGATAACGTGTCCCAAAAAGTGAACCTCTCGAATCCAGAACTGGAACTATGATTGTTTACCATAATGGTGGTGTTCTCAGAGTGTGTCCAGTACTACCCAAACATGGTAGGCATGCTCCTCCTCAATTTCTGAGTAGATCAGAATATCATCAATAAAGACTATGACAAAGCGATCAAGGTATGGATGAATGATCCTGTTCATGTGTCCCATGAACACTGCTGGAGCATTCGTTATGCCAAAAGGCATGACCAAGAACTTGTAATGGTCATACCGACATATGAAATCTATCTTTTTCACATCCTCTCCATGTACTCTGAGTTGTTGATAGCCTGACCTCAGGTCTATCTTTGTGAATGATTGTGCTCCCTTCAGGTGATCAAAGAGGTCGTCAATCCTTGGAAGTGTGTACTTGTTCTTCACGTTCACCTGGTTTTGGCGCAGATAGTCAACAAAAACTCTCAAGCTCCAATCCTTCTTCTTAGAGAATAGAATCAGGGCTTCCCAGGGAGAAACACTGGGCCGGATGAATCATTTCTCCAACAAGTCCTCTAGTTGTACCCGCATCTCACGAAGCTCTGTGGGAGACATCCGATACACCGGTGTAGCTATCGGTGTTGTATCGGGGTACAAGTCAATGTAATAGTCCACCTCTCTGTGAGGAGGTTGACATGAAACATCATCAGAGAAGACGTCTATATACTAGTCCACCACTAAAGGATACATCGGTCTCTCCACATCAACTGCTCTGAGGGTAAGGCAAGCCAACTGATGAGTGATTGGCTGTGATCTCCTCTGGGTAAGTCCATCCTGTGCTGCAAAGGATCCCTTCATACTGGTGAAGGTAAACCTAGTCCAATCCATGCGGACACACCGCACTTTGCAGCTAATATAGTCTATCTAAGCATGGACTATTGATAACCAGTCTATACAAAAGATGACGTCATAAGGCATCGACGCTGCTACTAGGAGATCCTAGCCGAATCTCTCGCCTTATAGAGTAATATTGCACTGCCGACACCAATGTTTAATCATCAAATCAGCTCCCATAGGAGTCTCTACCAGTAAGAATCAAGAAAACGACTCTGTCAGAATCTATATGCTCCGAACGACGGATGTGGCAATAATAGAAACAATGTCACCTGTGTCTATAAGTAATGTAGCTAAGGTGGAGTAGACACAAATCATACCTCGTATCATCTATTGAGTTCCAGGATCATAGGCCTCAATTGTCTGGAGCTGATCTCTCCCCTGTCCACCTACTCCCTTTGGTCGGGGTGGACCTCCTGGTGGTGGTGTCGGTAACACCTCAAATCGTTTCCCACCACCACCTGCATGACCAGATCCTCTGTCACATCTGCCTCCTCCCTACGGATCACCTCAATCGAACCTATATCTCGGCCTAGGCTATCCTTCGACCGTCTACTGATCATCTGTATGATGGGTCAGACAGTCACGAGCCATGTGACACTTACCACCTCATGAGAAGAACTACCCACTCCTGGCATGATTTTATCCACCTCGGGTGCCCCGCAAAACCAATCCTGAGTCATGCGGTCGTCCAATTGTAGGTCTGGTCCTCTTGGACCTATGTGACGACCGTCTGATGCCAGATGTATAAGACTCCACTATTTGATGACCGGTAGTGGGTCTCACTGCTGGTGACTGATCAGCAAGGAAACTCTCTACCAATAGGGCTCACTCTAACACCCCTGCCTGCTTTGGGATACTAAGTGAGATCATCAAAGCCCCGATCTCCTGCCTGAGCCCCTGCTCGAACGGTCGGGCCCTAAATAATGGGTATCGTACCATATCTATGGAGTAACGTGAGAGGTCAGTAAACCTTGCTATGTATTGAGCCACAATAATGTTGTCTTGCTGCAAATAAAGTAGCTCCTGTATGCGCATAGCGCGAAGAGTCGCTGGAACAAATTCTGCCCGCAACAGGCTGTTGAATTCAGCCCAGATAATCGTCACCTCATCGTGGACTTGGAGCATAAAGCTCCACCATCTTCCCACTACATCCTATAAAAGGCTAGTGGCAAGGATCCCCATGGGGTCTGCTGGTGTCCCTACTAGTTGAAAGACTATCACTACAGCTTCCAGCCAATCCTTAGATGCATGTGGTTCCGTCTCTCCCCTAAACCTAGGTGGCCTCTTTCGTTGGAACTCTTGAAAAATGATCATGCAACATGCACTCTCTACTGTAGGGGTTGGTGGCATCGGTGGGCCAACGGGTAATGGTACCGTTGGTTCCTCTACTGGAATAGGGCCCCACGCTAAGGATTTATTGCTCGGTGGTCTATCAGTGCGTACACCACTCAGAACTCTTGCTGGATGTCTTCGTGGAGGCATCCTGAAAAGGAACGGGTGTGACACGATTAAAAAGTTATACCTGGTGAGATGAATCAAAAGATCACAATGAAAACTTTTTAAAACACACACGCAATCAGTTTTTTCGTGCGTTGAGAAGAAAATTAGAAGTCAGGGTCCTTGTGTATTGATACGTCGGCCGCCGCACCAACACATGATTCCCTAAATTGATAACCAAACTCACTACACTAAACAATGTTGCCATTAAAAAAAAATCAGAGTCTAACGTTCTACAGTAGAACCAACTCTTCTGATACCAATTTCTAACGACCCGTCCCTTGAGGCATGTGCCGTGACTACCCCAATCCCGTCTTCCATAGGCCAGGGGCTGGAAACTCTCACCAAAGATATATTCCCTAAAATTAGGAAGGCATTGACTTATAACCTGTAACACACCCAACCAAGCTCATCGCAAGATAGGAACACAAGTACACTAAACTGTAAACAGAGTGAGTATAGTAAGTAAAAAGGGGCCAGAATATAAGCCCAACATGAAAGTACAAGTACAACTGTGATACAATAAAACTGACAAAAAGGGAAAGTCAGCTACTGGGGCGTCTTCCGGGGTTCCTTCCT
The DNA here is from genome assembly GCA_963277665.1 of Viscum album. NCBI lineage: Eukaryota > Viridiplantae > Streptophyta > Magnoliopsida > Santalales > Viscaceae > Viscum > Viscum album. The sequence continues at coordinate 927,975,810 of OY728141.1, read as the reverse complement.
AAAGGGTAGGTACATATAGCCTCCTCATCACTCCATTTCCTTTTATCTTCATCGTGTACCAACTCGTCATTAGGTCCTCCTTCGGGCACCGTCTAGTCTTAGTACTCTCAGCCTCAGTTAGCAATGTCCATCGCCAACATCCAAAACAACAAGGTGCGGGCATAGACCATGTAGGGTTGAGTATAACGATACTTAGTAGGGATCCTGAGACCCTCAAGGCCTCACAAAATCCAATAAGGATAAACCACAAAGTAAGATTTTAATAGATAACCCTACCTCGGTATATTCCCATACATATACCTAAGTTATCAAGTAATTCATCTCAATCATGAGGAAAACACATAGGTACTAACTCACCTCACACCAGGATTTATTCTAGGGGTAGTATCAAGTAACATCCATACTCCCATCGTCGAACACCTCATCTACTACAGAACCCCTCCTCTATCGGGTACAGTGGGTCTACTGCGTCACATAGAGGTGCTTCCCACTAAACTTGTACTAATGAGGTACTCCCCCTATCGAGTACAGTGGGTCTACTGCGTCACCAAGGTTCCCCCCACTATGGGTCTATCACATCACCATGGTGCTCCCCATTGGTCCTACTAAGGTAATCCTCTTGTCGAGTACTGTTAGTCTGCCGCGTCACCAATGTGATCCCCACCATGGGTCTTCCACATCACCAAGGTGCTCCTCAATGGGCCTGCCGATTCAGTTAGTGTCGAAATGGTTAGCGGTTGTCAAGTATCATCCAGCTACAAAGTTCCTGCACAATGCCTTCTCGTCTCAAGAAGGATCTTCTCCACAAGCTACAGGTCGATACACCAACTTCCACGAATTCCCACGAAAAACTATCTTAAAGTACCGACATGTCATAGGGGTCTCAACGCAATAGAAAACCCATCAATCAGCCACCCATTCTGTGAGTTAATATCATTTTAGTCCCGGGGGCCCGGTCGAATTTGTGCTCGATCCAACCTGATAATTCCCCACTATAACCAAATATCTAGTGGAGTATAATCAAAGGGACCATCACAATCCAAGATTTCTAGCGCCGCTGACGGTTCTTAAAACAGACATCTGGTGCCAAAGATATGGCCAAAAGAAGTAAATGGGTCGTAGTGGGCCCTGGTCTGGTCCGACCCAGTTTGGGGCGACCTAGGCTGACTCGATGGGTTCGGACCGGCCTACTGGGTGTGGCCCAGTAGGCCATGAGGGGCCATGGAGAGCCGTGAGGCCGGTTCTACTTGTATGGTCCTGCGAGGGGCCAATTTAGCTGGAAGGGTGCCACGAGGTGGGTTCAGTCGAGAGGGAACCACAAGGCCGGTTCGACCGGGTGGACGCAACGAGGCCGGTTTGGCTGGGGCAGCTCGGAGGACCACAGGCAGCACGGTCAGCTATGGGGTGGCATGGATTGGGTGATTTGTAAGGTCACGGTCGGGGTGCGGGCAGCCAGCTGGCGGCACGGCAGGGGTACGACACGACCAACGGGTGGCGCGTCCGGGGTGTGTCGTGGCAGGCAGGTGGCGCAGCCGAGGTGCAGCGCGGACGGCGGGGGCATGGCCGTGGTGCGGCGCGGCCCACGGGGGGTGTAGCATGACCAGAGCACAGTGGTCGGTTCGACCGGAGCCTTCAACACCTTCATCTCCTTCCTCCATTTCGAAGAACACCACATTTCAACATATGAATTACATAGAGGACGGGCCATGTCATTTTGGCCCACACTCTCCACATTAGAGTGGTAGCACATGGGTCCACAAGTTCAAGAACGGGTAGAGAGAAATAAATCAAACACCCTCCCTTCAAGCTTCCACAATTTAACCATTCCCTATCCCTCAAAAGGGAAACATTCAAAGATCTATCAAAAATAGAGAGTTGATATACATTGATTGCTTTTGAAGAGAATAAATGGGATTATCCAATAATTTGTAAATAAACCCCTACCTCGTTCTCTTGATGATGTTGGTGTAAGAAGGTAGTACGGTCGTCGATTCGCTATAGATGAGGTCATCCCGCATCGGAAGAAGTCATGAGGAAGAAGGTCAAAGGAAGTTGTTGTTCTTCATTTGGAGAAGATGTTCTTCATTGTCATTTTTTCTCCAAGAGCTCCTCCTCTCCCCAAATCCACCCAAATGAAATGATAGCCTCCAAAATAATAGATTCTGAGGTCTATTATGTTTTTTGGCATAAAATTAAAATTTGGGCAATTAATTACTTAGAATAATTAAGTGGGGGGGGGGGGGGTTGGCATATTAATGGTATGAATTTTGGAACACTTGATGTGGAGGAAGTCAAGAGGCTCCTCCACATTAATGTGGGGGGGGGGGGGGTTGAGAGGTTTTTCTCCATTATGAGGGGAGTTCAAGAGGTTTAGGCCTCAAGTGGTCCCCACCAGCATAACCTCTCATGGGAGGCTTGGTTCGAGTGGTCCCCACCACCATAACCTCTCATGGGAGGTTAAGGTCTGGTGGTCCCCACTTCTCAACATCCACGTGGCAGTTTAGTTCTTGTGGACCCCGCCTCCCAACACCGACATGGGTGTTGCAAATAAAAATAAAAATGTCACACACTTTTTTTATTCTTTCACGAAAAACCCAAAAACTAACTTTGATCCTCGACCATCTGTCATCTAGGTAAAAGTCTCCTTAAGAGAATACCGGCGCTACGAGTTCTACGATGCCCTCTGATTTAAATTCTGAGCACCGGTTCAAAAGTTAGAAAAACCTACTCACACGTTCTCGGAAATACCCAAAAAATAGTTCATAAGTTCACTCTGGGCAATCTGAACCTCAGAATCACCCATTGTCAATTTTCACGGAATCGTAAAATTCCCATATATTTAAAAAAAATATTAAATGGAAATTCTGGGTCTTTACATAGTCCCATTGTGAATTTACTTTGGTGACACTTTCCATACTTGTTTCATGAAGGATACTTGGTACTCTTACCCTTATCATCATTATCAGATGGTCTTTCATGAGATTTCATCTTCATATTTCATGCTTAATTTGTGCATTCAACAAAGTGAAAATTGTTAATCTTGATTTTTTAAAGCTAGTTTGAAATAATCGCGATATGTCCTATATCAACACCCATTTGTTTGGAAATCTCGTAAGGGCATTCATCACATTGCTCTTTGTATCAGTTGTAAACTCGATTACTCCTATTTCCAGCCATTAACTATAATAAAATGAAACTTAGGGATTAATATCTCAACATATAAAGCGGAATCCATTGAAAAATGGGATAAGTTATAAATTACATTTATCTCATTATCGTATAAATTTCTTAGCTTCAATATATGTTATCAATGGTCTATCTCTTAATGTATATTCATTTGGGTATTTTTTCTCCCTTAATAATGAATCATACTAAACATATGAATTTCACGAAGCATATCCAATGGGAGAGTAAAACCAAGAGTGCAGCAAGTCCCATTGTCATGCACCAGATCTCATTCGATTCTAGCTTAATGCAGTGTTTTCAGGTTTTACCCCAAGATACATCTAGGCTAGATCCACCTCAACTTGTTCGTATCGAGACAAGGATGTATTTCATTGATAAACCACCAATTATATACTCACAAAAACTTTGGGATGTTTTTATTATACTTAGTCTTATACCAAAGGATTCCACTAGGATTTTATAATCCTATTCTAAAAAATAACCAAAACTATACATTAATACCAATTATTACAACCCTGCTCTTTATTACACAGTTAAACAAGATTTATTACATAAACAATAACTTTTTAAAATTCCGAGGACCGGGAGGTCTAGTGTCTGAGGAAATTAGGAAAATTGCATAACAACATAAAACATGAAATACAGTATCTTTATTTCCAACTTCTTTGAAATGACCAACTCATTCCTTCATACTTAACACTACATGGGATAACCTGAGGACATACATAAGAAAAGGGTGTGCTATAAAGCATAGTAAGGGAGTAAACAAGGCATAACATGAGGAATAAAATACATGTTAGGAAATAGGAATATCAAAGGATCATAAGAAAACATAAACCCAAAGGAATTATATAGCATGATAATCATAACATGGAAATGTGGAAATGACATACAACATGATGTTAACATGAGCTAAGGCACATCCCACATGGATTACCATGATTAAACCCTCATTACGCATGAATTGGCATGAGTAACACCATCATTACACATTAATTAGATCGAGTAAACCCTCATTTCTCATGAATTAGCATGAGTAAACCCTCATTGCACATTTCATATCATGATACTAAACATTACCCAATCAATTAGATTGCTATCAGGGTTCACCTTTCATAAACATTTCATTTCATGCATAAGTGTGCCACATGTATCATACAACTTAGAGTCATTCAACATCATAAGTTATTTCTATATTAATAAATGTAGAATAAATACATGTAAGTACCATTATATAAGTATATGTGTAGAAATTTGAATACCCTAGATAGTGAAATGGTTATGGTATTCGGTACACAATGATTTTGTCATGGAAAATCAGGGTGTAATTTCGGAAGCATAACGTCATCATATGTAAATTCATTTGTTGGGTTGATGAGAGGGAAATTGGTACCTCATCGTTTATACATGAAATATTAAGTAAGGGTATCATGGAACATAATATCCCAACATATGAAATGTAATTTAGATTCATAACATGAGAGAAATATTTGAATGGAAATAAGAAGAGACAAATGCCTTACAGAATTTCAGCATGGAAACATGTGTATGTGGAAGGCATTAATGAGTGAGAAAGTGGTATATCATCATTCAAACAAAAGGAGGTAAGTATGGGAGAAGTGAAAAATCATACCCCAACAATATTAATTTAATTAAAATGGTGTCACACCTTAATGAAACTTGGATAAAAATGAGAAAGGAAGGAATCCCTTACGAAAATTTGGCATGGTAACGAGTATACATAAGGGCTCATAAGAGGGATAAATGAAAGTGAAATGATATATAGTATTTTATACATAAAATTAAAAGTAAGGATGATATTTAATAACATATCCCAACATATTAATAAAATAAATTCAATGACAAATCATGAAAATAATGATTGATAAAAGAGGTGGGTGGAAGATCCCTTATAGAATTTTAGCATAATAACGGGTGTGCATAAAGGATCATAGGTGGATTAATCCGAGTAAAAGAAATATTTAATTATATATTAATAAAATGGACATTATTAGGGTCTTAGAAAAACATAACTCTACATATAAATATGGAACTTAATAATCATAAGGAAAAAGAGTAGTTTGAATGGAAATGAGATGAGTGAAATCCCTTATAAAATTTTGGCATAGTAACAGCTTAGGTAAGAGAAACAATAAGGGAGGATAAATAATAACTCATCAAAATAACATAAAATAGATTGTAATAGAATCATTATAAAATAATAACAGTACAACCATTAAAAAATACAAAAACTACACTAAAATAAGATGCTTGAATTTGAAAGGAGGAGAGGAAAGAGTGGATCCCTTACGTGAGTGTGTGAATTCAAGAGCTTCAGGAGGGGATCCATGAGAGATTGGGATCCTTGGGAGGATTACAGAGTGTGGAGGGAAGATTAGGGACGTTCTATAAGGGTTTTTAGGGAATATTTGTGGGATATTTGTTGGGTTTATATAGGAAAATAGCTGGGAATTCATTAATATTTCACAAACTTATGTTTTAGATTATATATAATTAAATATTCAAAACCACAAACCAATCAATGGTTATTTCCCATTGTTTATTACAATGGGGAGTGGTATAAAATATTTTATATGTACAAGGGCCGAACATATTTAAATATTTTCCTATATAATGTGGAGGCGAGTCACACACTCATGGAAATCATTTTAAAATGTTAAAATATTTTATAAGTATTGGAGGGTCCACTAAGGCATTATAAAATTAATAAAATAAATATAAAATACCATTATTTTAATTTTTAAACATATATTGTCTGAATATCCATTTTATACTATTTTATTAATTCACTATTGGGTGATTATGATGTCATAAAACACATTATATATTTATACTGTCACGACCCGCCCTCGGGGTCCGTGCCGTGACTACCCCAAGCCCGCCTTCCATAGGCCAGGGGCTGGCGACTAGCACCAAGGCGTAAAATCCCGATAACTGGGAAGACATTGCCTTTATAAAAGAAAAAAAGCACCATAGAGTACAAGCGGAAGTAAAACACTATGTACAAAAAGAAGAGCTGAAAAGTAAAAAGGGGCCGGAAATACAAGCCCAACTGTAAAGTACAACTCGAAAGGGAAAACAGCGACTGAAAAGTAAAGCTGCTACGCTGAGATGTCCACTGGAAATCCCACCTGAAGGGTGGGTACAGATAGCTCCTATGCTCCTCGGGTCCCGCCGTCTGCTCCAAGTATGTCCCGCCCAGTGGTCTGCCTCTGGGTACCGCCTCGTCGTATAGTCCACCTCCAGGTACCGTCCAGTCCTCGAACCTTCGGCTTCTGTCAGCACTGTCCGTCTTCTGCAACCAACACAACGAGGTGCGGGCATAGCCCGTGCAGGGGTGAGTATAACGATACTCAGTAAGGACCCCGAGACCCTCAAGGTCTCACTAAAACCAACAAGGATAAACACAAGAAGATCTCAACAGATAAACTCTACTTAGGTATATGTTCATACATATACCTAAGTTATCAAGTAACCCATATCAGTCATGAGGAAACACAAGTATCATGAGATCAACGGATAACCACAACCTAGGTATATGCCCATACATATACCTAAGTTATCAAGTAACCCATCTCAATCATGAGGAAACACAAAGGTCAAAAGTCTCAGCTCAAACCAGGATTTTCATTATCGAAACTGTAACTGCTGAAGAGCTCCGTCTCTAGAGTGTACAGTGGTCCTGTCATGACTCCGAGGTACTGCTCACTAACCTAAGATTGCTGAAGTACTCCTCCTGTCGAGTACTGCGGGCCAGCCACCCAAACACAGTAGTGCTTCCCGCCGAGGTATGTCACCCAAACACCGTAGTGCACACCCCCTAGTAGCCTGCTGAGGTACTCTCCGGACGAGCACCGCGGGTCTGCACTGTCACACAGGTAGTGCTCCGTCCGCCATGGGTCTGCACCTCAGAAAGTAGTGCTCCGTCCACTGGGCTAGTCGACTCACTCCAAGTCGAGTCGGTCAAGCAGTCGTCAGGTCTCAGCCAGCTACACGGTCTCCGTACTTCGCACGCTCGTCACTGGGAGGGTCCCCTCCATGAGCTACAGGTCGATACTCCAAGTATCTCAAAGTCCCACGAAGAAGTGTCTCAAAGGTCCGTCTCGTCACAGGGGGTCTCAAGGCAACAGACGGCGCGTCGATCGGACGCCCGGTCTGTGAGTTATTAGCCTATTCGTCCCAGGGGCCCGGTTGGTTTCGTGAGCGAAACCAATCCCGGCCGTATCTCAACTGTACCCCGAACTCCCATAGGGTATACTCAAAGGGACCGTTACTCAACGTAACCACCAACGCTGCTGACGGCTCGTCAAGCGGACGTCCTGTCTGTAAGATATCAGCTTTCCCGTTCCAGGGGCCCGGTTGGATTTCGGGTACAATCCAACCCGGCCATACTCCGACTGTATCCAAAACTCGGGCGGAGTATGTCAAAAGTTCCGTCTCATCAAGAGGAAGTCAACGAAACAGACGGCGCGTCAATCGGACGCCCGGTCTGTGAGTTATTGGCATTTTCGTCTCCGGGGCCCGGTTGGTTTTTAAGGCAAAACCAACCTGACCGTACTCCACCTGCGTCAAAACCTCGGGCGGAGTATGCCAAAAGATCCGTCTCACTAAAAGGAACACAACGCGACTGACGGTACGTCAATCGGACGTTCGTAGCTCAAGATATGAGCGTTTCCGCTCCGAAGGCCCGGTTGGTTTCGTCAACGAACCAACCCGGCCGAACTCAAAGTAACCCGAAACCTTGAGTGCGATATACCGAAATGACCGTCTCGATCCAAGGATCGCGTTGCCGCAGACGGTTCGTCATTCGGAGGTACGAGGCTCATGTTATGGGCCAAAAACCAAATCTGGTTCGAAACGGGGGGGTCCGGTTCCGGGCCGACCCGGCCCGACCCCCCCCCTGGGCGGCGCGGTGGCCGGCGGCGGCGGCGGGCCGCGGCGGCGGCGGCGGGCGCCGGCGCCGCTTAAGGAGGCCGCGCGGGGGATTTTTTCCCGTTGATGATCTGGCGGCGCGGCATATAGCCGCGCCTCTCTTGCAAAACCGCCCCCACGTGGGGGCCGGTTTATTTAAGGGAACCAGGGGGGCCGGCTGCCCCCCTCCTTCAAGAACCGCCCCCCTCATTAAGAGGGGGGTTTCTGCTGAACGGTCCGGGGGATTTATTCCCCCGGTTTTCAGTCATCCGGCCGGCCAGCTGGCTGGCCGGTTTTTACCAACGGGACCGGAAATTCCGGTCCCGCCTTCGACTTCCGACGCCGGCGGCCCGGCCGCCGGTCTTCTCTTCCGCCGCGGCCAAGAATCGGCCGCGGTCTCCTCAACCCGCCGCGGCCCGGAACCGGCCGCGGCGTTCGTCGTCCGGCGCGGTGCGACGGCACCGCGCCCCTCCGCCGCACTTTAATTTCTTTCAACGCGGCGCGACGGCGTCGCGTTCTTGAAGATTTTTCCTCGTCGTAGCACGACGGCGCCACGTAAAATATATGCACGATCAACCGCGTGGTGCGACGGCACCACGCCACTTGCTTTCTTCCACAAAATTAAACAAGAACGATGGAGGGGGGTTTGGCCGTGTTCATGCGGTCCGGCCCCCCTCACGTTAACGCAACTTAAAACATTCAAAAGTCTCATGTTTGACATGCGAAGTCCATGATCAAGAAAAGGAATAAATAAATATTGAATCAACAACCCCTACCTCGGGTATAAGGTTCGAAGATCGTTCTACGTTCCGCGGAAGACGACGTCGCGGAGGTCGGGCGACGCGGTCGTCGTTCGTCAAATTCAACGACGAAGAGGCGCGTCCGAAGAGGCACGTCGTTGGCGAATCCTTGTACGCCGACGAAGGTTGTCCGAGGAAGGTGCGGTGTTCTCTCTCATTGACACCGAAGACGAAGAAGAGCGGAGCGGCGTTCTTCGTCGGAAACTTGAGCGTTCTACGTCAAGTCTTGAAGAAAGTCAAATAAAAAGGAAACAACAAACTCAAGAACCCCTACCTCGATAGTCGCACGTTGACGGAGTCATGGAATATCGGTGTCGATTCCTTTGACGTCGGAGGAAGAGTCATTGTCGAAGGCGTTCGTCGCGGAAAACCGTCGCGGAAGAGATGATGCGGAAGAAGAACGTCACGTCGCGGATGGATCGTGTTCTTCGGCGGAGAATCTCTTCGTTGAAGGACGGCGTTTTTCGTGTTCTTCGTCAAGGTTGAAGAAGAAAGAGAAAAGCTTCCAAAGCTCTCAAGAAATCCTCCCAAGGGTAAAAGAAACTCCTAGAATAATATAAGCTTTAACTTATATTATTTCATAACTTAACCACAAGAATTTCAAAGGTTTGAAATTCAAAAAGGGTTTAACTCCCTTAATTAATTAAGTAACTTAAGTTGACAACATTAAAAGAAATGAGTTAAAGGGGAGGTTTTTGAGAGAATTTGAGGAGTTGGGGTTCGTGTGGACCCCACCTCACTTAATCCTCCCAAGGGAGGTTAAGTGGATGTGGGTCCCACTCCCAACTCCCTTTGGTAGGACTTAACTAGATAAAAATAAAATTTGTTCCTCACAAATTTTATTTAACTTAAACTAAAAACCCAAAAACTAACTTTCAACCCGCAACAAACACAACTTCCGAAAAGGTCTCATTAAGCGAATATCGGCGCTGCGAGTTCATCGGTGCCCTCGGATTTCAATTCCGAGCACCGGATCAAAAGTTAGGAATTCCCGCTCATTCGTTCACTGAACGTACCCGAGCCAAACTTCAGAAATTAATTCCGGGCACTCCGGACCTCGGAATCAGGTGCCGTCTGAAACCGCGCTCTTGTAAAATTATAAAGAAAATTAAGAAAAAAATTTCCTTGAATTTTACGGGTCTTTACATTACTCCCACCTCAGGGCTTTACGTCCCCGTAAAGCTACATCAAAAACTAGGGAAACAAAAGAGGGTACTGAGCACGCATCTGAGCCTCCCGCTCCCATGTGCTCTCCTGGAGATTCCCGTGCCGCCATCTGTTGCGCACAAGAGGAATCGATCGTCCATGTAGGACCCGCTCCTGTCGATCCTCTATCTCCACCGGGACCTCCGTAAAAGTCACCACATCGTCAACGTCAAGCTTCCCATGGTCAAATATGTGCGTCGGGTCGTGCACGTATCTCCTCAGCTGAGACACGTGGAAGACGTCGTGCACCCGGTGCAACTGAGGTGGTAGAGCCAGGCGATAAGCCACCTCACAAACCCTGCTGAGGACCTGGAAGGGTCCGATGAAGCGCGGAGATAACTTGTCGCCTCGGCCAAATCTCCGAATACCACGTCGAGGTGAGACCCGCAAGAAGACGTGGTCACCATCCTCGAACTCTAGTGGCCTCCGCCTCCTGTCAGCGAATGTCTTCTGCAGGCTCTGTGCTGTCCTCATCCGCTCCTGGATGACATGGACCTCCTCTGACGTGGCCCGGACCATCTCTGGTCCCACAAGAGCTGCAAGATTTCTTCTTTGCCGATAAGAGAAACCTGGTCTCATCCCCTGGATGAACCACATTATTTGCCTAAAACAGTCAATCCTAACATGGATGATACTAATCCATACCAAGGATGACGTCGTAAGGCCTTGACGCTACTACTAAGAGATCCAACCGTTACTCTCGCCTCCAAGGGTTGAGTCACACTGTCGGCATCAGTGTGTGGTAACTGGTCTCCTCCAGTAGATGTCTCACAAGTGAGGGTCAAGTCAACAGTCAACTGGAACCTCTTAGTAACATCACAAAAGAGAACAGGAAAGAAAACATCACAAAGGTATGCGTCTTTTATTATTGCAGCTCATATTACAAGACGCTACACAAAAGCAACATCAACATGGAACTAGAAGTACAAAAGACGTATCCACTAGTTCCTCCCCTGTCCACCTGCTCCCAGAGCTCCAGCATTTGTCGCTGCCTCAACCTCAGTGGCTCCCTCCAAGCCTGCGGATCGAGGAGTCGGACAGTCACGTGCCAGGTGACCCTTTCCGCCACAGGAGTAACATTGACCGTTTCTGGCACGCCTGGCTCTGACCCCACCTCGGGTGCCCCGCACCACCGGTCCTAAAACCCGAGATCGCCCAACTGCTGGTCTGGTCCTCCTGGACCTCTGCATCATCTGTCTACTGCCCACAGATGACTCGGCTTCTGATCGAAAAACACGCGGCAAAGGCAGAATCTCCTGTACACGCTCGGGGTGTAGAGATACTGGCACAAATTCCACCCTGAAGAAGGTCTCGAAGTCTTCCCATGCGAAGTTCATCTCATCGCAAAACTGAAACAAGTGGCTCCACCACCTACCTGCTGCTGCCTGAAGGAGGCTGGTAGCAAAGATCACCATGAAGTCTGCCGGCGTCCCCACTAGCCTGAAGACTCTCACCACAGCCTCCAGCCAAACCTCAGCCGCCTGCGGGTCCGTCTCTCCCCGGAACCTGGGTGGCCTCTGGCGCTGGAACTCGTGCAGCGCGCTCAAGCGTCGTGCATCGCCTACTGCTGGGGCTGGTGGCATCGGTGGCCCAACGTATGGTAGTACCGCTGGTGCCTTCGCTGGTGCCTCAACTGCAAGAGGGCCCTGTACCGAAGCCTCGTTGCTCGACAGACTGTCAGCACGCTCATCCCTCCGGGCTCCAGCTGGTCGTCTGAGAAAAGACATCCTGAAAGAAATAACGTAACACGATCAAACGATTATACCTGGTGAGCTGACCTAGTTTGAGCTGTTTTAAGGGGAAAAACCTTTGAAAACACACACGCAATCAGTGTTTTCGTGCACAAAGTCGGAAATCAGTTGTCAGGGTCCTGGTGTATGGATACGTCGGCCGCCCGCACCAACACTGGACTCCCGGAACTGAAAACCACACTCGGTACCCTTAACACTATTGCTTCACAGAAAGAAAGATCAGAGTCTGCGGTAGAACCGACCACCTCTGATACCAATTTGTCACGACCCACCCTCGGGGTCCGTGCCGTGACTACCCCAAGCCCGCCTTCCATAGGCCAGGGGCTGGCGACTAGCACCAAGGTGTAAAATCCCGATAACTGGGAAGGCATTGCCTTTATAAAAGAAAACAAGCACCACAGAGTGGAAGCGGAAGTAAAACACTAAGTACAAAAAGAAGAGCTGAAAAGTAAAAAGGGGCCGGAAATACAATCCCAACTGTAAAGTGCAACTCGAAAGGGAAAACAGCGACTGAAAAGTAAAGCTGCTACGCTGAGATGTCCACTGGAAATCCCACCTGAAGGGTGGGTACAGATAGCTCCTCTGCTCCTCGGGTCCCGCCGTCTGCTCCAAGTATGTCCCGCCCAGTGGTCTGCCTCTGGGTACCGCCTCGTCATATAGTCCACCTCCAGGTACCGTCCAGTCCTCGAACCTTCGGCTTCTGTCAGCACTGTCCGTCGTCTGCAACCAACACAACGAGGTGCGGGCATAGCCCGTGCAGGGGTGAGTATAACGATACTCAGTAAGGACCCCGAGACCCTCAAGGTCTCACTAAAACCAACAAGGATAAACACAAGAAGATCTCAACAGATAAACTCTACTTAGGTATATGTTCATACATATACCTAAGTTATCAAGTAACCCATCTCAGTCATGAGGAAACACAAGGATCATGAGATCAACGGATAACCACAACCCAGGTATATGCCCATACATATACCTAAGTTATCAAGTAACCCATCTCAATCATGAGGAAACACAAAGGTCAAAAGTCTCAGCTCAAACCAGGATTTTCATTATCGAAACCGTAACTGCTGAAGAGCTCCGTCTCTAGAGTGTACAGTGGTCCTGTCACGACTCCGAGGTACTGCTCACTAACCTAAGACTGCTGAAGTACTCCTCCTGTCGAGTACTGCGGGCCAGCCACCCAAACACAGTAGTGCTTCCCGCCGAGGTATGTCACCCAAACACCGTAGTGCACACCCCCTAGTAGCCTGCTGAGGTACTCTCCGGACGAGCACCGCGGGTCTGCACTGTCACACAGGTAGTGCTCCGTCCACCATGGGTCTGCACCTCAGAAAGTAGTGCTCCGTCCACTGGGCTAGTCGACTCACTCCAAGTCGAGTCGGTCAAGCAGTCGTCAGGTCTCAGCCAGCTACACGGTCTCCGTACTTCGCACGCTCGTCACTGGGAGGGTCCGCTCCATGAGCTACAGGTCGATACTCCAAGTATCTCAAAGTCCCACGAAGAAGTGTCTCAAAGGTCCGTCTCGTCACAGGGGGTCTCAACGCAACAGACGGCGCGTCGATCGGACGCCCGGTCTGTGAGTTATTAGCCTATTCGTCCCAGGGGCCCGGTTGGTTTCGTGAGCGAAACCAATCCCGGCCGTATCTCAACTGTACCCCGAACTCCCATAGGGTATACTCAAAGGGACCGTTACTCAACGTAACCACCAACGCTGCTGACGGATCGTCAAGCGGACGTCCTGTTTGTAAGATATCAGCTTTCCCGTTCCAGGGGCCCGGTTGGATTTCGGGTACAATCCAACCCGGCCATACTCCAACTGTATCCAAAACTCGGGCGGAGTATGTCAAAAGTTCCGTCTCATCAAGAGGAAGTCAACGAAACAGACGGCGCGTCAATCGGACGCCCGGTCTGTGAGTTATTGGCATTTTCGTCTCCGGGGCCCGGTTGGTTTTTAAGGCAAAACCAACCCGACCGTACTCCACCTACGTCCAAACCTCGAGCGGAGTATGCCAAAAGATCCGTCTCACTAAAAGGAACACAACGCGACTAACGGTACGTCAATCGGACGCTCGTAGCTCAAGATATGAGCGTTTCCGCTCCGAAGGCCCGGTTGGTTTCGTGAACGAACCAACCCGGCCGAACTCAAAGTAACCCGAAACCTTGAGTGCGATATACCGAAACGACCGTCTCGGTCCAAGGATCGCGTTGCCGCAGACGGTTAGTCATTCGGAGGTCCGAGGCTCAAGTTATGGGCCAAAAACCAAATCTGGTTCGAAACGGGGGGGTCCGGGTCCGGGCCGACCCGGCCCGCCCCCCCCCCCCCCCTGAGCGGCGCGGTGGCCGGCGGCGGTGCGGCGGCGGCGGGCCGTGGCGGCGGTGGCGGGCGCTGGCGCCGCTTAAGGAGGCCGCGCGGGGGATTTTTTCCCGTTGAAGATCTGGCGGCGCGGCATATAGCCGCGCCTCTCTTGCAAAACCGCCCCCACGTGGGGGCCGGTTTATTTAAGGGAACCAGGGGGGCCGGCTGCCCCCCTCCTTCAAGAACCGCCCCCCTCATTAAGAGGGGGGTTTCTGCTGAACGGTCCGGGGGATTTATTCCCCCGGTTTTCAGTCATCCGGCCGGCCAGCTGGCCGGCCGGTTTTTACCAACGGGACCGGAAATTCCGGTCCCGCCTTCGACTTCCGACGCCGGCGGCCCGGCCGCCGGTCTTCTCTTCCGCCGCGGCCCGGAACCGGCCACGGTCTCCTCAACCCGCCGCGGCCCGGAACCGGCCGCGGTGTTCGTCGTCCGGCGCGGTGCGACGGCACCGCGCCCCTCCGCCGCACTTTAATTTCTTTCAACGCGGCGCGACGGCGTCGCGTTCTTGAAGATTTTTCCTCGTCGTTGCGCGACGGCGCCATGTAAAATATATGCACGATCAACCGCGTGGTGCGACGGCACCACGCCACTTGCTTTCTTCCACAAAATTAAACAAGAACGATGGAGGGGGGTTCGGCCGTGTTCATGCGGTCCGGCCCCCCTCACGTTAACGCAACTTAAAACATTCAAAAGTCTCATGTTTGACATGCGAAGTCCATGATCAAGAAAAGGAATAAATAAATATTGAATCAACAACCCCTACCTCGGGTATAAGGTTCGAAGATCGTTCTACGTTCCGCGGAAGACGACGTCGCGGAGGTCGGGCGACGCGGTCGTCGTTCGTCAAATTCAACGACGAAGAGGCGCGTCCGAAGAGGCACGTCGTTGGCGAATCCTTGTACGCCGACGAAGGTTGTCCGAGGAAGGTGCGGTGTTCTCTCTCGTTGACACCGAAGACGAAGAAGAGCGGAGCGGCGTTCTTCGTCGGAAACTTGAGCGTTCTACGTCAAGTCTTGAGGAAAGTCAAATAAAAAGGAAACAACAAACTCAAGAACCCCTACCTCGATAGTCGCACGTTGACGGAGTCGTGGAATATCGGTGTCGATTCCTTTGACGTCGGAGGAAGAGTCGTTGTCGAAGGCGTTCGTCGCGGAAAACCGTCGCGGAAGAGATGATGCGGAAGAAGAACGTCACGTCGCGGATGGATCGTGTTCTTCAGCGGAGAAGCTCTTCGTTGAAGAACGACATTCTTCGTGTTCTTCGTCAAGGTTGAAGAAGAAAGAGAAAAGCTTCCAAAGCTCTCAAGAAATCCTCCCAAGGGTAAAAGAAACTCCTAGAATAATATAAGCTTTAACTTATATTATTTCATAACTTAACCACAAGAATTTCAAAGGTTTGAAATTCAAAAAGGGTTTAACTCCCTTAATTAATTAAGTAACTTAAGTTGACAACATTAAAAGAAATGAGTTAAAGGGGAGGTTTTTGAGAGAATTTGAGGATTTGGGGTTCGTGTGGACCCCACCTCACTTAATCCTCCCAAGGGAGGTTAAGTGGATGTGGGTCCCACTCCCAACTCCCATTGGTAGGACTTAACTAGATAAAAATAAAATTTGTTCCTCACAAATTTTATTTAACTTAAACTAAAAACCCAAAAACTAACTTTCAACCCGCAACAAACGCAACTTCCGAAAAGGTCTCATTAAGCGAATATCGGCGCTGCGAGTTCATCGGTGCCCTCGGATTTCAATTCCGAGCACCGGATCAAAAGTTAGGAATTCCCGCTCGTTCGTTCACTGAACGTACCCGAGCCAAACTTCAGAAATTAATTCCGGGCACTCCGGACCTCGGAATCAGGTGACGTCTGAAACCGCGCTCTTGTAAAATTCTAAAGAAAATTAAGAAAAAATTTTCCTTCAATTTTACGGGTCTTTACATTACTCCCACCTCAGGGCTTTACGTCCCCGTAAAGCTACATCAAAAACTAGGGAAACAAAAGAGGGTACTGAGCACGCATCTGAGCCTCCCGCTCCCATGTGCTCTCCTGGAGATTCCCGTGCCGACATCTGTTGCGCACAAGAGCAATCGATCGTCCATGTAGGACCCGCTCCTGTCGATCCTCTATCTCCACCGGGACCTCCGTAAAAGTCACCACATCGTCAACGTCAAGCTTCCCATGGTCAAAGATGTGTGTCGGGTCGTGCACGTATCTCCTCAGCTGAGACACGTGGAAGACGTCGTGCACCCGGTGCAACTGAGGTGGTAGAGCCAGGCGATAAGCCACCTCACCAACCCTGCTGAGGACCTGGAAGGGTCCGATGAAGCGCGGAGATAACTTGTCGCATCGGCCAAATCTCCGAATACCACATCGAGGTGAGACCCGCAAGAAGACGTGGTCACCATCCTCGAACTCTAGTGGCCTCCGCCTCCTGTCAGCGAATGTCTTCTGCCGGCTCTGTGCTGTCCTCATCCGCTCCTGGATGACATGGACCTCCTCTGACGTGGCCCGGACCATCTCTGGTCCCACAAGAGCTGCAAGATTTCTTCTTTGCCGATAAGAGAAACCTGGTCTCATCCCCTGGATGAACCACATTCTTTGCCTAAAACAGTCAATCCTAACATGGATGATACTAATCCATACCAAGGATGACGTCGTAAGGCCTCGACGCTACTACTAAGAGATCCAACCGTTACTCTCGCCTCCAAGGGTTGAGTCACACTGTCGGCATCAGTGTGTGGTTACTGGTCTCCTCCAGTAGATGTCTCACAAGTGAGGGTCAAGTCAACAGTCAACTGGAACCTCTTAGTAACATCACAAAAGAGAACAAGAAAGAAAACATCACAAAGGTATGCGTCTTTTATTATTGCAGCTCATATTACAAGACGCTACACAAAAGCAACATCAACATGGAACTAGAAGTACAAAAGACGTATCCACTAGTTCCTCCCCTGTCCACCTGCTCCCAGAGCTCCAGCATTTGTCGCTGCCTCAACCTCAGTGGCTCCCTCCAAGCCTGCGGATCGAGGAGTCGGACAGTCACGTGCCAGGTGACCCTTTCCGCCACAGGAGTAACATTGACCGTTTCTGGCACGCCTGGCTCTGACCCCACCTCGGGTTCCCCACACCACCGGTCCTAAAACCCGAGATTGCCCAACTGCTGGTCTGGTCCTCCTGGACCTCTGCATCATCTGTCTACTGCCCACAGATGACTCGGCTTCTGATCGAAAAACACGCGGCAAAGGCAGAATCTCCCGTACACGCTCGGGGTGTAGAGATACTGGCACAAATTCCACCCTGAAGAAGGTCTCGAAGTCTTCCCATGCGAAGTTCATCTCATCGCAAAACTGAAACAAGTGGCTCCACCACCTACCTGCTGCTGCCTGAAGGAGGCTGGTAGCAAAGATCACCATGAAGTCTTCCGGCGTCCCCACTAGCCTGAAGACTCTCACCACAGCCTCCAGCCAAACCTCAGCCGCCTGCGGGTCCGTCTCTCCCCGGAACCTGGGTGGCCTCTGGCGCTGGAACTCGTGCAGCGCGCTCAAGCGTCGTGCATCGCCTACTGCTGGGGCTGGTGGCATCGGTGGCCCAACATATGGTAGTACCGCTGGTGCCTCCGCTGGTGCCTCAACTGCAAGAGGGCCCTGTACCGAAGCCTCGTTGCTCGACAGACTGTCAGCACGCTCATCCCTCCGGGCTCTAGCTGGTCGTCTGAGAAAAGACATCCTGAAAGAAATAACGTAACACGATCAAACAATTATACCTGGTGAGCTGACCTGGTTTGAGCTGTTTTAAGGGGAAAACCTTTGAAAACACACACGCAATCAGTGTTTTCGTGCACAATGTCGGAAATCAGTTGTCAGGGTCCTGGTGTATGGATACGTCGGCCGCCCGCACCAACACTGGACTCCCTGAACTGAAAACCACACTCGGTACCCTTAACACTATTGCTTCACAGAAAGAAAGATCAGAGTCTGCAGTAGAACCGACCACCTCTGATACCAATTTGTCACGACCCGCCCTCGGGGTCCGTGCCGTGACTACCCCAAGCCCGCCTTCCATAGGCCAGGGGCTGGCGACTAGCACCAAGGCGTAAAATCCCGATAACTGGGAAGGCATTGCCTTTATAAAAGAAAACAAGCACCACAGAGTACAAGAGGAAGTAAAACACTAAGTACAAAACGAAGAGCTGAAAAGTAAAAAGGGGCCGGAAATACAAGCCCAACTGTAAAGTACAACTCGAAAGGGAAAACAGCGACTGAAAAGTAAAGCTGCTACGCTGAGATGTCCACTGGAAATCCCACCTGAAGGGTGGGTACAGATAGCTCCTCTGCTCCTCGGGTCCCGCCGTCTGCTCCAAGTATGTCCCGCCCAGTGGTCTGCCTCTGGGTACCGCCTCGTCGTATAGTCCACCTCCAGGTACCGTCCAGTCCTCGAACCTTCGGCTTCTGTCAGCACTGTCCGTCGTCTTCAACCAACACAACGAGGTGCGGGCATAGCCCGTGCAGGGGTGAGTATAACGATACTCAGTAAGGACCCCGAGACCCTCAAGGTCTCACTAAAACCAACAAGGATAAACACAAGAAGATCTCAACAGATAAACTCTACTTAGGTATATGTTCATACATATACCTAAGTTATCAAGTAACCCATCTCAGTCATGAAGAAACACAAGGATCATGAGATCAACGGATAACCACAACCCAGGTATATGCCCATACATATACCTATGTTATCAAGTAACCCATCTCAATCATGAGGAAACACAAAGGTCAAAAGTCTCAGCTCAAACCAGGATTTTCATTATCGAAACCGTAACTGCTGAAGAGCTCCGTCTCTAGAGTGTACAGTGGTCCTGTCACGACTCCGAGGTACTGCTCACTAACCTAAGACTGCTGAAGTACTCCTCCTGTCGAGTACTGCGGTCCAGCCACCCAAACATAGTAGTGCTTCCCGCCGAGGTATGTCACCCAAACACCGTAGTGCACACCCCCTAGTAGCCTGTTGAGGTACTCTCCGGACGAGCACCGCGGGTCTGCACTGTCACACAGGTAGTGCTCCGTCCGCCATGGGTCTGCACCTCAGAAAGTAGTGCTCCGTCCACTGGGCTAGTCGACTCACTCCAAGTCGAGTCGGTCAAGCAGTCGTCAGGTCTCAGCCAGCTACACGGTCTCCGTACTTCGCACGCTCGTCACTGGGAGGGTCCGCTCCATGAGCTACAGGTCGATACTCCAAGTATCTCAAAGTCTCACGAAGAAGTGTCTCAAAGGTCCGTCTCGTCACAGGGGGTCTCAACGCAACAGACGGCGCGTCGATCGGACGCCCGGTCTGTGAGTTATTAGCCTATTCGTCCCAGGGGCCCGGTTGGTTTCGTGAGCGAAACCAATCCCGGCCGTATCTCAACTGTACCCCGAACTCCCATAGGGTATACTCAAAGGGACCATTACTCAACGTAACCACCAACGCTGCTGACGGCTCGTCAAGCGGACGTCCTGTCTGTAAGATATCAGCTTTCCCGTTCCAGGGGCCCGGTTGGATTTCGGGTACAATCCAACCCGGCCATACTCCCACTGTATCCAAAACTCGGGCGGAGTATGTCAAAAGTTTCGTCTCATCAAGAGGAAGTCAACGAAACAGACGGCGCGTCAATCGGACGCCCGGTCTGTGAGTTATTGGCATTTTCGTCTCCGGGGCCCGGTTGGTTTTTAAGGCAAAACCAACCCGACCGTACTCCACCTGCGTCCAAACCTCGGGCGGAGTATGCCAAAAGATCCGTCTCACTAAAAGGAACACAACGCGACTGACGGTACGTCAATCGGACGTTCGTAGCTCAAGATATGAGCGTTTCCGCTCCGAAGGCCCGGTTGGTTTCGTGAACGAACCAACCCGGCCGAACTCAAAGTAACCCGAAACCTCGAGTGCGATATACCGAAACGACCGTCTCGATCCAAGGATCGCGTTGCCGCAGACGGTTCGTCATTCAGAGGTCCGAGGCTCAAGTTATGGGCCAGAAACCAAATCTGGTTCGAAACGGGGGGGTCCGGGTCCGGGCCGACCCGGCCCGACCCCCCCCCCCCTGGGCGGCGCGGTGGCCGACGGCGGCGGGCGGCGGCGGGCCGCGGCGGCGGCGGCGGGCGCTGGCGCCGCTTAAGGAGGCCGCGCGGGGGATTTTTTCCCGTTGAAGATCTGGCGGCGCGGCATATAGCCGCGCCTCTCTTGCAAAACCGCCCCCACGTGGGGGCCGGTTTATTTAAGGGAACCAGGGGGGCCGGCTGCCCCCCTCCTTCAAGAACCGCCCCCCTCATTAAGAGGGGGGTTTCTGCTGAACGGTCCAAGGGATTTATTCCCCCGGTTTTCAGTCATCCGGCCGGCCAGCTGGCCGGCCGGTTTTTACCAACGGGACCGGAAATTCCGGTCCCGCCTTCGACTTCCGACGCCGGCGGCCCGGCCGCCGGTCTTCTCTTCCGCCGCGGCCCGGAACCGGCCGCGGTCTCCTCAACCCGCCGCGGCCCGGAACCGGCCGCGGCGTTCGTCGTCCGGCGCGGTGCGACGGCACCGCGCCCCTCCGCCGCACTTTAATTTCTTTCAACGCGGCGCGACGGCGTCGCGTTCTTGAAGATTTTTCCTCGTCATGGCGCGACGGCGCCACGTAAAATATATGCACGATCAACCGCGTGGTGCGACGGCACCACGCCACTTGCTTTCTTCCGCAAAATTAAACAAGAACGATGGAGGGGGGTTCGGCCGTGTTCATGCGGTCCGACCCCCCTCACGTTAACGCAACATAAAACATTCAAAAGTCTCATGTTTGACATGCGAAGTCCATGATCAAGAAAAGGAATAAATAAATATTGAATCAACATCCCCTACCTCGGGTATAAGGTTCGAAGATCGTTCTACGTTCCGCGGAAGACGACGTCGCGGAGGTCGGGCGACGTGGTCGTCGTTCGTCAAATTCAACGACGAAGAGGCGCGTCCGAAGAGGCACGTCGTTGGCGAATCCTTGTACGCCGACGAAGGTTGTCCGAGGAAGGTACGGTGTTCTCTCTCGTTGACACCGAAGACGAAGAAGAGCGGAGAGGCGTTCTTCGTCGGAAACTTGAGCGTTCTATGTCAAGTCTTGAGGAAAGTCAAATAAAAAGGAAACAACAAACTCAAGAACCCCTACCTCGATAGTCGCACGTTGACGGAGTCGTGGAATATCGGTGTCGATTCCTTTGATGTCGGAGGAAGAGTCGTTGTCGAAGGCGTTCGTGGCGGAAAACCGTCGCGGAAGAGATGATGCGGAAGAAGAACGTCACGTCGCGGATGGATCGTGTTCTTCGGCGGAGAAGCTCTTCGTTGAAGAACGACGTTCTTCGTGTTCTTCGTCAAGGTTGAAGAAGAAAGAGAAAAGCTTCCAAAGCTCTCAAGAAATCCTCCCAAGGGTAAAAGAAACTCCTAGAATAATATAAGCTTTAACTTATATTATTTCATAACTTAACCACAAGAATTTCAAAGGTTTGAAATTCAAAAAGGGTTTAACTCCCTTAATTAATTAAGTAACTTAAGTTGACAACATTAAAAGAAATGAGTTAAAGGGGAGGTTTTTGAGAGAATTTGAGGAGTTGGGGTTCGTGTGGACCCCACCTCACTTAATCCTCCCAAGGGAGGTTAAGTGGATGTGGGTCCCACTCCCAACTCCCTTTGGTAGGACTTAACTAGATAAAAATAAAATTTGTTCCTCACAAATTTTATTTAACTTAAACTAAAAACCCAAAAACTAACTTTCAACCCGCAACAAACGCAACTTCTGAAAAGGTCTCATTAAGCGAATATCGGCGCTGCGAGTTCATCGGTGCCCTCAGATTTCAATTCCGAGCACCGGATCAAAAGTTAGGAATTCCCGCTCGTTCGTTCACTGAACGTACCCGAGCCAAACTTCAGAAATTAATTCCGGGCACTCCGGACCTCGGAATCAGGTGCCGTCTGAAACCGCGCTCTTGTAAAATTCTAAAGAAAATTAGGAAAAACTTTTCCTTCAATTTTACGGGTCTTTACATATACAGTATATAATTTTTACCCAAAAATTTTATTGTCTCAGAAAATTGTGGAAATTTATCCATTGGATAATTTCAACATCCTGATTAAAAAAATAATATTAATTTTATCTAAATAATTTTCTAAATATGTTAATTTTCACTTTTAAAATAAAAATTTCTATTTATTGAAAATTGATGGGTTTTGACAAAAACTGTTTCCAAACCTTAATAAAAATTTCGTTCGACTTAATAAAAATTATATGATAATTTATAAAAATTATATAATAATAATATTTTGTTAAAATATTATATCTTCCAAAAATTCATTAATTCATAAAAATAAATTCTTTAATTAAAAATACAATTTCAGTTTTATCGTATGAAAATATAATTCTTATCAAACTAAATACTTAATAATTTATAGATTAAAAACAATATGGAATATAATAACAACATATAATTAAAATGTGTATTCTTGTAACACTATTACAATAACAATATTAATAAAACCTTATTTTAACATAATAATTTATATATTGCTAAAAAGTACTATTTTATCCAAAGAATCTATTTATCTAATTCATTATATTTTTTAGAAATACTATTCTCATGAAGGAACTGATGGAATTAGAATTTTATTTGTAAAAGGGATTTAAAAAAAACTAATACCTTGTTACATAACCCCCAATAACACCCTCATAAGACTTAACGGTAATGTGTGTGATTGTAACAAACTCTTACGGCGACTTGGATAACATCCCTCAGGTGGTAATCTCTATTAACTTACACATATCCTATAGGTGATTCCATTATAGTTTAATGTGTTGAATCTTATATTTGGCTTAGTCAACATCAAATCATAGTGACTCTACATCCTTTCAGAGCTCCGAAAAATGAGCTTCTTACAGATCGATTCTACTAGATGAGGCCATCCTCTCTTTTTTCTATGAAAAAAATTATTTTAATAAATCTTAAATTTATACTAGTCATGTGATCATTGTTTAACAACTATATTATAGAAGATAATGATACATAATGGTAATTTAAACCCAATTGGATAAAATAAAAAAAGGTTTTGAGTTTTCTATATCCATAAGGAATTTAATTAAACAATAGAAAGTTAATTTTATTCATAAAGGTTCAGGTCGTTACAGTTCCACTATACTGGAGAACCAAAAGTATTAAATACAAGTGATTTGAAAAATATTACTCATCCCCAAATGTTCGTGAATGGACTAATAACATTTTTAATAGAAATCCAAAATCATGATAGGTTTTTAACTAAATGAAAATAATATTTATTGTATATCATCAATATTTCCAAACTACCATTCTCTATAACAGTTACTCTATTACAAGAGATCATGGATAGAAAGAAATATTTAACCTCTATACTATACGTGATCCTACTTAATTATACTACAAAATAAATAATCTTTGTAATCAAGTCAATTTGAAAACAATTAATTTCCATGTGTATCAACACATCAACAACCACACCCTATGATATAATAAATTGCAATTCAGACTGAACTGTAATATAGAGGATATAGTATCCCATGTTTTTATCAAACAGGTAAACACCTAAAATGTTCATAAATCCAAAATTAATCCTATATCTCAACAAAATTATTTGATACCCCTCCTTTATGACTAAATTTTTCTAAAATAATAAATGGTACTATGTTAAAACAAAGTTTCTCTTCAAATACATTCTCCAAAATGACATGGATTAGTGACTAGAATTTAGGGTATAATTCAAAAAATGGTTGTTATTAACCTATGATCATCATAATATATGACTATAAAATAAAATTAAAACCACCAAGATATGGTCATTATTGAATCCTTTATTAATGGGTATGATAACAATATGTCTTGCATTAATGTAATATAATATAATTTAAATAAAATAAAACTATAATGGTACCAAACAATAACTGATTCACTATAATATATCAAAACTCAGACAACCCACTTACCTTAGTTATTCAAGGACAATCCTCAATACCAATCTATATGAATCAACCCTATCCATCGATCCAATTTCCCTAAAAATAATCAATAAAAACCTATAACCATGTTATTAAAAGTAGGGCTGGGAAAAATAATATGATCAGTAGGACATCCCCTAAGGATGGTCAACCAATTCAATATCCTTATAGTAATTCAACAATATAATTAAAATAATAAAATTAGTATTATCATCTAAACAGTCATCACCATCCATATACAATACAGAATTTCTATATTGTCATCTCACTTTCTATACCACTATGGAGTAATTTTCAGTAATCAAAAGATCAAGATAGTCATGATTGTTATCACTATACACCACTTAGGAATACACATATAGGGAGAATAGTACACATGGAATCATTATAAGTAATCAAAATTTCCATTATAGTGATATTTCAAGGTACAAATATCTATGTCAATCTAATGTTACAAAAAAAGTAACCCAATGACACATAAAACCATTATCAATAAAAAATTAGCCATTTAATCCTTATCATGCAACATACTATGGAATAATTTACAACCTATTTATGAGTTATAATCTATATATCTTACCCTATTTTGATATGGAAAGAGAAATATAACGTTCACTATGATTAAAACTTTCCCATTATAGCACTAGATCAGATTACATAATCCAAATTTATAACATCGCATAAATATATCGCATGTCTATAGATCAAAATCATTTTTTTATAACCACTAGAATACACTTTTTTAATAATGTGATATAAAAGAAATATTTGAGTTTTTTATGTAAAACACTTTGATTATCTCAATTATAATATAACTACTTGATGTCCAAATATTCTGACCCAGGGTTCATTAATTCTCATCATTATGTATTAGATCATTAAATCCCCATATGAGACCAAATTACTGATCGATAAGTGTCATTATAATTATTATCAAGGTCACATATCCAAATAAAATCACCTTTTTTGACAATATTTTTGATGTTTTTGAGTCTCCTTTCCATTCTCTCACATCAAAAACTTATTTTATTAATTTTAACATATTAAGCACATTTAATCCCCTCAATAGAGGGGATCATATGGTAAAATAACCAAAAAGGTATAGGTAGTATTCTTGAAATTATTATGGTCCAGGTTGTTGTTAATCACAACAACCAACCTATTTTGAAATCCAAAACCCCCATAATAAACATAATAGTCCTTGATACTATCATCATCATGATCTCAATAGACAATGATATGGAATCAACTATTCACTCATCGATTTTGAACAAGACACAAAAAAATTATAATTTTCATCATTTGAAATTATTTAATGTGTATGTTTGATAATTATCATAAAATGAAAAGGAATAAAAGAAAATAACAACAATAACGTTAGACCCACAATGAAATTTTGAGAGAGATAACCTAGGAGATCAGGGTGAATTAGGGTATGAAACGTGTTCCAATTTTATTAATTAATCCTTAAACTCTCACTAGCATTAATGATCTCCCCATAACTATTAGTAGGGTCAGTCTTATATTCATCATTCAATTATTATATGATAGATACATATTTATATTTTTCATAATCATATTAAATAAATTATTACATAACCCATGCATACAATTTTTTGTCTTGTAGAAGGTAAGTAAAACATGTACAGAAGACATTATAATTTTACATTGTTCACTCAAACAAGGTTAATCCAAGGATCATATGGTGGAAACATGTTAAAGTATAAAAATCATCTTAATAACTTCTATTGGTGGGTTTATGTAAGTTCACTCCAACTCTTAGGGTGAATCCCCTTATAAAAGTTTGGGATGGTACATTACCTCCCAAGTATCACTCTATTTAGAATGATTTTGGGTTCAGAAACTCCTCACATAAGGGAATTACATCAGTTAAAAGGTAACACCCCTATTTCATATTTTCTCATTTCTCAAGATACAATAAATCTTTAGCACACAAAACATTGTTTCACAAAGTGTGGTTATGTGATCATTGATCTCCAAATACTTCTCATTCACACATGACATGTATAGTACTCTATAACCATAACATAAACATACTTTTATTCTTCAATGATTCTTTCATAAATAAATACTTCCTTTGTTAAGTTCTTAAATGAGTTTTAATATACATTTTATAATGTTAACTCATTATGAATGTCCAATAAAAACATTCAAGGAATTATCTATCCGTGTAATTATATAAGTGTAAATCTATAAAAAATAACATCCTTTATTTATATCCTCTTTTAAAAGACTTGTCATCAAATAATTAATTTTTTCATGAAAATATTTTGTTATCAAAACTTAGTGGTCTACATATTTTTCTTATGTAACATAGAGGTTAATGTAATCATTTCTCAGAAAATCCCCTTTTGAAGAAAAAATAGTTGTTAGATCTCTCAGAAACATCGTCATATGATTTATCGTTATCTTTCTCTATAATTCTTATACAAGTCTAAAATATTTATAGATAATTGAGTATTGACATGTTGTAAAACCCTTTGTTCATTTAACTAGTTTTTGAAAAATTTATATATACACAACACTCTTCGACATAATCTCTCAATTCAAAATATATTAGCATGTTTTCACAACTTCACATTACCATGAGTTTTCATATACCTTTACATGCGAACACTTCTATTATTTCGTCTTTATGTGAAAACTTCCAAAACCGCTCATTTATGAATTTTTTGAGATATGTATGGTCCCAAAACATTATCATGGATTTTTCATTTTTCAACTCTATCTTCTGTGGGAAATCCATCACATGTTATTGGTGGAGAATCATTATCATGGACACATAATCTATCATAGTATTGTCCAAAACGAATTATTTGATACTCCATAAAACATTTTTAAATAGATTTATACATCATCCACATTTGATTACCCATGATAGACATATTGGGCCCCCAATATGATGTAAAAGCCTTCATGAAATATCCCTTTGACATCCCCCTTTCACACCTTCAACTATCACTATGCATAAGCCATTATCCTCCAATGGTAATTCCAATGTACCAACAAATATTTGATTTAGTGAATAGATAATCCAACATGCTCCAATTCAACACGGGATGATTGAAAATAAATCTAATTTATAGTAGAAAAAATTATCATTTGATATTAATAATCTCCCCTTTTGACTTATTGAAAGAACTATCATGGATTCAATAATACCCTCACATGATGACACCAAACACATACCTCATAACATCCACAAGGGTTCATTATTCTCACTTCTCACATGTTATATCCATGATCTCTCATCTACCCCTATAACATCAAACCCAAACCATATCCTCCACCATAAGTAAAAAAAATAGAATCCATGGAAAACATTACCCTGATGATTAGGGGAAATATAGGCATATCGATTATCAAACTCCACATGTGTTCTTTATGAAAAATAAAAAATCTTTCATGTCTTTGATTCCAATTAGAAAATTCTTTATCCCCTTAAATTCCATATCCTTTATCAATGATGTGTATATCAGTATTACATTTAGTTCTTCTATATTGTTTTATATATATTACTTACATCAGATATAGAGAGACCAAGATCCCCCTATAATATATAACTTCAATGAAACTTACAACTTATATGTCCTATTTTTTCTCCCCAATACATCACATAAAATCATATTTCAACTATGCCATCATTCTTAAATAAATTAAGTGTATGTATATAGAACATAAGAAGGAGTCAACAATAAAATCCCTAAATCTACTCTGTAAGAAATTGATATACGATAAAATTATTAAAGATAACAACAAAAATTTTGTCTGTTTTAATCACTTAATTTAATACATATCGAGATGTATTAAAACATTATCTTTTACTAATAATATTTATCATATTTCTTGTTTGAAGTATACTCTTTAGAAACCTTTCAAATACACCTTATTAAATAATATTTCATTTCACCCCTATGAACTGCATTTCCTTCATTGACGGCAATACCACGTTTTAGATATTCCTTACCACACTCCCCTTATTTTTCTGATATTAATCACTGAATATAAAATTAATATTCATCATGATATTAAAAAACATATAGTATCCATGGATATATTGAAAAAAATCAGATGATATCACATGTTATATAAATACAAATATATCACGAAAAATATTTTTTTTCAAATTTTCAATCATGGTGTATGTTGTTTCCTAAAAATTCTGGTGAAAATAGTTAATATGTTATCTTGACACTAAAACATTACTTAAAAATTGATACCTCTTATGATACCAATTTTTATTTATCTGATTCATCTTGTTGAACTCATGTTCATGAAATCATAGATTAAATAAGATATCTCTTTCTATGAAACAATCAATGATTAGAACTTTAGAGTATGAAACAATATTATTTTTAACTTTTGATAAAACATCCCCATGGATCTTATCTTCAACAAATCGAACTGAATTTAATAAAATTTATAGAATTTAATTGAATAGATATTGGGTAACTTATAATTTCATCATGTTCAGAAATGTGGCTGGTCATGTTCAACTAATAATTATCTTTTACCTTTAATTTAAGCCTTGATATTTGTTCTCTATTGAGTGACACCACTTATATAGACTACATTTGAGTTGTTTTATTTGGAAATCTCATTTATTTTATTGGAATACACATCCTATTTAAGGATAATTCTCCCTATACATTTTTCTTTATTCGACACCTTGAAGCATCATCTTTCCTCAACGATCTTCTACCATAAGAGGGATCTATCTCCAATCTTGATCTCATTCCTTATAGTGGTTTTTGAGAGAAAACAAAAGCATTAATCCTGTATTACCTAATTGACTTCTATATTATCCACATTAACAATTTTATTCCTTGGTTGATATTTCATTATATTCTCATCTATCTTTCTCATAGCTAGATAAAATTCATTATTTTTACTCTAATTTTTTTTCAATCCTTCCATGATGGATTCTTTGATAAAATTAATTACTTGTTCTTAGAGTACCTTTTACTGATCTCTATTATTTTCATCTAATGTGATAAACCTATATTCTAAATAATGTATTTTCATCTACAAAAAAATTCTGTTTCATTTTCCATGGGAATGTATGATTTCATCACAACACATTTAGTTCGTCTCTTTCTATAATTTCAAACTATATACCTATGGCTAACACAATTAAAGCATCCCCCATTACAAAACTACCATGTATAGTCATGCATTGGTTGAGATGTTTTTTACACAATATTTTCTTTCTATGGAAGTTGGTAGTTCTTCAAAGAGAATTCTTGAGAAAATTGAAGAAGAAAATTCTCCAAGCAAAGTCTCGGATTTGGAGTCATCTTCGTTAGGGCACGACTTTGTTGTTCAGTCATTAATGAAGTTGGTGGGTTCCATTCCGACCTTCTCAAGTATTGATTCAAGATGCCAGATGCTTCAACATTCATTGAATTAGAAAACAGATTCCTTATCCTCGGTTATGGACAAATGTGTTGAGATGGAGGCTCTGTTCAAAACTTTTTTTGTCGGCTATGAATCCCAAAAAAGTTCTTGTAAAAGAATGACTAGTTGGTCGAGGAAAACTATAGAAGAGATGAGGCTATTTGATGAATTCCAAGATAAGGTTAAGGATGCTTTTGAGACAAAAGACAGGAAGCTAAATGAACATACTTCTTCCTTTGAAGAAAAATTGATAGCTGAGATGAATTCCCAGATTCAAGAAGACAGAGATCTGAATGGGAAGCTGAATTCTGTTGCTCAAAATTGGAGGTATGAAAGGGATCATCGGATAGAGTTTGAAGAGAAGTTGTTAAAGCAATAACAAATCATGAAGGCTCGGGAAGAAAAGCTTAAAGCCCAGGAAGAAAATATTGAAGCTCAAAGTGCAAGAATAGTTGTGTTAGAGAAGAAAGCTGAGGAAGACCATAAAGACTTGACGAAGATAAAGACTATTCTTAAGGGTCTCATGGCGAAGGAAAAAGATCCAAAAGAGACAAATCTGATCTTTTGTTGTATCTTAACTTCCTTGTTTATGAACTTTCAAACTTAATGAAAATTGTGCTTGCTTTTCTCTTTTGTTGTTGTTACTAATTTTTCAGGTACTTTATTATATTTTACATTCCCTCAAATTATTTTTGAAAATCACAAAGGGGGAGAAGGATAAGAACCCTAATAAAGGGGGAAATGGAAAAGAACCCTAACAAAGGGTGAGAAAGAAAAAGAACTCTAATAGAGTTTATCTAAGGGGGAGATTTTCATTAAAGTAGACATTCTTATTCTTAATGAAATATCATTCTTGAAATCTAGAATACGATCCCTAGAGTTTCAAAGCCTAAGGGGAAGTTAGTCATATTCATCAACATCCATAAGCAAAGGGAGATAAGACTTAATGTTTTCTTTCTTCTTAGACATTATTTTTCGTAAGGATGTTCGTGCTTTTCAAAAAGGGGGAAATTTTTGAGTCAATAAGGTTTTCCTTATGAATTTTCCATTGCTTCTTGTTTTGAAATTCACAATCACGTTATCTTTAAGAAAAATCGCTTTTATAAGGAAAATCACTTTTATAAGGAAAATCACTTTTATATGGAAAATTATTTTATAAGGAAGGTCACTTTTATAAGGAATATATCATTTGTAAGGAAAATTATCCTTATCATATTTTCATTATCTATATAAATAAATTTCTTAAGTATAAGAATCAGATTCATTTCTATATTCTCGTCATCGTTTAAAACATTGATATAAAGCATTCTGTTTTAGGTTCCAAATTCTGGATGAGAACTGTAATAAATTTCCACTCCGAATTCTGAATGAGAACTGTAATGAAGTACCACTCCGAATTCTGGATACGAACTTTGATAAAGTTCTACACCAAATTATGGATACGAACTCACATGAAGTTCGACATCGAAATCTAATGATGAATCCTGATTACGAATTCTCATTATGAATTCTGATGACGAATTCTCATTATGAATTCTGAAAACGAATTCTCATTCCAAGTTATTATTCCGAATTCACCTATTAAACATAATCTGATCATCTTTGCTTTATACACTCTGAATTTATTTAGAGTCTTAATATTATTTCTGGTTAGACTCCGAACTTTCATTTTTCTTACACTTTTATAATATGTCTACTCTTTGACATTTTGTTCACACTCTGAACCTTCACTCCGAACATTTGTGTTAGACTTAAAACGATGTTGTACATTATGTTAAACTTGTTTTGTTATAAAACAATGTCGTCTATTTTGTTATAAACTAACCGTTGGTTAAGTTACATGTGTATAGGTCCCTCCTATTTTTAAGGAAAATATGACCATTGGAAAGGAGCCCGACCTTGCCTATAAATAGGAGCTCATTTTAAAGAGCTCGAGACTAATAAACAACATCTTCGACATTGTTCACACATGCTATTGAAGTCATTTCTAGAGAGAGAGGCTCTTCTTAACTCTCAAAGCTTCGTGCAACTCCGAATATGGGTGACTACATTCGAGGACTTCTGGGGATAGGAAGATAGAGGTGCCGACTACCTTGAAGTTTGAGGGCTTCCTTGCTGAGGAAGACAGAGGTTCCAACTACCTTGAAGATGAGGGCTTGAGGGGATAGCAAGAAAGAGATTCCGATATTCGTATCGAGGGCTTACCCTGGTGTGGGTAAGACAGACTTGCTTGAAAGTATAAATCAAGGGACCTTTATCCAAGGTTGTTGGATACCCTTCTCTTTGGGTTAAAAGACTTATATCTTGTTACTTGTAGTTTTACTACCTGTTTGTTTCCACTGCATATTGTATTATAAGGAAAGTATAAATTTCTTATACTGACTTAATTGTACTCTGTTTCATTTAGATTCTATTTTCTTTAAGGTATAATCTCATATTGTAATCTTTAGTTAAATTTCAATTTCCGGATCCATATTTCCGGAACCTACTTTCGAAATCTCTTTCTAGTTTTAAGCAAGTACATCGAACTTGAAGTTTATAACTTCATTCCATATTCCGTTTTTTAATTGTTGTTAGAGGTGTTGTCAATTTTCTTAGTATAACATTGTTAAACATAGATCTTTCCTTTGTTTAAGGAAATATTTAATGTGTACAATTCACCCCCCCTCATGTATATTGAGAATCTACATCATTATTTCGATCCTACACCCTCTTGTTACATGGAATATGGAATATGATGAACATCATGAAGAACATCATCACATTTTATACCTAGTTCATAGTATATCATTCAAATTAATTTTATCATATCACTATCACACATTATCCATACATTAAGTACATGTTTATTTAAAACCCCCATGAATTAACTTTTGTAATATATTTAAAAAAATTATGTCTTAAAAATATAGTGATATTTCTATTCTTATAAACTACAATGTTTATCTAAAGTATTTTATGATTTCTTCCTAAAAAATACATACCCTTGGTTCATAACAACTCATCACTATGAATATGATCATTATATACTTATATATTTCCAAATAAGTGTTTTATTGGTGTCCTTGTAATTGTAATCATGAATGTGGGTACAACTGGAATCTCCTTGGGAATTCTGATTTTTGTTCACCTAATCGGGTCACCTATGCAAGTTCTCCCATTAAAAAACTTATTTTAGGAATTATTACGTCCTAATAGCTAGAAAATCACTCAATGAGGGCATAATTTGATATTCTAAAAAAATTTGGTAGTACTGTCAAAATTATTATGTTTTGAGTCATTGTTAGTCCCAACACCCAACCTATATATATTTCATGAAATTTCCATATAACAAACTCCACAGGCCTCAAAAATGTCATTATCAATATATATTGTGACAATGATAATGAATCAACTATTCACTTATTGATTTTTAACAATATAAGAAATAATTATAGTCTCATCATATAATGTGATTTAATTTTTTTCTGTCTTTCTATAAATTATAATAAAAAATTATAACAACAACAATTAGAACAACAATGTTATATCAACAATGGTCTCTAGTGGGAGATACCTAGAGAGGGGGTGAATTTGGGTATGAAACTAATTACAATTTTACGAATTATTCCCCATTCTCTTAAATACCTAAATTAACATGACAATAATATTAGTAGGGTAACACTAATATTATTTTTTGACTAATTATACATTCAATATATTTCGTATATTTGGGTTGACCTGATTTTATTAATGATTTATTTACTCACCTACACCAATTTATCTCATATAGACAGTATGTAAGTAATTAACAAAATAAATAAACTACATGGTTCTCCCATACTATGGTAATCCAACAATCATACAATGAAAATGTGTTGAAGAACCAAAATCCATTATAGAACATTCAGTTAGGGGTTTAGTCTATGTCTCTTCAATGAATGGGATACTCCTAATACAAGATTTCAGGATTTTACTCTTCCTCCCAAGGCCCACCACCATTACAATGATTTGGGGGTTGGTCACTCATAACCTAAAGTGACTCCTTTTATTAAAATTTAACTCTCTTATTCTATAAATTTCTCATCACCTAAGGGAGATCATATCCTTGAAACATAGGCAGATAAATTAATTCACTATAACTTTATTTCTATAATTATGGTTAAGTTACTATGGATCTATTGGAAATGATATTCCACACATTAAATGAGAAATACTACATATTTATAGCTTCCTAATCTCTAATAATATTGAATTATTCTTCAAGTATTTACTTATTCCTTTGTAAATTCCTTTAATGTGTTACAATTCACATTATATACTATTAAGCTATTACGATTTTCCAATACCTACTTGATCACAACTTTATATTTATGTATGTATGTTCGTTTCATTCAATATGCAAGAATGTTTTCAAGTTAGTTCCATATAAAAATCATATTCTTTATACAATTTAATGGTTTATGAAATATTTTGTTTGTATAAATAAATGGTTCACAGATGTTACTCATGATACATAGTGGTTAATGTTGGCCCTTTTAAAAAATCATCATTGGTGAAAGAAATCATTTATATCTCTTAAAAACAACCTCATCCAAATTATCTCACTCCCTATATCCCATTTTTCTTGGGGGATTTTATATATATATGGAATATGATGATCCTTCATGAGTCACAAAACATTTCTTCATGAAACTCTACTTTTCTCAATCTCTCCACACACAATACTCCTTTGCACAATACCTATATTCGAAAATATTATTACATTTGTGCATAACCATATTCACATGAGTTATTATATGAATTTTCATGAGAATAATCCTTTTCTATAAATTTATACCCAAATATCCAAAATAATTCTATCATGAATGTATTGAGATATTTATGGTCCTGGAGTGTCCTCACATACTTTTCATGGTAGAACTATGTCTACTTTTGAAAGTACTCACATGTTCTCGGTGACTTGTTTTTGTTACAAATTAGTATTATATCACATAAAAATATAACACATACTATTGGGTACTACCCAAAACACTTTTAGATTTCTTTATACCTCTTCCATATAGAATACCGATGATAGGAATCTTGGGCTACCAATATGACACATTGTTCTTTATGAAATCTTCCTGTTACTTCTCACCTTAAAAATAATAAATTTCACTATCCACAACCAACAGTACTAAAATAAGAAATTAACCGTCTCATATTACATTTTACATAGTAAGAGAAAACATCCAACAACCATCAAATAACTATTTCACGATTGAAAACAAATCTAACACACATTTGAACCAATTATAATTGGATGATAAAAAGCTCTCCCATTTTGATTTGTTGGAAACACTATCAAGAATCTAATACCAATGAAACATCATGTAAATAAACACATACCTCATATGATCCATGATATTTCATGGTGATATCATCTCATATGTCAGATTTTTAATCTCTATTATTTCCTTCTGAAATCAAATCTTAAGTATATCATCCACTATAAGAAAACAAATCATTGAAAATATTTACCATGAGGAAAAAGGGAAATATATTCATTTCTATTATCGTACTCTATATAACTTCATGATAAAAACTAATAAAACTCCTTTATTAATTTTATCCCACTTAATCCATGAATTATCTCAGTGAAATTTTTAACATTTTAAAATGATGTACATAGGGGTATTCCTAATAGATCTTCTCCCATTATTCACACAAACATTGCATCATATTTTGAGGGAGTATACCACCCCCCCTCTGATATAGAGCTTCTGCACATATTGTAACCTATACAGTTCATAAATTATATTATCCCCTTAAATTAATTTATAGAATCATTCCGTTTTGAAGTAATTATCAAGGATTTTTATTGGTTATACTTACAACATAGTAAGGATCCATCAACAAAACCTCTAACCCTAATGAGTTGGAAAAAAGTATATGGTACAATAGTTGAGGTTAATAACATAATTTTTTTCATTTCAATCACTTTCTTCCATATATATCAAGAAGCCTTATAACATTAGCTCTTACCAAGGATCATTATTAGATTTCTTCTTTAACGAATATGCTCAAGAATCCTACTTGTTACATTTGGTTAAAGTAGATTTATTTTCTATTCATCCTAAAGTATTTCCTTGGATGATTCTGATAGCACCTTTTCGATATTCATAACAAATCTACCCCTAATTTTCTTTTCTTTATCACCAAATATATAATTAATATTCATCATGAGAGTCATCCAGTTATATTAGCCTTTGATACCGAGAAAGAAAAATTAAATGTTGTTATATCTTAGATAAAAAAAATTAAAAACAATAATGTGATTTTAAATATTCCTTCAAGGTTTACTCTTACGGTCTTATTCAAATAGGCAATATGTTCTCTTGACACTAAAACCTCAATTTGAACTTGATACCACTTTTGATATTATTTTTATTGGTTTAATTATTCTTGTTGCACTCATTTACATGAAATTATAGATCCAACAATATATCACATGAATAATTCCATCATCAATTGGATCATTATAGTATGAAATTATATAATTTATATATTTTGATTAAACTTCCAAATTGATTGTATCTCCCCCAAAACCCACAACACTTAAACTAAATTTAGATCTTTAAAATACATGAGGACATGGTAACATCTAATATAATCATATTTAGGAATTTTATTGGTCATGTTAAACCAAACATTTTCATTTATTCCATTAATATTATTCTCTATTGAGTGAATCCACGTACCCAATCATCATTTGAGAAGTCTACTTTAGACTTATCCATTTTTTTTTGGCTCAAACTCCTATGAGAGGATAATACCACCTGTATATATTTATTCTATTGATGGATTGTCTTTGCATTCTTAATCATAATATTTTCATCATATAAGGGCTCTACTGCCAGCATTAATCTATTTCCTTATTGTGGTTTTAGTGATAACACTTAGGCAAATTCATGTATTTCCTCCTTCAAAGTTGTAATATCTAACTAAATCTTTCATATCATTGGTGGAAATTTCATTATATGAACATTCATCTTTCTCATAGATAGAGTACCATATTTCCCTTTCCACCCAATTTTTTTCATTATTTATTTGCTGGATGTTGTCATAAATCATTTTATAGTTCTTGGTAAACCATTTATAGTTCTCTATTATTTTCCCCAAAAGTAGTTAATCTTTCTTCCAGAACAATATATTTTCATTTATATAGACATTACTCAAATATTTCATAGGAGTAGAGGATTTATTTATGAAAAATTTGATTCATATAGTTCTATAATATCTAGCCTTATGACCATGGTTAGGATAAATTAAAGACATATCCTTAAAAAATAGATCATATAGTTATAACTTAGTTGATATATTATTACAATCGATTTTCTTTCTCCATTAATCCATTGGGCTTCTAGACATTGAATTATAGTATTCCTATGATTCCACAGTAGTATCAATTTATAACTAACATCAATTGAGAATTTCGTTTTCCATATTTACCCTGAATTTTCTATTTAACTATCAATTACATATTCGAACTTCTATTCCTCCAGCATATTGAGGCTTCGATGAGAGGGATATTTTTCCTTTCATTAGATCTTCTCAAACTCTCTTCAATCCCTTCATCTTTACATCCATATCCATAAATTACATAGTAATGTATTATATACATGATAGTGGCAACATTCTAGAATCTATAACCTCCTAATGTTGAGTAATGGGTAGGATAATACTATCTTAGAGATCCTTCTCATTGACCATTTGTATATCCATATTGTATAAAATTTCTTCAGGTAAATCGCTTTGGATATTTATTTTTTCATCCATTTTAGTAATATATTCATTTAAGGACACATATAGCTGCTTTATAATTTGAATCTCAGTGGTCAATTCTTCCATGATTGTGGCCATTTCATCCATTATATCCTTGAAATTTATAATTTCCCTCATGTGAAAGATATTCTTCTTGGAACGAGATTTAATATTCCTCCCTTTAAGGATATGACATCCAATTTATTATCCAGAGAATAATTTGATTCCATTAGATCATTAACCAAATACATTTACATTTTTTAGGATTATCAATTTTTTATTAATAATAATTAGCACTCAAACATAGATCTCTTGAGACTTATTATCTTTTAATAACTTTATTTATCTTCTTCCAAATGTTGACCCTTTAATGAGTGGAAAAATTCCATCAATATATATATATATATATATTCAAAATAATTAGATAAAACATCACTTGAAATCAACATTCTCATAAAATCATACATCATAATTAAATGAAATAATATATCACAATCATATTCATTCAAACCTTTATTTTAAGAGTTGTACGGATTATTTTTTAGAATCACACAATCACCAAGGGAATTTCAATTATATATTATTCCCTTGGAGATATACATCTCTTTAGGATTCTTTCCATTTATCATGCCTCTAAAATACTGTAAGGATATATAAAAACTCGACTCCCAGATATAATTTGACCAATTAATAAAATCAAATATAACTAGAAATACATTTTCATTGATAATACTTATTAGATTTATAGGGGTCATTAATAGGATACTGTATCATATACCACTCTATATAAAGGTATTAATACTGGGATTACATTGATTAATGAGAGACAATGACCCTAGAATCCCACCTCATGTGTTCCCCATTGTGGATACTTACACTAACTATATATAAATCACAGATGTGGAAGGCATTACCCACATATATATTTAAAGAGTAAGAATTAAGATAATAAACCAAATAACAACACCATGAATAAACTAAAAATAAATCCTAATCTATTAAATTTCAAACATAATCTAATAAAACTCTAAAAAATAAAACTGAGAAAAGTAAATCCTTATTAGTGTCCAGGAACCTTTAATAACTCTCAAATAACTTCTCAAGCTAGTATTTACAAGCATGGTCAGTAAAATGATACTATACAACTAAAACAAATTTATATATATATAAGGTGATCACAACATGTATACTCTATAGGATTCTTCCAACAGTCTCTCATGAGAAATTTTAAATAATCATATTATAGCCCAGAGAATGTACATATTAGACCAGCTCATCCCCTAAAAATGTATTTTTATATTTTTCATACTCACCATGACCCAATCACTACATAAAACGTAGTTTTAAACCATTATTTATCAAACATATATATATATATATGATGTACCATACATCCACGTACAAAAAATATGTCACTCACACAACCCAATGACACACATCATGTGCTTTCCCTTCCATAAGTCCCATTGCATCACAAAAAATCATATCAAAGACGTGGTTGCATCCTATGTTTCCCAAAATATCATCATCATCATCTACATTAGTAACCAAGTGTATTATTATGAACCATTACAACTTTTTTAAATTAATTATACCTAGATCCATTACAAATCATTCAAGTACACCAGTGTGAAGCTGTATCCACTATGAATGAATACATGTATGTGGTATAACTCAAGCCATTACAACCTTCAAATTAATGTATAACAAATTTGAGTAACATCATAGCTTGGGTAAGAACAATACCTATTCCATAAGACATTATATCCCATGATATGACTACTCATAAATTTTACAAAAGGAAGAGTAGGGGATAGTGATATGTCATCCATCTATTTCCCCCTTTTCCCAAATGTTGAAAATATTACACCCCAAATCATTTGGGTGTTTGATTATCTACTAACGTGGGTGGTAATGTTCATATAATTCTAAAATATAAAATTTATATAACACATCCACACTAAGGGAAGCTAAATAGACTTTATCTTATCTTCTATTATCATTACATAGGACCCCCAAGTGCCAATAATACGAAATAGGTATAAAGATAAAATAAGAGCATAAATTTCCAAATTAATTAATTAATTATCCATTAATTAATACTATGAATATAAAATTTTAATATTAACAATTTAATATTAGAATTATGTATGTTTGAAACATGATTTATCTTATGTATGTTATAAAGTATGTCATCAAAATTTGTCAACACCGTGAACAATATCCATTCATTTATTTGTTCATCTACCCTTTAACAATTATCTAGGTAGTCTAGAAATAATTCCTAAGCTACCATATCAAAATTCACATATCATTCATAGATTCAAACTGCATCTAGCAATTTTAAAACAATCATATAAATACCATC
Source organism: Viscum album (assembly GCA_963277665.1). NCBI lineage: Eukaryota > Viridiplantae > Streptophyta > Magnoliopsida > Santalales > Viscaceae > Viscum > Viscum album. The sequence goes on along the minus strand of OY728141.1, from coordinate 927,935,992 downwards.
CAATTTTCTGACCATTTAAAATTGCATCAAACAAGAAGCATATCATAGAACAAGCCCCACTTTATACTCATCCAAAAAACCTTGGTTCCTTCCTCCAATAAATTCACATTTTTAAAAAATATATCCCACTATAAAAAATATTGATAAATACAACAGCCCTTTTATCCAAGGTCGTTTCTTGATAATGGTTTCCAATTATCAAAAAGGTATAAATAGAACAAAAAATATATAACCCCCAAAAAGAATTAACTCAATGAAACCAAACATTTTAAGAAAACATTAAAAGAATCTTGGGACACAAAATTAATGAAGTCAAACCTTCAATGTACAAGGATGGGCTGGTTAATCTATAAAGAATTTATGATTAAAAAACCAGTTTAATTATATCTTGAATTAACATAATTATTAAACATTAGTTCCCTTAAATAAAGAAACTTATGGGTAGTAAATAAAAATAGCTAAAAAAGAAACAATAACCTTATTAATGAATTTATTCTATACTTATATAGTTTTTATATAGTTTCTAAAAAGAATTGTAATGAAAAATAACCCTCCTTTAATGTTCACCTTAATATTACTATATATATGTTGTTTTTCCTATTAATTATTTTAATACTTTATAAACATAAAAAATTAATAACACTTCTGAAAATATAGAACAATATCTAATAAATAACAAATGGGATATATTAAGAAATCCTAAAAACTAAGGTGATAAGAAAACCAACGACATATTAAGTTTTAATAACATTAAATATCAATTACCTATAACAAGAAATAATTGGCACTTTAATTTTCTATACACAGAACTTTAAAACAATTATTATCATGAAATATATAGACATGTAATATTAGGGTATATAATTATTCATTTCATTTCACTTTGATAATTTGTAAAATAATATTTATATCTTGTAGTATAAGTTAAATTAAAAGGAAATAAGTTATTAGTATAAAATAATAGTTTTATTTAAAATATTAAAATATCAATATGAATATATTTTATTTATATTATTTTGAATGAGATTTTATATTTTTTCCCTCATGTATTATTTCCCATATTATTAAATAATCATCTTTCCTGAAATTACCAGTTTACTATATTATTAAGGGTAGCCTTACACATTTAGCTAATGAAAATAAATCTGGGTTAAATCACACCTTACTCAAAATGATAGGAGAATTAATAGATCCCATGCCTCATTGAATGAATCTTAATGATTTTAATTCACCATATCAATGGGTTTTTCATAGGCTTTAAACTCATAAGAAGAACTTCAAATGATGATAGAAGCATTCCAAAGACTCAAAGAGAAGAGGTACGATAAACCAGACTCAACTGAAAGAAAGTAAAATAAATAAGAAATAAATAATCTCACAATATAATAAATGATTAAAATTTCTTAGCATTCCAAAAGCATGTGACCAATATTTATTTTAATTAAAATACAAATAGGTTTCCAATTAATTCCCATAAAATAATCCATTTTAAACACCCATTTATAATGGAATTAAAAGATATAATTATCTTAATTTATTATGATTTTAAAAATATCGATTTGATCATTTATTTCCTTATTTTATGTTAAAAAGTAATATTTACAATAAAACACATTTTTACATCATTTGGGGTGACAGTAAGAAAATTAAAATTTTATAAATTTTAAAAAATGCTTGAACTAAAGTGATGAAAAAAATTTCTAACCATGTAAAACCATATATATGAATAAAATAACCAGTTTTAAAGGACGTAACCCAGGGGAAAAACTCATAATCATGAAGGACAGTCCACATAAGAAAAACGTCGAACTATTAATAATTGGCTGCATGATCATAATGGAAAACCATGAGGGCCCAACAACATGACCAAAATGACTAATCGTGGTTGAATTGGAGCATGAACCAAATGATAAACCTTGAAGGACCATCAACCTGACAAAAATAACCACCCTTGAAAGAACTGACTATTTGAATAAAATGAAAAACTATGAGAAAACATAAAGTTATAAATAAAAAAGGGGGTTTGGAACTATATTGAACCTCAAAGACTTTGTAAAACTAAAGGGATGTGTTTTAGATATCTAGAAAATTGCATTAGTTACCCCTAAAATCATTCTCATCCTCAAGAATCTAAAAAACAATGAATAAGAGAAAGTTGTATAAACAACCACCCCATGAGATACCTCACATTGATATTTCAATAACAATAATAGTAATGTTCATTGAATTAACATGGAATATAATAATGAAACAACCTCAAACAAACTAATGACACATTCCTATAGCATGCTCACACAACAGATTCTTTTCTGGTGGTCCTGAATCTCAATAGGAATTTCTTCAAAGGCCTCACCACCATTAAAATCCATTTTACCCTAATAAATATAAGTTAAATAATCATGAATATATAGTAATATATGTAACACATTAAAATAATTATTAATATGGATCATCTGTGAGGGTAGTTCTAACTGATACTTTTTCTATCAAACATGATCCAACACCTCGAAAGGTCTAAAAAACTGGGAGGAAATATTACTCCCCTGAGAAATCTGTTACTTCCAATGATGAGGAGGCAACTTCAAAAACATTTGATCTATGATTGCCTATAATGGCCTCCTCATATTATTTGTATAATAACTATAATGATATTTTCCGACCAATATACCCTCAAATAACATATGTACTGTCTTCTCTATATTCATCACTAATTATATTCCCAGAATAGCTAACTTTATGTCCTCAATCCATCACAATAGAGATTAGAATGCCCATTCATATAGTTCTTTTACAGATCCATACCCATAGTGTGGTGGTAACTATTTTTATAATAAAACTCCAATAAAGATATAGGTGTCAACTGTGAACCTCCAAAATCCAGAATAAAAACATGAAACATATCCTCTAATTTGATAAAAACCTTATCTATCTTATTTTCAGTGTGGATTAAATGTGGTTTTAAGGGATAATTTAGAGATAAAATCATGTCATAGAAATATCCATTACCTAGATGTATAACCTGGATTAAGATAATAGATTATCATATTGTAAACCCCACAAATCCTCACAACCTCTTCAAGGTACTACCATGAAAAACCTCCACTAAGATTTATTAATTAATATCTATGAAGTTATGTGAATTCATCAAGAAGTCCAAAACCACACATATAATACTATAACCAAACTGATATCTTGGTAAACATGTGACAAATCCCATCAAAATTACATCACACTTTTATTGGTTAATATGAAACGACTTTAGAAAATCATGAGGAACCTGATTCTTATTCTTCTCCTTTTAGTAATCTAAATAACAACACACAAAATATGTTACTGAATTAATCATATAGAACACCTAGAAATGCCTCTCAGTGAATGATACATCTTAATAAAACTATAATTTAAATTTAATGGAGAACCATGGATCTTAATAAGAACCACCACACATATATCCAAGTGTATGAATATATTTCACCAAAACAACACTTGATATTATTAATACTCAAACCATCCCCAATATTGTTTCCATAAACCACCCGATCACACCAAACCTCTACATCAGTATGCCCCTCAAAGGGGTCCTCGACCCATTAAATGAAATATTACTACATCATCATCTATTAAAGGAAACCTATGTCATCAATAACTCCATTGTTATGGTGAATTACAAATAACTCTTCCATCGCTCTCTAAGAGTCTCAAAACTCACGGAAAACAACACCACATGAAATCATTCTCAATGAATCAAACAAAATATTCCATTTAATAGGTGTAAAAGGATCCTCAATGTCATAGTATTTTGGTAACTCCGTCCATCTTCACAACTTTGAATTCATGTCATTCAAGGATAAGATATACTTATTCTAGCCTGCAACTTGACTATTCCCGTCCAATCAATCATTGCTCACCCGTTTCATGGAACAACAATTCGATATCGTAGATCTAAAATTGGCATGACATTATGGAGGTGAAAATATGGAGGTAAAATGAATCATATGGTGGATGTTTCTCGATTTCACATTATTCAATGCCTGATGAAGAAAGAAGATTGGATCTGATAATAGGATGAATTTTTAGGAAAATGAATGGCAAGGATGACCTTGGATCATCGATTTCAGGATGAATTGATCAACAGATCGAATGAGGTGAACTAGCTAGGATGCACGGAGGAATTTTTTTTTTTGTAAAATTTAAATCCAAACGTCATCTAATCTGGAATTACATGGAGTGTGGGGCCCCTTGGTTACGGTGCTAGGGTTTGGCTGGAGGTAAGTATTATACTGCATGTGACCACTATCATGCAGTGTGTGACCTTACACAGATGACATCTAATATATTCTGAAGTGTACATGGACAAGGCTAACAATACATAGCCAGATGGGATTTCATGTACTTAGACATGGGCATGACTTGGAATACACAGAGCAGTACATGGAAATGGCTTCGATACATTGACATAGCCATGTGACATGGTCTGAGAACCATGTGTCTCTACACATGATATACCCATCCTACACACCATGTACATGGAGAATATTTGATGTATGAGGTTCTTTTACATATGAATTACTTGGATATATGGGCACATCGTGTACCCCTTGGGACACGCCATTCACTCCCATAGAGAGTTCTTGAGGCTCTCCATTTTCCTAGTTTGGTATTGCATAGGTCAAGAGAGTTACCTTGGTCCTTTCCTTATATGTTCAATATGGAATTATATCTACACCACTAGATAGTAATATCCTTTAGAGGATGAGTCCCATATAGATTAAGGTATCCCTCTTGGGGACTAGAGTGTGATCCTCTATCACCCCCAGTTGATTTTTGTGGAATAAACATCACCAATGAGAGTAGGATGTTGGTCCTCTGTCTAGAGGTCCACATAAAGAGGTTCAGTGGTATTCCCTAGTGTGTCTATGTAGGATCCTCTAAGTTTTGGTTTGATCCAGAATTGGTATATGGTATTTTCAAGTGGGTATTGGAAGGATCCACTCTATGTGAATCATAGGATTCCTTGAGCAATGCATTATCTTTCTATCGGGCCCAAATAAGCTAGAACACTTCGTGAGTATCTCTTATGATATCATGGATCGAGGAGTGAGTTCTCCAAAAATGAGATTGATTTCAGAAGAATCCTAGAATTATCAATTCATTGTGGCCTATCTCTAGAAATTTTTTCTTCGATTGAGTATATTTGGATTCTTTTTTTATATGCCTTGTAGACATATACCTTTATAGGGATGACTATACTTTCTTTTGTGGTTTTTGTTATGGTATTCAATTATGTTATTTATTTGTGGTATTTCGTTAGGGTTTTGGGTTGTCCTAATGAGTAATGTTATACTCACCCCTGAATGAGCTTTTCCCGCACATGTTGTGTCTTATGGAGATGATCGACCTTTTGATGGAGTCCTAGGTAGCCCAGGACTATGTGGTGGTTTGTTAGACCGAACAGATTGATGTGTGTTCCAATGTCTTTTCATACAGTTGTTTCAGTACCTCTATTATTACAGGCTGGACTTGTGGTTAAAGAATATTTTTGGTGGACTTGTATTTCTCCCAATTTCATTTCCAGTAAATTTACTACTACACACTGATTGTCAGATATAATGTTTTGAATGAATTTTTTAATTATTGGTTTTTACATTTTAGTATATTATAGTCTTTGAGACATGTGTGTTTATAGGTATACAGGAAACGACTCTCATGTTGGTGATATTCACACTCGATTCTAGTCAGTAGCCCTTGGACTATTGAAGTCAATCATACGGAGTCATAGATTGGGCCCCACTAGGATGGGTGATAATAGTAGTAACCTTTGGACCTTCTAGAATGTTTTTTACTAAATATGTTTCATATACTAATTTTTCAAATATTCGGGCGCTAGGCTCCGAAAAATCCTCTGACACCATCGATACTACCATGACCTCAATTGGTATTCACAATAGGCCATAAATAAGCATTTAATCCAAAAACAGACAGTGTAGTACCTCACACAAAAACCATGGATCTTACAATCTTCCTCTATTATATCAATTTTTTCCTAAATTCCCTCTCAAAGGTGGTCAATATTCATAAGATAATATCTTCACCCACTGATCACGTAAATCAACCTCCTCCTCCCTATTTTCATCCTATAAATGGTTATTCTTCCATAGCATCCATACTAGAGGAGATGACTGAACTTGGATAACCTTCATGCTCATGTCAATGATATGAATAGAATGATCCCCAAAGGATGCATCTACGTGTAACAAAACCTCCTCGGGCAAAAAATCATGATATGTATGACAACCATGCTCTTTATTACACATTAAAACATGACTTAGTATATAATATTACACATAATAAAAAACTCAATATCCATACGTCTAGTGTATTTGGGAATGAGTTACATTGCATAACAACTTAAAATGAGGATTACGTTGTATTTATTGAAAACATCTTTAACTTAATCATAATATTCCATTGAACATAAAAATGCGTGGGATAACATGAGGATATACAAAAGAAAGGGTTGAGCTAAAAATCCCATTGTATGAATAAACAAGGAATAAGGTAATATATGTTAGAAAATATGCATTTAATTGCGGAATAAATGGGATCAAGAATCATAAACATGATCCATAAGACATGATGTAGAATTATAATCATAATAGTAACATGAGAAATTTGAAAAAAAAAACACTACATCCTAATCATAGGTCAAGGATAACTAACAAGACATAATGAATGGATAATGTCCCATAAGTGAATCAGGTTCCCTCCATTTCCTGACACGATGCCCAATGTGACTAAACATTACCCAATTAATTTTAGTTCTATATAATTTTGGGCACACCCATCACATTCACTTTATTTTCATGCTTAAGTGTGCCACGTAGATCATAAAACATGGACTCATTCATCGTCATATATTATTACATGATCAAGGAGTCAATAATGTATAGATGTATGTCCCACTTAAAATATTTACAACTATATAAAATTGAATACCCTTGATAGGAATGGCGAAGTGTATTCACTATACAATTGTTTTGGCATGGAAAATCATGGTAATATTTATGCACCACAATTGTGTCGCATAAAAATTCATAAAATGGGTTTATGAGAGTGAAGGGTTATATCATAATTAATACATAACATGGGAAGTAATATGGACATGTAAATATATATCCCAACATATGGAATTGTAAATAAAAGGCATAGGTTAATAATGAAACTTGAGTAAAGAAGACAACGTGAGGGTACCTCACTTGAGTGTGTGACTACAAATTCTTGGGACAAGATTCTTGAGAGCGTGGGGCACATTGGGAGGACTATATATAGTGGATAGAAGAGTAAGGACATCCATTAAGGATTTATAGTGAAGTGAAATGGTATCTTCAATGGGTGTATGTAGGGAATGTGTGGGGAATTCATTATCATTTCTCAAATAGAGGTTTTCAAAAATATCTAATAAAATAACCAAATACAAAAACTTTTCCATGTGTTTTACCATGGTTTGTACCAAAAGGTAGTGTTTTCCACTATTTTAAAGGTCCAAGGTTCAAAATTAACAAAATAGTACACTTTCTAATATGGTGGTGAGTCATACTCTTACAAAAATGATTTTAAAACGTTAAAATATATTAATGGTTTTGGAGGATTCACGAAGACATTATAAAATTAATCAAATAATCATAAAATCATATTATTTTAAATCTAATACATATATTTGTTATTTTATACCATTAACATTATTTATTACATCATTTTTGGGACATTATGATGTCACAGTACACACCCTATTTTTATATTGTAAATAATGTTTACTTGAAAAATTGACTGTCTTAAAAAATTATGTACAATTTTCCATTAGATAATTTCAATGTTTTTATTTAAAAAAATACAGTAATTTTTTTAACATATTTTTCTAAATATTCTTATTTTCACTTTTAATATAATAATCGAAATTTATTGGTAAAATTTTGGTTTTTTAGAATAGAAGTTTTTGAAACAATATAAAAATTATATTTGATGTCATCAAAATTATATGATCATTTAAATTTAATAAAAACTATTTAGTATTAATATTTTAATAAAATATAAATTTTCTAAAAAATTCATTATTTTTAAAAAATATATTCCTTAATTGAATTTGAATATTTCTTAAAACAATATCTATTATATTATATTAATATAAAATATTTAATAGACTGATTAGATAGACTTTTATAAATTAAAAATAGTAACGAATAAATATAATCATAAATTTAATGAAAGGAAAATACAAATATTCATGAAATTAGGGGTACATTGTTTCTAGTCTTTGTTATATTATTTTTACCCTTAATTTACCTATTTTCCTTTTACCATGGTAATTAATATTTACTACATTTACAATTAATATTGTTAAAAAATTAAGTATAAATTATTAATTAATATTGATTATGTTTATTAAAAATAAGTTATCCATTTTATCCAAATAAATTCACAGATGTTGAGGAATTACATTTCATATAAAACCCACAAGCATGATGGAAAGTAGTTTTATGACAAATACGTTCTGTATGTAAAAAATGATTACACGTTCACTATATAACAAGTAAATTTAGTTATATAAATTTCTATTCATAATGATAGATATATAAGAAAAAAATTTCATTTAGGTCATTTCTCATTAGGTTTTTTATTAATATAATGGAGAATAGTTATGAATATTAAAATTGTTTTTAGAATTTTTTTTATTATCCTAAAAAAAAACTTTTATTAAAATGCAGTTTAAAGAATATTTAAATGTAAATAAATCAATGAAATATATTACAAATAACACTTATGTTGACCTGAATTCTATTTAAAAGAATAATTTTAACTTTTACATTACTTAATTTATAAAAGGAAATGAATATTTTACATAAAATCATTATTTCTCCTTATTTACAGGAAATATATATGATTTGAAAAATCCAAAATTTTCACCCTAAGATAATTTTGTTTTGACGATAAAAAAAAATGAATTTAAAGTTATAAAATAAATTTTTTATGTAATCTAGAATAATTATAATAATTATAAAATTAAATAAAAATAATTTTTGAAGAAAATGTATTTTTAAGAATGAGAATACATCAGAAAACCTTGATTAACTATTTAGTAAAAAATTATCAATATAATGGGAATTATAGAAATATATTTAATAAATTAGTTAATCCTACTAAAATTTAAAAAAATAATGGAATGGTTAAAATGGGCATATTTAAACAATCATATGTAATTTTGGTTCGATCTTGTGTACCACATATATTATCAAAAATAGTTTTCTCTATTAAAACTCATGTTGTTACATTATTCCCCCATAAATAAATTTCACCCTAGATATTTCGTTTTTTATTAATGATAAAACCATAGAGTTCAATTTCAATGATTCATTATATAGTATTACATCCCTTCAATGAGGTCTTCAGTTTTCTGAATTGCCATTTCCATTAAGGTGAGAAGGTTGATGTGTCACAATGGTACCTCAAGATATTTTCAAAATCATGTAATTCATTTATCCAAATTCAACTCAAGAGTCATGGATAATATTGATTTTATAATAGATTAGTCATTGAAACATTTTCATTAACATGTTTCTTATAAAACAATCATACAGATTCATCTTCAAATTTTTTAATTTTTTTTTGTAAATAATTTTTTGCATTTCCCCTAATGGAAAAAACAGAATTTATATACATTTAAGATAACAAGAGTTTTACATATTTGTAGAATTTTCAAACTCATTTGTGCCTCACATGTATGAAATAAAGAGAATAATTTGAAAATACCATGACAGTACTTCCCATGCTTAGCATGGTATGAAAGTTGAGAGCGTAATATTATCCAATAGATGATACAAGATCCAAGAAAGAATCATGCAATGGTAGATTTATGGGATTCCTAATAAAGTTATTTTCATATAAATTTGATATTGGAATATTTTTTGAATTCACCTGAGCATGACTTCAAGATAATCTTTACTAGTAGTTCTTCAAGAAGAAAGTGAAGTTTTATTCATGATATTCATCCTTCAATATTTTAATCTATCTTGAAAAAATATAATTAATATATTAAATAAATTTCCCCTCACAATAGTTATGGGATAGGATCCCCTTATTTCCATCCATTGACTAGAATAATGGTAAAATTTTGGTTTAGTATTATTAAACTAGTAAAAACACAAACCGGAAATCAATGACATTGTAGTGATAAATTATTAATTTTATTTATTTCAATATGTTGTGAATTTATGGGATTTAATCTATTTTATCCATAATCTATTTCCTAATATATAATCTTATGGGAATTTTTTGTTCCAATAATAATGTATCTTAATGATATTGAGATTTTACAAAATTAGATCCCCTGGGAGTGTCAAACTAGTTGTGCAGTAAGGCCTGTTGTCAAATATTATGTTTTGTTGAGTCAAGCCCGACACACCTTGTCAGAGTTGTTACCCCTATGTACTTCTATTCCAGAACCACATCTACCAGTAGTATCCAGACATTGTTTTATTTTTATGATAAACCTCTTACTCTATACATTCCATAATTTATGGATGTTTTCATATAATATTTTTTATCACCACATATTTTCTATAGTTTTCTAATCTAAATCCCAAAAATAAGTGCACCTTTCCTTTGATACCAAATTTAACAATACATATCATTATTACACAATAAAAAGTGATTCATTGCATAAAATTAAACATAATAACACCATAAACATAGAAAAGTATAGTGTATTATAGAATTATGTACATTACATAACAATGTAAAATGGGGAATACATCAGCTTTATTAAAACTATACTTAACCTAATCATAATATTCCATCGAAATTCATACTGCATGGGATAACTTGTGACATAAATAATAAAGGGTTGATATAAAAAAACTATTAAGGGAATAAAAATGAAATAAGGTAATACATGTTAGACAATAGTTAGATAAATGTCCAATAAATGGAATGAGAATCATAAATATGAACTATAAGACATGATATAACCAGATAATCATTAAGGAAACATAGGAAATGTGGGAGAAACATAAAACATTTCAACATAAACATAGGTCAAGGCCAACTGTCATGACATAATGAATGAACAAAGCCCCATAAATGAATCAGGTTAACTTCATATCCCATCACGACATCTCATGAGACAAAACATTACCCAATGCATTGGATTACTTTATATTTTTTGGTGAACCAATCACATTAATTTCATTCTCATGATTTTGTGTTCCATATAGATTATACTACATAGATTCATTCATTATAATATTATATTCCATTTTCAAAAAATTTGGAATACATACATTTTGGTCCCAATTGAAATGGGTATTAGTTTTTAAAGGTGAATAACCTTGTAAGAAATGGGTATGGTATTCACTACACAATTATAGTGCAACGAAAATCATGGTGGATGTTCTATAGTATAAAAGAATCACAAAAAAAATTATAAAATTATACGATGAGAGTGAATGGGGTGTATCAACACATAGAGATAAAATGATTACTAATAGGGACATTTAAATATATATATATATATACCAGCATTAGGAATTTGGAATATAAGGCATTAGGTAATAAATAAACATGAATAATGAAGAGAAAGTGATGATCCCTTACTTGAGAGTATGAATCCAAATGCTTAGGATAGGATTTTTTAGAGCATGGGGTTCCATGGGAGGACTATATTGAGGGGAGGGAAGATTAAATACCTTATCCAAGTATTTTAGTTGAAGAGAACTGGGATCATGAGTAGGATTATATAGGGAAACAGTGGGGAATTCCTTATCATTTCTCGAACATTAATTTTGGACTCTATATAATAAAATAACCAAATCCAGAAACAATCCCATGATTTTTAACCATGGTTTCTTCCAAAGGTAGTATTTTATATTATTTTATATGTTCATGGGACGAATTAAATAATGTAATAACCTTTATTATTTGTAGTAGAGTCATATTCATGAAGAAATGATTTTAAAACCTTAAAATATATTAATGGAATTTGAGCATTCATAAAGGATTTATAAAATTAATAAATTAATCAAAAAATAAAATTATTTTAAAATTAGAAAACTTATTTGGTAATGTATAAAATTTATAGTATTTATTAAATGAATTTTGGCTCATTATGATGTTATAATACACACTGTATATTTATACGGTATTTAATTTTTAGCTGAAAATTCAACTCTCGGAATATTATGAAAAATTCACCAGTGGAAATTTTCAAAATTATTATTATAAAAATAATATTACTTTGGTAAAAATAGTTTTTGAAATATTTTTAATTTCATTTTTAAAATAATAATCAATATTTATTGGGATATGTTGGGTTCCTTGATAATATCAGTTTTGAGACACTTATAAAAATTACATTTGACTTCATAAAAATTATATGATCATGTATATTTAATAAAAATTATTTATTAGTAAGATTTGAAGAAAGTATTATTTATTTTTAAAATAAAATATTATATAAAAATAACTTCTTTAATTTAATTTGAATATTACATAAAAAATATTGTGTTTTATTGTATCAAAATATAATTGTTAAACAACTGATTACTTAATCATTTATAAAGTAAAATAGATAATAATAATAATAATAATAATTTTCATGAACATTAAATATAAATATTCATACTATTAGGCTTAAATTTTTTATAATCTTTGTTTTATTATTTTAACCCTTAATTAACCTAATTTTTTTTATTTGGTAATTAATATTTACTACATTTACTATTCATATTTCTAAAAAATTACTTTGACCTTAATAATTAATATAAATTACGATGATTACAAATTTGATATCCATTTTATTGAAATCAATTCACAGTGCTAGAAGAATTTAATTTCATATAAAACCTCTAAGCATGATGGAAAGTGTTTTTCCAAACAATATATTATTTAAGTAACAAATGATTTCACTTAGAATCTACAACTACTGGACTTAATTATCTGAATATAAATTAAAAAATTTAGATATATAATATATAAGAATCATTTAGATCATTTATAATTAGGGGTTGTTTTTAATAATTATAATAGAGAAACCTTATAAATTTAAAAAATCGTATTTTGAAAAATAAGATTACAGTCCAAAAAACTTGCATTAATACCTAGTATTTATAAGATTTAGATGTAAATAATTGAATTAAATATATATCTAAATAATTATTATGTTACCTTAAATTAAATTTAAAATAATAATTGTAACTCTTATATAACATAATATTTAAAACGAAAGGACTATTATATATAAAAATGTAATTTTTCTCTACTCATTGAAAATATATTCAATTTTTGGAAAATCTCAAATTTTTACCCTATGTTAATTTTTTATACTGATTTCAGAAACATATTTTTTTATCAAATAAATTATCTATTTATTCTAGAAAATAATTATAATATTTACAAAATGAAATAAAAATCATTTTTGATGAAAACATATTTTTAAGAATGAATATACATCACCAAACATTGATTGATTGTTTACTAAAAATTTATCAATATAATAGTACATATATATATCATAAATTATTTCATCCTTATAATATCTAAAAATTTAATGGAATGGTTAAAATGGTTATATTTAAATAATCATTGTTTGATTGGGATTGATATTGTGTATCACGTATGCTATCAAACATAGTTTCTCTTGTAAAAACATGTGGTGTTACAATAAGGTTATGAATTATAATGATGAAACTAAGATACAATTAAGAGTTCATGAGTGTCTCGATACCTCAGAGGTAACTACAACCAATAAGATAAAAAATTGACTCTTACCAGAATATTGAAAAACCCAATATATAATGGTGAAAGCTTACCCTATCACTACATTTTTCTATGTATCAGCCTTAATGATACACAAAAGAATATATGATCCCAAAATCAAACTCTAGAGTAAATCTATGGATATCAGCGTAATTTCTATGATGATACTATGTAGTATCCATCCACTTCTAAATAAATTGGGACTACTTAGAAGTCACATCCATGAGATGTGGTGCCAGTATAGTTGTCTCACCGTCCTCTAACAATTATAGGGACAATTAGTATGGAATAACATAAAAATTATCATAAGATTCCATCACTATAATCTCATAATAGATATTATTGTAGGTGAATTAATATTTGGGAATATTATACTCCCTGTAGCCCCCAAAATCCCATATGCTTGTCCGCATCATGTCCTCAAGAACCTTTATCATACGCTCTGACTAGCCGATAATATGAGACTAGTAACTAGGGATCATAATCACATATTTACCCAAATCTCTCTATAAACACTTCTGAAAATGAGATGTAAACCATGAATAATGATATGAAATGATAGTATGGGTCCCATGATGTCATATTATCTCATGGATAAACAACCTCCTGATATTATCCACACTAGAGGTCTCCATGACCATCAATAAATGAGCAACCTTCATAAGCCATTCAATAATAACCCGCATAGATTCACTTCCTCGAGGTGACCACAGAAAATTAGTAACAAAATCAATTACAACATCATCCCATTTCCCCTCAGGAATAATTAACTATTGTGAAAGGTCAGTTGGACTCTGATGTTTTCTCTTCACTTGTTAAGAAGTGGAATACCTCATAAAAAACTAGTTACATCATGTTTCATACCTTTCCACCAATACCGATGGAGTAATTCATGATACATCTTGGAAACACTGAGATGCACTACCCAAAATAAGTCATGATGTTTCTACATCATCTCATAACTTATGTCCCTTAGAAAAAAAATTTAACAATGGACATTCATGATATCATCCTACCCTACAGTCCAACTAGGAGTTGGATCCTCACATGCCACACTCTCCTTTAGGACAAGCCCCTATGAATCTAATAGGTGTCCCATCCTTAGTCTATCCATTAGGTTATATTCCACAAATAAGGATGAAATAATGAAATATTCCTTTGAATTTTATAAACCCCGAAGGGAATCTTAGAGAAAAAATCTATAATTTTCCACTCGCAACAGGCCTACTGAACAAACTATATCTGAGCCCTCCTACTTAGTGCATTTGCGACTGCATTTCTTTCACCAAACATATAATAAATCCTTAATTTTAAAGACTGTAAGTTTTAAACCCACATTTTATGCATCATATTTAGATAACACTATGTAAATATATACTTGATGATTTTATGGTCTATGTACACCACAAAACTCTCTCCCAATAAGCATTTCCTCTAACAGAAGAAACCATGAAATATTGTAGCTATATTGAGATTGTGTTTCACGTATTTATTCTCATGTGGACTCATCTTCCAAGACACATAAATCATGACTCTATCCCCCTGCATCATAACTACTCCAATCCGGATATTGAATGGGTCGTAATACACATTGAATCTTCGTCCCTACTCTGGTAGAATCATGATCGGTGCTGAAGTCAATCTCCCTTTTAGTTCATGAATGGTTGTCTCCCAGGTATCTATGTATAAAAACCTCACACTCTTCATAGTTAGCCCCATTAATGGAATTTGTAATCCAGATAAGTACTATATAAAATTTCTGTAATATCCACCTAGCCCAAAAAATCATATTATGTCAAATAATTTCTTGTGTCGATCCTACTAAACTATAGTTATCACCATCCATGGGTTAAAAAATACTCCAATATCTAAGATAATATTACAGTGGAAGTGATTATGATAAAACTATAAGTGGGTCTTTGTGATCTTAGTATATAACTGATGCTCTCTCATTGCATTCGAAACAATCTCATGATGTTTGGAATGTTTGTGTCGATTGAGGGAATACAATGAGATATCTTCCATGAAACCACCAAAAATGAATCTTGATATGGATTGAAAACATTTTTTTTCCACACTATGAATACCACTAATTCATTTTTCAGACCAAAAATATAACCACATACTCATATAGACCATACCTTCTTCAAAAACATGTATAAGGTATGTTTGCAAGAGGAATACTCACCAGATGGTATCCAAATCTCAAATAAATTTTTGAAATCAACCAAGATCGTCGAATCTGATCAAACATGTCATCTATCCATGAAATATGACACTAGTTCCTGACTTTCATCATGTTCAATTTCTGATAATCCAGACGTAATAGAATTTTACTATCCACATTTTTCATAAAAGGGCTGGCGAACTGCACAGAGAAGTACTAGGTTGAAGGAGCCCCCTTTCCTCCAAATCCTCTAGCTGCCTCTTGGGCTCTTGGAAAAACTATCATAGACATCTTATAAGGAGGAATGGATACCAGTGAGCCTACATGAATGAGTTCGATGGAGAACTCAACATATCTCTAGTAGGTAACCCAAAAATATTACTTTGCTAAAACTTAATGGAATTGATCGACCACTAGAGGAAAGTCCTCTTTATGTGCTCCCTAATAATCTAGAAACAAATTAGCAATCCACTCTATCATCATAGCTACCACATGATGTTTTGGTCCAACTCATCTCTCCTAGATATTCCACTCATCCCTGCAAATATAAAATAAACCCTATGGTTCTCTAAAAGTCACCATCCATCAATTATAGTCAATTTATTCTTGATAGGATACTACCAAGTCCATCCCAAGTATGACGTCAAACCATATCATCTTGGGGAAAAAGATTCCAGATGAAGTGACATCCATCAAACTCATGGGGGAACTCCCTGCACTGATGTACAATCTTTATCCTAGTCCCCAACATAGTGTATATAATTATGAATACCATAGAAAACTGAATCACAATAATGAGGCTCTCTAACACAGGTATATATGTGAAACTATTTGATGAAACCATATCAAAAATATAATATATAAGAGTAGGGGATACTTAGATCCTACAACCTACCATAGGAAAAACGAAATTCTTCTCCTCAGTGGTAGGATATATAGAATATATCTGGCATGAACTGTGACCATGTGACAAATCCACACTACCCACAGTAGGCACACTATATTTTCTCAGCACAACTGGTGTATGTCTTCCTTGGTTATGACCCACTCCAATTTAGCTTGATCAACCAGTAGTACACTATCTCCCAAACTGATACATATCTATGAAACCCTACTTCAGAACATGGTTCTAGATGTTACCCCCTACCACTAACTGGTGGAGGGAATGTTCTGTAGAAATTTTACAAGTGATCCATCCATCCATAATCTTGGTTCCCAATTGGGTGGTGATCAGACTGATTCCTCACATTTCCCCATATTCCTAAATAATGTTCAAAAACCACACTCACCATAATCACATCCTGAATGGTACACATCTCATAGGAAGATAAAAAATGATGCTTCATTCCTAAAGACACTAAACCCTGAGGTCAAGTGACTACATTTCTCAACTATGAAACCCCATATTACCCTAGGATTCACCCTACAGTCACAATGTAATTCACAGTTTCAATAATAGAGTTTAATATGATCATGATGAGGTAAGATCAAATTGAAACTGAGAGACCTTCCTAGAAGCATCGTGGCCACAATAACTCAGCGTCAAGGCATGTATTTGCAAACTCCTACAATTCTGTAAATCATGTAGAGTACTACATATCCATCATGACACCCTAATCAATATTCATAAACTCAGTAGAATTATTTTTTCTCAGGGTCTCAGGGTAAAACGAGTTATAGAACATGGTTTGGGAATCATTCAAAATCATATCTCATATCATATCCGCCTTTTTCAGAACAACCCATTAGAACCTTAATTCTCCTCATAGAATATAAGTCATGGTACTCACTATCCTCTTAGGTGGTGTCTCCAGATTCTTGAAGCTTGGTAGCTGATTCTCAAGCCATAGATCAACAGCCTGTGGACCTCCATCCACCAATAATGTGGGAGTATGCTGCTTCAAGAATGAATGCTCCAGCTCAACCCTTAGTAAGGAAGTCTATTTTTTCACCTAAAAAGTATTCATAAAGTGGATAAAACCATCATGGATCTATGTCTCAGAACCTATTTTAGGAACAACAGTGGGTTGCTAAATTAAAAATATATGAGGATTCACCGATATCCCTGGCACATGACCTATGGAGAATGTTCATCACCACCCTCCTGGAATACGAATAGAGTTCATCGTGGTGGAAGGAATATACAATTAAAAAAACATGCCTCAAAAGAGATCAATATCTATGTTCCTAGCTTAAAGAATAATAAATGTCATATCCTTTTAATAAATGGATTATTCAACAAATCCTACTCCTAAATCCTAGACTAGTAAAATAAAAAATTCTAAAATTCAATAGAGACAGTTCCTCTAGACTAGTCAAAATATGGGTCTAGTTTATGTTCTCTATTTCACATTTTAGAATTTCCATTACAATTCATGGTCATTTCAAATTTTTATCAGAATTAAATTTTAAATTGTTGAACCAAATGTTTCACCACTTTTGATTGATTGGGGGCCATACTCCCCATGAACTGAATTATGATGTCCACCAAATCCACACCATAACACATTCTAGTCCCTGAAGATCATAGTTCATGTCTCAATATTCCAGAATTGGATTCTTAGGCCATCTACTATAGCCCAATCATGAAAAACACAACTTTGGTAATATAAATCACTATATGAACCGACCATGTTTACCAATTATCTGTAGAGAATATCTATCAAATAAGATATTATGTCTATCGTGACACATATCACAACATATTTAAAACAAGTGATGCATCCAATATAGCATGACATAATTCATGGAGAAGGAATCCTGTAAAGTGACTAAAATTATGAATTAGATGGGGTACCTGTATCTCAACTAGTTAAAACATAATAGAAACCTCAATTGTATAAAAAATGACATCACATTTCAAGTGCATCACCTAATAGTGGAATTAATTCAACTGTAAAAACCAAAATCCATTGAACATCAATTTCCATTAGAGGAATTTTGGATTTTCCCATATGTGGGTAAACTACTCCCAGGCACAGTACATTACCATATTCCAATACCTTTCTATCCCTTTTTTATCTCCAACTAATAAAATAGTAAAAAATGCTCTAATAACACTTTGTAATGTCTGAAGTCCAGATGCCAATGAACGGTGCCTTGGGCCTGGTTGACCCCATGGCCATTAGTGAATCTTGAAAAATTCTATAGGATGCAGACTATCAACTGGTACATAAGTTGTGTCATTGGAGAGGCTATTCCCTCTTACCTGAGTGTAACATAGAAGAATAATTACAATAGTTAGATAGCCAAAGAATTAAATCAATCATTCAATAGATAAAAATCCATAAGACTGAATATATACACAATGCCATAGTAATATAATATAAAAATGATGATGATACATTTCATGTATCTATAAAGAAACAAATATTGGTATACATGGCATGTGTACATAACATATTTCAAAATAATAGAAATACCAAAAGTGTTATACACATAAAGCATCATGAGAGTCACCCTAATCATGTGCTCCCCTAATCCAAGAATGTCACAAAGACAATCATTAAACAATGGGAACCTGTCCCCATCCATAACCACATCCATATATTCTGCCAGTGTACCCAAATACAACTGGAATAGGGTGTGAGATAAAGTCTTAGTATGTAATCACAAAATGGAATATAAAAATCCTTGTTGTTTAATATAATATAAATAAGAGTTCAATATATTTCATAGGTAAGACATAATAAAAAGGAATTTACCCCTGACATATATACAATAAAAATTTGACACTGTATATCCAATCAAGATTGCTTACATGACATGGGTCAAACTCCTATAATAATGCTGTAGTAAATAAATAATAGTAATCCCCAGAGCCTCACAATATACACAACATATCATATCACCCATTACTATGATGAATAAACTGTATATCAATTCAACCATGACCACACCATATAACCTGAAGTGCACATATATGAAAACCCTGACGTAGAACCTTAAATATCACATTCCCCATTGTCGATCTGTATAATCATGTGTCAGACCCCTCGGGGATTTATCCAAGGTATTGTGGGCTAAGGAACCATTATCAAGTCCTAGGATCATCTCCATGGAAAATCTGTTAGGCTTGAATTTGGTTCCATGTATCATGTCTACTAACCTTGTCCATTATGATCCCAACCAAACCATATCGAAGGGGTAGCAAGGAAAAAGGAATCCGACATAATCAAAATCCAAGGAGATTATAGGTCCATGTAATTATCTACCATTTCAATGATCCATGGTGTTTCACAAATAGAGTTCCCTATATATGTACTAATCATTTAACTCAATTACCATTTCATAACTTCTGTTTACCCACTCATATAACAATTAAAAATAATTCATGTTTAATGAGTTTAGACACTCAATTAAAAAGTTTATAAATAATTCATTAAATTGATTCCATCAA
This sequence comes from Viscum album, assembly GCA_963277665.1. Lineage (NCBI taxonomy): Eukaryota > Viridiplantae > Streptophyta > Magnoliopsida > Santalales > Viscaceae > Viscum > Viscum album. The sequence goes on along the minus strand of OY728141.1, from coordinate 927,915,620 downwards.
ATAACATCATTCAAACACATGTAAATGGAATAAAGATATATCTTATTCAACAAAATCAATTACTTTAATTTATCAATACGCTTCCTCTAACTAGAAAATCACTATCTGTTACCTCATGGGTGGTTTAACAAAGGAAATATCTAAGGCAGACAAACAAGTGTCATTGGAATGGGAAAAACCTACAACTTGTATAAAGGGAACTAAATATAATATATAACATGTGACAATTCATTTAATTCAAGTGGTAAATTAATTTTTGGGAAAACTCTAGAAATTACTGTGGGTGAAACAATGGAAACTAGATCTATAAAGAACCAAGCATTCTTGAAATGTATACACCACCTACCGTAGGTTCATATTAGAGTTATCATCCAGTATTGATCTCTGATTCAACTCATTTAGAGTGAAAAATAACGAACTGATGAGAACCCTAAAAATAGATCATTTTATATCAAACCTAAATAATGTAGCTGATACCAAGAAGGATGGATTAAAAATAATTTGAATGTAATATTCACTTACATGGTTCCAATGATAAGAATAACTCACAATTCTATGATCATACGATGAAATATGATCAAATGCAATCAATAATACTTCAAAGGATCTCCCACACCTCTCTACTATCCAACAAAGGAGAAAATAAGAAGGTTTTAGGAATTAATAAATTATAATAGGAAATAGGTAATGTTTACTCAATGATATGGGTCACATGGTTTGGCTATATGGATGTTCAAACCATGAAACAACATTTCACACTTTAGTGTATGGAGGGGACACTCTCATGGGTAGTGTCCATGGTATTCCAAAGGGTGTGCAAACTCTATGATTACTCTATCATAGAATTATAGGTTCCCTGTATGGGCATGCACCCCCATATAAAAAGTTTCCTATAATCGTGAATCTTATATAACCCCACTATCCAACAGGTCATGGAATGTACTAACCATAAAACCTACCCTACACAGTTTCTACTTTCTGTGAGCCCTATCATGATTTTCTAAAAAGCCAGGTTTTGGGCTCAGATCATGCACCGAACACCCCTCAATTGACATGTGACCTCAAAGGGTACTCACATTAGGCTATAAACAAGAATTTAAATTAAAAATATATTCATACTTTGAACAAAAACCCATGATAATACATCATATATAATGATGAAACAATGGTAATAACTAAGGATAACTAACCTTAACCTTAGAGAGAACCGCCCATCTGATACCAGCCTCTAATTCAAGCCAATGTGAGGGAAAATGCAGAACTATATAAATGATTTTAAGAAAGTTCATAACCCACAAAAAGAAATGAGGAAACTTGATAGATAAATAAATAAGTAAATGGAAGAAAATGAGACATAGACTCACCATGAGCCTTCTCGCCAATTTGAAATCCATAAAAATAATAATTGGGGGAGATACCCATAGAAAATGATAGGTTAAAATGGAACCTATTTTCCTAGAATTTATAAAAAACTACCAAAATTCATGTCTTGAAGAAAGGGGCTAAAAGGGTGAAATGACCCTTTTACCCTATTTTTTAAAAAAGCACCCAAAACCTACTGTCTATTTGGTACTACGATAACTATGCAACTAATTTTCATAGGAATAACCTCATACCCCTTGAATGGATATGGATATGCCAGTTGACTTAGGCTTATGTTACTCTATACCTTTCGATCCATGCCTTGTCACCTCCAGATCATCCTGTACACCTTTGAGACCTCCCAAATCCCTAGATAATCTCATTAATTTCCAAAAGGGGATCCTTCTAAGAGTTTCAACACTAATAATTTGGATAAGGATGTCGGTCAAAAATATGACCTCTCTAATAAAGGAAAACTCAAACTTCTTTACAAAAACAAAAAACCCATATAGAAATGGGCATTTATTGTACTAATTGTAGAATCTTATGCTGGCCAAAAACCCATGATCTAGTAAAAAATCTACTCTTTGTAAAATCATAGAAACTCCCATACCATTATGATCTGTTATAATCCAAAAAAAATTCAATAACTACTGTCCTCACCAATAACTTGAGATATGAAATCATCATAAATAAGGTGACCTGATGTTGGATCTCAGGAAGAAAAGCTCCCTTAAAATTCAATACAAAAGAATCCACATCTAGTAGAAGGTATAATTTATAAAATTGGAGGTTATTTTAGAATATAATGAACTCTCAAACATAAGAAAATCTCTATTGATGATTAACATTTTTTTTGCGGACAAGAGGCCTTAGTAGTTGAAGATAGACATGTGGCATAAATAATATCCATAAAATTATCCCACTCAACAGCCAACTCCACAAGATACTCCAAATAATAAAAAAACCAAAATCGAGATGAAAAACAGATAATAATCACAACTAAGGAAACATAGTTCTCATTTTGATAACGAATCACAGAAAAGGGTATCTCCACCACCTTCATCCCATCCATGTATATTGATCTAAAACTGATCCCTCATACTTCTATCGACTCTGGTGCTGGAAATCTTGAACTATCTTTCTCCATGTTTTGTTTTTATCGATATCTAATCTTTAACGATCTATTGGAACATCATAGTACATATATTTATCATGAACCTAATGGGGATGTCGACCTAGAGAAATAAATGAAAATGAAAAAGTGTTAGGAACTCCTAAACTGAGGTTGAAATAAATTTTTCTTATTTTTAATTAATTATTTTAAACATAATTCCCCAATTTTATCCCAATTCAATCATAGTGATAGAAAATCATTATGCATGACCCCTATATATATCTTAACTATTAAAGAATTATTACTTCACTAACCATGTTTATAAAATTTTAAAGACCATTTATTGGATTATTTATTTCAAGAAAATTCTATTCCCAAGTCAAAATCTTTTCTTTATAACACATAGTAATCCTCGTTAATATAATTTACATACCAACTCATGCATCATCACAAATTCCTGACACTATATATCATCTTCTCTCAACTATCATATTTAATACCATTATAACTTGACACCCTCCATCTAAAGGTAACCCTAATGAGGTGGTAATGAATAAATAAATATAATTTCCTATAAATATTACTTTTAGTAGGTCACCGATTGAAAAATAGCATCATGTGTATAGAAATCACAAACCTTTGAGTTAATACCCTCATATAGATTTATAGATTAAGATATATATGACAAACTACAAACCAAAAACATTTATAATGATAAAAGTAAACGAAATATAGATAATATCATAATTAAAATAATACAACTAAAAATAATTCAATAAGTTTGAAATGTAAATCCATGATAGTGACCATTAATCCCTTATAGATCATGACCAACTACTCAATCTAGTGCTTCCTATATCAATCACCAACTAGATTGTGTGGACCATAATCATAGTATATATATAAATATAGAGAGAGTATAACATGTATACTCAATAGGATACTCACTTAAACCACATATGAAAAATGTGACAGAAAAACAATAAAGACAAGTGAATAGAAAAATGAAACCATATCATCACCTAAAAAAGAATTATTATTTTACCCATCCTCACTATGGATCACTCACCAAGTAGTATATAGAAGTAAAAAACTCTTTATCTGTAACGCCCCGACCCCAGCTACCCAGAGTCGGTGCATTACTTCGTAACATTGGCATGATCACAAAGGATCAAGTCTCGAAAGACCGATTAGTTTAGTAGCCTTGGAAACACTAGATACATTCATAAGTCTTTCATTACATCAAAAAGTGAAAAACTACAATAACAAAGTCTCCATAGTCCACACTCATATCCTCTTCTGACTATCCCTGCAGGTCATTCATAAAATACTTCTTCACATCCTGGAAAATATTAAAACATTGAAAGGGGTGAGCTCAAATGCTCAGTAAGGATAACAATAATGCGGAAGCTTTCATAAATAAACATTAACATTTAAGGCAATGTATAACTAAAACAAAAGCCTTTTAAACATGAAGTTCAACATAATATGGCAAAAGTAAAATGAGATAATGCCATTTACTTCTTCACATGGATATTCTACTGGTTGAATAATCACATGCAATATCAATAACCACTTTCATAATGATGGAATGCATAATGCCAGACTATCATAACCACGTAGTCAAGGCCTCGTGCCAAGACCACAAATAAGATTTTGTCAAGGCCTTGTGCCAAGACACTAGTTTGTCTCATGAGACCTGCCGATGCATCGAGGAGCTATAGCGGGCTCCACCCGTCACTTATTAAGTCCAATGCATTCCTCATATGAATAGGTTTAAACATATCATAAACCATAACATAATTGTATCACATAAAACATGCATAAAGGAAACATAACATTTCCACATTTCAATCACAAGATATCAATACAGCACATTGATATAATAAAAATTCTTTCAAAACCATTTTCAATACCAAAATAAAAGAAAGTTAAAACTTTGTATTTATTTTTCATTAAAAAAAAATGGCTTATAGAGGAAGCCGAAACTCAAATAACGGTCACGAAGGCGGAGTAGTCGTTGTCGCCGCATAAGTACGGAAAGAAAAACATTCCCTTTTTGTCGTTTAGTAAAATGCTTCGTATAAAAAAAAATTCCTTTTGAATAAACATGAAAGTCAAAGGGGTTTATACACCGTATAAAAGAAAGTTGTGTATAAAGCCAAATATGCCTCAATGAAAGGAGATTGAGACAAAGTCCTTAAAAAGATCATTTTTAAAATAAAATAGATCTATTATGTGTATTCACTATAGGTACACATAAAGAAAGTAAAAATACAAAATAGGACATAATAATATCATGACATAATTTGAAAGTAGGAGATTAACCCAAAGAATTGAAGTTGGGTTAAGAAATTCCCTTACCTCGTGTCTGACTTGACTCAACCGTTCTTTAACCTCCTGAATAATAAACTAGAGTTAATATATACCTTATTAAGAACCATTTTCAACTTCATTATCCTTATTATAACACTTATTACAATGATATGAACATTATGTAATTATTTAAGTTAATAATGTTCATTTTGTCGGTATTTGGTTCTTAAGTCAAAAATAGGCTTCTTACACTTACATGTTGTTAATTTGGTCAAAGGTTCATTATATCCAGAATGGTATTCATGATGTAGATATCATATATGTCATATATATCCAGTACATACATTCATTTATAATATTACATCACATTTAGAGGTATGAAATGAAATGCACCGTTCATGGAGACGGTAAGCCGTACGTACGCATGAACGCTACTTCCATTTCTATTTCATATTTTCTGGAATGGAATCATAATGATATGAGAGTATATTATAATTCCAGTATAATAACATATATAATATCATTAACTTTATCCTTCACACATCCCACATATGGTATTAACGAATCAAATCACTTTCAGGGGGCGGTAGTCCGCGCTTCCTAAAATGAAGATATCGTGTTTTACCCATAATGGAAACCATAAAGGTATGCCCAAAATGAAAAAAACAGAAGCTTAAGGAAAACATAAACATATTATATATCATATATAAAAATAGTGACATCATAATGGCCACCTTTGAAGGTGTTAAATGAGTGTTGAACAATCATCGTTTCGGGAGGCAGAATTTCGCCATCCACGGAAACCTTATGTTCTTTAACCATTTGATGTAGTTGTGTGGAAGTGTAGCTCAAATAAATCTTATAACAACATCCTAGTATATTTAAGATACTGGTGTTGTTACAACAGAAGTAAATAAAAAGATTTTAGGGGGTTGGAGAAGCAAAATAAAACAAAAGAACATGAGAGAATGAATTACCTTAAAAAGTGTAACTCCTTTTGAGTTGAGCCTAAAGGCTTCCTTTGAAAGGATTCTGCCCAAAGGGAATCCTCTAGGATGAGGAGAGGGATGTGGAGAGAGCAAATGGGCAGGGGTTGGCCGAGCCAATGGCTTGAAGAGTGTGTGAAATGAGGTAGAGGTGGGGGCCTTTTATAAGAGGAGAGGAGGGGCACTTTTGGAAAGTAAAGGAACATTACATTATTTGAAAATGTGTTTCGGTTTTAAAAGGTCCCACATTGATAGAATTCGTGGATAAGGTGATAAGGCATCGAAATCCACTCATCCAATTGGTTTTGGCCATGTGTAGTTCATAGATTTTATATTATCTTTCCATTTTATTTAAATCGTCAAATAATGATGTCATCGCTGCATCATTATTATGTCATAAATAATTAAATTTATTTAATGTCTAAAAATTATAAAAAAAATACTATGATATAGGAAATCTTTTTATCTTTCCAATTACTATTTATAATCAAAATTTGGACTTGTGTAACCCTACTTAAAAATTGTTTTAGTAAAACACTTTATGTTAGTGTCATTTTCACTTTAACATTACATAAAAAGTAATTTATGTTATTTCCCAACAAAAGTGGATCCATGGGGTCCCCAAGTTAGGCCATGGCTTGTCTTGGTCGGCCATGACACAACCAATGAGGTTGGGACATGTGTCTAGGTCATTTAATATTATTAAAGTATTATTTATACCTTAAACTACCCTAATTACCACTAATCGCGATTAAGAACTTAATAAGTTACTATTCACCAAAAAATTATTTTTATCCCATTGAACCACATTTTACTTCTTAATGACAACCATGTATGTCGGATTTTTGAAAATCAAATCACAGAAGTGGTAATATTTCATTTAAACGAAAAATTAGTTATTTAACTACCACTTAGTGGTTTCACTATTCATCAAAAATTGAAGTTTTTCAGAATAAGGCCAAAATTTCACCCTAAGCTATAATTGATATTCCGAATTCAAAAATGATGTCTATTTTACAAAATTCCAAACATATTAGTTGCATTAATTAATTTTATAATTAATTCCCGCTGTCACAAAAAATAGCGTGTTTTTAAGAAACAATTTATATCAAAAGATTGACAATTGTTTATGTCCAATTTCAATGTCAAATTAATTCTAATGACCACCATTGGATAAAATGGTAAAAATATATTCTAATTATACTCTAAAACCACTCAATAGTATAATTTATCACTATGAATTATTTTGATTAAAAAAGTTGTTTTAAGTATTTTTCACTATTCATAAAAATTTTGAAGTTCTCAGAAAATTACAAAAAATTCAACATAGGCTAATTTCAATATTAGGAATACAAAAATGAAGTCCATTTTGAAATATAAAATTTCTATAATTTTAAAAAGTGGTTATTACTATTCATAACGGCTACTTTGATTTGTCGCGATGTTTTAGAACTCGAAGTTGCGTACAATGCAAGCTATTGTATTATTGAATGAGAAGCGTATCGTGGAAGCTCGGGGTGTTACATTCTCCCCTCCTTCAATAAATTGCGTCCTCGCAATTTGAAATTTTTCTTGGAAAATAAAAGGTTGAAAAGAGAAAATACCTTTGAGGAAAACCCACATCGGAAATAAGGTTAATAAATACATAACATTAAAAGAAAGCAGGATAAGTACAAAGGTCACCCGATATAGCCCACTCTAGGATTATATGAAAATATGGATATGGAGGAGAAACAAACCATCAAGGTCTGATGGAGAGTTACAGAAAACAGGATTAGGAGAAAGTTTAACCACAAGAAAATCACAAACTTGTGATTGGTTAAACGGTCATTGAACCCCAGTTGGAAAAGTTAACCGACAACATTTTTGTTTTAAGTTACCTTTTATTATGTTGAGGAATTTATTTATGAGATTTACTAAGAACGTAGGGGAATATACATACTTGTTATGTATACTTTCATTCGTTAATAAATTTTTACCACAAACCCAACTTTTACTCCAAATGGTAACGGAACTCAAAAATATTCTATTTATCCTAATTGTATAAGGTTCCAAATGTTAACACATACCATTTAGATTAGTAAAACGATTTTGTAATAACCAGGGACTTCCTGTAGGCTAGTGGTAGGAAATAAAGGCTTGTCGCACTATGGTTGTGGGTTCGATTCCTGCAGCTGTGTCCGACGCGACGGGTTATTCCCCACCCTGCAGGTTGTCCTTTTTCTAAAAATATAGTATTATAGTATTCCAGAAATAATCTTCAGAAAAGTTTTAACCTTAAACAATACTATTCAAAGTTCAACTTAATCCATCCCAACATTTATAGTTATCCAAAATACCTCTGTCCAAACTTTCTCTAAAAGGTCTCTTAATTCCAAAATCAATTGTAACATCAGATTCCCCAAACAATGAAAAGTTTCTCTTATTGTCACATACTAAAAATATGATTACCTTAATCATATTAAAACCTTACTGAAACCAACAAGTACTGCAGTACAATCCTTATATAGATCACATTATTCTAATAACCAGAATATAATCCATGAGTCCGAAAGCATCAATACATTAGTTATTCTGCTTCAACTGTAGTAATAGCATAAGATTGTCCTTGATCCCTTGGCCTTTTCTGGGGTAAGATTCCTTGACGCTTAGGACATTCATTTGCGTAATGACCCATTTCTCTACAATTGTAGCATTCAACTTTGACAGCCTCTTTCTTTCCCTTGCAATCACGTGCCTGGTGACCTTTTTCTCCACATTTATAACAGACTCCCATTCCTTTTAGGCAAGTACCAGGGTGATTCTTCCCACAATTATCACATAATGGAAAATCCTTCTTTCCCTTTTTCCCTTTATCTGTCTCTTGTTCCACCGTTCTCTTCTTCTCTAGCTTTACTTTGTTGTCATAAGACTTAGAGAATTCCTTTTCTGTCTTGATAGCACACGAGACAATATCTTCGTATGATGAGAAGGATTGTGATACCAAAGCTCGACGGAGAAATGGTTTTAACCCATCAAAGAAACGATCAATCTTACTCCTTGGGTTACGTATGTAATCTGCAGCATACCTTGCTAACCTTGTAAAGTTAGCCTCATACTTTGCGACATTCTCATCCTCCTTCTGCCTCAGACTCAGAAATTGCCTTTCCATATCTGCTCGATGGTCACGAGGAAAGTATTTTTCTAAGAAAAGCTCTTTGAACTCCCTCCATTCCATATTCGATATGTCATCATCTTCCTTTGTGTTTTGAATCAGCGACCACCACTGATCGGCATCTCCAGTGAGGCGGTAAACTGCCATGACAACCTCCTCCCTTTCACTACTCCCCAAGGCATGGAATATTTTCTCTAAGGAATTTATCCATTGCTCAGCTACTATAGGATTTGTACTCCCATTGAAGGTTGGTGGTTGTTGCCTCATGAAACGATCTAGCATTGATCCTCCACGTTGCGGATCAGGGTGCTCCATACGAGTAAGGTTATTATTCATAACCTGAGTGAGTTGTCCCAGTATGGTAATAAGTTGATCAGCACCAGTTGTATCTCCAGATCCACAATAATTATCTTGATCAGGAGGGAAATCCCTACACGGAGTTCGTGCATTGATACAGTTTCCATTCCTTCTACTAGGCGCCATTTCTAAACAATGGCATAAACTAGATTAGTTTATGAATCAAAACACATAATTCCATACTTGTAAAATACTTAACATAAATTGAACTATTTATGGATATAATCCATAATTATAAAAAGGTTTTATTTGAGGAAGTATATACTCATAACCATTCATAGTGGTTTGTAAAGAAAATGAGAATTATCCTAAGCATATCCCCCGGGAGTGTCGTAACCAAGAGTGCAGCAAGGCCCGTTGTCGTGCACCAGTTCCCGTTCGAGTCTAGCTCAAAGCGGTGTTTTCGGGTTTTACCCCTAGGTACATCTGTGCCAGAGCCGCCTCTACCTGCTCGTATCCAGACAGGAATGTATTGCTTGGAAAACTCACAAAATCTCTACAATACCAATATTCTAAGATGTTCTTTTATACTAATCCTCAAAGTTCATCTTAGTTCTATGTGTTCTAATCAGAGTTTATCTAAATCTAGCTTCCAAGGTTAGTACTAAACTGCCTCTGATACCAACTGTAACGCCCCGACCCCAGCTACCCAGAGTCGGTGCATTACTTCGTAACATTGGCATGATCACAAAGGATCAAGTCTCGAAAGACCGATTAGTTTAGTAGCCTTGGAAACACTAGATACATTCATAAGTCTTTCATTACATCAAAAAGTGAAAAACTACAATAACAAAGTCTCCATAGTCCACACTCATATCCTCTTCTGACTATCCCTGCAGGTCATTCATAAAATACTTCTTCACATCCTGGAAAATATTAAAACATTGAAAGGGGTGAGCTCAAATGCTCAGTAAGGATAACAATAATGCGGAAGCTTTCATAAATAAACATTAACATTTAAGGCAATGTATAACTAAAACAAAAGCATTTTAAACATGAAGTTCAACATAATATGGCAAAAGTAAAATGAGATAATGCCATTTACTTCTTCACATGGATATTCTACTGGTTGAATAATCACATGCAATATCAATAACCACTTTCATAATGATGGAATGCATAATGCCAGACTATCATAACCACGTAGTCAAGGCCTCGTGCCAAGACCACAAATAAGATTTTGTCAAGGCCTTGTGCCAAGACACTAGTTTGTCTCATGAGACCTGCCGATGCATCGAGAAGCTATAGCGGGCTCCACCCGTCACTTATTAAGTCCAATGCATTCCTCATATGAATAGGTTTAAACATATTATAAACCATAACATAATTGTATCACATAAAACATGCATAAAGGAAACATAACATTTCCACATTTCAATCACAAGATATCAATACAGCACATTGATATAATAAAAATTCTTTCAAAACCATTTTCAATACCAAAATAAAAGAAAGTTAAAACTTTGTATTTATTTTTCATTAAAAAAAAATGGCTTATAGAGGAAGCCGAAACTCAAATAACGGTCACGACGGCGGAGTAGTCGTTGTCGCCGCATAAGTACGGAAAGAAAAACATTCCCTTTTTGTCGTTTAGTAAAATGCTTCGTATAAAAAAAAATTCCTTTTGAATAAACATGAAAGTCAAAGGGGTTTATACACCGTATAAAAGAAAGTTGTGTATAAAGCCAAATATGCCTCAATGAAAGGAGATTGAGACAAAGTCCTTAAAAAGATCATTTTTAAAATAAAATAGATCTATTATGTGTATTCACTATAGGTACACATAAAGAAAGTAAAAATACAAAATAGGACATAATAATATCATGACATAATTTGAAAGTAGGAGATTAACCCAAAGAATTGAAGTTGGGTTAAGAAATTCCCTTACCTCGTGTCTGACTTGACTCAACCGTTCTTTAACCTCCTGAATAATAAACTAGAGTTAATATATACCTTATTAAGAACCATTTTCAACTTCATTATCCTTATTATAACACTTATTACAATGATATGAACATTATGTAATTATTTAAGTTAATAATGTTCATTTTGTCGGTATTTGGTTCTTAAGTCAAAAATAGGCTTCTTACACTTACATGTTGTTAATTTGGTCAAAGGTTCATTATATCCAGAATGGTATTCATGATGTAGATATCATATATGTCATATATATCCAGTACATACATTCATTTATAATATTACATCACATTTAGAGGTAAGAAATGAAATGCACCGTTCATGGAGACGGTAAGCCGTACGTACGCATGAACGCTACTTCCATTTCTATTTCATATTTTCTGGAATGGAATCATAATGATATGAGAGTATATTATAATTCCAGTATAATAACATATATAATATCATTAACTTTATCCTTCACACATCCCACATATGGTATTAACGAATCAAATCACTTTCAGGGGGCGGTAGTCCGCGCTTCCTAAAATGAAGATATCGTGTTTTACCCATAATGGAAACCATAAAGGTATGCCCAAAATGAAAAAAACAGAAGCTTAAGGAAAACATAAACATATTATATATCATATATAAAAATAGTGACATCATAATGGCGACCTTTGAAGGTGTTAAATGAGTGTTGAACAATCATCGTTTCGGGAGGCAGAATTTCGCCATCCACGGAAACCTTATGTTCTTTAACCATTTGATGTAGTTGTGTGGAAGTGTAGCTCAAATAAATCTTATAACAACATCCTAGTATATTTAAGATACTGGTGTTGTTACAACAGAAGTATATAAAAAGAGTTTAGGGGGTTGGAGAAGCAAAATAAAACAAAAGAACATGAGAGAATGAATTACCTTAAAAAGTGTAACTCCTTTTGAGTTGAGCCTAAAGGCTTCCTTTGAAAGGATTCTGCCCAAAGGGAATCCTCTAGGATGAGGAGAGGGATGTGGAGAGAGCAAATGGGCAGGGTTTGGCCGAGCCAATGGCTTGAAGAGTGTGTGAAATGAGGTAGAGGTGGGGGCCTTTTATAAGAGGAGAGGAGGGGCACTTTTGGAAAGTAAAGGAACATTACATTATTTGAAAATGTGTTTCGGTTTTAAAAGGTCCCACATTGATAGAATTCGTGGATAAGGTGATAAGGCATCTAAATCCACTCATCCAATTGGTTTTGGCCATGTGTAGTTCATAGATTTTATATTATCTTTCCATTTTATTTAAATCGTCAAATAATGATGTCATCGCTGCATCATTATTATGTCATAAATAATTAAATTTATTTAATGTCTAAAAATTATAAAAAAAATACTATGATATAGGAAATCTTTTTATCTTTCCAATGACTATTTATAATCAAAATTTGGACTTGTGTAACCCTACTTAAAAATTGTTTTAGTAAAACACTTTATGTTAGTGTCATTTTCACTTTAACATTACATAAAAAGTAATTTATGTTATTTCCCAACAAAAGTGGATCCATGGGGTCCCCAAGTTAGGCCATGGCTTGTCTTGGTCGGCCATGACACAACCAATGAGGTTGGGACATGTGTCTAGGTCATTTAATATTATTAAAGTATTATTTATACCTTAAACTACCCTAATTACCACTAATCGCGATTAAGAACTTAATAAGTTACTATTCACCAAAAAATTATTTTTATCCCATTGAACCACATTTTACTTCTTAATGACAACCATGTATGTCGGATTTTTGAAAATCAAATCACAGAAGTGGTAATATTTCATTTAAACGAAAAATTAGTTATTTAACTACCACTTAGTGGTTTCACTATTCATCAAAAATTGAAGTTTTTCAGAATAAGGCCAAAATTTCACCCTAAGCTATAATTGATATTCCGAATTCAAAAATGATGTCTATTTTACAAAATTCCAAACATATTAGTTGCATTAATTAATTTTATAATTAATTCCCGCTGTCACAAAAAATAGCGTGTTTTTAAGAAACAATTTATATCAAAAGATTGACAATTGTTTATGTCCAATTTCAATGTCAAATTAATTCTAATGACCACCATTGGATAAAATGGTAAAAATATATTCTAATTATACTCTAAAACCACTCAATAGTATAATTTATCACTATGAATTATTTTGATTAAAAAAGTTGTTTTAAGTATTTTTCACTATTCATAAAAATTTTGAAGTTCTCAGAAAATTACAAAAAATTCAACATAGGCTAATTTCAATATTAGGAATACAAAAATGAAGTCCATTTTGAAATATAAAATTTCTATAATTTTAAAAAGTGGTTATTACTATTCATAACGGCTACTTTGATTTGTCGCGATGTTTTAGAACTCGAAGTTGCGTACAATGCAAGCTATTGTATTATTGAATGAGAAGCGTATCGTGGAAGCTCGGGGTGTTACATTATCAAAGTATATATATCTATTAAAGATTTTACCTCGATTCCACTTACCTATTGGCCTATCACTCTCACTCCACAATCCAACACATCTTATACTCATCCCTTCCATAATTTGTATAGCATCCCATGAAGTTGTATAATAGGACTTACTACATTCAGTTACACCTGGAACCTCATCATAATCATCTCAATTTAGTAACAATGTGTATTCTCAAAAACTTCAAAAACTAGTGTCAATGCATAATACCTCAATTCATCATAGCCCATTCATTTATACTCATAGCTAAAACCAAAATGACTGGATTCAAGTATTTATTATACCTCAATACATTATAGTACACACCAATTTTATTTTATAAAATATAGATTATATCACATCCCAGGAATGAACAAAACATATACACAAAGACATTATAGCCAGGGATATTACTACTCGTAAAAATGTCCAAGGGGCGATTGGGAGAGAAGGAAAAATTAGTCATCCATTTCCTCTATATATTGGATGTTAGATAAAATAACAATAAAATATTTCAGTGTTGGTTTCCCTACATATGTAGGTATTGAAGTGTATTAAATTAGAAAATATAAATTTTATCACACACATCTACAATAAATAAAGCTACATCGACCATGACTCATCTTACACTATAGTCACACAAGACCCCAAGACTCAACTACTAAGGAAAAAATCTCATGAAATAGTAAAATAATCATGTTCCATATTAATAAATTATTTATCCATTAATTAATACAATGAATATTCAATTCCATGATTAATACTATAATCTTTTATGTTGGTGCCTTCATCACCATGATTTCGTTCATTTATGTTCTCATGTATTTCATCAACATATATGAACATTGTGACCCATCACAGTTCATTTATTAATCAATTTTCAATTGCCAATTATTCGAGTAATCTATGACTTAATTCTAAGATACCATATCAGATATTCACATGTTGTGAATATATTTAAATTGAACCTATACATTTGAAACCAATCATATTAATAAAATTTCATTATTGAACCATTTAATCAAGATTCAAGATTAATAAAATTGATGAGTAATCCATGCTTTGAACTCTTCTCAGTCACCTTGGTGTCATCCACACACCATTTCACATAATAAAAAGTTGCCCTACTATCACAGACATTGATCTTCACTATTTCCTACACTCCAAACCATCTCTCACCATAGTTTTCCAAACATAAAAAATTTAGCAAAAAAACATAAATTCTCTAATTACCCTAGATTATGAATATAAAGAATCCAAACATATAAATTATACAATAATAGGTGTTACGACCATGGAATTAAGTCAATGAATATTTTTGTACACAAGGATATGCTCCTTCAGCCCAAATAACATTGTATTTAAAAAATGATTTTAATTTGATTTTGAATTACCTATATAATTATTAATATGTTTTACCCAAAAAGAAAACATATATTTAGTCAAAAAATATAGGTATAAGAAAACAGTAACATGTTTAAAGCAATGCTTCCATATTCATACAGTTTTTATAAAGAAGACTAACTAGTTTTAAGTCACTTTCACTGTTCACATTAATATTATCATCATTTTGTTGTTTATCTTATTCAATCATTTAACCAATTCCAAACAACAACAAAAACAAAGTCACTTCCAAACATATGTCACTCTATCTAATAAATAACAAAATTGAAGAATTAACAAATCTTAAAAACTCATGTAATCACAAAACCAACAAGTAATTTAATTTTTATAACATGATATATTAATTATATACAACATGGAATAATTACTATTTCAATTATCAATACTCATAATTTTAAACTAAATAATATCATGAAAGAAATAGGAATTTAATATTATAGTATATGATAACTGTTTTTCTCTCTCTCTTTGATAATTCTGAAAATAAATTTATTATCTTACTCAAAGTGCTAAATTAAAAAATTAATTAAAGAACATTATGTGATATAAATTTTATATCAAGTCTTTAAATATAAATAATAATATATATTATAAATATTATATTACAGGTGATTCTATAATTTTCTTCTTTATATATTATTTCCAAAATTATTAAATATTCATCATCCATGTGACTACTAGTTTATTATACATTTATGGTTAATGAATCCCATTTAGACAAACGAAATAAATAATTTTTAATTAAAAACTTTTAAAAATGAATGGATATGTAATAATCCTTCGCAATATAGAATGAATCATAACAATTTAACTACATAAAACTAGAGGGCTATAGATAGAGTGAAATCTTAGAGAAAGAAGTTCAGGCGATCATAAAGAGGTTGTAAATACACCAATAGAGATGGTATGATTACCCAAACATAAGATGACGAAATTAAATGAATGAGGATGAAATAATATAATTTTATAATTAACAATATTATTCTATTGGGTTTCTAAAAACAAAGTTCAAATATTCCTTTTAATTAAAGGTTAGTTAGTTTCTGATATAATTCATGTGGAATAATGTCTTCTAAATCCCCCATTTATTTACCAATTAGAACATATAATTATATTAATTTATTTCTTTATTAAAATTACCTATTTAATCCTTTATATCTTTATTTTATTTTTAGAAGCCAAATTTACAGTCAAAACACGTTTTTACATTATTCTGGGTAAAACATGGAGAATTGAATTTTTTTGAGATTTTCCTAAAGCATGAACCAACCAAATGAAAAAAATCAAAATCTATGAAGGAATGAATATTGGAACAAAAAAATAACCTTGATGGACTTATTTCATGTCCATGAAGGACCAACCATATTCCCAAATCAACAAAATAGAATGGGCCGACCACATGAATAAAATAACTTACTGCATGAACCAAATGACTAATAATGAAGGACTGGATGTATGACTAAAATGGCAGACTACATAACCAAAAATGTCATCCATGAAGGACCGAACCCACGACCAAAGTGGCTGAGCATGAAGGACTAGTTTTTCTACCAAAACAACTAACTGTGAATGAATGACTACATGACTAAAATTATTGACCGTTAATTACCAAACACATAGATAAAACTTTTGACCATAAAAAATCATAAAATGTTAAACTATACATCCTTTTAGAAACCCTATTGATCCCTCCTAGACTTTTGAAACACAAATGTATGGGTTTTAGAATAATGGGACCTCATAGATTCCCTGAGGGGGTGGGAGGTAAATCATGGTATAATATTTGTTCTAATTTCACCACTAAAATTTCAAACTATCTATAACATAAATGTTCTTCATCTCACTATTTGTATGATCACTCATATAATATTCTTTCAATAATTATCTAATTTATAAATTTATTATATTTTTTAAAATTAAATATGATCAAAGACTATATAACCTATATACACTAATATATGTCCTATTGAAGGAAAATAAATCATTCACTCAAGACACAAGAACTTTACTTGGATCACCAACACTAATAGAATATGTGGAGTATAAAAAAATATTCCAAAGAACCAAAATTAAGAAAATTTCTTTTAGTTGTTGGTCTTCACAAGTATACTCTAATGACTCGTGTAATACCTCATGTCCAGATAAGTTATGAAATTTTGGGAGAATTTTATTTATTTTATTTGGTGGATGATTTATTTTGAGAACCAGGACTCTAAATTAGATTTAAAGAGTCTGAAAATTGTAAATATCTTATTCAATGGGGTAAAAGGTTCGGTGGATTCCCTGAGGGTTTGTGAGATCATTGGAGAAATGCAGTGTTTCCACGAATCTAATAGGCAGCAGTAAAGGACCATTCACACCGTTGAAGTGTTTTCAAGAGTTTTTTAAATTAATAGGGGACTTTAACCCCCTTTATTTATGTCTGAAAGACTGTTCATAGGGATAATGATTCATCTAATCCTCCCCTCTCTATTATTAATTCTTCCCCCATGGTTTTGAGTGTCATTTGGAGGATTTTATATATGTTACACTCTTTTCATTTTATTGTTTTGGTTTTCAAAATCTATACCTAATTTCAAATTATCTTTATTTAGGATTTTGGTTTTAATTCCATTGAATCATTACAGAATTAATTTCTTCCCATGTTGATTTTTCTCAACCTATCTTGAAGAGAACCCTAGAAAATTTCATCATGGTGTCATCTTCCATTTCAGTGATGGTACATTTCATTTTTATTTTTTATGTTTTTTCCCTAAATTTTTTAATATTTTAATTATAATAATAAAATAAATATTTTTTTTCTTAGAACCATGGGTGAATAAAGTGTGGAAAACACCTTTTCGCACAAGGTTTTGATGAAAAGCGGCTATTCAGAGAGTTTTAGGCACTTACGATAATTTAAATTAAGTTATTTTAATTATTATAATCACAATTAAAAATATTTTTGAATGTTGTGGAACGCTTTTTGGGATCTCAAGGATGGGTTATGGATATTTTTCATGGATGAGCTTGATAGATAACTTTCAGGATGCAGTAAAAAGGGGGAATGATTTTTTTGAGGTAGCTTGTCACTTGTACAATCGTGATGGTAATTGAAATTATTTATTTTGTATTATAATGTTAAATGTGTTATCACCAGAAAGATTTATTACATTTATTAAATGATATATTTTATTTAAAATCAAATGAATAGATGAACTGAACAATGTACTAGGCCCATGAGTTTCCATGGTTATGAGCATTGTTAGACCATTCACTGATGGTCGAGGCCTTGATAAAAATGTATTAACTGAGATGTAGAGACCTTATGGTTTGACAATATAGTTAAGTGAAAATAATGTGTTGTCTCTATTGTATGATGCCCAATAGACAGCTTATTATAGGTGAGTGATGAATTGAGATGGTTGTCCAGGGAAGTGGCCACCTAGAATGATGGGATGCTTTAGACGCATTGGGATGGTTGAGATAACTATGGTGTGACTTCTCCTCCTACACAAGGATGTCATTTCCTACTTTAGAAGACTCATTGGAGAGTAATTGATGGGTAGGGTTTTGAAAGTAACATTTAATGACTTATAAATAGTATGGTCTTGAGGCCACCTCTCTTATGTGACATGCCTATGTGGACAGTGAGGCCTCAACGAGACTTTTTGATGTTGTGGGATTCTATTACCTTTCATTGAATTATATTTCCCAGAGAGATGTACAAAATTTAAGGGAAACCATCAAGGTTTTCTAAGCTACAATATGGATCAAGGGACCCCAATGGGTTTCCTAGTGATATGTTTATCCTAGAGATGGTGTGTATGGGAAATGTGTAGTGATTATTATCGGTGTCACTATAAAACATGAATAGATGATATATTCTTATGTTATCTATGAAAATTGTAGGACAATAACTCAGGATGTTGACCGTGGTTTATAGTATGGTTTGAAGAAAATGGAAAACCCATTGAGATGGTTTTGATGGTGTGATTTTTTGGGTCACACTATGCCCATGATATATTTGAGATACATGGGATGCCAAATAGGTTCTCCTATGATCCAATAGTTGAGGCTGATTTCTAGAAAATTGTTTGGGATTTCCTGGAATAGGTCACTCGATCTATGTGGTGGGATTTACATTTGAATGTGATTCCATGATTTGGAATTTCCTGGATTTTGAGTAGAGAGCTCCATGACTTATGCTACCAAGGATTTAATACATAGAGTTGTAACGACCCATGGTTTAGTTATATATTATTCTTAAAAGATGTACATTCAATATATTTTTTCACACCGTACCAAACTAAAATAAAAAATCGTGATATATTTTTAATATTAAATATTACTATTAAAACATTTTCGTTAAATTAGTTATAATTAATTAATGTAACCATATGGAAAAGTTAAATAAAGGAACTAAGAATAACTGATAGTTGGAAGAATAATTCTCCCTTAAGAATCCCATTATTATGAACTCTAAATATAGGCAGCTTCACATGGCATTTTTCTAGAAAAATCCCAATCCAAACATAAGAAATTAAATATTAAAAAAGAAATATATTGGTGAAGATCAAGCTCAAATAAAGATACACATTATTCATGGTAGTTGAACCACCACCCAAAAACTACAACCAGTGATTATATAATGATGAGGTATTGTGAGGATGATATTAGAGGTTATGTATATAGAAATTATTATCATATATACATGTTATAAAATATTTATATGTATATATTTATCATGAGTTTTTATATTTTCTAAAAGGACATTTCTTTCAATTCACTTTATGTTTAAATGATGAATTTTCCTGAAATTGGTGTTTATTTCAAGAAAATATATTTATTATTGAATAATAAAAATATATATTGATTGTATTAATACTAATATAATAGTAGAATAGTTAATACTCTATAATTAAAAAAGGATAATTAATACACTAAAAGTAGTTTTACTATAATGAAACTATTTTCCCTATATTATATTTTTTAATTTAAAATAAAATTTATAAATTGTTTTATCTGAATTTGAGAAAATTTAACTTTATTTTTGGATTTATCAGGTAAATATTAACATAAGATTAATTTTTTTTATTTTTATAAGAATATATATTTTTAGGTGATTTATACAACATACTGATACTATGAATTTTAAGCCATTATTAGTATATAAGTATGAAATAGAAATTAATGAAACATTTTTCCTGAAAAAAATATGTATTTTAATATTTTAATTATAAATTTAAAAAATATTTATTATATTTTAAAAACCAATATTTTGTGTTTTAGAACATCAGTAATATTTTTCTAAAAAATTTATTTAAAACATTATACATTTATTACATTAAATTTAGTTTTTAACACTTTTAGAAATTGAATCATAATAGGTACAAATTATCAAATAATTTCCACATTATTCTCTACCATAAATATTATGTTAAATTGAGAAAAACAAGTTACAATTGTGAAAACTAAAATAGTATAAATGGGTAACCAAATAAGTAAAGGGCCTAACATGTAAAAAAATTAATTTATTTTTTTGAGGCTTGGATAAACATTATCTCCAATTCATTTCATCATTTATAAAATTTTGATATGATTTCATGGAGAGTGACTTCCCCTTATTGAATTGTTTTGGTCATTTACAAAAAATCCTTCTCTTTTCACTTATAAAAGGAGAACTCTTCTCCTCTCTTCCCCTCACACCATAACCCAACAATTTATGAAAAAATATTAAATATCCTAAAAAATCTAATAACAATTAAATAGGTTCATTTATTCTCAAATTATGACCCTACAAAAAATTAAGAACTATTGGAAATGAGATAATCCAAAATATGATGTACAATTTCCTAAAATCTCTTTCTCTTTTCTATTTATTTATGTACGTTTATCCTACCTAAAATTTCATTAAACCATATTAAAATGATAATTTAGAATAATTTTTATATTGTAATATTATTATCAATATAGAGTGAGAATAACACCTTTCCCTTTTCTATTAAGAATAATGAAAATATTAACCATACATTTTGTGGAAAACCACCTTCATAAATCACCATGATTTTTCCCTTGAATAGTGATGGAGCTTTGTCGTGTGCGCTCTAAAAAATATTTATAAATAAGTACAACATAGGGGCTGACCTAGGTCGTTATTTTGAGGAGTTTTTGTGGTCAATCAATCACTACTTCTTATTCAATTTTATTATATTTTTAATTATTTAAAATATAAAACTAAATGCAATTTCGTTTTGATAAATGCGAATGCAAGATAAAGGATTGTAAAAATGCAATGCATAATGTAGACAAAAATGAATGCAGACAAAATGATTTTATACAGAATGTAGATATTCCAGAGAGAATCAACCAGATTGAGAATTCATCGTGTAAGTATTAGTTTCAAATTTAATTAATAAACACAATCCATCGTATGCGTGAATATCCACTTCTATATGTGGTTATGAATATATAGTACACTCAATCATCACCGAGAGACCACACATCCACCTCCTCGATCGAGGGAAATTTTTTATAGAAATAAAAGTTATGTCTCGGATGGAAAGTGGAGACACAAAGGCGCATTACCCACTAAGATCCTACTTTACCTAACTCTAATAAAATGAGAAACAATATAATTAAATGTTAAATGACTTTGGTTCAACACTGGATTGATCTATCAGGAAGTTTCTCAGGTTAGTTACTCATGATCATGAGTACAAGAGATTGCAGTGGAGAAGGAAGGGGTGGAAAACAAAGAGAAAAAATGATAATGAGATTAATAAGAAGCGAAAAATATATTTAAAATACATAATACTATTAAAATTGAAATAAATTACAAGAAAATATAAAAATGGCCACACAGAAGTGCCAATGCTTTGAGAAGGGCTGAGGATACATATTTATCGGGAGATGAGGTGAAATAATTCTCTCCAAAATAATCCTCCAAATTATTCCGCATGTATGTCCCATTGAATGACGAATTTGAAACAGGTTTCTTCATTAAAGATGTTCCATAATACCTCCTCCATTCAATCTCCAAATATGAGATTTATTTTCCATCATATGTAGGAGTTATGAGTGATTCTATCCGAGACATTTAATCTGTCCATTTGACTGGACAAATTCAAACTCTTTAACTTCCATGGCCATTATGACACTCCAAACAGTCGTGTCACGCGTTTGAGCCTTAATAAAAGTTGTTACCCACATGATTTATCGTCTCTAAACAAAATATGGGACATTTTGGATGTAGATACCCGAAGATTCACATACATAGACATTACACTACTTTTGCGGAATACTTTGTACATAACAAAAACACACACACAAGGACCGTAATAGTTTAGTGTCTTTGGAAACTCGGAATATAATTTTCTAATCGTGGCGAAAGATCTTCAACATCTCCCATAAAGATCTTCCTTTTTTTACCTAAAACCTTTCTTTATACCCTAGGGAAAATAAACCATAAAAAAGGTGAGCTCAAATGCTCAGTAAGGGTAAACAAAAGAAATATCAATCACATCATATTCATAAGAATATATCTTTTGGAAATCTTAACCTGCAAAAGAGATCATAATTTCATAACATGGGATAAATCATAGTAGTGAAATGTAATCCCAATAATCATAATGTAAAACATGAAGCTTTGTGGAATAAACACATAATCATAGAGAATCGTTTCTTTTTAGTCAAGACTCATTGCCAAGACTATCTTAGTGTACAAAGTCCCTTTCTGAACCGAGTTCATTTCTCGTTTCAGTCCTGTTTCACTGAACCGGTATAACCTACCATTCCATCCATGTCTATATCATGAGATATAAAATCTTTACCCAATGCATATGAGGGAGATATAGGTCCCACCCATCTCATAATGATACCATTCTTAGGTGTGCCACAAAATCATAAACCATACATCATTGCATTACCAATGTAATAAAAATGGGAATTTTAAACATCATGACATCATAAAACAATTCATATACGATAAAGGAATTCATAAAAATAATTCCATCACAACATAATCAAACCAATTTAATAATAGGGATAAAAACAGAACCCTTTATTTTCTTATATGGAAAATAATTTAGATAAAACACTTGAACTTCATTCTTGAGGAAAATATCCTTTCTACTTCAAAAACATTTTCCTTTCATAACATGTATTACAATTTTAAACTAAAAGAAGTTCATTAAAAATAAACATGAAAACTTATAAAGGAAGCTTCTTTGAAATAATGTTTTAAAAATCCATTCATGTCGTATAATTTAAAAAAACATTCTTCTCGTACTTTTGTCGGAAAAGTCAAATAGTACCTCGTACGAAAAACGACAAAAGATTCATTTCATATCATTTACTAAAAACTCCCCGAAGGGTAAAATTGGATTTAAAAAAAATTGTAGGTGGATGGAAATAATATTACATGTTGAGGAAACATGTATGTGGATGATAAAATACACCCCAGTAAATTTCAAAGTATAAACAATCTCGGATAAAAATGAGATTGTGATATTTCCATTACCTTAGGTCCGATTTTCTTCATAAGTGTCCGAACCTCCTGTATAATGATTTAAATAATGTCATTAACTTATTAAAGAATCATATTCATTGTTATGATATCATATATGGTTCATTTATGACTTTATATTACCCGTTCTTTTGTAAATTCCATGTCAAAAAAGCATTTTGTGTAAAATCGTTTCACTTATCGTAGGTGTTTGGACTTGTTGTTCTTGACATTATTATTACTTATATCATGATTTACTTACTTAAAGAATATAAAATATGATTTATATATCATATATATTCAGTTTATATATATATATAATAGATAGATAAATGAAATGAAACACACTGTTCATGGAGACGGTAGTCCGTACGTACGCATGAACGCTGTTTTACTTTCCTTATTGTCTTGAATAGAAGTAAGTAGATGACATATATATATACATAAATCCAGTATATTTACCATGTCATATATTTAATTATTATCCATTATATATACTTTATAATCAATCTGGAATGATTAACATGGATAATGAATCTCATCGCGTCGTGTAGACGGTAGTCCGTATGTACGCACGAGCGATGATATCATTCCCATGGTCGTGGAATTGTGTTTAAGTGTATGTATACTATTTAAGAATCAATATCACTTTATAATAATCATATATAGTTACTCATTACATCATTATACCCATCCAAATAAGGTGGTGGCGGAAAATAGATTACACCACAGTGTGGAGACGGTATTTCGTACGTACGCTTACGCGTTGATTTCCTTTTTCCGTAGGATGGATAGAAGGTTAATTAGAGTTGTTTAATATTTATAATAACATATAAGTATATAAGAAATACTTATGTTATTACTTTATCATGAAACAACTAAAGAAGAATAAGTTGAAGAAGAAAGAAATTGAAAAAGATCGGTAATGGAAATAACCTCTTTTTGACGCGCCTTCACTTAACCTCCACTTAAAGAACTAAGGATGGACTTTGAAGAAGACCATGACCTCTAGGATGATACTAGGGAAGTGTAGAAGAGATTTTTTCAGGGGTTGGCCGAGCGTGAAGGCTCAATGTTGTGTGAGGAAGAGAGGGAGGAGGTTCCCTTTTATAAGGGAGGAGAGGGGCACCTTAGGAAAATATCAAAATATTATTTTATATTAAGGTCAAATTCGGTTTATAATGGTTCCAAAGGGTCTTATTTCTAAGATAAAGTGGGGATGGGTCTAAGTCCTCTCATCCAATAGGATTTAGACAAGTTTAAGTTATTATTTTAACCTTATCAATTAGGTTTAACTCTAAGTTAAATAATTTAACTTTTACCGTGTTTTTTTGTTTTCTTACACTATATGGTTAATAAACTTACCATAACAAGGCAAACGAACCCCAAGTTGTTTATTATTAATATATCTATTCCTATCTAAGTCATTTGTACGATCCTTACATTTTTAGGAATTAAATAACAATTAATAATATAATATTTGTTTTAAAAACTAATTTATGTCAATTTTGACACTATTTGGTACATGATTTTTATGAAATTTGTAACAGAATGATAAGTTCGAACCAAGTTAATTATATCAACAATAACATGTCATAATAACCTATAAAATTAATTTAAGTCATAAAAAGTCTCAAATTACATTTATTTGGGCATTTATAACATCAATTATGTCAATATTGCATTAATAAGGCAATTACTGCATCATCTTTGTGTCATAATAAATGATAATTATTTAATCCCTAAAAATTATAAATAAATTCCTATGATGTATATAATTGTATAAGATTTCCGGATACTATTCATGTTTGAAGTTTCATGAAGTTTATCACTAAATTAAAATTATTATACTTATAATATTTAAGAAAGTGACATGTTGTCACATTCTTTGGTTTTAATAATAATTAAATTATTTTCATGGAAAAAAGTCCCTAAAATGAACCTAATCCGACCCTTAGGTTATATGGGTCTACGTTTAGCCATACAATAGGATTTTTACAAGTGTTAGGGTAATTTTATAATCTTATATTTAACCTTAATTACCCGATTGACCTTTAACTATATTAAATAAAATTTACCGTAGTTACTATTCACAATGCCCAAAAATAAAAAGTAGCTTATTAACATAATTTGGACCCACTGATTACAAATATGGAATCCATTTTTCCAAATTCAATAAACAAAAGATTCAGAAATTAAATTAAAATCAATCCCGTTGTCGAAAGAAAATGGGTTTTTCTTTAAAACATTGCAAAAGATTGAATTGATTTAACCTACGAATTCAAGGTAAAATCAATGCTAATTACATAAATTTTATTAAATGGTAAAAATATATTCTATTTATACTTTAAAACCATTCAATTTTATAATTTAACCACATATGATATTACGATGAAAAAAGTTGTTTTTAAGTAAAATATAGCGTGTTTTTACTATTCATTAAAATATGAAAGTTATCGGAAAAATATCAAAACTTTATCTAATGTACATTTTTATATCCTGATTCAAAATAAGAATTTTATTTTTTCAAATTGAACATATAAACATGTCAAAAACTAGATTTAAAGTGGGTGTCCCATCAAAAGGCCACAAAACTGCATTTTTTGAAAAATACTTATTTTACCCGATTTTTTTTTGTTCTTATACCATGTTCTAGAAATGTGTAAGATGATTAATAATGTTATAATATTCAAAATTTAGTTAACATTATTCATAACGACTAGTTCATAACAATATTATAATAATATATCGTTGTTTAGTAAAACCCGGGATTGCGTACAACACACACTATCGAGGAAGGTCGTGATTGCGTGTAATGCAAGCCAAGTCAGGGTTGCGTGTAGTGAACAACTCCTTTTTTGTTGCGTATAACAGAATCCAACCATATTTTATTTATACATTGAATATATATATAGATACACTCAATGTTACGTAGAATAACTTCTATCAAACGAACTTGAAATTGTGTGTAACAAGAGCCAAGAAAAGTGTTGCGTATACTGCAAGCTAATACGGTGTTGCGTATAGCGCAAGATAATCTTGGTGTGTCGTACAATAGAAGATATGAATGAAATTAAAAAGAATGTATCTTATAAAATCTCGGGTTGTAACATTCTACCCCCTTAAAATGAATTTCACCCTCGAAATTCATCGGGGTTATAAATGGTTTACTATTCGAAAGATTCTTTAATAGAAACCCACATCGTAAAAAGGAATACCAAAACCAATCTTTAAAAAAAAAGTATGAAACGTAATGGTTACCCAAATAAACTAATCACTGGGTTTCCACATAGGTGAAAATATGGATATGGAAGAGAAATCTAACCATCATGTTCTGATGGAGAGTGGTAGAGAACATGGCTATGAAAAATCCAACAATCACAAAGCCATAGATTTGTTATTATCTAAGGTACCATCTGATTCATCAGATATAAGGGCAGTAGGACAAATTTTTTGGTCTTTCATGATCATATCCCTAAAGTTGATGAAATTGGAATTAGAAGAAATACTTTCGTGATTTTGGTATAGTCTCACCGTTGGTCGTTCTTTCGACAATTTCCACTTCATCTTTTAAAGAAATGAAGTTGAATTTGTCATTCGTGAAGTGTTAGAAGATCATGTGATAGAATGATGGTTCATTCCATCTCTTTCAAACAAAAGGTTAGCAAAATTTATAAGTCCATCTTATGGTTTGATTAACCGTATATGGTTCCAAAAAATAACTTATACTTCATATATCATACTACTTAATAAAATAAAACTAGTTTATACTAACTAGGGACTTCCTGTAGGCCAGTGGTAGGCGATAAAGGCCAGTTGCACTTCAGTTGTGGGTTCGATTCCCACAGCCTTGTCTGATGCGATGGGTTGTCGCCCATCCTGCAGGTTGTCCTTTTTCCAAAACTATATTACTATAACATCCCATCAATAATATCGAAAATACTTCTATCCTTAAACAATACTAACTTATGTACAATATAATCCATTCCAATCTTTAGGCTTATCCATAATATTGTAGTCCACTCTCATAATATAGTGAAAACGATTACCAGAGATTTAATACCATCGTTGATCCCCATATATCATAAGATATGTTTTGTTGGTCACATTCCAAACATTCAAAGGCCTTAATCATGTATTCTCTTGAATACCCATTGAACCTTAGTGAAAACATGAATGCAGTTAAAAGTTAACACTTTACACATAACAAAATCATTAAAATTATATATACTCAAACCATGATATCACTTAGTCCTTATATCAATCATGAGCTCATGAATACTGTCAAATATTTCATTTTCTCGTTTTCCCTTCATTATGCGCATGACAACTTTTTTCCAAAAATATCTCAATCACTTTTCATGGTTACAGGTACCATAAAATTATTGAAAACCATAGTAGACCAATACATAAATATTCCAATATTCCATGATACTATATACAACATTATTTTGTAATCCCATTACATATACACTTAATCATTCCACCACATCGTTATCATATTCATCATCGCCAATGGTGATCGCTTGTGACTTCCCTTTGTCCTTTGCCTTATGTGGTTGATCATGTCGATCATCACTAACCCTTGGATTAGGGCATTTATTAGCATAATGCCCCATTTCCTTGCACTTGAAGAATTGAAGTGTTGGTGGTGCGTTCTCTGCAGTGTTTGCTTTATTCACATCATTAGAAACCCTTTTTCCATTACTTCGACACTCATCTGCTCGATGACCTTCTTTTCCACACTTAATACATTTTCTAGTCCCTTTAAGACAATCTCCACCATGGTTCTTTCCACACTTTGTGCATAAGGAAAAATTCATCTTCTTTTCACCATTATTCTGAGATTTCTCCTTGAACTCTATCTTTCGTTTCTTGTCAAAACCATGAGATGAATATGTAACACCAACTTCCATTTCTACCTTGATAGCAGAACGCACAATTTCTTCATAGCTACTGAAGTCTCTTATAGCTAATTCCCTTCGAAGACTTGGTTTTAAGTCACTGAAAAATCGATCATCTTTACTTTCAGGTTGGATGACAATGCCAGATGCATACCTTGAAAGTCTTGTAAAATTCGCTTCGTATATACAAACAGATTCATCATCCTTCTACTTCATCTCAAGAAATTCCTTTTCCATCTTTGTTCGAAGAATACGAGGGAAGTACTTTCTGAAAAAAAGTTCTTGAACTCGTCCCATTCCATGGACTCAATTTCATCTCTTGGCCTCGAATTCTTGATAAGATTCCACCATTGATCAGCTTCACCTTCAAAACGATATACTGCTAAGATGACATTATCATGTTCAGAACATTTACGAACTGAAAATATCATTTCACTGGTACTGATCCATTGTTCATCAACAAGTGGATCAGAAGACCCACTGAAAGAATGTGGATGTTGCCTCATGAAGGACTCAATAGAATATTGTTCCCTTCTCTGCTCATTTGGAATTCCAGAATGATTCATAGCTTGTGTAAGTAAAGCAATAAGATTTTCCACTCTATCTCCCATACCATTTGTTTGTTCAGGAGGACAATCGTTTCATTGTCCATTACAGTGATCAACACGGTTCCTTTGGGTTCCAGCCATCATCTAAAACCCAAAAAGAATAGTGTGAGAGGCAAAAATCATGCTATGGAAAACAACATAATAAAAGGGGGAGTACCCTCAATATATAACATCTTAGGATAAATTCTAAGATCGTTAGCACAATTCTAGGACTATAACCTATACGTATAGTTAACCTTAGATACATCCTTAGACATACCTTAGAAATATCTCTAGGGATCTCACTAATGTTCTCGCATCCTAGTTTCCAAAGGTTGACTAAACATTTCCTCTGATACCAACTATAGAGACCCGAAGCTTAACGTACATAGACATTACATTACTTTTTCGGAATACTTATCACATAACAAAAACACACACACAAGGACCGTAATAGTTTAGTGTCTTTGGAGACTCGGAATATAATCTTCTAATCGTGGCATAAGATCTTCAACATCTCCCATAAAGATCTTCCTTTTTTTACCTAAAACCATTCTTTATACCCTGGGGAAAATAAAACATAAAAAAGGTGAGCTCAAATGCTCAGTAAGGGTAAACAAAAGAAATATCAATCAAATCATATTCATAAGAACATATCTTTTTGAAATCTTAACCTGCAAAAGAGATCATAATTTTATAACATGGGATAAATCATAGTAGTGAAATATAATCCCAATAATCATAATTTAAATCATGAAACTTTGTGTCATACACACATAATCATATAGAATCATTTCTTGTTAGTCAAGACTCATTTCCAATACTATCTTAGTGGACAATGTCCCTTTTTGAACCGAGTTCATTCCTCGTTTCAGTCCTATTTCACTGAACTGGTATAACCTACCGTTCCAGCCATGTCTATCTCATGAGATATAAAATCTTTACCCAATGCATTGGAGGGAGATATAGGTCCCACCCATCTCATAATGATACCATTCTTATGTGTGCCACAAAATCATAAACCATACATCATTGCATAACCCATGTAATAAAAATGGGAATCGTAAACATCATGAAATCATAAAAAAATTTATATACGATAAAGGAATTAATAAAAATAATTCCACCACAACATAATCAAATAAATTTAATAATAGGGATAAAAAAAGAACCCTTTATTATCTTAGATGGAAAATAATTTTGATAAAACACTTGAACTTCATTCTTGAGGAAAATATCCTTTCCACTTCAAAAAAATTTTCCTTTCTTAACATGTCTTACAATTTTAAGCTAAAAGAAGTTTATTAAAAATAAACTTGAAAACTTGTAAAGGAAGCTTCTTGGAAATAATGTTTTAAAAATCCATTAATTTCGTATGAGTTAAAAAAACATTCTTCTCGTACTTTTGTCAGAAAAGACAAAAAGTATCTCGTACGAAAAATGAAAAAATATTCCATTCATATCTTTTACTAAAAACTCACCGAAGGGTAAAATTGGATTTAAAAAAAATTGTAGGTAGATGGAAATAATATTACATTTTGAGGAAATAGGGATGTGGATGATAAAATACACCCCCAATAAATTTCAAAGTATAAACAATCTCGGATAAAAATGAGACTGTGATATTTCCCTTACCTTAGGTCCGATTTGCTTCGTAAGTGTCTGAACCTCCTGTATAATTATTTAAATAAGGTCATTAACTTATTACAGAATCATATTCATTGTTATGATATCATATATGGTTCACTTATGACTTTATATTACCCGCTCTTTTGTAAATTACATGTTAAAGAAGCGTTTTGGGTAAAATCGTTTCATTTATCGTAGGTGTTTGGACTTGTTGCTCTTGATGTTATTATTAATTATATCATGATTTACTTACTTCCAGAATGTAAAATATTATTTATATATCATATATATTCAGTATATATATATATATAATAGATAGATAAATGAAATGAAACACACTGTTCATGGAGACGGTAGTCCGTACGTATGCATGAACGCTATTTTCCTTTCCTTATTGTCTTGAATGGAAGTAAGTAGATGACATATATATATACATAAATACTGTAGATTTACCATGTCATATATTTAATTATTATTCATTATATATACTTTATAATCATTCTGGAATGGTTAACATGGATAATGAATCTCATCGCGTCGTGGAGACGGTAGTCAGTACGTACGCACGAGCGATGATATCGTTCCCATGGTCGTGGAATTCTGTTGAAGTGTATGTATACTATTTCAGTATCAATATCACTTTATAATAATCATATATAGTTACTCATTACACCATTATACTCATCCAATTAATGTGGTGGCGGAAAATAGATTACACCACGGCGTGGAGACGGTATTCCGTACGTACGCACGCGCGGTGATTTCTTTTTTCCGTAGGATGGATAGAAGGTTAATTAGAGTTGTTTAATATTTATAATAACATATCAGTATATAAGAAATACTTATGTTATTACTTTATCATGAAAAAACTAAAGAAGAAGAAGTTGAAGAAGAAAGAAATTGAAAAATATCGGTAATGGATATTACCTCTTTTTGATGAGCCTTCACTTAACCTCTACTTAAAGAACAAAGGATGGTCTTTGAAGAAAACCAGGACCTCTATGATGATACTAGGGAAGTGGAGAAGATATTTTGGCAGGTTTTGGCCGAGCTTTAAGGCTCAAAGTTGTGTGAGGAAGAGAGGGAGGAGGTGCCCATTTATAAGGGAGGAGAGGGGCACCTTAGGAAAATCTCAAAATATTATTTTATATTAAGGTCAAATTCGGTTTATAATGGTTCCAAAGGGTATTATTTCGACGATTAAGTGGGGATGGGTCTAAATCGTCTCATTCAATAGGATTTAGACAAGTTTAGGTTTTTATTTTAACCTTATCAATTAGATTTAACTCTAAGTTAAATAATTTAACTTTTACCGTGTTTTTTTTGTTTTCTTATACTATATGGTTAATAAACATACCATAACAAGTCAAACGAACCCCAAGTTGTTTATTGTTAATATATATATCTTTATCTAAGTCATTTTTCCGAACCTTATATATTTAGGAATTAAATAACAATTAATAATATAATATTTGTTTGAAAAACTAATTTATGTCAATTTTGACACTATTTGGTACATGATATTTATGAAATTCATTACAGAATGATAAGTTAGAACCAAGTTACTTATATCAACAATAACATGTCATATTAACCTATAAAATTAATGTAAGTCATAAAAAGTCTCAAATTACATTTATTTGGGCATTTATAACATCAATTATGTCAATATTTCATTAATAAGACAATTACTGCATCATCTTTGTGTCATAATAAATGATAGTTATTTAATCCCTAAAATTATAAATAAATTCCTAGGATGTATATAATTTTATTAGATTTCTGGAGTCTATTCAGGTTCAAAGTTTCATGAAGTTTATCACTAAATTAAAATTATTATACTTATAAGATTTAAGAAAGTGACATGTTGTCACATTCTTTGGTTTTAATAATAATTAAATTATTTTCACGGAAAAAAGTCCATAAAATGAATCTAATCCGACCCTTAGGTTATATGGGCGTACTTTTAGCCATCCAATAGGATTTTTTTAAGTGTTAGGGTAATTTTATAATCTTATATTTACCCTTAATTACCCGATTTACCTTTAACTCTAGTAAATAAAATTTACCGTAGTTACTATTCACAATGCCCAAAAACAAAAAGTAGCTTATTAACATAATTTGGACCCACTGATTCCAAATATGGAATCCATTTTTCCAAATTCAATACACTAAAGATGCAGAAATTAAATTAAAATCAATCCCGTTGTCGAAAGAAAACGTGTTTTTCTTTAAAACATTGCAAAAGATTGAATTGATTTAACCTACGAATTCAAGGTAAAATCAACGCTAATGACATACATTATATTAAATGGTAAAAATATATTCTATTTATACTTTAAAACCATTCAATATTATAATTTAACCACATAAGATATTACGATGAAAAAAGTTGTTTTTAATTAAAATATAGCGTGTTTTTACTATTCATTAAAATATGAAAGTTATCAGAAAAATATCAATACTTTATCTAATGTAAATTTTTATATTCTGATTCAAAAGAAGAATTTTATTTTTTCAAATTGAACTTCTAAAAATGTCAAAAACTAGATTTAAAGTGGGTGCGCCATCAAAAGGCGGCAAAACAGCATTTTTTGAAAAATACTTATTTTACCCGAAAAATTTATTTTGTTCTTATACCATGTTATAGAAATGTGTAAGAAGAATAATAATGTTATAAACTTCAAAAATTTAGTTTACACTATTCATAACGGCTAGTTCATAACAATATTATAATAATATATCGTTGTTTAGTAAAACCAGGTATTGCGTACAACACATGCTATCGAGGAAGGTCGCGATTGCGTGTAATTCAAGCCAAGTCAGGGTTCAGTGTAGTGCACAACTCCTTTTTTGTTGCGTATAACAGAATCCAACCATATTTTATTTATAAATTGAATATATATATATATATATATATATATACACTCAATGTTGCGTAGAATAACTTCTATCAAACGAACTTGAAATTGTGTGTAACAAGAGCCAAGAAAAGTGTTGCGTATACTGCAAGCTAATACGGTGTTGCGTATAGCGCAAGATAATATTGGTGTGTCGTACAATAGAAGATATGAATGAAATTAAAAAGAATGTATCTTATAAAATCTCGGGTTGTTACATTGGACTCGCTATTCAGATTTTATAAATTAAGATCTCAATGGAACCGAATCTACCTCGTGAGACGTTTCGTCTGCCACATGTTTTGAGCATTCCAATAATACCTTAATGAGGGTATTTTGACTCTACATTCATTATGGACACGGAGAATTGAATCATTTTTCCTTTCCATCTGGAATAAATGTTGTTTGGAGGTGTGTGCATTGAGTTATGATTCTATTACGTCAGTTCGTCCTATTCTGTCCGCCCAGAAAAATCATAAACTTCATTGACTTATTAAGCTCTTTAGATGGAGAAATCCGCTCCTAGTCTAGAAGAAAAATTTTAAAGAAATAAAATCAGGGTTATAAAAAAACTTGAATCACAAAATTTGGACATATAAGTTTCATGAAGCGACTAAAAAACCCTAGATGTAAAAATCTCTCTAAAATCCAGAATTAACCGCCTCTTGCATTTAATCTCAAATTGCCACTATAACCTAAACATGTGACAATTGCCCATACAATAAAAACATGGTGGGATTTTAAAAAATAATTTACAGTATAAAATATATGAAAATTTGAGCTTCATCACTCCCACACACATAAACATTGAACTCCTGGGCAATCATCTTATATTTAAATCAAAATCCACACAACAATAAAAAAATAAGAAAATATCAATGATCTTATCAAAACGTGAATTTCATAATGTTTCATCTATGAAAAACATTTATATATCATTTTCATTTCTATCAAACAAATTTGTTCAACCTGATAAATCAATCAATGGACTAATCACAACCTACCTCACATTGAATTTTATGTCACTAATCACTCAAGAGAAATTGAATATAGAGTTATGATCATACATGGAAATCACATGTATCACCTGAGGCTTGAAAAAATTCTCATTTCTCTCTAGCATTAAACATGAAAATTATTTCAATCATTATGTATTTTTTTAATGGTTCAAATGATTATGTGGCATATGGTTGGTTGGAAAATGATTAAAAAGGTTCGAGCCAGAAGGAGGAGGTTTGACTCTTAAGTAAAACGCATGATTAATTTAAGTGAAAACAAAAGAAATTATTCTCTGTATCCCGCTTGAAAATTTAAAAAAAACACCACCCCCTTTTATTACATGGTACATGATCCAAGAAGTGATTACAAAGACTGATATCATCTATGTTCTCCCCTTTTTTTCAAAGCTCCAGAAAGGCATGGCTTTGTTTTCCTTTTTCCATTTTATTTTTCATGGAAGATGAGATGAAAATTGGATACAGTGAATGAATGAAATTTCATGCCCTTGATTTTTGATAGGGACATGATTCATAAAAGAATGTACAATGTGGGATTCATGCTCATCTCCATTTTTTTAATTTTTTTAAGGAGAAACGGTTGAAACAAATAAAGAACAATGAAATGACAACACATCCCCAATTCTCCTATTATCCACTCCCTAAAGTATTGACACACACCTCAAACCACCCATAAATGATACACATCCCAATGAACTCACATGAAAGGCCCTTCCCCCACACTCAAACTTGAAATACCCATGTAAAAATACTAAAATTTCAGGTTGGTAAGGAAAAATTGGTTTGTAATGTGGCTTAAACCTATAAGGAAATTCATGGAATCTAAGGGATTACGAAGGATAAATGTAAAGGTGGGTATCAAGATAAAATGTGGCAAGAAAAATTATGGTTCTCACACAAAATTCATGTTTCCCTCAAGAAATTGTGGGTATTAGGAAGAATATGTAAAAGTGGTTTAGAATACCTCATAGGATTGGAAAAATATTTTGAGTCATTGTTTCATGGGTATGGATTTCAAAAATCAGTCAAACTCATAAAAATGATTCAAAATCCATTTTGAGGGAAATGAATTTATATCAAAAATCATTTAAAATCCATTATTTCAAAAATCATTTCAACTCTTTCAAAATCAATTGATGTGTGAAATGTGATAAGAATATTCATTAAAGATAAAAAATACTAAAAAAATATGATAAACAAAAATGAAAATCACACAATAAGAACTAAGCATGTTGTCACTCACCACACTTAAATTTTACTGCCCCTCATTTCAACTCAAAAAAATATATAAATTTAAAGGTAGAAAATCCAAGAGAAGGAAAGATACATCCTGATATTATTTTTCAAGTCTATGCCTTGATTTAAGCTTTTATCTACTTATAATAGACCGAGAAAACATGAAATAAAATAAATTTTAAGAAGAATAAATAAATAAAAAGAAAGAGAGGGAGAAGATGATAAAACATGGTTTATTACCCCATGTGGGTGCTAGGATTTCATGGCCCCTAGTCTTGCAGTTGCAGTAGGTTATCCCCAATCATATGGAGGTTGTGGATTCTTTGAGATGAACCACCACCTATGACTTTTCCCGATTTCCATGAGTAAAAACTGAAAGTAAAGAAAACCAAAAAAAATATAAGAAAGTTCCCAACCCTGAATAAATAATAAAGAGAGATATTAATGTCTAGAGTGGGAGGGAATAGAAGATAAGTGTGCTCCCGGTTATCTTCTGTGGTGTCCTCCTCTATATGGTATACAAATTTTGTTGAGGAGGTAGTCGCACCACCATCTTCTCCAGCTCTTATTCCTCAATCACCACCACTTCGGTAGTCTCATTTTTAATATCCACGATTTTCTCCATTTGTGTTGTATCATAAATTTCAAAAAAAGAGAAGTCATAAAACAATTTAGCTTGAATAAGATTAATACATGAAGAATTAATAAATAAATCTTCCATTTCAAGTAATTCAACAAGATAATTGATCTCTTTAGGCATGACCATTAGAAACTCACTCTCAGTAGGTGAATCTTATTCATTATCTTACAAAACTAAAGATAGTTATAGTGTTTGATGTTTCATTATCAAGTATGGGAAGATCATGTTTCAGGTTATCTTCAACAAATTTATTCCAGGATTCTTCCAAAAAATGTTCATCTCTGATTAGTGCATCATTTGGAATGTATACTTCTGGGACCTCCTTAAGCAATGGTTGAGTGCGTGATGTTCTTTTAGAAGATCCTTCTCACCTGCCTTAGGTTCTTTAACATAAAAAATTATTGGTTAAATAAATTCCACCACTCGTTTTGGTTCAGTTTCTGGGTCAGGTTCGGATTGCTCTAGGGATGTGCGTACATATTCAGCAATCCATTCTATTTCACTCTCCATTTTATGAACTTTATAACTAATCCTATGAAATTGAGCATCATGTTCATTGCAAACATTTTCTACCACCTGAGATTGTTCAGTCCATGAATAAAAATTTGAATTCAAAGACATCATGAACAAATAAGATTTTTCTATTTAGTTTTTCAAATTTATGATTTTTTTTGTTTTTTTTAATGAATGAAAAATTATTTACACATTGTGAATAAAAATAGTGAATGAAAACCACTTGGATCCTCGACAACGGTGCCAATTTGATAGATCGTTGTCGTGTGCACTCTCAAAAATATTTATAACTATGTGTAGCATAGGGGCTAACCTCAGTCATTCTCTTGAGGAGCTTTGGTGGTCAATCAATCAGTACTTCTAATTCAATTTTTTTATATTTTTTATTATTTAAAATAGAAAACCAAATGATTTTTTTTTATAAATGAGAATGAAAGATAAAGGAAAGTAAACATGCAATGCATAATGTAGGCAAAAATGAATGAAGACAAAATATTGTTAGAGAGAAAGGAGATATTCCCAAGAGAATCAACCAGATTGAACCTTCATCATCTCATTATTAGTTTCAAATTTAATTAATAAACACACTCCATAGTATGTGTGAATATCCTCTTCTATATGTGGTTGTAAATATATTGCACAGTCAACAGTCACCGAGAGATCACATATCCACCTCCTCGATCGAGGTAAAATATTATAGAAAATAATGTTAAGTCTCGGGTGGCAAGTGGAGACACAAAGGCGCATTAAGAACTAAGATCCCCCTTGACCTAACTCTAATAAAATGAGAAACAATTAAATTTAATGTTAAATGACTTGGGTTCAACACTGTATTTATCCCCTGGGAAGTTCCTCAGGTTAGTTACTCATGATCACGAGTACAAGAGATCATAGTAGAGAAGGACGGGCTGGAAAACAAAAGAGAAAAAAAAATAATGAGATTAAGAAGAAGAGAAAAATATATTAAAAATTCATAATACTATTAAAACGGAAATAAATTAAAAGAAAATAGAAAAATGGCCACACAGAAGTGCCAATTCTTTGAGAAGGGGTGAGGATACATATTAATAGGGAGATGAGGTGAAGGAATTCTCTCCAAAATAATCCTCCAAATTATGCCACATGGATTTCCTATTAAATGGAATAATTTTTAACAGTTTTCATCATAAAAGAAGTTACATATGTCTCCTCCATTCACCCTACAAATATGATCATTATTGGCCATTTTATGTAGGAGTTATGACAGATTCAACCCGAGACATTTAAATTGCCTATTTGACTGGGCAAATTCAAACTCTTCAACTTCCATGGCAATTATGACCATCAAAACTATCGTTTCACGAATTGGATCCTTAATGAAAGTTGTTCCCCACTTGATTTATCATCTCTCCACAAAATATGGGACATTTTGGACTTGTTCTTCAGATGTTATGTATTAATATCTCAATGGAACCGAATCTTCCTCGTGATACATTTTGACTTCTACATGTTTTAAGCATTCAAATAATGCCTTAATGAGGGTATTTTGACATGAAATTCATCATGGACGCGTTTTATTGAATCTTATTTCCTTTAAAGCTATAATAAATTCATTTGGAGCTGTTTACGTTGATTTTTGATTCCATTGTGTCGGTGGGTCTCATTCTGTCTGCCTGGAAAAGGATAAACTTCATTGATTTATTAACCACTTTAGATGGCTGAATCCGCTCCTGGTCTAGAAGAAAAAGTTGATGGAAATAAAATCAGGGTTCTAAATAAATTTGAATCAGAAAATTTGGACACATATGTTACATGAAATGACTAAAATACCATTGATGTAAAAATCTGTCAAAAATCCAGAATTAACCGCCTTTTGCATTTTAGCTCAAATTACCACTATAACCTAAAAATGTTACAATTAACCATACAATAACACTATGGTGGGATTATAAACAATGATTTACAATATGAAATATATGAAAATTTAGGCTTCATCAAATAGAATACAAAGATAGCAATTATATTGAATTTAATAAATACTTATTATATATAAAACATATTTTATGTTTTAAAATTATGAACCATATTATTCAATTATCTTCTTCTATGGACTACGAAATAATCAACCAAGGGAATGTGTGGACTGTTTCCTACATAAGAATATTTTTTTACATTTCACCCCCACTATAAATGGATGGTCATGATAATGATTTTAATTGATAAATTATATTTTTATGATATAATTGTTATTTAATGAGAAATTGGAGAGCCTATTACTGATATATCAACTATGGATCATTATTAATTGAACAGTTTAATATAATCACGTTTTGAGTAAAGTATAGTATTCATATTATGTAATCTTTTCATATATTTTAATTATTCTAACAATTAATTTATAATTATAATATATCACACTAATAAAAACTATTATATGTCATTATTCTATTGGTGTAATGATATTATAGATAAATCCCCTCATAACCACATATTAATATAGGAATGTCCGGGCCGGTTTGGCGACATACTTGAAAAATGCTATAAAATTATATCATAGATGACTATGACCACATATTTAATTGTATAATATTTTATAAATATTTAAATAATGTTTTTATTTTGGATTTATAAATTTTATATCGATATAAAATGGGCAAGAAAAAAAAGTGTTTCAATTCTCCTCAGAAAAATGGTTTGAAATTAGGTTCAGAATTATGAAGAAATCAACTGCTGAATTATACAGAAACCATGTTCTGAATTGGCCAGAAATCATCTTCCGAATTTCTCAGAAAGGAGGTTCTGAATGGTGCTGAAATTAGGTTCCTAATTTTTTAGAAATTAGTTTCCGAATTATGCAGAAATAAGGATCCAAATTGTTCGGAAATTAGTATCTAAATTGCTTAGAAATTAGGTTCTGAATTGTATAGAAATTAAGTTTTGAATTGGTCAGGGATCAGGTTCCAAATTGTCCTCAAATCAGTTTCAAAATTATTTATAAAAAAATTCTAAATTGTTTAGAAATTAGGTTCTAAATTTCTCAAGAATCTGGTTCCATATTATGCCGAAAAATTAAGTTTCTTAATTACACAATAATCATGTTTTGAATTGTTCATAAACCGGGTTCCTAATTTCTCATGAATTAGGTACCAAATATATTCGAAATTAGCTTCTGAATTATGCAGAAATCTGGTTCCGAAATATGTATAAATCTAGTTCCAAATTGTTCAGAAATCAAGATCTGAATATTTTCAGAATGTTTCTCATTGAATTTCTTCAAAACTCTTCAAGATTTATTCAATATTTTTTATAATGAAAATTTCGATGATTTTTGAGAACTTTATGATTAGAAAAGAATAATCTGATTTTGTTTTGAATGTTTGGGAAACTTTCTATCTTCTGACTCCTCAACAACATTTTCTTTCAAGAATCCTCAGAAACTAAAAGGACTTCAGCAACATCTGTCAAACTTAGTTACTACTTTCAAAATCAGTATATTATTTCATTCTCAGAAACTCACTTCATACCCACCAACTTCATTCATTCTCAGCAAAGTCCTTAAGCTCAGTAACTTCTTTCTTTCTCAGTAACAAATAAAAACTTCTAGAAACTGACAAATTCAACATCCTGTATATCAAACACTTCTTTAAAAAATGTTACTTATAAACAAATAGAAAACATTGTTAAAAAACACCACAAAGGTTCTTCAATTTCCTACTTTAAATTTTTTACAACCCATATCAATTTCTTTTCCAACACTCAGAATTCTTCCACAACTAATGTTTTTGAATTTTACCAAAACATTGAATTTCTAAAAAAATAGTGTCCTAGCACCACACTACTAGATAAAGTAATCTTTTTTAAGTATTTCTATCCCTTGGTGGTAAGAAAATTTTGTGTCCATATATATAAAAAGAATCCCCCATACATTTACCTTTCTCTTTCTCGGTTTTCTTTTTCCCTCAAATTTTTCATGTTTCTCCCCCCGTTATATGATAAATATAGCTTTAGATTCATAAAAGAAAGCACAAAAATATCTTACAAAGTAAAAAAGTTTGTTTCTTACTCTCCCACTTTCTCAACATAATCCAAAAAACGGTGATGGAATCTTCTTTATGAGGTTTAAGAAGACATGGGAGGAGGCTAAACATGGAGTTGCAACCTCAATTCGACACACCATTCCTTTGACACAGCTTTTGTAATGATATAAGAAATCTGATAATTTGTTGATGTGTATTTCAAAAAAACATCTCTAGCAGCTACATTCTCTTTTATGAAGTGAAAATTTATATCGATGTTTTTTTATCTTGAGGGTTGTACAAGATTCTTAGAAATATCAATTGCACTCATATTATCACAAATTATCTTCAATGGTTTAGAAAATTTTAGTTTCAAATCATCTTGCTGAACTTTCATCCACATCATTTAAGTACAAGCCTGAGTAGTTTCAACATATTCAGATTTATCTTTACTGACTGTAACTAAACTTTGTTTCTTACTATGCCAACTCACGCAATATTAACTGAAGAAAAAATTTCCTCATAAGGTTGATTTTATATCGTTACAATCACCAGCCAAATCAGTATCAGTTTAAGGATGAAACTATAACTCACTGTCTATTTTTTATAACAACCCATATGATTTTGATCCATTCAAATATCTTGAATCCTCTTTTCATCCAACGTAAGTGATTATTTTTTATTAATTTCATTCCTAGAACAAAAAGTCACAATATATACAGTATCAGTCTGTGAAGTTGTAAGTCAATGAAGACATCCTATCGGATTCTAAAAATAGTTTTGATTCACACTTATTCTAGATTCATCTTTTCTCAACTTTGTTCTATCTGAAATTGGAGTTGAAACGTCTTTAAATTCTTCCATTCCATACTTCTTTAGTAATTCCCTGGCACACATTTCTATATTTAAGAAAATGTATCTTTATTTAAATGAACTTGTAATCCAAGGAAGAATGTTAATTCCCCCAATATTAACATTTCAATATCCTTCATCATTTCATTGGAAAACTATTCAAAAACATTTTCTTCATCCTTGAAAAAAATTATACCATACACATAATGAATTACAATTACTATTATGATGTCAAATATTTTCACATACATGTTGCTATAGAATTTTCCTTTAGTAAATTTCATCATTCTCAAACAAGTTTCAAACTTCAAATACCAAGACCATGGAGCTTTTTTTATCCCATAAAAAGATTTCTTCAATTTATAAACTTTTTTTCATCCTCATAAAGTATAAAACCACAAGGTTTTTTAATGTAATGTTCTTCATGAATTTCACCATTTAAGAAAGATAACATTATGTCCATCTGATAGAATTTGTAATTACGAGGAGTAGTCACTACAAGAAACATTTGAATAGTTTATAACCTTGAAATGATGGAAAAGGTTTCATCAAAATTCACACCTTCATCATGTTCATATCCTTTACAAACAACTCTTTATTTGTTTCATGAAACTTCTCTATGCTCATTCAATTTATTTATATAATCCAACATAATTCTAAAAAAAAATTGTTGGTCTATGGACAAGTTCCCATATTTCATTCTTCTCAATATGATCCAACTCTTCATTCATAGCCTCAACCCATTATTTATGTTAGCTAGTCTCTAAAACGG
Organism: Viscum album; assembly: GCA_963277665.1. Taxonomy (NCBI): domain Eukaryota; kingdom Viridiplantae; phylum Streptophyta; class Magnoliopsida; order Santalales; family Viscaceae; genus Viscum; species Viscum album. The sequence continues at coordinate 927,873,030 of OY728141.1, read as the reverse complement.
ATTCTGATTCAAAATTATCATATAAGTGATGTCTTGTTTTCTAATCTTAACTTCCTTCTTCCTTGAACTGGAGCCTTATGATTTTCAATAATGTTTTGAGATTCAAACTACTTTAGGAAGGTAATAAATCTCACGTTTTCATCCTTGGAATCACTTTATTCACCACATGACTCATCTGAATCATAATGAGGCTGTTTTGGATAACTTTCAATTTTGTTGGATTTCTCTAATGTTTCTTCCTCATCATTCTCAACAAGTTTCGTTATGGAATTTTGATATTGAATTACCTTAACATCATATTCTTTTACCAACATTTTTTAATTTTTGTTCTAACATTTGTATCTTCATCTGTTTGGTGAATAACCCATGAAATTTCCTTCTTTAGCTTTCTCATTAAACATTCCGAAATACGAATTTTTTACTTTAAGAAGACATACGAATTGAAAGCCTTTGATGTATTTAATTTAGGGTTTTTTTATACCACATTTAATAAGTAGTCATGTTTTTTTGGTCTACAAAATCATCTATTTTGAACAAGTATAGCAGCACTAGCAGCTTCTCTCCAAAATAACTTTGAATGTTTGTATTCTACTAACATACGTATTCCCATTTCCACCAAGCTCCTATTATTATATTCTTATACAACATTTTTTTGTTGAGTATATGAACCACTGTATTGATTTTTTATACCATGCTTTCCTAGATAGGATTAAAAATCATTTTTTGTGAATTCAGTACCATTATCTATTCTCAGCTTCATTACAGAAACCCCAAATTATTTTTCAAAATCTTTTCTAAAGAATTTGAACATTTCAATTCCCTCTAACTTGTGATTCATGAACATGATATTTGTCATCCAAGTGAAATAATAAATAAAAGTGATAAAGTAAAAATACCCTTTTCTGATTGATGTCTCATCGGCCCACATAAATTAGAATGAAAAATCTCAAGTGGTTAAGTAAATTGAATCTTCAACTCTTTTATGACTTTTGTTAGTCATCTTTTCTTTTTGGAAAGTAATACATACATTTTCATCTCTTCTTTCCGATTTTGGTGAATTCTAAACATCATAGACTTTATAAATATTATTCATGTTCTTATTCCCAAGGTGGCCATGTCCTTGGTTCCACATGTTGTTTTCATCTTTAGTACATAAATAACAAGTGTTATTGGATTCTCCATTTCGAAAGGGATACCCACTAGTTCTTTCTCCTTTTTTTATAACATTTAAATTTTTCACACATTTGATGATACATGAATACTTTCTGAAGATTTATTCTTTTTTATCATCATAAAGTTGACTTACACTAATTAAGTTATGTTTTAGACCATCAATAAGAAATAATTCCTTCAATTTCAGTTTCTTTGATTCAATCTCTTCCATTTTGATTCCTTTGATTTTTAAGGAACTATCATTACCAAAAGTGACCGCTCCTCCATCATGACATTCAACATGTTCCAATATTTTTATATCACATGTCATGTGTGATGAACAACCACTATAAATAATCCATGTTTTGTTCATCTTTCTTTCTTTAAAATATATCTCGAAAATAAAAGCTCTCTCACCAACCTTCTTAATTTTAGCTTTATTTTATTTCTTATCATAAGAAACATCTTTTGGAAGGAGTGAAATTCATATTTCAGGATAATGACCAGACTGATCACATCTTCCAAAACATTCTTCTAGACATTCAAATTAATTCATTGTTGGAATGTTTCTGATATCTTGAGAATTCACCTTTTCAAGTTTCTGTGAGTGAGTAAAGATAGTCATTATTATTTAACTATTTCTTCTACTTCACTCATTCCTTATTCTGAATACAGACAAATTTTACCTAAAATTATAATCTATATGCCCATAGATTCCGCAGCACTAGAAATATCCCTCGAATATTGATTTTCTATTCAAGACTGGTCTTTCTCTATAGAGACATTATTGAGGATGAAAACATCTTTTAGCTTTAACATTCTTAGGATATAGAACATATTTCCCTTAAAGTGAGGTTTTCACCTTTGAAGATTTTATATGTTTCTCCCAGCCTTTTTCTTCCCATGATTTCCCAACACTTCTACTATAACCTGAAATGTTACAAGAATTAGATAAAACATTATTCTTAGTAAGAGAATATTTTACCTGATTCTCGTAATGAGCCTTCTCATCAATTTTTGAGGTCTCCAATTTTAATTATGTATATGTTTTGATGTTTTCATTCATATTTATAAGGTTATTTTTAGAGTCATGACATTTTGATTACAACTTGTTAACTTCTACATCCCTAGATTTCAGCTTCTTACTATGATCTTCAATCACCTTTCCATGTTTATCATTTTTATGTTTATTTCAGTGAATCACCTAAATGCATTCATCCTATTAATTGATGAAATCATTTCATCCATAAGAAACATCTTCACGATATTTATTCATTACTCTAATTTCTTTCTTGAGAGAATTGTTTTTTTCAAAACATGCAAGAAGTTTGGTTCTGAGTTGATACTCTCTATAAGTTTCTTCACCACATTCTTTACTATGTGAGGACTCTTTTGTTTTATAAAATTTTCAATAAATGTTATGAATGATTGTGAATTTTCATATTTAGAAGAATCATTGTCAGTGGATTCTGAGTCAACCTTATTTCACAAAATTCTTCTCTTCTTTCGGAAAGACTTCTTCTTCAATTTGTTAGAAGACGTCCCTACTTTATCATTTTTGTTCCATTTCTTCCATCGAGTTTTTTTATTGGAATCTTCTCAATATTCAGCATATTTCTTCTTGGGGAAATTTCTAAAAAATGACTGATTCCACTCCACCCAAAACATTTGATAGGAATTTTCCACCATACTTCCCTATTTATATTCGATAGTTCAAATATATAAGAGACATGGTTTTTCATTTATCTTATCATATTCATTGTCATCAGATCCACAATGATCTGCCTTATCAACATCATTGATTTTCATAATTCTCATGGCTTCAAAATCCATTACATCTCTCATTCTCTTCTTAAATATCAGATCTTTCCTTATTTCATAAGAACATGACACTTATGCAATTTTTCAAGAGTTAAATCACCATCATCTTTTAAGGGATAAATTTTAGAATCAAACATGTCAAGAAATTTTCTCATAATTTTCTTCACACTTGAAGAATCTTCCATGAAATCTCAAAACACCATAATGTTTCACACAATTTAATTAAATCAGGTAAAGTATTTATCAATTTTTATATCATCACTCATTGTGATATCTTCCAACTTACTATGCCATATTTGTAGCTTGGCCTCCGTGACTTTTGTATTTCTTTAGAAAACACATTACATCTTGTCCCACATGCATTTTGATGTTTCAAGACCCATAAACTTATGATAAACCTTTTCTTATAATAATATGAGAATATCATTTCTAGAATTTTTATCAACTTATACATTTCTTTTTTTAGTAAATTTCATAGGAACATCTTTCTCAATATAAGAAAAACCAATTGTAGTAGCATCGACAACATGAAGGCCAAGTGATGAGAGATATGGAATCATCCTATTATTGAATCCATAATAATTATTTCCATTGAACATAGGAATTATTATATTATTAATAGAATTGATATTCTCCATGATAAGGATCAAACAAGGGAACCTCGCACTGATACCAAGTGAAGTTACAAGGATTTAATAACAACTGAGAATGAGGGGGTTGAATAATTTGTTCACTTCTTATAAGTTTCAAAGCATTAAGAAACTTAACCCCTATAACATGATAAGATTTCATTCCTTATAATCCATTAAAAAGTACTTATGCAAGCAAGAATAGTAATGAAAGTAAGGCAAATATGATTTACAATGTTCTTCCTCAATGTGAGAACCTAATTCCTTGCCATAGCCACTCCCATGGGTCTATGGAAATCCACTATAATTAAATGGTTAATAGAACTTGTGTTAACTCCCGTTAGACACCGTCAATCTCATGATTGGAAAAATTATACTAACTCTCATCTATTTACAATAATTTTTTAAATAAAAATTTATCCCAACACAATAATAAAAACATTTTTGAATATATGCCACAACTTCTCACCCTAAATAATTAACATGATTTGGCTATGTATGATATTCTCTGTACAATAAAGATGGTTTTAATTTTTTCCTTTCCTTAAAAACTCTACGAAAAAGTCTTCAATATAGTGGGAACCATTCACTTTGAATTCTGTAGAGCTCCACCTTTTACTAGTGTGTAAAAATTTATGAATAAGCGAATGACCAGAGAACATATTTACTCTAACTGCTAAAAAGAAAGGTGGGAATCTTGATAATCTTTCACACTTACTCAATTCTCAAAAAATCCACAAATATATCATATTTAATCTTCTATATTTGACTTCATAAAACCTCCTTAAATTTCTATATGATTTAAAAAAAAAGTTAAAATTTGGGTTTTCCTTCTTGAACACTTCATATATTTTTCAGATTGATAATGTTGGATCTTGGTTTAGGATTTCTCATAAACATCTGTCAAACTTAGCAACTACTTTTAAACTCAAAAGATTCATTCATTCTCAGAAACTTCCTTAATACCTAGAAACTTCTTTCATTATCAATAACTTCGTTAAACTCTGCAACTTCTTTCATTCTCAGAAACAAAGACAAACTTCCAGCTACCAACAACATCAAATTAATGTATATCAAAAAAATTACTTATAAAAAATGATATCTGTCAAAGAATACAAAACATTGCTTAAACAAAACCCCACAAATATCCTTAAATATTGATTAACAAAACTGCTCTTACTAAACATATACAAACTGCCAAAACTATAAAAACAAGATGTGGGAAAATAATAAAAAACTAACCATTATACATGTAGAAAATTATTTTTAAAGTAAATTATAAATAGTGTTAGGTAAGAATATGTTTTTCCAACAGATTATTAAGATAGTTATGTTAATATTTCAGGACAGTATATCACTTTCGACTAAATAGGAATAATGGTGTGGGTTTTCATGACTCAAATTCTTTCCTTGGGTCATAATCACTTCTATTTGACCATTGTTTTTGAATAATGATATATTATTACTTATGGTGATGCTATATTTTATTTTCACCATATTTTATATTGAAATATTGTCTCACACAAATTTCTTCCTCCTTGATGATTCTATTATTTTGTGAATATTCGATTTTCTAATTTCCATTTCTTCCAATTACTTATTCTCCTATATCCATGTTTTTACTTCCCACTAATTATATAAATTACCTATTGGAAAATAATTTTTTTTCTCCAATGATCCTTTAAATCCCATTTATTCATTTAAAATCAATGGTGGCTTTCAATAAAGGTATTTTAAAATATTAAAACGGATGGCCCATACCATGATCTTATATTCTTTATTTAAGCTTAATAGTTGAAAATATATTTTTTCTCATAAGATCACTATATTTTAATTTATTATGTAATTTTTTAAAAAGATTTCTCATTATTTTAAAAAAAGTTTTTTTGAATGTTACTTGAATATAATTCCTTTTTAAAATGATTTGTAGAAATGAGTTTTATGAAAAAAATTCTCATTTATTTTCCATTTTCATAGGATTATTATCCAATGGAGTAGTGGTTCATAAATTACCATATAATATCTATACATAAATTATCCTTTCTATAGATTATGTATTTTTCATCAACTAAATATGTTTTTTTATTTGATAACATTTTGAAATGTTATGAAACCCATATTCTTCTCATGGGTTATTTATGATAAGATGTATTATATGATTTCAAGTGGAAGTCATATGTATGGATAATTAATGGTGGGTTTCTAAATAAAGCTCCAATGTGTTAGTTTATGTTTATATATAATGATATAGTCAATCATGAATATAATGGGTTTTTTAACACAAGAATGGGAGTGATTGGTTTTCTCCCATTTTTAGGCATAAACATAATGATTTTGTTCACATAAGATTGGGTATAATTGGTTTACTGATGAAAAAAATTTATTCATATAGTTGTGAAACATTTAAAAGTTGTTTATAAGGTTATAACACATTTACAAGATTATTTTAATGATATTCCATGTTTTCATGATTATGCCTTATTTTTACTATATTTCACACTTTTGTATCATGATCAAATGTTTTATGACTATACGAATGTTTTTTGAACCACACCATAACTTTTACCCTTTATTAATTATATTGTTATTATATTATGTTCCTCTATCCTTTTAATAAATTATCATTTATATCTGTATATCCATTTATTGACATATTTATGTCGTCCTCCTATTCTTCTTCATGTTTATGATCCGACACATTACGATATGTTTTCCCTTAATGTGATTTTGATCTCACTCTATTCTTATGTTTTTATCCCCCATGTTATAAAGATTATTATATGATGTGATATTTATAGAAATTGGTATGTAGGATCATATTGATGGGCATATTTTTTACATGTTTTTTAAAATAAGAAGTTAATATATTGTTTATCACCGGTACAATGAATTTTTTAGATCATGGAGTACCATTATTTGTGTTTCCATAGATTTGAAGTAAGGATAGAAGATTCGAGTTTCCTTTGATATGATCCTTAGATTAGAGAGGATAAAATTTTTATGGGGTTAGATGTAGATTCATAAATAGTTTTGGGATTCCCTGGACTTGATAAATGGGATTTAGATGATATTTGGTGTGCACAATTATGCAAGTTTCTCAAAGACATTCCAACATTATTTGTAGCATGTTTGTTTCGATTAGGGTTCTATGGTAGATTCTGAGGATTGAAAGTGGTTGTTTATTTACACTTCTGCGATTAAATTTACTTATTTATTTTAATAATATTAAATTTATACATTGAATTTACTAGTTATGTATGAGACTACATTGTTGGTGCCTTGCTGAGTTGTGTGCATACCCTACTTAGGCAGCAAAGTGTGCGTTTTCTCGATCTTATCTTCAACGATAAATAGTGAAAAACTCATCAAGGGAAATTGTATCTTCATAAAACATTATAATTAATAAATTTTAGTTTCTTTTATGAAATTTTAATTAATAACATTGGAAGTGAAATAATATCGACACTACTATTACGAATCTAGTACAAACAGTCAACACTATTAACACATGATATGTAAAAATAGGAAAAAACTAAAAAATATACTTGTAGATAATGATAAAAAAATATAAATTATGAAATTAGTTTAGTATGAATATTTTATTTAAATATATTACTAAGAAAATTATGTTCATTCTGAAGGAGTGTATTACACTTTCATGTGGGAATAATGTAAAGGAGTTTTCCAGAATAAAAAAATTCCCTTGAGTCATAATCACTCCACTTTATCCATTATATTGAAATATTTAACTATTATAACTTATGGCTATAATTTTTATAATTTAAACCTTATTTTCTTGAGAAAATCATGTTTCACCCTACTCTCTTCCTACTGGATTATTCTATTATTTCATGAAAATGAATTTTTTTTAATTCCCATTTCATTTAATGGATTTTTCTCCCATATCCATATTTTTACTTCCAAATATTAATATCCTTTATCTAGTGGAAACATACATTTATTTTATCTACTGTGTTCATTTTAATCCTCATTATTCAGTTTAAAATAAAGGTTCCCTTATCCTTTTAATGATTTGGGTTCTCAATAATGGTCTCTAAAAATATTGAAAAAACTTTTCCTTACCATGTTTATATATTCTACACTTAGACTTCATATTTTGAAAAATAGTTCATTTAAAATAACGGTATATTTCATGGAATTTTTTTAGATTAATTTTTTAATATGTTTTCCCTTCATCTTGAAAAATCTGTTTCTTGAAAGGTATATAAAAATAATGACTTTTTAAGATGAATTTAAGAAACACTTTTTATGAAAAATACATTTTGTGATTTCTCATCAATTTTCAAAGGATTATTCTCTAATGGGGTAATGGTTCATAAATTACCATTTAGGTTCTCTTATTAAATATTCATTTTCTAAGATTATGTATTCAGTACCAAATGAATAATTTTTTTATGTGATACCATTTAGAAAAGTTATGAAACCCATATTCTCCTCATGTATTACTTATGATAAGACAAATGATTTTATTTTAATTGGAAAATGTATATATATATATATGATGGAGTGTGGGGTCATATATTTACCCCCATTTATTGGTTTATGTTTATATCTCTTGATATAGTCAACATTGTACATAATTATTTTGTTCATATGTGCATTAACATGATGTTTCTGTTATCATTTTCACGAGTGGACATAATGAAATTTCCAAAAGGGGTTGTTAATAGTTTTTTTTGACACAAATTATTTACTATCGATAAAGTTTCTCCAAATTTTTATGTTTTTTCCCAGGTAATTCCGAATATACATTATTATTTTCAAGATATTCCATTTTTTCATTATTGTGAATTGTTATTAATGTATTTCTCACATTTATAACATACTAACATGTTGTATGAAACTTTTTATCAATTTTTAGCCACTTCATAACTTTTCCACAATATTAATGATCATTTTTGGCCTTATGTTTCTATATAATAATTTATGATTTTCATTTATTACCTTGTGATCTTTTATAGAGATATTTATGACTTCCCTATGTTCTCCTTCATGTTTATTATCTGACACACTACATTATGTTTTCCCTTACCATGAATATGATCTTACCCCTTTCTCATTATTCCATTCACTATGTATTAGATATCCTTATATCATGTGAAATATCTTTCAAATGGTCTATAGGATCATGTTTATTCAGTAATTTTTACAAGTGTTTGAAAATAATATGTTTATATAATAAATTTCCATGATAATAAACCTTTAGGTCATTGGGTTTTGTGATAATTTGTGATATGTATTATCTAAATCATTATATTAATATATTATTTATGTTATTTTTCTACTTGGTCACTTTATGAGTTAATATTATATATTGTAACACCCCAAATTTTTATGAGTTAATTTTTTTTAATAAATAAAATTTCTTTTATGCCTTGCATTATATTATTCACTAATTTATGATTTTCTTATAAGACATAAAAAATTATTATATCATAATATGAAACACTTATATTATCATTTGTGACACATGAAACTATGATTCTATTAACCTACACAAAATGTTAAGTTCCTCCAATGGTTTGCATTACATGTGAGACCAAGTTTTACCAAAGTACAATATACTATAAATATTATTATAGTTATCACCAAGGTATTTGAATGGTTTTTGTGAATAATAATAACTAAATAATTAAAATATGGTTATTAAATGTATATAATAATAATTCATTGGTGACCAACAAAACAAGAAATGAAAATAAAACCCTTTTGTAAATATAAGAAATCATTTGCTAGAAAATTGTTTGTATAAATTTATTAAACCAAATTTGAAAAATTATTTTCATGATATATATAGAGATATATTATTATTATATTAAATAAACTATTTTTCATCCAAATTATGTGTTTTCTATATTGGAGATAATAATAGATCCAATTTTATGCTAAAAATATTTATTTTTCTAAGAGGTAGTTTTACCACTTTTTAATGGCCAACTTATTCTAAACATAATTTTTTGAAAAATAATTATATTTTATTTTATATTATATCATTGATTTTTTAAATTTTAATATCACAGTCTATGTTGGGTGAATTTTTTATTATTTTTTTTAGAACATTCATTTTTGATGAATAGTGAAAAACACTAAATTTTAATTGGAAACTTTATTTTCATCTCATTTATTTATAAGGTGATATTATATTTGAAATAAAATTTAATGTATATTTAGATAAATTTTAAATATATTAATCCAATTTAGTTCTTTGAAATAAATTTCACATTGATATTAGATATAATCATATTTTAATTTTTTAAAAAGTTTCACTTTAAAAACCTATACTTTCGTTCTGTCTGTGGGATTGTTTTTTTAAATTTTTTTGTTTATATTTTGTTATTTTAATTTAATAAATTGAATGTATATTTTTAATAATAATAATTTCTAATTTCAAATATGTTCAAATTATGTTTTTACCAAAAATATTAGTAAACCAGCTAAAATTAGTTAAAGTGATTAAGAGGCAAACGAGTTTACCGAAGTGAATAACATTAACTTAAGGGGCCAAAATGTTCTATAAGAATGTCCAAAAAGAACTTTCTGTTCATATTTATTCCATATAATATATTTTATTAAAATTATACCATTATTTGAGGAACATTTTTTAAGGGGGAACTCTCAATTGTGTTTACCTTTTTGTATTTATGAGAATGAAACTCCTCCTACACTATAAAAGAAAACTCATCCACATCACTTACTCAATCCTATAAAGTACAGAGGATCTTAAAAAACCTTATAAAATAATATCCAAAATTCCCACCGATAAAACTATAGTCCTAACTTTGGAAATAAAGCTAACCAATGAAGCCCTTTATTAAAAACCAAATTGAGTTACTCGAAGGAGAGGAAACATTCATCGATGTTCGTTTTTGTAATGTTTCCTTCTCAACCCCATTAAATTATTATTATATAAATATTATATAAAAGAAAAATTATAATCAATATACTTAATTTTTTTATGTTATAGGTAAAAAACAGACCTTCAAACGCTTCCATCAAATGGAATATGCATTCTCATTTGTGTGTATGGCAGACTACCGGATCACAAACTGATGTCGTTCTTTCTTCCATTACCACATTTCCATGTTTGTAATAATGATGGATTTAATTTTTTATATTATATATATGATATTTATTATTTTTTAATTCTTCTAGAATTATTATATGACTCATACCGTCATCCATTCTATTTCGTGAGAATGTGATATCTTTATTTGGGGACATGTGTACTAGCGCCTACTCAAACCAAAGTGATTCGATCATGATTTACAAGGAATGTATTAAATATTATTTTAATAAATATATGTGATATATATGATATAATAATTCTAATATAAATATAATATATAAATATATATAATTTTTATTTTCTTCATTAAAAAATGGTAAGAATATGGAAACCACATTCCCACATATGTATGATCTACCATCTTCATAAATAGTGTATTTCATTTCATATTTCAATATTTTATATATTACTATAAATACTTATATAATGAATATATATGATATTTATATCATTTTTTACATTATTTAAATAATTAAATCATGATCTATATAAGAGTATATATAAAAACAAGTCAAAACATATATAGAAATAAAGCAGTTATTACCCGAAATATAACATTAAAATGAAATTGTAAATAAATAGTTAATATAAAGTCATAATAAAGTCTTATATGTTACGATATATAATATTATTGTTCTTTGGAACATTCATAATAAAATTTAATTTATTATACAGTATTTTTGAATATGTATGATGAAATTCCTGACTTAAGGTAAGGGATTTCTAATGTCACTGTTATTTCTGCAAGACTTTTTTCGTATTCACCACTTGTTTTTTGTGCATATAATTCAAATGATATTATTATATTAATATTATCATTAAATTTATATTTATTTAAATATCTATTTAATTATCTATCTTTCATGTGGATTATAGTTCAAAAACTACCAAATCGGTAAGGTAATTTGGCTCAATTTGCCTTCTTTAAAACACATGTTATGTTATGCACATATATTCATTTAAAAGGTGTATATAGTACCCTATTACATTATATATCAAGAATATTATTCAGTTAATTATAATTTAAATTAATTTAATTTTATAATTTCATGGGTATTAGGATTGTATGTTTCTAAAGTGGTAAGAGCTTATTGATAAAATCTCATCATTTATTGGGATTGTTTAGGATTATGCTTCCATTGATGAAATATTAGGATATATATCTCAAGAATTATCAATAATTTTATTCTAATCTTGTTATTATTTTTATATCCAATTAATGATAAACTTTTTTAACTCGTTGGTACATAATATAATTAATAAATATTTTTTTAAAAATCCCACTATATTTCCCTTTTCGGTTAGAAATCAATGTACTTTCAAAACCATGTTTTCTAAAAATGTTTTCAAATTTTTTCTAACAATATTTTAAGAAATGAATTTTTACCCATGTTTACCTTTTTTTAAAAGGTTTTTTTAATTAATATTTTGGTTATTTTTTCATCAAGGAATTTTTCTAAACATTTTACAGTGAAAAAGGAATGTTAGGCATGTATGGATTTATCCAAAGTCATGACCATCATTCCCTTGAAGATTCCTTTTATTGTTTACAATATTATTTTTAAATAATTTTTCTCTTAATATTCTATAAATTCATGATTTTTAAGGTTGTTTTCAAAGAAAAATATTATCATGATATTTTATGCTTTACAAAATCATTTTCAACAAAAAGTTATTTTACTTATGAAACACATCATCTGGTATTCCAGAAATCCTTATATGATGAAATATTTTGATATAGTTTATGTTTTATTGGTGATATTATCTAATGAACCCATTCTTATTCTTTCTTTGAATGGTTAATTTTTATAATGACATGTTCTTTATTAACATCATTTCTCTTCCATGGGTTATACCATGATAAAACACTTATGAAACCCACTTATCCTCATGGGGTTTTCTATGATAAAATGATTTTTATAACCTTCTTCTTTTCCATAGGTTATGATATAATGAAATTTTTATGATACCCATTTCATTTCATATGTTATGATATAATGTTTATGAAACCCATGTCTTTTTATGGGTCATGATGTGACGAATGTTTTATTATCTTGTGGCACATGTATGTATTATTTAATTATGTGATGGGTTGAAATGATGTCATTATCCAATGTATTAGGTAACATTAAATTTTTTATGATCTCAAAGGGTACCCATGAGGGAATCCCAACCCCATAACACTAGGGTACACATGGGGGACATCCCATGCCAATAACAAGAGTGTACATAGGAGGGAATCTGAAGACCATTACAATAGGGTACAAGGGAGGACATACCAAAAAAAACTAGAGGGTAGATAGGAGGGAATCCAAATCCTAAAACCAGAGGGTCCATGGGAGGAAATCCTAATATTGAAGTAGGTTCATTGGTTATTATCTCAATACTAACATGCTATGAAGGTCTTTGTAGGTAAACTTGACATAATATTTTATATTCTTGTATTTATACCACATGTTCAAGGAATATTAATATTTAATGCTCTCATGTCTCATGTAATTTTATTACCATATGATTCATGTCTTATGAACTGGAAATATTTAATCCATGACTCCTGATTATTATCTTTGATATGTAGGGTACAATCTTCAAATGTTATTCTTATGTTCTTGTACCATTATGCTCATGTTATGATTACGTATCTCCATTATTTACCCTTAAAGAGAATATAAGATCACCCTTTACTAGGTTTACTTTCCCGATATTATGAAGTAAGGTTTTAAGTATGAGTAATAAAGGAGAATATCTTTATTGGAGGCATTGATGATCTACCACAAGGTTATAATATTATGTTTCCATGTTTCCAAAGAAAATAAAAATTATATTCCATGGGAATATAATTTTGTAATGTGTAGAATATTCATCTATGATGATGTAATATCCACATATTTTTAGTATGGGTATTTATAGATGGTAAAATATTCAAGGTTCATTCAACCGTTGGAAACTAGGGAGAGGAATATTAATTGATATTCTAACTGATATTTCTCGAGATGTATCAAATTATAATAATAAGGATCCATATAATTAAAAGATGGTGGAATGATTTAGGCATCATATAAGTAATTGTTATTAATTATTTGGTCTTCTTCTATGATAATATTTTCTCACACCATGCTTTTGGTTTTATTCAATGGAGTGAACCAGAAGGAACTGGGTTAATATTGAATGTGACATAAATTTGTTTTGATGGGCAGTCAAATCAGATTGCCACTATAATAAAGGATGTTGCGATCATGCCTAATTATTTTTCATAAAAAATAATTAAATATTTATAACTAAATAAACACTCAGACATAACAAATAAGATAAATAAATATGCCTCAAATAATTCTGGTAATAGTGACCATCGAAGAAAGAAGATTCAGTTTCCTTTGTGTTGTGAATGTGTAAATAAACACCCAAGTGAATATATTAGAGGAAAAGGATGATGTTTTTCCTGTGGAAAATAATGACATACAGAAAGTGAATATAAATGAAGAATGAAAACCTTATTTAACACAATGGATGAGAATAATAGACTTCATAAGTTATTATCAATAGTATAATGTTTTACATTTGGAAATTAGAGTCATTATGGAAATAAATTTTCTAAGGGGACAACTCATTAAGATAATCAGAAAGGTGGTATGAGTAATGATTATATTACTGGTGTTGAAGAGACCATGAATGACATACGAATGGTATGTAATTTTTTAAAAGTATTTTTTATAAGAATTGTTAAATTTATTTTGATTAATGTTAATATATGATTCATATTTAATATTTCTTGAAAGGAGTATTAAGGAATTATATAACAATGATTAGTCAATTGTTTGAGAAGGAAATGGGATAGATGAAGTATTTATGTTTTGGAATTAAAAGTTTATGTTATACGAATCCATTTTTATATACATAAGTATTTTCATTATAATTTTTTCAGTAAGGATTTAAATGGATATGTAATATGTTTCTGATAGCATATAAAAGATCTTTTATGGAAAGGTGATATTTTGATTAAGGTAATGTGGCCAATATTGTGTTCTTCATGTTGAGAAAATTGTGATTATCTTGGATAAAAAGATGATTGATTTGGATAATGTAAATTGGATAGTATTAATGACATCATAATTGATAAATTATTTGACTTAAAAAGAGGTTTAATCCATCATGGATGAAGTTTGTGACATTTTTTTGGATTTACATAATATATTTAGTAATGTATTTTCTATATAAGGAATAAAGAATCCTGAATTTTTTCAGTAAGTATGGAATGTAATTCAGGTTATTACCATGTTTCAAGAGAATGAATGATGATGTTATTCTCATTTTGTTATACAATATCCAAATTCTACTTTATGATATATGGGGGACCAATGTTATGTTTATTTTTAATAATTCAGTGACCTTATATCAAATGTTTTGGATCTTTTCATTCACAATGGTTATAAGGTAAATCATTTATGGAAAATTTAAGTTAAACATGAGATGATGTTTTACATATTTAAGGTATTATATCTCCATATTAATAGTTATTCATATTATGTAACCTTTTGTAAAATTATTTTTCTCATTTTAACTAAAGATAAATGGAGTGATTTATCATTCTACCTCATGATCTGTTAGTAATTCGGGAATGTAAAATTCACATTGATTTATTGGAGTAAGAGAAAAAATGGAAATTGAGAATGGGACAACAAAAGGGTGATATTGTGCATATTAAACTGAATGAAATCAAGTAACTATATTTCATATTTTCTTATACAGTAAAATAATCTATCAACTCTATTAAAAGGATATTTAAAAAAATATCTTAATACCTTTATTTTTTGAACCGATGGGCTTACAAAGAATCACCAATTTATGGTTTTCAATACAACAACATTCTATTGAACATTCAAATTAATGAGATCAATTAATTGTATGATGATATATAATTATTTATATTTTCCTTCCATGACCAATCTTCCCATCCAACTTATGTTCTCCTATGTAAAACCTAGTTATGAGTTATTCTGGGTAACCGTTAAGTTTCCAAAGTTAATTTTTAATGAATGTTTTAGTATTAATTTTTATTATGTGGGTTTCTATAAATGTAACATTCAAGGGTTAAACCTTTTTAACCTAGATTAATTTTTATGGTGAAATTCATTTTAATGGGGGTATAATATAACACCCTTATTTTTTATGTATTAAATTTTTTTCGAATAAATTAAATTTTTTTGATGACTTACAATGCATGCTACACCAAGTTATGCTTCCATTATATCCAACACCACATTATTATTTCACTACATGAAACTCATGGATTATCTTTTGGTACTCGAAACACTATGTTTGGCTTCTGTTACACAAAATGATGAGTTTTTCGATGTCTTATGTTTTAAGCAAGACAAAATCTTACCAAACTACAATATAATAATAACATTGTAATAATATTATTATTTCTATGAACTATTAGTAGGAATGTAATTTATGAATAAAAAAACATAATTATGAAAACATGGTTTACACATGTATATAAGAATAACCCTCCTGTGACCAACCAATTAGAAATTAAAATAAGACCCTTTTTTAAATATATGAAATCAATAGCTGGAAAATTATTTCTAAAAATTAATTAAACCACATTTGGAAAATTATTATAATGATATTTATATATATATATAATCAATAAACTACTTACCATTCATATTATTTGGTTTCTATACAATAGATAATAATAAATCTAATTTGGTGCATAAAGATATATAATTCCCTATAAGGTAATTTTACAGCCTTTTAAGGGAGCAGCAATTTTAAATCTAATTTTTGAAACAACAATAAACTATATTTGAAAAACTAAAACTAATTTTTTAAAAGGGTTTAAAAAACATACATTGGGTTAGTAATTGGTATTTTTGTAAGAAGTTTTACTTTTTGATGAATAGTGAAAAACATTTAAATTTAATTTAAAACTGCATTTAAGTCTAATTTATTTATATAGTTATATTATATTTTAAATTAGTTTAAAAGTATATTTAGATAAATTAAAAATATATTAATCCAATTTATTTCATTGGAATAAATTTCACATTGAAATTGGATATACAAATATTTCAAATGTTTGAACATTTTCACTTGAAAACCCTGTTGTTGCATCAGATATGTGAGATTATTTTTTAAAAATAAATTTCATCCACTTATATGAATGGTATTTGGAAAAATTAATTCCATATTTTTAATTAGAATAATTTCTAATTTATAATATGGTAAACATAATTTTTGAACAAAAATATTATTAAAAAATGTTAAAAAAAATTACAATGATTAAGATGGAAAGTTTTTTACCAAGATACTGAACATTAACATAAAGTGAAAAATTGACAGAGAAACAATCCAAAAACCATATTATGGAAATATTTTTAACATTTACCCTATTTTATAAACAAAATCCATTATTTGAGACACATGATGTAAGGGATACCTCTCAATAGTGTTTACTATTTTTTATTTACATGAATGTTATGCCTCCATCACTAGAAAATAACACTAACCCCCTCACTTATTCACACCTATAAAGAACATTGTATCCTAATAATGTACCAAAATAAAATTCCAAATTCAATAATATCAACCTAGAAACCTTGATTTGTGTATAAATAATATGAGGAATCTCTTTGATTCAAACCAAAATGAGTTACCCGAAGAAGAGGTTACATGCATCCATGAAAATTATTATTTTATATTCTTCTCAACCCCCTTAAATTATTCTTATATAAATGTTATGTAATAACATAATTTTCATAAATATTAGGAAATATTTTGATTCTAAGGGTATGACCTACACATTCTTTTTACACTTTAATAAAATGGTATATGCAATCACCATTAATTTGTATGGCAGACTACTACCTCACGAACAGATCTCATTCGTTCTTCCATTACCACCTATCAAGGTGGGGAATGATGATATAATTACTATTTTAAATATATATATATATATATTATATTTATGATGTATTTATTAGTATATAAATATTAAATAACACAAACCATCATGCTTTTTATTTTGTGGTAAGATGATAACTTCGTTTGAGGACGTGTGGCATATGGCCTCCTCAAAGCGATATTATTCCATCAGGCCTTACATGGAATTTATTAAGGATTATTTTTAAAATATAAGTGATATATATTAAATATTAATGATAAATTATAGATAATATATATGTATATATATATCATTTTCATTTCCTTCTTTAAAAATACTACAAGAAAATAAAAACTGTGTTCATGCATATGTATGACCATCTCCATGAATGGTGTATTACATTTCATATTTATATATTATAATTATTATTATAAATACATATATAATGAATATATATTACATTTATATCATGTTTCACATTATTTATATAATTAAATAATGATCTATTTAAGAGGATCAAGAATAACAAGTCATAACAAATATGAAAAACAAAGCAGTTATTACTAGAAACTTAACTGTAACATGAAATTGTTAATAAATGGGTATTATAAAGAAATAATAAAATAATATATGGTATTATATATATGACTATAGTATTTTTTAGATGTTTAATAAATATATATTTACTATATCATAGGTTTTATTATGTACAATGAATTTCAAGACTTAAGGTAAGGGGATTTCTTGTCTCAATTTTACTTATGCGATACATATACCATATTCACCACTTGTTTCTTTTATGTAGTGAATATTATGAACATGAATGTATTATATTAATATTTTCCTTAAATTCATATTTATTTACATAACCCTTTTATGATCTATCTTTCATGGGGTTTACGGTTCAAGAGTTACTAAATCTATTAGGTAATTTTGTCTCAATTTTCCTTCTTTGAAACAAAAGTTATGTTATGCACCTATATTATTTTCAAAGGTGTATATACAGCCCTTCGACATGTTATATCATGAATATCCTTATTTTAATGACATTTGTAGATTATTTTATTGTTAATATTTCATGGGGATTAGGATTCAATGTTACCAAAGTGGTAATAGTTTATTACTAGATTATTATCATTTATCAAGATTGGTCAGGATTTTTATTCAATTGAGCTAATATTATGATCCATATCTAATTAATTCAAATTAATATTCCTATATATTGGTTATTAATATTATATCAAAGTAATGTTACCATTTTTTCAATCTTTTTACCTAATATAATTAATAAAATGTTTTTATTAAATTCATACTTTATTTCTCAATTCAGTCAGAAATCTGTGTTATTTCAAAATCATGTTTCCTAAATATGGTTTCAAAAATTTTGTAAAATTATTTTATAAAAAATAAATTTTTATCCATGTTTACTATTTTAGAAAATGGGTTTAAAATGAATATTCTTGTCGTCTTATGAAAAATGAAAATTTCTAACCATTTTATGGTGAAAAATGAAAATTTAGAATCTATGGATTTGTCCATATTCATGACCATTATTTCATTGAAGCTTATTTTTCATGTTTACAATATTATTTTTAAAGAAATGGTTTCCCTAATATTCTATATATATTTTTATTAAGAAGTTTTTGAAAGAAAATGGTATTCAAAATGTTTTTTGTTTTGAAAAGTGATTTTCTAAGAAAGGTCATATTCCTCAAGAAATGCTCCAAGTGATATTCTAAAATCCATCTATGATGAAATCCTTTGATATAGATTATGTTATACTAGGCATAAAATCATAGGATACAATTTTTATTAATTCTCTGAATGCTTTGTGTTTTAGATGAAAATTTGTTTATGAAACCCATTTCACTTCCATCGCTTATACCATGAAAATACACTTATGAAACCTTCTTCTTCACATCATTTATTAAATGATAAAATGAATTTGAAAATTTCCTATTTTCCATAGGATATTATATACTAAATTTTTTAGGAAACCCATTTCATTTCATGGTTTATGATATGTTGTTTATAAAACCAATTTATTTTTATGGGTCATGATATGGTGAATATTGTATTATCTTGTGGCATGAATATGTATGATTTCTTTATCTGATAGGTGAAAATAATATCTACCTCCCATCCATTAGATAATGTAAAAAATTTATGATCTCAAGGTGTTCATGTGAGCGTATCCCAATCCTATAACAAGAGGGTACACATTGGATGATCCCAAATCCGTAACATGATGGTTCACAAGAGGGTATCCCCGGCCCATAACATTACGGTACAAGGGGGAATCCCAATCATATAACAAGAGGGTAAACTAGAGGGAATCCCAATCCCACAATAAGTGGGTACATGGGAGGAAATCCCCATACCAATGATGTCACATAGTTGATTATCCCATGAGTAACATGTTTTGATGGTCTTGGTAGGTATACTTGACAGAAGATTATCTATTCTTTTTTGTGTTTCACAATTTCAGGACTTATTTTTATGTTATTCTATCATAGATCATGTTCATTTATTACCTTATGATTAATTTCTTATGAACTTCCAATATTCATTCCTTGACTCAGTGTTATGATCATTGATAAGCTGGGCATGATATTAAAATGTTATTCTCATGTTCTCATACACTTAAGCACATGTTGTGAATTAATATCTCCTTTATTTACCTCTAATTATCATATGAGATCTCCCTTTATAATATTTAATTACCATAGGTTATGTATAATGCGTTTAAGTACGATTACAAAAAGGGAATATCCTTATGATAGACATTGAGATCTTTCACCTTGTTAGATGACTTTATTTTAATGGTTCCAAATACAATAATCTATTATTGTACATTGGAATTTACTTTTGTAATGTGATAAAAATTCATATAAAATTATGTAATATCCATGTATGTTATGTTTGGGTTTCTATATATACAAAAATTTGGATTCCATTTATTTGGAGCTGGGTATACAATGATTTGGGTGTCATGGATTTGGAGCTAGGATACATTGATTTTGGATACCACGAATTTGATCCACAAGGTATATTGGATACACTTTTTCTGTAGTTTGATGTAGATTCCTCCATACGTTTAGGACACCATGAACAAGTTTCTTGGGGACAAGATGATATTTGGTTGGAAAAATTATGTTGGGAACTTATAGACACGCTATAACTATCTAAATTAGGTTTGGGTGGACCAAGGTCCATAATAGAGCATGTATATCAATATTAATTATTTATTTCTCTTATACACATCATTTTATTTAGTTCATTTAATATTATAACTCGTATAGACACCATTAAATGGTAAGGTATAGGAGTAACCCATTATGGATCCTCACTGGGCCTCCGTATATACATCTATACCTAGATGAGATTATGATCCACTAGAGGGTGACTCTCATATATGGAGTCCTGGTGAGGATTATCGTATGATTTTGGATTCTTGAGAGGGTTGTACCACATATGGTTTCTTGGTGAGAATTAGTACCCCATTATTTGATGATTTGGTATGTGATATCTTATTTGGAAATAAGTATTTGAGACCCCAAATTGTGTAGTTGGGTGCATGAGTTGTCGTGGGACTTTTGAGATGGGAACATAGAGGTGATGTCTTCTAAGTTATTTCTTACATGAGATGTGACATATAATATACATGGATGATCCTCGTGGAATTTAAAGACATGTCAGGCTATTAGTTATCCTGATGATGTTGATTTATGTGGTGATATTCACAATTGTAACCCAAGTTATGTGTTTGTGTGGTTGTGTGAGTGCCTTAGAGGTTGAAAGATTGGGTAGGTGCTTCTGATTATGATATTGGTGACCTGGAAGTGTCATTTAATAGGGTTGTATTAATTATGATTCCTTAGATATGGTTAATGAGGAAGGTATGTTTTGGTTACTTTTCTTGATATTAGTACACATGATGGGCTATCATATGTGTCGTTAGAAAGATTATACCCTGGTTTTTCATGAGAAAAAAACATTAAGGTTAGTTATTTTTGTATAGAGGTTTAATTTTTATGGTAGGGTTAGTAGGATACCAAGACTAATATATTTTGGATATGATCCTAAGTTTCATAGTGGTATATCATGGATGGACACTTGTGGTTTTGGGAAATTTTTGATTGGGGGTGATCATGATATTTTAACTTAATATAATAGGGGTGTCATGTTGTTTTAAAAAAAATATATGTATTTCAATTTTATGGGAACTAAATATAAGAAGATCAAGGTTAGTGGTATAGGAAATTGATCCTAGTTATAGTAAAATGTTACTTATGGGAGCATGATTCGGTCGATTCGATTGGGTGGTACTATATAATATACTCATTACATTATGATGGGATAGAGGGATAACATGCAAGTTGCATGAGGTGTATGTTATATTAGAGACCGATTAGAATATTTTTGTAGGATGAGGACTTGTGGTTTTATGAGGTCCCTTGGACATGGATTATAGTAAGTTGTTATAAAACGAGAATATTTTATTTATGGTAATTGTGAAATTATAATAGATCATGTGTTGTGGAATAATCAATTCAGGCATATATCTTATTATAGTATTGAAATGATGATATGAGCATGGATTAAGTGGACTGAAATGTTTTTGATGATGGAAACTATTGAGATATCACCAAAGGATTACAATAAATGGAAGTATTATTATGGTGAGAGAACCATTAACCGTTTAAAGGCATGACCATTGTTGTGATTAGAAAATTCTATGGTTGTCGAGGATAAAATTATTGTGGGATGGGAATTGGTGGTGGTTGATATTCATGTCGGTTATTTCTTAAATGATATATGCTCACATCGGATAATTATAAGCGATGATGGGTGGATTTTGGTCCGCAGAGGCTTGAACCTCATGTTTCTGGGGTCTTGGGATTATTGGGATCAGTCAATGGATTGTTTATATAGAATTTTGACATCATGGAGACATAAATAATATATATCTAGTGTTTTTTAAATACCATATTTGATATTTGGATGTGATATTGGATTGAGTTAGTGCATTAGAATCTAGTTCTGGAAGGTTACAATTTGATCTAAAGTAGACTCATTTAGTCAATAAATATTCATCTCATAGTTCATGGGATGAATAAGTTATTCATGACATGGTTTAGGGGGATAATTAGAATTTCCACATGGTTCAGGGGTGATCTAGTGATTTATGAAATGTTTTATATGGTGATACTATTTCTTCATGTGATTCAAGGGGTGAATATATTTTATCAAATGATTTTTTGTGTGAACCTGATTCATCACATGATTTAGTACGTGAATAATGTAGTGAAATATATTGATGTAGTTTTTGTATGAAATTAGATCTTGAAATTTTGAGACCACAATAGGCATGCCAGATTTGGTATTGTGGGCATATTCAAAGGTTTTGTAAGGTTCTCTCAATGAAACTTCTATGTATACATCCCATGTGCATGATTAGTGGAGGGTCTCTAGTTCAGATAGAAATCTGAGAAGAGAGGCAGTGATGTAAAAAGTGAAATAAATGATGATGTGGGATTGATTCATGACACATGAAAGCATGATGCAAGCCTAATAATGTGGATATAATAATGCATTTGTGACACTACATTGGGACTTTGGGCTAGAAAATGGGCCTCTGTGACATTTAATGGGATAAATTACCACTAAGACTTTGGAAAAAAAACATATCATTGGGTAAGTTGTCTATGGTCCTATAATTGGAAGATATAGTATGTTTGAACCTTGATAGCCCTGAAAGTGTGTGTGTGTGTGTTCTTCCTTTTCTTGTATCCCCCATAACCATAAATATACTAATATTATTATTATTATTAGTAATAGTAGTTGTATTGGTAACCAAGTGGATAACACAACTGATGATACTACTTGAAACTTGGTATCAAATCTTGGTGGGGGATTATTTCTGAAGTCACTATCGCAGTACTATAGCGGTTATTGCGTGGTACTCCTATAGTGAAAATATTCAAATGATTTGGGATATTGAGCCATGAAATTGGGACTTTAGGCAATTGGTCCTTCAATAAATAAAAGGTATATATTCCATTGGACCTATAGGAAAAAAATTGTTGGCCCATCACAATACAAGGCATCTAGGCTACCACTGGGCCTACGCGACATTGGTCCTCTATGATATAAATCTTATTAGGAATAACTAAGGACTATATAATCCCTATAGAAGATGAAACAAGTATGTGTAAGATCCCCCTAGATGAGATAATTGAAAACTAAATTGAGGATGGGTACATAATTCCTGACATTAGTGTTGTGAATCTATGAACATGGAACAATATAATAGAAGAAATATTAGGAGGTGAGATAGGTATAATATTGAAAAAGTATTAGGGAAAGGGTTGTTTCAGTATATTTTGGTCAGGGTATTCAAGAATTTAATGGATTTATATCCAATTGGCCTCTGGGATTCTATGTAATATATTATGTGCATGTGGGTTATCCTCGTATAATATCATAGAATAATTATACCCCACGATCACCAAACCAACAACGAACATCCATGGTGAACCAGTAAATAAACCTCACCCTTACTGTTGGTGAACAATGCCCTCACTTAAAATATATTTTCTGCAACCTACACATGGAATTATCTTATATCACTAACAACCTTCCCCCATTCCCAAATAACACATAAACCTTTTGTCTTGTATGCACATGTGGGGTCATCCAATGTCCCACCAACCATAGGTCCCCACATGCCACACCTTGATGTTGACCAATAGGATAGATGTATGATGTCCACCACATTAATCTATATTCCTTCTCAAACATTCCTTTTGATATCACACATCTCATGGTCCTCCACAGGGTTGATTACTTCCCTATCATGTTGACCATAAATCCATATGTCACCCACACGTGTATGAAAGTAGTGCCCAAACTCATACTTTTTTTATTAAAATTTGATCAAATACTATATTAATTCCCCACCATGGATAAAGAATAAATAAAACCTATACATCAACATTAGCTCCCCCTAAATAGATACCCCTTCTGTGAGATATTCCTTTAATACACACCCCAATTGTGAAAATCTTGTATAGATTCAAATAGGGGGTCAGTTAGGGTTGGTGATATTGGATGAAAAAGGGGTGGTGATTGATGGTTGAGGATGATGAAATAATACTATTGGTGATGAAGGTCTTTTCATGATGAAATTGATCAATAAAAGGTTTAGTGATGTGTTAAAATAGGATATATAAGCTAATGTTAATTGATGGCCTTGAAACTGGGGCCTTTTGGTGACAAAAAGGGGAGGGTGCACAAGATGTTAGTCGTGTGATATATGAGGGTTTTGATCAGAAATACAAATCAAAATGTGTAATATTGCTGTTTTATACCTGTTACATAAAAATATATAGAAATATAAATAAGGATCTAATCTTGGTAACCAACTCTGAATGGGATATTGGGTAATAATGATATGCCTAGTGTTGTGTACGAGAGGTGATTGGTTGTATTGTACCCCAATAAATAGTATAAATTATTATTATTACGTATACTGCAACTAATTCATCTACTAAAACTACTAATATTACTATTAGTAGTACTATATCTATTATTACTATATCATATGAGGTTCATAAAGGGGATTATGCTTCTGTACATGTCATACTTTCTACTATTGTATTTAAGAAGGATATGCTTGTCGACCCAAGAGAATTTATTAAATGATGAATTCATCGTACAGGTTACAACCACATCCAAAGATTAAAATCATATGTAGTTTTAAAATTTTGATTATGCATCCAACTAGTATATTATTAGATAATGTTCAAGCCAGTCTAGTATAGATGACTTCCAGAAGAATCAGAAGCATCTACATGGCATGTGATATCTTCTCTTCTCTCCATGGATAAGGAATTGAAAAATATAATTCGGGAAGGGAAGGATCAGGACTATAAATATCCCCACCATATTATGAACCCTATAGTAGTTAAAATTGAGGGGGAGAGTCTCCAAACTTAGATAATAAAGATAATGTTTGGTGTATTCATGTTTGGTGGGAGTAAGACACACATCTTGAGGTGGCCTTAAAAATAATGTAAAAAGACATAAATATATTTATGTTTTGACATACCTTTGATGGATTTTATATATTATATTTATCTTTTTTTGGTTTTTTAGTGACGACATTTTTGTAACTAGTTTTACAATTGAAAATCTTTTACATCTTCTGTAATTTATTTTTCATTAATAAATTTTAGGAATGAGGACATTATATACCTGAACCATTCTAACAATAATTACTACTACAATTATTATAATTTTCATTATTATTATTATTATTATTATGTGGACAAGGTCGTGCATGGGTGTTATTCAGTGAATACTCTACCTCCAACAAATCCATCATTCAAATCATTTTTTTATATCTCTGTGGACAACATTCATTGTATTGTTTATTAAATGAGATAACAAACTCTATGAAATTTTCATGTTGTTCAATGGGATTGAGTTTTTAGATTTTTTGACTTATCGTGGGAATGACATAGTGTGATGACCTTGGGGTGGTTTTAGTGATGGTCGATAGTAAGGGACATGATTGGGTGTACTAAATATCACGATGTCTAACGGGAGTATGAGATACAAATGGGTGTAGAAAATATAGGGTTTTCAATATGCTTTTTGGGAGTATGGGGAACCGATGTGTTTATATGGGTGGGAAAACATTGGATGTTAATGAATATTAGTAATAGATCTTGAATCGAGATGTTAATGAAGATATCACTGACAAGACAAGGCAGAACAACTCCCAATGATGAGAAGTAGCTATCATCACCCTACCGACTATGACAGTCATTGAGGATGACCTCTAACATAAAAAATGATCTGGAGCTCACAAGCATAGATTCAAATGGGGTGAATGATGATGTATTTATGAAAATTAACCATGGTAATTTCATGACATTTGATGACAATAGGGCATCAACAATCATTGTTATCTGGGATGATGAGCTCAGGTAGAGTATGTGTCAGCCAACAATGACCTTGGGTGGTGAAATGAAATTAGTAGTGATGAATTAGTTGGATAAATGTGACTTTAGAGACATGGTACCTTGGATAGGCAAGGATTAATTTCTTCCATGTATTAAAACCTAGTCTTTTATGTTGTTTATTGTGTGCATGTGGTCTTCAAGTATTATAATTCATGGTCATATAGGATTTGAACATGGGAATAGAATTTTATCCAATAATAGATCTGATCGTGACAAAAATGGGTATTCTAAAATAGAAAAATTGGTAAATCATTGACTAAAAAAATAACACATGGGATTATTGGATCAATAAAGTTTTCGGTTTCAAGGGGTATTTAAATTGGGCCTTCTGGGTACATAGTTTTATGAGCCAACATAGCTATGAGGCTATAGTTGAGGGGTATGATCTATGTCAGCCCTTTAGATGATTGTTCTGATTTGGTTGTTTTATAACCCCAATATATAAAATAATTTAATATTACTACTAGTATTATCATAAATATTATTATTACTATTATTATTAATATTATTACTACTATTATTACTAATATTACTTTAATTATTACTATTAATGTTCTTATTAGTAATATTATTGGTGTTAGTGTTAGTATTAAAATTAGTATTAGTATAAGTATTAGTATTAGTATTAGTATTAGTATTAGTATTAGTATTAGTATTAGTATTATTATTATTATTAGTATTAGTATTAGTATTAGTATTAGTATTATTATTATAATTAGTATTTGTATTAATATTAGTATTTGTATTATTATTAGTATTAGTATTAGTATTAGTATTTGTATTAGTATTAGTATTAGTATTAGTATTAGTATTAGTATTAGTATTAACATCAGTATTAGTATAAGTATTAGTAAAAGTATTAGTATTATTATTATTATTAGTATTAGTATTAATACTAGTAATATCATTAGTATTAATTTTAGTATTATTATTGTTATTATTGTTAATATTATAATTATAGTTATTATTATTTTTAGTATTATTAATATCATTATTAATCCTATTATTGTTATTATTATTATTATTATTATTAGGGATTTGGGTTAATGATGACTTCAATACCATCTTCTTCAAGGGTGTTTAAGGGTGATGGTGTCATTATCCCCCGTTTGGATACTTTGGATTCAAAGTAGGATAGTTCCCAAATAACTATAGGAGAAATTAGAGATCGGGTTGCCCGGAACGAGGGACCTACTACATTCATCATGGTGATCAATTATTATTAATGTATTTCAACATTATGTGTCAGGAATCCCTTGTAGAATGTGAGGTTCCAGGACCATTCAACTATTGGTTTAGTTTCCTTTGATCATTCTATTTCAGGGCCATGTTGTTTTCAGGATACTAATATTTTAATGTTGGATCTACTTGATTGACATATTGAGGCCCCTGAATTTGTTAGAAGGAATCCAAAGGATTTATGGCACACATATGATTATAGAACCTTTGATGTGATATAGATTTACAATAATTTAGCCTCCTAGAAGATATCAAAGAAAGGAAAAACTTCTTTGATTTACGAAAATCAAGGAGTTCTCATAGAGTGATTGAATGATTATTCGTGCTCAACTCTCACTCAAATATTATTACATGATAATGATAATATATTGAATCTATATGATTGAAGGTCTCATCACATTAATTTATGGAGAATTCAATAATTATAGAACTATATCCCTATATATGGGATACTTCAAAATTGTATTCGCAACTACAAAAATAAAGTTAATATCCTATGGAATTTCACCTTGTATGGCCACAGAAATGGGTCAGTTCAGTGAAGATTTCTTTTTGAGGATTATAATCCAAACATTTTCTTTACTTATGGACCTTACTGAATTTACCTTATCACATTTTCTTCATACTTTAGAGATCTTATTTTCCTCACAAAACCAATTCATACTAAAAAAACCTCTTCATTTCAAGGTTTCATCAGTTTTTGTTCTTTCAATAGTAGAGTTCCTTCATGATGCCTCAAATCATATTCACACCATTATCAAGAGATTTGGTTCTAATCAGCCATTTAGTATGGAATCTGAGGATCCTGGATATTACTAGGGTTCTCTATATTTGTAATTTCAATGAAAATTTTCAAACTGATGATGATTTATCTTTTTCATTAGAATCAAAATAGCATATTTGTGACAAAGATAATTTTTTCTCCAGTTTCAAACTATTGATTTATATAAATGAAAATATTTAAAAAGTGTTTTATTTTGTTTATGCCTATATGGTATAACAATATCATTCAAGAATCAAGCTACCCTCAATGGAATCAAGTATCTCCTTTTGTTCTTCTTTATTTCTAAGGATCCAACTGCTTTCTTGACGTAGTTTCATAGGGCGGGCTTCTGTGTTGAGAATTATATCTTGAATTCACTCACAAAGGTGATTCATCTATCAGATGGTGATAAGGATTGATTATGGTAGTTGATTTAATATGTGTATGAGTTTTCTTACTAGCCTTTCTGTCACCAACAAGTACACTAGGAACATCTATGTAGGTTTCACAAATGCAGGGATGATCCTCATGGAAAAGTGTGTTTGACTCCTTCTTCACCTATGTCTTCGACTTCTAACACACATGTCCTATATATGGGAGGCCTTCTCCTTTATTATTTGAGGATACAATAGGTTGTGGATCCCTCTTTCTAATTTAATATTGGATTATGAGACCTTCCTATTTGAGTGGAGGTGGTCACTAACTATGATTCCCTATCTTCATTGGACGTCTCTTTCTACTCATACCCAGGTGGATTGAGTGGAGTTTGATTATTCTAAAAGGTACCAAATTGATTCTCATTAGTCTCATATAACTCATTTTATAGTGAAATGTACTTTTCTAGAGGATAAGTTTAATGAACAACATGTTATTATAGATGAAGAATTCATCACTCTCTGTCAAGGGAGAAACCCCAAATTATATAATCTCAAAAAGAATCCCTATCATGGGGAAGCCTCGACTCAAATAAGATCTCATAATTTCACTCATATATATATATATGTTTGTATGTAATGAGATAACATAAATGTCTTTTATGTCTAAAAGTTATAGTAGTTAAATAGTTGGTAATCTCAAGGGGATAGAAGGAGTCAGTATTATGAATAAAGAGATTTCTCTAGTGGGTGTCAAGAACTAGTTCACTTTGATGGTAGTAGAAAGAGTCACTAAGAAAGTTGGGAATGAGAAAAATCTTGTGAAAAGTCAATTTAATGGAATTAATGGATATATGAAATCAACTATAGGAATTTTGAAATTTTTATTTCCATTACATGACAATAACCTTCTTGGTTCTCGATCTAATGACATATTTAGATAGAAATTGTGTGGATTTTTTTCATTGGAAGTCGGTGTATTTATGGATGGTTTGTTGTGCAGGTTCATAAATAACTAGAGAAGGTGTATTCTTGAAAATTCTAAAAATTGGTTCCTAAATACCATGCATGGAATTATGAGGATCCATTTTACAATAACTTCAATTTGAATAAAACTATCAGTAAATATTTGTATCATATTTTTTGGATTGATTTGGTACTATTGGAACCCCCAAAATTTGTGGTACGTCTCCTCGACAATTTGGGTCCCAATCAAGATAGACAAGGACACTGAAATGGATAGGTGTGAGAATTTTACTTATTTTCTTAAGGAAGCCAATATTATTTACCCTATTATCAAAAGAGTTTTATTAACTACCTATAATAACATATTTTATTTTATTATAGAGTATGAAATGTGTAATGATTTTTGTGATGTTTGTTTCAATATTGGAAATTCCTATGATAATTTTTGTATGAAATTTGTTTACAACTGACTTGGATTGAAGGGTCATTCTACTAATCTCTTTAGGAATGATAACGGTTAGGGAAATCACTTGGGTGAAGTGTCTCATAAGAAAGAAATGGATCTAAATGTTAAGGTCAGTGACCCACATACTAATGTAGAGGGATTACTAGTATAAGTAATTGGGTATCAATTTGGATGTGGTAGTGGATTATACTATTCAATGGATTTACCACTATGAATTATGGATACCAAATGATTATAAGGTGATCTAAATGGATACAATCCAAATGTTACTATAAAGAGATATTTTCTAGAGTCTCAGCTGCAAATCATCACATATGATTTGAATCAAATCTCTACCTTGTTTAGTAATGGTGAAGATTTTTTTCTTTTAATATTGTACCAGGTTTGGATTCAATTAACATATTTTACGAAAAAAATTATAATTATAAAGATATCCAAGGAAATAAATCCTATTACTCATTAATAAAAATGAATTAAAACATAAATAAAAAATGGATCCACCCCTTTGATGGGCCATCTAAATATTTGGGCTTGATTAGTGGGTGAAATTTCTTATTTTAAGAGATCTAATATATCAGTGAATCTCCCTACTTACAAGGATAAATTTCATACACCAAATTAAACTTAATGCTAGTATTCATATATAAATTCTCCTAGTGATGAAAATACCATCATTCTATCATCTCAGAAGCTAGTTTTTACTCTTATTGATTTCAATTTGGAAGGAATTGGAAATATATAGGCTTAGTATTAACAAATGAAATTTAGTTTTGGTCTTGTATTGACTTATATTCATGGTAGTACTAGTCTTACCATGTAATATCCATGTAATTTTAAAATTGGAAAATTTTATATGAAAAAAAGGTAATGACTTGGTTGTTCAAGTCACTAATAATTCTTCATTTGATTCTTTTAAGATGTTTGATGCTGCAAACAAGGCTATTTCTTGTTTCAAATGAGTGGGGAATGCCACTACTCATGATCACTAGGCCTATAAAGGGGGTGGGGATGATATTAATGGAAAATATGTTGATGTGTCTACTAAGGATGATGATGGTGATACCCCTTCTATAGTGATATAAACAATATATTCATTTGGAAGGGGAATATGATATGCTTTCATTACCTCTACTCCACTGGTCTATGTTAAGGGGGAGATTTATAGTTTGAGCCTTTTACTAACCACAAACACCCCCTAGTGGGAATAAAATAATAAATAATCCAGGTGTATTGTCAATACTAGTGGCTATACATAGTGCTAAAAGAAAGGAATTGCTACCTCGCACAACTGAGTGTAGTGATATTGTAACTTTATCTATGGAATTTCTTCTAGATCCCTACATGTTTATGATGAAAATTTTATCTTTATTATTCTTTCCAATTTGAATTGACTCATCACCATGAATTTGTTCCTCAAAGATTACAAAGAGGCTAACCAAACTCCATAGAGTAGATCTAATCTTAGGGCAGTGTCATAAAGGTTATAAAGGGCTCATGGAACATACATTATCTCTTAAAATGATGATGAATAAAAACACCTTAAAATACAAAATCCTAGAGGAGGTTTGTTATCTGATAGTTTAAGGAGATGGTCAATCTAAGGAAAAAAATTATCTTATTCAGCTAGATTAGTGAGAATTAATCTTTAAAAATGTTTCTCTTTAATTTTGGGTCAACTTTCATCTCAGATATTTGTGG
This sequence comes from Viscum album, assembly GCA_963277665.1. Lineage (NCBI taxonomy): Eukaryota > Viridiplantae > Streptophyta > Magnoliopsida > Santalales > Viscaceae > Viscum > Viscum album. Next base: position 927,840,914 of record OY728141.1, on the reverse strand, counting down.
TAGTGGTTATTGATGTGCATCCCATTCTTTTCCCATGGGTACTATTTTACATTTTTTTAATAAATTGACGATGAGTTTTGTTTCCAAACTCAATGTTCATGAGCATCGTCCTTAATTATTATTATTATTATTATTATTATTATTATTATTATTATATAGGAAGAGGTCTTTGGAAGGCACCCCAATATTTGGAGAACCATAAGGGACAGTTGATGGGAATCTTGATTAAGAACTGCATGAGAAGAAATGGAAAAATATGAGTTATCTATGAATGATGATGGAATCAATTCATATGATATAGTTGGTGAGGAATTCTTGGAATCTAAAAATGGCATTGCTAAATCACATGTTTTAAACTTGAATATCTAGAGGAATATTTCACCATGGGGCTCTCTTAAGGTTGTACATTGTAAACATAGTGTCTTAAGTAATCATTATACTTTTTAGGATAAAAAATCCAATGGTCTTCCAAAAAACATAGTAGTACATACTGGTGAGGCTGAGTGGGGTAAATATTTTTTTCTAAAACCATGGTTGTTGGTCTATTTTTAACTCTCATGTTTCTAATGATATATATCGACTAGATACGAAGAATTCTGGATTTGGTTATAGCTCACATTAATCCATTTTTAAAACTGATGATGTTTTAAACATCATATCTAATGTGAAGTATGTAATAGATAAGGCACATAAACTCAAGGACTATCTTTTTTATGTTCACAATGACCATAAAAAGAAATTGGAGAGAAATCTCAATAATGGGTATCAATTTTAAGATATTACAGAAGAATAAAAAACCACCATAGATGTAAATACTATTTTAGAAAAAACTAATAAGAATATATTGGGGTTTGCAATAGATGTATCCTCATATATAGAGTTTTATGAATATTAAATATCATAAGTGTACAAGAAAAATGGGGCCAAAACTATTTAAATAGATTATGACCCAAATTTAAAAAATCTAAATCAGGATAATGGAATGGAATAGGGAATATTACTACCCATCTTCTTTTCTATATTGGAATCTTTAAACTAACTAGAGTTTAATAATTCTTATCTATAGTGTCTTTAAGAGGATGCATTTCATAATAGGTGGAGTCCTTCTCCTCACATGAATATTACTTTAAAAATGATATACTAATCTTCTTTGGATTGGGAACTAACTGATGAGGATTATCATATCAATCGGGAGTCCCACAAGACACCACTTAGAGTCTCTTCATGAAAGTAGGGTGGGATTGGAGATAGTGATTCTGAAAAATATCAATGTGATCAGCAGATAAAATTGAAGATTTAGAGAATCGATGATCAACCAATGACATGGGAGGTTCCTATGAAATGTAGTAATGGAAGTCACTCAAGGAGTTATGGTGGCTCTCAGGGTAGGGGTGGGAGGAATAAAAAAGGTAAAATCTCATAGAATGTTAATAAGATATTGGATACATAGTCTATCATTTTCTTTTTAACAGAATTGTGTGTTACTCATTATCCTGAACATGCATCCATGTTATTATTATTTGTGTGTGTGTTTTCTTTTGACTTTTTAGAAAAACTTGTATATGCATGGATCATGTCATTTATGATGTTGATTGTGGTGGTGGTGGTGATTGTGATATTGTGGTTTTTTCTCTTATACCCTCAATTTCATTTTCTCTTTTCCTCTTTTTCTATTATTCTCTTATGGTTATCGTTATGGTTATAGTTATGGTTATGGTTATGGTTATGGTTATGGTTATGGTTATGGTTATGGATATGGTTATGGTTATGTATCCGGTTGTGGTTATGGTTATGCTTATGCTTATTGTTATGGTTATGCTTATGGTTATATTTATGGTTATGGTTAGGGTTATGGTTATGGTTATTGTTATGGTTATAGTTATTATTATGGTTATGGTTATGGTTATGGTTATCGTTATGGTTATGGATATGGTTATGGTTATGGATATGGATATGGTTATGGTTATGGTGTCTGTGGTTATGGTTATAGTTATGGTTATGGTTATGTTTATGGTTATGGTTATGGTTATGTTTATGGATACGGTTATGGTTATGGTTACTGTTATGGTTATGGTTATGGATATGAATATGGTTATGTTTATGGTTATGGTTATCGTTTGGTTTATGGTTTTGATTATGGTTATGATTATGTTTATGTTTATGGTTTTGGTCATTTTTATGGTTATGGTTATGCTTATCTTTATGATTTTGTTTATGGTTAGGGTTATGGTTATGATTATTGTTTTGGTTATCTCTATGTTTAAGGTTATGGTTATGGTTATGGTTATGGTTGTGATTATGGTTATGTTTAGGGATATTTTTATGGTTATTGTTATGCGTATATCTATTCATGTGAGTATGTGAATTCATTTAGGTATGTGTATTCCTATGAGTACTGGTATGAGTATGATTAAGAGAATGAAAATGAGTATGGATACGAGTATGAGTATGAGTATGAGTATGATTATGAGTATGAGTATTAGTATGAGTATGAGTATGAGTATGAGCATGAGTATGAGCATGAGTATGAGTATGAGTATGAGTATGAGTATGAGTATGAGTATGAGTATGAGTATGAGTATGAGTATGAGTATGAGTATGAGTATGAGTATGAGTATGAGTATGAGTATGAGTATGAGTATGAGTATGAGTATGAGTATGAGTATGAGTATGAGTATGAGTATGAGTATGGATATGAGTATGAGTATGAGTATGAGTATGAGTATGAGTATGAGTATGAGTATGCGTATGAGTATGAGTATGAGTATGAGTATGAGTATGAGTATGAGTATGAGTATGAGTATGAGTATTAGTATGAGTACGAGTATGAGTATAAGTACTTATATGAGTATGAGTATTAGTATGAGTATGAGTATGAGTATGAGTATGAGTATGAGTATGAGTATGAGTATGAGTATGAGTATGAGTATGAGTATGATTATGAGTATTAGTATGAGTATGAGTATGAGTATGAGTATGAGTATGAGTATGAGTATGAGTGTGAGTATGAGTATGAGTATTAGTATTAGTATGTGTATGAGTATGAGTATGAGTATGAGTATGAGTATGAGTATGAGTATGAGTATGAGTATGAGTATGAGTATGAGTATGAGTATGAGTATGAGTATGAGTATGAGTATGAGTATGAGTATGAGTATGAGTATGATTATGAGTATGAGTATGAGTATGAGTATGAGTATGAGTATGAGTACGTGTATGAGTATTTGTATGAGTATGAGTATGAGAATTATTATGTGTATTGTTATGACTATGAGTATAAGTATGAGTATGAGTATGAGTATGTTTATGAGTACAAGTATAAGTATGAGTATGCGTATGAGTATGAGTATGAGTATGGGTATTAGTATTAGTATGATTATGAGTATGAGTATGAGTATGAGTGTGAGTATGAGTAAGATTGTGAGAATGAGTATGAGTATGTGTATGAGTATAAGTATGATTATGATTATGAGTATGAGTATGTGTATGAGTTTGGGTATGAGCATGACCATGAGTATGATTATGACTATAATACAAGTATGAGTATTAGTATGGGTAATTTTATGAGAATGGTTATCATTATTAGCCTGAGTATTACTCAATCTCTATTTTTTCCTATGAATGAGAATGTACCCACGACTCTAACTTTGAATTTGACTCTAACTCTAACTCTCATTATGACTCTAACACTGAATCGTCTTTTTCCCATACCTGTGCATGTGCCTGTGCATGTTCATGTGGTTTTGGTTGTGGTTTTGGTTTTGGTTTCTACTATAATTTTTTTGTTTGGGATGTGCTTGTGGATATTTAAATGGATGTATATTTGGATATGGATGTGGTTTTTTGTGGTTTTTCTGTATCTATGAATTTAATAATGAATACGAATCTAACTCTGAATCTAACTACGACTATGACTATGACTCTAGCTCTGACTCTAACTTTGATAATGGATTTGACTCAAATAGTGAATGTGACATTAATTGTGAATCTGAATATGAATATATATCTGACTATGACTCTAACTCTCACTATAACTATAAAACCCAATCCTAATCTCACTCTTACACTTACTCTTTCTATTACTCTTATACTTCCTCTTTCCATTACTCTTACTCAAACTCTTTCTTAAACACTAAACCTAACTCTAACTATAACTCTTGCTCTTGATCTTACTCTTATTATAAATCCTTCTCTTACTCAGACTCTTACTGTGGCTATGATTGTGAATTTTACAAGGAATACTAATATTAACTCTAGGCCTAACTCTAACTTTCAATGCATCTGCGATTGTGGCTATGACAATGGATCAGACTCTAACTCTAACTCTTAATATTAATATTACTCTTATAACGAATTTAACTATGAATCACAACCTTCCACTCACTCTTACTCCTTCTCTTACTCTCACATGTACTCTAACTCTTACACTTACACTTACCTATACTATTACCATTACTCTTACACTTTTTATTACTCCTACTATTAGTATTACTCTTAGTGATACTCTAACTATTACTCTTACTCTCACTCTATTTTTCTCTCTAAATCCCACTTTGTCTCTATTTTTATGGATATGAAACTTACTCAAGCTCCAATTCTAATTATTACTCTGAATCTAACTCTAAATCTAACTCTGACTTTGACTCTAACTCTGACTCTGACTATCATCCTCACTCTTACTCTCACTCTGACTCTGACTCTTACTCTTACTCTAACTCTTACTCTTACTCTTATTCTTTTTCTTACTCTTACTCTCACTCTCACCCAGACTCTTACACTTACTCTTACTCTTCCTCTTAGACATACTACCACCACTGCTATTACTATTACTATTACTATTACTATTACTATTACTATTACTATTAATATTATAATTATAGTGTTTTTTATTTTTATTATAGTTAATATTAATGTTTATTATTATTATTTTTATTTTCCTCACACTAATATGGGGTGGTTTGTGGTTTGGTCCATCAAATGGTGGGCCTTAGGGCTTCAAAAATTTAATGGGATACCTATGGATTGGGAAACCCTTGGGGGCGATGTTCCATTTATGGATGTATATAGTGGTGGTAACATGATACAGTGGCATAGGTAGGGGTTTAGAACAAGGTACACACTGACATAATGAGGGGTTTAGGAAAGTTCCTATGATCTAGGTAATGGTATTTCATGACATAGGGCCTTTGGGCCATTAAATTGCAATAGGCTAGCAGTGGTGTGAGGTCACCCTTTGAGGAAGTGTTCCATATCATCGTAATCTCATGGTTGTGTGAGTTTTTTCATTTACTTGTATCCTCAATGACCTTAATAAACTATTATTATTATTATTGGTGTGCTTAGACTTTTCTTTCATGGAAGTTGTATCCATATTGGGTAGAATTATCAAATATGCCAACTTAGTTAACACCATCATCACACAAATTTACCATTAAGAAAATGTTTTTTTGGATGGGATAGATAATAAGGGAATCCTTTTTAATTCTTTTTCTTCGATAAATTTAATTCTTACTGAATTATAAGACATATCGATTAGTGATCATTCTACAACTCCACCCATAAATATCATTTAATTTTATTTTTTATTTAGTAAAGAGTTTCAAAGTATTTTTTCCATAAAAATAACACTTATTGATTACTATTATTAGCATTATTTTTGGTGGTTGTGGTTGTGGTGTTTTGTTATGGTTATTATTATTATTTTAAAATAGAATTTATATGAGATTTTTTATAGATTTATTGAAAAAATAACTATAAACGAGTTTATAGTTTTTTAAATGGGGATTTAAATGAATTTATGTTATCAATGAATTTCCAAATTCATAAATGCATTGATTTAATAATTGTATTTTCCCTAGTTAAGGTTGATAAGAATTGGAGGCCCTAAAGCCTTCAGTTCACACTAAAATAATAAACTGCATTTTTTAGTATTAAAAATTTTAATTTAATTTAATTTTGTTTTTTTAAATATATATATATATATATATAATTTTTAGAAAATTTAAATACTATTATATCAAACATTACTTTTATTAAAGTATTTTTAAAATATAAGTAAAACTCCCAATAGTTGATCTCTTTTATAATGGAGGGTTCTCTTGAAATACTTATGGATATCAAATGTGGGATTCAGCATCCGATTTTCCAAAACTAGAATAATAATATAGTACATTAACAACATATTGTCAGTAATTAGTAATTAATTCATAAGCATATAATGAATAATTAACTAATAATTTATATGATTTAGTTTATATTTAATAACAATTATGTATAATTTGTAATTAATTAATCATAATTAATGGTAAATGGTTACAAATAATATTAATTAATTTGAATTAATTAATTAATATTAATTCAAAATATTGATTAAACAATGGATTTGGTAACTACAACCCATGATATTTCCAATGATGGTGGAGATAATTTTTATGACATGTGTTCTATTGGGAATATTATGATGAACTCTCTAGAACTAGTAGTGGTTAAGCCATACTATACATATTGAATGTTATCCAATCATTAAAGACTTCCTAGGTTCTATATCAAGAGGTAATTTTTCATGATGAATTATCTGGTAATGATGGAGAACATGATAGGGATGATATGATAGGTGATGAATTTATGAAGTCAAGAAATAATAAAGGAAACATTTCCTCACATATTGTCCAGATGAAGACACTGAATTCATCCTTGAGATCTCATGAGGACTAATAAGTGGTTTAGTATTCTCGAAGAATGATTTCATGTACGATATTGGAGAAAACTCCTAATTTTTATAGCTTCCCACCTGGGAAGAATTAGGGAATATCCAAGTAGCCTAACCCTTTTTCACAAAGATCTGAGTCCTAGTTCGTTATTCTTAAGGATGCTATTGATACTTCTTTCCCAATTTTCATGGGAGTTATCACTATTCCAGGCATTTTAGCTAAAGATATATCATGATTTGATAGGGTTGATTATCCAGAAGAAGGGGATATTTATGATATAATTACTAGATATATTTGATACATTTAGTCTATCCAAATTGGATATAGGGAATAGACGAGAATGTATGCAACCCTGATGGTTCTTGCATGCATGTTGGATCCTAGGGTCATTCACTTCAATCTGAAGAATGTTAAGGAATCAAATATGTTATCTATATACCACCATTGGGTAGTTCCATGAAGACTAGGTAAGCACAAGTGAAAACTATTGTCTTTGAAAAGCTTCCTCTTTCAAGGAAGGATGCAAACAACATGATAGAAACTACCATTGAAATTTTTTTCTTCCAGGATAGACGATGAAATGCCTAATGGGGGTAAATAACTATTCTCCTCATCTGTTAAGCATGAGAAAATGCTTCTTGTTTTTGATTTCATAAAAAAGGGCATCACACACAATCTAATTAATATTAATAATTAGTAATAAATTAATAATAAATTGTAAAAATTAGTAATTAATAATACTACCAATAAACTATTAATATTTATGAAACAATATAAGAATAACTATTAATTTCCAATAATAACAATTAATTACTTGTAATTAATAAATACTAATTAATAAAAATTAGTATTTATTTAATAATAATTATTATTAATTAAAAATTATCCATTTTATAATTAATACATAGTAATTAATTAATTAATAATTAACAAAAACTCATTAAAAAATAGTTAATTAATAAAAAAAGTAATGGTAATAAAAAATAGTTAATAATTATTACTAATAAATTAATAATGATTTATGATTAGTTATTAATAGAATACCGAAAAATAACTATGAATTAATATTTGTAATTAGTATTATTAATTAGAAAATAAACAGTAATTATTAATAATCACTACTTCATTTTTAATAATAAATTTTTTATTATTTATTAATTAGTAATTAATTAATTAATATTAAACATAAGATGTAATTATTATTAAATACTATGTAATATTAATAATTTTTATATTATAATAGTATTAATAGTACTATATGAGTGGTGGGATTGTAGTTTATAAAAATTCACATTATAATTTTTCCCAAACACTTTGTTTTAAGGAATTATATTGGATAAAGAGTAATAGTGATATAATTTATAATCAGAGTAAGAAAAAAATTATAAAAGAGCATAAAAACATTCTATAAAAATTCACAATAAAATAAAAATTATTATACAGGAAAATATAAAAAAGTAATATACACTTATAAAGTACGTTACAAAACTTATAAAAACCTTCCTAATAAGATCAACACTTTCACCCATTGTGTTAACGGAGTATGTGAACCTTACGTAAGGTTTCCATGATTATATACCTCTCGTAAGATCTATCTTTAAACACCATAGTCTACCTTATCCAGAGAATCTTGGTCTCTATGTCCCTAGGATACATTCATCAACAAGATTAGACACACCAATATCTCTATATCCCTGAGATCCCTCGATCAAACAAATTGGACAAACAACAATTAAAAACAGCACACCTTAAGTCATTTACAAATAAATCCTCATAAATAAATCTTTAAGGAAACTCTCTATATGATAAAGATGATGCCTTTTCATTTACTACATGTTACAACACATCAACAACAACTTTACATCTTTAGGTTAGGAAATCATTATCAAAAAAAGCTTCTTCTCCTATGAGGTTGTGATTCTATTTATAGAGGATCTCCCAATGGTTAGATTCTGCACCTCTTGGGATCTGTTGAAAGAAAATCAGATATACCTTCTTCAAATTTCAGTGTCACGATAATTTGTCTGATGGTCATTCGATGTAGTATAATTACAATTTTATTATAATTCCATCTCGTAGAAATATGAAATATTCATTTGGAATAATTTATTTGTATTTTCTGTTAGGTTTAGTAAAACATAATCTAGTAGACTTTGTAGATCTATGTCGGATGGTATCTGTCTGATAGACATTATAGAACTCTGTATGGTGTACCTTGTAATCCTTATATCTAATATTATTTGAATATTATTGTTTATTATACTTTTTACATGTCTTTCTAATGTACTTGGTATTCATCCATACAATACACTTTATTAGTGAATTTTTGATAGTATTATCTTTCTATATCTAGTAAAACTAATTATTTTCCAACAAAAAACTATATATCATTGGAATGATAAAAATTAGTAATATAGAAACTTTTAAATATCATTTTTCATATGTAAGGTTTGAATGAACTCTTTCTACTCTACTATCTCTCCCTTTTAAAAAATCATATTACACAACACTTAAGAACCAATTTAACATACCAATTTTGAAAAACATAACCCCTTATATAGTTTTCCAGAGTTATTCATTTTCCCCCATTGAGATTTTTTAAAATAATTTTTGGGGAAATATATAGTGAGGTAGAAAAAGTTCCCTAAAAGATTAATTAAGAATCCTATAGAAAAAACATAAGGATTAAACATGTTTTTTTATTACCTCCAAATGGTCATCGTAAAATCCAAAAGGGATGAAATAATTGAAACATGCATAATATTTTTCTTCATTTTAAAAGAAATAGAAAGTGGTCAATACATTCAGATAGCGTGAATCTCTAATTAGAACACTGGTCATGTGAAATTCAATACCTATAAAGAGAGCACATTAATCCCCTTTGACAATTCTTTCAACTCTAATGAGGTCTTCTGAGACATTAGATGATCATGTGGTGGATACAATATGATTCCCTCAAGATCAAAAGATTTTGCAGTCAGTATGATCCTAAAAAACCACACAAAAATCCTTTTAAAATAAGGATAGAAATATTAAAAAATTTCAATCCTTTCATATTTTTAAATATTCATGTGATGTGCTCATCAGTTTTATAGACAATGTAGAAGTCCCGATGACATGTCTTCTTTGATGCACAAGATCCCATTGGCATGTCAACCTCATCACATGAAGGGAATCCCATATGTCAAGGTATTCGTGCACTCCTACTTCATCTCTAAAGAAAAAAGGAAGTGGTTTCCATGATAATGTGCATTCATCAATATAGGAATATTTATTGGTCAATGGATGCATCACCTATAGAGAGAGTGATAGAATATTAAAATACTCGTATAAGTTTGAGAGATCTGCAACCCTTGTAAAATTAACGTGGAAATAAAAATGGAAATAACGAGAGATTTTAATGAGGGGATGATATTATAATTATATGATAATGAAATTATACACCCCATATGACCACCATTGATCATGTGAATCCCCCCTTAACAAGACAAAATTGTCCGGTAGGACCCCCTGGAATGAAAATTTGATCGGGAAAAGGAACCATTGCAAGCCACCTTTGTCTCAGAGAGGGTCCCAGAAAAAGGATCTCTAATCACCGAAAATCCTTTCAACATGCATTCTAAAATCATGAAGGTTCACATACATGTCATCATTACCTTGTAAAACACTCTTTTAATGTCCACATGACTAGGTAAGTCCCCATTTATTGGCCAAATCAAAAAAATGGGGAATTGAAGGGATGTTCTTGTGGTTGCTAAAAACATTAGGGCTCTAAGGAATAACACCTCACGAGATATTTATATTTATGTAACATCAAATACCTCCACCAAGACCAATAAAATTCTATGAGATAATAACAACACAGGGAGGAAGATAACCAGGGGTGAAGCCTATAAATCCCCACCTCATCACAAAGGAAAATGAGCTTGGATCCATACATCGTAATTTCCAAGAATCATAGAAGGCTTCTTAGAGAACGAAATATCATGATAAGAAAGGTATTACACTGGTAACATCATGGTAATAACCTATGTGATTATGAAGTATTCATAGGTAATTTGGGTGATCGTTGAAGATCTCTTGATGAACTTTTAGCATGTCGGCTGAATTATTTGAAGGGCATCCCGCATGTCTGCTGGGTCACATGAAACCTAAACAAGATAAAAATGGATGAATATAAGGCACATATGCAATAAAAGAAAGAATTAAATACAAAAAGACATGAGACTCAGGGAAAAAACATGTACATATATCCTCATTCACTTTTCATGACTCATACAGATCATACAACAACACCGTTACATGTTTCTCAAATTTAAAGACACTCCCTTGAAATACTATTTTGATTATGTGATGTCCTCCATACATGTCATGAATGTTTCATGGAGACCTTAGGTTATTCCATCAGAGTCTCATTATTCCCCCCTGAGTCTCGCCATCAAGATCATGCAATGTCCACTAATAGGTCACCCAAATCATGTGATGACAGTAGTGTGTGTCAACTAGGTCTCGATAATTCCTCTAGGTTTACCAGCTAGATCATGTGAAAACCTCCAGGCATATCAAATAGGTTTCAAGATGATTTTAGGCCATGTCATCCAGATAATGCAATGGACACCATGGTAAGTTATCCAGGTCTTATGGTTTCCTCTGGAAAAGGTAGTTTCAATCATGTGATGGCCTTAGGAAACTTCATTCAAATTATGAGACATCCCACATAAAAGTCAATTGGGTCATATGATTTCCTATAGAAATGTCTGCAATACAACCAAACATGTCTAGAAAAACTCATACATGTTATCTATACAATAGATAAGGTTAGTCAAACAACCATGTCAAGTCATGTAGGCATCCCTATACATGATAACCTTGTCTGTAAACATACAAAAGAATCCTCAGTGTGTATGTCCTAACTAGTGGAATATTTTTATTTGTCCTACATATAATGGAAACCTCATTTTGAAATAAATGGTCAACTAAAATATAAGAACTCTGATTCTTGAAATAACCATTATACATAAGACATCATCCTAAGGCCCAATCTTAAATAGGAGTTCACTTCAATGTAATCCCCACCATGTCTCCGACATTCCAACCTTCAGGACTCAATCTCTCCCATGGTCTGATCATTCTTCCTCTTTTATGAATAGAATGAGATGTCAAATAAACCATGAGAACTTTGATTCATATAATAATGACGATATATAGGATGCCTTTTTAAGGCTCAAGCTCTAATGGGAATCCACTTTGGTGTAAGCCCCCCCCCCATGTATCCATTATTCTATCATTTAGGCACTAATATCTCCAATGGGTTGATCATCCATTCTCATCAATTAGAAAACTAAGAATATAGAAAAACTATGATAAATCTAATTCCATTTATAATAAAGATACAAAATATTCCAACCGACATCATGATCTGCACTTTAATCACTCAATTGGTCATCCCAAAACATATGTTCTGCAATCATATGCAGTGAGACTGATTATTATCTATCCCTTTATTCTCACACTGAGTATCGATCACTTGGGAAAAGAGAGTTGAAGTGGTAATATCATTCACATCATAAATCTCCACTAGCTGGGGAAACCTTTGCGTGTAATCCCCCAATAGAGGAATAATACGATATGTACCACATATAAGGTAAACCGGAGTGTGAAAACCCTGATCATTCAAAATACGATTACTCTAATTCCTGGAATATACAAGATAAGTAGGATGCCTCTCTGAGTCTGAAGATCAAATACCCAGTGAAAAAATTCCTACATGTATGTCCTTTATTCATGATGTTAAACTACACGGGTGTAACAAAATACATAGTTTTTTTATTCCTTATATGAACAGGATATGTAGGATTCCTCATAATTCCTCAATAACATCCTTGACATTTTTAATGACTACCTACATGGAAGAAAATTCTAAAGATCCTGTCTATAGGGCTTCAACATTGAAGTAGATACCCATGAGGGGAATTGGATGAAGAAACTCAGATAATTACAAATCGACTCACTAAAGTATTCCCCTTCACATATAAAAGTATTTAACATATGTTAATTTTGTTAGTGTAACTAGTTCCATGTTGGGATCAGGAAGAGAATCATAAACATATATTAAATTTATAAAAGGGTCTCAGTGTGGGAAAAAATTCCCCTAAAAGGGTGTATTGATCCTAGCCTACCAACCTCTCGACTAATGTGAGTTCCTAAGTGTCATTTGGTCTGAAACCTCAACTAACCAACTTCCATTTGATACCAATTATATAGTTAGTTATGTATGGGGGTAAATTTGGGGTTTCTATGAAATAAAAACATGGTCAACCCATTATAAAGAAAAACAAAACACATTTTTTCCACTTATCATAGTAAATCATTGGTCATCTACATGCACAAACACTACGAAGAAACAAAAATGGAAACCTACCAAGAATCTATAAAATAATTGAATGATTTGTTTAATGTGATCCATTCCATATTGTATTCTTATCATACACAAACATAGAAAACCTAACATGAATCTTTCACATGAATGGCCTATCCTCTATAGTTGGGGTTATCATTAAATATTTATGTCCTCACTTTGACAAGTCTACACAAGTAGAATGGTTAGGAGAAGGATATGAAATGAAAACTGTGTTGCCCATGCATATCTGATTGAGAACATATCTGTCCTATGATGATGCACTGACCGGATACCATGTTCCATTTTTTATTTATGACTAAATATAGTTTCCTCACAGAAAACACCCTTATCTAACATATCATCATGGAGTGATTCTTCTAGAAATTTAGCTACAACTATAACCCCTACAGTCCTAAGAACAACCTCATCCGGCTGACATCATTAGTATATGGTGGTGAATGAAATAGTCCAGGAATACCATCAACATATTTTGATCTTGAACCTTGAGTATTAATGCAAGGGTTTTCAAGTGTTAAAGATAGCGAGTCTACATCATCAAAAGACATTTTTGGTAATGCTAGTGAAACTCGTCACCACTACCGACCACTCTATGTGCTTATCCCTATATCACAACAACCACCACCTTCAGTATCTGATGAATGTTGACCAAGGAGTCAACTATGACTCCTGTATATTATAGGGGCCCTTGAAGAGGGATCATGTCAATATTAATCGCCAACTACATCCCACTGGTTCCCTTTAGTTTTTTACTGAGGTTTCCAACAAACAAACATCCACCTCTGATAACCCTTTTATAGGAAAAAAGTAAGACACATCAGGTATAAAAGGATCTGGATAATTGTTAATGGTCCCATATCCCAACTTCCTCTGAAGATGCCTTCCATCATATTTTAGTAGTAACTAGTAAGAAATATCATATTCCCTGATCACTTAGAAGAAGCATTTGGATATATTCCGAAATCAAACATGGGGGAGGAACATATTTGTACCCACTTGCTGGAAGTACATCGACATATACTTGTGGAATTAGGTGGAATGAAGTAGTATCATATTCCAAATTCAATGGAGGATATCTTCTAGTATATAGTGGAGACTAAAAATCTACAAGCTTATATTCCTAGGAACAATTTTCTAAATTTTCATTTCATCATGGGAACAAGTAAATAACATTGCGGTTATATTGTGGAACTGGTACTAATATAGGGATAGGTGTATATTCCTATACCCACATCAAGGAAAAAATATAACTCAGATCAGTATAAACATGTTATTACTCTTGAGAATGTGCAAATTCATTCCCCCATTTAATAGGATTATCATCATATTCTGGTAATAGATGATTTGAAAAACCGGGACCACAGTCCAATTCTAACCAGGACTCACCAAGTGAGATTAGCACATGCCTCATGATATTGGAACATTCTTGTCGAAAAGAACAATGAAATATTCCATAGTCCTTGGATTGGGATCATATCACTATTATATCTGGGGCTCACAAATTGAGATCAGCAAAATCCTTGGGACATGCTCAAATTCCTTTCGAAAAAGAAAAGCTTCAGAATCCAAAGGCCTTATATAAGGATAATATCATTGTTATAGGTGGGGATCACCAAGTGAGAGTTGTACATGACCCAGGGCAAGCTCATATTCCTATGAGTGACTCTACCTGGTATATTCTAGAAGTCCATGGATGCCTGGATCATACCCCTACACACACTAATGAATGACTACATCAACATCATTCTGAGGCTATATTGGAAGAGTCTCATTTCCCTTCTCCAATACTGTAGATCTATCGGCATATTCCAATGGGGAATACATATTCATACTGAGATCATATTCATGTTCCAATTGAGGATGAGAATGTAACCGTGGAATAAGCCTCAAGAGAGGCTTGTATTCTTTTTAGAAAATACCAGTGATATACTCCCATGTATTAGGATCAGACTCATATCCCCGTTCCGACTGAGGCTCATCATGTGTGAATGGAACATGCTTCATGGTAGGCTCATATTACTTCCAATAGTGAATAATCTAATTGGAATACTCTATATGTTTCTCAATAGTGGGATCATATCCCCACAACACCATTTGGTTATCAACATAGTATGGAATCCAAATTAAAACAAGATCATATCCCTTCACAATTTTAAAAAGAAGGTTGCCATATTTCATCCACGGTGAAAAATGATTCTTATTTTGCTAATATACACAATTTCAGTGTCATTTAGGTTTTTCGAGACACAATCTAAAAACTCCAATGGTCAATCAACTCTTCAATCCTTCTGTCAGGTGAATGTTACTATGACATTTTTCCTTGTGATAATGTATAAATGGATCGATGGGACTCCACTCCGGACATCTGTTGTGGTGAAAAATCACATTGGGATATCTCCCATAGGAATGAAAATACCCCCTTACCTATAAACCTCTGTATAAAGAGGTTCTCAAATCCAACACACCATCTTATAGAGAGGTTCTCAAAACATTGTGGTTAACCACATATAGTTATGATTCTACTTCCAGCATCACTTCACTCTATCCAGTAGGCGACCCTATGGTAAACGTTGTATAGCCTGATCAGGATAAGGCATGTAATTATGATTAATAGGAGGTTGGAATTCCCATATAGAGATAGTTATCTATAAAAAACAACCTCACCATGTTTTTCCCCTAAAAAAATTTGACTATGATATCCCAGATGAGATACAGAAAGAGTGTATACCCTATATATAATAAAACATGTGGTCTAGTCATCATCAATTGAAGGCCAAACATATCAATTATACGGGATATGATTATCACATTCATAACGTCAATAAAATATATTTTTAACTATATGAGACTTTCATTTATGTAGACTGTAACCTAGAAATGGAGGGTCATGAGAAATTTCTATGTAGTGTTTATCTCTCCATCACAACAACTCTTTGTCGAATGATTTATAGAGAATCACCAAATGTACATTTCTGAGGATGGGAAATAAATTGACAAATTCACTTTACGATGTCCCTAGAATATCAGAATAACCTAGATACAACATCCTATAATGTCATAGCCTCTGGAAAAATATGTGGTCTGAGTAACGTGAAAGCCAGTTAGTCACTACAATGAAATTCCCCACTTCATCAGTGCCAATAAATTAAAAATGGAGGAAGATGACAACCAAAAAATCCTTGAAATAATCCAATCGATGTAATGGGAATTAATTATGGACATAGAATATGAAGATGAAACCAACCAAACAACTTCCCATAAAAACATGACTCCAATTATATGATGTCATTGAACCCATCTCATAAATTAGTGAATTTTCACCATATTTAACATGATATAATAACAACTACCATTTTATCCATACTTGAGAAAACCCATACCCTAGATTGGGCGAATATCATCCACATCATTCACTCCTTGGATCATCAATATCCAAGAAGATCTAGGATATATCGGCAGTAGTTGAAAACAAACCCCAGCCCACTAGGCTTGGGTAATTATTATCTTAATCTCCATCACCAATTTATTTATCCCACAAGAGGGTCCTGGGGAAATCAATGGTGGTTATGGATCATCCCCATCCCACTGGGATGTGGTAATTTATATCTCAATGCCTTTCCCATGAATCATCAAATCCTTGAATGGAATAATTGAATCCTTAATAATTGAATCAATCAATAACAATTATGGACCAAGATAATCCTCGACTCATAGGGATTTGGTAATTTTCATATTCATCATCACCACATATGGAAACATTCCTATCCAATTTTTTAGGTAAATATCAATGGTTGGTATCTCATTTGTTACTTGCACCATAAGATAAACCTCTACTATTTAGGACCCATTCAAAAATCATGATCAGAAAATCCTTTAATGGAACTTCTCATAGGAAAAGGTATGAGGAAAGTATGTTGAATGAAATCAAATCCTACTGGGGTCACAACCCAGAAAAGGTCCAATATGGACAAGGGTTCAAGAAATGACCCAATTACAGCAAGTTTAGAATCATCCAGCTACATTGAAAGTAATGGGACAACCAATATTTCTTGATATACCTCTTCAAATTTCATTACCATCAATATAACAGATAATGTGGATGAAGACATAGATGCAGTGGGATTCAATACGAAAAATATACTTTTAAAGGAGGATCTGGATTCACCCACTTAGGTTGCACACACCCGAAACTAGAGGAGGATCAAAAAGCTGGCACCTTCAAATATTGAGTTTCCACATCTATAGTGGAACACAACTAAAGATAAAGGTAATGATTTGGTTAAAACCCAATCACCATTGATAACAAATAAAAATCCTTCCATGGAGGAATAAACGTCATGATGTCAGAATGAGATACAAATGCTAAGAAAAATAAATGAGGAGCTACCCATAGGTAATATTCCCACTAAGTATCATCTTTATAATGAGGTAAATATTCCACCTCCCATGCATATAGAAAGAAATTATCCCCCTGTATGAGAGGGATCTGAGCATCAGACCAGATCCAGATCTAGGAAGAAATTCTAAAAAAATAAATATGTTCAAAATGATCAATATTTGCCACTATTTTGTACACAATGTTTCCCATTCATAGGTGATCATTAAGTCATTTCATGGATCAAAATTTTGGAATAAAGGTAAAAATTTCATCCCATCAAACCCTCATACTCCCTATAGAGGGGAGTTGGATTAGACGATAGATCATTCGAAACTGATTACATCATCGAGTCCCTGGATACTTGAATGTAATCCAATGAAGGGGGACATGCACCTTTACAGTCTAATAAAATTATATATTCTAAATAGTTGGATGACCTTCCCCCCCCCACCCATTTTCAGAAATCCATCATTCTCCACCTTTGACATCTTTGGAGACCCATAACAACATCTATCACACATTTTATCATGATGTAGTCCAATGATGGGGCTTAAAGATCAATAAGTGGTAACCAAGATGATTTGTTTTGTATAGAATCTTCTAGGTTCATACATTTTTTGTTAGAGATTTCTCCTAGTTGGATCAATTTCAGTATGGGAAGACTTTGGTCACCAATTCCTTTTCCAATTCTGCTCCATGTTTAGTAAAATTAAAACTATCGACCGGGAAAAATATAAGAAATATTAAAATGAAAGGGTTACTAACATCGAAGCCATATGGAAAATTTTAAATTACTCAATAATCATCCCTTCATTTTGGGATCAATTGGGGGGATCTACATAGACATTATATGGGATGAGTTAAGACACCTCTAATCCCAATGAAGTTTAATGGTGGATTCTTCTAGTTTGTAGAAAAAAACATAATTTTTTAAATATTTCATTCATTAGACTAAATCTAAATCATGAATCATGACCTTGGAACAAGGGTAAATGCTCAAAACTACATAAAATACCACTGTTACATTAAAACCAGAAGTAGTTTCCATTCAAGAACCTTGGAAATCCCCAAACTGTTGATATCATCTAATGAAGCAGAAGCAAAAACAAAAGCACCCTTAGTCAGAAGAAGAAAGAGATCAGGGTTGCCTAGTTTTTTAGGAACATATGAATAAATACTAATACAGCTAAAAAAATATCAAATAGTTCTTTCTTTTAATCTAGGTAAAATAACTTCCTTATACTGCCACATCCTAGGTACCCCATTGAGGTCAACCTCACTGATAATATTGACTACATTCCCATTCTATTGAAGGATGGGTCACAAAATCTAGGATTAATTCATCATAAAATACATCCTCTAATGAGTGGTAAATTATAGACATGTTGTTTTTGATAACACCCTAGTGTATGTGACTTGCAAAAATTTCTCCCTGTCAGATAAAGAAGGTGATTGGAAAATAGTTTCATCCCGGCGTGGGAAGAAATTCAAAAACTTGATGACTCTAATGACAGTTGTACAAACTCATGAAACCCTTATAGAATAGATTTTCATACCCAAAATGTATTCTTTACCTAGAGAGGATACATTGATTGATCCTCTTGAAGGACAACTTGAACATCAGACACAATATATGAGAGAAGAAGAGGAGTCATTTTCATCTCTGACACAAACTGTAACTCTTGGAAAAATCAGAAGAATGGGAATCTCTACACAAAATAGAACAGTCATTGGTTCAATAGATCATCTTTCTCTATGTGAACGTGATACACTAGGTAGAACCCTTCTCTGGTGATGAATATTCCTTCGAGTATGAGTTTTCCATACCTAACAAAGGATCAGGATGCCAAAGGCATAGGAGATGAGGATAAAGATAAAAATGTGGGCATGGTCAGACTGAATATTTTGGCTACATACCTACAAAGGATATAAATGAAACTAAGACCTGGGTGAAATCACTCTAATATTCCAAATATAGACATGGAGGTAAGACATAATCTTCCAGTGGTTATCCATGCCCAGTCATCCTACATGACCACCTAGTGGTGGTGAGATTATTTAAGCAGCTCAAAAAACATGGAAAGCTGGAACAACCTACGCCACTGACATCAGATGCTCCCATAAGATCTGAAAAAGCACAAGGCTCATCCACCTCAAATTCATCATATCCTCAAACACATAATAATGAGAAAAAACATATTAGTAACCACTAAATTATAGCACAAAAGTACAACATTCTTAAATAGATGTTGATTCTCCCAGCAAAACACTCAATCCTAGATGCACTACATCGTTCAAAAAAACCAGGTGGGAACATTTGGAAGACCTCTAGATCCCATTGGATTTTGAGACATGATTCTCTATTGTTGTGGTTTAATATGTGGATACCATTCCATTAGAATTCTATTACATTAGAAAGCTATGTCACCATCTTGTTCACATACTAGGATTAAGAAGATATCATCCAGGGAAACATCAGGACCCTATATGTTTTAGTCTAACTCATTAATGTTAATGTACAATGTTCTTTGATTGAAAATGATTATGGGATCAACCACATCTAGATTCAAACTCTTTTTGTTTGGGATATATCAAAGGGAACCAGTCTATGACAAGGTTGACCATTCATGGGTATGATAAGTATAATCAAATACCTCTTATGAAGATCAAACGTAAAACTCAATTTGGGGATCTCACATAAATTTTAGAGTTCATGGTTATCCAGAATGAAACTGCCTATAATATCTTTATTAAAAGTCCTTAACTCCACATAAATGTGTTTTTACCTTCAACATTCCATTTCTGTTTGAAATACACTAGTGATGGAACTGACGACATATTACATGGTGAAAGTTCCACCTTGGAGTCTTTTAAACCCACATATGATGAGGTAGTCTTATATTAGAGGGATATAAAACCACCAATTATGAATGAAAATATATATGTTGTTTCCCCCCAATAATTTTGGGATATTCCCTATAAGTCCATAGATTATACATGACAACGATTATGTGATACCCACAAACCTAGTTGAGGCAATAGAAACAATCCCAAATGTCCAAACATCATCTCTACCAAGAGACAATATATATGACAATAAAATCTTAAGTCTATCTGAAAAGAAATAGGAGGTAGGGGATGATAATGTCTTTACTCATAACCTATGTAACCATAATTTTGATTGATATACCCTCATATTTCCAAAATTAATCTAAAAATTCCTCTATAGACTCATTAGGTGATGAATATGAGGATGAAATTAGGAACACCCCTTCTGCATTTGAGGAAGGCATCTCCACAACCATTGATGAGCTCAGGTACTTAAATATGGTAATGGAATAGGAGTCACAACCTAAATTGATTGTTGTAGACATGCCTCTCTTATAGAAATATATATTTAAATTTCATTTCTATGGAAAAATTTATATGTGTCCACTTGGAACTATAGAAATATTCTCATACTAAATCTAGATGTGGATACCCACCATCTCAATTTACCAGCTAACCATTGAGGATTGAAGATTCCAAAATGGAGGATGTAACACTCTCATGTTTCCAATATATAGGTGGAAGTTGAAAATTTGATCAAATACAAGTTTTTCTGAAATCTAAGATACCCAAGATGGCTCACTAACATCTTCTATGTCAATAATTAGAATGGGAATTTTATGGTCTAAATATATTTTAGAGAACTTGATAGTTTCCAAAGGATGAATTCTTATTTCTGATAACATAACTCTTGATCGATGCTATTTCTAGATTCCAAGACAGTTCCTTAAAGGATTTATGTTCATGTTATAATTAGATAAATATGTCCCTTTAGGATTAGTAATACACTACCTTTATAGAAACATAGGGGATCATTTTGTATCAGGTTAATCACATTACATTAAAGAATACTGGTGTTATATACCTACATGCCATGCATCTTATCTTTAATCCATTCCTTGGATGAATAGATGAATTTTTAGTATAAAACCTGATGGTTAAATACTAAGAGTGATGATATCACATCATGGATCTTCAAACAGTCATCAATAATGTATTTCAGCATAGTATGAAGATGAATGTACTAAAATTATCATTCAGGGTAACATAAGTTATGTTTATTGGATTTATGGTGTGCCACCATGGAATTAAGGTTGACCAAGAAAAGGATACTTAATTCTAGAAATATCAACCTTAGTAATCTCAATGAATTTAGTGGGATCCATGGGAACCATTCAAACATTCAGTGTTTTCATATCAAACTTGGTAAAAAATATCTCCCTTTTTCCATGATAATAAAGATGGGGATTACCTATTAATGGGATGATAATTTCAAATAATCCTTTGAAAATATCAAGCAAAATATGATTCACCCACCTACCCAAATTTCACTGGTGTAAGTAAATCCACTTACCTTATATGTTCTATCCACTGAACGATCCAACAGAATTATCCTCACATAGAAGTATGATTTTGAAAATGGGAACAGTCTCTACTACCTCGTCTAAATAGTGAAAGGCTCTGAGAACTGATACTCACATGTTGAGAAGAACTGCATCACACTCATCTTTTTAATACAAAATTATAGGCATTACATGCAGGACAATGAAGTCCACCTGGTCTCTCGTACTGATCCACTCAATTATATTGTTGGTCATCCCATGATGATTAGGCAATTGGCCTCATGGGAATCATTGTGAAATAGTATGACATCTATTTTTTATCATATAATTTAGTGAAAGGTAAAGACATAGATGATTTCCACCTAGAACATTCCACCATTGAAAATACACCAATAGACTTTGAGATTCTAGATGTTGAGTTTTTCTATTCCAACAACACTCCCCAAACATAAGTGATGTATATTTATGGTTCCTCTAAGAAACCTACTGTAAAAATGTTGGAGAACCCAAGACTTAATCGGTTTGGATTAGGTTTTTTATTTGTTTCTCTGAATAATGAAAGTTTTTCCTACTCTTTCTCACTATCTAATGGCTTCAGAAATAAGGATTTCGAATACCAGTCCTTCATAGTGGATTAGAACTATATCTAAAACTTAAAATAACCTACGTGAACATCAAAGAGGATTTATTTCTAGTGATTTAACTGATTATTAGTCAATATGAAACCAAAAAGGATTAATTGGACCCTATCACTGGCTACTTAAAGGGACTTATGGAAGGGTTCCCTTTTGATCTCAAGTTTCATCATGTCCTCCAGTCATAGAATGATCATACTAACATAGTGGCTAATGCATCCATGGACTTGGTCAACCCTAATAATTTGGAAGTGGTCCTCTATTTCATGTATTGATGAATGGTCTCCTAAACCATTATCTGTGACATGGAATAAATTAATCAGTTCAACACCACCCAAGAGAATGAGGAGACAATATCTACCCCTATATGGATGGATCTTACAATTGGTTATTTCCAAAATTTAATAATCCCAAGAGTTTTATCCAAAGGGAATTCGATTTGGCGCCATATAGTGTGAATTACCTTGACCAATGGTCCAAATGATAATAAACCTTTATAAAAGTGTGGATTCAATGGAATCATCCATAGATGTATAAAGGAAATAGATATTATTTTCTTCATATAATAAGTCCACAGAAGCTCCTATCATACTCATCAGTCTAGGACCAGGCTCTCCCACCAAAGCATGAGTCTAGGAAAGTACTGGAAAACCATGATACAATACTATGTGGAATTCACCAAGAAATTTCATGCATTCAAAATTAATGAAGAATTCATTATCGACCCATGGAATTTATAGATATAACTAAATACTCTACAACATTTTATATATTGGGATTGGTTATTATAGGGCAATATCACCCATCCACAACTATGAAGTTCATGTTCATCCTTACTATTACTGAATTCATTTCCAAATGGAATGATGTGATACCACTCATGGAATTTGGGATGAATATAATCATCAACATCAGAATTTCCCATATCATCACCCATTTTGGGGTCCCTTACACAATACTAGTGGAAAATTGCACCAACTTTAATTTTATATATTTTAATAAATTATACCAGGTGTACAACATCGACTCTAATCAATTATCCCCCTATTATTTTGTTGAAAAAAAATAGAGGCCAAAAAGAATACTCTTTTAAATATACTCCAAAAATGGTGATTAAGGACAATAATTCCTAGCTGGAAATGATCCTCCATGATTTTTGGGCCAATAGTATCACCACGCATACTGCTACATAAGCAGCTCCACATTTATTGGGGTATGGTAATGAGGAAGCATTTACCATAGAATTCCTTTTCCCCTCACCTCAAATAGTCATTTTCATACAACTCTCAGATGAAATGCAATTGAAATAGTGATTGGATGAGTTGGAGCTGATTGATGATAATAAGTTTCACATGTTTCATATCCTCGATGTACACCAAAATCAGATCAGATTAACCATTAATAAAAATATTCACCTTCGTTATTTTCCTTCAAGGAAAACTGGTGTTGTCTCTAAGAACAAAAATGATACTAGGCATGAAGCCTTTGAAGCTAGAACCAAAATGGGAAGGGACTTATACCATACATATGTTCTATCACAATAGAGCTGACTAAATTTCATAATGGACATGGAGAATTTCAATCTCCATGAAATGATAGGTTTCTTATGAAATAAATTTCATAGTTCCAATCAAGAAACATTTGTCCTAGAAAAGGGACTTTAAACTGCACATCGTCTTTGATTTTCATCACATGATATTAAAAGGTATGGAATAGTACTTAGTAAGAATATAATAAAATTAATAGTATATCGCATCCAAACTACATGAAATTAAAACTACATAGAAAATTTATTCACCATATGATGATAAAATTCACATGAATCATCATCTCCCTGATTATTCACTGTAGAGGAGCTAGATATGTGAGGAAAAAAGATAAAATTCCCTTATCCCTGTGTGAGAGTCAGATCCACATAGGGAATACCTTTATCTAATAAATACATGTATATTTATTATTTCCATCTAAGGATACCTAGTGATTCTCTGAACACTATTCTTGTCCTAGACTCAATATTACATTCCTCTCACATCAAGTGACTCATGTCCTTACTGAAAAACATAAAACTGCATGGTTTTTGTCACTTCCCGATGACACTGAACTATACTGTTTAGAAGAACTACATGAAGATTTATTCCTACCATCAAAAGGTACATAGTTATGCCTAGAACTCCATTCATTGGCCAACCATATAATTTATATACATTCACATTGATTCACCGACATCAATGTCGAACAATCTTATACTACACTACGGATTTCCTTGCTTCATAACACTAAACTATATAAGATTTATGAACTATATAAGGATTGGTTCTCATTATAATAATATTTATATGGATTTCAAGATCCTATATATTAGATGATCCACTACATAATACAAAATTACACTATCCTTTATATATCATTATTTATGTTTTCAGATGAACCTTTTTCATTCCTTGTTTCTCAAATTGAGCATAGCTCAGGTGAGATTAGATATTTTTGTAATATCTACCCTCGCATGACTGAAAAATATCAGTTAATGATAGGGTTTACATGGTCTTGAATTAATGAAATTAAAGGTAACACCATGAGTCATCATTATATGATGTTAAAATAAACAGTTAATGTCCCTTGCCGGACACAAAATAACGCGTTGTTGTAGACATCACCCAAGAGGGCCACAAACCTTTGTGTTAGTATCCCACATAAAATCATTCAATAATATTGTCTGTCTTTATTATTTTCTTCCCAGGATATGTAGTGACACTTATATAACCAATAATGGGCTGAGCTACAACAAATAAACACAAAAATTCCCCTCTCTGTGTACGGGTCAGACCTATGCATGGGATTATTTTTCCAAGAACAACTTGGGGATTGATTACTATCAACATAGGATATGTGTTGACACACAGATCTCATGTCTTAGGTCCATCAATGATATTTCCTTTTCATTTTTGGGAACCAATGTCCTTTGATTAGGACATTAAACTATAGGGTTTCTCAAGAACTATTTGTGGCTTGATTCCTATCAACACAATATATGTAGTGATGACCAGATCTCTAATATTAGGCCTCGTTACAAGAGTAGATAAAAATAATTCTCCCCTATACATTTGATTCAAACCTATATATATTGGTTCTTGTTCATCAACTATGTGGGTCTTGAATCTAGTCTTCACAGGATATGCAGTAGTGCATGGATCTCCGATTATTTCATCTAGTCACGATAAAACAAAATATTCTCCCATACATATGTATGGTTCATACCAATGTTGTTAAATTCTATAAAATAACTATCTATGGCTTGATTCTTGACATAACAAGATATGAAGAAACACCCAGGTCACCAATATTTGTTTAACCATAAAATAAAAATGTTCTAAAATCATGGAATTATACTACAAGTAAAATCCCCTAATCACATGACCCTATAACCAAATGAAAAATAAATCCCCACGACATGATGTTAAAATATGAAGACCGTCACTTATTTGCATCCCTTGTCAAAGGAAGACAAGATCCTTACCATGGCCAACCATAGTTGGGGTGCTGCCATCATTTATTAATCTTGTCAACCCTTATACCACACATCATGTGTTGAGTTATTGGGTTTCCTCAAACCTTTCAAGGGACTTAGAACGGAAAATAGATCTCATTTATGAACATTTTATTGATTTATAAGGGATAATACCTATTAACTAGTGACATATTGGCCATATATAAAGAGATTATTGACCCTTGTGATCCCAAAATTTTCATGGAATGACTCATCAGTTGAGGGTATTTGGTTCAATCCTTTTCAGGATTATCCCATATCATTAGTCAGGACATGAGAACCTCAAACCATGAAGTAGAACATTTTTATATTTGACTCAGAAAGATTTGGGAGAAATATTTCACATGTGTATCCTAATTGGGTTATTATGTAAAATTGACCACATACTAGGTACACATGCATCTTGACCTTAATCTACACGCACTTTGGGAATCATTGTATGACCTTAAAATAAAAATTTTGATAGTCCAAATCACAGGACTATAAAATGGTAGTGAAAAACTCATAAGACCTATCTGGTTGAACACCAAAAAAGGAAATCCTATGGAAAATTCATGACTTCACTCTCTAGTCTTTTCATCTCTAAAATATGGTAACAAATTATGGCGTAAAAAATGACGCATAAAAACATAGGGTCCACTATGTGTCCCTAATAAAAGTTGAGTATTTCTTGGTGCACCCCCCCCTTAGATCCAAAAAATAGTTAGAGTAATGGTTTGTTTCATCTCCCCACCGTGATAATGTGTTCACTAGGTGGTGTCACAACTTTTAGGGTGCTATAACCCTTTTTGGATATTAAATTTTCTTCAATTCACACTTCATTATTTCCATATCCCAGATCACTATAATGTTTCCATGACCCCTCGAAAAAGATACGTAACTTCAGGGGACACTTTGATGACAATTCTTGTTGCCTATGACCCATGCATATGTTCCTACGGTTTTCATCCAAATATGTCTCTTTTCAAAAATGGATTTCTGATCCTCATAATCCCTGAAATCATTATGGTATAACTCAGTACCATAGAGTGTTCTAGGTAATCCCTCCTCTGATTATCCCATATCATCTTCATGACATGAGAATATTGGACCTTGATTTACAATCCCCATAACTAGACTATTCAATAGTACTTGACATTATCAATGCTATATCACTTTGTTCTATCCCAATTATCAAAGAAGGAATGTGACACTCCATTCCTAGACTTTTAATGCCCCACATCCCATGATTCGAAACCACAGGGCATAGGGATTTAGCATCCCATAATATCTAAATTTGTATGGTGTGATAGAACCTATCCTTGATAGCCCATTTCTACACACCCAACCTCATCATCTGGAAGTTTTAGTCTTCCAAAATCTCTCATGTCCATCAAAAAAGAGTGGTAAATCCTCTGTTTTACCATGATATCTATGTATAAGGAATTTTACCTATAAATGAGAGGCATCCCCTCCTTCAAGAGAGGAACTATGTTCCTTATGAGCCCAGGTATGTCCTCGGTGGAACCCAGCATTTCATGATGGTGAAAATAATCCCTATAATGTCTTCCCCATTGCATATTACCCAAATAAGAATTTTGGATTATTATTTACATCACCCACATTCCAACTATCCTGGTGGACCTAGCGTCCCTTGTATTTGGACCTCATCCAACATTACCCATAAATCATCCATGTACCCTAGAAAAGAGTGGATACACCACTATTTGAAAATGTTACAGACACATAAGGACTTTGACCTAACAACTAGATAAATCTCCTCCTTACAGGAAAGGATCTTGAATTCTCATGAGCCAAGACAAAACTAAAATGGAGCTCAACATCCTTGAGTGTTTTGGTTCGTCCTTGGAATTTCTTAACCATATTATATAATCATCAATCAAGCACTAGAAACAAGACATTTAACTATATGGAATCTCATGGTCTATGCTAAAATACCCTCAACTATAGTGATAGAAGGTCCGCCCTAGTAGATCCTATACTACAGAGATAGAATGTATGGTCTAAAAGACCCTATACTATAGTGATAGATGGTATTAGATAAAATTCCATAAACTATAGTGATAAAAGGATTGAGCAAAAATATCCTAAACTACAAAAATATAATATCCAATCTAGACATCCTTAAACTATATCCCAACAATGATTTAGTTTTTAATACCCAAAAAGGAATAAAACCAACCAAGATAAAAACCTAAATGATGGTGGCTAGAGTAGAAACTGAGTCCAATTCCACTAATTCTTCCCCAATACTATGCTTTGGAAAGAGTCCATGCAATATAAATTAATATGAAAAAATCTTGTGGGGTGAACCATATAGCCTCAGAAAAAGTAAAGCTATGATCACCAAGTCTATTTGACTTCAGAATAAGATAGATAAAGGGAACCCCTATTTTCATACATTGACATTACATAACATTTGCAGAATACTTAAAACATTATACAAACTGACACCTAAATATCGTACAAGTCTAGTGACTTTTGAAACAATGAAACATAAACAGTAGTACATAAGTGAGCTACATTATCCCTAACTAGTTTCTTCTTTTCTATCACTATTCCTATACACATCAAATGTAATACAAATCTTTGTAACCTTGGGAAGAAAACATAAAAATTAGTGATATCTTATTGTTAATAAGGGTAAACAAGGGAGATATGTAACCATAATCATGGGAATAAGAGTATGAGAACACGAACATGAAAATAGAAGTTCATACCCTTTATATCAAAGAACATATACATGAATCAATGAATATATGTTGAATGTTCATAAAATTGAATCATAAGAAAATAAAAAACATAATCTATGAATGGTTAACATTGAAAAACACATGTAATTGTGGAAGAAACATAAGAATGCAAAAATTATTTCCATATTAGTCATGGTAGCACTGCTAAGGCCGTTTTAGTGGTATGGGTTCAATCATCATACCATCTTGGTCATCATGGCTGACAACCATGGCCATCTTAGATGTATGATTTCACTACCCATACCATCTTGTAGTCATAGTTCACTTTCATGGCCATCTTAGTAGTCAATGTTCACTCCCAATACCATATTAGTACATCTCATGATATATAAAAATTTACCCAATGCATTAGAAGGATATATAGGTCCAACCCATCTCATAATGAAATCATATGTACATGTGCCACAAAATAATAAATAATAATATCATAAGTAATGAAATGAAATGGGTATCATAAACATGTAATCATTTCATAACCTATGAAAAAAGATATAGGTCTCATAATAATTTCAAAAGCATAACTTCTGAATATAATAAAGATTCAAAAACGTATAACCCATGATTGAGAAAAAGGTTTCATAAATATCATTCCTTCAAAACATAATCCATTCAAAGAAAAAATAAGAATGGTAACAATGAATCATTTCCCCAAAAAATCTTGATTAAAACCATAGGATGTCATATTTGATGTGAAATTATTCTAAAATCTCTTTTAAATAATTTCTTGATGAAAATATCCACTATGAATTGAAAAATGCTTTTTAAAATTGAAAAAATTATTGAATATATTTTTAACGGAAAAAATATTTCAAAACATTTAAAGTACGCTTTTAAAAAAAATAAAAAAACTTGAAATAATTTTTCCTATAATTTTTTTTAATTTCTTTTGTGAAAACATGGCTTGTGAAGTAAACTAGATTTCTGACCAAAGAGAGAAATACCATCATATTTTTTATATTAAAACAATCATTAATCATATGAGGTACCAATGAGTGTAAAAATGTTACTAATACGTGGATATATATTCAATAAATAGAGGAAAAAAAACTCATGTGTTTTATTGAGATATGGATCATAATATTTCCTCAATGGGAGAATAATAATAAACTATCCTAATAAACAATGATATTGTTTCAAAAAACACTTACAAGAACATAACATGGAATCATACACTCCGTGTAATAAAATGGAATTATCTTAAGCATAAAAAATTATTATAATAAGGATATTCGTTACATAACATGTCCAATGGAATTAAATGCACCTACAAAAATTAAGGTTCATAAAAAACATGTGTCTCAAAGAAGAAAAATTGACACAAAACTATCTAAACAATTTTGTAACTCTTGAAAAATAAAACCCATGATAGAAATAAAATATAATGGATATGTAAAAAACCATAAATTTAATAATAATAATCATATAATACATTTAGGGTTAATATATACACCACACAAAAGCAAAGAGTGGTGAACATGGCTTGTATCACACATATATAAATAGTGAGTTGAAATTACCATACCTCATGTATTGACCCTCATCATACTCGTGAAAACACCTTGTATAATAAATATAAGTTTACTATAAATCTCTCAAGGAACCATATTCTTATATATAATACCATATAATGTTTTATTTTGTCTTTATATTACCCTATTTTTAATAATTCTATGTTGAGGTTTAATTTCTGGTAATATCCACTTTGTTCTTCCCATGTGTCTTAATTTGTTATATATTTGATCCTTATACATATATCATGATTTTATAAATTTAAAACATGATAAAAATATCAAATATGTTCATTATATTTGTATTATAATAGTTCATAGAATATATATGTATAAAATTTAATACATCGTTAATGGACATGGTAGGTCGAACATACGCATGATCATCATTTCCATATTATTAAAGTATTAAAGTAAAGAATGAAAATGAAATATGTGTAAATATGTATATAATATAACTAAATAATTATTATTACATCATATATATCATATATTTTCACAAAACACATCCTTAAAATAATACATGTATTGTGTGGAAGAATCACATCGCTTTGAGGGACAGTAGTCCACACTTCCTCAAACAAAATTATCATACTTACACAAAAATGTAAATTGTAAAGGTATGTGTTATAAAATAATTACATAAGAATAAATACATAATATATATAATATATATCATTTATAATCATAGTTTCTATCATAATTCCCAACAAGTAAAGGGTGTAATGAAAAAATGAACAATCATCGATTCGTGAAGCGGTAGTTCACCGTACATTTAAACAATATATTTGTTACTCATTAGATAGATGTGTGTGTTATTTTAAGTATAAAATTTACTATAATAATATCTCAGTATATTTATCATACTTTTTTTATGAAATATTCACGAATTAAGGATATTTTAGTGTGTGGATGATGAAAATAAATGAAAATAGATTGAGGGAGGATGTTACCTATTATTTGGGTAACAACATTTGGTTTGCGTCAAAGGGATTCCATGGATTGATTTATTACAAATAAGAGGATTATAGGTTTATGGGAGTGATTTTTAGGATCTATTTTGGATTATAATGTTTGATAAAATGTTTCTTGAGGGGTGTGAGGAAGTGGGAGGAGAGGAATCCATTTATAGTGGAGGAGTGGCACTATTTTAAATATTGCGAAAAGTAATTCCACCCACATTTTTACATTTCATGTGATTCCAATAATGAAAAAATTAGATCCAAGCGATTAAAGGGTCAAAATATGGCCATACAATGGTTCGTTGACATGTTTCTAGGTGTTTTTCTCTCTAAAATTAATGGATTATTATTTTTTCAACCTAATTTTTCTCTTATTAGTTATAATTAATTTTAATAATATTCACAAATATTTTTGGTCAAAAACTCATTCAACTTTGATATAAAATAGAAATTCTTCAGAATCTAGATATTTAATCCATTTTTTCAAATTCAAATTATATAAGTGGTAGAAATTAATTTAAATTTAATCTGGTAGACATGACTATAATGAAATTTTTAAAGTATAAATATCAAAAGGTTGGTATGATTTTATACCCATTTTCAATGTGAAATTGATTAACATGACCTAAATTGGATTATTTAATAAAATTATTATCTAATTAAACTTTTAATCCAATTTAAAATATAATTTATCCTTATAAATAAGTTATATGAAAATTCTATTTTGAATAAGAATTCTTTATATTTATGTATTCATAAAAAAATGATGTTTCCCATAAAAATACTATAATTTCACCCTAATATAATTTATACATTATAAATTAATAAATAATAATTTATAAAATTAAATTTCTTATTTTTTTTAACCTTTATTTTATTTTATTCTAAGAATGACATTAAATGTAATTCATTTGAGAAAATTGTATTTTAAAAAATATAAGGACTTTACCAAAAAATTATATCTTTATTTATAAATTTGTTTATTTATATTAACCACTATGAATATATTTGAAAATTACTTATTAATATTAATATTACTATGTTTAAAATCTAGGTTATAATTATCTCATTTAAATAATTATAACAAAAAAATATGTTTATTAGAAACATAGGGTTGTGTGTAACGTACACCAAGTATGTGTCGTGTGAAAAAAAAATTGACTTTGGAAATAAAAGATATCAAATAAAATTTAAATTATTCAAGAAAAAATGTCCATCAAAACATGAGGTGTTACATAATACACCCCTTAAAATATATTTCTCCCTCCAAATTCGTCATCTAGGAAATAAATGAGGATACTTATGCTTCATCATATCATCAAGTTCCCATGTAGTTTATTATAACTGGTGATTTCTCCACAAAACATTGACCACATGAGTCACCTTCATTCATAGAACATTCTCTGTATGGTCCATAATTTCAACATGTTATTCCTCATAATAATGATCCTGCTCAAGTGGTATGACCTCCGAGTTCAATATCTATGAAGGGTCGGTGATGTACATACTTATGAGAGATAGAAGGAAGACATCATGGACTTCAGAGAGATTTGGAGGAAGTTTCATGAGATAGGGTACCATCCTGATAAAATCAAGAACCTCAAAGAGACCGATATACCTAGGTATTTGTTTCCATTTCATTCTGAACCTCATAACAATATTCTAGAGAGATATCATTAGAAATACCTTCTCACTATATTCAAATTATACATCCCACTATTGATTATCATCTTAAATTTTATATAGAATTTGAGCTTCCTTGATATGCTTCTGAATGGCTTTAACATTCTCTTCCATTTATTCAGCGATCTCATGTCCCAACAGCTTTCTTTCCCCAACATCATCCCATCATATTGGAGCTCTAAATTTCATGTCATATAGGGATTCATAAGGTTCCATATGAATTCTATAGTGAATGATATTTTTTTTACGAAAACTGAACTACAAGAAGATGTTTATCCCAAACACATTTGAAATCCAGAGAACAAGATCTCAAAATTTTTTCTTGGGTTTGAATTTTTCATTCAGATTGGCCATATGTTTGAGGATGATAATTAGTTTTGAAACTCAATTCTATATCATGTGATTGTTGAAGGCTTCACCCAGACATATAGATAAACCTCATCACCCAATATTATATAATAGAATGTGGTACTCTATGAAACCTTACCACTTCATTAATGTATATCATGTCAAGGTGATTTAATGATAAGTCTTATATGATAACGATGAGGTGTGCTAAATTTTTAAGATGATCGACAACTACCCATACAACATTGAACCCTTTATAGGTTTTGGGTAGTCCAATGAATAAATCCATATTAATGTTCTCCCGTTTATATTCTGGTATGGGTAATAGATGCAATAATCCGTTTAAATTTTTTTATTTCATCATTAACTTGTTGGAATACTGAGCACCAATATAAAAACTCTATGATATACCTATTCATTCAATTCCACCATATGTATTCTATCTAGTCCCTATAAATCATTGTACATACAGGACGAATAGATAATGAAGAATTATGAGTGCCCTTAAACTACTCCTTCTTAAAATATGGTATGGAAGGAACACATACATGGTTCCTAAACCTTATCATTCCATCCTGATCAATGTAAAACTCAGAAACATTTCTATCTTTATTTTGAAAATCTATGTGTTCCGTTTGTGCCTCCTTAATATTCCCTTGGATAGAGGTTTAAACATTCATTTGATAAAGATAATATTTTTTCCCTTCCTTCTGGATTTCAAGCTCCATACTTTTCAAATCAAAAAATTATGGACTTTTGTGGTCCTCATCATTGCTAAGAAAGTGTGATCCTTAGACTCAAATCATCAGCGACCTTGTTCTATATCCCAAGGTGGTAATGTGTCAAGAAGTCATAATCCTTTATCAAATCTATCCACCTTCTCTGGAGCTTGTTCAACTACTTCTTTAGTGAATATATATTTTAGTCAATTTTTATTGATATATATATCACACATTTCTCCATAAATATAATGCATGCATGTCTTCAATGAAACAATTATTGTAACTGACTAAAAATCATGAGTTGGGTTATTTTTCCCATTAATCATTATTTGTTGCGAGATACAAGAGATAAAAATGTTATTATTCATAAGAACACATCCCAATCCCTTCGTGGATGCATCACTATATATTACAAACCCATCTCCGCTATAGGTTAATGTAAGAACAAATGCATTGATTATCCTTCATTTATGTTACATGAAATTTTACTCACATTCATTTGTCTAGAGGAAATTTCCACCCATATGATTTAACTTGGTTAGAGGATTATATATTCATGAGAAATTCTACACTAACTGTTGATAATATCCCAATAAACCTAGAAAAATATGTATCTCAGTCACTATGGTTGATCTAGGAAAGCATTCAATATCCTCCATGTTTGATGGATCTACTTATATACAATCTTTTGGAATTATTTGACACAAAAATGAAAACCTTTTCTTCCAAAATTCACACATTGTAAAAAAATTTATAGTTTCTCCATCCTTAAGTTCTTTAGTATAATTATATGGAGATATCCATGATTTTGCATTCACATTAAATTGATAATAATATCATCTATAAATTATACTCGAAACTAATTGAGGTGGTCTCTAATGATTCTATTCATAAATTCCCTGAAGATAGAAGTGGAATTAGTAAGACCAAAATGCATCATATTATATTCATAGTGTCCATATCTTATATAGAACATTGTATTGGGTATATCCTTCTTCTTGACCATCAATTGATGATATCTATAATTAATGTAAATCTTTGAATTCTATTGAGCTCCACACAGTTGATCAGACAAGTCATCATTAAGGGAGAAAGGATACTAGTTTCCTGAATAGCCCAAAGGCCATATTTTTTATTGATTTTTTATTACCCCTTGAAGGTATGAGGGGGAATCCTTACAAGACTCGTAGTCTCAAATATTACATGAACCATAGGTATTAGGAAATATACAGACTATACTTAGAACTCATCCCCCCAGCTTCTTCATCGTGATATCATCTCTCCACATTCGCATGGTTGTTTTCCTAGGATTCATGTGGAAGAACAGGCTAGTCCTGATAGCAACCCCATACCCTCTCTAACAAATCCACTTAGTTTCTTCTTTGGTGAATTCACCTTATCTTAATACCTATCAACATTCTTCTCCATGAAGTGTCTTTCGGATCATTTAAGCACAATTTTAGGTGTCCCTAAGGCCTTGAGGTGGCTCGAAGGCCAAGAGGTGTCCCAGTGGACTTAAGGTGGCCCAAAATCATTACTATCCCAAAGTCGTCAGGTGCCTCATAGGCCTTAAAGGACTTCAATCCAAAACCGGTGGCCCGAAAGCCCAAACAGATGAATAGTTATGGCTGCTACTATACCAAATAGTTTCTACTATAGTACATTCTATAGTATCTGCTCCAATACTACTATAGTACATCGGAAATATTTCTCTGCTGTGTTTTGAACATGGGTTTCTTGGATGCACTTATCGAGTCCTGACCAACTTGGGAGAGGCTCTTGTGTGAGGGGATACTAGTTCGTGATTGTTATATTGTTCAACTATCGTTAATCAGTGAAGAGTAGTATGGATCCATCTTTCATTTTCATTAAAATCATAGGTTCACCCCAAGGTGATACACTTGGTCGAATGAATCCCTTATCATGGTTTTCATTGAGTTTCTTCTTCAATTCATTCAACTCAATCGGCGAAGTTCTATAGGGAGTATTTGAAATTGGTGTGGAAGCAAGTATGAGTTTTATTGAGAACTCAACTTATAATTTTTTTTGGAAGGATGTGAAAATTTTCTAGAAAGACATCCAAAAATTCTTTGTAACCCCCCGACCCCAGCTACTCAGAGTCGGTGCATTACTTCGTAACATTGGCATGATCACAAAAGATCAAGTCTCGAAAGGCCAATTAGTTTAGTAGTCTTGGAAACACTAGATACATTCATAAATGTTACATTACATCATAAAGTGAAAAACTAATAACAAAGTCTTCATAGTCCACACTCATATCCTCTTCTGACTATCTCTGCAGGTCATTCATAAAATACTTCTTCACATCCTGGAAAATATTAAAACATTGAAAGGGGTGAGCTCAGATGCTCAGTAAGGATAACAATATTGCGGAAGCTTTCATAAAAATTTAAGGCAATTTATAACTAAAACAAAAGCCTTTTAAACTTGAACATCAACATAATATGGAAAAAGTAAAATGAGATAATGCCATTCACTTCTTCACATGGATATTCTACTGGTCGAATAATCACATGCAATATCAATAACCACTTTCATAATGAGGGAATGTATAATGCCATACATTCTGAATCACTTTGTCAAGGCCTCGGCCAAGACATCTAAAATGATTAAGGCCTCGGCCAAAACCATAAATCAAATTGGGAAAGGGCCTCAGCCAATTCCACGTCTAGTTGTCTCATGAGACCTACCGATGCATCGAGGAGCTATAGCGGTCTCCACCCGTCACTTATTAAGTCCAATACATTCCTCATATGAATAGGTTTAAACATATCATAAACCATAACAGAATCGTGTCACATAAAACATGCATAAAGGAAACATAACATTTCTACATTTCAATCAAAATATATCAATACAACACATTGATATAATAAAAACGCTTTCAAAACCATTTTCAATAGCAAAATAAAAGAATGTTAAAACTTTGTATTTATTTTTCATCAAAAAAAATGATGGCTTGTAGAGGAAGCCGAAACTCAAAAAATGGTCACGGCGGCGGAGAAGTCGTTATTGCCACATATGTACGGAAATAAAAACATTACCTTTTTGTCGTTTAGTAAAACGCTTCATATAAAAAGATTCCTTTTGAATAAACGTAAAAGTCAAAGGGGTTTATACACTGTATAAAAGAAATTTGTGTATAAAACAAAATATGCCTCAATGAATGGAGATTGAGACGAAGTCCCTTAATAAGATCATTTTTAAATAAAATATATCTATTATGTGTATTCACTATATGTACACATAAAGAAAGTATAAATACAATATACGACATAATAATATCATGACATAATTTGAAAGTAGAAGATTAACCCAAAGAATGGATGTTGGGTTATGAAATTCCCTTACCTCGTGTCTGACTTGACACAACCGTTCTTTAACCTCCTGAATAATAAACTACAGTTAATATATACCTTATTAAGAACCATTTTTAATTTCATTATCCTTTTTATATCACTTATTACAATGTTATGAACATTATGTAATTATTTAAGTTAATAACGGTCGTTTTGTCGATCTTTGTTACTTGAGTCAACAATAAACTTCTTATAATTACAAGTTGTTTATGTGGTAGAATATCCATTATCTCCAGAATTATACTCATGATTTAGATGTCATATGTATCATATATATCCAGTATATACATTCTTTTATAATATTACATAACATTTAGAGGTAAGAAATGAAATGCACCGTTCATGGAGACGGTAAGCCGTACGTACGCATGAACGCTACTTTCATTTCTATTTCGTATTTAATGGAATGAAATCATAATGATATAAATGTATAATATAATTCCAGTATAATATAGTGTATAATACTATTTACTCCATCCTTTATACATCCCACATATGGCATTAACGATTCAAATCACTTTGAGGGGGCGGTAGTCCGCACTTCCTAAAATGAAATTATCGCGTTTTACCCATAATGGAAATCATAAAGTATGCCATAAATGAGAAATACAGAAGCATAAATAAAACATAAACATATTATATATCATATATAAATATAGTGACATCTTAATGGCCACCTTTGAAGGTGTTATATGAGTGTTGAACAATCATCGTTTCGTGAGGTAGAAATTCGCCATCCACAGAAACCGTATGTTCTTTAACCATTAGATGTAGGTGTGTGTAAGTGTAGCTAGAATACTTATTATAAAAACATCCTAGTATATTGAGGATACTGGTGTTGTTACAAAAGAAATGAATAAAAAGATTTTAGGGGGTTGGAGAAGAAAAATAAAACAAAACAACATTAGAGAAGACATTACCTCAAAATCGGGTAACTCTTTTTGATTAGAGCTAAAGGCTTCCTTGGGAAGAGTTCTGCCCAAAGTGAGGCTTATTGGAGTAATAGGGGGATGTTGGAAGAGTATTTGGGCAGAGTTTGGCCGATACAAATGGCTTGAAAGTGTGAATGAGGTGGTAGAGGTGGGGGCCTTTTATAAGAGGAGAGGAGGAGCACTCTTGGAAAGTAAAGAAAAGTCACATTATTATAAAATGAGTTTCGGATTTTAGAGGTCCCACACTTATATAATTCTAGGCTAAGGTGATATGGGTTCGAAATCGTCTCATCCAATAGGCTTTGTACAAGTGTAAGCCTTGGATTTTTCATTATCTTCTCATTTTATTTAAATCGTTAAATAATGAGGTCATTGCTACATCATCATGATGTCATAAATAATTTAATTTATTTAATGTCTAAAATTTATAAAAAAAATATTATGATGTAGGAAATCTTTTTATATTTCCAATGATTATTTATAGCCAAAAATATGACTTGTATTACCCCATGTAAAAATTGTTTTAGTAAAACATTTCTTGTTTGTGTCATTTTTTACTTTAACATTAAATAAAAGGTATTTATGTCATTTTCCAACTAAAGTGGCTCCATGGGGTCCCCAAGTTGTCCCATGGATTTTATTGGTCGGCCATGACACATCCAATGAGGTTAGGACATGTTTCATGCTCATCTCATATTATTAAAACATTATTTTTACCTTAAACTACACTAATTACCTCTAATCGCGATTAAGAACTTAAAAGTTACTATTCACCAAAAATTATTTTAATCTCATT
The DNA here is from genome assembly GCA_963277665.1 of Viscum album. Taxonomy (NCBI): domain Eukaryota; kingdom Viridiplantae; phylum Streptophyta; class Magnoliopsida; order Santalales; family Viscaceae; genus Viscum; species Viscum album. Next base: position 927,801,754 of record OY728141.1, on the reverse strand, counting down.
GAACCAAATTTTCCTTCTTAATGACAACCATGTATGTAGGATTTTTGAAAATCAAATCACAGAAGTGGTAATATTTCATTTAAATGAAAAATCTGTTATTTAACTACCACTTAGTGGTTTCACTATTCATCAAAAATTGAAGTTTTTCAGAACAATGCCAAAATTTCACCCTAAGCTATAATTGATATTCCGATTTCAAAAATGATGTCTATTTTAAAAAATTCCAAACATATAAGTTTCATTAATTAATTTTATAATTAATTCCTGCTGTCACAATAATAGCGTGTTTTTAAGAAACAATTTATATCAAAAGATTGGCAATTGTTTTTGTCCAATTTCAATGTTAAATTAATTATAATGACCACCATTGGATAAAATGGTAAAAATATATTCTAATTATACTTTAAAACAACTAAATAGTATAATTTATCACTATAAATTATTTTGATTAAAAAAGTTGTTTTTAAGTATTTTTCACTATTCATAAAAAATTAGAAGTTCTCAGAAAAATACCAAAAATTCAACATAGGCTAATTTCGATATTCCGAATCCAAAAATGATGTCCATTTTGAAATATAAAATTTCTATAATTTTAAAAAGTGGTTATTACTATTCATAACCGCTACTTTGATTAGTTGCGGTGTGTTAGAACTCGATGTTGCGTACAATGCAAGCTATTGCATTATTGAATGAGAAGCGTATCATGGAAGCTCGGGGTGTTACATTCTCCCCTCCTTCAATAAATTGCGTCCTCACAATTTGAAATTTTTTCTTTGAAAATAAAAGGTTGAAAAGAGAAAATACCTTTGTGGAAAACCCACATCAGAAATAAGATTAATAAAATTTAGCCTTAATAAGAGGGAAAGGGAAATGAAAATGTCACCACCCAATTATGATCTAGATTAGGAGAACATTGGTGGAAATTAGAGACATATAATTGGAGGAAAAACGTAAATATTTATAGGGAGTGATTGAGGTCATCAATCACAATCAACTGTCAAATTGAGGGCCTCAAAGCCTTCAATCTATGTTGATTTAAAATATCATCAGTTCAACAAGACATAATGTATTAGGATAACACATTTTTTGTTTTAATATCCCTTTACTAAAGTTTAAGAATTAATTTATTCATTGAATAAGAGATAGGTATATATATTTATGCTTGACAACTAGAGTTTCAACCTTCAACTCATCTTTCACTCAAAAAGATAATAGAACTCAAAAATATTATACTTATCTTAATTGTATAAGGTTCCAAATGTTAACACATACCATTTAGATTAGTAAAATTATTTTGTAACAACCAGGGACTTCCTGTAGGCTAGTGGTAGGAAATAAAGGCCTGTCGCACTATGATTGTGGGTTCGATTCCTGCAGCTTTGTCCGACGCGATGGGTTATGCCCCACCCTGCAGGTTGCCCTTTTCCTAAAACTATAGTATCATAATATTCCAAAAATAATGTTCATAAATTTTTTAACCTTAAACAATACTATCAAAAGATCAACTTAATCCACTCCAACCATTATAGTTATCCAAAATACCACTATCCAGACTTTCTCTAAAAGGTCTCTTAATTCCAAAATCAATTTATCAGATTCCCCAAACAAAGTAATGTTTCTCTTATTGTCACATACTAAAAATATAATTACCTTCATCATATTAAAACCTTACTAAAATCAACAAGTACTGTAGTACAATCCTTATATATATCACATTATTCTAATAACCAGAATATAATCCATGAGTCCAAAAGCACCAATGCATTAGTTATTCTGCTTCAACTGTAGTAACATCATAAGATTGTCCCTGATCCCTTGGCCTTTTCTGAGGTAAGTTTCCCTGACGCTTAGGACATTCATTTTCATAATGACCCATTTCTCTACAATTTTAGCATTCATCTTTGATAGCCTCTTTCTTTCCCTTGCAATCACGAGCCTGGTGACCCTTTTCTCCACATTTATTACAAACTCACATTCCATTTAGGCAAGTACCAGGGTGATTCTTCCCAAAATTATCACATAATGGAAAATCCTTCTTTCCCTATTTCCCTTTATCTTTCTCTTGTTCCACCGTTCTCTTCTTCTCTTGCTTTACTTTGTTGTCATAAAACTTAGAGAATTCATTTTCTGTCTTGATAGCACACGAGACAATATCTTCGTATGATGAGAAGGATTGTGATACTAAAGCTCAACGGAGAAATGGTTTTAACCCATAAAAGAAACGATCAATCTTACTCCTTGGGTTACGTATATAATCGGCAGCATGCCTCGCTAACCTTGTAAAGTTAGCCTCATACTTTGCGACATTCTCATCATCCTTCTGCCTCAGACTCAGAAATTGCCTTTCCATATCTGCTCGATGGTCACGAGGAAAGTATTTTTCTAAGAAAAGCTCTTTGAAATCCCTCCATTCCATATTCGATACTTCATCATCTTCCTTTGTGTTTTGAATCAGCGACCACCACTGATCGGCATCTCCAGTGAGGCGGTAAACTTCCATGACAACCTTCTCCCTTTCGCTACTCCCCAAGGCATGGAATATTTTCTCTAAGGATTTTATCCATTGCTCAGCTACTAACGGATTTTTACCCCCATTAAATGTTGGTGGCTATTGCCTCATGAAGCGGTCTAACATTGATCCTCCACGTTGTGGATCAGGGTGATCCATTAAAGTAAGGTTATTATTCATAACTTGAGTGAGTTGTCCCAGTATGGTAATAAGTTGATCAGCACTAGTTGTATCTCCAGATACACAATAATTATCTTGAGCAGGAGGGCAATCCCTACACGGAGTGCGTGCATTGATACGGCTTCCATTCTTTCCACTAGGCACCATTTCTAAACAATGGCATAAACTAGATTAGTTTATGAATCAAAATACATAATTTCATACTTGTAAAATACTTAACATAAATTGAACTATTTATGGATATAATCCATAATCATAAAAAGGTTTTATTTGAGGAAGTATATACTCATAACCGTTCATAGTGGTTTGTAATGAAAATGAGAATTATCTTAAGAATATCCCCCGGAGGTGTCGTAACCAAGAGTGCAGCAAGGCCCGTTATCGTGCACCAGTTCCCGTTCGAGTCTAGCTCAAAGCGGTGTTTTTGGGTTTTACCCCTAGGTACATCTGTTCCAGAGCCGCCTCTACCTGCTCGTATCCAGACAGGGATGTATTGCTCGGAAAACTCAGAAAATATCTATAATAACAAAATTCTAGGAAGTTCTTCTATACTAATCCCCAAAGTCTATCTTTGGGCTATGTGCTCTAATCACGGTTTATCTAAATCTAGCTTCCAAGGTTATTACTAAACTTCCCCTGATACCAACTGTAACGCCCCGACCCCAGCTACCCAGAGTCGGTGCATTACTTCGTAACATTGGCATGATCACAAAAGATCAAGTCACGAAAGACCGATTAGTTTAGTAGCCTTGGAAACACTAGATACATTCATAAATGTTACATTACATCATAAAGTGAAAAACTAATAAAAAAGTCTTCATAGTCCACACTCATATCCTCTTCTGACTATCCCTGCAGGTCATTCATAAAATAATTCTTCACATCCTGGAAAATATTAAAACATTGAAAGGGGTGAGCTCATATGCTCAGTAAGGATAACAATATTGCGGAAGCTTTCATAAAAATTTAAGGCAATGTATAACTAAAACAAAATCCTTTTAAACTTGAACATCAACATAATATGGCAAAAGTAAAATGAGATAATGCCATTCACTTCTTCACATGGATATTCTACTGGTCGAATAATCACATGCAATATCAATAACCACTTTCATAATGAGGGAATGTATAATTCCAGAAATTCTGAAACACTTTGTCAAGGCCTCGGCCAAGACGTCTAAAATGATTAAGGCCTCGGCCAAAACCATAAATCAAATTGGGAAAGGGCCTCGGCCAATTCCACGTCTAGTTGTCTCATGAGACCTACCGATGCATCGAGGAGCTATAGCGGGCTCCACCCGTCACTTATTAAGTCCGATACATTCCTCATATGAATAGGTTTAAACATATCATAAACCATAACATAATCGTATCACATAAAACATGCATAAAGGAAACATAACATTTCCACATTTCAATCACAAGATATCAATACAACACATTGATATAATAAAAACACTTTCAAAACCATTTTCAATAGCAAAATAAAAGAATGTTAAAACTTTGTATTTATTTTTCATCAAAAAAATAATGGCTTGTAGAGGAAGCCGAAACTCAAATAATGGTCATGGCGGCGGAGAAGTCGTTGTCGCCGCATATGTACGGAAAGAAAAACATTCCCTTTTTGTCGTTTAGTAAAACGCTTCGTATAAAAAGATTTCTTTTGAATAAAAGTAAAAGTCAAAGGGGTTTATACACTGTATAAAAGATATTTGGGTATAAAACAAAATATGCCTCAATGAATGGAGATTGAGACGAAGTCCCTTAATAAGATCATTTTTAAATAAAATATATCTATTATGTGTATTCACTATATGTACACATAAAGAAATTATAAATACAATATATGACATAATAATATCATGACAAAATTTGAAAGTAGGAGATTAACCCAAAGAATGGAAGTTGGGTTATGAAATTCCCTTACCTCGTGTCTGACTTGACTCAACCATTCTTTAACCTCCTGAATAATAAACTAGAGTTAATATATACCTTATTAAGAACCATTTTTAATTTAATTAACCTTTTTATATCACTTATTACAATGTTATGAACATTATGTAATTATTTATGTTAATAACGGTCATTTTGTCGATCATTGTTACTTGAGTCAACAATAAACTTCTTATAATTACAAGTTGATTATGTGGTAGAATATCCATTATCTCCAGAATTATATTCATGATTTATATGTTTTATGTATCATATATATCCAGTATATACATTCTTTTATAATATTACGTAACATTTAGAGGTAAGAAATGAAATTCACCATTCATGGAGACGGTAAGCCGTACGTACGCATGAACGCTACATTCATTTCTATTTCATATTTAATGGAATGAAATCATAATGATATAAATTTATAATATAATTCCAGTATAATATAGTGTATAATACCATTTACTCCATCCTTTATACATCCCACATATGGCATTAACGATTCAAATCACTTTGAGGGGGCGGTAGTACGCACTTCCTAAAATGAAATTATCGCATTTTACCCATAATGGAAATCATAAAGTATGCCATAAATGAGAAATACAGAAGAATAAGTAAAACATAAACATATTATATATCATATATAAATATAGTTACATCTTAATGGCCACCTTTGGAGGTGTTATATGAGTGTTGAACAATCATCGTTTCGTGAGGCAGAAATTCGCCATCCACAGAAACCGTATGTTCTTTAACCATTAGATATAGGTGTGTGTAAGTTTAGATAGAATCATTATTATAAAAACATCATAGTATATTGAGGATACTGGTGTTTTTACAAAATAAATGAATAAAAAGATTTTAGGGGGTTGGAGAAGAAAAATAAAACAAAACAACATTAGAGAAGACATTACTTCAAAATCGGGTAACTCTTTTTGATTTGAGCCAAAGGCTTCCTTTGGAATAGTTCTGCCCAAAGTGAGGCTTCTTGGAGTAATAGGGGGATGTTGGAAGAGTATTTGGGCAGAGGTTGGCCGATCCAAATGGCTTGAAAGTGTGAATGAGGTGGTAGAGGTGGGGGCCTTTTGTAAGAGGAGAGGAGGGGCACTCTTGGAAAGTAAAGAAAAGTCACATTATTATAAAATGTGTTTCGGATTTTAGAGGTCCCACACTTATATAATTCGAGGCTAAGGTGATATGGGTTCGAAATTTCCTCATCCAATAGGCTTTGTAGAAGTGTAAACCTTGGATTTTGCATTATCTTCTCATTTTATTTAAATCGTTAAATAATGAGGTCATTGCTACATCATCATGATGTCATAAATAATTTAATTTATTTAATGTCGAAAAATTATAAAAAAACTATTATGATGTAGGAAATATTTTTATCTTTCCAATGACTATTTATAGTCAAAAATATGACTTGTATAACCCCATGTAAAAATTGTTTTAGTAAAACATTTCTTGTTTGTGTCATTTTTTACTTTAACATTAAATAAAAGGTATTTATTTCATTTTCCAACTAAAGTGGCACCCTGGGGTCCCCAAGTTGTCCCATGGCTTTTATTGGTTGGCCATGACACATCCAATGAGGTTAGGAAATGTTTCAAGCTCATCTCATATTATTAAAACATTATTTTTACCTTAAACTACACTAATTACCTCTAATCGCGATTAAGAACTTAAAAGTTACTATTCACCAAAAAATTATTTTAATCTCATTGAACCACATTTTACTTCTCAATGAAAACCATGTATGTCTGATTTTTGAAAATCAAATCACAGAAGTGGTAATATTTCATTTAAACGAAAAAGCAGTTATTTAACTACCAATTAGTGGTTTCACTATTCATCAAAAATTGAAGTTTTCCAGAACAATGCCAAAATTTCACCCTAAGCTATAATTGATATTCCTAATTCAAAAATGATGTCTATTTTATAAAATTCCAAACATATAAGTTGCATCAATTAATTTTATAATTAATTCCCGCTGTCACAACAATAGCGTGTTTTTAAGAAACAATTTATATCAAAAGATTGGCAATTGTTTATGTCCAATTTCGATGTTAAATTAATTCTAATGACCACCATTGGATAAAATGGTAAAAATATATTCTAATTATAATTTAAAACCAATAAATAGTATAATTTATCACTATAAATTATTTTGATTAAAAAAGTTGTTTTTAAGTATTTTTCACTATTCATAAAAAATTAGAAGTTCTCAGAAAAATACCAAAAATTTAACATAGGCAAATTTCGATATTCCGAATCCAAAAATGAAGTCCATTTTGAAATATAAAATTTCTACAATTTTAAAAAGTGGTTATTACTATTCATAATGGCTACTTTGATTAGTTGCGGTGTGTTAGAACTCGAAGTTGTGTACAATGCAAGCTATTGCATTATTGAATGAGAAGCGTATCGTGGAAGCTCGGGGTGTTACATTCTTGAAAAATAGTAATATCATTGATGTCTCTATCCCCCCAACCAGTTGAGATAAACAACCATTATGAATGAGAATTAAGACCAATACACAAGATATAATCTCCACAAGAAGTTCATGATTATTGTCACTTTGATGGATGATCATAGGATGGTTTGAAATATGAAATGTAAAATCTCTTACTCAACAAATTGATTTCTGATTTATGTAGAGAAATCCAATCAATTCCTTTGATGACATCAAATTCATACAAAAGTAGAACGACAATATTTCCAAGAATAACATTCCATCAAATGTCAATCAGAGAGGAATCATAGACATGGGGTGAATTTATCATAACATTTGTGGGTTGAATTTATAATTCAACATCTATTAATTTTTGTGGAATCTAATCACCCTTATAAAATTAATTAAATATGAAAGAATGGGTAGATCAAGAATGTAATAAGACAGTATTAATTCTAGAGTAGATGGTAAGTGTACCTTTTACCACATCATTATCATTCCCCTATTTAGAAATAGCAATTACTTGAAATTTCCCAGTGTCCCTTGTATTAAGAGGTCATTGACACCATTAATCATCACGAAACCTCTAGTTTTGTTAGTTGTTATCATAATTCTCATTCTCCATACACTTGTAGCACTGAATTGTGGGAGGTTAATTTTGTACATACTTTTCTCCATTCACGCTATCATCTAAGTTCTTCCCATCACTTCAACAATAAAATGCCCAATTTTCTTATGTTATACACATAAAATGTTTATTAGACCCCTTAAGGGAATTTCATCTATGACTGTTCACACAAATAGAGCCTAAATGAAATATCATCTTCTTCTCTTCATGGTTTTTAGAATTTCCTTTAATCTCTATCTTCCTTTTATTTTCAAAACCGTGAGATTGATACATGAATCCAACCTCCATTTCAACCTCAATTGGAAAATGAACTATATATTTATAACTACTAAAGGTTCTTATATCCAATTCCATTATGAGACTTTTCTTTAAGATAGTGAAAAACCTATCAAATTTTCTTTATGATTAGATGATTATTAACTAAGTATGACTTGAATATCTTGTAAAATTATTCTCGTAGGTACCAATAGATTCATCATCCCTTTTATTCAACTCAAGTAAATCTTTCTACATCTGGGAATGAGGAATATGAGGATAGTAATTATTGAAAAAAAACTCTTGAACACATACCAATAAAAGGATTCACTCTCATCTTGTGCTAATATTTTTGATTAGCATCCACCACTGGTCTGCTTCACCTTCTAAATGATAAAAATCCATAATGACTTTCTCATGCTCTGAACAATGGATAATGAAGAATATTATTTTAGTGGTACTAATTCATTATTCAGCAACAAGTGTATGAAAAGATCCTTTGAAAGAAGATGGGTGTTTCCTTATGAAGGACTCAAAAAATGTTGTTCCCTCATTTTCTAATTTGAAAGTCCACCATGATTAAAAGCATGCGAGATTTGGGTAATCATTGAAATTATATTTTTAATTAATTCTCCAATAGAATCTGTTTTACAATGAGGAAAACTTTTTCATTTTCCTTTTCAATCTCCATTAAAGTGGTTTCTTCAGGTTCTATCCATTGACTAAATCTGAAAGAATGGAGTAAGAAACAATTATCATAATGAGGAAACACCTAATCAAGAAAATTAACTTATAGGATGTCGAAATTTAGAAATATTACTTAATAAAAGACACCTTAGGTTTATTCGAGGTTGGTCATAGCCAACATTTATTAATATTTTTCATGATGGTTTTTGAAGTGATTATGAATTCCCAAAGTATATCCCCCAAGTGTGTCAAACCATGTGTGTAGTAAGGATCATTATTGTGTACCAAGTTACACAAATTAAGGCCTGAAACACCACATCAGTTTTGATAATCTTAAGTAAATCTTTTCTAGAGACACATCCACTTATAGTATCCAAAAATGGATATATTTCTTGAAAACCACTTACTCTATCCTTTACCAAAATTCCAAGACATTTTCCTATACATTCCCTTATCCTTATAATTACCATTGGAAATGTCCTTAGTGTTATCATTAAATTTTTCTCACAGTACCTTCCAAAATTTAACTAAAACTTTTCTATAATACGAACTATAGTAACCCTATCCTTTTATACATTACAGTTACATAACGTCTCCAAAATGCTTAAAACATTATTCAAACAGATGCCCAAAGATAGTACTAGTCTAGTGCCTTTAGAAACATGGAAACAGAATCATTGTTACATAATTCAGCTATATTATCTATCAATGGGTTATTATTGACTATAACCCTTCCTAAAAATATCAAAAATAAAAGGTACCTTCATAACATGATGAATGAAACATGAAATGGGGTGATCTCCAATGCCTAGTAAGGGTAAATAAAGGAGATACATACACATAATCGAGAGAATAAGGGTATAAGAACATGATCACAAAAATAGAAGGTCATACACTGCATTAGAAAGATCATATAAAAGAATCATGGAATAAATATTTGATGTTCATAAGAATTGAATCATAATAGAATAAAGAGCATATTCCATGAAATCATGACATAGGAATAATACATGGAATTGTGGTAAGCACTTAAGAATGAAAAAACTATTTCCTTATTAGTCAAGGAAACCCTGCGAGGGACATCTTAGTATAATAGATTCACTCCCCATACAATAATAGTAGTCAGGTTCCACTTCCTTTCCCATATTAGTGTGAAGGATCACTCCTAATACTATCTTAGTCTATCTCACGAGATTTAAATCTTTATCTAATTCATTAGACGGAGATACAGGTCCCACCCATCTCGTAATGAAATAATACATACATGTTCCACAAAATCATAAATAATCATATCATATCCCATGAAATTAAATGGGTATCATAAACATGTAATGGTATCATAACTTATAGAAATAGATACAGGTTTTATAATCATTTCAAAAAAATAACCCATGAAAAGAAGTAGGTTTCAAAACCATGTAACCTAGGAATGTGAAAAAGGATTCATTAAATATCATGCCATCAAACCGCAACCCATTCAAATAAATAACATGATTGTTAAAATTGAATAATTTCCCCAAAAAATGAATGTGTAACAACAATGGTTGACATCATAGATGGGAAATAATTTTGAAATATCTTTTAAAAAGAATTTTGAGGAAAATAACTTTTATGAAATGAAAATTACATTTTTTAAAAAATTCATTTTTGGTTGACATTTTATATGAAAATTGATTTGAAAAAATTTAATGTAATAACTAAATAACAAAAAAAAATTAAATTTTTTTACTAGAAAATATATTTTGAAAACATTTTTTAAAACATGGTTTTTTGAAATAAAAAAAATTTCGACCGAAGAGATAAATACTGTCAGATATTCTTAAAAACATTTTATTAATTATCATAAGAACCAAAGAGTGTAAAATGGTACTAATAAAAGTAAATGTGATTAATAAATAGTAGAGAAGAAAACACATTTTTTTCTTGAGAGAGGGATCATAAAATTTCATCAAAGGGCATATACTCATAAACAATCCTGATAAACGATGAGATAGTTTCAATAAACTCTTATCACATGGTAACATGGAATCCTACACTCCATGTAAGAAAATGAAATTAAATTAATCCCAAAATATTTTGAGAAGAATGATATTCATGAAATAAATTTCAAATGGATTTATATACACCTCGAAAAGGAATATAGGCTTACAACAAAACATTTTTTTGAAAGAAGTAAAATTGAGATAAAACCGTCTTACTGAATTGGTAACTCTGGAAACATAAAACCTGTGAAAGATATATTATTTAATTAATATGTAAAAACAAATAAATTTAATAATAATAATTATATAAAACATTTACTGTAATTATATACACCACAAAAAATAAAACATTAGTGAACATGGCATGTATCTCACATATGTAAAAAGTGAGATGAAATTCCCCTACCTTGTGTCTTGACTCTTGTAGTACTCATAAAAACTTCATATATAATAAATATAAGATTATTATAAGTCTATCACTTAACCGTATTCATATATATAATACTATTATGGTTTTATTATGACTTTATATTACCCGCTTGAGAACAATTCTATGTTAAGGTTTAATTTTTGTTAATATCTCTTTTGTTCTTCTCATGTCTCTTAATTTGTTATATATTTGGTCCTTATACTAATATGATGAATTCCATAATTTAAAACATGATATTAATTTCAATTATATTCATAATATGTGTATTATAATAATCCATAGAATATAGAATTATAAAACTGAATACATTGTTCATGGAGACAGTAAGTTGTACGTACGCATGAACACCATTTCCATTTTGTTGTCATATAGAATGAAAAAAATAGAATATATATGTATATATGAATATAATATAATTATATTAGAATTATTAGGTTATATATATAATATTTTTCACTAAACTCATCATTATTACATTCCATGTATTATGTAAATGAATAAAATCACTTTGAGGAGGCGGTAGTCCACACTTCCTCAAACGAAAATATCATATTTAAAAAAATGGATATTGTAAAAAATATTTGTTATAAAATAATTAAAGAATCATAAATGAATAATATATATATCAAATATAAACTGTTTTCCCATCATAATTCCCAACTACAAAAGGGGATAAAATAAAAATGAACAATCGTCATATCATGTGGCGGTTGTTCACCATATATATAAATAGTACGTTCATTACCCATTAGATGGAAGTGTGTGTATGTGTAGGTAGAACCCATAAAATAAAAAAAATCTCAATATACTTGGGATAATGGTGTTATTATATAATCCTGTAATAATGGGAGTTTAGGGGGTGGATAAAAAAAATAAATAATGGAGCTTCAGGAAGGATGTTACACCCTCTTTGGGTAACAATTTTTGGTTTCACCAAAAGGCTTCCTTGGATTTCTTTCTCCAAAAGGTTGTATTCTAGTTTAATGTGAGGTATTTTTAGGAGATATTTTGTTCGATAATGGTCAATCCAAACTGACTTTAGATGTGTGAGTAAGTGGTAGGAGAGGAGGCCTTTTATAGTGGAGAGGATGTGGCACTCTTGTAATTTTTGGGAAATTGAATTATACCATAGATTTTACAATTTAAAGTGGTTCCCATAGTGGAAATAATTATATCCAAGTGTTTATAGGGTATAAATATTTCCACCAAATTGATATATTACATGTTTCTACGTTATTTTGGGTCTTAAATTTAAGGTTTAGTACTTTGTTAACCCAATTTATCTCTTAATGTTTGTAATTAATTTTAATCACATTCACTAATATTTTTTATCATAAACTAAGATGAAATTATCATAAATTATAAATTATTATTACTAAAAATATTAAATCAATTTTTCAAAATTCTAGTCGAATAATTGGTAGAAATTAATTTAAATTTCATCCCGAAGAGGGGATGACAATGCAGGCATTTAATGTAAAAGAATCCAAAAGATTGCCATGTTTTCATACCTAATTTCAATGTTAAAATGATTCCAATAACCTCAATTGGAATAAATGATAATTAATTTATCTATTTATACGTTTAAACTAATTTATAATATAACTTATATTTATAAATAAATAAGTTGAAAATTCAATTTTGAATTATAATTTAGTATCTTTCACTACTCGTCAAAAAAAAAGCTTATAAAAATTCCCAAAAATTTATCCTAAAATAATTTTTACATTTTAAATTAAAAAAAAGATTTTTTTACGAAATTCAATTTTTAGATGTGTCTAAAATTAATTTTATTGTTTTTAATATAATGACATGAAAATAATATCATTTGAGAAAATACTATTTTTAAACATATAAGCAGTTTACCAAAAATTATATCTTTGATTATCAATATTTTTTATTTATTTAAAACCATTATAAAAAATATTTTAATAGTTTTTTTACTATTCATATTAATATGTATAATTTCTAGATTATAATTTTCAAATTTAAATAATTTTAACAAAAAAATATGTTTCATATAAACTCAATGTTTCATGTAACGTACACCAAGTCAGTGTCATGTGAATGGAATGTTTAACTTATTTCAATGAATGATATAAATTAAAATTTAATTTATTCAAGAAAAAATTTACATAAAAACTCATGGTTTTAAAATAGAGCACTCTACCTCCATGACATATATTCTCCTAGATTATCCTTTACTGAATTAGGTAATCTAAATATAACTAGAGCAGATACATCAATGATGAATCTCCGGTTAGTGGTAATTCAGGATAATTTCTTAAGGAAAATATGTCATAATATTCAAATACATACATTTAGGTTCACTTGATATTATGAAATAGATGGGTATCGTTGATGATTCGTTCTACATCAGATCAAAAAAATATCATGCACATCTTGAATGGAAGAAAACAAGAATATAAATATAAATTTTGGTATGGCCATTCATTGATAGAATATAAGAGAAGGAATATAAACATATTATAATCTCTCCCATGAATATTCCATCCTATGAAAAGATGAAAAATTCCATGTTTTTCATAGCATCTTCTCAGAATAGGCCTTGGAATATGAAAATCTCAACTAGAGGGAGGTAACTGATTGGTTTAATTGATCAAAAGATTTAGATTCCACATCCATAATCTACTGAAACTCCTCCACCCTAGAAATGGAAGAAACTCAAGACCTCTCCACCATGTCAAGGACTCCATGTCTCTATAGTATTGTTTTCTCTAATATCATATGTAAATATAGAAATAGGGATAGCTCAACTTGATTTTTGTCAATTAAATATTAGATATGGTCGATTTCAACCATCCCATAGATGATGACTTCCTAGTGAATTTATACCTCCATCACATGTTGAAAATCTTTCATTAATGCTTCATCCCATCTTTTCTTTACTAAAGAGGAAGCCTGAGTAGTTACAACCCTCAATTAAACTACCCTCTCTTTCTCTTTCGGAGAGATCACCTCCTTCACCTGGGCATTATGGGATATGTAGTCAAAACCCTCATAACCAAAGGCAGCATCCATAAATATAAGGTGACCCAATAGATCCTTCTATGCTTCTAAAGGGTTATCTAAATCTAAGTACCATATCTCCCTCCATATTTTTTCTTGTATCAACTGATAAAATAATTCAAACTCTATGATTTTATCTAATCCCGCCTTAGGAATATGAACATTTTCTAGTACTATTTTTCTAGTAATTTGAGTCGTGTTCATGTTATTTGATAATGGAATAAGTGAGATGGCCTCTACATTGGTTGATTTAGTTAATGTATTTTGTGAGGGAGAAAGTATTTTGACTTATAAGATCTGGGGTGAACACACTACAAAAAAGTTTATAGAGGTTTTTCAATTAATGACTAAATTATATGATATCACTGTGTAACCAATCGATATGAATAATTCTAAAAACATACCTTTCATAGTTTCATCATTAGTGATATTTTTTTCCTTGATAACATCATTTTATTGAAGAGGTGACACCATATTGTGATGAGCAGCTCCATGGATCCTCCATTTCGTTCCCTAAAGATGTGTTTATTCTCCACCCATGAGGGGTGAAAGAACAAAACATAATTTTAAGAGACATGAAACAACATGAAAAAGTTTCGAATTTCTAAAAAAGTATTCATCTTCTCCAAAACTCACCTGCTGCAAGGATAACTCAGTAGCAGAATAGCTCTATGTATCAGTCTCCTCCAAAATTACATTCCCCATATTGTATAATGTCATGAGAAAATTGAAACAACTTCAAAAGGAAGCAGGAATAACCATGATGGTATATCTTCTATCACTTCTTCTCAATGCGTCTATCCTGAGAAAAATGCTTCTAAAAAAGAATAAAAATGTTCACCCGCATCATTAGGGAAAAATAAATTTTTTTCCATGTGAGATCAATGGGGACATTCATATTTTTGACAAATTGGGATGTTTTACCAGATTATTCTAAAACAAGGAAACAGTTCAATGTTACACGTAATTGTGGATTCAAAAGTAGAAGGATATGATAATTCAAAACTCCCCCTTTTCCCTTCTCCCATAATGGAAGTATCTCAATAAGGAATTCAAACAAATAGAATCAATGAATGGACCTCAAATGATTCCATTGATTAATGAATCACTCTAGGAATGGTGGTCGTCACCCTCATTAATTCCAGTTGTCTTAGGGATCCCTCATCATAGATACCTCGATCACTACTTAACTCGTATCCAATAGTCATACACTATGGAGAATATATAGTTGATTCAAGGATTGGATACTCTTATACACCCTCATATTATGTCAATAAAAAACATAAAGGGTGTCAATACAATTAATGTATAACCAAGACCATTTGACTATTTTATAAAGTTTAGCCTTACCATTTTATCAACAATAGGATTTAGCTGTTCATCCATAGAAACCTTTACTATGCCTCATTCCTCTATATACTAAACCAATAAGGAATAAAAAACCCAATAGTTGACCCTTTCCAACAATACAAAAATGTCTTGAAGGAAATCCTGGACCTATTTTGGTCAGTATTTGAATGTAATACCCAAAGGGTGGTGACGCAAGAAAACCATTCCAAAAGTAATTCTTCCATGATGAATATTTACCATACCTCAGCCCCTCAATTTAACATCCTCCAATCTGTCCACTATTGAAACATCACATGAAATAATAACGCTGGTGAAAATTTACCCCCAAATTCACAACCACTACTCCTATACTGGTAGGAAATTCCATTGAAAATAATAGTAATGGTGGATTGCTCACTTACTTAAAAGGTACTTCTGGGGATGTTGGTTCTCTCAGAACCAACTGTTAGTCAGTCCAAGTATTGGATTTAATAGTTGGTGTAAATTGGGTAACATCGGTTACCAATTAGGATAACTACCCATTGGGGTATGATTGGCCACAAATATCAGCATAATTACATGAAAAAAATCCCTACATCAAGGGGATGGAGGTATAACTAGGAATAAGTTTACATTTGTTAAAAACTATGTAAAACTGGAAAACCACCATCGGATGATTCTTAGAATGAACATCAATTGGGGGAGAAAATCTCAACCATACAAAGCAAAATTGATGGCCGAACTGACAGAGTGTCTACCACTCATAAAGAATAATCCAATCTATATAGGGTTAAAGGACACCTAAACAATGATATATCATGTAGGCCAAAGCCTCAAGACTGGCCTAAATATTATCAACCATATTTCCCATAAGAAATTCCCCATTGGGTTTGAAGGAGAGACAGACATAACTTTCCATGAAGGTCATAACCTCCCAATTCATTAGTTTAATTTGTCTTCCACATTAATGAATTTAAAAAATAGTTTGAAATGGATATTGGGTATTTTTTTGGAAGCATAGTTATTCCTAACTTCTTAAATGAGCCCCCATACAACCCTATTAAACCTGAAAGGAGTGAGATATTTAGTGTGGGAGTTTTCCCCTATAGATATTGAATAGGATGTGATATATTTTTCCAAGACAAGGATGGATATCTCAATATGCTTCATTCATACCATTGATCTATCCATCAGAAAAATAGAGACACTAACCCTACCTTTTTCCCTCATCAGATGTAAGTTCTCACTCAAGTCTGGGGAAAGGAAACCATTAACCATGATTTTCCAATCAATGTAAGGGATAATCTCTCACCATTGATTGGTAAAAATATCTTCTTTAAATATGGGTTAGTAATAACCCTCGGCACTATTAGATTCTATCGTAGTGTAGGCAATTGGCATCCAAAATTATGTCTCATCATGATCCTTCTTGTTGATGTTTTTACCCATTATATGAAAGAGACATATTCATGAGGAAGAGAGACTTTTTTAAGACATGTTGGGAAAACCTTATCAACTCTACAATAATAGGGGATAATATACACATTTTCCCATGAAGATGATGGAGGAAAGAACTCAACAATTATCCCAATCAATATGGGTTCATCGCAGAACCTCTCCATGTCCAAGAAACTAATGCTCACCTTGCCATGCACTTGCTAGAATGTGTTTGTGTTTTGAATCCATTGACTAAACAGGTCTAAAAACAAACCCATGTTACATTAGGGAATATTTTGTGAGATCCATAAGGCCTTTTACATCCCGATCTAATTAATCTCCTCAAAAAATAAAAAACAATTTACTACACCTTAAAAGGCCATCCTAAATCCATTCTGAAACATCCCCAGTATTGAAAATAACATTTAGAAAACCCAAAAAACATTTGGTTAATGGCCGACATCTGAAATATTTAATGGTGCATATGGATATCTAAATCGAGTTCACGATGCTTCTCATTGATGTCTATGGGAATTAATGTCAATATATACTCGTTTTTTTATTCCCCCTAAGAAATGAAGTGGCCTTCCTGGGAGATGTTCTCCTGAAAGATATTATGGGGTTTTAAAATATAATTGAGAGTTATGATTGATGACTGAAGATAAGATATGGGAGAATCATTGTCAATAAAAAACCTATAGTTTGGTAGGATGTAAGAAAGGAGATATTCCCTAAGGCTCTCCCACATTAGCTTTATCAGAATCATCTGAAATTACCTAACAACAAGATAAAAAGTAGCATCAACAATTTATAATGTATAATCTAGATGATCCATTATTACATTATCCAATTTATTTGAAGTCTTGTGGAAACTATAAGGATATCTAGAGTCCATATTCATAATATCAGGAAGCATATTTTTGACAAAAGAAAAACTCATCACATGAAATGTATAAATCAGGATGCCTCATCCACATCACATGAATAATAAGGGAATTCAAGATCACATAATTGACTCTCAAATCATGTCGATGATTATGATATCATGGACCACATGAACTGGTATGGAATACTGTAATTACTTAACAAATCATGAGGCCCATGATCGATTGACCCTGATACGGTCATAAAAATCACATAGTAGCCGAGAGGTCATGTGTGTGTGATAGTAGATTCTAATAAACATAAAATAAATCCTTGAATGAATAATGAAAAGGTTCAACCAATTAATGAAGATATATTTTTATTTCTTTCGAATAAATTCTTGGGAAAAAAATTCATGAAATGTGTTTATCACCAATCTCTCTTGCAGACAGATCTTGTGATCTGTTCCTAGGGAAGGTCATGTAAAGGGGTCATGAAAAAAATATAGTTTGTAATAGAGTTGAGAGTTCAGTAGCTGATGAATGTGTCTCCCTCTATTACCCTATTTATATAGTCTTTTATGGACTACCAAATATCACTCAGATGACCAAGTGTCACCTAATACACCAATTAGAGACACCCCAAAATACTTAGGATGGCATTTAATTTCCTAAAAAATGATCCCTTATCCCCACAAACATCGATCTTGTGGGGGGGGGGGGATTTCCTGGTGCCCCAGATGATCATTGAAAAATCTAGAAATGAAGAAATAACATAAACATGGATATTATATTTCTCTGCAAATAAATGGCATATAAGGTGGAAAGAACTCACGGATCCTGTGAGCCTCCAAAGTGCATGTGGGTCATGCACATTGTATGACCTATGGGATAGAACTTGGTGAAACTTTATAAAGACCGTATGTTCTTATAACAGTGTCCAATACATTCTCTAATAATTCAATTCTTTCCATATGAGTTCCTCTAGATTGTAGAGCTTCTCAGTCACCGATATCCTAACAAACCGTTAAGAAATCATTATAAAATAAAAAAAATAGTATAAAAAAGGTGAAATCCTTTCATAAAAATAAATCACCAAGAAACAATCCCATGTGGTTTCACAAGACACCATGTAATTACAAGAGATAAATGAACCATGAAACACAATAGGTTGTGGGCATATCACCATCATCACACGAATGGATTTAGACATGTCCAAACGGTCCTGCAACACCTCCCCTATAGATTCAAAGACAAATAGAAGGTTTTTCCATGATAATGATCACATATAACCATAAAAACATTATTGGTCACAAAATGAGTCACCATTGGGGAGAGTTATTTTTATAGACAATAGTTATAAATGTTTGTGATATCCCCATAACATGTAAAATAAAAAAGGAAATAAAAAAGGGAAATGATGTGATCTTCTTGTGAGGGGAAGACACATTTATTTTATGGTAATTTTACTATACACCTCGAGTGTCCGCCATTGATCATGAAAATACCCAATTACTAGGCCAACATGGTCCATTAAGAACCATTGATATTAAATCCTGATCTTGCGAAGGCCCCTAAGAAATCCACCTCTGTCTTGTAGATGGTTATGGAAAAAGCATCTTAGATGAATCTAAATACTTTTTACATGCATCCTGATCAATATAATGTCCCTAGAAATGTCATATTTACCTTGTAAAATACTCTTTCTATACATTCTTGATTATGAAATACCCCTTCAATTGGACAAAATCCATTAAATAGGGTACTATTTGGATTGTCTTGTGGTCATTGAAATTGATGTAACTCTCCCCTACATTACCCATGGATATATCATAATAAGTGTATAAAATAAAATTCATCAATTGAATCCTGTTGTAATCTATATTATATGTGCCAAAAATGAGGCCTATGACTCATGGGGAGGCCCATCAACCCCCCCCCCCATATTAAAAAAGAAAAAGAGCGTGGATATGCACTAACCGATACAGGAATCAGAGTCAACTTATCAGAGAGTCCAATATCATGATCACATAGGTCTTCTATCAGTAAAATACATGGAATACCCTTAGTTATTAAAAATTATACATATGAACATCATGTGCCCACTTAAGATCAGGCGAAGAACATCTTATGTGTTGGTCAGATTATGCGAAGGACATCTCGCATGTCGGCTAGGTCACACAAAACCTAAACATGTTAACAGTGGATAAATATATGTCACATATGCAATAAAAATTAGAATGAATAATCTAATAAAGGAGAATCATGTGAAGACTATGTATGTTGATCCTCAAATTCTTTGCATGAGTCAACCAAATCTTGCAACGTCACTGGTACATGTCACTCAAGTAAAGAGATTCTCAATTGAAATAAAATTTCGATTATGAATAGTCCTCCAGAAATTTCATCCAAGTATCATGATTCCATCCAGGCATGTCACTCGGGTCTTGCGAAGCCCCCCCCCTTGAGCCTCACCAAATGGATCATGTGATGTCCTCATACAAGTCTCTCAAATTATACAAGGACACTAGTGTGTATCAACTGGGTCTCATGAAGTCCTCTGAGCTTACCATTGTGATCATTTCACACCCACCAAGCATATCCAAAAGGTTTTCCAATGACGTCATGTTGAATCATGATGAGCGTTGTCGCACATGCTATAAAAAATATTTATTTGTGATTTTACTAAGTTTAGCACAGTGGCTGACCTAGGTCGTTCTCTCAAGGAGGAAGTGAATTAAACAACTATTAACAGGCTTGAAGTAAGTAAAAATATAGTTGAAAACAAATGAAAAGAAATATGGGGGGTTTGTTTTTGACTTTTTGAATAGTAAACCAAACAAGAAAATGTAAAGTAACAATCAAGAGACAATTTCTTTAAAAAAATTATATGAGGAGAGATAGTTCATCTAATAATCCCCCTTCACCATTAATTTATCATTATCTCATATAATTATAATTCATTAAAATTATGAACCCGCAATCTTGTTAACCTCTGAACCCTATGAAAAATATCACAACCAAAAATATTTGTGAAAATTGGTCATAGGATAACTTCGGGACCTCCAATCATATGATCCTACTTTGATTGTGATCCAAAAGAAAAATTATGGTCAGTGAAAAATTTGGGAAGCATATCATATCTATAGAGGAGAACAAATTGAGTTTCGGATGAGACTTGAACACTACAATTCTATCCCAAGTTGATTAGATTTTGTGATTGAGGTTTCACTCACATGATTTACACATTCCCAACCACGTAGTCAAGTGAAAGTCGATCGAGTAACATACAAATTAAAAATCAATTAATTGATCACAATTTATGAATTATAGTATGTTTATGGATTCCAAATAAATAATTTAAGGGAGTGTGGATTAGATCAACTATGAAATAAATCACCCTTCCATGGGCGATGTTTTTATCGTGGAGACGTTTTGCACAAGCAATGGATTAATTAGGGAACACTCAATCTCATATCCACTATTAGATTCCACTCCAATAGGAAAAATAAGAAGATGAAAATAGAATAATACAGAATATTTATGGAAGAAAATTTACGTTACAAGCATAAAAACAAGGAAAAAACAAAGAGGGTTTGGGAGAGGATAACATTCTTAGAAGAGAACTTTGCACAATGTCATGCTTCCTCCAAGGGTTGTGATGGGTTCCCAAGAGACACATTTTCGGAAACACCTTCCCAATATCTCGACCAGCCCACCCAAAGAGTGAAAACATCATTTAAATAGAGTTGTAGAGGTCTAGGGTTACAAATTATTTTTAAATGTAAAAGGGAAACTCGGCCAAATTTTTTAATCCCACTTGAACCAAAATGTTGATCACAAAAATGTTCTTATTAGCTGGCCTTATAGAAGAATTATTTTTTCATAATCATTCCCTAGATATTCCCTTAAAATTGTGGCCAAATACAAGTCTAGATGGAGAAGATACTACCAAGATGGTGAAGTGATGTCCAAAATGGATTGTTCAGCCCATCTTTGTCTTTATGGCCAATTTACTCCACTTAAAGGCACGATACATCTCCTATGTCCTCAATGGAATTTGTATCTAATTAATCAGGAACACAATTACAAGATTCGAATGAAAAATAACTTACATATAAATATTTAGGCCAGAAATACTATTGTGAATTTTAAAAGGGTAAAACTTGAATTTTCATCAAATTTGAAAATGAATGATCTAATCCCAAATATTCTATAATTGAACATATTTAGCATAATGTGAGGAAATTATATCATTTATTATCAATAAAATATTAAATAATTTTTTTTATCAACTCCCCCGCACTTACCCATTTTCACTTTTTGGAAAAACGTCATATCATGTATTCGAGAATATTTTGACAAGTAAACATCAATATAAAATCAAAACAAATTTTAAAACACATATCCTTGATATCCAACAATTCCACACCAAGAATGAAAAGATATCATGCCTTATAAAAAACCAATAATTCATGTTCTCTATTTATATCATTCAATATATTTCCTCTTCATCAATCCTCCCATGCACACAAAACACTTACCTCACTTGAATTTTCTCTTATCACACAAATGTCAATTTTTCAGCAATGTCTTTCTCATAGAAACTCATACAAGGGTCACCATAGTCTTGATAAATTCCTACATCCCCACCCGATGTGATTCAAGGACATATTTTTATCATGACTACTTTTCAGGTTTATTCTGTTGCTTTTGGTTGGTAGGATTTAGATGTGAAAAATTATGAGGCTGAATGAGGAGGGTTTGACTCTTTTTGAAGTAAAATTGCATTATTCTAATTTTCACTTAAATATGGTCTCCTCCTAAATACCCATAGAATCATTTAATTTTAATCATCATGAAAAATAAATTAATGTGAAAACCATTCAACATTTTAGTAGTAAAAATGTCAATCTACTCAAATATCATTTTCTTGAATGCTCCAGATAGGCACAACTTTCTCCCTATATTAGAAGCTCCAGAAAGGCACAACTTCACTTATCAGGAAAGCTCCAAAAAGGGAACATCTTTCAATATAATGATTTTATACAACAGAAAACACATATCTTCATAATTTAATTTTCCACCCAAAGCATCACAAAATGTGGTACCACAATAGAAGAAAACTTCCCCCACACTTAAGTTCAACTAGATTATGCAATTTCACATCAAGAGTTTGTCGGATAGGGAAAATTGGCATGTTATGTGGCTATCCTAATAGGTGGTTTTGAATTATAAGGGATACGAGGATTTAATGTTCATGGTAGGCCATTATAAGATAGATTCTAATGAAATATGGGATTTAATACCAAACAAATACCTCAATCATTTAAAACAGACGTGCCTCAAACCCTCAAGTTTTGATAGGAATAAATCAAATTTTGGTTAAATCGATCATGGTTTGGTTCTCTAATGAAGTGAGGTAAATTTATAGAATATGAAAATAATGGTTTAGAAGCCTCACATGAAGGTTATTTCAAATATAAAGATAGTGATATGTGGCATGGGATTCAAAATTCAGAGTACTTTTCATGAAATTACTAAAGATTTGAACTTGAAACAAAGACATTTTTATCATTCATTTAAGCTCAGTTTCAAGGGAAAAATTGTTTCACTTATTGATGTGGATTTAAATATGGTGAGGAAAATCATTTCAGTTCAAAAGTTTCAAAAACACGCAAAAAATTGAAAAATATACACAAAAAATTTGAAACATGCACAATTTATTTGTTTTTTTAATCATTGAAAAATAGGAAAACAATTGAAATTACTAAACTAAAAGGTTCCCTCCCCCACACATAAAATATTTCATTGTCCTCAATGTGAACCCATGAGATGATATATGAACATGAAATGCAGAATTTTAAATAGGACAAATAATATAGAAGTGAAAGGGTTAGGAATAGCCTGCTATGCTCAAGTGATGATGGGGCCAGTCAGTGTGATGAAATCCACTGCATTCGTAGGAAGTCCCTCAATAAATTTCTTCAAACATCTCCCATTGACTATAAACCTCTTTCCAGTTTCCTCTTGTGTGATCTCCACTGCACCATAAGGAAAAACCTTAGTCACAACATAAGGACCTAACCATCTGGAATGCAACTTACAAGTCATCAGCTTCAGTCGTGAAGTGTAGAGAAGGACTTTCTCTCCAACATGAAACTGCTTTTGCTGGATCATTCTCTCATGAGCTGCTTTTTATCATTACTTGTAGTGCCTTGAGTTTTCATTTGAGGATAATCTAATCTCCTCATGCTCTTGAATTTGTAGCTTCTTTTGGATTTCAACTTGGGCCCAATCCATGTTTCATTTCTTTATAGCCCAATAATCCTGATGCTCAACTTCCATGGGGAGATGACAAGATTTCCCAAAAACAATCCAAAATGGGGACATACCAATGGGTGTCTTGTATGCTATCCTATAATCCTATAATGCATCATCCAAAAACTTTCTCCAATCCTTCCTATTTGGTTGCACAGTTTTCTCCAAAATTTGTTTCAACTCACGATTTGAAATCTCGGCCTGGAAATTTGTTTGGGGGTGGTATCGTGTTGATGTTTCTTGTGTCAACCCATAATTATGAAGAAGGGAAGCAAGATTCTTATTGCAAAAGTGTGTCCCTTGGTCACTGATGATGGCCTTCGGTACTCCAAACATACAAAAACTCTTCACTTTGACAAATTTCACAACAAAATGAGAATCATCAGTCTGGGTGGCCTTGGCATCTACCAATTTGCTCACATAATCTATGGACACCAAAATATATAAGAAACCAACTGAACTAGGAAAAGGACAGATAAAATCAATGCCCATACATCAAAAATCTCACAGAATAATATGGGTTTTTTGGGGCATCTCGTGTCTCCTAGAAATTTTAATAGTGTGTTGGAATCATGAACACAATGTAAAAAACACATGAGAATCATGGAATAAACTAGGCAAATACAATATTAGTCCAAAACTCTCCTAGATGTCTATTGGGGTCCAAAGTGTCCACCACAAGCAAAGGTATGACAAAATTGTAAAATAGACTCAAAGTCATGATTAGGAACACACCTCCTAATAACATGATCACTACACATGAGCTAGAGGTATGGATCATTACAAATATAATACCGAGACTCACTTTTTAATTTTTAGATTTGTTGATTCATTAAATTTCCAGGTATTTTAGAGGCAACAAGGTAGTTTACTAAATCTTCATGCCAAGTATGCATACCTGAGATGGAATAAAGACGATCATTGGGGAAAGTCTCCTGAAGTGGTACCTGGTCCAAGGTGTCATCCTCTAGTGTGTGAGTAATCCCACTCATGTGTTCCAACACCTGGTTTTCTGTCCCCTTCTTTTCCTTTATTTCAATATCTATTTCTTGAAGAAGGATCATCCATCGAATAATTCTGGGCGTTGTGTCTGGCTTCTTCAAAAGGTACCTCAGAGCAGCACGGTATGAAAAAACAACTACTTTAGATCCCAATAAATATAAACAGAATTTATCTAAAGCAAATATAACATTAAAAAACTCCATTTCTATGGTAGTGTAGTTTGGTTGGGCTGAATCCAATGTCCATGATTTTTAGGAAATCACATGAAAACATCCCTACACCCTTTGAGATAAGAAAGCTCCAACTACGAAGTTAGAGGTGTCACACATAAGCTCAAAAGGAAGCTCCCACCGTGGGGGGTTGTATGATAAGTGGAGTGGTAAGCCATTGTTTTAGCTCATCAAAGAAATTCCAGCAAGAATCATCAAACACAAAATCAAAATCCTTTTTAAGTAATCGCGACATAGGAAGGGAAATATTACTAGAATCTTCGATGAAGCGCCGATAAAATCATGTATTCCCTATGAAATATCTAACATCACACACACATGAAGGATAGGGTGATGATGAAATAATGTCAATCATAGATCTATCAACCTCTATCCTATGTTTTGACACTACATACCCAAAGACAATGCCATTCTCTACCATGAAATGACTCTTTTCAATGTTCAAGACCAGATTCTTCTCAATATAATGATTCAAAAAATTTCCCAAACTAGAGATACAATCATAAAATGAAGACCCATACACTGTAAAATCATCCATGAATAACTTCATGAAGGTCTCAATAAAATCAGAAAAAATACTCACCATCCATATCTGGAAGTTACCTGGGGCCTTGTAAAGTCCAAATGGCATCCACCAGTAGGCAAATGTGCGGAAGGGATAGGTGAATGTGTTCTTCTCCTGATCCTTCAGAGCTATAAGAACCTGAAAATATCCAGAAAATCTATCCAAGAAACAATAATGTGTCTTCCCATCTAGTCTCTTGAGTATTTTATTAACAAATGGGAGGGGGAATGGTCCTTGCTAGTGAATTGATTTAGTTTCCTATAATCAGTACACACACGCCAACTGTTTTTCACCCCCATTGGAACTTACTCATCTTTCTAATTTTTAACAACTATAACACCACGTTTCTTAGGAACAACCTGAATTGGAATTACCCACTGAGAATCTGAAATGGGAAAGATTATACATGCCTCTAGAAATTTTTCAACATCCTTTTAATCAACTTCTAGAATGATTGGATTGAGTCTCCATTGTGGATACCTCACTAGTTTATCCTTATCCTCCAAAAGTAGACTATGCATGAAAATGGAGGGGTTAATACCTGATATGTCACCCAAGGTCCACCCGATTGCATTAATGTTCTCCTCAAAAGATTTAAAAGTTTTTCATCATGTTTAAAAGGAAGATTACTAGAAATTATATCAGGTAATCTCTCAACACTCAAAAAGTATGAGTATTTTAGATTTGGTGGTAATGGATCGAGCTCCAATGAAGGTGGTGGTATATGGATGGAGACGTTTAAGGAACAGAAATATGTGCATGAAGAGAATTTGTATCAGAATAGAAATAATCACAATCAAAGAATAAAGCAGAAAATCCATCATTATACTCAATAGCCATGTCATAATCAGAGTTCAAATGATCAAAATCAAAATATGATTCTATTTAAAAATCAAATCTATGAGAGTATTGTGCATTATAAATAGGTGTGGAAGTACTCTTAGACATCAAACTATAAACAATAATCATAATCTACCTAAGTATAGGACAATCAAATTCCATGGGGTGTTTATTCAGTGGTTCAAAATGGGAGATAACAAATGGAGAATAGTCCTCTGAGGGGTAATTCATGGAGTCCATAACAATAATATCACAAATTTATCCCCAAACTCCATGGATAGTGTACCCTAATTGACATTTAGGATAGTTTTTTGCAGTTTTTAGAAGGGGTCTACCTAATATAATGGGATCATGTGAACTTAACTGTTCTTCCTCCATGTTTAGTACGTAGAAATCTTCTACGAAGATCATGTCTCTTATGCAGACAAGTACATCCTCAAGGACTCCCGCTGGATATGTCGTAGCTCTATTCTCCAACTACACCACTACTTTCATCATCTTCAACTCACCAACCTGTAAATAACATAATACATAGCGAGGAATCACTTTTTTGGAAGCCTCCAAATCACAAAGAGAATCAGAAATGTGAAACTCCCCTATGGGGCATGGTATGGTGAACGTCCCTAGATCCTTGCACTTTGTTGTAATTTCTAGAGTTGATGTAATGAGTTCTGACACATTTCTTCCAATAATTATCCCCTCATTTCCATTGATCCCTCTTCTATTGGTACAAATTTATTTTAAGAATTTTTCATACCATGGGATTTTCTTGATGGCTTCAAGTAAAGGGATGTTGATCTGCACACGCTTGAATGTGTCCAATACTTATTTTTTTGCATCGCCTCTTCAGCCAACATTTTGGTTTATAAAACTCTATTTGGAAATGGAATGGGATTAGGAGGAAAATCATCAATATTTTTCTTACCTTTATCTTTTTCCATGGATTTCTCATCAGTTGGTATAGAATGGGGCTTCTTCGAAGTTGAGGTGAATCCAGGTAGAATGATAGGTGCAGATGTATTAGTTGATTTCTTCCCACTAATCAATGTGATGGAATTGACATTCCCCTTGGGATTTTGAGTAGGTTGGGAAGGTATATTTTTGGAGTTATTACTTACCAGTTCATGGAAGGCGGTGGCAATTTGGCTCATTTGACTTTTCAATTCCCTCAGCATTGAACATTGACTCTTCAAATCATTCTGTCGATTAAGAACAATTTGTTTCAAAGATCATCAGTATTAAAATATAACTTTGGTAGGGAATTTCCTTGTTGTTTTCTTATTGATTATTGGGATTCAAATATACATTGGGGTTGTCGGAAACCCTATTGATAAGGTAGATAGTGCTAGAAGTTTTTGATGAAAAGGGGGCCTTTGTTGTTGTCCAGACCCATACCTCTTGTTGGATTGATCCTCCCACCCTTGGTTATACATTGAATCAAAATTCATTTGGGGATATGGTTGTTGTTTCTGCTGCTAATATGATCTCCTAGGAAACACTGCTGCACAATCTTCTATTTCTTAGAGTAGTGGGAAACAATCTATTGGGTGGCTAGTCTCAATGAAAATGCCACAAGGACTTGAAAGTGGGGTGTTGGGATTTCTTTTGAGCCAATGCAATTTTCCTCACCATATTGGTCAATACTTCTAAAATACTATCAATCA
Source organism: Viscum album (assembly GCA_963277665.1). Lineage (NCBI taxonomy): Eukaryota > Viridiplantae > Streptophyta > Magnoliopsida > Santalales > Viscaceae > Viscum > Viscum album. The sequence continues at coordinate 927,773,409 of OY728141.1, read as the reverse complement.
AATGACTTTAAAGAGAATAAGGACTTACCTAATGTACTCCTCAAACATGTGGTGTACTTGGATCACCAAATTGTTGGGTGTTTTGGGTCATCATGTCAATTAATGCACATTCATATACTGGTGTCTTATCTACCATTTCCCCTCTATCAAAAGAAGCCACCTTGATCCTCTCCATAGGTGTGATTCCTTCATAGAATATATGGATGATTAGTTTCTCACTAATTTGTTGATGTGGGAAACTTTCACACAACTTCTTGAATCGCTCCTAGTACTCATACATTGACTCCCCTTGTGATTTCTTGATCCCCAAGATCTATTTTCAAATGGATGTGGTCCTTGATGCTGGAAAAAATCTCTGCATGTAATAATGTTGCAAATCGTTCCAACATGTTACATCTTCAGGTTGTAAATAATACGTCTAATCCTTTAGAGCTCCTTCAAGTGAGAATGGGAATACTCTTAGTTTCATTTGATCTTTAGAAACATTTACTAGTTTTAAGTTTGAGAAAACCACATTAAATTATTTTAAATTTTTGTTTGGATCCTCACCAGATAATCCATGAAACATTGGAAGAAGATGAATTAACCCAGATTTCAGTTCAAAGTCCTATTCGATATTCGAGTATACAATACATTTTGGTTGATAGTTAACATCCGGTAAATACAATTATAGAATGATTCTATTAAGTTCATTTCTATTATTTTCATCCATTCGATATTTTTTAAGTTGGAATTAGAATTTCTTCCAATTTCAATGTTCCGAGAGTGGAGAAAATCTTCAACTGGTTGAATTTTGAAACTTCCCATAGACTGAGAATGTCGATTCGAGCTCGAAGGCTACGTTAAATCTCAGGGTCAAGATCTAAAAGATTCTCGGGATTAGTTTATCTCATAAATCATATAAAAATGAATTGAAGGAAAGTGGACCATAGTAAAATAAAAATGAGAAGTTTTATTTGATGGTCCAAAAAATAAGAAAATAAAAATAAACGAAGATGAAGAAAAATAATCAGATTGGGTAAAGAATGAAGAAAAATAAATAGAATAGAATAAAATGTAAAATAAAATAAATACCTCTAAATGGTTGAAATAATTACTTTCCTCCCTGGCAATGACACCAATTTGATGAGCGTTGTCGCAGACGCTCTCAAAAATATTTATTTGTGATTTTACTAGGTGAAGCATAGTGGATGACCTAGGACATTCTCCCATGGAGGAATTGAATTAAACAACTATTAACAAGCTTTAATTAAGTATGAAAATAGTTAAAAACAAATGAAAATTAATATGGGTAGGGGGTTGTGACTTTTCGAATAGTAACCAAAACAAGAAATTTAGAAGTAACAATCAAGAGACAATTTCATTAAAAACACTTATATGAGAAGACATGGTTGATCTAATATACCCCCTTCACCATTAATTTATCATTATCCCATATCATTATAATTCATTCAATTATGATCCCCTGACCTTGTTAACCCTCAAACCCTATGAAAATTAATACAACCACAAATGTTGGTGAAAATTGGCCCTAGGTTAACTTCAGGACCTCCAATCGTTGCACCCTGCATTAATTGTGATTCAGAAGCCAACTTATGGTCAGTGGAAAATTAGGGCAGAATCCTCTCCCTGGGGTGGATAATTAATTGAGTTTGTGATGAGACTTGAACCCTACAATTCTATACCATGTAGATAATATTTTGCAATTGAGGTTTCACTCACATTATTTACACAAGCCCGACCACGATGTCAAGAGCAAGTCGATCGAGTGACATAGAAAATAAAATTCAATTAATTGATCACAATTTAGGAATTACATAATGATTTTATATTAAAATAAATAAATTAAGGGAGTGGGGATTAGATCAACTATGAAATAAACCACTCTTACATGGGCGGAGTTGTCATTGTGGAGACGTTTTTCATAAGTAATGGATTGATTGGGGAACAAGTAATCTCTCCTACACTCAAATATTAAATCCCAATAAGATAAATACTAAGATGAAAATAGAATAACACAGAATATTTATTGAAGAAAATTCATGTTACAAACATGAAAACAAGGAAAAACCAAGAGGAGGTGGGAGAGGAAAGCCTTTATGGAAGACAACTTTTCACAAGGCCTTACTTCCTCCAAGTATTGTGAGGGGTTTCCAAGAGCCACCCATTCGTACACACCTTCCAAAATCCTCAACAATCCCTCTAAAAGAATGAAACATCCTTTAAATATGGTTGGGGAGGGATAGGGTTACAAAAACTTTTTAATTGTAAAAGGGAAGCTCAGCCAAATTGTTTAATCCCACTTGAATCGAATAGTTGACCTCCAAAAAGTGCTTATTATCTATCTTTCGAGGACTATTATTTGTTCATAATCATGTCCCAGAGGTTCCCTCAAAATTTTGTCCCAATAAAAGTCCAGATGAAGATGATGCGGCCCAAATGGTGAAGAGATGTCAAATCTAGATAGTTTAGTCCATCTTTGTCTCCATGTACCATTTACTCCATTGAAATGCATGATCAAGCTCCCATGTCCTAAATGAAATAAGTATATAATTGAGTAAGGAACATAGTTACAAAAGTTTAATTCAAAATAATTTACATAACAATATTTATGACCGAAATACTACAGTTAATTTTAAAAGGGTAAAACTGGAATTTTCATCAAATTTGAAAATGAATGATCTTATCCCAAATATTCCATAACTGAACATATTTTGCATAATGTGAGGAATTTATATCATTTATTATCAATAAGAAATTCATTAATTTTTTTTTATCAAGTCAACTAGATCATATGATGGCATCAAGGTAAAGTCAAACAGGTCTTGAAGTATCCTCTATACAAGTCATCATAAACCATGTGATGGCCCCCAAACTTATCATTCTTATTATGCAACGTCCCTTGAAAAATTTAACCAAAAACATGTGATTGCTTTTAAACATGTACATAATACAAGAAAACATTTCCATACATCCTCTGACCTTTTAGGCATACAATCAAGAAGGTCAGAAAGAAAACCAAGAAAAGTCAACCAGGCATCCTAGGACATGACAACCATTTCCAGTTCACATATAAGGGAAACACCTATGTGTAAGACCCAACTAGAGGAATAAAATTATATGTCCCATATATAATGGAAACTGTAGTTTTTAATCCCCAATAAGCTAAAATATGAAAACTCTGATTCCTGTAATAAAAAATATACATAATATTCCTTCCTAAGGCTTGATCTCAAATAGGTATCCTCATTGCGGTAAGTACCCCATGTATTTTAAGTTTATACCATTGGGACCCAAAATCAACCATTGGCTTATCATTCTTTCCTATCTATCATTAAACTGATAAGACAACTGAACTACGATAACTCTAATTCCTATAATAACTAGGATACATAATATTCCTTACTATGTCCTGATCTCAAATAGGCATCCACTACCGTGTATATCCCCCCATTTCTCTAATATTCCAACTGTAAGAACCTGTATCTTCATTTCAGGTATGTCTTTCCATTTCCGTGAGTTTCTGGAGAAATGATGTTTTTCTTGAAAAATTTTAAGTACACGCCTTGTACTCCCTTTCCACACCGGGCCGTGTGCTGGTCGTGTCTTGGTCACACACATGGTGTATAGGGGTGAGGTGGAGGCTGCTTAAAGTGGAGTACAGAAAAATGGACTACATGTCGTGTACACCAGAAGTACATGCCGTGTATTTTTTTTTATTTCATTAAATGGACCGGGGTCACGACTAATCCCCAGAAACGTCTTCTTCTCTAGATTCTTCATCCGAGAGTGACTGTATAGCCGCGGATCTTCGACGAGCCACTACCCCTCCATCCATTTCCTGATTCGAGCACCGTTTATTGCTTTCGAATCAAAGTAGTGAGTTATCTCTTCTACTTGAGCCTTGTTTTCCTATTTCTTCTCTTTCTCAAGTTATCATGGTTTATGTGTTTCAGACGTTTTCTCAGATCTACGACGTTCTAAGGAGAATCTGTCGTCGATGTTCATGTATATCGATCTCCTAGGATCGATATAGGTGGTTTGTGCCTTTCTGTAGAAAGTCATTGAGTATTTTGTGCAAATTCCACCAATTCCCTTTTAACGGGGAATTGTGGGTTTCCTGTTTTGCCCATGTTATTTATCTTCTTGCTTGATTGCTTGAGTAGAGGTCATTGCTTGTAAATTTGGATAATTTATACTAGGTTCTTGTGCTTTGCCTTGCAGTTTTTTCTTATTTGGCGTTTTTCCAATTTCCATCCCTAGTTGTAGGATAGTGTAATTGTTTATTTGTTATGTTGTTTAGACATAGAATGATTTCCAAGTAGTTCTTGAGGTTTACTTGGACGACACACACGTGCTATGCATGTTTGTTTATACACAGGGCTATGAGAACCTAGTGTAGTGGACCATAGGGAGAATGAACGAAAGGGCTTCTCCAGAGTGTCTTTAATTACGATGTGAGGCCATAGGGGGAATTGATGTTGAGTGCTTACCTAGAAAGTCTTTAGATCCTCTATGTGAGCCATAGGGGGAATTGATGTTGAGTGCTTCACCAGAGAGCTTTAAGCACGATATGAGACTATAGGGGGAATTGATGGTGAGTTCTTCCCCAGAGAGTCTATTTATAGCTGAACTAGAGTGTAGAGACTGTGTGTTCTTCCCAGAGGGAAGCTAGTACTTGTATGTTGAAACTTCGGGTTTATGCTATGAGAACTACCCAGAGGTTACCTTTTTGTTCTGCTTTCTTGAGTGACTATTTCTTTTGTACTTTATATGTTAGAATTTTGGTTCGTAGCTACTGTGCACTTTCCTGTTTACTTCTTCCTATATTATTACTACCATGTATTCATTGACTGTTAGCCACAGATCTTTGGGTGGTTTCCTACAGGAAATTTGTCTCACACCCTGTTTGGGCCATGCTTTTGGGCCCAAGTATACTGTGTTGCTGCAGGTATAGATAAGGGCAAGCGCCCTTCTACTTCAGGTTATTGATTTCACTGGAGCTGGAGAGCATGTGACCGAGCCGAGGCTTGCGATGTTGAGGAGTTGCTCATCTGTTTTTTTTATGTTGCTTTAGTACTGTGTTATGTTGTATTTTAGCACGTTGTTGTGTTTTCTGCTTTCCTTAGATACTTGTACCTGCTGCATCATTGTCATCATTTCTATATATATTTGTTCTTCTGCTGTTTGGTTACAGTTGTGTATTTTTTACTGCTTCCTCTATTGACTATTGTTTTCCTTACCTTGCATAACTTACCATATGAGGGCATAGTTTCCGCAAAAACATACCAAGGCCCTCACTACTAGTAGGCATCCTCTGGCGTTTGGGGAATCGCACTTGAGGTTGTGGCACACCGGGTACGGGGCACCAGGGGTACCAGTGGAGGGGGCTCTGGATTCAGGTCGTTACAAAGTGGTATCAGAGGAGTTATTTTCTCTGTCTTTACTGTTTGAAGACTTTAACAAGGGATAGGATGGATTCAGTAATTGGTGTTAAGCTGTGATTGGGAGTAGCTGACTCGTGTATAGGGAAAATCCATACTACCTCGTTAATTGTAGTTTACTAGTTTTGAGATTTTACGGTTGATATGATTTCACCAAGAGTGATTCACATGCTTTGTGTTGTTATTTTATTGACGATTGGGGTTATATTTCTATCACAACCCGATGAGATGAGCGTATTCCATATCAAGAATCATATAGGCACTTGTAGAAATCACATGCCATGAATTTTTGCCATGCCATCTAGGTTGCATTAGTAATTGCATTCTGTTTTGATAGACTTATGTAGATTATGAATGATGTTGTGATAGATGCTTGATAGAATCTATGCTACATTGTTAAGAGATTTTTTTATTCTACTTCTCTTAAATGGACACCAGGTTTTGATTCACGGGGAGTATGGGCCCCCAAGAATCGCAATTTGGCACCTCATTGCCTTGTTTTCTGTGTTTACTAGGATTCTGTGTAGTTTCTGAGCTACTACCTAGAAAAACCCAGAATACACGACGTGTACTTTTTGACTACATGTCGTGTATTTTTTAGACTGTGTCACTGACCGTGTGAGCCGGGACAGGCTGTTGTAGAATAACTTCAGGAACACGCCATGTACGGTAGGTATACACAGTGTAGTTCAGAACCATGTACCCGGCCGTGTCAATAACTACATGGTCTATGAACTCGAGTAGAACACGCCGTGTTGTAAAGGAACATGCTGTGAAGTCATTTCCAAGTACCCGGCCATGTCACGAACAACACGGGTCGGCATTACCATATCTTCGACACGCCGTGTTATTTTCAGAACATTCCGTGTAGTCTTGTTCATATACCAGGCCGTGTCACGAACAGCACGGGTCATCGTTACCTTCTCTTAGACACGCCGTGTTATTTTCAGAACACGTCGTGTAGTCTTGTTCAAGTACCCGACCGTGTCACGTGCAACACAGGACGATGTCACCTTCACCAATACACGTCATGTTTGTTTGGAACACACTGTGTAAGGCTCAACTGTGTAGATGGTCGTGTATTTAACAACACGGGCCACCGAAGCCGTGTCTAGTACACGCCGTGTTTGTTCAAAACATTCCGTATAGTCTCGGGTTAAGTCGGACCGTGTGGGTTAGCCATGTAAGGAGACTTATGAAGGAGAATAGTTTTCAAGTACACACCGTGTGTGCGGTCAACACGCCATTTATCTTGGGGTGTTACACGACCTGTAGGGAAGGAGTACACACCCATGTTAGTGGCTTAAGAAGACACACCATGTAGTTGTTATACATGCCGTATAGTCATGTTTTGTAAACTTATTTGTTTACATTCCCATGTTCCCGTTTTTTACTCTTGTGTTCTATGTCCATGTTTTTCTAATCTAAGGTGTGCATTTGACCATTCAGAGTTATGCTTCTGAGACGTCCTCCAGTTGTACATCTGTCATCAAGCAGTGATCAGACGCCATATATGGCTGATCAGGGACTTCCTGCTGATCCTCCAGTCAGGCCAGCCTTGGCACCGACAGTCATACCAGTCGCAGGCGCTGATGCACAATTCAGGGAGGGTTTTAAGAGGATGATACAGACCTTTCAGTGAGCACCTCCTCCTGCCATGTCTATGGAAGACTTGACAAGGGGTTTCCAACAGCAGCATCCTCCTAATTTCTCGGGGGAAGGAGGACCATAGGCTGCAGATTCATGGTTGGAAGCCATGCTAACTATCATCGAGCATCTGGAGACGCCTCCAGAGAGGTGGGTAAATCTCACCACCTACATTCTCCAAGACTCCACCAAGAGGTGGTGGGATGTGATCTCACAGGCGGGTCATTAGCAGGTTATGTCTTGGGAGGAGTTCCAGCACGTGTTCTACGACTACTTCTACCCGGAGACCCTGATGGCCGATCTAGCCCGGGAGTTCATGAGTTTAGAGCAGGGTACTCTTTTTGTCATGCAGTATTCTTCTAGTTTAACTGAGCTACAGAGTTTAACACCCCTCCGGGATGTAATCGGGGTGTTCTTATCAAGGAAGCTTGAGGATGGTCTTAAATGAGAGATCCACTCTCTGGATAACAACTTCTAGTTGATTTCCATCACATCCATCTTCAACCAGGCACTAATTGGGGAGCGCAATCTGAGAGACTCTGATGCTACGAGCCCAGGCAGTTCTGCTTCCAGAGCTAGTGTTCCTTCAGTTGACAGCAGGAAGCGCCATAGGGAGCCTACGCACGGTGATCCGAAGAGGCGAGATACATCTTCAGGTGGCCCGGTCGTATGCTACCAGTGTGGAAGGGTAGGGCACACGTGGCCGCAGTGCCAGAGAGAACCAGTGTAGTGCCGATCTTGTCGCAAGATGGGTCACCATCAGTGTTTATTCCAGGTGTTCTCACCAGTTTCTGGTGATGGGGGTTCTCCACGACTCCTGGTTCAAGAGCAGCCCCACCAGTTTCTCAATAGTCAGGTAATTGGAGTTCTTCTGGATGTTTTGACCGAGGTGGAGGTCGAGGCTGTGGAATTTAGTCACCAGTCCCTTAGCTCCCACAGGGATGTTCAACTCATAGTGGTAACGCAGGGTCACAGGGCCGTGGGGCAGGACAGACTTTTTTGGTAGAGCTGACTTATCAGGATCAGGATCTTGGTCCTTCTACAGTTCTAGGTACGATTTTAGTATCCTCAGTTTTTTCTTCATCTCTTTTCAATACTGGTTTAATGCATAGTTTTATCTCTATTGCTTTCATGGAGAGTCTTGGGATCTGCATCCTTTCTTCTGCCAACTCATTGACACTGGATACACCTTTGGGGACAAGGACATCTAGTGTATGTCAGTGTAGAGAGTGCCCTATCGAGATTTCATGGTATCTTTTCATATGGGATCTCTACGTTCTAGAGATGACAGGCTATAATGTCATTCTCAGGATGGAATGGTTGGTTCATTCTACGCAGTGGTCGACTATTATCACCGCAAAGTGAGTTTCGTTTCACCAAAGGGTGAATCTTTTCTTTATAGGGGTGAATGGTATGTTCAGGCGAGTCGAGCAGGACGCGAGCATTATGGGCTAAGAAGGGTGACAACCCTGATTTTTAGTCTTTATCTGGATGATCAGGGGACTTTTCAGTTGGACTTTCCTACAGTGGTGGATCGTTTCAGGGACATCTTTCTATAGGAATTTTCGTGTTTTCCTCCGGAGTGTGAGGAATACTTTTTATTGAGCTCATTCCAGGAGCGGCACTGGTGTCCATTCCTCCTTGTTGGATGGATACACCTGAGTTGCAGGAGTTGAAGAAGTAGTTGGAGGTGTTGCAGGAAAAGGGTTTCATCCATCCCGGTACTTCTCCTTGGGGTTCGCCTGTTCTGTTTGCGAAGAAGGCAGACGGTACCCTTTGTCTTTGTGTGGATTATTGGAAGCTGAACCAGTTGATGGTCAAGAACCGATATCCCTTGCCAAGGATCGATGACCTCTTTGATCATCTTGGAGGATCCTGGGTGTTCTTTAAGATCGATTTGACATCTGATTATCATCAGTTGTGAATTAGACCATCAGATATTCCTCTGACAACCTTTAGGAGCAGGTATGGTCTATACAAGTATATAGGCATGCCGTTCGGTCTCACGAATGCTCCTGCAGTTTTGATGGAACTGATGAACAGAGTGTTCCATCCTTACTTGGACTCCTTCTTCATAGTCTTCATAGATGATATCTTAGTGTACTCTCATACTCGACACGACCTTGCCATATATATTGAGATCGTTCTGAGTACACTGAGAGAGCATCGGATTTATGCTAAACTCTCGAAGTGACACTTTTGGGTGGAACATATTCACTTATTGGGTCACTTCATCACAGAGGCATGAGTATATGTGGACCCAGAGAAAGTGAGTGCTTTAGTCTCCTGAGAGTAGACGAAGAACGTTTTTGAGGTACAGAGTTTCTTGGGGTTGGCTGGATACTATAGACGCTTCATTAAAGACTTTTCACGCCTAGTAGCACCTTTGATAGGTCTGACCAAGAATAGGGTGAAGTTTTTGTGGTCAGATTCTTGCGAGTCAGCCTTTCAGGAGCTAAAGGGAAGGTTGACGTCTGCATCGATACTTTTCATTCTAGATCCAGGCAAGAGATACACCGTTTATTGTGATTCTTCAAGTATAAGACTAGGCGCTCTGCTTATGCAGGGAGATGGAGTCGTTGCATACGGGTCTCGGCAGTTGAGGCCACATGAGAGGAACTACCATATGCACGATCTGGAGTTGGCAGTAGTTGTTCATGACTTATGCTGTTGGAGACACTATCTTCTGGGATAGAACTTGTTGGTCTTCACCGACCACAAGAGTCTCAAGTATATCTTCACTCATCTGGACCAGAATCTGAGGCAGCGCAGGTGGGTAGAGTATCTTCAGTCTTTTGATTTCGAGATTGCCTATACGCCGGGAAAGGGCAACGCAGTGGCAGATGTGTTGAGCAGGAGAACATAGATTTAGGAAGTTCAGGAGGCCAGCATTGAGTGGAAGCTTATGGCTCTATTCTCTGAGATTCATCTGGAGGTGCACAACAGACAGGGAAAGACTTTTCTATCTTATGTAGTTGTTACCTCTACACTACTTCATCGCGTACGGATGAGGAAGCTAATAGACTAAGAAGGCTTAGTCCTATGGGAGAGTGTGTCAGGAGAGGACCCTCTTCCTAGATGGACAGTGGGAGAGGATGAGATCTTACGTTTCCAGGGATGCGTGTGGGCGCAGGAAGACATACGCGAGGAGCTGATGCAGGATTTTCATTCCTCAGGTTGGGCAGTTCATCATGGCGTCACCAAGATGTATCAAGATCTTCTTTTCCAGTAATGGTGGCTAGGTATGAAGAAATATGTTGCTGGTTTTGTCATGAGATGCTCTACTTGTCAGCAGATGAAGGTGGAGTATCAACGACCAGTAGGCCTTTTACAGTAGTTATCCATTCCAGAGTGGAAGTGGACTGATGTTGTGATAGACTTCAGGTCCAGATTTCCAAGGTCACCTCAAGGTAACGATATCTTTTGGGTCGTCATCGACAGTCTTACGAAGGTTTCTCATATCTTTCCGATCAAGGAGACCTTCAGTGTCAATGATCTAGGAAGACTCTACATCCGAGAGATTGTACATCTACATGGAGTTCCACACTCCATTGTTTCAGACAGGGATGCGCTCTTTACTTCTCGGTTCTAGAAGTGGCTTCAGAAAGCTTTGGGTACACAGGTATTTCTGAGAATAGCATACGATCCTCAGACTGATGGTCAGTCCGAGCGTACGATCCAGGTGCATGAGGATATGCTCCGAGATTGCATTATACATTGGTGGTTCTTAGGAGAGGAATACTCATCTGGTGGAGTTTTCCTATTACTATAGTTTTCAGGTGACTATTCAGATGCCACTTTACGAGGTTTTGTACGGTAGGCCATGCTGATCAACTTTGTGCTGGCTGGAGATAGGAGAGGCATCTTTACTTGGACCTCATCTTGTTTAGGAGACCTTAGAGCGGATAGAGTTGATTCGGAAGAGGATGGATACAACACAGTTTCGACAATAGTCTTATCCTAATCAGTGGAGATGACCTCTGGAGTTCGTGGTCGGGGATCAGGCCTTCCTGCGTGTTGCACCGAGGTTGGGACACAAGAGGATTCAGAGATAGGGTAGGCTTTCACCGCGATACGTAGGAATGATTGAGGTAGTGGGGAGAGTGGGGTCGGTTGCTTATCAGTTGCAGTTACCTCAGAGGTACCAGGCCACGCACGACGTCTTCCATGTCTCTCAGCTCTGACGTAGCTTTTCAGACTCGCCTCATGTCTTTCAGCCCAAGGAGGTTGAGCATGAAGCGAATGCATCGTTTGAGGAGAATCCTATCCTAATTTTCGATCACAGTACGAAGGTTCTCCGCGGCCGGTCTGTTCCTCTACTACAGGTGCTATGGCAGCACAGGGGAGTACAGGATGATACTTGGGAGTGGGAGGTCGAGGTATGATCGTAGTGGCCAGAGCTGTTCGAGATTTCTTCTTCAATGCCTTGCCAGGGAAATTTGGGGATGAATTTCTTTAAGGGGGGAATTTTGTAAGAACCTGAATCTTCGTTTCAGGTATGTCTTTCCTTTTCCTTGAGTTTTTGGAGAAAATAGGTTTTTCTGGAAATTTTTAAAGTACATGCCGTGTACCCCCTTTCCGCGCTAGGGTGTGTGCTATCTGGGTCCGGGACACACACCCAGTGTGTAGGGATGAGGTGGAGGCCCCTTAAAGCAGATTATGGAAAAATGGACTACATGTCGTGTACTCAAGAAGTACACACCGTGTAATTTTTTCCCATAAATGGACCGGGGTGGCAGCTAGTCCCCAGAAACATCTTCTTCTTCAGCTTCTTCATCTGAGAGCGACCGCATGGCTGCAGATCTTCGACGAGCCACCGCCCCTTCTTCCGTTTCTCTGTTCGAGCACCATTGATTGCGTTGGAATCACAGTGATTATTTCTCTCTTCTGCTTGAGCCTTGTTTTCCAATTTCTCCTCTTTATCAAGTTATCATGGTTTATGTGTTTCAGATGTTTTCTCAGATCTATGACGTTATAAGGAGAATCTTTTGTCACTGTTCACGTATATCGATATCCTAAGATCGAGGTAGGTGGTTTGTTCCTTTATGTGGAAAGTCATTGAGTATTTTGTGCAAATTCCACCAATTCCCTTGAATGAAGAATTGTGGGTTTCATGTTTTGCCAATGTTATTTGTCTTCTTGCTTGATTGTTTGAGTAGAGATCATTGATTGTAAATTTGGATAATTTATAATGTGTTCTTGTGATTTTCCTTGCATTTTTTTCTTATTAGGAATTTTTCCAGTTGCCATGCCTAGTTGTAGGATAGTGGAATTATTGTTTTGTTCTGCTATTGAGCCTTAGAATTATTTCCAAGTAGTTCATGAGGTTTACATGGACGACACACGCGTGCTATTCATGTTTGTTTACACACAGGGATGCGAGAACCTAGTGTAGTGGACCATAGGGAGAATGGACAGAAGGGCTTCTCCAGAGTGTCTTTAATTATGATGCAAGACCACATCGGGAATTGATATTGAGTGCTTCCCCAGAGATTCTGTCGATCCTGGATGCAGGCCACAAGGGGGAATTTACGTTGAGTGCTTCCCCAGAGAGCCTTTAGCACGATTCGAGACTATATGGGGAATTGATGGTGAGTGCTTCCCTAGAAAATCTATTCTTAACTGAACCAGAGGGGTGAGACTGTGTGTGCTTCCCATAGGGTAGCTAGTACTTTTAGGTTGAACCTTAGGGGTTAGGCTACGAGAACAACCTATAGGTTACCTTTTTGTTCTACTTTCTTGAGTGACAGTTTCTGGTGTACTTTATATGTTAGAATTATGGTTCGTAGCTGATGTGCACTTTCCAATTTAATGCTTTCTGTTTTATTACTGCCATGTATTCATTAACTGTTAGGCACATATCTTTGGGTGGTTGCCTACTGGGACATTGTCTCACACCCTATTTCGGCCATGCTTTTGGGCCCATGCTGACTATGATGCTGCAGGTATAGATAAGGAAAAGTGCCCTTCTACTTCAGGTTCTTGATTGCACTAGAGTTGGAGAGCATGGGACCGAGCCGAGGCTTGTGATGCTGAGGAGTTTCTCATCTGTTTTTCTTTTTTTGGTGCAGTAGTACTGTGTTCAGTTGTATTTCACCACATTGTTGTGTTTGATGCTTTCCATAGATACTTGTATTTGTTGCATCATTGTCATCATTGCTATATATATTTGTTCTTCCGTTGTTTGGTTACAGTTGTGTATTTTGTTAATGCTTCCATTATTAACTTTTGTTTTCCTTACCTTTCATACCTTACCATATGAGGGAATAGTTTCCCCAATAACTTACCAAGGTCATCACTACTAGTCGGCAGTCTCTGGCATTTGGGGAAATGCGCTTGAGGTTGTAGCGAACCGGGTACGGGGCACCAGGGGCACCAGTAGAGGGGGCTCCGGATTCGGGTCGTCACACCAACCATCATGACCTAATCTCTACAATTGGTTGATCATTATTACTCATCTATTGGTTGATTTTCACAATAACCGAACAATGATAACTCTGATTCCTTATATAACCTGGTAACATAGGATACATTCCTAAGTCTTGAACACTATATTAAGAATACAAAGGGTTATCCAAACACATAAATTATTCATTCATATGTAGAGATACTTATTAATTTCTATCCATTATCACTCATACCATGTATGGCTCATGAGGGATTAGGGATTTACAATGGTGATATCATTCTCATAATAAATCACCCCATATAAGGAAAAATCAATGTGTTTGCTGGAACTACTAGAATAATATGATATGCCCAACATATAATGGAAACCTCATTCTTCAAGCCAGAATCAATCAAAAAACAATGAATTTGAATCCTTCCATAACTAGGACATGTAGGATTCCTCTCTTAGCCTTAAGATCAAATACCCTATGCCTAAATTCCCACATGAATGTCCTTTTCACATGATGTTAAACTAAATGGGTGTAACAAACTACGCGTGGTTTGATTCATTATATAATCAGGATTCGTAGGATGACTCATAAAGGATCAATCCCATCATCGACATATTAAATTCCCCCTACATGGAAGTAAAATAAAAATCACTTGGCTCTATAACTTCCACATATAAGCAGTAACACATTAGGGGAAATGGATGAAGAACCTAAGATACATATAGATGGACTTACAAAATCATTCCCCTCAAAATATAAGAGCATTTAATCAATAGTCATTTTTTAGGGTAACTGATTCCATATCAGGACCAGGAATAGGTTCATGACCATATCTCATATCTATAATTCAGTCATGGAGTTGGAAAATATTCCTCAAAAAGGGTGACATGGGATCGATCTCCAGTCCCCTCAACCAATGTGAGTTCATAAGTTTAATTGGGTCTAAAACCCCATCTAACCACCTAACATTGGAAAACAGGTTCGTACTTAGTTAAGGTTGGGGGAATTATTGGGGGTTTCTATGAAAGAAAAACATGGTGAACTCAGTGTAAATACATTTGCAGCGCATTTAAACCCTCAATCGCAATCAATCATCGAGAGTCCATATACACAAAACATCTAACTAATCACATGAATTTAATAAAAAATATAATTCATCTAAAAATATATGATAGTACAGACATTAATAAAAAAATTTATAAATTTAGTAAGATATATTTTTTAGGATTAAATTTTAAAAACATAAAATAAATAAAGAAAATTATTTTGTGGTGTATTTTTTCACTATAGACTTCATATTCCTTAGAAAACTTTTAGAATTCTCTAATACCTCTTCATGCGTATCCGACAATACTGATAGTGTAGATCTCTATACATCTTGGTGACACCAGGAGGAACTTCCCAAACTGATGAATGAAAATCCTACATTAGCTCCTTGCATATGTTTTCTGACACCCATACACACCCATGAAAACAAAATATCTCATCCTCTCCTATGTTTCATCCAGGAATAGGGTCCTCTCTCGACACACTCTCCCACAAGACATGGACTTCAGCATCTAATAGCTGCCTCATTCGCACTTGACCAAGTAGAGTAGAGGTAACAACTATAGAAGAATGAAGCATCTACCCATGTCTATTGTGCACCTCCAAATGCATCTCAGAAAATAGATCCATAAGCTTCCACTTACTACTGGCCTCCTGAACCTCCAATATCTGCATCCTCCTACACAATTCATCAGCCACAGTGTTGCCTTTCCCAGACTTTTAGGCTATCTCAGAGTCAACGTACTGAAGGTACTCTACCCACCTTGGCTGTCTCAAATTCATATCACGCTGAGAGAATATATACTTGATACTTTTGTGGCCGGTGAAAACCACAAAACGATTTCCCAACAAATAATAACTCTAACATCATAAAGCACGAAAAACTACAGCCTACTCAAGATCATGTGTCGTGTAATTCCTCTCATGCGGCCTCAACTGCCAAGATTTTTACTCAACGAATCTTTCCCCCTACATAAGCACTACTCCCAGCCCGATACCTGATCCATCATAGTAAAGAGTATAACTCTTTCTTGGATCTGAAAAAACTAGTATCAATGCTGAAGCCAATCTCCCATTCAACTCCTAAAATGCTGAATTATAGGAATCTATCCACAATTACTTCACACCCTTCTTAGTTAGGCTCATTAGTGGCACTGCTAAGTGTGAAAAGTTCTATATGAAATGTCTATAGTAACCATCCATCCCAAGAAATATTCTTACCTCAAATATGTCCTTCGTCTTCTCCCAGGAAACTACTACTCTCACTTTCTCTCAGTCTACTAATACATTTGTCTCTATGATAACATGACCCAAGAAGTGTATTTGGTCCATCCAAAAGTGGAATATTGAGAGCATAACATATAACTGATGATCTCTCAGTGTACTCGAAATGATCTCAAGATGGGTATCATGGTTGTGTCGAGTGTGAGAGTACACCAAGATATTGTCTATAAAAACCACCACAAAGGAATCCAAGTATGGATGGAACACTCGGTTCATCAGTGCCATAAAAACTATATGTGCATTCATGATACCTAATGACATAACTACATACTCATATAGACCATACCTAATACAAAAGGTCGTTAGAGATATATCTTATGGTCTAACATGCAACTGATTGTAACCGGATCTGAAGTCAATCTTCGAGAATACCCGTGTTCATCGAAGATGATCAAAGATATCATCAAAACAAAGAAAGGGATATAGGTTCTTGACCATCAACTGGTTCAGTTTCCAATAATCCACACAAAGTTGAAGGGTAATATCTGCCTTCTTCACAAACAGCACATGAAAACCCCATGTGAAGTATTGGGTCGGAATAGAACCATTTTCCTATAACTCCACTAACTACTTGTTGAGATCATGTAACTATAGTGTAGTCATCCTATCAAGAGGAATATAAACTAGTGCCTCTCCTAGTACAAACTCAATAGAAATTTATACCTCTTGTTCTAGAGGAAAATCTGAAAATTCTTCTGGAATGACATCCCTGAAACAATCGACCACTATAGAAATGTCCATCTATGAATTCTCCTAATCATTTAGATAAAAACTAACAATCTGGGTTGTAACTCCTAAAAAACCATGATAATTGGGTCCCACTCTACTTTCCTAGACATCCCATTCTCCCCAATGTTGATACAAACTTCTCCATGGTGATGTGAAACTCACCATGTTGAAATAGTAGTCGAAAACAACCTAGAAGGGAACCAACCAGTCCATTCAGAGAATGAAATCATAGCCTGTCATCTCTAATACATAAAGGTCCCATAAGAAGTGACACCCACCATCCTCAACAGGGAACTCCTTATAATGACGTACACTATCCGTTATTGTCCCCAACAGTGTGTCCAACGTCAATATATCAGTAGAAGACATGATACATAGCCCAAGGATCTCCAATATAGAAATAGATATAAATCTATGGATTCCCCTGTATAAAAAAAATCAATATCTAAAACTGAGGAAACTAGAATTGTACCTCTAACTGTAGAGGGTTTGGGATCCTTCTCTTGTTAGGTCTGCTCTACTACAAAAGTATGACCTGTACCGTGGCCCTATGACCCTGCCTGACTACCCTGAGCTGATCCACCCTCTTGTTGTTGAATGATTGGCGACTATATACCACGGACACAACCTCCACCTCGGCCTAAATGGCCAGATGACCTCCAGTTGCAAGACTGATGAGAAACCGGTGGCCTTGCTCTTGAACTAGGAGTCATAGAAGAACCACTTTCATCAACTTCTGGTGAGAAAAACTGATTGAAAAACTGAAGATGACCCATCTTGCCGCAATATCGGCACTGAAATGGGTCTCTCATGAAATGTGGCCTCATATGCCCACCCTTCCCACACTGGTAGCATACCACCTATATACCTGAAGGTGTATCCCACCTACTCGGATCTCCATGTGTAGACTCCCTATGGAACTTCCTACTATCAGCCGAAGAAGCACCAACTCTGGATGTTGAATATACCTTGCCCATAGCTCCAAAATCCATCAGGTTGTGCTATGTGATTATCACCTAGTTGACTATAAAAGAAATGTTCGTCAACCTAAATATGTTCACCTGATCTCAGATTACATGTCTGAGACCATCCTCAAACTAGTTTTTTATTAATCACACATCACCCCTAGAATGGGTGTGAAGCACTGATGCTTTGTAAAGAAAGAATTATACAACATCACGTGAGATTACCCTAATCCAAACTCATTAACTATTTGGCTCAATCAGCCCTCAAAGTCTTTGGGTAGAAGTATTCATATAAGGATCACTTGAACTCATTGCAATATATAACCTCCTGGCATCCCTCCGGTGATATCACATCCCACCATCTCTTAGAGGAATCCGAAAGCATGTAATTAGCGAGCATCGCACTCCTTTCGGGAGGCATCTCCAAACTTATGAAGATAGATAGAATGGATTCTAACCATGAATCTATATATTGAGGTCCACCATCCCCTGAGAAAGTTGGATGATGGTGATGCTAAAAACCCTGCATCAAATCTTCCATAAAGGGGGTAAGATGTGACGATCCTTGGTAGGTCTGCATAAACCTCATGAAACCTTCTCAAAACTGTGCTTCAGCACCTGTGTTCGACATGAAAGTCGGTTCCACGATAGGCACAAAAGGTGTATTTGCCGGTAGTCCCTGTTATACCATTTCTGGTGTCTGATTGTTTCCTTGTATCTCGCATAAAACTGGAGGATGTCTCGGTGGCATGACTCTGCAAGGTCAAGCGCATACCTTAGTTTAATATTATCTAGAACTGAAACATATAATTGAACAAAAGGAATAGGGGAAGAAGACATTAATGTTTTACAAAATAGGGTTACTCGGAGAGTATAGCATCCTCATGGCATGTGTCGTTAGGTTTCAACATGGGTGTGTACTTCTGCCAAAACTGGTCATGTAACACCCCTACACACAGCATGTTCATCCTATGACATGATGTGTGCTTGAATTTTCCCTCCCGTCCAAGTTCATCTACATGGCTAACCACATAGTTCTCTCCTAGGTAACACTACAAGATGTGTTCACCATACTCATGATGTGTAGATCTTATGTTTAAACCACCTGTGTCATTAGTCACACGGCTTGATACATGGCCTCTTTGGCATGGCATGTACTCCTAGTACATGGAGTGTTATACCAATCATTTATTAACTCATGACTCTGCTCACATTTTCAGTGAAATGGTTAAGCTCTAAACAACATTTACTCAATGTACACAGTGTGTACTTAAGAAAAGTTTTTTCTTCCAGAGCAGAAGAACACATGGTCTGTGTTGAAAACACCACGCGCCATGTTATCTAGGTTTCCAGATAGTAGACCTCTGAAACATCTCCTAAAAACTTTAAAACTTAAAATGTTGTCTATGGAATGACAAATTCTGACTCATGAGATCCCATAATCCCATGAATTAACGTTTGTCATCCTTATTCACATCATAAGTAGTCACAATTCAATTAATGTTTAGACATAATCCACCAAATTCTGATCTAAGAGGGCCCATTACACCTCAAGAACCAAATTTCAGCGTCCATTGAAAGGAAACATTACATATTCCAATACCCTATAAAAAATTAAAGTATTCTATCATGACATCTATCATAATAGTATGCATATCTAGCAAAACATATATCACAACATCATGCAATTAGTAATGCACCCTAAATGGAATGGCAAGAATGTGTGACATGTGATCTCTAGTAAGTTCCTATATAATGCATGAGATGGAATACCCTCATATCATCTGGTTGCAACAGAAATAGAACATCAATAATATCAACCATAACATCAAAAAACATGTGTATCACCCAACAATGAAATGAAATCAACTACAGTGATTGAAAATCTAGAAAATTTATATTATTCGAGGTAAATTGGATTTTACCTGTACAAGGGTTAGCTACTCCCACACATAGCTTTTTACTAACTACCTAGTCCTTCTTATCCCTATCTATAGGCTCCAAAAAGTAAATCAATGAAGAATAGAAACCCCTTTGATACCACATTGTGACATCCCGATTTCGGGTGCTGCCATGTGGTGCCCCGTACCAGGTTGGTCACATGACATAAAGATCATTTCCCTGAACACCAGAGGCTACCTACTAGTAGCGAGGGACTTGGGTGTGATAGTGGGTAAACTATGCCCTCATTGGTAGAGTAAAACTAATGAAAAAAATAATAGTAGTGGATGTAGTAATACCATAAAATAAGCAAACAACGGAAGACTGAAAATAAGTAAAAAACTGCAGGATATATATATATATATAATGATGCATGTTACAAGTATCAAGGAAAATAGCTAAACATGTCACAATGCTGGAATATAGTACTAAAACAATGTAAAAAAGTAAAAAAAGAAAACAACTCCAACAGAATCACAAGCCTCATCTTGGTCGCATTCTCTCCAACTCCACAACAATCAAGTACCTGAAGTAGAAGGGTGCTTTCCCTTATCTATACATGCAATAGTATAATTTGTGTGGGCCAAAAGCATGCCCCAAACAGGGTGTGAGATGATTCCTAGTAGGCAACCACCCAAAGATCTATTCTTAACAGTCAATGAATATATAAATATAGTAGGAAATATGAAAATGACATAATAAATGAGGAAGTACTCAAAAGTAAACAAACCTACAGTTCAAACTAAATTCATTTATATTTATTTACTGTTCAAACAATCATTAAAAAGAAATCATCTCGGAAATTTCTCAGAGCCTAACCCCTCCGGTTCAACTTAACAATTAAAAATAAATTTAAACGACCACCCGGGGTAGCCAACATAGTTTAACCCCTTTGGTCCCATGCAAACAAATACACTCCGAGGAAGCACTCACCATCAATTCCCCCAACAAACTTTTAACAATAAACTATAGAATCTATGAGGAAGCACTCAATTTCAATTCCCCCTGTGGTCTCATAATAATAACTATAGACACTCTGAAAGAGCACTCAACATCAATCCCCCCTATGGTATCACAGCGTTAAACGTACAACAGAAACTCTACAGAATCCCTAAACAATAATTCCCCCTATGGTCTCACTACACTAGGATCCCACAACCCTGTGTAAATAAATCATGCACAAACAATATTTAGTATAAAAAGAAAATAAGAAACACTACTTGGATAAACATCTACAAAGAATAACACAAGAATTTCAGATAATATCACTCCATCCCAATTTCTCTAGGCAAGGGGAACAGAACATCCTAGATGGAAATCCTAGACCCAACATCCAATATCAGATCAAAAATGGTAAAACACATCCATAGTAAGGTACAAAACCCTATTTAAATTCAAAACCCCATACCCAATCCAGCATGGCATAGCAGGAATTAGTAGTGTTAAATTCCCTAAACATTCCATAAAGTAAACTAGGATATTGAACACTTTTTTCACATATAATTCAAAGATAATAAACGGAAAGGCACAAACCACCTACCTCGACATTGTACGATCGATATAGATGAAGTTAAGCCTATGAATCGACCTAGATTGATGTACATCTACAAAAACATCTAAAAGTTTCAACCATGGATATCTCATGAAAGAGAATAAATCAAGAGAAGAGGGTCTATAGGAAGTTAAAACTCACTTATGTGATTCCAATGCAATAAAAAGTGTTCGATTTGGAGAACAGATGATTGATCGGGGGTTTGGAGAAGAATCGATGAAATCTTTCACTCCTAGATGAGATGGGTTTAGAAGATGTATTTTCTGTTGATTTGTCATGACCTCGGTCTAATATAACAATTAAAAATATAAATACATGTTGGGTTCCCTAAGTGTACATGGTGTGTACATGCCTTTACTAGGGCCCTATTTAGGGGTTCTCCAGGTCACCCCATACAACCCTGTACTTGGCTGTTACATTGCTAGTACACGGCTACTCATGACAACCTGGTACATGGTGTGTACTCTTATGTGCACGAAATGTACTCCTAAAATTTCCAGACACTCCCCTTTTTCTAAAAAAACAAACGAAAATAGGATCCATACCTGAAAATAAGATCTGGATTCTTACACCTACAAAAAATTAATCAAAGGACACCAGGAATATTGAACATAGGAACATGAGGAGCATTTGACAAACAAAATATCCAAACGGATTGAAGAAAACCTAACTAGAAAGATACCTCCCTAAATAAAAGTTGAATGGGAAAAGATGTGGGACTATCCTGATATATATAGGAAGGGGAGATATTATCGAACATTAAAATGATTCAATGGATGATATTAAATTTTAGAAAATGATGATGTGAAATTTTTATGAATGTTATTGCTTTTGAGCACTTGATTATTGTAACAATTTTTTTAGATAATTCAATTTTTAAATGAAAAAACATCATTCCAATAGAACATTAATGATTGTAACAAAATATTTATAATGTTAACTTATTAAAATTATTATAATGCATAAAATATTTTCACCTTGAAAATATATCATCTATATATCATACGATTGTTTTTCTAGTCATAAGAATAACTTAGCTACATAAGAAAAATATAGAGGAAAGAGTATCAATTGAAACATGTTAAGAACTTCATTCTGATGAAACAAAAAAAGTTTGCTAGAAAATAACTATTCATAGATTTTTTAAAATAAGGTAATTAATAAAAAAAATTAAGGGAATAATAATAATAATTGTTCTCCCTCATTTTTAAGGGTTTTCACTATATGTATATAAGTAAAAACGAATTTGAATGATGATCACATTATTTTGATCATTCAATAATATTGGTTAGTATGTTCATATATATTATAAATAATTGGTTTTGTAAAAACTACATCAAGTTGATCTTCATTATGATAAACTATAAAATAATTTATCCTTTTATTACAAGAACTCAAAGGAAATTGTGTCTTATATACATGTATATATATATTGTTTTCACAAGAATGATGTGATAAGTTATTAGAAAAATTTATTGTACTTTTTTTGACACAATATTGGAGTATTTATAAAACTCATTCTAAAATAATTTAATTTTTGTTATATTCGCAACATTGGAGAATAAAAAATCATAGCTACTATAAATTCTTTCTTAGTAATAGAAATTGATACTTGGCTCTTCTTCATACATGACTAGGAAACTAAATATTCTCTTATTAAATTAAAAGATACATATGAAATTTTCCAATTCATTTACATCAACCTATGTTTTCAAATAAAAAATTTTTTATTTGAAATTCATTTATAGAATAATAAAATAATCTAAGATCCAACTATATTTTAAGGTAATAAAAAATTTGTTTACCAGATTTAAGATTATATTCTATTGGATTTTGTTGAAATACTTCACACAATAAAATAGAAAAAATTATGTTTTATTGACTAAATTTAAGATATAATAGGCTTCTGATAATCCATCTATTATTTTTGATTAAATATTTTCATGAATTCATCAAGTCTAGGAGTTTTTAATGTTCTAATATTAGTAAATATACTTTAAGAAATTTTATAACCTTATTTTTTAAGTAAACTTCATTTATACTTTTTATTGAGATAAGATTTTTCCTTCTAGTTTGTTATAAATTTACAAACCAAGTAAAAATGTTAGTTATCCCATCATTTTCGTTTCAAACTCTAGTTTCACAAGTTCATCCATAGAATCGAAAAGATATTTTTGAGTTAAATAAAATATAATATCATCAAAATAAATATGAAAAATGATGGTATTATTAAAAAAATTCTTAATAAATATAGTTGGAGAAAAATCTCAATCACCAAAGTTATTTTTATGTGAAAACCATGAATGTATGACATCACAGGCTCATGGATAATATTTAAGACCATAGAATGCCTTTGTATATTTAAAAACCTAATCCAAATATTTTGTATTTTCAAAATAAAGTGATTGTTCTAGATAAAATTATTTTTATACATAACCATGATGAAAATAACACTTCATATCCATTGAATAAATTATAAAATTTAAATATTCTACAAAGGCTAAAATTATATTAATAAATTTGAGTCTCTTTTCTCAAGAAACAATTTGTTCATAAAAAATGACTTCTTTTTTATTTTAACACTTAACATTAAGTATTTTCTTATTTATTATGACAATTCTATTT
This sequence comes from Viscum album, assembly GCA_963277665.1. Lineage (NCBI taxonomy): Eukaryota > Viridiplantae > Streptophyta > Magnoliopsida > Santalales > Viscaceae > Viscum > Viscum album. The sequence continues at coordinate 927,749,774 of OY728141.1, read as the reverse complement.
TCATCGGATTTTCCATGGAAACCACATTTTCATCCTATCACACAATGATATATAGGTAATGATATATATCTATATTCTTTTTTCTGCTCAGAATTTTTCACCTCATCCTATATTACCCTTATCCAATTGTCATCACTTAAAGACTCTTTTAGAGTTTTAGATTTTCACTAATATATGAATTCATAATGTTTCCCTTAATTTCCTTAGGAACTATGAGTTTTGGCTGGTTTATCTAAATCTTCAATCATTATATCATTGGGATTACTTCTTAAGATCAATTTATTTCTAGGGTTTTTAAGATATTGTTCTTTATAAACAAGGTAATTTTTTTCTAGAGGTACCAATTAGGAAATTATTTCATCTATTCTTCTTCTATCAGAATAATTTTATGTCATGGGAATAAAATTAGTTTTAAAAAAATATCCAAAGATAATGTTTTTGGGTGTTTAAGAAAAATGATATGTTTCCTCAAACTTAACACGAACTAATACCTCAAGATTTTATTTCTCATTTTTTAATTCAATCAGCCTTACTAGTTATAGAATATCCAATAAATATTCCTTCTTCAAATTTTTGATCAAATTCATGGAAATTGTATTTAATATTAAATATGAATATTATTCATCTAAAAATTCTATAGTAATAATGTTTTTTCATTCTTCTTGTCAAAAAATCGAAGAGAGTTTTTTTAACAAAATGTCTCACTAAAACTAGATTAAAAATATATCAATCAGTAATAAAAATATCAAACCAAAAAAATTTAGCAATTGAGTATTCAATCTATATGTTTTTAGTAATCTCTTAAATAATTCAATTATTTATTGAACTATACCATTTTTTGAGGTGTTATAAGATTCGAAAAGCAATGTATATTGTATTATTACTACACAAATGTTTCAAAACAAAAAATTTTAAACCCTCCACCATGATCACTATAAATATTAACAGTTAATTCTATTACTTCACTCACCTACACTATTTTTCTAAAGAATTATATTTAATTCTTAAACCCACTGAAAGATCTCTTATAATTACTTTCTAATAATGATTAATAAAATTTCTAAAAATTCTGCGTCCTAACCTTGTATTCCATGACCAATATTGATATTCCATTACTCTTTGGAAAGGTGGATCATAAATTACAAGGTTATATGTTAAAGAAATTTTATACTGAAAAACTACATGTCCTCAAAAAAAGAATATCTGTAATATTGTTTTTGAATTTACCTTGGCACCCTATGGACTTCAAAAAGCGCCAATTGCCTCATATAATACACTTATGGATTTTTAAATCAAAATAATTTCATTAAAGGAACTATTGATCAATGTATTATTATTATTTTTTAAAGATATAATTATTGTTTAAATTTATGTTGATGAAATTATTGTTGGTTCAATTAAAAATTGTATTATGATTACTTTATAGAGTGTTTGAAATGTGAATTTGAAATGAGCATAATAAGTGAAAAAACCTTTTTTTGGATTTAATGTTTCTAAAAAAATAGAAGGAACATTATTATATCAATAAAAGTATATAGGATACTTTCATAATATATTTGGTTATGAAATTTCTAAAAGTATAATTTATCCTACTAGATTCCCAAAACTCTTATGTTGAGTCAATAAGGTTTCTTTATAACTTTTACATTCTTTTATGTTTTGAAAATAACAAATACGTTATCTTAAGACAAATTGTTTTTCCCTAAGGATTATTTTCATAATGAAAATTTTAATTCTCTAAGTAAATTTTTATTCTTACCGTTGTTTTCATTCTTTCATATTACAAACACTCTAAACAAAACCATCTTATTCCTAGGTCTAAAATCCGGTTTCACATCTAAAACCTCATAATCCTATGAATCCCTGGATATAGAATATTGTCTTTTCAAGATCCGAATTCTATGAAATTTAGAATCCAAATTCTTTGAAATTCAGACTCTAAATTCCTCAGAATTTAGACCTTGAATTCCGCAGAATTATGACTTTGAATTCCATAGAATTCAGACTCCAAATCCCTCAAAATTATGACTCTGAATTCCTCAGAATTCAGTCTCCCAATTCCTTAGAATTCAGACTCTGAATTCCTCAGAATTCATATTCCGAATTCATTGGAATTCAGACTCCAAAATCTATAGAAATAGGATTATGAATTATTTTCAAAACATGATCCAAAGAACCGTGTCTTCTAGACTCCGAATTTTCATTTGGTTAGATTCCTAATTCTAATTTTCCTTATAAATGGAAAAATAGTTTAGTTTAAGTAACTTCATTTCCTAACACTTGTTATTGTTATGAACTGATTTCGTACAATTTGATTATAAATAACTGTTGTTTGAGTGACACATGTATAGGTCCCTCCGAGATTCATGGAAAAATATGACCATTCGAGGATGGAGCTGACCGTTATATATTTACCTATAAATAGGAGCTCATTTGAACAAGTTCATAATCAGTTTATCTCTCTAGAGAGTTCTTGCTACTAAAGTGATTACTAGAGAGAGAGAATATCATTCTTTGTGTGGTTCTAAACATCTTATTCATATTTCTTCGTGCAGCTCTGATTGTTACTGAGTACAATCAAGGGCTTCTAGGGATAGGAAGACAGAGATGCCGACTACCTTAATGATTTAGGGCTAGTGGGGTTTGAAAGATAGATTCCAATATTCCTATCGAGGGCTTACCCAGGTGTGGTTAAGACATACATTATTTAATGTGTAAATCAAGGGACCTTTGTCCAAGGTTGTTCAGTACCCTTCTCTGGGTAAAAAGATTTCATACTTGTTACTTTTTTTTGTTTCAAGTTTATTTTTGCTGCATTTTGATATCAGTAGAATGTATAACATTCTTATAATTTCTTATAATTTTTGTTACTCTGATATGTAATATTTTATACAATTTAAGGTAGAATATTTTCCTTGCAAACATTCCTTATGATTCATTTCTAAAACCATATTTCCAAAACCATGCAATTTTTTTAGTATAACTAAAAGTGGTCTAGTGAATTTACATTGTTTAACTTTGTAAAACATATTTTTTCTTCAAGGATAAAAATGAATGTTTTAAAATTACAATTTACCCCCTCTTTTAACTGAGCATCTACATTTATATTTCTATCCTACAATTGGTTTTAGAGGAGGTCTCTAAAAACATATATTCACATATAAGTTTTCTTGCTCAAGCTTTCTTTGTTATAAATTATTTGTTCTCAACTTTCTTTCTTAAGTTTTGATTTTAGATTTTTGTCTTTTTTACAAACTTTTACTATAAATAAGATTTTGTGCAAAGATATTTTTTTATAAAATGGAAGGAAGGAATATTGGTTTTATTGACAACCTTAATCCTACCAGAACACATATATTGATGGTAATGATTATGACTACTAGAGAGATATAATAAAGACAATTGTCATTAATACTAGAGTATAAAACTTCGTCATTCTTACTGGAGAAGAAAAAATTCATGAAAAGGAAGTCAAAACCTTCACTAATCAATAAAAATTGGAATATCAATTAAATTACAAGGTATGAAATACTTTTTTGTGTTCTATGACCAGAAATATATATAGTCATATTTTTTCTTGTGAAGCTACTAACTACCTCTAGAAGAAATTGGATGTTACACATTTGGGTACATCCAAATTTATAGAATCTAGAATATCTATCCTTAGAAGTGAATATCATGGTTTTTTATTTCCCTATGTAGAACCAGTATGCAAGGTGCAACAAATATTTTTGACTATCATCAATAGTTTACAATCTATGGGAGAGAATGGTCTTGATGATGAGGCTCTTGTGGAAATGATTATTGAAACTATACTTAGTGAGTGGTAATCTAAGAGAACAACGATTGATGAGAATAAAAAAGTATCTCAGATCACTCTTGATGAGATTTTTGGAACTATTCCTCAACATGAGACCAGAATGAAAAGAGATACTGATCTGAATAAGAAGAAGAATAGAAATGGAAGTGTAGACTTTACTACTACTAAATACAAGAATCCGAAAAGGTTTATAAGATCTAAGTATAAGAAAGTCACTGTTTTATCTGAATATAGTGAAAGTGAACATTATTGAGAATTAGCTAGATAATCTTACACGAAGAATGAAAAAGATAGTTGGAAATAATGAATTTCAGTATATATATAAGAAGAAAGAAAGAAAAGGCAACAAATACTCAGAAGTCACTTGCTATGAATGAAAAGGAGCAGGGCATATAAGGCCGGATTGTCTTATGCTTAAGAAAAATGAAAAAAAGTAAAAGCATTCTGAGATGAATAGAAAGAAGTACTATAAGGATAAAGCTAAGAAAGTCATGAAATCCAATGACACCTATAGTGCCATTGGTGGTGATTCATCTAATGAATCCTCAGAGTATGAATCTTATAATCGGAAGAATCTTGGCCTACTATCCAAAATACCCATTGAAAATCATTGTCTAATAGCCAAGGTACACAATGTTGAATCTATATCTAATATATCTTTGAATGAAAAGTATAATGATGATAAATATTATGAGTCTTCAGATGGAAAATTTTCTTATAATGAAGATAATACTTTACCTTATTATGAAGAAGTTTCTAGGTTTTCTAAACTTCTTCAAAATGAAAATTGAAATATAAAAAAGAAGTTAGAAAAGGAAAATTCTAGATTATCTGTTTTAACTAAAGAAGTAACAGATATTTCTAAATATCTTGATATGAAAACAGATTATTTAAAAAGTATTTCTAAAAACCATGAGAAAGTTAATTCATAGAAGCATAAACTTTCTTTGGATCTTGAAAACGTAATTTCAAAGAAAAATATTTTAGAGGCTAATTGTAGCTCTAAAACAAATGTTCTTGAGGATAAAAATGTTTTTATTAAACTAAAGTCATAAATATTTTCTTTAAATAAATTACTGTCAAAATTTACCTCTGGTAAGGAAAATTTTGACAGGATTTATTTCAAAATTCGTCCTATAAGGAATCATTTTGGTTTTGGTTATACCTATTCTAAACCAGTTTTTAGTAAGAACTATTTTTCTCCACAAAGTTCTCCATTTTATACTAAATTTATTTTTTGTGGACATTGGGAGAAAAAGATTCCTTAACTAAAACTCAATCCTTATGTCTTTATAAATATTATTTTTCTAGGAAAATGTATGTTCTTAAATTTTTGCTTTTGGATTTTTCCGTATCCAAAAATGTTTGGATTCTAAAAATCTATCTCTTTTATTTTTAGGAAAACAATGTAAGTACCAACATAAATTCATGGTACATGGATAGTTTATTTTCCTAGCATATTACTAGTTCCAAATACATATTTGAAAATTTTATGATGACGAAAGGATGAAAAGTAACTTTTAGAGATAATGCTCACAGAGAAATTTTTGGTATATGTAATATTATTCCTCTTGGAAAAACATTAATTATAGATGTTTTATTTGTTAAGGTTCTTAAGAAAATCATCATTATCATAAATAAATTATGTGATGAAGGTTGTATTTTGAATTTTTGGAATAATATGTGCTTAGTAAAAAATTCCAACGAAGGGTTTATACATTATGTCCATAGGCAAGAGAATGTATACACACTAAACATAAAAGACATTAGGATCCAAGATTTACCTCTTCTTACTAAAATGGAAGATTAGTCTTGGTTATGGAATAGAAGGATAATACAATGTAACCTTAGAAACCTATTAAAAACCTCAAATAAAAGACTTGTTAAAGATCTTCCATATCATAGATTTTATTCTTCAAATGTTTTCGATCCTTGTTAATTTGGAAAGAAACATAAATCATGTTTTAAATCAATTAGTGAAGTATCAACTTTTGATTAATTATAGTTAATGCATATAGAACGTTTTGGAAAAACAAAACCTAGAAGTATTGGAGGAAAATATTATTTATTTTTCTTAGTTTATGATTATAGTAGATTTACAGGTGTCTATTTTCTAACAAAGAAATCTAAATCATTTTCTTATTTCAAAATTTGTAGATCCCAAGTTAAAAATGATAAAAAACTTCCACTGATGGCTATTCATAGTGATCATGGCGGAGAATTTCAAAATTCATATTTTGAAACTTTTTGTAGAAAGAAAATGAATCACTCATAACATCTCAACTCCAAGAACTCCTCAACAGAATGGTGTTGTTGAAAAAGTAAACTGGATTCTTCAAAAGATTACTAGAACCATGTTGAGTGAATATTCTAAATATAAAAACATTTAGAAAGAATCTATAAGTACTGCTTTCTATAATATAAATCGATTTTTTATTAGACATTTTCATAACAAAACCCCTTACGAATTTTGGAATGGTAGAAAACCTAGACTTTTATACTTCAAGTTATTTGGTTTCAAAGTATTCATTCTGAATACTAAATATTATTGACATAAATTTTCACCTAAACCTGATAAAGGAATTTTTATAAGATACTCCACATGTTATAAGGATTAAAGAGTTTTTAAAAAAAATACTTGTACTATTGAAGAAACATTGCATGTTAAATTTTATGAAACTGATCCCTTTTTAACAACCCCAACCTACATCTTCGGATGTGATTTCAAAAAATGATTATCAATCCTTGATAGAATCTTTTTATGATAATGAAAATTATCATGAAAATATTTCTAAATCATATACCCAATAATATTTTCTACCATATACTGATGACCATGTTTTACAAAACCCAAATTAGTCGTTTCGTAATAATAATCCATGTGATAGTATCATTGGTGATGTCAAACAACCTATAAGGACTTGAAGTTCATTAATAAATGAAATAGAAAATCTATAATTCCTTTACTAAGTAGAATATAAAACCCCTAATGAAGCTTTAAGTGGTGCTGATTGGATTAAATCAATGAAAGATGAGCTAAATGAATTTGAAAGGAACAAAATCTGGACCTTAGTTAAAATACCTAAGGAAACATCTATTATTGGAGTAAAATGGGTCTTCAGAAATAAGTGAGATGAAAATGGAATCACTGTGAGAAATAAATCTAGATTAGTTTCTAAAGGATATAATCAACAAGAAGGAATAAACTATGAAGAAACCTATGATCTAATAGATATATTTGATTCTATTCGCATTTTACATTCCATTACAGAATTATTTAATTTCAAACTTTTTCAAATGAATATAAAGTGTGATTTCTTTAATGGATATGTTCAAGAGAAAATTTATGTTGAACAACCTCCTAGTTTTGATGAGACAAAACATCTTGATCATGTTTTCAAACTTACAAAATCTTCATATGGACATAAACAAGCCCCTAGAGCCTGGTATGATATACATATAGGATTTTTGTTACAAAACAATTATGTTAAGGGAACTGTTAATCCAACTCTTTTATAAATAAAGATAAGAAAAATATTTTTATTGTTCAAATTTATGTCAATGACATTATATTTGGTTCAACTCAGCAATATTTAACTAATTCGTGTATGAATCCAATGAAATCTGAGTTTGAAATGTGTATGATGGGTGAATTAAAATTTTTCCTAGGTTTATAAATTTCTCAAAAACCATAAGGAACATATATATTTCAACATAATTATATTAAAGATCTTCGTAAAAGGTATGGATTTGACAACACTGATAGTATAATTACTCCAATCGGTACCTCAAATTCTATTGATCTTGATGATCTTGGGAAACCAGTAGATCAAACATCATTTAGAGGTATGATATGAAGTTTACTATACATGATAGGGAGTCATCTAGGGTTAATTTTTTCAGTATTCTTTTGTTCTGTATATCAATCTAATCAAATATAATCTCATATAAAAGCATGGAAAATAATTTTTTGGTATTTAAAGGGAACTATAGTTTTGGGACTCATTTATACTTCTAGAAATGATTTTATTTAAAAAAATGGATTTGGATTTTGGTGGATGTAGAATTGATAGGAAAAGTACATCCGGAACATGTCATTTCTTAAAAGATTCATTTGTATCTTGTTCATGAAAAAAGAAACAGCCAGTGGCACTTTCCTTTACTGAACCTGAATATTTAGTAGCTATATGTTGTTGTACTCATGTGTTGTACGTGAAACACATACTCGCATACTACGATAAGAGTTTTACCAAAACAAAAATATTGTGTGATAACACTATTATCATTTACCAATTGAAAAATCATTCACATTACTCTCATGAAAAACACATAGACATTAGGCATCAATTTTTTTGGGATCACACACTGAAAGGAGATATAATTTTTTAGTTTATTGGAATACAATATCAACAATCTAGTATTTTCACGAAATTTCTACCATCCAATATATTTTAATACATTAAAAAAATTTATTAATGATTACTATAAGTTAATATTCAATTTATAATTTTTTTTGAAACCTATCTCCATACATTAATAAACTCATTTTTATAGGGGGAGTACATTTTCTTTGGTAATCAAAATTCTTCGTAATCAAAAATTTTCATAATAAAATTTTTTTTAATAAATTTTTTTTGTAATCATAATTTTTTATAATCAAATTTTTCTTCAAAAATCAAAAATCAAGTTTTTTTCATAAATAAGGAATCCAAAATTTTCCTTTTTTAAAAAAATTTCCCGAATCTAATGTTCTTCAAGAAAAATTTTCCTCATTACTGATAATTTTCCTAGAAATCCTAAAGGTATGTGTCCTTATTTAAGTTTTTTTTAATTAAATTTTATACTTTTCGGTATTTTCATCTTATTTGTGAATATTTATCAAATTCAATTTCTTTAAATCTGAATGTTTTACCTTAAAAACCTCAAAATATCAGATTATACCAAAATCCTTCTTCGGCTTTCATCTCCACTGTCATATCAAATTGCTTTTGTTTCAACCATTGGATCTTTCTATGAATATGAATCATCGCATAAATGTCTATATAAATCCCCCACAATGCCTATCCGACATCGGTTTTCAATCCCTTGCATACCGAAGCTTTTCCGCTCTACTTAAGGGTCATTACGATTTTCCTGTTTTCTTAAATCTGAATGTCGTTAGAAGCATCCCTGTAGAAGAAAATGTCGTCAGTTAAGGAAATTTATGAATGGTAGATATACAATGAGATATTTGTAGATCCGAAGTTCTTTTCTAATTATTATTCTATTATTTCAAAAAATATCATGTTGAATGGTTGGGAGAGTGTTTGTGCATCCAAATCAAAGTCACGGGATCCAGAGTATCCGGAGATACTGGTAGACTGTTATGAGACCGTTAGTTTTTTGGATCAATATGGTAAAGAGAAATTTTCTTTTATGAGTTGTAGGAAAACTTATTTCCTTTCCTTTATGTTGGATGGAAACATTATAGGAAATACATGTGAGGGTGAAGACATTTTCTACACCCACAAGTTACAAGATATATCAGAAACTTTTGATAAGGAGAAGCATTTATAGTGCCTTGGTTTGAAAAAAGTGAAGGCACTAAAGATTAATCATCTCACTACAAATTTCTAGATTATTGAGTTATTCATTTAGGGAGTTCTCATTCTCAGAAATGGTGATAAGGATACCCTGAAGAGGAGTGAAAATTAGGTTTAGTATTTTTTGGGGAATCTCAACAAGATTAATCTAGTGCAGTGTATCTTGCTGAAAATTATGAATATCCAGAATGGGACTCTTAAATCTCAGACTATTATGTATCCAACAATTCTTTCCAAGATCATAGTATTTTTCCGAGATTCATTCAAAATCCCATGTAGTTCTAAGACAATAAATTATATGGTTTTGTTGATGAGTAATGATGCGCTCAGAAGGATGAAGATTGGATTTAACATTATGTCCAGAGTGTTTTACGACTTATCAAAAAGTGAAATCCAACCATTATCGAAGAAACCGGAAGTAGCAGAGACATCCAAGAAGAGATAGTGGAAGAGAAAGTAGAAATGTCTAAAATAAAAATAAAAAATTCATGTAGTTCATGAAACCCAATCAGTAACTCCAAAATATAAGAAGCAAAAGACCTATCTAGATGAAGTTGTTGTATGTGGAGAGAAGATAAAAGGAATATTAAGTAAGGAGAGCCTATATTTTGTTTGGACCCTACTAAGGGAAAACTATTTAAGATTAAGTCTGTTGAGGAGTATGAAAAAAAAGAGGTAAATGAAGAATATGTCTAAGGCTGAAACAATTCAAGATCTTCTCAAAGAAAACATAAAATCCACTGAACAGATTCAGGTACCATAATCATTTTTATAAGAATCACTTCCAGTGACTCTAGGAAAGAAAATGGTCATTCCGGAACCTGATGGAGAGGAATAGATTGTCTGGGAAGAGGAAGTGGAAGGAGAATAAGTGGAAGAAGGGGATGATACTTATGATATGGTAAGGAACGATGAATAATATCATGAGAAAGAGAGTCCTTCTAACAAATTTCTGATAAGAACTTCCCAGGATGAATCTTCTAAACTTGCTTCCCTAAGAAAATAGGAAAAGTTTCAAGAAGAAGTAAACAACCCATCAAAAGAAGAGTGAGGAAACCATGAATTGGTTCAACCAGAGGATCTAGTGGAAGATGCTGAAAAGGAAAAGTTTAAGAAAGATAAGATAGTCCAAATATCATATAGTGGAAAAGAATCACCAAAGAATGCTAAGATCATTCTGATAGCTGATAAAGGAAAACATGTGTTAGATAATACACCAATTAAAGTCAATGTGGCTAAAAAAGATGTTGGTGTATCTTAAAAAATAAATAATGATGAGATTGAGAAAGAATTATCACTAAAAAAGAATATGATTCAGAATCATCTTTTATGGGTCATGATTTTTTTGTTCAATCCATAAAGAAATTGGTTGATACAATTCTTTTTTTTCCAAGTATTGACTCAAAATGTCAGATGCTTCAACATTCTTTCAATTATAAATTGGATTGTGTTTCCATGATTATGGAAAAATTCATCAGGATTGAGGCCAATTTTAAATCCTTTTACATTAGGGATGATGCTCATAGGAAGTAATGGAAGAAAATTAATATGTGTTCCAGGAATAAAATTAAAGAGATTAGAATATTTTATGGCTTTAAAGATAATGTGAAGAGTTCTTTTGATACCCAAGATAACAAGATCAAATATCTTACTAAAAGTTTCAATGAGAATCTCAATCATGAAAAAACAGCTCGGAAGATGGATGAAACGGATCTAAATGGGAAACATGACTTATTTTCATTGAATATGATAAGGGAAAGATATCTTAGAATCGATTTTGAATTAAATCTCGGTAAGCAATAAGAGCTTTTGAAGACTCAGGTAGAAATTATTAAGGCTCAAGAAGAAATGATCAAAGCTCTCAAGAAGAAAAATGAAGATCAGAATCAACTGCTCAAACATTTTAAAGAGGATAATGTGGAGCATAAAAAGATGAAGAACTTTGTTAAAAAGATTATTCTGAAGGAAAAAAGAATTATTTTTTCCTTAACTGAAATCTTTTGTTGTATTATATTCCGTATAAAATAAATTTCAATCATAATGAAAATGTTGGTTGTTCTTCATGTGTTTTGTTGTATAGTACTAATATTTTAGGTACCATATTTTTTTCCATTCTCTATATTCCTTTTTGAAAATCACAATGGAAGATAAAGGAATTATTATAAATAATTCTATGTAAATAAGGGAATTTCCTATGTAAGGGGGAGTCTATCTAAGTGGGAGTATTATCTAGGAATATTTACTTATGCAACAAAAATCAAAATCTCTTTAAGGAAGTCAAGAATACAAGCCTTAGGGATTTAAAAATGTAAAGGGGAGTTATTTGTATTCACCATGATACATATATAATGGGAGATAATTTTTTCTATTAAGTTTATAAAGAAAAATTATAAGTCCTTATATTCATTTTCATAAGGATGTTTTTTATTTCAAAAAAGGGGGAGATTATTGAGTCAATAAGGTTTCATTATGAATTTTCCATTCCACTATGTTTTGAAAATCACAAACACATTATCTTAAGGCACATTTTTACCTAATAATTATTTTAAAAAGAATAATATTCCTTCTCTAAGGAATTTTTTAACCTTACCACTATTTTCATTGTTTCATTTTAAAAACTCTCTAAATCAAACCAATTTTATTCCAAAGTCTAAAATTCATTTTCACATGTAAAACCTCACAATCCTATAAATACATAGATATAGAGTATTCTATTTTTAGGATCCGAATTTCATAGAATTCAGACACTGAATTCCTCAGAATTTAGATTCTTAATTCATTGAAATTTAGACTTCGAAATCTATAGAATTTAGATTTTGAATTAGTTGTAAAATAGAATCTGAATATCCTTATCTTATAGAATATGAATGTTTATTTGGTTAGATTCTGAATTATATTTTTCCTTAGACTCTGTAAAATAGATTTGGTTATTTAAATTCATTTTTCATACACTTGTTATTGTTATACAACGATGTCATATAATTTGTTTCTAACTAACATTTTTTTGAGTGACACGTGTATAGGTCCATCCGAGATCCAAGAAAAAATATTATCATTGGAGGAGGCGGTCGATCATTAGATATTTTCCTATAGATAGGAGATCATTTGAACGATCTCATAATCTGTTGATCACTCTTGAGATTACATGATGCTAAAGTTATTTCTAGAGGGAGAGACTCTCATGCTTTGTGTTGTTCTGAAAATCTTGTTCATATTGCTTTATGAAACTTCGATTATTGCTGAGTACAATTGAGGACTTCTGGGGATAGGAAGATAGAGGTTCCAACTACCATAAAAATCAAGGGATTATAGGGATAGAAATACATATTCTGATATTCCTATTAAGGGATTACCCTGGTGTGGGTAAGACAGAATTTCTTAAAAGTATAAATCAAGGGACCTTTATCCAAGGTTGTTGGATACCATTCTCTTTGGGTTAAAAGATTTCATACTTGTTACTTTTTTTATTCATGTTTATTTCCACTGAATTTTGATAAAAGAAGAAATTATAATTTTCTTATAAATTCTTGTAATTTTGTTTACTCTGATAAGTAAGATTATACACATTTTAAGGTAGGATATTTTTCTGGTAAACCTTCCTTATGTTTCATTTCTGGCACCATATATGTGGAACCTAGAAAGTTTGTTTAGTAGAACTAAAATAGGTCTTCTGATTTTACTTTGTTTAACTTTATTAAACATATTTTTTCCTTAAGGTAAAAAATGAATGTTTTAAAATTAAAATTCAACTCCCCCCTCTTTTAATTGAGCATCTAAATTATCTTTTTGATCCTACATATTCACCTTAATAAAACTGGGAAACCATTTGATCAACAATATAGAGGGGTGATTTGAAGATTATTATGTATCATAACTAGCATACACAACAAAATGTTTATTTGTATACTTGTGTGCGAAATTTTAGGAAAATATGAAATAATATAATCTCCATATTGTTAAAAAAACATTACCCTAAAGGAACTTTGGATATTACATTATTTTATTCTTCTATAAATAAGTTTGAACTAAAATAGTTTTCATTTTTGGACTTTGATGGTTGGAAAATTGATAAGAATAGAATATGTAAAACTTTTCATTTCTTTAGAGGAGATTTAGTTTCTTTGTATTATAAGAAAAAACACTTAGTTTAAATTTTCAATGGGGATTTAAAATATATAATAATTTAAATTGTTTGTGCATAGGTGTTCTAGATGAATCACAAATTCTATTATTTCAGCATGAGATGTAGTAAAACTCCAATATTGTATGATAGAAAAAGCATTATAGTCCTTTCTAAGAAACAATAATATCACTCGTGAGTAAAGAACATAGATATATGACAAAATTTCAATTATGATCACTCATATATAAGAGATATTATTTTATAGTTTCTTAGTGTATAAGATCATCTTTCTAGAATTGTTACCAAACCACTTAATTCTGAAGGATTATAATTTATTAAATAGAATGTTAGAATGATAAATATAAGTGATTGTTCCTATACTTATCTATTTCCTTTCCTTGTATAGTTAACTACTCCTTTAAAACTTGAGATAACATTCCTTCCTATGTTTTATTTAATTTCAGTTTTTCATACTTTATTTACAAAAATCTCTGCATATTGGTTTTCAGTGAAACTTTTTATGTTTCATATAAATGAATTTTATCTAATGTTTCAAAATACATGCAATTTCATCTACATTTTTCTTATGATTCCATGTTAATCATATCACCAAATAACGTTTTTTAATTAAAAAAATGATATATTATCCTGGATTATTTTTTTCACTTATTATAATTTTTATTATATCACTTTTTAAATTTTTGGTTACAATTTTTTATATTATATTGGATTGATGTTTCTATGTTATAAAAAAAATATTAAAAAAATAATTCTAAAATTTGAGACTTAAAACCCTATATATTTCAAAAAACAATTTCATTATCGTCATACAAGATTGATTATTATACATTGAAACTATTGGAATTCGAACCATCACTCTCTTCCATGTATGTATCAGCAGTCCCAACACTTCTTCTACGCTGCTTAAATATAAGGAGATCACTTTATTGTTTTTTCTTCAATTAGATCAGTGATGTTGTTTTTATGATGTTTCGTGAGTTTTCCTATCCAAAATTCATGGTAGATTTTGATTTTTTATTCAAAGGACGTTTTCAAGGAACAAATAAAGTGGAAAAAGTTGTTTCTACATGTATATTTATCTTCTTAAATAATCCATTGTCCTCTAAGGTTGGGAATCATTTTTTGTATCAAAATATGACTTTTATCTATTCTACCCAAGCATTGTGTGAATATTTTGTATGTTATCATGTTTAATGTGTTCTGGGGGATAAAAAATGTTTTCATAAAACTTTTTCAAACATGTTATATTTTAAACATTAAGAATGTCGATGAACTTATATAAATACCTTTGGGATGTGAATCCTCTTTTGTGACAGAAAAGTTCCCATAGAATATAGGTTCATTAAAAATATCCCTACCTAATAAATATCTGTTTTCATCAAATTAAAAGTTAAGAATGATGTATCATCTATACTAGTATGCAAAAAACATTATCCTTTAGATTAAAAATTATATCCTTCTAAGGAAAGTGGAAGTAAATACATTTAATGTTTATAATATAATTTTTTTGAATTGTGTTTTAAATTTTAGTATGTTTATGTTGGTCATGTTTATATGGAATTATATGCAATCTATTAATATATGGATAGTAAAGCTCAAAATCATTTCGTATCCTAACGTTATAAAAAAAATACTTGGTTAAGTTCATGGAAGATTAGAATATAAATAATGAATTAATTTCGATTATATATAAGGTATAATTTTTTATTGATGAACATATTAAAAAGATAAGGATAATCTATTTTACTTAAGGAAAATTTATCATATAAAATTCAAAAAAAACATATATTTAATAAGTTGAGGTTCTTAAGAAAAAAATTTGTGTAGGGGAATTCTGGTGAATCCAATCATAATTTTATAGAGCTACCTATAATGTTGATGAAAAAAAATTACGAAGTTTTTCTATGTTTATGAAAATTTGGAATGATATGAAAGAGGGGGATCCTTGGATTGGCTTAGAAATTGCTGAGGTAAAATCTATGAAAGATGTAGTTTTTTTATAAGTTCAATTAAGAGGATATAACAAGGACATAATTGGCCAAATAGTAGAAGGATAATGTGGGTATATATTTCTTAAGGGAAATATAGGTAGATCATGAAGAAGTATAAATTAATTGTAAACCGTTCCTTTATATAATGATTTAGGGAAGGATCAGCAGTCTCCATTATATGTTTCTCCATTGACCATTTATCCTCTATAATTTTACTATATGGATAATTAAGATATTCCTATTGAGATAGATCATCTATCCGTTAAAATTTAAAACAAGAAATCAAGACATGGTAGACACTAATCATGTTGGTGATCAAAGTGTTGGTCAGCTACTTGAGAAAGTATTTGAAAAAATAAAAATAAGTTACTGAGAATTATTCTCAACCCAATGAATCATAATGAGTTCTAGGGAAGAGGTAGAAATTATGAAATTATAATGTAGTTGATAAATATATTAATAGAAATTTATATATTGAATAATCCTCAGTTCATACTTCAAAAATTTTAACTTCTTATTCCGTCGAAGAATTATCCTTCAGTTTTTGTGATGAAGAATATTTAAAAGATAAAAAATAAAGAAATAACATCAAATTAACTATAAAAAAATCTGTCTAATAAAGAATTGTATATTGTATAACTTTAAAATTTTATCTTTTGAATGTCTAGAAACATCTCTTCCAGGAGATAGAGAATCGATCCTCCCATAAGTTTATATCATTTATACTAAATCTCCAAAAAGAAGAAGATCAAATTGGGATGAACATAAAATTGATTAATTCACAAAATTAATTAAAATTATTGAGTTAATTATATAAATTTTCCCTAATATCCAAGAAAAATCTACTTACACCTTGGAGAATTTGTTCTCTTTGATGGTTTAAGATCTATTAAGATAATTTTTATAAAAATCATTCAAAATGTAGATGAGCAAAAAGATCTTAATGGAAAAAAATTTGTGGAGTTATGTATGTTATATATAATTATCAGTTGGGTGAATCAAAATAAGGGTGATATAATTTTTTTTAATAGAAACATTTAGGGATCATGAGAAAAACCAATATAGTTTCAAAGTATTCCTATAATATCAACATTAAAGATTCATATTAATTAAGAGATGTTGAAGATATCAAATATAATTCCATCCATCAATAATATAATAAATGTAAACAACATTATAATATATAAATAATTTAATAAAGGTTAGAAATTTTATTTTTGAAATAAGTGTACGCGTAGAAGAAAAAAGAGATCTATAGAAGGTGATGGATAAAATGAAAAAAACACTACAAGACATATTAATTTTTTTGAAACTCATAATATTTTTAATAGTTAATACCCAAAAAATTTATTCAATATTTTAATATGTTTTTAGATGAATATTTCTAATTTTGTGTATTTTTTGGATGTATTCTATGTTTTCTTAAATACATTTTTACTCACTACATTTTTCTTTTTTGAATTCTTTACTCAATTTTTTGGGTAAATTGTTTCTAACTAACTATTTCCTTCCATTGAATTTATATTTAAAAATCATAAAGTGTGAGAATGTAGAAAACATAAAGTTCATGTATGTAAGTGGGGTTATTTTTTTCGAAATATATACAATAAAAATTTCTTTAAGTGTTTTGTATTATGATTTTCAAAAATGGGTAGATTGTTTTCTGAAAAGACTTATATATATTTTTTTACCTTTTAAAATAAAAGCTCACTCTTTAAATTTTTCCATATTAATAATCATTATCCTTAAAAGGTAATAATATTTTAGTATGAAAATATTCTATTTTAGAATTTGGACAAACTTATACTATTAGGAAAACTTTTATCAGGTATATTAGATTAAAAATTATCATGTGAATTTGGCATGGTTATAAAAAGTTGATGAAATGGATATAAAAAAATATGTGATGAAATGATTATAATTTCAAGAATACATAGTTTTATGGAATACATCAAATAGATACCATCAGACGGTGACATGTAAGTCTACTAAAGAATGTTATAATAAGCCTAGAGAATAGAAACATATAAATTATACAAGAAGATGATTTCTTATTTCAATAATATGGAACACTAAAATAATTTTAATGGTTTTACATCAAATTACCATCATAAAAAATTTAAATACTTTGAAATTGATATAATGTGTGTTTGATGTCATTGTAACTAGTGATAAGAAGTGATAAATATTACAATTGTGAGATCTTATATTAATATGTCCACATCATCAAGGGAGAAATAGATTTTATGAGTTTAATATTTTTCATCATATTGTTTTATAAGTATTATTGATGTGTTTTAAAATATTTTTACTCAGAAATAATCATTTTTAACCTCTAGAGAGTTTCCTTAAATCATCATTTGTAATGAGTTATTTTAAATTATTTATGATTTGTTGTTTTTAATTGTTGTTTTTATGATATATATAATTGAGGACACACATAGATAGATAGATATAGGTGTTTCTAATGATGTTGAATGAGGTATACTAGGTATAGAGAGAAAAATATTTGTTGGATCAGTTGGATTGAGGAATTATTAGTTGTTGGATGTCAAACATTCTAATAAGTATATAATCATGGATACCAAACATTTTCTTTGCAGATTTCCTTAACAAATTGGGTGAAAGTGTATATGTTTTTTAGGAAATTTTATTTAATTTTTGTTTCATATTTTATAAGAATTTGTGTTTTATTTCCTTGAAATTGATCATAAGAAGTGTATAATCTTATCGTTGGGATATCATCTACAAATTGGACCACATCTTCAAGGGGGAAGAATATTTTACAACTTAATGTTATAAAGTTATTATTAAAGTGTTTTGATATATTGATAGAAATAATTCTTCATTTTTAACCATTATATAGTTTCTTAAAAACATAATTTGAGAGTATTTATTTGTAAATGATTTAATGTTTTATTTTCGTAGTTGTTTATTTTTAATATTTATACATGAGGGATCTAAGGGATAGAAAGATAGAGGTGTGTCTATATATGTTTGTTTAGGTCTCCCATGGATAGGGAGATCGATATTTGTTGGATCAAAAGGACCAAGGTCTTACATTTTTTTGGAAGACACGCCTTATGATAGGTATATAATAATCAATCCCTTATGTCCGGTTCATATACATCCCTTGAAACATTTTGGTGAAAGAGTATAACTTTCATAAGAAAGTCTCTATATATTTTGTTGCATCTTTCATAAAGGTGTGTATTACTTTTTATACTTGTTTCTATAAGTTTTATTTATCCATTGTTGATATTTATAGAAATTTTAAACTTTTTACTAGTATGGAAAAATTTAAATAGAGAATTGTCAGTTTAAAAAGTATGGCCAGAAATATGTATTTACACCAAAAAATTACCCCCATTTTAGAAAATCACAATAAATAATGACTATGAAAAATAAAAATGTAAAACATTTTGAAGAAATTATAACCCCTTAATTATACATCATTCGATTATCATATTTCCCCCCTTAGTGATTTTTGAAAATAATTTCAAATGAATGTTACAGTTAGGTAGAAAAGTTCACTAACTTTTTAGTAAACCATTCTATCAAAAAATTGTATATAGAAAACATATATTTAATGAAACATATACTTAATATAATAATATGTTAAATTATCCACATTCATTCAAAAATATAAGAAATAAGTGAGTGGAATGTTCAAGGATTAATTATAAAAAACATCAACACAATCAGAAAAAATAATCTATCTTGGGAAAAAAATTCACAATGACTTTTATCTTTCTTTAGATTAACTCATGTCTTCATTAAGTCCTCCTCCTTTAACTCCACAATTTATAATATTTATTCTCAACTATATATATTCTAAAATTGATTATATAACTCTAATAATTAATTTTTGAAAAGTGATTTGTGTTCATCAACTTCTCTCAAATAATCTCCAACATCATTATTGATATTATCGACAAAATTTGAAATATGTTTTGGTTTCCATATTTATTACTATATTCTGCTTATTAAAAGAAATTATAACCTCCTATATTTGATTCAACCATTATATAATTCTCTTTAAATTCATAAAATTCATAGAATATTTCCATTTAATATATTTAATATGGACTTTATTTTGAAGTATTATCTCCGAAATTTTATTAATAGAGATCAAAATATCAATGAAAACAAATTTCCATTAGATGTACTTAAAAAATTGTATTTCAGGAAAAATTTACATAATTACTTTAGTCCTTTTAATTACATAATTTAAACAAATAATTTTAATTTTAAACCCTTTTGATACTATTCTAGGGGAAGAGTTTGAGGAATCACTATAAAATTCTGGTAATACTGATTCTCTAACTCTTAGGGGATAAGTTTCATTTCTTTTAACAAAATGACATTAATAAATATATAATTCACAAAATTATTCTTCTAATTTATTTTTTTAATTTAATTTTCTATTTATTCTTGTAGTCATTATTTTAGATATTCTTATTTATAAAAACTAAAGGATTATTCTTCCTTATATTTAGATGATAAAAATTTTTATGTTTGAAAATAAGATTCTACAATAAAAAATGTTCTATTTTTATCTTGAAAAATATAATCATAATCTCATAATTACTACCTCTTCTCTAGTACTCGAGATTATTATTTGTGAAGATGAGAATTATAAGTAATATATTTTTCTTTCTTTTTTTATAATTTCACAACATCGTGATTAAAACATTGATAAAAAACACGATCAGTATCTACCAAGAATTTTTTAATTTTTTTTACCAATGAGAAAGTAAATTATCTCAATAGGAATGACCAAATGATCTATCTATGAAAGCGACTAATGATAAAAGTCAATGGAGTAACATAAATTTTTTTCCCTTCTCTAAATCATTCGGTGGAGTAATTATTTCCTCATTCATTTACACTTATTTTTTAGATCTATTTATTTCCCTTCAGAAATATCTATCCTATTTATCCTTATTCTCTTTAGAATATTAATTATTCATTTTATAATCTTCTTTCAACATACTAAAATTTTCTGATTCTAATGGGGTTTCAATAGTATATTTGAGATAAAATTTTTCATCTCCACTAGAATGATCACTATTAATTTTCATAATCATAAAATAAAGATTCATAAGACATTTTTCCTCTTTATAAGACATAAGGGATACTTGTGATAGGATTCATCAACTTTTATATTCTCAAGATGTTTTTTTAATCACCTATACTATTTCAGTGGATGAAAATTTTGTTGATTTTTTATGAAACTTTTTCAGTGGGAAAGATATTATTATCGTCATAATCATAGTTTAATCACCATAGAAAGATACCATATATCTAATAATAACATATTAATTCTTGATATTCTTATCTTTCATGAACTTAAAAATGAATTTTTTATGAACTTACCATAAATAAGTTTTTAGAATTGTCTCTATCATAATAGTTTTTTATATAATTCTACATAAACTTTATCAATTTGAACATTCTCTTATTGTAGGTTCCTTTTCCTATTTCCCCTTTAAAATAAGTGACCAAAGATAATATGGAAAAATTTGGTTAATATTTCATAAGATAAATAGAGGGATATTATAAATAATAATATAGGAATCAATATATATTTCATCCATCCTATGATATAGATATGGAAAATAAGTCTCCTTTGTTAATTTCTCCGTTAATCATTGCTCTTATCACAGTTTACTAGAAATGTAATTTTTTCGATCCAATTGAGTTATATAATCTATATATTTCAAAGTAAAATGGTTATAAATTCATGTTATATAAAAATTAATTTTTTACGCAAATTTATTTTCAGGTTTTATAAAAATAAACAAAAATGTAATGATACATTTCTATGAAACCCCCAAATCCCAAGGAGTCATATAATGTTCCAGGGTAGAGGAAGTATTTAAGAAGGTATTATGGAGTTGTAAAATATATAAAAATAACAATAGATATTAAATAATATTTAGTTAATACCTAAAAATTTTCAACCTTTCAATATGATGATGAAGAATCCTTTACTTCTAATGATTAAGAATCATTATAAGAGGAAAATAAATCATTAATATCAAAGTAATGAGAACATGATTAGTATGATAAAAAAATAGATGTTATAAATATTTCTCAATATCATTTTCTTGAATGTCAATAATCCTCATAACTGATTTATATAGAATCTATCTTATCAGAAGTTTCATTGATTCCACAAATAATTCTAAAATAACAAGATAAAATACATAAATGAAATTGAATTATTTCAATGATGTAATTAAAATTCTTGAAGTATTTATGAAATATTCCTCTAATATACTATAAATATGTAATTATATAGAATTTAATTTTGATTGCATGGAATATTATATCTCTATTAATAAAATTGCTGAGATAGTCATTCAAAATGAATTTATGATTAAAGTTCTTAAATGAAAATCTTATATGGAGATCATAAAAGTAGGGAGAATTTTTATATGGATAAATCAAATGGAGGGTGATTTAATTTTTTTATGATTAGATTATAGGGATCAAGAGAGCAACGAAAAATGTTTCAAATTATGATGAAAAAAATTAATAATTAAGTTAAATATTTTTTGACCTCTATTGGTGATCTCCATTCTCTATCCATCCAACAGGACATGGATATCCCTAAACTAAATAAGATAATGGAGATGTTGTAAGAATGTTTAGAAAACATGGATTCAATATAGGATGAATAATATAGAAAACAACGATATCCAAAGAAGTGGATGGTTGTAGTAAAAAAACATTTCAGAAAAGATTAATTTTGTTGAAGCTCTTGATGTTGGTGATAATTAATCTTCAAATATTTTGTTCACTAAATTTCATATATTTTTGGTTGAATGTTGCAACCTTTCTATATTTTTATATGAATCCTATGTTTTCTTAAATACATGTTTACTCCCTAAAATTGTTTTATATAGTTACTTAACAACATTTTAGGGAAATTTTTCTACTAAACATTACCTTTAATTTTAAATTATTTTTTAAATTAAAAAAAGGGGAAAAAAGTAATATAATATTATGCATGTAAGAGGGATAATTTTTTCAAAAGTTTTAGTTTAACATTTTTCTTAATTTACGTGTATTGGGGTTTTGAAAAAGGGGAATATCATTAAGTTTATGTAATATATTGAACCATACTTTGGAAAATAATAATTCATTCATTAATTGTTTGAATATTACTAATATTCATATTTTTTAATAAATGAATATTTTTTATGAAAATAATATTTTTACTGTTTGGAGAAATATAACACTCTGAGGTGGATATTTATCAAGAATATCAGGTGGATGTGTACCATGTACATTGGTCGGAAATGTAAAAAGTACATCATATGGAAGTATACAGTGTCTATCAAATGGAAGTCTTAAAAGTAAAATAGATATATTTTTATGATTTCCATTAGATATATACAATCCTATAAAGACCAAAAAATTATACCTAATAAATTTTTACTAATTTGACTATAGAGTTATTTATAAATTATACAATATGATGAATATTTATATTGACTTTATGGATATCTAAAATAATTGTAATGGTGTTATATCAAATGACCATCACAGAAATTTAAAAGCCATTGAATGTCAAGTAAAGTGATTCTAATGCAATTGAAACTAATCTTGAGAAGTTTTAAATCCAACCATTGGGATACCATCTATATATACAACCACAACCTCGAGGAGGAATAATATTTTTCAAGAAAATGATTATTGAACCTAATTAAATGAAGTTGTTTTTGATGTGTTGTAACATCTCATTATTTATCCTGGTTTCTTTTTCAACTATAGATATTATCCTTAAATAA
The DNA here is from genome assembly GCA_963277665.1 of Viscum album. Classification (NCBI taxonomy): domain Eukaryota; kingdom Viridiplantae; phylum Streptophyta; class Magnoliopsida; order Santalales; family Viscaceae; genus Viscum; species Viscum album. The sequence continues at coordinate 927,726,435 of OY728141.1, read as the reverse complement.
TCTATTATTATTATTTGTTTACAAATTCTTTATGGTTTTTTTTTGATTAAAGTGATTGAGGGTGAACCATGGTAGAGAGAAGGAGGTGTGTCTAATCGTGTTGATCGAGGGATCATAGGAATCGGGAGACTGTCTTTGTCTGGATAGCAAGATATAGGGATTATAATGTGTTGGAATATGGAACGTACAATAGGTATATTATTATAGATACCTTAATTTAGGTTTAGATACATCCTACACCCTTTCGGTGAGTGTAAAACATTCTTAGGAAAGTTTCTATATGTTTTTTACCACATTTATAAAATTTATAATAATTTTTTATACATGATCATACATTTTTTATTGTTCCACTATGTATTTTTATTGAAATATTATAATTTGTTACATAAAATATTTCTTACGAGGATTTCAGTTATATCTATAAAACTCTTTGGTTGATAAATTTTTTTAATATAAGTTCATTAGGAAAAATCATAAGTTAAATTTTTATAAACTATAATTCACTCCTCTTATAGAATTGTTAATAAAATTATGATATCACATTTAAATTTTTATTTGGTCTTTACACATATATAATTTATTACACTAAAGATATTTGAAGATAAGATTATTTTTTATTAATGATTGTTGGTTTATCGGTCACTCAGATGAATCAATGCTTCTTGAATATCAATAAAATTTTACAGTATCTTGGTTAAATGAAATTATCCAATAATAAATATATAAAATTTATTATTGATATTATTCTTAATAAATTAGAAAAAAAATAATAATGACAGATGATACCAATATTGTATCTAAAATGATTTTGGATGAACTTATTAGAACTCTCATGTAGTAAAAGTGTAGTCTAAAAAGAGATGTAGGTAATGAGATATAAAATAATACTGTTTCCTTTTGTTAAAAATATATAGCTAAAAATTTAAATCATAGGTTAGTGAAAATAGTTCCAAATCCCTTATGTTTATGAAAATTTTCAATACTGAATAAGAATTGTGTTCATCAAAGGAAAGTGAGAATGATCTTTCTCTATTAGTGAAGAGGATGAACATGATATATGGTAATATTCACTTTAGTTATATGTATAATAAAAATAAGAAATATAGAATTCATAATTATGACAGTCTTGAGACGATTTTCTCTGAATGAAAAATTCTAGGTTATATCATGCTAGATTTTTCAATTTTTAGAATGAAAATGTCTGAATGAAGCTCTATAAAAGTAAAAGAAAGAAAAGTTTGAAAGAATCAAATTCTTGAGGTGCTAGTGAAGAAGTACCATATTCAGATTTATATTTATTTGAAATTAGTGATTATAAAAAGGTTATGAGATTTCATGTTTTAATTCTGAATAAAAATGTTACATATTGAAGGAATCTTATGAATCTCTTATGAATTTGATAACGAATGCTAATTATCCTTAATTTTAACATGAATATAATTCCACTTCTTCATGAGAATAAAACTTTTTTATGTTAAAGGATGAATATAGTTTTCCTAGTTTTAATGAAATGACTATATATGTTACTTTACTAGAGAAAAAGGATAATAAATTTATAAAAAAATTGATTATTGTAAATAATAAATTTCTAAAGAAAATGGTCAAATTTATAAAATTACTTCAAAAATTTCTAATTTAACATTAATTATAGATAAAAGGTCTATTTATAGAATAATTAATTATAATAAAAAATTATAATTCAAATCTTAGATATTTATGATAAAGAAACTTTTACAAATGTTTTCTTTTTTAGAGGAATCTTTGTATAACCTATTAAGGAAAATGGGACCACATGGAAATAATTCTACAATTACTTATACTTTTGAAAACCCCCATTATCATTATAACTATTTTTTATAAAGGTTAAACATTATGTAAAAAATGTTAAAGAGGTAGAAATTTGAAAAATAAATGTTTTTTAAATAATGATCAATATTTTACTTTTCTTAAAGAAATTATTTCAAAATTATTTTTTTTGTAAATATAATGATTTTTGGGAAGATGTGGATTCCAAAAGTACTATTTGTTAAAAATTGAAGATCCAAGAAAGATAGAGAACTGAAATATTTGTCTTTTTTTGGGAGAAAATATGTGTTCCAATAGAAAAAATAACATTTGTTATAAAAAAAGTTGTAATTCTATACATAATACAGGCAATAAAAATTTATTCCAGAATATTATTAAGATGAATGCTGGAAACATGACTTTTGGAGACAACACAAAGAAATAATTCTATAGTATCAGTGATATTAAATTTCATAGTAAATACTTAAATTCAAATGTTATTGATATTGTAAGAATTAAGAATAATCTCGTGAATATAATCCAATTATTTGATGATGGTTATGAAGTCAACATCAGGCATGATAAATGTACAATTCCATGTTCATAAAGTAAATTTTTTCTTTCTCATAATATGGATGAGAATGTTAACACCCAAAAAATAGATGACGATCAAATCCACTATCCAAATTTCCTATGAGAAATGGAATATCAATCATGTCTATGGAATACAATGTTATGAGACTACAATATCATAAATTTTGCTAAAAAATATAAAATGAATTATTAGATATCTATCTAATTGTATGTTTAATTCTTATAAAATATATAATCCTTATATATATATTTCAATAAATATATTTCATTACATAAATATTTTACTAAAGTATCAACTTATAATGGTTAGTGAACATGGATTTATTTAGTCTAATAAAAACTAGAATCATTGGAGGAAAATACTATTTATATGTCTTCGATGATGGATACAATATATATTCCTAGGTATATTTTCTATCCAAAAAATATGGATGCAGTTTTTGTTTTAAATATTTTTAATTTTATAATAGAAATGATAAATACCTACCTTTTGTTTCTATTCATTGTGACTAAAGCGGAGAGTAAGAAATTTTTTTATTTTCAAAAAAAAAATATTTAGAAGGGTACTAGACATAACATTTTAGTTCATATTACACCTTTGAAAAATATTGTAGTTGAATGATTAAATTGAATTCAGTAGAATATTACTTGAACCATGATGTTAAAATACACAATTTTTATATATTTTCATGTTTAATCTGTTAGTTCTACTTGTTATACTAGACATCAAAATTTATTTATAAATTTTCTTAATAAAACTCTTAATGATCATTGGATAAGAATAATTTAAAAAAAGTAATTCTGATCTTTTGGATGTAATGTATTCATTTTTTATAATAAAGATAATTTGTATAAATGTGATCAATAAATTTTATGAATCAATATTTCATAGATATTCAATAGATAGTAAGGATTTTAATGTTTTAAAAAAATGATGAAAGAATGTGGTGGAAAGAGTGCATGTTTTGTTTGATTAAATATATCCTTTTGTTTCAAAATACCCCAAAACCTTATCTTTAGACGATGTTTTAAAAACTATTTTTCATCCAATGTTTGAAAAATATTGAGATAGATAAACAATTGAGGAAATAATTTTTGATGTTGTACCTATAGAAAAAATTCCACCTAGTGTGGTAGAACATCATTTTAGAAACCCAAGAAATCATTTGGTCTTTTCGAATCTTCCTAATTGTAATATCACCCGACTTGTTGACCAACCAATAAAATATCATAGTTACTTTAGAAATGAATGTGAAAATTGTGAATTATTATAACATTTCAATACTAAAATTAATGATGAGTATTTAGGATAAGAATATTGGATAGGAGATATATAGGATGTTCTCAATGAATTTAAGAGGAACAAAGATTAGACATTCATAGAATGACCTAAATATTTTCATGTGATTAGAGTATATGGATTTTTCATAACAATCATGATGAAAATAAAATGATCATAATAAATATGAAAATTATTATTCATAAGGATTGTAATTAATAATAATTAAAATATTTTGAAGAAGTGTTTTCTCCAATGTCTATACTAGAATCTGTCCAAATACTACTAGAATTTAAAATAGATTAATATTTTAGTCTTTATTAAATGTATAATAAGTGTTCTTCTGTTAACAACAATTTATAATTATAATTCTATGAAGAAAAAACAACTTGTTTTGAAAAAAAAATTATAAAGATTATGTTTTTAAACTTACTAAGGCACAATTTAGACTTAAAGAAACTCCAAGAGCCCATTTTGATAGGCTTATCCATTTTTACTTCAAATTTTGTTTGTTAAGGGTGCCTCTGATCCATTTCTTTCTGTTACGAAATAAATTAATGATACCGTAATTTATCAAATTTTTATTGATGACATTAAATTTTGTTCGTCACAAAAATATATTTTTAATTTCTTTGAAAAACATCTAAAATATGAGACTGAAATGAGCATGATGGGTGAACTAACTCTTTCCATGATTTTCAAATTTACAAAAAACCTAACAGAACAACCTAATAAAAAAATATCATAAAAGATATTTACTTAAGATGATTATGGTAAAAGTATAAGTACACCTATCAAAATAGTAAAAATAATTTTCCATGATGAATCTAGGAAATTATTTGATCAAAATGTTTTTAGAGTAATGATAGGATGTTTATTATATCTTACAACTAGTCGAATGGAAATGATGTTTAATATATGAATATGTAAAATATTTAAAAACATATACAAAATAATATAAAATTAAATATTTTAAATGGGTTTCTCCCTACTTTAATGGCACATTAGATATTGTATTATTTTTTCTTTTAAAAATGATTTAGAATAAATGTATTTTTTTTAGATGATGACTTTAGTGGATGAAAAATGGATAATTAAATTATATATGGAACTTTAAATTTCATATAAGAATCATTAGTTCCTTTTTCTTGTAATAAATATCACTCAATTACACATTACTCTACTAAATAATAGTATATTGATGTTGTATGTTTTTGTTTTCATGTGTTGTGGTTGCAACAAAAACTCACTGATTATATCATGGTTTTCTGTAAAACAGTAATATTTTCTGATAACACAAATTCCATAGAATTTTCTAAAACCAAAAAAATAACTCATGAGAAAATAACATAGATATAACTCACCATTTATTTTGGGATCACACTGATAAAGGATAAATTATTTGACAGTCTATCAGAACACAAAATTAATTTACTAAAATTTTTAGAAAACTAATTAATTAGGATAGAATTGAATATATTATAGAGAATCTTGTAATGATCAATATAATGTGATCATTGATATACTTCTTATTTACCTATCACCTTATAGTTTAAAAATTGTTGAAAAAAGTGGGAGAACATCAATTCTTACATTTTCCATAATTTTTTAGTATATCTTGTTTACATAAATATGATATAATTTATAATCAGAGTAAGAAATAGTTTATAAAGAACATCATATAATTTCTATAAAAATGCATTGTGTAATAATAAAACCTATATAAATATTTATAAAAAATTAATATAATATGTTTTAAAATATTTTGTAAAACTTACAGAATCATTCCTATTATATTTTTACAACTTCACCCAAAGGATCAAGGAAACTTATATACCTATCACAAGGTATTAATTTCAACACCTTGGAATATATCGATCTAGGTGATTAGAAAAAGATATTTCTCTTTATCCCTATTATCCTTTGATCAACACAATTAGACACAGCTTTTTCTTTCTATCCTTGAGATCCCTTGATCAAACAGATCAAACTAAAAATAATTTTGAGAAACAAAAAAGAAATCATTTATATATAAAACCTCAAAATTTATGCTTATAGAAAACTCTATAATGTTATAAATTATGAAAATTCAATAACAAGATGTTCCAACATTTCAACAATAATTTTAGATCATTGGGTTTCAAAAAAATAATAAGAAAAGAGGGGGATAATTATAGTTTATTAAAATCAAACCTAAATTTTTCCCAAATTCCATGTTTTAATAAAATATATCTAATAAACATTTATATGGATATGTTATATAAAAAAAGTAATAAATAGTTTTTAAAAAACAATATAAACTTTCTATAAAAATGTGTAGTGCAATAATAATACTTGGAGAAACACATATAAAAAAGTAGTATACCTTTTTATAAAAGATGTGACAAAACATTCAGAAACATTGCCAATAAATTTCAACACTTTCCCCCAAGGTTTCATGGAAGTATATGTACCTAAATTAATGTATCCATGATTATATACTTATCAAAATTCATTTATTATAATACCTTGGAGTCCCTTTATATTGTTGATTGGAAAAAGATCTATCTCCTTATCAATGGGATCACTTGATCAGCATGATCATACTCACCTTTGTCTCTCTATCCCTGAGAATCATCAATCAAATTGAATAGACTAACAACAATTAAAACCAAAAAAAGAGTAAAGATATTCATTAAGAAAACTCTATAATTGTTACAAGTGAAGTGAATTCAATAAGAAATGTTATAACACTTCAATATTAACATTAGTTCATTAGTCTGAAAAAGAATTATCTTGGAAAATATTCTCCCCCTTGAGGTAGGTAATATTTATAGAAGAAATCCAAATGGTTTGATTATTATATCCTCAGGATAAGTTTCAATTCTATCAGACACACATTCTTTACATTTCAATGTATCTTCACTTTATACGATGTTCATTTAATGTATCCCCATTATAATGATTTTAGTGTTCTGTATGGCAGTAAAAATAAATTTTCATTTGGTATAATTTATATGTATTCACTCTATATGATTAGTAAAACTTCATTTGGTATACTTTTTAGGTCTTTATCTAATGGTATCCATCCAATGGACATCATAAAACAATATTTGATGGAATTTTTATTCCTTACATCTAATAGAATTCGTATATGTCCATCCAATGTACTTTGTACATATCTATCTGATCTAATTTGTACTCATCCATCTAACATACATAGTAAATGTCTATATGATATTATTGATTTTCACAATTTAGTAACATTGATTATTTTTCCATAAATACATTATAACATTAGAAATATAACGATTTGTAATATTGAATCATTAAAAAATTGAATTGTGTTTTTAAAATTTAAAAATAGAAAGAATTATTTAAACTCAATAAGAATTACCATTATTTATCAATAAAATTTATTAAAAATTTATTTTTAGTTATTAATAATCAATAGATATCACTAAATATTTGTTAATAATTATTAATAATAAGAACTTATTTAATTTTTTATTAAATAATAATTAATAATTAATTAGTAATTGATTCATAATAATTAATAATTCACAATAATCACTAATTAATTAATTATAATGTATTATTAATTAATTTATAATGATTAAATAATAAAATTATTAACTAAATAATAATTTTAAATATTTATTAGTAATTATTTAGTTATATTTATAAATTGGATCCTTCGAATGTGTGTAATGAGTGAACCCATGTTTACATTACACATCACACAAGATGGACTACCACACGGTGGAGATCGATAAAAGAACCAACCAAGTCCTATGTGTATTCAAAAGGAGATAAACCAACAAAGTGTAATAAATAATATGAGTACACATCGGTGAGACGTTCAATGAAAAAAAAGGATAACATGAAAACTAAAACATGAAAAAAGAAAATAGAAGTCTTTATGTGACCAACCATAAACTCCAATCCATCTCTTTATGTAGGTGATGAAGACAAATAGAATATAGTGAACTACATAATTCCCTTCCCATTACATAATTACTACAAAACTACATCTAAAACACCATAGAAAAAAGGTAGGGTGTGAGAACTAAGCCATTTATGATACTTCCAAGAATCTATAAATTGTCTAACACCATGAAACCAGTAGTTCTAGATTTTAAAAAACCTATTTATAAATAAATTTCAAATAAACTCCATTTTGAAATACATAATTTTGTTCCTTTAATATCATTTCATATTCACATAGACCTAGAATATGATAAGTATATGAAATATAGTATAACAGCATAAACATTACTGTACATGGAAATATGATAACATAAGCCTATTAGAAATAAAACATAAAACAATACCATCAGGAATAAATCCAATCACGTGTGGGATCCAACATATGGGAATATATTCTAGGACATATGAAGGAATAAAAAGATTTGAATAATGTAAATCCTACCAATATATATTACTTTCTAAGTCTATTGATATTATAAGCATACCCCCTAGTGGTTTCACACACACTAAGGTCGGCATATTTCTACACCCAACACACCTAAGGTTCCAAAAGTCCTATGATTTCCAAAACATTTAAATTAACTATGCTCCCATTTTATAAAACATTTTAATTAAAATTATAATTTCATTCATACTTTAAAATAAATTTTACTATGAAATCCATCATTAACAAATTTCAAAGAAGAATTAAAATATATATATGCTAGTTTTATAGAAAAACCATTTAAAAACTATTTTTTTTCCAATATGTGCTCAGTTAATGAAGTTCTCAGATAAAAAAATGAAATGTAAAATAAAATTTGTATTTCATGTTAGTACCATTTTTTATAGGAAAGTTCCTCCCTAATAGTGGAAAACTAGATACCTTATAAAAATAGAGATTAGAATTGATAATATCTGGTTAACAGAAACTTAAATCATGATAACATCATTAATCGCACCATAAAACATCTGAAACCAGTATTGAAAACCCAATAATGTTCCAAAATGATACGGTAAATGGAAATTAGGGAGTGATCCTGAGAGAATATAGGATATTAGATAAAAATGGTAGATACATTGAAGGGGTCCACCAAGAAGAAAGGTAATTCACCATAGATGCAAGGACATAACTCCCTAGAGTGTTAAAGATAGGTTAGATTGAACCTACGGGAGTATATAAGTTGATTAATTTAAAAAACCATAGGAATCATAGTAAATTATATGTTTTAATTAGATTATATTGGCACACATGGTTTAACAAACTAGGAGATGAAAACACATGGCCCTAGTCATTTGAGAACCAAGGTGCACAATCACTTATGGAATAGCCACCTAGTTTGACTAACTATTCTAAATCCATGAGACACATCTAGATAAACACCCAGAAACCCATAAAGTTTTCTTTCTAAGTCTTATGGTTTTACAAACCATAATCAAATCATGTGAAATACCGTTGTATCCTTATATTGTCATACCAAAAGGTTAAGACGCTATTAGTACTAACCGTGCACAAAAACCTTTCTCCTAGCCATATTTCTCTAAAATTTCAAATTTACAACCCTTGAATCCTGAAAAATTTTAAACTGACACATGGCATTGGCCAAGCTCAAAATAAGGCATACATGTGACATGAATGGTGTCCCAATTCTCCCCACCGTAAAATTTTTCTTTCCCCAGAGAGCACCAATGATTTAGAACTTTCAAAAAGATGGTACCATTATTCTGTCATCAATGATTCTCATTCCAGAATATCATGGATATTCTATTTTCATAGACATAGTACCCAAACAATGATAATTGTTTTAAAAAATTGTTCGTTATCTTGTAGATCCATAATCTATGCAAGTTGTAGAAATATTGTGTTGGGATGTAGATCAACATAATCCCATTCAATCACTTGTAAAGGGTTTTGATTAAACCACATCAACTAAGAAATTTGTAACACATCATGAATCGATTTCAATAGTGATAGAAATTCCAACCAATTATCCACCTTTCTAAGACATTATATAATCTCAAATAAGAGAAAAACCATTGTGCCAACATAACCTATTTACCCAGTCGGCAATAAACAAAGCGATGTTAGATACTAAGAATGATATAATCACCATCCTCAAACTCTAACAGTCACCAACAATGGTCCAAAAAGGATTTTGGATGACATTGACATGTCTTCACACTATTTTTGATCAACTAAACCTTATTTATCATCCCTTGAACAAGGCTAATTCCATCCATGGACCACACTCATAACAACTCCCAATAAAAATGTGCTCTACAATACTTCCCATATTTTTTTAAATGACCCATCTTCATTAAATCATGATAACTATTGTTATATGAAAATTCAACCAAGGGAGGATTATTTTCCCTTGAACCACCAAAATCAAACATCCATGTGTGAAGCATATCCTTATGAATGTAAATAGCTCACTTAGTATTTGCATCCATCTACGGATGGTATACCATGATCAGCTGAATTTGGGTACTAATCAGATCGTGAAAACATTCCAATACCTAGATTTAAACCATATGTAGTTGTTAAAACAACCACAAAAGGAACACCATAATCATTCATGATCTATGGATTGTAAAAATTCCCATGTTGTTCTACCTTCATCATCTCTCCAGTAGGGATAAAATGATCCAATTTCATAAGTAAATCAATGACCACCCATATCACATCCTTTTCAATATGAGTATTTTTGAAAAATAATTAAAAGTTCCATATATATATATATATATCATTTCACTTCCACACTAAAATGGTTAAAGGCTGCAACAATCCAATCCATCTATAGTAATCCACCTTAATCCTCTAGAAATTAAGGCATTGTGAACAGAATTTTGTGTTCAATCACCCTATCCCAACCACTAATAGAGATATCTTAGATCATGATACATCCTAATTGTCTTATGGTTATTGTAGAATATCAATTTATGTCCGCTATACAATAATTCTTACTGAAATTATACTAGAGTGACCAACCTTACTCAAAAAATTGAAAGTACTAATGAGATACTAAGATCAATCACACAATGTCTCCATGTAATTAAGGATCCATCTAAAGTACTTGTAATTAGTGTCTATTACCTTCTTGAGAAGATCCTAATCATAAAAATATATTTCAACCCTCACTAGAGATAAGAGAACCTTCCCACCATCCTCTTCCACTCCCAAGATCATATTAGTAAACATACTAATCAGAGACCAATCCTCCACTAATTCCATCCACACTAGTGTATGTAACTTCCATCTCAAACCATTTTCCCCCACATTTTCCTTTTTGGGAGTATAGGGGAAATCAAAATTGAAAGTCCAAAGATAGTACACCTAGAATATTTGTCACAATTTTTGATCCCTTTGAGTAACAATCTACATTTGGCTCTTATAACCAGTATATACTATAAATCACTCACTAAATAGATAGTAGTGAATTTTTTTGATAGCATTCATAACAACCACCAACTCAAGGTCATGTGTACCGTATTCCTTCACATGATGATTTAATTAGTGACATCCAGATGTCACCACCTATTTTTTCTTGTATGACAAGACACCCTATACCCATACCTAAAGAATCATTGAATACATTGTATAATAGACCATGTTCTAGATGAATTAGAATTCATGAGAATCCAACCTAACATTAGTTCATTACAATATGAATGAAATTTAACACTGCACTCAAACATGATACCCTTATTGGTTAGTTCTATCACTGGAGATGAAATCATGTAGAAATACTGAACAACTCACCCGTAATAACAATCCATTCCCAAGGTACTCTGAATCTCAAACGCATTTTTGGGTTTCTCCTAAGTTATTACCACCCAAATTTATTCCGAATGCACTAATATTCTTCTCTTAAAAATAATATTTCCCATAAACATCAAATATTGGATCCAAAATTCACATTTATAAACATTACTATACAAGAGATATTCTATCAATATTTGAAGGATGATATTCCAAAGATCTCTGTGTTCTACCTCTGATTTAGAGTACACTAAGGTATCATTCACAAAAATGATAATGAATGTTTCATAGAACTAGTGAAGTATTTGGTTCTTCAATTGTATAATTATAGAAGGAGTTTTATTGAGTTTCAATGGAGTAATTAGGAACCTAAAATTCCCATGTGTGATCCTAAACTCTATCTTAATTATATCCTCTTCTCATGATCTCAACTACTAATACCTTGAACAAAAAACTATTTTTAAAAACTAATTTTATCCTCTATTTTGATCAAATATGTCATTAATCCTTGGAAATGTGTATTTGTTCTTAATGACCAGTTGAATATTCTTTGGATAATCAACAAAAAGTATAAGTCTTTCATCTTTCTTTTTATCAAAGAGAGTATGTGAAGACCATGGTGATGCATTAGGATGAATAAATCCTTAGGCCTCATGATTCATAAACTAGACTTTAATATCTTTTAACTAAACTTGTTTCAAGTGATAGGATAACATAGAAATGACAATCATAATTGTAATAACATAAATAGTTAACTCCTCCTCTCTCTAAGGTGGTAACCTAGGAAAAACACTAGGAAATGACTCAAGGTATGCACTCGCCACTAGAGGAAGTGGACTACTTATAAAAGGATTAATGAAATCATGGAATATCACCAACAACTGGAATTAGATCATTATAGCATACATAACAACATTTCTCACTCTCCCAATCTAGAATCCCACCGAACCTAATAAACACATGAATTCCCATCAGGAGAAAGAAACTGAAATCCATGATAGTATATTTTAATATGGGCCATAACTATGGTCATCCAATCCATGAAGATGAGAATGTCAATGATTTCATTGTCAATAACTAGGATTTCCCTAAAACATTGAGTTTGTAAGTCATCACATTGAACTTAATACATCTAAAACCTTTTTCCTTGTTATTTCCCAAAGGCATTGAATGACCCAACACAAATAGATTAATTTATAAATGTAATCTCAACACATAAGTCATCATAGATCATATCAAAGATTGTGTGTCATGTACATCAAACAATGTGAAGGCTATAGATAATGAGATAAACACTGTACCTCTAATAGTATTTGTCTTTTCTATGGATTCCTAAGGTGCATACTCTATTACATATAGATGTTTGGTCTTAGCTACACCATTATATTTATTCACTACCAATGTATCCCCAATGGAATGGTAATGAGATCCACCACCCTTTAAATAACCAAAAATAAACTATGAGCCTTTGGTAAAATTATATCTAGATCTACTTCCTTTGGAAATTATTCCATAGGAACACTAAGGGTTACTAGATTTTCAATGATGATGAAAATTCTTGGTTTCTTCTATATGGGTATTCATGGTATAACCAAACCTCCTACACTAAAAGAAATTTACCTAATTCTATTACAATGAATTTCTATAAGTTGATCTCAATGTAAACTATGCACCCTTTCAATTACTTTTATATCCAAGAGTCACACCCTAGATACCATATGCATCAACTGAAGCTTAACATAAACCTTTTTTCCCAGATATTTCTTCATAAACCATGGTAGATTTATCAACCACCTTAAAATTGTTGGAAGGCATAAGTGAATCATCACTGAATGACTATCATCCATTAAAACAATCTCAATACTGTGAAATTTGAGTAAGTAATTAGAAACAATCTCTCGTGATAAATGTACTAACTCAGAAAAATGATTGGCATACTCTATTATTGAATGATCCCATTGATTTTAGGTTCGGGGTTCCTAAGTATTTTCCATGAAAATTTCCTCTAGACAAAATATT